>OZ010791.1:168632522-171423353 GCA_963932465.1 Maratus speciosus
TAACTTGATATTTGTTTATCTTCAGTATAAGACCTGTTCATCTGTCTGCGGTATCTGTCTTTTCGATGGCATATGTTTAGCACCAAATTGCGGTATTTTATTGTTAATTGCCAAATGGTGTTTTTAGAAAATGTGCTTTGTTGTAAGATTGTTTTTTAAAACCTTTATTTTTATTTATATTCACGTTAACCCTGAAATGTGTAGTGTAACTCGGGAGTTACATGATTTTTTTTGTCATTTGATGTGTTTTGTATTGGTCTTTAGTGAAGTATTATGCGCTACTTACGTGTGATAACATGCATATAAGTTCGTGGTCTGTTTTTATTTTTTTTCTGATTTGTTATCACGGGAGGTTATAACATCTTTTGTTGATACCGATTGCAATGCAATGCTCGACCGGCATTTTTAAATTGCGGAGTATAAATAAAGTGAAAAAAAGAGCATGACCAGTCATTTGTCAAATGTTGTAATTCTGCCATTTTTTTTCATAGCTATTTTACATTATTACTACAACTAAGTACTCACTGCCGAGAAACATTTTAAAAAAATCATGTTTCAAAATTATTTAAAAAGGTCACTGAAAAAATCAGTGAATTGGGCTACAGTTCCAAAACAAATTGCATCTAAAAATCCATGTTTTCCTATCCGATGATAAAATTAAAATTATGCGATATTTAGAAGTACATAAAGAGAGCAATATACATCGCTCATACAATTACTATATGAGCGATAAAAGCAAAAGTGATAGTGCAGTTTTGTTGCCGCCATCATTATGACAGCACCATACCATGCTACTTTTTAGGATAAATATCCAATATTAAGTAGACGACCGATTTCTGGTGACGGTAGAAAAAACTGTAAGAAATAAATATGATTCTGTTGCTAATAAAATAAATTTTTACAAAAATTCTGTGAGTTGTTATAAAAAGTTTCCACGATTTCGGAAACTTTTTTCTTTTCTTCAAAAGCCATTTGTTGAAGGACCAATCGAAAACCTAAAAAAAAAATATATATAATAATAGGTTTCAGGGGATGTTTATGAAATAAAAGGTCAAATTGCTCCGTAAATTTGGAAAAGGCGATTATCTTAATTTCGGGAGCTAATGGCATTCAGTTCATTTTCTAAAAGCTTCTGAAGATCAGATGAAGTTTTCCAGTATACGTATAAAGTTAGTATGAATGTTTGCAAAATTGTCTTTTACATCAAAAAAGTGTTTCCAGATTTTTACTTTTTATTTTTATAATATATTTAATAAATGCGTTGAATTTAAGAATTTTAACTGGCGAATTTCATTCATTTTTTATTCGTAAAGTTTTAGAAACAATCATTTCCGCAGCAAATTTTATTTCAAAACATGCAGTTAAAATTATATATCATTTTCCAGACAATTTTAAATAAAAAATATTATGTGGCATTGTTTTGTGTACTTCAATCTTAAATAACTAATTTTTTAGGAGAAATTCCATGTAAAAAGCATTTATTCGATGATGCATCAACACACAGAATCTGTGCAAGAAATACAGGAATATTTAGAAAAAGGTTACATCTTATCATTGTCCAAAACAGAAAGCTTTTATTATGTTTTGAAACGGCAAGGGAAATCGTGTGACATACAAAAATCATAACATGGACTGTAAAACCGATGATAAAATATTCATGTCAAAACATTTGTTACGAAAAGTTTTCAAGCGAATGCAAAATTTGATGCAATATTAAAAGAGTGTACTCTGTTTTAATCTAAATTTTAAAAGAACCTTGTTGGACATGTAGAAGAAATTCAGTTTTGAGAGAAATTCTTTTTCTTTTCCCATTTTTTTCATACTTAAAATAAAACAAAAGAGCTACAAAAGTTTTATCTTTAATTAAAGAATATCTACAAGTTGATTTTTAATGTCAATAACATCATGAAAATAATATCATGACGTACAAAATCATACAATCATCGGCATACAAAAAGCATAACATGGACTGCAAAATCGATGATAGACTATTCATTTCAAAGCATTTGCTGCGAAAGTTTTCAACTGAATGGAAAATTTTATCCTTGATGGAATATTAAAAATGCATTCCCTTTTTTAATCTAAATTTTAAAACGTTACATTGTTGAAGATGTAGAAGAAATTCAGTTTCGAGAGAAATTCTTTTTTCTCTTTCCAAATTCTTTTTTTTATACTTAAAATAAAAAAGGTACAGAAGTTTTTTTAGTAAAAAAATATCAACAAGTTGATTTTTAATGTCAATAATATCATGAAAGTGATTAAAAAATTAAATCAGTTCTTAGAAGGGTATCTGTGATAAGTATAATCTGAGATAACATTCCTACTAGTGTGGTGTAGCCACATTTGTGCATAAATTTAACTGAGTATAACTTTGTTTGCAGTATATGAAAATGAAATATAGTTAATGACACCTATACGAAATTTAATAAGAAATCGAACTATGATACTTATCTTTACGAAAAATTTCATTTTGTTAATGAAAAACGCACTTTAATAAAAGTATATTTTCAAAAAATACCGACATTTGAAATTTTAATGGTACGATTTCGGTCTAGCGTGGAGTTCACAGACTATTTCGTTTTTTAATTTGAAGTTTAGGATATTTTAAGTGGAGTATTTGTAGCTCATGTGTTTATAAAACTATCAAGCATGTACATTGTACACTAGGGTGTATCGATTTTTAACTTTTTTTTTTGTTTCCAAATTCCAAGTTGATAAAAAGTTGCTACTAGACACCACAACTTACCACAAAAAATTTTGGATTTTTAAAAAAATGTTTAGGTCTCCCGTACAAGGCCTAAAACTTAGAAATTTTACTTAAAAAGTAAATTTTTACAAAATTTTTAAAAAAACCTAAAACATTCTTTTTTTAAATTGCAAGTTAAAATTCCACTAACAATAAGCATGAAAAACGATAGAAAATGTATTTCAAAAACTTAGCACAACATTTAGGTCTCCCGCACAAGACCTAAAGTTTGTTAATTTTGACGAAACTTTCGTAATTTTTAGTGTAAATGAACCATTTTTTTTTCGTTAAAAACATCAGACTAAAGTGTATTTTTGTTACAGGAGGCATAAAATGATACAATATATATATATATATACATACTACATAAATAATATATAAATGTTGTATACCTTAAAAAAGATAGTTTAACGATGTAAATTGTTTGATAAAGGTGTTTAAATAAACTCTATCGTTATTTGTGATTACTATTGTTTATTACAAATGTATAAAATATTATAACGTGGAATAAAATGTAGTATATAAGTACAAAATGTTGCTGGTGTATTGTCATAGAACATGAGCGCGGTTTTCTTGTTCTATTTCAAATTAACTGACTTGTTTTAAATATTCGTCCTTTCATCTTGTCTTCAAAACCTGAAACGAAAGTTATATACAGTATTTACGTAGGCCTACAGATTTTTACAAAATTATAGAAATGATCAGCAATGAATTTCAAATATATGGAAGACAGTAAGATAAAGATGTTATTTAAAAACATTAAAAATCAAAGTAGTACAAAAAACACTTACTTACATTTTAATCCTTCACTGAGGTTTTGTACTGGCTCTTGGTCTCGAACGTAGGTAGCTCTTTACGGTCTTTCAGTCTGGCACGAATGAAACCATCTCTTTCGATCATCCCACACACTCGCTTTGAAGCTTCTGTGACTTCTTTCACAATTCGTTCCACAGCTTGATTGTGAGAAGGAATTGTAAATTCAACCCTTCCACTTTTCCCCGTTTCCGCAATTAACTGTAACTCTTCTAGGCTCATACCGGTAACAAGAGGGGGTTCGGTTACTGAAGTGGTTTGCCAGTCAATCATATCTATATAGTCTTTAGCATTAAAATTGATCTGAGGGGGTTTAAATATCCTTACCCCTTTCTTTTCTGTTTCACGAGCTTTCTGGATTCTCTTATAAGCCAAGACTCTAATATGTTTTCGTTCATCAAACCACATAGATATTAAAACATGCTCTGGGTGAGCCATGAATGCATTTCTCTGTAACGTTGCATGGACGACATGTAATCTCGTAATGATGCTCGTCTTCCAAGTAATTGCTGAAATGAATCATTTAAAAAAAATTAATGGAACCCTGCGGGATTTTGGGATTGCACTTAATTGAGAACCATGATGGTATGTAGACTTTCATTATGAACTCTGCAAGCTTTCTCATCTCAGGGGTCGGATCATCCATGGCTACATACAAACGAAGGATTCGATTTGCCAGGGTAAGCCACCTGGCGTGCGAGATGTTTCCGGGGTTTCGTCTGGCCAACTCTTCTGTACATGTACCTGTTGATACGGCTTTGGATATTTCGTACATATACTTTTGGTCTGTGCTCAACTCTTTAAGATCAACTTCTGGTATATCGCTTTCAATTACAACAAAATTGACAACATCCAGATTTTGGCAGCTTAGAAGTTGTTTACCAATAGGCCCGCTAAATGTGTTTGGTCCAGAAGTTGGCCCATCAAGAGCAACCATAATTTTTCTAAATGGTAATTCATTTAAATGTAGTAGACACACAGCTGCCTGCAGTGGCTGTTGTATTTTATTTTCAAATAAGGTGATAACTCCATTTGAAGTGCCTTTGTTTGCTGCCGTACCATCACAACCAATAGCTTTTAGTTTTTTAAGATCGACAGTTTTTTCTTCACAATACTTTACAAGTGATGTAACTATTTCCTTTCCTGTTCCATTTATGGGAGTTACATGACCGAAATACTTGGATCCAGGTTCTTCTACAATAGATATGTGTTCTTCCATTAAAGATTTTCGGACACTTTTACCAGCTACAATTTCTTTTGTTATGGTTTCATCTTTACGACCATCAAAGTAAATGGCCAACAGATCGGAGGTTCGAGTTGAGCTTACTTCTTTACGAGACTTAAGTCTTTCACGTGCTACTTTTGATTTGTCGATTACTGCTTCTTGGTTCTCCGCAGTAACGACATTTAAGTCTCGCAAAAGTGCAGCAGCTAACTGAGCTCCAGCTCTACTAGAAATGCCCCTGCTGTCACAAGCTCGTGAAAACAAAGACAAGCGCTGTGGCAGTTCTTGTTTTACTTCTACACTTGAAACACTTTTTTTACTCGTATCAAGTACATTTATTTCAAAATCACTATCTTGACATGATGTGTGAGACACTGAATCATCTGTACCAGAATCAATGTTATCAACAGATTTTAAGTTTTCATCCTCAGTCTTTTTTTACAACTACCTGCATTAAAGCTTGTGACCTAGATTTTCTTTCTAATCGCTTTTTAAACTTTTTAGTCTCGTTTTTGTCACACTCTGCAGTTGATATCAATCTAGGACCACGTTGGTCGAGCAAAAACTCGTGTTCTAGTGCCGGGACTTTTTTGTCAATAGAGCAAATGCAGTTGCTGAGGTCACATTTGCAAGTACAAATATCAAACAATGCAGTTTCAGTTTTTGACTGAAAGCTAGTTACTGCATCTTTGTAGGAGTTAGGATACTTCCTTTTAGGCCCTGAACACTTTTTAATTTTCTCAAGCTGCTCATACAGTTTTAAAACCACAAATATTGTGTTTTTGGTACCACAAACAGGAATTGAAGCTCTTTTCCATATTTCCTCAATTTTTAAAGCAACTCTTAACGCAATTACCTTCTTTGCAGGCTGATGTATTCCCTCTTGTTTCATTTCAATGCGTACACACTCAAAATACTTCAAAACATTCATCTTGGTTGGCAGAACATTAAACTCACTCACATCAATTGGTTGCCCGATAACCGGCCTGTCGTTAGTTTTTTTAGTTAGATGCGGTTTTTTACTCATAATGAACAACAACAACACTCACTCAATTGATTCTTAAAACAAGACTATCGCTCTAAAACACAACCGTAATGCTCGCTTGCGGGCAGACGACTACTGACAAGTCTGCGCGGTGATTCATAGGTGTCGCGTCACCGCGGCGCGGCAGTCTGGCCTACCCCCACCCCATCGCTTCAAGTTGACCTTTGACGTATTGAAATGTGATTTATTATTTCACTTATTTCAACAATTCCAATCACGCCTAATGAGGCTTTAGTTACATTTAATTTTTAAACCAGCAACAACACAAATATCAAAGCACTGAAAAATGTTCAAAAATTGGCTGAAATTTACGACATTTAGACCTTGTGCGGGAGACCTAAATGTCGTGCTAAGTTTTTGAAATACATTTTATATCGTTTTTTGTGCTTATTGTTAGTGGAATTTTAACTTGCAATTTAAAAAAAAAATGTTTTAGGTTTCTTTTAAAATTTGTAAAAATTTACTTTTTAAGTAAAATTTCTAATCTTTAGGCCTTGTGCGGGAGACCTAAACATTTTTTTAAAAATCCAAAATTTTTTGTGGTAAGTTGTGGTGTCTAGTAGCAACTTTTTATCAACTTGGAATTTGGAAACAAAAAAAAAAGTTAAAAATCGATACACCCTATTGTACACTCGTCAGAAAAAGAAAGAGAATATCCCTTGTTTTTTAATCTACAAACTGTCATAAAAAATGACAGAAGCAGTCATTTGAGAGAAAAGTATGCCTTTAATTCATTTTATATTTTTAAAAGGTGGAGGGGGGGGGGGGGGCTTTTCATACCAAAATTTTACAAAATTCCAATTGTAGCCGCTTTCTTACATTCAGTGCAAACATGGTAAAAGTAGCAGTGACCAGTAACTTTTACTCTTGAACTTTTCCAGTAAGATTTAGTCTAAAAAATTATGAATGATGGAAGCATTTTTTAATCAAAGAAAACAACAGGCATCATTTTATAAATTCACACATTTTATGAACTAAATATACTGTTGACTCCCGACCCCTTCCAAAAAAAAAAAAAAAAAAAAAAAAAAAAAAGCTTTGGCGTCGTCTTCATATTGAAATTGTACTATAGTCTGAAAATTTTTAATAGGAACACATAATTTCGACACCGTATTTGACTTTTTCGGTAAATTGTACTTTAGGATATCAAATGGGAAGTCATCCAGTCCAGTAATTTTGGAATTGCGACGATTTAAAATTTCGAACCCGTAATTCTAAATTTATTTGTAATCATTTCAAAACAGAATGAACTGCAAGTAGTTTGTTATGCACCACTCAAACACTATTTAGCGGAAAAAGTTGTAATTTTAGTTCCACATAACTGGAGCTTTCAGAAATAAATTTTTGTTTCAAAATTTACAGCTTACAAATATATAACAAATTAACACCTTGTAATAATATACTAATTTTAATTGCTAAATGGCGTAAATTAAAACTTTAAAAACAGTAAAAATAGGTTTATTCAGCTGTTTACATGTTTCGAGCCAACTCGAGTCATTTTCAAAACAAATAAATAAAAATATTCTAAAATTGCACGGTATATGAAACGTCATCATTCACATTTCCACATACTCTTTCATATTATGCACCTTATTAGCCCCCGGTACGGTATGCTATTTCTTTCTCCCAGCTTATTTTGTCTCCAAAAAATAACGTTACTTTACAGAAGCCAAGCAATAAACAAAGCAGATGTATCATTGTACAATTAAATACTCTATAGCATTTTTTGAATTTTCTAAGCATCGCACATTTTCAATTTTTATACCGTCGTATTAAAAAAAAAAGTACCTTTAAATGAAATTTGTTTGAAAACTGTATCTCCATTGATTTTTTTTTTGTAGTTTTCAGCACCATTTGTTTAATTTTGGCAACTCAAGTAATCCATTTATGTAGAAAGTAAAGGGAAAATAGTTGAAAATAACAATTATATCTTTTTGTTGCCCTTTTCTCATAACAACCGAAAGAAAATGTAATTTATTTATTTATTGAACAACAAACATATGACTTGTGTTTTTAACATGAGAGCCCGCTTATAAGTCAAAGACAAGATAGCACAAGGAAATATTACAACACAAGAGAAATACATCCTGGGAGTTCCACACAAAGAGTGTGTGCAATGGAACCAGAGGGAATCGAAACCACAAAATCCTACGCTCGCAAACGATTAGCAGCGTGGTGCTTTGACCACTCGGCCACAGAGACCCCCAAAAATGTAATTAAAATACGTGCTATTTTGAAAAAAATATAAACGAATAATTTCTGTTAAAACATGGAGCTATTATAAACTGTATTTAATTTTAAATTATCTACATTAATGTTACAAACAAATGAAGGCCTATAAATCATTAGATAGCAATTTTTTGTCGAGTTTCTTTAATGACGGCATCTTTTTGCTGCATTTGTGTATTATTTTACAATAGTGACATCCTATGCATGCTTTACTGTAGATGTTTAAGTAAAGTGTCGTAAATGTGGAATTCTTAAGCGGATGCGAATGGCGTCATTTTACATAAAATGAAAGTGTGTATTTTAAGTCTTAAAATTGAAATATGTTTTGTACTATTTATAAAGAGAAGGTGGTCCAAATACCGGCTACTAGGTGTTCTGAGAACTGAGCACAGCGTAGCCTAGCGGTGATAGGCAGAGTTTGCAAATTTAATTGATAGAAGAAAGTTACGAAAAGTACGTCGCTGAAGTCTGTGTCATTTACAACTAGTAAATGCAAAAGTGACGGATCTACGTAATCTGATCAATCAAAAGTTTTTCAGATACGTGTTTCTCATTTTTTTTTTAATTTACTGATCGTATAGTGGCTTGAATCGTTGATTAAGTTATTTTCTAGACATATTTAGCTCTCAATTGCCACGCGCACATTATTGGTATTTTATTATATGAATGAGTAATACCGGTTTTAATTTAAACATAGCAGTGGTCCGAATACTGGCTACCTAGAGTGGTCTAAATACCGGCTAGATGGTATTTGAACATCTCTCGGTTGCTCTACTTGAAGGGGAGAAAAATAAATTAATTTAAATAGTTCCATAATTAATAAATTAATTTAAATGGTTCAGAAATAGTTCTAATCCCATTTCGCAATATGAAAAAAGCAACCATGGCCGCAATTCTTCAGGACCGACACTGGTTACCGGATCACCTTCCAAAAAAGCGCTGTTGGATACTACAAAATTGGCTGTAATAAATGTGAAGAGAAAGAAAAAAAATGACGGAGTAAACCAGGCGAAAGCGGCAAAAATTTGATTCTAACACTCTCGCTGCGCAACCCGAGATTTCCTCGGGCATCGTAAAAGTAGCAAAATATTCGCATCCTGAGATTTCTTCGGGGATGCATTTTTTCCGTCTAATTAACCCTCCTTGATTATTTCCACCAGTTATTTTTATTGCAAATTTTGCCTTATTTAATCGGAGCATTTTCCCGGTTAAATTAAACAAAATTTTTTGTTTTCAAAAATCGGTGACAAAAGAATAAAAATTCTTAAAGACGCTCGTCGAAATGGGGCTAAATACGCAATTTTTTAAGCTATTTTGATAAAAAAATTACGCAGCGAGAGGGATAAAAAAGTGAAAAAGGAAAATATCCAACAGAGGAATATGATAAATTTGTGTCTTCTGCATGGGTGCTTTCTCTGTGGACAAGAATGGGGGAGGAGATCCTGGGTTCAATACTAAGAATGCGATATGTGGTCTATACTTACTGGCATTAGAGTCGGATGGGGACTATGCCGACGCAGAAGTGATATTATGTTTTTGTTTTTTTTCAGATAAAATAATTCTCATTTCAATCAGCAAGCTTTTTTGTTTTTGTTTTACACGTTAAAAAACAAAATTAGAAACATAATGGGAAGAAGACTGTGAGAGAGTCGTAAAGAATTTTAGAAATTTGAGAAAAATACTTATTTCTTAAAAATTGCGTATTTTTCTGTACATAAGAAATGTTATTAATCAATACAATTTATTAAAATAATATTCTTATTGCTTAATAATTGTCATTAGCTCTATTTGTGTGATCTTTTGGGAAAAAAAAAACTTAGGTAGCCGGTATTTAGACCCCATTTTAAAAATACAAAATTTGAAGACTTTCGGAATTTTGCTTTTTATAAACAGAAAACGCCTTTTAACCTGAATTTTTTTTCTCTAAACAGGTGTAAAACATGTCAAGGTACCCTGCTGTCACTTTTTATTTTATTAATTTTGAAAATTGTATGATCTAGATTGAAAATAAAAGTGGTAGCCGGTATTTGGACCTTTTCCTCTATACATGTTTTTTTTTTTTTTTTTTTTTTTTTTTTTTTGTTTTTTTTTTTTATCGGAGGCGACACTAAATTCTGAAAAAGCAGAATTCCTGTTTTCTAGTTTTTTTTTTTTTTTTTTTTTTTTTTACTTGAAAGTACAGAAAAAGGATCATGAAGCTGATAATAAATACAATGGAATGGAAGAAATTTAAATGACGGCGTTCCATGACCGTGCAATTTAAAAATATTTTTATTTACCCATAACTACTGTGAGCGGTCTGGCAGACCGCTCCAGATTTTATCGCAACCATTTCCACCCTTCAGAATAGATAATGATCCTCACCCTTACCTCAACCTTGCTGAAACGACCCCACAAGATCACATTCCGCTTTTCATTTTGATAGCTGCTTTTTTTTTTTTTTTTTTTTTTTTTTACTCTTTTCATTCAAAAGCGGTCACAGTACTTGTGATGCTTTTTTTTTTTTTTTGTCCGAGAAGGATTTTTTTTTTTTTTTTTTGTGAATAATTTTATACTTTTTTTCATGATATTATGAAAAAAATGGGATCTAATCACTCAAGAAAACGTTCAGTGTACACTGTAAAAAAAATCCCAGGAGTTTTCCTGTAGGAATCTAAAAAATAGTTGCCCTTATCGTACCGGAAAATTTTCCGACCCAGCTCGGAATAAAATCCGTAAAAAAAAGGAAACATTCATTAAAACGGTTTTTTTTGGATTTTATTCCGAGCTGGGTAGGAAAATTTTCCTGTACGATAAGGGCAACTATTTTTCCGATTCCTACAGGAAAGCTAGTCGGATTTTTTTTTTTTTTACAGTGTACCTCAAACTGAAATTGAGGGGCCTGTGAAAATTTAGTCGGACATAGAATATCCAAATATCCGATTCTGAATAGTCTGAAAACGAATTTATTGAAAGTGCTCTCGATTCCCGTTCGGAATTATCACAGGGCGATGAGGAAAATATTTCAAGTAACTCAGAGTATTTTATGGAAAAAATAATTTTATATGGACTACCAAGGAACCAAATAGTGTTATGCGAACATCAAAACATATTATTGTGGTGCTGCTGCCGAGTTTAAAAGGTCTTGCAAAAACTGGGCATAAAGCAGAACAAGAAGAAACTTGGAATTTTCTATTCTATAAATGTTATAGAAATTATAGTTTAATGGACTAGTGTAAAAATTAAAGAATGTAAATTGCGTTATTCTGATCAAAGAGACACGAAATTAGTGATACAGATGATATCGAAATAAGAGAATTTCTTGGATTATTATTGTACTCAGCAGTTTTCTAATGAAATCGAGAATTTGCCTTCAATGTTTGAGAATGCTAGGCATTGACTGCAACTGAATGTTTTGTACTGTGTAATTAAAAAAAAGGCATTGTTTTTATTTAGTTTGTTTCTATGGTGATACATAAATTCTCTTGTATTTAACTTCATTTAAAAGAATTATGTAGATATGTACGCAAACTTTAATTTACGTGCGTTTTATATTTATATAACGATATTTTTTATGCAAATATAATCTAACTTTTAATATTTAACTATATTTTTATTAGGTATTCATACATTTTTTTACAAAAAATTCATTTTTATTCAACTATTATTAGATGAGTTTAAAATTACATATTTCTTTTCCTCGATCTCCTACAATAAATCGCTTTCTCTTACTATTCCTTTATAACGGGATACCAGTCTTTTAGTCTTCAAAAATAAACTTCAAATTTCGAAAGATGATTTATAAATCAATTATGCAAATAAGTATTGGTAAACAAACCATTTTTTACCACTTAGTTGAAATTTTATTAATGTTTTGATTTAGTGGTCTGAGAGACCGCTCACAGTAGTTATGGGACAATTTTTGTCACAATAGTTAAGGGGTTTGTTTTGAAAATGACTCGCGCAGGGTCGAATCTTGCAAACAGTTCAATAAACCTATTTTTACTGTTTTTAAAGTTTTAATTTACGCCTTTTAGAAATTAAATCAATTGTAAAATAAAATATAAATTGTAGAATAAATTGTAATAATAAATTGTAGAATAAAAAAGTATGAATTGTAACTTATGTTTTTTTTTTTTTTTTTTTTTTTTTTTTTTTTTTTTTTTTTTAAACAGCAACCGATTTCTGAAAGCCCATCCTTTTGATTCCAAATATACACCTCATTCCGCCTAGAAATTCTTCAGTTATTCTTTAAAAAACTACCCGCGTTGTATTTGTTTTGAAGCTAATTACAAATTCATTTAACATGCCTAAACTATTTGACCGAATGACTTCACTTCCCATTTGGTATCCTAAGGTAAAATTTACCGAAAAAGCCAAATAAGATTCCAAAATTTAGATGTTCTTGCTGGCGAGATCTTTGCAATTAAAAACAAATACTGATTACTCAGTCCCTTAATTAGATCTCAACAAACATCTATAATGGACGGGGTGTGCTCAACTCGTTTACCTGGCAATTATGTTAGGTAGTAACGTTAAATAATGTGATCGTAATAGCCTGGTTAGAATTAAAAGAGTATTTAAACATTTAAAACTCTATTTATCAGTGGTTAAAGTACCTGCGTTGTGTAATTTAACTAATTCTAACATGGCCCGATAGCCGGCAAATTCAATTAAGTAATTAATTCGAATCACACGAACTCTAAATACAACAAGTAACCGGAGTTAATATAAAGGAGTTTAGTTTAATTATGCAATGAAATAAACGACATACGTATAAATGAAATAATCAACAATTAAATACTTAAATTCATATCTACAGCAATTACAAAATAAATAAATAAATAAATAAATAAATAAAAACAAGAGAAAAATTAAAATTCCTTTGCCACGCTGTAAAAAAATATGTAATTCTACAGATGTAATTTTACAGAAATCTGTATGCTTACTAAACTTTTATCTGTACACTGCAGAAAAAAAGTTGTAAATCTACAAAACTAGTTTTTGTAGAGGTATAGAAATCTGTAGCTTTACAAAAGAATCTACTAAAATTACAGTAATCTTATTAAAATTTTATCGTTAACCCGAGTTCCAGTTACATAAAAAGTTCTAGGCATCCAAGTTTCATAAAAAATTCTTATTAACCTTACAGATTTTTTAATTTACGGTGAAAAAGTGTATCTGTTAGATGAATTTTTGTTGTTTCCGTTACATAAAAAGTTTTAGGAATCCCAGTTTCCTAGAAAAACGTTAGTAACTTTACAGATTTTTTTTTTTTTTTTACAATGTACAAAGTAGCTGCGTGATAAGATCTTTTGATATATGCATGGTATTCAATTTATTAATCCCCATTTGGTATAATTAGTATAAAAGTTAGGTAACACGCATTAAATTGATTAACAATAAATCACTATTTGAGTAATGTTACTTTTAATTAAGAATATATAAAAATTCATACACAGCATTTAATATAAGGAATTCTAACGCAATGAAGTGTCTGGAGTTTATCTCACACGAACAGGGCTGAAGTGGAGCATCCGTTGAGACCAGGCTAGAGGTCTGCACGGGCCGGAATTTCCAGGCCCGGGCCCGGCCCGGCCCGAAAGAAAGCTATTTTGGCCCGGCCCGGCCCGGTGTAAAAATTGAAAGTTCGGCCCGAGCCCGGCCCGGCCCGTTTACATTTTTACCGTTCTCGGCCCGGCCCGGCCCGGCCCGTACAAAAATCAGTGAAAACAGGGCCGGCCCGGCCCGGCCCGACTCAATTTCAACAAAAAATTCCGTTTTTTCTCGATATACAATTAAGATTCTTTTAATGAATAATGCATGCATATTTATGGGAACATTTTACAGTATATTTTAAATTACTATGTATTCGCAAAATAGAAAACACACAATAGTAAACATTAACAATTACTTACAGTGTTTTAGTCAACGTCTCTACAGACGTTTCAAAATTTAAATAAGGGTTCATTAAAAGATTATTGTAGTTTAGAATAAAGTGTTAAAAAACATGATAACTTTTGAAGCTTATAATAAAAAGTAGATTTGTGAAAATATTTCTGCCATTTTTAAGCCTTTTCTCAAATCCAAAGGAGCTACATTTTGATACATTTATGAATTCATTTCTTTTCGGAAACGCATGAGATTGGCAGGTATTCTTATTCAGAAACCATGTAAATGCCGTTTTTTTTCTTAGATAAAAGTAATATATTTTTCAGAAAATACTGCCAAAGTTAGCCTTTTGAATCGAATTTCCGGAAGCGATATCACAGGAAAGGAGAAAAACGTACAGTCACGTGACAAGAGTCTCTGTTATCTCTGTACGTAATTTATGAAAAATGGAAACGCTATTCGATTCCAAATGCCTTCCTAACCTGTCAATTTTATGCCTTTATAGTTAAAAATGAGTCAGAAAAATTTCGCATTGTTGAGCAGTAAATATGAGAACCACCTTAAGGTACATTTCCAAAGATACTGTTAACAGAAGTTCATTATTGCTATTAATACTTTTACAAAACATAATGCCTGTCCTACACATCCTGAGAACGATTAAGACCAGTTCCGTCCCGGCACAAGTCTGCCGATAAAATTAAACCCGGGATCAGGCATCATGTAACTGTACGATGCCGATCTCTACGATGGACATGTTACATTTCTGTAGTGATGTTGTTGAACTCGCATCGGCTCGTAACGCACATTTATACTTCTCGAAAAAGTCATATTCATTGGAAATGGCCTCGTATTTTATCTGCTACTCTCAAATTCTTATATCGGGCCGATAGGCCCGATTAATTTTTTTTATCGGCCCGGCCCGGCCCTGCAGGCCCGTTCAATTTTTTTGCCGGCCCGGCCCGGCCCGTTGAAAAAATTGCCCTAATTCTGCCGGCCCGGCCCGTTTGAAAATTCTCCTCCATTCCGCCGGCCCGGCCCGGCCCGGCCCGCGGGCCGGGCCGGGTACGGGCCCGTGCAGACCTCTAGACCAGGCTGACATCTTCCACCACAAATTATAAACTTTTGAATCATGGACAATTTGTGTCAAACTTTTCTGTACATACGAAATTGGACTCCGTATTAATTTTAATCGAGCTCCGAATAAACCGTCATAAGAAAAATTAGTTAAGGCGCTTGACTCGATGAATATAAGCTAATTTAAAATCGTAGAATCAAGGTCTATCACGAGAGAAAACATCTCTGAAATGTTGGGAAATTTATCCGAAGTCAGAACAGTGAAGTATCTGCGAAGAATATACATTAGTCAGCACATGAAGTTAAACAAGTAATAACAAAGAAGAAAAAAATCATGCGTCAAGAATAGATTATGAAACACTTTCCAACACATTTCGAATAATATAATAAAACTGCACCGTTTAAAAAAATTAAAATATTACGTCTAATTCAACAATTTGGAAACGCATAACACATTTCAAATCCCATTTTTAGATGTTCCCATCTGCAATCTGAAAATTATCCGAAAATTTTCAGCAACCCTGTATATGATATATAGATTTTATCTATTGCCTACTTGCATGTTAAAATTTAATTCTCTTGAGAAATACATATACTTCAGTTGAAAATTCCCCTTCAGCAATTTCTTCTAATAAGGATAATGGTACGTGAATACTTTTGTGCAGCCTTGTATATGAGGTATAGAATTTATATATAACGAGTAACATGCAAAAAAATAATTAAATGTAAAAGCGTATACCGAATTTTAAACCGTACACTCTAGCAATTATTACTCAAAGACAGTACTGTATCCGATATATTTTTTTTGTGTGTGTTCCTGTAAATGAATAAAAAATGCTATGAATGTCCTGTTCTAACGGGATAGTAGTGAAATTCACTATTTTATATCAGTTTAAATACATTTGAAGTAGTGTAATGTCATTAAAATACTCTGCAAACGATTTTTCCCCATTACCATAATGTAATAGAATACTTTTGATTGTCTCTGTAAATGAACTAGTAATCGTACATACTTCATATAGAATACCAAACATTCTTTGGTGATCTTAAATAACCTTTATCAATTGCATGAAAATCCGAATATATTTACGGGAGTTAGAGCGTGAACAGATGGACATAGGGACAGACAAACCGGAAGCATAAACACTTTTCAACTTCGTTGGAAAGCGTTAAAAAGATCAGATAAGATCTACATCTAGAAAAATCTGTTATTCTACCGGAAAAACTGCAACTAGGGGAACAAAGTTTGAGCGCAAACTGAAGCTTGTTATAAATTTGCGAACCTCCCCTGAACAGTCGATATCGGGACACCTTGCTTCGATCGGTAGGAGGTGTGTGGTCAGCCTAAGTAGGGCGTCCTGCTCCAGCCCCTACTTAAGGTGCGAATAGACATATCATTCAGTTATTTTCAACTATCGGCGTCTTTTTTCTGGTCACGCAGTGCTTTTCTTCTTTAATAGCTTTAGAAGGAAACAGACGGAAACTCTGAAAGAGGAAAATATTTCCGTCAAGTCGATCTAATCTTCTTTCCATTGTTGAATCTCCCCATCCTTTTGTGAATATAACCACAAGCGGTTGGAGAAGAATAGTTGCTAATAGCTTTTCCATAGATAGACTATTAACAGACCATCCTAACTGTTATCAGTATCGGCGTCTTTTCTTGTGGCCACACGGTTTCTTTCTTTTTTTTTCTTTTATTTAACCTTTAATGACTTTAAAAGGAACAGGACTGAAGTCGTGCAAAGGAGGAACCTTTCCGTTAAGTAAATTTGAACTTCTTATATCCTAACCCATTGTTGATTCCCTTCATACTTTTGTGAATAAACCGCAGAAGGGTCCAGAAGAAACGATTTCCAAGAAAAATGTAGAAGGATTGCAAAACAAGCGTTTATACGCAGCCTAAGACCTCACTTAGAGTGACCACCCAGAAATTTGCCATGTGCCATCACATTTTCACTGTCATAAAAACTTCAATTCTATTGTGACGTTTAAGATAACGGCAGAAATTATGTCGTCTAACCTGCCATAAACTTGAAAGCTGAAAACATCTTTACACTAAGAGTCTATGAGTGACCTTAAAAACCATATTTACACATATAAAATAATACTGAAATATTACAATTAATACTATATAATATTAATGCAATTCTTTCATAACTTGGGATAATTTATGTTAATTACTGACTTTTGCAGCTTTTAAGCAAACTTAAATTAATCTTTCGGGAAAGAAAGGATGCGCATTTAATTCCAATAGTTCTTATTCAAAATTTCAGAGTTTGGAACAATTTCAATTTGAAGACAACCCTGGAAATTGTTGTTTCTACAAAATTTAAATTTTATTGCCCTTAGGACCGCATACATGTACCTGGGTGGTTCAATATTATTGTCTCTAGTGTATATAAAATATTTGTACTGTGGGTGTTGTGGAATATCTAAGCCTAATGTCTGAGATGCCTATATGCTCAATTTTAGAACCGTAGCTGCTATATTCACATAGTTTTGGAAGGAGGAGTGAAAGGGGGCAGTGGGGGTAAAAGGCTAAGTTTTAGCTTATGGAGCTAGATTTGTGATAGTGGTTGAGACGTAACTACTGTCGTTTGGACTCGGGATCATACTGATGTAGCTACATCTCATCCATTGTCACAAATGTAGCCTCATAAGTTCCAAACAAGTATTTCACCCTCACCCCCCTCCTTAAAAACTCCCTCAAAAATAGGTCTTTAAAACTTCACCCCTCCCTCTAAAACTATGTTAATATAGCAGCTACTGTTCTGAAACCGAGCATATAGGCATTTAAGACATTAGGCTTCGATATTCCACATCAACTATCGCAATACAAATATTTTATACACACAAGGGACAATAATTATTGAACCTCCCATGTATTTTTAGATACAGAAAGTTTACTTCTGAAATGTTCCTCATTCTAAAAATATATTTATGAAGTCTTAAAAGCATCAAAATTTAAATTTTGTAAAAATAAAATTTTCAAATAAAATTATTTGTCGCTTTTTACCCTGCATCGAAAAGTTTTTGATTATTACTTTACAGTGCACAACTTGTTTAAAATGAAACATGTGTCTCGAAATCAAAAAAGAACATCAAAACCGAAACTTTCTCTTTCATTTTAATGGATTTTCACAAAAAGGAAAAAATGAGTAATTAAACTTCCAGGTCTATATATGTGAAGCAAATTGATTACAGGATATGTGCTCTTTGCTCCTTCCGGGACGCACCTCAAGGGTAATAACCCTTCCTTCATGATTCAGTAATATTCATCGATTATCAGGATGTGTGAGTGAATTGCGTAAAAAACTCTTATCAGCGGAAAAAACTGAAGTGAATGTTGGAAGCAAGTGATATTGCTCGAAAATTCCTATAACAGTGCTTCAAATAATTAAAATGAGATATAAATAATGGATGAAATTTTAGACAATTTTGAATTTGAGAATTTTGCTGGCAACGCTGTAAAAACGGTAGAAAATTTTCTTGATATGGTAGCATTCTTTATGAAGATTAAATGTAACCTCATAGTTACTCACGATTTCTGAAACTATTTCCACACCTTCAGAATCTATTTGAAAAACGAATTAGAAACCTCAGAAAGCAATCGGTTTCCGAGGTTTCCAGGGACCTACTTAGCGATTTAGCGAAGTGATTAGCATGCTTGCCAGAAAATGAGAAGTTTGGGCCGATTTTCGTAGGTTCAGTATGAGCACGGAAATTGTGTAGTGACTGACCAAGGCATGGTAATAATTGGTTTCCATCGTTATCACGGAGCCACTCATCGCGGTGCTTAGCATGCTGGTCATAAAATGAGGAGCTTGGGCTAATGTTCGCGGCTTATCTGCGCCGAAATCGCGTGGTGACTGTTATCCTTGAAGGCATTCTTTCTCTAACAACATGGACAAAACTGTTCCCTGTTCCCCCCCCCCCCATCTCTCTTTCAGGATAAGGGGCTGTGCATATATAACGTTATCACTTTAAGAGGGAGGGGGGATCTGACATATGATATCGTACGATATCTCTAGGGGGAGGGGGGTTAGTATTTTGATATCGTTATCATTTTTGATGGAACCAAAGTTTTCTATTTTTATTTGTAAACTTACTCTTTACCTCAAATTAGTATTAAAATCATTAAATAATTATAAAATTATTTCATTCAAGAATGTGGACTATCCCAACTTTTGACAATCCTATTCTTTCTGTATTCCTTCCTATGCTGTCATATGTGTGTGCATATATAATCCGCTGTTCGAAAAACCAGGCCCGAAGTATGTTTTAAATTATACTTGTTGTGTTTACTACGTGAAAAAAATAGAAAGAATCTTGCCCACCTATTTCGTTGATAAGAAGTTTCGACACCTCCCCGCCACCCCGTGCGCGGAAAGTGCAAGAAGTTATTTTTACTCTTGAATGCCTTATGAAACGACAAGCTATTATTAAATACTTTTAAATAGTAGCTATTTCTTTTAAGTATTATTTGATATAAAGCTATTTCATATACAACAGTGATGTTTTATTGAATTCTCCTCATTTTAATCAATAAAGTGTGCAAATAATAAATGTATAACGATACCAGTATATCACTGAAAACAAAGGAAAAAAGTAAAAAAAAAAAAAAAAATAGACATTGATAACGATATCACTACGGGTGTGAGTAGGGGGGTCGTGGTATGATAACATATGATGTCATATGGGGGGGAGAGGGTCCAAAATTACCAAAAAGTTGGTAACGTTATATATGCACAGCCTCTAACAGAAATGCTTCGAAGTTAAAATTTCGACTTTACTGCCATAAATTTAGGAATTGAGCTTTTGTTAATTTACGAGACTTTTTTTAAGTTTCTGACTATTTTTTTTCTCCTCTATCTCTGGTTCCCAACATTTTTATGACAACGCCCCATCTAATCACCTGTAAAATCATTATTCTTACCTCCCACAGTAACGTATAATTCCTATTTTTTTTTTTTTTTTTTTTTTTTTTTAAGGGAACTCATATTCACACGAAGAAAGCTTAAAAGAGAGAATAGAAATTTAGGTCTTGTTGAATAAATACTGGTCGAAAAGTTTGTGCTAAAATTCTAAAATACAAATATAAACAGAAAATTTATAAACAAAATTACTTATAAAAAGTATCATTTAAAAATTTATATATTACAAAACTTTTGTTGTATAATTATTCAGGATATTTCTTTATTGTGAAATTTTGTATGATAACACTCTGAAATTTGATAAAAAACTCATTTTTTCATTTGATCATAAAAATCCACTCATATTACTTTTACATTTAGCCTACAACATAACTTTAAAATAAATAAATAAATAAATAAAAAGAGAAAAAATGAATTGACAAGGAATTAGTTAATAACAAATCTCGAATTATGACCTTAAAAGATTAAACTGCTTCCGCCCCTGTCTGGCGAACGCCCCACATTGGGAACCTCTGTTCCAATGGTTCCTCAAGATAAGGAAAATGTTTTCAAAATCGTCGGTAACTATGGGTTTGCACTGAATTCCCGTAAAATTTCTTCTGTAGCAGGAAAACTTGCTGCAATTACTTAGAGTGTATTTTGATTTTTTTTGTAAATATACATGAATATATCTAGTTTTCTTACCAAGAATTAAATAACTATTATTTCATTTTTAAAGAATTTATCAACAATTGTAAATTTTGGTGATCTGAGCGATTACAGGTTTTAATCACATCTTTAAGTATCCCTACAAATAATATAAATTTATGTTTGTTGTAATATCATTATTTAAAAAAAAAAAAAAGCAAAAATTAGAAGTAAGCCTTTGTGAGAATTAATGCCGTATAAGGATTGGAAATGTGTTTACTAACATTAACGAGAAAAATAACCGAAATTCTCAGAAGAACATCTGAACAATTACCTAAATTATATAAAGATATTGTTACCTCCTCAAAGTTTTGGTAATCTGTTACTGAAGCATACGTATAAATAATTTTCATAAAATGTTTTCGAAACAACAATAACAACAAAAATTTATGCATTATTCAAATAATTGACACAAATTAATAATATATTATTTTTCCCCTCCTTGATTTATGTGAAGGGATGTAAAGTTCAACTTTCAAATAAAAAGTAGGTAGAAATTACAAGTTTTTAAATTTTCCTTTATAAGAATTTCTTACGAGTTAATTATAAATTTTTCAAATCCTAGTCAGTACCGTAATAATTTCTACCGGGCACAAAATTTACATGAACATTTCACAATATTATCTCCATCGAATATTTTCAATAAGTTTACAGCCCCTTTGCTATGCGATACATCTTTGCGTCTTCAAAATGACCGATCGGAAATGCTATTTCTTTTTCCTTATTCCAATCCATTGCTCTTCCGGCACGGACCATCATCCTAGTTTAGATCGTTCATCACCAGATGGCGCAGCCACTGAAGCGTGAAGCGATGCCACCGAAATCCTGCAATTCTGCTTCAAATAGTGATAAGTGAAGGCCATACATTCTGGGAAAATTTGTAGGCAGAATGGTTTCGGGAATCAGCTGAAATTGATATGTTTCCTAATGTGTCATTATGGCATTTAAGGGATTGCTTAATATTTTACAAAAGCTTATATTCGAATAACAATTCTAAGATTTAGAAGAAAGGAAATTGTAGTTAGTTTCTGAATTAAAATTTACAAGATTATAAAAAAGTTGAATCAAAATTTATTTTCTATATTTATATAATATTCTGTACATTACAATAATTACCTAAATGCTTCTAAAAATCTATCATGTTATAGAAAATGTATTTTATAAACCCCTTTCGAAAAATGTATCACTTTATACAGGGTGTAAAGAATTCGATCGGCAAATTCAGAGGAATGATTCTGAATTAAAATTTACAAGATTATAAAAGAGTTAAATGAAAAATTTCTTTCGATACTTATATAATATTATGTACATTACAATAATTACCTAAATGCTTCTAGAAATCTAAAACTTTATAGAAAATATATCACTTTAAACAATGTGTTAAAGAATTTGATCCTCAAATTAAGAGAAGTGATTCTGAATTAAAACTTACAAGATTATAAAAGAGTTAAATGAAAATTTATTTTCGATATTTATATAATATTCCTGTACATTACAATAATTACTTAAATGCTTCTAGAAATCTAAAACGTTATAGAAAATGTATTTTATAATCAACCTGGCGAAAAATGTATCAGTTTATAGTGTGTTAAAGAATTCTATCTTTAAATTCAGAGGAGTGATAGTACGCATCAAGTTTATTCTTTAAAAGAAATATTAGAAATAATTAAGATTCAATATTCCTAATTATCATTGAGAATATTTATAAGTATTTCTTTCGTATTACATAGTTTGAGTTCTTTCTGTTAATAAACTTATGAGACACATTAGGCCTTTTAAAAGCACTTTTAAATTATCGCTAGAATAAATGCTTTGTATAAAACATAACAAAAACTTTCAGTTTGAAAATGTATAAGAAATATTTTTCTAATATGCTCTAAGTGCAATATGGGTACCTGAGCCAAATTAATAAAGTAAAAATGTCTTTGTAATTAATCAAACTGTTATCTAAACTAAAAATCTAAAGATTCTTTTTAATTTTATTCTGACCAGTTTTTATTATTATTATTATTTATATAAAAACAAAATTAATTCCATTTTAAAGCAAAATGTAGAGTTTTTTCTATATTTTAAGCATTTTACGGCTTTAAACATTTTATTATACTGGCAGGCTGAAAAAGTTCGAAAGGTGATTTACTTTATTTACTTGCTGTATATATGTGTAAGTAATGTAAATTGAAAAGTTTTATTAAAAAGAGAATAAGCAAGTTTATGTTAGAAGAAATAATCCGCACGTACATTTTCAAAATGTTACACTTTTTAAATTTTTATATAACCTCCTTAAACAAAACTGGCCAGTTAGAAAAACTTACCTTTTACTTCAACAAGATTTTTACATACAGCAGAATACCTATAACTTTAAAATTAACTGAAGTATAATAATAGAAGAAAAAGTTAAGGAATAGACAAAAATTTCGCTCGTTGTATCCAAGGTTTCATTATAATTTGGTTTTTTTATAGTGGGAATCAAGTGTATCCATCATTCAAAATATCCTATAAATAGTGCTATTAAAATTTTCATTATAATGGGCACAATTAAGTTGTTGGAGATAATTTGAAATCCCACTTTCATGATTCATAGTCTGTCGGAGTACACAATCTTTGTTACCAGACAAGCCCTCTATAATAAAGTTCCAAATGACAGTTTGCAGTTACTATACATTTTCTGACAAATTTATTATGCATATAGATTTTTCTCTTCAGATATAGTATGGAGAAGACGTCGTTCAGATTAATATCAGACTTTGTAATAACATAACCTTATTGGAGCACCTAAAAATGTTCAGAGGATAGACTGCACATGCATGAAACATAATACATCTATCATAAAGAAACATAAAATTTACATATCTAAATATTTTTATAATTCTAAACACGAAACTAAACGTTTTATTAGACGTTTCCAGTGTATGTCGTGTGCCACCGTTTACCGTGTGTATCTGAAGTTTTAGTTATAGAAACTCAAATGCAATTACTCAATTACTTCTTTCTGCCACATTCTTGAATTCGATTTTTCTTCTTTTTTCTGAGATTGCAAGGTAA
This sequence comes from Maratus speciosus, assembly GCA_963932465.1. Lineage (NCBI taxonomy): Eukaryota > Metazoa > Arthropoda > Arachnida > Araneae > Salticidae > Maratus > Maratus speciosus. Next base: position 168,656,189 of record OZ010791.1, read on the forward strand.
TCTGATACGGGAAAAATGAAATGAAATAGTTTTACTATTTTTCGATAAAACCAGAGGATTTTTCAGAAAACGCTGTCGAAAGTTGAAGCTTTGAACCGAATTTCTGGACCCAGCAGCCCTATAAAATTTGTCATAAAAACTATTACTTATGACTCAAGATGAAATTCATTTATCTAGAAATGGAAAATATTATTCTATTCTGAATCAATTTAATAGTCACGATTTTTCGCTTAAAAATGTGTAAGAAAATTTCGTTAGAGAAAATATTTTTTTAAGAACAGCCTTAAAGATGCTAGAAATTGCGTCCTGTTTGGTCATTAACTTGTTCGCGTAACATTCACATACATTAAAGTGTCACCAACGTAAGTTATCGCATCTTTATGTATTACTACAGAAAAGGAAAATTCTTCATATATTACCGTTGAAAACGCATTCTGGATATAAATTTCAGCTTCGTCCACTATGCAGATTATATCCGTTTATCAATTCCTGAAATGAAATAAATTAGCATAATATTCTATAAATTACTAAAGTTTTAAATATAATACGCATCAATAATTATCTGCATTAAATGCAGTTATGCTACATCATTAAAATTACAGTAAGCTTGGATTAAAACTTTATGCAATAACTTAGGTGGATATTTAGATTGCATGAAACTTTTCATTCACACATGCAAGTAACAAATTATCTTTATATTTTTAATAGTAATCATCATCATACATTTGGAAATTTATAAATTTGTTTTTATTTACACATACCAACAGAGGAATTTATATTTATTACATTGTACAAATATTATTAATGTGCTACATTCTTTACGACATCTATATCCTCCATAAAAAAATGTCTAATTAATGCTCCATGGAGTTATTTACATTGTTGTTAACATAACAAAAATACTTGTTTTAGCATATGAAGCATCATAATCTGTCAGTGATGTCAGGAATTCCATTTGTTATTATCAGCATTCCATTTACACAGTGTAGATACAATACTTATTTGTTTGGAACTCGAAATATTTTTGCAGAACATTTATTAGCCTAAAGAGTTTTAAAAGGTATTTAAAGTACGCATTTTGAAAAATAAAAATTTGATTTTATTAACGAATTTACTTTTTGTAGTAGTATTTTATTTTATTTAAGAAATCCGGTGAATGTATTTGAAACCCTTTGGCAGAATGTCAGAAGATCTACATTGCGTCTTTGAAATTAAATGTAGGTAAAAAAGCTTTTTCTGTTTCAACTCCCCCTTTTGATACAGTGCACTTAAATTATTATCATTTTTAATTTATTTGACGCATTAATTCTCAAAGCACCTCTCAGAATGCGACTATTTTTCTCCCCGAAATTCTTTAAAAAGTGTACCATATGCAAGTTTAGGTTTATATATTTGCCTTTTCAGGAACTATTGGCCTTTTAAGTTTTGATATCTAATCAACGCTTGTTGTTATAATCAGATGCATTTTATAACTTTTCAAACGTCCTCGAGCCATTTTGACTCGCGATACTTTGACGTCGTGTAAGTTTTATGTTTATCATGACTTGGTAGGTACTAATACTTTTTTCACGTTTACCGTTAGTATAATAGTTTTATAAATCTTGGGTATGGAAATTGAAACAAATTCTTTCCAAATATTTGGTTTATTTAAAGGCTTAATTAAAAAAAAATTGAAAGAAAAAATTTAAATTGCTGTGTTAGAAATTGCTATGTGAGAAATATAGGTTTAAAAAAGAAACAAAGAACACTTATCAAAAATGAAATTGCCAAGTCTTGAATTAGGCGTAGCTGCATAAGATCACAAGATCGAAAATAATAATATACTATAAAATAAGTAAATGGTGACAGTTCTCTCTAAACTCATATAGAATTCTGACACAATCCATGATAGCACTCGTTGTAGCTATGTTCTTACATATACATAAAAATTCAATGTCAGCACATTTGGAAGTACCATAACGGAACGCTATCTTCGTCTATGGGAAGATCATTCAAACAACAATTTTCATTAAATCTTCATATCTAATCATAAGTTCTAAAATTACTAGCAGTTTATATTATGATCGTATAGTGATTGGCATCTGCCCCAGCTATAAACTATCCACGGGTTTTTTATAACATTCTAGGAACTAAAATATATACTGAGCCTCATAAGTACATAGCAACATAACACCCGTGTATGTAAATATGCACATGTTCACTTTCATCAATCTGCCGGAGATGGTCGTAGATCTTATCTTCAAATAATGCTACATACCCTACACTGGTCCAATGAAGATAAAATCGACAGAGGGTTTAATCTTGCAGCCTTGGAATAAGCATTTAATGTTTCACATCTATATTGGATGAGCGTGGAAGCCCAATTTATATTATATGTTGCAGGTTGTCCGCATGGTCTCGGATACATTGTGAATAATTACACCACATTACATGAATAATAAAAAATGAAATTAAAATGTAAAATTTTTCTATATTTTAATTACGCATTAGAGTCGTTCATTTCACATGTTACGTGCCATGCAATGATTTTTAATTCTTCCAAACAAATACCGAGAAATATGCACTTTCTTAATATAATTTACAAAACGTTGCAGCTGTTGAGTAATTCGGGCGGTCATTTTTATCTCTTTTATCTTTTTTATTTATTTCCATCCTAATTATGACATTTACATGGCAACGTTCGCATATATTCTATGTCGTATTCGTTAAGAAAGGTGTAATTCTTAAAATTTTTATAAAATTCACTCTGTTATGACCTGTGTGTGTTAGAAAAAGCAAATTATATCCAAATTAACGAAGTTACAATAATCCCTTAAGTCAGATTTTTTTATACATTATGAATAAAATCTGCTCTTTGAGTATATAATTTTGCTTTTTAAAATCCTGTAATGTGCAAATTTTTGACTTTCAATATTTAATGGACATTCTTCTTTTCCTGAAAGAAAAAAAGAAAAGAAAAGTGTGTTGAGTTCAGACACTGTTTTCCGGGAGGGATTTCTTTGGCAAAAGAGAAGGGGGGGGAGGATATTACAGAGTTCCGGAGGGGGGGGGAGGTGAAATTGCACTTTTTTGACCGTTGAAAACACAAAATCTCAGATCTTCCGCGGGAACATCTCATTGCTCCTGGGGAAGGAATGTCCCTCCCAGGTCACCGCCTGAATTCAACACAGAACGAAAATGTTATATTTTGATCCATAGGGCCGATAACTACACATGTTTTTAAATTTTAAAAAATAATTAACACCTTCAAAACATGATGCACTATAAATGATGATGGATTACGTAATGTATTTTGTGGTTCCTTGAGAATTAATAAATATTTCTTACTCTCTCATACATCACTTAATATAATTAGACCAATATATCACTGAAACGAAAAGTTTTAGCACGTTAACATTTTTAAAAGTTATTGTAAGTGTAAGTTTGTGTACTGTGCGAGATGTAATTTATCAGACAATTTATAACTATTACGAAGATACTGCTTGTAAATTTCACATGTTAAGACCGCGATTATTAATCTGTAACGTTCTTTGTGTTTCATGTTAATGTTTTGCTCACTGTGTTTCTGTTTATTATTATTTTATTATTATTTATTTATTTTTGCTTACAATTTATTTTAAAATCGATTTATCCCCTTGAGGGGCACCGGTATATAACATATACCACTTAATTTTAATTCTGAAATGCCACATTGGCGCCAGAATTCAGAAATTAATTTTTGCTTTATATAATGTACGCGAAGAAAAGCATTTATTTACTTTCATACAAATTTGTTCATAAATACCGGTGTCATTCAATCATTTTAACATTTTAGCGACAGAAGTACTTTGCCCCTGAAAGGGTTAAAAGTAACTGATAAGTAATAAATTAAGTTTTGAGAGAAAAAAAGTTTTTTTAATACTACATTCCAATATTAGTATTTTGATCGTTTTAGTTGTTTAAGTAATCCAATAACAAGAAAAAAAATCCAAAACTACATTTTTATAATATTACCCCACATATTTATTCATAAACTTTTTATAAGTATTCTGTAAGTCAGAGATTGATGAAATGTATAAATAAAAAAAAATCTTGGAAATTATTTTGAAAAAATAGAATTTCATTGAATAGGATTTCTTTTACTCATTAATTATTGTCAAAATAAACATGCATTTAAGGAAAGAGAAGAAAAAATTAAATACGCTGTAGTAGAACAAATTTAGTTCGCCAGTTTTCTGGTGATTAATTAAGTTGTATAGAATTAAGTAGAATAATTAAGAGGTACCTTCCTATAATCTAAATAAAGAAAAATGTACAACATAAATTATTTATATCGAATCCTGTTCATTACTCTCAAAACATTTTTAAAAGAATAAAAATGTTATCCATATCTTTTGTCGGCATTAACATTCCATTGAAATGTTTAAACTTTCAGTTTTTATAGGTATTTTAGTTTTTAAAAACATATAGAATATGCAGATTTGTCGTTCAACATTTATCGGAAATGTTCTTTATCATAAAAGGATAAGCTGTGTTTAGATGTTGACGAATTTGTTATGTAAAAATACGTGTAATTATTTCTGTGTACAAAATAAAGGATCATTCGAGGCGACAGCCATAGTAGCTATAGGCCCCAAAGCAATTCCCACTTCAGTGGTCTTCAAAGTTCAAAGTTCAAAACCGTGTTTACTTCGGTAGTAGAGTAGAAGTGAGTTTAGAAGAACAGTTGAATATACTCATTAGAAGAACAGTAGTATGGGTAGAATAGTAGTGTACTTTGAAGCATAGTAGAATATATATACTTTAGAAGAATAGTAGAATAGTGCTGAGAATAGTAGCTGTGCGTACAATTGTGTTAAGAAGAATAGTAAAATAGTACTGTGCATAGAATAGTTGTGTGTTTAGAAGAATAATAAATTTGTGCTGTGCGTGGAATGGTAGTGTTCTTAGAAGAATAGTAAAATACTGCTGTGCGCAGAGTAGCAGTGTGTTTAGAAGAATAGCAGAATTGTGCTGTGCGTAGAATAGTAGTGTTCTTAGAAGAATAGTAGGGTATATTTATTATAAGAGTAGTAGAGTACTGTGTGCTTAATGCTTAATAGTGATGACATGTTTATTTAACTAACGTCGAGAGAATTAACAGCGCGTACTTACACCCGTTTATATAAATAATAATAATAATAATAATATTAATATTAATAATAATATATTTGAAGCATGATGCGCTGTAAACGAGAATAAGTTAACTACAGTATTGTGTGGTTTTATAAGGGTAAATAAAATTCTTCTTCAAATCTGACATATTACCCAATTTATCCCTTAAACGAAAATTTTCAACTCTTTAATGCTTTTAACAAATGATCAATAATTTACACAGTACCAGATGTGCTTTATATGATGTGTAATTTATCACTGTTTGTAATTTCCATATGTTAAGGCTGCGATAATTGATCTATAATGCTATTTGTTATGTTCCTTTCTAGCGTATTGGTGTATATGTTTAAAAAATCTACATTAGTTCAAAATCGACTTAAAAATACTGAGAAATAATACATTAAGTTTTTGAAGGAAAAATGTTTCTGTAATAATATTTGGTTTGAGTGATTAGAACAGCTATACTCAATCTTTTTTTCTCTCGGATCGCAAAGATAGGTGTCGAAGAAATGTTTCCCAAAAAGTTTTGCTACCATTATTTCAGAACAATAAACTTCGTGGTAGATTTCTATAGCAAATGTTGCAAATGTTGTAGAAATGTACGGGAAAGTTTATTGTTTGGAAATAGTGGTGTAACAATTTTTTTTCCGCGACAACTTTAAACCTAAAAAGCAGTATTAGTTATATAATAAGTATAAAACTAATAATATAACAATGCAGATTTTCCAAGTTCCCAGGAAAATAAATTAGAAAGTTTTCTCTTATAAATCTTTTGCCCAATGCATTTTTTTTTTAATTTGCAGAAATACAGTGCAAATTTAATTAATTTGTACTAATGTTTGATTAATGCTGGTGACTAACAAAATGTACTCACTTCTGCAGCACGAATAAGACTACGAAAACAGGCAAAACGATTTTTTGACTAAGAAAACAGCATTTAACTTTTAACTGATGTGACTAAAATTTGTCACACTTTTGATGTGATGCGGTCTCACAGACCACTCGAATAAAATGAATTAAAAAAATAACTTAAAGGGTTGAATTTACTTAAATTTTGTTCTAACAAGATTGTTGTACTTCTCTTAAGAGTATGTGAATTAAATTGCATGAGAAAAGTATTTTATTCATATTATTTAACTTCAGTACAGAAAATATAACTTAAAAAAAAAATAAACGGTAGTTTGTTAATTTTGCTAATTAAATATAAAAATTAATCGTGTACAATTTTTTTACAGTGTGCAAATTCAGTGTTTATTTAAATATATACATATTTATTTACCCTACAAATATGCAAGAGTCAAAGTATATCATTATTGCAGTCAATATATACTTTTCTTGTATATTCAATGTATACTGAATTTTGACCTGAAAGGAACTTATAAGTTGCATATGTTTTTCTTTAAACTATGCTTTTGGTAATAAAAATTATGTTTAACTCCATCAGAAATATTTACATTTTCACCATCGGAAAGTGCAGAATTCGTATCGTGATCCGTCAGTAAAATATGCATCGTCAGAACTTTCAATACCGGAATATTCTTGATCTGACCAGTTGTTCATAATATCTTATATTTTCTTCTGCCTGAGGAAAGTAGAACGTTTTCGAGGTTGCGACGACATCATATCACACACACACACAAAAAAAAAAAAAACACTAAAGAAATTAAAAAAAAATAAAGTACAACTAATCACGAGTATTATACTACAGTTTTAAATAATCACACAACTGATGTGATGCGGTATCATCGCACGATTTTTTCTATTTTTATTTAAAAATATATTTGAAATCTCTATATCGGTCTAATAATGGGAAAAATGTTTAAAAAAAATTAAATTTCAAATTTTCAGCTAAAATTTGATATTTTACGGCGTGTACCCCATGTTCACAATTAGGGTTTTTAAATATTGCATTGCTATATTTTACAACTAAATGAGCTTAAATTAATTAATTTTATCTGATTAACACTCTGCAACTTTTTTTATATTAATATTTTTAAGAATTTAATAAAAATAATGAAGGTAAATTTTACCTAAATAGCTTGACCAAATTTTTGTTTTGCTTCCGAAGAACAAATTCTAATTTTTTGTCAAATGCAGCCATCTGACACGGACAAAATAAATGTTATTCCATTCTTTGGACTGTTCTTGATCAGGGATAGTTCATGGCACATAATAAGAATTGCAGTGTTTTTAGGTATGCGCCAGATGTGGCACGTCGCGTGCAGTGAAGGGTTAAAATCAACTCACAAAATTATCGCTTTGTGGTGTGACCTTGGCAAGCTGCTAGAAGAAGGTACTGGTACGGGTAAATAATATTCGCACTTTTATGGGGTGGAAGTGTGTATAGCTGGGAGTCGCAGGGTCTCTGAGATCGCGACACATCAGTTAAAGGTTAACCCTTAAATGCGCGATTCTTTATTTTGTTTAAAATAAAATAATATATGATTCTCTGAAAGCTTTATTACACAGGAAAACTTATGAAAAAAAATCAGAGATACATTTTTCATATAATACGTCAATCTTTTCTTCTGTTGCACATCTGCAATACAAGTAAAAACTAATATCATGTGGCTGTTTTATGCTAAAATATTGTAAATTAGTAAAAATTTTAATAAGTATGTCTCAAAATACCTTATTTTATATAATTATTTATTTTATAAAATTTAACATTTAACCCTTTTATTCCCATGGTATAATACGTTCAAGAAATTACGTAGTTCAGAGAATCTGACTTTACAGCAGAAAGTTTTAATGGTTAATTTCGCTTTCTTTAAATACAGAATGTCTGTTATTAATTAAAGTAAATATTGCTATTTTAATTTTGTGGTGTGAATTATGTATATACGAATAAAAAAAAATCTATTAAATTCAAAACACTGCTGTTTGCATATATATAAAGCTGGCAACTAAAGGGTTAAGATGTTTTAACGTAATTTTATGTTAATTGTAAATAACAGAACATATTTTGCCTTCAAATGAAAATATATAAAATAACAGCGAATGTCATTTATTTTTATGCACATCTTAATTAATTTTATAAATACGACTTAATGATTATGTGTCTTGGTCGGGCCGCACATTAAATGTCACCGGGCCATAAGCTGTCCGCGGGCCGTAGGTTCAATATGACTGGATTAGAATAAACTGAAAGAAAAACAAAAGCAAACCAGATTTTATCACATATTTTCCCTATATTTATTCAGAACTTCTTAAAAGTATTTTGTAAGTCGAAGATTGATGAAATGTATCAAGCAGAAAAATTTAAAAATCGTTTTGGAAAAATAGCATGTTATAATTATAACAAGATTTAGTACAACCTCAACTTCCTATTTAATAGTGATTAATAAACTTATGAATAATAATTTAGCTGGCACTTTATTATAGTTCTTGAAAAATAAGGATTTAACATCTTATATTATGATTAATTTATATCTATCATTCCTGTTCATTACACCCTAAAACATTTTGAAAAAGAACAAACATTTTAACCAAGTTTTTTTTTTCAATCATTGCGTTGAAGATGTTTTACATTTTTTCGTTATTATAAGTTTTTCACTTTTTAAAAACTTACAATGTATACAATTTTGTCTTTCATTATTTATCAGAAATTCCCTTCTTCTGTTTAGTTCAATAACGGTGATAATTACGTACATTTTTAAAAATTGTAGAAAGGTAATTAATGCCTTCAAAACATGATGCGCTGAAAAGGAAGATAAATTACGTACTGTATTTTGCGGTTTCATGAGGGTTAATAAATCAAAATTTTCTTACAGTTTGACGTGTTATTCAATATATCACTAAAAGGAAAATTTTCCGCTCGTTAACACTTTTCAATGGCATTCAGAAGTTTGTAGTGTGTCAGATGTAACTTATCAGACTCATGAGAATTTATTACTGCCATGTAAATTCCACATGTTAAGACAGAGATAATTAATCTATAACATTATTTTGTTCTCTTTTGGTATATTGGTTTATTGTTATTTTTTTAAATCTACAATTTATTTCAAAATCGATTTAGAAATACTGAAGGATAATAAATTAAATTTTGGACGGAAAAATGTTTCTATAATAATAATTGATGCTACTGTCTTGATGATTTGAGTTATTAGAGTAAAAGTAGAAAAGAAAAAAAATCTCCCTATAATATTTCTCGCAATATTTATTTATAAACTTTTTATAAATGTTTTGTATGTTTAAGATTGATGAATTGATTTAAAAGGAAAATTTTAGAAACCATTTAAAATATAAAGCATGTTTTGAATAGAAAACTTTTAAAGATTAATTTCTGTCAGAAATAATGTACTAAAATATAATACATTTAATAAAAAAGGGAAAATGACATACGTCATAGTAAAAAAAAATTGTTCTCAGATAACCGCACCAGTTGTGAAAATTATACCTGTAGCCATACTTGCCAACATTCAACTAAACTTCCGTAAAATGCGAGTTAAATTGACCTAGGTTATACGCGTTACCAACCAGAAAATTTATTTGATGTATCATTATACATTTAAATTCATGTTTCTCTATGAAATCTATTTGAATTAATTTCTTTAGTAAATTTCTGGTTCGAAACGTGTTTAACCTGGGTCAACTTAACTCACATTGTACGGAAGTTTAAGGGAAAGTTGGCAGGTATGCCTGTAGCAGATACTTTAAACTTTGAACTTAAATAATAGGCTGTGAAAGTCACTCAAAGATTTGCACCGTGCGCGGGGCTGCTGCGAAAACAGTATACATATACAGTTAAGACCCCGAACTACTAAAACTTCCATCAATTAGCCTTGAGATCAATAACCAATTTTCTTCTTCTTTTTTTATGCCTAGATTTAACCTAATTTCGTAATTTTTTTTTGTTTTGTTTTCATATGACTAAAATTAGTTTGAAGAAATATTTGTTGTGTTTATTTTTTTTATTTTACATTAAACAGATGCATTTCGCAACGATGTACACAACTGGCACCCCAACATATCACTATAGCCAACAGTGGATAGCCATATCCGAGACTAGTTTATATGTTTTTTGCTCTAATAGAGCCTTTTAAAAACTTTCTAACATAACAGAACAGAGTTTACGATTTCGATTCGTCTGTCTGACGGACATTGTCTGTTTTTCCGTCTGTCCGCGCTCTAACTTTCGTAAATATGCTTGGATTGCCGCGTAATTGGACAGAACGTTAGGTTTATTATAAGACGTTCTCTACGGAATATAGAGTTTCCAGCATTTGCAATTTGTTTACAGTGACACATAGAATAATTCTGTTACATTATGGTCTAGGGGGCAGATTTATTTACAGGGTGTTTTAATGACATTAGAATACTTCACACATAAGAAAAATGACATGCATTAATGAGATTCAGAACAACATAATTTCTATAGAATATGTGTACGTATGGGTTTTGGGGGGGCTTCAACAGTCTTCAATGCCGGAGGTACAGGCTTAGCCCGTATTCGCTTTCATAAGTTTCTAAACTGTTTTTATAAGTCGCTAATGTTGTTAACAAATAAGTGTCTTCATACTAAAATTGTAAAAAAATTCGAAAGTTCCTATACGAACATCTAATTTTGACAAAGTATTTGGATTTTCGGGAAATTTTACCTCATGTACCAAACAAGAGGCCATTTTGTGAAAAAGTTTAGAATTTAGACAGATGCAAGGTTTAGAATTTCTGTTGTTAAATTTATTTTTAATAGTTGCAAAACAAGCTGCAATACAGGTCGTTATTTAATCATACCTCAAAAACTACTTTTATATCTTCATAAGACATAGACAGCATTTAATACTTACAAATAAATGATTATTCTGTGTAGAATTGACACTAGCCCTCAGCATATACTTACGAAAAATAAAGCATATAATCAAAGTAGCAGAAGTATTGTTTCAACCGTATTTGTGCGATTATTTTTGGTGGTTATCTTCATTTTTTAAAAGAATATAAGTATGCATATCTAAAACTACTTGAAGGGAAAATAAACCGGTCAAGTGCGAATATTACTTGCGCACATAGGGTTCCGTGTAATAAATATGTCAATTAGTCACTGGGCATTGCATTACACAACTATATCATTAAAAGCCGACTTCGCATAGAGTATGCCGTTCGTGTCTTTATGTTTATCGAAACCGTCAGTATCTGGAAGGGTTAACATCTCGGCTAATGACCGACAATTTCTTTTCGAAAATCATTATCAACAATCTTTTTATACTTCTGCGACGGTAGGTACCTGCAGCGCTCATCAGCTCCTTTGTTGAACGCTCGCAAATCGAAATTTGTGTGTAACAAAAAAATGCGATTTTCTCGAAAACTATGTGACATAGGGTAACTGCTATAGTTTTCCTGCAAGGTTTAAATTAATTTCTACTACTCTTAAATTTTTCATAATTTTAGGTACAGTAGATTCGAAAATAGAGCCGGGGGGGGGGGGGGGCATATTTTAGCATTACATTTTCGACGATATCTCTGAAAATACCGATATACCTCGATACACCTAAAATTAAAACAAATGTATTTTTGAGTTTGGCGTTACGAAAGCTTTCACAAGATACCCCAAACGATTTACAAAGAAAATATTTTTTTAAGTAACTTAATTAACCCTATACATTTTTCTTAAATATATTTGTGATTTGGGAATGGTTAATAATCTATAAATATGTGGGTCAATAGCCTTTATTACTGTAGCCAATTTGAACTTTCCATGGTCCACAGTTTACGAGTAAAATGGCTGTGACAGACTGACAAACAAACACAGGAGTGATCTTATAATGGTTCCGTTTTAGCTTTTCAAGTACGGAACACTAAAAAAATTAAATGTAAAATTACCTTTAACAAGTAATATATATATAAAAAAATTAAGTCAATTCTTACTTAGGTCAACAAAGTAATATTTTGTTTTAGCCTGGAGTGGATGAATAATAAGTATTTTATTAACGATTGAAAATTTGAATAAGAGGAATTTTTTTTCTCCCACATAAAACTAAAATTAATTAAATGTAATTAAGGAATTAATATTGAAAAAACTGTATTAACATCAAGTGTCATCCACTACAAGTTTAAAAAAATGTATTTGAACTTGAGTGGATGAAATATAAGTATTGTATTAACGAATAAAAAACTGAATAAAATTAATTAATTAAATTTAATTAATGAATTAATATTTGAAAATACTGTATTAACATCAAGTGAAATCCACTACAAGTTTTAAAAAATGTATTTGAACTTGAGTGGATGAATAATAATTATTTTATTAACGATTGAAAATTTGAATAAGAGAAATTTTTTTCTCCCATATAAAACTAAAATTAATTAATTTAATTTAATTAATGAATTAATTTTTGAAAAAACTGTATTAACACCAAGTGTAAACCACTACAAATTTTAAAAAATATATTTGAACTTGATAGGATGAATAATGAGTATTTTATTAACGATTGAAAATTTAAACAAGATATATATAGAGAGAGTATGAACAAATAGTAGGAATTGAAAAATAAAAATTACTCTTATGAGATGGACTAAAAAATGTCATTAAACTTCGTTTGATGATAATTAAAATGTTTTAATTTATTTAAGTAAAATAGTCAAAGTTTGCTACTAGTATTTCCTTTTTATTTGCAGATCAAGCAGGGAAAAGTAACATAATATCTCATTACACTCAGTTTTATAACCTTTAAAAAAAAAAAAAAACATATTTCCTAATGACTGGATATAAAAAAAATCCATAATTTAAACACAAAACCATAACAGCATACTAGCTTCGTTTTAATGTGCCAAATACCTCACAGTATTACATTAAATTCAAATTAATTTTGCAGTAAATAGGAATACAGTCGGACCTCTATTTAACGAACCTCTATTTTGCGAATTTCTCTATTGTGCGAACTTTTCCTAGGAACTAATAACATTTTGCGAATTCCTTCATAAAATAACCTCCAAATAACGAAGTGCATTCTCTATTTAACGAACTTTTTTTCTGATATAATTTTTTTTTCTCCCTCTTTCCCAAATTATTTCCGGACACTTCAAACTTATTCTTTCTTTTACACATTTTATAATCGTCACTGTCCTTGAATTAGTTTTACCAGTGCCTAACTCAACGAGAGCAGTAAAATCCCTGTCATTATTTGCATTTCATCCAGGAAGTGCAAACTTTCAATACCCCCCCCCCCCCCTTGCACACTTAAAAGGGTTGTTCTGTAGTAAATAAGTTTCAATAATTAAATTTAAGGACGCATGTAGTAATACAATGCTTAAAATTAATTGTTATAATAAATACGATAATGTCATTAAAATTCATTAATTTTAATGTAAATGTTTTCTTAAATCTGAAAATACAGTGTATTTCCGGATAATATATTTTTAAATTCTTGTTGTCCTTACAGATTTCCTTTTGATGGGTAAAATGAATAATAATAATAAATATGATTTATAAAAAATGTGATTAGTTAAGTTTTTTAATAATTTTTAGTGTTTATGAATTAAAAATCTGTTTTGTGTAGTTTAAAGTATTTAAAAAGGTTCATCTCTATGTAACGAATTTTCCACATAACGAACTTTTTTTCAGGATTTAGCGACTTCGTTAAATAGAGGCCCGACTGTAATTAATTTTAGCGTTTTTAGGCAAATTAGTCAAAGTAAAGTACTACTCGGCTTATTTTCAGAATATACACATAGATAAATCAATATTTCACTGCAGTCAAACTGACACAACTAAACAACTATTTCAGAAGGATGCGTGTTATTTGCGTGTTGTATGGAAAATGCATTATCCAGAAATGTGCATGAAAATCAATTTTGTAACAACAACCGTTATCGTTTCTAAACCGACAACTTTCATAACGTTCTGGCAAATAAATATCTCTAAAGTAATGATGAATGAAAGCAATTTTCCGTGCAAATCTCAGGGACGTTAATTTATCATAAAGCATGTCTAACGGGAAAATTATATCCATTTACGCTTGTGCTAGGGAAGCTCTTAATATTAGGCAATGTGATTATAACTTCAAATTTGATGTTTCCAACTATAAACTATAGAAACTTAGGGACACCACAATATTGAAGTAATCAGCAAAATTTCAATAATTATTTCTCATACGTAACAATTGGTTTCTTAAATATAACAAATTGGAAATTGTATGTCAAACGTGGCAAATGAAGTGCCTTCGTACTATAACTAATTTTATAAATACTCAGATCTTGGTGCAATAGCTGCTGCACTCTTATGGAAAAATGCATGAATACAAATTTTATTACTATTATATAAACTGGTCATCAAAGAAAGGATAATGAGAAAAAATATGCTCACTAAGTTAATGTTGCAATCAATACCCAATGCTGCAATTATTTATGTTAATTAAATACTATTGAACTCAAAATTGTACTTCCGTGCATACGTTAACATTGGAAATATGCAAATTGGATGATTGGTGTTGTGCGCAATGGACATATGTTGGAATTCTGGTCTGTAGTATTGTTTAAAGTGAATATGGTGTCTGAGTATGATCAGTATTCATTAGTTATGGCTCAAAGGCATAATTTAAGTTCAGGTCAAAAGTGACGAATAACTGGTAAAATCGAGGAAGGTAAAACACAAATGGAGGTAACCCGACTTGAATATCCCTCAAAATGTCATATCAAGAGCTTCGAGACGCTTTTTAAGCACCAGATCCGTTTATATACAGCCTGATCAAAGGAGACCAAGAAAAACAAATACATCCGAAGACCGTTTTCTGTCATTGTGGCTTGAAGAAGCCTCGAAGCGACTACAAGAGATTTGGTTTGAGACATTCAGGCTGCCACAGGAGCTTCAATTAGCCGTTCTACTGCTCCACTAAGGCTTAACAAGGGTGCACTGTATGCGAATAGTTTATGTCCCACGCACTCCAGCTTCCAAAGGAGCCCGTTTTTACTTGAAGATTGACTATTGTCACTGTTGTTCTCGTTAAGTTAAATGGAGCCAAGAAGACTGGGCTCAAGTATTGTTTACAGACGAGTTCAGATATAGTCTGAACACTGATTGTAAACGTGTTTCTATCTGGAGAGAGAAAGGAACACGCAACTTGCCTTCCCTTGTCCGTGAAATATCCCGTTCGAGCCCAGTTTTCTCAGCTGCATTGAACATTGAACATGGCGACGGTAAAGTTTAAACGGGCCACTTTGGAAGCTGGAGTGATTGCGACGCAAACTAATGGTTTTCTCGCATACAGTCCGCCCTCGTTAAGCCTTCGTGCAGCAGTAGAACGGCTAATTATAGTTCCTGTGGCAGCCTGAAGGTCTGAAACCAAATCTCTTGTAGTCGCTTCGCCGTTTCTCCCAGCCGACAATGACAGAAAACGGTCTTCGGATGCAGTTGTTGTTCTTCTACTCCCTTGACCAGGCTGTCTAGGGATCTAGTGTTTAAGAAGCAGCCCGAAGCTTTAGATATGACACTTTGAGGGATATTCAAATCTTGGGGACCTCCATTTGTGTATGACCTCCCTCGATTCTACCAATTATTCGCCCCTTTTGACTTTCACTTAAGTGATGACTTTGAGCCATAAATAATTAATACTGATCGCTCTTGGACACCGCATTGAATTTAAACAACACTACAGACCAGAATTCCAACATACGTCCATAGCGCACCACATTGTCAATCACCTAATTTGCATATTTCCTACGCTACGGTATGCGCGGAAGTACAATTTTGTGCTCAATAGTATTTAATTGACATAAATAATTGCAGCATTGGGCAATGCTTGCAATATTAACTTAGTGAGCACAATTTTTCTTATTAGCCTTCAGTTTTGACGACCAGTGTATATTAAATTCAGAAATACGGCAATAATAGGACACCATCATAAATACAACGTAATCACCATGGCAACCTAGAATCATTATCTGTCATGAAATATCACTGAATTAATTACGTATGATAGGATTTAATAAAATAAACACCATGGAAACCTACAATCATTACCTATCATGGTATATCATTGAATTAATTACGCAGGATAGAATTGAATAGAATGAAGAAAAGTTTATAAGTATCTCATTAAGTTTCGATTTGATTTTCATAAAATTTGAAATGATTCGACAAAATTCTGCAACGATTATTTTTATTAAATTTCAAGCCATTCGTTTGGGTAATTTTTGCGCTGTTATATGCGGACAGAGGAACAGACAGAAAGACGGACTGACCAGACAACTTCTATAACTGGTGCGTATTTATATAATTGTGAACTCGCCAAAAAAGGTAAGTTTGTGGAAAATGTGGAACCCTGTTGTAAAATTTTACATTTTACAATTTAAAAAACATCGCAGAGTAAAAGGACTTTTAAAACAAGTTTATTTTTTATTAATGGTGTTTATTAATGCCTTTTATTAGAAAATATTGTCAATTTAAATTTGTTATGCAATCTTACATTCATTTAATAAAGTATCTGAATAATAAGAAAATACAATAACTTTATAGGAAGAATAATTCCTAAAAAATGTTTTATTAAAATCATGACTAAAGTCCATATTAAATCTAAAATCTAGATGTAGCCCTTGAAACATTTTCTTTCACTGATTTTAAAATACTTAGAATTTATAGGTATTAATCGAATTCATTTAACATAGTGTAAGGATTTCTAGACTTTATTAAAGATTTGGTGTGAAATTAGTAGACGGGTACTTTAGAAACCTTTTTTTAATACAATAACAAATCTTTATTATCTTAATTAAACATATTTTTAAATATCACACAAAGTTAGTTCAGAATTAGGTTCGTGGTTGATTTCAATCGGGTTACGACTGATTAATTTACAATCTTAATAAAAATTATAAGTCAATCCACTTACAAGTAAAGGTCTATAGACTGTGGCAACGAATTGCAATTTTCATAGCTCATTCGATCCGTCTCATCAACCTCAGTAATTTTATACCTCGCATATCGACTATTGAGTTTTTATAATGACAGAGGGCCAGGTCAAAGTTCAAAATTTCGTTCAGTGAAAAACAGATGCCCTCAAAGAATAAGTCTACTAATTGTTTTTTACAGTGCCATACATTGCCAGTAACTACTATAATGTTATATTATTGCTGTTATTATAAGAATTTGTAATTTCAGATAAAATATTCGTATGATATTTGACAGGCAGGTTTTCGCAAGTTATGATCGTCTCGTTCAGTGTTGCTAGTGGGCTACCTTTTTCAAATTTAGATTTTTTGATTGGCACCACTTTTTTAAAATGGTAAAATTCCGCTTGTTTTTTCCTTAATTAATGTGTCATTAAATAAAGCGAATTTTACTACTATTTCAAAAATGTTTTGCCAATCAAGAAATCTAAATTTTGAAAAAGCAGCCTACTGACAACACTGGTCTAGTTTTGTTCATCCTGTCAATACTTTTCCCGAATTACGAGCAAAAATTTTTGCAACCACACATAGTCGGTTCTTTTGACAGTTTTTCAGTCACTCCGAAACTTGCGGAACGTCTGAGTACGGTTGCATGGAAAGGAATTTTCTACTACTGTTTTATTTTCGGCAGCTCGCATTATGCATATTTTTATAATTTGATCCGCCTCACTGTCATTATTAAAATTCAATAGCCGATATGCGATGTAGCAAATCAGTTAGCTCGATGAGACGAATCCAATGAGCTTTAAAAATCGAAATTCGCCGCCACAGACTATAGTGCCTTGCGAACACTGTCTCGTTAGAGACAGTGTTCGCAAGGCACTATAGTTAGGCACTATACTTGCGGAACGTCTGAGTACTGTCTCGTTAGAGACAGTGTTCGCAAGGAGTGTAGAGGTCTTTTTCAGCCATAATCTAGAGGAGGTAATTGCCAGATCTTCTGGTTCTAACATGGACTTTTACCCTATGTTCCGAACATTACAGTTCCGTTCGAACGCTCTGATTCTACTCAGCATTCTCTCTCTTCTTCCTTCCTTGATCTTCACCTCGAGAAAGGATGGGGGGGGGGGGGGTCGCGTTCATTACAACAGAACTTCCAATCGCGGAGATGCTACCTTGCTCCCATTGGATGCCTTTCTTCACCACTCGGCGAAACGGTTACCAACTCCTGGCTGGTGAGCGACTGAAACTCTGCTCTCCCGGGGTCAAGTGTAGGAGAAATTAATTTATAAAGGCTGCATCGTGACGAATTTTTAGTGTCGCATGGCATAGAATACGACAGACAATCTGACGGTGGTGTTATTGCATACTCTTCCGCTTTTTTGTACCACAGAAATTTAATAGAAATTTTTGCCTTATTTAATCGGCAGATAACGGCGATTTAAAAAGGTAAAATTTACTATAAAATTTTTGTGGTACAAAAAAGCGTAAGATGCTGGCAGTTATGTTAATTGCTCATGACTGAAGGATTGTTTTATCACCGTGTGGAACGGGTCTTAATTGTAAAGTCTGAACTTGAGCACTCAACTGATAAACTAAATCACTAATTATTGCTAATTATTTGAAGACTTTAGAAATACTGTGAATACTTTTTTTTAAATAGTTTTAAATTAAAAACCTAAACAAATATTTTTTATTTGATAATTTGAGTCATTTATTTTACCTAATACAATAAATTCCTGTAACTTAATAGTATTTAGTTCAATTGGAGCATGTAATATATAAATAAATCAATATCTCACTGCAGTCAAACTGACCCAGCTAAACCATATCATCAGAATGTGTATAATTTGTGCTTTGTCTGGAAATTGCATTATCTATAAATGTACATGAAATTCAATTTTGCAACAGCAAATGTTATTTCTCCACAAAAGGACTACTTTCATAATGTTCTGGCAAATAAATATCTGCCGCCTAAATAATGATGAATTAATGAAATTCTCTGTGAAAGTCTCTGTGATGTTAATTTATCATAAAGCATGTTTAACAGGAAAATTAGATTCATCCTTACATTCGGGAAGCTCTATATCTTCGGCATTGTGATTATAACTTCACACTGATGTTTCAGCTGTACACAATGGAAACTCAGACAGCAGAATATCGAAGTAATAAATAAATTTTCAATAAATATATTTAATGCTAAATTATTTCTTTCTAACAGGGGGAGAAGAAAAATAATACTAAATTTAAAAGGAAGTCAGGAAAAATTATATTTTAAGTATTTAAACAGGGAATGCATTTTAAAAAATTACAATTTACAGGATTTTATTATGATTAAATGCCGCTAACGCAAATTTCACTATGTATTCCTTAATATGCATCTATTTTTAAAAATAAACTGAAAGCAGTTAGGAGATATCATTGATATATTTTTGAATTATCACGATATTCATTTGGCCATTTAATTTGAGTTGCTGTGTATAATTGACTAAATTAGGAGAAAAAAAATTATTATCGTGAGCAGTTAAAAACGATTTCATGCTAATGCTCACGTATTTAATAAATTCAAATTCTACTTGAAATACATTATTTCTGTTGCATGTTACAAACAAAAAAGATGTGTTTTTTTTTTAAGAAACTTTTATATTTGAATCAATATATGCTTTTCTTACACAAATATTGTACAAGATCCACACAGTCATATGTTACAGCTACAAATCATTTTCAATATTGTTTTTACAAGGTGATGACGAACATTAATTCTTTTATTCGATTTCTTTTTGGTATTCTAATTACACTCACTACTAAAATTTCGCTGAAAATAAGAGGTTAGGCATGTTATTTACGTTTCTGATGTTCCAGAAGAATTTTTGAACTATTCCTCTAGGTGTCTAAATGTTCGACGAAATGTATAGAATCAAAAGTGTCCTCTAACATTTTTGGCATATTATTAAGTGACTTTAGGTAAAAGATGGCATAAAAAAGGAAAAATGCAATTCATGTGGAAAAAATTGAAAATTGTTTTTGAGAAATTAAAAAAAAAATTTAAACGATATTTTACCTATGTCATAACATTTAATTTATTTATTTTTGAAACTAAATAACTTTTTCGAAATCTCTGTAGATATGTACCGTTATAGCACATACTTTTAAGAAAAGCATGTGATATATATATATATGTCTATATATGCATGTATGTATATGTATGTACAAGTACATATATATGTATGTATTGTATATATACGTATGTATGTATAAATTATTTAATATATGAAGAATTAAATAAAATGTTATGACATATGTAACTAGTCTGATGTGGCAATCCCAAAACTTTCATCAATCTCATACATGTTAATGCTTCTAAAAGGATATTTTTTTAATTATGTATTTTAGATATGAGTGTTGTGTAGATAATGATAATTATGTATGAGTAGATAACATATATGTTATTTGTTTTGTTGATTACACTTCAAGTTTTTGTGATTTTTTTTTTTAATTATGAAAAAAATCAAAGAAAAATATCATTTTGTGATTTGATATACTGAAATACTATTCCATATTTTGTAAATATATATATATATATATATGTATATATATATATATATATATATATATATATATATATATGTGTACATATATATATATATATATATATATATATATATATATATATGTATATATATATATGTATATATATATATGTATATATATATATATATATATATATAAGGATTTGTTTGGTTTTGCTGTTAATAAAACAATTGTTACATTCAAATGCTTACAACTGTTTATCTTGTGACAATTGAATCATAAAAGTAATACTAGATGGCAGCACCAAAATTTGTATTTTTTCGATAAGTTCTAAATTTTACTTTTTCCAGCTACATTTCAGTTATAATTTACTACACCAGGGGGAATTTTTAGCTAAATTTTGACGATATTGTTATACAGTTTTTAATTAATTTAATAGTGCATTTTAAATATGTAATTACTTTCTATTTATTTTATTTTATATTATATTAAAAGTTATTTAACATTTATTTCAAAATGTATTAACTGCATCCTATGGTATCAATTACTGTGATTTCTTAACTGTTTTATTCACCTTAATCTTTACGATATTTTGGGTGCCATGTGCGCGTGGATTTATTCTAAAATATTGAAATATTAATCGGTATGGTGTTTATTATTTCTATTTTATATCCTATAAATATTTAAATATGTTTTATTGATTTTTCCATTTCATATTATTTGTTTCTATTCTGTTTTCATTTTTAATCAATTCACTTGATTTTAATGGTTGTTTGGGCATAGGGGAAAATAATTTTTAGCTTTAGCTTATTTTTCTCACAGAAAACAACCATTTTGCTTATATCATTGAATTCTGTGCCCTTGACAACGTAATTCAATATATAAGCATTTCCATTATTTGTCGGTGTCCACTTTCTTATTTTTCTTCCATAATAATTCTTATAATAAATTAAAAAAAAAAATTATACTTACAGCTTTAATTCATAATATTACGGTTTTTGATGGTGGTAGGTTATGTTTAATTAATGGTTATATATGTATATATATATATATATATATATATATATATATATTAATACCATATATGATGCCTGGATTTTTAAGAGGTATCACTCAAAATAAAAACTAGTTGAAATCCATTTTAAACTATTGTTTATACTTATATGAAATGATAAGAAATTACAATACTTTTAAAATTCAAAATTTGAATTTTAAATCCACAATTTCTGCTTCCTAACTTTAAGTCTCAGATTTAAAACCCGTTTTGCCTCTGTTAACTTTGTTTCTCAGGCCAACATTTATTGAGTTCAGAACTCAAATTCGAATGAACTTTAACTTTTAATGTGCTGAGTTTACGCATCTTGCAACTGTTGTGGTTAATTGCACCGAGGTTTTTACCAAGCGCTATTGCCTTCACAAAGCCTCAGGCTGCAATCACGGGCTAATAAACCAATAAAATGAAATGATCCTCCCAATTTCACAGCTGCTACTCCTGCTAGAAAATGTCTCAAATTCTGAACAAGGCACCTGTGGTCCCGCCAAAAGTTCAGTTTTTAGAAATTTGAAACTGCTCTAATAACCTGATCTTGTAGTACACCAAAAAATATGGTTTCTCAGGGACCCCAGCTGACTCTCGGCTACAAAGAGTGAGGTCCCAAGTCAAATTATTTTATTAATGCTATTAAGAGTCTCTTAACTATGTTGATTTAAACTATGTAAACCCTATTTGGTGACAGAAAGAAAATCCTGTGAAGCGGCTGATTTCACATATATACGAGTATAATTTTAGAAATCACATATGTAGTTCAGATGTGCGAAAAAAAGTATGTAAGTGTGTAAAGAATATCTGCAAATATCTCGTTCTTGGATGTAGCACCCCTCTAAAGAATTTTTTATTAAATTCCTTATGCAGCCATTATTCGAGTGTAATTTTGTCATATACAGGGCTGCCACAGGCGACTATTTTTTAATTCTATTTCGCACCATTCGAAACAAAAATCTTTTACATACGCTTTGAGAAAATTTGCAAGAAAAATGTGCTAGAATTTTTTTTTTAATAGTGGTGCGAATAGACTATAAAAATAGTCGTCTGTGGCAGTATATCAAAATCTCATCTGTTTTAATTTTATAAACATATATATAGTTTAGTTTATATATATATATATAAAAAAAAATCTTGAATTAACATTTTTTATTTTTCAGATTTCAGACATAATACAAGCTAAGCACAGAGTAGACTGCTTTCTATAGGTAAGTTCTACATTTTTATTATCCTGATTAGTATTAACATTTTAGCGTTTCTCTCACGAACGGGTGCACATCGTATTTTTAAGACACGTGTATTTCGCTCATTTACGCTGCTACAAATGCAAGATATTTCACAAAAATAATAATAATAAAGAGGGAAATTAGAAAAGTATTTATACATAACAATAGAGAAAATTATATTTTAGTAAAATTTTCAAGCAGAAAAAACAGCCAGAAATATACATTTAAGGACTATAAATACGAATCATTAATGATGAAACAATAAGAATATTTAATTTAAAAAATATCGTGCTTGCTTTATTACAAGAAGCCAAAAATAAGAAAATCTATTATTTTCAAAAAAGATCTATTGTTTATCTATTTATTTTTTTAGATCCAATTTCATAATCGACATTTTCGGCAAAGAATTTAGGACAGGACAAACTTTTACAATGTACAACTTTCTCGTTTTTGAGGCTTGGCATACTTTAGTTTACGTCAGTATGCACTCTTATTTTTTCCAATATGAAATGTTTTAGCTTCAACTGATTCTTCTCGAAAGTTGTTTCACTAGCAATAATCGGGTAATTCTTCGAAATATGTATCGTTTGCTATGTAAAACAAAATAAGAACTCGTTGTAACACATATCAATTGTATTACTTTAGAAATTGATATTTAAAATGTGAAATAATTAATTAATATATAAATTTGCATTAGCGAACATGCATGATGAAATTTCCGAACGTCACTAAAAACAAAATTAAAAAACGCAGGGACTAAAATTTGAATTTGGAAATCGCAGGAAAGGAGCGGATAGCCTTTAATCCTTTATCTACTGACGGTACATATAAGTACCATTAAAATTACTTGTTATAAAATTAATTTAATACATCGATTAGTTGTAATACAGTTTAGAATGAGTTACAGATACATTACTTTATTTTGTTCCAAAAGCATTATTGGTTATACAAAACAAAAATATTTTTAAAAGGAGGATTTCTTTTGCCTTTGCAGCTTTTCAGTTTTCTCTTGGCGTTGTGAAAGGGGCGGTTTTTTACAATTTGGAAATATTTCTATATTTCTATAGTAAGAACATTATATTTGTACATTTCCTAATTCTACAAAATACTAAGAAAAATATTTAAAATAAAAGATTTGAGTGGAGTTATAAATGTTGCACAAAATCCCTATAAATCAAATTAAATTAATCCTTCTAAAATCTATTAAATGATTATATAAATCTTCTAATGTAGTTTCAAAAATTCACGAAAACTGCTTTAGAAGATAAAATTTTCATGAATTCATAATTCAGTGCATAAAGAGTTAAGCAGTTTCGATGACATAAGAGAGAACAGAGAGAGGAATATCAGATGTGAAATTTGTGTCCGCAGTCCACTTGGATATTTAAAACTCATTTCCATTTTTTAAACATCATGTTCGTGGATTCCTTAGAACACAAATGTAACATTTCCAACTAACAATGTTTCAAATAATGCTTTCCAAATAAAAAATAATCGATACAATTTTTTTATTTTTTGCTAAACAACAACGAGAAAAAATGGTTGTGCATATTAATGTGTTTTAATTATAAAACAAAATTCCATTTTACTGTGTTTTACATGGCACATTGAAATTAAATAACGGGATTTTTTTTATACAAACATACTTGATACAACGAAATGAAATCATATAGATATTCAAATCTAAAAATCAAATTCATATATATGTATATATATATATATTTTACTTTAAATTCACATTTCATGTATCTCAAAATACTATTTTTTAACATCTCTATTTATAACTATTTTAAAAACTGGGGCTAGACTATATACATTTCAAACACAATTAATACACTGTAGTGTGCAAGATATGTTAATAATAAAATTTATAATGAAAAGTTGATTCAGATCATGGATCAGCGCAACAGAATTATAAAGGAAAGCGAACATAACTCAATGAGATATTGATAAATTTTATTGCATTGGACCATGACATGGTGAATAGAAAAAGGTATTCTGCCTGTAGAAAATCATTATTGTTCAGGTATTGCATTAACATAAAATACATCCAATGAAACACCAATATTGATTAAGTGTTGATTTTTCATCATTAAAATGTTTGCAATAGAAGGCCCATATTGCAGAATTATTAACTTTATATTGGAAGCATTCCTAATTAAACGGTAAATTATATTTTTTCTCAATATTAGCGACACATTACAAAAGTGCACAGACTGCGCAATAAATTGGCAATAATTCTACTTCTTCACATTTCACGTATTCCTTATTAATCTAGAAAAAAAACGGTGTTTTCCCTAAGGCTATGTTTTAACTTTATTTTTTATTTCAGAAAACAGAGGTTTTATATTTCAGATAAATGCTGATAGCAATCTTCTTTTCAAAGGGGCACGAGGTTCGATCAAAAGTAATTTCTGGACGGTGAGCAGGGTGAATTGCTAAAGAAATGGAAAAAATTCAATGAAATCCTCTTTACGTACAGTTTACAACATAAAGAAAATGTACATTCTGTGTAAAAAGTCCCGGAATTCATCATTTAAAAGGCGCACATAAAAGATATCACAAGATTTCTTTCCCTTTTAAGTTGGTACCACTGCACAGAGTTACGACGCGAAGTTTGAACGCCATCTCTGACATAGTACATTGACAGCAGTTGTTGTTTTTTTTAGTCATACTTTTCAGTGCTATGCAATTTTTTACAATGGTAAAATTAGTTGAACAAAGAACTTGTCTTAAATTTTGTATTACAATCGAAAGTCCGCGTGACGAACATCTTGAAGATCTCCGAAATTTTGTGTCTATTTTGTTCTACGATATTGCACAATCGCACAAAGCTATCGTTGTGCAAGTGATTTTGGCCCAAAACGCAACGAATGTCATCGACCAAGCTCCGAACTCGCCTGATGTAGCACCATGTGACTTTTTCATGCTGCCGAAACTAAAATTACCAATTCGAGAAACGCGTTTTGATTCGACTGAAATCATAAAAGAAAATTCACTGAAAAAGCTGACGATCTTACCTCAATCAGTCTACGAAATGAATGGAGGATTGGATCATGGCTGGTATAATTGTATTAAAATCGATAGAGCCTACTTTTAAGGGGACAAAATCGATTTTGATATAAATTATTTTTTATTTAACATTTCAATTTTTTTTTTCTTTTTTTTTTTTTTTTTTTTTTTTTTTACGCAGAATCTAAGACACGGATCTTGATGTCGCCACACCAGCAAAATAAAAATAAAAGGTACCCAATATATAGGTACCCAGGTATAGCACGAGTCCAGATATCGTGAAATCTTTCTGTGATACTTGTGTACTTTATACTCTTTCCTTGATGTTGTGGCGAGATTAGGATCAGGGCCTTCATGTTGTAAACTGTACATAAAGAGATGTAATTTAAGCATAGAATATTGGGACAATATTCTATGCCTACATTGCTAATATTCGTCAAGGCTAATATTGCAGAATTACTGACTTTACATTGGAAGTATTGCTAATGAAACGGTAAATTATATTTTTTCTGAACAATAGTGCCATATTACGAAAGTATACAGACTGCGCGCGATAAATTGGCAGTAATTCTATTTCTTCTTATTTCACGTATTCCTTATTAATCTTGGAAAATATGACAAAATAAATTATACTTGCAAAGTATTGTTTTGTAAATAATGGCTGATTTACTGATCGTTATCAACCAATATGATTTCTTTATAACTAGTAAGTTAGACGAAAAACTCTTTGTTAAAGAAAAAAAATTAAAACTACTTTTTAAAATTTACTTCTAATATGATATAAATGCTAAAGATTTTCACGGTCAAATCCCTAGCAATGAAATAAAATAGTATCATATCCTTCCGAAAAAGTCAATGAACGTACGTTCAAAGCGGAAGAAAACTTTAGCCGGATGTTTCATCTTTCACAACGATAGGTATGAATCGAAAAAGAGACGACTATGAAATTCCAAAAGATAGTATACACACAATATATTTCTGAACATTTTTTTATTTTTTATTTTTCTTTATCGTACATTCACTATGTCTTTCCGCTAAAAGGGAAACAAACCTATTGACGAACGTTACTATATCCTATTACGCTTACCGAAGTGTAATTTACGTAACTGGGTAATTGTGTTACTTTGTTAAATGCAATTATCAGTTGGCACGGTTAATTGAAACTCTACAAGTAATACAAGTTTTAACATTTTAGTTGCAGTAAGATTTCTGAACATAGACGAAAAGTTTGGCTTGAAAGCACGACGTAATTGAAAAATTATATAAATAAAAAACTATTGTGCTGTTAATTTTCCCATCAAGGTAAGCTCTAATCATTTCTTAAAAAATAATTATAAATTAAATGTATCTATAAGCAATTATATCTAAATCCGTACTTTTTCATTTATTTAAAACGCTTAGATAAAAGATAAACCCTTGAAACATTTAAAGTTATTTTCTCTGCTAAATTTAAAATTCTGACGAAATTCAAAAATATAATAATTCTTTTATTTTTATTTTTATATATTACTTATTTTTTTGTCGTATCCTCAATATGGCTTTACGCTAAAAGAATACAAACCTATTTTGGGAGGTTACTATATTTTATTAAGCTTACCCCAGTCTAATTTAAGTAACTAGGTTACTGTATTACTTTGCTAAAATGCAATAACCAGTTGATACACATAAGTGAAACTCTACCAGTTAACATTTTAATTAAGATAAAAAAAAAACGTTAACGTGGAAGAGAAATTGACTTGAATCCTTGAATCTAACGTCTTAATAGGTAAAAGTATATAAGTTTAAAACTTTAAATAAAAAATGGTGTAAGTAGTATTTTTACATCAAAGTGAGCTTTATTTATTTCCTAAAATAATTATAAGTTGAAGGAATCATGGAAAGAACTATAGAGGGTAAACAAATATAAAAGAGATTTAATAGATAACTTAAAAAATAATGTTCACCAAAATTATAACAATGTCATTTTTCCTGATAGATTTTTTTTTTTTTTATCTAGTCGCATTTCCCCATACAGCGAAAAAATTTATATATAATAAAAAGAATTAGACCACGTATGAAGCCAATTACACAAAACTTCTCTGACTTCTTTATCTGATTAAAATCTTTCTCTTCCTAATACTTCTTTAAGAAGATTAAAACGAATTCTAAGATGATGAATTTAGATTATTCAGAGTATGGTCGAATGTTGTCCATTGAAATTTTTGTGTCGTTGCACCTGCTGTGCGAGGTCTTGCATTGTCCCTGAGAAGAACATTCTAATTGGAATGGAGCGTTTTCAAAACCGATGTGGAGTATTAATCATTCCCCATTATTAACTTCCCATACTTTCATAACTATTCATACTTTTATAGACGAAAAAAAGAAATTCTGCGCTTTCATATTTGATATTCACCTTAAGATACGATTATTCTATAGGAGTAAAATGCATTTTTAATATATTATATTTGCTATGATGCTTATATTTTAAATATGTTTATCATTATTTCGATGTTATGATACTTTTTTTAACCAGCACTTTTTTTTAAGAATAAATTTTATTCCAAATAATATGAATTTAGGGAATCATTTAGTATAAATATTGAATTTAATTACTGCATATAGTTTTAATATTTGTTATTAAAACTTTTGAAATATCTTTATAATCTTTACTGGAATTATCTATTTTTTTTATAACCTGTTATGAAAAACATAAATAAATATTTAATATTGATTAACACGTTCACGCCGGCGCGGTGGGTCACACTCGGCTGTCTCAGAGTTGTCAAGTCTCCGGCTTTTTGCACACCACTGTTATTTTTGAGAAAATGTTACTCTTTTTAAATCACCTAATTGTTCTAATTAAATAAAACAACATTTTCTGTATGAAAATATTGATATCCAAAAAGCCGGTGACTTGACAGCTCTGAGACAGTCAAGTGTGACCCACCGCGCCGGCGTGAATGTGTTAAATAGTAAACCTACCTGAATTAATTTAACTAATCAAACGAACTGAATAATATCTTTATATTTGCAGAGGTATTTCCATGTCCGTGGGAATGCATCTTTATTTATTTTACTAATTTATTTATTTATTTTTATTATTATATATTTACAAATTATTGTTTTCTTAAAAAACACTTTCTTAAAAATAAAACATTATTTGTTTCTATTACACGTATAATCAACATAACTTGACAACTTATTTCTTTCACATTTTATCGAGTTTTAGAGTTATAAAGATTCTAACTAAGGTTATACAGGATGTCCCAGGATTTTTCGGACAAACTTTAAGGGGAGGTAGGGGACATCAGAAGAATTCAGATTTGCATAACCACCCATGGTCGGAAACGGCTTCGTTCGCCGTTAGTTGGTGTTGGGTCATCGATGGATTGGCAACCATGCTCTCCTCACTTTAAGCAGCATAGATTTCTTTCTTTTGGGTGCACTTAAAAGTGCTGTGTACTGTGCATAACCTAAAACAAAATAAATAAATAAATAAATAAATAAAATAAAGATGTATATTCCCACGCAGATGGAAATACCTCTGCGTATATAAAGATATTATTCAGTCCGTTTGATTAGTTAAATTAATTCAGGTAAGTGCTGTGTACATATGTGCCTGTGGATTCCGTTAGAGGTCTGCACGGGCCGGAATTTCCTGGCCCGGGCCCTGCCCGATGAAAAACTTAAAATTTCGGCCCGACCCGGCCCGTTTGTATTTTCACATTTCACGGCCCGGCCCTTACAAAAGTCGGCGAAAACAGACCCGGCCCAGCCCGTGGAAAAACCAATTAAAAGAGGCCCGATTCAATTTCTACAAAAAATTCAGATTTTTTCTAAACGTACAATTAAGATTACTTTAAAGAATTATACTGCATACATATTATGGGATAATTTTACAGTATATTTTAAAATTATTATGTGTTCGCAAGACAGAAAATACACAGCAACATTAATTATTACTTAGAGTCTTAGACGTTTCAACAGTCAAATAAAAATTCATTAAAAAATTAATGTAGTTTAGAATAAAAGAAAAAAGGGGGGTTAAAAACATGATAACATTTGAAGCTGTATAATAAAACGCAGATTTGTAAAAATATTTCTCTTCCATTTAATAAGGCTTTTCTCAAATCCAAAGAAGCTACTTTCTGACACATTTCTGAATTCATTTCTTTTTGGAAACGCATAAGATTGACAGGTGTTCTTATTCAGAAACTATGCAATCAAATAACGTTATCCATTTTTTGATAAAGACAATATATCTTTAAGAAAATACTGTCAGAGTTAAAGTTTTGAATCGAATTTCCAGAAGCGCGATGGCACGGGAAAGGAGAAAAACCTGCAGTTACGTGACAAGAATCTCTTATATCTCGATAAGTAATTTATTTATAAAAAATGGAAAATTCTGTTCGATTCCAAGTCCCTTCAATAGTCTAAGGCCTGTCAATTTTATGTGTTTATAGTTAAAAATGAGTCTGAAAATTTCTCATTGTGGAGCAGTGAATTTGAGAACCACCTTAAGGTATATTTCCAAAGATTCCGTTAGCAGAAGTTCGTTGTCGCTAATGATATTTTTACAAGACATATTGCCTTTCCTACACATAATGAGAACAATAAAGTCCAGTTCCGGCCTTGCTCGACTATGTAGAAAAAATATGCAAGCCTGATCTCGGTCCAGAAGGAGCCTATTGGAAAAATAAAAACTGCGCTCAGACACCATTTAACCGGCCGATGCCGATCTCTACGCTGGACATGTTACATTTCTGTATTGATGTTGTCAAATCGGTATCGGTTCGTGATGCACATTTATATTTATTCTCGAGAAGGTCACCTTTATTGGAAATGGCTCATATTTTATCGCCTTCGATTAAGTTTTTAGAGCGGGCCGGCAGGCCCGCATAATTTTTTTTGTCGGTCCTGCCCGGCACAGTAGCCCCGTTCTTTTTTTTTTTTTTTTTGCCGGCCCGATCCGTTTGAATATTCGCATTCATTTTGCCGGGCCGGGTATGTTCCTTGGGCCAAGCCCGGGCTCGTGCAGACCTCTAATTCCGATATGGAACTGGTTGCAAGACTCGTCTGTGCTGCTGCGGATATCCAATAAAATCCAGGTGTATTTGAGTGAGTCCGCCAATCCATGGTCCGACGGTGTAATGCATGCATCGATAGCAATGATGGAAACTTTGAACATCTTTTATGACATTTTTCACATATCATCTACCACAGCACATGTAATATCTTTAACCAATAAATTATTTCAGATGATCACAGTTTTGTGTCTCTTCGTTTCTTGTGCCTGTCGTTCTGCTTCCCCATGACGTTTCCGACCGTGGGTTGCTATGCAAATCTGAATCCTTGTGATATCGCCTATCTCCCCTGAAAGTTTGTCCCAATAATCCTGGTTCACCCTGTATATTGCTATTTAATACATTTATAAACGTACAGTCGTGGGGAAAAAAAAGTAAACACCCTCTACTAACTCCTCAACAAATTATCGTAGACGAAAGTTACTGGTACCGAACGCTTGGAAAAAAAGCC
Source organism: Maratus speciosus (assembly GCA_963932465.1). Classification (NCBI taxonomy): domain Eukaryota; kingdom Metazoa; phylum Arthropoda; class Arachnida; order Araneae; family Salticidae; genus Maratus; species Maratus speciosus. The sequence goes on from OZ010791.1 coordinate 168,687,464, forward strand.
TACTTTTAAATGATGTATATAAAATTTGCTTAGGGGGCCATATACATATTAAAACGAATCCAAACTTCGTTTTTTTTCAATTGCAATAGCCAATTTTAACGAGATATGTCAAATCTTCGGTTCAAACTATGTTTAGACACCAAATTTCAAGTCATTTGAATGAGATGTTTTTGAATTATAAACATTCAAAATTTAATGCTTCTAATGTTAAATTACATTTTCATATTTTTATTTATATCTCCTGAAATTATGCTCTTAATGTGCTAATTCTTTGTGTAGCAGTAATACTAATATACTCAAACATAAATACGTTGAATTTGCAATTTTTATAATTTTATGATATGAATTATGAAATTAATATTCGAAAATATTATGATTTACAACCTACAGTTTATTGATGGATTTAGATTTATTAAGTCCTGCTTTATGGAAATCCAAAATTTCACATTTTTCTTCCAAGTAGTTTTCAAATTATGCTTAAAAACGTCAAAATTATAGCTTAAGGGACCGTCTATGATAGAAGTGACTAAATATTTTGAAATTTCTTCTGCTGGCCTGTAATCTAGCAGACTTCATTGACTGCTTAAGGTGCCTTGATCAAGAAGGGGCTCTCTCAACAATTGAGTACCGAACTTTGAGAACCTTAAAGTAGGCTGGTTTTAAAATAATTAATTTCTCAGTAACTTATCGTACGAATTGCATAAAAATTTGTTTTTAGGCTAATTGAAGGGTGTAGAGTTCATTTATGCTGTCAGAATTGTGTTATGCTATTGAAAAAAAAACAAATTTATGGTTCGTTTTAATATGTAGATGGCCCCCTAAGCAAATTTTATACACACCATTTAAAAGTAGACTTTATTTCCAATCGTTCGGTACAAGTAACTTTCTTCTACGATAATTTGTTTAAGAGTTAGTAGGGGTGTTTACTTTTTTTTTTTTTCCACGACTGTACATACTTTTTTGATAAATATTTTTTCTGATTTTTAAGTTTCCATTTAGAATAAACGTAAGTTATATTTTATACTTAAAATTTCCTATTATATTTGGAATTTCACTGAACTAATGATTCTCTATCTGCTTTATAATATCAAATTGTGGACGATAGAAGTAACTTAAAATTTCTGATCAGATTATCATCTTTTAGATCAAATAAACTTGTTATAATAAAACATTTAATATTGATTAAATAGTCAATCTACTTGAATTAATTTAACTAATCAAATGAACTGAATTAGATTTCTCTTCAAACTTCCATGAATATTAGAACACTTCAAGCTTCCTATCCTTTGATATTATCACGGTACTAGCAAAATCAAAATAACTTCCACATGAATTTTAAAACAGAAACTTTAATTCCCTGCCACAAGTCACTTATAACGGTTACATATTCCTAATATCGACTCGAAATCTATAGGAAATTTTGCGACTTGATAATTTAATTAATTATACATGAAAGACATGCTTCATTAATAAACTGTCGTTCGATAGGGTAATATGTAAAAATGAGTGAAATTTTTAGTTTTTTTTTTTTTTTGAATTGAATTTGAAATATTTGTTTTGAGGTAGATGGAATAAAACACAAAGTGTAGCGAACGTTTTTTTTTTTTTTTTTTTTTTTTTTTTTTAATTTCGTTTAATCCCTTAACGATCGCATTAAATTACGGATTAAAAATTAAAATAGCTCATTGGCAGCACTTTTTAAAAAAAGAAATATTCACCTTATTTGATAACAGGTAAAATGATACCACAATAAAGCCAATTACACTGTTTTATAAAACTGGTGGGAATCAAACAATCTGAATAAAAGACACAGCCCGTGAATATGACGGGAGCGAGAATTAAGGGGTTAAAGAAAATCATGATGATTCAAGGCCTCATGTTTTTAAAATTGTTATACCCATTAATTAATTCAAAAATAAACAGATTGTCTGCAAAAGTGTTAATCTAAAAGGGTCGGTCAATTAAGTGAGGGGATTCCTCCCGAGAGATCAAAATACCCCTCCCGAAATATTTTGAATCCTCCATAGTTGTAATGGCACACCTATTTTATTCACTCGTTTAAAATCACAGCTCCGACAATACTTATTGATTTCGATTCATTAATTGCCATTTTGAAGAAAGGGGGGGGGGGGGGGGATGACGGAATGATTTCAAAAACAATATTGAAATAGTCGGAAAGTCCCAAAACTTTCTTCTATCTCATACATGTTAATACTTCAAAATTCGCTATTACAGTGCCAAAATTAAATGACAATCTATACCCATCGTGAGGATTCTAAAGATATGAAATTCCGTGCATTAGTTCTTGAGATATGACTATCATTAAAATCGTGTAAATCCTAAAAAATGAAGTATAGCATCGCCACATGTCGGGTGATTTACACCAAAACAACAACAACATCAACAACTTATGTAAACGTCTAATTTATTCTGAAGTTTGGTGAAAATTCGTGCATTAGTTCTTTAGATATAACTATAGCGGAAATCGCGAAAATTGCAGCATAGCAGCGCCACCTGTTGGACAATTTACACATACGCGTAATCAGCACCAAATTATATCCGGGACTAACTGAATCTGAAGTTTGATGAAAATTTGTGAATTAGTTCTTCAAAACATAACTGTTGCAGAAATCATTAATAATGCAGCATAGCAACGCCACTTGTTGGGCGATTTACACCAAAAAGTAATCAGCACCAAACTGCATCAGGGACTAACTGAATTTGAATTTTAATAAAAATCTGTACATTAGTTCTTCAGATATAGCTATTGCGGAAATCATTAATAATGCAGCATAGCAGCGCCATCTGTTGCGCGATTTACACCAAAAAGTAATCAGAACCAATTTATAGCAGCGACTAACTAAACTGAATCTAAAGTTTTATTATGTATTCCGTGCATTAGTTCCTGAGACAGAGCGCCCACAAAATTTGTGTCACATTCAGACAAACAGGCAGAGTCACAGACAGACATTTAATAAAAACTTGTTTTTCGGGACCTCTGACCCCTAAAACATGTAAATCTGTTGAAAACCGGCAGTCAAAAATTTTCACCAATCTAATACTTTCTTCTTTTGAAGACAGAAGAAAGTCAAAATATGTGTAATGAGGACTATTTCCAATAAGATGATATGAAGATATATTATCTTTATTATATTTCTTAAATCATAAACTCATTCTAATTTTTCTTATTAGCATTATTATATACATGCATTATTGTAGAAATGTTTATTTCAGGTACTTATTGGAGTTTATTTTTTAATAAAACTGCAAAAACACTATAAAAATTTGTTTGAAAAAGGTACTCAAAGAATTATCTTAATGGTTAATGAATTTATGATGTATTTAATTTAGACCCCCCAAAATGATATCTATCATAAATAATATTGTTAACTAGAGCTGAAAATTATATGGATATAGTATGGTTCTTTTTTTAGGGTTCCATACTTAAAATGTAAAAGCGGAACCGTTATAAGATCACTACCGTGTCTGTCTGTCACAGTTATTTTACTCGTAAACTATGGAACGTAGTAAGTTCAAATTGGGAAAAGTAATAAAGATTATTTACCCACATATTTACAGATTATTAAACATTCACAAACATATTTAGGAAAAATGTAGAGGGGCTAATTATGTTACTTGAAAAAATAAATTTTTTCTTTGTATGTCGTGTGGGATATCATGTGAATGCTTTTGTAACGCTGAACTTGAAAATGCTTTTCTTTGAATTTTATGTATTATATTTTCAGAGATATTGTCGAAAATGTAGTGCAAAAATATGTCCCCCACCCCCCCATTTCCGAATCTATTGAATCTAAAATTATGAAAAAATTAGAGGTAGTAGACGTTAACTTAAACCTTGCAGGAAAACTATAACAATTACCCTAGGTCGCATAGTTTTTGAGAAAGCTCATTTTTCCGTTACACACAAATTTAGATTTGCTGGCATTCAGGAAAGATGTTGGGGAGCGCTTGAGGTACCTATCCCGTAGCAGAATTATAATAGCATTGTTAAAACTTATTTTCGATCAAATTCATCGGTCATTAACCGAGATATTAACCCTTAAAAACATGGACGGTTTGTACATACATAATGACAGGGGTGGCGTACTATATGTACAATTAAAATAATAAAACTTTGTAAAAAATCACCATAAAATAAAACAATATACAGGATGCGTTTCGAGCTAAAAACATAACAGCTCGTCATCAGCTACAGCAAACACGTGTCCGCAAGCGAACAAGGTCAAAAAATGAACTAAAAGTAAAGAATGTTGCAAAGAATGCGACAGATGGAGCTAGCTGAAAGAGGCACAGGCACATCTTCGTGTTTGATGACACTTTCATTTTAATTCCCTCTGACCTGGATCTTTCTAATCTCCTTTCTCTTGTTAATTCTGTTGATCCTTGTATTAAATTTACTCTCAAAGTCGAAGAGAACAATTCTCTTTCTTTCCTTGACGTCTTGATTTCAAAACACCCAGATCGGTTCTCTACCTCCGTTTATAGAAAACCTTTTGCTGTCTCTCTTCCTCCTCATGCTCTTTCAAATCATCCTCCTCAACAAAAAGTGGCGTTCTTTTATCCTTTTGTTTTTAGGGCGTTACGCATTTGTTCTGACTCTTCTGCTCTGAATAATGAAATTAATTATCTCAAATCTCTTGCCCCTGCTCGTGGTTATAATCCCTCTTTGATTGATAAAACTTTGTATAAATTTAATAAGCCTAAACGTCCTTTTTTTTATTCAAATAACCCTCCTAATTTTAATTCTATAATAGTTCTGCCCTTTTATTCTTTTCTCTGTTTCAAAATTGCTAAAATCCTTTCTCGTTTTAATTTTAAAGTTACCTTCAAACCTATGAATAAAATTAAATTCTCTTCTCTAAAATATCCTGTTCCTACTGAGAACCGGTGGGGTGTTTATTTTATTCCTTGCTCTTGCAATTTAGGTTATATTGGTCAAACAAAGAGAGCTTTAAAATTCAGATTAGGCGAGCATCAGAGGTATATTGCAAATCAAGAAATCTCTAAATCTTCGATTGCTTCTCACTGTTGGTCTTCCAGTCATTGTTTCAATTTCTCCATGGCCAAAATTATTTCTTCCCCTGCCTCTTCCTCTCACTTGGATTTTCATGAAGCATATTTTATTTCTAAAAATTCTGCTAATCTTGTCAATGATCTCCCATCATCTACTTTCCTATCTCCAGCGTGGAAATTACTTTTGTAATTCTTTTCCCTTTTCTTTTTATTTTGTAAAAAAAAAGGATATTTTGGTTTTTTCTTGTTTTATTCTTTTATATTTCTTTATTTATTATTATTATTTATATTTTTTAATTTACCTCTTTTATTTTATTTTAATTTTGTTTATTTCTTTTATTTCCATTTTTTCCCTATCAATTTCTCTGCTATCTTTTTGGCATCACCTTTCTCTTCTGCCTGTTCCTCTTTCAGCTAGCGCCATCTGTCGCATTCTTTGCAACATTCTTTACCTTCAGTTCATGTTTTGACCTTGTTCGCTTGTGGACACGTGTTTGCTTTAGCTGATGACGAGCTGTTATGTTTTTAGCTCGAAACGCGTCCTGTATATTGTTTTATTTTATGGTGATTTTTTACAAAGTTTTATTATTTTAATTGCTTCAAATCGCCAGTTTTCGGTGCTGTTTTCGCTACTCTATGTACCTTCGGCTTTTAAAGCCTAACTAACAACTTTTAATGATACATTTGTGTATTACAATGTCCAGTAGCAGTATAAAAGAAAGAAACGTCAAATTGTTCAAAACAGACTAATTTAATTAGAATTAATCACATAAATACTATGGGATTTATACTTATGTGACTAGATTGAATTGAGTGGATATCTCAATACGCCTCTCGTGACTTTAAAAGTTAATTAAAAACCTATCTGTAAGAACGCAGCACGGACCAATGCTACGTTGCAACTTTGCGACCGTTTTCGAAGCGCGCTTAGCACAATGCCAAGTTTAAACTTTGAACAAGGGTTTTATTTTAGCTGCACTATAAAAAGACAAGATTATTACTACGCCGAATTTAGTTTTATGAATTATAAATTGAAGTTTAAATATGCACTAATTTTATTGTCAGTACCGAATTAAGTTCATCATAAACAGATTAGGATATGATTAAAAAAAGAATTATACAGAATAGCAATGTTTGGTATTATTTAAGCTCATATCTCTTTGAACTTTTATTGTAAAAACCAGTCATACTTTTCTAGTCTATACAGCTATATCCAACCCTACGTTGTATGGTTTTTTGTAAAATCTTATTATTCTTCTAGTAACGATTTTTTTTAATAATACAGTTAATGTAATTCATATATTTATTATACGGAAACCTCTGAGCGCGAGTAATACTCGCACTTGACTGTTTATTCTCCGTAAAAGAGATAAATTTACCTAAGGAAGAATATTCAGATCCGTATAATGATACCTAGTTCAGAGCATTCTACTTCAATCGCAGATTCCATTCTTTAACAAATTGTGTGTTGTCTATTACTTGGAAATAATTAGGTTTGTTATGCTTACATTTGAAGTATTTGCAAGGTAATGACACCTAGTTTACAGGATTCTACCTCAATCGTAGATTCCATATGTTAAAGAAGTGTGTGTTGTCTACTACTTGAAACCTAGGTTTATTATATGTTTACATTCAAAGTATTTGGAATGTATAATTACAGCTCATATTCAAAATATTAGATTAATTACTTTTTTTTTTCAAATTTCAAATATCGTTTGGTAATTTGATATCTTTTAATGCAAATATGTAAACGATATTTTTATTAAGAACTTGTTGTTGATTAAACTCATTTCTTATCTTAAAATTAATATCATTTTTGAAAAGATTAACTGGAAAAAAATATTTTGAAAAGTCAAAATATTAGAATATTTCACATTAATTCTCCTTCAATCGCCACCAATTCATAACTGGTGGCATCATTGATTAAATTCAGACGATTTTATTTAAAATCAGTATTCTTTTTGCAGTTTGTTTGATTTTTTGTCTTAAAATGGGTCGTGTGAGTGATATTCCTGAATCTAATAAACTTCGTATGGTTGATTTGTATCGGCATGGTAAAAATCAATGTTATATGGCGAATTATTTACAATGTTCCCAATCAAGCGTTAGTAAAATACTAAAACAATATTAAAGAAAATAATCGCCGAAATGGCGTCCGAAAACCAAAAACGTCTGCTAGAGATGACAGGAAATTGAAGCGTATAGTTAAAAAAAAGTTTTAAAAGTGTGCGATTCTTGCACTGAAAATGGAAAGAAGACAGAGTTGAAGTTTCTACATCGACAACATTAAGACGTTTCCATAAATTTAAGTTTGAATCTCGTGTACCAAAAACAAAACCTCTCATGACTGCATAACAAAAGCGTATAAGGTTGAATAGGTGTAAATTAAGACGCTTATGGAGCGAAGAAGATTGGAAAAATATAATATTTAGTGATGAAAGTATGTTTTGTGTTTCATATGGTAATCAAGGTATTCGAGTTTGGAGAATGAAGCAAGAAGCATTTGATAAAGAATGCCTTAAATATTCCGTAAAATTTTCTGCTAGTGTCATGGTTTTGGATTGCTTGAGTGCAGAAGGACCTGGAAAATTATGCTTCGTCTAAAAAAAGGGTTAAATCTCAGATCTATCAAGAAATTTTGAAATATTACATGATTCCATCATCAGAAGATTTATTTGTAGATGATTTCATCTTTCAACAAGATTTAGCGTCACCGCATATCTCGGTGTAAACTAAGAATTGGTTCCGCCAACGCAACATTAATTTACTTCCTTGGCCACTAAACTCACCTGACTTTAATCCCATCGAAAACGTATTAGGTATAATGAAGAAAAACTCCAAGAAAATCCTCCTTCAAGTAAAACTAAGTTTGTGGCACGTATAAAGTCTATTTGGGCTAATATTGATAGAAATGTTTGTAAATACCTTGTATATAGTATGCAAGATCGATTGTACGCTGTTAAGAAAGCTAAAGGGGATGCTACAAAATATTAACTACCATTTACTTCATATTCATAAGGTAATATTGTTTCGTAAAATAAAATATTCTAATATTTTGAACCAATCTAAATTTTATTCTAATACCTTGATGTGTTTCAGAAAGCTGTATACCTAATTTATTGTACAGTATTTTATATTTTGTAAATGTTAAAATCTTATCTAAACATCCCAGATTTTATTTATAAGAAATTTAATTGCATTTACTTAGTATCAAAAATAAATAAATAAAAAATAATATTTTTTATTACTTTTTCTCAATTATTCTAATATTTTTAATGTGTGTTTATTATAAAAACTTTGTCAATGTATTGATATATTTATAGTATTGAAGTATTTTGAATATATTTTGAATATATTTTACAAAATAGGAAACTTTTCACTGAATCCAAATGTTTCATAATAAAAAAAAAAAGTGATTTTGACAAATTTTTATTTACTGATTCATTAAATGGGATCTAAATTTCTTTGGATGTGCGGAGTTGCTTATGATTCATTTTGATTTGTTAGAATTAATAGAATTAAAGAAATTACTTTCACTAATTTAAGAGCTGATTTGGAATTTTAAAAGGATTTTAATGCTTAAATTAGTTTACCATGGGAAATTTTATAGTGTTTCATACATTCTTAGATACATTCTTAAATTGAACAATTCAACTTTCATGAAAACTTCTTTTAAAAATTAAATGAACAAATTTATTTGAAGTTACACTATTTGCAAGCTTACGATATTTATGATGCCGTTTTTATTAAGCAAGATATATAAGGTAATTTATTACTGCATTCAATTATGACTACACATAGTAAAGAGGGAACACATATCCACAGAGCCAACTTCACAGCTTTTTTTTTCTGTTACGCAATTAAACCAGAAATTTTGTTAAAGAAAAAGATTAAGTAAATAACCATTTAAAAACAACAAATGTTACCCCGTTTTTTTTGACTTGGGAAATAAACCCGAACGGTTGGCAGCTTTGCGATATGGTACCTCGTCTTATGCCATAGTATCATATGATAAATTATGACATGATATTAATGCTGGGTGATTTTTTAAAAATATATTTGCTAGTAAACCGAAGTAAAAGCTAATGGTCCAGTTTATACTTTCTTGAATTAAATGTCACATCTTCCATAAAAATTTCTTTTGAAAATTAAATGGACAAATTTATATTAAGTTATACTATTTGCAAGTTTACGATATTTATAATGCAGTTTTTATTCAGCAAGATATATAAGGTAATTTATCACTAGATTCAATTATGGCAACACATGGTAAAAATAAAACACATATCCATAGTGCCAACTTCACAGCATATTTTTTTTTTCTGTTAAGCAGCTAAAACCAGAAATTTTGTTAAACAAAAAGACTAAGTAAATAACCACTGAGAAACAAGAAACTTTTCCTGATTTTTATTTGGCTTGGAAATAAAATAAAAGGAAAAGAAACGAAAAATTGGCAGCTATGCGATATAATACCTCGCCTTATGTGATATTATCATATGAAAGATGATGACACGATATTAATGTTGAGCGATTTTTTTTTTAAGTTATGTTTGTTAGTAAACTGAAGAAAAAAGCTAATAGTCCAGTTTATACTTTCTTGAATTAAATGTCACATCTTCCATAAAAATTTCTTTTGAAAATTAAATGGACAAATTTATATTTAGTTAAAAGATTTACGAACTTATATCTATTTACTAAATTTAATAAGAAAAATATATAAGATAATTTATCGCTAAATTTAATTGTGACTGCCCATGGTAACAATGGAACGCATATGGTACCCCACTTTAATAAATTAAGGGACGCTGAAAAGTTCATTTGATAATGAAAATGCATTTTCGTATTGAAGTTTCAATCTCCTCGCCTTGTCGCTAATGAGGATTACACGTTTCCTGTCTGAACAAAATCCGATAACGTGTTCCATTGAATATAACTTTAATTAATGAAGGCCAGATAATGTAAGATTTAGTTTAATTAATCTCAGAAAAAGACGCGTAACGTAAGACTGAGAATTGGAAATTATGATTTCACGTTTTTCTTCTAATATCTTCAATCTTTATAATTATAAAATAAGAAGAATGAATGTTATTTTTAATTATAATTTTGGTTTTAGGAAAACGTTTACATTACAAAAGACAATTTATAAAGGAAACAATTTAATTAGAATACATTTCTTCATCACATGTTATAAATAAAAAAAAAATTGTTACGGCTCGCCTTGACATTGATTTGACACTGACATTATCCAGTTTATATTTTCTTAAATTAAATGTTACATCTTCCATAAAAATTTCTTTTAAAAATTAAATGGACATATTTATATTAAGTTAAACGATTTTCAAACGTATATCTATTTGCAATTTTTAATTTTAAAAAATATATAAGGTAATTTATCATTAAGTTCAATTTATCATTAAGATCAATTAACTCATGGTAAAAATGAAACCTCACTTTAATAAATAAGAAGGCGCTGAAAATTTAATTTCATAATGAGAATACATTTTCATATTGAAGTTTCAATTTCCTCGCCTCTGTCGCTAATGAGGATTACACGCTTCCTGTCTGAACAAAATCCAATAACGTGTTCCATCGAATATAAGTTTAATTAATAAAGCTCTGGTAATTAAAGATTTAAAGATTTTGTTTAATTAATCTCAGAAAAGACGTCAAACGTAAGACTGAGAATTGGAAATTATTGATTTCACATTTCCCTTCTATAATTATCAAATAAGCAGAATGAATGTTATTTGTAATTATAATTATAGTTTAAAAAGTTTATATTTTCAACTTCTATGAAAATTTCTTTTGGAAATTAAATGTACAAATTTATATTAAGTTATAATATTTGCAAGCTTCGATATTTATTATGCCGTAAGCAACTAAAACTAGAAATTTTATTAAACAAAAAGACTAAGCAAATAAACGCTAAAAAACTAGAAATGTTCCCCAGGTTTTATTTGACTTAGAAAAAAATAAAACGAAAGGTTAGAAGCTATGAGATATGGTACTTCGCCTCATGTCATAGTCTCATATGATATATGATGACATTATATTAATGCTGAGTGGTTTTTTTTTTCAAAAAATGTGTATAGTCTCACATGATATATGATGACAAGATATTAATGCTGAGTGGTATTTTTTTTAAATATGCATGTTATTAAACGAAAAGTAAAAACTAATGGTCCAGTTTACACTTTCTTATATTAAATGACACATCTTCCATAAAAATTTCTTTTGAAAATTAAATGGACAAATTTATATCAAATTAAACGATTCGCAAACTTATTAACCATTTATAATAAGATAAAATATATGAGGTAATTTATCACTATGTTCAATTATGACTGTCTATTGTAAAAATGGGACACAGATGGTACCTCACTTAATAAATTAAGGGACGCTGAAAATTTCATTTCATAGTGAGAATGCATTTTCGTATTGAAGTTTCAATTTCCTCGCCTCTGTCGCTAATGAGGATTACACGCTTCCTGCCTGAACAAAATCCGATAACGTGTTCCATTGAATATAACTTTAATTAATGAAGGTCTACTAATTAAAGATTTGGTTTAATTAATCTCAGAAAAAGACGTGTAACGTAAGATTGGAAATTGGAAATTATTGATTTCACATTTTTCTTGTGTAATTATCAAATATAAAGAATGAATGTTATTTGTAATTATAATTATAATTTTAAAAAAAAAGTTTATATTGTAAAAGATAATTTATAAAGGAAGCAAAACACACTGTGCAGTATCGAAAAATAATTAAAAATTATATAAAATTGTGAATAAAGTCCATTACGATTTAATTAGAATATATTTCTTCATCAAATGTGATAAATAAAAAGGATTTTAAACTGAAAGTTGAAATTTTGTTGAACTGATTAGCTGAGGTAAACTTAATTGTTGTAACCTCTATTTAGGATGAAGCGTTTTAAGCATAGGATTTTTAAAAATATTTAGACAGTAAGAAAAAAATTAGACGATAACAATTTTTAATTATTTATTCACAGCCTACATTAGGAAGCTTACATTATTAACCGACAAATGAACCAAACATGAAACGTTTTAGACAATTTTAGTAAAAATGGGGCAAAATATCCATTATTCCATTTTTAACCAAACGGAAAATCGATAGCCAAATTTGGTCTAAAACAAAATATCCAACTACTAGCCGCCCTAGGCGACCACTTTGTCTCCCTTAAAATTTATATTTGGAAAAGCATACTAAGCACTGTTTCATGTTACGTTTATACATAATTTAATTTACTTGGACTCCCTTAAATATAATTAATATAATCCCTTAAGGTATTATTAGTTTTTCTTGCATTAAAATATCTCAATTTGTTGATTTTCTGTTAGCAAGTAAACCCTAATGCTTTACAATGGAAGTCTATGGGAATTTGGCGAAATATTAGAGATATCGCCAAGTTGGCGACTAATATTGGTCACCATATTTAGCGATATATCGCCAAGTTGGCGGCAAAATTAGCGGCATTTGGCAACCGAACAGCCTCCCCCCTCTATGGTAACCCCCCTTATAGGTGTGCAGATCCATTAATTGCTGTTCAATAACCAATGATTTGCGTTTCATTCGGCCGTTGCCATAAATCAATTAACAAATAATAGCGATTTCTGTGCCACATACGATAGCGTAATATATATATTATATTGTGTACATTCTTCGATTTTTACTCTAATTTTTATAAATTGTGTTGTACTATAATCCAAGTTAAAATTTCATAGATTATAAAACAAACTTATGATATATCTACCTATATTAAAGAAAAACTTACTAGTAGTTAAAAGGGCACTGGCGAACTGTGCTTATTTTATTCGCTGATCACTGTCTTTCTAATAGTTGGTGTATAACAGCTCTATTTAATTTAATGTATTAGAATTGTACAGAAGAAAATTTAGTCTAGATTACTCTTGTTGAAATTGAGGCACATCTTCCATAAGAATTTCTTTTGAAAATTAAATGGGCAAATTTATATTAAGTTGAACCATTTACAAATTTATATCTATTTACCATTTTTAATAAGTAAAATGTATAAGGTAATTTATCACTAGGTTCGATTATGACTGCCTATGGTAAAAATCTAACACATATGGTACCTCACTTTAATAAATTAAGGGATGCTGAAAATTTCATTTCATAATGAGACTTCATTTTCGTATCGAAGTTTCAATTTCCTCGCCTCTATCGCTAATGAGGATTACACGCTTCCTGCCTGAACAAAATCCGATAACGTGTCCCATTGAATATAACTTCAATTAATAAAGCCCTGGTAATTAAAGATTTAGTTAAATTAATCTCAGAAAAAGGCGTGTAACGTAAGATTGAGAATTGGAAATTATTGATTTCACATTTTTCTTGTATAATTAGCAAATAAGAAGAATGAATGTTATTTGCAATTATAATTATAGTTTAAAAAAATGTTTATATGTATTATAAAAGACAATTTATAAAGGAAGCAAAACACACTATACAGTATTGAAAAATAATTGAAAATTGTATAAAATTACCATTAATATTTAATTAGAATATATTTCTTCATCAAATGTTATAAATAAAAAGAATTGTTACGGCTTGCCTTAACATTGATTCAAGCGCACCTCCTTGCGCATTTTATCAGACATTGGGTTTTGCCGTTTGGCAACGGAAAGTGTTTTTTACATTGTTGTGGTATTCGCACGGATTTTGTTATGGAATGAACTACAGTTAGTGAGCTATTTCGTTAGCTAAAATGATCTTGGGTTTATCACTGTTAGTAATATTCTCTCCTATTTGATTAATGTAAAGAATTATATAGATTATGTCTTCAATTCAAATGGTCCACAAATCAATTCAGCGATATTATTCACCACTGACTATGGGGTCAGTCTTTATTGCAGTTTTATAAGTGAGTGTATACAGCGTATATCAAGGTTTGTTTAGTCATTAGAGATTCTTCGAATCTGTTTACTCTTATTGCATTATGCATGGTGTCCACTCTCAACGGTGCAAAATGGCTAATTCCTAAACGGTTAAATATAGACATATAGTTCCAATAACAAAAATGTTTTAAATGAGGTAAATAATTATTTTAAAAGCGATTTGAGTCAATAAAATCATTTCTTTAAAAAATATGAAATTTAAATTCTTATACTGTCCTCCGATCCTATAATTTATATTTAGTAATTATATTCTATTACATTAAGAAGTAAGACAAAATAAAGTCCCATTAACCCCTTGAGGGGCGGTGGGACATATTATATCCCACATAATTTATACAAGATTTGCACCGGAAACTTATAACTAAATTTTACATTTTTAACTCTGGGGGCGAAATGTTTTAAAAATTGCTTTTCCTTATTTTAAGATAAAAATTTTCGAATTTTCCGGTGAGAAATTAATATTACAGAGACATTATTTCTTGCCCCTCAAAGGGTTAATCTACTATTGAAACTGACCGAGTAATAGCTGTTTAAAGTTGAAGCTTGGTCATTAACAAATTTACTAGAAATATAAATAATCGTAATATAGGTAAAAAGAATACTTGAGAGTAAAATTAACACTAAAATATAAATTTGAAATCTATTTTCATTCTGACATCTTAAGGCTGGTGTCAACTGCTCTGCTCAACAAGCACAAAACGTTTTGACACATTTACAAATTCATTTTTTAATGGAAAGATATAAAATTGGAAAGCCTGACCATGGAAGCGATTTGGAATCGAACTGCGTTTTTCCCATTTTTTGATCAATAAATTACCTATTGAGTTATAAGCGATTTTGATCACCTGACACAGCATTTTTCTCTCCTTACTGACTGGATTTTCTTCTTTCGTTCGGAAGTTCAGTTCAAAATCCCAACTTTGACAGTATTTTCTGAAAGATCTATTGCGTTTACAAGAAAACGAAAAAAAAACAGTTCGATGACATAGTTTCTGAATAACAACACCCTCTAGATTCATGCGTTTCCGAACATAAATGAATTAAAACTTATGTCAGAAAGTTGACCCTTTGTATTTGAGAACAGCCTTAAAGAAAAATATACAACTTGTACTAAAAATATACGGTGAAAAATAACAGAATCTTTGTTAAATGAAATGATGAAAAGCAACAGTCGCAAGTCTTTACAAAAGGATACACATTTTTAAATGCTATTAGATTATCTAATCTATAACTTAATTAATAAAAATTAAAGTTATCTTAAAACTTGATGGAAGTCACTCTCTTCGGCTGCAATTCAGAAATGCACACGTGAAATAAATCCTTCTAATACTTAAGCACTTTGTTTACGACCCCTCGAAGTATGGCCCTACTCATCTGTGTTTAGATCCAGAAAATTGGCATAAATCATGCAATTCAATGTTTCATAACATGGTCAATTTTAATTCTAGATGAATGGGACTTTTTGTCTTACTTTTTAGCGTATAGTAGGAGTTTTTTCCTATATATTACTTATAGGACCGATGTAATAGTAAAAAGATTAAAATTTCGTAAATTTTAAAGAAATGTTTTTATTTATCAAAGCGACTTTAATTTTTTTTTTTATTATTATTATTTTTTTTTATAATCTCTTTTAAACTATTTTTGTATTTGGAACTTTATGTTTATAAGTAACGCTTTAAAAAATAGACATTTGACACCGTTGAGAGTTAACCTTGACCGTAGCCTTATCTAACACCTTGAGACACCGTAACCTTGTATATTTTAAGTTATTACGGTCCAGCATCGATGAAATTGAATAAATCTATGTAATACTTGGAATTTTTTTCTGTAGAAAATTCCTCACACCTCGCATTCAATAATATTCAAATTTTTAATTGTTTAAAACAGAAAAATTTCCAAGAATTATATAGATTTATTCAATTGCTTTAAGCAATTTAAAATTTGAATTCTATTGAATGCAAGGTGTGAGAAATTTTCTGCAGAAAAATTTCCAAGAATTATATAGATTTATTCAATTTCATCGATGCTGGATTCTCTTTAAGGGGACGAGGGACCTTAAAAATATTTTTTTTTATTTTTCGTAAATTTCACTTTAAATATTATTCAAGGGTACATTATATGCATTATGGCATGCATTTATCACAAAAAAAAAAAAAAATAATAAATTATTTTTGAGAAAAAAAATAGAATTTTACGCGTTGTCTTAGAAATCTTCGAAATGCCCCTGCGTGTTCCATATCAATGAAAATCCCCAATATTTTTTTTATAAAACTTGTTTTATGTATATAAATAAAACTGTGCATTGAATTTTACATATTAAAATTTAAAACTAAAAGAAAAAAATTGAAAATTTTTGAAATTTTTTCGAAAAAATTTCAAAAAATTTTGAATTTCTAGTTTATGTTTCATGTTTGCCCAGAGTCGCTGGCTCACGGAAAAATATTCCATCTTCTCCTGTTGTATGTAGCCTTACCAACGTATGATAGTGAGAAATGCCGAGCTGAGTATCGTTCCAAGTGGTTCAGTTGGTAGAATTTCGGTGCGCTGTACCGATTAGCCTGGTTCGAGTCCCGGGTTGAACCCTTTTTCACTCTGTTGGCTGTACGGTTTTTAAGCAATTCAAAATTTGAAGATTATAGTTACGGTCCATTAAAACTGCAAGTTAGTATACTCAAACAGGAATTTTAAACTGAAAGTTGAAACTTTCTTGAACTGATTAGCCGGAATAAACTTAACAGTTGTAACTTTATTTAGGATGAAGCGTTTTAACCATATGGTTTTTAAAGAAATTTAGACGGTAAGGAAAAAAATTACACAATAAAAAATTTGTAAATATTTATTCAGAACCTAATCTAGGAATCTTACATTATTATGTGACAAATTAACCAAACTGAAAAATTCTTAGTCAAATTTGGTAAATATGAGTCAAAAATACCATTGTTATATGTGATCTGTCCTTCCATTTTTAATCAAACTGAAAAATCGTTAACCAAAGTTGGTATAATATAAGACAAAAATACCGTTATTATATGGGATCCATTTTCCATTTTTTACTTTTATTTTTGTAAGTCATATTACACTATCATCCAAGTTAGACGTTATAGATTTTAAAACAAAGATGCAATATAAATTAAACGAAAACTTACCAATAGTTAAAAGGGCGCTGTTGAAATCTGCTTTTGTTACCCACTAATCGCTGGAACTCCGATTTAAACTTAAAGAAATGCTCTATACTTTGTAAAAGTTGGTGTATAACAGCTCTATTTATATTAATGTATTAAAACAGTATTGAAGAAAAAATTTTGACGACTATTGCACCAACTTTTGCAAAGTACAGAGCATTTCTTTAAGTTTAAATCGGAGTTACAGCGATTTAACGCTAGAACCGTGGGGAATTTTAATCAAGTTTTATAAAAAATATTTCACATCAGAAATTTTATTTCAAACTATTTAACTTATCTTATTTATTTAAACTTTTTTGCGTTTTATTCCCTGTTTTGTTTTGTCATTGTTTGGTTTAAAAAAAATAAAATAAAATAAACACAAAATTCACGAATTAAACTCAGATTACCTTTCTAATGTTATTCTTTTTTATAACTTATCTTATCTTTTTTACGGTTTTTTTAGAGTTACCAGACTGGGCGGTCGCCGTTCTTTTTTTCTCTTAATTTACCCTTTGTATAATGTGTTTAATTGTACAGTTAGTTTGAACTCTCCTCATTTATAGATTTTATTACCAATTTTTATTCATCTTTCATGTAATTAATTATATTTTTCAACTTGTAAATATGTAAATATATATTTTTTAATTTTTCCTCTTTTTGCACTGTTATTGAGCATTTATATAATGAATTAAACTAAAATGTATGGTCTCTGAAAAGAGTCCTTTTTTTTATGCTGGGGCACCCCTATGGAAGCTTTTTCCCCTGTTTACGGACTGTTCAGGTATGTTAGGAACTAATGGACATTTTCTTTTTTTTTCCCTTATATTGCTAAACCAACATTTCTAATGTAAGTTTCTTACTTACTCTAAAAATTTAATTTTTTGTGGCTACCAGCCGTGTCTAAACATTCTTCATGCCTCCCATTGCATTGAAAAACGCACTACCTCTACACCGGATGTAAAGTTGCAAAGCAATTAGATAATCCAGAAAAGGGCTACATTGTTCCACTGTTCGATTGTACAGCATATATTTAACTTATAGAAAATTTTGGGTTTCAATCGACATCTATTCATTTGGTACAGTTTAAAAATACCTGTCACCGCAGTTCTCATTTTAAAAGATATTTAAAATAATTTTTATTTGATATTGGCATTTTTTTTTTTTTTTTTTTTTTTTTTTTTTTTTTTTTTTTTTTTTGTAAAATTTCCGGTTTTCGTCAGTATTTATCTAAAAACTAAAGGGGAAAAAAAAAAGAGTTTCACTTCATATAAAATGCTTTTTTTTAAAAAAAAAAAAAGAAAATGTATAAATATACTTTTAGTTTATTTGAAAAGATCCCTTCAAAATAAATTTGGAATTCTAATGAAATATCTGACATGAAAAGAGAAATGCAGAAAATTATAAATTCAAAAAGTTAGTGATAATGCCGAATTTTTAATTACGAAAGTAGAAACTCGGAATCCAATTTATTAAAAACAGTTTATTGCGCAGTTTAATCTAAATTAAAATCTAAACACTTTCTCTAACTAAGTAAAACTTTTGCATGAATGAATGGATAAATTTACTGAAAGTAAATGCAATGCATTATCTGCTTAATTAATCTAGAAGTGAAAATTCAAAACTTTGATTGATGAATATCCAATTAAAAGCCATTTACGGAAATTTTGTTCGTACTTATAAATTATATTTTAGACAGTTCTGGCAGAAAATTAACTTTCTACATCAGTATATTTTTACAGGTTTTCCTCTCTTTTATGTCATGTAATTTAATGCAATGTGTGTGGGTTTTTTTTTTTTATTATTTGTAGTTAAACTACTCCTATTTGGTCCTAATTATCGGCACCGTAAAATGTCCGCTGTCGAACAATAATTATATTAAAACTCAAGGTTTAAGTAAGGTGAAGTAATAGTGTTTAAAAAAATATATGTCTTTCTGAAAATTCTGGTTTTAATATAGGCGAGGGTTATTTTTTTTCAATCTCCGATGTGGCGTAAAATAAAGACAAATGTGAATAATAAAACGATTGTATAACCAGGAGTCAATTACAAACAAAGTTACTCTTAGACAAAGTTACTTTGAAGATTACGACATTTTTCATACCGGTGAACGAGTTTTCCTACATCCTCTTCATAGATGGTTGTCGCCAGTGTATTGATATAGGTCTCCACGATATCTTTGAGATTTTCATTTTGATGGAAGCACTGTCCTTCCAGACCTGTCTTCAGCTATCGAAAAAGGTAACAGTCACTCGATATCAGGCCGATCTGAGGGGCCAACAGCTTCTTTCACAATTTCGAGGGAAAGTGTTCGACACCCGACGTACAGCCCATATATTCAACCAATTGACTTTCATCTTCTTCGAGAACTGAAGACAGGTCAGGGAAGACAGCGCTTACATACGAACAAAATAAATAACAAAATGGATATATAACCAGGAGCCAAGTACAATCAAAGTATTTCTTTGACAAAGATTCTTTGAAGATTGCGACATTTGTCATTACGGTGGACGAGTTTTCGTATACCCTCTTCATAGAATGTCACCGCCAGCATGTTGAGATAGGTCTCCGCGGCGTCTTGGAGATTTTAGTTGGGATGGAAGCACTGTCCTCCCAGGCCTGTCTTCAGGTCTCGAAAAAAGGTGACAGTCGCTCGGTACCAGGCCGATCTGATGACCCAAAAGCTCCTTTCACAATTTCGATGGGCAGTGTTCGATCACCCAGCGCACAGCCCATATCTGGCAGCGATTAGCTTTCCTCCCCTTCGAGAACTGAAGACAGGTCTGGGAGGACAGCGTTTCCATTCCAACGGAAAATCTTCAAGACGCCGCGCGGTGGAGACTTATCTCAACACACTGGCGGCAGCTTTCTGTAAAGAGGATTAGAGAACTCGTCCACCGGTATGGCAAATGTCTTAATCTTCAAAGCGACTATATCGGAAAGTAACTTTGATTGTAGTTGACTTCTGGTTATAAAACCATTTTTTTCTTCACACTTGTCAGTCATAGACTTATTTTATATTTTTTCTGGTCTTATTTCACAGTGTAAAAAAAATCCGACCAGTTTTCCTGTGGGAATCGGAAAAATAGTTGCCCTTATCGTACCCGAAAAATTTGCGACCCAGCTCGGAATAAAATGCGTAAGAAAAAGGAAATAGTCAATTAAACGGTATTTTACGGATTTTATTCCAATTTTACGGATTTTATTCCGAACTGAGTCGGAAATTTTTCCGGTACGATAAGGGCAACTATTTTTCCGATCCCTACAGGAAAACTGGTCGTATATATATATTTTTTTCAGTGCATGTAAATTTAATATGCAATAACGATTATCCGTGTTAGATGAAAAAAAAAACCTTGGTTTTTATATGTGCCAATGGACTTGCTTCACTTTCGAAAGTAATGTTATGTTGAAAAAGTTCATTATCTTTGAATGGTTTGGGCTGATTTTTGACGGCCGATTATCAACTCGAGGGATATAGGCGCTAGGGGGAGTGCCCTCAATGGGGGTCTTTCTAAGGGTATCTAACCCGTATTTACGCATCGGAACCCACGGTTTCGAAGAAAACACGAAAACTCGGAAACGACTAGGACGACGGGCGCGATTGGGTTCGAACCCAGCACCTCCCGTCTACCACCTTCAAGAGCAGAACCTCTCAGTCCCTGGTGGGGCATCTATGAATGGAATTTAATTTTAATAAGGATAAAAATGAATATTTTATTTCATTTAGTTATTTCATTTATTTCAATTTCTCATTCTTCTTTTAGAAAAAGGTACAATAAAGCTATAAATAAATTTAAGAAAAAGAGAAAAAAACAACAAAATAAATTTCAGTAATAAGTTGCATGCATGTAACTATTTTTATTAAATTTAGATAGTGATGATTATAGAAGTATTTATGATGAAATTCTGATTGTGTTTGTTAATATTATGCAACATAAAAAATAATTATATTTAAAGTAAACTGGATTCATGTTCAAAATCAACGCATTTGACTGACCAAATAAATTGCTAGTAACATATTTATACTTATATTAAAAGGTTTTTATTATGAATTGATTTAAAACATAAATTTTAAATTCATTTATAGTAATATTTAGCTGTAACTAATTTTTTTTTTCACAAAATTGACTTGTCCCACTTTCAAAATCTACGGTTCAAATGTTCAACGTGGCATATTAAAATTCTATTACGCTGTTTAAAGACAGTTAGAAAGCAAATTCGTGAAAGAAGTCTTTTTTTTTTTTTAATTTTTTAATATTTCGAATCCTTTATTTTATCCTTTCGAATGTTAAAATTACTTTTGTTTCTACGACAACGAGTAGTTACATTTTTTAAAGTAATTCAGTTTGTTTACATCATACATAAATATTACATACATAAACTTTTTTTCAAAACGCTGCTTGTTGAACTTCGATGCACCTTTTTATAGAAACTGAAACATACAATTATCTGTAATCTTGCATGAATATTATACACATATCCCTGTAATCTTGCATGAATATTACACACATATCCCTGATCAATCTGAAGTGAACTTTTGATGCTAACATATGTACAAAAGTTTTATTCCAAGGATTTTCTTTGGAAAAATGCAAATTTTTGTTATGTAAAAGTGCTTTTTATTCCAGATTTAAAAGAAATAACTAATGTCTGTTTATAAATTTGGCTTCACTTTATTAGGAATCATTAATATTATGTATATAAAAAATTTCAAGTGAATACATTTGATAGTTTCTGAGAAAAGGTACATTAATTTAACATAGGGCCTTACAACTGCCGTTCACAAAGTATCTGTTTCTTTTAAATTAAGTAATATTTTTTTATATTATAGGGGATGTTGAAAAATAATACTGCAATAAAAACTCGTATTACCTACAGATTTTGAAAAAAAAAATTTTAATACTATTTTCAATATATATTACATTGGGCAATATAGCATATAAATATTCTCATGTGAGATTAGTAATAAAATCAATGATTAAATGATCATTTACATAGTTAAAAGTAAGATTACGGCATGAAAAAGTTACAAAGTTAGTTTTTTTTTTTTTCACAGAAAAATTAAAGAAAAGTTTTATAAACGTATATGGAATATTATGAACATTCATTACGGCATTACAAACAAAATTTTAAATTTATTAATAAAGTAAATGATTAGATAAATGCTAACATAGTTGAAAATTACGATTACAATATGGAAAACGTGCTGTTTTAATTATTGTTTAGAAACATTTAAGCGAAATTTCATCAGCACAAATGAAATTTAATATGAAAATTCATGTAGATCTTATAAACAAAATTACCAAAGTAAACTTCTGTCTACTCTCCTGTTACAATTTCTAATTATGTAAAAAGTCAAAATATGCGCTTGTAGATTAAACGCAATTACAATGATAATGTAATATTGTTTTAACTTAGCTGCCTTAAATCTATAGGGAACATTCAATGTATACTGAGAAACTGAAAGTTCGCTAAAATGTGATAAACAGTGTTATCCTATTGTTTGCCAAAATTGATTAGATTAAATAAAAACCCAACTCGATAATATTCTCGGTATATTAATAATATTAAATGTGAAGTGTTCTTTTAAAGAAAATATTATTTATACTCAAATAAAAAAATATATTTCAATTCCATGCTGTTATCTAAACTGTGCTGTGCAGCCAAGCTGATAAAGTTTCGGAATAAAAAAAAAATTGAATAATCTTGTACGATACATTGTTTTCTTTCACTTAATAATCTCTTCTGATATCAGTACGTAATTAATTAAACTTTTGATCAATTCCATTCGCTATCGGATTAGGTAGCATGTAGGAAACGTTAATCGCTAGCCATAAATGAAAAAAGAGCTTTAATCCCTTCTACAACGAAACAATTAATCAATGTACCTCATATTCTATTTATAGCTGAAAATTTATTTCAGAAAAACTAAATTAGAATCAATTAAAATTAATTGCTTCGTAAGTTTCAGTTATCCCCATTTTATTTTTTATGAATAAAATAGCTTCTTAGTAGTCCTTTTCATTAAATTAGTTCTATTTCGGTTTTGGAACAGATGTCATATATTCCCGCGGCCGCCATCTTGGATTTTTTCTTGGCATGAAAACCCCTTTTCCGCCAAGCAGTAAATGTTGGCAAGCAGCGATTTATGCGTATGTTAGGCTTAACAAAAATAAAATGTAAAACATTGACAACAAAAAATCGCCAAGAAATCTCAAAACACCCAAGATGGCAGCCGCGGGAATATACAGCATCTAAGCCTCTTTAACACTTTGAGGTCTAAGCCCGTGTGTCACTCGGGTTGCCGTTTTCGGTGAAACGAACTAAGCCCGAGAGTCTCTGAGGGTCAACTTTTAACTCTCTGAGCTATAAAAATACGTACTAAATACGTTCGTTGTCTTTTCATACATTATCTACGAACCTTTTATTTTGAAAAAAAAAAAAATACATGGCAGCTCTAAACAGATGTAAGTATATGAAAATATCTAGAAGCAGAGCTTAATTCGAACTTCTTGTGTTGCTCTTTGTGCTTTGAAATCCACCACTCAAAAGCAAATTTCACTATATAATATTTATATACAAATAAAATCTATTTTCAGATATTTGTACAACATTTGGGTGAATTTTTATTCATGTCTATGTAACATTTTATGTTAAAAAAAAATGCTGCTTTCTTATGTGGAACTTTTTAAAAATATATAAAACATGTTTTTTTTTCAATAATTACTCATTAAATATTAATTTTTAGTACATTTAAATAGTTCCTTGATTATGAAAAAGTATAGTTTGAAGTTTATAATAAAAAAATAATTAAAATACATATCTTCTAATTAAAAAAAAAAAAAAAAAAAAAAAAAAAAAAAATCTTGAAAAGTACGAAATTTTCTCAGACCAGAGGTAGATATGCGGTTGAAATATCTCAGACCTCAAAGTGTTAATTAAACTAATGATCAATTCCATTCGAATTAGGTAGCATGTAGCAAACATTAATCTCTAGTGGTAAATTAAAAAGGAGCTTTAATCCTTCGTACAATAATCCTTCACTGCACGATTTTTTTTCTATTTTTATGTGTGTGTTTTTTTTTTTTAATCTATATATCGATCTAATAATGAGAAAAATAGTAAAAAAAAAAATATATTTAAAATTTTCAGCTAAAATTTTTTATTTTATGGTGTTTGGTATAACCTCCTGAGACCCAAGCAAAATATAATGCATATATATATTTTTAATATGAGTTTTTTTTTTTCAACAAATAGGCATCAAAAATGATGTTTTTAAAGAAATTAATAAATTTCGATTTTTTAATTTTGTTTTACAGCACATCCATCTAAATGGATGTTCAGGCCATAACTCGCTTTAAAATTATTTAAAAAATGCTAAAAATATGAGAAAGAATAGAATTTATTATAAAGAACATAAGGCAAGTATTAACATCTGCTATTAAAATTGCAAAAAAGTTTAAACAAATTAAAATAGCATAAAAACAGCAGAACGTGGAATTCCAACTTGACTCATTTATTACGCCATTTTGGAAACAAAGTAGTTACCGTTGCCAAAATCCAAAAGCTGAATGTTGACTTTTGATTCATACATTACCATGCCAAACTGGTTTTAGATTGCTGCAATGAAATTTAACGCAATAGAAGGAGAAAGCAAAACATCCATTTAAATGGATGCCAGGTCTCAGGAGGATATGTACACATTTAGAGTTTTAAAATATTGTATTGTTATATTTTGCAACTAAATGAGCTTAAATTAATTAATTGTATCTGCTTAACGCTCTGCAACTTGTTTTATATTAATATATTTAAGCATTCAGAAAAAATTATGAAAGTAAATCTTACCTTAATAGCTTGATGGAAATTTTTTTGTTTTTGTTTTGTTTCCGTAGAACAAATTCTAATTTTTTTTTTTTTTTTTTTTTTTTTTTTTGTCAAATGCAGCCATCTGACATGGACAAAATAAGTGTTATTCCATTGTTTGGATTGTTCTTGATCGGTTACAGTGATTATATTAGCCAAGTTCATGTCACATAATGAAAATTATAGTGTTTTTAGGTATGTGCCAGATATGGTCGTGGTGCAGTGAAGGGATAGACAATTAATCAATGTACCTCATATTCTATTTATAGCTGAAGATTTATTCCAGAAAAAGTAAATTAGAATCAATTAAAATTTCTTCATAAGTTTCAGTTATCCCCATTTTATTTTTTATGCATAAAATATCTTCTTAGTATTACTTTTCATTAAATTAGTTGTTATTGTTTTTTAAGCAACAGACTGGCTTATTGCTTACAGTTTCTCAAAAAACATCATCTCTTTTTTAAGATAAAACATCACCGTAGCGATTGTTACGCTGCGACGGAAACATACACAAAATCCATCAAAAGGAAGAGACCGAGAACACATATGGAGATACTTTTTTCAAAAATTGATTTTGATATTTTTAAATTTTATTTCGGAGAAATTTTTTTATTTGATTCCACATCTTACACAGACGCGAAAACTTACTTTGTGTTTGAGTTTAGACTATAAAACTAAACCAAAACTTCTTATACTTAGTTTGAGTTTAGACTGGAAAGCTATACCAAAACTAAATATATTTTTTACAAAAAATGAAAATTGTAACTGCAAGAAAGAAAAATGTAATATTGTAAAGATATTGTAAAAAATTTTAAACAATGGAAAATTTGAATACTGATATTTATAATAATAACAGAACTGCAAAAGTTTGTTTCTTTAAATTAGTATCATTCATTTACTTAAAAATCAATGCTATGTAGATGGGATGTATTGGGGGGCATTTGATTTCCAACTACAGGGATATTGTCTGAAACTTACGAGGTTTTTACATTAGCTCTACTGGTAAAGAAACAAATGTAACTGAAAAATCATTTCAACAGAGACCATAATATAATAAACAATAGCGTTAATAAAGCGTGAATGTTACTGTGAAATTTCTGAGACTGAAAAACTAAACTTTTAAAAGCAGGCCTTGCCTGTTTTTTAGTCATATAAAGTTAAAATAATTTTCTTTTAGTGTGGATAAATGAAAAATAAAGTTTATTATTTTATAATCTCTAAGAAAATATAATTTATTTGTGAGAAACATTTGAAAAAAAATTTTTTCCAACTTTTTCAATTTTTGTCAGGAAAAAACGTTTTTTTTCTGCTACATTACATCTCGAAATTTACATCTCTATATCATGCTGTTATCTAAACTGCACTGTGCAGCCAAGCTGATAAGGTTTCGGAATTAGAATAAATGAAATAATCTCATAGGATGCATTACTTTATTTCACTTAATAATCTCCTCTAATATCAATACATAATTAATTATACTTATGATCAATTCCATTCGCTATCAGATTAGGTAGCATGTAGGAAACGTTAATCTCCAGCTATAAATGAAAAAGGAGCTTTAATCCTTTGTACAATAAGACAATTAATCAATGTACCATATATTCAATTTATAGCCGAAGTTTTATTGCAGAAAAGTAAATTAGAATCAATTAAAATTAATTGCTTCGAAAGTTTCAGTTATCCCCTTTTCATTTTTTATGCATAAAATATCTTCTTAATATTCTTTTTCACTAAATTAGTTCTTATCGTTTTTTAACCCTTTATTTCATCTTCTAAAGCATTTGTCGTGAATTTTTGAAACTGCATTAGAAGATTTACACAATCATTTAATAAATTTTAGGAGGATTTTGCCAATTAAAATTAATTAATTAAATAAAAATTTATAGGAATTTTGTGCAATATGTATAACTCTACACGAATGTATTATTTAAAATATTTTTTTAGTATTTTGTAGAATTAGGAAACGTACAAATATAATGTTTTTACAATAGAAATATTTCCGAACTGAAACTCCCCATCCCCACCCCCCGTCTTTCAACGTCAAAAAAAGCTGAAAAGATGCAAAGGCAGAAAAAATCATCCTTTTAAAAATATTTTTGTTTTGTGCAACCAATAATGTTTTTGGAACAATATAAAGTAAAGTATCTATAACTAATTCTAAACTGCGTTACTAATCGATGTATAAAAGGAATTTTAAAGCAATGTATTTTAATGGTACTTTAAAGTACTATCAGGGCATAAAGTATTAAGCAACAGACTGGCTTATTGGTAGCAGTTTCTCAAAACACATGTCTTTTTATGACAAAAAATCGTCGTAACGATTGTTACGCTACGACGCAAACATCAACAAAAACTGACGTGAATATACTTCAAAAGGAAGAGACGAGAACACACTGAAGATTCTTTTTCAAAAATTGATTTAGATATTTTAAAATTTTATTTCGGAGTAACTTTTGTATTTGCTTCGATCTCTCACACAGCCGCAAAAAATGAAATTTTTATAAATGCGGTGTCATTTATTATTCAAGCACCGCGATCATGGCTGCGGCAATGATAACATTTCCACATTAACAATGTTGAAAAAAAAGTTATTATAGCTACTATATCTGTTGAATGTTGTTGTATGAAAATAAGTACGTAACTTTTAAGGTATAGATATAAGGATGTAAAATGAATAAAAGCATGTAAAGCGTATGCATGTAAGTTACTTTATCATATCGCTCAACCACAAGAAAAGTGACACATTTCGACAAAAGTAAATTTCACAGAAGAGGCAAAAGAAAATTTGCATGATTTTATTGTAACTTGAAATTATGGCGCTTAGCTCAGCATGCAGGAGTAAAAACGTGTATGAAAGCATAAATCCCTTAAGAATGAAGACATATGATGAGGTTTGGAGGTTTGAATAAATTTACCTCCCCATACAATCCATCCCTCTTCTGTGGTCACGAATGGAAAAATAGCGTAATAAAGGGATTTCCCGTATAATTACACTTATGAAACATTTTGTGTAGCAAGACACACCTATGACAATCCTATTAGTGGAATAAAACGCAAAATGAATTTTTGCGAGAAGTGTCACTTTTCTTTCGGATGAGCGATATACTAAAGGTTGTTTGTAAGTATGGTATAATATATTAAGATACTCGTGACTACTGATGTGAGTTTATGTCATTTAAATATATGTAACTTTGCCTACGGAAGTTTCTTTTGAATTTATATGTTACATTATTTCACAAAATATACATAATATTCGCTTTTATTCAACCAATGCACGCTACAATAATCGCTATATCGATTATAATTAGTATTGTTATAACGTATATCCATTTGCAATATAATCAAGAGTAACATCCATAGGCCTTGCTGTTAGAAAGACAGAAACACGGGATAGCAAATGTGTTACGTCGAGTATTCAACATGTAAGTAATTTAAAATTTTAAAGTATTTATCAATCTTAATAACTCTGTCCACATAAATAAAATTTGCCAATAATGTTTGTTTTGTTTTTCACCGTTTCACTTACCTTACCGATTTCAGTCGAATGTAACGATCTCTAAAATTTGTGGTGAACAAAACAATAAATAAATAAATAAATAAAAACAAAAATTGAAACCTCACACACACACATATAATGTCATCCAGACTTTTTTAGCAACTGATCGAGATTAACATTAAACTTTTATGCATACACTGATTTTCCCTTCGTTGGAGCTATCTAAAAACATAGAATAATAAAGCTAACCAACAATAGTCGCAAACGCTATGAAGGAGTGATGATCGTTTAAAATGTTTCATAAAATTCTTAATAATTCAAGTTTAAGTTTTCTGTAGCTTCGACAAAAGGCAACATCGTAATTTTTATTTGAGACCCCTAAGTTGACCTCAGGATTTCAACATAGCATTTTTATCCAATTCTCTAACGTCTAACCTGATACTACCCAGACATCATAAAAAGAAAGCCTCTATGAAAAGTACATACCTTACCCATTACCCGCTGGTGTTGCGTTGATGCAACAGTAAAAATAAATGCGAGTGCTTAAATTAACTTTCAAGCTAACACTCTTTTGAATTAAATAAACTGCCTTGATTACAGAAACGTTTACCATTAAATAAAACAGAGATTACCTTTCTAAATTTGTGGTGGCAAACGTTTTTCAGCAAAAAAGTTGAATACCCCCCCCCCCCATCTTATAATTTCGGCGATTAATGGGTTAAGAACATAACTAAAATTTTGACATGACTCAACTCTCCCAGCTCATTCGTAAACACTGATTATGTAATAATTACCAATGAAAATAACAATTTATTCCCGTTTTAGTACAATGACAATGAGGTAGCCAGTCGCTTAGAATTTTTTCACGGCTCCTTTAGATTTTTTTTCTTTTTGATCTAAAGTTCTACGTCTATTTCACTGAAATTTCGTTTTTTAAGGCAAATCTCTGGAATTCTAAATGCAAATTCCGTGAAATTCTTAATGCAAATTCCGTGAAATTCTTATCACATTATTTATCATCAAAGTACCCAATGTTCTGTTCTTCCTGGTGTAAAAATATTTTAAGCATTCAGACTTCGACATTACTTAGGAACAGTTGACATGAAGAATATACTAACCACTTCTATATATTTCAAATATTTGCTTATCGACTACGTTCAAAAATATTATACCCCATTTCTCAACTTCTTCTTTCCAAACTTAGAACTTAGTCCAGTTCTCTAACCTGATACTGCCCAGACCTTATAAAAGGAAAACCACTATCTAAAATTACATACCTTAACCCTTTGAGGGGCAAGCAATTTTGTTTGTCTAATGCTGAATTCATACTGGAATTTTTAAAAAAATAATTACTTCAAAAAAGGAAAGAGCAATTTTTTTACTTTTATCCACCAAAGTTTAAAAAATGAAATTTAATTAAAAGTTTCTGGTGTAAGTTTACATTAAAATTAGGTAGGATATAATATATCCCACTGTCCCTCGAGGGGTTAAAAACATAATTTAAACTTTAACATGATTCGATTCTCCCAGCTCATTCGCAAACACTGAACATGAATTAAGTCCCAATGAAAATAACATTTTATTTCTGTTTTTGTATAAGAACAATAAGGTAGTCGGTCCCCTAAATTTTTTTTTTACGGTTCCTTTAGATCTTTTTATTGTCAATTTCTACGTCTATTTCGTTGAAAATCGCGTCTTTTTAAGAAAAATCTCTGTAATTCTAAACGCAAATTCCTTTAAATTCTTATCTCTTTATTTAAAATCAAAGTACTCAATTTTCTACTCATACTGGTGTAAAAACGTTTCAAACATTCATTCAGACTTCGATATTACTTAGGAACAACTGCCCTAGGGAATATACTAACCACTTCTAGATATTTCAAATATTTGCTTATCGACTACATTAGAAGTTATTATACTGCAATTACTCAACTTCTTCTTTCTAAATTTTGCTCTATGAGCTCATTCTATATTGGAATGTTTAAAATCTTTAGAAAAATCAACATTAAAACGAAAAGTTCAGGTGACAAATTTTTCACATTTATTTAAGTTATATGAGCAGGATATGAACACTTATAAATATTCCCTTACATGAAGTAAAAAAAAATTCAGAAAATTATGTAACGTACAGACTGTACATATATTCCTATTTTTCTCCCATATACTCATATAATTCGTTGTTATAGAAACCTGGTTCGAAATGATACGTGTTATGTTGGATAGGAAAAAATGGGGAAGGATGTTGCCCCCCTGTTTTGTTTGTAGGAAGTTCTGCTAACACCCGTACAGGGACCAAATGCAAGAAGACAATATTACTGCTGAATGCATTATGTAACAAAAAGCTATTATTAAATACTTTTAAATAATAAGTGTTTCATTAATATGTTATTTGTTATAAAGTTATTTGATATATAATAGTGATATTTTATTAACTTATTCTCTTCATTTAAATAAGTAAAGTATGCGAATAATAAATATATAATCACACATCTGTATATCACCGCAAACGTATGAAAAAAAAAAGGAAAGAGAACAATTCTAACAAGTAAAAATTAAATTTAAAAAATCAAAAAACCTGACTGCGTAAATAGCGAACTAATTAATTATTTCTCATCAATGTGAAACTATTTTTTATATTACTTACCTATTTTTTTATTTATTTGTATTGATGACTTTTAAATTGTGTTTAATTGTTAGTTCCTGTTTATAAACACTGCTTTGATGAAGCCTATAGATGTCTATGAAGGTTAGAGTTGCAGTAAAGCTAGAGATCTTACCTACAGAACTTCCAAGGTGTAATATTTAAACGGAGCCTCTGACTGTAAAATAGTCTATGAAGCACCGTCTTCATTTTGAAAGACCTATCCAATGATATGCCACTCAATAGGGTGGGTAAAAAATTTTTTTCGTCTCTACTGCCATTTTGTATTTACGGCCGCAATTTTGAATTTATAAAAACAATACCTAGCCTATAACCATCGGACGGCTAAGACGAATCTATAGAGACCTCATTCATTAAAATCCATCCAGACGTTGGGACGTTTCGAGGTATAAAGAAATCCACATACCCAGATACGCGTGAAACACATAACCCTTCTTTGCAATTGGGTGATAAAAAGAATTTTTAGACACTTATAACGATATCATTAGGAGGAGAGGAGGTTCGAGCAATGATAACATATGATATCGTAAAGGGGGGGGGGGGGGGTCAAAATTACTAAAAAGTTGATAACGTTATATATGAACTGCCCCATACTTATAAAAAATATATAAAGTTAACTTTAATTTTAATCAATATTTCTCTAGTTATTGTAAAAAAAAAAAAAAAAAAAAAAAAAAAAAAAAAAAAAACTTTTCAATTCTTTAGATTTTTAATCTTTAAATAATCTTTGTAATTACTTAAATTGCACGAAAAATTCATTACAGGATTAGACACTACAATAACCAACTTTTCCAATCCTTTTACCCATTCACTGGTGCTTTGTGCATTATTAATTAAGGTTTCTGTTATGATTATTTGATTAATTAGAGCTTTTATGGTCGATGGAATCCATTATTAGATAAAGAGAGTGCATCATGCGTTTAATTTCACTCAAGGCTTTTGATAAAATTAAAGGATATAATAAAAATTGTGCGGCTATGAAAGTAATAATATTGTTAGCAGTAAGATATTATCAACTGCACTTATTTTACTCAGAAAAGATTAAAAAGAATTAATGAGGGTAATTAATTAAATGTTTCTGCGATATTACCATTTTTTATATAAATATTTGATGTGCATAAATTTAATGTTCATCATAAATATTCTGAAATGCTGAAGATATTTATTTGTTTTTATTTGTCTCTTAGTGATAGATAGTAAAAGATATTCTAAATGTTTATGTCATTAAGTAATTTGTAAAACTAACGAGTTGTTTTAAAATTATTTTTAATAACCAAGTACAGTGGAACCTCGATTAACCGAGCTTCGATTAATCGAGTTTTCTGATAACCGCGCCGATACCAAAGTCTGTTTTATTTTTTTGTTTGAATGAGCCTTGAAAATAACCATACCTTTTAGTTCACTGTCCGAGCTATACAGGCTCTTCTGCCTCCAAAACGCTCAATTCCTAAGAAACATTGGACCCTGAGAAGTCAACAGCGAACAATGCTTTGTTTCCAGTGGCCGTGTGAACTTTCGTAAATTTTAGGTAGCTTTCTTTACAAAAAGCTACCTATTGCAGCCGTTTGGAGGAAAGCGATTTCAAAAAATTTTGGTATATTTTCATCGATCATGACCCCCAGACCCCGAAACCACCCTCCGTTCAAAATTGATATATATATATATATATATATATATATATCTGACCTATGTCACACTGTAACTCTCGTATTTATGAACCGATTTGGATGTAATTCGGTGTGTACATAGTACATACCAATGTCTCGACCGAGTTCGTTGGCCAGCTTCATCCGCCATTTTGTTTCAAAATGGCGGCCATTTAAAAATTTAAAAAAAATTAAAATTTGAAATGTGGTACCAAAAAATTAAAAATGGAAAAATATTTTTTTCTTATGTATTTTACCTTTATACAAAGACTCCGTAGCAGTTTTTGTTTCGTCTATATCTTAAAAAATGGCTGAGTTATAGCATTTTGAATTTCTAGCGAAGCTGACATTTTGAAACGTCCTGAATTTTGTCACGCGATAAAAGGCGTATTTATGAACCGATTTGGATGTAACTTCGTTTATACATAGTACAGACCAATGTCTCGACCGAGTTCGTTGGCCAGCTTCATCCGCCATTTTGTTTAAAAATGACGGCCATTTAAAATATTAAGAAAAATTTAAATTTGAAATGTGGTACCAAAAAATTGAAAATTGAAAAAATATTTTTTTCTTATGTGTTTGACCTCGATAAATAGATTCGGGAGCAGTTTTTGTTTCGTCTATATCTTACAAAATGTCTTGAGTTATAGCATTTTGAATTTCTAGTGTGGCTGACATTTTGAAACACCCTGATTTTTGCCATGTGATAACAGACGTATTTATGAACCGATTTGGATGTACCTTGGTGTGTACATAGTACATACAAATAACTCAACCGAGTTCGTTGGCCAGCTTTATCCGCCATCTTGTTTCAAAATGGCGGCCATTTAAAAAAATTAAAAAAAAATTAAATTTAAAATGAGATACCAAAAAATTGGAAAATGAAAAAGAGTTTTTTCGTATGTGTTTGACCTTAATACAAAGATTCCGGAACAGGTTTTGT
The DNA here is from genome assembly GCA_963932465.1 of Maratus speciosus. NCBI lineage: Eukaryota > Metazoa > Arthropoda > Arachnida > Araneae > Salticidae > Maratus > Maratus speciosus. The sequence continues at coordinate 168,721,211 of OZ010791.1, forward strand.
TTCGTCTATATCTAAAAAAATGGCTGAGTTTGAATTTCTATTGTGGCTGACATTTTAAAACGACCTGATTTTTGTCACGCGATAACAGGCGTATTTATGAACCGATTTGAATGTAACATGGTCTGTACATAGTACATACTATTGTCTCGACCGAGTTCGTTGGCCAGCTTCATTCGCCATCTTGTTTCAAAAGGGTTGCCATTTTAAAAAAAAATGTAATTTAAAATTTAAAATGTGGTATTAAAAAATTGGAAAATGAAAAAGATTTTTTTTATGTGTTTGGCCTTGATACAAAGATTCTGGAGCAGTTTTTGTTTCTGAAAACTTGTTCTTTTGTTTATATCTTAAAAAGTGGTTGAATTATAGCACTTTGAATTTCTATCATGGCTAACACTTTGAAACGATCATGTATTTTTCTCGCGATACCACACGTATTCGCCTATTTCGATGGAAGAAGGCATGTGGATAGTATACATCAATATCTCGACCAAGTTCGCTGGCCAGCTTCATCAGCCATCTTGTTTCAAAATGGCGGCCATTAAATTAAAATATATATATATTTAAAATGAGGTGCAAAAAAATTAGAAATTGAAAAAGGTTTCTTTCTTAAGTATTTGACCTTGATATAAGGATTCAGGAGCATTTTTTGTTTGTCTTTATCTTAAAAAATGGCTCAGATATAGCAGTTTCAATTTCTAACGTGGGTGACATTTTGAAAAATCTGAATTTTTGCCTGCGATTTAAGTTACTTTAAATAAAAGCAGCTTGGATAAAGCTGACTAATTTCGCGAAATTCTCAATCATAATGATTTAGTGTTGCTAAAAATTAGCATTGAATCTCCTACATTCGGTTTCCACTTAATTGAGCTTCGTGTGTTTGAATAATACAAGTTGGCTTTTTTAAAATAAGGAATATGAAAGCTACCTCTTCCTCCCGGCACTGGCCGGAAGGACTTTTTCAATTTGCTTTTTAAAATTTACTACTAGTAGTTGATTTCCTTTTCAAATTTGTTAAGCTGTGAAAAAGAACTTTACATATATTTATTTTTATTATTTAAAAAACCTTCTACTGTTTTTTTTTTAAAGTTGTTAAATTAGCAAGCACGGCGAGTTTTTACACACAGTTTCTATTAAGCGAGATTTCCGATATCTGAGGTACTAACGGTCCCAATTAGCTCGGATAATCCAGGTTGCACTGTACTTTTTTAATAAGAAAATGAATAAATAAAAATTAAATTACTAATATTTCATATTGTTACCTATTCTTAAAATGTCACAAGTGAAAATGTATAGCTTTTAGCTCAAAGAATTAATATATTGTAATAAAATTAGTTCAAAATTATTGTGTATCAAAATTATATAAATTGTTAAAAATGCATTTTGTATTGAACCAATGCTCAGTTTCTTTTGTGCTCTTTATGGGATGTTAGGGACAACTGTCGCATTTTGGCATTTCTGATTAATCTCTGGAGACCTATCCATAAATGTCAGGGGCCCACAAATAATACATTTTATATACAGGGTGTTCCAAGTGGATTGAAATGAGTTTTAATTTTTTGCTTGTTGGAAATACCTGGGCAATCTAAGTAGCAAAAGTGTTCAAAAGGAGATAAGATTTGAGATCACTTTGACGAAATTGTGACGCTTTTTACATTTTTACAGCCTCTGGTTCCTATAACTTATATTTACAATAAAAAATGTTCAATGCTCTGATAAATAGAACAGTAAAAATTTTATTCTTTTGCGACCAAAACATGTATTTATAATACATTAGAATTAATATATATATATATATATATATATATATATATATATATTTTTTTTTTTTTTTTCCCGAAACTAAAAATCGTTTGTCTGTTTTTAATGCCGGAAAACTCTGAAACAAAATATTGTTTTCCCACAGAATGGTGTGTATATAACTATATAAATACAACAAAGATTTCATCATACACAAATGGGGAAAAGCTAAACATCATAAAAATGAAAGATGAGAGCTGGACAGGTGAAACGCAAACATGCTATTAAAAGTATCCATAAAGAAAGTATCCAAAATATATTCAAAATAGAAAAATTGAAAATATATAATTCTTATATGGTTCTACACCTATTGCAAATTATTTCACCCATTTAAATTTTTTTCAATTTTTTAATTTTGGATATATTTTGGATATTTTCTTTATGGATACTTTTAATAACACGTTTGCGTTTCACCTGTCCAGCTCTCATCTTTCATTTTTATGTTGTTTAGCTTTTCCACAGTTGTCTATGATGAAATCTTTGTTGTATTTATATAGTTATATACACACCATTCTGTGGCAAAACAATATTTTGTTTCAGAGTTTTACGGCATTAAAAACAGACAAACAATTTTTAGTTCCGGAAAAAAAAAATCAATTGTAAAGTATCATAAATGACATGTTTTGGTCGCAGAAGAATGAAATTTTTACTATTCTATTTATCAGAGCATTGAACATTTTTTATTGTAAATATAAGTTATACTTTCAACTTTATTTTAAAAAAGAGATTCTTGCTAAAATATGTATGAATTTAGGTTCAAAATTTATTAGAGTGTCTGAAGTATGTTTATAAAGCTCATTTTTATACCAAGTTTAAGATAATTTGTGTAGTCATTTGTTAATGCATGTTGTCTATCAGTTTTCCTCCATAGAAAATTACGAATTGTTTTTAATTCCCAAACATACGCACATTTTGCATTCTAATTATAATAAAGGTATATATTTATCAACTATATTTATTTAAATACTGTTAAAAAAGGAGATTTTAAAATATGCTCTTTGCAAGAAATGAAGTGAAGAAAATTATACATTTTTGGCATGTTTACACACGTTTTTATTAAACATAATTTAGTTTGTGTATGTAAAGAGAGAATTTTTTAATAGATTTTTAACTTTATTTAGTTCACGTACGTAAAGGTGGAATTTAGTAATTGAAGTTTTACTCATTTCCTAATTTGCTAGAGTTCTAGTCGCTATGGGTCGTCCAAAGTATTAAACGTACCGAACCCGCTGGTCGATTCCTTAAACTTGTTGAATTTAGCTTTTTAATTTTTCCAGTGGTATCTTCTGTTACTGCGTGTATTACCGTTCCAGTCAGTAACCGGAAAAAAAGATTAAAAAATAAAAACTTTTGTATAGCAATCATGCAATTTTGAACCTTTAAAGCATGGTTTTTACACGGGAACGTGACGTCATATAAAGAATGCGAATTTTCATCTATTAAACATGACTTTTAAATTTAGAGATTTCTGTTTACTTTTTAACAAACTAATAAAAGCATGTGTTTTTAAAAACTATTTTTACTTTTATTTTCCAATTTTTTCAGTCGTCACTGCCACCATTTTACTTTAAAGTTTTAGCAATGATAAATTATGTGTTTCCCGAACGGTTGGATAAATTCTACATGGTTACATTCCTATTTTTAATACCCAGCAACAGTTACAGGCTTCCTGAGTAGAGAGATTTACGTCAATCATAGAATGATTAACGCGCCCTAAGTTGAAATCTCACCATATTTCTTTTCTGACAAACATGAACTGGATGGAAATTTTCCCTTGTCAATCACTGATGCTAGACAAGATTTGAAATTTTACAGTAAATCACCTTTGACTAAAGCTACCAGTTACCCGAAACCAAAATTTTTCCTTTCTATCAACCACAAATGATCGACTTCGAAAGGAAAATGTATCATCAATAACTGACAAGACACTAACATAATTAATTATGCTTATTTTCTTTTAATTACCTGTCATATTTATCTCATTTCAGAAAGAGAATTAGCAGTGTAAATGTTTTTTTTTTATTTGTCAAGATATATTTGTGATTTAATAAGGATAAATGATTTAATAAGGATAAATATTGTATTTCTGTTTTAAAAAAATAGCCTGTAGACAAATATTTAATTATTATGTGCTTGCGGGACAATAATTGGTGTAAAAAATAATTAAGTATACCCAGCAGTTACAGTTTTTAAATGTGAGCTAAATAGTTGTTTGGTATTGAAATAGCCGTACATTAGTCAGATTATATGTGAAAGATCTTTCTACGTTTTTTAGACATGATGTATTTTTTACCAAATTGTATAGTGTTTTTGTGTCGTACTTCGTACTTTGAATAACGAAAATTTTTAGCTTTATTCTCAAATATTTTCTTCTCTAACAATAAAGGTCTTGGTATATTCATAATGAATATTTACTTATCAATACATATGATTTGCTATTTAAATCTTCCACGGGGTTACTATAAAATACATGTTTGGGAAATGTGAGATCATTTCACAAGCATCGGGTTTCGGCAATATTGCTATCAGAATCTATAGCTTTATTCGCAAATATTTTCTTCTCTAACGATAAAGGTCTAGGTATATATTCATAATGAATATTTACTTATCAACACATATGATTTGCGATTTAAATCTTTCATGAGGTCGCTGTAAAAGACACGTTTGGAAACTATGAGATCATCTCACAAGGATCGGGTTTCGGCCATATTGCTGTCAGAATCTATTTTTTAAGTCAAGAAATTGCCAACACATTTTCGCTTTTACAGTCGCACAGGAGATTAAACGCTCAGTATTGAATTGAATTGATGTATAAGTTCGTAGCATCTTCTTAAGTGTTACAAAAATGCTGTATTTATCATTTGGTCATACGTTATTTGGGCAGTCTTTTCACCTTGCATTTTGCAGATGTGAAGAAGGTTTGTCCTGTTTTTGGACTGAATATGTAATGTCTGAGGGAGAAAAACTAAGCAGTTCTGACACATTCTTTATTTTTGTAAAACATCAAAGGCAGTTGAAGCTGCTCAAATATTCGCGATGTCAACGTAGAAAATGAAAATGAAGAGAGTACGACGACAAAATAATAATAATAATAATTGATTCTGTTCATTTTAAAGATGGCTATTTTGGGTGTGAGCAACTTGGAACTTTATTTATTTATTTTTTACTAACATTTTCTATTACTACCGGCAGATAATATGTAGCATATAGAAAAAAAATATTTTAATGACTGGCTTTAAATTTAAACTCCAGGGATGTGTCTAACAACTCTTAGACAGGCATTGGTCATAATGGGTATACCATATTTTTATCAATTACTGCCTGCAACAGTAATGCAAGTTTTTTCTATATATAAATCCTATCAATAGTTTTGTGATACAGAACTGTCAAGGAAGAAAAGAAAATTCAAGAGAACACGACGGAAAAAAAAAAAAAATCTTGATTATGTTTATTTTAACGATGACTTCTTTGGCGTCAGCAATTTACGACTTTATTCATTTATAATTTTATCACAATTTTTTATTAGAATTAATATGTTGTATATTGTAAAATACATTTTCATTTACTGTGCTTTACAACCTGAGACAGACATTTGTAATAATGGGCATACAATATTTCTATCAAGTACTGCTAGCAACAGTAATGTGAGTTTTCAAAGTATAAATCTCATCAATCGTTTTTAAAACAGAATATATCTCTGAACTATTTGAAAACGGCTTTAAACTTAGGTATAAATCATTGATGGTGAAGACTACATTATGAAATACAGTACTGCACGAACATGAGCTTGCATCAACATCGGAAGAAATAAAACATTTTGATGTATGTGAAGTAAATATTTATTTGAAAATATATTTCTTTATTACGTTTCATTATGTGTTAATAGTACTAGTTGTCCTTAAAAATTACAAAAAATTACATTTCTTTATCATAATTGTTGAAAACACTTTTTTAGAAATGTCAAAAGAAAAGCACAATAAAACGTAATATTTATCGAATTTAGATTTCATAAAATTTCACTGTGTGTTCATTTGAAATATGTTTTTAAACAGATTATTTGGAAGAAATGGTATTATATTTTCAGCAGTGTAATCGGGAAGAGCTATTAGCAAACTAAAAACTAACTTCATTTATTTTATGTGATTCCATTTCAAATGTAGTTCGTGCTAAGTTCATCTTAAGATGTTTCTCAGTCCCTTTTTATCCTCTTAATGTCCCCGTACATATGATAAGATTCTCAAAAACGTGCTTCAGAATCTAAATGATTCTAGATTTACAGAATATTTACAGAATTCAGTTGTCTAGAGCCTTCTATTTCTTTTCCTTATTCCCTTCGAATTGTTGACTTTCTTTTTGAGTTAAGATAAGGTTAAAAGCTCTATATTTGTACAATGTTTATTGAAACCTCTCACCACATTTACTTAGTTAAGGAAAGTACAAATGCAAATGTCCTAACTGTTAACACTGATTTTACGGAACATCATGTGCTCTTTTCCGAATTCAGTCTAAATATCAAAAAGGCATGTTTTGTGTCAACAGCCAATTAAAGAAATGAAACAACAGATGAGGTTTCGTCATTTTATTATATTTAGGATAAGCACGTTGGAAGAAAAGCTTCAGTAAAATCCAAGTATATCTTTCCACTGAAAAGTAACTTTTAAAAAAGGTGTGTGGTATCGGCTAATTGAGTGCCAATTTTGCTTGGTTTAAAATATGAAAGGAGAGATTTTTTGGAAAAACATTTACAGTGAGATACTATGTAAAAATACCATTATAGTATATTATATGCAGATAATTTCTTTTAAATAATTTAAAAATATAACTTTTTTCTTTTGTTTACGATATAACTAGAACAAACACTGTTGTCTTTATCTAATTATCTGTTTAATATTTTTTCCTATTTTTAACATATAGTTAAATTGAATTAATTTACGTTGGTTGATTACGTTGGTTGATTTGATAACTACTCTAAAGTAAGTTTAAAATATTTCTAAATCTTTTCAGCTTAATAAAAGAAGCTTAAATAAAATTTTCAAATCCGATTATGCACAATAATCTGGTTATATATAATGTGTTAAAACGTTTCTTTATAAAACAATTTGCACGCTTCTATACTAGAACTTTCTTTATTTTAGAATATTTTAAGGGGATATAAAGCAGATGATGCTCAAACTTTACATTTTAGTTTCGCTCAAATTCACAGTATTCAAATGAAATCTGTTTCATAGTTAGCATAATTTAGTTTCCTAAAATAATTAACTATGGTATTTTTTTAATGTAGATTATTCCTCACTTTATCCGTCAAATTATGGAATTAAGGAAAAATACACTTCAATATTTCCCCCTAAATATCTGAAGATAGATTTACACAATGTACATACTTATAATACTAAATGTAGAAATGATTCACTTATTTAATCTGGCTTATTCAATGAGTAATAATAAGTATTTTTTATAAAATATTTACAAAAATACTTAGAATTATTGACAAATGATTTTTTTATGTCTCTAGTATTATAAAATAATAAAAGTAAATAAATTTTTATTCGTAAAAAAAAAAGAGTGGCCTTATTTTTCCCCAGCCTCATTGAAGCTATCTATGGCTTAGAAAATACCCTTTTTTTAAATATTTAGTTTCGTAAAATTGACTATTTTTTCTAAACATAGTAAAACAAAGTATTGTGCATGAAGTAAATATCTAGCTTTACTGACAAATTGTTATTTAGTTTCCTATGAAATATACATTTAACGTTAATTATGTATTAAATAAATTATAATATCAAAGTGCCTTGCATGAGACTTATTTTTGCATAAAAGTTAAGTCAAGCTGTTAAATATTGTTGAAGTATTTCCAATGTTTAAACTTTTGCCTGAAAAACTTTAAACTAATGCAAACAAGCTTGAAACTTTTAATATGAAATATTTTAAAACTATTTATTGTTTTATTCTAGGAAACAAAGTGTTTTTAACGTAAAAATAAATAAGATTATTTATATAATTAATTAGTTCCAAAATTCCATTAATGACTTTAAGTACGTGATTAATAAATAGTTTTTTCTCATACTTTTATATGCTAGTTTCAAGCATGGAGTTTTATCAGGTGTTATACTTAGGGATTTGTTTTACTTATCAAATAATTTCTTGGTAGTAAATAGAGTGTAATTCAGTAAATTATTAAAAAAAATCATGTACACTTTGATTTCTTTTACTTTCAAAGAAAAAAAAAAAGAAAAGAAGCACTTAAAACATATGTTATGTTCATATTCACATATTATCATGTACATTTCTAATACAGTAGCGCTCAAAAGTATTTTGACAACTTTATATTCTCTCTTATTTTATTTAATATAAAAATATAAAAGAAAATATATTTCCTATAATGGAGAACACTATGACTGCAGTTATTCAAATGTATCAAATTTCAACTTGATGGTTTACATTCGGCGCCACCGAAGAAATATGACTCCTCCTTAGCTCAAAAGTATTTTGACAATTAGTTTGCATTTAATTGTTGAAGGTGTCAGTGGCGCTATAGCTTCTGTTAGTGTTTATATTGACTTATTGTGATTATTTTTAAGTGCCGAAATATAAAAAAATATTGAAGTGATTCTAAAAAAGCCGCTGTAAATTCACTTAAAATGGTAGACTGCAAGCAGAATTAGCTCTTCCTTTTAACGTGTCTCGGCAACTTGTTATTACATGGTATAACGTTTTTAATAAACAGAAATACATTGAACATAAGTTTCATAGTGGTCATCCGGAAAAAAACAACTTGCAATGTTGACTGTATTATAAAAATGATATCTACAAGTGATTGTCGTAAGTCCGCTGTAATAATAAAAAATGAATTGAAAGAAGATTACGGCATAGACATACACGTTTAATCAGTCAAACGACGCCTAAACCTCTATGGTTTATGTTCGGACCTTGTGCGCATGCCGAACGAGCTCCGCAGCTTTGCGGTCATGTGACCCAGTTCAGTTGTGCTTTAGCTGCCATTGCGGCACGTTGTGTATTCTAGCGGATCTTATCCCCAAGTATAGAGTATGTTGTTCTTCAGCTGCCATTGTGGCACGTTATGTTATAGCGGGTCTTATCCCCAATTATTCTGTTTCTTATAGCGGGAGTATTCCCCAAAAATATGTTTTATGAACGTCACTTGTTCTAACAGCGGGTTATTACCCCAACGTCACTTCATCATTCTATGTTCTTCAGTGTTCGTGATTGTTTGTAACATTTGTGTGCTGTGTGTTATAAAAAATGTGAAAACGAAACCTAATCGTCTTCATTCCTAAAGTTACGCACAGTAGTCACATACAATTTGTGGTCCGTCGATTTCGCAGCGAAATAGCTGCTATGGAAAAATTAAATAGAACAAAAGGTGCTCTAAAAGGTGCTATAACGAAATTAGAAAATTTCGTAAAAGATAATACAGACGAAATTAATTACTCGAGTACCGAGCTCGAAATAAAGATTCGAAAATTACCTGAGCTTCAAGCAAAAGTATCGGAAATACGGGATAAATATTATGATATCCCTTATATTAAGGACTTACCAGAAATCGAAAACGAGTTAGATGAACTCGAAGATCGTCTCGAGAAACTTGAGGTAAGTCTCAACATATTTCTTAAAAATCTTAAAGTTTCTGAAATAAATGTGCATGCTGATAGTATTGAATCTATAAGTTTGAATAATATTAAAGTTAAGTTACCTGAAATCCCACTACCAACATTCAATGGTAAATATGAAGAGTGGTTAATCTTTAAAGTACAATTTACAAATTTAATTATCAATAATGCCCAGTTAAATGACGCTCAGAAGCTGTTTTATTTGCGAGCATCGCTAAAAAATGAAGCAAAACAACTAGAGAGTCCGGACGATTCCTTTGAGTCATTGTTTACAGCACTTACTGAAAGATTCGAAAATCAACGTTTGCTCATTGACACTCATTTATCAGCCATAATTAATTATGAAAAAATACATTACGAGTCTTCTAAAGAATTGAGATCCTTTATTGATTGTGTAAATAAAAATTTGAGGGCCTTAAAAGTATTACAATATGAAGAAAACAATCTGTCTGATGCTATCCTTATCAATATTATATTGCAAAAGGTAGATAAGGAATCTCGAAAATTATTTGAATATTCGATTAAAAAATCAGAATACCCGCAATTTAATGAATTAATGTCATTTTTGGAAAACCGAAGTTCTACGTTAGAAAGCGTAAATAGATACTCTGCTTCAAAACCCTTAAACAAAAACATTCCTCTTTCGAACAAACAAAAAAATTTCATGCTAAATTCGAATGATAAATCGAATGGAAAAACTTGTATTCTGTGTAAATTGGCTTTTCATAATTTGAAAAATGTTCCCAGTTTCTAAAAATGAATGTTTCTGAACGATACGATTTTGTGAAGAAAAATAAACTGTGTACCAATTATTTGAATAATTCTCATTTCGTAAATTCTTGCATTTCAAAATATAATTGTAATACCTGTGGATTGCGACACAGCTTATCGCTTCATCGAGATAAAGAAAATAAATCCAAAAATGAATTGGCTTCCCCGAAAATTTCCTCCCCTTTTGCAGGTGCGGTAAATAGAGAAACGAAAAACATTTCGGTAAATAATGAATCTTTAAAGACATTGAATAATATAAGTAAAGAAAGAAAATCAATTTTATTGAGTACATGCTTTGTTTTTATAGAAGATAATTTCGGAAATAAACGAAAGTTTAGAGTAATTTTGGATAATGCTAGCAATGTCAACATTTTAACTAAGGATTGCGCTGACATGCTGAAATTTAAAAAAAGGATAATTAATGTACCCGTTACAGGATTAAACGGTTATACTTATAATGTAAAAAATAAAATTTCGAGTGTAATTACAAACGAAGATGGCTCTTTCAGGGAGAATATAGATTTCTTAATTGTTCCCAAAATTACGGATGTAATTCCATCAAAGCAATTAAATGTATCGGACATTAATTTACCGAATATTGTGGAATTGGCCGACCCCACATTTTTCAAACCGGGAAAAATTCACGCATTGGTTGGCGCTGAATTATTTTATAGAATTTTAAAGCGTAATTCATTTAAGATAAATGATAAACTTTTTCTGCAAGACACTGTTTTTGGATGGATCCCAACTGGGGCGCTAGAGGAGAACACGCAAACAAACAATATTACTATGTGCAATTTCGTTAGAGATTTCGATGAAATAAATGATAATTTAAAACAATTTTGCGAGCTTGAGTCTATAGACATTAAACATGATGATCCGAAAATATCGGAAACTGATCAAGCACAACAAATATTCGATAAAACTGTCAAATTTGTAGGCGATCGTTATGAAGTTCAATTACCGTGGAAAAAAGACTGGAAGGATTTAAACGATAATTTTAATGTTGCGAAACAGCGTTTGGAAGGTCTAAAAAGAAAATTTTATCGAAACCCAGAGCTTTTTCGACAATATTCTGAAATAATCACGGAATATTTAAAGCAAGGAATTATAGAGCAGGTGCAAGAAAATGAACCTGTTTTAGACAGGGCAGTTTATTATTTGCCCCATCATGCGGTCTGTAAAGAAGATAAACTTACTACAAAGGTCCGAATCCTCTTCGATGCCAGCTCTCATGATAACAATGATTTGTCCCTTAATGATTGTTTATGGCCCGGCACCAACTTAAATCCACTTCTATTTGATATTTTAATCCACTTTAGATTATACGAAATTGCCTTTTCTTCTGATATCGAGAAGGCGTTCTTTCAAATCTCACTCGCTGAAAAAGATCGGGATTCTGTCCGTTTTCTGTGGTATGATAATGGTTTAAAATCTTTCAAGGTCTTCAGATTCAAACGTGTTATTTTTGGAGTCAATGCCTCTCCATTCCTCCTATCTGCTACAATAAAGGAGCACATCAAGAGGTTTATGAACCTACAGCCAAGAACTGTTCACCTACTCGATAAATATATTTATGTGGACGATTTTATATCTGGCGAAGATACGCTGCAAGAAGCTCTTGATGTTTCCCTGAATGCTAACAAAATAATGTCTGAAGCAGGAATGATTCTTCGAAAATGGACAACCAATGATGAAGCGTTACTGAAGTGCTGGCAAAAGGAAGGTTTAAATATTCAAGCAGAACATGCTGCAATAAGCCTAGGAAGCAATCTAAGCAAGGTATTAGGAATGTCCTGGAAAACAGAAGAAGATTGTCTGACATTCGAAGTCAAAAGTTTAATAGAATTCTTGTCATCGCAAAAAAGCTCAAAACGTCTACTATTGCAAGCAGTTGGTAAAATCTTCGATCCGTTAGGCATGCTGACGCCATTCACCATTAGAATAAAATGCCTGTTCCAAGAACTATGGCTAAAAAAGACAGCATGGGATGAACAGTTACCAACTAATGTGCACGAAAAATGGTTAAAGTGGTTCGAAGAACTTCCAAATTTAGCAGAATTAAAAATTCCGAGGAAAATTCTTGGTTGCTTGAATCAAGTAATAGCTGTAGAAATACACGCCTTTTCTGATGCTAGTAAAATAGCGTATGGCTCTGCAATTTATCTGAGAATAAAAAGAGAGAGTGGAGTGGAAGTCAATCTCGTGACCTCGAAGAGTCGTGTTGCACCGATAAAAGGAGATAACTCTGCCTCGGCTAGAACTTCTCGGAGCCTTACTAAGTGCAAGACTGACCAATGAAGTAAAACCCATCCTAGATCAAAAAATCACATCGAAAGTGTACTATTGGACGGATTCCAAAATAACCTTATTCTGTATCAAGGGATCATCAAAGCGATGGAAGCAGTTTGTGGCAATGCGCTTCTATTATGACAGACAATGCTACGAATTTTAGGGGTGCTAAATCAGAATTGCACAAACTTTATGAGTTAGTTCGTAGACCGGATGAAAAATTAGCTAATTACCTTACTTCAGAAGCTATTGAATGGAAGTTCATTCCTCCTAGATCGCCCAACTTCGGTGGTTTATGGGAGGCTGGTGTAAAATCTTTCAAGTATTATCTTAAATGGACATTAAAGGGTGCTAGATTGACTATGGAAGAATTCCAAACAGTCACCACCCAAATCGAAGGGGTACTAAATTCGCGTCCCTTAACTCCGTTATCGACCGATATAAATGATTTTAATGCATTGACACCAGGCCATTTCCTAATTGGTTGGCCTATCGATGCCATTCCAGAACCTCAGTTGATTGATATCACAGAATCGAGATTATCTAGGTGGCAGAGAATCACTAAATTCGTCCAATTAATTTGGAGAAATTGGCAATTAAATTACTTGAGTCATCTCCAAAATCGTTCAAAATGGCAGGTAAAAGGGGAAAACATCAAACCAGGGGCGATGGTTGTCATAAAGGAGGACAATTTACCTCCCTGTAAGTGGATGCTAGGGCGAATCTTAGAGGTTATACCAGGAAAGGATGGTAATGTTAGGGTTGCAAAGGTAAAAACAGCCTCGAATATCTTTCTTAGATCCATATCTAGATTGTGTGTCTTGCCCATTAATGAAATGTAATGTGTATACTTATTTCTTATTGTTTACTTATTTTAAAGTGCACCTAAGATTTACATGTTATTCTACATTAAACCTTTCTTAAGGACAATATAGAACTATTTTTAGAAAATAGCTTAACTTTTGTTTAACCTAGAATTGCACTTTATTGTATTGTATAGTTCTTGTTATTGCAACTTATCCTTATTGTATTTTATTGTAATATTATTTTATGGTATTGGTATTTTATTTAGTTCTTTTATTTATAGTGTATTTTTAATATTTTGAACGTGCTACGCACATTGCAACGCGGGGCGGCATGTTCGGACCTTGTGCGCATGCCGAACGAGCTCCGCAGCTTTGCGGTCATGTGACCCAGTTCAGTTGTGCTTTAGCTGCCATTGCGGCACGTTGTGTATTCTAGCGGGTCTTATCCCCAAGTATAGAGTATGTTGTTCTTGAGCTGCCATTGTGGCACGTTATGTTATAGCGGGTCTTATCCCCAATTATTCTGTTTCTTATAGCGGGAGTATTCCCCAAAAATATGTTTTATGAACGTCACTTGTTCTAACAGCGGGTTATTACACCAACGTCACTTCATCATTCTATGTTCTTCAGTGTTCGTGATTGTTTGTAACATTTGTGTGCCGTGTGTTATAAAAAATGTGAAAAAGAAACCTAATCGTCTTCATTCCTAAAGTTACGCACAGTAGTCAAATACAGTTTACATGGCAGAAGAACAGCAAAAACACGTTTGTTATCTACTAAGAATAGGAAGGCTAGAGTTGCATTTGTAAAACAGCATAACAATTCAGGGGCAAAGCAATTCCATTGCTAAAGTGATGAAATTAATGATTGACACCAGAATTCTGGTTAAAAAAAATTCGGTTTATTATGTGTGTGAAATATAGCTTTTTCTTATTTAAAAAGAAATTTGTTTTCAAATTCCGGTGTCAGTCATTAATTTCAACACTTTAGCAATGGAATTTCTTTGTACCTGAAATATTATGCCGTTTTACAAATGCAACTCCAGCCTTCCTATTCTTAGTAGATAACAAACGTGTTTTTGCTGGGCTTATGCCATGTAAACCATAGATGTTTAGGCGTCGTTTGACTGATTAAACGTGTATGTCTATGCCGTAATTTTCTTTCAATTCATTTTTTATTATTACAGCGGACTTACGACAATCACTTGTAGATATCATTTTTATAATACAGTCAACATTGCAAGTTGTTTTTTTTCGGATGACCAGTATGAGGTTTATTTTTGACGTAATTCTGTTTATTAAAATCTTTATTCTATGTAATAACAAGTTGCCGAGACACGTTAAAAGAACGAGCTAATTCTGCTTACAGTCTACCTTTCTTAAGTGCATTTACAGCGGCTTTTCTAGAATCATTTCAACATTTTTTACATTTCGGCATTCCTGATCCTTAAAATTAATCACAATAAGTCAATATAAACACTAATCGAAGCTATATCGCCACTGACACCTTTAACAATTAAATGCAAACTAATTGTCAAAATACTTTTGAGCTAAGTAGGAGTCATATTTCATCGTTGGCGCCGAATGTAAACAAACAAGTTGAAACTTTATACATTTGAAAAACTGCAGTCATAGTGTTTTAAATTATAGGGAATATATTTTCTTTTAGATTTTTATATTAAATAAAATAAGAGAGAATATAAGGTTGTCAAAATACTTTTGAGCGCTACTGTATTATACATATTAAACCTTTTTCTAACTATTTAAAATGAATGGTGTATGGTAATTTCAATATTATATCATTAATGAAAGTATAACTGCTTGATGATAAAAAATTATCTTTGATACTCGATTTCCGAGAAATTTGAGTGATTCTTGAATAAGGATTGTTCCTTTGATAATAAACCTGCCTTTTCACTATTTAAAATCTATATATTAATTTTTGAATACCCTTAAGTAATTTCAGAAAGAATCATTAATTATATAGCTTTATATTTAAGCATCAATATATAAATTATAAAATAATAATAATAATAATAATAATAATAAAAGTATATGTTACATTTGTATATTAATAACTAAGTTTTTATAAGTGGTGCATATCACATGGTCATAACCACATTGAGTATTTTATAGATAGAATAATCTATCTGTGTGTGTGTGAATTTAAACGTTAGTTCATTAGCTCATTAATTTTCTAGTACACCGATGTAATATTAAAAAATTATCTTTTAAACTTGAATTGTGATAAATTAAGGGATAATTCTTGAATAATGATTAATTGTTTGATAATAATCCTATCTTTCACGATTTAAAATCGATATTTTAACGTTATAATTGTCAATAATATTTTACAATTTCAAAAATAATTATTAGATGTATACGTCTGCGTTAAAAGAGTTAAATATAAGTAGTAACAGTGAATGTAAAGAAATATATAATTGCCTTTTTATAATATTAACAATGAGAAAATTATTTAATATCAATGTTAACTATATTGAAATATATATATAATAATTATAGTTGCTTACATTGCAATTTGTAATAGTAATAGTTGAGAATAATCTTTTGAAAACTTCGATTCCAGTAGATCAACTAGGTCCGCAGAATTATTCCATTTAGAAGCGAATTGGTTAACAACTAGTTTTTTATGCATGAACTAGCTGTTTAACCCGTTCTACTCCTGAGAGTTCACGAATTTATCTCTAAAACCAAAATTAAAAATAACTATTCGATTTAGAAAAACATTTTTGTACTACTGTGCATTTTTTTAATGAAATTTAATTTATCATATTACTCTGGCAGCAGACGTTATAAAACGATATCTTTGGAATAAAGGAATAAATAGAATAAAAAGTTTTGTTGATATTTGTAGTAAAATGTTTTTCTTTATTTTTTAAAAAAGGTAATAATTAAGAGCAATTAAATACTCTCTAATTATTTGCATGTGAGGTAAAAGAATTATCATAATCCCGCTAGAACTTCTTAATATTGCAGCGTGGCGTACGTAATATGTATATCTCTAATTATTTGCTTGTGAGGTAAAAGAATTATCATAATATCCGCTACAACTTCTTTTAGTATCGCAGCGTGGCGTACATAATATGCATATGTCACATTCGTTGGAACTCGCGCGATTACCGGTTGAACATAAAAAAAAGCACAAATTCGTCAAAAACCCAAATTATAAAAAATCTATTTAAAATTTTCGAATTTTTTTGCCCCAATCATTTAAAGGCCCCCTACACAGTAAAAAATTAAACCTATTTTAGAATGTCACCCAAAATGAAACAACACCCATATTAGCTTTCGAAACTCCAATATGGGCTGTAATATACCTATTTAAGGGTATGAGACCCGTAACAGGTCTTAGATCTCTCCAAATTGGGTGAAAACGGTTACATATTCATAGACACAGCTTTGCGGTACCCAGTATGGGGACAGTGAACACCCAAATTGGATTACAGCTCTGCTGGTATGAGCAGCGGGCGCTGATTTGGGTAACGACTACTACCCATTTATCTTGATTCGGATAAATAGCAGCGTCACTGCGCGCCATGTTTGATTTCTTCATTTCGTCTGTGTTGTGTTTGTGTGGCGTTGTGTTTACGAGTTCGAATTCTTTGGATATTTACAGAACCCTCGCTGTACCATTACTGGATTTATTCGGGTATTTATTGAATTGTTTGTTACTTTATGTTATTGTAATGTTATTTGTATAAATGTTGACGTAACAAATTTGTTTTGTTACATTCCCATTTACACGCGTTCCACTATAAATGAAAGTGGATTTTATGAGTTCGCTGCAATATTATTGATTGTCATCAGGGCCGAAACTAAGGGGGAGGGGGGAAGATGGGATACATTATATAACATTTCCAATATAAAACAGTATTAAAAAGTCTAATATAATCTCAAAAAAGTATTTTTATTTTTTATTAACTGTGTACTCTTATTTTTGCTTTAAGTGACATAGCACAGAGGAATAACAAAACTCAAAGACTTCTTTCTTTGTGATTGATCATGAAAAATTTTTGGTTAACTAAATTGTATATTTTCTTATAATTTACTGGCTACAGATTTTTCTTTCTTTTTTATGAAGTTTTTAATTTAGACAGGTGAAAAAAAATTGCCTGCTCCATAAAATATTAAAAATGAATGTTTTAATGCTGTTCTATATATAATTTTTCGTAATTTGTAACATATTTTGTGGTGTTTTTTTTTCTTTCTTTCTTTTTTTATAGAGCAAAAAAGGACCCAAATGATATATTTGACATTGTTTTGAATGTATTTTTGTTTCATATTTTTTAAGAATAATAATTAAATCATTAAAATCTGTTTTTAGACAAAGATTTGAAGATTAAATGCAAATGTCATAAAAGATTAAAACATATAATTATATGAAAATAAGACTAGAATAAACTATAGAACTCCACAGTTTTTTAAGGTATGATTAACTGTAACTCGGTTCCATTTTAACCCTTTAGTACGCAGTTTTACATATATGCAAACAACAGTGTTTTGAATTTAATAGATTTTTTTATTCGTATACACCTAATTCACACCAGAAAATTAAAGTAGCAAAATTTACTTTAATTAATAACAAACATTCCGTATTTAAATAAAGTGAAATTAACCATTGAAACTTTCTGGTGTAAAGTCAGATTCCCTGAACTACGTAATTTCTAGAACGTATTATATCATGGGAATTAAAGGGTTAAAGGTTAAGTTTTATAAAATATATAATTATATAAAATAACGTATTTGGAGATATACTTATTAAAACAGCCACACGATAGTAATTTTATCAGAAGTGCAACAGAAGAAAAGATTGACGTATTATATAAAAAATGTATCTCTGATTTTTTTCATTATTTTTCCCGTGTTATAAACCTTTCAGAGAATCATATATAATTTTTTCGAAACAAAATAAAAAATCTCGCATTTAAGGGTTAAGCATGGATAATGACAGAATACCTAAATATTATAATTCACATATAAAATGCCACAAAACCATGCATGAGATAAATAACAATTATGCTTTCGGCATTCGATATAGCGGTCAAAATCACCCCAATTGGTCTTTCTAATGTTAAAAGTAAATTTATTGCTTGTGGTGAGAATTATATTCTATCAAAGAAATTTTTTAACTTTTAAAATGACCAAAAAAAAAAATACAAATTAGTGTTTCAATTTTCTTTTAATGTGACAAATTAAAGAAATTATAAAAGCTGGTAGCATAACACATTTAATTTGATAAGTTATCTCATAAGAAAGTCGTAATTTTGCTTCAAATCAAGATCTTCAGCAGAAAGATTCTAAATATGATAGAAAAAAATTCCAAAGTTGCCGAGAAAATTATTTAATTATTTATTATTGGAATCTCATCAAAAATCGAAATTGAGCTAATTGTTTTATATTTTAAATATCAATAATTTTTTTTTTTTTTTGGGGGGGGGGGGGTATTATTTTAACTTTGAAATTTTAATCTTATCCCTTAATAAAAGCACTAAAGTCTATGGAGTTAATTAGGATGTTAATTAGCATTTAAAATAAATTCATATACATTGTATCAATCATTTGGGGTGTGTTCAAAATAATAGGTACTAAATATGCCAAGAAAAATATTTCAATTTATCCAAATTCGATGTTGAATTTATCCTTAAACAGGTATTTAAAGGCACCCAAATTGAGTATTAATGTGTCCTAAAATATATATTTAGGATTGTGCAAAATAGATGTTAGCATGACCAAATAGGGTGTTAAGTATTCTCCAAAATGGGTGCTTAGTAATATTCAGACTGGTTGTTAAGATATCCAAATTGGATATTAAACACTGCCTAAAATGGATTCTGAGTGGTGTCCAAAATGTGGCTTAAGATACCCAAAATGGGTATTTAACGGTGTCTAAAATGGATACATAGTGATAACCAAAACAGGCATGGATCATGACCCAATTTGGTATAAACCCAAATTGGGTAACCTCAACCTAAGAATCTTTCAACCCAAATTGGGTTTTTTTTTACCTATTTTAGGTCTTATTTTTTTCTGTGTACCATCAACCCATGCGTCAAATATCGTAGCCCGGCGCCCTGTGATTTCTGAGTTTTTGAGGTGCAAAGATACGTGCACAGATTTTACTAGGGTAGATTGAGGACTAAGAATGGGAAACGCTAAAAGTACCAAAAAATCGATTTTTTTTTTTTTTTTTTTTTTTTTAACGAAAAAATGGTTTCAGCGCCAATCTTAACAAACAGAAGAATGCTTGAAGTGCTAACCCTAGTAGTAAACGTAGAAATGGTTCAAACAAGTCGGATATTGTACACGAAACGTGGCAAATGAGGTGCTTTCGCCTTCTTTTTTTCGCTGTCATCAAAATTTTTGGACTTTCGGCGTTTTCCATCCTTCAATTGTATTGTTAATATCTTGAACAGACAAATTTAGCAAATTTTATTTTAAAAATCATTAGAAAGTGACGCGTGACATTGCATTTCCTTAACTAAAGGAAACAAAAAAATAATAATAATAAAATAAAATAAAATAATATAAAATAAAATAAAAAAAAATCGAAATTGCCTATATTTTTACCCGACTGCCAAGAAGGGTTATGTGTTTCACGCGTATCTGGGTATGTGGATTACTTTATACTCTCGAACCATCCCAACGGCTGGATGGATTTTAATGAATAAGGTCTCTATCGATTCGTCTTAACCGTCCGAAGGTTATAGGCTACGTTTTGCTTATATAAATTCTAAATGACGGTCGTAAAATACAAAATGGCGGTAGACACGAAAAAAAAATTACGCACCCTATTGAGTGGCATATCATTAGATAGGTCTTTCAAAATGAAGACCATGTTTCATTGACTATTTTACAGTCAGAAGCTCCGTTTAAATATTACACAGCCTGGAAGTTGTGTAGGCAGGATCTCTAGCTTTACTGCAACTCTAACCGTCATAGACATCTATAGGCCTCATCAAAACAGTGTTTATAGATAGGAACTAACAATTAAACACAATTAAAAGTCATCAATATAAGTAAATAAAAAAAATAGGTAAGTAATATAAAAAATAGTTTCACATTGATGAGAAATAATTAATTAGTTCGCTTTTTACGCAGTCGGGTTTTTTGATTTTTTAAATTAAATTTGATTATTATATTATTATACAGGAAGACAAATCGTTTTATAAAGATAATGCATTGTTTTGATATAAAAATTATTTTCTTATTACAACAATTTCAACGCTTTGTAAAAAAATTAACTTTTTACATTTCGTGTGACCGTTTTATAAATGCGTTCCAAATACTGACATCACAATATTATCTGTCAAATATGACTTTAATTTGTATGTATCGGATTTTTTTAGGTTTTTGTGAGATTTAAGGAATTAAGAATTATCTTAAAAGTATTATCGATTTATGCTATGTTTTGTATAAAAATTTAAATTGCATTATTTATTTAGGATTTCTTATTTTAATTCTAAATTTATGAATTTCAAATTTCTTAATATGTTAGTACAATACCTTTAATGAAAACTTTATATTGAATGTTATTAACTTTAAAATTTTCTCGTTTTAATGTATAAACGTAAAATGTGTATAAACAATAAACAGTTTTGTTTTGGAAATTAAATTGTAGAATATGTATTTTATGTATATATATATTTTTAATTTTTTTTTAAACTTGGATTAAGTTTTATAGCGTTAATAATTCTTTGATTCTCGATTCACTGAGAATTGCTTTATTTTTTATATAATACATAAAATTTACATGCTACATTCTTAATAGCCTAAAATTAGCTAAGACTACAAAAACACATATTTTTCTTATAATTTAATTGCATACTAACTGTTTTTTAGACTAATATAATGTCCATTATGTCATTATATTCAACTATAAACCTTGATTAAATTACTAGACAGATGTTTCTAAATTCAGAAGTAGGCATAAAAAAGAAAGAAGAAAAAGAAAGGAAAAAACAATGAAAAAATTAAAGAAAAGAAACTTTCGAATGAGTTCCGTGATATAAAAATGTAAAAAAAAGTGCATAATAATAATCTCTCAACTAAAAATTTTGTGTAATTGTTTTTATTGCTCTAGTGCACTAAAAAGTATAGTCATTTTTACCTTAGTCACAAAAGCATTTTTGGACCTTTTATTTAAATATTCCTACAACATTGTATATATTTAAAATACAAGCCGGTTTCTTTCGTCGTCTGCTCTGTGGTACATACTGAACCGATATTTATATATGTATATATTTTTTTAATTGAAAGCTGTTCAATTTAAAATGAGCTAGCTAGTATTGCCGCTTTTTAAAATACTTCCTTTTTTACATTCTTCTATCTTTACAAGTATTGGATTCGTGAAAATTTTCGACTTTAGGTTTTCGACAGATTTACACGTTTTAGGAGTCAGAGATTCCGAAAAACATGTTTTTATAAAATGTCTGTCTGTGAGTCTATCTGTCTGTATGTAAGTGACACAAATTTTGTGGGAGCTCTATCTCAAAAACAAATGCACGAAATTTAATAAAAATTTATATTCTGTTAGTCCTTGATATAAATTGGTGCTGATTAGTTTTTGGTGTAAATCGCTCCACAGGTGGTGCTGTTATGGAGCATTTTTCCCGGTTTCCACAACAACTCAATCTCCAGAACTAATGCACGGATTTTTATCAAACTTCAGATTCATTTAGTTCTTGACATGAATTGACGCTTTGTACGCTTTGGTGTAAATCGTTCAACAGGTGGCGCTGCTATGCTGCATTTTTTGCGATTCCCGCAATAGCTCTATCTCAAGAACTAATGTTTGGATTTTCAACAAACTTCAGATTCGAGTACACCTTGATATGAGTTAGTCATTTTTATGTTTTGGTGCAAATCGCTCAAAAGGTGGCGCTGCTATGCGCATTTTTCAGAATTTCCACTATAGATCTATCTCAAGAACTAATGCACGAATTTTCATCAAACTTCAAATTCAGATATACTTTGATATGAATTGGCGCTAAATTGATGTAATTTCTTTTACTAATTAAATGATTTAATTGCAGTGATTTATATAGAAGAAAGTTTTGTGATGACCACAACATACTAGTTATATTTTAATTTAGAAAATATTAACGAAATTTCGAAATTATCGCAATCGAGTTATTACTATTGTTGCAGAGAAAAGGGGAATAGTGGGAATTATTATATCTAAAATGGGATACCATTTTCTAATAACCATTCGAACGAACTTTTTTTAATTTGAACAAAACATGACGCCACACTTAAAAAAAAAAAAAAAAAAAATGCACTTGATAAACTGTTACATTTCGGTACAGTCGTGTCGAAATGATTTTCAATAATTTTTCAATCCACTGGTACGAGTCTGAAAGTTTAATCACAGATGGAGGAAAAATATTTTATCCCTTTAAGACCGGACCCGCATGATCGTGCGGGTTAGGCATTAACTAAAATTCTATCTTCCAGGGTTATCTATTCCATAAATGCCGGAATCGAGTGATTGTGCTGGTTAACAGAAACTATATTATATTAATTTTGTCAACAGATAGTGAATTATCAGTTACAAATTTCATTTATATTCATTGTTTTAAAAAAACTCAAAAAGCTGTCCGGTCTTAAAAGGTTAAGGGGTGCCGTCATATTTCAAAGGGAAGGATAATTATCTTTCATAAAACAAAATATTTTTTCTACTAATGGCTCTCGATGGCGTAAATTTCTAGACCTTTTACTTACGGTACTGAGATTAGAATATCAAGTTAAGAGTGCTATTTTCTCATGCAAATTTGTCGCGGGAAAATATGACGTCAATTTTGAAAGTACATTTATTAACTATTCATTAAACTATTGCACTATGAAATATTTTTTAAATGGTACTTGTATAAAGAGTATGCGAACTTATAGAAATTTGCCTCTAGTAAAAATGACGGAATATATTTGTGTCAAAGTGACTTAAAATAAAGATTGTTGTTTCAATTGATTATTTCACCATAATTATTAATTTGGATTATATGTTACTCATTATTTAGACGAACAAAATTTAATTTTTAAATATTTAAAAAGTTCAGATTAATGAAAAAGATAATTTGATAACAGATTTTTAAAATATTTTTTTATTTTAGGAATGAGCCAAAGCAGTGTAAAGTTGGCTTTTTACCTTATTATTATTATTATTATTATTATTATTATTTATTATTATTATTATGCAGGTTTATCGTAAGCTCAATCTAACTTTTTTTTCCTCGTCAAATTCTGACAGGCTGCGCCTCACTGGATTTAAGCTACATTGTCACATTCTTCAGCTGTTTGAATTTTGCAAACCCGTAGGAAATATTTCCTACAAATATTTACAAAATATTGGTAAAATAATAGGATAATATTGAATATATTTTTAATTAAATTCGAATATTAATAAAACATATGGATTAAGTCGTTGAGTTTCTAATAGTGATACCAATAGTTCTACGATATTGATATTAGATTGCAAATAGATTGCCAAAACATATGGATTAAGCAGTAGAGTTTCTAACAGTAATACCAGTAGTTCTACGATATTGATATTAGATAGCAAATATTTCTTTGAAATTTTAATGTTTTTACAATATTGGTATTGTAATCAAAATACTTTAAATACAAAGATATTAAATATAATAATGATGTAATATTAGGATAATATTCCATTCTAAAACTTATAGAAAATTTTCTTCATGTAGCAGAAATTCTTATATTCAGAAAATATTTGCAGAAGATTCAATGAAAAATATAAGAAAAAAAATAGGTTTCCGGGTTTTATCGAAGCGTTCCTGAAATAAAAAGGCCCCTCTGAGGGCCGAAAATATAAGACAACATATTTCTTGTGAATTTGGAAACCTGATTACTGTGGTCCCAGATTGACTCCGCTGTTAAAAATGTCTAACAGCAAAAAAAGTTTTTAGAATTGTTTGTAATATTGGTAAAATGGATTTTTTTAATCTTCTTTTTTTTATGAGTAATTTTTAATAGCTTGATTCAATGAAAGTTAAAATTTAGTAGAAGAAGAATATTTCACTGTTTCATAAAAGTTGTTTCTTTAGATATACATCAATATGAATAATTATAAAATATAGCTTCACAAATATCTTCGTGGTCATTTAATCCAAATGTTACAGTAAAGGCAAAATACTTCAAAAAGTCGGGCTATTCTCAAATATAATAACTTCAACTGTTATCAATGAAAGATTTTTTTAAGCCGCGCGTAACCTTAAACTATATTTTTATT
Organism: Maratus speciosus; assembly: GCA_963932465.1. Classification (NCBI taxonomy): domain Eukaryota; kingdom Metazoa; phylum Arthropoda; class Arachnida; order Araneae; family Salticidae; genus Maratus; species Maratus speciosus. Next base: position 168,745,767 of record OZ010791.1, read on the forward strand.
GTTATCATAATTATCTAACACGCTTTCACTGTCTACCAACACCAAATTCACCTAAACACAAGCAATGCGTCTCTTTCAAAGCTCTAAATTTTACAAATTGTCAGAAATATTTTTCCTGTACATTGTAATTCTTATTTCCCTTTCAATCATTTTTTATATCTAAAACTGCGTGTTCGCGTGCATTTTTTTTATTGTTATCACCCAATTATCCGTTTTTCTTTTGTAAATACTCACCGTAATTTACTGGTCAAACTGCATGACAAAAGGGAAAGTAAATATAGGAATGAATATGGGGCAGAAAATTTCTAAATTATCGAATAAATGGCAATAAAGGAAATGTTATCAGCCTGTAGCGATTTGCTAAACAAACTGGAACGACCTCCGAATTCAAATTGTCAAAAAATTACGATTTTCTCAAGTGAGTCAGTGTAGAAAGGTTTCGCTAATCCATTCTTATTGTAATGAGGAAGAACATTCTTGTACTTATATGGATTATTGGAAATAGATTTTCAATCATCGCTGAAAATTTACATCTGATTATAATTTGAAAAGACTTAATCATGTTGTCAGTCAAATAAAGTGAATTTGTAATGATAATGCATTTTTTCCTCGAAAAATGTCTGGTTTTGATCGTTATAGTAATTCATATGTTAAGGGGCTATTTCACTCACGGGAAAATACCCGCTCGCTAATGTTAATCTTGTGAGAGAATTTTTTTAAATAGTATATCTTTTGCATTTTTGTATTTAAAAAGTTTTTTTTTTTTTTCATTGGTTAGCTGGGGTCTATATTTCTGCAAATGGCGTTTGATTACTTTTTCTGATTTTGTTTGCAGGTTTTTTTTTTGTTTTTTTTGTTTTTTTTTTGTTTTTTTTATGGGGATATTTATTTTCTCGAAACTGGTTCCGAAAGTGATGTTATCCTGATTTTTTAAAAAACCTATAAACAAATTTGAAAAACATAAAAAAATTGCCTTTGTAAAGATCGATCTCTGCTATCCTTTAAAAATACTGAAAAAAAAAAAAATCTCCCATAGGATTATTGTAATGAGGAAGAACATTTTTGTACTTATGTGGACTATTGGAAATACATTTCCAATCAACCCTGCAAATTTACATCTGATTGTAATTTGAAAGGATTTACTCATGTTGTCCGTCAAATAAAGTGTTGTAATGATAATGCAGTTTTTCCTCAAAAAATATTTTGTTTCCCTCATTATAGTGATTGATATGTTAAGGAGCTATTTCACTCACGGGAAAATACCCGCTCGTTAATGTTAATCCTATGGGAGAATTTTTTTTAAATAGTATATCATTTGCCTTTCCGTATTCTAAAAAGTTTTTTTTTTTTTTTTTTTTTTTTTTTTTATATAACTCAAGTCTATTTCTACAAATCGCGTTTGATTACTTTTTCCTATTTTGTTTGCAGGGTTTTTTTTTTTTTTTGTTTTGTTTTGTTTTTCTTATGGGGATATTTTCTCTCTCGAAACCAGTTCCGAATGTTATGTTATACTGGTTAAAAAAAAAAAACTTATAAACAAATTTGAAAAAGTAAAAAATGGCCTTTGTAGAGATCGATCTCAGCCATCCTATGAAAAAAAAAAAATCCTTTAAAATATTGAAATGCAAACGAAATATTAAAAGAAAATTCTCCCATAGAATTATTGTAATGATGAAGAACATTCTTGTACTTATATGGATTATTGGAAATAGGTTTCCAGTCATTGCTGCAAATTTACATCTGATTATAATTTGAAAAGACTTATACTTATGTTGTCAGCCAAATAAAGAGAACTTGTAATGATAATGAATTTTTCCCTCGAAATACATTTGGTTTTGATCATTATAGTAATTCATATGTTAAGGGGAATTATTGTAATGATGAAGAACATTCTTGTACTTATATGCATTATTGGAAATAGGTTTCCAGTCATTGCTGCAGATTTACATCTGATTATAATTTGAAAAGGCTTATACTTATGTTGTCAGCCAAATAAAGAGAACTTGTAATGATAATGCATTTTTCCCTCGAAAAACATTTGATTTTGATCATTATAGTAATTCATGTGTTAAGGGGTTACTTCACTCACATGAAAATACCCGCTTGCTACTGCTAATCCTATGGGAGAAACTTTTTAAATAGTATCTCTTTTGCATTTCCGTATTTTAAAAAGATTTTTTTCCTTTGCATGGAAAAGCTGAGGTCTATTTCAACAAATGGCCGTTTGATTACTTTTTCCGATTTCGTTTGCAGGTTGATTTTTTTTTTTTTTTTTTTTTTTTTTTTTTTTTTTTTTTTTATGGGGATATTTTTTCTTTGGAAACTGGTTCCAAAAGTCATATTATCCTGATAAAAAAAAAAAAAAAAAAAAAAAAAAAAAACCTATAAGCAAAATTGAAAAAGTAAAAAATTGCCTTCGTAAAGATCGATCTCATCTACCCTATGCAAAAAAGCCCTTTAAAAATATTGAAATGCAAACGAAATATGAAAAAAAAATCCCATAGGATTAACATTAGCAAGCGACTATTTTGGCGTGGGCGAAGCAGCCTTTAAAAAAAAATCAAACAAATATATTACTGTGACTAAGAATGTTTTTAAATCATCCGACTTGTCCTGGTTTCATCCCTTCCACTGTTAAAACGTGTGAAACACATACCGTTTTGCAGCCAAGATGTGCAAAAGACATAGATGTGCGATACACGTACTGGGTGATTAAAAATTAAAAACTGCGCAATATTGAAAAAGTAATATTAGTACGTTTTGTAATGTTGCATTTATATTGTTATATTAACATTATTAAAAATTGAACGTATTTTTGGTTTGCTACAAGTGGCAATGCTTCAGATGCTTTCTTATCAATAATGGCACACGCCATCGCCATTTTCTCACATATTTGAGAAAATTAAACTATCATGAAACTGTTCGGCTCTGCTAAGCATTTGATACCAGAAACAACGTTTTATATCTTAGCTTTATACATCTACTTTATTATATTTTATATTCAACAAAAAAAAAAACCGAATCATTTACAATAATTAAAAAAACACTGTTGAAATTTCACATAATTTCAAAAATGTTTGAATTTTTTAGTTGCTCTGAATTAAGATCAAGAAGAAATGCAGTAATAACAATACCGAGCTCTTACATTCTGTAGCCTTCTCTACATAGAATCTCTAACTTGGTGTTAATTAAATCCATAATTTTTTTTTGTAACTTATGAATGAAAGAAATCTACACTTTTATTTATTATAAGCGGAAAAAACCTTTTATTTATTTACCATTTATCTATTGACGGTACTTATAAGTACCATTAAAATAACTCGTTATAAAATTCATTTAATACATCTATTAGTTGTAATACAGTTTAGAATGAGTTATAGATACACTAATTTAACTTGTTCCAAAAGCATTATTGGTTACATAAAACAAAAATATTTTTAAAGGGATGATTTCTTTTGCCTTTGCATTTTTTCAGCTTTCTTGGAATTGGGAGGGGGAGGGGGAATTTTTCAATACGGAAATATTTCTATATTTCTATTGTAAGAATATTATATTTTTACATTTCCTAATTCTAGAAAATACTAAGAAAAATATTTAAAATTAAAGATTGGAGTGGGGTTATAAATATTGCACAAAATCCCTATAAATTCAAATTTAATTAATCCTGCTAAATCTTTTAATCCTTCTAACGTTTATTAAATGATTATGTAAATATTTTAATGTAGTTTAAACAATTCAAGAAAAATGCTTTAAAAGATAAAATTTTCACGAATTCATAATTCAGTACATAAAGAGTTAAAGGTGAAAAACAGCCTTTCCAATAAGCGGATAGTAACATGTTGTGTATAAAGTTACCTTTATGTACAATGTGTCCAAAAAATGAAACTCTGCAATTGGGCCATCAGAATAAATAATACATTATATGAGGAGCTCAAGGGATATTTTACTAAAATGTCTATGACACCTGCTGAGCTAAATATACGATAATCATATCACATCTTCTTTTCTCCCCATTTTTTGTCATGATGAGGTTCATCATTTTCTGTAGTATCCTTACCATTACCTACAAAGATAATCATATCAGGATAGTTTGACATATTCCATGATGATGAATATAACTTGGTAGAGGGCGCACTGTGACTTTCAAAACATTGTGTATTCTTCTATATACATTTCTCGTTGTTAATAAGAATGCAGCTACTCAATAATCGCAATAATCATTATGATGCAATTATGAAATGATCAGTATAAATAGCATAATAATTTTTTTTTATCTGTAACTATGTCGACCATTTATAATTTTTCACAAAATAAATAAATTAATAAATAAAATAAATGATAAGAAATACAGTTGCAGTAAATTCTTACGTAAATAAATAAAAAAAACTGAACTCTTTGGAGATTAGCAACACAAATTGTAGGGCAAAGTGCCCGTATCCCCAGTCACTTTTAGGCCCTTTGAGGTTGTAATTTTCAGTGAGAATCTAACAAATTTGGATTTTACATAGACTAACTACCCACGCACATAGAAACATAGGCAAATATCGTACAAAAAATTTTTAACAATGCGAAAAATTGTTTTTTCAAAAGTATCTAAAAAATACAAAAGAAAAAAAATGGTCTCAATTCCGTCCCTCCAAAAAATCCAATACGCCAAGTCTTAACTTATACCTAAATCAAAAAATGAGTAAATAATTTAATTTGCATTAAAGTAAGGAACAAAGAAATGTACTAATTATCAGTGGAAGAATAACATAACGAAACATTAGCCATCCAAACATGAGGAAAAAATTGTCATGAAAAACCATTTTTAATTTCGTCCCGGGACGAAAATAAGAACTGCAAGAGGGACGAAATTGGGACCACGCTACTTCCCAATATTGCGGAGCTTCAGTTCCCGTAAGATGAACTGAGTATCCTAAAACTTACTGTATGATACTGTCAGCATCTTAGCTACGTAAAATACATGCAATGAATAAGAAATAAATACTTACAGTACAGTGAATAACGTTCTACAAATGACGTAATAAGAACTCAGGTCTTCTAAAAATAGGAAATTCGGCGTCTTTAATTTATGTATGCGTCTTGGCGAACGAAACTTTCAATAGTGACCCCTTTTACCTTCCGTTCCCTGTGCCTTGCATCATAAGTGCGCCACTTTCGCAGAAGCGGAGAAGTTAAGGGGGACGAAATTAGGAAAGGGGTCGAAATAGGGGCACTTTACCCTACTCTCAATGGGCAGATTATCGTTTTGCTAAATTATTAAGTTGGAAGTCAGAAACAGAATAAAATAAAATCGCGAGAATTTCTATTCTTATGGCAGCCAGTTTAAATTTGGAATACAAGATTAAACCTAGGTAATTATCTAGATTTCATTTATTATCATTACATTTCTAGAGACATTAGTCATTAAAAAAATCTTTATATAAAAGGAAATTTAAAAAGTCAAGATAATTTACGATAAGTAATTTTTGCACGTATGTTTCATCCTTCAGTTGCAAGATTCTTCTGTATTGACAACAGCAGCCGCATTTTTATAACACAATCGATTTACTTTGCCCAAGATAAAAGATTATTTCTGTTAGAACAAAGCCCTGATATTGACATTTTCGTTACATTAATTAAGACTTTGCAAATTCAGTTATGCGCTTTTCCTCTTTTACGAAATAATAGTTTAGAGTAGTAGGAGATGAGTGTTTAGGTCGCTATCATTAGTTTCTTTACTTTCTTCTATCTTCAACAGAAGAAAGTATTGTAACAGAAATTTTTTAGACTTCCGGTTTTCGACGGACTTATACGTTTTAGGGATCAGAGATCCAAAATAAAAAACCATGTTTGTACAAAACGTCTGTCTGTTCGTCTGTCCGTGTCTCGCCATTGTACCATCGAAAAGTGCATGAAGTTATGCACAGAATTGAAAAAAAAATTGTGTATGTTTTTGGCTATGGCCAGCAGGTTCTCTTTCAATTTGGAAATATTCCGCCTGACGGGGGCGCTGTAATAGCTATTTTTGTGCCATTTTCATTATTGTACCACCGAAAAGTGTATGAAGGTATGCATGGAAATGATCCAAATTTTTTGTGTATGTTTTTGGCTATAGTCTGCAGGTCTTCCTTGAATTTCGAAATATTCTACCTTAATGGGACACTGTATGTATGAGATGTTGGGAATGGTGCATCCCACTAGTTGTCAAAGGAGTCTAAAGAGATTTTTCTTCTATAATTTAACTATTTTTATTATTTTATTTTTAATACAGAAAGAACCCTATTAAAATAAAATTCTAGTGTCGTTTTATTGTAATAATAAATTACATTTCTTCAAATTATGTATAACGAGAGGGACATATTTTCTTTAATAATTTTTAAAGTACAGACGTGGAAAAAAAAAAAAAAAACACCCCTTTCTAACTCCTGAACAAATTATCGCAGAAGAACGTTACTGGAACCGAACGATAGGAAATAAAGTCTGCTTTTAAGTGATGTATGTAAAATTTGCTTAGGGGGGCATCTACATATTAAAACAAACTCAAACTTCATTTTTTTCAATGGCAATACCAAATATTAACAAGATATTTTAAATCTTCGTTTCAAACTATGCCTAGCCACCAAATCTCATTTGAATGATAAGTATTTGAATTATAAAAATTCAATATTCAGTGCTTCTAATGTTAAATTACATTTTCATATTTTCATTAATATCTCTTGAAATTATACTCCTAATGTGCTAATTTTTGGTAACTAAAATACCCAAACATAAATGCGTTAAATTTGCAATTTCTACAATGAAATTAATATTCGAAAAAAATATAAATTGCAACCTCCAATTTATGTGATGGATTTAGATTTATTAAGTCCTGCTTTATGGAAATCCAAAATTTCACATTTTTCTCCCAAGTAGTTTCCAATTTATGCATTAAAAACGACAAAATGATGGTTTAAGGGGCCGTCTATGATAGAAGTGACTAGATATTTTGAAATTTCTTATGCTATCTTGTAATCTAGCAGTCTTCAATGACTGCTTGTATGGTGCTTAAGTTGCCTTGATCAAGAAGGGGGCTCTCTCAGTCAATAATCGAGTACCGAACTTCAATTGGATACATCACCTAAAATACGCTCGTTTTAAGATAATTAATTTATCGGAAACATATGGAATGAATTGCATAAAAATTTGTTTTTAGGCTAATTGAAGTTTGTAGAGTTAATTTATGCTGGCAGAATTGTGCATTGCTATTGAAAAAAAAAGTTATGGTTCGTTTTAATATGTAGATGCCCCCCTAAGCAAATTTTATGTATATCACTTAAAAGTAGACTTTATTACCAATCGTGTAGCACCTGTAACTTTCTTCTACGATAATTTTTTGCAGTTAGTAAGGGGTGTTTACATTTTTTTCCACAACTGTACATATAAAATATATTTCCTTTCATGTTTTTACTCATTTTCAAACAGTAATAAGAGTCAAACATTTTCCAGTGAAATTTAGGAAAGGGATTAATTTTGCATTTTATATTACACTAGATAAAACATGACGTCAAAACATGACGGAAAGCAACTAAAAGGTTTCATAGAAAAAGGTTCATAACGTTAAAAGTCGAACTTTTTTATAGAATATTTGTTAGCAGTATAGAAATAAAAACTTCTAGTATAGTCAGGATGGGGATCGGCTGCATATTAATTGCCTTTACGCGGATAGTGACAACAGAACATTCTCCAGAAATTTTTGTTTTCAGATTTAAAAAAAAAAAAAAAGTTTATAAGTAAAATAAGTTGTTAAGTAAAAAATAAAGTTTTTTTCCTAATACTTCTTTTAATTTTGCAATAATTTAAAATTTTCAAACTAAATTTTCATCAATTTTCTCAAATGTAATCATTTAACTACATTATAATACCATTTTGCACCACATTTTTTATATAAATATTTTTCTTTCTTTTCCTTACGCTGAATAATCACCAACTTTTCTTCGTATATATCCTTTATCTATCAACAATAATATAAAAATACGCCTGAAATTATAGATAATTTGAATTTATTTAATCGATAATTACTTGCCAAATACTTTAACTTAAGATTCTATGCAATAAAAGAAATATATGGATTGAGGGTTGTAAATTTTGCTTCATAATAATGAAGAAAATATAGCTTTTCCTACTGAAATGAAATGTAATTAACGTTTTTGAACCTACTTATCTGAACACTAATAATTTTAGAGAATCATTTTATGCTGCAAACGGAACACACGATCACCTTTTAAGAACCAGAATTCCTTTTTCTGGTGCCAAAGAAAACTTGGCTTTGTCGGCTTGGGTTATCTTTCCTCTGAAACGAAAGAACGTCAAAACTGATTTTCCACTCTGTTCAACGACACAAAAGCACCCTAAAATTATTATTGCGCATGCTCAGATAAGTTTAAATCGGTCTTATCTCTGATTTGTATTTTAATGCATAGACTATAAAATATATTATTGTTTAATTGTCATTTTTTAAACAATAAAATATATATATATATTTTTTAATAAAACAGTTAACTCAAAGTTATAAAAGGATTCGGGTTTTTAACCCTTTATCGGGCAAGTCAATTCTGTAGCAGAAATGTTGAAAAGATTCACTGCCACCAGAATCTGTGAAGAAATTGGTTTGAATATATAAAGCTAATAATTTTAATGTGCATTATAAGAAAAAAATATTGTAATAAAAATTCCGGTGCAAATCGATCAATTTTCAATAAAGAAATAAGTGGTAAATATATTACCATTGCCCGATAAAAGGTTAAATATTACGAAATATTTTTTTTTTTAATATAGTCCTTTACAATACTTTTTTTTTTTCAAATAGTAACAACAGCAAAAAAGGTTTATAAGTTAGGTTAGTCAAAAAAATCCCCATATTTAAAAAGTCAAGATCATTTATGGCAAGTAATTTTTCTAGATTTTCGTCATTTATTTCTTGTAAGATGCTTCTATATTGACAAAAGTTCCCGCATGTTTATGACACAATCGATTAACTGTGTCGAGGGCATAAGGGTAATGCTGTTAAAAGAAGCCCTGGTATTGACATTTTCGTTGCATTAATTAAGAATATACCATTTCAGTTATGCATTTTCACTTTTACGAAATAACGCACTTGATTTAAAGTAGCAGATGATAAGTAGTATGTCGTTATCTTTGGTTTTTTGTGAAAAAAATAGAAATAAACAGGCATTTTGTTCTATAATTTAAATATTTTCATTATTTACTTTCTTTAAATGTATATATGTACACATATATATAAAGAACTGCAGTAAAATAAAATCCGTATGTTGTCATATTGTAATAATGAATTACATTTCTACAAATCCTTTATGACGAGATCAATATTTTTTCGCTAATGTCATTTAAATTACGTATGAAAAATGTTTTCTTTAAGAGTGTTCTCAAATTCAAAAGGGCTACTTTCTGACATAAGTTTTAATTCATTTTTGTTCGAAAATGCATGAAACTAGCTGGCGTTGTTGTTCAGAAACTATATCATTGAGCTGTTTTTTTTTTTTCCATATTTTCGCAAACGCAATAGATCTTTTAGAAAATAATGTCAAAGGGGGCGTTTTGAACCGAATTTCTGCGCGAAGGAAGAAAGAGACTCAAGAGCGGACGAAAAACGTATTTGTCACGTGATCAAGATTCCTTATAACTCAATAGGTAATTGATTAATCAAAAAATGGAAAAAACAGTTCAATACCAAATTTCTTCCATGGCCAGGCTTTCCAATTTTATACCTTTTTGTTAAAAAATGAGTTTGTAAGTGTGTCAAAACGTTTTGCGCTTTTTGGGCAGATTAGTTAAGAACAGCCTTAAAGCCTTTAAAAATACCCATGAAATATATTTTCCAATGTTTTTACTCGTTTCACTTTATAAATATTACACTATTTTTTTAAATTTGGAAAAATGAATAAAACTTAATTTTATGATAAACTAGCTGAGTACCCGCGTAGTTGAAGTACCCGCGTTGTCCGGAATTTTAAGAATGTTTGTTTTGAAAAATAAATTTCAAAATGAAACATGCAGTATAAAACAAACAATAAAAAAAAGCAGTAAAGCCATCTTTATTTCAGTTCTTCACTAAGAATAAGCTAGCTCTAGGGACTTATACTTTTGTGGATATTCTAATATACACGCATACACACACGTACATATATGGAATAGATTTAAAAATGGCAAAAACAAATTCAGAGAATTTCAATGTATTAAAATATGGCAATATTTCCAAAATCGGGTTTTTATCCTGTTTCAATACGTCTTTTCAAACTCATATGACGTTATATATTCACCTGCTGACATCCATTATATTTCCAATATGACGTAATGTTAACTTTTTTTAAAAATTGTGAAACTATTTATTTTATCTTCATTTTGCACGTGCAAATCTTGTAATAGAAAAGTTGTGGCGTAATATTAACTTTTTTTTAAATCCGTCAAACTAGTTATTTCATTTTCCACGTGGAAATCTTGCAATAGAAAAGTAATTGTTGTGGTAAGAATTTTATTGTGGATTTTTAATTGTTGGCAACTGCTATAACGAAAAATGCTTAAATTTGATAGGAAATTGCTATTAAATTGGTGGTTTTTTTTATTATTAAAAATTAACTATAAATTAATTGAATTCCGGATTACTTTAGTTGGCTCGGGCGTGTTTTAATGTACATGTACGTGACATTTCACAATTCTGGCTTAACTGTGTATTTGTATAGAATTATAGGCAGACAGACAATTTTTCCTTTTTATGTATTAGATATTTCGAAATAGTGTAATGATATTTGTGTTAAGCTTTGTAAAATACAGTGTATTACTAATCATTAACCAAGTGTCCTAAAATCGACTGACAGACTTTAAAATTCAATAACTTGCAAATGGTGACAGCTATTAAAATGTTTTTACAGGAAGATTGTGTAAGATGTCAGCGATGACAGCGATGACCACCTCGGGAACTCAGCTTTCGCTTTAGAGTGTTAGTGCAATCCCGAGGGGTAGACCACATCCACTCCTCCCGACTCTCAACCAGAGTCTGAGAGGGAGCGTCGGGTCCCTGATCAAGCTGCTGAGATTTATTTCGGTTACTGTGAGATTTACAATTACAATCACAATTGGTTACCCAATTTTTCTGAGCGAATTTTTACTGCGCTTCCCGGTTTTAGTTTTAAATAGCAGCGATGGATGACTCTGTAAACAATAGGTGCTGAATCGGGACCCGATCTTTTTTACCTCTCTTCTCCTAGCATTAATGTGAAGAAAGGAAGTTAAATATACGGAGAGGGTTCCTAAGAACAATATTGCATTTGCGTTTGAGACCCACTCCATATATTTAACCTGCATCTTTCAGAACAATGCTGGGAGAAGAAAACAGGCCAAAAAATTGGACCTCGATTTAGCACCGATTGCTTCCAATACCATCTATCACTGCTATTTGAAACTAAAACCAGGAAACGCAGTAAAAAAAATCCTAACATCTGACCTAACATAACTCTTCTGCACACACACACACACAAAGAAAATTAATAGCTCTCACCATTTGCAAGTTATTGAACTTTATATCAGTCTGTCGATTTAGGACATCCAATACATTATTTCCGGTGACAGCATCCTTTTATCTACGTACAGTATGGGGGGGGGGGGGTAAACACCCCTTACTAACTTTGCAAAAAAGAATCGAAGACGAAAGTTACGGGTACCACACGATTGGTAATAAAGTCTACTTTTAAATGATGTATGTAAAATTTGCTTAGAGGGACATCTACATATTAAAAGGAACCATAACTTTTTTTTTAATAGCTGTACACAATTCTCGCAGCATAAATGAACTCTACACCCTTCAATTACCATAAATACCAATTTTAATGCAATTCCTACGATAAGTTTCCGAGAAATTAATTATTTTAAAACGGGCGGATTTTAGGGGCTGCATCCAAATTGAAGTTCGGTACTCGTTTGTTGACGAGAGAGTCCACTTCTTGATCAAGGCTTCTTTAGCGCTACTCAATCAGACATTGAAGACTGCTAGATTACAGGATAGCATAAGAAATTTCAAAATATCTAGTCACTTTTATCATAGACGGCCCCTTATACCATCATTTTGCCGTTTTTCAAGCATAAATTGAAAGCTACTTGGGAGAAAAATGTGAAATTTTGGATTTCCATAAAGCAGGATTTAATAAATCTAAATCCATCAAAAAAATTGTAGGTTGCAATTCATAATGTTTTCGAATATTAATTTCATAATTCATATCATAAAATTATAAAAATTGCAAATTCAAAGTATTTATGTTTGGTTATTTTAGTATTATTGCTGCACAAAAAATTAGCGCATTAGGAGTATAATTTCAGGAGATATTAATAAAAATATGAACATGTAACTTAAGATTAGAAGCACTAAATTTTGAATATTTATAATTCAAAAACTTATTGAAAGGACTTGAAATTTGGTGTCCAGGCAGAGTTTGAACCGAAAAATCGGAAATATCGTGTTAAAATTGGGTATTACCATTGAAAAAATTGATATTTGTGTTCGTTTTATATGTAGATGGCGCACTAAGAAAATTTTATATACATCATTTAAAAGTAGACTTTATTTCCAATCGTTCGGTACCAGTAACTTTTTTCTACGATAATTTGTGGAGGAGTTAGTAGGGGTGTATACTTTTTTTATTCCACGACTGTACATACAAAATTCGCAACGATGAATGTGGCATCATTTGAAAAGCTTTTGACATAGTACACCCACAACTCGTTATAACACGTTGTGTGATTAAAAAAATTACATTTACTTAAAAATTGATAAAAATCCGTATTATCAAAAAATCTCAAAAATTGCAGTGCGAAATCATCTCACGACTCTGCTGATAATATGTACACGGGTCTCGTGGTATCTGAACATATAACTACAAATAAATTTAAATACAGTTATACTGTGAGTATAATACCAATCCTTTAATACAGTGTTTTATCCTCTTCGGTCGGGGACCTCTGTTCTTTTCCTTATAAAAAATAAAATTTCTTTTTTTTTACATTTTCACATCCTTTCTTAATAGCTGAATGCTTTTTGTGTTCAAAGCAATCGAATAAATGGCAGCATCTAAGCTGATTCCCACATAAAATAAATGTTATTTTCATCTGAGTTTGCAAAATGCCTAAAAATGCCCAAAAGACAGTATGACCAAGAAAGTGAGAAATTTACATAAGTATTTAGCTAAAATCTTTTTCAGTAAAATAATTTGAGGATTCGTAGATTATTGACTTGTTTAAAGCTCTTAAATTTGTGATTGGGTTAATTTTGGCTAATGGTTATTAATTGATGTTTTTAAGGGGGTTTGTAGTTTTAGATCCATATATTTGAACCTAAATTACTGATCTCCTAAAGGAACAATTTCAGAAAAGATATTTTTTCTGTCATTTACGATGTCATTTTGTTTGGAAAAAACCAATGGATAAGCATTTGTATTATTATTTTAGCTTCGGAACTGAAGAGGTTTTAGTTGTTAGCAAAACATTTTAATTGCTTAACCAAACAATAAAGATTAATTTAAATTAATGAAATAAAAAAAAATAATTAAACGAAGCTAATTATCTAAAGTTTATTTACTGATAAACAGTGTTTTCTAAAGCTTTTATTCTAAAGTTCTAAAAAATTAATTCTTCTCTTTAAAAAGTTGAGATAATTTATGACAAGCAATTTTTGAAAAAAAAAAAATATTTTTTTAATCTTTCTTTTATAAAACGCTTCTCCATTGACAAAAGTCGGCATGAGTTTATGACACAATCGATATACTTTGTCTAATAAAAATGCACAATTTTGTTTAAAAAAATACCCAGTATTGCCATTTTCTTTCCATTATTTAACATTTTAGAAATGCAGTTATACATTTTCTCCTTCATGAAATAACAAGCACTTAATTTAGAGATGCTGAAGATAAGTTGTTTAGGATGTTAAGGATAAGTTTTTTTTGTTTTTTTATCAAGGTAGTAGAAACAGCTAGATTTTACTTTTTTATTTTATGTTTTTTTCTTTTTCATTATTTACTTGCTTAAATAAAGTTGAACATTTTATTTTAAAAAGGGTTTCTGTATAGTCATATGATAACTATTTATTATCTTTTAATAAATTCTATGTAATAATTTCTTTAATGTTATATTTTAAAGAATTCATTTTTTAAAGCAATAAAAGTAACTTTTTTGTTGGAAATTAATGAAGAGTTTTTGAAGAGATCTATCCAAATATTCTAGAAAAGATGTTGTGATTTTATTTTGTATTTCATAATAATTCTCGTTATATACAACATCTATTCAGGTGTAATACTTATAAGTTTTTTCTTTCATGTATGTAGAAACTATACATAATTTTCACTAATTGCGTATATCCGAAATTATTATCAGCGCATTTCATAGTTGCCCATCCCCGCTTAAAAGCAAAATTTGAACAAGATTTTTTTTTTATGAAATAATGTAGACTTCAAATGATTAGCTCATAAAACCAAATACATTTAATTAAATAAATTTTCGGCTTCAAAGTATGTTCTTTATGGTTAAAAAAAAGAATGAGGTTTGTCAAGATGATATTTTTTATTAACATAACGAAAAAAATTATTTAGCGAAGTTGCACATATATTGTCAAATTAATTATGATTGCTTTTTTTAACAAACTTTAAACGGAAATTTTTCCCTTGTTCATATTTTTCATGTTTTAAAAATGCTAAAGCTTTTGTTTTTGTTTTTGTTTTTGAGATAGAGATTTAAAATTTTTTGTGCATGTTCTTTATTATATATGTGATAAATCTGCGCATAGATTTAGCCTTCAGCTTATTATCATTTAAAAAAAATAATAAAAGTATATGAAGCTGTGTTAGATGTCATCGTTTTACACTACCTATATCAGTAAAATATTATATTAAATGTAAAATTAGATGTATCTAAAAATCCATGCACTGTCCTGTGTAATACACATTTGAAAATCTAAAAAATATAATAATTGGGCAAAAATATTAATATTTAAAAAGTAGCAGGGATTTTTAAAAATTCAAATTTTCTTAAACCTTTTAAAAATTTTAAATAATATGCAGTTAATCTTTCCCCCAAAATGTACTTTTAGTTGAACATTGAAATGCAATGAGTTCATCATTTGAATCATATTTTTTAAAATAAAAATACTGTTGAAAAGATAAACATTCCCCTTAAACAAAATCAAATAAGAAAGAATAATCGTCATTAATAACAGTCAGGAAATAGATAAATTGAAAAAATATTTACCTGTTTACATAGAATTGAGAATAACAACTCCAAACTAAATTTATCTTTCTTTCTTTAAAACATAATTTCAAATTACAAAAAATAAATAGATTAAATAAATAAATACTAGAACCAATTATTTAAAAGCTATTTAAAAGAATTATCTTTTAGCTTAACTTTTAATTGATATGTCTGTCGCAGAATAGTGCATATTTTATATTATGTTTCCATTCTTGTGGAAGATAATTTAAAAATGTGAAATATAATTAAACGAAGCCAATTACCTGAAGTTCATTTGCTGGCACATTTCATGGGAAGTTCATTTTCTAAAGTTTTTATCCTAAAACTCCAAAAAGTTAATTCGCATGTTTAGAAAGTCGAGATAATTTATAACAAGTAATTTTTGCCTTTTATTTATTTTTATTTTTCAATTTTTTTTATATAAGATGCATCTGTATTGACAAAAGTCGCCACATGTTTATGACACGATCCATTTACTGTGTCTTATAAATATTCGCATTTCCGTTAAAAGAACAGTCCTGCTATTGGCATTTCTCCAGCATTAATTAAGATTTTATAAATTCAGTTACGCATTTTTTTAATGAAATGCGTACTTTATTTTAAGTAACTGACATTAAGTGTTAGTTTTTTAATGTTATATTTATTGTTAAAGTAATAGAAGGAAAGAGAGGATTTTTGCTGCACTTCAAGTTTTCTTTATTTACTTTTCTTCTGTATATGGGGCATTCTCACAATCTTTTGACTTTCGGGAATAAAAATCTGGTGAAATTAAACTTGCTAAAATAACATTTTAATCTGATAGTCGAATGCCTTAATGATTCAAAATAAAGAAAAATGGTCAGCAGCGAAAACATTTTTACTTAACTGAGGTTTAAATTAAACTTGCGAGTTTAATCTTAACTGAGGTTTAAATTAAACTTGCGAGTTTAATTTTCCTTACCATTTTAGCAGTATAACTTTCTATTTTCTTCTAAATTTTTACTTATAATGAACTTTCATAGTACCCACAGGACATTCAAATAAGAAATAATAACAATGTAGTATTTTTAGTACAAAATTTTGGTATAACATTGTCTTAAAGGGGTGTTAAAGAAGGGACGGAAGGGGAAAAAAGTGTATGGTAATGGAAAAAAAGGGATGGTAAGGAGGCGACGGTAAGACAAATTACCACTATTTTTAGGCAAATCATGTTAAGACTAAGTGATAGCCACAATGTTAATGGCTTTTTAGAAACAGTTATTTACATTGGATTAAAATAATAATAATAATAATAATAATTTACCTCGAAAAGTGCAGGAGTAAACCTTAAGGACGGTAACACTTCCAATAAACCCACGATGCTTGAAATTGATATTTAAATGCTCATATAAATTCTGCAGTAAATTTCCTGTCAAAGAATTTTAGACGTTCTTTCTCTATCGCTCTTCTCCATGAGAAAAAACTTGAAAAAAATTCTGCCTCTGCATTTGAAGTGATTTTCTGTATAATTTTATAAGAGGGATGGTAAGGAATCTAAAACCAGAGTTCAAAAAATAATATCAACCGTAAAAATGTGTGCAGGTTAATGTTTTGCTACTTATTTATATAAAACAATTGTCCCAGTTTCGTAAAAATATTACATCGAATTACTTTTATTGAAACAATATTATACAGACAGCTCCAAACTTAAAAATCAGCATTAGGGACACGGAACGGTATAGGAGTTTCCCGGTATTTGGACTCCCAACATTGTCCAAAACTTATTTATCTCGTTAATATTGTTATGCAACCATGCAATGGGATGTTCCCCAGCATATGAAAAAAAAAACAACACAAGAATATGTACTAAAATAAAAATTATTATTCAGGGACATAAAAGTCAAAAGATTGTGAGAAGGCCCCATATATATGCATATGATTGTCGTAATACACTGATAAAAATTATTTTTATACCAAATCTAAATACATAAATTTTTGTAGATATCTATTTTCAATAATTTAGATGGATTATAATTATTTCATTGATAGTTGGTTGAAGGATCGACCGAATCCGCTTTTTAAGACCGAAACCGGTAACCATTCTTATTTTCGGACGAAAACGAAAACGAAAAATGTCCCAACAATATTTTAAAGTAATTAATACATATTACATAAATATATATATTTTTTAAATTAATTATACGTGTGGCCCACGTTGCTCTCTGTGCCTCTTTCCAAAACATTTCATTTTCTGTAATGTGATTTTACCCCACTTTTTCCTACAAGAAAAATCAAAGAGCTGGGAAAGGAGAGAAAGGCGATTAGCCTTTCTCTCCCTTCCCTTGATTGTTCTTGTAGTGTTCGCCTTGGGCATCAGCCTTCTAACTACGTACGCACCTGGTAAAGGATCAGTTACATATGGGCCGAAACGGCGCTGACGTATTTATTTATTTTATTATTTTTTTTTTATGATAAGCTCAACAATTTTTTTTTTTAATTTTATGCTGTTGATGGGAATTTTTTAATATCAGTGCATTCTAGCAATGTTTATTATTTAAAGGTTTACATTAGGTTATTTTTTTCACAATATGAAACTGATGGAAACTGAATAAATGGTAGGACTATTACGGCTTGAAACTAAAAAGCACAAAAATAATTAAAAAGATTTACTAAAAGACGTATACTACATATAAAACTTTTAAAACAAAATAAAATTTTAAATGTTTAAAAGTTTAAAACCAACAAGTTTCAGCTACCCTGATGAAGGCCACAGGCAGAGCCCGATTAAGATTGTCTGGGGCCCAAGGCCGAGCAACTTTTGAGGGCCCTTGCAAACCAAAATAGTAGCTAGAGATGTTTCTGAGAGTATTCAGAACATTTCCTTCATTTTATAAAAATGCTCATGAAACTCAGTTTAATTTAAGTTGTCTTTTGCTGTTTAATGATATATAATACCTTAAATATTTCTTCAACAAATATATTTTTTTAATGATTCACATAAAAATACTTTTTTTCTATAGAATTCTTAATTTAAGGTTTTCAGAGAACAAAAAAGTGCAGGCAAAGGGCTAATAGAGTATAAGATATCAGAGCTTGAAACAAAAAAATTCTGGGAGATTTAAGAAATTTTTTCTAAATCATTTTACTCCTTTTGGGGCCCTCGTTTGCAATGGGCCCAAGGCCGTGGCCTTGTTGGCCTGTGCGGTAATCAGGCCCTGGCCACAGGATGGCTGAAACTTGTTGGTTTTAAACTTTTATTTTATGTTTTAAAAGTATTTATATGTAGTATACGTCTTTTTAATTATTTTTGTGCTTTTTGATGGAAACTATATAGTTACCCATATTTATGCAGATTTTCTATGGCAGAATATCTAGATTTATGTATTATTTTGTTTTAACAACAAACTTTACAGGAGTGAACGTTTCGAACTCGTATATATATATATATATGTCTCTCTTACGACTCCCCCAAAATGTCTCCTTTGGGGGGTTATTGTGTATGGCTATTTCAGTATGGTCATGGTGGCTAAAGTATGGTTAGTGGTATGTGCTGGAAACATAATTTTTGAATTTGAATTGGGAATTGAATTGTTTTGAAATATGCATAACATGGAAGGTAGAATAAATTATATGGAGACCGGCAAGAGACGATACATCAAAGATGACCGTTGTGCTCGGTCGACTCTCCATAAAATGGTAGAGTCAATAGAATGTACCAATAAAATGGATCGTTAGAAAGTGACCATGATTATGAGAGTTTGGAGCATAGTGATTGTGAAATAGATATAGTTGAAAGTGTGGAGAAGCGGGAGAGCGTGAGCGGTTGCAAAAAAATATTTGAAAATAAAAAAATAAATAATTGTGGAAAAGCTAATAAAAATTGTAGTTTTGATCGTGTTTCTATGAATTTGGATAGCGGTGGTGGAGATGGTGAGAATTACGTTAAGTACAGTACTAGGTGCTTCTATAACAGTAGTCATATAATTAAGGGTACTGAAGGTGGTAATATAGGTATCAAATATAAATGTTATAAAACTAGATATTTTTACAACAGAAATTTTTATAAGAACAATAATGTATTAAATTTTGATAAGTGTACAGATAAAAGATGTAAGGTATGTATCTGTGCGGAAAACACGAAAAACGATTTTGGACAAAATAATGGGAAATGTTTAAAATTTTGTAAAGTATACAATTGCGTGTATAAGCTAAGATGTCAAGTATGCAATGTTGCATACATTGGTCAAACTTCAACTCCACTGAACAAACGCTTCAATAACCATAAGTCAGATATAAGAAATTTAAAAGTTAAGAGAGAGCATGAAGATATAGAAATAAAACACTTCGCTGAACATGGTATAGACAACATTAAAATATCAATTTTAAAAATCGTCCAAAATAAAATTAAAAGAAAAATATATGAAAAGGATATGATGATTGCACATGGTACACTATATCCCTATGGGTTGAACGTTATGTTTGATGGGTGCAGCATTATACAAACCTTTAAAAATCGAGACATGACTGACTCCATCTATGCAAAGATAAAGTGTGATATTAATGGTTATAACGTTTATAAAGATGAAAAAAGTAATCGTGATTCAGGGATTACTAGAGAAAAATTGGTTGGATTGAAGGACGGTGAAAGCATTGTAACAGCTTTAATGAATTGTAACGGTAATGACAAGTTCAAGAGTATCAAATATATCATATTCAATGTCAAAAAGATGTTGATACCTAAGGTTTTGATTTTGTTATCGCAAAAAATAGGAATACATAACATAGATCTGGGTATTGATCTATTAAAATATAGAATAAAATTAAATAATTGGCAAAGTTACTGTAAGTCAAAGTGTGAAAATCAGGAAGATGCAGATAAAGTATATTTCGTTATAGATTACATAGGAGGGTGCTACAGTAATGTAAATTACAAAAGGATTTTTAATAAATATAAGGACATGCTACCAATAAAAAATTTAAATATTGTTAAAGCATTTAAGTATGACAAGCCTTTAGGTAGAATGATCTTTAATTATAATTATTATTCTAAAAATATTAATAGGAACGAAAATGCAGACATTTGTAAATGTAATGAGGATGTGTACAACAAATATGTAGACAAACATTATGGACATGTAATAACTGGGAATCTAGATATCGTACAAAATGTCGAACTGAAAAATCAAATGAGTTATGGAGCAAAATACAGAATAAAACGGAATTTCACGAAAAGTAATGCAGTTAAACGGTTTAAATATAATATAGAAATCTTTATACAAAAGTTAACTTATAAATACAGACTACCTGGAGAATTATTTGAAGAATGGAAATATCATATTTTAAAGGAACTAGAGGAGACATACGTTAAAAACTTTGAGGGTTTGTCCAAAGAGAAATATATTGAGTTAAGAAAAGCTATAAAAAACATCCAAGATGATTTTATAATAACATACGTAGATAAGGCAAGTACTAACTATGCAATTATCTGTAAAAAATTATATGGAAAAATATTAAGAGAAAGTTATGAAAACACAAATAATTATGAGTTAATTAGGGCAAAAATTAATGAGGTGGAGAACAGAATTAGGGGAATGTATAAAAAAATTAAAACAAAACAAGATAATTTGAATTTTCCTTATTTGGTTTTAATACCCAAGTTCCATAAATGCCCTGTGAAATTTAGAACCGTTACATGTGGTTATAATTCCTATATTGAATGTGCGAATAAAAAATTATTAAAGGTATTGAAGAGAATATTTTTGAAGATTAAAAGTGAGAATTCAACTTTTATAATAAGTAATAGTTATGAACTGTTGGAAAAAGTAAAAAGGTATAAAAATAAGATTACAGGATTGTATGCATATGATTTTGCAGATTTGTTTAACAACATAGAGATTGAGGATTTGAGGGAGAAGATATTGGAGGTGTATAATAGGTATGGTGATTTATACATGGATTTAAGTGAATTTCAAAATTTGTTTCAATTGGTGGTTCAAGAGAATTTTTTATATGAGGGCAATAAGGTATATAAGCAGATTAAGGGTATCCCCATGGGGGGGAGTTGCAGTTCAATTTTGGCCGACATGTATCTAGATATATATGAAAATATAAGTGAATTACATAAAGACATAATGAGTTTCAGATATATCGACGACGTTTTGATTGTCGAGCTGAATGGAATAAAGATTAACCATGAATTTAAATATTATCCTAAAAATTTAGAATTGAAACTTTCCGGTAGTCATAATAGTTGCAATACAAATTACTTAGATGTAAATCTAAAATTAGAAAACAGAAATTTAATTACATCGGTTTATGATAAAAGAGACGATTTTAACTTTAAAACAATTGCAATATTGAATTTCAATTCAAATGTCCATATATCGGTATTCAGAAACATTTATATTAACGGTTTAAACAGATTAAACCGATTGACATCGGATAGTGTCATTTTGAATGAGGATATGCTGAAATGGTACGTCACTGCTGTGAAACAGGGTTATCCTGTGAGTCTGGTCAAAAATATGACGTATAATTATGTTAGAACTTGCAAGAACAGAAGTGAATTGATGCCTTTACTCGAAGCGTGTGGTTTACGGAATGTAGTGGAAACAGATCGCTTTTGATATGGATTGATTTCGGTCGGTCGGTTTCATTTAGCTTTAATCTTGTTTCATTTGTTTTTTCAATATGGTCTCGACAGGTAAATCTGGGGAATGTTGCATGCTTAAAAACAGTTTTAACCCTGCATTAGTGTGTCATAAGCCACACAGACCTGTCTCCATGTTTAATTAGTTATTTGCCTTGTTTCTTATGGTTGTTTTGTTTAAGTTAAAGTTGGTTAAGTTGTGTTTCTTTAAGTTTGTTTATTAAGTTAAATTATAGTTCTTATTTGGTTTGGTTAAGTTAATTTTGTGCTTCAATTAAAGTTTACAGTTTGTGGTAATGCTTGAAATAACTATTGGAATTTTTAAACTATATATATATATATATATATATATATATATATAAAATATGACATATGAAATAATCTCTTAAAATGTTGATAATAATATTGATTTTGTGTACTTGCAACTCGTCTTGATTTATTTCACACGTCATCAATTTATTACCTTCTATAAAAATTTTCACACGCCGTTCTATTAGACACTTTACGCATGCAGAAAACATTGCTACTTGCATTAAATCATTGCAATATTTTAAACAGCGTATCTTTTCAATTGAAGACGAGGATTCTTTTAGATTTTTATAAAATGATCAAAAAATAAATGTCCTTATAGATTATTTAAGCACTTTACTTACACATTCTCGACATATTCCTCCGAATATTTTCGAATAAGCAACCATCTGAACATACTATAAGTCATAAATCAAAGAAATAAATCTACTTCTGATGTCACTGTCGATTATGGGACTCTTTCTGCATGAGATACAGCAGGTGTTGATGACGTTGCATTACCTTCGATATATCATATTCAAGTAAATCTCCGAAGTTGCAGCGAGACGGTTGCTGTTATTAAAACATCACCTTTTATCAACGGTGCCTAAAAAAATTACTCACTTAGAGCAAATGCATACATGGAAGAATAAAAAAAAATATTTTACAAAAAATATCGAATAAATCATTTATTTTCCCAATACTTTTTGAAATTTCTCAGAAATAAAATATTCCATTTGTAGATATAATTTTGAAAATATTCCTGTGAAAAAAGATTTTGTGCGTGTTAATTTGAATTTCTCGTATAAATTAGTTGATTTTTTTTTTATTCCCCACTGATCTTTTTTTCTTTTTTTATTTGCACACGTAATTAATTATTAGGTTCTATAAAACTTTTTACACTACATTGCATTATACGCTTTACGCATGCAGAAAGCACTGCTACCATTAAACCATTAAAATAATTTAAATAACGCGTGTCTTCAATTGAAGACGAGCATGCTGTTAGCTTTTTATAAAATGATCAAAAAATAAATCTCCTCATAGATTATTTAAGCACTTTACTTACAGATTCTCGACATATTCCTCCGAATACTTTCGAATAAGCAACCACTTGAATATGCTATAAGTCATAAATCAAAGAAATAAATCTACTTCTGATGTCACTGTCGATTATGGGACTCTTCTTGCATGAGATGCAGCAGGTGTTGATGACATTGCATTACCTTCGATATATCAGATTCAAGTAAATTACCGAAGTTGCAGACATGCGGTTGCGGTTACTAAAACATCACCTTTTATCAATGGTGCCTAAAAAGAACTACGCACTTAAAACAAATGCATGGGATAATTTTTAAAAACTTTACGGAAAATATCGAAGAAATTATTTTTCCAATAGTTTTTCAAATTTCTCGGAAATAAAACATTCCCTTTGTAGTTATACAATTTTGAAAGTATTCCCGGGAAAAATGGAGATTGTGCACATTAGTTTGCATTTCTCGTATAAATTAGTTGGTTTATTTTTATTTATTTATTTTTATTTCTTTCTTTATTTCTTTCTTTATTTATTTTTATTTATTTATTTATTTATTTATTTATTTATTTATTTTTTATTTATTTATTTATTTATTTATTTATTTATTTATTTATTTTTATTTATTTATTTATTTATTTATTTATTTATTTATTTATTTATTTGGGGGGGGGGGATTTTTTATTTTTTACTTTTTATAGTAGTCATCAATATGTAACTTTCATAGAAATGTAAATAAATATCAAGTTTGATTTAATGCAGTACTTTGATACTCATTATTGAAGTGTATACGTGATACCAATCTGGTAAAAAAGAAAAAGAAAAAAAAAAACATCATTTTGAATGAAGATGAAGGTATATTCGATGAAAACGTGATAGTCTATTACTCATATTGAATAAACTTTAATACAGACAAATATTTTTAATTTTTTTATTATTATTATTATTAAGTATAGTTTGGTAAATTGCTTTAAAATTTTCGAGATGAAAAATTTGTTGCTTTTACAAATTTAAAATTCCTCACATTCGGAAAATTTAAGAAACTTAAACTCCAAAGATATATGTATAGTATATAAGAAAGACACATTTAAAAAATCTGTTAAAAAAAATCTAATTCACAAAATATCGCATTTGTGACGAAAGAAAAAAAGTTTTTTTTACCTATTTTTTGCTAAAAAATGTTGCATGAGACAATTTACGCATGCAGAAAGCATTACTATTTGCATTAAACCATTGAAATCATTTATATTACGTGCTTCTTCAATCGAATACGAGAATGCTTTTAGCTTTTTTTAAAATGATCAAAAAATAAATCTACTTATAAACTATTTAAGCATTTTACTTGCAGATTCTCGACATATTCCTCCGAATATTTTCGAATAAGCTACCATCTGAATATGCTATAAGTCATAAATCAAAAAAATAAATCTACTTCTGATGTCACTGTCGATTATAGGATTCTTCCTGCATGAGATGCAGCAGGTGTTGATGACGTTGCATTACCTCGGATATATCATATTCAAGTAAATCTCCAAAGTTGCAGACAAACGGTTGCTGTTACTAAAACATCACCTTTTATCAATGATGCCTAAAACGAACTACTCACTTAGAACAAATGCATGCATGGAAGAATAAAAAAAAAATATATATTTTTTACAAAAAATATCGAATAAATCATTTATTTTTCCAATACTTTTTGAAATTTCTCAGAAATAAAACATTCCATTTATAGTTATATAATTTTGAAAATATTCCTGTGAAAAAAAATTATGTGCATGTTAATTTGAATTTCTCGTATAAATTATAGTTGATTTTTTATTTTTTATTCGTCACTGAAATTTTGGTTGTTGTTTTTCTTTTTTTTATTTGCACACGTAATTAATTATTAGGTTCTATAAAACTTGTCACACTACATTGCATTAACATATATAAGATACACAAAATGTAAATATATTGCTTACAGGTGTCAAGTATGATAAAATCCTTTAAAAACATTAAAGTCATTTAAAATTCATAACGTTTTCGACCGACACTTACTCAGTCATCCTCAGTGAAAAACTAGCAGTTGTTCTGTCTCCGCGTCTCCAGCTTTGTCCGGAACAGACCATTTCACTTCAAGGGTGGATTGGAAAATAAGGGGGGAGGGGCATAAATGCTATTCTTTTATCGAAAAGTATAGATTTATTAACTATTTATTAATTCTTTCCAGACTGCGCGGATATCATATGATAATATATCGTTACAAACTATTTCTTTATTTGATATTATTTCCAGAGATTCTCTTATGATAGCTTCTTGGTGGTTACTTGTATGGAAAATAATTTTGGCTCTATTGAAATCTACTTTTATAGGTTGAATTTGTGCTAATCTTGATAATGCAGTGTGGGGTCTATTCAATCTCAGATCTGCTTCATGTTCCTTAATTCTGTCACGAAATTTCCGCAGTGTCATACCTATGTACATAAAATCTCTATTATCTTTTTTGAAGGGTATAATATATACTCCCGATCTATTGATGGCTTGGATAGGGTCAATTTTCGTATTTAACAAATCCTTTAATTTCGGGGGAGGGACTGCGATTAATATAATACCAAACTTGAGGAGGGAATGCCTCATACTCTCGAAAAACCTTGGGATGTAATTAACTTTACAGAATTTTAAACTTTTAATCGGAACTGTATTTTGCCTTTCTTCATTTTTCTTTTTAATTCTGTTTATGATTTTTTCAATGAAATGAGATGGAACAGAATTTTCGGCTGCTATTTTTCTAATTATATCTATTTCTTCATTAAGGAATTGGCTCGAACAAACTTCAAAAGCTCTTTTTATATAAAAATTGCATTGTACGCTTTACGCATGCAGAAAGCACTGCTACCATTAAAATAATTTAAATAACGCATTTCTTCAATTGAAGAGGAGAATGCTTTTATCTTTTTATAAAATGATCAAAAAATAAATGTCTCATAGATTATTTAAGCACTTTACTTACAGATTCTCGACATATTCCCCCAAATATTTTCGAATATGTAACCATCTGAACATGCTATAAGTCATAAATCAAATAAATAAATCTACTTCGGATGTCACTGTCGATTATAGAACTCTTTCTGCATGAGATGCGCAGCAGGCGTTGATGACATTGTATTACCTTCGATATATCATATTCAAGTAAATTTCCGAAATTGCAGATAGACAGTTGCTATTACTAAAACATCAACTTTTTTCAAATGGTGCCTAAAAAGAACTACGCACTTAAAACAAATGCAAGCATGGAAGAATAAAAAAAATATTTTACGAAAATTATCGAATAAATCATTTATTTTTCCAATACTTTTTGAAATTTCTTCTCAGAAATAAAACATTCCATTTGTAGTTATATAATTTTGAAAGTATTCCTGTGAAAATTGGTTGTTTAACGCACATTATTGAAGTGTATATGTGATATCAAGCTGGTAAAAAAAAATCCTATCATTTAAATAAAGATGAAGGTTTATTCGATGAAAACGTGATAGTCTATTACTCATACTGAATAAACTCTTATACAGACAAATATTTTTTATTTTTTTATTATTAGGTGCGTTCGTAATTCTATAAATGCGTAGCACCTATAGTCGTTTTCTTGTCCGTCCGTCTGTCTGTTTCTCTACCCGTATATAACAGCGCGAAAACTACCTAGCTAACTGGTTTTAAATGTAATATATATAATCATTGCAGAATTTTGCCGAGTCATTTCAAATTTTATGAAAATCGAATCAACACTTAAGGTATCCGAATACCTTTAAAAGCCAATTTTCGGCCAAAATATCGATTTTTAGATTTTGGTATAATATATTAGCCGGATTCTTTATCTTTCCAAATCTGTTTGAATTTTGTTTATATCTTATTTAGAAGTCAAGTTATTGTCTTTTTAATATTACTAAGTATCAGTATTTTGAAACCGAAAGTATCGTTCTGCTCACCGGAAGTTCACTTCTGCTCACCTATGTTTTTCAATGCTATGTAAACACAAAAGTAAAGAAGCAGAGATAATTATTAAAAGAATTTGAAAAAGAAAACAGCAATTGTTTTAAACAAAATAGATAACATAGTGTATAAATTGAGTAACATATTAAGATTTACTTTTCTAAATAAAGGTAAGATTTTGAATGAAATTTTGTTTTTGCGTTTTCTGAAAATCAATTTTTTAACATTTTATGTTTACGCAAAACATCATAACGGAAAAAATTATGGATGAACCTCTTTCAAATTTTTTTTTTGTATGCTTTGCAAAGTACAATAAAGGGAATGAACCACACTCGTAACAGTAAGTGCATTAGTTTTTTTTTTTAAATTATTAATAAAGTTTCCGATTTGCAATAAATTTTTAGTAATTTTTGCTTCATCACTGATTAACTATATATATAGTTTTAAATATTCGACTCACAAATGTGAGAGTAGTTCATTCCCTAGAAAAAGGGTTAATAATTATAATAATGTTTACAAAATAAAAATATCTTCATTTAAAGTTGAGTTATGATGTTTTGCGGAAGTGATTATTTTCGCTGTCTTTTGCTTATTTTTTCCCCCAAAATATAAAAAAATAATTTGAAATGTATAACTTTTTCGGTTTTATTTTACTTTTTTAATCACATCATGATATACAATGCGAAAAAAAAGTCATATTTTAAAATAATTTTAAAAAAGCCCTCCGAAGGTATTCGGATACCTTAAAAAGATAGTAATAAAAGTTTTCTCCATTCCATTAAATCCTATCATACGTAAATTAATTCAGTGATATCCCATTATAGGTAATAATTCTAGGTTGTCATAGTGATTACGTGATATTTAAGATAGAGTCCTATTATTTCCGTATTACTCGATTTAATATACATAATAGTAATAAATTTTGTATTCATGCATTTTTTCATAACAGTGCAACGGCTATTGCACCAAGATCTGAATATTTATAAAACTAGTTAGAGTATAAACGCACATGATTTGCCACGTTACACGTACAATTTCCGACTTGTTATGAATTGTTGACATCTAAATTTATTTTGGGGTATCTCTGAGCATTTAATTTTCATTCCCGTATTGTTAACTCTTGGCCTTATGGTACAAAGCACATTCCGCTGAGACAATTTTTTCAATGAATTTTTGAAATAAGAACGGACTTTTCGAAACTCCGTTTATATGATTTTGGCATCAAATATGGACTAACTAATTTCTGTTATTTTTGCAAAGTTGTTTATACATGTTTATTTAGTTATTCATGATTTTAAGGAGAAGGGTTTAAAGAGAGACCGAGTTGGAAATTGTAAGTCAAACGTGGGAAATGAAGTGCATTCGTACTATAAGTAGTTTTATTAATATTGAAATCTTGGTGCAATAACTATTGCACCCTTATGCAAAACTGCATGAATACAAAATTTATTACGATTATATATATATATTAAATTCAGTAATGCGGAAATAATAGGACTCCATCTTAAATAGAAGATAATCACCATGGCAACCTAGAATCATTTCCTATCATGAAATATCATTGAATTAATGACGTATGATAGGATTTAATAGAATGAAGAAAATGTTTGTTAATTTTTTTTAAACTTTTGATATGATTGGCATAAAATTTGAAACGAATCGACAAAATTCTGCAACAATTATACATATTAAATTTCAAACAATTTGGTTGAGTAGTGTTTGCACTCTTATATGCGGACAGACAGAACCAGACGACGATTATTAGGTGCTAATTATTTATATAATTACGATCGCACCTAAAAAGGAGTTAAATTTTAATTAAACAACAAAATATCTTAAATTCTTCTTAGAAAGGGAATTTAGCATGCTACGTGAAATACTTGAACTTTTGCGCTTTCTTTTTTTACTTCGTGAATACAAAATACTCAGTTATCATTCAATTTTGGGTTATCTTGTTTTATAGCATTTCAATGTGAATATGTTTATCAGGCAAACAGTCATTAATAACATTTGAAATTAAAAATAAATACTTCCTCTTAAATAAAAAAAAAAAATTCTAATTTACAGCTTACGAAAAAATCCTGAAAATTAATTAACTTTTGTTTACTGATTTCGAGCGATTTTCTCGCAAATCACTACAAGAAAAATTCTTTGACTAAGATATTTCTTTTTAAAATTAATTAGTAAATAAGTAAATACAATCTCCATAAAAACAATATTAATTAAACTTTCAACGAACTGAAATTTAGTTTTCTGTCACTTGTATTTTATCCTATTAATTGAAAGAAATAATAATTCATTATTCTTAAATTTACAGTTTTATACCAGCAAAGTATTCTTCGTCTTATAAATACAAATAATTAATTTCACTAACATTTACTCTTAAATTTTTTATATTTATTTTCACTTTGTATGGTTTAAAATATTTTTTCTATAAATAATTATAGCGGCATAAATAAAAACTATTTATACCATTGCTAAGTAGATTTATTCACAAATTTTATGAATAATGATTTTGTTTCAATATTTATAATTTTATGCAAAATTGCTACACCCTAAAAAAAAGGAACCATTAAAGTTACTTTTTTTTTTTTTTTGTTATATACATTTTGTCGTTTATGCATTCTTCCCCACCCCTTTATTTATTAATTTTTTTAGATACTTTTTACTACTGTTTTAGTCATTTTATAAATATATAGTTATGTATCTTAGATGGTTCTTTTTTATTATAGAATTATTTACCGTTTTAGAGAGGCAATTTACTTTACTTTAACTAATATATACACTTTTTCACTTTCATGCAATTCATGAAAACAGAAAATGTAATTAACGTGAAATTTCATGTAGACGTTCGTCGTTGCATACAGAAATTATATTTCATTGATTACATAGAGATTTATCATAAATCACACACATAACTATTAACGTACAAAAAAAAAAAAATGGTAATTTTTTTATTAAAAAATACGTATTTTTTGACATATTTTTAAATATTTCAGTAAATTTTGAAGATATTATAAGACTCCTGGCTCAGTGCACTGATAAGCGTAATAGTAGTACATACTACAAAAGGAAATTGAAATGTATTCAGTTAAACTGAGTGCACGCAATTTCTTCGTCGGAAGAATTATTTGGAATGTCCAATCAAGATTGAGAAGGCTGCAGATTAAATCTTCTTTTGAAAATGTTTTCTCAGTTTTAAACTTATTGCCAACGTCAACATAATCTTCAAATGTGAGATTTTTCGGCCAGACAACATGTTTTCGCAATGATTGTATATTAGATTATTGGAATCTTCAGTTTTGGGTGTTCTGTTTTTTCAACCCCTGGGCAGCAGGTTCAAGTTCCCAAGCTTGGTTCTTTAAATATCCGGCGGGATGGAAGCAAAACTGTGTCCTGAGAAACCGCTTGCCAAGCATCATTTGCCATATGAATAGCCACTAAGAATTAATTTTATGAATTTTGTTTACTTCTAAATTGATTAGAATACCATTGATTAGTTTCTTCGGTTACATTTTTGAAACATTGTTTAACACCTTGATTCATACGCTGTAACATACGTGTAACATTTGGGGGAAGAAAAATTATCTTTACTGCTTCTAGATTTTTAATTTCTGGAGGATGTGAAATGAAGTTCTCGAAGGTCGCTAAATCAAGATTCGGGTTGTTTGCGGGTCGTTAAAACGAGCGAGGAAAAACACTGTAAGTATTGAAAAATGGTCAGGACCTCATCCAATGGTCGCTAAATCGCGAGGGGTTGCTAAACCGGGGGTCGTAAAATCGCGAGTCTACTGTAATCAGTTTCAATATTTACTTAATCTGGACATAAAATTTCATTATAATTATACATCTTTCACTATTATTATTATTTATATTTCATTATTATTGTTATTATTATTATTCATATTTCATTATCATTATGTAAGAAAATGACTGCCTTCCCTAGTTTCAATAACACATAGAAGGGCGCTGTTGTCACATTCAACAACGTTTGGCAAAATATCCTGGATATTTTGCCAAACATGAAGTGAAGTGAGTTAAGCGAATGAGTATTGCGCAGCATTGTATATATCCGGAGAGTATGGGAATGGATCTCGCCTCGAGACCGTCTCATGTTTGTAATGATCATAATTATGGATGTTCCATTATGTTCTATTTATTTTACGGGCTTTAACGAAGTTGAGTGTAATGTTATGTGTCGTCTTGTATTAAAAACGCTGACTGTCTAACGTGAGTCAAATGTTTGACATGCCCCACACCATCAGAATTATTCATATTTCAGTATTATAACATTTGCCTTATGCCACATGTACATTAAAAACCCTCAACACGTTGAGTGCCACGATGGCTGACACTGAAGCTGAAAAATTTACAATGTTTTAAGTAATTTTTAAGAAAGTATAATCCTGTAATAAATAAAAGGTAAGTAAATTTTAAATAAATATTCAGTAATTACTTAAAACAATATATATAATTTTAGTTTTATATCACATTTTAGATCGTCAGTCATTAGTGAATGACGCGTTCTAAAAGGAAAGTTTAGTGTCAGTCAGCGGTAACTGACGTGGCGCTTAACGTGTTAATTATACAGACATGCATAAAACAGAAATTGCTATTTTTACTCTAAAACTTTATGGTTAGTAATTTGTTTTAAAAGTCCCTTATACGAACATGCAAAAATACTGCAGAAGACAAGGGAACCGTTCCCAATAACTTTCTTTAAATTATGACAATATTCTAAGAGATCACTTATGCAATATTTTTTCATTATTAATAATTTAAAAAAACATAAATAATGTTTACCGCTGTTTTCATTATTTAAGAAATGTGTATTTGAGCATCATAGATTATTCTATCTAATCATTTTATTATTTCATTTTTAGAGAGAAAGTTTACTGTATGTTATGTAATATATAAACTTTCACACTCTTTTTTTCTATCATATGCTTCAAGCATTAATATTAAAATAGAATCTATTTCTTCGAGCGAATAATTTATGAAAAAGAATAAAAAAATGCAATAAAGTTGTTATGCTTGTTTAGCCTTGTTATAATAAATTTTCGTCTCCAAAAATTACTTAGCCTACTGTAATATTAATGGCACGCAAAATAAATATATTCGTTAGATTTCCGTAAATGACAAACCCTTTAATTTACAAATGTAAATAAGTGCGAGTAGTAAGTCAAAATTAGGTCCATTTATAATCATATCATAATATTAAAATATTTATTTGCTTAAAAGACGTTATAAAAACACATTAAAAGTAAATTAAAAACTCTTTATTTACATGTTTCAACTCATTTTCTGAGTCGTCGTTTACTTGAACCTTATATCCGCTGTAATCCGTTGAGAACCCTTTAATTTAAGTAAACTTTAACTTCTGTGGTTTGGATAGCTACTTCTAATTTCTTTAAACATAAAATCATCTTTTTCCTAAATTACAAAATAATAATAATAATAATAATCGGAATTGAAATTGAAATGATTAATTTACATTTTTTTTTTCTTAAAATAAGGAATTGTTTTTTTTATAAATCCAAATAAACAGTTTCAAAATTTTATTAATCTTGTCATAATATTTCATTATTATAGAATTTTGTCTTATGTCACATGTTATATAAAAATAAAACTTCAATTAATCATAAAGACACGCATAACAACAGAAATTG
This sequence comes from Maratus speciosus, assembly GCA_963932465.1. Taxonomy (NCBI): domain Eukaryota; kingdom Metazoa; phylum Arthropoda; class Arachnida; order Araneae; family Salticidae; genus Maratus; species Maratus speciosus. The sequence continues at coordinate 168,778,594 of OZ010791.1, forward strand.
CTATAAATATTTTAAAAAAATTATGGATTTGTTTTAAATTTCCCCTATACGAAAATTAAAAAATGCTGCACAACAGAAGAAAATCATTTCCAATTACACTCTTTTAAACATGACAATATCTTAAGAGATCGTTTATGGAATAAGTTTTTTATTTATTTATAATTTAATTTTTTTTAATAATGTTTACCGGTGTTATCATTATTTAAAAAATATGTATTTGAGCATCATAAAGGATGCTATTTAATTATTTGATTATTTCATTTTTAGAAAGAAAATTTACAGTATGTTATGTAATTAAAAAACAAATCGGAGAGGAAAGTACTAATTTATAGTTTTCTATAAATAAAGGATTGTTTGTTTTATAAATCCAAATAAACAGTTTCAATATTTCATGAATCTTGTTACAATATTTCTTTATTATTATTCATATTTCCTTATTATAGCATTTATTCTTATGTCACATGTTATTAAAAAAACTTGAATTAATTATAGAAGCATGCATAACAACTGAAATTGACATAAATATTTAAAAACTTTGTGGATAAGAATTTGTTTTAAAATTCCCTTATATGAACATTCAAAAATGCTTCTCAAGATAAAAGAATAATTTCCAATTACTTTCTTTTAAAACATGACAATATCTTAAGAAATCGTTTATGAAATATTTTTTTTATTTATTCCTAATTTAAATTTACCGTTGTTATCATTATTTAATAAATATGTATTAGAGCATCGTAGAGGATTCTATTTAGTTATTTGATTATTTCATTTTTAGAGAAAAAATTTACTGTATGTTTCGTAATATAAATTTCCCCGTTATTTTTTTTTATTAAATCGTGAATTGGGGATTTTAATTATCGTGAAATTTTAATTTATATCAATTTGTAAAATTTTTCTTTCTGTCATTATCTTTATTGCATACAGAAATTTTTTTTCATTGAAAATGTCGGAGGTTATATTAAAGAATACATCTATTTGATTAATAGTATATCAAATAAAAAGCAATACTTTCTATAATTTTTTTAACTTCTATGCAGTCTTATAACACAACGAAAACTGTTAATTTAATTAATATAATACAAAAGTTTCTTGAAGATTAATTAACTTTTGTTTACTGAATTGTCTGTGATTTTCTCGTAAATTACTAGAAAAAGATTTCTTTTGTCGAGACACTCTCTGTTCAAATTTAATTAAATAAATAAATACTATCTCCATAAAAACATTAATTAAACTGTCAATAAAATCAACTTCAGCTATGTACTATGTCTTATCCGTAGTTTACAGATTTTAACTGAAACAAATAATAATTCTTCATTAATTAATTTATAATTTTCTAGAAGTAAAATATTCTTTGCTTTATAACTCCAAATAATTTGTTTTAATATCTCACTAACATTTACTCTTAAGTTTTTATAGCGTTTATTCTTATATTGTATGTTTTTTTTTTTTTTAACTAATTATTCAGATATATTAAAGATGAATAGCTATGAATATTAGAAAATTTTATAAATAGTAAACTTGTAAACACTTTAATCAAATTCGGTTTTTAAAAGATTGTTGAATATTCAAAAAAGTAATTTTAAAAAACGTATGTTTTTCAGTTTTAATTTTAACACTTTCCACCAAAGTTGAAAAGTGTTTATGAATTCGGTTTGTCTGTCTGTCCGTCTGTCCGTCCGTACTTTAATTCGCGTAAATATAGTCCAATTGCCACGAAATTGATAGATGTCATTGGGTATCACTATGGAATGTTCGGTATTGCAGATGAAGTGTATAGCATTTACGGTTCATTTACAGAGACACTCAAAATCGAAACAAACGATTTCCGTGAGAAAATCGTTTGCGGTGTATTTTAATAATATTACAGTATTTTAAACGAACTGAAATTTATATATATCACTGAGGTAAACTACACGGTGCTTACTGTAGAATATGGTGTGCATAGAATTTATCATTCATTTACAGGGACACATAAAAGCCTTTGGCTACTGAGGAAATTGAACTATTGAAGCCTATGAACAATAATTGCCTGAAGTGCATTTTAACTTGTGGTATGCTTTTTAAATTGAACTGTTTTTTATTTAAAATACACTTGGTGTAGATAAATTTTATGGATCGTATACAGGGCTGCAAAAAAATTCTCAAGTACATTTCCGTTTATTCATGGAAATTGCTGAATGGAAATTTTCAACTGTGATATTCGTTTCAATGAACTACCTTTTAGTATACTATATAGTATACATACAAATCCATAGATCATATACAGGTCACCACAAAAAAAGGATATTTTTCCGACTACTTATTGTAATAGCAGAAATTTGGTTTCAAATGGCGTTATGAGTTTTTCAAATTGTTTTTTTTACGCATCACATTTCCCATTAACAGACTGTGAAATTTTGTTACATATTCTGAATGTGTTACATAATTTATGCTGGACGCATGATTTTTCTTTCTTGTTTAAACGTAACTAATTGCTTTAGAGTATTAGTGTTATTTGATTAAACTACATATGACAGATATCTCAATTTGATCCCATTGATTGTTTAATTAACATTGTTTTTATAGACATGGTAGTTTCTTATTTAATTAAATTTTAACCGAAATGGGTTTCATGGATTTTTTCTTTTATTTGCAACTTTTTTGTTTTTATGAAGAAAAATTATTTATATTCGTCTTATTTTTTAATACATAGCTGAATATATTAGTTGATTCTATCTACAAGGTGCATACACTCCTTAAAATTTCCAAAAAGCAATGAACTACTATTTCAGATTTAAAAAAAAATTAAATCTGAGTATTCGTACTCACCTTATTTTATGAAAAAATGGTAATATTATTCTGCGATTAAGTAAAGAAAAATCCTATACAAAAATGGCGGTAAAACTGTACTGTGCGCATCCTGTATTTAATAGTTTTTTTTTTTTACTAAGAAAATTATTAAATATTACAAAATATATCAACTCTTGCGCTTTTTATCTTTTGTAATTTACAAAAACAGAATATATACACTGCATTTATTATATCGCGATGCTGTATTTCTTTTACGTTTGTTATATACAGAAATTATATATCGACGACAAAGTAACAATTTAATTAAATTTTTAATATGCGTTGAGAAAAGAATGTAGTTACCACTGTTTACGAGATACTCCAATGGAGTCAATCACACGCCAAACCACGCTCGATAAAATATGTCACTTGGTGTGAAATACATCAAATGTTAAATACTTTTAACCCTAAAAAGTTCAAAAGAAATATAAAAAAATAAAGAATGTAATATACCGGGTGTCCCAAAAAGGACTGACTGATTTTAAAATTCAATAACTTACAAACGGTAACAGATATTTAAAAAATTCTTGCAGGAGGGTTATGCATAAGGTCAAAAGTTTTATTACAGTGATTTTCAATTTTAGTTCGATTTACAAACAATAGATGGCGATGTAAGCAATAGTCGCTAAATACAGGCTCGATTTATGGTCCTTTATCTTGTTCCATGCAGAAAAAGGAGATGGAAATGTATTATCCGGGCCACGAAGTACCAAAAATCGAGCCTGAATTTAGCGACTATTGCTTACAGCGCCCTCTATTGTTTGTAAATCGAACTAAAATTGAAAATAACTGTAATAAAACTTTTGACCTTATGCATAACCCTCCTGCAAGAATTTTTTAAATATCTGTCACCGTTTGCAAGTTATTGAATTTTAAAATCAGTCAGTCCTTTTTGGGACACCCGGTAGATACTTTTCAAAAACAATTTTACCTCAATTGATTTTCTTAGTTCGAGGCAACGTATGCAGTGCACTGACCCTGCCCTTCCTGCTTTCGATGTCTTTAATTTAATGACTTTAGCTTTTTAATTTTTCCGGTGTAGGGGTCAGTATAAAAAAAAAAGAAAGAAAAAAGACCTATGATGGGTGCGAATAAGTCGAATAGTAAAATAACAATAAGCTCGACGTGCAATAAAATTATCATGCACAACTTACACAACTCGAATTCAGGCTCTTTTCTATGGTAGTTAACTTAAAAATTTGAACTGAAATTTTTATCAAGTATATTTCTTTATTTAAAAGACACCGAAGTCGAACCCTTTGAGAAGACTGAACTTCTGAAATTTTTATCTGTTCTATGTTCCTCTCTGCGCCCCTCTCCAAATCCCTTAGCACACTGTAATACATTCATTCATATTTCAAATTTTAACTGCTTTCCTAATCTTCATTCTCATCGCTTCGAAAATTGCTACCAATGCATTTAGCAAACATAAGGCGTTCGATGATTATTTGAACTTCTGGGAATGATATATTTAGATTTTAGATGGAAATAGAATGGAATAGGAATAAGTTGAGAATAGGTTTTATATCTCACATTCAAATTTAAATTTTACACCTCCATTCACATAGTGAAATACAATCTGATTTAATCGGTGTTAGGACGAAATTAACTTTCTCATCGTTGCCTAAGTATCTCTAACTCATAGAGTTGGCACGTATTAAATTGCCAGGTTTCAGTTTGACTATATATTTTGGGCATTTTATGTTAGAAATTGCTAGACTGAAATCCAATATCTTTGTGATTCAATTCATTTCATTCAGATATCTAATTCGACTAATGCAGTTCAAAACGTACTATTTTAAATTTTTAGACTTTCGTGAAAGAGTTGGTCTTAACGCTAATAAAAGGATTATGAAAAATATGTAGGTTTAATTAATATAATAGGTTTTATATCTCACAAATTTAAATTTTACACCTCCATTCACATAGTGAAATACGATCTGATTTAATCGGTGTTAGGACGAAATTAACTTTAAAATCGTTGCATAAGTATCTCTAACTCATAGAGTTGTCACGTATTAAATTGCCAGATTTCAGTTTGACTTCTTTTTCGGGCATTTTATGTTAAAAATTGCTAGACTGAAATCCAATTTCTGTAATTCAATCCATTTCATTCAGATATCTAATTCGACTCAGGCAGTTCAAGACGTACTATTTTAAATTTTTATACTTTCGTGGAAAGAGTTGGACTTAACGCTAATTAAAGGATTATGAAAAATATGTAGGTTTAATTAATATAATAGGTTTTATATCTCACATTCAAATTTAAATGTTACACCTCCATTCACATAGTGAAATACAATTTGATTTAATCGGTGTTAGGACGAAATTAACTTTCTCATCGTTGCATAAGTATCTCTAACTCATAGAGTTGGCAATTTCCAGATTTCAGTTTGACCATACTCTTTTGGGCTGTTTATGTTAGAAATTGCTAGACTGAAATCCAATATATTTGTGATTCAATCCATTTCATTCAGATATATAATTAGACTAATGCAGTTCAAGACGTACTAATTTAAATTTTTAGACTTTCGTGAAAGAGTTGGTCTTAACGCTAATTAAAGGATTATGAAAAATATGTAGGTTTAATTAATATAATAGATTTTATATCTCAAATTTAAATTTTACACCTCCATTCACATACTGAAATACAATCTGATTTAATCGGTGTTAGAACGAAATTAACTTTCTCATCGTTGCATAAGTATCTGTAACTCATAGAGTTGGCAGGTATTAAATTGCCACATTTCATTTTGACTATACTCTTTTGGGCATTTTATGTTGGAAATTGCTAGACTGAAATCCAATATCTTTGTGATTCAATCCATTTCATTCAGATATCTAATTCGACTAATGCAGTTCAAGACGTACTATTTTAAATTTTTAGACTTTCGTGAAAGAGTTGGTCTTAACGCTAATTAAAGGATTATGAAAAATATGTAGGTTTAATTAATATAGGGGAAAGTAGGGGAATGGCGCTCACTTAAGGGAAAACATGAATAGCTAGTCAAATTTGGACAAAACAAATCAATATTTTATTAACGAAGTATAACTCCAAAGCATGAGGAATAGTTTGCAATCAACTAATTTCCATAGAAGTTTTAGGTTTTTTTTTTATCGTTTTATTTAAATGACCATCAATTGAGCGATAATACCCGACATGTTAGGGTAATTGCGCTCAGAGTTTGAATACAACGTTTAAGTGAGACAAAAGTCACATATGTAGTTGTGTGGGCTGTTCATACCACTGCAGACTTTTTGAAAACACTTTACACATATTGTGTTAGACATATAGTGGGCTACTTTTTATATATATATATTTTTTTTTTCACCACTTTTTTGAAATCGTAAAATTTTCCTTGTTTAATGACACATTAATAAAGGCGAAAACAGGGAAATTTTACCATTTCAAAAAAGTGGTGTCAATCAACAAATTTGAATTTTAAAAAAAGTTGCAAACTGGCAACACTTCTTCTGGAATTCCACTCGAGCGCCATTACCCGCCATCGCCAGGTTGGGTTTTATTGCATTATAATTGGCGGAACAACGCTCTACAAAAGTAAATAAAAGCATGAAAGTACAGCTAAATGTATATATTTTGCAGACATAATGTGTAAATTAATATTTGAAAATAAGAGTGTACACATATCTTCAAGTTAGATGTTGTAGAATTTTATAATAAAACAACTTCAAACTAAAAACTTGAGAACACAAAAATACTTTCTTCCTGACGGGTACTAAATCCTTACTGGAAACTTAGGATGAAGTTCGCTATGTGCCGGTACCGATCTCACGTTTTCAATTCTATTCTATTTAGAGATATTTGGTGAGCGAGATTACCCTTCTTAGCGTCATTACATACTTTCCCCTATAGTGAAATTGAAATCTGGCAATTTAATACGTGCCAACTCTATGAGTTACAGATACTTATGCAACGATTAGAAAGTTAAGTTCGTCCTAACACCGATTAAATCAGATTGTATTTCACTGTGTGAATGGAGGTGTAAAATTTAAATTTGAATATGAGATATAAAACCTATTAGGGGAGACCGGGGGAATGGCGCCACTCGGGGTTATGCCGCCATCCCGTCTAGTTTAAAAACTAACGGCAGATTGAGATAGTGATTGCGCCTGTACTGTAGCGGTCAACAATAGAAACAGTGCTTAGAGTGAGAATGGTTTTGTTGTACGTCGTTCGCTTGTCCTAGTGAAAAATTTAGTTTTCATCTAGTTGCTTCTTATTTTGAAGCTTCAAATGAGTAGAGGTAAACACCTTTTATTGAAACATTAGGTACTTAAGATAATATTACCCGTAATCTACATGCATTTACCGACATTTTGATGCAATTTGTTGAACAAGTTCGGTTCTTCTTTAGGCTTTGCTGGGGTTTTTCCACTATATTGTCTTCTCGGGGTAATGCCGCCACCATGGCAAAGGGTGACTTTTACATTTTGATTTAAATTGTAAGCTTAGCACATTAATAAATCTAGCTTAAGGAACATTGTAATTATTCATTATTTTGATAAATTATTGCTTTCTAAACATTTTTAGTAGGTTATGTGTTTCCTAGTATCCATTTTATGTATATACTAGGCCATTATAGAGTGGCGTCATTACCCCGATACAGTGGCGTAATTACCCCAGTACCCTGGGTAATCCCGCCACTGTATAGAGGTTGAAAGAAAATTTTTTTATGTGTGCTTACTTTGCAGTTATGATTACGGTTAAATTTATACAGATACTAAAGGTAATGATTCAGCTTTAGTATTTTTACTATTAAAAAATAAACATTTTTTTGAGGTGAAAAAAATTAAATTTCCTTAAGGTGTCGCCATTCCCCCGGTCTCCCCTATATTAATTAAACCTACATATTTTTCATAATCCTTTAATTAACGTTTAGTCCAACTCTTTCACGAAAGTCTAAAAATTTAAAATAGTACGTCTTGAACTGCATTAGTCGAATTAGATATCTGAATGAAATAGATTGAATAACAAGGATATTGGATTTCAGTCTAGCAATTTCTAACATAAAATGCCCAAAAGAGTATAGTTAAACTGAAATCTGGCAATTTAATACGTGCCAACTCTATGAGTTAGAGATACTTATGCAACGATGAGAAAGTTAATTTCGTTCTAACACCGATTAAATCAGATTGTATTTCAGTATGTGAATGGAGGTGTAAAATTTAAATTTGAGATATAAAACCTATTATATTAATTAAACCTACATATTTTTCATAATCCTTTAATTAGCGGTAAGTCCAATTCTTTCACGAAAGTCTAAAAATTTAAAATAGTACGTCTTGAACTGCGTTAGTCGAATTAGATATCTGGATGAAATGGATTGAGTCACAAAGATATTGGATTTCAGTCTTGCAATTTCTAACATAAAATGCCCAAAAGAGTATAGTTAAACTGAAATCTGGCAATTTAATACGTGCCAACTCTATGAGTTAGAGATACTTATGCAACGATGATAAAGTTAATTTCGTCCTAACACCGATTAAATCAGATCGTATTTCACTATCTGAATGGAGATGTAAAATTTAAATATGAATGTGAGATATAAAACCTATTAGGGGAAAGTAGGGTAATGACGCTCAGAAGGATAATCCTGCTCACCCAATATCTCTGAACAGAATCAAATTGAAAACGTGCGATTGGTACCGGCACCTAGCGAACTTCATCCTAATTCCCAGTAAGGATTTAGTGCCCGTCGGGAGGAAAGTATTTTTGTGTTCTCACGTTATTAATTTGAAGTTGTTTTATTATAAAATTCTACAACATCTAACTTGAAGGTAAGTGTACACACTTATTTTCAAATATTAATTTATTCATTATGTCTACAAAATATATACATTTAACTGTACTTTCATGCTTTTATTTATTTTTGTAGTGCGTTGATACGCCAATTATAATGCAATAAACCCAACATGGCGATGACGGGTAATAGCGCTCGCGTGGAATTCCAGAAGAATTGTTGTCAGTGGGCAACTTTTCTAAAAGTCAAATTTGTTGACTGACACCACTTTTTTGAAATGGTAAAAATTCCCTGTTTTCGCCTTTATTAATATGTCATTAAACAATGAGAATTTTACGATTTCAAAAAAGTGGTAAAATCAAAAACCTAAATATAAAAAAAGTAGCCCACTATATGTGTAACACAATATGTGTAAAGTGGTCGTAAAGAGTCTGCAGTGGTGTGAACAGCCCACACAACTACATATGTGACAGGTGTCTTACTTAAATGTTGTATTCAAACTCTGAGCGCAATTACCCTACCATGTCAGGCATTACCGCTCAATCGATGGTTATTTAAATAAAACGATAAAAAAAATTCCTAAAACTTTTATGCAAATTAGTTGATTGTAAAATGTTCCTTATGCTTTAGAGTTATACTTCGTTAATAAAATATTGATTTTTTTGCCTAAATTTGACTAGCTATTCATGTTTTCCCTTAAGTAAGCGCCATTCCTCTACTTTCCCCTAAATCTTTTATTTTAAATGCTTTTCTTAGTATTTTGTAGAATTAGGAAATGTTCAAATATAATATTATTACAATAGAAATACAGAAATATTTCCGAATTGAAAAATTGCCCCCCCCCCCCTCCAACGCCAAGAGAGCTGATAAGATGCAAAGGGGGAAAAAAATATCGTTTTAAAAATATTTTTGTTTCTTGTAACCAATAATGCTTTTGGAACAAGATAAAGTCATGTATCTATAACTCATTCTAAACTGTATTACAATTAATCGATGAATTAAATGAATTTTATAACAAGTTATTTTAATAGTACTTATAAGTACCATCAGTAGATAAAGGTTAAACAGTTGGACTTAGCGCTAATTAAAGGGTTAGGGAAAATATGTAGGTTTAATTAATATACAGCCAAACTATATTTTATCATAGAACCTTAAAATTTGTCGGTTTAAACTTTACTTCAATTTTTTCTACCTAAAATTTAATAGAACCCAAGAGCCTAATTGAGACAACAGTAGAGGTTCCACTTGGAAAAATTAAACAACAGTTAGAAATCAATAATCAGTAGGATGTGTGAAAAAAATAACAAATTTCCTCTTAACAGTATGCATTGTAATATGCTTTGGTGTAAAGTGTGCTTTAGTTTACAGTGAAATAAATGAAAGTTATAAAAACCACTCATTCGCTAATAAATACTATTACTTTACCAGTACATGGACCTTTAAAGTAAAATATGTAACACTAAATATACCACGAACCGGTCATTTGACGACATGAAAATAATTCGATTCGAACCAGCAATTTCTTCATAAAATAAATAAAATATAAATCACACTGAAATAAGTTAAATAAAAAACATTAAATAGTTTAAAATAAAAATTTTGGTCTAAGATATTTTTATAAACTTGAGTAAAATTCAGTGTATGTTTAATGTTAAAAAATCGTATTTATCAGTCTCAAAGAAAAAAAATAATAGTAAGTCTTGCTAACTTTATAAATGTTATTTATATTTATGATTATTCAAGCATAAAATTTCCCTGAAGAAAAATACTTTATATGAGATAAAATTTACACGAGGCGGAATAAAATTATTGGACTGAAAGAAACTGTTTACCTAGACTGACAGAAAAAGTTGTATTTATTAAAGAAAGACAATATTTTTACTACGTGAAAATACCAAAACCTTTTCTTTCCCTCCGTATCAAAAAGCCTTTTTTTTTTTTTAAATTTAAATCTTACATGTTGAATAATTTCCAGAGATGCATTCTTTTAGAGTAACATAAGAAAAAACTCAATATACAGCTCATGCATACCATCAAAAATAAATAAAAAATGCTTTCAAAAGATTAAAACATCATAGAATTCCTTCGAGAAAATTAAATTATTTTATGCGATGATATTTTTTTTAATTGTTATTTCATTAAAAAGTAACATGACAAAATTTATTATATCTATACATTATTACATAAAGCAAACATATCGAAATTAAGGTAATACAGTGAAATACGTTTAACACGAAATTGAGGGGGCCAAAATTTTTCGTTAAAAGATTCGTAAAAAAAAGAACAAAACTCACAAATATTTTTGTCGTTGTTAAATTTTATTTGGATTTCCTGTTAAAGTACTAGTAGGTTGCATCCATTAGGATAAAAAGCAAGTAAAAAAAAAATATATTGTTTTTTTAGGAAAACATCAGATATGTTTTTTTGAAGTGTCTTTTTCAGCCTTCTGAGATCTAGGCTTGTTTGAATCAAACAAGGAAAGCAGTCTCTAAGTCTTCGTGCTTAGCGGTTCTTATATGTTTTCTCTCTGGCTGAAACGTACTGTGCTCAAACCTTAACGTTATGGGATCCTTGATTTTTATTATCGTTGATAAAGCAGAATTGACAACAATGCCAATCTCTTTTCAGATTTCTGTTTTCGTCCTTCTTTTTCATCAACTGCATTAAGCAGCTTCATTTTCATTTGAAGTGAAATAACAGTTTATTTTCGGACCGATTTTTCAGCCATTGTGCTCATAAAACATAAGCTAATTTACAAAAATAATAATAATAATAATAATAATAATACGAAATTCACTGATTTTCACCCAAAATTCAGTGGTTTTAACACAAAATTCACCAATTTAAACTCAAACTAACTAGATCGAAAGCGAATTTTTTCGTGTTAAACGATTTTTGTTTCGTGTTAAAAGAAAAAAAAAATTAATGAATTGCATAGTATAATGGTCGGACCGATATATCATTTCGTGTTAACCGATTTTTAATGTTAAGCGTTTTCATGTTAAACGTATTTCACTGTATTTTAATTTCCACCCCCCCCCCACCCCCCACCCCCCCCGCGGTTTCTGCTAAAAAAATATCTATGACAAAAAAAAAATCCTTCATGGTTTGTAATAAATGAATCACAATCAATAACAAAACTAATGTATAAAATAAAACTTTATAAATGTTAAGTTCTACAAGAACGCATTCAACGAAAGGTATTTTCTATTCATATTAAGTAAAAATTGCTAAAAGTGATAACAATATACTTAAAAGGCATATAGATACCTTTATTCAGATCGACATATGTTTGTCGCTCAAACGGTGATATTTTCTAGATCTTTGTTAATACAAATATTTTCGTAAAAATTTTTCAAAACATGAAATTGATAAATAAAATCACGAGGCCACATGTATAATGAAAAACAAGTGCAAACAAAGTAAAATGAAAATGTATAATGGTAAACGTGAATTATTTCCTACTATTGTTTCTTATTCTGCAGAGCATCTCTTTCAAATTTTATCTAACTCACTGGAGGCTGAATCATTGCAAATATTCTCATTGCCTAAAAAGATCTCTATTGATTTCCGGATAATGGATGTGGATGATAAATAAAATCTTGATGAATAATGTCGTCTTTATAATGTCGATAATGACGACATTATCCTTAATGTCGATAAGGATAATGTCGTCGCAATTATTAAAAATTATTTATTTTAAAAACTGTTAAGCTTGAAAACTATTAACCATCTTTTAAAAACTATAAACCCAATGAAAAAAAAATTAACAGAACCATGCACAAATATAAGACTTAACGTACGTGTATACGATTATGTTATTAAAGTCCCTGTTTCGTTCTTCTCACAAAAAAATAAACCATATTAACTAAACCTATATTTTATTATGTTCTCATTTATTATGTTATTATTATTTTTTTTTAAAAATTAAGCATTCATGGAAACGCTACTGTAAAATACTAACTTTATATACAATATATATATAGCAAAATAAAAAAAAAAATTCAAGAAAGGAATGTTTTAACAACGCTAAAATATTCTTTTTTTTTTTAATTAAATTATTTTTTGCAGTAACTATTCCCTATAAAAACTGTTAATTATATCTTTAAAACTGCATTACAAACTTTAATGGGACTATGAATTATTTCTTGAAATAAACATGAAGGAATTAATGTACTATATTTTTAATTCAATCGTTTATTTGTCTAACAAAAAGCTACCTATTTCTATTTAATTAAATCTTAATTCCTTTGCAATATACTATATGTGATTTTTTCATGTAAAATAAATTAAATAAACGTAACTATAAGCTGCTTCATTTATATACAACTTAATACATAATACAAATTTATATAATTAAATACTAGATATCTGACAAAAATAGTTGCCTTGATTTTTTTCAGGCATTGTATAAAGGTCGAATAAATAATGCTTCGTATCTGGTAAATATTATTTTTTTGATTAAGCCATATCCAGGAAGTGAACTTTTCTTATGATATTTCAATGTTCCACCAGAAAGAAGCGCGAAAATAGATTAGTTTCTCGAAGATAAGCAATTGATTATGTCTTTAACAATCGGATATGAGTCAGTGGTACATGACAAGAACATTTTTTTCGTTAAGGGTCGGCCGGTAGGATTATCATCATGATACTCAGCGTTGTGTAAATATGTATTTTGGATGTCTTAATACTTGTTCAATATATTCGTAAATGAAACAAAAATGCTTCTGAAAGTTACACTTGGAAAAATATGCCGAGAAATCACCAATTATTTTAAAAAGAATTTTTTATTGTAAATTGGACCAAAAAAAAAATATTGCTCAATGAGATATCATTTAAAACCATGGTTTGAAATAAAATTTTAATAAATAAATAATTTTATTTATTTATTAAATAATTTTATTTATTTATTTATTAAATTTTAATAAATAAAATTTTAATTAATTTTTCAACTAATTTTCAGCAATGAAATTACGCTCGAAATTATTGAATATATAATACATGAATTATCACATTGCTAATGAAGCGTAGAACCAACAATGTGAAAAATGTCCTAGCCGGGAATCGAACCCGGAACCGTTGGAATAGCACTCCAAGTGCTCTACCATTAAAGCTACGGGGACGATGCGCAGCTTAGCATTTCCCACATATGTTGGAAAGGCTGCAACTGCAGCACCACGTATTCCATCTGGTTCGATTCCCGGCTTGGACATTTTTCGCCTTGTTGGTTCTGCGCTTCGTTAGGTGATAATTCACGGTATTATATATTCAAAATATTTATATTTTATTGTTATACGGTATGATTATCATTTGTATTAAAATGTATTAAAAATTAGACAATCGCAATTAAAAAATCATATTAAAATGGTACTAAAATATAATTTAATAAGAAATATTTTTTAAAATAAATACCTCAAAAAATTTGAAGCGATATTTGTTGAATTTAGTACAAATATACATAAAATCAAAAATCTGAAACTAAAACACAGCATATTTTAGACTGGAAGCATTCGCGGGCTGAAAACTTTCGCAAGCGAACGAATGGAGCAGGAAAACATACCTCTATTAATAATAAATGTACAAGGGATGGCTATTAATTTCCAGGACTGGTGAAATAACTTCTGAAATATGAAGGTACGGTGCATAACTGTTAACACATTGAATGCCAGGTCAGTCACAGGTGACTGACACTGAACTTTCCTTTTAGGCCTCGTCAGTCATCGGTGAATGACACTTATAGATTGTGTAACGGAAATCTTATTTCGTGGCGCAAACGGAAAGACTGACAAAACAGACTTGGCATTCAACGTGTTAAATATGTTTCAAGACTGACGTAATACACTTTTGTGCGCTGCTGTACAATTGCTATAGACAAAGAGATTTGAGGGCTTGTAAAGTCCTCTTTGGCAATCCTCTCTATTTTGGACGTCAAGTTTCCTTGATCTTATTACTATCCATAAATCTTGTTTTATACTGATGTGTTCAGTTTGGGGAACGCAGCCGATGATTTCACCACATGCTTCCATTCTCATTTGTTTTTGTTCCTTTATGACACAGTGAGGAACAAATCTCGCGCAAACCTTACGTTTCCCTAGATCTTGGACCAATGCAGTATTGTTGAAGTGCCTACTAGAGTCGCGATGGTCTAGTTTACCTTCCATAGACAGTGATCCATCGGATGGTCATAATGCATGGATGTTAAGCAATATGTGGTATTTCTTACAAATTCCTGAGCATTGGGATGGTCGAAAGCAAGCAGGGTAAGTGGGGAATAAGGAAAAGGCCCCACAACCTAGATCTTGCGACAAAATTTGCCGAACTACATCCTTATCAATATTCTGTTCGTCGGAAAGTATTCGAATAATCAGTCGGTGATCCGAAGTCACAAGGTCGCGGACTTTCTCAAATGTTTGAGGCGCACATACACTGTAAAAAAAAAAAAAAAAAAAAAAAAAAAAAACGGAGATTCAACTGGCAATCTAGACGCCAGTACTATTTCCGTATTTTTACGGAAATTTCCCCCATAAATTACAGAAAATTTTCCATTTTTAATCAGAAAAACGGAATTTTTTCTGTAATTTATAAGGAAAATATTCCGTAAAAATACGGAAATAGTACTGGCGTCTAGAATGTCAGTTGAATCTCCGTTTTTTAGCCCGTTTTTTTCCAGTGTATGGGTATCGGTCGTCCAGTTGTGCGGGTCATCTTCGACGCCATCACGAAACCATTCAAAAATGCGAGAATGTGATAATGCGTAATCACCGTACACTTGCTGCAACATTTCACGTGTTTCTCTAGCACTTTTCCCCAATTTGAAACTAAATTTAATGTTTATTCCCTGCTCTATAATTTTCTCTTTAAAACAATGCTTTGACAGCGAACGTTTGTTTGCATGGTTCAACAGCAGAAATTAAAACGAGAATGACGCGCAGATACGTGGACATTCAAATAACATCGTTAACCAACTAACGAACTTTAAATTCTAATAATTGTTGCTACAGTCCTAGAAATTAATAGCCATAACTTCTAATTTCTAATTTATTATATCTATAACATTATATTCTAACGTAGATTACTAGAAAACGTGTCATAAGTTAATTGGAGACAGTAGAATGTATGCACCATTGGAAAATCATTTATGATGAAGGAATTTTTAAAAAAAAGCCAGCAGAACTTAAGCCCCACCAGTGACCGAGAGGTACTGCTCTCAAAAGCTGGTAGACGGGAGGTGCTGGGTTCGAACCAAAACGCGCCCGTCGGCCTAATCGTTCGGAGTTTCCCGTGACCTTCTTCGAACCTTGGATATCCTTGCATAAATACGGGTTAGGTACCCTTAGAAAGACCCCCACACACACACACACACACGGAGGCACTCCATCCCCCCTTTCGGGCCTATATCCCACGGGTAGATAATCGGCCGTCATAAACAACACCAAGACCAGCAGAACTTAAAAATTTTCTTTTATTCAAAACAGTAATATAAAAAATGCGTTACCTTAAAAAGAAACTAAGATTGCGAAATAAGATGTCTTAATTTTTTTATCTTCAACCTCAATTATTTTCCTGTGAAAACATTAAAAGAACAATATCGAAGTTATTTTTATTTAAAGAAAACAAGTTGGAAGCGTCTTTTCAGTTTATTTGTTTCTCAATCACATTCCAATTAAATATTTACTTTTCTGAATGTAATGTGTACCTAATTCCCCATGTCTTTCTTCAATGTTGTTCCTATTGTTTAATTAACGGTCCATTGTTTCTTTCGGACCGTTTATTTCGGGAGGAAGGGGGTGGCAGTATGTAAATTGAAAGAATGTAGATCAAATATGCGCCAGAAGAACGAAATCAAGGATTTAAATGGAAAATATAAAAATGAAATAAACTAAATTAAAGAAAAATTGCCAAAAAATCTTCGTTTAAGAAAATCTCTAAAGCATATCAAATATAAAAAGCAATACAGAAATTTAACAATTACTTATATTAAATACTAGCTAACGTACCCGGCGTTGCCCGGAATTTTAAGAATGTTTGTTTTGAAAAGTTAATTTCAAAATTAAACATACAGTATAAAATAAACAATAAAAGAAAGCAATAAAGCCATCTTTATTTTAGTTCTTCACTAAAAAATAGCTCCAGGGACCTAAAACTTTGTGTAAATTCTAATATACATGCATACACACAGGAATAGATACTATATGGAATAGATTTAAAAATTCACTTTTTTTTTTATTCTTCAAACTATTCATTTCAATTTCATTTTTCATGTGGAAATCTTGCAATACAAAAGTATTTGTTGCGGTAAGAATTTTATTGTGAATCTTTAATTCTTGGCAACTACTATGACGAAAAATGTTTAAATTTGATGGGAAATTGCTGGTAAATTGATGGTTTTTTTATTAATCAAAAATTAACAATAAATTATTTCGATTTCTGATTATTTTAGTTTCCTCGGCCGTACTTTAATACACATGTACGTAACATTTTTCAATTCTGGCTCCCAAACTGTGGATTTGTAAAAAATTACAGACAGCAGACCAATTTTCATTTTTATACACAGGCATCCCTCGACTTACGTAATATTCGACTTACGTAAATTTGCACTTACGTAGGAAATTTCGAAAATTACTTTTATGAACATACTAGCGCGTTTGATACGTATTTGCATACTTTTGATAATTGTTTTATAAATAAAATATGCAGATAAAAACCACAACAATAATAACCTTATTTTAAAGTTTCGGTGAAGAGGAACGAGTGTATTTTTTCTTCCAGCTTCAGAGCTGTTCGTTTGATGGAGATTCAAAATTGGTATAAATTAATTCATCAATGTTAAATTTATAAATCCCATATTCCACAAGTTGTGTTTAATTTTAAAAGTGTTCTTTCAGTTTGTTTTTATATTTTTTCATACATTTATTGTTTGTATCGAAGTAAATACTGCTGCATGCTACTTGATTTATAAAATAATACTGTGTAAATAATGTATATATATTATATATATATAATAAATATAGCAATTTCTGACGAAATTTTACGTAAGGAATCCACAAATTCGACTTACGCAAAAGTTTACGGAACGCATTACTTACGTAAGTCGGGGGATGCCTGTATTAGATTAAAAAACAAATTTCGAGTAGCATTTTTCAAAAGAAGAATTCAAACAGTATTTCTTTCTTTCGCCAGGAGAGGATATGCCTCAAAGAAACGCTGTCAACGTGATGTTAATGCCTTATAAAAAATAATTAATACGATTTGCTGTCTCCCCAAATAGGAAAACGTGGGTAAGTGAACAATGGTGAGATAACATCGCCGTGTCACTGTGATAAACTGCCACGAGCAGTAAGACGTTCTCGAATACATTGTTTACTAATTCCACTTTCATTTTATTTATTTCTAAAAATACAAATTTTCTAATTGTATCTTTTATAACACTGCGTGACCTATGCTCTCGGCTGTTTACGAAAATATTTAAAGGATTGTCAGTTTACAGCTTCTATTTATGTAAATATTTGAGGAAAAAATAAAGCTATTCCTGGATATCTTTCATCGTGCACAAATGACACATTTGCGAAAAAGTGCTTTTTTAATCAAAGAGGAGAAAAAACAAACTTTCTTCGACAATCATGGCATAATTATCAGGATCACATACATTTAAAAAGAAAATTAAATTGCTCTTTAATAATTATAATTATATTTTTAAATATGCATTATATTTTTTTATTGAAAATACTGATGCGAATACTATTATATTTCCAAACATTATCCATTTATAATTATAATGCATTTCAGACACTTATTAAAATTTCAAGATAAAATATCGTTGTTCGTTATTCGAAATCGTTATCAGGATCACATACATTTTGTTGTCAGTACCTCATGCAGTTCGTTATCAGGATCACATACATTTGAATAGAAACAACATTGCTCTTTAATAATTATTATTTTTTTTAATATATATGTTTTTTGTTCAAAATATTGATGCTAATAGTATTATATTTCCAAATATTACCCATTTAGAATTATAATGCATTTCAAACATTCAGTAAAATCTCTAGCCAAAATATCGTGATTAGATTGTTCGTTATTCGAAATCGTTATCAGGATCACATACATTTTGTTGTCAGTACCACATGCAGATCGTTATCAGGATCACATACATTTGAATAGAAACAACATTGCTGTTTAATAATTATTATTTTTTTAATATATATGTTTTTTGTTCAAAATATTGATGCTAATAGTATTATATTTCCAAATATTACCCATTTAGAATTATAATGCATTTCAAACATTCAGTAAAATCTCTCGCCAAAATATCGTGATTAGATTGTTCATTATTCGAAATCGTTATCAGGATCACATACATCTCGTTATCAGTTCAACATACAGTTCGTTATCAAGATCACATACATTTAAATAGAAATTACATTGCTCTTTATAATTAATAAAATTTATTTTTTAAATATACACTAAATAGCCATTACTCACCAGACACTTTCAATTTTACAAAATTTCAATTTAGAAAATTTAATTGTCGAATATTTAAATATATACTTGTCGAATTTTTTTCTGCAACTTCAGGATTGTGAGAAATATGTTTGATTTCATATTTATCAATGGCGATTTGATCAGATGGACAATTAGGGAGCCAACAAAAAATCAAAGAAGAAGAATATATGGGATCACCCTGTAAAATAAAATGCATAAAATGATCCATCGCTGTAGCCCACGAATATGTGGCTATTGTACATTATGTTTATTCATTTGTATAAGAATAGCACGGAGAAATATAGTTTTTTTTTTTTTAAGTTCAAAAAGTTCTTGCATATTTTTTGTTTAAATCATGCAGCATGCATTCAACCAAATTTAACGCCAGTTTCAGAAAATTTGACAAAATGTAGTAGAAATAATATAGTGCAATTTGAAGGTAAATATATTAAACATCTGAAGAATTATGATCAGTTGTATGAAATATCTTTTATCTGCGCATGCGCCATGATAAAAAATATCTTTGTTTCATGATTTAGTAGCCAACTCTATGGAGTAATTCATAAAAAGTAGCCATTTAAATATCGTGAAAATTCAGAAAGATATCGGTGATAGAATAACCTGATTTTTAGTTGCTCTCTAAAAGTTGCTGAATGATAAGGGATTTTCCACAAATTGTCATTTTTTATTAACTGGCTTTCAGCAAAAGCGTTTGTACTTAATGAATGTTAACGAGTAAGTTTAGAAGAAATGCATAGATTTTGATACTTCTTTTTTTCTTCGCATGGGCTCGTTCTGGTGGTTTTCCAAGAAGAACTAAAACATCAATAAAAAAATAATTTTTTTTTAAAAATTGAAAATTTATTAAAATATTAAAAGCGACGGAGATTAGTAGAGTGCTCCATTAAACTTTAACAAGTGCCTTAACCTTGTGCTGCACATAAAGTAACAAAACTATTTTTCTTTTCAATTTATTCCTTCCCTTTGTTGTTTGAAATATACTTTATGCTAAATTTCATTTATTTAAATCTTATCCTTAAATATTGTATATGAAAAACATTTACAATACATAATTATTTTAACAAAATCATACTGCTTGGTAAAGAGATCATAAGAGTTGTAATTTTTTCCATTTTAGTGAAAAAGTGCAGATCACATGACTTCAAAGTTCTTTCAACTAAGCTATTCACGAAAAATCCGGTAGACACAGCCTGATCTGTTGATAAAACTACAACTCTTATTGTTTCTTTTCCAATCTATATGATTGTGTTAAAATAATTATACGTAATTACGTAACCAACATTTATTGGAGTTTCTTTGTCTGCGGTTTATTCCGTTGAACTGTATCAAATAACAGACCCGATGACATTGTCAAAAGATTGTCTGAGTGAAATGGGTCTGCCGGTTTTGACCAGGATATCTCAGATAAAAGAGCGATGGCAATTTAAGCCAATGTGCTGTATTCGAATCTCGGCCTTTAGACTTTTCACTCACTTAGAAAAATTACAGCTCTTATGAAAAACAGATATATTTAATTTATTATACATCCCCTTGCTTTAAGAAGTTAAGTAAAATAAAAAGTATTTTATAATTCTAAATTCTCCAAAAGAATTTTACTATACATCCACTTGCTTTTAATGTTAATTAAAATAAAAAGAATTCTATAATTCTAAATTCTGCAAACGAATTACTGTGTGCTTCATTTTAGTCATAAAATACTTATATACCGGGAAAAAAAAATAAAATCCTTATAGATAAAGTTAAAAAATGCTATAAAAAGTGATAGAAAATCTTTATTAAATGTGTTTATAAATGTGTTTATAAAATCCTTATATGTAAATTTAAATATAAAATTTCTAGTGGCAATTAATGAATTGTTATCTTTTCTCTGGAGTGTTTATGAAAAGAGCCATTTGCTTTACGAAGCTCTTTTCGAACCTTTTCAATGCAATCTGAACAATGCATCTTTCCTGCATATAACATGAACGCATCTGTTTACATTTACAGACTAGCAGCAGCATCTCTAAAATATTCAAAGCGACAGACAATAACATGAGTGCTCCATCACACTTTAACAAGTGCCTCCAGTAATCATCCCTGTGCTGCATATTAAGTACCAGAAGTTCACGCTCTCAGGAACTGAGGCACTTTTCCGGCAGGATTTCCCTGCAGTAAAAGGGTTATTTCGATTTCTCTATCTCTTTTCATCAGCCTTCATGGCTTTCGAGTACAGATGGCATCAAGACAAATACCGGACTCTGCTAGTCGTAATAAAGGGTTTAGTTGCATGGATTTGCACATTTGTGATAGTGGTGGTGATAAAGTTTACATTTTACGTGTATTTTCCATGTGCTAGCCAAGCAGAGAAAGTTATTGTTGAGAAGGGTATATATTAGAATGTAAAATCCCTGTTTTCATCATGCTGTTTAGTATGTATATCAAACATGAAACCGAATACAAAATACAGGCTTTAACTACAAAAGGGATAGGGAATTGTCCCTTAATTGAGTAGTTTTCAATATAGAATTCAATATAAAGATATCAATCTTTAATGATCTAAATTTAGCGCCGATATATTACTTCTAAATTCAGTTCTTTCGTTTTATTAAAAACAAAAATTAACTAAACTTTTTTTAAATAATAAAACTTTGTATAAATCACCATAAAAATATAAAGAAACAGACGCGTTTCGAGAAGAAATTATAACAGCCGAAGTAAACACGTGACCGTAAGGGGACAAGGTCACAAAACTGCGTGTTTTTTATATTTTTTTGATAATTTATACAAAGTTTTATTATTTAATTGTGAAATAAAATTAAAGAAAAACTCCTTTAAAAGGTACATTTAATATAAAAGATGTCACAATATAAAAGATGTTATTACACTTTTTAAAAACTTAAAAAATTTCACAATATTCGCGCCGAACGCTTTCGATCAAACCTTGATTGTCATCAGACGAGCTTTGCGCCCAGACACTTCTTAAGGCTCCTGGCCCTGCCGGCGAAGACACTCACGAGCTAATGCTAATCTTATAGAGAGGGTTTTATCTAATATTTCGTTTGCATTTCGATATTTTTAAATATTTTTTTTTTCTGCATTGGATAGCCGAGGTCCGTCTGTACATCGCACCTTTTTTACTATTTCAATTTTGGTCGTAGAAATTTTTTTTTTAAATTACTTTTATTTTCAAAACCGGTTCTGAAAATAAAAGTGTCATTCTAAAAAATATCTGCAACCAAAATCCAAAAAGTAAAAAAGGTGTGATGTAGAGACGGATCTCGGCTATCCAATGCAAAAAAAAAAAAAAAAAAAAAATTAAAAATGTCGTAATGCAAACGAGATATTAGAAAAGTCCCTCCCCATAGGATTAGTATTAGCTCGTGAGTGCCTTCACCGGCAGGGACAGGAGCCTTAATCGTACTTTCGTCCTCGGCTGGACAACTAGGTCTTAGTCCATACTACAGCGGGGGAGGGGGGGAGACAGTAAAAGAGTCGAATTTACAGTGGGTGGGGAAGGGGGAAGAGGGACAATAAACTGAATATTTCTATCCAAGCCTAACAATACATCTTCAATTTTAAAAACTTTAACCATATATTCGGAATGTTATAAGACATATTATCATTAATAGCCTTATTATTTTTTATTAAAATTTCTATGGAGGGCTTGAATAGAAATGTTCAGTTTATTGCCCTCCCCCCTCCACTGTAAAATGGACTCTTTTACTGTCCCTCTCCCCCTCCACTGTAGTATGGACTAGCCTGGTTGTCCCCCCGAGGACGAAAATTCGATTAAGAAGTGTCTAAGCGCAAAGCTGCCCTGATGACGATCAAGGTTTGATCGAAAGTGCTCGGCGCGAATATTGTGAACGTTTTTAAGTTTTTAAAAAGTGTAATAACATATTTTATATTGTGACATCTTTTATATTAATTGCACCTTTTAAGCAAGTTTTTCTTTAATTTTATTTCGCTATGATTCAAGGTGAATATGACATTTCCAACGATCTATGTTTATTCATATATTTATTTTGTATTTAATTGTGGTTTATCGCCAGTTTTTTTTATGCTGTTTCATCTAAATATTTTTTTTTATTTACCGCTTAATTAACTTCGTCTGGGAGAGGTTTTCAAATATAATTATAAAATAAACATAAACATTGTATAACTATTTTTTTTTCTGCCGAGGGTGGACAACCACATTACATGTTACAACCAACATAAAAGAAAACAGAATTAGAAAAGAAAATTTAGAATGCATCTGTTTCAATATTTCATAAGAATGATAAAATACAAAGAATAAAAAACAGCACGAGAAATACTCCTAATGTACAGCTATAGTCTTTTATTCTGTCTTTTATAAGCTTTGCACTAAAAAAGAAAAAGCACTTTTAATAAATCTTTCAACCAGACGTATGCTAAATTTATTCTCGCTGTTTGTACTTTTTTATATTGGCTTTTACATGTAGTGTTATTCATCTTAATAAAAGAATTTTATCTTTTTTAGCGATCTAATTAGGATTTCAACTCTTAGATACCCTCCTGCCCCGCTTCGCATTTGTTGTAATAATTTTTGTAAAATAACTGGTATTCATGAACTTATTTGTACATTTTATTGAATTATTAAATATGCAAAAACATTTGATAACATTCAGTTTACTTCTTCACTATTATTTTTTCTAAACATTTCAGATCAACTAGTAAGCATTGTATTGCTCTAACATTTTGTAAGCTACATATGTTAATTAGATGAAGTTCGTTAGCTTTTGGTTTATATAATTGTAGGACAAAAATTGGGAATCCAATCTTAAAAAATTAAAAATGGATAAATCAGTGTATGAAATTGTAATCCACTGCACTGGAAAAATATTTTATATTTAAAAATTGCTTTTATAATGTTACAGAAAAAACTGAAGTGCATGCAAATTTTCAAATTTTTCGCGCTTTCTCAAAAATTCGATTTTAAAAAAGGCTTTTGATACACCGTACTTCATTTTAATTAATCTTTAAAAAATATTCATTAAATGCAGTTCTCATAAAATCAACTTGAAATTGTAATTTTTACGACCTTTTAAATACTTCATTTTTGCATTATCTTAAAACATTCAAATTGCCTTAAGGTTCCTGTTCTTTCCGACTTGGGTTTTTCCCGATAAATCTCCTGACTTCAATCGATATGAGAAAAGGTCATATTGATCCAACGCGAACTTCTTTTCGCCCCTGGACATTTCAAAAGTAAACACAAGATGTATAGTTAACAAGGCGTAACCAATGATTCGATTTCTTGTTAAAAATTTCTGTCCGTATTTTGGCAACAGGTGATCAATTTTATTAGTCTTTGTATCGTATATACAACAATGTTCTAAAGGTTACTTCCTTTAAAACAGCTAAGCTTCGTTAAACAAAAGAATGCATTTTTTTTTTCTTGTCTGTCTTTTATCTGCTATCACTTGTTTCTTGAATTATCCTAGAGCGCCTTAATTCACTTTTATTACAAAGAACTCACATGTTTATGTCACTGCTGAAATCCTTCCTTTTCATTCTAGATAACAATGGAATGAAATACGCCTGGGAGAATTAAGTTTCTAATTAAACAATCGGAGTTTGTTACTAGAAGAAATTTATCTTGTTAGGATAGTTAAAATAACTTTTATCTGCGTGAAATCTGGATTAGGGGCATTCTTTGAATTAAATGCAGCAAATAAAATTGTGTATCTTCAGTACTTTTGTAAAGAGACAGTTTTTATTTCTAAATCATAGGATTTTTTTTTATAAATTTGCAAATTTAAAAAAATAAATAAATACATTACAATAGCCAATATTTTTTTATAGATTAACCCTTAACGGTCCGGAATTATTTCAAGTTTACTTCCCACCAGGTACAAGCTATTTTTCATACAAAGAGAAACTGTGTACTCAATATTTTTATACCAAGTATAGAAAATAAAATATTTATATTTTAGTGAAAATTTATTAATATATATTCAGGGTGATAGGATAACAAGGAGATTTAAATTTTATATTCTTTTAGGGTATGGTACTTTTCGGAGCACTCTCCATTATGAATCCCTGGTTTTCTTTTAAGTGGAGCTCCCAAAATAATTGCAAAAATCTATTTCTCGAAAATGTATTTGAAAAAAATGTTATCTTACTATTATTCCTGGTTGACTAATATATTTTTTATGTTTGCTAAAGGCATTGTTCTATTGAAAATTACTCACTAATGTTCTGAAAATCATATTCACATTCAATTCGCACCTCGGTGTAAAATGTGAATTTTTGTTTAGGAAACTAATTGTATTTTACTAAATGATGTAATTATTAAATATAATAGATACACATAACATAACCTATAAAACAAGCTCTAAAATTGTTTTTGCCGCCTACGCGGCATTGCACCCAATAAGTAAAAGTGCCATGCCGCTTATATGGCGGCATTAGTCCGTTAAGGGCAATACTAGACTATAGTAATTATTATGAGGGGTAAAAATACAGACGTTTTATTAAAATGAGAAAAAAAATTATATTAATTTTGATTCTGATAATATTCTCTTGCGTTTTCTACAATGGTACTAAGTTTCAGAATAAACCTAGTTTGCTATATTGAAGGTTATGCATTATAGGGTGAAACATTCAATATTCGCGTAACGAAAATGCTTTATTATCTATAACCAGAAAATAAACAAAATTTATTCGTAGCTTTATTGTTTTAATTTTGAACTTTTATTTATAACAGATAGCCAAAGAGAAATGCGTAAAAGGAATAGAATTTTTCAAGGGTAAATTTATATTATGTGATCTGTCATGGTATGTGGAACGAATTTTGACAAAACCAGGAAAATAGCTTTTTTTTCGTATATTTTGATGTACTGCTATAATTTGTCAAACTTGTGAAACTTCAATGCTATTTTATAGATGTCTATTAATTATTTTTTAATCAAAATTACAAATTATTACAAAATGCTTTTTTTAAAACATATAATCTTAATAATTATGTATTTTATACAAAGGAATCTGGTTTAAATATTATAGTCTAATGTAAGTAAATTTTGTCCCGTTTTCAATATAAAGTTTATTCGGAATTCGCACAGAGATTTTTAAAACTGTTGATATTTTTTTTGGCGATTATCAGTCTTAATTTTTCGCGTTTCGAAGCGATTTTTCGATATTCGTAAAAGAAATGCGATTTCAATCTTTTAGATAATAGCAAATTTTGTCTTCTGCATTTAAAAAAAAAAATCTGGAATTTTTAATGCGACTTTTAGAATTTTTTCGCATCCGGCGATTTTTTGACATTCATAACACGAATATACTTTCAAACTTTTAGCCCAAAATAGTAAATTTTGTGCTTTGCTATTTTTGAAATTTTTTTTTGCAAAATTTTCAGGCGACCTTTAAGGGTTTTTTTTTTTTTTTTTTTTTTCGCGTTTTGCGATAATTGTTTGACATTCATAAATGAATCCAGTTAGTTTCAATCTTTTACTCCAAAACAGTAAATTTTGTCCTCTGTAATTTTTATCTTTTTGTGATTTTTGACGTTCTGCGATAATTTTTTAACATTTATAAAAGCATCAGTATTTTAGCCCAATACAATAAATTTTGTTTTCTGCTATTTTCACTTTTTTTAGAAATATATATGCGATTATATTCAACCTTTTAGCCCAATGTAGTAAATTTTGTTCTCTGCGATTTTTGAATTGTCACCGAGATTTTCATGCGCTTTTTCGCTTTTCGCGGCGATTTTTTGACATTCGTAAAAGCATCCATATTTTGGGCCAATACAATAAATTTTGTTTTCTGCTATTTTCAAATTTTTCCAAAATATATGTGTGATTTTTAACATTTTTTCGCGTTCCATGACGATTTTTTAGTATTTTTTTCTGGAATTGAAAGAACTCTTCGGTAAATTTTGCTACTTCCACAATTAAATTCAAGTTGGAAAAATGGCATATCGGTTAGTATATCAACAAATTAGGCCCATTACATTTGTCCAGAGCTTGACAGATTACATCAAAAGTTCCCCGGTTCAAATCCCGACTTGGATACTTTTTCACTCAGGTGGAAAATTTTCAACTTTCATGATTTATTTGCCATTTAGAATACTTGTGTTAAAATTAATCAAGTTTTGTGTTTGTTCTTCTCCCAGAAATTCCTGTACATGGGCACGGTCTAATACTATTGCAAGTCAGTAAGTAGGCTACAAAAGCCAATAAAAAAAAAGAGGGAAACCAAGATACATACTTGAAAATTATGTTTATTTATGTTTGAAGTACAACCGGCCAACAACAGCCCTGTCAAGACTTAACCAGAAGCAGAATATACAAGTTAATTTCGAAGATGTAAAAATTATATGCCCCTTAAAGATTTATCATGATTTAAATATCCGTGAATCAATAGAAATATTACTAAAGAAAATATTGTTTGTAATGACGCTTTATCCTACAACATATCCAGAATTTGTCTCAGTTTACTTAAAGAATCATAAAACAAGTAATATTCCACGTTCCTCTATATCCATATTTTCTTAATGTTTTCCGGATCTAAAAATTGACTTTCCCTTTGACTCCTTTCGACACTAACTACGTGAAATTTGAAAATTAAGACGTTAATAACAGTATTTTTGTATTCTCTGACGAAGGCTGTATTTATAGCTGAAAGTGTTAAGAAGTATTAAAGTAATTTAACATCTTTTAAAATATTTTTTGTCATCTTTTACTTATTTTGCACATAGTGTAATTTTAAGTTTAACTTTTTAAAGATGAATTTAGCATTCTATTTATTTATTTGCTTATGTTTATTTCTCTGTATACTCGCCATTTACATGGATACATTTGTCCCATCACTTTATGAGTTTCCCAATATCTGCTGCATAAAAGTTTTTGAACTGCTCCCTCAGCCATCTATGTAGCTCACATTCAATGTCTGCGTCAGTCAGCTATAGGCTAAACTATGTGAACACCGTATTCTAGTTGCTATGCTGTTTAATGTTGTTCGGCTGTCAGCTTTAACCATTTCCTCCAATCTTCCGCACTGTTTCTACTGTCGCAATCTCAACAGGACGACCACTTCGTTCTTCGCCAACAACTTTTGAATGCCGCTGCTCATCTTGTACAACTGCTGTATGCTGCTTCATAAATTCGAAATTAACATCTTACAATTGGGTGGAGCCGCCACGAAAATGACATATTTATAACTAAAATTACTACTAATTTCCGACCCATCATGTCGGTTTTGTAACCTCTACTTATTGACTTTCCCTCGTATTTACAAGAGAAAATTATGTTAATAATATGAACACTATAGCAGAATTTTCCAACTACAAAGAAAATTCTACTGTAAAAATATAAAATTATTTGAATAAGTAGGAACAGACATTTTCAAAATATGTGGGAAATTAAGTGACAAAAAATTATTAAAATTATTACAAATAAAAAAGATTACTGATTCGGTAGATGACTCTAGGTCAGTTAAAAAACAGCAATGGGTGATATTAATATCTTGAAAATTGCATTCAGACATATCCTTCAACAGACAAAGAACTTAAATAATTATTAGAAATAAAAGGACTTACCTAAAAAACGTAGAAATAACGAATTAGAGCAAATGTAACTTGACCATTTTTTTTTCAGAAAAAGTAATATTTTTAATTAAGTATATATTTCCTTCTGCTTTATTTGATTTATTGCTATTATATATACGATAAAGGTAAGGTATTTTTCGCATTTTTAAATCAATGTGCTTCCAATAATTTTAATTTCAGAATATAATACGCTTTTATAATTTATTATGTTTAAAACTATTTAAAACTATTCGAAATATAGTAAAGAATTCCAATTATACACGGTAAAAAATTTACGTAACGTTGCTCCATAAAATTGGTGGCAGCTATGCTGCCTCCGTTTTATTGAACAATTTAACCGATATAACTGGTGTTACGTTACGCTAATGTGTAATGTTACACCAGTTATATCAGTTTAAATTACGCCATTATATAAG
The DNA here is from genome assembly GCA_963932465.1 of Maratus speciosus. Classification (NCBI taxonomy): domain Eukaryota; kingdom Metazoa; phylum Arthropoda; class Arachnida; order Araneae; family Salticidae; genus Maratus; species Maratus speciosus. Next base: position 168,807,660 of record OZ010791.1, read on the forward strand.
TTAAATTACTCCGCATAATTGAAGCGAGCATGTTGACACTAATTTTATGGAGTAACGTTACATACATTTTTTTATGTAGTATTTTTAGATAAGTGATTTTTCTTTAGTGATAAAAAAAAAAAAACAAGCTTTATTCTATATTAGAATCGGATAATTCATACTTTTTTCTCGATCCCCGCTAGTTTGACTGTATATCTTTTAAGATCTATTCACGACAACAATGAAGGTCAAATAACGGCACTTTCAGCCGTTTACCAGGATGCATTGCTCGGCACAGGAAACTCATATTAGGCGTTGTTCACAGGAAACGTTGGGAGCAAAGTGTTTAACCCTTTTATATATTGAGTTACATAAGTATCTAAACTTAAATTATTTTTTAAATAACTGGGAAATGTCCTCCAAAAGTATTGCATCAATTGATTCATTTATTTCATCAACATTAACTGATCTTTAAAAAATATTTATTTTAATTCAGATTATTTAGTTGAATAATGTTGATTTGTTCCCCGACTATTCTCGTTCCGACTCGTAGAAGTCGTTTGGCTGTACTCTTCATGTATTTCATGCACTTGGCTGCTGTTAGCATTAACGACCAATCATATTTTTCATCTGAAAAATACGTGGAATATGCAAGTAAAAAAAGTCAAACTGATTTTTAAAAAATAAATACTATTTTAGCAAAAGAGATTTTTTTAACACCAGCTTCTAAACAAGTGGTACTCACTTCATTCACGTTCTGCATGCATATATAAATATAGATATTATTTTGTAAAAGTAATTTTTTTAACTTCGCAATTGTTTTTAAAATACGATACAATAAAAATAACCACAAGGCATATTCAAGGTTGGGGTAGCACGTTTTGAAGTTTATTCCAACAGAGTGAAAAATGTCCAGACCAAGAATCGAACCTGAATACTTGGCGTGCCGTGCCAATGCTTTACCTGTTAAGCTATCCGGACGATACCGGGCTGACATAATCCAACTCTTATTTGTGACAAATAAGAATGGATCATGTCAGCCAGGTATCGTCCATGTAGCTTAACAGGTAAAGCAGTGGGCATAATCCACTCTTACTTGTGACAAATAAGAGAGGATTATGTAAGCCAGGTATCGATCGGATGGTTTAACAGGTAAAGCATCGGCACGGCACGCCAAGTATCAAGGTTCCATTCCTGGTCTGGACATTTTTCGCTCTGTTGAAATAAACTTCAACTGTGCTACTCCAGCCTTGAATATGATTTAATCCAGTTGGAATAAATAATAGTTCTCTTCATTAAAAACACAAGGTTTTTATTTTTGTTTTCTGATACATAACACTAATATTCAGTGAAATGTTGCGAATCTGATATAGTATTTTATCTCGCATTCGGCAATCAGCCACATAAACTAATGGACATTATCCTCTACTCAGTTAAGGGACACCGGGTTTCAGTACTTAAAAAAAATTGCATTATTTATTTGCTAAATAAAATGCAGGGTGTATAAATGAATGTACCTGTTGCAATGGTATATTATAAGAGTTTAATTTAGACTATTTACAACAAATCATGCATCAAATTGTAAATAAAATAGCCTAGTTTTTTTTTTTTTTTTTTTTTTTGCAAATGTTCAAAATGTGCACCTTTAGTTCTACTGCACACATCCAACCTAAAGTCCAATTCTTCCCACACTTCGGTTAACAAGTCCGAAATAATGGAAGGCATAGCATCTTCAATTCTGTGTTTCAACTCTGGCAAATTATTAGGTAGTCTCGGAACGTAGAAAAGATCTTTCATAAAGCCCCAAAAGAAAAAATCGCATCGCTTTAACTGCTTTTAAATCTTCAGTTTAGCAATAACGCTTTACGCTCAGGAGTCGCCAATTTGTGTGTGGCTTTGCAAGCGAGTCAATGACAAAGCAGTACTTGCGCATGCGCTTACCTTAAACTGTTTGAGTTACTTTTGATTTGCACCCATGAAACAACACATCACAACGCTCGCAGTTTATTCTATTAAAATTTATAACTGGGACAATATTTTATGGACACAGTATACTTCAAAGTTAAATAAAGCAAACCGCATATTTCTACTAAGATATAACAATTTCTCTGTTGTACTATAAGTCCTGCTCCGCCCGTTACTAAAAGTTAAATCCCATTTACCTCAGAACGGAATTTTTCATAATTTGTCATGTTTAAAAGGATCTATCCAAACTTTCTTCCAAGATATCTGTATGAAATTTTGTACAGAGTTTTCATGTTATGTGTTAATAGGTTGTCCTAAGGATTTTTAACTCTATGTGAAAATTTTCAAAATATATCTCTTGCAGTGTAAATCTCTCTCCCTTTTTTTTAATTAAAAATTTTGTACATAATATTTTTATAAATCCAGATTAACCATCACAGTTTAGAAATTAATAATAAACCTTTTCTGCACACAATAGTGAAAATGAAAAGTAATGAAATCGGGTATCTAGTTTGTGAGTTATATACAAAATTAAACAAGTTTAAAAATTATTATTTTTTTTTTAATTTCAAAAGTTAAAAAAATTATCTGAAAATTAATCTTTATGGAAAGACGCATTTCAGGTAAAAAATTCATTAAAAAATACCGTTAAATAAAGAAAATGAAATATTGACCGCCAGACCCCTTAATATGAAATTGAAAAAAAAAAACTGTTTAAAAATAGTATTTGCTTATTAATAATTAGTATACATTGGTACCTCTTCATTTAATAAATAAACAGTTAAAGGCTAAGAAGTTGAATTTTGCTACAAGTGTACTTTTTTCTTTTAATTAATACATTTTGAGGTAATGTTTTCTTTAAAATAAATCCTACTTTTTTATTTATTTTATTTTATTTTATTTATTTATTTATTTATTTTGTGTGTGTGTGATACATGAGAGTTGGGGTATATTCTGCTATCTAAAATGCATATATACGTTACCTCTTCATTTAGTAAATGAACAATTAAAGATCTTGAAGTTGAAATTTGCTATAAATGCACTTTTTCTTTTAATTGATAAATAATTTTGAAAACATAATTTGAATTTGATGCTTGTTCTCAAAATCCAGATTTATCCATATTCAGGTTTTTTGATGAAAATCATGACATTTCGTTACATGTCTTCCGTTCAATAAATACGTCCTAAATGCGTTCATGCCTCGCTTTTTTTTTTTTTTTTTTTTTTTTTTTTTTTTTTTTTTTTTTTTTTTTTAATAATAGCTAATATTAGGTTGAGCAAAAAGTTCTGGGAAATTTTTAATCTAATAGTTACCAGAGTTTGTATCGTTAGGAGTACTAGTGGTACAGTTCAGCCGTCACTCTATCCGATTATGTCCTCTTCCGATCAATGCAACACTTTTTCAACTGCCGTCGATTTGAATGCTTTAATGAAGTTGAAAAAGCAAGTCAAGAGTTTTTCGATTCCAAGGTGCCGCCATGGTACTTCCAGCAAATCCGGAATCTGGCAGAACGATGGCAGAAAGTCGTGGACTAGGATGGTCTCTACTTTCAAGAATAGTTCTTGTTGCTTTTGTTGTTAATTTGAACATAACAACACAACTTTCACAAATTTCCCAGAACTTTTTGCTTAACCTAGTAATAGCAATTCATTACATTTTTATGGTATCTCGTACACAGAATTAAACAGCGAAAATTAAAAATTAAAGAATAATTAATACTAATCAGCCAGGAGATCCCTGGTTTGAATCCTAGTCCGGACATTTTTCGCCCAGTTGGAAATTTAGTTTTATTATGATTTATTTACCAATTAAAATAATTGTGTTAAAATTAATCTAGTGTAATTAATACTAGTTTAATTCACTTTCAGAATGACAGGGTTGGGTTGGGTTGATTTTTGACGGCCAATTATCTACACGAGGGATATAGGACCTAGGGGGAGTGCCTTCCGTGGAGGTCTTTCTAAGGGAACCTAATCCGTATTAACGCATGGAAATCCAAGGTTCGAAGAAAACCACGAAAACTCCGAACGATTAGGCCGACGGGCGCGATTGGGTTCGAACCCAGCACTTCCCGTCTACCAGTTTCGAGAGCAGAACCTCTCGGCCACTCGTGGGGCCTCAGAATGACAGATATTATTATTCCGAATATTTATTTCATATTTCATATATATTTTAAGAAATATTAAAAAAAAATCAATTGTAGGTTATAAAACGTATTATGAATAGATTTCTAGAACATTTAAATGAGTAAATTCAAAATTACGATTCTTTCCGCCACGCAGTTTGAATTATATGCTTAAAAATCTATACGCATTGCAGTTTGTTTTACAACTATTAAAAATGAATTTAACATTAAGAGTTCAAAATTTTAAACCTGCATCCTTTTTAAACTACAGTAAACTCTCTGTAAGGCGGACTCTGTGTAAGACGGAAATCTGTCTAACTCGGAGGGATTTTCAAGTCCCTGCGAATCTATAGCCATAGAGTAAAATTTGTCTAAGGCGGAATATTGTCTACTGCGGAAAATTTTCTTGGTCCCGATCGATTCTGCCTTAGTCAAAGTTTACTGTAATTCTCCACTTAACTTCCCATTCGGTATTCTAAAGTAAATTTTTCTGAAAATTCCAAATATAATGTCAAAATTAGGTCTTCGTATTGAAAATTTCAGAGTTTGATACGATTTCTCTATGAACACGGCCCCTAAGTATTTTTTAAAGCATAAATTGAAAGAAGACATAATCGAATGACTATTTTAGGTTTTCCTACGATAATTTGGGGATTAAAAGACATGGGATGATTTTTTTTTTCATTTTGTGACGACATTATATATAAATTTTAAAAAACGTAAAGGAGTAAAAACTCAAAAAATGATTTTAATTCGTTTCCACTTCACCAGATAAATCACAAATTATTCACATTCCATATCCTTTATAATAATTTAAGTTCATAGTTTACAATGCACGCATATAAGTAATTTATATAAATTATTTTATTTCTTAAGTCACGTCTGAGACATTAAACTATTCCTGTCTTTGATTTATGATGTCGTCATGAAATTTTGCGCTAAAGTTATATCAGGACTTTAATCGTGACATTACTGACGCAGAAATAACTTTTGGTACAACACGAACGTCAATTTTTCATGACTTAAAGGAAAGGAAACATAAGGTAAATAAAAGCAGCCTGGACCCCCGCAAGGAAGTTTGAAATATGAAATATTACCTCGGATGACATTTTTCTGAGCCCCCTGCAAGCTTGTGGGTATGTCTGGATATATGCCTGGATTTAATATGTTGAAAGATGGCAACGTTATTTTGTTGTGGTTTTGAAGCAGGAAACAAATATATTAGTGTATTAGGTTTCAGAATATATACAAGATTTACAGATAGAACTTTTGATTTTATTTTGTTCAATATATCTTGATTAAACCTTAAATGCACGACTTTATTTTGTTTCGAAAAAAAAATATTTATATGATTCTAAGAAAGGTTTATTATATGGGAAAAATATTGAAGAAATTCAGAGGTGCATTTTTCGTATTACGTCAACTTTTTTCTTATGTTGCACATATGCAACACAAGTAAAAACTACTCTCATAACTAAAATAATGAAAAATTATTCAATACTGCTTGATTAACCTTTAAATGGAATATTTTTTTAATTTTGTTTCGAAATATATATATATGATTCTAAGAAAGGTTTATTGCATAGGAAAAATAATAAATTAATTTAAAAAAAAACAGATGCATTTTTCGTATAATACGTCAACTTTTTTACTGTGTTGCACTTCTGCAACACAAGTAAAAACCACTCTGATAACTAAAAATAAGGAAAAATTAGTAATTATTTTAATAAATACAGTAGAACTCCAGTTATCCGAACCAAACTCCCAGACCACATCCGGATAATCAAAAATTCGGATAATTGGATTTTTTTCGAAAAAGGGTCTATTTTATTAATTACTGTATGTATGTTGAAAAGCGGAGAAAAAAACTATTTTTAAAGAAAAATAGTTTTTAATTAATTAAATGAAAAGCAACACTTTTACATGTTAAGCGTACTTACAAGTGCTGTACATTAGTTCAGTATGTACAGTCGTGGGAAAAAAAAGTAAACACCCACTACTAACTCTTCAACAAATTATCGTAGACGGAAGTTACTGGTACCAAACGATTTGAAATAAAGTCTACTTTTAAATGATGTATATAAAGTTTGCTTAGGGGACCATCTACATATTAAAACGAATCCAAACCTCATTTTTTTCAATGGCAGTACCCAATTTTAACGCGATATTTCAAATCTTCTGTTCAAACTATGCCTAGACACCAAATTTCAAGTCATTTGAATGATAAGTTTTTGAATTATTAACATTCAAAATTTAGTGCTTCTAATGTTAAATTACATTTTCATATTTTTATTTATATCCCTGAAATTATGCTCCTAATGTGCTAATTTTTTGTGTAGCAATAATGCTAATGTGCCCAAACATAAATACGCTGAATTTGCAATTTTTATAATTTTATAATATGAATTATGAAATTAATATTCGAAAAAATTATGGATCGCAACCTACAATTTTTTTGATGGATTTAGATTTATTAAGTCCTGCTTTATGAAAATCCGAAATTTCACATTTTTCTTCCAAATAGTTTTCAAATTATGCTAAAAAAAACGGCAAAATGATGGTTTAGGGGGCCGTCTATTATAGAAGTGAGTAGATATTTTGAAATTTCTTCTGCTGTCCCGTTACCTAACAGGCTTCATAAGGTGCCTTGATCCAGAAAGGGGCTCTCTCGGTTAACAATCGAGTAACGAACTTCAATTTGGATACAGCCCTTAAAATACGCTCGTTTTAAAATAATTAATTTCTCGGAAACTTATGGTATGAATTGCATAAAAATTTGTTTTTAGGCTAATTGAAGAGTGTAGAGTTCATTTATGCTGTCAGAATTGGGTATTGCCATTGAAAAAAATGAATTTATGGTTCGTTTAAATATGTAGATGGCCCCATAAGCAAGTTTTATATACATCATTTATCAGTAGACTTTATTTCCAATCGTTCGGTACCAGTAACTTTCTTGTACGATAATTTGTTGAGGAGTTAGTAAGGGGTGTTTACTTTTTTCTTCCACGACTGTACGTAGTGTACTGTAAATGAAAGTCATTGCTTGCTGAACATCTTGGTCAAAGTAAGCTGTTTGACAGTCTTCATCCGTTTTCGGGCCGCCAAGTCGCGCATCCGCTTGACAGTGAGAAGTTGCATGTGGCCACACTCGGGCTGACGCTCCATCCACTTTAACGCAGTTCCAAAACCGGCAAATGCTTCACTAGCTGATGGTCTAGCTCTGCTTCAACTTCGACAACTTCGGTCATCTTCTTCCTCGACACTTTCTTCTCTCAAACTTTCAATATTTATAATCATTCTTTTGCGAATTGCAGTACGTTGAAATTCTGAAAGCGATTCGGATAACTGGGGTTCTACAGTATGAATATAGATTTAAAAACATGTCGGTGTGATTCTTTGAATAGCTGCAGATATGCGTGTAATAAGTTCGCCGACCTCAGTTGGCAGCGGTGTAACAAACACCAGATATTTGACGCCCCCCCCCCACCCCCCCCAAAAAATGCTGAAAAAGTGTGGGTTGAGTTATCGTAGTCACTCGATGGCGTTCGTATTTCTGGAGGTGATCACATTGAACACTTACAACTGTGTTGAATTTAAGCTTTCAAGTGATCGTTTTTATTTCCGATGAACTACAACGTTGTGCTTCTTTTGCTTTCTTTTAATAGCCTTGCAAAGTTAGGATATTCATTTGTGTACACCTTGTACATCCAAAAATACTCAACTACACTCCCATTTAAACATAACATTTTCATAACATATATCATATTAACTTTAAAAAGTTCACTGTTTTACTTAAAAGGCGATTAAAATAATAAAAGAAATATTACAAGTTAAAATATATACATTTTATTTAAAACTTCTTAGTACTTTCAAGCTTTTCCAAGCTCTTCATCAGAGAATATTTTAATAACTAATTTCTGTTCTTTTATACAAATATGTCGCTTCGTTTTGAAAATGAGAGAGCCAATAATTATTAGAGTTGAAAGTAGAAATAACAATTTCTTGGATTGAACTTAATGACAGAAATTATGTATTATTATTAACTGCAGTTCCATTTATTTTTTCAGTCTGTTCTAATACGTCACTAGTCACTTTCCTTTTTAAATGCGTAGTTGGACAGTACTTCTACTATAATTATTGGCTCTCTCGTTTTCAAAACGAAGTGACGTATTTGTATAAATAAACAGCAATTAGTTATTAAAATATTCTCAGATGAAGAGCTTGGAAAAGCTTGAAAGGACTAAGAAGTTTTAAATAAAATGTATATTTTCAACTTGTAACATCTCTTTTATTATTTTAGTCACCTTTTAAGTAAAACAGTGATCTTTTTAAAGTTCATATAATACATTTTATGTTTGAATCAAGGTGAGGTATTGCATTTCGTCTTATGATATTTTTCATAACATTTTCTATTATTTTGTTATTTAACCATGTTTTCCTAATAAAATAATATAATTTTATTTTTATTGTTATTGTTTTATATTGCCCGATTATTTATGTTTTTTTTTTTTTTTTTTTTCAGTTAACCTTTTCATTTATGTGATATCTGGCTCAGATAAGGTAAGTGAAATCTTGTAAACTTTTTAAAATACATTTGCGAGAAAAATTTCTTTATATAAAACTCAATATTTGTAAATGTGCGACTTTCTTTCAACAAGAAAATCCGCAATTGCATTTACATGCTAAAATTAAGGAGTCAAATTAAATAAGAGTAATTATTCAACATTGAATATTAGACTGGATGGTTTTCTTTCCTAATTAAACTATTTGCTTTGGTTTCAAAGTAAAATATTTTCATGTAAAATGGCTAAAATTTGTTTATCTTCCTTAAGCAAATAATGGTCTTTAAAAATTATTTACTGTTTTTTATGTTATTCTCTAAGAAATTCTTCAAAGAAGTCTTCTGTACTAGAAATTCAATAATTTTTTTTCTATAATTTAATGATAATTAATTTTTTAAAGCTATTAATTAGTTTATTAAAACATTTTTCATTTTTTTTTTTCATTTTTATTACTTAAAAAGACTATTAAAAAATTATGCATTCATTTTTTTAATCCAACGAAGAAATAAATCTGGTGCTAAAGTAAACTTTCATTAAAAATTTTCATATTAAACCTAATAAACTGGTATTTCAAAACGAATGCGCGTTTGTATTAAGATTGATCCTCAAACATATTGAGAATTTTGAATGAAAATTAAAACGTGTGAAACATTTTTAAAATGTGTATATTACAAAAAATTTGTTCTGAAAAAAATACATTTGAAATACAGTAAACTCTTAGTAAGGCGGGCTCCGTGTAAGACGGAAATCTGCCTAACTCGGAAAGATTTCAAGTCCCTGCAAATCCATAGACATAGGGTAAAATTTATCTAAGGCGGAATATTGTCTACTACGGAAAATTTTCTCGGTCCCGATCGATTCCGCCTTAGACAGAATTTACTATACATTATGTTATTTTCATTACTTATCATTAACCCTGAAAGACTAACCTGCATCACAGTGATGTACTGGTCAGAAATTTTTGTGTTTGAAGGACATTAACCCTAGAAACCTGAAGTTCTATCCACCGTAATCTTACTACAAAGGGAAATGTACTTCAAAATGACGTTCGTTATCTTTCTACAGTTAATTTGTTTCCTGATCAATGCATTGCTATGATGCATATCAGTCTTAAGAATTAAGAAGCATACAAACGCATTTTACTAGTATATGGCAATATATTGATCTTCTTTAATTTTATCAAAAGAACCAAACTTCTCACTTTCGTCAATATCAGTGCACTCCGTCCTGTGAAAAGCGTAAGTTGAAAATACTATTCAGAATTAGATTGTGTTACAAAGAAGGAAAAAACTCAGCACTATATGAGATTTTATTGTCCCTGAAAGAAATGAGTTTTACTCTGTTTGCAAGATCTTGCATTCCTGATCTTTTTTGTGAATGTACGAGTTCATTTGCGTAAGACATAAATTGTCTACATATATGTAATATTCACATCATCGATTCAACTAAATTATCCCAAAAGACCAGTTAAAATCTCTCTAGAAAATTAAAATTCTATCGAAGATCTGTGATGCATATCAGTTTTGGAGAATTAAGAAGCATACAAATGCATTTTACTACTATATGACAATATATTGATGTTCTTTAATTTTAACAAAAGCACACTTATTATAAAATACTATAAAACATAATTATCAAGTTATTTTGAAATAAGAGTTGTTAAAGTAATTAAATTAACTATACAGTTATAATACCGATGTTATGCTATTATTATATATTACAATAATGCTTAATTATTTAGCTATTATAAATATTATCAAGGATATAAAATGATTAATTGCGATATAACGTGATTAAATACAATTAATTCTATTATTAATTGTATTCATTATCTAAATTCTTCTCCTCGAACCTTTAAACGGTTACAAAATACTTCTAATTTTAAGTTCAATTCAAAACTATTTATATCTGAAAGTAGCTTTGTTCAAAACTCATTGAAAGGCAAAAATGACATCTAGCATTTTTATTATTGTTATTATCATTTAAAATGCTTAGATTGATATTTAAGGGTAGGTACTCGGTACCAAAAAAATTTATTTTGAACTATAACCTATATTATATTTTTAGGTACATGTTTTAATAAAATATAGTCATAATAGATCATAAAATGTGTTAAATTCTCAATATAGCAATAACATTTTTTAAAAAATTGAATTTTTTTTAAATTAAGAATTTTAAAACTCCTACTTCTTTTTTATTTTTCGTACTTGGAAATAGATTTTTTTATCCTTTATTCAGAGTACTTTTTTCTATCAATCTAAGTATCGGATTTTTGATTAGTCCATTAGATCAGCAGAAAAAAAAAGATATATATATATATATATATATATTAGTGAATGTATATGGAAAAAACGTGGGAAAATAGCATGATTTTAAGTTCTTTTAAGTTACAAACATATCAAAAATCTGATACATAGTTATCACACACAGAGTATAAAGATACTTTTTAAAAATTTTTCAAGCAATTTTCTTAATTATTGTAGAAGAAGCTTTAACATTTCAATCAAAATGAAAATATAAAAAATTGCGAACTAAAAAAAGAGCTTAAACGTTCGCATGTAAAGGGGCGTTGAACGGAAAGGCTTAGGGGAATTAAGTATATCTCCTTTATTATTTATCGAATCGTTCCAAAATTTGGACAGTATATTCTAAGAATTCAAAGGCCCATTTTGAAATAAAAATCTGAAATTCGACATTTTTGTCACTTTTTATCAAAATGACAGGCCCTTAAAGAATATGGAAAAACATTATTTTTTAGTTCATTATAGGAATAAACATATTCCTTCTAAGAAAGTCATCTATTATTTACCGCTTTTTAGCAAATAGATAAGATTAAAATAATCAAATACTCCAAAATGCAATTCACATATACATCGCACCGATTCTTCCACTATGTGAATCATTTTTAACACTTTATGTAACTGAATTATGAGTTTCTAAAAATTTTATCTTCTAAAGCATTTTTCAACAATTGTTTAAACTACATTAGAAGATTTACATAATCATTTAATAAATTTTAGAAGGAATGAAGGATTTAGAAGGACTAATTTAATTAAAGTTTATAAGGATTTTGCGCAATATTTATAACCCCACCCAAATCTTTTGTTTTAAATATTTTTCTTGATCTTTTGTAGAATTAGGAAATTTACAAATACTAGATTGAGCAAAAAGTTCTGGAAAATTTGTGAAAGTTGCGTTGTTATGTGCAAATTAACAACAAAACCAACAAGGACTATGCTTCAAAGTAGAGACCATCATAGTCCATGACTTTCTGCCCTCGTTCTGCCAGAAACCGATTGCTGGAAGTACCATGGCGGCTCCTTGGAATTGAAAAACTCTTGGCATGCTTCTTCAACTTCATTAAATGATTCAAATCGACGACCTTTGAAAAAGGTGTTGCATTGATCGAAAGAGGACATAATCGGATGGAGCCACGTCTGGACTGTAGGCGGTGTGTCGAAGAATTTCGACGCCGTCCAACTGTGCAAACTCACCGATGGCTATCAGAATCGTTAGACCTTTTCTCCAATAATGCCGGATCGACACACGCCAATCATACTGTTCAATAGGCATTTTGGAGCCGAAATTCCTGAACTCCTATAGATATACCACTAGTACTCCTACATGCAATACAAATTCTGGTAACTATTAGATTAAAAATTTCCCAGAACTTTTTGCTCAAGCTAATATAATGTTCTTACAATAGAAATATATAAATATTTTCGAACTGAAAAATCCCCCCACCCCCAGCGCCAAGAGCTGAAAAGATGCAAAGGCAAAAGAAATCATCTTTTTAAAAATATTTTTGTTTTGTGCAACCAATAATGATTTTGGAACAAGATAAAGTAATGTATCTATAACTCATTCTAAACTGTATTACAACTAATCGATGTATTAAATGAATTTTATAACAATTTATTTTAATGGTACTTGTAAGTACCATCAGTAGATAAAGGGTTAAATTATACTTTCTAATACACAAACACTATAATATTTTAATTTTAAAATCTCCACCCCTTCCAAAACCAAATATGAGAAAAACTTGCTATTTCATTAAAAAATATGTTTTAGTTTTACTAAATCACTGATTGGTGATTTTTTTACTGTCAAAAGGTTCTACAGTTCTTTTTTCTTTAAAAAAATTCTACGGAAAAAGTTATTTAATTTTTTATAAGGGTGTTTGTATGTGTGTGTGTTTGTGTGGCTAATAATTTTCAAGATACCGTTCAATATTTTCAGTTGAAATCCTAGATATTTTTAATTTTTCTAAAAAAAATTATTTCATTTATTTTGTTTGCGTCTTTATGTGTGTTTGTGTGAGTAATAGTTTTTCAAGATACCAATGAATATTTGCAGTCAAAATCCTACATATTCTGAAATCAACAAAACTTTACATCCACAATTTCTCAAAAATAACCGCTCGTTAGCTAACAATACCATAACATTAAAAGATAAAAGCTCAACCTCTCCAAAACCCAATTCACATACATATTGCACCATTTCCACACTATATGAATCCAATTAAAAAACACTTCACGTTACACAAAAACGGATATTTCGATGCAAAATTAAACAAAAACTTCTCTCTCGCGGAAAAAAATAAAACGTCTACCGTCCATCCGTAATCCGCTATCCCAAACAAGCTCCTGAGGTCGGCTTTTACCTGCTGATTTTAAGCCTCAACAAGCATGCGATTTGACAATGAAATCCAGCTCTACTTCACTTTCCCCGTAAACGAAGGCCCAAACCCAACGTTCGACTCGCACCGGAATCAGTTCAGAATGTTTCTCATAGCAGACGGTTGGTTGGTTCACGTGTGGATAAGGGAGAGTTTGTAGGTGTTCACGTGTGATCAGGGATAACACGATAAAAGGTAAGTGAATAGCATAAGTTAATAAGGGGCATGGGTAACAGGGTAACTGCTTTTTTTTATTTTTTTCTGATTTTCATGTAAAATTATTAAATGCATCTTGAGATTTTTTTTTTAATTATACGGAGTTCATTTATTACACGGTAAGTGTCACGATAATCAAAGATAATAGATTAAATAAGTAGACAGTATAAGTAAATAAGGGGCAGGGATAACAGGGTAACTGATATTTTTTAATTTTTTCTGATTTTCATGTAAAATTATTGAATATATCTTGAGATATTTTTAAATATATACAAGGTTTATTAATTACTCAGTAAGTGTCACCATAATCAAAGATAAATTTTATATAGGTGCAACAAGTTTTGTTATAAAAATTAAATCTATGTGACAAAAACATTGCACATAGTTAACTGAAGGTTTGATCTTAACAAATCAGCTGTTTAGAGGAAGCATTTATAATACTTTTGGTTGTAGATTTTTTTTTTTTTTTTTTTCAGAAAACTTTCCTATTATATATCTTTTAAGCTTATATCTTGTTAGCTTCGTTGTTTTACATCCGAGTTTTACAAACATGAGACTTCTGTCTGGATAGATTAGGGTAATAATTAATTTTATTTCCTGGATATGAATAGTTTTAGTAAGGGGACCAAAATTTTAACTTCAAAGCTTTTAAAATTTTTTAATTTATAGTTTTTTAAATTTTAACTCTATATTAAATTCCAAAAATTACTAAACTTTTTAAAACTCGATGAGTTTTAATAATCCAAAAGTTGAGGCTGACTCTTTAAAAGTGAACTCAGCGTCCGAAAATCAGAGGGGGGGGGGGAGGGGGGGGGTGTTTGATTACCTAAGTTTTAGTGATAGAAAAAAATCTCTTACGTGCATTTATTAAACTAGCGGTTTGCCCAGACTTGTCTCATCTTATTTTGTGAGATTGTGAGCAGTTCTTTATCTTTATAATATATCGTATCATAGTTTTCTGAATCTGAAATTAACGTCGTGTTCAGGTTTCGGTTTAGGCATTCTGTTACTCCTGTTTTAATGTACTAAACATATAAATATATAAAGTTATGTACATAAATGTATGCATAAAAGGCTGTATTACAAATCTTGGTCAGTTTTTTGTTGTTGTTATTGTTGTTTTGGTTTTTCAAGATGATTAAATTTGTGAAAAGCTAATTTTAATTTTTGAGGCATAAAATTTTTGAAGATTAATTTTTAAGAAAAAAATTGAGAAGGTTCCTGTTTTCCAATTAATATAAATTTGAAGATTTTTGTTTTTAATTTAAATAAAAATGAGCTTTCCTATTTTTAAATGGAGATAAATGGGAAGGTTCCTGTTTTGAACTAAAAATAAATATGAAAGTTCCTGTTTTAAAAGTGAAAACAAAAGTAAAGGGTCTTGTTTTAAAATGGAAAACAAAAATGTAAAGGGTCTTGCTTTAAAATGGAAAACAAAAAAGTAAAGGGTCTTGTTTTCAAATGGAAAACAAAACCGTGAAGAGACCCGTCTTTAAATTGAAAACAAATCCGTGAAGGTTCCCGCTTTTTAATGAAAATAAAATGTGAAGCATTTATTTAATGTTTCAAATTCCCTGTAACAGATCCTTGTAAATACTTTATTGAAGTGTTTTTTAAATATTTACGGAAAAGCTATTTGATACTTGCATGTATTTTAATTTTAACACTACGACTTTACTCTTAATTTAAAAGGGACAAAAAATTGCAATAAATAGATTAAGTTTGATACTACAAAATCTAGTAGATAAGAGGGGAATATGATGACATAGAAAATTTTACTTTAAAGCAAATTCCTTGAAAGCCTTTGTATTTATATAACAGATGCACAAAATAAAAATGACGTTTAATAGCTCTTAATTCTCCGCCTACCACACGGGTCCAATGGACCCGGCAGTAAAAACGGAATTAGTTCAAATACAGTAAAATTCAGCTGCATGTGATAAAATTAAGAAATTGGTTTGTAAACTCGTATTTTTAGATCTAAATTCGTAAAAATCTAGAAAAATTTTAAAAGAATATCGAATAAAAACTAATGAATTTAACTGCGGTTGGATGCATTATTGTAATTTTTGTACGCTGTTTTTTGTAGTCTCCGAGGATTAATTGAGTTGGTCAGTCAGATCTCAAATCCCTCTGTTTAATGTTATACCTATGGGAGTGGGATGCATTCTTATTTTTAAAATATCTCGTAAAGAAATTAATATTTTTGACATCTATTATCTGTATACTCTTCTTAAAGGATGTTTTCTTTTTCTTTAATTGTCAAAATATTTCTAAAATATAAGCTTATTTTTATCTAAAATCTCAAAAATTTACTCACAGCTGCTACGATTTTAACACATAAAATATTAAACATGGAAATATTTTCAAAACTAATTAAAAAAAAAGATATCCTTTAAGAAGAGTACACAGAAAAAAGAAGCCAAATATTAATTTTCTGAGGAAATATTAAAAAAAAAAATGCATTTCACTTTCATAGGTTTAATATTAGCGAAGGAAATTTGAAATCTGATCAACTCTTTTAACTTGTGGTTAAAAAATGTCACATAGATACAGTGAGCAATCTCAGAGACTTCTTGATCAAAGAGAGAATAAAAGGCAATATTAACTCATAGAATAGATTAACTCATAGGAAACTGTTTATGCACTAAACCTTATGTACAGGACAATTTAAATTCACTTATTCAGAAGTTTTTATAGGCGTAGTACTAAGGCTCCAAGCAAAACAAAATTTCTCTAATATCTATAGTTTAACAGAAAATTAAATTTAAACTGCTTTCAAAATAAGTTACTGTAAAAATTGAAAAAAGCAGCGTTCTGTAAGACTGCAAATCGTAGTTAATACACCTTACTGCGTCATATTTAAATCTTTACTGAAAATCTATTTGAAACTTGCATGTTTGAAAATTGCGTACATTATTTTTATTTTTAGACTACAACATTAAAAAAGCCTAAACACGAAAACGAAGTGGCAAGAAGTTTATTAAGCAAGAAGTATTAAGTTTAATACCGTAAAATCAAGTAATAAAAAAAATTGAAGCAAATCGGGTGTTTCTATCATGAGTTATCGCGTTACGTAGGGGAGACCGGGGGAATGGCGACACCTTAAGGGAATTTGATTTTTTTCACCTCAAAAAAATGTGTATTTTTTAATAGTAAAAATTCTAAAGCTGAATCATGATCTTTACTATCTATATAAATTTAACCGTAATCATAACTGTAAAGTAATCGCACATAAAAAAAATTTCGTTCAACCTCTGTACAGTGGCGGGATTACCCAGGACACTGGGGTAATTCCGCCACTGTATCGGGGTAATGACGCCACTCTTTAATGACCCAGTAAAAACAAAATGGATACCAGGAAACACATAACCTACTGAAAATATTTAGAAAGCAGTGTAATTTAGCAGAATAATGAATAATTACAATGTTCCTTAAGCTAGATTTATTAATGTGCTAAACTTACAATTTAACTCAAATTGCAAAAATAACCCTTTGCTATGGTGGCGGCATTACCCCGAGAGAACACTATAGAGGAAATCGCCCACTAAAGCCGAAAGAAGAACCGAACTTGTTCAACAAATTGCATCAAAATGTCGACGAATGCATGTAGATTACGGGTAATATTATCTTAAGTACCTAATGTTACAATAAAAGGTGTTTACCTTATCTCATTTGAAGCTCCAAAATAAGAAGGAACTAGATGAAAACTAAATTTTTCACTAGAACAAACGAACGACGTACAACAAAATCACTCTCTCTCTAGACACTGTTCCTATTGTTGGCCGCTATGGTGCAGGCGCATTCACTATCTCAAACTGTCGTTTGTTTTTAAACAAGACGGGGTGGCGCCATAACCCCGAGTGGCGCCAATCCCCCGGTCTCCCCTACATACATACACATACAGAACCGGAGGGCACATTAGCTCTCAGGCTTTGATAGCCTGTGAGCTAAAAATGAATGAAATACGATGTGTGTCATATTTTACATTTGGATGAATTCTTTTGAAATATGCGTTGCTATTCCATAGATATCCAAAATAACGACGCCGCCATCGTTTTCCCCTCGTCTAGCAGTGAATTATGTAAACTTATTTTATTTTTTAATTCCATTATAGTAAAGTGAAACATATTGTTTTAAAATTAAAATTTATTATTTTCTAATATTTAAACTATGGTAAAATGATGCGACTTTCTATTCCCATACCATAATTCTATTTAACCGCAGACATGGGTGTACGGGCAAGGGAGGCGCAGTCCCCTAAATATTTATAAAAAGTACAGTTGTATGTGGTTGAATTGATTATTCCATGACTGTAATTTCATTGAATGATACTTCTGTTTTAAATTTTTTTTTCATTAAAAGTATAAACCGTAACTAAATAATAACTTCACTTATTTCAATTTTTAAAGCGATTAAACTTTAAAAAAAAAAAAAAAGTGTCCAAAAATTTAAACTCGTAACCAGTTTTTGTGTACCTTTATATATTGTTAGATACAATGTCTTTCTTTTTAACAGTATATAAATAGATCATTTTCCACTTATTTTAGAAGTTGATCTCGCCCTCTTCGCCTCCCACAATGCTTACGGGGTGGCCAAATATGGGTAATAATTTTGAAAAAATTACATTTTATCGCATAACTGTTTTTCGCCAACAATTTCAGTACCCACTACTTTTTAATCCACCCACCCCCATAAATAAAAATTCTACCTTGAAGACACTTAAGAGTTCAAAACTATACTTGAACACAATAACACAATTATACTATATAACTTAAAAACCGAGAACTTTTACTATGACATAAACGAGGTCTATGAATTAGGGGAGACCAGGGGAATGGCGACACCTTAAGGGAATTTAATTTTTTTCACCTCAAAAAAATATTTATTTTTTAGTAGTAAAAATTCTAAAGCTAAATTATTATCTTTAGTATCTGTATAAATTTAACCGTAATCATAACTGTAAAGTAAGCACACAGAAGCAGAAACAGAAATCACCCACTCGTGGACAGCCAACCATGCGGTATAGGAGCTAAATGTCCACGAGGGGAAAAACCCATATCCACCTTCCCGCGAAACCCCCCATAAAAAAAAAATTCTTTCAACCTCTGTACAGTGCCGGGATTACCCAAGATGCTGGGGTAATTCCGCCACTGTATCGAGGTAATGACGCCACTCTTTAATGACCTAGTAAATACATAAAATGGATACTAGGAAACACATAATCTACTGAAAATATTTAGAAAGCAATAATTTATCGAAATAATGAATAATTAAATTGTTCCTTAAGCTAGATTTATTAATGTGTTAAGCTTACAACTTAACTCAAATTGGAAAAATCACTCTTTTCCATGGTGACGGCATTACCCCGAGAGGATAATATAGCGGAAATCCCCCAGCAAAGCCGAAAGAAGAACCGAACTTGTTCAACACATTGCATCAAAATCTCGGCGAATGCATGTAGATTACGGGTAATATTATCTTAAGTACCTAATGTTATAATAAAAGGTGTTTACCTCTACTCATTTGAAGCTCCAAAATAAGAAGCAACTAGATAAAAACTAAATTTTTCACTAGAACAAGCGAACGACGTACAACAAAATCATTCTCACTCTAGGCACTGTTTCTATTGTTGGTCGCTATAGTGCAGGCGCATTCACTATATCAAACTGCAGCTAGTTTTTAAAGTAGGCGGGGTGGCGCCATTCCCCCGGTCTCCCCTAATCCTTATCTTCTGTTAGCAGTCTCGCAGACCACAGCTTTTTTCAGTTTAACAACAGATACTAGGAAAATTTAGTTTTGTTTGAAGCCCTAATACTGCCGCTAGAATATTCTGAATAGGTGAATTTTAATTATAATAGTCCTGTTCATAAAGTTTAGTACAGAAACCGTATGCTATAAGTTAATCGAGCTTTTTAATCCTGGTTTTGATAAAGCTGTCTTGGATACTGTGCACAATATTTATGCGACAATTTTTGTCAAAGCTGTTATGAGGCTACTTCACTCACACGAAAACACCCGTTCGCTAATGTTAATACTATGGGAAAAAATTTTTTAGACCTCGTTTTAAATTCAATATTTTTAAACGATTTTTTTTTCATTCGCTAGCTGAGATCGATCTGTAAAAAGGCCGTTTTTTAACACTTTCTAACAAAGTTGAAAAATGTTAACGACTGCGATTTGTCTGGCCACGCTCTAACTCTCGTAAATATGCTCCGATTGCCCTGAAAATTTTGGGTGTTATTGATGTCTACCATAGCACGTTCCCTATTTCGAATGGAATTTGTAGCATGTGTAGTTCCTTTACAGGGACAGTCAAAAGTATTCCATTACATTACGGCCAATGGGAAAAAATCGTTTCAAATGATTTTTAATGATATTACACGATTTCAAACATAATAAAATTGATATGCATTTATGAAGTACACTAAAATATACATTCTGTAGAATAAGCGGTGCAAAGAATAGGTTTGTGGCATATTTAAATTATGTTAAACTATTTCATATATAATGAAATTTATATACGCCGCGGAGGTTTACTATAACTTATTTCATGTGTAATACGAAGTGCGTAGCATTTACAGGGACACACAAAAGGTTTCAAGCACTATATTGTATCCGAAGTATTGTACATTAGCGATGATTGCTGGAAATGCATTTTTAATTATGATATGCGCTTTTATGTTTCACTATATTTATGCATACTATATGGTGTGCATAAATGCTATAATTCATATGCATGAAATAAAAAACAAAAGAATTGTTAAGGGTTAATGGGTATGATCGGAAATTGCTTAAGGGTGTCCGGGACACATTTTCAAATAATTTTTATTTATTGAGTTAAAATTTCGAAAATTTTTGTGATGGTTAACCATATCATTTGTAAATAAAATCACATGATAGAACTTCACCTATTTTTTTTTAATTTAAAATTTAAATTTTGTTAAAAAAGTGAAGTAGTTTAAACTCGTTACAGCTCGAAATTTTATTTGTAGAATTTCAATTTTTTTGGATTTAAATAAACAGAAATATATATGTTTTAATTTAGATTCAGCATTTAAAAAAATATTAATTTAAATGAAAGTAAAAAATATTTAAAGAAAAAAAATGAAAAAAATGACGTAACTTTAAAAAAAAAAAAAATCATATTTTCGAAAGTAAATATTTTTTTCAAATTTCTTAAATCAAAATTAAAGTAAAACAATTGAAAAAGACATGTTCCAATTTTGAACTATTTATCTTTAACGGTTCTTCACTTATAGCAATTTAAATGCAAGAAATGGTGAAAAATACCATCAAGAAGAAAAACGCATTTTCGCAAAAAGTCGTTTTCATGACAACCATTGCTTGAAAGCTAGATTTTGAAAACAAACCAAAACTTAAAAATGAATATTTTCTGTTCCAATAAAGATGATTTAAACTTAATTTTAAGCAGAAAAAAAAAAAAAAAAAAAAAAAAAAAAAAAAAACAAATTTTTAATGCAATAAAATATTTTAAGAAAATTTTAAGATTTTTGTGTCCCGGACCTCCTTAAAGGTGGGTTTTAAATGAGTTATGTATTTTCACGATGAACTGCATTTAGTTTACTAAGAAATGTTTGTAGAATATAAATAAAATTATATACAGGGTCACGCAAAGAATTGGATTCACGGTCGTCTATGGATGATAATTTTTGGAAATGTGATTTCAATAGTTTTAAGAGTGTTTTAGTTTGAATTAAATTTTAGCTATGTA
The DNA here is from genome assembly GCA_963932465.1 of Maratus speciosus. NCBI lineage: Eukaryota > Metazoa > Arthropoda > Arachnida > Araneae > Salticidae > Maratus > Maratus speciosus. Next base: position 168,828,921 of record OZ010791.1, read on the forward strand.
GTGGCACGTAATAAAGGTACTAGGTAAACTACAGGGATGTACAAAAGCATTCAAGTACATTTCCATCTATTAGTATAAATTATAATGAAAGAGAATTTAAGCATGTTATGCGTTTTCCTGATAAACTAAATCTTCCCATTATATAGTATAGATATCAACGTACAGATCAAATGCAGGGCTGTTCAAAAGAATTGGAATACATATTTGGCTATGGATGGTAACTGCTGAAATCAGTTTTTCAAATGTTTTATGCGTTTTCTAATATGTTTATTTACCTTATTTCCCTAAATAACGAATTTTTTAAAAGCATTTAGGAAGTGTTAAAAAGTGTTTCATAATCTACGCTTAACGCATGATTTTTCTTTGTTACTTTTTCAATTTTGTTTACTGGCTTTTTTTTTTTTTAATTAGGATGTTTTTACTTTCGGAACCGGTTTCGAAAATGAAAGTATTCTCATATCTGTAAACAAAATCTAAAAAGTAAAAAACGGTCTTTGTACAGATCAATCTCAAATATTCAATATATAAAAAAAAAAAAATCGTATTAAAATATTGAAATGCAAGCGAGCTATAGCGAGCTCGTGTTTTCGCGTGAGTGAAGTAACCCCTAAAGAGTTAAAATACAATTGAAATTTTGATTGAAAACGTATTTGATTGGAATAAATTTTCAAAGTTATAACAAAAAGTTTAGATTGTATTAATTTGATTGTATTAATAATAACCTTTTATTAGTTTTTTAAGCTACTTATTGCCTTAAAATAAAATGTTTTAAGTATTATCTAAATAGCGATTTTGTTTTCTAAAACTTGTTTCAAGTTCGCTTTAGTTACTAACATAACTAATATTTTTAGTTTTTATTAAATAATATAATATATAATAATAAAATTTGAATATAATTGAATTTATCACATATTTTCGATTTCTATTTAATACAATTGAATTTAGCACATATTTTCGTATTTCCATTTAATACAATTGAATTGAGCACATATTTTCGTATCTCCATGTATTTGTTTCTCGAATTCTATATTTTTCTCACTAAAAATCTTTACATTATTTTTGATAGCTATAATTATGCAGAAAATCCGCAACAATTACATGTTCTAATAACTACAACTGAACAATTGGGACAGAGAATTTTAATGACTAAAAGCCTTGATACAAGTGATACTCCCACTTGAATTTAAAATAGCCTATTATTTCAATGATTCAGTTCAAAACTACGTTTCTCTTTAGACGGGCTCTTTATCTAATGAATTAAGACTTTTGTTTTATTTATTGATATGATTCAGTTTTACAATAATCCTTATATTGAGTAGCTGCTCAATTTTAGAATTTTCCACTTATAAAAGGGAATTTGCATGTAAAGTATCTTAAACAAGCCGAAAACAATTGAGAACTGTATATTCAATTGCATCTAGTTTGTCAGATCATATACACTGTTGTTTACTCAGTTACCACGCATAATAAATGTAACAATTGACTGGATTTATGTGTACTTTTTCCCTTCAAACGCTTATTATGTTATATAATTTATAATGTGTTTGTCATAATTTAAAATATCACGTTAGTATTTTAAATGATAAAAATGTAAATGAAATTCATAATGAATTTGAAAAAATTTTTTTAATGAAATTTCAGGCATTTCAGTCAGCTGTAAAGTTCAAGTTGCACCTACAGAATTTAGATTATTTTTAAATTTCATGGAAAATTGCAAACTAAAAAGTTGATCAACATATTTTAATGATATTTTTACGGGTAATTACCTCCTTTACTACTCCCGTAAAACCGCCAATGTGAAGGCGGACAAAAACATGCACGTAGTATAGAAGAAAAGAAACTCTTATTTCAAATGTTACTCTTAAAGTATATAAACATTATTACCAATTTCAACCATTATTAATAACTGCTAAAAATTATGAAAGTAACTGCTCATTTTTGTTCATTTACGGAGCTGAAAATACACATAATTAATGTTTTTCAGTGCAAGTTTTATTTTTAATGTGTAAAATAACATTGTAATAGGCATTAAAAATATCTCTAGTTACAAATATATTTTAGACAGGGGAGAGTGGGGTGGAGTGGGACAGTGGGAGGAATGGGACAGTAGGTTTTTCTCCTTTATGTATCATCCTAATAATTTCATCAATCACACATTAAATGAGGCAATGGTACCCCAAGCTTCAGCTGAAAAAAGTAGCTGATCTGCATAAGCTTTCGATTGTATAAAGAAAAAGATTATTTTAAGAATCAAAAGTAAATTTGCTTCATATACATTTTATGTTTTTTTGTATATTAATGACGTGTTTATGCGTAGATATAATAGTTTCCTCATTTATGGAACATTATACTGTACATTATCCCTAATTTAAACTATGCTTAAAAACAGCACTTTTGCTTATACAACAAGTTTAACATAAAAGAATGTCGGTGGAGGAATGGGACATGTCTAATTCCTTCTTTTTAATAAATTGAATGAAAATTGCTAATATGCAAATATTTTTCGAGGGTAGTATATTAATTATAACATTATAAATATATTCATTTACTTCAAAATGTAAATAAATTAAACTGATGACTTTTTGATGTCATCTCTGAATGACAATCCTGAATTTTCCTTCCAGTGATGAAGGTAATGGAATTTTATATTCTAGAACAGACATTATGAACCTACAATCTTTGTTAGACTGTAAGCCAACACTAGACAATTTGTGCCTTATCATACATTGTTTTATAGCTGTTCCATACCTCCCTGTTAGTGGGGAGGTATGGGACACATTTTGAAATTTACAATTTCTTTATTTATGAAATTGTCTCTTCAAATTATGTTTCTATATTCTTCAAGGGCATTAGAAAGGACATTTTGTATTCAATATATTGAAATTTTTGTTTTTGTGGACAAACAAAATTGATTTTCTTATTTTTGTAAAAATTGTCCCATTCCTCCCCACTCTCCCCTATAATTAATTTGGCATATTTTTCTTAGATGTAATAAAAAAGCCTGCACTCAGTATGCCTTCTGGATAAAAGGTTCCTTGCAGGAAAATTTATTTGAAAATAGATCAAATTTTTGGCATTTGGGAGAAAAAAAATTTTTTGCGAAATCATAAAAGATAATTTTTTTTCTACATGAGTTTTCATTTTTTTTTTTTTTTTTTTTACTTTTACTTTTTCAGTGTATGGAAAGTATTATAATCATGATTTGTATGTGTGTGAGAGAACACAACTCCCAAATAATACTCCTGATTGAGCTCCTATTTTGCAAATATATTGTAGAACACTGTCGCAAGAGCTGCATAGATTTTCGTAAAAATCGGAAAACGGATTAGGTATTCAATCGATTTTCAATCTATTTTACGACTGATTCCATACAAAAGATTGCCAAAGGAATGAGACAGAGTATAGTGATAAATATTTCTGCGATGTAATCAAACATTATTAGCGCAGAGGCAGTATCTCGAATTTCCAAATAGGAAGTTCGTTGTCTTAATTTAACCGATTGATTCCATTGTATCACAAATTTATTAATAAACTTATTTTCTTCCTTTCTTTCTGGACACACACACCAAATGCTCGGAAAGGCGAGTTAAGGGGATTCTTCACGCACTTGAAAACATACGCTACGTAATGTTAATCTTATGGGCTTTTATTTTCGAATTTCTCGTTTCAATTTGAATATTTTTAAACGATTTGTTTTTTTGTTTTTTTTTTTGCATAGGATAGCTGAGAAATCTTTAATATGATTCTTTAATATGATCTTTAATATGATTCTTTTTTACTTTTCGATTTTGGTTGCAGAATTTTTTTGAGGTACTTTCACTTTAACCCTTTATGTACTGAATTATGAATTCACGAAAATTTGATCTTCTAAAGCATTTTTCGGGAATTGTTTAAACTACACTAGAAGATTTAAATAATCATTTAATAAATTTTAGAAGGATTTTAGAAGAATTGAAGGATTTAGAGGGATTAATTCAATTTGCATTTGTAGGATTTTGTGCAACATTTATAACCCCACTCAAATCTTTTATTTTAAATATTTTTCTTAGTATTTTGTAGAATTAGGAAATGTGCAAATATAATGTTCTTATAATAAAGATATAGAAATATTTCCGAATTGAAAAGTTCTCCCCCCCCCCCCCCCACAACGTCAAGAAAGCTGAAAAGATGAAAAAGGCAAAAGAAATCATCCTTTTAAAAATATTTTTGTTTTGTGTAACCAATAATGCTTTTGGAAGAAGATAAAGTAAGGTATCTATAGCTCATTCTAAACTGTATTACAACTAGTCAATGTATTAAATGAATTTTATAACAAGTTATTTTAATGGTACTTATAAGTACCGTTAGTAGATAAAGGGTTAACCGGTTTGGAAACTGAAAGTACCTTTTTTTAAAAAAAAAAAAAAAATCTGCAACCAAAATTGAAAAAGTGAAAAAGAATCATTTTAAAGATTGAGCTCAGCTATCCTATGCACGAAAAAAAAAAAAAAAAAAAAAAAAAAAAAAAAAAAAAAAAAATCGTTTAAAAATATTCAAATTTAAACGAGAAATTCGAATATAACCTGTCCATAGGATTAACATTACGGAGTGTGTGTTTTCAAGTGCGTGAAGAATCCCCTTAAAACTCTCCAGATCATTTTAAATACTCTAATGAAGCTTTTTAAATAACATTTAAATTTTATCTGCATTTTTATATTAGCTATTTAAAAATTTGCATTGTAAGTGATGGATCTCTCTTACATCGGTGTAAAATATTAAGATAATTTATTTATATGGAATAATTTTTTATATGGAATATTTTTTATTTCTGTGTATCTTATTGTCACCGTTAAATTGTCAAAGTTATAAATGACGAGTTACTGTACTAGAGTTTACCACAGTCTGAATAACAAGTAAGTGATAAATGACACTTGCTACCCATCCAGTGTTGAATTCTGTGGGATGAGGATGGATTTCTGTGGCTCCGGGGGGACATTATAAAGTTCCGGAGGGGGGGGGGGGTTGCACTTTTTGACCATTGAAAACACAGCATCTCAAATCATCCGGGGGGTGGATGTCCATCCCCGGGTCACCCCCTGAATTCAACACTGCACCCATCCTACCTTGATCATATGACAGCCGGACAATAGTTGGAAACCAGCCTATGTTATTCACGTGACCAGGGAAGTTTCGCCATCTACCTCTTTCGTTGACTGCGATTCGAATCCTGGACTGTTAACCCCTTGGGGACGTACGACCAGTATTCGTGCCGCTTAAGGTGCTCAGAATCTGATTATTCTCACCAGTAAATTTTTATTGTAAATTTTGCCTTTTTTAATTTAATCCGAGCATTTTCCCGATTCAATGAGGTAAAAATTTCTGTTTTAAAAAACCGGTGATAAAAGATTAAAAATTCTGCAAAAGACGCTCGTCCCGAAGGGGTTAAATGGCACGCCACACACCAGGAAGTAGGCGACAAAAAAGCGTCAGTCAGGAGACAATTTTACCCGGTTTACAAAGAAAAAACCTGTTTGAATATTAGATTTTGTGTCCTGTCTCACGCTTTTTGTCACATGTCCCCCTCGTGTGTGGCGCGCATCGAAGCCTAATGCGAAGCCTAATCACCTTATCTATTATTTTCATAAAAATTGTTTTTCAGTATATAATCAAAATCTAATGAAAATTAATCTATTATTTGATAAATTTTGAGTTCTGAAAATATTATAATAATGTAGTGTCCTCGGTAATTCACAATTGTCCAATATCTCAAAGCTAAAACGTATCTGGAAGTGAAAGAAACGCTATTAAAAAATTCCTTCTATACAAACTTGAACGAAACTGAGTTAAATAAAAGCGATAAGAAACAGAATGGTTTCAGTATAGCTCTGATCCAAAATGATGTGGAAATAACAAAAGAACAAATTAATATTGAGTTTGTTTACAAAGTCATAAAATATTCTTTCAACACTCCCAAGTAAAAAATCTGAAATCGATTTCTAATGTCTGTTTAGTACTTCTCATACAATATTTACTATTTTTAGTACAAAAGAAAGTGATTTTTCAATCGATTGTTTTGTGAAAATTCGCTTTTTCAAACTGTAATTTAGAACAGGAAGTACGTGACTCTGCTTTCTAAAGTTTTAAAGTAGAAATGTTTCAAAGAAATGCTTTACAAAAACTGAAGCAAAGTTTTAAAATATGCTTTTAAAAATGCATCAAAACTACATTTAGTGATCTGAAACTGTTTGAAAAGAAAAAGGAGTCAGCTGTATAAATATATTTTTTGATTATTTGTTCTCAATACTTTGGAATGCATAAAAATTCCTTTCTCTGTATAGATATAATATCAACACTAATATGTAGCATGTTCATAACAAAAAGGATAGAATAATATAAATATGAAGGACTATATGTTAAAATTGTAAGTTTTAATATTTTACTTTTCTTAGTTATTTAAATCACTAAAATGCAAACATCTAATATGAATGATTAAAACCAGTAATATCTAAAAATGTATGCTTTTTATTGCATGACGTTTTAATGAATTTATACAGAAAACGTAGAAAAAAGTATCTTTGCTCATAAGTGATTGGAGCTACATTCTTGAATTTAAAATGCTCATGAATATGTATGTTTTGTTTGAATTTCCTTAGTTTCAACTTACATTCAAACTTAGTTTGAATTTCCTTCCTAATTTTAGGCAGTAATAATATTCAGCCACAAACTTCATCATAAAGTATTAAACCTAATAAATTGTAACATATCGACAAGTGAAAAGTTCTTCGCCTTATCGGAAAGAAGCATTGCAGTTGTATTGGCGCATTGGGTTTCTCTATATATTCATAATTTACATCAACGCACGTAGGTAAGACCGGGGGAATGGTGCCACTCGGGGTTATGTCGCCACCCCGCCTAGAATAAAAACTAACGGCAGTTTGAGATAGTGAATTCGCCTGCACTACAGCGGCCAACAATAGAAACAGTGCCTAGAGTGAGAGTGATTTTGTTGTACGTCGTTCGTTTGTTCTAGTGAAAAATTTAGTTTTCATCTAGTTGCTTCTTATTTTGGAGCTTCAAATGGGTAGAGGTAAAAGCCTTTTATTGTAACATTAGGTACTTAAGATAATATTACCTGTAATCTACATGCATTCGCCGACATTTTGATGCAATTTGTTGACAAGTGCGGTTCTTCTTTCAGCTTTGCTGGGGGATTTCCACTCTATTGTCCTTTCGGGGTAATGCCGCCACCATCGCAAAGGGTGACTTTTGCAATTTGAGTTAAACTGTAAGCTTAGCACATTAATAAATCTAGCTTAAGGACCATTGTAATTATTCATTATTCTTCTAAATTACATTGCTTTCTAAATATTTTCAGTAGGTTACGTGTTTCCTAGTATATATTTTATGAATTTACTGGGTCACTAAAGAGTGGTGTCATTACCCGATACAGTGGCAGAATTATCCCAATATCCTGGATAATCCCACCACTGTACAGAGGTTGAAAGAAATTTTTGTATGCGTGCTTACTTTACAGTTATGATTACGGTGAAATTTATGCAGATACTAAAAATCATGATATCTTCAGAATTTTTACTATTAAAAAATAAAAAAAAATTTGAGGCAAAAAAACTTAAATTTCCTTAAGATGTCGCCATTCCCCCAGTCTCCCCTATACGTTCATTACTGTAGTTTATCTATAGTCTAATAGGATTATTTGTTCTGAGTCTAATATAATCCATATAAGAATCTTTGTAATGATACCGTCATTCGTAGTAATTCATGTCCTTGTAGTGAATTATTTGAAGCAGGGAAATCATGAAAGTCCGATGGGGACAGATCAAATAAATAAGGTGAATTGAGGAGTAAGGTGAATCCCCAACTGATCAAAGCAGCTTGTGAATTTGCATCCCGGTGAGAAGGCGCACGGTCCTGATGGATGCCCAAAAACATAAAAAAAAAAGCTTTGCTCTTCTAAAATTTGGATAAATCTATTCTTTATAAGCATGTAAAATTTTGATCTCCAGCACCACTCTTTCCCTTAAAAACTCAAGACTTTCCAACCTCCCTCCATACTGTACATGCTTTCTTGAAATTAGCTTGTAATATTTCTATTTAATTTTCACGTAAATTAAAATTGAAGTTATAAAACGAAGCATGCGAAAGTTTAAACTGAAATTATTTGTATCGAAGCTTATCTTTGGGCAGATAGGGGACACCGGGGGAATGGCGACACCTTAAGGGAATTTAAATTTTTTGACCTCTAAAAAATGTTTATTTTTAAACAGTAAAAATTCTAAAGCTCAATTATGATCTTTAGTATCTTTATAAATTTAACCGTAATTATAACTGCAACATAAGTACCCATAAAAAAAAATTTCTTTCAATCTCTGAACAGTGGCGGGATTACCCAGGATACTGGGGTAATTCCGCCACTGTATCGGGGTAATGACGCCACTCTTTAATGACCTGGTAAGTACATCAAATGGATACTAGGAAACACATAACTTATTGAAAATATTTAGAAAGCAATTTGAAAACAAAAAGTAATTTATCAGTTACAATTTAACTCAAATTGAAAAAGTCACAAATATAAATTTCTACTGAATCGGCTCCACTACATTCAAATGAGGCCATTTTTCACCTGATTTGCATAGTGGCGGCATTACCCCGAGAGGGCAATATGGCGGAAATCCCCAAGCAAACCCGAAAGAAAAACCGAACTTGTTCAACACATTGCATCAAAATGTCGGCGAATGCATGTAGATTATGGGTAATATTATCTTAAATAGCTAATGGTAGGACAAAAGGTGCTTATCTCTACTTATTTGAAGCTCCAAATTAAGAAGCAACACGATGAAAACTAAATTTTCCACTAGAACAAACGAACGACGTGCAGCAAAATCACTCTCACTCTAGGCACTGTTTCTATTGTTGGCCGCTATAGTGCAGGCACATTCACTATCTCAAAATGCCCTTAGTTTTTAAAATAGGCGGGGTGACGGCATAATCCCGGGTGGCGCCATTCCCCCGGTCTCCCCTATTTATATTTTAATGCCACTGTGACAGCATACACTCTTTATTTTTAGCTGAAAAAGTTTATCTTTATAAGATTTTGAACTATTAACTTCGCAATTATGAAATAATTTGTCATTTTAACTTTTTCAGAAAATTAAATCTGCAATATTTTCAAAAATATTTAACAAAACTTCAATAAACTTTTCCTTAAAATCGCTTGAATAAATCAAATCAGAAATGTAAATTGATTCGAAATGCATCTCTAATATTTTCAGATCCCTTTATCATAACAGGATGTTTAGCGACCAATGTTGGTTAAATGATATATGAGTGGTTACTCTGTACTAGTAAGCTTAATAGTATTCACGTTATTTAGCTGAGAAAGACTCGGTTTGTAATGAATCTGCATATTGATGCATGCTACCTCATAAATAGGAATTGCGAAGTAGGATCATTTGTGGAATACAGGAAGCATTAACAGGCTCATAAATTATCATTCATCTAGCAGTATTAATGCTAAATAAGCGATACATCCGGATAGAGTAAGCAATCCGTTTGTGGTGAAATAATGTTGCATAATTGAAGATTTGTTTTGTTTAGTATCCGAGAAGAAGCGAGAAATTCTGATGCTAATCCATTGTGATTAATTAGAATGTGGCACATTTTATGTAAGAATTGAAAACCTGAGTGGAAGAAGATGTTATGTACCAAAAATTAGAATTCGAGAAAATTGAAGTGAAAGTTTCTTGTTGTAACTTAGTTATTTATTTAATTCCTTCTTAGTAGCACATGTTTGAATGTTAATAGGGGATACTAAACTGTCCTAGAAAAGAATATTAACATTTAATTATTAAATATTAGAAATTATTTTCACCATTTAAATTGTTAAATAAAAAAATATTAAATATTAAAAGATACTGTCTCATATCTCCAGTACTAAATAGAATTTAGTATTTTAGTTTTACCATAGGGCAATTCCATCATAACAGACTAACAGACATAGAGGAAAAATTTATTTTACTTTATTTAAAAACAAAATATAATTAGGTAATTTAAAGATGGCTACAATTAGTATATGATATTATAAAATAAATTAATATAGTTATTATCAATAAATTATTTAATGTAAATAATTATGGTTTTAAAAAGTTTTATTGTAACAGACAAACAGGAATTACCATACTTTTCAGACAACTTAAAGTTTATCTATATCATTTATAAAATAACGTACAATTTATTATAACAAAAACGTATTTTCATACAGAGACAGTTCAGAAACATTCGACTCCACAAAATTTGACTGTTCCACACTATAGTTATGAAAAATATGTAATCTTACCTATAAAAGACCACCATCCAATAGGTAGCAGACAAAAAAATAAGCACATAAAAAGAAGCTATGTTGATTATAATGGATTTTATTGATTTTGACTATTCAACCTTTTACAAAAAACATTGCAAATATAAAAAATATGGGTTTAATACTATCAGAAAATATGTGTATTACCTATTTGATGTAAAAAGTAACATACTAAAATTGGTAACATTGGCTTGGAATTGCCCCGTATGATATAATACCTCACAACGCTTTCATCCATCAAATAAAACAATTTTTGATAAAATGTATCATAACATGTTCTTCCACTAAGCTCTTCAATTTATAGATAGATTCTAACATTGGTATGAATCATACAGGAAATCTATTCAAGCATAAATAATGTTTCTACAGAACTTTAGATAATTGTTCTTATTATGTGAAAGCTCACGTAAATGTAAGTTTGGTTACTTTAGAAATGCTTTCGCACAATCCATTCTTCCCCATTTCATGCAGACTTGCTATAATGAAAAACCATGCACGGCACTATGCCAAACGTACCAATTTCAACTTATTTCTTTTCACTTAAAGGTAACTTGCAAGCAGTTAACTTCAAAACTTAAACTGTATTAACACTAGAAGGACCGTGAGGAGTCATTTTGACCCTAATGTATGAATATATTTCGGTTCGAACCAGAAATTTCGTTATAAAATAAGTTTAAAAAATACAAATATAATAAATATAAAAAAAAATAAATAAATAAATAAAAGAAGAAAAAAAATCTCATAACTTACAGTTTTTAATAAGATTTATGGTGTGAAATATTTTTATAAAACTTCAGTAAAATTTCTAGCCTTTCTAGTGTTGCCGTATTTTATGGAAGAAACGCCGCGGCGTTTACGATTTTTTAAAAATATCAACTGAGTTTCCTTAATTTAAAAATTCATAAAAATATTTAAAATCGGATTTAAATATTTTAAATAAAACTTCAGACATCTTAAGATATTAAAAACGAGACATCCTACACTGCTCAGAAAATTTTGAATAAAGTTAGGTGAATGTGACGCTGTCGACAAAAGTAGCGTTCCGACGGATGCAGCGTTTACAACGGGTGCGGCGATTACGATATTTTTAAGCTTATTCTTCCATAAAATACAGTACGTAAAAGCTGCGGTTCTGATAAATATCAGATAATTCGGCTGCGAACATTGAGTTCCTTGTATTTTCAGCCTTGGATGATTTGCCTTAACATAAACAAACCAAACTTAATTAAAATAAATATTCTTATAGCTGAACTACTTTGCTTTCTATGAAAGGGAGATGTTCATTTTAACGCAATGCAGTAATACTTAAATTCAACAGAGGTGGCTGAAAAATCAGATTTAAACCCCGTATTGATACAAAGTTCCGACCCATGTAATATCAAACATATCTCATAAAATCAACTAATAAAGACGCTTCCGATAGTAAAATCTTCATCCAAACCATCTCCATTTTAAAAAACAACAAAAAACCTCAACTAAATCTGAAAATCTTAAAAAAGGGCCAGTTTCTAGGTTGATCTCAGATATCCTATTGAAAAATAGAGTAAAATATTCAAATGCAAAAGAGAAATTTCGAAAGAACACTCCCCAAAGTTTAGCTTGCGAGTATTATTACGTGACAGGTAGGCTTTTAAGTGTTCCAATGAGTTAAATAAGAAAATTAATCATAATTTTAAAAACTTTAATTAAAAAGTAAAAATTTCATATGATACTGTATTGTAAAGAAACCCCCAGCCATCTGTGCCTATTTTATTTTTTATTCCTACATCACATATAAAATCCGTTTGAAGTTCAATAACGCTTGAAACACAGTAATAGATAGCAGAAACATTTTGTTGCGGATACTATGCTGGAAAATCCGCCTTTCACATTTTTTTCTGTTATCCACGAGAAAAAAATTTCAAAAAATCATCAGCATTTAGATCCAAACGAAAATATGACCAAAATCGTTTTTTTTTTTTTTTTTTTTTTTTTTACTTTTTATTTTGGTGTAAGATGTCCAAAGTTTCAATAATCACAAGTAAGTATGTAATAATTCTTCTATGTAATAACTCGTGAAGTATCTACCAAACATTCGTTTTTTCTTTTTATCAACTGAAACCAAAAATTTTGTAAGATTTGAGACAATAATAAATAACCACGTAAAAATAACATTTTTTTTTATGGTTGAAATTATGTTTATTTGATTTCAAAAAATCCGCGAGGTTGGAAGCTATGGGGTTTGTAAAATCCATCATTTTTCCTACCAGTAATTTCAAATAGTAACTTTCGAATAGTTTATTAAAAGTATTTCTCTAATTAAATTAGACAACGATTACAATTTGGAAATACTAATGCTAAAAGATTTAAAAACTGTACACAAAACAAACCTCTTGAAGAGATTAATAATGACTTTTTCGTGCTTGTAAACGTTATATTAATGTCATATTATAATTCTGTATAACACATGTAAGTAAAAAAAAAAAAAAAAAAAAAAAAAAAAAAAAATTAGCATTGCTTATTATTAAATAATCCAATTTAAATCTATTTTAAGAGTTCAAAATACCTTTTACATCTATTTAAAAATAGTTTATGCATAGGAGGGTTAAGCATAGAAATTCCAGACGTCACAAATTTAACTATTCTTTGAAATCCCCTTTTTCTAAAAAAGGGGAGATAATGTTCTGATTTTATAATTATCTGATTTTATTTAAAATCACGAATGATGAAATTTATTCTTCTGAAGATATTTAGATATGTGCACTTCATTTTTCTAAAATCCTTAATGTCTGGATCAATATTTTATTCCGCATAGAAATGAACATGGAATTCGAACATGAATTCATTCTCTCTTTCTCTCAAAAGCTATCTTATCGTGAATGCATAACTGGTTAAAATTGCTCCAAGCACATACACAAAATATTTTTCTTATCTAAAATTGAAGCTTGAGTAATGCTGGAGAAAAGTTTGAAAATAATCACAAAAATGTGAATATTTTACATGCATTTATTTAAGAATGTTGGCAAATAATTTAAATATTTCTCAAAAGCTGGAGTTTGGATTTTGCTGACGAACTTGTTTTAGCAAATTCAACATCAGAAAAGTTAAATGATCTTGAATAGTTAATATCTTAAATAGTATAACTCGTTTTATTTAATCTTGACTGTTTTGGACAATTTTGATCTTTTTGATTTTTTCGTTTTTAAAAAATTGTAATTACTACATTTGTAATAAAACCACATGAAAAGCACTTGAATACATCAAACTAAATTATCATTTACTTAAAGTGATAAAATACTTTTAACAAGGCAAAAAATTACCTTTTATTTATTCATATTAGACATGTGTTTAATTGCTCTGACGGCAACATTCTCAATAATAAATATGATAGTCATATCATCATATCATCATCAAGTATCATATTTATTATTGAGAATGTTGCCGTCAGAGCAATGAAACATATGTCTAATATGAATAAATAAAAGGATAATAATATCATATAATAAATATGATAGTCATGTCATATCATCATATCATCATCATCATCAAGTATCATATTTATTATTGAGAATGTTGCCGTCAGAGCAATGAAACATATGTCTAATATGAATAAATAAAAGGATAATAATATAGCAATGAAACATATGCAAATGAAACATGTCTAATATGAATAAATAAAAGGATAATAATATCATATAATAAATATGATAGTCATGTCATATCATCATCATCATCAAGTATCGTATTTATTATTGAGTGTTGCCGTCGGAGCAATGAAACATATGTCTAATATGAATAAATAAAAGGGTAAATATAGCAATGAAACATATGCAAATGAAACATATGTCTAATATGAATAAATAAAAGGATAATAATATCATATAATAAATATGATAGTCATGCCATATCATCATATCATCATCAAGTATTATATTTATTATTGAGACTGTTGCCGTCGGAGCAATGAAACATACATCTAATATGAATAAAGGAAGGTAATTTTTTACCTTGTTAAAAGTATTTTATCACTTTAAGTAAATATTAATTTAGTTTGACTACATTTGTTGTTTAATTTTTATATTTTTTATTTTTAATGCTATCCCAAACCTTTTTTTAGTATTTTATTATAGTTATATTCACTTTCACGTAGCTTAGACTTCTTCTCTCTTATGACTCCATAAGTTTTAGAAACGCATCTAATCCTAGACAGCGCGTCAAGTTGTCATCAATTAGGAAGCCCAAGAAAAGCCTAAATTGTTCAACTGTTATTTATGTAATTCATTGATCTCAGACAATATGCTTTTGAATTCACTAATAAATTAAATGTAAACAACAGCATTACATTTTAACTGATAATTATTGATTGTTATCTTCAATGAATATGTTCAAAGAAAAAGTTCAATAGTTCTTATAATCCCTTAAATGCTGTGACAATAATTGTCGTATAACTACTGTGAGTGGTCTGTGAGACAGCTAAATCTAAAGATGAATAAAGGGCTATATTAACTCATAACATACTATTTATGTACTAAACTTTATGTACAGCACTAATATACTTAAAATTCTAATATTCAGATGTGTCTAGTGATAGCATAGTACTTGGGTCTAAAAGAAACATTTCAGCAATATCTATAGTTAAACTGAAAATTACAAGTTAAACTGTGAAAACTCAAGCAGCGGTTTGTGAGATCGCTAACGGCAGTTAAGGGTCAATATGACCTTAAAATTTTTAAGTAGGAATCATTTGGATTTACATTAGTCTTGTAAACCCTAAATTACAGTTATCTTTCATTAATTTGAATGCGCAATTAGTTGAAATTTCTTCAAACACATGTACAAAATATAGGGTATCCTTAAAAGATCTGTACAACTTCAAAATTTTATTTAAAAAATGAACAGGCCTACAGCAAAACTAGTTACAACAATAGAAAGAATAACTCAAAAAGTTTTTTTCTATAGAATGTTTCTGGTCATAGATGGTGCTACCCAACACATAAAAGATTATTGACACGTTGAATGCCAAGTCTATTTTGTCTGTCTTTCCGTTTAAGCCAAGAAATGAGTTTACTGTTACAAAATCTGTAAAGCCGCTATCAGATTCACCAACTTTTCGAGCAATTTTTGAGCCAACTCTTGATTTCCTCCAACTTTTCGCGAAATGTTGTCTCAACACCCAGTGTGATAGCAAACAGCAATATCCCCAACTTTTTATCCGCATCTCAAAAAAGTCTGTCCTAGCCGCAACTTTTCCTCCCACCTTTCAACATATCAGCGAATCAGAGATAAGCGATTGATACGAAAATGCGATAAATATTGACGGCTGGTACTAGTAGTACTGGTTTTCCCGGGTTTTCCTCCAACTTTAGCAAAGACAATTGTAACCTTTTTCTCCCTTTCAACTGGAAAAAGTTGGTGTTAAAATCGGCTGTAAAGTTGGTTGCTCGAAAAGTCGGTGAATCTGATAGCGGCTTAAGTGTCAGTCACCGATGACTGAAGCGGCCTAAACGGAAAGTTCGGTGTCAGTCATCGATGGCTGAAGTGGCACTTAACGTGTTAAAGATTTCAGTTATTCAAAAACTGCGGATCCCCTGAAGAAAGCCCAATGTATCAAGTGATTTATCGAAACAAAATCGGATATTCAAACTGAAAAAAATTATCGAACGATTGATGTCGATTGAAATTGAACACTTGATGTGAGCACAGTAAAACGTTCGTGAATTTAATTTGAATATCGTCTTGATATTCTTCGTGCTACGAAAGGATCTCGTGTTGAAATTTACTAAGGCAGCAGAAAAAAAGCTTTTTGATTTATTCTATCTATTGTTGTAACTAGTTTCGCTGTAGGCCTATTATTTTTTATTAATTAAATTTTGAAATTGTACAGATCTTTTCGGACAGATCTACAGACCTGAGTAATGCTGGGGAAAAGTTTGTGGATGTGGTTGATAATTTCAGAAAAATAGGCAATGTACAGTCGTGGAAAAGAAAAGTAACCCCCACCCCCCTCCCCATTAATTTTAAATAAAGTCTACTTTTAAAGGATGTATATAAAATTTGCTTAGGGGACCATCTACATATCAAAATCGGACCTAACTTTGTTTTTTTCAATGGCAATACCCAGTTTAGGCAATATATTTTATATCTTCGGTTCCAACTATACTTAGAAACGAAACTTCCAGTCTTTTGAATTATAAGCATTCAAAATATGTTAAATTACAACTTCATATTTTTATTAATATCTGCTGAAATTATAATCCTAACGTAATAATTCTGCGTGTCGTTATAATACTAAGAAAACCAAACATAAATATGTTGAATTTGTAATTTTAAAAATTTTATAATGGGATTTATGAAATTAATATTCGAAAAAAAAATGAATTGCAAGCTACAATTTTTTTGATAGATTTACATTTATTATGTCCTGCTTTATGCGAATTCTTAGTTTCAAATTTTTCTTTCATGTAGTTTTCGAATTATCATTAAAAAAGGTCAAAATGGTGGTTTAAGGGGCCGTCTATGATGTGCAGAAAAGTATACTTTGAAAAAATATATTTTACTCATTTTATTGAAATATTTGGGCTGGCAATAGTCGAAACTTATTAAGCGAGTGAAATGGTCATATTGGCAAGAAATAATACGTCGGTAAATGTGACATAGTAGTCATTCTGTAGCATTTCAACAATCAAGTACCGAACTTCATTTTGGATGCAGCCCCTAAAACATGCTCATTTTTAAGTAATTAATTTTTCAGAAACTAGTCGTATGAATTTTATGAAAATTTGGATTAAGGCTAATTGAAGGTTGTAGAATTCCTTTAAGGTGTCAAACTTGAGTATTGCTACTGAAAAAAATAAAGTTTGGGTTCGTTTTGATATGTAGATGCCCCCCTAAGCAAATTTTATATACATAATTTAAAAGTAAAGTTTATTTCCAATCGTTTGGCACCAGTAACTTTCTTCTGCGATAATTTGTTGCAGAGTTAGCAGGGGGCGTTTAAATTTTTTTATTCCACGACTGTAGATGCATATTCTCTAGAAAGATGTAATTTAAATATTTATTGAAAGTTTTTCTATGTTGAAATTGAATTTTTAGTTTTATTTGAGAAACCTTTTGGCGATTCAATTCTAGAAAAGTTAAATGGTCTCGAAATATTAAATTTTAAATAACATAGATCATCGAATTTGTTGTATTTAAAAACACCCTGTTTGCGAATTCACCAATAAACTTAATGTAAATCCTAAATTATCATTATAATCACAGCAATTTTTATCGGAAATTGTTTAGAGATTTTATCTGTTTTGAAACCGTACATTATAATAATACATATGGTCAATTTGTTTTATAGATAAAAATTGACACTTGTATTTGATTCTCTTCCAGTCCTTTTAAATTTTAAACGTTTGTTTACAAGGTAAATGTTACTTATAAGTTAATTTTTCTGAAGCTGCTTAAAACAGTTAAAATGTTTAAGGGGTCTCAGTAGCAGATCTACTTTATACCCAGTCGTATGTTGGGTTGTCTAACAAGCATGTGTTCGCACTGATAGAAAGTCTAACTGCAGAGAAAAATATGCGTTTGTGAGAAAAAGTAAAGTTGCAAAAAGCAGAAGAGATTTGATTGGACGACACCTGGCAGCAAAAAAAAAAAAAAAAAAAAAAAAAAAAAAAAAAAATATGTCTTAGAGTTTTAAAATATTTTTTCAAATATCATTACTGGTATGTATTTAGTTTCTGAATTGCAGTGAAATTTATTTTAATGTGCAGATGTTCATTCTTTGATTTCTCTTCTAAATTTCTAGTATAGCATGAGTTTGTAAATAAAGTTATAATACAGTAATACTTCGTGTATTATAACGTACGACGTACGTTTTCAGCTGCGGTATGCATCGAAAACTTAACTAATTTTTAGCATATTACGAGTCGCGTAGTCATATACTGGGCTGCCCACATTCGCAGCTGTGGATAGCAATTGCTAAAAATACATCACATTTTATTGTATGAATCAAAACGAAAATTTTTAACAGTGATCCGATAGTGTTTGAAATTTTTTTGTAATCTATCTCGTAATTCATGATTTTTTTATACTTGTTATCACTATTTTTCTTCCTAAAATATGAAATAGAGACTATGCTTGCTTCTGTTATTTTTATTTATTTATTTATAATGGGAATTAAAAAGCTAAATTTTGAAGCTTCACAAATATAAATATTTTCTGAAACTCTTCTTGAATAGTTAATGAGAAGTTGTGTTTCTGATTTTATTTAAAATCACAAATGTTGAAATTTCTGCGACAGCAAATATTTACGTATACATTTATTTTTCTAGAATGATTAATGTGTGCATGAGTACATCAAAATGAATATGCATTACAAATTCTTTATTTCTTAAAAAGTTCGAAGTTTATTTTGAATGTGTAATCCACTAAAAATTCTCCAAGCAAATTCACAGCAGATTTGTCTTACTTGAAAATTAAGTATTGGTTGAATATTTTGAAACTGTCATTCGTTAGTATAAAAATGTAGTTTACATGAATATTTTCTCATAAAAATTTATAAATATTAAATTTTTTTTTGAAAAGTACTAATGAGTTTCATTCTAAATTTCGATTTTATCATCCAAATATTGTCTATAAAGTCAGTTCTAGAAAAGTTTAACAATTTTGAACAATTATAACTTTAACCCTTAACTCCTGCCAGCGATCTCACAAACCGCTGATTTTATCAAAGCCCATAGTTTAACTTGCAAATTTCAGTATAATTATAGGTACTAATGAAATTTTGCTTCGTTTTGAACTCTTTCGTTATCGCTTGATAGGGGAAACCGGGGAAATAGTACCACCCCGCATAGTTTAAAAACTAAAGGCAGTTTAAGATAGTGAATGCGCCTGCACTATAGCGGCCAACAATAGAAACAGAGCGTAAAGTGAAAATGATTTTGTTGTACGTCGTTCGTTTGTTCTAGTAAAAAATTTAGTTTTCATGTAGTTGCTTCTTATTTTGAAGCTTCAAATTAGTAGATGTAAAGACCTTTTATTGTAACATTAGGTACTTAAGATAATATTATCCTTAATCTACATGCATTCGATGACATTTTGATGCAATTTGTTGAACAAGTTCGGTTCTTCTTTCGGCTTTGCTGGGGGATTTCCGCTATATTGTCCTCTCGTGGCAATGCCGCTACCATGGCAAAGGGTGACTTACAATTTGAGTTAAATTGTAAGCTTAGCACATTAATAAATCTAGCTTGAGGAACATTGTAATTATTCATTATTCTACTGAATTACATTGCTTTCTAAATGTTTTCAGTAGGTTATATGTTTCCTAGTATCGATTTATGTATTTACTAGGTCATTAAAGAGTGGTGTCATTAACCCAGTATCCTGGGTAATCCCGCCACTGTACAAAGGTTAAAAGATTTTTTTTTTTTTTTTTTTTTTTTTTTTTTTTTTATGTGTGCTTACTTTACAGTTAGGATTTCAGTTAAATTTATACAGACACTAAAGATCATGATTCAGTTTTAAAAGTTTTACTATTAAAGAATAAACATCTTTTTGAGATGAAAAAATTTAAATTCCCTTAAGGTGTCGCTATTCCCCCAGTCTCCTCTACTTCTAAATAAGAGAATATTAATTGCAAGAATCCTGTGCGTAAATATTACTACGGAAACAATATTCTGTAACTTAATCGAGCGTTTTATTAATCTTTTCATCAAGCAGTTTCAAAGACCGCCCACAATAGCTATTCTACAATTTTTATGACAATAGCTAAAGGTTAAACGATATGCAGTAAGACCTCTATTAATACAAGAATTATAAAAGCCCTCGGATTAACCGTTAATCATAAAACACGTCAAGATAATAAAAAGTATCAAGCACACACACGTAAACACTTTACAACTCTTAATTGCCCTAATTGTTTCAATGCTAAAATCAGCATAATATCACAGAATTTCTTGGAAACAGTTGGCTAACATAGCAACAATCGCTATAATTTTCGAGCTATTGATTTCGCATATCCTTTTTATTATAACAGTGCAATAAGAGACATGAAAAAGCTAGTTAATATGTCCCAGAGTCCAGATTTAAAAATAAATAAATAAAGGATTATTTCTACGCTCCTACCTTTCTATGGCTCAGTTGTAAATATTAATAAGATGCCGTATTTGAAACATCCTTATCCCTCCCTACATTCTACCATCTTTTAAGACATAGGAACATTTCTTTGCATTTTCTTGCATGCTGAAATTCTGCCTGGTATAAAAGGGATAAATTACATTTTCACTGACAGTTGTAATGAAGAAATATAATCGCTAAGATAGAACAATGTTTGATAAGAAAGAGATTTTTTTCCTATTTCTACCTCACTTTGCGTCGAAAATAGCAGAAAAATGAACTGATATTTTGCACGCAATACCCGTGATCTTGTTTTTGTAGCTCGTAAACTGCGTGAAAATCTTAATATAGTTTAACGGATGAACCATTTTTAGCGTGCAAATTTCTCGTCTTAAACGTATCCTCGTTCTAACCGTGCTCTTATTAAACGAGTTCAACTGTATTTTTTCATGTTTGTAGCGCAGCTTCTTATTATTATTAGTTTAAATTTAGTTTAAAATTCGAGGTACGCATGATACATAAAGATTTGGCATATAACTATCCCCTGCTGTATTCGGAGTGTTTGTTTGTTTGTGTTTATGACGGCCGATTATCAACACGTGGGATATAGGCCCTGAGGGGGAAGTGCCCTTCGTGGGGGTCTTTCTAAGGGAACCTAACACGTATTTACGCATGGGAATCCACGGTTTCGAAGAAAACCACGAAAACTCCGAAACGGTTAGGCCGACGGGCGCGATTGGGTTCGAACCCAGCACCTCCCTATTCGGAGTGAAATTTGTAGCTCGTAAAAAATGCGTGAACATCTTAATATTTTTTAAATGATGAATCATTTTTAGCGTGAAAATTTCTCGTTTTAAACGTATCCTCGTTTTAACCGTGCTCGTATTAAACGGGTTCAGCTGTATTTTTTCATGTATGCCACACAGTTTATTATTATTATTATTATTATTTTAAAGTTACTTTTAAACTCGAGGTGCGCGTGATACATGAGGATTTGGCATGTAACTACCCTTTTCTGTATTCGGAGAGAAATTTGTAGCTCGTAAACCACATGAAAATCTTAATGTAGTTAAAAAGATTAACCATTTTTAGCGTGCAAATTTCTCGTTTTAAATGTATCCTCGTTTAAACAGTGCTCGTATTAAACGAGTTCGACTGTATTTTTTCATTAATGTTGCGCAGCTTTTTATTTATTATTAATTAGTTTAAATTTAGTTTAAAAATCGAGGTGCGCATGATGCATGATGTTTTGGCATAACTACCCTCTGCTGTATTCGGAGCGAAATTTGTAGCTCGTAAAATGAGTGAAAATCTTAATATAATTTAAAGAATGAACCATTTTTAGCGTGCAAAAATTCTCATCTTAAATGTATCCTCGTTTTAACCGTGCTTGTATTAAACGAGTTCGACTGTATGTTTTCATGTATTCCGCGCAGTTTTTCATTGTTATTATAATTATTTTAAATTTAGTTTGAAAACAAGGTGCGCTATGATACATAAGGATTTAGCAGCTGTATTCGGAGCGAAATTTGATGCGTGAATATCTTAATATTGTTTAAATGATGAACCATTTTTAGCGTGCAAACTTCTCGTCTTAAACGTATCCTCGTTTTAACCGTGCTTGTATTAAACGAGTTCGACTGTATGTTTTCATGTATTCCGCGCAGTTTTTCATTGTTATTATAATTATTTTAAATTTAGTTTGAAAATCGAGGTGCGCTATGATACATAAGGATTTAGCAGCTGTATTCGGAGCGAAATTTGATGCGTGAATATCTTAATATTGTTTAAATGATGAACCATTTTTAGCGTGCAAACTTCTCGTCTTAAACGTATCCTCGTTTTAACCGTGCTTGTATTAAACGAGTTCGACTGTGTATTTTCATGTATTCCGCGCAGTTTTTCATTGTTATTATAATTAGTTTAAAATTAGTTTAAAAATCGAGGTACGCATGATGCATGAGGATTTAGCAACTGTATTCGGAGCGAAATTTGCAGCTTATAAAATGCGTGAACATCTTAATATTGTTTAAGGGTGTATTCGAAAAAATATTTTTCCACCCTCAACAGCTCGAAATTTTCTGAGACATTTTCAGACTCATTTTTAAAAGTAAAAACACGAAACTTGCTGGGGTGATTTCCGAAGACATGTTTAACATGCCGTGTGATTTCATTTTCAGCTCAATTAATCAGAATTTCATTTTTAAACAATTATTTTCTCAGTATGACCATTTTTTTCATTCCCAGATCGCCCGCTTCGGAAAATTCGGTTCAAAACGCCAACTTTGACAGCGTTTTTTACAGTATTTTATACATTTATCAAAAAATTAAGAAGCACCGCACATTATATAGTTTCTAAATAAGAGAATTTCCAAGTTTGATGCGTTTGAGAGCAAAAATGAATCAGAAAATAAGCAGTTTAGATCGGAATACACCCTTAAATGATGAACATTTTTAGCGTGCAAATTTATCGTCTTAAACGTATCCTCATTGTAACCGTGCTTGTATTAAACGAGTTCGACTGTACTTTTACCTGTATGTCGTACAGTTTTTTTATTATTATTATTTTAAATTTAGTTTAAAAGTCAAGTTACGAGTGATACATGAGGATTTGGCATATACCGAGTGTCCCAAAAAAATGTCTGATGGATTTTAAAACTCAATAACTTGCAAACGGTGACAGATATTAAAACAATTTTTGCAGGAGGGTTATGTAAGATGTCAGGAGATTTTATGCTGCAATTCCCAGTTTTAGTTACAAATAGCAGCGATAGATGGCGCTGCAAGCATTAGGTGCTAAATGCAGGGTCGATTTCCCGGCCTCTCTCTTCACCCATGCGAGAAAAGGAGATTAAAATGTTTTGAATGGATTCCAAAGTACCAAAAATCGGGTATGGAATTAGCCCCTACTTCTCGCAGCACCATCTATTGTTTGAAATTCGAACTAAAATCAAGAATCACAGAAAAAAAAATCCTGACATCATACATAACCCTCCTGCAAGAATTTTTTAAATATCTGTCACCGTTTGCAAGTTATTGAATTTTAAAATCCATCAGTCATTTTTGAGACACAAGGTAACTACCCTCTGCTTGTATTCGGAGCGGCATAATATTGAATGTAATCACTAAGTGGGCATTTTGAATTTAAATTTATGAAATCATTAAGGAATGCGATGTGAATGCTGTAATTTTAATGATAAATATTAAATTCTATAACAATAAAATCTGTTTGAAATGTTTTTCTCCCATATTTTGTAGAAAGTATTTTCCTCAAATAAGGTTAAAAAAAAAAAAAAAAAAAAAAAAAAAAAAAAACTGCGCTTTTTACCCGAGCACGCCGCATACGTGGAAAAATACAGTAATTAATCTAATCCGTTTATGTATGTTAGACAAATTGCTTTCGGATTCCCCAATAAACAAAATGTAAAATGTTTTAAACTACTTTAACTACTAATTATTATCTGCATCGGCAATGAATATTTCCGAAGAAAAATTACCAAACATTCTAAATACATGTTATGTCCATTGCAATCTTTATTGAAAATCGTTTAGTTTATCCAACTGCTTTACAAATCATAAATCACAGTTATCTATATGTCCAATATGTTTTGCAGATAGAAGTTAAACAAATTGCTTGTCTTTGTTGTGGAGATACTCGAATCAGATTTTTCGCTAATGTTAATAGGAAAACATTATCTGCAAATAAATAGACTACTTTAAAGTTAACTGTATTGCATTATCATATGTCAGTTTTAAAATATTAATCCTCATTTCTCATATTAAATAAATGATGTCTTCTTAGAATTTGAATTGTAAGCAAAATTATTTAAACTGGAAGATTTTACAGTTTTATTCTCTTCCATTTCCATAAAAATTAATATTATTATTAAATATAAATAAAAAAAGCAACGTGTAAAGCACCAAAGCACTTTATTTCTTCTTGCAAACTAGTTTCGGTAGCCATAGCGTACCGTTATCAATGCAAAATATGATATCATATATGACATTAAATTTTGCACTGATGACTGCAACAAGAATTAGTATTTTCGTGCTTTAAACGTTGTTTTTTTATTTATATTGTACTGTGCCAAGTAATTCTTATTGTAATTAAGATACCTGGCCCCATTATGGCCCCTAAGGTTTAATTGCTTTTTTCAACATGTTAATATTATTTTTCCCGGAAACCATTTATGCTGTTGCTTAGAGGGATTAATGTGGTAAATAAAATAAAAGACGTTATACTTGTAATTATACTATTAAAATTTACATAAGACGAAATGTAAAAAGTGTCATATGGGCTATATTGGGAAAACCCCGTTCTCAATATGTCCAACTTTGTAAATTTTTAGAAAATTGCAAAATAAAATGAGAAAATTGCAAAATTATTATGTTATATAATATATATATATATATATATGTATATGTATATATATTATATATATAATAATTGAAATTTTTTGAAAGCCAGGAAAATCACAAAAAAAAAAAAAAACAAAAAACACGAAAAATTAAAATCAAAAAAAAAAAATATTAAATAATATATATTTATTTTTACTAAGAAATGTATTAATTAAAAACAGAAGTGAAACAAAATTATGTTCGTAAAATATATATATACGCTTGAAGTCACTACAAACATATGGCCCACCCTGGCCATAATGGGAACCTCCGCTGTTTTTTTATTTTATTTCCCCCCCCCCCCTCAAAAAAAAACGGATATACTAATAAGTAATGATAAAACTATTGATAGTATCTTAAAGTAGATTAACGGTGTTATTATATTAATTTTTACTTTGTATTAAATGCTAACAAATATTAATAATACAAAATATTCCTTATCTTTAAGAAATAATAACACGATTTTTTTTTGGCCGAAAATTTCACTTCCTCTGCCAGTAGCGTCGCCCACGTGATACGCCTTCGCCTTTATTGTTTTTTCCCTACTTTCTATCGTCCTGAGGGTCGAACGTATACTGAAATCTATTGAATTAAAAAGAAAGTAAATGAAATATACGACATGGGCCAAATTGAGCCCAGGTACCTTAGTATTAAATGTTTTTAATGCACAATAAGAACTCATTTTGAAACACAAAACGCATATCGCATGTACATTTTACTTTAACCTTTTTCACCCCACTGACGGTGATACTGACTGATACTGTGACATACTAAGTTCAACCACAAATCCATTGACACTTATATGGTGACATACGGAATTTAACTACAAATCCACTGACACCCATGCGGTAAACAACAAATGAACACGCAACAAATAAACATACTTTTAGGTAGTTCCCCACATTTTGTTTCAAATATTTAAGAATGACGTGGAGTTGCTTGTAGGCGATTGAAATTTTGGCGTGGAGAGCAAAAGGTTAGCTTTTAACTGCTGTGACAGAAATTGTCGCATAGAGATACTGTAAGGCGGCCTGTTAGACCTCTCAGTAGAAACATGAATTGAAAACTCTGTTAACCCAAAGGATACTTTTTTCCATACTAACCTCTTTCTATAGAATTGTTAAAATTAAAATTTACCTATTCAACAGTCTGTAGCAATAATACTGGGCTTCCAAACAAAACAAAATTCGACCAGTTAACCCTTAAATGCCGAATTTTTCAAAAATCATTGTAATAAAGTTTTTTGGCTTTCATTTTTTATATAAATCATGGGAGAAATACTTAAAAAAATCATATTTTGTTTTAAGTATGGTTTACGGCTAAAAAACAGTTTGTTACTAATCGGCAATACTGGTGTTTAATTGAAAAAATAATTTCCCTTCATAAAATTCTATAATATTAAACACACAAGAATTTTAGGAACTATAATAAGAAATAGGAACTAATAATAAGAAATAAATTTTACTTGCTCACTGCAGATCAAAATAGGATATTTCGCAAGCTTCCAAACAAAACAAAAAGAACAAGAAGCAACAATTGAAAAAATAAATCATCTTCATTCTTAAACAGCACAAGCGTTGCAATCTACATGCTGAAAATTGATTTAATAATATTTTCAGAATGTATTTTATTGGTAACATTGGAACATTAGGCATTATAGCTTCAGTATTATTCTAATAGTATTTTAGAGCCTAAATTGGGTATGTTGCCGAAAAGCAACACCAGGCATTTAATGGTTAATATAGTTAAACTGTAACTTACAAGTTACACTGTGAAAATTCAAAAAGCAGCAGTCTGTGAAACCGCTAACATTAGTTAAAGGATAAGACCAGCAATACATTTCTTTTTAAATGGTTGCCAAAACGATAGGGTAGTTTTATCCAAGCACAGTTCAGAATGTCCAATTTAGCCACGAGAGGAAAGTTTGCTACTGCTATTTTTACTTTGGAAGTTTTTTAATCCATTTACAACCTAATTATCTTTCATTTGATGGAAATGCATTAAAAAATATACTCATCGGAACCTAATTGAAAGAAAAAAATGGGAGGAAAAAATATTTATTTCTGTAAAATATGCGCAGGGTTGGCGCAACGTCATGTTGGACCCTGGCAAAGTATTTAGTAGGCCCAACGTATATTGCAATACTGGAATAATAAATTTTATTTTTAAATTGTAACTATCAAACAGTATGATATAATAAAGATTATAAAATGTATGATAAGTACCAATACTTTCAAATTTAAATTGCATAATTATTTTTTATTTCGCAAATCGTTTATTTTACAATATTTTAAATATTTATTTTTGATGTTCAAGGTAAATTTCGGCATCATCAGGTTTATACATCACCCGACAATTGTATATCAATTTTTTATATCAACTTAATAAAGATGAAATCACAAATATATGAACAAATTAGTAAAATTCTAAAGATGAACAATATATATTATTTGGATGATAGTATTTTCTCTTTATTAAATAAGCTTCTCAATTTTATCTTTGCGTGTATTTTAAATTTGAAGGAATTACTATATACTTTTAGTAATATCTTATTTACTTAAAATATTTAATTATTAACATTTTTCATTTTATTTAGTAAAATATATTTAATTTTTGTCGTATTGTTGAAAGAATCCTTAGTTTATAAAAAATGTGCGCAAACAACGTAAAAACTAAAGCAATTTAAAAAAAAATGTTTATCTAACTAAACAAAATACGCATTTTAGTATTAACTATATGTTTAGTGCAATAAATAAATGATCAATTACTTAACATTTTCTACAGTACTTGCAAAACATTTAATTTTATGTCGTATTAACGTTTACAAAATGAGCCATTCTTCTTGTGCCCTGTTTTAATGTAATAAGGGAATTTCTTTGGAAATGGCTAATAAAAATATCACTAAACAGAAGAATTAGCTTGTTTTTACCACAATCGTTTTGGTAAAGTTTCTACCAACAATGTTTCATAATTATCTGGTAAGTAACAAAAGGGATCCTGGAATAAATGGGAAAGGACAAATAGCAATTCCGTAATTTATGGTTTAGCTATATTGGATATGTCTGCTAACGAAAAAAAAAAAAATACATATCCTATCCCACATTCTTTTAATGACATGAGACTTGCTCATCATTAA
Organism: Maratus speciosus; assembly: GCA_963932465.1. NCBI lineage: Eukaryota > Metazoa > Arthropoda > Arachnida > Araneae > Salticidae > Maratus > Maratus speciosus. Next base: position 168,856,898 of record OZ010791.1, read on the forward strand.
ACAAGTTGCATGATTATTTTTTGTCTTTGAAACGACTAGCAATTTGAAGGAATTACTGTATATGTCTTTTAGTAATGACTACATCGAAATGCCTTGAGAAATTTTTATTTAGCAATATTTTAAACTGGAAGAAAGAAGCATTAGTTTATGTAACTTTGTCGGCGTAAACAGAATTAAACATTAAACTGATTTAAAAAGAAAATTATTTAATTAAACAAATTTGTATATTACAGTGTATTAGTATAGCGTATTTGTAAATTATGTTATTTGTATATTATACAACTTATATTTATATCTTTAAATAAGCAAAACTATTAATAATTTAATGCTCCGTATATTACTTGCCAAAAAGCATTTAATACTATGTCGGATTATTCAAAGAACTGTTAAAAGTGCGGAAAAAAACTAAAACACAAAGAAAACTGTTACTTTTTCATCGATAATAATATCCTGTTTTTGCGTAATAAGTAAATGTTTAAATCTGTTAATACTTTATATAATATTTTCTGATGCTTTAAGGGGTCTCAGGACTCTTAAAGCTGGAAAATTTTCGAAATTTATATTTTTTTATATGTCAAACTCCAACTTTTTCTGAACAATTTGATGTAATTGTTTCCTTCAAATTCCCATTCGAACACAAGTTTTCATTCATTTTTTTCCAAATGACGTTTTTAAGAAAACTCAAAAACTCCTGAATATTTTTCATGAAATTTTCATAACATATGTTTCATGTTGGTCTGTATATACTTTACTTAACTTGTATATAACTTAACATTTCCTTTTTATTGTTCAAAACAACATTTTTTTAGGTGATTAAACTGTTGAAATTTCCAAAATTTTGTATTAGCTAAATGCAACTTTGTATTAAAAATATAAAAATGCTTTAAATACAAATTTATTTAGGTTCAGGGTTATTATTAGAATCTGAAGTATAAGTAGGCCCAAAATTTTTATTCTAGTTGTGATATTTATTTTGTAATCCTGCGCGTAAGCTGTTATATCAATTTTCTGCTCATCAAATGCCTGACAGTTTGGGGTCCGCTATAAATGCTAATTCTGCATCTTGCAATTTTTTAAACAGATGAAATGAAAGAACATATATCTTTCATTCCAATAAAAATTGTGTTTTAAAATAATGTATACATTTTAAGTTAATAAATGTTGAAAATGGTCTTTTTTTTTTTTTTTTTTTTTTCATTTTTTCCAATTTTAAGAGTCCTGAGACCCCTTAACGTTGCAGGCAAGGCCCAACTTAGGCACTCTAGGGTCCCGTGGCAAGCATCATTCTGGGGCCCCCCTTTCTATATATTGTTTGTGGATTAAGTTTAAGGGACTAATTATAAACGTCACATATATTGTATATATGCATAAATTTTGTATCAGGTACTATTTACATCTGTATACAGGATATAACAAGATAGATGGTCACAACTTTACTTGTAGGTAAATAAACAAAAATTCTCAATTTTAGATAAATTCGTACAAAATTACTAGTAGTAAATAAGTAAAAAAAATGATTTATTGGTTAACGGGAGTATGTTTGTAGATATTTCCTTTACTTATGTATGTATGCCATAAGATGTGAAAAGAAAAATGCTCCAATTGGTCATCATAAATGGTTTTAAATCCTCTTGTTAAGAGGGAAACATCAACAATGAACTACTGAGCTATTATAATAAAATTTTAATCATTAGATTTCTGATGATGTGGCCCATTCTCTTTTTTTTGGGGGGGGGGGGGCATGGAGTACGGGAAGCAGAGACTGGAAGGGGATGATCTTACTCCCTTAACTATGTCTTTGGAAATATTTTTGGTCAAAAAGGTTCTTAGTGACTTTTGGTCAGTTTTAACTATTTGGCACACTCTTGACGAAAATCTTGATTATCCCCATGGGACAAGTGGCTCCAACTTATATGGGCCCGTGGGGCTCTAGCCCATCCAATAATTTGATTTATCCGCCCACCCACTTCCAATTTATTTATTTATTTAAGGAAATTAAATTTAGTTTTATCTACGTTCTCAAAATACTTTTGTTTTGAAAATAGTAAGGTCTTCAATTAGAACACTAGAAACACGATCTCTGAAAGCCCCTTCAAAGGATTAAATTTCTCTCAAAAACATATTCCCTGTATATTTTGTAATCTCTTTTAATGTCTTGATAAAATTAAATGATAAAGCAATAGATAGGCTTGATAAAGCAATTAGGTGACTAAAATGTATGCTTTTATTGGCATTTAGTTTTTTGCACTTTCAATAGTTAGCAATTTTTATGTTATTTATAATAAATGTTAATTAATGGGATAGGAAAGACATAAGGAATACATAAGGAAGAACTTATGAGAATGTAATTTAATAAAATCCTTTATTAAATTGTAATAATCTTATATTTTGGTTTAAAAAAATCATAATTTAACTTGAAATTGTCATCTTTAGTCGTTCGTTCCTCCCCCGCCTCTCTCTCCACAAACACACGCACTAAGATAGAAAAAAGTATGTGTTATTTTACCCAAACATTTTAGAGCCCGCGCAATATTTTTCAAAAATTGGCGCTACTGCATGGGACAAATGAGGGACCCGGGCCAGCTGCTCCGCATACCCCTGCATTAGTCACAGTCAGGCCCTGGTTGCAGGGTAACCTAAAAATGACCAGTCTATTTAGAAAATATCTGTATGTATGTATTTTTTAAACAAGCGAAATCAGTGCATCTTTTGTTCTGCAATATACTTCTAAAAACAGAAAATTTTGAGAAACAGAATGGTATTTAAGTAATATGAATTTAATATAAAAATAACATAAGTAAAATAATATAAATTTTCAAATAAACCCGTCAGTTTTGCGACTCGTGGTATGTATTTGCACTACTTTTTACAAAAAAATGAGCCATTTTCTTATGTCCAGTTATACAATTTGTGAAGCTTTTTGAAAATGACAATAAAAATATGAATAAAAATAAGAATTAGCTTGTTTTTACCACAATCATTTCGGTAAAGTTATTAACAACAATGTTTCATAATTATCTGAAAAGTAACAAAATGAGTTGCGCATTAAATTGGAAAGGAGAAATTAAACAGTTCCTGTAATTTATTGGGGGATGCCTGCTAATGAAAAAAATTACAATTCCATGTTCTCGTAATGAGATGGGACATTCCCTTCGTTAAACGGGATCTTTTTTTTTTTCTTTTCTTTCCTTCGAGGATGCTGGAAAGTTGAAGGAATTACTCTGTATTTTATTTAGTAATGACTTCATCAAGATGTATTATTAATTTTTTTTGTTTTGTTTAGGAATATATTATAAATAGGTACAGTAAAAAAAAAAAGCTTTAGTTTCTAAAATCTTGTGTGCGTTAACCCTATCGACTATTCCCCCCCCCCCGGGGGGGAAATAGTCGAGTAGTCTGACAGACGACGCCTTTGTATTCTAGAGTTAAGGGGACAAGGGACTTTCAAATTCATCTTTTATGCATATTAGTTTTAATTTTCACTTTAAATACTAATCAAGGGCACACTATATGCATTATGGCATATAGATATCACACATGAAGTTAAAAAAAGAATGGCGGGGAGAGAAAAGTAAGGAATATTTTAAGCGTTACGTAGACTTTTCAAAATGCCCCATGCGCATTCCATATCAATTACAATCCTCAATAATTTTTATGAAAGTTTGTTTTATAGATACAAATAAAACTGTGCAACAAATTTTATATACCTATATACTCGTGTATATGTCGAAAAATTTTAGACAAAATTTGGGAGTTAAAAATGGTGGGTCGAAGAAATAAAAAAGAAAAAAAAAAAAAAAAAAAAAAAAATTGCAGATAATCTACGAATGGGCAAGTCTTTGTCTTTTACGTGAACACATGACAGATAAAGCGGACTATGGTCATTTTCCTGTGATTGACAAAAAAAAAAAAAAAAAGCTCATCAATAACGTCCCCGTAATTATTCTTCATCCATTATCTCTTGGGGCAGAATTCCCTTTAATACAGGGCGGAATTCAACTTGAGAATACCTTCTAGATATCTCTCCTAAAAGTCCTACAATACAAAGAAATACTATATTTTAGCAGCCTAAGAAGTTGTTTAGCCTTGTAAATAAGGCTTGAATAGATTTTTGAAAGAATTTTTTTTTATTTTTAGGTTTCATTGAATTGATGTGAATAGGTTTTAAAATAGTTTAAGCTTTTTCGATTTTGCAAAATTATGCTGATTTAAAACGTTGAATTAAAAAAAAAAAAAGTCTGATTAGAAACGTAAAAAGTTTGCTAATTTAATGAAAATGTACTAATTTCTTTAATCCACGATTCCAAATAATTTTTCAACGTATTACCAGAAATGTGGTTCGACTACACGAAAATTCAGTTCTTTTCAAAATTCTGCTTAAGGATTGGGGGGGGGGGGGGGGGGTCGACTTTATACACAAGTATATACGGTATTTGAATATAAAGGTAAAAAAAAAAAAAACACGATATTCCACACGATATACAAAGAAATTTTTTTTTTTACAACTAACTTAATTAGACCCCCTATATTTTTCCTAAAAATTTTTGTTTTATCTATGAATGTTTAATAATATGTAAATATGCGGGTCAATAGTCTTTGTTACTTCCCCCAATTTGTACTTTCCACGTTCCGTAGTTTACGAGTAAAATGACTGTGACAGACAGACAGAGGAGTGGTCTTTTAATGGTTCCGTTTTTACTTTTTAAGTACGGAACCCTAAAAATATATACATTTAGCTGTACGTTCATTCTTTTATTTATTTTTTTAGTGCTTTGTTGCGCCAACTATAAATAACTCCAACTTAAATGTAGTATTCAAATTTTGATAGCAATTACACTACCATGTCGTGATTTACCGCTCAATCCATTGTTAATTAAATAAAACGATAAAAAAAATTTCTAAAACTTTTATGCAGATTAGTTGATTTCAAACTGTTCTTTATGTTTTGCAGTTATACTTCCTTAATAAAATATTGATTTTTTGTGTAAATTTGACTAGCTATTCAAGTTTTCCCTTAAGTGAGCGTCATTCCCCTACGTTCCCCTATATATATATATATATATATATATATATATAGGTATTTTTGGTATTATATATACATTTTTTTTTTAATTAAAAAAAAATATATATATATATTTTTAAATCTGGCATAACATCATTAACTTTTATTTATACCGCAATAAAATAAATGGCTAATCTCTTCCCATTTTGCATTATATTTGCTGCAGTTAACGTTAATCATGCACATTTAACGTTATGAGATACCACTGTTTACAAAATGAGACATTCTACTTATACTCTGTAGTTTTAATATAATCTGTGAAGTTCTTTGAGAATGGGTAATAAAAATATCCACAGAAAGAAAAATTAGCTTGTTTTTACCACAATAATTTCGGTAAAGTTATAAGTAACAATATTTCAAAATTATCTGAAAGGTGAGAAAATGAATCCTGGAATAAATGGGGAAGGACAAACAGCAATATAATCTAAATTTATTGTTTACCTACATTGTGTATGTCTAATGTTGAAAAAAATTTCCAATTCCTTGTTCTCTTATTTATATGGATCTTATTCTGCATTAAATCAGTTGCTTAATTTTTCAATTGCAATCGATGGGAATTTGTAGGAACTTACTACATATATTTTGTTTAGGGATAACAATAACTGTTGGGGACTTTTTTTATCGATAAATATTTTATAAGCCGTGATAATAAAATTGTACTTGTGCTTTTGCGAAACTTCGATAAAGCATGTACACTTTCATTAAAAAAAAAAAAAAAATTGCGTGAAACAATAAGAAAAAAAGAAAAAAAATTAACAAAGTTTAATATAAATAAATCATTAGTTATTAACTACCATTAATAATCACTTGTAAATTATGAATAACTATATTATTTTAAACGAAATTTAAAAATCTGGAATGATTCCACTCGACTTTCCGAAAATTTCATAACATTGTTCATTAATTTGTGCAAACACATTTTTTGTGCATTCAGATAAATTTCTAACTTTTTGTTTTGCAGCTGAAGGCATTACACCTGAGCTAAAACTGATCTTTCGTTAACTCCTGATGCTTAAATACATCGCGTCTCCGCTGATCTTTCATTAACTTCTGATGCTTGATTACATCGCGCCTAAAACTGACCTTTCGCTAAGTTCTGATGATTGATTACATCGCGACTAAAACTGATCTTTCGTTACTCTTGATGCTTGATTACCATCGCGTCTAAAACTGAACTTTTCTTAAGTTCTGATGCTTGATTACATCGCATCTAAAATCGATTTCTCGTTAACTTTTGATACTTGATTACATCGCGTCAATATTTATATCAGCATCAGTTCTATTTCTTTAATTATTTTCATAATGGTTTAAAAAGTGTTTAATTACTAAACAAGTAAGCTGATTTGTATGAAAATTATACGATTCTAGCGACAGTAGACAATAATATATATTTCTAATTTGAGCTCGGTCAGATATATTGTTTGGACATTCTGGTGAACACTCTCATACATACACACATACGTCGTAAAAAATAACAAAAAACGGTCTTGGAGATTAAAGAAGTAAGAAAACACCGGCTTATGCATACGCGCTTATCTGAATAATTGTTATAAAAATAGCAAAAGCATATTCAAGTGAAATTAAAATGTAAAGATATACCATTTTTATCCCGTTTTCAATACTTTCTTTATAGACCGAGAATTAACTGCAAAAACCATCACCTCATCGAGTTGACGGCTTAAATTCCAAAATTAGTTAAAACTCGATCCGCATATTAAATGCAACTTGTCTGTCAAGTCATATCTTTCTGGAAAACACCTGCAAACCCGATTTTAGTGATTGACTGGTAGGTTTACCGCAGTGTTTTCCTGCTCCCGTCCTCCATCTTTTCATACTTTTTGGGTGCAGGAAAACACAATCATAAACCTACCAATCGACCACTAAAATTGGGTCTGCAGGTGCTTTCCAACAAGATATGACTTGGCAGACCAATTGTATTTTAATATGCTAATCGAGTTCTGCCTAATCCTGGAATTTCAGCCGATTTTTCCCCGAAACTTTATAGGGGACCGTCAACAAATTAACAAAGAACGAATATCTTTTGGATAACCCTGTAAGAACTGATGTACCAAAAGCGTTCAAACTGTAGATTATGATTAAGTGCTTTATTGTAATAAACTGTGTTCATTTTTATGAGGATAGCATGTATACTCGTAGAGAAATTAAAGTTTTTTTTAAAAAGAGTCCCAAATTTTGCCAAATTTTTTGCTTATAATTTGTAGAGTTTTTAATATATATAAAAAAAAGTTATTTTCAGAAAATATGACAAACAACATTGTACATAATATCCTGCAATCAGAATTAAAAAATAATAAAAATTGTATGAAAAATGAGCACGTTTATTAAATAACGATTCACCGTGCATGCCCGAATACAATCAAAATATAATTTGCATAATGTGTTAGCTAAATGTAAAGAGCAACTTTTGTGAAAGTCTCGAAAACATAATTTGAAAAATCTGAAAATTATCGTTTATATAACAAGCTCAAAATCCGATATTCCCAAAAGAAAGCAAAAAGATAAGGGGTTGTATCCAAATACGGTAGTGCGTGAAATATATTGGCACTAATCAATGGATATATGGATACAGCCCCTCATCTTTTTGCTTCATTTTGGGGACAACGGATTTTGAACTTGTTCTATCAACGATAATTTTCAGAATTTTCAAGCTATGTTTTTGAGACATTTACAAAAGTTGCTCTATGCATTTAGCTAACATATTATGCAAATTATATTTTGATTGCGTTCGCGCATGCGCAGTGAAACATTATTTAGTAAACCTGCTCATTTTACATACAATTTTTACTATATTTTAATTCTGATTGCAGGGTATTGTGTACAGTGTTGTTTGTCATATTTTTTGAAAAGAACTCTGCAAATTATAAGCAAAAAACTTGGCAAAATTTGGGACTGTTTTTATGAAAACCTGAATTTTTCTTCGAGTATATATGCTATCCTCATAAAATTGAGCACAGATTATCACAATAAGGCACTTAATCATAATCTACAGTTTGAACGTTTATGCTACATTAGTTTTGACAGGGTTAACCAAAAGATACTCGTTCTTTTTCAATTTGTTGACGGCCCCTATGGGTTTCGGGAAAAAATCTTCTCGAAAATATGACCTATACTATACTGTTTACACACCTGGAGTTTCAAATTAATTCCTCATGTATTTTTTTAGATATTTAACAAAACGTCTAAAATCGCAAGTGGCCGGTCACCTTTGGTGATATAGTGTATATGCTGATCATAGCGTTTACGAAATTCACGCATTTCATGTACAGTACACCACCCCCCCCCCCCCCTTGTCCTAAAAAAGAAAATAAAGATGTACTATGGTTTGGATTTTTTTTTTTTTTTTTTTACTTTATTACTTCATTTTTAAAAAAATCGCAGCGAAAAAATAGTCATTCGATTGGCAATGGTCTTTTTTCTATTTATGTTGAAAACAAAAATAAGTTTATGCTTAAATTTATCTTCATACTGAAAATAGAAAATCAAAGCAAACTATGAAAAATTTAATACGAACACACAATTTTGACCGTACATTTGGATTCTTCAGTAAATTTTACCTTCGAGTACCGAAAAGGGAAATAATGCTGTGAAATAAATTAGCAATTATGATGGTTTAAAGTTTGAAGTTCCGAATGTTAAATTCATTTTCATTTATTGCAAAACAAATTATTACTATTCAATTTTTATTTTCGAAAATTAATTTTTTTTTAAAAACCTTTTTTTCTAAAAATTTAATTTCTAATTTTTAAAAAATATATTAAATGTTACCTATATTTTTTCAAGAGGTGCCTTTTTCTAGTAGCTTTAAATATGCAAATCCAAAATTGCAGCTCATTCTACCAAGTAGTTTTGGAGTTATTCTTCAGAAACGATCCGCATTCCAATCTGCTTTGAAGCTAATAAAATTGCATTTAACATTAGGATTTCAAAATTTTAAATCTCCATAATTACTGAACTACTTTACCGAATAACTTTATATTTGATATCTGAAGGTAAAATTTACCGAAGAATACATATACGCTGTCAAAATTGGGTGTCAATTGTATTAGGGATAATTTAACATTTCAAAGTTTAGTAACAATTTTAGCATAGAGACTCGGACCCTCAAGCTTCTTTTTTTAACATAAATTAAGGGAAAACAAAAATTCCAATCGAATGGCTATATTTATTTGTATCTGCGACTTTTAAAGTTGAAACGAGTATTAGAATTGGAGACATTTAGAATTAGAAGGAGTGCTGAAAATATTTCGGACTTTTTATTAGGATAGTGTATCTGCACATTGAATTAGCCGAATTTGAAGATTTTTTTTTTTTTTATGAACGCTGAAAAGCACATATATACAGTGTGTCTCAAAAGATTGAAACTCACTTTATTTATTTATTTATTTATTTATTTATTTTACGTTTTGGAGTTCAGTAGGTTATGTGAATTGCAAAAACATATTTGTAGTACAGTTAGATTTATTTGCAATGCAATTTTTCCTATTTGCTAATTACATTTTTGATCTTAAGAACATCATCCATAGTTTACAAATAGTTCCTACTTTTTATGGAATAGCCTTTAGATTTTAAAATGGTCCGAAAAAATGGTCCAATTTTGTTTAATTTATAAGTTTTCACTTTTAATGAAGAATTGCAACCGTTTTAAAATATAGCGATAGAGCACTTCGAGATTTAATAAATTTTATATTATTTATCCGTTATTCTTTTTACACGCTCATCTATTCATTGATTTAATGGAATTTGCTTGCAGAGGTTTGTTTGCATAATTAGTTTCTAAAAAAAGGGGTGGTAGTGAAATCCTTAATGAAATCGAGCAAATAATATAATTGGTAATTTAGATTTGATAATTTATTGTGTAGCAATATGAGATTTGCTTTTAAAGAAAAAGTAATAATCCCTTCGAATTTCTCAAATATTAAAAGAATGTAATAAGCTGCTTAATTATATTTATCTTTTTTTTTTTTTTTTTTTAGCATTAAGAAGTAAATAAAACTGAGATTGTATTTTTTTTAAACAGATGTTTTACCGGTAGACTAGGGTTTTGAGTTACTGATATAGGAGTTCATGCTGAAATGATAATAATCTACTGAAATATCTTCATAAGATTATCCGATTTATATTGTCATAGAGACGTTCTAAAGCTTTTAATGCTGATTCATCCTAATCCTTGTTTTACAAGTTAACTTCCTAAACTACTTTCTCCGAATTCCTATCTTTTTATGGAATATTCACATGACTTTGTATATTAGATTTCAAAATTCTCTGAAAAAAGGATATCAGCCAGATTTTTTCTTTGTTTCTAATTCGGTTGATTTTAAAGATACCAGAATACAATGTTATTGCAATGAACTGACAGTAGCAAGAGGAATATTTATAACTGACAAATTTTTTCTGGCATGGGTCCTACAAAAATTGTAAAAATATAGCCTTCTGAAAGTTAATGGAGGAATTTTCAATAATAATATATCCTTATTTCCTACCTTCTTTTGAAGCTTTCTTACAGACTTATCTTCAATAGCGAACAAATTAAATCGCGTTTCAATCTTTTTGAGAATCTCTGTGATACTTGTGGCGAATTTCATGCATTTTGATTAATATACAGTGAGTTAGCATAATGATATAAAAAGAAAATAATAATTAGAAGATGCTCCACACACCCGTACCCCTCCCCCTCTCTCTCTCTCTCTATCTCTCTCTCTCTCTCTCTCTCTCTCTCTCTCCGCCCTCCTCAATCTCAGAGTTTCCAGTAAAGGTATATAAACTTAAAAAAAAAATTATTAAAACTTTGTAAAGTTTGTATTGAACACTGAACAGTACTGTAAAGTGTTTCTATATGTTATTATATTGTTCTGTATAGTGTATTGTTTGAAACAGATTGCAAAACTAAGTAATACACAAAAAATAACTTGGGAGGTGGCAGCCAATTTATCGTATTTTTGTTATATTTTTTATAAGAAAAATTGATTTCGTTTTTGAACAATTCACCACTCGAATAATTTTTTTGAATAAATTGCATTCGAGAATCAAGTAGCACTATAATTATAATTGTTTCATTTTTTCTTCTGTGTTAAAAATATTCATTAAATTTTAATATTAATCTAATTAATTCAGTATTTTAAATGTAGTTGCAAATTATATTTGAATAAAATTATCAGATTATTAATAAAAAAAAACCTGTGACTGGAAAAAAACTTGATAGAAATTTTAAAACTCATCCGAATGGCTCTGATTTCTTTCTAATTTAGCTTTCCTAATTTAATTCGACTGACGTTGGTGATTATCTTTATTATAATAATTTAACCAATTTTTATAAATTTTTTTTAAACACCACTAAAGATTCATTACTGCATCGCTTATACAAATAGATGAATACTCGTCAACACAGTAAATGCTCACATTTTCGCAAACTTCTGTACAAGAAAATTTTTCTGTCAAACGTTCAAACTTGATAATTGGTTTAATCATCATGTAAATCCTAATATTAATCTGATTAATCCAGTATTTTAAATGTAATTACAAATTATATGTGAATAAAATTATCTGATTATTAATCAAAAACTTATGTCTTGAAAAATACTTGAATATATTTTAAAACGTATCCGAATGGCTCTGATTTCTTTCTAATGGAGGTTTTTTATTTAATCGGCTGACGCTGATTATTATCTTTATTATAATAATTTAAGAGATCGAAGTACCAATGTTTTTAATCAATCAAGATTCACTACTGCATTCCTTACATAAATAGATGAAAGCTTTTCCTTACAGTAAATGTTGGCGTTTTCGCAAACTTCTCTAAATAGAAATTTTTTTGTCAAACGTTCAGATGTTTGAGAATTGATTTAATCATCATGTAAATCGTTATATAAATAAAAATTAGCATTCTAAAAAAACATTTAGTCTGTTATATTCAAAACTATTACTTTAATTAAAGAAATTCTTACTCTCTAAAAAATGTTTACTTTTATTAATTATTGGTTGCAAATTGCCTGTAGGTAACTAGCAAAAGGATTACTTCATATAAAGAAAGATATGCATCCTCGACGAAAATTCTTACTTTTATGAATTATTAGCTTTTTTTAGGCAATATTCTAAAGAATGACCTTAATAAAAGAAAGATATCCTTCACGAAATTTTTACTGTTATTAAATTTTACTTTCGAAAAAAAATTGAGATAATTTGAATAATGGATCTTTAAATTTTATGCAAATAACAAGTCGAGACTTATCACATTTTTCATCTACTTTGCATTTCTATAACGACAGAATAATTTTGAATTCAGGAATTTAATAATTATTTCCCAAGGAAAAATCACATTTGTATCGTCGGACATTACCCGTGTAGTGAATTTAGAGAAGGACGGGGTATAAGAAAGATTCTGCCATCCGACATTTCGTTTATGACATTCGGAAGTATCTTGTGGGTATTTAGACAGAAAATTTGGACTTGGAGGAATACTTTTTCAATTAAAAACGAAGGGCTACTCAGCCTAAATATATGCAACGTATTTGTTATAAGTGTCTATTTACCGATATCGAACATTGTTTTTTTTTTTTTTTATGGACATTGGACATTCTAGTCGCGGTACAAATTCACATCCTTGATAAATGTAATTGATTTGCCAATAAATTAAATCACCATTTACAAATAAGTATCATCGAGGCTCATGTATTGAGCTCCTTATTTTTTCTGGCTTTGTGTTCTTAATTTTTATGATTTCTTAGTTTAGCATTGTTTTAAAAATCGTATAGTACATTTGTAAAAATAAAGTTACTTCTTATTAAGCATTTGACTAATTTTATCTGATTTTAAATATTATTTTATTTAAAGAAATTCTTATTCATAATCCTGCGAATTCATTGTTTATGTTGAATTGTCTGGTGAGGAAATATTTGAATTGTGAATCATTTAAATTCGATACAAATAACACCTCGAGATCATAACAATCTTCACTTAATTGGCATTTGTGTAATGAAAGAAGAATATTGAACTTAGAGATATAATAATTATTGCCTGTAGGAAAGTTACATTTGCATGGCTGAAAATTGCCTGAAACTGAAATGTTTGGGGGGGGGGGGGGCAGAATAATAGTTTCATAACACGACATTGTCTCTGACTATCCGAATATCCGAATTTAAACATTTGCCCAATGTTGTTTAGAACGATTACTTTTATTAAAGGAAAGATCGTCCATTCATTTCGAATGATTAACTATTAGTTGAGAGGTTTGGTGAGATAATATTCGAATTATGAATTCTATGCAAATAACACGTCGAAATCATCATAACCTTTAATCGATCTTGAATTATAATCTTCATAATCTAAATTTCGGAATATAATAATTGCTGCTTATGTTAAAATGGAATCTGCATCACCGAGCATTACCCGGTAGTAAAATTGGTATCTAATAATGAATAATGCATCCTTAAATTCTATGTATTAGATAACACGTTGGGATCATCTCAATTCTCACATAATTCGCATTTTTATAATGATGTGAATCTAATAATTATTATAATGACCTTCCTATAGGAGAAAATCACCTGGTCACCTGGCTATACCAGAAATGAAAGTGGGAGGAGGGGAAGGCTCGAATTCTCATGACCTTTTGTATGTGTTAGCCAGACAGACAATGCCAACTTGATAAACAAAAGAGTCTCCACTTAGGGGAGAGTAGCCAAATTTGGAGAACTTCACTTATTTTCAGGTGTAACTCACTTAATTTTTGGTATATCTGCAAAAGCTCACACAGGGTCAATCTATTCATCTACTAACTAAATAAATATTCAGATCAATTTCTTTTTGAAAATCTTAAATTTTATTTTAATTTGAAAAAATTGTTAAAAGTGGTTCAAATTCAGCAACTAGTCGCCTAAGTTGGATCCCCAGTCTCCTAAATTGGACCAAATAATATCAGGTTGTTTTAATGACTAGGGAATATAACTAATTTTATGAAAAGCAAAGTTTGCGATTAATGAAACAATCAAACAAAATAACAGCAATGAAATATAATGAAATCAAATACCTGAAAATAAGAGTAATTTTTTTTTATCAAAATGTATTCAAGATATAAATCAAAGTTATCAGTAATTAAGAATAGAAATTATGGAACTAATTGTCAGTTACTTGAATATCATGTAAGGAGTGTTGCAAAGCTTATACATGAATTTTGTTTATTGTTTCTGTTTTCCAGCGCACACAACAAGGAACCGTATATGGCAATCTGAACACTGAATCATTTCTGCTACTTTATTTTTCTTACAAATTAGGCAAAACCAATCATCACTGTCTAAATTTTTCTTTTTAGATTCTGAATTATCAGACTTTTTTTGCAACAGAAGTTTTCTTTAAATTATGTTTGTAGTTCTTCTCCTCCATCATCTTCTTGCTAATTGCATTACGCCTATTTTTTTAAAACTCGATGTTTCAATTGCTTTTGTGCTGTGAAAGCTTCCCTTTTGTCTTTTTTTTCTTTTTTTCATTTCAAGGTTTATTTTATATGGCGATTATGTTAACACAACTGTTTTTTGGCTCCCTCTGTACTTTGATTTACCTGAATTTAGCAAAGGAAATAACATTTCTAATGATTTTTTTGCTTTTGGGGAGGATTTGTAGCTGAAGCCTTGTTGCAGGTCAATTTCTTCGCAACTTACTGTCTGCTTTTTGTTTCGTATATCTTTAACAGCTTTTGCCGTCACGGGTGTTTTTCTTCCAGACAGTTTGTCGATGTCTTTTTCAACATTTTTATCCAGGTTTGAAATTTTATGCTTTTTAATGGCAAAAAAGTATAATTCCACCCTCCAGAACATGTAAAAAGTCTTCTATCACAAATATTCTGCAGGAGGAATATGTTTGAATTCAACTCTGTAAACCAAATATGCTGCAGGAATAAAGAATTCAAAGAAAATAAATACAATTACATACAAGATAAAAGACATTGCAAACAAAATTTATTGCATGGACATGTAAAAGTATTTTTATGTTTATATTGGCCTAAACTGTATAAAAAAATTAATCCAGATATACAAAAAAAACTTGCATGGAGATAGTAATCCATTACAAAATATAAAAAAAATAGTGTACAGAGCGTACCTTCATCGAAATTCAGTACTTACTTTTCAAATTTATGATCGCATATCTGGTCCAATTTAAGCAACTTAAATTGGTCCAATTATGACAACTGCGCCATTTTTTAAAACAGTTAATTCCAAGACTAAGAACAAAAACGAAATCAAACAAAGTCGCCTGAAAAATATTCGCAATAAACAGATCAATTCATATATGTATACATATGAAAACATAACAACTTACCTTAGTTTTAAAATATTCACTTACGTTTAGTAGGAAAAAATTAGATCAAAACAGCTAACTTTAGGTTTTTTAAATTGTCTGAAAACAGCACGTGGTAGGCGGCTGCTTCTTCTAATCATGAGTGACGTCATTCTGTTGAGTAGGATTTCAGCGGTAGATGGAGTTTCTTCATGTAATTAACGGCAGAATGGCAACGGTCCAATTAAAGCGGTGGTCCAAATATGGCTACTCTCCCTTATTATTTAAAAAATATATCTTATATGTACATTTTAGCATTAATTTATTGTCATTTTAGCTATAATGGTTTTTAGTATACAGTATTCTTTACTTTTATAATAAATTTCTGGTCCAAATATGCAGTATTTAATAACTTTTCGTTAAATTGAAAAGATAAGAAGTTTGAAAAATGCATTTAATTTTTATTGAAGATTTGACATTATTATTTGAATAATGTGTTTTTAAATTTTATGGAGATAGTATGTCAGGATCATCTCAATTTTCACATAATTTGAATTTGCATAATCTGATGTGAATTTCATAATTATTGCCTATGGAAGGAAATGCATCACCCGGCATTATCCGAAATTAAATTGAAAGGAGGAGAGGACAGGAGCCCTCGTGAATTGTCTGGTGACCTTTTGTATGACATTCCGAAATAGCCTCTGTTAATTAGATCGGCAGGATCAACTTGATAAACATTTAAAATCAGAAACCAGTAGGTAATCGCTTATATATTAAAAATACATCTAATATGTACAATTTACCATTCACTTGTTGTAATTTTAACTACAATATTGCTGTTTGCCTTTTTTTTCGATATTGCTTTCATTATTTTTAGGAAAATTTCCTGGTACACATGCAGCATTTAATAATCCTTTCGTTGAATAAACAAGAAAGAAAAATCATGCGTCAAGCATAGATTATGAAACACTTCCCAACACATTCAGAACAATGTAACAAAACTTCATAGAAAGAAAATAAGTTAAAACTGGTGTGAATGAATAAGAATAAAAATATTCTTAAAACACCATCAAAAACTTCATAGTTTAATAAAATAAAATATTATGTCTAATTCAACCATATGGAAACTCATAACAACATTTGAAAACCTAATTTCAGCTGTTCCCATTTACAAGCAGAAAATTATCCGAATACTTTGAGTATAGGATTAAAACAGTTAAATTAAAAAGCGCAAGCCGAAATTGCAAACGCACTTCAGCAATTATTACTCAAAGACAGTATTGTAACCGATTTCTTTTGCGTATGTCCCTGTAAATGAACGACAAATGCTATGAATATCGTCATCAACATGTAGTAAAATTCAGTGATTTATATCAGTTTCAGTACTTTTGAAACAGCGTAATGTCATTAAAATACCCTGCAAACGATTTTTCCCCATATACAATAATGCAATGGAATTCTTTTGGGTAGACCTGTAAATGAACTATTAATCCCACATACTTCATATGCAATACCAAACATGGTTAGGTGACCCTAAATATGGATTATCAATTGCATGAAAATCCGAGTCTATTTACGGGAGTTAGAGCGTGAACAGACGGCCAGACGGACAGACAAATCGAATGCATAAACACTTTTCAAGTTTGTTGGAAAGTGTTAAAAAAAGGGTTGGAAAATTCATTTAATTTTCATTGAAGATTTGACACTAATATTTGAATAATGGATCTTTAAATTCTAAGCAGATAAGGAGCTGTACATATTATTACTTTAGAGGGAAGGGGTCTGGCACTTGATATCGTAACATATCTCTGGTGGCAGGAATGTTATCTTTTGATAACGTTATCATTTTCGATCTAACCAAAATTTTCTGTTTTTCGAAATTTTGTTTCATCAATATAGCTGTTATTTATTTATTTATTTATTTTACCCCTGATTTATTTTTATGAAAATACAAAGTTATTATTAAAACCATTAAAGGATTATAAAATCATTTCATTCCAAAATATTTAATATCCCGACTTTCGCCATTCTTATTCTTCTGCCATATGCGAATATAAGCGTTCTTAGAGAAACCAACTTAGAAATGATGCTTGCACTGTTTACTAGTAAAAAATGAAGAAGAATATTATCCACCTGTTTTTTTTTTTTTTTTTAAGAAGTTCTGCTTGCCACCGGTCTGGAAGTAAGGGCAAGAAGACAATTTTACTGTTAAATGCATTATGTAACAAAAAGCTATTATTAAATACAGTGAAACCTCCCTGTGCGACCACCTCCATTAAGCGACCACCTCCCTAAACGACCATTTTTTCATGGAACGAAATTTATTTCCATAGGCTCAATACTAATTTTACCTCCATTCAGAGGCCATCCTACTTGACTCCCTACATGAGCGACTAATTTCTTTGAAGAAAATGAAAAAAAATTCCGTTTTATCCTAGTCGCTTGAAGAAGATTTTATTAGGAAAATAATTCCGGAGAGCGCATTATTCATCAAACTTCTAAACTAAATTTAGATTTTTTTAATTATTATTCCGGTAACTTTTAAATGTTTAAACCCCTTTGTGCTTTTTTAGGCAATATATTTAACTCTGATGACAAATTAAGAATGACGGTCGATAAACTCCCCTGCCCTATTTTGCCAGGAAACTCTCAAAGAAATAGATAAATTAATGAAATCGTCATTATTTGTTCACGTCCAAAGAAAAAAAAAAGATCATTTATTTACTGAACTTCGAAAGGACTTGGAAATAAAAGTTATAAAAGATAAAACCGTAAAATCGAAGCAAACGTCAATGTATTCATTCTCTAAACTCTGCAGTAATTAACTTATGTAATTAACTTTTCTTTTGATACTTAAATTTTTATATTTTTTTCCTAATGTGAAAAATAAATTTTAGTAACATTAATTGTTACCTTTTTTTAACAATTAAAATCGAGATTTAAACATGACTTCCATTAAGAGACCACCTCTCGGAGCGACCACTTTTTATTCTAACGGAATGTGGTCGCTTTAGGGAGGTTTTACTGTACTTTTAAATAGTAAGTATTTCTTTAACCCTTCATATACAGAATTATGAATTCATGAAAATTTTATCTTCTAAAGCATTTTCCGTGAATTTGTGAAGCTACATTAGAAGATTTACATAATCATTTAATAAATTTTAGAAGGATTTTAGAAGGATTGAATGATTTACACTCAAATCTTTTATTTTAAATCTTTTTCTTAGTATTTTGTAGAATTAGGACATGTACAAATATAATGTTCTTACAATAGAAATATAGAAATAGTTCCGAATTGAACCCCCCCCCCCCTCTAACGCCAAGAAAGCCGAAAAGATGCAAAGGTAAAAAAAATCATTATTTTAAAAATATTTTTTTTTGTGTGACCAATAATGTTTTTGGAACAAGATAAAGTAACGCATATATTACTCATTGTAAACTGTATTACTACTAATCGATGTATTAAAGGAATTTTATAACAAGTTCTTTTAATGGTACTTATAAGTACCGTCAGTAAATAAAGGGTTAAAGAATTATTTGATATAAAGTTATTTAATATATTCTAGTGGTATTTTATAACTTCTTCCCTTCATTTAAATCAGTAAAATATGCGAATAATAAATGTCTAACCATACTTGCATATTATTGCAAACGTATAAAAAGAAAAATTAAGAAAAAAAATTGTAAAAATAAAAAGAATTTTAAACACTGATAGCGATATCATTTGGGGATGTGCTTGGGTTCAAGGAATGATAACGTATGATATCGTAAGGGGTCGAGAGGGTCCAAAATTGCCATAAAGTTGATAACATTATATATGAGCAGCCTCTAGCACGTCAGGATCATCTCAATCTTCACGATATTTGCATTTCTATAATGATGTTAATAATAATTATTGTCCATGGGGAAAACACATCACCGACCATTATCTGAAATTAAACGCGAGAGGAGGGAAGGGCAGCTTTCCTCATGTCTTGCCAGATGACCTTTTCTCTGACATTCCGAAATGGCTTGTGATATTTAGACACACAATGCAACTTAATAGACTTTATTATTATTATTATTAAAAGCTGATGTCCTTTGAATATGTTCAAAATATTTCTAATATGCTAATATTACGATTAATTTATTGTCATCGCAACTCAGTTAACGATTTTTTCCCCGTTACTGCGTTCATTATTTTTATAAAATATTGCCTCATACAATTATACAGCATTAAAGACCCTTTTCATTAAACTGAAGAAAAAATGGGAAGTCTAAAAAGTTTCTTTGATTTTATTGATATACGATTGAATTACCATAACTTAAACAGGTTTTCTTCGAAGTTCCAAGGTCTTGGTTAAAAGTTCTCCAAAAGAAATGTATGAATGGAATTATTTTTATCCTTTCACCTCTTCAGTGATGAATGAACTTACTCATTCCTTACGACGTCAGAATGAGGTTATTCACTTACTACGTTAACGTGATGAAGGAAGTGTCTGTACTAATCAAACAAAGAATATTTCTCGTTAACGTAACTTAATATTTTGTTTGTGTGAGTTATTATAAATTTTGTCGGTAATCGTTAATTTTTCTGATCTAAACAAAACGCTATAGGATGATAATTTTATTAACATTAAAAATTTTTAAATGATATGTTTATGAAATGATTATTCCCCTACAGAAAAAAATGAAAATTATAAAACATTATACACTGTTTTTTTAATTACTTTTATCTTACTATATTTGACAGAATATTATTTATTTAAGAAACAATGCTGCTATTGATTACATAAAGAATACATACGTATTATGCATCTTACCTATTTATGTATTTTATATATTATGCATGCTTATTTATACATATTATACATATAAATTATTTCTAAAGCATAAAAGATTTCAACTTTAACTGTATTCAGTTGAACATGCCATATAAAATCATATTAAATATCTGTTCGTGAATTCAAGTTGTAGTTTATTAAATAATGCTATAAATAAATCTATTGTTAATTTAAATAAGTTCTTTGTTTTTGTTTTTGTTCAGAAAATACTACATATCATATAATTTTATATCGAATCTTACCTTTAGAAAATAAAACGTCTTAGACTTTCTGAATATTTAAAATAGAATAACTTACCAGCCAATGAACAAAGTATAAAAGTTTCTGTATTCATTAGAATATGCCATATTGAATCATATGAAATAAGTAGAGTTCATGATAGACGAAATCATTTGTTATTATGTAATCACAGAATTGAAAATCATTGTTCTGACAAAGACGCTTGGTTTATTTATTTTGAGAAGAAAAATATTACATATCATGTCAATTTATAGGGCAACGTCAGTTGCAAAATCTTATGAAAAACAGCCGATATGGAAGTGTATTGTATATCCCATGATATATTGAAGCTATTTTTATTTCATTGGTGTTATAATTAGCTATATTTCGATTGTTTTGAATCCGTATAAATTCAAATTTAATTAATCCCTCTATATCCTTCAATCCTTCTAAAATCCTTCTACAATTTATTAAATGATTATGTAAACCTTCTAATGTGTAACAATTCACGAAAATGCTTTAGAAGATAAAATTTTCAAGAATTCATAATTCAGTACATAAAGGGTTAAGCTTCACTATTTTCCCATAAAAATATGCTTCAATGTCAGATGTTTTCTATGGAATTTCGCAAATGTTGTTAAGCCCCCTTAAGGGGACCAGGAATGTTTAAATGATAAAATTTATTTTTGCTATCATTATTACTATAATGATGACTAATGACCTTTACAGTGTCATACAGTCGGCTCGATAAGAAAATTCTTAAAACTACGAGTAAACATTCAGTTGCGTAGACCGGCGAAACATTCGAAGGCAAAACTTTAAATTCAATTTTTTTTTAACACTGCATTTCAGCGGTTTATACACAATAAATTTTGAACAAGTTAATGTATTTATATGGGGATTTTTTAATAAAGGAAATTACATTCTCTACAAACTACACCTGAAAAATAATTTTTTTTTCAAGTTATAACAAAAAATACGATTAATTTTTATGGATGTCGAATTTTTTATTACATACTTTTTAACTGTTTGAATTTTCTATTATAATTATTTAATTTAATTTTTATTATATTTTTTAAAATATAATAAAAATTTATATTTTTGAATTTCTTATTATATCATATATATATTTTTTAATTTAGTTTACAAATGTTTTTAGTATAATCGGCTGAGAACGTAACAAACTGCGTAAAAAAGAAATGGCGATTAAAAAGTATTAAACCTGTAATTCAAAATCGTGGCAAGAATATTTTTGTCATACAATAAAAAAACTTTTATTATTATTATTTTACAATTTAACGAATATATATATATATTTTAAATATACATAAATTGTAAAAGAAATAATATTAGATTAACCTTTAACTGGTGTTACCGGTCTCACAGACCGCTGCTTTTTCCAATTTTTATAGTTTAACTTGTAATTTTCAGTTTAAATACAAACACTACCGAAATTTTGTTTCGTTTGAGACTTTAGTACTATCAACAGAGATTTTTGAATAGGTGAATTTTAATTATAACAGTCCTGTACAAAAAGTTTAGTACATAAACACCATCCTATGAGTTAATCTCACCATTTATTCATCTTTCGATGGACCGGTTTCACAGACCGCTTCACAGACCGCTTCACAGTAGTTATGTGACAATTTCTGTCGCATCAGTTAAAGGTTAATTTTAATACAATTATTCTAATTGGTAAATAAATAATATGAGATGTAAATTTCCAACTCATTTACCGTTCATATGATTTATTTACCAATTAGAAAATTGTGTTAAAATTAATCTAATGTAATTACGTGTCCAGCGTTTACTGGAGTTCCATTACCTGCGATTTATTGTATTGAGCTGATTCATATATCAGACCAGATGCTATAATTAATAAAGTTAGTTGGGGGAACTTATTATTTTAACACAATCAAACTGATTGGTAAATATATCATACGAATTGAATATTTCCAACTGAGCGAAAAAATGCCCAGACTAGTAATCAAACCCAGATCCTTTGCTTAAAAAGCCAATTTTTTGCCGTTTAAGCTAACTGGGCCGTCAACTATCCAGCATATTTCGCTCAGATAACCTTATTGGTAGTAACATCTGGTCTGTCATGGTAGACAGCTCAACAGGATAAACCGCAGGTAATGGAACTCCATATAAACGATGGATACGTAGATGAACTTATTATTTTAACACAGTCAAACTGATTGGTAAAGTTATCATACGAATTGAATATTTCTAACTCAGCTAGTTTCAAATACTAATTGTAAGCCAAGGATCTGGGTTAGTTTCCCAGCCTGGGCATTTTTTCACTCAGTTGGAAATATTCAATTCGTGTTAGTTGGGGGGAATTATATCCACCAGATTCGTCCGGGTTAGCTCAGATGGCAGAGCATTGACACCTTCAGCCACGACATCCCTGCTCCGAATCCTGATCCGGACATTTTTCGCCCAGTTGGAAATTTACATCTAATAATAATAATAATAATAATAATAATAATAGTGTAAATTAATTACAGGCATAATTTCCCCCCAGGCAGTTTCAGGAGGGTGCTGCATCCCACCTACCCTTTGTTTTACAAAATAGCACCCCTCTTGCCCCTCATTCAATGAATTAGCACCCTTTTTGCCCCTCATCCAAAAAAATCGCACCCTTCTTGCCTTTAAGTTAAAAAAAAGTGTCTCTTCTCCTTTTTTTCATAAAAAAATTTGCTTGCATAGTAAAAACTGACTCAATGTTGTCTTGAAAGGCTTTAAAAATCGAAAGAATGAATTTAAAAATAAAAAAAGTGCCTTTAAGAATCAGAAAAGTGCCCTAAAGAATCTGAAAAATGCCCTTAAGAATCCAAAATATCCCTTTTATAATTAAAAAAGTGCCCTTTCTCACTGGCAGCACCCTGCCCTTTTTTAAACCTAAGGGAAACTCTATACAGGATTTCTATTTCCCGATCAAACTTCAGTCAATTTTCGTCATTTCAAACCATTATTGTCTCCTTATCACTTTCACAAAGTGAATCGCACGGGTTGTTTTAAATACTAATTAAACTAAATTACATAATACATTATACAAGATTCCTTTTAATCTGGCCGAGCATTTTATTTCAAATTCCTAATTTTACTTCCTATGGATATTCTATTAAAATGATTTGCCTAAGGTTAAAGGACATATTTCACCTCACATTATTAGTGATGCAAGTTTACAAACATGGACGAGAAATCGATAACTCATTAGAGCTTATTATCTGTCCAATTATCTTCTCGTTTAATAATCCATCATTTGTATTGATTTATTTGCAAGTAATTAGTCTGATGTTCAATACATTGCTGTAGGAAATATTGAAATACTATATAATAAAAGTAATAATCACAACTTTTAGCTAATGACCCTATTACTCAAGAAGGAGTTTTCAAATTTTGGTAGAATATAATGTGTATAATCCATTAATAGCAATAAATTATTGAAATAATTAACAATTTTACATATAGAAAATGGACATTATCTGCTCAGAATGACGTTAATTTCGGAAGCGAAAATATGGCGAATGGGTCTGAATTTTTATTGGCTTATAAAAAAAAAAAGTACAAGTGTTATCACTTTTGTTTAAATCCTTGCAGCGTTTTAATGGTGTGGCAAGAGGAAATAATAAAAAAAAAGTATTAGAAAATTGAATTGTATAGCGATAAACTATCTCAAGTGGTTGAAAAAAGCGGTAAAGGATGGTCCAATAAATTTGTAAGCTAACAAGTAATTTTACCCGGCTTCTAAAATGGTATGTATATTAAGTTTTGTGCAAATTTGCTAGAAATTGTAGATTTGCACAAGGAACACATACGATTTTTTTTTTACAGATTACATACCAAAGAACCCACGCGGAGGAACATAAGATTCGAACTCTGTCTTAATTTTAAGATATACAGAATGATAAACCGATGACAATAACTCATTTTAAAGAAATTCGTGCAAACATCTTATTCACTAATCATTCAAGCTGTTTTTTAAATATTACTAACATATAGAGGAATTATTAAAAATTCATACATCGAAATGCCCTTCTTGCTCACCATTAGTATCAATATTGCTCTAAACACCAAAATAAATTTTCTTTAGATTATGATTTCTGGTTACCACATTATCAATAAATAAGCAAAAAAGAAACTTTTAAGGGTTCTGATATTAAATTAAACTTTAAAAAAATCTACTTCCCACCGTTCAGGTATGATGATATATATCCCAACAAACGAAAGTACAAGTATGAATTTCCAAGTAAGAAACCTGAGAGTAACAACTTGATTTAAAACAACACGGTTATATACTTCTTTTAATAATTATAACAGTATTTTCATTCTAAATCAATTTATCAATATTGACACAGCCTCCAATACGTTTTAGTGCTCATTTCATTCGTTTTTCAAATTAAACCAGGAAATAATTTATATATAGGGTAAATAAAATATCAAAAATCTGTATTAGTTTCAAGATTATAGGTATGCAGCAAGCAGTACAATTTCTGAAAACTCACTTTTGAAATAAATCTGCAGTGTATGTTTCGGTATGATATTTTAAATATCATATATGATAATATACATATATGATATGCCGTATGATATTTTAAAAAAGAAAACTAAAAAAAAAAGTACAGCAAGTTTGTTTATATATTTTTTAAGTAACCAAATTCCAAACAGACATTTTCGCCAACAGAAACAGCTTAAAGATTTAGCAGTTATATTTTATAAAATTATTTAAACTGATACTTCATTTTTTTATGCAAATGTCTCTTTTTAGTAAAATTAAATAAAAAAAAAATAAAAAGGTTATTTAATTCTAATATAATGAAAAAAAATTAACCGTTTCTTACAACAAAAATTAATGAATTATAAACTATATTCAAAGGCTGGAGTAGCACAGTTGAGATTTTTCCAACAGAGCGAAAAATGTCCAGGCCAGGAATCGAACCTGGATACTTGGCTTGCAGTGCAAATGTTTTATCTGTTAAACTGTCATGATTGGCACGGCAAGCCATGTATCCAGGTTCAATACCTGGACTGGACATTTTTCGCTCTGTTGGAAAAATCTCAACTGTGCTACTCCAGTTATTGAATATGATTTATACAGTTGAAACATCTTCGTTCTCTTCATTATGTACCATAAACATTTTAAAATTATTAAAATTTTTAAGTTTCTCTAAGAAATATATAATGAATTTACAATAATAATGAAATGCAAAATTTTATTTTCTAGGCTTAGCTTCTGTAAACAGATGTAAAAATTTAACAAATTCCCTCAGATACCATCAAAGTCTAATTTACAGGATTATACCTTCTCATTCAACTTTCCTTGCAAGCAAGTTCAAACATTTTCTCTTATCACTTATTTCCCACCAGTGAATTCGACTTAGAATTGCTTATCTCTAGCGAAATACTTAATTATTGAATATTATCTTTCAAAAATTCTTTCTCGGAATTCTTGTCGCGAAGACTACTCCGAATAAAGTTTCTATTAGTTTCATCCTTATTATGTCGGTTTCTAACAGAATTTTAATCGCACTAGATAACGAGGGTTTAAACAAGCGTCTAGCCATACTCTGAATCTTGATTAACGAACCCGCGTAGTCTTTCAAGTGTTAATAAAATGTACAGTTTCAGCTTGTTAAAACAGTTCCCTTTGTAATGATTTCCGTCAAAGTAATATTGGATAACTGCTTAGTCTTGTAAAATATTGCCGGGGTCAATCGAGTGCGTAGAACTTACTTAGATTAATGCATAATATGATAATGATGTCAGGTTAAATTTAGAAAATTAAAGTATGTATGTAAGAGATAAAATGCCTATTAAAAATTTATTAATAAAATTTTCTGTGTTCAAAGTTTTGATTGGTTATTAGAAAAAAAAATTAATATCTGTAATGATGTTAATGATGTTGTCTGTTAAATGATTTCACCTCAAGCAACTTTCAATAAATAATTTATTCAAAAAATATCATATACGCTACAAGGAAATTGAAGGATCTACATATTATTTATAAAAACTAGTTAAAATAAAAATTGTATAAAAATAAATAAACAAAATTTGATTCAAACTATATTTAAAAAAATTATATACGCTTAAAATAAATTTTTCTTTGGGAAATGAAATAGGGGTTATTTAATTTCAATAAAATGTAAAATTTCTTCTTCTCTCCAACAAAACATAATGATCTCTAAATTTATGATATTGAAAGCATAAATTTTACTACATAACGCACTATTTAATAAGTAAAATTTCTGTCCACAATATTATATTTTACCTCAAAGGGATAAATGCTAAATCTGTAAATATAATCAGGTGAAACATTTGAAACTCTTTGTTTATGTTCTCTAAATAAATATAAATTTTAAACAAATTTCTCTCAGTTCGCATCAAAACATCTTTTATAGGATTGCACATTCACATTCAATATACAGTAAACTCTGTCTAAGGCGGAATCGGTCGGGACTGAGAAAAATTTCCGTGGTAGACAATATTCCGGCTTATGCAAAAAAGTTCCCCCCCCCCCCCAAAAAAAAAAAAAAAAAAAAAAAATCCCTGGAAGATGACGATCATTTATTGATTCTCCTGACTAGAAAATTGGTTGAAAACTGAAATTCTGAAAGATCCTTTGTCTTTTTAAAGATAAATGAGAAACTTTATTCAATTTCTTAGTACTGCTGTAATACATTCATACTGGAAGTTTATACACACCAAAAAAAAAAAAAAAACTTCGAGAATGAGAAAGAACGCTATAATTTTGAATTTGAGTACAATCTTAAAGTATAATATATTGTACTTTCGAAAATACGTAATCATTTTCATAAATGTTCATTTTACTAGAAATATTAACTTTTAGATGCAATTTTGCATATGAAAAAATGGCATAAGCATAAATTCCTTAAAATTTAAAGTTTCTGTTCTTTTGAATTAACTTTTTTAAAAGCTTACGGAATTTTAGCTAACATGCTCAACATTGAGTTATTTGACTTATCAGTTTTAAAGTTTAATAAACAAAACGCTTTTCTTTTTTAAATTATCCTTTTTCCGCCTTATGCAAAATTTTGGTTTCGGTGGGACCTTAAAATCCTTTCCGTTTCCGCGTCAGACAGATTCCGCCTTATGCAGCATGGATTAATATAATTTTCTATGGGTTCGCCGGGACTTGAAAAAATTTCCGCGGTAGACAGATTTCCGGCTTATACAGAGTCCGCCTTAGACAGAATTTACTGTAACTGCTTACAAGTACGTTCAAACATTTTCTTTTATCACTTATTTCTCACATGTGAATTTGACTTGCAATTGCTTATCTCTAGAGAAGAGTTAATTTTTGTATATTTTCTTTTGGGAATTCTTCTCTGGAAGAATACTCCGAATAAAACTTCCATTAACATCCTTATTATGTCAATTTCTATCAGAACTTTAATCGCTCTAGATAACAAGGGTTTAAACAAGCGTCTAGCCACACATTGAATCTTGATTAACGAAACCGCGGATTCTTTCAAGAGTTAATAAATTGTACAGCTTCAGATTGTTAAAACAATTCCCTTTGTAATGGTTTTCGTCTAAGTAATATTGGATAACTGCTTAGTCTGGTAAAATATTGCCGTGGTCAATGGAGTGCGTAGAACTTATTTAGATTAACCCGTAGTATGATAATGATGTGATGTTACATTTAGAAAATTATAGTATGTATGTAGGAGATAAAATGCACCTTAAAAATATATCAATAAAATTTTCTGTGCTCAGAGTTTTGATTTGTTGTCAAAAAAGATTTCAAAATGTCAGTATAGTTTTAAACGATTCTTTCTTAAAAAATAAAATTAAGTAATTTTCTGAAAAAAAATTTATTCGGAAAATATCATGAAGCGATAAGGAATTTGAGGAATCTATATATTATTTACGAAAACCAGTAGAAATAAGACCTGCTCTAAACTATATAAACAAAATTTGTTTCAAACGTATGTACGTTTAAAATGCATTTTTCTTTAGGAAGTGAAATAAAACTGCATTCGATGCAATGCAAAACCTCTGCTTCTTCGAACAAAAACTAATGATTTTTAAAATTACAGTATTTAAAACACAAATTTTGATATAGAACACACTATTTGATAAGTAAAACTTCTGATCACAGTATTATGTTTTACCTCAAAGGAATAAATACCGAATCTGCAATTATAATCAGATGAAACATTTGAAACTCTATGTTTATATTCTCGACACAAATATAAAATTTAAACGAATTTCTCCCAGTTCGCATCAAAACCTCTTTTATATGATTACATATTCAACATAACTACTTAGAACTAAGTTCAAACATTTTCGCTTATCATTTATTTCCCACGAATTGGACTTACAATTGCTTATCTCTAGAGAAGAGTTAATTATTGAATATTATTTTTTGCGAATTCTTGTCTGGAAGAATACTCCGAATAAAACTTCCATTAGCATCCTTATTATGTCGGCTTCTATCAGAACATTAATCGCTCTAGGTAACAAGGGTTTAAACAAACGTCTAGCCACACATTAAATCTTGATTAACGAGCCCGCGTAGTCTTTCAAGTGTTAATAAAATGTACAGTTTCAGCTTGTTAAAACAGTTCCCTTTGTAATGATTTCCATCAAAGTAATATTGGATAACTGCCTAGACTGGTAAAATATTGTCTGGGTCAATAGAGTGCGTAGAACTTACTTGAATAAATCCATAATATGAGAATGATGTGATGTTACACTTAGAAAATTAAAGTATGTATGTAAGAGATCAAACACACATTAAAAATATATTAATAAAATTTCCTGTGATCAATGTTTTGATTGGTTATCAAAAAACATTTTAATATGTCAGTATAGTTTTAAATGATTTTATCTTTTTGAAAAAGTTAAGTAACTTTCGGAAAAATAATTTATACAGAAAATATGATTTGATAAGGAAATTAAAGAATTTATATATCATGTATGAAAACCAGTAAAAATAACACTTGTATAAATATAAATAAACAAAATTATATAACAAACGATATTTTGTTTCAAACGATATTTCGAAAGTATATATATGCTTAAAAGGAATTTTTCTTTGGGGAATGTAACAGAGATTATTTAAATTCAATAAAATGTAATATTTCTGCTTCTTTGAAAAAAAATTAATGATCCCAAAAATTATAATGTTGAAACCGTAAATTTTATTACAGAATGCACTATTTAATAAGTACAACTTCTGCCTACTATATTATGTTTAACCTCAAAGGAATAAATACCGAACTTGGCAATTATAATCAGATGAAACATTTGAAACTCCATGTTTATATTCTCTATACAAATATAAAGTTTAAACAAATTTCTCTCAGTTCGCATTAAAACCTCTTTTATAGGTTTATTCAACATAACTACTTACAAGCAAGTTCAAGCATTTTGTCTTATCACTTATTTCCCACCGTGAATTTTACTTACAATTGCTTATCTCTAGAGAAGAGTTAATTATTGAATATTATCTTTTGAGAATTGTTGCCTGGAAGAATGCATGGAATAAAGCTTCCATTAGCATTCTTATTATGTCGTCTTCTAGCAGAACTCGAATCACTCTAGATTAAAACAATTGTCTAGCCGCTCCCTGAATCTTGATTAACGAACCCGCAAAGTCTTTCAAATGTTAATAAAATGTACAGCTTGTTAAAACAACTCCTTTTATAAAGATTTGCGTCAAAGGAATATCGGAAAACTACTTAGTTCCGTAAAATATTAGTGGAATCAATAGTGTGCGCAAAGCTTATTTAAATTATTTCATAATGCCGAAATGATATGACGTTTAGAAAATTAAAGTAC
This sequence comes from Maratus speciosus, assembly GCA_963932465.1. Classification (NCBI taxonomy): domain Eukaryota; kingdom Metazoa; phylum Arthropoda; class Arachnida; order Araneae; family Salticidae; genus Maratus; species Maratus speciosus. The sequence continues at coordinate 168,887,108 of OZ010791.1, forward strand.
TATGTGCAAGATGAACAGCATTAAAAGTACTGTCCTAAAAAAAAAAAAAAGTAAACACTCCCTATAAACCGTGCGACAAATTTTAGTGGAAGAAATTTACTAGTACCAATCGATTCGAAATAAAATCTACTTTTAAATCTGGTACATAAAATTTGTTTAGGGCACCATCTGCATATCAAAAGAAACCAAAACTTTGATTTTTTTTTCAATCGCAATACCCAAGTTTGACACCATAAATAAATTTCACATCCTTCAATTAGCCTAAAAACAAAATTAAATTCGTGCAATTTGTTTTAGAAAAATTAATTATTTTAAAATGAGCCTATTTTAGGGGCTGTATCCAATTTGAAGGTCGGCGCTCGATTGTTGAAATGCAACAAAATGACTATGTCACTTCTATTAATGTATAATTTCTTGCTAATATAACCATTTCACTCGCTTAATATGTTTCGACTATTGCCAGCCGAAATGTTTCAATAAAATTAATAAAGTATATATATTTTTTAAATTATGCTTTTCTGCACATCATACACGGTCTCTTAAACCATCGTTTTGACGTTTTAAAATCATAACTGGAAATCTACTATTGAAATTGAGAATTCGCACAAACCATGACATAATAAATATAAATATATCCAAAAAATTGTAGTTTGCTATTCATATTTTTAATATTAATTTCATAATTCATATTATAAAAGTCCTTCCGGCCAGTGCCGGGAGGAAGAGGTAGCTTTCATAATCCTTATTTAAAAAAAGCCAACTTATATCATGCAAACACACGAAGCTCAATTTAGTGGAAACCGAATATAGGAGATTCAATACTAATTTTTATCAATATAATGAATGAGAATTTCGCGAAATTAGTCAGCTTTATCCAAGCTGCTTTTCTTTAAAGTAACTTATATTTGGCTGCCAAATTCGGTAATTTCTTAAAGTGCCTGTCATTTTAAGACAACATGGTGGATGAGGCTAAGCAGTGAACTTGGTCGAGACCTTAGTAATTGCTGTGCACATGCTCACTCACATAGGAATCGGTTAATATATAGGAATGCTGTCGCATGCAAAAAATCAGATTTTTCAAAATGTCACCCACAATAGAAATTGAAACTGCTATATCTGAGCCATTTTTTAAGGTAAAGACAAACAAAAAATGCTCCTGAATTCTTATATCAAGATCGAATACTTAAGAAAGAAACCTTTTTCAATTTCTAATTTTTTTGCACCTCACTTTAAATATATATATTTTTTTTTAATTTAATGGCCGCCATTTTGAAACAAGATGGCTGATGAATCTGGCCTGCGAACTTGGTCGAGGTGTTGATGTATACTATCCACATGCCTTCTTACATCGAAATAGGCGAATACGTGTGTTATCGCGTGACAAATACAAGATCGTTTCAAAATGTTAGCCATGCTAGAAATTCAAAGTGCTATAAATCAATCATTTTTTAAGATATCAACAAAAGAACAAATTTTCAGAAACAAAAACTGCTCCGGAATCTTTGTATCAAGGCCAAACACATAAAAAAAATCTTTTTCATTTTCCAATTTTTTAATACCTCATTTTGAATTTTAAATTTAATTTTTTTTAAATGGCAACCCTTTTGAAACAAGATGGCGAATGAAGCTGGCCAACGAACTCGGTCGAGACATTGGTATGTACTATGTACAGACCAAGTTACATCCAAATAGGCTCATAAATACGCCTGTTATCGCGTGACAAAAATCAGGTCGTTTTAAAATGTCAGCCACAAAAGAAATTCAAAATGCTATTACTCAGCCATTTTTTTTTAGATATAGACGAAAGAAAAACTGTTCCGGAATCTTTGTATTAAGGTCAAACACATACAAAAAAATCTTTTTCATTTTCCAATTTTTTGGTATCTCATTTAAATTTTTTAATTTTTTAATTTTTTTAAATGGCCGCCATTTTGAAACAAGATGGCGGATGAAGCTGGCCAACGAACTCGGTCGAGATATTTGTATGTACTATGTACACACCAAGGTACATCCAAGTCGGTTCATAAATACGCCTGTTATTACGTGAGAAAAATCAGGACGTTTCAAAATGTCAGCCACGCTAGAAATTCAAAATGCTATAACTCAGCCATTTCTTAAGATATAGACGAAACAAAAACTGCTCCCGAATCTTTTTATCAAGGTCAAACACATAAGAAGAAAATATTTTTTCAATTTTCAGTTTTTGGTACCACATTTCAAATTAAAATTTTTCTTAAAAATTTAAATGGCCGCCATTTTTAAACAAGATGGCGGGTGAAGCTGGCCAACGAACCCGGTCGAGACATTGGTATGTACTATGTATAAAAGAAGTTACATCCAAATCGGTTCATAAATACGCCTTTTATCGCGTGACAAAATTCAGGACGTTTCAAAATGTCAGCCACGCTAGAAATTCAAAATGCTATAACTCAGCCATTTTTTAAGATATAGACGAAACAAAAACTGCTCCGGAATCTTTGTATAAAGGTCAAATACATAAGAAAAAAATATTTTTCCATTTTTAATTTTTTGGTACCACATTTCAAGTTTTAAATTTTTAAAAAAAATTTAAATGGCCGCCATTTTGAAACAAAACGGCGGATGAAGCTGGCCAACGAACTCGGTCGAGACATTGGTATGTACTATGTACACACCGAATTACATCGAAATCGGTTCATAATTACGGGAGTTACAGTGTGACATAGGTCAGATATATATATATATATATATCAATTTTGAACGGAGGGTGGTTTCGGGGTCTGGGGGTCATGATTGATGAAAATATACCAAAATTTTTTGAAATCGCTTTCCTCCGAACGGCTGCAATAGGTAGCTTTTTTGTAAAGAAAGCTACCTAAAAATCTTTAAATTACAAATTCAATGTGTTTATGTTTGGGATTTTTAGTATTATAACCACGCAAAAAATTATCACATTAAGATTATTATTTCAGGAGAAATTAATAAAAAATACGAAAATGTAATTTAACATTAGAATCTCCAAATTTTGAATGTCAATAATTCAAAAATTTATCATCCAAATGGCTTGACATTTCGTTTCTAAGCACAGTTTGAACCGAAGGTTTAAAATATATTGTCAAAATTGGGTGTTACCATTGAAAAAACTAAGTTTAGTCTGGTTTTAATTTGTAGATTGCCTCCTAAGCAAATTTTATATACATCATTTTAAAGTAGACTTTATTTCCAATCGTTTGGAGCCAGTTACTTTCTTCTATTATAATTAGCTTCAGAGTTGGTAGAAGATGCTTACTTTTTTTCCCATGACTGTACATTAACAACGTATCACTGTTCAAAAACTTGATTGGTTTACAAAAGAATTTTCTAGCAAATTACATTTGTAATAGATCTTACCTAAAAAATTTTTAACTGGTTTTCAAAAATTATAGTACTACAATTGTATGACATTTATGCATTATTTTTTAAAGTCTATAGAAATAAGAGATTTAAATAAGATTGTTTTTCAAAGTAATATTTCCTTAAAGTATAAACGTAATTTTAATTGAATTTATCTTTAACAAATATAGCAAAGAATTAATTAATTAGAATTATATTCAGAGTTTAAAAAGTAAATATATACACTGATAAAAATCTCTAATTAAATTGTGTTGACGATTAAATTTTTCCTCATGTGATTTTTTTTTTAATTTGTCAGGGGATTTCTCGTGCTCTCCCGTTTCCTGTGCATTCTAAATCTAAATAAATAAGTAGAATATAATTTCATATTAATTAAGAATGTTTTTCTTTAGCAAAATTGAATTATGTAAAAACGTTGATTTTGGATACAGATCAACATTTAAAATTAATTATTTTTGCTTGAATCATAATTAATTTGGAAATATTTAAATCTTTGCATCAAAAATCGCCTTGCATATCATTAAGAGGTGTATTTAAAAAAATAATAAGAAGAGGAGGTAGAGCGGGGGGGGGGGGGGGGAGGGTGATTACATTTGTACCGATCGCAGTCCGTCCAGCGCAGATATATAGTGCGAAAAATATGCATGTACAAGGCAAGTGGAAGGGCCCAAAAGTATAATTTATATCTGGCCTTACAATTTCTGCGTACGCTCCGGGGGAATACTATAACAATTTTTGTATAAGAATACTGAATCACAATTAATATTTTCAGTCAAAAATACAGAGATATGAATTGAAAATTTCCAATTGGATGAAAAGGAGCCCAAGCCTGGAGTCGAAACCAAGCCGTTTGGCATAAATTGCCAGATGTCTCCCTATCGCGCTAATTAGACATAAAACTGGCCGACACAATTCACCCAGGCAACCTTATTGGTAATAGCATCTGGTCTGTTATGTAGGCAGCTCAACATAATATACCGCGGGTAATGAAACTCCACTAAACGATGTACACTTTATTTATTATTTTAACTCAATCATAAGGATTGGTAAAGATATCATAGAAATTGAAAAAAAAATCAATTTGTGTGATATATTTACCAATCAGTGTGATTAATCTAAAAATAATGAAGTAGAAGCAGGGAGATGAAAAAAAGAATGCAGGGATAGTCAAAAACACTCTCCACTCTAATCCTAAACCGGATTTTTTGTTCATTAGCAATGATCGAGATTTTTCAATAATTTTTTCAAAACTCATAATTGATTTCTGTGTAATGCTTTATTTTGTACCCATTGTTTCTTGCAATCAGCTGCGCTCGTCCGATGGCTGCAGGCCCCGAGCCGAACCCTTCCCGCTTTTCGATTTCATTAATGATTTTCGCTCTTAAATGTGTCCAATTTTAATTTTTTGTCCTCTTTTCCAGCCCGGTCAAGTGTCAGAAAGTAGTCCGCGAGCCAGTAACAGATTCTGATGACCAAGTTCCTCTCGGCCGATAATTTGTAAAGAAGCTCCGTGAACGTCAGCTGCGGTTCCGTGGGTGGGTTGAGCAGCGGTAGCTTCCCAAACACGTAAAAAAAAAAAAAAAAAGTTACTCATTTCCTCCCGGTTGAAAATTCGTCAAATTATAGCTAACCCAATATCTTGAAGAAAAAAAGAGTCAGCTGATTATAAAGTGGTGGTTAATACGTCAGCTGGTCACAGGAACATGAAAAAATATACAGGGTGCAAAGGAAAGTCCCTTTAACTTGAAAATGCTTGCGAACGGAGAGAGCTACAACTATGGAAGTGAGGTAACGTATGGTAAAGTGACTACGCCCGATTTAATGCAAACGACGGTAGCGCACCCAGTGGTGAAATTTGAAAGATAGTCATTGCAAATCGAAAACGAAAAGAGATAGAGCAAAATTTCCAGTTAGAAAGTTTTAGAGCATCAATTAATTAGTGCGAAACGACATTTGGTTTACATGGATAAAATAAATCATCACCTGCATACCCAAAAATGTCCGAAGTCGATGCACTCTATTTTGTGTAAACGTTTGAATGGAATAGCCAGAAGTATGAAGAAATACGCACTATTTATGGTATAAATACGTGCTTATCGCAATACATTTTGATAATATCACACAAAAAACAAAAAAGACAAGCTGTCTCATAGTGATAAAAGGTTAATATTCAGTATGTTAGAAAAGTTCGCCATTGCTCACGATACACGTTTGTATTCGTGAGAGTAATTCTACATGCCACGTTTCTCAGCATGGAACATCTATTGCTAGCCTCTTCAATACAACGACATAGATTTAACCCTTTCAAGAGCGGTGGCTAGACGGTCTAGCCACCTAATTTTAATTCCACAACTGACAAATGGCAGCAAGACTATTTTCATAAAATTTTGCTTTTGTAATGAAAGTGAAAATTGGCGGGTTTTTATTTTCTAAGAAATTCGTCTGAATATTCTGGTGTCAGTAAATTACTTCATCAGTTTACGACCAGAATTCTTCTGCCCCTGAAAGGGTTAATCTAAAATTTTAAATGCATTGGAAATTAAATTTTTATAGACATTACATCACAGTACAAAGTCACAATCTGAAATTGTGCACTGCTACATGTACGGAATGTGAATATCCAAAGTAGGATCGTCGTCATCGATTTCGGACATTTTTGGGTATAGAGGCGACGAATTATCTTATCCGTGTAACCAAATGTCGTTTCGTACTAATTAATTGATGCTCTAAAACTTTCTAATTGGAAATTTTGCTCTATTTATTTTCGTTTAAGGATTTCAATAGCTATCTTCCAAATTTCGCCACTAGGGAGCGCTGCCGTCGTTTGCATTAAATCGGACGTAGTCACTTTACTATACCGTTACTTCACTTCCATAGCTGTAGCTCTCTCCGTTCGTAAGTATTTTCAGGTTAAAGGGACTGCCTTTGCACCCTGTATATTTTTTTCACGTTCGTGTGACTAGCTGACGTATTAACCACCACTTTATAATCAGCTGACTTTTTTTTTCTTCAAGATATTGGGTTAGCTATAATTTGACAAATTTTCAACCGGGAGGAAATGACTATTTTTTTTTTACGTGTTTGGAAGGCTATCGCTGCTCAACCCACCAACGGAACCGCAGCTGACGTTCACAGAGCTTCATGATACAACTCTCTGAAGCATTTTTCAAATTATCAGTAGAGAGGAAATAACTGACGAAATTTGCACCTGGCTTGGGGACTAAAGTGATCAGTCTAGAAAAGAAAGTAAAAGGACCTCGGACGGGCTCGCGGAGCGCGGCGTCCTTTTATTTTCCTTCCAACGATGACCACTTTCTGACACTTGACCGGGCCGAAAGAAAAAGAAAAAAAAATTAAAAATTAAAACCGGATAAATTTAAAAGGGAAATTTATTAATATAAAAACATCGAAAAGCAAAAAGGATTGGTCCCGGGGCCCTAAAACCATCGTACGACCGCGGCGATTTCGAACTTTAGGTCCTTAAAGTGGAAATGTTATGGTATTACGAGTAATAGTGGAAGTTACTACCATCCAAATCTAAACATCACTAAATTAAATGTCCCATATTTCAAAATGGTTTACATTGTATACGGTGCCACTGATCCAATTTTTGTGCACTTCCGTCATTCTTTTTTCATGATGTTTTGGTATTTCGGACAAATCAATTTAAGCTTGTTAAACTTTTTTGAAATACATTCATTATTGTTAAAGTTGTGAATAAAATTCTGGATTTGGATTGGAGTAAAACACCACGTATATTTGAAAGGATAAGTAGATTCTGGCTCTGGTTTTGACTAAACATCCTGTATATAAGATCGTTTATGGGCATTAGATGATCATCTATAGAATTTAGAAGCTATTTATCAATAAGTTTATCAATAAATTTCGATTACTATGTTCCACAGATGAACTGCCAAGATATATATATGTGAAGACTTTTCTTATTCATGGATTATATTTAATTTTTGAAAAAGCTCCATAGTTTTTATGTTAGTTTTATTTTAATTATTTATTTATTAGCATTCTTTAATTTTTCATTACATTCAGTTTATCAAATTCGGTGAAAAATTGCAGGATGTATATATTTTTCTATACTTTTAAGCTTTCAACATAAGAAAATAGCAGTTTGGTTATGTGTTAAATTTTGCATTATCATAAATCACCTTTTTTTTTTCGCATTTATATTTTTAGCCCCATAAATACTACGAATAAAGTACATTAAATAAATTCTTTCCAGTCCATAAATTTTTAAAGCCTGCATGTGATATTCGGAAGTATTTTTTCCTCCTTCCTGTTATATTTTTAAGAAAAGCATTTTTTATTGTCTAAAAATAAATTTACTTTTTAATCATTTTTATTGTCGTCATAAATTTTTTATTATTTTTTCTTTACTTTCAACTGCGCAATCACGTTTAAATAATATGGCAAATAGAAAAAATTCTATTATAATTTAAATATTCAATAAAATGGTTAATATTTAACTGCGGTATATATATCTCTTATTATGTAAAAAATGTGCTTGAAAATTTCTTATATATATATATATATATATATATATATATATATATATATATATATATTAATGTAATTCAGAGTTTGTGAATGCCTTCTTCTCTGCTGAAAATTGTTTGCCGTTTTAAATTTTAACTAACTACTACTTGTATTTTTAAAACGCATTTCTGATTATAAAATCGATCTAAGAAAAATCTTTTTTTGAATTATGTAACATATTTTTTATTGACCGCATTTTAATGTGATCAATAATAAAACCATATTACACATTAAACATAATCATACACATTTTTATAGGTAAAGTTAGATTTTTGAATCTAAAACCTGACTTTAAATAGCTATGGAAGAATGTTACGTAATGAATTATTTGTCTTTTCATTGTGAGTGCTTATGTGTTAAGGGGGGGGGGGGGGGGGGACCAGCTACAAATTCGAATGAGCGAACTACTGAGATGCGATATCACGGGAAGCTACTGTTTTCATAAAATCTTCATGTTTCGTTTTTTCCTAAATTCTAATTTTAAATAAATAAGTAGAATCTCGTGTTTGAAAATTTCTTTATTTTCATCATTATCATGATAGACTTATTTTAAATTAGTTGTTAATTAGTAATGTATACATAAACTTTCTGTACTTCGGAAAAATAAACAATTATAAAATGTATAGCATTATGAAATATTTTACTTCAGACATTCTGTCAAAGGAATATGATTAATTATTTTTTTCCTTCCAAGAAGTTGGCAATATAACATAATATTTAAAGAATGAAAGGAAGTTTGATAATTCTATTGTAACAGATAAACAGACGTAGAGGAAAAAATGACTTATCTTATTTAAAAAATAATAATCAGATAATTTAAAGATGGCTACAATTAGTATATGATATTATAAGATAAATTATTATAGCTATTATGAATAAATTATTTAATGTGGATAATTATGATTAGAAAAGTAGTATTGCAACAGACAAATAGGAAGTACCATGCTTTTCTGACAACTAAATGTTTATCTATATTATTTATAAAATAACATGCAATTTATTATAACAAAAATGTATGTTCATTCAGAGGTAGTTCAAAAACATTCGACTTCCACGAAATTTGACTGTTGCCACAGTATATTTATGAAAAATACGTAATCTTACCTATAACAGACCAACATCTAATATGTTACAGACAAACAAATAAGCACATAAAGAGAAGCTATGCTGATTATAATGTATTTTATTGATTTTGACTATTCAACCTTTTATAAAATACATTGCAAATATAAACAAGTAAGAAAAAATCATGCGTCAAGCATAGATTATGAAACACTTTCCAACATATTCAGAATAATGTAACAAAACCGCACCGTTTAAAAAATTAAAATATTACGTCTAATTCAACCCTATAGAAACGGATAATACATTCCAAAACCCAATTTTAGCTGTTCCCATACACAATCGGAAAATTATTCGAATTTTTTCAGCAGCCCTGTATATGATTTATAGATTTGAATCTATTAACTACATGCAAGCCAAAATTTAGTTCACTTAGGAGATACATATACTTCAGATGAAAATTTACCTTCAGCAATTTCCTCTAATAAGGAGAACGGTACGTGAATACTTTTGTGCAGCCCTGTATTTGAGGTATAGAATTTATATATAACGAGTAAGATGAAAAAAATTAATTTAATTTAAAAGCGCATGCCGAATTTTAAACCGCACACTCCAGCAATAGCAATTATTACTCAAAGACAGTACTGTACTGTAACATATTTCTTTTGTGTGTCCCTGTAAATGAATAAAAAATGCTATGAATGTCCTGTTCAAACATGATCATAGTGAAATTCAGTATCAATTTCAATACATTTGAAATAGCATAATATCATTAAAATACTCTGCAAACGATTTTTCCCCATACACCATAATGTAATGGAATATTTTTGACTGCCCCTGTAAATGAAGGATTAATCCTACATACTTCATATACAATACAAAACATGCTTTGGTGACCCTAAATAACCTTTATCAATTGCATGAAAATCCGAGTGTATTTACGGGAGTTAGAGCGTGGACAGACGGACAGACAAACCGAATGCATAAACACTTTTCAACTTTGTTGGAAAGTGTTAAAAACATAGGTTTAATACTATCAGAAAATATGTGTATTACCCATTTGATGTAAAAAATAAAATACTAAAAATGGTAACTTTGGCTTAGAATTGCCCTTTTGTTTTCTTTCCAAGAACTTGCTAATCTAACACAATATTTAAAGAAAGAAATGAAGTTACAGAATGAATGACTCATTGCAACATACATAAAAAAATACCGAACATACATAGAATATATCGTGTTAACTAGCTTCCAGCTGCGAGCAGGATATTGCTAACCAGATCAAAGTCCGTTTTTGAAAGTGATAACAACGATAGTTTCTGTTGCATAGCGATATTGCGATAGGAAGTAATTTGCTGGTAATATTATTTCTAGTATTTGCATATGAATAGCTTATTTATAGCACAGCAGGATAAATAACATAAAAAAAAGTGGAAGTAAAAAGTTGAGGTCAAAGAAATGAGACATATACCACCAAGTGAGATTTTTTGTTTTTTCTTTGAGCTGGAATATTGCCTATTCTTCAGCATACAAAGTACATTTTTGTCTACCTACCTTACAAAGGCCCCAGTCATTTTCCGTAAAATTGAAAAACGTGGAAGAATTTCACTTTGGAACAGCCAATGATTTCTTTCTTTTCTATTTTCCTCTAGCATAACTGAAAAATAGTTATGTTTTCAATTTATTTGTACATTTGAGGATCCAGCTTTTTGTAAGGACTCTTGAAAATTTTTCGGATGCAGGAGAATCTTAATGCGTTCTTGAGGTAGGTTAAATATCTTCGATGAAATGCAAAAGTATTTTATTTATTTACTTATTTTATTTCCAAGCGTGGATTATACAGGATTTTTTCATGACGTCGCATATCTTAAGACACGCAGAAGATTAATTAAAGTATAATAGGCTAACCGTTACTTCCACTGAAGCCACGAGGTGTAATTTCCTAATTTATATGCATATATATGTTCACGAATTAACCCTTTATGTACTGAATTATGAATTCATGAAAATTTTATCTTCTAAAGCATTTTTCGTGAATTTTTAAACTACATTAGAAGATTTACATAATTATTTAATAAATTTTAGAAGTATTAAAGGATTTAGAAATATTAATTAAATTTGAATTTATAGGGATTTCGTGCAATATTTATAACCCCTCTCAAATCTTTTATTTTGAATATTTTTCTTAATACTTTCTAGAATTAGGAAATACACAAATATAATACACAAATAAAGTAAAGATAAAGTAATGGTTCTATAACTCATTCGAAACTGTATTACAACTAATTGATGTATTAAATGAATTTTATAACAAGTTATTTTAATGGTACTTATAAGTACCGTCAATAGAAATAGGGTTAAAGATGTGACATGAAAAGGTTACTAATACATATCTCGATATATACGGAAAAGAATCATAATTGGCGGAATTAAACTATTTAAGAAGGAAAGTGTATGCAGAGCTTGCACAAAATTGAGAAGAACGAGTTAATTTTCAAAAATTCATTTGATGTTGTCAAACAGATATTTTATAATATTAAAATTATCTTTAAGATTATTTTAGTGCCGAAAGTAAATTTGTCTTCGAGTATTCCCAAAACTCGACTTTTCATACTTGCGCTGCACTCATGAGATTTTCTTGAAATGGACAATTACTAAGAAATCGACAATTTTCTTGGTATTGCCATAAAAACTGTAAACTGTTTTGTTTCAATGATGTCAAATAAAGTTGTTCCTTCATACTTCCTTTTTTCTTTCTTTCTTTTACTGTTTTTTGTTTTTTTCTGTTTATTTTAAAAGTTGCCTTTTGTCGTTTTATTTTCCTATGTTTCTGATCATTTCTTTGGCTTCTTTTTTCCATGATTCATCTTCTTTGTTCCAGTTTTTCTCGTCCTTCATCTAATTTCCCCGGCCTTGTTTGAATATGTGTAGATAATATGATTCTAGTCTCTGTCAGTTTTTTTATATGTATGTAAGTTTCATGCCATCTTCTATTACATTTAGGCTGTTGTAAAGCCTGAGATTGAAAAAGTATTCGCACATGATTCGATCTAAAAAAAATATATTACATGTTTTAAAGACGGACGAAGAAGTTAGACAATAATTGTCTTGAAATGTTCATTACTTTTATTTGTGTATTTTGAGATATGTAAAGAATCATATTACTTTATTAGAAAAAAATAATTTGTTTTTGGAAGATATTATCAAGCATTATTTCCCTTTTATTTTATTAACACTGAAAGTATGAAAAATAAAATTTCATAAGTTGATTTCTGGTATATTTGGAGTTATTTTCTTAGCTTCGTGAAATAAAATGAGAAACCAGTTTTTCCAGTTCAGTCGAAAAAGTAGGTTGATTTTCATTTACATGTACATTAGATTTAATATAAATTAAACAAATTTGTCTAATTCCTTCTAAATTTATCAATTTACTATGTTAGCAAGAAACTTAATTTACAGGGAATTTTAAATTTGGCTTACAAAATGTAATTGAATATAATAAGGCAATTATATGAAAAACATTTAAACTTTGTTGAAACCATAATTTAATAAAAAGAAAAAAGCCCAGTTCAACTGATGGCATTGAGCTCACAGGCTATTCACACTAATTGTATATTATACTCTTATTTCAAAGAATAATACTTCTTGCAAAATAAATTATGGGATTACCCTCCCTTTCCCCCCTTCATATTTAACCAATAACTCTCCAAATGTAATCAAGGAAGCGCCTTATCTGGATAAACCGTTATACCAAATTTGAAGCAAATCGGATAGAAGAACCCATTTATCTAAATTAAGGAGGTATCATTCCCCACCTGTTACACCCTTTATACTTAAACAATGAACCACCAAATCTAATAAGCGCCTTATTAGAATTAACCGGTATACAAAATTTGAATGAAATCTGATAATTCTGCATGAAAAATCCATTTATCTAAGTTAAGGGGGGATTAGCTCCCGTTCCCCTTTTATACTTAACAAATGAATCCCCAAGCTAATCAAGGAAGCGGCTTATCAGAATGGACCTAGATACATACGTACATACATACAGAACCTGCAGGCACATTAGCTCTTAGCCTTTGATAGCCTGTGAGCTAATAACCGATTATGGGCTATAATATATCTCTGAAGCTCAAACAAGGTTAGAACTCAAACCATTCAAGGAATTCCATCAAAAATTTTGATTTGTTCCCGTAAACAAACTTAAATAGGAACATACTTGATTAACGAGCTCATCTAATGCACTTTCAACACCTATACACTGTTTCCATTAGGTTCGAATTGGATCAATATTTCGGACGTGATCCTGATGACAAATTTTGCGTGTTTTTATTTTGTGTGTTCCTGTAAACGAACTATAAGAACTGCATTCTTTAAACTGTCTCAATGAGGTTCGAATTGGTTCAGCATTTTGAACGTTATCTTCATGACAAATTTTGCATTTTTTTTTTTTTTTTTTTTTTTTTTTTCGTGTGTGTGTGTCAAAGTAATGAAGCTATAAATCTGCATGATTAACGAACTCATCCAAGATGCTAGCAAGATCAATATTGTCCTAATTAGGTTCAAAGTGATACAGTATTTTGTACGTTATAGTAATTACAGCATCATATATAGATTTATTGATAGACATATATGCAAATTGATTGCAGTGGGCCGATTCCTAAGACATCAACCTAATATATTAAGATACAGTAAAATCTGTCTAAGGCGGACTCTGTGTAAGCCGGAAATCTGTCTACCGCGGAAATATTTTGAAGTCCCGGCGAATCCATAGAAAATAACATTAATACGTGCGCCATAAGCCGGAATCTGCCTAACGCGGAAACGGAAAGGATTTTAAGGTCCAGACGAAAACATATTTTTCCATAAGACGGAAAAAAGGATTTTTTAAAAATAAAAAAACATTCAGTAAACGAAAATTTAAAACTGATTTATAGATCAAATACATATAAATAAATACATATAAAATACAAATATTGATAAAAACATATTTTTGCTCATTCGTTTGTTTACAGCGAAAGAATTGTTATGAAATTTTGCATTTTTGCGGATTTGATAAAAAGCAAAAGAAAATACGCAGTTTCCATTTGTTTAGTCGACAACAATTTCTTTTTATTTATAATTTTTAATACAGATTTCTGTTTATTCTTTCTTTTTTTACAGTGTTACATTTAAAATATGCGTTTTTATTATTTTATTACCCTTATAATAAAAATTAAAAAAAAATTACAGACCTATATTCTAACTGTAAATACAAGACTACGAGATTTAAAAAAAGTCATAGATTTAAAATTTAGAAAGCAAATTTTTAAAAATCCTAATTGTTTTTCAAATTATTAGGATAGTTGAAAAAAAAATTTAGAATAGTATAATTTAATTTTATATACAGTATTTTAATCCATTCCGCTGAGAAAAACAGGAGTTTGTATAAAAAACTGTAAACAATTGTAAATAAAAAGAAAATGCAGACTGAACAAATAAAAATCCGTACATGTTAGTCTTTTATACTTTTCATTGAATTCATAAAATGTAAAATTTCATACATAAAACTCTCTCTATACATATAAAAAAATAAATAAATAAATACATGTGCAAAATCATGTTTTTTTTTTTTTTTTTTTGTCTTATATTAAAAAAAAAAAAAAAAAAAAAAAAAAAAAAAAAAAAGTATGCATTATTCTGGTGTGAAAATAATAGGCAATTTGTTTGTTGGGAAGCAATAGTTTTGCTGGGATTCGAACTCCAAAAATAGTTATTCTAAATAATATTTCACTTTAAGAACGGTTCTGAAGATTACAAACGTAAAAAATACGCAACAGTCTTTTTTTTTTTTTTACTGATTTGCATAAGGCGGAATATTGTCTACGGCGGAAAATTTTCACGGTCCCAATCGATTCCGCCTTAGACAGATTTTACTGTATATTCATTAATATGGAAACTACATTTTTTTATGATCTGAAATATCGTAATAATAATCCCGACAAAAATCGGGTGTACCCGAACCCCTCCGACAGTATACAAAACCCAACCCAAAACCGATCCACATCGCACCCGCAGTAAAACAATCAGAGTTAACCTGGCTCAAATCTGATTTGAAACGACAAAATGAAAACCAACTTGACCAGCTACAGCATTTTCTCTGAAAGAATGAAATACTGAATTCATAAAGTTGGTGTTCTTACGAATTTGCACTATCTTCTTTGCTTCCGGAATATGCAAAGTAATTTGAACTTTGTAGAAATGAGTTTAAAATATGTAACTTTGGCCTAAAAGAAGAATAAAACTACTCATGCATGTCTCCTCTTCTCAATACTTTCTCCTTAGCTCAAAATCATTTCTTTTGGGGCTTTCTCATTTTGCTTTCAGCGTCAGAATCATCGTTTAAAACACCTGTTTTTAAACTTCAAAAATTTGATTGACTGAGTGTTTTGACACTGAACAATTTCCATTCTTTTGGTTGAATGATCTGCCTAAAAGTTGTAAAATGGTTTTTAGTTCAAAATGCTCACTTTTACAGTATTTTATGAAAGATATTCTGCTTTTACCAAAAAATGGAAAACTCCATTCAAAATCGTAGTTTCTGAATAAGAACACCTGCCAATTTCCTACATTTCCGAGCGAAAATGAATCCAGAAATGTGTCACAAAGTAGCTCATTTGGATATGAGAACAGCTTTAATATTGAAATTATAGTAATTTTTTTTATAATATTTTTCTTATCCGACTCAAAACATCGGGGGTACCGAACTAATCTTCAACATTATCCAAAACCCAGCCCAAAACCGATAAACATTGCACCCACAATAAAACAATCAGAGTTAACCTGGCTCAAATCTGACCTGCAACAAAATGAAAACAATCTTGAACCAGCTACAGTACTTTACCTAAAAGTATGAAAAATTGAATTCATTAAGTTGCGTTCCGTACGAATTTGCACTATCTTCATTGCTTCCGGAATGTGCAGAATAATTTGAACATTGTAGAAATGAGTTAAAGATACATAACTTTGGCCTAAAAGAAAAATAAAGCTACCCATGCATGTCTCTTCAACTCAGCAGTTTCTCCCTATCTCAAAATCCTTTCTTTTGGGGTTTTACCATTTCACTTTCAGCGTCAGAATCATCGTTTAAAACGCCTGTTTCTAACTTTCAAAAATTTGACTGAGTGGTTGTTTTGACGCTAAAGAATTTCCTTTCTTTTGGTTGAATGATCTGCCTAAAAGTTGTAAAATGGTTATTCCGTGTTAATTGATTTAAACGTTTAAATGTTTTTGGCAGTTCACAGTTGTTAAGAAAATTACTTTTCTGAGGAAATAGTTTTTTTTTTTTTCTTTTCTTTTGTAGTTGATCTAAAATACCTTATTTAGAAGTCGGAGTCATGTACTTATTTTTATTTAATTGCACTGTAATATATTTTTTTTAAAACGAGACAAATATTTCAAATTTCGCCGAAATTATGAATGAGTGGGTAGTTTGTATGTATTTGAAGAATTTTGTAAATGCAGTTGAAATTATTCAACCATTAAGAAAATTGTTCACTCAAGGAAATAATTTAAGATAGCTATTTTGGAATTTTCGTAATAATAATATTATTTTAATTTCGCAATTCCTATTCGCATTTCCTATTATTCCTTTTTTTTTCTGTTTCACTATTTTTTTTTTTGTCTAAAAATTTATGTATTAAGTCATATCAGTGCTATGTATTAATCATTTTTAGAGTGTAGCAATTTATTATATAATGCCACTTATTAAAATCAATTTTTATTCAAAATCAATAATGCCGATTTTTTATTATTAAAAAAATGAAAAGGGTACGTATTTCATTAGCCTTCTTATAATCATTTTAATAATTTATAACAATTTTTTATTTATTTATACATAAATAATTGTTCACTTTTCTTAGCTCGAAAGAACATTTTGGATTTAGAATAATAAATTTTATTTGAACAAAAAATCGTTAATAATTTTAAATTTATAAATTTGTTTACATATAACATAAATTTTAATAGATAAATAAAAAATATATCTATACTCATATTATAAAGAGGAAAAAATTGTTTATTTGTAGGAGGTAAGCTCAGGAACTACCGAACCGATTCCAAAAGTAATGGTATCAAGCAAAAAAAGTTCTAAAAATGCGATTTTTGCGTTACTGAAGAGCCTAGAAATATGAAATTTGGAATATTAGTTACTTATAAGATATAAATGATGTCTAAGAACAGTTCTTAAACAATTCGAAATTTAAAAGGGGCGAAAAAGCACAAAAAGCGTTCTAAAAAACGTTCTAAATGGTAGTTTCTACATAATCTCAGGAAATACCAAACCGATTTAAAAAACATTGGTGTCAAAATGATAGTGACAACGTTTTCTCCAAGAAAGGCTATGTTTTATGTCGGTGCCACTACCCCAAAGGGGGTGTAGGAGCAAAAAACGTTCTAAAAATGCGATTTATGTGTTACTGAAGGGCCTAGAAATATGAAATTTGAAGTATCAGCTACCTTTTAGATATAAAGGATTTCTAATAACAGTTCTTAAACAATTCGAAATTTAAAAGGGGTGAAAATGCGCAAAAAGCGTTGTAAAAAACGTTCTAAATTACAATTTCTATGCAATCTCAGGAAATACTGAACCGATTTCAAATATAATGGTGTTAAAATGATGGTGACAGATCTTGCTCTAAGATAGGCTATATTTTATATCTGTTTCCACTACCCCAGAGGAGATGCAGGAGCAAAATGAGCGAAAAGCGTTCTAAAAACGTTCTAAATGCCGATTTGTCACCAATATCTCAGGAAAAATCAAAATGATTTCAAAAGTAATGGTAAGAAATTGATGCTGACAGCCTCTGCTCTAACATAGATGCTATTTCAAGTCGGTATCACTATTACCTAGACGTTGCAGGAGCAAAAAAGCATTCCAAATTTCGATTTTTGTGATCGAAAGGGGCTAGCAACTTAAAATTAGGCAAGGTACATATTTATTACATATAAATGATTTTTAAGAACAGTTTCGAAAAAATTGGAAATTTAAAAAGGGGTGAAAATGCGCGAAAAGCTTTCTAAAAACGTTCTAAATTGCGATTTCTACTCAATCTCAAGAAATTCCAAAGCTATTTCAAAAGTAATGGTTGCAAATCAATGGTGACAGTCCCTGCTATAACATAGGTTATATTTTATGTTGCTGTCACTACCATCTGAGGGTTGCAAAAGCAAAACATGTTCTAATTTGCGTTTTTTTGCATAACTGAAGGGTCTAACACTTTGAAGTATGGCATGTTATTTACTTACAAGATGCAACTGCTTTCTATGAACTGTCGAAAGAAAATTTCAAATTTAAAAAGATGAAGTCAGCGAAAAGCGTTATAAATTACAATTTTTATGTAATCTTATCAAATACCAAACCGATAAAAAAAAATAATGATAACAAATTGTTGATGATAGAACCTGCTCAAACATAAGCTATATTTTATGTCTGTGCCACTACCACCAGGGGGTTGCAGTAGCAAAAAGCTTTCTAAATTGCGATTTCTGTGATACTGAAAAGGCTAGAAACTTTAAATATGGCATGATAGTTACTTATAAAATATAAATGCCCTCGAAGGACTGTCGAAAATAAATTCGAATTAAAAAGGGGTGAAGTGAAGGGGAGGTGCGAAAAGCATTCTAAAAAAGTCCTAAATTACTATTTCTACGCAATTTCAGGGAATATAAACCAAATATAAAAGTAATAGTTGCGAATCAATGGTAACAGTCTCTGATCCTACACAGGCTATATTTTATGCCGATGATTCTACCACCTGGGATTTACAGAAACAACAAACGTTCTAAAAAATGCCTTTAAAATCTTTCTAAATTACGTTTCTGTGGAATATCAGGAAATAACAAACCAATTTCAAAATTAATGTTGGCAAATTAATGGTGACAGTTCCTATTTCAACATAGCCCTTTATGTTGAGAGAGGTGGTAGGACTTGGAATTTGACATGATGGTTAATTTTAAGATGTAAGAATATGGTTTCTAAAAAATTCGAAACTTCAAATGAATACTGAAATGAGCGTATTAATTGAACATAAAAGTTTCAAAATATTTTCTAAATTATTACTTATTTAGTTTTATTTCGTTTTATTAATTTAAGTCTCACTTCTGCCTTATGCAGTGTAACAATGATGTTTAATCAAACTGTGTTTTAAATAGTAATTTTTTTAATTATTCCTAAAAGCAATAAGTACCTTTTAATAAAATAAAATATTACTTTTTAATAAAATAAAAATTTAGTTAGTACCTTTTAATAAAAATTAGACATATAAATATCACTTGGCATATTTCAAATATTGCGCGAGCAAAGCCGCGGGGTTTGCTAGTAATTTATATTTCATCACTGTTATTGTTTGAATATTCATTTTTTTTTTCTATTAACACGTTGAATGCCACGGTGAGTGACACTGAAGCTGAAAAAATTTACAATGTTTTAAGTATTTTTTAAGAAAGTATAATCCTGTAATAATTAAAAGGTAAGTACATTTTAAATAAATTTTCAGTAATTACATAAAACAATATATATATAGTACTTAGTTTCATATCATATTTTAGACCGTCAGCCATCGGTGAATGACTCGTTCTAAACGTTTAAGGGGGCTCAGGGCTTGATCGATACCGAAAAACATGTAAACAGAGCTCTCGCTTCGAATCCATATAAAAACAGAAGTATTCAATGTAACTAATTTAAACTTCCTGATATTTTTAAGGTGCGTTTGTAGTCTTATAAAATTATAAAATGAAGTATTTCGATGTAATAAAAGCAAAAATACAGCAAAATCTATATAACACAATTTTCGAAAAAAAAATTAGGTGTCATATCACCACCCGCAAAATATCTTAACGTTGAATTGACATAAGAACCTAATTTTTGCTTTAAAAGGATCGGGAAACTTTACTCTATGGAATGAATTAAGGATATAACTGTCACTCAAAGGAAACCTTATTAAAAAAAACTCTCAAATTTGAAAATTTAAAAAACCCTAAAAAATACAAGTTTTTTCCCTTTATAAATACGCAAAATATTAAGCTATCTAAAATATATTAATTCATTCTATAGATAATGATGTTATATGCATGCAAAAAAAAAAAAAAAAAAAAAAAAAAAAAAAAAAAAAAAAAAAAAAATTGAGCCATTCCATCAAATAGTTTTTTTTTTATAAATCTTACGGATAGTCGTCAAAAATCAAGTTTTGAGAAAACACGACTTAAAGTTGCAATTAAATGGGTGCGGCTATGAAAGTGATTGTTACATAAATGCTTATAACTGCGTTAAAAATGCAAATACTTTTATGCAGTTTTTTGCACTGTGTTCAGAAGTAATTGAATAATCAAAATAAATACTAAAAAAAAAAAATCCATTTTTGGAAAAGTTTTCAAGCCCTGAGCCCCCTTAATATACTTTATTTTCATCATTTTTTTTTGTTTGGGCGGGGGGGGGGAGGGGGATATTTACCGTTACATACCTTATATTATTATAAAACAAATTATAATCAATAGATATTTTTATTAAAATAAATAATCATTGTTTAACGTCTGATATACGAGTTAAAAATAAAACATATATATTACAATTCATCAGACATACAAGTAAAATTACATAAATACATTTAATACAATTAAAAAGCAAACGTTTCGAGCTAAATTTTAGCCCCTCATCAGTGCAACAAAACATTCAAATGACAGAAAACTATATATCATGTTTACAGTTAAAAATTATTAGCAGTTAAAATAAAATAAAGTATAATTTAAAAAAAACAAAAAAAACAATGCTGAGTATTCAGGAGGAAGTGCACATGATTCATTTATCGGTGACGTTTGCTTACGAGTGAACACACCTTCCAGAAAAACTCTACTTTTAATATTATTGCAACGAGATCTGATAACTTTCATATTTGCGAAATCTGGTATATGGTCGGTATCTAAAGAATGCTGTACAATTTTAGACTGTAGGTTTCCAGATTTGTAAGCACGTTTATGCTCGGCAAGGCTGAATTATATTATATATTACATAAATATATAATATAATTTGCGCCTTGCGCCATTCGCCTTGCCGAGCATAAACGTGCTTACAAATCTGGAAACCTACAGTCTAAAATTGTACAGCATTCTTTAGATATCGACCATATCCCAGATTTCGCAAATATGAAAGTTATCAGATCTGGTTGCAATAATATTAAAAGTAGAGTTTTTCTGGAAGGTGTGTTCACTCGTAAGCAAACGTCACCGATAAATGAATCATGTGCACTTCCTCCTAAATACTCAGCATTGTTTTTTAAAAAAAATTATACTTTATTTAATTTTAACTGCTAATAATTTTTAACTGTAAACATGATATATAGTTTTCTGTCATTTGAATGTTTTGTTGCACTGATGAGGGGCTAAAATTTAGCTCGAAACGTTTGCTTTTTAATTGTATTAAATGTATTTATGTAATTTTACTTGTATGTCTGATGAATTGTAATATATATTTTTTATTTTTAATAGATATTTTGTTTGCTTAAGTTTTTTTTTTTTTTTTTTTTTTTTTTACAACATTCATTATTAGTTTTATACTGCAAGTACCAGAAAAAATAGATACTTTAAAAATTAATTTTTTTTAAATAACATTTTTGTTATTGACTTATTTCCACGGATTGTGAAACATGTATACTTTTACAAAACTATGTGACTGTCGCTTTTAAAAATGAATTGCTAATTCTGAGATAGAAACCTGTAATTCTAGAAGCGTTTCCATTATTCACTTATAACGTTTCTACCGGACGTGTAATACTGCTTATCAGTAATTTTAACTAGGGATCGTGTTAAATGTTGACACATTTCCAGAGAGAGGCTCACTATTATCAGAAAACTATCTAAGCACACAACTATGAAGCTTCGAGATTGTCTTCTTTCGAACGTAATAATCGTTCAAAATATGTGATTCCTTTTGTATTTTGAACATCGAAAATTTTTTAACTCAAGCTAAATTATCTATTTAAGTAACCTTTGTGCCTGTTTTTCTCGTAAATTATCGAACTAATATTTGTTCTAAATTTGTATGTGTACCTGGCTGTTCCAAATTTTCTCACGTTTGTTTCAAAGTTCAGTAAGTACTTTCGTTTAAAAGAATAATTTAAAATACACTAATTGACTTTAATTATATACATATACTGTATGTATATCTTTAATAATTTTATTTGACTTTTAATGTTTTTAACTTCGCAAATTTGAAGTTTTTAAAATTACTTGTCTTATTTCTTATAATTTGAATTATTAACAATGCACAAATTGTAAACTGTTCAGAAAATATGCAGAAACTAGATTTTTTTGCTTTTCTCTTTATAACTTAAATACACTATGTTTTTAGAAAAGAGCTGTGATATATATTAAAAACGCCCATTGGCGTTAAAAATAAAATTTGATGATCACGTTTTCCTGGACGCTGTGTGTATAATTTTATTTGATATTTAATGTTTGATAGTTTTTCTTAAAATAGTAAAGTATCTTTCTTTTATAGTAAAGTATCAAAGCAAATATATTAATGAATTTTTTTTTAAACTTATAAACTTATATATATTTCTCTTTTCATGTTTTCCAAATAATATTATAAAATTTTTAATAAAAAATATTTTAAAATATATATCAAGTTATCTTTGAAAAAAAAAAAGGGTTTATGTAAATATTATTATCTAATATTATTGTCATATTTTTTTGTAAAACAGTTTCATGAATTATTTTCATTTTGTGCAAATACAAGAATATATATTTGTAGAATTTATCATTATTGCAGCAGCATTTTTGAGAATCATTTGTTTATTTTAGATAACAATATTTTTCATAGATAATCTTGGAAATTACTTTGGACAGTGAAACTTTTACATTCATACTGTATCTTTTTCTATCACAGCGTAAAAATTATTTTCACATAATTTTCATGAAATATAAGCCACGAAAAGTAATTTTTAAATCTAAACAAACATCAACGAATCTCTTAGAAATATATTTAAAGTCTTTGTTTCACTATCTTTTTCAATTTGAGTAATGTTCTAGTCGAATCTGAAACAAATAAATTTAAAATTCTCTTACAAATATTTATCTCTCGATGAATATCTAATTTGAAAATTATTTTAATAAAAGTGACAACTTAAAATTGCGTTCGTAAATAAAATTTTGAATTGTAATTGTATTTGTTAAAATTTGTGAAATTCCTCTTTTTTAATGTTTCCAAGATATTAAAACTATAAATGCAGGAAAGATATATTTAAATTAATAGAAGAAAAAAAGTAATTTCGTGAAAGACTTCACGTTATTTGCATCTTTTCTGCGTTCTTTTGTTATTATAAAGAACAAATATTGATAATCTGAACTAGCATACCATGTACAATTAATTTAATGAAGTTGCCTTTTTTGAAATTGTGCATGTTTTTTAAATTAATTCTTCAAATTGTACCTTTTGTTTTATCAATAGTAGTTCCTTTTTTTTTGTGTGTGTGTGTGTGTACAAGTACTTTTTTATGCATTTTTTATATTAAAAAAATAAGTAAATAAATATAATAATAAAATAAATGAAAATGCGGGGAGGGGAGAAAATTTAATATTATTATTTTTATTCAGTAATAAAATAATTCCTTATACAAAAATTATTGATTAGTAAAACTGTGCACATTAACCATTTTGCTAAATTTTTTCCTTAAAAGTCAATTTAATTTTTCTCCTTTTTTTTTAATTAAACTTTGTTCATACGCATTTTCAAATTGTCGGTATTTAAGGGCTCAGGAAGCTGTAATGGTTATAAGTTATAATGACCTGAAACTTAGACAACACGGACTTCTAATGACATTGCGCAAAATTATTTATATACTTATTTATTTTTAATATGCAAAAGGCAATAACAAGACAACAGTGTATATTTTGAAAAACGTGAGTTTGCATGATTGGAATCATAGCAGAAACTATGCAAATGACGAATCCAATCAAAAAGACAAGTCTGCAGAGTAAGATTTTGAAGCTGATGTGTAAATCGACTTTAAAAACAGAGTCTATGTAAGTAAAGCTTTTTTGACAAATGACGAGAACGCCACTTTTGCGATTAGAGTCTTCCATCTTTTCCCCCCCGTTCGACAACGCGAAACCTTTTTACATACGTGGGTGGCTCAATAATTATTGTCCCTAATGTATATAAAATATTTGTACTGTGATGGTTGATGTGGAATATCAAAGCCTAATCTCTTAAATGCCTATATGCTCAATTTTAGAACCGTAGCTGCTATATTAACATAGGTTTGGAGGGAGGGGTGAAGTTTTAAAGACCTATTTTAGGGGGGAGATTTTAAGGAGTGGGGTGAGGGTGAAATGCTGGATCGGAGCATGAGGCTACATTTGGACAGTGGATGAGATGTGGCTACATCACTATGATCCCGAGTCCAAACGACAGTAGTTACGTCTCATCCACTGTCAACAAATCAAGCTCCATAAGCTAAAAATCAGCCTTTCACCCCCACTCCCCCGCTTTCACTCCTCCCTCCAAAACTATGTGAATATAGCAGCTACGGCTCTGAAATTGAGCATATAGGCATCTAAGACATTAGACTTCGATATTCCAGAACAACCACGGCAGTACAAATATTTTATGTACACTAGGGACAATAATTATTGAACCACACTCGTATTTTCCGACTTTAACTTAACTCCTTAACAAGTTGCCCCGTACACCGTACATGCAAGAAAAGAGTTTACTTGTTTCGTTTCTAAAAACTTTTTGACACCACTATTTTTAAACTGCAATATTCGCTTTATTTAATAGCAGACATATTTCGATTATACAGGGTGTCCGGTCTCAACGGTGTCCAATGGCTAATTCCTAAACCGCTAGTCATAAACATATAGTTCCAATTACAAAAATGTTTTAAATCAGGTAAAGAAATATTTTAAAAGCGATATGGGTCAATAAAAACATTTCTTAAAAAATTACGAAATTTAAATTTTTATACGGTCCCTCGGTCCTATAAGTTATATTTAGTAAAAATTTCCTTTTACACTGACAAGTAATACAAAAAATGTCCCGTTATTCTACGATTAAAATTGACCGAGTAATAGCTATTTAAAGTTGGAGCATATTTTTTGCTGCAAATTGGGGGTCATTCACAAATTTAGTCGAAATATAATTTCGTCATATATAAAAAATGTTTGGGAGTAAAATTAACATTGCAATATAAATTTGAAATCTTTAATCATTCTGGCATATTAATGGAAAATATACCATTTGTAATAAACATTTAAGAAGAAAGAAAAAACAGAATTTTTGTTAAATAAAATGATTCTAAATTAACAGCCTCAATTCTTTACAAAATGATACGTATTTTAAAATATTATTAGATTGCACAAGCCTGCAAAAGTTGAGTTAGTCATGTTTTTTAGCTTTTGATAATTGATTCTTATATATTCTGTACCGCTGAATCCGAAATTGACCTTCATTTTTAACTATCATATCAGGAATTTTCGCAAATTGCAAATTTCAAAGTTAAGAAGTTCAATGTTAAAATTGAATTTCCTCCCCCATCTCATCGGACCACTCAGCTGTTTAGCTGTATGAATCCCAGGATAAGCAAAAATATCGAATAAATTTTTTAATCAAATAAAATAAAATAAAATAAAAAATGTTTTACATATGTTTTATATGAGATTTTCGCTATATTTTAACCTACACATTTGCGATTTGTAAAAAAATTCTAACGTGATGGTTAAAAATGAAGGTCATTTTCAGATTCAGTACTAAAAAGTGCGTAAAAATCAATTATCAAAAGTTAAAAAACACAACCATCTCCTCTACTTTGTAGTATTCGATTTTTGTTATTCTTCGATTTTTGTTATTTGAAAATTTATGATTAGCGAAATATCCTGACATGATGGTTAAAAATTAAGGTAATTTTCGGATTCAGTGCTAAAAAATACATAAAAGTTAAAAAACCCAACAATCGCTGTCTTCTATTATCTAATCTAAAACTTTTTCTTAAACTCCTTGGCAGAAATCTATCCGAAATTTTTTGTGTTATCCTGTAAAATAAATATAAATGGTAACCACCAAAAATCTTAATATTAGATTGTTATCTGATTTGCGCCATAGTATGTAAAATGCAATCTCGATCGGATATTTAAAAGTGGGTTAACGTTCGAGTACAAATTTTGGACTGGAAAAACATACATACGATTGTTGAAGTAACATAAAAACTTATAAAAAAACATAATTTTTGTTAAAAAAATCATAATAGCCAATCAATAGATCAAAAAATAGCCAATTTGAGACTTAATCATAATACTTGTAGGATTTTTTTTTTCAAAGCGCAGATACACATGAAATAAGATCTTCGAATACTTTAAACACTTGGTATATGATCCCTTAAAGCCAAGCCGAACTCATTTGTTTTCAGAGTAGAAAAGTGGCATAAGTCATGCATTTTCAAAGTTTCATAACTCGCTCGATTTTAGCGTTATATGAATGGGACTTTTTTTGTCTTACTTGTCAGTGTAATAGGAAAACATTACTAAATATAACTTATAGGACCTGGGGACCGTATAAAAATTTAAATTTCGTAATTTTTTAAGAAATGTTTTTATTGACCCAAATCGCTTTTAGAATGTTTCTTTACCTGATTTAAAACATTTTTGTAATTGGAACTATATGTCTATGACTAACGGTTTAGGAATTAGCCATTGGACACCGTTGAGACCGGACACCCTGTATAAGGCAAATATTTTAGTACCATAAAAGTGGTGTATGTGTATGGTCCCTATTTTTAGTTTATTGTGCCAATAAAATGGACCTCTTAAGGAGTTAAATAAAAAAGCGTAATACTTAAAGACGTGATTATTAAAGTCATTTGTAATCGAGCAGTTTTTTTCATTTTTCGAAAAATGAGTTATGAGCTACTATTGTTCCAGAAAGTCAATTTTTACTTTTCTGAGCTGTCGCGTTCGGGAAATCGGTTCAAAACGTCCGTTTTAGCAGCATTTTCTGAAAGATCGTCTGCCTTTACTGAAAAAAGGAAAAAGGCTTTTTCGATTACATAGTTTCTTAGCATCTCCATTTTCATGCATTTACGGACATAATTTAAATAAACAAGTTGGAAATTGCACGTCAAAGTGGCAAATGAGGTGCGTTCGTACTATAACTAGTTTTACAAATATTTTTTGCACCGCGTATTGTACTGAATGTATATTTTAGTGCACTTCATAAGTGCATATAACTTTCATTCTGTTCGAAAGGCTGAAACATGATTAAAATGCACTTGAAATATTTTTTTCTCATTGGCCATAATGAAACGGAAAACTTTTGACTGTCCCTGTAATTAAACTATATATTCGATTTACATAAAATTTGAAATGACTCGACAAAATTTTGGAACAACTATATATTTAAAATGTCAGACCATTCGGTTGGGTGCTTTTTGCTCTGTTATATACGGGCGGACGGGCAGACAGATAGACAGACGGACCGAACGACGACTATAGGTGTTACGTAATTTATATAATTACGAAGCACTTAAAAATGTGTCAGAAAGTAAACAGCGTGTATATGAGCATTAACTCTAAAATATGTGAGAAAACAATTGAGGCAATTGAGATCTGAAGTGTCATTATGCCAAACAGTGTCATAGCCGTCAGAGTTATTGAAAGTTAAATTCAGCAGTCGTGTGTTTTTTATTACCCGACTGCCAAGAATGTGTTTCACGCGTATCTGGGTATGTGGATTTCTTTATACCCTCGAAACATCCCAATGGCTGGATGGATTTTCATGAATGATGTCTCTATCGATTCGACTTATCCGCCCGATAGTTATAGGCTAGGTTTTGTTTTTATAAATTCAAAATGGCGGCCGTAAAATACAAAATGGCTGCAGAGACGAAAAAAATTTTTTACGCACTTTATTGAGGGGCATATCATTGGATAGGTCTTTCAAAATGAAGACGGTGTTTCATTATTTTACATTCAGAAGCTCCGTTTAAATACTACACAACCTGGAAGTTGTGTAGGTTGGATCTTTAGCTACTGCATCTCTAACCTTCATAGACATCTATAGGCCTCATCAAAACAGTGTTTATAGATAAGAACTAACAATTAAACACAACTTAAAAGTCATCAATACAAGTAAATAAAAAAATAGGTAAGTAATATAAAAAATAGTTTCACATTGATGAGAAATAGTTAATTAGTTCGCTTTTTACGCAGTCGGGTTTTTTGATTTTTTAAATTTACTGCATCTACTGTTTCGCAATCATTTTAACTTCGATCTTGACGCGCCGCTGCAGTTCAAAATGAATACTACACTTTACAGCTCTTTACCTCCAATCCAGATTATGCAAAATAGTACGAGAGAAATGAATTTCTAGGCCGCATCTTTGCAGTTTAAATAACACAACAATTAATATTATCTCATACCATTCAGCCCATGTAAACGTAAAGCATAATTGCGGAAAAGGAAATTACCGCTGCGGCAAGTACAACCATTCAAGATAGCAAGAGTGATTTTCAGTTGAATCGGAACTCGTTTGCTCTGACCTTGACCTGCGGTGTGGATGTACCTGCGTGACCTACAGTTGTTCCCGTCGATCTATTTCATCTTTTCTTCAAACAGCTGGGGGAAATAGTGTTTACAGTACATGGAAATAACTTTTTTAGGGGAATTAAGGCTCATATTCTGCTATATTTATTATAGAAAAATAGTTGAGTATATATATATTGTTAAATAGAATAGAGTCTGAGTAAAATAGAACGTTAGCCCTAAACTGTTTTATGTCTTTATAACAGCAGACAAAATAATGTAATAATGAAAGCAAATTAATTATTAATGGTACATATATATTAAGACAGACTTGAACGCAATTAATACAATAACCCAGCAGGAGTGAAAAATTAGCCGGGCCGGGATTCGAACCTGAGTCCACAGCGCACCGTATGCTGTTGCTTTACCACCAGGGCTTAATTTGCGCCGGAGCCGACCGGAGCTCAGCTCCGGTACTTCTCTGTTTTCAGTAAATATTTAAATATTGGTCGGAATTCACCGGAGCTCATATTCACAGTATTACAAAAATATATTCATATAATTTAATATTTCACGCAATCAGTGTGCCGTAAGCTCTTTGGACATTATTAATTATTTCATTAACAGGAATAAGAAAAAATACTCTTACCTGTTATCTCGATAGCGCAACCCCGGTCCCGTCACTAACATTTATGGCGATATCTTCTTTCCGCAAGCGCTCTGTATAATCACAAACATTTATCTATAGTGAAGAAAAGAAATTGATTCTTTGTTAAATTATGTGTATTTAAATTGTTGTGTGAACGGATCATACGTTTTCTTTTCACATATATTTAATATTATTTCTTGAGTAAAATATGTTGGTACACAGGCATTATATTTCCTGCACCTTTTCACAGAGCGACTACATTTTATTACAGCGAAAAAGAGAGTGAAACATACATTGGAAAAAGGTCAAAAGAATAAAAAAAGAGTCCAAAGTACGTTAGTCCGTGACGTCAACATAACGGCAACCCTTCCATGTACGCGTAGAGATAAGAAAGGGCACGCCGACCACAGGAATCCACGTCTATTGGAGATGAGAAAGTTTGTCTTGAATAAAATGAAATGTTCTGTGATTTTTACTTTCACTTTTCAGGGGTTAGAAATCTAACACCCCCCTTTAACCCCTGAAGCATTATATCAATTGTTAAGAATTGTTTTTCTATGGAAGCCAAACTTAGGTTTGGGAAGGGGTTTGGTTAGAAGATCAGCAGTCATTAAGTCAGTATTGATGTAGCGGAGTTTTATGATTCCACTGTCCACTAAGTGTCTTATATGATTGTAACGAAGATCTATGTGCTTCGTTTTATGATGGAACTTATCGGATTCTGCAAGTTTTATTGCGGATTGATTATCATCCATCAAGCTTATCGGGCACTGCTGTGGCATGTCCAGTTCTTTTAATAAGTTTATTATCCAAGAAATTTCTTGCGCAGCACTGGAAGCTGATATAAATTCAGATTCTGCTGAAGACATTGCGAGACACTTTTGACGTCTTGATGTCCATAAGATCGGGTTGGACCCCAAGAAAAATAGATTGCCTGACACAGATTTTCGATCTTGTGGGTCATTTGCCCAATCAGAGTCGGCGTATGCCTTCAAGACAGGTTCTTCGAAATTGGTATACGTTAATTTTAAATCGATAGTAGTTTTTAAATATCTAATGGTTCTTTTAACGGCTTCCCAGTCTTTAGTTCTGGGACGTTCATTTCTACGACATAGAATGTTAACAGCTACACTAATATCTGGTCGGGAGACGGTTGAAATGTAAAGTAATGCGCCGACCGCCTGTCTATAGTTTACATTATCTGGTAAAAGATTTTCGTCATCGTTTAACTTAACATAGCCCGGTTCCATAGGAGTATCGGTTGGTTTTGAATTTTCCAAGCCAAATTTAATTACTAGTTCATGAATTTTGTTAATTTGATCTAGGGTCATTGTATTTTGATTAGGCCGATTAATGTTTATACCTAAATAATAATTAGCATCGCCTAAGTCCGTCACAGGGTATTCTTTCTTTAACTGACGTATTAGTTTATCAATGTTATTATCTTCCCCCGCGATGAGGAGATCGTCAACGTAAACAATTATATAAATTGTTTCATTATTTGTGGTTCGTTTGTATAGACACTTGTCAATCGAACTTTGGCTAAACCCTAATTTTGTTAACGAATCATGTATTTTCATATTCCAAGCTCTCGCTGCTTGCTTTAACCCGTAAATCGCTTTTTTAAGTTTACAAACCTTATGTTCCGATCCGGGGACAACATATCCTTCAGGTTGACGCATGTAAACTTCCTCCTTTAACTCGCCATGTAGGAAGGCCGTCTTAATGTCTGTGTCTAAGGCGTAAGTTTTTGTACAGAGCCATTGCTAAAAAGCTTCTTATAGTAGTGTGAGACGCAACGGGTGCGAAAGTCTCATCATAGTCAATCCCGTATTTCTGGGAGAAACCCTTAGCCACTAGCCTTGCCTTGTATTTTTCTATTTTACCTTGACTGTTGTACTTCGACTTAAATGCCCATTTGCTACCGATTACTTTTGTCCCTGGTGGGACCTCAACTAATTCCCAAGTACAATTTTCTTTGAGAGAATTTATTTCGTCCAAGGTAGCATCTATCCATTTTTGCCTTTCCAGGGGATTTCCTATTTCCAGTATATCATCCCAGCATTTTGGCTCTTTTATTCTTACATCATTTGTTAAGAACGCGAATCTGTCAGGGGGAACCCCTCTATTAGATCTATCAGATCTACGTGGTAAAGTCTGTGGGGTGCCTGTTACATTTGTGTTCCCATGCTGATTTTGCATATCATTTTCGGTGTTATTCTCTTCCTCGTCAATTAGTTGTAATTTTGGCTGCGGATTTTTATCGCTAACTATTTCTTTATTTTCATCTGACGCATTAATTTTAACTAAGTCATGATTATCATTCTCTAAAAATTTTACTGTCCGACTTATAACTATTTTCCTTCCATCCGTGCAAATTCTAAAACCCTTACTTCTGTTGTCATATCCGACAAATATACCTTCTTGCGCGGTGTCGTCCAGCTTTTTCCTGTTTGTTTTTTGAATATATGCATATGCGCGGCAACCAAAAGTTCTAATATTAGAAAGGTCTGGTTTACGACCGGTCCATTTTTCATACGGAGTCCGATCGCAGGATGAAGTTGGGAGCCTATTTTGAATGTACGTCGCTGTACATATCGCTTCCCCCCAGAACGAATTAGGAAGACCACTTTCCTTAAGAAGACAGCGTCCCATCTCCATTAAGGTGCGATTTTTACGCTCTGCAACCCCATTTTGGGGCGAGGAGTACGGTACGGTAAATTGATGTTCAATTCCCTCATTTTTCAAATAATCTTCGAATTCCTGACTCGAATACTCCCCCCCGTTATCGGACCGAAGTGCCTGCACTTTTCTGCCAAATTTGTTAGCAGTCATTGCTGCGTATTCCTTAAATTTTGAAAAAACTTCACATTTGTTCCTTAGTAAATATATAACTGTAAAACGACTAAAATCGTCGACGAAGGTTAGAAAATAATATTTCCCCCCAACGGTTGCTGTTTGCATAGGGCCACATAGGTCACTGTGGACCAGCTCAATTGCTCTCGTAGCTCTAAAACTAGCGTGTTTGGGGTAAGGCATGTCGGTTAATTTTGACGCGAGGCAAACTTCACATTCATTACTGTGCTTACAGTTATCAATTTGAATCCCTGATGCCATGTTTTTATCAACTAATTCCTTTATGTGTTTAATATTTCGATGACCCAACCTTACGTGCCACTTATGTAAACAATTTTTCTTTTCACAATGATTTATTATATTTACATTTTGAGTAGAACCGGATTTCAAATTACTTTGATATAAATTATTATTTATATGACCCTCAAGGTATGTTACACCTTTATGAGTTATTTTACATATATTATCTTTGAATATAGCTACGCAACCATTTTCGGTAGCTTGTTTGATGGAAATTAAATTTGTTTCGATCTCTGGAACATATAAAACATTTTTTAATGTTATGGTTTTATTTGTGTTATCTGACATAACAGTGTTTAATATTACCGATCCGTAACCGTCAGAATGTAATTCTTGACCATTTGCTATAGTGACATTCGATTTGTCATAATTGAAGTCGGGAAATTTATTTTTATCGTTGCAAATGTGGGTTGAAGACCCAGAATCTATGACCCAGAGATCTTTAGAACCATTGCCAATGAAAAATGTTATGTTTTTGTCTGCGCGTTTTTCCTTATCGAAATTTTTGTTTTTAGAACCGTTCGCGCTTACGTTATCTTGAAAACACACTGCCGACCTGTTAGGCATATTGTTAAATTGGTTTCTGAAATTTTTTGGTTTTGGTTTCTCATTGTTTTTGTTTTTTAATTTCCAGCAATCTTCAATATTATGCGAGGTCTTCTTGCAGTATTTACAAAATTTACTATATCTATTTTGTGCACATTTCACCTTCAAAGCAGAGTTGTTGTGAAATTTTTCGTGATTGTTCTGTCGCTTATTAAATTCATCTACCAGCTTTCCGCGGATAAATTCTGGGGTAAGTTCATCATTATTTCTTGTTTCGAGAGCACAGATTAATGTATCGTAACTTGGTGGTAAGGAGCACAAAAGCAGGGCCGCTAGGTGTTCATTATTAATATTCTCACCAATAGCGGTTAACTTATCGCGAAGCTGATAAATGTTAGTTAGGTGCTCTATCATATAGCCATTTTCGGCTAACCTGCTAGAATGCAACTTTCTTAGCAGGTACAATTTATTGCTAAGATTACTTCTCTCATGCACACTCTTAAGCGCATTCCACACTTCGCGCGCTGTCTGCAGATTTTTTGTGTGTATAATCTGTGAATCGTCTATTAGTAAATTTATAATCGCTTTGGCTTTGCGATTTTTATTGGTATAATCATCGGTGACGGGATTTGGGGGCTCATTTATAATTACGTCATAGAGATTTTCTTTTTGTAAATAGTTCTCTAAGCGAAATTTCCACACATCGTAGTTATCTACGGTGAGTTTTTCAATTATAGCATCTTTCAGTATGCTCATTTTTGTTTATTTTCTTTATTACTCTAATATTTTTCAAATTTATATAGATTGCAAATAATCTTATATATTCTCATCTAACTGTAAATTGCAGTGAGTAATATAAAGTTGACTTGAATAACAATTCAATATATTAATTATATGATAACATTCAATATATTCATATAATATGTGCTTACACTTTCTTATATTCGTGTAGCAAAATATTTAGTCCTATGCTTACTCTTTCTTATTATATATACATTTCTAATATGGCACACACTATTTTAGCACTAATTCGGTCTCATAATCTATTACAAAAATATATTCATATAATTTAATATTTCACGCAATCAGTGTGCCGTAAGCTCTTTGGACATTATTAATTATTTCATTAACAGGAATAAGAAAAAATACTCTTACCTGTTATCTCGATAGCGCAACCCCGGTCCCGTCACTAACATTTATGGCGATATCTTCTTTCCGCAAGCGCTCTGTATAATCACAAACATTTATCTATAGTGAAGAAAAGAAATTGATTCTTTGTTAAATTATGTGTATTTAAATTGTTGTGTGAACGGATCATACGTTTTCTTTTCACATATATTTAATATTATTTCTTGAGTAAAATATGTTGGTACACAGGCATTATATTTCCTGCAGCTTTTCACAGAGCGACTACATTTTATTACAGCGAAAAAGAGAGTGAAACATACATTGGAAAAGGGTTAAAAGAATAAAAAAAGAGTCCAAAGTACGTTAGTCCGTGACGTCAACATAACGGCAACCCTTCCATGTACGCGTAGAGATAAGAAAGGGCACGCCGACCACAGGAATCCACGTCTATTGGAGATGAGAAAGTTTGTCTTGAATAAAATGAAATGTTCTGTGATTTTTACTTTCACTTTTCAGGGGTTAGAAATCTAACACACAGGGCTCCGGAGCCCAGTGCAATAGCGTTTCCGAAAAACCGATGCATAAACTTCCCTTCAGTTCGATTTTATTTTGTGACAGTAGGATATATTTTAATTGGATCTTTTTCTTTTAGAAATCTAACCGGAAAAGAATATTTTATTTTGTTTTTATTCAACGAGCATCAGTTTGAAGTTTTGTTTGTTTGAGGTTTTTAGCCTTCTATTGTGTACGAATATGAAAAAAAGTTAGTGATTTTTTCTATTTATTTTTCATCATGCACGCTGCCCATGCCAAGGCTCTGCTCTGTACATTTACGAAGTGACTTTCATTTGTAAGTATATATAATTGCTATGTATTGTTTGGTATTCTGATTGAAAGCAATTGAGCAGTGTTTCGCCTTTTTCTATAAAAGCATATAAAAGCACCTAATCTTTCTTTTTTGTGTTAACTCTATTTCCTAACCATAATTCGCCCCACCAGTGGCTGAGAGGTTCTGCTCTCGAAGCTGGTAGACGGGAGGTGCTGGGTTCGAACCCAATCGCGCCCGTCGGCCTAATCGTTCGGAGTTTTCGTGGTTTTCTTCGAGCCGTGGATTTCCATGCGTTAATACGGATTAGGTTCCCTTAGAAAGACCTCCACGGAAGGCACTCCCCCTAAGGCCTATATCCCTCGTGTAGATAATTGGCCGTCAACAATCAACCCAACCCAACCCTAACCATAATTCTTACATTATTTAATTGCAGAATTCTGCTATTAATTAACATTAAATTAGGCAACTATTTCTATTCGGGAGGCGTGATAAACTAAAAAGTGGACAGTTAAGTATATGCAAGTACATATATTTAAAATTTTTTATTTTACTAAAGAAAAAAAGATTCTTTAAATTTTGCAGATAATATATGAAATATATATATATATATATATATGTTCGGATCAAAGTGAAGGCGGAAAGGGGGGGGGGGGGTACGCTACGGTTTTAGCACTACAGAATTTTAGGGCTCCGGTACTTTTTTTGGTAGAAATTAAGCCCTGTTTACCACTAAGCTACCCTAACCGATATTATAGCTCGGCAATTTTTCACTAATAAACCATATTGGGGAACGTCATAGACTGGCAACCGCACGGCACACGATGACGGGAAATACGATGAATAATTTAATATTCCATCGATCCACAATATATATTAAAGAACGCATAAATTAACGTCTTGATTTATTTAATTGATTATTAAAGTTACATATACATTAAGACAGACTTCTTCACTCCTGTTGGATTATTGTATTAATTGTGTTCAAGTCTGTCTTAATATATATGTACCTTTAATAATTAATTAAATAAATTCAGACGTTAATTTATGTGTACTTTAATAAATTAAATATTACTAATGATTGTCGGATTTTGTAAATACAATAAAATGATACACATACGACAAACATAATTACTTTTGTAACTGAAATTTGTTTGCATAACGAAAAGAAAAATTAATTGCCGGCAACGTCAATAAAGAAACAAACAAGAAAAAAAATATTAGCAAAGCATAGATTATGAAACAATTTCCAACACTTCAGAGATACTTAAAAAAACTTCGCTGTTTAATAAGGTAAATGAGATACCTAAATGAACAATTTACAAAATGCATAAAACATTTGAAAACCAGATTTCAGCAATTAGCGTTCATAGCCCTAAATCAGTGGCGTGGCGTCCGGTCATCGCTGGATGCGGCGATGACCAAGCAATATTTTAAAACTCTTAATAAGCTTTTAAAACTCTACGATCCAGTTTTAGCAGAACATTTGGAGTTCATGTACAAGTGAAGGTAAGTTTTAAAGTCTCTTTTTTGAACATTCAACCATTGAATTTTAGAATTAATAATTTTTCACCACAAACTTAAATAATTGTGATGACCACCGAAAATTTTCACGCCACGCCACTGCCCTAAATATACCCCAATTCTATTCTGCGGCCCTGCGTATGATCTACAATGCATTTGTATATATTCTGAATAGTACATCAAATTTAGTTGAGTAATAAAACACATAATAAGTTGAAAAATCACGTTCAGCAATTTCTGACACTAGATGGAAACAAACTTGAATTCTTTTGTAAAACCCTGTATATTACCTACAGATTTTTATACACGCCACATATTAGGTTAAAATTTTATTCTGACTCAAACACGCTTAAAATTACTGAGCTCCAGACATGATCATCTCTAGGAGACCATATATCCAATGCTTTATTTAATCCTGTATATGATTTTATTTATATTCAACAAACATTTTTTAGTATACTAAATATAGTTCAGTTTGAAAATGCATAACTCAATTAAAAAATCACGTTTCGGCAATTCACCCTCACACACAGTAATGCATACGAAATCTTTTGTGTAGCCCCGTATACGATCTATAGCATTTATACACACCACGTAGTATGCAAAAAATTTAGTTAAACTTAAAAACACATATCATAACTGAAAACGTACTTCCAGCAATAATTATCGTTAACAGGCAATTTTGGAGGCAGTACTGTATCTGAAACCATGTGTGTTCCTGTAAATAAACGATAAAGGCTATGCATATCATATTCTACAGCACGTATCTTGTTGTAAACCTCAACATTATCTATCAGGGAATTTTACCGAGCAAAATTAATGCTAGTTCTGGAAATCGGATTACTTTATGTTTTTTGGGTCGCTGAATCCGAATTTGTAACTTCCCCCCAAAATTTCTATCGGCAACCCCCCCCCCCCCCCAAATTTTGTTAAAAAGCCTCCCAAAAAGGTTTTCATTAAAAAAATCAATTTTTTTATTATTTTAGGCGAAAAGTATCTAGAAATTCAGAAAGTAGATAAAATTTGCAACAAATTAGATATGACATTATGATTTAGGATGAAGGGGAAGATGGGATGTACCTCGGAACATGCGCGCGGTGCTGCGTGGACTAAGTTGTGCAATTCCACTTAACCACTGACACGTTTACATTCGCCCTCCCATCTCCCCTCCGAACTTTCCTTATAAGGTTTACTTTAAGTTTTTTGGGTCGCTGAATCCGAATTTTTAACTTACCCCCAAAAAATTTCCCCCCGAAAACCCCCAAAATAGTTGTTATTAAGTTGTTATTTCTTATTGTTTTAGGGGAAAAGCATTACGAAATTCAGAAACTAGACAAAATTTGCAACAAATAGGATATATGATATTATGACGTAGGATAAACGGGGAGAGAGGGGGCTGCCTCGGAACATTCACCACACGCTTTTCTCAAAAACCAATTTTTTTCAAAAAATCAATTTTTTGGGGGGTTGCCGGGTGAAATTTTGGTGAGAAGCTACAAATTCGGATTCAACGACCCGAAAAACATAAAGTGAATCGAAATCCAGAACTAGCATTAATTTTTCCAGGTAAAATCCCCTATTGCCTGGACTTCATAATTCAGTGCATGTAGCGCCGCAGTGCATGTTCAGCGGCAGCCCTCCCTCTCCCCGTTCATCCTACGTCATAATGTCATGTATCCTATTTGTTGCAAATTTTGTCTAGTTTCTGAATTTTGTAATGCTTTTCCCCTAAAACAATAAGAAATTTAAGTTAAAAACAACTATTTGAGGGGGTTTTCGGGGGGGGGGGGATTTTGGGGATAAGTTAAAAATTCGGATTCAGCGACCCAAAAAACTTAAAGTAAACCTTATAGAGAAAGTTCGGAGGGAAGATGGGATAACGAATGTAAACGTGTGAGTGGTTAAGTGGAATTGCGCAACTTAGTTCACGCAGCACCACGCGCATATTCCGAGGCAGATCCCCCCTTCCCCTTCATCCTAAGTCATAATGTCATATATCTAATTTGTTGCACATTTTGTGTACTTTCTGAATTTCGAGATACTTTTTCCCTAAAACAATAAAAAAATTGATTTTTTTATTAAAAATCTTTTTTTGGGGGGGGGGGGGCATTTTACCAAAATTTGGGGGGGGGTTGCCGTGGGAAATTTTGGTGGGAAGTTAAAAATTCGGATTCAGCGACCCAAAAAACATATAGTAAGCTTTTTTCGGAACTACCATGAATTTTGCTAGGTAGAGCCCCTTTACGGTCTCTATTGCCTGGACTAATAGTGCAACATAAATAAAATTCGTTGCAAACAATTTTTCGTCGTAGACCATTATAAAAGTAATTTTTTTTTTGTGTGTGTGTGGCATTGTAAATTGATAATAAATGCTTTGCACCCTGTATTCTACAGAATGCATGTTTTAGTGCACTGCATAAATGCATATCGATTTCATTGTATTTGAAAGGGTGTAGAATCATTAAAATGCATTTGAACCGATTTTTTCCCATTTACGTAATGTAACAGATAACTTTTCCCTCCAAACGAAGTATAAATGCTACTCCCTTCGTTTTCAATAGCAATTGTACAAAAGTAAACGTCAATCTATTATATAAAAATGAAAAATTGTCTGTCTGTAATGCTATACAAATCCACAGTTTGGAAACGAGAACTGTGAAATGTTACGTACATGTGTATTAAAACAAGGTCAAGGCAACTAAAGTAATCCGGAATCGAAATAATTTATAGTTAATTTTTAATAAATAAAAAACCTCCTATTTAACAACAATTTCCTATCAAATTCGAACATTCTTCGTTATAGTAGTTGCCAACAAATAAAAATACACAATAAAATTCTTACCACAACAATTACTTTTCTATTACAAGTTTCCGCGTGAAAAATAAAAATAAAATAAATAGTTTGGCTAATTTAAAAAAGGGAATATTACGTCATAACATTTCTATTTTAAGATTTCCACGTGAAAAAATGAAAATGAAATAAATATTTTGACGAATTTAAATAAAAGCGAATATTACGTCATATTTGAAATATAATTACGTGGTGAATACAGTATAACGTCATATGAGTATGAAAAAAAAAAACTTATTGAAGCATGATAAAAACCCAATTATGGAAATATTGGTGTATTTTACAATTATTACTCCAATGATGAATTGAAATAAGTTCATTTTTAGCTGTATTCTTTTGTGTCTGTTATACAAATTTATACATTTTTATATTGGTTTTTCATTCGCCTCATGTCTACAACATTTCGACTGCTTTTCCTTTATATTGTTTGTTTTATGTTGTATGTTAAATTTTGAAATTGATTTTTCAAAACAAACGTTCTTCAAATTCCGGGCAACGCCGGGCAATTTAGCTAGTAACATATAAAATTACAGTGCAATCCGAGTATATGTGCGAGAATTGCAGCTCGGCCATATGACGAAATTAACCGAAGTCATAAACACTTTTCAACTATGTTGGAAAGTGTAAAAAATAAGTAGATTTTTTTTTTTTTTTTTTTTTTTTTTTTTTTTTTTTTTTACGATGAATAATAAGATGATATTTCGATTTATTGATAAAGTATTTACTTTCTTCAATATCAATAGAAGAAAGTATTATTATCGGATTTTTTTTTTCCAACGGATTTGCACGCTAAAGCGTGATCCCAGCGTTAGAGATACCAAAAAACAGGTTTATACAAAATGTCTGTGTGTCGTCATTGTACCATCGAAAAATGTATAAAGTTATGCTTAGAATTGAACCAAATTTTCCATGCATGTTTTTGGCTGTAGCCAGCATATCCTCCTTGAATTTGGAAATATTTCGCCGGAAGCTGGTGCTGTAAAGCGATTTTTGTGCCATCGAAAGTGTATGAAGTTATGCATAGAATTAGACCAGATTTCATATTTATGTTTTCGACTATGGCAAACAGGTCCTCCTTGAATTTGGAAATATTCCGCCAGAAGGGGGCACTCTAATAGAGTTTTGTGCCACTTTCATTAATGTACCGTCAAAAAGTGTCTGAAATCATGCAAATAATTGAACAAAAGTTCATATTTATGTTTTTGGGTATGGCAAGTAGGTTCTTGAATTTCGAAATATTCCGGTGGAAGGCGGCGCTATAATAGGGATTTTCGTATAATTTTTTTGGATTTTTCGTTGTTCTGTTGTACATCGGCGGCTCGTGCAGAGACGGGAACTTTGCATCCTGCTAATCTGGTTATTCGTAAATAGCTGATGTGCAACAGAATAGCGAAAATATATGAATTTTAATAAATATCATGATCGAGATTAATTCGATTTTACTCCGAAAGTAAAAATTAAAGTTGTTATTGAACTAATAATATTGAAGTATTAAAAAGCAGAAAAATCAACGTTTAAAAATGCACAAATAATACATGAAAAGCAGCAAACA
Source organism: Maratus speciosus (assembly GCA_963932465.1). Lineage (NCBI taxonomy): Eukaryota > Metazoa > Arthropoda > Arachnida > Araneae > Salticidae > Maratus > Maratus speciosus. Next base: position 168,927,874 of record OZ010791.1, read on the forward strand.
GGTTTGCTGCTTTTCGTGTATTATTTGTGCATTTTTAAACGTTGATTTTTCTGCTTTTTAATATAGTTGCACAAAGGCTTTATTTCCTACTTTTAAATATTGAAGTATTAACATTTGTAACTACTTTTTTAAATATTAAGATGTAGAAGAAAGTTTTGAGACTGGCACATCCAACATCTAACTAGTTTTTTCATTTTACTACCTTTTTATAATTTTCAGATCTGAAAGAAGTGGAACACTTTCCCCCAAATTTTATTCGGTATAATTTTAAGATCGTATAAAACCCCATAATACCGGGTTAATCATAAAAGCAGACAAATGATTGTTTACTAATTAAAAAATATATTAAAAGGGCTTAAAATATATAGCATGAGACATACGATGAAAAGAATTATTTTCGTAAATGGAAATTTCTTCGCATGAAAGCCTTTAAATTTTTCTTTCTTTTTTAAACCGTACCTCAAAACATGAAATCAGATTCATTAATCTTTTTAAAAAACATGAAAACGACTCTTTATGTTAGTGAAAAACGATGGGTTTTCTTTCATCATATATTTGATTTATCTTTTCTTTCATCTTTTCTTTAAGCTGTCTGCTATTATATTTTTACAAAAATGACACAAAGTCAGTGATGACATGTAAAATATTTCTGAATAATTATAAGGAGTTTTGATTCACGTTTCCTTTTGAGATATTGAATTAGAAATTTTCAAACTCTGCAACTGATTCATAAAGATAAGTAAATAAATTGCCGCTTTATATGTATTTGAAAATTTTTATGTATATCAGGGTTGTAAAAAACCTGTTTTTTTTTATAAAAAAACCCAGCCGGGCGGGTAGCTGGGTGGGTACCCGGGCAGCTACCCACTACAACCCTTATAGTTGTAAAAAACCCGGGTTTTTTACAAAAAACCCAGCCTGGGTGGGTAGCTGGGCGGGTACCCGGGCAGCTACCCACTACAACCCTGATGTATATGCATATATATATTTCGTAAGAAAGATATTTTATCTTGGAATTTCTTCCTAAGTTCTGTAGACAGTTAAAATTATTTAATTTCATAGATTTCATGGCCAAAAAAATTACCGTAGATATTAATGTAACTGGCAGGTTTTTAAACTTTCCTGCAGTGCCGCAGCAGCTCTATTTGGCATCTGGTGCGAAAAATTTGGTTAATAAGGCTACCGAAGTGTCTTTCGCTAAGACTTGCGGTTGCCCTTCAGGGTTTTTTTCTGACAACGGGTTTTGAATTCCTCAGTTGGTTACTTTTTTCACACTACATTTGAGGTTGTTTCAGAGCTTTTATAGTCAAGAACGAAAATAGTGGGAAAAACGAGTTATCTAGAATTTCCACGGAAACTAGTGACGGTGACTATGAAAGTCAACCGCCAGTTGGAAAAAATTGAACTATAGTAATAACTAATGACACTGACGAGCAGGGCTGCGGAGTCAGTGTAAAAAATAGACGACTCTGGGAATTTTAACAGATCCAACTCCGACTCAGACTCTTTCGCTCAAAAATGGGCCGACTCCGCAGGCTTGCTAATGAGGTGCCTATCAGGCTTGGCACCTGTTGGGATGCACGGCCCCAAACACCCTTGTTGTGCTTCCTAGCACAGTTGAATTTTAGGATTTCAACTTACCTGCTCGTCTATTTCTAAATATTGTAAAACACATAGAAAATGAGAAAATTTATATTTATTATTGCAATATATACTGCCTATTGAAAATAACGTTTGTAACGTTTTATAGATATATTAGTGTCTATAGGGCCATTCTGTTTTAAATGTGTTTAAATTACTTCGTTTGATCATTTATTTTTCTATAGAAATTTCAATTTAGTACTTAAAAATATTTTTGAGTTCAAGATAGTGATGACATTTATGTGTGTTAAAGGATTGGAAATTCATGACGACATTTTTGTATGTTAAAAGATTTGAAATTCCCGATGACATTTACGTGCGTTAAAGGTCGAAAATGTAAATAATATTTTAATATAACGTAGCAAAATAAGTGTAATTCTACAATTAAATGTTGGGAAATATGTCATAATCTATGTGTGACGTAGATTTTCTTTTTCTTTACATTCTTTAATTTCCATACATTCCGCATTTAGTGCGTAAAATTATAATAAGACAGTTCTTTTTTTCTTCTACATTTAATTATATTATGGTGACATTTAACAGATCATATGATAAAAAAGAAAGCTTATTCTTTTTTTTTCCGGATATACTAGCTTCTTCCGGAAAATTACCTTTTTTCTTTATCATATTTCATTTCTTGCAGGTGTAAGCGACATAAGAATTCCGGAAATAATTTACGGTTGACCTCTCCCAGAAGTCATCTGTGTTTAAAAAGAGATTCATTTTACCATATTGTGATAAAAATAGCTATTAACTTAGTATCAAATTAATGTAAAGCATTAGTAAAAAGGTATTGATTATACTTGTAAAAATATCTTAAAAAATTGCATATTTTTTTATGTTTTGATATTTTAGAGAGAGCGGTACAATTTAAGTTTTTGGAACACTTATTGTACAAATTTTATTCTGAAAGACTTATTATTATTATTATTACTATTTTATTTTGTAAATAAAATAGAAATGTTAGATTCAAATGAAACATTTTTTACAGAAAATATAAAGTCGATGATTTTCTTTAGTTGTGATTCAAACAATTTTCTTCTTTTTCAATATTCTATCGTTTCTTGTCAGTATTGTCATTTTTTGTAGTCTTCATTGTATTTACCCGACTGCCAAGAAGGGTTATGTGTTTCGCGCGTATCTGGGTATGTGGATTTCTTTATACCCTGGAAACATCCCAACCAGGGGTCTGTCCAGACTTTTCTCACAGGGTCCTGTTTTTGTGAAATTGTGAAGCTTTTCTTATGTTTGTGAAAATTTTAGTCATAATTTTGTGAATTTTAAATTATCGATGTCTTCAAGTTATATCCTTCATATATAAAAAGCTAAGTAATATGCTCTTTTGTGAGTTCAACTGCTTACTTACAGGCCAGATTTTATTTTTAAATGAATAAATTTGTGAAAAGTTCAATTTGAAGGTGAAAAAATTCTATGAAAGATTTTTAAGAGACAAATAATTTTGTGAAGGGTCCTGTTTTGGGATAAAATGTTTTGTGAAGGGTCCTGTTTTGGGATAAAATGTTTTGTGAAGGGTCCTGTTTGGGGATAAAAATTTTTGTGAAGGGTCATGTTTGGGGATAAAAAAATTTGTGAAGGGTCCTGTTTTAAGATAAATTATTTTGTGAAGGGTCCTTTAAAGGACCCAAAATTTTTCTAAACATATCTCTGATCCCAACGGCTGGACGGATTTTAATGAATGAGGTCTGAATGAATCGATTTGTTTAAACAGTTCGATGTTTATAGGATAGGTTTTGTTTTTATAAATTCAAAATGGCGATAGAGACGGAAAAAAATGTACGCACCATATTGAGTAGTATATCATTGGATGGGTCTTTCAAAACGAAGACGATGTTTCATTGACTACTTTTACAGTCAGAAGCTCCGTTTAAATATTACACAACCTGGAAGTCGTGTAGGTAGGATCTCTAGCTTTACTGCAACTCTAACCATCATAGACATCTATAGGCCTCATCAAAACAGTGTTTATAGATAGGAACTAACAATTAAACACAACTTAAAAGTCATCAATACAAGTAAATAAACGAAATAGGTAAGTAATATTTAAAAAAAATCATATTGAGGTGAAATAATTAATTGTTCGCTTTTTCTCGCAGTCGGGTTTTTTGATTTTTTAAATTTAATTTTTACTTGTTCAATATTCTATCGTTTCTTCTCAGTATTGTCATTTTTTGTAGTGTTCATTGTATTTTTCTTTTCTTTTCTTTTTGTACAACATAATTTTTAAAAGCTCTGTAGTGACTCCACCTGACTTCTCGAATACTTTATAGAGTACTTTGCACTCAAATACCAGGGTAATCTAAAAGTAACTGAAAAAATATTTAACGCAATATATGCGATTTATTTTAACAAAATACTTTATAAGTAATATTTTCAACGATTAATTTCAAGTGTGTAAGAATTACAAAAATGATTACAATATTTTTATTAACTTTGCGCCTTAAACATTCTCGCTAGTATGCACCAATTGGTTGTGGATTCAATTATGGAAGAATTCCCAGTTACAGGCTAGTCTGAGGGGTAGGCAAATATGCTTATTGCAACAACAGTGATTATATGAGAATTTCGCCTATTTGGCATTTTTTTTGACTTATTGTTTACGTCAAATTTAGCGATATTTCGCCAATTACCGCCAAGCATGGCGAAAATTACGGCGCGATCATGTATGTGCGTATCTTTATTTATCTATATGTAAGTGTTGCTGTATATTTCCTTGGGGAATTTTCCCTAGGAACATTACTTAACTGTTGCATCTGGTCACAAAGCGGTTGATAAATGGTTGATAAACAGTGTAAAAATGGCTTAGATACCAAACTCGTCGGCTGATTTTTTTATAAGTGTACATATACATATCTTGAGACAAAGGACTGTAACATGCCTGCCAATCGGCAGCTGAATTGAAATCACCATTCAGCCGTTGTCATTTTCTCTTACACACCTGCATACTTCACGATTACAGTACTTTCCTTATACTGTGTATCTAAAAGTTATACTAGATTAAGTCACGTTTTGGTGAAATATTATTCTGTCGACGTAAGATGAGCGTGAGAAACTTAAAAAGAAAATACTTATCTGTTTTCCCTAGTCGCAAAATAGTTGAAAAATGGTTTAGATGACAAACGATTTTCGGATTTTTATGAATATGAATTACAGCTCTTACGATTGTGACTTATAACACATTCACTGAGCTCAATCGAAAGCACAGTTTCAATACTGTCATGTTCATTCACACGCACATATACATACGTACCGACATCATCGAAAAACACAAAGAACGGGCTCGTCTTGAACACGTGATGAAATTCAAATATACGCACATACATATTCAATAGATTTAAAAATAGTAAAACAGGTTCATGGAACTTCAAAATGTAAAAATATACCAAAATATCCATAATCGCGTTCTTATCATAATTACAATACTTTCCCTACAATGTATGTCTTCAGAAAATAAAAATATTATATAATACTGACCACGAACGTTCCTTCGAAAAGCGAAATTAAAATTAATTGCAAAATGTTATCAATTTATGGATTTGCAGATAAACCATACAATACTATGATCTTCATACATGCTTTCTATTAGTTCTGTAAAAAGTTTTAAAATTAAAATCGGGATTACTTGTGTATGAATTAATTTTAAAATAATTAAATTTCAGATTTAGTAATTTAATTTGCTAAAGTTTACAGATCATATGCACTTTTTTCTCATTAAATCATATTCATTCTCTAATTTAAAAAAAAAAAAAATCTTTATCTGGCAGACAACTTAAAAAAGAATGCATTCGCTGTGAAAGTTTTCTCTGGAAAAACATACGTTTTCTGTTATTTGTTATCTTAAAACAGGAGTGTTTATTTTCTTGTTACACAGAGTTAATTGTGAATATCATGGGATTCTGTGATAATTTATTTCCGTAATTATTTAATTTTTATTAGAAATTATATATTATTTTAAGAGAAAATTGAATCTTTAGATGATATTTCATTTCCATTCTATAAAACGCATATCTGTTTCTGCATATAAGTGCTTATTGGAATCTATAAAAAAATTATTGCAACTTCGTTGTAAAAATTGCATTTTTTTTTTTTTTTATCTCATTAGTATTAATTCTATTTGATTTTTTATTAATGATGAGTAAATATATAACATACAACAACATCTTTATCTATTAAAGTTCATCGAAAACATAAATGAATTTCCATATCACATCATTCTTTTTATTTCTCGGTTGAATAATTATTCAATTGTAATGAAAAAAAATCACAAAAACAATAGCAGAAAAAAAATTCTCCGTATTTTTCCGATTCATATATTCAAGATCATAACATTTCAGGAAAAAAATTAGCCCAGAAAAGTATTGTTCTTCTAACAATCAATACAATTAAATATGTAAATTAAGATCTCATTTTCTAGATCGGTTCATACAAGGTGTCAGCTCTCACAGTTCTAAAGTAATTCAATGGCACACAACGGAAATAGGGTGCGCCTAAAAAATCACAAAATGTGACTGTATGCGAATACTGTAAAAGAAAGTTTGAATATTAGTAAATTCACTTAAATAAAATGCTTTAAAAATGCTGACAACGAATAACAAGTTTTAAAAATTATGTGAATTATTGTTTCATAAATCAAGTTTTGTTCAATTTGTATTGTTCTCTCCAAATGTGTGCAAAATCAGGCCATGACGCGTGTCTAAATGCTACAGGTAAGCTGCTTTATTTTCAATGTTTAAGATTTTAGCTTTTAATCGTAAAAAATAGAAAGATACTGACCTACCTGCATGATTATAGAAACATATTATTATAGATGATATTATTTAATTTTGAAAAAACAGCACCATATATTTCAGATGCGCTCTAAAGTTTACGTTTGACATTTTTACATGGATCAGAATATAAAATTTATAAAGAGTTGACTAATGTCACATTACCCAAATTAATTTATTTCTACTAAAATTGCATTGTGGAATTAACTAAATTGTATACATAATTTGCCAAAATTTCCAACTTTATAAGTATACTAGCTAAAGTACCCGGCGTTGCCCGAAATTTTAACAACTTTTTTTTTTGAAAAATCATTTTCAAAATTAAGAATATAATACAAAGCAAACAATTTTTAAAAAAAGCTTCCCTCAAATGGTAAAATATGCCAATATTTCTATAATCGGGTTTTTATCATGTTTTGAAACTCATATGACGGTATCTATTCACCTGCTGACGTCCATTATATTTCCAATATGACGTAATATTGACTTTTTTTAAAAAATTCGTCGAATTATTTATTTCATTTTCACTTTTTACTTGAAAATCTTGCAATAGAAAACTAAATGCTGCGGTAAGAATTTTATAGTGGATTTTTAATTGTTAGCAACTGCTATAGCGAAAAATGTTTAAATTTAATAGGGAACTGCTGTTAAATTTGTGGGTTTTTTTATTAAGTAAAAATTAACAATAAATTATTTCGATTCCGGATTACTTTAGTTGCCTCGGCCGTGTTTTAATACACATGTACGTAACGTAACATTTCACAATTCTGGCTTATAAATTGTGGATTTGTATAGAAATACAGACAGACAGATAAATTTTCATTTTTATATATTAGATAGTTTTATGCAAAAGGAAATAATCTTTCATATTTTAGAAAGTTCAACATTTTTCGTTAGAGAAAAATTAAAATTGTAAGGACTTCCCTCCAGAATGTCCTCGCTAAATAAGTCGAATTTTATCTGTAATTGATCATACTATTGATGAAATTTCTAAACAAATCTATTTCTATATCAAATATACAGCCCTATGAAGGAATATTAGTAAGTTTAATTTCAAAATAAAAACTGGCTGTAAAAGGTAAATAACTGTACTCCATTAATTGCAAGAAGGTGTTAGATAAAATAGTAAATAAACAGTAAAAAAGTTTTATTGCTAAAAGGTGTTAAATAACACAGTAAAGAAGTTTTATATATAAACTTTCTACATGAACATGTTTCTGTTTATTTAACATCTTTTAGTAATTGACGAAGTATATAATCTCTGGGTGTTCCAATTTGGTATATAATGGCAAATAACTGCTATAAAATCCATTTATTTAATTATTATTTTCAGTTTAATATAACTGAAAGTTTGTTAGAGTGTGAAAGAAAAATGTCCAACATTCTGTTCTAATTGAATGTTTTTCCTATAAGTAACTTCTAAGGATAGCAAAGAATTAGTAACCTTTATTTTCCTCTGTATGAATGAACTTTGAAGGTGGATTAAGCCAAAGAGATTTTGAAAGGAGAATTCTTGAAGGCAGAGAAGTAAGGGTCGAGCGAAATAGGTTTTTAAGTCCGAAACCGAAACCGAATTTCGGTGATCTTCCTATTTTCGTCCGAAAACGAAAATGTCCAAAATTTTTTTAAAGTAATTAAATTTCATGTATTAAAGTAATTAATACATTCATAAATATACATAATTCTTAATTAATTATACGTATTTATTAAATATGCATAATTATTAATTAATTATGCGTATTTATTAAATATACATAATTATTAATTAATTATACGTGTGGCCTAGGTTGGCTCTCTGTGCCTTAGACCCAAAACTTTTTATTTTCATATAAAATAAAACGTAATTAATTCATCAACGACACAGAAAGATTTTCTAATTATACGAATTTCATTTAATTAAAAAATATTTTAGTTTTATGTATACACATCTCAATTTATCATTTATAATGATTTTTGTAAATGATCATCTGTTATACTAGAACATTCTCAAAGAGAATTCGAAACACTTCTGCGGTTTCAAACTGATAATTTTCTATTATTGTTATGTCTGCAGCTTTTAATGAGCACGTGAAAAAGTTTAGTCATATATGTATTTCTTACTTTATAATTTCCATTCACGTCTTGAGTCAGTCATGACTGATAATTAAAAACAAAGGAGTTCGCAGGAATAAATAGTCTCATTTGAGCCGATACAGCTCAAATCGATCAGCGCTGAAAGTTCTCGAAGGAAGAATCGAGATTTTTGGAATATTGATAGTTTCGGTCGAGCTTCGGTCTGGCTGAATTTTCAGCCGCATTTTCGCCAAAAACGAATTTTCAGCGAAACTCAGATTTTGAGCCGAAAACGAAACCGAATTTTCGGTCGATCTCTTCGAGAAAAGAAATAGCAATGTTGAATTCTGTTCTGTGGAATAGTAATATTCTCCCTAAAACTAAACAATTAATTTATAATGCTATTGTACAAAGTATTTTAGTGTATGAAACAGAGACAACAAGATGTTAATACAGTCGAGTGTAACAGGCTTAGATGGTATGGGCATGTCCGCAGAATGAAAGAGGGGCGCCTTTCTAAAATCATCTTTGAATAAAGATTGGAGGGCAGACGTAGGAGGGGCAGACCTAGGATGACTTGGGAAAGGTCTATTAGAGAGACAATGAAGATATATAAGTAAAATTATGTGATTACTGTGGACAGAAAGAGATAAAAAGGATCTCTCGGAACAATTTTTGTGGGTCGAGGAAACCCACTGTTTAGTGGAAACTCCTGAAGAAGGAGAAGAAACGAACCTTACTAATTGTCTTTAAATTTCTTAAATCCTTTTTTTTCTGTGTTTTACTGATTATTAAAATAAAACTCCCTAAGGAATCACCAACAACACGCCGTCAACAAACTATCAAATCGCCCAAATCTACCGAAGTGTACTTTCTATAGCAAAGTTTTTGTTTGTTTCTTTTCTTTTTCCCGAAAAGGAATTTGCTCCTTCGTGATATTCATATAGATTGGAATTTAAAAATTATTGAAGATGAATAACTTGTACGTTCTTTAACTAGAAAAAAAATCCCCGTTTTTCTAGTCACGAAAATTCTAAGCTTTCTGCATTATAAAAGTATAAAAAAGAATTCTCGGTAGCTTATGGAATTCTTTGACGTTAGATGTTTTGTTTTTATTATTCCTTCATAAATTCTCCGTGAAAATAAACAGTGTTTTTACTGATTTTATGAATTAAATAAATTTACTGAAATATTCTTGCTAATAAAAAGTTTCTTACGAGCTAACTTTATATTTATGTTTATATTCTGCACAAATTTCAAATTTTATAAGTATCTGGACACAGTATTAGTTAAAAGGGATATACTTTTACTTATTATAGGAATTGCAAGCTGTTCTTTAAATAAAAATTCCAATCACTTTCCCTCCATAAGTAAATTTGAGTGAAAATAGAATGATAATTCTTTTTTTTTTTTTTATCTTTAATTAATTGCACAAACAAAATTTGTCGATAGAATTTCTAAACAACTTATTTCAAATAATTATATTTTTATTTAACATTTTCAGTCAAATAATACATCATTAGTAAGTTAAATTTAAGATAAATAAACGGCAAATAGCAATTAGAAAATTCTTTGCTTTAAATATTATGTTCGGTATAATCTAACTTTCTGTACAATATGGGGGGAGGGGGGGGGGGATGTTCAACATTCTATTTCACATGCATGTTTTTCCTATAAGTAAATTCTGAGAAGAATTCGCAAAAAAAGTTCTCAACCTAAACGAACCTTATTAATGGTCTCCAAGTTTTCAAAATATTTCTTTTCTGCCCTTCTGATAGCAAATAAAACTCTTTAAGGAATTTCTATCAGCATATCGTCAACAAAACATACTATTTACAAAATTGTATGTTCCAGGGAATGAAAAACAAAATCTTTCCTGGAAAGGAATTTGCTCTTTTCCATTTAGACTGGAATTTTAAAGGTATTGACTGTAGATAACTTATGCGTTCTTTTAAAAATTCAATAATTTTTTTACAAGTTTTACACAATAAGCTTTCTACATGACAGAAATATATTTTCTAAAAGAATTCTTTGTTCCTTGTGGAATTTCATGATAGCTATTTTAATTTTATTTATTAATGCATTTATACGAAATTAATTTAGTAAATAACGGATGTTTTTAGCAATTTCATAATTTCTGAATTTTAATTTGTAGACTTACACGAGGCTAGTTAGTTTATTTTTTTTATTTTTAGAAATTATTTTCTGGGAATTAATAATATTTTAATAATATTATCAATTAGAAATATTAGTTTGATAAAAATTTTCTTGACACTAAGCTGTCAAATCTTTCAAACTATATTAATATAATGTGTATTATTATTATGTTCGATATAATATAATTTGATATTTTTCCAATATGCAAAGAAAATGTTCAACATTCTATACTACATGCATGTTTTTCCTATCAGTAAATTCTGAGTATGCCGAAGAATTTGTAAAAAAAATTCTCAACCTAAACAAACCTTATTAATGGTCTCCAAGTTTTCAAAATATTTCTTTTCTGCCCTTCTGATAGTAAACAAAACTCTTTAAGGAATTTCCATCAGCATATTGTCAACAAAACATGCTATCTACAAAATTGTATGTTCTAGGAAATTAAAAAAAAAATCTCTCCTGGAAAGGAATTTGCTCCTTTCTCGGCATTTAGATTGGCATTTTAAAGGTACTGACTATAGATAACTTATGCGTTCTTTTAAAAATTCAATAACTTTTTTACAAATTTCTAACCAACAAAGGTTTTACAAGATAAACTTTCTCCATGGCAAAAATATATTTTCTATGAGAATTCTTTGTTCCTAGTGGAATTCCATGACATTAGCTATTTTCCTTTTATTTATCAATGCATGTATACGAAATTAATTGAGTAAATAAGGGATTTTTTTAGCAATTTCATCATTTCTAAATTTTTTGCAATATCCTTACTAATAAAAATGTTCGTACAAATTAAATTTATATTAATGTTTAAATATTGCTCAAATTTCAAATTTTATAAGTGTTTATGCAAAGTTTTATATAAAAAGGAAATACTTGTACTTATTATAGGAATTTCAAGCTGTTCTTTAAATGAAAATTTCAAACACTTTCCCTAAGAAAGTTCTCCATAAACACATTTGAGTAAAAATATTTGTTTGATAAAAATTTTCTTGACACTAAGCTGTCAAATCTTTCAAACTATATTAATATAATGTGTATTATTATTATGTTCGATATAATATAATTGGATATTTTTCCAATATGGAAAGTAAATGTTCAACATTCTATACTACATGCATGTTTTTCCTATCAGTAAATTCTGAGTATGCCCAAGAATTTGTTTAATAAAAAAATTTTGATCTCTAATTAATTACACAAACAAATTTTGTTGATAGAATTTCCAAACATTGTATTTGAAATATTTATATTTTTATTTAAAATTTTCAGCCAAATAATACATCATTAGCAAATTAAATTTAAGCCAAATAAAAAGCAAATAAGAGTTTAATTATTATGTTCGGTATAATATAAATGGATGTTCTTTCCAATATGGAAAAAAAAATGTTCAACATTCTATTACACACTCATGTTTTTCCTGAAAGTAAATTCTGAGGATGCCGAAGAATACGTAAACATTTTTTCAACTTAAACGAACCTTATTAATGGTCTCCAGGTTTTCGAAATATTTCTTTTCTGCCTTTCTGATAGCCGACAAAACTCTTTAAGGAATTTCCATCAGCATACCGCCAACAAAACATGCTATCTACAAACTTGTATGTTCTAGGAAATAAAAAAAATCTTTCCTGGAAAGGAATTTGCTCCTTTCTCGGCATTTAGGAATTTTAAAGGTATTGACTATAGATAACTTATGCGTTCTTTTAAAAATTCAATATTTTTTTTTTACAAATATTCTAAGCAACAAAAGTTGTACACGATAAGCTTTCTCCATGACAAAAATATATTTTCTAAAAGAATTCTTTGTTCTTTGTGTAATTTCAGAATATTAGCTATTTTTCTTTTAGTTGCGAAATTATTTTAGTAAATAAGGGATGTTTTTAGCAACTTCACAATTTCTAAATTTTAATTTATAGACTTACAATGATGTTAGTTAATTTATTTTTATATTTTAAGAAATTATTTTTTGGGGATTAATATTTTACTAATATGATCAATTAGAAATATTAGTTTGATTCAAATTATCTTGTCACTATAAGATGTCATATCTTTCAAACTATATTAACATAATGTGCATTATTTACCGAAATTTCCAGTTTTGTAAATGCTTATGCTTAGTTTCACGTTGTACGAAGCTATATAATGTAGGAATTCCAAGATTTTTCTTAAACGAAAAAGAGAAAACTCTTAACACATTTCCTAAAAAGTTGCTCCAGGCACTTTCATCAAAACTGAAATGTCATATTTCCTTTCTTCAATTAGCTTCACAAACTTTTGTGATTCATTGATAGAATTTACTTTAAGAATCTCCCAAATATATCTTTTATTTAAACAAATTAGTTAAATAATACACCTTCAGTATGTCAATTGGCCCTCAAACATAAATAATTATTGAAAAAAAATCAGTAATTATAATGCTTAATATTATAGGGTTTATAGAGCGGCCCTGAATTCATGTGCCAAACAGTAAGGGAAAGTAATTATACATAAAGAAGTAATATTGGTATAGCAGTGTGGGGTTGGAAATGGAAAATGTTAGCAAAAAACAAGCGCTGACAAAGGAAATGAAAGCAAGTGTTTTATTCACATAACAGTTACAGTAAATGCTCAAATGTGCTAGCACCTACAACGATACAGTTTGGCAGCGTCTAGCAAGCGATTGGTGTACCTTTTCGAAGATTCCATGTGTTTCAAAAACAGTTGCAGCAGCGGCTAAAAGTCTTGCAACGAGGTGATCATCAGAGTCCACACTGTAAGAAAAAAAATCTGTAAAGTTACTAAAGTTTTTCTAGGAAACTGGGATTCCTAGAACTTTTTATGTAACGGCAACAACAAAAATTCATATGATAGACGCATTTTCGCGCCGAAAATCAAAAAATCTGTAAGGTTACTAAGAATTTTTTAGGAAACTGGGATGCCTAGAACTTTTCATATAATTGTACAGGGTTACAGTTAAAAGTTTAGTAAGAATACTGTAATTTTAGCAGATTCATTTGTAAAGTTACAGATTTCTGCAGCTGTACAAAAACTAGTTTTGTAGATTTACAGCTTTTTTGTACAGTTACAGATGAAAGTTTAGTAAGCATGTAACTTTACATCTATAGAACTACAGATTTTTTTATTTTTTTCACAGTGCATTGGCGTCCCGGCTGGGTGTCTCCTGGTGTCTCGTAGATGTCGGTGGTGACACATCTGAGCACTTACTGTAGTTATTATGTAAATAAAGGGCTTTTTTAAAATTCCTACGCATTTCTTGTTTTTCGCCAGCACTTTTCCTTTCCGATCCCACATTGCAGTACCAAAATTACTTCTTTATGTGTGCTTCACCTTTTTTTACAGTTTGGCCCATAATTTCAGAGATAATTCCACACTCTCAGAAAAAGCTGTAAATTTATGAGCGTTTGCTGTTCAATTTTCGCGGGAAACAGTCTTATTTGATAAAAAACGGTCTGATCCACTAAAAAAATGCTGTATACATTTCCTCCGCTAGGGTTTAACGCTTCATTTTAGTCGTGTTTCGAAAAATAATGTCACTTAACCGCGACCGTAACATATTATTTAACCCGCCAAAAAAGCGATTCTTTGATGATTATCTAACATGCTACATGCTACGGAACAGTAAGTAAAGTGTTATTGTGCTTTCTATCAAGTGTATTATGTATTCTATAAGTGTATTATATCTTTGCACCGTAAAATTACGGGCTGCACAAAATGATGGGCATGGATTTTTTTTTACGGGGTATGACTGGAATCTCTGCTGCCGGCCTCTGCCCGTAATTTTACAGGGATATTTTTAGATACTTAGAAAATTAAGGGCAATCCACATATTCTTGCAGTTCTAGCCCATCTGTTAGCAAAAATACGGTACAACCTCATACATTTTCCTCCGCTAGGGTGTACACGTTGACACAAAATGATGGGCATGGGTCTTTTTTTTTTTAACGGGGTATGACGGGAATCTCTGCTGCCGGCCTCTGCCCGTAATTTTACAGGGATATTTTTAGATACTTAGAAAATTAAGGGCAATCCACATATTCTTGCAGTTCTAGCCCATCTGTTAGCAAAAATACGGTACAACCTCATACATTTTCCTCCGCTAGGGTGTACACGTTGACACAAAATGATGGGCATGGGTCTTTTTTTTTTTAATGGGGTATGACGGGAATCTCTGCTGCCGGCCTCTGCCCGTAATTTTACAGGGATATTTTTAGATACTTAGAAAATTAAGGGCAATCCACATATTCTTGCAGTTCTAGCCCATCTGTTAGCAAAAATACGGTACGACCTCATACATTTTCCTCCGCTAGGGTGTACACGTTGACATAAAATGATGGGCATGGATCTTTTTTTTTTACGGGGTATGACTGGAATCTCTGCTGCCGTATTTTTACAGTGATATTTTTAACAGTGCAGTATTATAACTGGATGTTCATTCAACTATGAAAGTAAAATATCTGGTATTCTCTTTCAGATGTTTTTCCTATACGTACTCGTAAATTCTAAGGATAGCAAAGGATTCGTAACCTTTCTTTACCAGGCTAAACGAAGCTCACTAATGGCTTCCATGCATCACGAATTATTTTTATTCTGCCTTTATTCAAACAAAACTTCCTAAGGCATTCCCATCAACATGCTATCAGCAACAACTTGCTGTATACAACATCGCATGTTCTAGAAAATACTTTTTTCTTTTATTCGAGGAAAGGATCCTGTTCTTTTCTCGACAT
Source organism: Maratus speciosus (assembly GCA_963932465.1). NCBI lineage: Eukaryota > Metazoa > Arthropoda > Arachnida > Araneae > Salticidae > Maratus > Maratus speciosus. The sequence continues at coordinate 168,943,229 of OZ010791.1, forward strand.
ATTTTTAGATTTGAATTTTAAAATTATTAAAGATAGATAACTTGTCGTTCCAAAAATAATATATTTTCTCTATTTCCTGAGCCAAAAGTTTAAATTTTTAATATGCCCTTATTATATAAATATATTTTAAAAAATAATTGATTTCTTGAAGAAGTTCAAAGTATTTGCTATTTTTCTTTCATTAATTTATAAATTTATATGAAATTATTTTAGTAAATAAAGGCTGCTTTTGGAAATTTCATCATTTAAAAAATTTAACGGAGTTCATTCCTATATTTATCTATTCCCTGATATTAATTAATTTTCTTACTTTTTTAGAAATTATTTTATGAAAATTTTAAAACTTTAATTGTATTATCAAGTAGAAATATTTGTTTTATTAAAAATATCTTTGAAGTTAATTGATATTTATGTGTATAATTTGACCATATTACTATTTTTTCAAACGCTTATGCATAGCTTTAAATAAAAGGAAAATACTCTTATATTGTAGTAGTTGCAAGATTTTGCTTTTAATTCAAAAAAGAAAAATGATCACCATTTTCTCTAAAGCACATTCTCCTTAAATACTTATAATTGAAAATAGAATGGTCAAATTTCTTTGCCCTAATTAATCACAGAAATAAACATCCTATAATAGAATTCTCATTAATGTGTTTTGCAAATAAATCTCTTTTTATGCTAATTTTAATTGCTAAAAGGCATAAATTAAAACTTTAAAAAGAGTAAAAAATATTTTTATTGAACTGTTTACATGTTTCGGCTCTACCCGAGTCATTTTCAAAACGAATAAATAAAAATATTCTAAAATTCAGTTTTGGGCAAATTTGTAATCTCAATTATCCGCAGTGAAATTGCAAGTTAATTGCATGTAATTGATTATCGTTACACATATTCAAACGCAGGAATTTCGTCAAATAACAGGATGGGGGCGGTTCCGGCTACAGTGCTGCAAGAATTTTTTGTGACATGTAATTTTAACTATAATTAATTACATGCAATTAAATTGTAATTACATTGCAGATAATTGCAATTACAAATTTGTCCAACTCTGCTAAAATTGCACGGTCTGTGAAACGCCATCATTCAAATGTTCACCTACTCTTTCATATTATGCACGTTATTTATTTATTTATTTATTTTTACTTGGATGTTTATTTTTATGTCATCCAAGTAATATTAAAAAAAAATAATAATAAATTAAAAAATGCCCATAATATGGAAGAGCACGTGAAATTTTGAATGATGGCGTTTCATAGACAGTACAATTTTAGAATAATTTTATCTATTTGTTTTGAAAAGACTCGTGTCGTCGAAACATGTAAACAGTTAAACATATTTTTACTCTTTTTAAAGTTAATACACTTTTTAGCAATTAAAATTAGTATATTATTACAAGGTGTTAATTTGTTATAAATCTCTTTTTATTTAAAACTTTCAGTTAAATAACGTATCATTAATGCAGGTGGTCATAAAAAAAAAACTTTCCCTATATATGTACCCCTAGCGACCTAACCGCTCAACCAATCGAAAGAAAATTTCAGATTTAGTTATTTGAAGTTAGTGCTTTAGACCGTGATGATTTAAAACAATAGAGCTCTCACGGTTTCAGTGAAAAAATTTCAAAATTTTCGAATGGCAACACCTTTTTTTTTTTTTTTTTTTTTTGCACAAATTCATCAGCGCATTGAAAAACCATAAATGGTATTAGAACGATACACGTATGACTAAAATTGTTTGTGTAATATCATGGCACTGAATCCTAACCAGTTCCTATGCAATGTAATATTCAGCACTCTAAAACAAATTATTACATTTTTATTTTCACTGTGTTTACATAAATACCACTCAAAAGCACATTTTGAAACAAATCTTACAACATTACTCAGTTTACAAGTGAAAAAAAAATCGACTGCTGAAAAACATGTCTTGTAGCAACTAGTTCATTCCTCGCAATGGTCTTTTTTGCAACTGTTTTATGCCGGCAATTTTCATCGTATGTGTATAATTCCAACGCCATTTATGGTTTTTCAATGCGCTGATGAATTTGCGCATGAAAAAAATGGGTGTTACCATTCGAAAATTTCAAAATTTTTTCACTGTAACCGTAACTGTGAGAGTTCTGTTGTTTTAAATCATCACAATCTCGAGCGCATACCTTCAAATAAGTATATCTAAAATTTCTTTTGGATTGGCTGAGTGGTTAGGCCGCTAGGAGTTTAATATCGGAGAAGTTTTTTATGTCAAATTTTAAAATAGCAATTGGTTCTAAAAACACAAATAATTATTCCAAAAAATTTTAAATTACCACATTTACTATAATAAAACTGTATGTTCAATCTAGTATGAAATAAAAATGGCAAACATTCTATTTCAGATGAATGTTTTTCCTGGAAGTAAATTCTAAGAATACCAAAGAATTCGTAACCTTTATTTTCCAGCCTAAACGAACCTCTCTAATGGTCTCCAAGTTTCCCAAATATTTTTATTCTGCTTTTCTGATAATAAACAAAACTACCAAAGGAATTTTCATCGGCGTGTTGTCAAGGAAAACACGCTACTAAATTGTGTGTTCTAGCAAAATATTTTTTATCTTTACTAAAATGGAAGTTGCTTTTGTCTCGGCATTATTATAGGTTGGAATTTTAAAGGTATTAAAAATAGATAACGTGTGCGTTCTTTAAATAATAATAATAATAGTAACAATAATATTTTTTTCTTTACTTTCTGAATCATGTTGGTTTCACATTCTAAAAATTCTTAGTGATCGAAATATTTTTTCTAAAACATTTTCTTGGTTTCCTGTTGAATTCTATGAAATTGGCTTATTATTATTATTATTACTATTATTATTATTTCTTTATATGAAGTTCTTTCAGTAAATAAAGAATGTTTTTAATAATTTTATTACATCGAAATATTAATTGGATTCGAATTATCTTTCATCTGTCTGTCTATTCTTTGTGGAATTTCACGATTTTATTTTGTTGTTGTTGTTTATTTACCAAGAAATTATTTTAGAAAAACGAATAATATTTTTGTGATATTATCGACAGAACTGTTTAATTCAAATTGTCTTGTCTCTAGAATGAAATTTCTTTGGAATGAAATTAATATTATTGAGTGCGGTTTGTCTAAATTACTAGTTTTGTAAATTTCTATGCATCTTTTTGTGCAAAAGGGAAATGCTTCTTTATATTGCTGAAATTACTGACTTTTCCTTAAAAGAAAATTGAAAATTCCAACCACATTCCCTAAAAAACTCATCCATGATTGGATTTAAATCCAAACACAATGTTCAAATTTAGTTTTTCTCTTGTTAACCACACAAACATGTTCCATCGATTGAATTTACTTAACGGGACAAGGGAGTTTCAAACTCATTTTTTTACTTTTTTTTTAAATTGCACTTTAAATACTATTCAAGTGCACACTATATGAATTATGGCATATATTTATCACACAAGAAATTAAAACAAAATTGGATAAGAATAAGGAATTTTCCTGAACGTTTTAAGTGTTATCAAGAACTTTCAAAATGTCCCAACCTCATTCCATATCAATTAAAATCGTCAGTGTTTTTTTATGCCAGTTTGAATCACACATACAACTAAAACTGTGCATAGTTTTTTTAAACTAAATATAATAAGAAAAGTTAAAGGTAGTTAAGGGGGCTGGTCACTCAGCTTCGGAATTCTCCTCCGTAATGTTAAGTCTATGGACTTTTATGCATTCGTATATTTAAAATATCTTCTCGGGAAATTCATATTTTTAACATCTTTTTTCTGTATACTCTTCTTACAGGATGTCTCTTTTTTTTCTTAGTTATCAAAATATTTCTAAAGTCTATCTGAATTTAATATTTTATGTGTTAAAAGCGGGAGAACTGTGAGTAAGATTTTAACTTTTCCTATAAAATTAAGTCTATACTTTAGAAATATTTTGAGAACTAAGAAAAAAAGAGAAATCTTTTAGGAAGTGTACACAAAAAATAGAAGTTAAAAATATTAATTTCCCGAGGAGATATTTTAAATATACGAATGCACCCAATGCCCGTAGACTTTACATTAGGGAGTGGAAATCGGAAGCTGAGGGACCAGCCCCCTTAAGTGAAAAAATAGGATGCAAAAATGCTGAAAATTTCATAAAATTTAGAAAATATATATATTTTTTTTACCTTTATATTCAAATATATAAAATTTTATGCACAGTTTTATTGGTATATGCAAACCAAAGTGGTATAAAAATATCGCAGATTTTAATTGATATGGAATGAGGTTGGGACATTTTCAACGTTCTTAATAACGCTTAAAATATTCAGGAAAATTCCTTATTTTTCATTAATTTTTTTTTAATTCCTTGTGTTATAAGTATATGCCATAATTCATATAGAATTCATATAGATTCATATACCGTGAATAGTATTTAAGATGCAATAGAAAAAATAAAAAAAAACAGTTTGAAGGTCCCTTGTCTCCTTAAAGCGTTTTAAAAATAAATACAGTCGAGTATCTATAGAACGAAATCAATTGTTCCAGTCAAACAATTCGTTATATAGAAAACTTCGTTATGCAGAGAATGAAGTTGAAAATTCCTATTTAATGGGTAAACTTTGAAAAAAAGTTTTGAGATGCCTCATGATTCACAAGATTTTGAAATTTGTAACTATAAATATTAATTTGATATTGTATTTTTTAAATTATTTAAACAGTTTAAAAATCGGAAAATAAACATTTATTTGAAATCATAGAGAAATATTGCAAAAAGAGAACTTGCATTCGTTTTAGACGAAGAAATCTTGATTGTTTGAAATTTTAACACTTTAACACGGAATGCAGAATTGAATCCGAAATATTTTCCCTAATGTGAAGTCCTCTTCTTATAACATGAAAGGTACTTATTATTTCATTATCGCTCTCACCATTATTGTTAACAACGCTGTTTAAAATGTCACTATCAGTAGGATGCTTCGCAATAATTATATTGTCTGATGCTTTTTCTGAACAAATGACGAAAATATGAAAAAATAAGTTATATGGAGATGATATTTCGCTACATGGAGATTATTTTTAATGTAATCATGAGGGGAAATGACTGTTCCTGTTAAAAATTCGTTATATAGAGAAATTCGCTATATGGTTGTCCTTAAAGAGAGACTCAACTGTATATTTTTATTTAAGATTTTCAATTAAATAATGCATTATTATCATTAGTACTATATCAAATTTGAAAATGGCAATTGGTTCTAAAGCCGAGAAATTATTTATTATTATTATTATTATTATTATTATAAATTATAACATTTTCTTTGTTGTAACTTCTTATAAGAAAAATGTCTTACAATCTATGCAAGATGAATGTTTTTCCTGTAAGTAAATTCTGAGGATACCAAAGAATTTGTAACTTTTCTTTCCCAGCCTAAACGAACATCACTAATGGCTTCCAAGTTTTCCAAATATTTTTATTCTGCTTTTATGATAGTAAACAAAACTCCCTAAGGAATTCCCATCACCATATCGTCAACAACAACATGCCATCTAGTAAATTGTATGTTCCAGAAAACATTTTTTTTTCTTTTCCTGGTAAGGAATTTGCTCCTTTCTCGGCATTCTTATAGATTGGAATTTCACAGGTATTGAATGTTTTGCTTGTGCATTAAAACAACGTAATTTCTTTGCCTGTTTTCTGAGCCAAAAGTTTTACATTCGAAGATTTCAAGTTGACAGAAATATATATTTAAAAGAACACGCTCTCATAAATGCTGTCTTCAAATCACCGAAATTGTATGGGTAGCAGCACTGCCGGGATATTTCAGTTATTTGAAGAACCTTTGTTTCTTTTTTCTCCGTTACAGTCGATAAAATATAGGGGTAGGTGGCCAAAAATGATCCCTTTAAGGGAAAAACTTGTGAAAAATAACGTAACTGTTGAAATAAAGCTTTAGCCCTATGCTAATATGCTTTACACTATATTATGCATTATAAACATATTTTAATAATATTTTAAATCCAAATTGAGTAATGAAAAAAATAGATTTTAGAAAAAGTGTCCAAAGGATCATTTTACCCTCACCAAAGGGCAAAGTGATCCTTTATTAAAAAATAATTGTAAATTGTTTTTTATCGGCAAAATAAAGGATATAAAAGTAATTATGACAATACATAATGAATGTCATTTTTTATTTTGTAAGACTTAACCCTTAATTGCATAAATTATTTATTTAGAATTATGTTTTTTTTTTTACTTTTATATTAAAGATTAGTCACCAGAAATTTTAAGATGGACTTTTAACTTTCCATTTTTGTAATTTTTACAGGAGTAATATTTCTATATAAATATACTGGTTTCTAGAATTAAATAGAAAGTGTTGTAGTTATGCATCACTAAGCATTTAAGTGTTAATCGTGCATTTAATATGCATTTAAGTGTTAAGTAGTTGTTCTGCAGTAGAATACTTTGAAGTAAATATGTCATGTTTCCTTTAGATGGGTCTGGTTTGATTAATTTCTTTTGAAAGCTAGGGATTCTGAGGTTAATTTCGGGAAGATTTCCACGTTAATGAGATTATGGCTGGAGTTTTAACACTTTAATATTAATATAGGATAAAAATATGAATTATATACAGGGTGTCCCAGAAGTAATGGGACAAACTTTAAGGGGAGGTGGGGGACATCACAAGGATACAGATTTGCACAGCAACCCAGGGTCGGAAACGCTTTCCTGGCGCGGTAGTGACGACACAAAACACAAGAAAGACAGGATACGAATAAGAGGAGAAAACATGTTTATTATCCTTAGTATACATCAAAAAACTCTAAGAAGAAAGAACATTAAAGGAACAACGATCTTCATCAAAGTAGGTGTTCGAAATTACGACCCCGGGCCGTGATGCATGGAAGCGCTTCTCCGGCGTATGGAAGATCTAATGTTCTCGAAAATACTGGGAGTGCCTCGGACTTACCCAGCAGATGCCACGATGCGTGCATCAAGTTTCTCAACACTTTTCAGCAATGTCCCGGCATTTTTGCAGTACTTAGAATAATAAACAAGTTTTCTCTCCCTGTTCGTGTTTTTTCTTTCTTGTGTCTTGTGTTGTCACTACCGCGACAGGAAAGCGTTTCCGACCCTGGGTTGCTATGCAAATCTGAATCCTTGTGATGTCCCCTACAGCCCCTTAAAGTTTGTCCCATTACTTCTGGGACACCCTGTATATTTTAAAGTAAATTGTTAGATGTAAAATAAGAATACGTACTTTTATTCGAGAAGAAATGTTTGTTTCTTTTTTGTGAATTAAATTGATTTTTTTCCATTTAATATTTTCATTTTATTTAATATATCTATTTTAAATGTGTACATTTAGAATATACTTTTAATGCGAATACAGTTTTATAACTTTGAAAAATAAATTGTGAGTACTTCTAAATGAATGAGAAAATTGTTATTTATTTTTAAATTCGAAAACTTTTTTTGCTGTTGTTATTTGTTTTTTTTTCTTTTTTAAGTAAATTAAATATTAAATTATAGAAATTTTTGTTTTTATTTTAAAAGTAACTTTAAATGTTAGTATTGACAGAGCCAATACGTATGCGTGCTGGATATTAACGAAAATTTCCCCTCTTTTTCAGACTATCGGAAAAAATTCACGAATAAAACATGTTTTAGTAGCAGTACGGAAATTATTTGTTCAAAAATAAGGAATAATTTAGTGTATGAAGACGAGGTTTTTTGACAGTGTGTTTGATACCTGAAGGAATTCAATATAAGCATTTTTTTCTTTAATTAATGTATTTAAAACTAATCCTTTCAGGAAATAAAAAAAGATTTTTGTAATTTTATCATTTCCAAATTTTAATTTCAAATAAATTATTTAATCATTGTTAATTTATTGTAGAATTCCATATTATTAGTTATTTTATTATTTATTTATTTATTTAGAAATTTCTTTATGAAAATTAATAATATTTTAATGATGTTATAAAAGATAAATATTATTTTAATTCAAAATATTTTGTCACTACATTGACAGTTCTTTCGAATTAAACTAATATTAGTGTGTGTAATTTGCTCAAATTTGTACTTTTATAAATATGTTTATGCGCATTTTTATGTATACTTCTATGTATTGTAATAGTCTTAAATTTTTTCTTAAATAAGAACATGAAAATTCTAATTATATTTCTTTGAAAAGGCTTCTCCATACACAATTGAATCAAAACAGAATGGGTAAATGCATCTTACCTTTAATTACCCACACGAAGTTATTCTATTAATAGAATATGCTAAGAGCGTTTAAAAATAAAGCTTATTTTATACAAAAATTAAAATTAAATACCGCATTATTGGTAAGTTAAATTTCCAAAACATTTTTATTGTATCTTTCTAATAGTAAGCAAAACTCCCTATGGAATTTTCATCAACAACATGCTTCCTACTAAATTGTACCTTCTAGGAATTTTTCTTCTTCTTTCTGAAAAAGAATTTGCTCTTTTCTCGGCATTTTTATAGATTGGAATTTTAAAGGTATTCAAGATAGATAACTTGTATGTTCGTTAATATACATATATATATATATGTGTATCTTATATATATAATTTTTCCGAGCGACGAAAGTGTAACGTTCTGAACTTTCTACATGATAGAAATATATTTTCTAAAAGATTTCTTGATAACATTTGAAATTCCTTGATATTGGAAGTTTCATGCTGTTGGTGATGTTCTCTTTCCATAATTTTTTCTAGAAGTTGAAGATTGTTTTTATTAATGATTATCAGTTAGGTAAATTAGTTTTATTCAAATCGTCTTGTTAAAAATGGTATTTGTGTTTGGATTACATTAATGTTAGCTTTTATTATTTGTGTCGTTTCATGCTCTAACAAGTTTTATTTCCTACGTCTTCTTTGAAATGAAATTGTATTCCCTAAAGGAATTTTTAAATGAGTGGAATTTTACAGAATTCTTCTATCTATACTTGTAAAGAACATGTCCTGACTGATAATCAACACCGAGCCTCAACCATTGTTCCTAGAACAATGAAATTTGGAAGACGCGTTCCTTTCACTGTGTAGGCACCAACTAAGAAAGGGTTTTTGAAAATTCTCTCCCTAAGGGGATTAAATGAGTGGTCTAATTTTTTAGATCATTTCGCCATATATCTTCAGCAGTTTTAGGTAGGAGCGTGAAGTTCAGGTTAACAAATCTGCTAAAAAATAGTTAAACAAGTTTTTCAGCGATTTTAAAAATTGAACCATCAAGATGGTTAAATGGTGCTGTTAGAAGTTTTACGTCATTTCGCCATATTTCAGCAGCATTTTTATGTAGGAGCGTGAAATTCAGGATAACAAATCTACTAAAAAAAAATGGTTAATCGCGTATTTCAACAATTTAAAAAATCGAACCACCAAGAGAGTGAAATGGTATGGTCCGAAGTTTTAGGTCATTTCGCCATGTCTCGGCAGCGGTTTTAGCTTGGAGCTTGAAATTCAGGATAACAAATATCTACTAAAACTATAGTTAAACTCGATTTTAGAAATTCAGCCACGCTTCAGAAGGCGATATATGATTGAGATGAAGGTGAATAACGATTTTCATCCGATGACTGTATTTTTATAGCTTTAATAATTCGTCAAAAAATTAAACGCATGGAAAAAAAAATGAAAAGTACTCCAGAATTCACATTATTACACTCTGTACATGTTCGTCAAATGTGCGCTAATTAAATTAACTTTAAAAAAATAATATATTTCATGGAATTAATATTTATAAGATGCTCAAACTGTATACAATATTTTAAGTGCTCTTCCAATTTCATTCCTTTTGAAATTATAGCATGTCTATGAATATTTAAAAATTATTTAACTTTCCTTAAAACATTTTTCTGAATAAAAAATATAATGGAAATTCGTGGATTATGTTTTGACGTATTTTGGAGAAGTTTATTTTTCTTTTCACGCAAAAGAAATATTTTTTATGATGTCGTTTAAAGAGTTTTCTTTATTTTTAATTCATGAATATTTTACATTTTTAAAATGATTTTTTTTTCACTTCAAGACGGTGAGAATTTCTTTTCTTCACTCAGCTTGTCTACAGACAGAGATTTCAAAGTTATTTTAGGAGGATAATTTATTGAAGTTTTTAAAAGCTTTTTTTATTATTTTATTTCTTTTCTTAAGCATATATGAAGTGAAGTTTTCAACACTAAGCTTTAAATGTATTCAAAACTTCATTTCTTGGTGAATGCAATATTATGTTGTAAAATTCTTAGTTATTCAAAGGACAGAAAATCCTTTCATCTTGAAAAACTTACTTATCTCAAAATGTGACAAAGATAATTTTTTAAGGGATTCCCCTTTTTCTTTTATAAAACCACTTTTAATTTAAGTTTTCTGCCACATGAGATTTTCTTCTGAATAAATGAGATTTTCGTGACTACTTGGAACTTTTTTTTTGTTTCATTAATATTTTAAGTTAAAAGATATTTTTAATGCAGTAATTGTGCATTCTTAAATACTTTAATTTAATTTAATTTCTTTGTTTAATTCCGAGTCTTGAACCCAGGTAAATTTTGTTTCGGATTCAGTTAAAATAAAATAGTGTAGGCTTCCTCAAATCTGCAAAGCTTGAAATCACAAGTTGTGTGGATTTTAGAATTTTGTGGTTATCTATCTGGTCATTGTTTTGTTTGAATTTTTTTAATGTAATAATGCAATCAAAATTATAATGAATGCTTGCAATATAGCAAAATATTAAAATAATTAAGTAAAGTAACAAGCTAAAACAACAAAAAGTAAGATTATATTTAAGTTTTAAAAATGATTAAATTAATAAAAGTAAAGGTTAAGTAAATGATTAATAATGTATAATTAAATAAGCATAATAAAGATGAGATACATTTTTCTTGAATTATTGAATGAAACTTTCCTCATAATGGTAGCCTAATAATTCAAATAAAAATCATAAAATAAGGAAGATTTACTTCAGGTTTAAAGTCACACTTTTCAATTTTTATATGACCCTCCTCCCCCTCCCCTTCCTTACTGTTCAAGATTCGTCAAATACAAAAGTTTTCCTTTTTCTGCAAAAACGATAATTACGAAAAGTTGTCTTTAGCATACTTATTACAACTTTCATTTCGCTTCGTTTGACATATTCACCAAAAATTCTATTGTGTTACTCTATATGATACGCAATTTTTCATATCATGTGTAGCGATATTAAATTGCTCAGTTTCAACGATTCTAACTGTTGTCTCAATTTCACTCAGATCAAGGATAAATTTAGATTGTTTCGGATTAATAAATGTTATAATGGAACTAGTTTCGAAATGAGCTTGAAATGGAACTTTAAAATATTGAAAAACGAAGGTCTACTTCAGTGTTCAGTTACATTTTAACTATAATTTTGTACTTCGAGCAAAATATCTATTTTTATTTGCTATTTTAAATCTTCTAAAATTCAATGTTACAATGAAGATTACACTAAACTAGTTAGATGCATTCTAAAGCATTGTTTTCTTGCCTGCGGTTCGTTATATATTTCAAGGAGGTTCGTAAGACTATTTAATTTCGTACAGAAAATAAAAAGAAATGGACTACTTTCATAATAGAGGTCAAGTTTTAGCGGATCTAGGTCCTTTTATTACTTTGTATTACTGTTGAGTACTTTTTTTAATCTTCACTTTTCGAAACCTATGAAATAATTGCTAACCTTATCGTAAAACCGTTCAATTTGATTCACGTGAAACAGAATATTTATTTCATAAAATGTTTCTTGTATCTATATGTGAAATTCCTACAATTATTGATATTATGAAGAAAATAAAAAAATGAACTCGAAATTTCCCACTTCTCAGATGTTACCGAAAAACTCAGCAGTGTTCTGGAAAAGATTTCTGCCAAAAAAGATATATTTTTTAAATTATTAATTTTCAGTGAAATGTTATCAAATCCTACCAATCCTAACGATGATATCGTTAAATAGGCTCAATCTTTGTTATTTTAGGGGGAAAAATTATATGTTATTTAACTTGCTATTTAAATGTACGGATCCTGAAAAAGGGTCTTTGTTTTTATAAGTTCTTGAGGTCTTTGGCTTTCTTTTACCATCTGGCTGAATTGTTGCATAACTTATCTTACTTTCTTGTTAATTATTAGTCCAAATTCAATTTTGAAATTAAAGTATTTTTTATTGATAAAGTAAAGGTAAGATTTAAAGCCAAATATATTAAATTCTATTTCAAATTCCAAAATACTACTGTTTTCAATTGCTCTTTCATATTAATATTTTATTGCTATTGTATATTAATTATGTTTGTTGCTGTAAACCTTAGTCTTATTTCATACAAAATAAGTTCACGAATCATTTTTATTGTTATGCTCACAAATGTCATTAAAACACATAGTTAAAGTAAAAAAAAAAAAAAAAAAAAGAAATATAATCTAAGACGTAGTGCTTTGTTTCTGAACTGCAAGTATATATTTATGTAATATAGTGTGACATGTGACAAGGGGGGGGGGGGAGGGTCCGGTGAAGTGTGACACTTTGTGACAAAGAGGGTGAGGGGGGGGGTCAAAAATATTGAAAAAAGTGTGACATCATTTATGGACCGCCCCTTATTTAATGTAGAAATTGTGCGATTGTATAAAACGAATATTTCTGCAGAAAAATATTGGTATTAAAAAAAATCGAAAAATTGACAATTATGCACATTTATCACCATAAATCTACGATCAAGTGTCATATAAAGATATTCAATATACAAACATCTTCCTCGCTGAATTAATATACCACACTGTCAGGGTAACTACTTTTTGAAATCCATTCAGGAGAAATGAAGTTTCTTTTCCAAGATCGGAGTTTAATACATAGAAGTAAATACACCTAGGTTAGAAGAGAATACATCCTTGGTTAGAAGTTAAGTTATTTTTCCATGATCGGAGCTAAATAAGATAGATATAGCAGTACTTTTTGTAACAAATGGGAATACGTACATTAGAAACTTGTTAAATAGAAGTATGGGTTAAATCGAAATTTTTTTAGCTGTCATGTAAATAATAATATAATACAGTAGAACTTCGATTATCCGAAGTAATTGGGACCGACCCCCTTTCGGAAAAGCGAAATTTTCGGATAATAGAGAATGCTTTAGTTTCAAGATTAAGGAGAAATATATGCAATATTTTTTATTATGGTAACAAGTGCTTAATAAAAATAAAGCAATAGAAAAGTAGAAACAAGAATAAATTACCTGAATTTTAATTTTGAAATTAAGTACCTTTTACATATATCACAAGGGTTTGAAAAAATGTTTTGTTTGTTGCCGTTTCGATGGCCTTTGCTTTGAATCTCTATCACAGAGTTTTTTTAATATTACTAGTTCCCCAGTATTACAGTCTTTCTACTGCTCCAGCCATGCTAAACCTTTTCAAAACATTCAAAAGATTCAGAATTGCTAATTTGTTCGTTTTCTTCGTTCCACTCCGCAGCTTACGTGAGCTCAAGTTAAATTCAAAGGAACTCTAAGAAAGGGGATCGAAAATATTTATATGTACTCGTAGTTCGGAAAGGACCGCTTGCACGCAAAGAATATGATAGTTAAATAAAAAAAAGATTTTGAAATGGATTTTCCGTACAAGGAATGTGATAGTAAAAATAAAAAAGCTTTAAAAATGGATTTCGGTTAAAAGAGTTTCGGATAAAAGAGGTTCTACTGTATAAGAAAACCGGTTACAACGAAGTACGCATATAACCAATAAATTCCACGGAATCTCCAGTTTCGTTATTAGCACTATAATAGTCAATGGAAAATGCATGTAACCAATAAATTCCACGGAATCTCCAGTTTCGTTATTAGCAATATAATAGTCAATGGAAAATCTTCACAACGCAACAATTGCTGCAACAACGAATTCTTTCCGTGATAGGGGTCCTTTTATTATAAATAATATTACAACATTTCTCCGTCACCTAATTATTTATTTGGGCAAAAGTTTACGGAATTTTTACGATTTTGTTCGGTTATAAAGAAAAGAGGTATCACTTTTGGAGCTTTTTAATTATATTTATTGACATTTTAATTACATATTTAAATTTCTTTCTGTAAAAGAAAAATGAATATTATCTCTTATGCGACTGCAGATGCGCGCTTCCAATCGGACGACCGTTTTTCTCCGGTCACAAGCATCTCAAACAAATTTGGTCACCATTTGAATTTAACGGGGTGCATAGAATCTAACGGAGCTTACGGAACTTATACCAACATTTAGTTTAAAAAGTTAATTTTTGACAAAATGGCTGTAATTTGAACAAAAAAAGTCGCTTCCCTTTTTTTCCGAATTGCTCGTCGCTGGATGAACAGCCGATGACAACAGAACTACGATAAATCGCTATCGCAGCTCCATTTTTCAACTGGACCTGACGTCAATAGTCAAAAATAAATTTGATTCAATTCGTTGCATAATTTTGTACACTTTCCGACGATACAATAATGAAAATTCCACGAAAATTACTATTACAGTGCCCTTTCCGGCGAAATATCGTCAAATTCGACTGGGACCTGCTGGCCGTAGAAAAAAATATATAGTAAATTTGGTTGAATTCTAGGCATAATTTCATACACTTATCGATGATACAAAGAGAACATACAGACAGATATTTTGTATAAACATGTTTTTTTTTTTTCTCTCTGTCCCCTAAAACGTGTAAATCCGCTGAAAACTTGAAAACTGGAAATCGGAAAAAAATTTAGATTAACCTCTTGAGGGGCGGTGTGATACATTATATCCCACCTAAATTTTAATTAAGATTCGCACCAGAAACTTTTAATTAAGTTTTACTTTTATAATCTCGTTGAATAAGAGCTGAAAAATCGCTCTTCCTTATTTTGAAATACAGTAAACTCTCTGTAAGGCGGACTCTGAGTAAGACGGAAATCTGTCTAACTCGGAAAGGTTTTCAAGTCCCGTCGAACCCCTTGACATAGAGTAAAATTTGTCTAAGGCGGAATATTGTCTACCACGGAAAATTTTCTCTGTCCCGATCGATTCCGCCTTAGACTGATTTTACTGTAATTTTTTTCTAAATTTCCAGTGGGAATTCAACATTACAGGAACACAACTGCTTGCCTCTCAAGGAGTTTTTTTTTTTTTTTCGGGATCTCTGACCGCTAAAACGTGTAAATCCATCGAAAACCGAAGGTAAAAAAAAATCGATTACAATAAGTTCTTCTTTAGAAAGTAGAAAGTAAAAATGAACTCATGAACGTGTCAAAAATAGAAATTTTGATGTGAGTTTTAATTCATCACGTTTTTCTGAAAGTGCGCATTAAATTCAGTTTTGATCTTCCATAAAATGTCTCTTCATCAAAATAAAAAAGATACTCTTAAAAAATAGTATTATTTGATAGAATAGGTGTATCTTTGAATATTTTTTTTTCCTTTATTCAGTAGTTCATTAATTTTTCAAGCGAAGCATACAGTCTTACCTTCAATTCGAGTGGGATTTAAAAACAGTGAAAGAGTTCGAGAGATTTGATACTTAAGACAGAATAATTAATTATTTACAGTTTACTCCGCTTGAAAAACTGGCCATTATTTTTGTAATTGACTTTACTTTCAAAATTTATAGATTAAAGGAAAATTAAATGAATTTATTTTATTTGTGTAAAGTGAATTCATTAAATGAGTTTTCTCTAGGGTGGAACTTTGTAAACATAAGATAATGAATCACAAATTTCCATTAAGTTGTTTAGTCTAGTTTCATTAAAGTAATATAATCCTTATTTTTTTCTTTCGACATTATTTATAATATTAAACTACAGAGATATTTGGAAGTTAATGTAATGGAATTATAAATCCCTAAAAGCAATTTATTTTGATGTTTTCTATTGATGTTTCAACTGCACTGTTTAAAAAAAGTTATTTTTGAAGAAAAATGAAAGCGATTAACCCCCCCCCCCCCCCAAAAAAAAAAACTGCTTCTTACTATACGACTTGCTCTCAATTATAAAAAAAAAACACTTATATTATTAACGTTGTCTATTTTTTATACTTATTTACTTTATGTACGACTGTTTAATTATTTTAACGACAGAGATTTGTCATGTGTTTTTTGTGGCAACACTTGTAAACCATATTCAATTTAATAATACTATTGCCACTAAGGTACCTTATAAATGGGAGAGTAGCAACGCATGCTCCGATTGTGATTGGCTGAAAGGGACTGCTCAGACGAGGAAACCAGGTCTGTAGAGCATGGATGTCCTTCCCGGTCACCTTTATTAAGGTCTTAAAAAATGGTTTTAGACTGGAGTCGTGGACTCGAGCCGTCAATAATGATACAAATGGCGGCATAAAGATAAAAGTATAATACATAGGAAAATAATAGTGGACCATAAAATAGCCAGGCTGTTAAAGAGCTACAATGAGCAGCTAATAAGGAATGTAAGATGTATATGAATTGTGAGTAGAAGATTCGCCAAAGCGCAACAAGGGCCAGATGAATTGAGGATTAGGAATCCAATGACTCAGAAGAAGGAAAATAAAATAACATATTAATAATAAGTTTTAGATTGTACTTGTTTCTATATTGGACGATTCAAAAGTTAAAGACTAGAACATGCGCTTTTACTAGGATCTATTAAGGCCTATTAAAAAGTTAAATATTTTTTGTTAAAATGTTGTTAACTCACATTCCAGAATTCCGAAATAATCGATTAGCCGAGGGAGACAGCAAAGATTCGCTTGGCGATAATAACAGGCCCGCCAAGTGCCAGAAAAGGACAGGTTCACCAAATTTTTGTCGAAAATCGTCTCGACGGATCACATTTTATTAGTCTTATGTTGCCAAATTTCTATTTATAAAGGCACTCTACTTGTCGGCATCGCTCACCTTGAACACGCAGACCAGAGGTTAGACAATCATGTGTAATAGAATTTTTGTCGCGTCACTGCAAAAAAACTATATACAATACGAATGTCCTTTTTTCAGCTTTAAACCTTCCCTGATGTATCAGAATTAGGTAATGTAGAAAGCTCTATTTTAAATCCGTACAGCGGTTGTTGAGATAATTGAAGAGCTGAGTGGTTGGTTGTGTTTATGACGGTCAATTATCAACACGAGGGATATGGGCCTTAAGGGGCGGGGGTGCTCTTCGTGGGGGTCTTTCTAAGGGAACCTAACCCGTTTTTACGCTTGGAAATCCAAGGTTTCGAAGAAAACCACGAAAACTCCGAAACGATTAGGTCGACGGGCGCGAATGGGTTCGAATCCAGCACCTCCCGTCTACCAGCTTCGAGAGCAGAACCTCTCGGCCACTGGTGAGGCGAAGAGCTGAGTGGATGAATATGTTATGTTACATTTTCTAAAAAAAAAAAAAAAATATCTTCTGGATGAAAGCGTTATGAGGTATCCTATCACATGGTGAAGCTAAAATACTAAGATTTCATTTAGTCTTGAAGATTTAAGACATTATTCATTAATATTTAATATTTTAATATTTAATAATGTCAATAATATTAATAATATTTAATATTTGAAAATTAAATATGAATAAGTTTTTCTGAGAGAGTTTAGTACCATACCTGTTAATATTTTAAACACATGGTATCAAATAGAAAATAAATCTTTAAAATTTACAGCAAAAACTTTCACTTCAAATTTCTTCAAATGTAATTTTTGCTACTTAACATGTTCTTCCACTTAGCTCTTCAATTGTGATATATAGCCTTATACATAGTGGCCAGAAACAAAGTATCCTCTTTTGAAGTCCCCAAAACAAACTCGGTTTTTCGTCTTATCTAGAATTACAATACTCTAATTTAAGTCCAAAATCTGCAAACATACATACTTTTTTCTTTCTTTCTTTATTTTCCCTTTTTATTCTTTGTATATACTCCGCTTCCATGTAATATAACTTTTACGGATTCGTCGTTTAAAATTCGCTGCCCCACAAGAGATGTAAATAAAATTCAGGCATAAACAAGTTCTTCCAAAAGGTGGAATTCCACATTTTTTCAAGCAATTGTGAACATTCTCTTAACTGATGCAAAATGCAACGAAAACACTAAAAGGATATAAAGAGAGGGGTATGTTTTGGAAATTTAATCCTTAGGCATTTGTCTGTACTCAAATCCTTGGAGTTGATTTCTGAACTGCTGTGCAGAAGAACAGTCAAAACAAAAGTCCATTTGTGTTATAAGCATATGAAAATCTTGCGAATAATGTTGTTTAAAGTGTTTTCCAGAGAGAATTTTTTAGACTTTAAAAGGGAGAGGAAGCTTGAAAAATGTTTTTCTTTTTAATAGA
Organism: Maratus speciosus; assembly: GCA_963932465.1. Classification (NCBI taxonomy): domain Eukaryota; kingdom Metazoa; phylum Arthropoda; class Arachnida; order Araneae; family Salticidae; genus Maratus; species Maratus speciosus. The sequence goes on from OZ010791.1 coordinate 168,961,529, forward strand.
ATATTTTTGCCTATTTATGCAACACTTTTGGATAATTTCAGTGATGTATTTTTGGAGATGTATTTCTGGGACAATGATCACTTTGACGAACATACATTTAGTATAAATAATTGTTTTTTCCTTAGAAAGGAGAGCAAAATCCTAAACAGCGAAACCATCTAAAATAATATTTATTTTAAAAAATTAATTCACTGTAATTATATAAATTTATCAGATATATCTGGATTTACATCATCCCTTCACCTTTTTTGATTCAGTGGAGCTTTTCATTTATTGATAGTTTAATATTTTTTTCCAAGTCACGAAAAGAAAAGAACAATCATACATACAATTATACTTCATATTATTATATAAGAATCTATTAAAATGTGTCTAACAAACTGAAAAACGAGAATGAATCACCCGAACAGTATTTAGGTGCAATAGTCAATCTCTGCAATTAGTGTAATGATCTCAATTTTATTAGTGTGGTGACTAGAGAATATTTTAATTCATATTGTCATAACAACCTCATTTTCCTACCGAACCGTACTATAAATAATCAACTACAAAAGTTGGTCCTTAAAAACACAAGCACAAGGATGTTCACATCATTTTCAGCAATGCGGAAGGACATGCCTCGTGAAGGTCCATATTGCTTTAAAATACAGCGTGTTTCAAAAATAATCATCCGATTTAAAAAAATCATAACTGCTCAAATTTTCATCCGTTTCAAATGAATAATGTATAGATAGAAAGAGGAGAATCATACGTTTTATGTAGTTATCAACAGGTGGCGCTAGTGCTCTTCCTTTGCCCACCACTTCAGTGTTTGTTAAGATGGCGACTACACAACAGAAATCGTTTTGTGTCTTACGCTTCGCGAAGTGCGATTCCGTGAAATCTGTTCAGCGTGATTTTCGTCGGAAATATCCACATGTTGACTTTCCTACCGCTCAGAGCATAAGACGATGGTATAAACAATTTGAAGAAACAGGCTGTTTGTGTAAAAGAAAACTCTCCGGCCGGCCTCGCGTGTCAGACGAAAATGTGGAGCGCATTCGAGAAAGTTTCGCACGTATCCCATGTCAATCCGTTCGCCGTGCCGGTCAGGAGCTTGGTATTCCTTCGACATCTGTCTGGCGTGTTTTGCGGCTACGTCTGTGTTTGAAACCATATAGGTTACAAATGCTGCAAGCTCTTCATCCAGGTGACAAAGAACGACGTCTTGGAGTTTTGTGAATTCATCCTTGACAATGTGTCAGAAGATGAAAATTTTTTTACACGCTTAGTTTTTAGTGACGAAGCTACATTTCATCTAAGTGGCAAAGTCAACCGCCACAATGTTCGAATATGGGGTATGGAGCAACCACATGAAATTGTACAGTATGAGAGAGACTCGCCCAAAGTTAACGTTTTTTGTGCAGTTTCTACGAAAAAGGTGTATGGCCCCTTTTTTTTCACAGAGACCACTGTTACGGGAATCACATATCTGGATATGCTAGAGTACTGGCTTTTCCCGCAGTTAGAAACCGATTCTGATGATTTCATTTTCCAACAAGATGGGGCACCACCACACTGGAGCTTGGACATTCGACATTTTTTGAATAACCGAATTCCTCAACGATGGATCGGCCGTGCAGGAGCTGACGATGCAGTTAAGCATCTGTGGCCTCCCAGATCACCAGACCTCTCAGTGTGCGATTTCTTCTTGTGGGGATTTATAAAAGACCACGTTTATGTACCTCCCCTTCCTGCTACATTAGTTGAATTGAAGGTACGCATAACAGCAGCCATCGAAGTCTTGTATCCAGACATGCTCGCAAAAGTTTGGAACGAATTTGAATACCGTACAGACATATGCCGTGTATCCAAAGGTGGACATATTGAGCACCTTTAATTTGGTATGTAAAAAAAATGCATGATTAGCTACATAATATAAAATTAATCTTAAGTATCTATGTTCACTATTTTTTATCATATACGCATTTCAAATCGGATGATTATTTTTTAAACACCCTGTATAAGGTCAAATTCACCGATATATTTAATTTGAAACAAGGTTTGTTTAGAAAAATGAACCAGCAAAGTAGTCTTAGCCTGTTAGTATAATTATAAATGAGCTGATAGATTTAAGCAACCTACTTTGTATTTTCTTTTAAAAATACAAAGTACTTTTTAAATTGTATTTCTGGAATACGTTAATAAAATACAATCTGTTCTCAATAATTAATTCTTACTCTATTAGATAGAGTATCGCTAACTATTATAAATATATTTCTACTTAAAAATAGTGATAGTTATTCTAAGTAATGACGTAACCGTTTTGAAAACGTTAAACATGTGACAGTTATACACATTATACACTCTTGTAAAATTTTAAATTCTTATAAAACTTTCCTTTATTTAGAAAATCAATATTCAACCTGAAGCACAGGAAGTTACGAGTGGGGATTTTTTTCGCTTCTTCAGTCGATACACCGATATTCTCTTTGCTCTTAAAATTTCACGCTCTTATCCGTTTTACGATTAAATATTTCAAAAGAAGTTTTCCTTTGTTATTTGTCTGTACAGTACCTGTTTGAAGCACTAGGGGTTTCTCAAATGCCTTTGAAATATATTTAATAGTAAATTAAAACACATTTCTCTCGTTAAAAGCATTTGACCTTTTATAATTTACGAATCAATGAATGTATAAAAACGAACAAGATATTTTGAATCTTAGGATTGTTTTTTTAACTAAACATCTTTTTTCTGAAATATAACACTTATTTCAGCATAGTTAGGGTAATCTCTTTTGATGTACCAAGTTTTGTGATTGTTAGTCGGTTCAACCGTGCCTTTGAAATATATTTAATAGTAAATTAAAACACATTTCTCTCGTTGAAAGCATTGACTTTTTATAATTTACGAATCAATGAATGAATAATAACGAACAAGTTATTTTGAATCATAAGATTGTTTTTTTAACTAAACATCATTTTTCTAAAATATAACACTTATTTCAGCATAGTTACGATAATCGCTTTTGATGCAACCAAGTTTTGTGATTATTCATCTGTTCGACTGTGTCTTTGAAATATATTTAATGGTAAATTAAAACATATTTCCTTCGTTGTAAACATTTGACCTTTTATAATTTACGAATCAATGAATGAATAATAACGATATTTCGAATCATATGATTGTTTTTTAGCTAAACATCTTTTTTTCTGAAATATAACTCTTATTTCAGCATAATTAGGGTAATCGCTTTTGATGTACCAAGTTTTATGATTTTTGTCTGTTCAACTGTGTCACTGAAATATATTTAATAGTAAATTAAAACATGTTTCTCTCGTTGAAAGCATTTGACCTTTTATAATTTACGAATGAATGAATGAATAATGACGAACAATATATTTTGAATCTTAGGATTTTAGGATTGCTTTTTAAGCAAACATCTTTTTTCTGAAATCTAATTGTTATTTCATCATAGTTAGGATAATCGTTTTTGATATAGCAAGTTTTGTGATTTCCGTTTGTTCAACTGTGTCTTTAAAATATATATTTGACCTTTTATAATTTACGAATCAATGAATGAGTAATAACGAACAAGATATTTTGATAAATAAAGATATTTTGAATCATAGGATTGCTTTTTAACCAAACATCTTTTTCTGAAATATAACTCAAACATAAATTAGCATTTGAAATATCTTTAATAGTAAATTTAAATACATTTTTCTAGTTGAAATCATTTGACCTTTTATAATTTAAGAATCAATGAATGAATAATAACAAACAAGATATTTCGAATCATAGGATTGCTTTTAAATTAAATATCTTTTTTCTGAAAAAAAAAAAAACTCTTATTTCAGCAGAGTTAGGACAATTGCTTTGGTCTACCAAGTTTTGTGATTGTTTGTCTGTTCAACTGTGTCCCTTAAATATATTTAATAGTAAATTAAAACACATTTTTCTCATTGAAAGCATTTGACCTTTTACAATTTATGAATCAATGAATAAATAATAACAAATAAGATATTTCAAATCATAGGATTGCTTTTCAATTAAACATCCTTTTTCTGAAATATAACTCTTATTTCAGCATAGCTAGCATAATAGTTTTTGATGTACCAAGTTTTGTGATCTTTCGTCTGTTCAACTCTGTTAAATAGATTTGTTTGATTCAACTACAGCTAAAATTTGAATCTAATACCATCTATCAAATATCACTGCTGAGATTAAATTAGAAATGCATTTAACCATGTTCTATTTGTGATTTCATAACAAGCAACATATTTTGTAAATGAAATCCCTCTATCCCCCCCCCCTCCTCTTTTTTTTCGTTCCCTGTTAATAAAACAAAGTCTTAAAACAAAGTTTCTCCCACGACAACGAGGTTGCTTGTCACATAAATCTCCGCCAAACACGATCAGGCGAATTTCGCCCAGGTATCCAACATGTTAAGCCAGGCACTCCGCCTGGCAGATCGCGGCCTTGTCTGCGGTAAAATAAAATAAAGTCCGTTACTTTCTCTTTCTTTACAACTAGGTGGGAAAATATTTATAGTAATTAGTATTGCTTGATTGGTATCATGATTTTAGAAGCATTGAATACATTATACTCTAATAAAAAATTTTAAACTCTTTATGAACCTTTTATTTCAAAAATCAATATTCAAACTGGGGCACTGTAAATTACGAGTGGGGAATTTTTTTCACTTCATAATTTGAAACATTAATATTCTGATTACCCTCAAAATCTCAAGCTTTTTTTTTTTCAATTTTACGATTGAAAAAATATAAAAGAAATTTTCCATTGTTATTCGGCTGTACAGTGTCTATATAAATAATTTATCGTATTTAACGCTTTCCAACATAGTTGTCAAGTGTTTATGAATTGGGTTTGTCTGTCCGAGCTGTAATTCGCGTAAATATATTCGGATTGCCATGTAATTGATATACGCTATTTATACAGGGTGTCCCAGAAGTAATGGGACAAACTTTAAGGGGAGGTAGGGCACATCACAAGGATTCAGATTTGCATAGCAACCCAGGGTCGGAAACGCTTTCCTGGCGCGGTAGTGACGACACAAAACACAAGAAAGACAGGATACGAATAAGAGGAGAAAACATGTTTATTATCCTTAGTACATCAAAAAACTAAGAAGAAAGAACATTAAAGGGACAACGATCGTCCTCAAAGTAGATGTTCAAAATTACGACCCCGGGCCGTGATGCATGGAAGCGCATCTCCGGCGTATGGAAGATCTAATGTTCTCGAAAATACTGGGAGTTCCCCGGACTTCCCCAGCAGATGCCACGATGCGTGCATCAAGTTTCTCAACACTTTCCAGCAATGTCCCGGCATTTTTTCAGTACTAAGAATAATAAACATGTTTTCTCTCCCTGTTCATATCCTGTCTTTCTTGTGTTTTGTGTCGTCACTACCGCGCCAGGAAAGCGTTTCCGACCCTGGGTTGCTATGCAAATCTGAATCCTTGTGATGTCCTCTACCTCCCCTTAAAGTTTGTCCTATTACTTCTGGGACACCGTGTATACGTTATAATACCCTGTTTACCGTTTTTATACGTTATAATACCCTGGCACAGTTATGTAGCGGAAATCGTTCATTTGGGGCTGTACTTATATAACGTTATCAACTTTTTGGTAATTTTGGACCCCTTCCCCCTCTTACGATATCACACGTTATCATACCCCCCCCCCCCCCCCCAATGATATCGTTATCAATGTCTCAAAAAAATTCTTTTTTTTTTGGAGTGATATACAAATATGATTACATTTATTTTTTGCACACATTATTGATTCAAAATGAAGAGAAGTCAATAAAATTTCACTTTATATACGAAATAACTTTATATCAAATAACACTTAAAGGAAACAGTGAATATTTAAAAGAATCTAATAATAGCTTTTTGTTACATAATGCGTTCAACAGTAATAATGTCTTCAGTGTTGAATTCAGACACTTTTCTCGGGAGGGATTTCTGTGGCTCCGGGGGGGGGGGGGGGGTAATTGCCTTTTTGACCGCTGAAAATACAAAATCTCAAATCTTCCGGGGGGGGGGAGATCTCATTGCTCCGGGAGGGATGTCCCCCCGGGCCTGAATGTCTTCTTGCACTTGCCCCTTCACAGAGGGGGGGGGGGGTCAAACAGCACTTCTTATGAACAAAACAGGTACATTCAGGTTCCTTCACTTTCATTTAATAGTAAACACAAGTATCATTTCAAACATACTTCGTATATGGTTTCTCGAACAGCGGATTATATATGCATATACGTATGACAGAAGAATAGGAATGCCAAACGTTGGGGTATGAATTAAATAATTTTATAATCATTTAAAGATTTTAATACTAACTTTATATTCTCATAAAAATAGATAACACTAAAAAAATTATAACATACTATTTTGGTGTAAAGTCCAAGTTACAAATGAAAAAAAAGAAAATTTTGGTTGGATCAAAAGTGATCACGACATCAAAAGACAAATCTCCATTCCCCCTAGCGATATCTTACGATAACATGTGCCGGACCCCCCCCCCCTCCTTAAATAATAACGTTATACATGCACAGTCCCTTTACAGGGGCACTCACAAGTATTTTATTATATTCGTATTATGGTATATGAGGAAAAATCATTTGTCGTTTTTTTATAGGTGTTACACTCTTTTTAAGAGTCTACTTCAGTCAAGTGAAAAGACCCGTTCGCTAATGCTAATCCTATGGAAGAAATTTATAAAGATACCTCGGTTGCATTTTTATATTTTTAAATGATTTTTTTTTTTTTTTTTTTTTTTTTTTTTTTGCATTGAATAGCTGAGATCGATCTCTACAAAGGCCGTTTTTTGCTTTTTCTATTTTCTTTACAGATATTTTTAATGAGGGCACTTTCATTTTCGGAACCGGTTTCGAAACTGAATGAATCTTCTTTAAAAAAATCTGCAATAGAAATCGAAAAAGTAAAAAACGGCCTGCATACAGATCGATCTCAGCTATCCAATGCAAAAATAATCATTTAAAAATATTAAAATGCAACCGAGATATCTTTATAAATTTCTTCCAGTGGATTATTAGCGAACGGGTCTTTTCACTTGACTGAAGTAGCCTCTTAAACACAATGAAGTTTGCATACATTATTGAGGAGCACTAGAAGATGATTGTTATTTGTAGCATTTATACATTGGAACTCAAAATTATTCTGTTATAATTAAGGATACACCGAATAGTGATTTTGAATACCGAATATTCGTCTAGCCGAATAGTAACTGCTAGGCCGAATACCGAATATTCGGCTTGTCGAATACTTTTATATTTCAAAGTTTAAAGGCATTAAAATGTTAAATTTTAAAACAATTTTACATAATATATAAAACAGAAACTTTCATTTTGATAATCAAGAGCTTTTTTCAAGTAAACTTTATGCTGAAAAAAAAATCTGCTTTGAGTTATTTAAGAAGAGGATAGTTATAAAACTTTTTTAATTAATAAAATTTTAAATTTCATGGCTTCTGTTGTGAATTAAAACAAATCAATAAAATTTTCTTAAATTCTAAAACAAACATTTTAATATCAAAGAGAAATTGTGAAAAAAAAATGGAAGAAAAATTTTACAGGATCATACATTATTTGTTTGTCAGGAAGAGATTAAAGTAAAAATAAATAAATAATGCAATCTATTCAAATTTTATACTGTGGCAACTCAGCAAGAATAACTGTTTTACTCCCTTTGATTAACAAGGAAGTTTTTAACCCCTTCGGGACCATGGTGCATATATGCACCTTCAAAATATGCTTAAAGCACTTGTTTTTAATACCACTAAAAAAGAAAAGTAAAATTTGCCTTATTTAATTAAGATATTGTCTTGATTGATAAAGTAAATTTAATTATTTGACAAAAGTGGTGGTCAACCGAATAAAATTCATGCAAAAGATGCTGGTCCCGAACTGGTTAAATGCATCCCAGATCGGTGTCTGGAGTGAGCGATCATTTTCAGAGATTGTAAATGTTGATCTTAAAATCTTAGCAAGAAACAGATTATTTACTGGACAATGTTCAGGAACTTGCATTTGTAGATAATTAATTCCTATGAAAATCCTCGTGATTGGTTAATTTTCTTAAATAATACTTAACAAACAGCAAATAAATAATGTAAAAACATTCACTTTTATTTAAATATATGATTCTGTTTCTAATTATTCTGAATATCTTGTATTCAGATATAAGTTGACTGTTAAACATAGAAGTGATATAAGGTTTTTAAAAATACGTTTTAAAAGTTTTTTCTAAGTATTCGGTTGGGCCGAATATTTTGATATTCGGTCAAACCAAATATTTGGCAGTCCGCATAGTTTGCTATTCGGCCAAACCGAATATTCGGTATACCGAATAGTTTGATATTCGGTAACATGGTCGAAAAGGCCGAATACCGAATAGATACAGAATATTCGGTGCATCCCTAGTTATAATATGGTATAAGAAGAAAAATTGTTTGCGGCGTATTTTAATGATGTTAATCTGTACAAACATAATGGAATTATTATGAATTGCTAAAGTGCAATAAAACATGCTTTCTATAGAATATGAAGTCCAAATAATTTGTTTCATTTACTACAGGGTCGCACAAAAGAGTTTGTTTATGTGCTGGTCTTCGGGGGAAAACTACTCGCATTTAATTATGTTGCACTATGCAATTTATATATAACATCGCTGAGGGTTTACTAAAAAATGCTTGCAGTAGAATATGATGTGCATGACATTTATCGAAGATTTAGAGTTTCATAATCTATGCTTTATGCATGATTTTTTTTTTCTTGTTTAGATGTAAAATATATCTTGAAATACATTCAATAATAAAATAAAATAAATTTTTATCAGTAGAATCATTTGACTTTTTATAGCTTACGAGTAAATAAATTAATATAACTAACAATATATTGTGAATCGACGATTTTTTTTTTAATAACTGCAGCAGTATAGTGTCTGCACAGCTGCCAATCTTCCGTGTTAGTTTCGAATTTTAAACATACATAGAAACAGAAAATAAATTTTGCATATTTCTAATAATATATCTTGTTACAGTGTGATATTTATTTGAATATATTTACTAATTAAAATTTCCGATTCAAAGTACGTTTGTTTGACCGAAATTTGGCAGGTATGGGTCTATATCGATCATTTGTGGTTTTCCAAACGTTAAACAAATCTTTGAAATTTATTTAGTACTAAAATAAGATGTAATTGTCTGTTTGTAGTCATTTGAAATTTTGTAATTTACGGAGGAATAAAATAAAAGTTGTAACATAAAAATATATACACTGAAGATAAAAAAAAAGACTATTTCAGCATTTCATATTGATTTCCTAAGTGATTGTTTATTTAACTGGCTATTTTTCTATACTCTAACTTTTGTAAAAATGTTAACATGAGGAAGAAATTTTCATACGTTAATAAACTAAAATGTTAGCAATATTCTTCAACCGGCGAAGTTCAAGGACTTGAACAGTTTTCTTTTTTCCTCTTTTCCTTTTCCTTTACTTTTGTGTGAAACTTTTAACTGAGCTACATTCAAATTTTAAACAGCATCACCAATGACAAATCAACACTAGGATTGAATCTTAAACGAATTACTATTTTACGTTGATTTTATAAATGAATTTACATTTTAAAATAAGCTGTGCATTTTGGCTGATTTTTCTCTCCTATAACAATTTACACTCGGTAAGTCAAACTTTTTCTTTATTATGTAGTTCATTTGTAATAGTTCTCATTAGAATAATATACAACCTAACTTTATATTTCCATGTTTAGATCTAGATATAAAAATAATTAATATTAATTAGTGATGTTTGACTGGCGTAAAGATATAATGATCTTAAAAGTATTTACAACAATGCGCAATAGTTATAGTATAAAATTTTACTCTTGAAAAACTTCCCTTTATTTCGAAAATCAATATTCAAACTGAAGCACTGATAGTTGGTAATTATGAGTGGGAATTTTTTTCACTTCTATAATGAAACTCAAAACCGACACTCGAAATCGATATTTCCACTGCTCTCGAAAACTCACGCTTTATTCCGTTTTACGATTAAATAATTCAAAAGAGGCATTCCATTGTCATTCGGCTGTACATTGTACAGTGACTGTATCGATCATTTCTCGGACGTCTTTGAAATGCATTAAATAATAAAATAAAGTGTACCCGTGTATTTCGAACCATTTGACCTTTTATAAATTACGAATGAATAAATATAATGGATTAGCGATATGTATTTGTGTGTGTGTGTGGGGGGGGGGGGGGGGGGTTGAATAGAACGTTTTTAGCACTTTCCAACATAGTTGAAAAGTATATACGAATTTGTATGTCCGCTTGTCTGTCTGTCCCTGCTCTAATTTGAATAAATATACACTCTGATTTAGAGGTCTGCATGGCCCGACTCACAGAGAAAAAATTCGGCCTTGCCCGGCCCGGAAAAAAGTTAAAATCTCAGCCCGAACCCGGCCCGGACCGAGTGAATTTCTGCAAAACATTGATTTTTACGTCGAATTGGTTAAAAATTGTCTCGTACGAGGAGTTCTGACCAAAAATATTTATCTTTTTTATGTTTGTAATCTTCATTTTTATAGAAGTGCAGCAGGCTGCGATATATATATATATTCAATGAATCTGTATTTCTTGTATGTAAATGTTTCAGTTATTATTAATATTGTTAATCCATATTCCATGTATAGAAGTGTTAAAAATCTGGAAAATGCTATACAGTAAAATCTTCTAAGACGGAATTGCATAGAAAAGAAAAAAAAATGCGTTATAGACAAGTTCCCTTCTTAGCAAGTGTAAATGTATTATATATTCTTTTCTTAGTACTTATTAGTGTATTAATTTTGCATAGATCAACATGTTTTTCAGTCTAAAACATGGTTCCGTCATAGGCAGGGTCATTTCACACATTTTACTATATTTTAATTCAGCTATATTTTAATATGCGTAGAAATCTACTGTTCTTTAAAAATAATAAATGTTAATGTTCAAGTGTAGAATAATGGCGATTCAAAAATGTATGCATTTTTTGCAAAAATATTTGGGCCAGGCCTAATTTAACTGAACTTTAAATGGACCAGGCCACGCTGAGACAATGATTTTCATACGGGCTGGCTCAAAACTAAGACTGAAAATTTTGGGTCGTGAAAACTAGGAATGAAACCAGGCTCGGCTCTGTACAGAAAAATTAAGTTAGGTCCGGCCCGGTCTAAGAGTGGAGAGCAAGCCCGGCCCAAGTGCCGTTAATTAAAATCGGCCCGAGGCCGACCAGTGCAGATCTCTACTAAGATTAACGCTTTGTATACAGTAGAACCCCGATAAACCAAACTAATTGGGACCAGTGCCTGTTCGGATTACCCGAAATTCCGATAAAAATAGAAGAGAAAAAGATGCGTGTTAAAAAACTGTTTGTTATAACTACTCAGTAATACAACAAACATCCTCTAATCCGGCTTCCTAAGGTTCGGCATGCTGGATAATCCGGCACGACTTTCGGAAAAAAATAGCATTCCTTGTTTAATCACTCCTGATGTTTATAATAATCCAATGGAACTTCAGAAAGAGGAATTACATAACAAGCCATTACAAACGGTTCAAAATCTCGAATTTATAAATAGCTCAGTCACCACATCGACGAGGGAGGAAGAAAAAACATTTCTGTAGGTAATTTGCGAAATCAAACTGTTGAAAGAAAAAATAAATTTTATCAATTGAATTAAATAATTTTTGCATTTTAGAAAAAACATTTATAGTGATTTGCAAACAAGCTGATATTCGAGATTTTTGTAAGATGGCTTTTACAAGTATGTCTACAGCGCACGTTTTCATTTAATATTCGTGTACATATGTTGTATGTACTTTTACATTATTGAGGGTTTTCTTTAATTATTATTCTATTCAAGCTGTTTTAGAAAACCTGCTCTACTGTCATTTTTTTTTTGTTTAATTCTAACTTCTACACTTTTTTCCCCGACATTCATCCTGTAATCCAAAAAATTTCGTAGTAAAAAGTACTTTTTTGTTTTTAGTGCAATATTTCAATCTTTTCAGTTAATCTGTTCAAGTATAATTTTCCAAAATAAAATCGGTTCGGATTAACCGGAATTTCGGATTAGTAGGGTTTTACTGTATATACTTTATTTAATCTTGTTCCAAAAGCATTACTGGTTGCACAAAACAAATATATTTTTAAAAAGATGATTTCTTTTTCATTTGCAACTTTTCAGCTTTCTTGACGTTCTAAGATTAGGGGAGGGAAAAGTTTCTGTTCGGAAATATTTCTATATTTCAATTGTAAGAGCATTATTTTTTTACATTTCCTAATTCTATAAAATAATAAAAAATATATATTTTAAATAAATGCCTTGAGAGGAATTATAAATATTCCACAAATAATCTCTATAAATTCAAATTTAATTAATTAATTTTAAATAGCCAAATCCTCCTAAAATTTATTAAATGATTGTGTAAATCTTTTAATGTAATTTCAAAAATTCACGAAAAATGCTTTAGAAGATGAAATTTTCATGAATTTGGGACATAAAGGGTTTAAGATGTATTTCATATATGGCATTGAGGTTTACTATGGTATCTTCGGTATTGAAAGTGTAGTGTGTACCATTTATGGTTAGTTTACAGGGACACTTAAAATTCGTTTCTTATATTACGATCGTTGGGGTAAAAATCGCTTACAATGAATTTTAATGAACGGATTCAAACACATTCAAAATGATATACATCACTAAGGTGGATGACATGTTTTCTATAGAATATAGAATAAATAAAAATTGATTCGATTACAGAAAAATCGTTTTCAATGCATTTTAATAAATTGATTCAAACTCATTGAAATTGATACACATCACTAAAGTGGATGACATGTTTTCTATAGAATATAGAATAAATAAAAACTGATTCGTTTACAGGGACGCACAAAAGTATTCCTTTATATTACGGTTAATCGTGAAAAATCGTTTTCAGTGCATTTTAATGATGTTGCGTTATTTCAAATTATAAAATTGATATATACCACTGCGTTGGACGACAACATGTATTCTATACAGTAAAGAATAAGTAGTAATTACAATTTATTTACAGGGGGTTCTCATAATTATACCGTTACAAGACGGTGAAAGATGAAAATAGTTTTTAATGCGTTTTAATGATGTTACGCAAAAAGTAAATCCATTGCATTATTGATCTAGGGGTAAATCGTCTGCAGTGTATTTTAATGATGTTACACTATTTCAAACATAGTGAAATTGATGTAGATTACTTGAAGTATGCTACAAGATGTTTTTTATAGATTGTAAATAAACGATAAATTCTACCTAATTAATAGAGACACTCAAAATAATTGGATTACAGGAGTGACTGCGAGCCATAATTGCTGGATATGCGTTTTCAGCCGTGAAATGCATTTAAAACTTTACTAATTTTTAGTACCTGGTGAGCCAAAAGTTCGTTAAAACTTTAAAAACTCATAAAAAAAAAAGGGAAGAAATTATGATAAAGGAGTGTGGTTTGCAAGAAAGAGCTCACAAGGTAGCCGGATTTTTTTTTTTTTTTTAGTAGCAAAAAAAGAAAAGAAGTTGAAAATCACATGTAGAGGGCGCTGACGACCCGAAACGCAATGAACAGGGCAACAAAACGCTTCATTCATTTGTTCTTCCAATAACAAATGTTCAACATGACCTCCAGAATATTCTACGACACTATTGTTGTCCTGTTCATTGTGTTTCGGGTCGTCAGTGCCCTCTACATGTGATTTTTTAACTAATTTTTTATGCTGCTAAATTAAATCCGACTACCTTGTGAGCTCTTGTGAGCAAACCGTACTCCTTTAACATAATTTCTTCCTTTTTTATGATTTTTTAAAGCTTTAACGAACTTTTGGCTCATGCGGCATATTACGAAACGTGTAGATCATATACAGGACAGAACGAAAGAAATAGCACACAAATTTTTACTGCAGTTTTTTATATGTTTATTTAGATATCTCACTTCACTGTGCAAACAACAATGAAATTTCTTAACAATATTTTGATAGAGTCAGAAATTGTTTTTCGTTCTTGTTTTGTTTCATTCTAATTACTTGATTATTTGTTTTTGATTTATTTGTTGCTGCGACTGATTGTTTGACTGGATGTTCTTCTTTGATCTAACATTTGTAAAAATATTAATAAGTGGAAGAAATTTTGATACATTATTAAACCTTTAGGCCCCCACTGTACTTTAAAGTACCTTTAAAATAACTTGTTATAAAATTAATTTAGTACATCGATTACTAATAATACAGTTTAGAATGTGTTATAGATACTTACCTTGTTCCAAAATCATTATTGGTTGCACAAAACAAAAATATCTTTAAAAGGATGATTTCTTTTTCATTTGCATCTATTCAGATTTCTTGGCGTTGAAAGATTGTGGGGGAAAGTTTCAGTTATAAAATATTTCTATATTTCTATTGTAAGAGTATTATGTTTGTACATTTTCTAATTCTATAAAATGCTTAAAAAATATTTTTTATAAAAGATTTGAATAGAGTTATAAATATTGCACAAAATTCCTATAAATTCGAATTTAGTTAATTAATTTTAATTGGCAAAATCCTTCTAAAATTTATTAGATGATTGTGTAAAACTTCTAATACAGTTTCAAAAATTCACGCAAAAGTGCTTTTGAAGATGAAATTTTCACGGATTCGTAATTTGGGATGTAAAGGGTTAAAGTAAAATTTTGTGATATTCTTTAAGGGGTCTCGGTACTCTTAAAATTGGAAAAAATGAAAACAAGTTGGAAATTGCTCGTCAAACGTGGCAAATGAGGTGCGTTAACTAGTTTTATAAATATTTTTGCACCGTATATTGTATTGAATGTATATTTTAGTGCACTTCATAAGTGCATATCCATTTAATTCTTTTCGGGAGGTTGTAAAGTCATTAAAATGCACTTGCAATAATTTTTTCTCATTGGCCCTAATGTAACGGAAAACTTTTGACTGTCCCTGTAGTTAAACTATACATCCGATTTTCATGAAATTTGAAATGACTCGACAAAATTTTGTAAAAATTATACATTTAAAATTTCAGACCATTCGGTTGGGTAGTTTTTGCTCTGTCATATGCGGACAGACGGACAGACAGACGGACTAAACGACGGGTATAGGTGCTACGTCTACGTATTTATATAATTACGAACGCACCAAAAACAAGTTGGAAATTGCTCGTCAAACGTGGCAAATGAGGTGCGTTCGTACTATAACTAGTTTTATAATTATTTTTTGCACCCCATATTGTACTGAATGTATAATTTTTTGCACTTCATAAAGCGCATAGTCTGATACATCATTAAAATGCACTTCCAATAATTTTTTCCCATTCCCCGTAATGTAACGAAACACTTTTGACTGTCCCTGTAATTAAACTATACATCCGATTTTCCTAAAATTTGAAATAGCTCAACAAAATTTTGCAACAATTATATATTTAAAATTTCAGACCATTCGGAAGGCTGTAATATCATTAAAATGCACTTGCAATAATTTTTCCCATTGGCCGTAATGTTACAGAAAAACTTTTGACTGTCCCTGTAATTAAATTATACATCCGATTTTCCTAAAATTTGAAATGGCTCGACAAAATTTTGCAACAGTTATATCTTTAAAATTTCAGATCATTCGGAAGGCTCTAATATCATTAAAATGCACTTGCAATAATTTTTCCCATTGGCCGTAATGTAAAGAAAAACTTTTGACTGTCCCTGTAATTAAACTATACATCCGATTTTCATAAAATTTGAAATGGCTCGACAAAATTTTGCAACAATCATATATTTGAAATTTCAGACCATTCGGTTGGGTATTTTGTGCTCTGTTACATGCGGACAGACGGACGGACAGACGGACGGACTGAACGACGACTATAGGTGCTACGTATTTATATAATTTCGAACGCACCAAAAAAAAAAAAAGACCATCTTCAAGATTTAATATCTTAAAATGTACATGATTTTAAAACGCAATTTTTATTGAGATTAAAATGTGTATGTTCTTTCATTTCATTTATTTAAAAAACTGCAAGATACAGAATTAGCATTTATAGGTTGCTCCAAACTGTCGGACATTTGACGAGCAGAAAATTGGTATAACTGCTTACACGCTGGATTACAAAATAAATTTTGCAATTTAGAAGAAAAATTTTGGTGCCTACTTATACTTCAAATTGTAGCAATTACCCTGAAACCTAAATAAATTTGTATTTAAAGCTTTTTATATTTTTAATACAAAGTTGTATTTAGCTAATACAAAATTTTGAAAATTTAAAAAGCTTAATCACCTAAAAAAAGTATATTTTTTTTTAACATAAAAAGGAAACTTTAGGTTCCGTTTATACAGACTAACATGAAACATGTTTTGAAAATTCCATGAAAAAACATTCAGAGGTTTTTGAGCTATCCTACATGTTATGCCCAATAACGTCATTTGGAGAAAGATGACTTCAAAATTTCCGAAACGCTGCTTCAGCTATTGAGCGCGTATAATTCTAAAAGCCATATCTTCTGCTTTAATGGGAGTTTCAAGTAAACAATTATATCAAAATGTTCAATAAAGATAGGCGTTTAACATCTAGGAAAATTAAAATTTCAAAAATTTTGAAGCTTTAAGAGTCCTGAGACCCATTCAGGAGGGTGGTTCTACCTTGATGACCAGGGTAGTTTTTTCTTTCCTTTATTCATTCAATCTTACTTTCTTTCTTTTTTCGTTTGTTTAAGTTAGATATTTTAAAAATTTCAATAAATATCGCTTATGAAAGATCATTACTGGAACTCACTTTTAAATAACTTATATTTTTTCTATAACATATATGCATGACGTATATGATGCGTAAAACACATTACCTTCTGTAAATCAAAATTCCCTTTTACTTTTTTTAATCTGCTTGTGTAATTAGAGTTTAATAACTTTCCTTACAAAAAAAATGCAATCTAATCTCAGATGATAATTTTTAGAATTAAGTAGAAAGTAGTTAATAGTAGATAATAATGTTTGATCGGTTTAATGTTGTAACGATTTGTTACTATTTATCATATTATTGTTAATGCAACAATTTATAACCGTTTAAAAATTCATAAAGAGTCAAGTGATTTCAATTAGGCAAAAACGTTTTATCTGATTATTAAATATATTTCAAAGACACTTGAGAAACCTCAATTGATTGACCTGATTGATTGATAAAACAAAATATATAGGTCATTCTCCCAAAAGTGTACCTTTTCAATACAAATTTTTCCCGTAAACAAATTTTGTTTGTCAGGACAAATGTTATCATTTTCAGAAATTTATCAGTTACTGCAAGCAAAAATCAGCAATGGCCCAGATACATTATATTTATTTTTTTCAGAAACACAATTTTTTTATTAACATCATTCACGGAGATAAACTTAATGCTACAGTTATGTTTGTGTAGTAAGACAAAGCATAAAAAACAATTTTTTTCTATTAGATATATAACTAAGGAGCAATTCTATATAAGAATGCATAATAAATTTATTTGGGATGAATATAAAAAAATATAAAAAATTCATCTCCCATCTGAAGCTTCTTTTCATCTCCTATCTTTTATATGTTATTCGATTCTTCTCTTTTAAAGTTTTGAAACAATCTTTTTTCATTTACAGTCATTGTAAATTCTTGTTAAGCATTTTTCTCTGAAATATACATTT
The DNA here is from genome assembly GCA_963932465.1 of Maratus speciosus. Classification (NCBI taxonomy): domain Eukaryota; kingdom Metazoa; phylum Arthropoda; class Arachnida; order Araneae; family Salticidae; genus Maratus; species Maratus speciosus. Next base: position 168,979,282 of record OZ010791.1, read on the forward strand.
TCAAAATTAAGAGATTCACCTGGGTGATTATTACGGAAGTGAGGAACATTCTCTAAATATTAACCTAGATATTTATTTTTTTTTTGAGAATTTTTTTGGGGGTGTCTTTAAATCAACATCTGTTGATATAATTACATAAGAAATATATAAGCAAATATCTTAGTGTTGATTTAGTCACCTTGAATTTTCAGTTCACGGATGTGAGAATCTCCAATAACCATGGTTGCTTTTTTATAACAAAATCTAATACCTGACAATAAAAAAAAATTCTGACTTATAATTTAACAGTAGCAAACATACTGGCTAACTTTAGCATCATGAGAAACAAAATCAGATGAAAATTTTACTATTTTTTAAAATGAAAATGCAACTTAATATTTGTTTCATGGAGGTGAGAATTTATTGAGTGATACTCCTCTCCGAACTCCGAAAACAAACAAAAATACAAAGAAAGTAATTAACTATGCTAAGTTACTTTGCTTTTGAGATAGTTGTAGCTAGAATAATAATTATTTAGCTATTTTGTTTCCAATTAAATAAGTAATCAAACATTTTCCTTAGTAACATTGGGTGTATGACATGAGACGGAGGTGAGATCTCACATACTGTGTACTAAGAAACAAAAAATATAAAGTAATTATGAAAAACGCATGCACACAACACATTTAGTCTTCTTTCGCTTTCAATAGAAAACATAAATTAATTCCAAAATGTTCATATCAAATACTGAAAAAGGCTTTGCGACTGGAATGGTACACTTTTTGGAGACTGCCCCATATGACATATGAAGTCTTTCTAAAGCAAAGAAAAAGAAGAAAAAGAAAGAAACCATTGCAGTGATGTACAATCATATTGAAAGTTTTGCAAACAGTCGAAAACTATAATTTCCCTTTAAATATAATATATAGTATATATGAAAAATTGCAATTGGTAACCAGGAAAATTTTAATAAAACAAACCTAGTTTTCAATAAAAATATGCCCCATCACTGATCGTGAGGTTCTGCTCTCGCAGCTGGTTGACGGGAGGTGCTGGGTTCGAACCCAATTGCGCTCGTCGGCCTAATCATTCAGTTTTCCGTGGTTTTCTTCGAACCTTGGTTTTCCTTCCGTAAATACGGGTTAGGCTCCCTTAGAAAGATCCTCACGGAGGGCACCTCTCCTCTTCGGGTCTATATCCCTCGTGTTGATAGTTGACCATCATAAAACAGCACCAACACCAATAAAAATATTTTTGTTGATTCAAACATTTATTTTCATGACAAAAAATAACTTTAGATAATAGTGTCTTTCAAACTATCAACGGGGAATTGGTAGAAAAAGTGGTTAAAGTGATGAGTAGCTTTCTAGTTCTATTTATTTTATTTATTTGTCAATTATTATTATTTATTAACCGTTCATCGAACGGTAAAAATAAAAAAAATACAATACAGCTATCAAGAAAGGCGGAACGCTGTGGTGTAAAAATGAGACGCCATGTTGAAAAAAAAAATGGGCTATTTCAATTTTTAAACTAAAACACCTACATAAAAATAGTGTAATTGTTAATATACAATTTTTTTATAACCGTATTTCTTTTATGTCTCTTAGTTTTAATGTACAGTAGTATTTAATATTTCTAATTATTTGAGATAATTTTTACGATGATATTATTAAAAAGAAATCGTGATCTAATGTAATCCTTTCAGATTTTATTTTCCTTTATACAAAAATAATTTTTATTACTTAGCAGAGAATTCTGAGTAATACGAGACAAAAAAATTATTTTAAAAAAGGTTGTTTTTTCTAGCAAATTTTTGATTGAATTAGTTAACAAAGAAGGATATACAAAAGTTATCACCTCTATCTGAGACGGAATATTCCATATATTTACAGATTGTCATGACAATTACTTTCCTATGATGACAACCTTTTTGATAACTCGACCCTTATTTTATCTCGGATATCCTTTAAATTTAGACAGTTCGTTATCCTTTTAAGATACCTTGGTTTTGTTCGTATCACAATTTCTGCCGATGCCACCAAATAAAACACATTATATGACGCGTGCCATTCTTTTCTCTCTTATCTTTATCGACATTTATCTCTAAAACACTTATAGAAATTCATCTTTTAATAGTGAATTATGCAAGATTTCTCCAGGACTAAACGGATATGCTTCCATATATATATATAAATAATGCATAAAGAATTTCAATTCATCCGTGCTTGAATCGCTTGCTTGGTTTGTTTAAAAGTAAGTAGAATCATTATCTTTTTGATTTTAGAGACCGATTCTGTAATTAGTTCATGTTTTCAGCTACGTTTAAACATTATACAGCATAGTAGAAAAATGTGGTAGAGTTATCATCTATGCTTTAATTTTCATACTCATTTTCGAGTCGTTACCAAATTTTAGTAAGTTAAATGCATTGTAGATATCTTAGATTATGCATGTTATCTCTTTTCAGTAATAAGTTTTAGTAGATCGCTAACGTAGACTTCAACGATTTTTTGTATGAATTATTAATGTTATTATTTCTGTGTGATATTGCTTGAACTAAGCTTGAATTTTTATAATGCTCTGTTAATTAAATGCAGCTACCTTTCAAAAGAGTTAATGGTTGTTATCATATGCACTGTTTTAAAATATATTTCTATATTTTACCGAAGAAAATTATTTAATTGAAACACGCGTGAATGGTTTATCTTTGTTTCATTTAGACATCATAATCAAAATAATTATCATTATTTCTTTACAAATGTACTTTCTTGTAGCTCGTGAATTGATCAACACGATTCAAGCGTGAACTAACTATTCAGCTATTTCAACAGATATACAAATAAAGTAATACAAATTGATGAGATTCGTTATATTTTCTTTTGTTTTTACCAATTCTCGCGTTAAAATTATATAAGTGTGCGGAAATTATTATTTTTTTAAATAGTGAATTATGCAAAATTGCTTCAGAACCAATGGATACGCTTTTATCTATATTGATAATAATTTTTAAAAAGTTTGTCTTTGTGTGTGCTGTTGCTTGTTTGTGATGGCTGGGGAGTTAGTTTTTATGTTTTGGTTTTGTTGTTTTTTTTTTTGTTTTTTTTTCGATACTAATGATACTTTTCATTTTAAAAAAGTATGAATGTTTGCTCTTCCAAAAAAATATTTTTCCTGTAGTTTGTTTTCAATATTTCCGTTATTTCTGTAATTTTAAATTGCCATCCCCGTTTCTCAAACGGAAGTATAGAAAAAAAACCACTTATAGCAAATTCTTTTCTGCTTTCAATGTACTTTCCATTAAAAAATATTAATATTTACTGTTTCAAACACAATATTTTGTGTAGGTTGTTTTCATTTAATTTTTTCTTTTCAGTTTGAAAAGTATTACTGTTCCAAATGAAACAAAAATATTACTAGAGTCTGTAGTTAAACTAAAAGTTTTAAATTAAACTGTGAAAAATGAGAAGAGCAGCGGTCTGTGATACAACAAACAGCAATTAAAATTTAACAGGCTTTAAGCAGGAATACTCTATTCCTCTCTCACATCCGATAAAAGAAAAAAATAGTCTTGTAAACAAATCGTGTAGCATTTTTTAAACCTTTATATCCGAAATTATAAATTAATAAAATTTGCACCTGCCAAAGTATTATTCGTTAACTTTTCAAAGTACTTTTGATTACAGCAGTTCCTAAACTCTTAGTTGCCACGACCGCATTTCATTTTTCAGTTATGTTATTTGAACCCCCAGGATTTAAAACTTAATATAATGATGGTAGTCAATTAAAACTTAATTTAATGATGATAGTGATTTAAGACTTAATTTAGTGATGGTTTTTAGAGTTTTTCAGAATGCATTTTATAGAATATCGAGATACAGTTAACCCTGCTAAGAGGGAATTATTAAGAACCAGGAAATTTTCAGTTTTAGGCAATTTTTCTGCCTGAGCAGGCATAATTGTATGACATTCCTCTTGCTGGGACGATGAGATTTTTCCGTTTAAGGCAGAATTCCACTACGGAAAAGTTCCAATTTCAGACGTTTTACTGTATATAAACTACCCGTAAGGCATGGTGACGTCACGGCGACGTCGTTGTGAAGTCACACTGTGATTTTGTGACCGTCGATGTGACGTCACGTGACGTCGATGTGACGTCACGTGACGTCGATGTGACGTCATAGTGACTAGAATGCGAGGTCGTTATGGCCGTTTTAGAGGTCGTTTGTGACGTCACATTGTGACCACTCTGTGAAGTCACGTTGTGACAAATTTGTGAAAAGTGTGTCATTTGTGACTATTTTGGCATTAACTTTGTGATGAACCTGTGACGAAAGCGACAATGCTTTGAAGTCACACTGTGACCAATTTGTGAAATATGTGTCATTTGTGACGAACTTGTCATAAACACTGTGATTTCAAATGAAAATCAAATTTAAAATTAATTGCTTAAAAGACGCAAATAGTGAAAATTATTCCATGCTGGGACTCGAACCCGGGCCATCAGTACAGTGCACTGACATTCTACCGACTAAATCACATGGAACGATACCCAGGCTAAAAAATTTGTCACTATTGCATGTTGGCAAGGCTACAAACGCAGCACAAGATGGAATATTTAGCGTGAGCCACCAACATGATGCAAACACGAAACTTAATTAAATCCAGCATCGATTGAAATTATATTAATACTTGGAAATTTTTCCAGGGAGAACCATTCGCCTTGCATACAATATTTCAAATGAAAATCAAATTTCAAATTAATTGCTTAAAAGTCAATTTTAATTTGAAATGTTGTATGCAAGGCGAATGTTTCTCCCTAGAAAAATTTCCAATTATTAATATAGTTTCAATCGATGCTGGATTTAATTAAGTTTCGTGTTTACCCCATGTCGGTGGCTCACGATAAATATTCCATCTTGTGCTACGTTTGTAGCCTTGCCAACATGTAATAGTGAGAAATTTTACAGGCTGGGCGTCGTTCCATGTGGTTTAGTCGGTAGAATGTCAGTGTGCTATACTGATGGCCCGGGTTCGAGTCCCGGCATGGAATCTTTTTCACTCCTTTGCGCCTTTTAAGCAATTAATTTGATATTTGATTTTCATTTGAAATATTGTATATAAGGCGAATGATTCTCTCTGGAAAAATTTCTAAGTATTAATACAGCGATGAATTTTAAAATAAACTTTTGCTGTAAATATAAAATCTTATCTTTTTACCGTACTTTTTAGAAAAATAACGCTATTTTGGAGTCCTATTCTTCTAAAACGTTTTAAATTTTTCCACTTAAAAAACAATGCTTATCAACTGCCATATTTTTTTATTAAGTTCTATGCTTGATATTGAGTTCAAACTTGATATTTAGAATGTGTAAGTTTTTTTAATTTGTTGTTATTTGTCATTGCTTTATTAAATATGAACATGGAGACTAACAGATATTAATACAACTATTATTTATAGAGCGGCATGATAAGCGATATTTATTTAAATTTTTTATTCCCGTGTATATTGTATTTTGTGAATATGAGCTAAATAGATTTGGTATGTTTTATAGGAAAAGACTGATCTAGGAAATAGAAAAAAAACGAGTAAGAAAAATCATGCGTTAAGCATAGATTATAAAATACTTTCCAACACTTTCTGAATGCTTTAACAAGACATCGTAATTTAGGGAAATGACGTAAATAAGATAACTAAGTAAACATTTCAGAAAACGCATAAAACGTTTGAAAAACTGATTTCAACAGTTACCGTCCATAGCCAAATATGTTTTCCAATTCTTTTGAACAGCCCTGTATTTGATCTGAAGGTTGGTACACTGAAAAAAATGAAGTACTCAAAAATGTGTAAACCGACGTACTCATATCGAATTGAATATTTTTGGATCAAAAATGAACCTATGCTTTCTCTATTTTGAAACATCACATGTTATAAAACACAAACAAACGAATAGTTTTGTACCCTGTAATGGTTCATTCCATTTATAGCGGCATAAATGATGTTTATTAATGTAAATATTAAATTATGCACAGCATTTTAAAAATAATTTAAAAGTGCTTGGAAATAATGCTCTTGTCATAAAAATATTCGATTTGAGTATCTTGTTAAGAATTTTGCTATTTTTCTTAATAAATAATCAATTAAACATTTCTTGTTAAGAAATTTGAACGGGAAATAAATGTCAGTACATTTTTACTTTAAATTTTAGGTTGTTTTTTTTTTTTGGGGGGGGGGGGTGCAGTGCATAACGATTCATATTTGATCACAACCATGGAATAAAAAATGAATACATGCGTTTCTCAACTTTGAGTACATTTCGATCGGAGCTATTTTGAGTATGTGACGCATTTAAAATTGAGTACTTCTTACTCAATTTTGAGTTCCCATTTTTTTTAAGTGTATATATACTATATAATGGGAAAATTTAGTTTAGCAAGAAAACGCCTAACAGGTTGAAATTCTTTTTCTGCAATTTATACTAATGTAAGGAAAGATACTTGAATACTTTTGTACAACCCTGTAGTTTACCTAGAATCTTTATTACACGCCACTATTTAGTTAAAATTTAATTCAAACTAAGACACTCTTAAAACTGCTGAAATCACATTTCCAGAAATTATCATTTATAGACGGCCATGTATCCATTTCCTTGCGTGACCCTGTGTATCATTTTATCCATATTCTACAAACATTTATTGGTAAATTAAATGCAGTTCAGCGAAAAAAAACATAACTCATTTGAAAAACACCTTTAAGCAATTTGCGCCCATACCCAGTAATCCTTACGAATACTTTTGTGTAGCCTTGTATAGGAATTATAGCATTTATATACACGATACTATGCATAAATATAGTGAATCATAAAAGCGCATATCATAATTAAAAATACATTTCCAGCAATCATCGCTAACGAACAGTACTTCGGATACAATAGAGTATCTGAAATATGTAAATGCTATATACGTATTATTCGTATTATACATGAAATAATTTATAGTATGTAAACCTAAGCGACATACATCAATTTCATTATATATGAAATAGACTAACATAATTAAAGTATGCTGCAAACAATTCCCTCCACCTCTATATCATTATGTATTTGAATTCCTTTTTTAGCCCTGTAAATGAAAAATAGCTATTCTGTGCATCGCATAGTCAACAGAATGCATATTTTAGTATCCTTCATAAATGCATATAAATTTTATTATGTTTGAAAGCGTGCGTAAAATCATTAAAAATCATTTGAAACGATTTTTTCCCATAGGCCGTAATGTAACGTAAAACTTTTGGCTGGCCCTGTAAATGAACAAAGCATGCTACAAACTTCATTACAAATAGGTACCGTGCTATGGTAAACGTCAATAACATCCAAAAATTTCAGGGCAATCCGAGTATATTTTCGGGAGTTAGAGTGCGGACAGACTGCTAGACGTACAGACGGAGAGACAAACCTAAGTCATAAGCACTTTTCAACTTATGTCCTATATTATGTATCCTGTATTATATGAACTTTTAAAAAATATATACTAAAGCAGTTTAATCTATAACTTCCTATCAGGCATGAAAAACACTTTATTTCAATGCTTAAATATCATATTTTACTTTTTAGTGCCAATAATTACGCGTATCATAAACGTAGAAAATGAATTTACAATAGAAGAAAATTTAATAACCGATTCAAAATGTCTATAATTAAATGTTTGATTAAAATCACAAGCAGAAAAAATGCTTACATACAATTAAAAAAAATAAATATACCAATTTGAAAAACACTAAAAATAATAATTAGTATTTATAATTGTACTATTAAACAACAGCAAAATACAATAAATAAATTAAATGCATTATTAGATTTAACTATATCTCAAAAATATTTCCGTATGGTATAAGGAATTACTATTATTTTATAATTTTGGCAAATGTTAAATCTGAAAACATTGGTTTGAAGATTTAGGATTTTAAAAGATAATTTAAAATATTATTAGCACTAAAAGAAAATTCTTTCAAATGTTTCACTACTGTAATATGTAAAAATATATTTTCCCAGTATAATGTTAATTTCTAATCTGAAACAGTTTCGTAATCTCATGATAATCGAACATCATATTTAACCCCAAAATAATAATAACTATAAGTGTTAGTAATCAAAAAATAGTAAGAAGCCGATAAAATAATTCCAAATCATTGTCGTTATATACATTTTCAATCTCAAGTAAGAGTAAATTAATGTTTATATTAATTCCAGTATGAACTTAAGCCTGAATCAGTCTCTGCGCAGTTTTTTTTTTTTTTTTTTTTTTTTTTTTTGGCGATGGCAGATTAAGATATTTTTTCTTTACAGTTATCGAATTGAAAAATATCGCTTCTGACAGTTAAAGATCAGTCTCTTACAAATATAACATAAAACTATTTAACTCATAATATACAAATCAGGAACAAAATATTTAAATTAAATAACACTTACATATACGTTCCATTAATATCCGTGTATTCTAAAATGGTCATTTCCTTATCTTAAAGTGTTGTAGACTTGGTGATGTTCTAAAAACAGTGAACAATTTCCCGCGTCTTCTCATATTTATTTTTCTGTGGGCAGACGATTTTCAAGCAGATGTTCTGTTACAGATTATTTGTTTTTGTATACAAGAAATATTGAACTTGAATGCGCAGTAATTTTCTGAAAGTATCGTTAATTAAAATTTTGTATTTGAAGACATGTCCAATATATTTAACCTTTTCTTTTTATCCGTACCAAATAATTCAAGTTAAATGTATTGTAAAGTTCCTTTTTTCTAAATAATTATAATAATAATATTCATAATTAGAGTTTATTAGATAAAACATTGTTTAAATTTTTAAAAGGTGTAAAAATAAATTTAATGGTAATAACGACACCCCCACCCTTTTTTTTCCCTTTTTTTTTTTTTAAGTAAAGTTTGTTTTGCACAAATTTTGTATATTTCTTTTATTTTCGGAAAATGCCTATTTTATTAAAAAAGTCTGAAAGAAGTAGAATTTATGACTAGAATACAAATTATAAAAATATTCTAAAGCAAGAAATGTATAGATGACTAAACTCTGAAGACTCTTTCTACGTGCTCATTAAAAGGTGCAGATTTAACTGTAATAGAAAATTTTTAGTTTGAAACCACAGAAGTGTTTCGAATAATCCTGGTCGGTAAAAAAAGAAAGAAAGAAAGAAATTTCCTCCCAGCAAACTAAATATGTAAAGTATATAAATTTAATAATCCTAATTCTAAATATATTATCCAAATGCTAGATAAAATTGAAATCATGAAAAAGTATACATTCACTGTCTTAGATATCAAATGGATAAAATATAGCCTGAAAATTTAGTTTATTAATGCTTATATCGTTCACTTTATATATTATGCCCCCCTCCCCTTTAGTGACAGAATTTACCATTTGCTATCCACTAATATATTTTCATTCCTTATGCCGCTATAACTCGTGACTGCTTAAAATATTTCTCTTCATTTTCAAAGATTTTTGAAGTTCATATTTTTGTCACACTGTGACTTACAATATAGTGTTTTTTTTTGTCACATATGTGACGTGACGTACGTTACATAGCAGTGACGTCACATTTTTTTTTAATTGCCAGAAAAATATAATTTTACAGTAAATAACATGTTTTAAAGAATTTTCGTAATTTTTTAAAGTTTTCTAAGAAGTTCACATCTCAGTAACAATGTGACATCACTGAGTGGTGGCATTTTGGTCACAGATGTGACGTGACCACAGTGACTTACAGTGACGTCGCAACGACGTCACCGTGACCATGCATGCTATGAGGGTAATAAAAGTGCATTTTTAAACAGTATTTTTTCATTTTACTTGCAATATCGTTTTCAGATTCTAGATAAATAAAAATCTGACACACGCCATTTTTTTAATTTTTCGGAGACTTTGTTTATTTAGTCTTAGATGTTTTGAATAAACAATTTATATATAATTTATTTTTTTATTTATTTATTTATTTATTTATTTTACAGTTTTTTTAGTACATTTCATAATCTTGGCGTATGATTTTCTTTTCAGATTTTTTAAATGACATTTACTAGATTTTTAAAGCGCAGCGTCAATTATATCCCACCAATCAATGAGCTTAAAAGGTACAAGAAAAGCGTTTCAAGGATAGGGTTAAATTAGTTTTAGAAAGATGCTGTCTGTTAAATTAATAAACTAAATCGCTATTTATAGGGATTTTATGAAATATTTACAACTCTTCTCAGGTAATTTCTTTAAAATATCGTATTTAGCATTTTAAAGGATTAGAAAATATTCAAATATAATGGTTTTATAATATAAAAATACAAGTGTTTCATAACTGAAACGTTCCACTCAATGTCATTCAACATTAAGAATTTTGAGAAGTTATAATTAGAAAAGAAATTATCCATTTAAAAATATGTTTCCTTTGTATAGCGAATAATGCTTTTGGAACATAATAAAGTATGAGTAACTTATCCTTAATTGTAACTGACAATCGATATATTAAATGAATTTTGTAAAAAGTTCTTTTTAAGGTGGTTCTCACATTCGCTATTGAACAACACGAAACTTTCTGACACATTTTCCAACTCATTTATAAACACAAAATCATAAAATTAGCAGGTCTGACTATTGAAGTGATCTGAGACCAAATAGCGTTTTCTCTTTTTTGATAAATAAATTACCCATCGACTTTTAAGCGATTCTTGTCACGTGACGAGTTGTTCCTGTTTCTCGGGCTGTCACTTCGGGAATTCGGTTCAAAAGACCCATTTTTACAGTAATTTTCTGAAAGAAATTCTGCCTTTACCAAAAAACGTTAAAAGCTATTCGATTACTTAGTTCCTGGATAAGAACACCTGACAAATTCATGCGGTTTAGAACAAAAATGATTTCAGAAATATGTTATAAAATTTATCCCTTTTTAAATAAAAAATAAAATAATGAAATAAAACAATAATAAAATAAATAATATAATATAATATAATAAGGGACAAAATTACCCCTTTTTATTTGAGGGCAGCCTAAACCCCTTCGCGGTGAGAGTCCTTTGCTTAATTTTTAATCTTTTACCACCGGTTTTTCAAAACAGAAAATTTTCTGTAATTCAATCGCGAAAATGCTCTGATTAAGTAAAGTAAACTTTACAACAGAAAAAAACTGGTGGGAATGATGAAAGAATCTGAGCAACTTAAGGGGCTGGTGACTCACCTTCTGAATTCTCCAACGTAATGTTAAGGCTAATGTCAGACGGACGTCTTTTTGCACGCTTTTTTACTTACGTATTATCCCTACACAATGCCGCTAGCATTGTGAAGGGATAATTCGTAAGTAAAAAAGCGTGCAAAAAGACGTCCGTCTGACATTAGGATTGAGTCTATGGACTTTTGATGCCAGGGATGCCGCGTACGCGCTATAGCGCGTAAATTACGCGAAAAATCGGATACGGGACGCAAAAAAATAGCTCTTACGCGTCCCGTGGGACGCGTAATTTCGTGAAAAAATCGCAGAAAACAGACGATTTTCGTCAAAGAATCGCGAAAAAAGCGTAAATCTCATCAAAATATCGCGCAAAAGCAGCGATTTTCGTAAAAGGGCCGCGAAAAAATAGCGTATTTCGTCAAAGCATCGCGAAATAAAAAGCGAATTCCGTCAAAAAATCGCGGAAATAAGCGCAAATTTCATGAAAATATCGTTGAAATAAGCGCAAATTTCATCAAAATATTGCGAAAAACGTGATTTTCGTAAAAGGGCCGCGACAAATTAGCGTATTTCGTTAAAAGATCGCGAAAAAATAGCGAATTTCGTCAAAAATTGCGGAAAAAAGCCGAATTTTGTCAAAGGATCGCGAAAAAAGCGCAAATTTCATCAAAAAATCGCGAAAAAAAGCCGATTTTCGTCAAAGGATCGCAAAAAAGTAGTTGTTTTTCATCAAAGGATCCCCCCAAAATAGCAAATGTCGTCAAAAAATAACGTAAAAAAGCCGATTTTCGTCAAAGGATCGCGAAAAAAGCACAAATTTCGTGAAAATATAGCGGAAAAAACGCTATTTTCGTAAAAGGGCTGAGACAAAATAGTGTATTTCGATAAAAGATTGCGAAAAAATAGCAAATTTCGTCAAAAAATCGCGGAATAAAGCCGAATTTTGTCAAAGTATCGCGGAAAAAAAAACACGATTTTCGTGACAGACTCGCGAAAAAATAGCGAATTTCAAGAAAAGGATCGCGGAAAAACGCGAATTTCGTCAAAGTAACGCGGAAAAAACGTGAATTTAGTCAAAGCACCAAAAAAGATGTGCAAACTAAACTTATAGGTAGAAAATTCATAAAATGGGATTTAATTTCTTTTTTATGAGATTCTTAAAAATACAGCATGATTTCAGTGTACTTTGATAATATTTATATTCATTAGGTGGACCAGTAAAAATCACCCCCCCCCCCTCGTTCTTACTGCATTGAAATGTCTCCCGCCTTCAGAACATTTAAGATTTGATGCTTATTAGTGATTTATATATAAATTTCCCTTCCAAGGAAAATGTCTGATTCCAACACAGATCTATGCTGAAAAATAATTCAATGGGAAGTATAATAATGAAAGCACCCATTCATTCAACGAAAAGTACACCTTTAGTTAACATAAGTGTTCTTTTTTTCAGCAAAAATATCTTTTTCAATAAACCCGCCTTGCCTCTTTTTAAAAGAATGCGAACATTAGTGATACTTGTTAGTGGAACTTGGTATCTTCTACTCTCAAATAAACATTATTTTACAATTAAAATTGTATCTTGCATTTTTACTTTTAAAAAAGTAAAGAAAATTTCTCTTAATATTTTTTAAAAATATCTTATTTGAGTGTAAATAATGTTAGTTTTAATTCATTATTTAATTAAAATATAAATTATTATTGATGGGGACCCGCTTTTGTAAAAAAGGGACCCAGATTTTTGGAAATCCTGGGTCCCGGGGACCCAGGTTTTTTCAAGTACAGCGGCATCACTGGATGCATTCGTATATTTAAAATATCTTCTCTGGAAATTCATATTTTTAACATCTTTTTTCTGTTTACTCTTCTTAAAGGATGTCTCTTTTTTTCTTAGTTTTCAAAATATTTCTTAAATCTATGCTGAATTCAATATTTTATGAGTTAAAAGCGGGCGAACTGTGAGTAAGATTTTAACACTTCCTATAAAATTAAGTCTATACTTTAGAAATATTTTGAGAACTAAGAAAAAAAAGCGACATCTTTTAGGAAGTATACACAAAAAATAGAAGTTAAAAATATTAATTTCCCGAGGAGATATTTTAAATATACGAATGCATCAAATGCCTATAGACTTTACATTAGTGAGGGGAAATCGGAAGCTAAGTGACCCCCCCCCCCCCCCCCTTAAGTGGCAGGTATATGTCTGTCACTCGTCCCCAAGAGGTTAATAATATTTTCAAGCATTTTAAAGTTAATGTATGCATTTTGTAATATTTTAATATATTTAAAAAAAACCTCTTTATATATATATATATATATATATATGTATATAATTATTGTAATAGGATTAGATGATGTTTTGTAGTTATATTATAGCTATATATATATATATATAGAGAGAGAGAGAGAGAGAGAGAAAGAAAGAAAGAGAGAAATAAATAGATAGATAGATTCTTTGTTAAAAATTCTTGGCGTTTGTCCGAAAAGCGTTATTTCATGTTTTCCAATACTGTAAGTGAGAAATTTCTGGATTAACTTTAATAAATTTTATTTTGACAATGACAATCTATTATAGCCTCCGGTAATGACCAAAGCACATAGCTTCAATCTCTCCGGAAGGAAATCTCTTTTGGGATACGCCTCGCACATTTATCCATATGAAATCGTGATGTATTATTCATTTTCAATAGATGCTGAGCAAAGTGGAGCGCCAAATAATTTGTCCCAAATGACCATTGAGCTAGCAAATGGAAGCGGGGGGGGACGTTTGACAAATCCACCTTTTTACAAATGGCAGGAAAAGTGAGATTTGAAAGTTGTTTGGTGAAAGTTATCGTTCGTTGAGGTAGCTTTCGCTATCGTTAGCTAACCCCAAAACCTATTTAGTTGTTACAGTAGACTGACCTTCGTGGTAACTTTTAGTGAGATAAAATTGAATATTCTTCTGCTTGAAGGTCGGGAGAATCATTTTGAAATGATATCACTTCTTTGCCTTATAAAATTTCATTTGTGAAGGATAGCCAATCAGTTGAATGTGATTTAAATCTGAATAAATGAAAAAGTGAATTATATTTGCTACTTTTTTATGTAATACTTAACAAATTAAAGCTTTTGCATTTAAAATTAGGTATCCGTACTTAATCAGTTTTACACAATAATAATTTTTAAAGTGGTTTTTATCATTTACTTGCACACCCGCCAGGTATTTCCCGTGTTAACAACGGAGTACTTGTGAGTAAGATACATAAAAATGTAATTTTTTAAAAAATATATGGCGATATAAAGGAGAACTGTCAGTTCGCGCCCATAATTCGTGAAAACGGCATTCGTAGAAAAAAAAAAAGGACGTTACTACGACGCAATCACAGTAAAATCCCACAGCTTTTTGGATAAGAATGTACATTTCCTTCGGCGCCTATAACAGGATAATATGCTATTTTCTTGGCAATATAAAAAGAAATGCACCCAAATAGCTTAGTATGTACCGAACTTCTATTCGTATACCTTGAAAATGAACCCTTTACTTTATAGATAATGAACGTTAATGAAGTGCACGATGCCTCCGCTGATTTTAAAATATCATTTAAAAAAGAAAACTCAATTAAAACTCATAAAAATTAAACCTGCAATTATTACATGAAAAGACGTCATTTTCTTTGCTTTTTCTAATTAGACCCTATCTGTACTACATGTTTTCAACGCAAACACATTTAAAAGATGGTCCTATGTCATTTTAATACATAATATTTTTTAATGTCCTAAATACATCATTATCGCATCAGTATGAAATCAATTTCGGATGCAAAAATAGAGCAGTTCATTTTTAATGTGTGTGTGACTACAGGAAATGGAAAAATGCATTTGAAAATAAAAAAAAAAAATATTGTATAACAAAAAATTACAGCAGGTGGTTGAAAATGAAGGTAAATTTGTAAAATAGCCAGTATATTTTTCTAAAACGTATGCATAATAAGTTTCGTGCAAATCTGTTAAAAATTCTCGATTTGTATAATAATCGTACGCACAAACTTTGACTAATCTAGATTTATTATGAAAATTACAAGTGTAAAATATGAATTTTTAGCAGATTTGATTAAAAAAATTATTAATAATCTTTCTTAGCATTTTACATTTATCAGTTGAGAGAAATGTTTCTTCGTATTTCACCTGGAATTGGATGTACGATATATACAGGGTGATTCTAAATTCATGGTACAAACTTTAAGGGTTGGTACAGGACACTGTAACAATCATTTATTGTATAGGAATATATGGGCGCAAGTGACGCGTTGAGGTACAAACACCAAGGGACCAATTTGGCCCTTTTTTTATTTCAAAATTTTTCATTCATACCAGAAAATTCCTATAAGATTGTTTTCTTTATTTAAGACAGAGATTTCATGATTATATAAAGAAAAAATTCTTCTTTGAAATTTTCTGGTATGAAATCGAAATTTTTGATTTAAAAAAAAAAAAAAAAAAAAAGACGCAAATCTGTCAAACACAGGAAATACATGAAAAGAAACAGAAATGGAGAGAAAATACATGAAAAGAATTAGAAATGGAGTTTTTTTTATTCAAAAATTTCGCTTTCACAGTGGAAATTTTCAAAGAATTCTCTTTATGTAATCATGAAATGTCTGTCTTAAATAAAGAAAAGAATAGTATAGGAATTTTCTGGTATGAATGAGAAATTTTGAAATAAAAAAAGGCCAAATTGCCCCCTGATGTTTGTTGTGCCTCAACGCGTCACTTGCACCCATACATTCCTATACAATAAATGATTGTTACAGTTTCCTGTACCAACCTTTAAAGTTTGTACCATGAATTTAGAATCACCCTGTATATCTGATAATACTTGTTACACAGACAAATCCAAATATAATTTAAAAGCACAGTTTCATTTGGCAATTAAATTACGGAGCTGTGAAATTTGATTATTTTGTCAAAAATTGCTTCTTGAAAATAGATGAAATAGAAATGAAATTCGATGCATTTTAAAGTTTTATCCGAAAGGAAAGGAAGAATGCCACACAAAGATGTGGTATGTTTCTAGACTCGATCCAACAATAACATTAACCAATTGCTGAAATCAACCTTAATATGTTGATTTCAAAATTGGAAGTTACTCTGGTTAACAAATAAATGAAAATATTGGAGAAGACTTAATCAAGACTGGCGCATAAACACTTAACCAATCGTGATATCTCTGAAGAATTAAATATCGATCACTAAATAAAATTAAACAACGTTATGAAGGATGGATAAGTAAAGAAGCTCCATGTGTTAATATGCAATTTAATTAATGGATAAGGCCACTTTAACGCTCTGAATTGCTATGTTTTTTCCGAAGGATTTTTTTAAAATGTGAATTTTTAGTGAAACAACATCAGTTCAAAATAAAACGTAAATCTTCAGCCAAAAACTTCGTTACTTAAAGTTACATAGAAAAGCGAGATGTCAATATATTTTTTAAAAAATCATGCGTATTTCATAAGAGAAATGTGTGAAGATTAATTTTAAAAAAGATCAATTTGATTGATTGAAAAATGGCCGAGTTAGAGCGTCCACCGATTTTTAAAATATTGTTCTGAAAAAACTGCTCTTTAAAGCTCTAAAACGTTAGGGTTTTTTCCAGGGCTTTTTAAAAATGTGAATTTTTAGTGAAGTAACACCAATTCAAAATCTAATTATCAACCAAAAGCTTCGTTACTTAATTTACATAGAAAAGTAAGATATCAATATTTTAAAAAAAAATCAATCCTTTTTCACTAGAAAAACATATGATGATTAATTTTTAAATAGATCAAGTTGATTGACTGGAAAATGGTCGAGTTAGAGCATCCACCGATTTTGAAAATGATAGGAACTAAAAAGGTAGGAAACTTGTCGATCAAAATAAGAACTAACCAGTGAGTAGTTAAGGATTATACGGTGCTATACGCTATATACCTTCTGGATAACTCTGTATGCCGCCCATAGCTATAGCGTATACTACGCGTTGTATACTTTCTTCCTATAATGTATACCCTCTGCGATTGTTGCAACTGCATCACCGGTGCTAACTTAATTTAGAAAGTGACTATTTTAATTTCATTCTAAAATATGGTAAATATTTTTCCTGTATCAATATTAAATTTTTACAAATGTGATAAAATTTATATATTATTATATTTATGGTTTCTTAATTACGTTGTGTAAAAGACTGTGTAATGCATTTTATATGTAAAATCAAGTAAACATCTTTACATTTTGACTGTGCGTCTGGTAAACAAATGCATGTAAATTATTGATCTGAATATATTTCTTTTGCTACATAAAAATTTCATTTTCAAAATGGAATCCTAATGGAATAAAATAAAGTACACGTAGTTTCCATTTCTCATATTCATAAAAATAAAAATAAAAATTGTATACATATATACTTTCATATTTTACATTTCAAATGGTTTGTTGCTAGAGTGTTCAAGAATAAAAAGTAAAAAACAAATTCTTTTTATCTATAAGATTCAAAATTTTAGGTAATCTAAAAAAATAGAGATGCGTTTTGAAAAGTACTTAACTTGATTAAAATTTGGATTCATTTTTTCTATTATTATTACTTAGGATATTTGTTACTTTTTATTGGATTACGCAACGATGCCAGTCTGAAACGCTAATCGATTTTCACGCAATAATTTATTATTCACATTAATTCTTATTTACTTTTTTCTGCATAAAACAAAAAAAAAAACAAAAAAAAAAAAAAAAAAAAAAAATTAAAAAAATAATCCACATAAAGCACAAATAAAACGTACTAAAATTACTTTTCGTTCCATATATATAAAATATAAAGAAAAAAATAACACATTAAAATATCTTAATAATACATTAAAAATCAAATTAAAATACCAAAACATTTTCGGCCAAATTAACACGGCCATCGTCAGTGGTATTTATGTGGTCGATCGGAAAGTCGTGTCGTGTTGTGAAAATTAATTCTGACCGTTAATTATTAGACATTAGATATCGGAATGAATGTCTAATAATTAAATGATAGTATTTTCCGGTACGAATTGATTTTCTCAACACGACACGACTTTCCGATCGACCCAATAAATATTGTTATTTCTCTTTGCGCTTAAAATAACCACTGACGATGGCCGAGTGAATATAGAAGGAAACGTTTTGCGATTTTAATTTAATTTTTAATGTATTTTTAAGGTATTTTAAATAATTTTATATATATGCACCAAAAAGCAATTTTAGTAAGTTTTGGTTATGCTTTATACGAATTTTAACTATTTACTCCAGGTGAATTTTGCACTAGAATCTTAATATTCCTTTATTAAAAATTTTTAATTTAAAAAATAAACTATACTTTGATTCATTTTGAGTGCAAATTACATTCGTCAGAGTTAAAGAAATTAAAAATAAATGCAGCATTCACCATTTCTATTTCAATAACGTGATACTGGTAGTAAGAATTAAATTTTATGTGTGAATGCGTGTATTCGGATTCATTAACGCTTAATAGACTCTTAATGAACTGAATTGATGAATGAATCAGAATCACGACGTTTGCACGTAGTTGAGAGATGTGCTACATCCCATGAATGTCACAATTCAATGCTCAAAACGAAATTTTTGCAATCGTAGATACTCTTTTTTTAAGCATATCAAACTTTATATTACTACTAATTGATTGAATTAGTTTAGAAGCAGTATTAAAAATATTTCGTATATATACAAATAAAAGCTAGATCTAAGAAATATCTCTTAGGCTTTGACAACTAAACATGCATTATACAATTACTAATGTTACCGTTAACTTTTTAAGCCCGATCTTATTTTTTAATTAATGTTTCCCTTTTTATTTGAAAATTTTCTGTGTTGGACATTAATTTCTAAAATTCTGATAAACAAAATTGGAAATATCTCTTTAAAACTTTCCTACATGTGAGAGTGTATCGATAAGTTTTTGCTCTGACAATAGAAATAATTGAGTGAAATTTATGAAATTGCTACATTTTATGAGTTCTTTTCTATATATTCAATGTGCACAGTAACACATATTGTGCAACCAGTATTTCAAAGAGTATGATGTATTCCAGGAGGCGCGATAGTAGACCCAAAGGGAGCATTTTTCTAACTTTTACCAACTCCCACATGTGACATATTGTTAGAAAGGCCTATAAACACTTATTCATGCTATGCACTACCGAGCCACTCCCTCCAAATTTGCCCTCAGGGGAGGGGGCACTTTTCTAAATTTTGCGGGCATCATTCATACCCCACGGAGGAGGGGAGGGGCTTGGGAGGCCCATAGCATAAATTAAGAATTAAAATATGTACAAATATAATGTTCTTACAATAGAAATATAGAAATATTTCCGAATTGAAAAATTCCCCCTCCTTCCTCCAACGCCAAGAAAGCTGAAACGATGCAAAGGCAAAGAAATGATTCTTTAAAAATATGTTTGCTTTGTGTAACCAATAAGGCTTTTAGAACAAGAGAAAGTAATGTAATATCTATTACTCATTCTAAACTGTATTACTACTAACAAATGTATTAAATTAATTTTATAACAAGTTATTTTAATGGTGTACTTATAAGTACCGCCAGTAATAAAGAGTTAAGTGAAACTAACAATGTATTTTTAAAAACTTTTGTGCAATAAAAAAGAAAAAAGCATTATTGAAAAAGAGCATACAGATAACAAAAGAAAAAAAAAATAACTTTCCGAGGCGAAATTTGGAAAATACGGATGGATTCCAAGCCCAAGGGTTTAGCATTAGAGAGAGGGATTTCCAGCTTGACTGATGCGGAAGTCTTAACACATGATTCAACTCTTTTGACTGTTTACTATAATGTATTTTATAAAGATCTTCTGCAAGTATAAGCAGTTATTACCTTCTTCATTTTACTGAAATGCCAGGGCATTATGTCAAGTATTGAAAATTCTTGATAGATCTTCAAAGTTTTAAACCAGGAACAAACCCTCTTCAAATTGAAGATCCCCTGCCGTTCCAGACATTTCTCATTCCTTTACTTTGCGTTTCTTGACCTTGGGTGTTACAACGAACGTGGTTCTTCTAATAAAAATAACAAAAAAATAAACCTATCAAAAATAAAATCTAACACGAGACATAAATACGACATGTATTCGATTGAGCGGTAAATTGTTATTTATTACCTCGCGTAACGTTGTTGACTTTTCCTGTTAAAGGTAGCGTCTCATAGAAGTTGTTCGATATCAGATACATCGAACATGAGTAACAGAGGTGGCCAACTTGTTTGATCCCGAGGGTTTTTTCTTCATATTATTATTTATTAAAAAGTGATCGCTCTTTACGAAAATTAACAATATTTCTCATAATATTAAGTTGATGATATTTACGTAAGAAATTTATTAATGTATTAAGTAATTTATCCACGTAAAAAGTATATCTAAGTAAATTACTAAATGTTCCACGCAATATTAAGGAGGAAATTAAATTGATCAATTGTTTCTCCTGGAAAACTTTAAAAAAAACACTATATATATGTACCGTACATTTCATTGTATAATGTGTATTTTTCTTACAAGAAATTTGATCGAAAGTTACAAGTGCACGTCATACATCGGTTATAAAAATGAAAGATTAAAAATTAGAAAATAGAAAGTACTAACATTTCTAATTTATTAAACATGTTATTTATTTAAATAAAATATTTTTTAATTTATCCGATTGCTTGAAATGTAATAATTATTATACTTTACAATAATCATTAACTTATTTCTTGCTATATAATCTCAAGAAGGTTTCTTTGCAAATAAGGAGGTGCGCGTTATACAGCGAATATACATAAACATGGAAAAAGGAAGTCTAACAGTGTAGGGTATTTATTTTTATTTTATTGTTATCATAGCTTATTATTATATTATTGAGAATGGTTAGTTTTTCCTAAGTAGTTTCTTTAAAAGCAATTTTTTGGAAGAAAAAAAATAATGATTTTAGTAAAAAACAATTGTTTTTGTTTTCTTATGGCTTTGTATACTTTATTCGGTCAAACTTTGTAGTATACATTTTCTTTTCTTAAAGCTGCATAGTTTCATCAAAAAATTTACTTTATATTTCTAAAGTAACCGAGTTGAAAATTTAAGGAAAACAATTAAAGATATACTACTACTATGCTCATGATTATTCTTTTTCAATCAATTTATAAAACCTTTAGTTCATTTTGAAAATCTGTTGCAAAAAAAGTTTACAAAAAAGGGGGGGGGGCTGAAGACAGTGGATGAAGTGAGATGAAGGGAAAGGTAATTTTTTTTACTGGCGACTAGAATTTTTTGTTGGCTACCAGATTTTTCCAATTTGTAGATCCTTGATCAGAATGGCAGCAATGGTAATCGCTGATCTATAAAGGTAATCATAATATTCAGATAAAAAATGATGAAATACTATATTCGAATAATGCTTATAATAGTCGATTACTATAATGATGAGATATTAAACTCGAATTAATACCACTAATGGTAAAATTTAACATTTTTCCCGCGATCAGTCCAAAATCATCTTAAAATCTATTATATTTTAAAGGAAAAGATCTACAAGAAAATAAAAGCATTAAAAATAAAGAAAGGGAAATGAAGAACGTCTCTTTAAGAGATCAGAGAAATGCTATGTATTAGACAGACCGTTAAATTGTTATTTATTACTTGGTGCGGAATTGTTGACTTTTCCTGAGCTAAAGATAGCGTCCCGTGAGAGCTGTTTGATTTCATATAAATAGGAAAATCGGGATTTTGGCAAAGAAAAATGGTATGCGGATAAAGTTTGCTGTAAATAGATTTTAAAAAGTCAAATAGCATGATGTAAATAGTAGCTATTCTAATAAATTATTATGCTTATATGACTTCTAACAATGTTGTATTACATCATAACACACTCTGTTATTTAACTTTTCTTGATGCGCTTTCTACCAAACATAAATTTTCCGTAATCGGGCCCCACCTTAACCCTCTCGTGCATTAAAACCTCATATGACGTTGTCAGATAAAAAAAAAATATAAAAAATCATTATTTGTAATTATTAGGATTTTAAATTGCATAAAGTGTAATAATCTTTTAAATAAGCTTTAATTAATTAATAGTTTAATATAAATTAAATTATAATTATACTTTGAAAAAAAAACTGTTTAGAAATTCTGAATAGATATGTTAAATGTTTTTTTTTTTCAAAAATTATGTATATAATTTAAAATAAATTCATCAGTTCGCGCTTTCTACTAAACATAAATTTTCCGTAATCGGGCCCCTCCTTAAACAGATTGTTTGTATTGTAATAGAATTATTTTTGAAACAGCATGCACTGTAGTCATGAAATTAGGCGCGTTTCTTAAGGTAAACTTTAAAGGCTTATAAAAAAATCTTTCTTTAAAAATATATTTAGGCTTTTATATTTATTAACGCATTTATTTATTAAAACACAACTTTTTCCATGCTAAAATATTTGCCTTATATAATCGAAAAATGTCTGACAATTAATAAAGAGAAGTTTATAGTTACACATTATATCACAAAGATTTTAGTAAAGAAGCAAGCAAAGTTTTTTTGCCCGAACGCCGTTTGGGCAAAACAGTTAACCCCTTCGGGATGAACGTCTTTTGCAGAATTTTTAATCTTTTATCACCGGTTTTTCAAATCAGAAAAATTTGCCTAATTGAATCGGGAAAATGCTCGGATTAAATAAGGCAAAATTTACTGTTGAGAATAATCATCGATTCTGAGCACCTTATGAGGCACGAATACCGGTCGCTCGTACTCAAGGGGTTAAGTGGTTAAAGAAAACTCGTTCACGAGCAGTGGTGCAACCACGGGAGTGAGCTAAGGGTAGTAGCCCAACCGAAACCACGCGACTAGACTAAAGATTTAAAGTTTCTCAGAATTATGAAAGGTTTTTTTTTTTTTTTTTTGTTATTTTTCTCACACTTATGACTTAAAAAATAAGTTTACGGTAAATTTTGTTGTTAATTTTCTTCAAAAAATCCTTTCTCTCAAATTTCTAGCAGATTTTTTTACAATTTACATCGTCTTTTCTTACCGTATCCAGATACAAGTATTTTCCTCCTTTCTGCTGATGTTTTCAGGGTTTTGTACTTAAAAAGTAAAAAAGGAACCATTGTAAGATCACTCCTCTGTCTGTCTGTCTGTCACAGCCCTTCTACTCGTAAACTATGCAACGTGGAAAGTTCAAATTAGGGGAAGTGATAAAGATTATTGACCCACATATTTACAGATTAATAAATATTCATAAATATATTTAGGAAAAATGTAGAGGGGCTAATTAAGTTACTTGAAAAAAAAAATCTTTTCTTTGTATATCGTGTGGGGTATCGTCTGAAAGCTTTCGTAACGCTGAAATCAAAAATATATTTCATTTAATTTCAGGTATTATATTTTCAAATTTATGGTGGGATATGTAGTGCAAAAATATGTTCCCTCCAACTAATTCCGAATCTGTTGAAACTAAAATTATGAAAAATTAGAGGTAGTAGGCATTAATTTAAATTTAATTTAATAGAAAATCGCATTTTTCTGTTACACTCAAATTTCGATTTACGGGCTTCAGCAAAAGTGTTGAGCAGAGCTGGAGGTACTTATCGTAGCAGAAGTATAAAAGCATTGTTGATCATGAATTTCGGAAAAAAATCGTCGGTAATTAGCCGAGATATTAACCCTTAAAGACACGGACGGTTTGGACATACATAATGACAGGGACGGCGTACTCTATGCTCCATCGGCTTTTAAAGCTAGGTAACAAATTTTAAGGATATATTTATGCAATGCAATGCCCAGTAGCAGTATAAAAGCAATAAACGTCAAATTGTTAAAAACAGACAAATTTAATGAGAATTAATCACATAAATACTATGGGATTCGCGACTAGTTTCCATTGAGCGGCTCTCTCAATACACCTACTATGTCTTTCAAGGTTAACTAAAAACCTATATGGAATAACAAATATACAGAATAGCTATATTTTTTTATTATTTAGGTTCCATATATCTTTGAACTTTCATGGTATATCCATTTATACTTTTCTAGTATACAGGATGCAAAGGAAAGTCCCTTTAATCTGAAAATACTTGTGAACGGAGAGAGCTACAGCTATGCAAGTGAGGTAACGGTATATATAGTAAAGCGACTACGCCCGATTTAATGAAAACGACAGCAGAGCCCCTAGTGGCGAAATTTGGGAGATAGCCACTGCAAATCCAAAACGAAAAGAGATAGAACAAAATTTCCAGCTAGAAAGTTTTAGAGCATCAATAAATTAATAGAATAGGACATTTGGTTTACATGGATAAGATAAATCTTCGCCTGTTTACTCAAAAATGTCCGAAATCGATGCACTCCATTTTGTGTAAGCGTTTGAATGGAATAGTCAGAAGTATGAAGAAATACGAACAATTTATGCTATAAAAACGTACTTATCTCAATACATTTTGATAACATCACACGCACACAAAAAAAGACAAACTGTCTCACAGTGATAAAAAGTTAATATTCAGTATGTTCGTGAAGTTCGCCATTGCTCACGATATACGTTTGTATTCGTGAGAGTAATTCTGCATGCACATTTCTCAGCATGGAACGTCTATTGCAAGCTTCTTCAATACGACGACATAGATTTAACCCTCTCAAGGGCGGTGGCTAGACGGTCTAGCCACCTAATTTTAATTCCAAAACTGACAAATGGCACCAAGAATATTTTAACAAAATTTTGCTTTTGTAATGAAAGTGCAAATTAGCGGGTTTTTGTTTTCTGAGAAATTGGTTTGAATATTCTGGTGTCAGTCAATTATATCATCAGTTTATGAACAGAATTCTTCTGGCCCTGAAAGGGTTATTCTAAAATTTTAAATGCATTGGAAATTAAATCTTTACAGACATTACAGCACAGTACAACGTCACAATCTGCAATTGTGCACTACTACATTTCCGGAATGTGAATAGGCAAAGTAGAATCGTCACTCATCGATTTCGGACATTTTTGGGTATGCAGGCGACGATTTATCTTATCCGTGTGAACCAAATGTCGTTTCGTACTAATTAATTGATGCTCTAAAACTTTCTAATTGGAAAATTTGCTCTACCTCTTTTCGTTTTCGATTTGCAATGGCTATCTTCCAAATTTCGCCACTAGGGGTGCTGCTATCGTTTGCATTAGGTTGGGCGTAGTCGCTTTACTGTACCGTTACCTCACTTGTATAGCTGTAGCTCTCTCCGTTCGCAAGTATTTTCAGGTTAAAGAGACTTTCCTTTGCACCCTGTATACCATACAGCTATACCCAACTCTACGTTGTATAGCTTTTACAAAGTCTTAGTATTCTTTTAGCAACGGTATTTTTTTAATAATACACTTACTAATTCATATATTATTGTACGGAACCTTCTGTGCGCGAGTAATACTCGCACTTGACCGTTTATTTTGTATAAAAAATCCTGAGTTAATATCTTTTTTTCCGTTTTAGTAGGCATTTTGTGCTCATCTCTGTCTCCCACGAAAGAAGCTTATTTATACAATAAACACATTTAAGAAAATTATTTTAGTATTAGAAAGGTGGCAATACTTGTAATAATATCTGTTCAACAGTAATACAAATTTTCAAGGAAATTATGCATATTATTTAAGGATTTTTGTTCTAAAATTAAAATATGATACCATTAATGTAAAATACAATGTTTGATATTTCGTCTGTATAAATCCTGTATTAACCAAATAATCGTCTGTTAACTAAACCAAATTTTCAAAACTATAGACGCATATAATAAAATACCATTGATAAAAATAAAACAAAGTAAATAAAGAAAGAATGTAATGCATAATATCAGAGAAACGCCATGTATTAGTTAGAACGGTAAATTGATATTTATTATCAGTCGGAGCATTGTTGGCAGAGATAGCAACTCAGGGGAGCTGTTTGATTTCCGATAAATCAGAAAATGACGATATTGATAAAGAAAAATAATTTGTATCAGATTTGTGGGAGAAAAAAGATAAGATTACAAATTAAGAATTAAAGAAAAGTCAATTAGCATGATATAAATACTCTGCAATGTTTTAAAAGCTTCTTATGCTAATTTATCTTCTAACATGCTAGATTCCATTTAATTTAGTTATTTTATTAGTTTTTCTACATAAAACTAATACATATTCCAAGCTTTATGAAATTTTATTCGCCATGAGAAGAATGATATTGGTGATAATTCTCAAATGCAATCAAAATTGTTAAGGAAAGAATGCTGATTTTAATATTATGACTAAAATGCTATTTATACAAAAGATCAAAAATATCATGTTTATAACAATTCATTTGAATGTTTCCTATACTAACTAAAGATAAATTGCCGGAAAAATGCACATAATACAGTGAACTTCCGTTAGTGCGGGCTTTCACTGAAGGCCATTTTTTTTTTCGCATTAAACCATGTAAACATTTGAATGGCGGTAAAATAGTCATTTTGTTAAATAAATTGAATTCTGTTTTTGGCAGAAATTGAATAAGTCAAAATTGAATCAATGCTAAAATTAACAACTTTTTTCTTTAATTTAAAAATTTTAATAAAAGATCTGGACAATTACACCATGAAAAGTTCAATATTAACTTAAGAATAACAAGCACAAAACTACTGAACGGTGTACTTAAAATAAATTAAAAACTAAATAAGCATTAAAAAATTACAAAAATCAACATATCAGACATCTTCTATGACTATCGTCAGGAAAGATGAGTTGCTCATGACTGTTTGGCTTTGTTCTTTAAAAAGCAATATAAAACTCTTTCCTGACGATGGTCATAGAGGATGACTGAAACGTGGATTTTTGTAATTTTTTATGTTTATTTTGTTTTTAATTTATTTTATATACACCATTCAGTAGTTTTGTGATTTTTATTCTCAAGTTAATATTTAAAAATTTTAGTTTTAAAGCAAGTTAATGGCAATTTGTTAATACAAAAGAACAAATTACTAAGGGCAAACAAAATGCGTAAAGAAATTGCCGTACTTACACAATTTATCTTTAATTAAAGAAATCTCTCACTTTTGTTTGCGTTGCCTGAACAAATGACATTTTTACCACATCATTTACCCGATTTGCGACACACTCGAAAATTTTGTCTGTTTTATCACATTTCGATTGGTAATATTGGCGAACAACCATCAGCAATTTGTGAATCTCCCATTTATTTGGTGATAAAAAGTTTTCTTTCTGTTCATTATTATCGCTGAAAACCTCTTGATCTATCATTAAACAAAAAAATGTATCAAAGTTTTTTTTTTTTGACAAAAATAAGGTACAAAAGCAGTTTCGATTCTGTCAGTTTGTAAAACATTGTTTGCACTATCTTATGAGGAGTACGCTTTCAGTGATATCTTTAACATTAACTTTGCAAATTGGAAACGATGGGTAAAACGATATTGTCCTCATTGCCGGAGATACGTCTTAAGCGGGGACACATTAACGAGATCCCACTGTATGCAATAACCGAATTAAAAAAAAAAAAAACTGCTTGGATGTCATTAAATAGCTTATTTTGTATTATATACTTTTAATCCCTTCGCTCTCGGATGAAATAAATCTAAAGAGCATGTATCCATTACTACATATACTAGGAGCGAAAGGGAAAATGGATGTATTAAGTAAAACGATGGTTATTTTGAATAAAGTATTTTTTAAAACAGTTCCATTTTATTGCTTTAAAATCAGTTATAAAATAAACTTAAGATCGCTCCTTAATATAAGAACCACAAGTTTTAAAATGCGTATACAGAGTGATTAAAAAAGTCCTTAGGCAGACTTTAAGGGCCATAGAGCACATTACAAAATGCAATTTTTGTAATGGAAGATAAAGCCGTAATCCATTTATTCAGTTAAAATTACAGTATGCCTCAGTCTAATCAGAAGGAGGATTTTAAATAACTTTATAAATAATGAAGATATTTTTGAAAATTTTGCATACGATTTACTTTTCTTTCTGTAAACTGTAACCATATCACGAGAAGTGGCACAACTACAGTATGGGAGGAAGGAAAAGAACAATTGACCACTAGTATGTTATGCGGTAACCAAAATGCTAAGGACTGATGAGTTACCCAGTAAAATAATCTGATTTTTTTTGACAAGTTTTTAATTTAATAAATGCATAAAAATTCTGAGCTCTGATTTTAGTTTTATTTCATTTATTGAAATCTAGTATTAAAATGCAACTTTTTTCTGCTTCCAGGAGTTAAAAATTCATGCGTCATATGGCTCACTACTCGAGTACAAAAATGAAGTCCCTGTCTTTCCTCTCATACATCATCATACTCCTTCATACTGTAACAGAAATTTCTGGACATGGTCGTTTAATAGAGCCACCATCGCGTTCCAGCATGTGGCGTTTCGGATTCAAGACAAAACCTAATTATAATGACAACGAGCTCTTTTGTGGTGGATACACTGTAAGTATAATGTTTTACTCTTAAATATATATATATATATATATATTTAAAATTTTCACATAATCGTTTGAATACACTATTTTTAGAAAAAATGCATGACTTTCTTGGGACTATTTATCATTATTGTTATTATTTTGCATAAACCAACTGTGAGAAAAGAATCCATAGAACTTAATATCTGACAGAAAAACGATTTCTAATTCAATGGTTAAATTATATCAAGGTTATTAATTGTCGAATGAAAGAAGAAAACAATGAAAATTTTACCCTTGACATCAATACAAAATAGAAACTGCCTTACCCCATCTTCTTTGACATTTTTTCTCCTTTTTTTATGTAAAATATATTTTCCCCTTTATTTTGTTTTAAGAAATGTATTTATTGTACTTATTGCCATCGTATTCCGAATGTGTGCTAAAAATGACCTAAAAATAGGAATGAATCAATCAATACTATTTATTTATAAGGCTGGATTTTCCGAATACAAAATTTAGTTTTCTAAAAACATAATAATGCAACTTTAAAATAAAATTGAAAGTTAAAGCATTTATCATTTATTTATAGGGACACATCAAAGATTTCAATTACAGTACTCTTAACTTTTAACTGATGTTACCGGTCTCACAGATCGCTGTTTTTCATTTTAACTTGTAACTTTTAGTTTAACTACAAACACTATCAAAATTTTGTTCCGTTTGGAACGTTAATACTATCATCAGAGACTTTTGAACAGATGAATTTTAAGTATAAGAGTCCTGTACAAAAAGTTAAGTACAAAAACACTATCCTATGAGTTAATATAAGTAAATTCATGTATAGGGAATGCAAAGAACTAGTTACATTGTTGTTTATGGATGGTAATTTTTGAAAGTGTGTTTTTAAGAGTGTTATGCGGTTTTTTGCCTGAATTAATTTGTAGTTTAATATGCGGCATGTATACAAATATTTAGTTAGTATGCAGGTCTGTACAAAGTAAATTAGAGTACATTTCCGTCTATTGGAAGAAATTGTTGAAGGTGAATTTTCAACTATGTTATCCGTTTTCTAAATAAAGTAAGTGTTAGCATACCATGTAGAAATCTATGATCATATTATAAATCGATTAATCATACACAAGGATGTACAAAAGAATTCGAGTATCTTTCCAGCTATGGACGTAAATTGCTAAAATCTGGTTTTCAAAGGTGTTATGTGTTTTCTAAATTGTTGACTTAAATATATATAGTACTTTTTTACCTTATGAAAGGTGAAGTTTCGTTAAGGATTCTGGAAGTGTTGGAAAGTGTTTCATAATCAATGCTTGACGCATGATTTTTGTTTTGTTTTTTCTTTTTTACTTTTGTCACTGCACTGAAGGTTTCAGTATGTTATTGTTACAATTTTTTTAAATTTTATTTGAAAAATAATTTCGGTATTTAAATGAACATTAAATGGAATTATAATGATGGTAATATACCAAATGAATGCATAAATGACTTAAAAAACATTTCCAAAGACTTTTAGAACTTTTCCCAGCTTTTGTTATCTAAAAGGTGTTGTATTTTATCATTCTTTGCAAGTTTTGTACTGCTACTGTTTTTTTTTCTCTCTCATAAGCATAATTTTGAACACGCTACGAACAACAATACAACACATAGAACTTTGTGAGAGAATGTAAACAGCTGCTAATATAACTACCTCACACTGTAATTTCTTTAATTTGGAATGATATTTTGTTGTTACTTACAGCGGAGCAAGGTTCAGCAAATGATTTATAGCACGAGAGAAACTTTTTTACAGACTTATAAATTTTCTTCTTTTCTTTCGTTTTTTGTTTATACGAAATATTTTCTTCTCTTTGCGTCAAATTCTATAAATTGTATGCAGCGTGTTTCTTGTTAAATTGCGTAAATCACGTAAAAGCGCCGCAGATATTTTTCGAAAAGAAAAATACTTGAATAGAACTTTTGCAACAATTGTACATAAGCTTCAAAAGTGTATGGTACGTTAAACTCTTAAAAACATTTATGTCAGTTTGAGTTTGAAAAAAGTTCAATTTTGAATGAAACTTTGACAGTTTAAATTATAATTTACACAATTTGATGCAAAGAGAAGAAAGTATTCAATTTAAACGAATATAAAAAAAAGGGTAAAAAGTTTCCACCATGTTATAAAAAGAAATTTAAAATAAAATCTGAATAAACTATTAAACCACATAACTTGAAAAGTGATTTTTAAGAATTTTCTTCCATAAAAGAACAATTTTTAGGGGTTTTTTTTTTAGTCTTTTAAAAAATGAACTTGTTAGCTTAAAAAATTTTTTTAGAATTTTTTTAAATAAATTGATGCTATGGAATATTTTAAAATATACTCTACTAATTTATGAAAGCAAAAAATGACTTTTTTATTAAATTGATAATTTATACAAATTCTGGTTTTAGAAAGCATTTTAAAAGTAATTTCGTTACTTTGAATTTGGTATTTTAAGTCAAAATTTCATAATGCTGTTAACGTAAGAATAAATAAATTAACGAGTAAAAAAAAAAAAAAAAAAAAACATTTTAAATTGTTATGAACAATGCATCATATGGACGTTTCTTTTTTCTCTTTTTAGAAACTAAACATCATACATATAACTTCTTCATACATTATGTCTTTAATTCGGGGAAAAACTTAGTTCTTATTTACCTCAAAAAATGCTTAGCAAATGATTTCTAGAACAAGGCAAAACTTTTCTAATTAGATATGAAAGCTGCATTCCTTTCTTATTTCTTTATTTTTTTAACTATTTTCTCCCTTTTAGCATCAAAATTTGAAAATTATATACAACATGTTTCTTGTTAAAGTGCAGATAACAAACAGAAGCGCTGTAAATATTTTGAAAAGAAAAATTTGTTTTAAAAAAAATCTTCAAAAGAAGTTTACCTTTAAGGTCCAAAAGTTTGGGGCACGTTAGAAGTTTCCTTTGTAATCCTTAGTCTGGAAAAACGTTTATGGAAACCAAGAGTGTCTGATAGTTTGATATTTACTTTGAGATGAAAATAACAGAAGCTCAAACTTTTTCTTAGAAATGACTCGGTGTTCTAAAAAAATTCTAAATATAACTGAAGCCATAATTCATTTTTTAAAAATTTTAAATTAAACCCAGAATTTTTTAAAAACTAAACATGTAAATTATTTCATGGGATATGTTTTAGAAGAAAGTACTTTTACGGAAAATTTTGTTTACGGTTTTCTGAAAAATAATCTCATTAGTATCAAAAGGGCTTTAATTAATTTTGCCGGTTACTAATTTTTAAAAACAGCCTAAACTGATAAAGAAATATTTTTTTTTAATATTTTTTCATTGTTCTGTAAATTGTCACAGATATTTTTCAATTAATTGTTTGTACAATTCACGAATGAAAGGGGCATGGATGTTTGAAAATCCCCATTTTCTAATTTCCAGTGAAAGCAATAAAATTTCAACAAAATTTCATATATATATCGCTCACCCGCAAGAAAAGTGACACATCTCGCAAAAAGTAATTTTGCATTTTATTCCACTGTTAGGTCTGTCAGATTTGTCTTGCTACATTAAAAGTTTCATAAGTTTTGTTATCCGGAAAACAACTTTAATACGCTATATGTCAATTCGTGACCACAGAAGGGGGTGGGTTGTGTGGGGAGGTAAAATTATTCAGTCCTTCAATCGTCATCTTCGGCTTCATTGTTAAGGGTTTTATGCTTTTATGCACGTTTTTAGTGCTTCATACAGAGCTAAGTACTATAATTTAATGTTACAGTAAAAACATGCAAATCTTCTTTTGCTTTCCTGAGAAATTTACTTTTGACGAGATGGGTCACTTTTCTTTCCGATGAGTGATATTTTTACCTATATTTCTGCATTAATGGAATCTAAAAATTAAAGAACCTGAAATTACTATTATTATCTGAAATCCATACTTTAACGTTTTAGGAAAATGTAATGGTAAAAACAATCCATTAATCCAGCTTTGGGAATTACGTTCTAAAATACATTCAACTGATTTCTAACAAAAGATTGAGAAGAAAGATTTTTGTGTACTGTACAAACGGCAAAAAGAAATAAAAAAAAAATCCTAACTTACTATGTCACAAATCATCGTATAAAAAGTAAACTGGTACTAATCGATTAGTAATAACGCCTACTAATTAATGTTATAGGTAAAGCAGCACAAAAAACTAGCGATAAATCACAATTAAACAACTAAAACTTTGTTAAAGTCACAAAATAACACACAGGACGCGTTTCGGAATGGAAATTTTGACAGCCCGTCATCAGCCAAAGCAGTCTGTTAAAATTTCCAGTCCGAAACGCGTTCCTGCGTGTTATTGTGTACTTTATGGTGATTTTAACAAAGTTTTAATTTTCTAATTAATGCTATACTTAAAATATCGTAGGACTAACTGAGGACTAAATAAACGATACTGATTGATTAGTAATAACGCCTACTAATTAATGCTGTAAGTGAAACCGCACCAAAAAACTAGAGATAAATCGCAATTAAACAACTAAAACTTTGTTAAAATCACCATAAAATACAAAATAACACACAGGACGCGTTTCGGAATGGAAATTTTGACAGCCCGTCATCATCCAAGGCAGTCTGTTAAAATTTCCAGTCCGAAACGCTTTCCTGGGTGTCATTGTGTATTTTATGGTGATTTTAACAAACTTTTATTTTTATAATTCCTGCTATACTTAAAATATCGTAGGAGGTCGTATACATTTAGAAAATGCATAATTTTTTTTTTAATTTTCAATACTAGCACCGAACTCCGATATCGTTTTTGGATTTTTCGGTAAGTTATACCTTTGAATAAAAAACAGGAAATCATTATGTCAAGTACCTTAGTTTAAGATATACGCAGTTTTAAAGTTTGGAATTCCTGTCTTAAATTCATTTTTAATCGTTGCAAAAAAAAATTTCAATGCAGGTAGTTTTTTAATCATATTTCATAAGCATAACAAATTAAAAACAGGAAGTCATTCTGTCAAGTAGTTTAAGATATATGCAGGTTCAAAATTTGGAATTCCTGTTTTAAATTCATTTTTAATCGTTGCAAAACAGATTACAATGCAGGTAGCTTTTTAATCATATTTCATAAGCATAACTAATTAAAAACAGGACGTCATTCTCTCAAGTATTTTAAAATATGTGCAAGTTCAAATTTTGGAATTCCTGTTTTAAATTATTTTTTAACCGTTGCAAAACAGGTTACAATGCAGGTAGTTTTTTAATCATATTTCATAAGCATAACAAATTAAAAACAGGAAGTCATTCTGTCAAGTAGTTTAAGATATATGCAGGTTCAAAATTTGGAATTCCTGTTTTAAATTCATTTTTAATCGTTGCAAAACAGATTATAATGCAGGTAGCTTTTTAATCATATTTCATAAGCATAACAAATTAAAAACAGGACGTCATTCTCTCAAGTATTTTAAAATGCATGCAAGTTCAAATTTCGAAATTCCTGTTTTAAATTATTTTTTAACCGTTGCAAAACAGGTTACAATGCAGGTAGTTGTTTAATCATATCTCATAATTATAACTCATTAAAAACTTGACGGAATGAGCTTTAATTTTGAATTCGCATATTTCAAACTAGAAATGGATTTCTGTTTAAAAAAAAATATTTGTTAGAATTCATATTCTGTTTTGTTTTGTTTTTCTTGGAAATTAATTTGAAAAAATGTATGATTTCGAATTTAATTTTCGAAACATATGAAGTATGATTAACTTATGATTATTCAAAAGAGAAATTAGTTTCTGAAACTTCAAATACGCGAATCCAAATTAATAACTTATTCTACGAAGTAGTTATCGAGCTATGCTTAAACATTGCCGCATTGCAATTGATTTGCAACGATTAAAAATGAATTTAACGTTAGGAGTTCCAAACCAGGGGCGCGCCGACCCAGTGTGCAAAGTGTGCACCGCACACAGGCGCCAGAATACTAAAGGCGCCAAATACTTTAGGCGAAGCTGAAATATTTGAAATTTTTTTATTTAATTTAAATTTATTAAACTCGAAAGTGGTTTATTTCTGATACAGTTATGAATTTATTTTTATTTTAAAAATATATAAAATTTGCAGATGTTTTTCAGCGGCGTAGCATTAGGAGGGATGGGGGGGGGGGGGGGAGTCTCAAGCCGAAAGGCGCCAAGGTGTCAAAAGATCAGTTGAATGTTAACGGCCGAAGGGCGCCACATAAGTTTTAACGGCGCCTTCAAGCGACTAAAAGAAGCTAGAAATAAAAAAGAAGCTAGAAACTTTACAAATTCGGAAAGGAAACCGCGAATGCCGTGTTTGGCATCCCTGCTCTAGATCAGGCTTTTCCAACCTTTCCGAAAACAGGATGCGCATTGCAGCTGGTGGCAAATATGAATGGACTCCATTATTCAAATGATTGAAAATATGTAACACTTGTATCTTATTGTAGTATTGGTAGCGATAGACATACTGACGATCAGGGCTTAATTTCTAACAAAAAAGTACCGGAGCCCTAGTATTT
Organism: Maratus speciosus; assembly: GCA_963932465.1. Lineage (NCBI taxonomy): Eukaryota > Metazoa > Arthropoda > Arachnida > Araneae > Salticidae > Maratus > Maratus speciosus. The sequence continues at coordinate 169,014,471 of OZ010791.1, forward strand.
TGCGGTACCGCTACTAACAACCGTACCGTTTCCCCTCCCCCCCCCCCCCTGTCACTCCAATTTGCATATTTATATATCGTACATTATTTGCAAAATTTAAAGCATTTTTTTTTATTTAGCAAAATAAAACTAGTATGTTGTGGCCATCACAAAACTTTCTTCTATCTCATACATGTCAATGCTTCAAAATTCGCTATCACAGTGCCAAATTAAATGGCAATCTGTGCTCATCATGAGAATTCTAAAAAGATGAAATTCCGTGCATTAGTTCTCGAGGTGTCGCTGAAATCGTGTAAATCCAGCAAAATGCAGCAATGCAGCGCCACCTATTGGGTTATTTACACCCGAACGTAATTATCATCAACTTATGTCAACGTCTAACTGAATATGAAGTTTGAGGAAAATTCGTGCATTAGTTCTTCAGATAGAGCTATTGCGCAAATCATGAAAAATGCAGCATAGCAGCGCCACCTGTTGAGCGATTTACACCAACACGTAGTCAGCATCATTTCATATCAAAGAGTAACTGAATCTGAAGTTTGATGAAAATGTGTCCATTCGTTCTTGAGATAGAGCCGAGGATAGAGCTATTGCAGAAATCGTGTAAATCCTGCAAAATGCAGCCTAGCAGCGCCACCTGTTGGGCGATTTACACCAAAACGTAAACAGCTTCCATTTATGTCAAGGATTAACGGAACCTGAAGTTTTATGAAAATCCGTGCATTAGTTCTTGAGATACAGCTATTGCGGAAATCGGAAAAAATGCAGCATAGCAGCGTCACCTGTTGAGCGATTTACACCAAAAACTAATCAGCACCAATTTTCATCAGGGACAGAGTTGGGCAGTATCGAAAATACATGTATTTGAAATACATTTTCAAAATACATTTGTATTTTGTATTTTAAACGGACTAAAGGAAAGTATTTTGGTAATGTATTTTGAAATGATTTTTCCAAGTATTTTGTATTTTAAAAATACTCAAAATACATTTCTGTCGATTTCAAGCTGCTTTTTTAAAACCGCAAAATCTAAGATTCACAAAAGCAAAATACGTGCCTGACTGTTTTGTTTCGTCTTAGGATTATAATGAATGCATCTGCTCTGCTGAAGTATTTTTGCTGAATGATTACAAAACGTTCTAGTTTTTATAGTTCTAACGTTGCTATGAGAATGAAAACTATTGTGTGATAAACAGGAAGAATCATTTAGAGTTTTGCTGTGTATTCTATTTTTTAAATACCATAGAAATATACTGCAGTTAGTTATTTAGGAGACTCATGAAAGAATGACTCAGCCCCCGCTGGTAATGTATCAACTGAATTAATTATTTGGAATAATACAGTTGCGCTGTATTAGGCGGGAATTTTTTAAAAAATAATTTCTGTTGATAATGTTGTTAAAAGGTTAACGCATTATGCATGTGTAAAACAAGGTCTACTTTTATAAGTGGAACTTTTCAAGCCACAACTAACTTTAAAACTCATTTAAAGGTAAGATTTTTGGTTTTATAACGGTTATGCATTGATTGAAACATTATTTTTTATAGCTCCTTTGTATTCATTGTATTAATGTTCAGGTATAATTTACCCCACTCGTGACATTTATTAAATGGAGAATGAATTTTATTACATAAATATAGTTCTATTTATTGATATATTTATTATTACAAATACAGTATGTATATGTTTAAATACAGTTTTACAATATAAATGAAGGAGATATTCAATACGTTATGAAAATTTAAAGTCATTTTAATAAAATCGCTTATTCAAGATTGATGAAACTTTAAGACAGACCACGACGAAGAGCGATGCATTGATTACAGGCACTTTTAATTTATTAAACTCTAAAAGATCATTACTAAAGCTCACTACTAAAAGAAAAAAATAAGAAAAAACATTATTTGGTGTCATTTCCGCATATTATGATATTCCTAGGTCTTAAACAAAAACATTTAGCATGTTGTTTATTTTATATTTCTCTTTAAATTATTTCTTATTTTTTATTCATGTGAAGCACTCATATTTGAGTTGCAGTGATCGAGGCATTAATGAATTATCTATCTATCTATATATATATATATATATACAGACTTCCAACAAAGGGGGTTATGCAATTCGTGTATATCCATGCATAGCTCTTGAACTAATGCTACGATTTTCAATCTCGCTCACACTTCTTCTACTTTTTTTTTTTTTTTTTTTTTTTTTTTTTTTTTTAAGAAAGGGTTTAGTTTGAAGGTGACAACGTTTCGATTTCAACAGGACAATACTATAAATCTTTTTTTGGTTTTATAAGCATTAACTTCGTAAAAATGAAGCTAACATCACGAAATTTTAATATATCATCCATCGTGTACTGCACGTCAAAATGAGCGATATTAAATAGCTAAGGGAATTAAGTAAAATGAACGTGAATTACTGTTCTGCACCAAGTAAGTAACCAGATTTTACCCGAACGCACATCAGCCAGAGATGCCGTTTGGGTCAGGTGGAAGCTCATTCTTTCATTGTGGGTCGGGTTCGAGTTGGTTTGACCCTAATTCGAGTTCTGGTCTGTTCTAGTTGACACTTGCGGGATGGGTTTGAAACAGTGCTGAAATCGTAAGCAGAGTTGCCTAGTCTCCGGCTTTTTGTACACCACTATTATTTTAGAGAAAATGTTGTTATTTTAAATCGCTCAAATGTTCCAATTAAATAAAACAACATTTTTTGTATTAAAATTCTGGTATCCAAAAAGCCGGAGACTTGGCAGTTCTGCGTAAGAAAAAAGTCACGGTTTCCTGCGGATTCAGTTCCAGCTGAAAAAATTGCACTTTTAAAATCCTTAAGGGGTCTCAGGACTCTTAAAGCTCTAAAATTTTCGAAATTTTAATTTTTTTATATGTTAAACTTCTATGTTTTCTGAACATTTTGATATAAATGTTATCTTGAAATTCCCATTAGAACAGAAGTTATGGCATTTAGAATTATACTCGCTCAATAGCTGAAGCGGTGTTTCCAAAACTTTGAAGTTATTTTTCTTCAAATGACGTTTTTGGGCATAACGCGCACGATATCTCAAAATATTCTGAATATTTTTTCATGAAATTTTCAAAACATATGTTTCATGTTAGTCTGTATAAACTGAACCTAAAATTTCCTTTTTATTATAAAAAGAAAATATTTTTTAAGGGTTTATATTGTTGAAATTTTCTAAATTTTGCATTAGCTAAATACAACTTTGTATTAAAAATATAAAAATGCTTTAAATACAAATTTATTTAGGTTCAGTGTAATTATTATAATCTGATGTATAAGTAGGCACCAAAATTTTTATTCTAATTGCAAAATTTATTTTGTAATCGTGGGCATAAGCTGTTATGCCGATTTTCTGCTCGTGAAATGTCTGACAGTTTTGAGCCCACTGTAAATGCTAATTCTGCATCTTGCAATTTTTCAAATATTTGAAATGAAAGAACATACTTGTATATTTCATTCCCATTTAAAATTGTGTCTTAATATCAAATACATTTTAAGATATTAAATGTTGAAAATGGTCCTTTTTTCCATTTTTTCCAATTTTAAGAGTCCTGAGACCCCTTAATAAGAGTTGTCGGGAAGGGGGGGGGGGATCTATGTTCTTAATATCCTCATCTGAGCAGTCTCTCTTAGGCTGTGAAAACAGAGGTAGGAGCTGTAACTTTATTGATTAAACAGAGAATGTACAGAGCTTCTTAAAAATAATCCAGGTGGTATACGGCGTATATCTCCGTATATCCTCCACTACATCGCTGGTTTGTTAACCTATTTTAAAAATAAACTTCACTATATTGTTTAAAATGAAAAAAACTATTATTTTGTCTAACTGTTACTACGCAAACATACACGGCCCGAAATAACAGGTCTCGGCCCGAGCCCAACCCGTAGAAAAATCTTTTTAGCCCGTCCCGTCCTGTACAAAAAAAAAAAAAAGTCCTTCCGGCCAGTGCCGGGAGGAAGAGGTAGCTTTCATAATCCTTATTTAAAAAAAGCCAACTTATATCATGCAAACACACGAAGCTCAATTTAGTGGAAACCGAATATAGGAGATTCAATACTAATTTTTATCAATATAATGAATGAGAATTTCGCGAAATTAGTCAGCTTTATCCAAGCTGCTTTTCTTTAAAGTAACATATATTTGGCTGCCAAATTCGGCAATTTTTTAAAGTGCCTGTCATTTTAAGACAACATGGTGGATGAGGCTAAGCAGTGAACTTGGTCGAGACCTTAGTAATTGCTGTGGACATGCTCACTCACATCGGAATCGGTTAATATATAGGAGTGCTGTCGCATGCAAAAAATAAGATTTTTCAAAATATCACCCACAATAGAAATTGAAACTGCTATATCTGAGCCATTTTTTAAGGTAAAGACAAACAAAAAATGCTCCTGAATCCTTATATCAAGATCAAATACTTAAGAAAGAAACCTTTTTCAATTTCTAATTTTTTTGCACCTCACTTTAAATATATATATATTTTTTAATTTAATGGCCGCCATTTTGAAACAAGATGGCTGATAAATCTGGCCAGCGAACTTGGTCGAGGTGTTGATGTATACTATTCAAATGCCTTCTTACATCGAAATAGGCGAATACGTGTGTTATCGCGTGACAAATACAAGATCGTTTCAAAATGTTAGCCATGCTAGAAATCCAAAGTGCTATAAATCAACCATTTTTTAAGATATCAACAAAAGAACAAATTTTTAGAAACAAAAACTGCTCCGGAATCTTTGTATCAAGGCCAAACACATAAAAAAAATCTTTTACATTTTCCAATTTTTTAATACCTCATTTTGAATTTTAAATTTATTTTTTTTTAAATGGCAACCCTTTTGAAACAAAATGGCGAATGAAGCTGGCCAACGAACTCGGTCGAGACATTGGTATGTACTATGTACAGACCAAGTTACATCCAAATAGGTTCATAAATACGCCTGCTATCGCGTGACAAAAATCAGGTCGTTTTAAAATGTCAGCCGCAAGAGAAATTCAAAATGCTATTACTCAGCCATTTTTTTTAGATATAGACGAAAGAAAAACTGTTCCGGAATCTTTGTATTAAGGTCAAACACATACAAAAAAATCTTTTTCATCTTCCAATTTTTTGGTATCTCATTTAAATTTTTTTTATTTTTAAATTTTTTTAAATGGCCGCCATTTTGAAACAAGATGGCGGATGAAGCTGGACAACGAACTCGGTCGAGATATTTGTATGTACTATGTACACACCAAGGTACATCCAAGTCGGTTCATAAATACGCCTGTTATTACGTGAGAAAAATCAGGACGTTTCAAAATGTCAGCCACGCTAGAAATTCAAAATGCTATAACTCAGCCATTTCTTAAGATATAGACGAAACAAAAACTGCTCCCGAATCTTTTTATCAAGGTCAAACACATAAGAAGAAAATATTTTTTCAATTTTCAATTTTTGGTACCACATTTCAAATTTAAATTTTCCTTAAAACATTAAATGGCCGCCATTTTTAAACAAGATGGCGGGTGAAGCTGACCAACGAACCCGGTCGAGACATTGGTATGTACTATGTATAAACGAAGTTACATCCAAATCGGTTCATAAATACGCCTTTTATTGCGTGACAAAATTCAGGACGTTTCAAAATGTCACCCACGCTAGAAATTCAAAATGCTATAACTCAGCCATTTTTTAAGATATAGACGAAACAAACACTGCTCCGAAATCTTTGTATAAAGGTCAAATACATAAGTAAAAAATATTTTTCCATTTTCAATTTTTTGGTACCACATTTCAAATTTTAAATTTTTAAAAAACATTTAAATGGCCGCCATTTTGAAACAAAATGGCGGATGAAGCTGGCCAACGAACTCGGTCGAGAGATTGGTATGTACTATGTACACACCGAATTATATCCAAATCGGTTCATAAATACGCCTTTTATCACGTGACGAAATTCAGGACGTTTCAAAATGTCAGCCACGCTAGAAATTCAAAATGCTATAACTCAGCCATTTTTTAAGATATAGACGAAACAAAAACTGCTCCGGAATCTTTGTATAAAGGTCAAATACATAAGAAAAAAATATTTTTCCATTTTTAATTTTTTGGTACCACATTTCAAGTTTTAAATTTTTTTAAAAATTTTAAATGGCCGCCATTTTGAAACAAAACGGCGGATGAAGCTGGCCAACGAACTCGGTCGAGACATTGGTATGTACTATGTACATACCGAATTACATCGAAATCGGTTCATAATTACGGGAGTTACAGTGTGACATAGGTCAGATATATATATATATATATATATATATATATATATATATATATATATATATATATATATATATATATCAATTTTGAACGGAGGGTGGTTTCGGGGTCTGGGGGTCATGATCGATGAAAATATACCAAAATTTTTTGAAATCGCTTTCCTCCGAACGGCTGCAATAGGTAGCTTTTTGGTAAAGAAAGCTACCTAAAAGTAAATATTGGCACAGCCTGGTATAAAAGCTAAAAGTTCGGCCCGATCCCAGCTCGTACAAAACCTTGATTAACCCGGTCCAACTGAATTTCAACAAAATATTGATTTTTACTCCAATATGGTTAAAAATCGTCTCGTATGAGGGATTCTGACAAAAAATACTTATTTTAGCTTTTTTTCATGTTTATACTTTTCATTTTTAAGAAAACATGCTGGACTGCGATATTTATCTTTTAAATGTATCTGTATGGAAAAATCTTAGTTATCATTTAAAATCTAATCCACATTCTAATCCACATTCCATGGTGTGGAGACTTAAATATATGAAAAATGCTACAGCATAAAATTTTCCAAGACGGAATCGACAGGAAAGGAGAATATCCGTTATAGACAGGTTTCGTTCTTAGCAGGTACATAGTTTGTTGTAAATGTATTCTTTTCGCGCGTGTTATTATATTCATTTTGCATGGATCAACACATTTTTCAGTTTTACACATGATTCGTCTTAGGCAGGTTCTTTTTCACAGTTTCTTTTTCTGTGATTTAACTTCATTGCCTAGAGATACTATATGTACTATTCTTTAAAAATAATAAATTTAGCAATTTTATTGTAGAATAATGGCGATTTTTAAAAATATACATTTTGTGCAAAAACTGTTGGGCCGTGCCAGATTTTACTGATTTTTGTATAGGCCAGACCGGGCAGGGATTGGCCAAACATTTTCATACGTGTTGGGTCGGGACCGAGCTTGAAAATTTTGGACAGTGCAGACCTCTATGAAGAATGAAGTTCAGAATCTTGATTATCCCCACCAGTTCTTTTTTATTGTAAATTTTGCCATATTTTATCAGGACGTTTTCTTGATCCAATTAGGCCAAATTTTCTGTTTTGAAAAACCGATGATAAAAGATTAAAAATTCTGTATAAGATGCTCATCCCCAAGGGACTAATCCTCGATTCAGCCCGTAAAAAAAGAAGTCAGGCCGGACCGGAAAGAATGATGTCGAGCTCCTGACCGGCCCAAGCCTTCAGAAAAACATAAAACCCGTGCCTGACCCGGAAAGAGTGAAATCCAGGTCCGGCTCCATCAGACTGTTCTGAATGAAAATTGGCCTGCCAGGCACGGCCGGTGCAAACCTGTAACCTTATGCCCAAACTTTTAAAATTTTAAATGTATTTTGTATTTTCAATGTATTTTGAAAATACATGTATTTTGTATTTGGATATTTTAAAATTCGAAAAGTATTTTGTATTTTGTATTTTAGGTTCTAAAACTAATGTATTTTGTATTTTGTATCGAAAATGAATTTTCGATGTATTTTGCCCAACTCTGATCAGGGACTACCTGAATATAAATTTTTATTAAATTCCGTGCTTTAGTTCTTGAGCTAGAGCGCCCACAAAATTTGTGTCACACACAGACAGACTCACAGACAGACATTTTGTAAAAACACGTTTTTCGGGTTCTCTGACCCCTAAAACGTGTAAATCCGTCGAAAACCGGAATTCGAAAATTTTCATGAATCCAATACTTTCCTCTTGTAAAGATAGAAGAAAGTAAAAATTAAATAATATCTATCAGCATATACTTAGCTGTCAACTATTCCACTTTCTAGTTATCACTCCTTTTAAATAGTAATCTTTGCCTAATTTTAATGTTAATTAATTGCAGAATTCTTCGATTAAATATGGTAAGGATTATGATTCGGAAATAGTGTTAACACAAAAAAGGATAGTTTGCAGATACGCATTTTTAAGAAAAAAAAAATAAAATGAAATTTACCGAAATTAATATTTATTTGCTGAAAAATGGACTAATGTTTTTCAATTTCCTATAAAAGGTGCATATCTTAAACTATAATCGATTCCTTCTGATTAGCAGTAGCAATCTTTTGTGGTGAGTCCCTGAAAATCAGATTAGATTAAAAATTTGACACAGTTATCGGAAAGATTCGGTGCTTTTATACAAAAAAGGGAAACACTGCTTGATTGCTTTCTATCAGAATAACTATACATGGCAATTATATCTACTTACAAATGAAATTGACTTCGTAAATCTGCCGAGCAGAACCTTAGCATGGGCAATGTTCATGATACAAAATAAATAGAAAAACCACTAACGTGTCTTTTATACTCGTACGCAATAGAAGACAAAAAACCTCAAACTGATGCTCGTTGGCTAAAAACAGAAAATATTCTTTTCAGGTTAGATATGATATCTAAATATTAGAAAAAAAAAAGCCAATAAAAAATTACCCTACTGTCACAAAAGAAAATCGAACTGAAAGCAAATTCAGCGTTCAGTCTCTTGAGTGGCGCCGTATCAACACGTCGCCGACATAAATATGAATGTAATTAATTTGAAATAGAAAAACATGATTTCTGTTTTCCCTTCATTTTGATCAAAATAGCATTAAAATGATTTGAAATAGAATATAACACGTAATTTTGAAGGAGGAAAGGTTTTTTCCCCCCTATACATGAATAAATGCAATTTTGAATGTAATTGTATTGCACAATGATAAAGCAACATAAGCCCCAGGTTATGCACGGTTCCCATGTAAATTACCGAAAAAAGCACAAATTAATCGGCTACATATAACTGAAACAATAAATAAGTAAAACAGGATATAATTTAAAATGCAATGCTTAAAAAAAAATTAAAAGCGCCATTCGATTCCAAACCAATTTAATAGTCACGCCTATCATTTTATGCTTTTACGCATAAAAACGAGCCCATGAATATGTAAGAAAGTTTCATGTTGTTCAGGAGGTAAATATATTTTTTAGAACAACTTCAAACTGAATTACGTTTCATGGAAATTTCAATTGTATTTATTAGATTTGCTTTGAACAAAGAATAATCGGTCAAGTGCGAGTTTCACTCGCGTACAAAAAGTTCCGTACAATAAATTTAAGCGTTGACTTTGTAAAAAACTTGCCATTGTTCTATTATATATTTATCAATAATTGAATTCAATTGGAATGAAAAACGGTGACTATTTATCGTTATGATTCGCCTTACCTAAAACAAAGACCTTGTACAAAGTTTAAAGTTGACATTGTGACAAATGCGCCTTGAAAGGATGTTGCAAAGTTGCATCGCCGCCTTGATCTGTGATGCCTTTATCTAGAAAAGTTATTAATTAATATCTGCTAATTATCCAATATCCTTTTTGAAAATTATTATCAGCAATCTTTGGATGATTTCGTGACGATGAGTACCTCGAACTCCCCCTAATTTCCTCACTGAGCGCCCGCAAAGTAAAGTTTATGTATAACAGAAAAGTGCGATTTTCTGAAAAACTATATGACCTCTAGGATAATGCTGCTTACTTGCTTAATGACAAAATTATTTTGCGTTTGCGTATTCGGGATAGAACATAATACAGTGAAACCTCTCTGTAAGGGCTACATACCGTTCCGTCGAAAATTGGCCCTTATGAGGGGTGGCCCTTGAATAGGGGTGACAAAAAAAAAAACAACTAAAATAAGGAAATCACAACCTATGTAGGTGAAAAAATTGTTTATTAACATTTTCAAACTCTATACATATGATTGAAAACATTTTCTATTGAATTTTGTTTACTTTTCATAATTTTTTCACAGACAATTTTTTCTTTCTCATGATTTTTTTACTTTATGGAACAAATTACTTAAATTTGCATAATTTATTAATGCCTTAGAATGAGATATTAGTTAATTTATTTATGCTAGCGTTTTTACACACAAGTGCAAAAATTGTGCTTCAATATGCATTCACAGTTTTAGTAAATGTGGAATCAGTTTTTCTAGAAAACCTGTTATCCTTTGTGGGCCCACAACAAAGGGTCAAGTTTTCCCTCCAACCCAACCCCTACAGGTTGAAAGATCTAACAAAGTGTGAGGAACACATGTTTGTCGTCCTTCGTTGTGTTTCTAAATCCTCCCCATCGCCCCCTGCCTTCTTTGTTGCAAGTGCAGTTGTCTGCTGAACTCTTACCTTTTGGTTCAGAAATTCAATACACCTGTTTAAGATTTAAGGCACATGTGAAAAAAATGGCCTTTATGAGGGGTAGGTGCGGCCCCTAATAGAAGTAAATTTAGCATTATGTCTATGGGAAAAATTTTCGTTCCTAAAAATATTGGCCCTTAATAGAGGTGGCCTTTGAATAGGGGTGGCCTTTAAAAGAAGTTTCAATGTATTAATTTTCAGAAAAAAAAAAAAAAATATAATTGAAATCAAAAAGATAAAAAAAAATCCGAAAAAGAAGGAAGGGTTAAGCATGTGACAAGATAGAGATACGTTTTGACAATTATTATATAAGCAGCATAGCGGTTCTATATTTGCTAATATAAAACCAATCGTTCTAGGACGAGCGAAACATTTAAAAATGCACCCCTAATTATGATCTACGTGTGGTAATTGTTTAAATCGCATCTTACAATAAAAAAATTAGAATTCGCTCCGTAATTAGAGAAAATATTTTTCTACCTTTATGTATATTTACCGTATTACGAGCACCCCTTTCCTTGTGTCATGGTGCTACCATTAATTATTTGAACACATTTATATTTCTTAATTAAAGTTTGTTTGAACTGCTTTAAGTACAAATATAAATAAAGACGAACGCTTAAAAATTCGGGGAGATATGGTAAAAGCTAATTTCTCAGGAGGTATGCCATTGTGGTGGGAGGTAGCAAGCAGCTGAAGCACCCATTTTTTAGGGATGTTATTTACATAGCTGTCAACATTCCTTATTTTTAAAGTCAAACAAAAATATTTTGAACAAGAAATTTAATTTATTAAATAAAATAAAAAAGAACCCCATAGAAACAAGGCACATTTCATTAAACAAAATTTCAGGTTCAAAATTTGTTTATTTGACCTGGAGAAAACCCCAGAAGGTTGGCTTGGCAGGTATGTATTTATAGTTTTTGATTTTTTTTTTTTTTTTTTTTGGGGGGGGGGGGTTAGGGAGGAGGGGTTTGGGTATATGGGGCGCTAAGTGAAGTTCAGCACACAGGCGCCGGATACTTCTGGCGCGCCCCTGTTCCAAACTTTAAACTTTCATAGTTCTTACCTAATTCTTGAATAACTACTCGAACATCTTTCTTGTTTGTATCCAATGAAGAATATTATTATGGAATCCAAATAGGAAGCGAAAATAAACAATTAAATTTAAAAAATCAAAAAACCCGGCTGCGTAAAAAGCAAACTAATTAATTATTTCTCATCAATGTGAAACTATTTTTTTTTAATTCCTACTATTAGCTCACACTCTCGCTATATATATCTTGTTCAAATTTTCAATCGTTAATAAAATAAGTATTATTCATCCAATCAACTCAAATAATTTTTTTAAAACTTGTAGTGGATGACACTTGATGTTAATCCAGTTTTTTTCAAATATTAATTCATTAATTAAATTAAACTAATTAATTTTCAATAATCGAGAGAGCCCTCTCCTTGATCAAGGTATTTTAAGACCGAGTGAGCTCTCTTCTTGATCAAGGCATTTTAAGCGCCACTCAAGAGGTAAGAAGAATGGGAGAAAAAAAATTCTCTTATTGACCTAAGTAGGAATTGACTTGAAATATTTTTTTTATATTACTTGTTTATATTACTTACCTGTTTTTTTTATTTACTTGTATTGATGACTTTTAAGTTGTGTTTAATTGTTAGTTCCTATCTATAAACACTGTTTTGATGCGGTCTATAGATATCTATGATGGTTAGAGTCGCAGTAAAGTTAGAGATCCTACATACACAACTTCCAGGTTGTATAATATTTTAACGGAGCTTCTGACTACAAAATAGTCAATGAAACATCGTCTTCATTTTGAAAGACCTATCCAATGCTATGCCACTCAATAGGGTGCGTAATTTTTTTTTCGTCTCTACCGCCATTCTGTATTTTACGGCCGCCATTTTGAATTTATAAAAACAAAACTTAGCCTATAACCATCGGGCCATTAAGATGAATTGATAGAGTCCTCATTCATTAAAATCCATCCAGCCGTTGGGATGTTTCGAGGGCATAAAGAAATCCACATTCACACATACGCGTGAAACACATAACCCTTCTTTTCAGTCGGGTAATAAGGAGTTTGTGTAGAAAATTTCAATGTTTTGTACAATTTCTATACATAGAAGGTCCTCTAAGAAAAATTTTAAGTACAGCATTAATTAATAGACGTTGATCGGTTAATCGATTGGTACCAGTTAGATTTTTGTACGATGATTTGCGCTACATTACTAGGAGGTGTTTGTTTGCCGATTGTATATTTTTGCATACAATTTTTTATCAGTATAATTTATGCATAAAAAATATAAAAGTATGGTAATTCTAAAATCATCTTTTTTTCTTTCTTTATTTTTACATTTCTGTTATCGGCAAAGATTTCATACAATTTTAACGACGAAATGTCTTACTACTAATGGATTCTAAAAACAAGAAAATATGAAATTGCCATTCTGCTGTAAAAAATAAATGCTTCAGAAAAATGTACAAATGCCCCATTACATTGCTTCCCCAGCTTAAGATTTAAAAGATGATTAGCTCATTTGTAAAACAATTTTCTGAAGAAAGATTGTATTTTATTCTTGTTACATACCTAATAAAGATTCTTGCTAATTCTTTGCATTATATCCGATATTTATACTATCAGACGAATCAATTCCTTCGCGGACGGAGTAGAAGAATGTATTTGAATAAATTGTTATCACATGTAATTTCAATAAATTAAGTATTCCGAGATATTCAGATTAAGTCTTGAATAAACAGGTGAAGCTCTCTTAATGATATTTAAGGAATTCTCAAAGCTGTTTTCCTTTAGACGAAAGATATTTTCTTTTCGCTCTTGGGGTATAAAGGTCTTGCAGAATTTTGCTCATTATGTTAGAAATAATTTGCATCTTAGATCCGTAAAAATCGAATTATTAGAATTCGAGAAAGCTATTTTATTTTACTTGCATTTTTCACGCTATCTTGATTAAAGTATCATCATTATTTTACTGAAAGGTGTGGCGTTAAGAGAAATAGCAAGAGTCCATAAAATAATTATATAAAGGAGATTTTTATTTTTAAAAATACCGAAGACTAAGCATAAAATCAAAGCTATTTCTATAATATTTAGACTTCCAAAATAATAAGCAGATGAAATTTAATGCTGTCATATTTATCTATAAATACCTAAACAACTGTTTATTGGAGTGATAAGAGAAACTAATAGTTTATTATATTTTTTGTGGAATTTTCTATTCCTTAAATTAAATTTTCAGCGCAGCATAAACTTATGAAACACTTAATAATTAATAATGTGCATTATTACAAGTTTTGGCAAAATGCAGATTGGTAATAAATGTTTGAGACTGACTGAAAAAATCAACACTGCATGCTACCATAGATAATAAGAAGGGAATTTAGAAAAAAGAAAATGTATCTGGGGCATTCTCACAATCTTTTGGTTTTTAACTCCCTGAATAATATTTTTTATTTTTGAACATATTCTAGTGGGGTTTTTTATTTCATATACTGGAAACATTCTATTGCATGACTGCATAACAATATTAACGAGATAAATAAGTTTTGGACGATGTTGGGGGTCCAAATATCCAGGAAAACTCCTATACTGTCCCGTGCCCCTGATGCTTATTTTTAAGTTTGGAGCTGTCTGTATAAAATTGTTTCAATAAAAGTAATCCAGTGTTATTTTTTTCCGAAACTGGAACAATTGTTTTATATGAATATGTAGCAAAAAATCGACCTGCGCACATTTTTACGATTGTTATTATTTTTTAACTCTGTCCCTGCGTTTTAGATTCCTTACCGTCCCTCTTCTAAAATTATACAGAAAATCACTTCAGATGCAGCCACAGAATTTTTTTCAAGTTTTTTCTCATGCAGAAATATGCTAGAGAAAGAATGCCTAAAATTCTTTGGCAGGAAATTTACTGCAGAATATAAATCAGCATTTAAATATCAATTTCAAGCATCGTGATTTATGGGTAGTCTTACAGTCCCCAAGGTTTATTCCTGCACTTTTCGAGGTAAATTATTATTATTTTTTTAATTTAATCCAATGTAAATATCTAAAAATCAATGAACATTGTGGCTATCACTGAGTCTTAACATGATTTGCCTAAAAATAAGTGGTAATTTTCCTTATCGTCCCATCTTTACCATCCCTTTTTTCCCATTACCGTCCCTTTTTTCCTGTACCGTCCTCTTTTTTCCTTACAGTCGCATCTTTAACACCCCTTTAAGACAATGTTATACCAAATTTTTTTACTAAAAATACTACATTGTTATTATTTCTTATTTGAATGTCCTGTGGATACAATGGAAGTTCATTATAAGTAAAAATTAAGAAGAAAATAAACAGTTATAGTGATAAAATGGTAAGGAACATTAAACTTGCAAGTTTAACTTAAACATCAGTTAAATAAAATAAAAAATTCGCGGCTGACTTCTTTTTTCTTTATTTTGAATCATTCAGGCATTCGTCTATAAGTTTAAAAAAATTTTTAGAAAGTTTAATTTCACCAGATTTTTATTCCTGAAAGTCAAAAGATTGTGAGAATGCCCCATTTACTGCTTAATGAAGACTGCATCTGCTGCTTGATGAAAACTGCATCTACTGCTTAATGAAAACTGCATCTACTGCTTAATGAAAACTGCATCTACTGCTTAATGAAAACTGCATCTACTGCTTAATGAAATCTGCATCTACTGCTTAATGAAAACTCCATCTACTTTTTTGTTTTTCTATTAATTTATTTACTTATAATGAGTTAAATGTAACAAGCCTTTCAACTTAAATGATGCAAGACTAGGAAACTAGCTAAGAAAAACTTTACAGTCAACTAGTCTTATTACTTATAAATTGACAAGTCTTTGTGGTTCGTCGTCGGAATTTTTCACAGAAAAAAAAAATGGGAAAAGAAAAATTACAAAATAAATTTACGGCTTAAGTGTTGAAGTAAATATTGATTTAAAGTGCTATCACAACTCGTGGTGATATGCTATCCTTTTAAAATACTGATAATCTTATTCAAGGCTCATACTTTATCAGTTCCTATAATCTTCCAAAATAGTTTTTGATTTGCTGTAAAAGTCATTTATCATTCATTGAAATTCAACCAAGAGATTTGGCTGAAAACTTGTACTCGCTAATTCATCGTGCGGTCTGGAAACTGTTTTTTTCTGTTATTTATACCTGGGTGGTTCAATAATTATTGTCCCTAATGTATATAAAATATTTGTACTGCGATGGTTGATGTGGAATATCGAATCTTAGTCTCTTAAATGCCTATGTGCTCAATTTCAGAACCGTAGCTGCTATATTAACATAGTTTTGGAGGGAGGGGTGAAGTTTTAAAGACCTATTTTTGGGGGAGTTTTTAAGAAGGGGGTGAGGGTGAAATGCTGGTTCGGAGCTTATGAGGCTACATTTGGACAGTGGATGTGTTGTGGCTACATCACTATTATCCCGAGTCCAAACGATAGTAGTTACGTCTCATCCACTGTCACAAATCTAGCTCCATAAGCTAAAAATCAGCCTTTCACTCCCACTCCCCCCTTTCACTCCTCCCTCCAAAACTATGTGAATATTTCAGCTACGGTTCTGAAATTGAGCATATAGGCATCTCAGACATTAGGCTTCGATATTCCATAACAACCATCGCAATACAAATATTTTATATACACTAGGGACAATAATTATTTAACCACCCTCGTATAACTGTGTGCTTACTAAATGTTTTGTATTATAATTTTCTAACAAGGGTTGAGATGTCAGTTGGAAACCGAGACAATCCAAAATAAATTTCTGTAAAATTTGATTCATTATTCATTAATAATTAGTGCAGATATGGAAATTTTTCTTGGAAAATCTGGAGCTCGAAATCAATAATTGCACTCAAATACACAGAACCAATCGTATATTAATCACTCATAATGCGATAACAGATTTCAACAAGACTGGCTTTTAAAATGTAGACTCAGATGCAGCTTAGATAATAGATGCAAATAGGTGCAATAGATCAAATAGATGCAAATAGATGCAATAGATCAAATAAATGCAAATAGATGCAGGTTTTTTCATAACAAATAAATATCAACAAGTATTCTCAGTACAATCAGTCGTTCAAAGCTTTAAAAAATATATAGACACTTTCTTTAACGCAATTAATCTTTATCACAAATAAAATTCCACCTTAACCTTTGGAATGTCTCGACAACCGATAATGGCACCAGAATTTTTATATTCAAAGTTTATTAAATACGAAATGCTATATATACAATATGTACACTTGCTGAGAACTATATACACTTTTACTATAATTTGTGAACAACAATACTCCACCAAAACCACACATATTGTTTCTCGAAACGAAACTAATATTAACTCGGATACATTCCCGCATCCTACACATCCCCGAAAACCACTACTACTGCCCGGTCTCCTCTCTTCACATCCATTCACTTACCGTTGGGGAGACGATCTTCTCTTCACTTTACTTTAGAAAAAGGTTAAGAGGTTGGTTGCATGACAACCAAAGCGATATAAGTAAGCGTCCTATCTTAAATGGAAGAAGTAACCGCAAGATTAAAAGCGAGGTCACATCAATCAAGGTCACGCGCCACGTAGCGGATGGAGTGTGAACTACAGGTAAATACCTAACTGTTTTTTACTCACACCACTAAAATTATAAAGTTTCTTTCATTTTGATTAATAAATGAAGTCGATTTGATAAGGCGAAGAAAACCTCGTGGTGTCATGTGCATATGGATGCTCTTCTTGCTACGCTACTATTTAGCAATAAATGTGGCAAAACAAAATTCACTTCCGTGAGTGGCTAAAGATTTAGAAAATATGCACCGCCCTAAAAGCCTGCGTATGTGGATTATCACTCCGTCTGCAAGATGGCGCAAGTGTGTTAATTTACGCCCGATTCCAGCATTAAGTTTGCACGCTTACTTATATCGCTTTGATGACAACCTTCATGATTTTTTAAACCATACCATGTAAGGAAATTTCCTAAAATCGCAATAAAATATTTTTATAATTATGACGTTCGTCAGAGTCTAAGAAATGCATACCTTCGATAAAACGGGCATTTAACAATAGATCGATTCTAAGTACAATCAATTTACTAGTGTTAAAGTTTAAAAAAAAAAAAGAAACGAAAAGAAAAATATACTGCAGATTTGAAGCAGACGAAAAGCTAACACAAAATAACGCTAGTGAAGCAATTGGGGGGTAAATTAAGCAATAACAACAACAAAAAATAAATAAACCAGAAAAAATATGATAAAAACTAAAAAGGAAAAATAATTAAGTTAAAAAGAAATAAACACATTACAGAAAAGGAAAATAGTAGAAAGCTAAAGAAGATAAATAACTTATAAACATTGTTTTAAAGCAAGAAAATACGATGAATAAACATGCTTTGGCCACATAAATTAACTTCTAAACAGGGATGTTCAAAATACGGGTAAAGTACTGGGGTATATTAACTTAACCAATAATATAAAAAAAAGTTATAAAAAAAAACGAATAAAAATAGGCTAAAAACTAAAAAAGAAAAATAATTAAGTTAAAAAGAAATGAACACATCACAGAAAATCAAAATAGTATAAATCTAAAGAAGATGAATAATTTCTAAACCGTGTTTTAAAGCAAGAAAACGCAATGGATAAATATGCTTTGACCACATAAAATAACTTCTTCACTGGGATGTTCAAAATACTCCCGAATATAAATTAGCATATTTTATGGTCTACTCTAATACATTTTAAGTCTTTCTAATAAGATACTTAAAAAATTTCTTTGTCGTTACTATTAATTAGTTAGTTAAATAGCAAGTAAAATGTATTATCGAGCTTATTAGTAGCTAACTTTGATAATTATGGACTATAAAATAGCAAATCAAATTGTTTAACATCTAATTTTAGCAACACAATTTTTTAATAAAACATAGCAATTTTATCTTTCATAAATATGCATATTTATAAGTAAAATTTCGCTAAAGATACTTAATTCACTACTAAAAATATTTTACCTCTTGTTTTCAATCTCACACTCTCTAATAACAAGAAATAAATTATGGTAACGGCTTTTCTAACTGCCTATTAAGAATATATAAAGCATTTATTAGCAATAATTTAACGGTCAAATCCCATTTTTTTGTTGTAAGAAATTACGTTTACGTTACATGTCAAGTTATATTCTAGTAAAATTAAATTATTAGTAGCATAAATGCAGAAGACCATTGAGTACAAACACTTCATATAACGGCGTTTTTATCTGTTTTTAGAAAATTCTTTGGGTAATTTGCTTTATGTTTTATGCCCAGGAAATTATTTTAAGCACGCTAGGCAATTTCTTTTCCCGCGTGCGGCAAAAAACAAAATAGTGTTATATCTTTTGTATGAGTACGCCGCATTTTTTTCGCTTAACTTCCTTTAAATTACCTTATCTGCAAATGCGTTTCCTCGGATGTTTTAAAACAACAATGAAAAAGAGCTGTAAAGCAATGTTTTTTTTTTTTTTTTTCATTTTCCCTTCTTTGTAATTTGAATGATAAATTGCACGCGATTGTTCTAACATTAGTTTCGTTCAGTGCTAGTTCTTTGTTTTAAAATTTCCAAAGTTATAGAACGATAAGATAGAACTGTTGTTTATATAATATTTTACACTGTTAGAAAAAAAATGAAAAATTTATTTGTAATAAAAAATAAAAGATGCCGAAACCTCTTTGTAATTTAAATTTCGTTAATCTTTATTATACAATAAATAATAACAATTGATTACTAATATTCTGGAACTGGTATTAATACTGCTATAACCAATATAAGTAAAACCCGAAGGTTTTATTTTGGTTAATAGCTGTACTGTATTATACTTTTATTTATTACCAATTTTTCTCAGATATTATTTCAAACAATGTAAACAATGTATTCAATAAAGGACCCCATTGTTTGAAATAATACCTGGGAAAAATTTGTAATAAATAAAAGTATAATGCTGCTATAACTTGCAGTTGAAAATAATACAAGTTTATATAAATTCATTCATCGATATTGTTATTATACTGAATGAACTAAAACCACTTTACACGGAAAACTATATCTAAAATATTAAATAATAATGAAATTTAGATCAAAATCAAAAGCGACAAACTTTCTTTACTCAATTAAAATAAAAAAGAGAGAAAAAACATCTTTAGCAGAGAATGCATTTCAGTAATATTTTTATAGATACTTTATTTTACTCTATGTAATGTAGATCCTCAATTCTCGAACATACCAATTGTCGAACAATTTGGTTCTCGAACAAGAAATTCGGGAGAAATTTTATTTATTTTGAAAACAGAGAGTGTGTCTTTGCCAAATCGATAAACGTATCAAAAGTGACCGAGATTTTTACTTTATTTTTTTATGCTGCTTTTGTAGTTGGAAACGAAGCATATACCCATTAGATATAATGATCGCAGCGTTAATGAAATTCGTGCATTTTGAGAATAAAGTTCAATGAGGTTTTTTTTTTTTTTTTTTTTTTTTTTCATGTGTGCGAAGCACATATACATGCGATATAATTATCCCGGTAATTCATTTCTGTAGAGTAGAGCATACCCAATAATAAATATTATTTTGAATATCTCACTAAATAGACAATATGCAATGTTAAAATTTTTTTAATTAAAAAACTAAACCTGTTTACTGTTGTAATTTCTCCGACGTAAATTTAAAATGTATAATAATGTATCATGTGAGATGTAATTATTAACCATCTTCCTACGCTTGAAACATCTTTAAGAAATTATGAAATTGATTTTAATTTATTAAACAATTCAACAAATATTTTTAAAACTTTTATACCTGCAGTATACATGTCTAAAATAATATAATCTATATCTAATATATTTATATATAAAACTCGTATAAAAGGCAAGCAGAAACATGTCACCTTATTACAGATGTCTACTGATATTAAAAGTGACTTTAAAATATATTCAATTTTTATACACCCTAAGCTCAGTTCTCAAGACCCTTCTTTAACCAATGAAGGCCCTATTGTAGTTACCTTTAAAGACACTGTATTCACAGCAGTCTATCTATATAATGTCTTAGCCAAATGCTTATCATAAGATTCATAGTGAAGTACTGAATTTCTCATTAAGGTTAACTCGATAGCCGTCGCACATCGGTCTTTTTGCCGCCCATATAAATTACCTTCTCCTAATTCATACCCCCTTACAAATACAACGGAGAGCTACGATGTAGCTGATATTAAATGTTTCTCCACGATCATAGTAAAGTAACAAGACATCTGTTTTTTCTTCAGGTACATTTTTACAAGCAAAGTTGAAATTGGTGGAACAATCTTAGCAAAGATCACTAATGCCAGTTCATTTTTACTTTTTCACATTATTCCAAATTCGACGAATAAAATGTATAATTTAAGTAAACTGGAAATTTATAACTTCATTCAAATGTAATACTCGAATATTAAAAGCAAAATGTTTCTTATTTTGCATTTTCGGTATGCAAGGGGCCGGCGGCGAGCACGACTAATAACGACCGAGCGCGACTAATAACGTTCTGAAAAAAGACGCGACTACTCTCGGGTTAAATGAACAAGTTCTTACGGCAGTGTCCAAATTATCTGATTTTCTTTATTGCAGTTTCAGAAAATAACAGAGGATTTTAATTCAGATAAATGGAATTCATGTCAGGATTTGAGCTGAGTTCAAAATCTCTTTAGTGAAAAAGTTTAGAAAGAAAATTTTTTTTAGCAAAATGATAATGTTCATAAATATGTATTCTCCTACATTTCTTGGCGTTTTTATGTGTTTAATTTTAATTTCCAAAATAAACGTTAAAAAATTAGTTGACATCCGTAAATGTCATCCTTACAATCGCAAAGTTAATGAAAAAAAATTCTGCTTTGGACAGATTTACGCCAAATATTCCTAAATGAAGAAAAAAATTCACTAAAGGGTGTTTTTGTAAATGTTTTGATAAAATGCTCTTAGAAAATTGGGAAAATCTTCCGTGTCTTGAAAAAAAAAGATCTTAAATGAAAACGTATCATGTTAGCTTAAATTCAATAAAAGAGTTAAAATAAATCACTGAGATTAGTCAATATATGTGCAGACAGGCGTAACAGAAACAATTATATGCAAAGTTATAACAATGACTTCAGTATCTCCTTTATCCTCATGATAAAACAAAACTGAAGAAACTACCTGCCTAATATCGTTTTTATCTAACTGTTCTCGCTTGACCTTAGAAAGTACTCAGCTCGGAATGTTTTCCAACTTCTTGATCCCATTCATAATACGCTCATTAAAAAAATAAAATATGTCTGTTCTCTTCCTACCATAAGATTGTTGCTTTCTTAATTACCTACGATGGTATTTCTAGATACTTTGTCATTGTATTTGTCACATTTGGTTTGCAAACAAGTAATGACAGATAAGTTACTTCAACGACATGACCTTTTCACCTGGTCGAGGTCCTTGTACTATGAGATGATTAAGAAGAAATAATGCTGAAGTTATTTAACATTAATCATTTCCTAACGATTAATTAAGGAGGTTAAGTAATTAAAAAAAAGAGGAAGCTTTTAAATTAAATGCCTGAGACTTGCTAAAAAATGAGAGGGGTTATACAAATGCATAACTTTTTCGGGGAAGTAATTTCTATTTAACTCTAAAAATAATATTCAAGAAAATGCGTTTCACTGAAAAATTAGAAAACATACTAAATTAACTTTACTACTATATGCAAGTGTATTTTGATTGAGCAATCTTGATTCTGATTTTTTCAATACATTCAGCGGAATCTGCGTGCTATATGAGTTTTGCAAATCGTTGTTGAAGGAAGGTTAGATACCAATATTTTCTACATGTTAGTGGTATTACGGGAGGAGTAATAAGGATAATCACTCCTCCCAGGTTTTTGAAAATCCATCTTTTTTTCCACACTTTATACACGTTGTTCGTAAACAATTCGAACCAATTAAAAGGAATGATAATGTCCATGAAATAAAAACACATTTTTACAGCAAATCAGAGTATTTATCCACTTATTCTTTAAAAAATGCAAGGTGTCTTATTTCAGGACGAAACTAAATTTTTATTTCTAACTTTACTAATATTGAAGACATTATAGCGATCCTTTCAGTATACTTACTTTGCTTTCTATGAAAACAATAAAATCACAAAAACTTCTGGAGATGGCAACCATTCTCATACAAATAAAAATAAAATAGGAGCTCTACAATTCAAAATGTAGATGACAGACATTTTGTTTCATTGTTCGATTTAACAGTATACTTCCAGCATCTTCTCGTGATGTCATCAGATTTTACAGAAAGAAAAAATAACCTGTTGATATTTTGCTATCGCCAATCCTGCTAAAATTAACAGCGATAACCCGAGTTCGGCTTGAATTAAGACACTTGTATTATTGAAGGTATGAATGCATTGCCACCTTGTTTTCCTATTTAAAAAATGATCATCTTGAGGAGTACGACCACCCCTCATATTTTCTTGAAACAATTTTTTACACCCTGTATAAAAAACACAAAACATTATTCATGTCATCGGCAAATTTGAATGTTTTTGCTCCTCCCAGTCTCTCTCTCTGGAACAACCCTTGGTAGTTTAATACTATCTGTAAGAATAATATTGGGATCCGGGACCAGCGGCATGTCTCATTTAGGTTAACTTCATATTTTGACGGATGTTCTTGTTACTTGGTTTAGGTCTTGTTTTTAGAACATTGAATAAGAATCATACAACTGTGTAACCTAGTACTATGTAACATACATCCAAACTATATGAAATAAATGATTTAACATCCATTATTTATTATTTTTAGATGCATAAATGATAAAACAAAAACAAAAAATCTGAAAGCGTAGTTTTTTCGAACTAATATGAATTTTAAAAAATGTGAAATTTTATTTTACCCTAAAATCAAATTACTGTACACTTTTAAAATCAGAAAATCGAAAACATCAATTAAAATATTATTTATAATTTCAGTTTTAATAATAAATATTAAGATGAAGCAAAAACTGGAGAAAACTACCTATTTAAGAACATGTAAAATCTATTAAGAACGTTACAAAAACTCTAATGTAAATTAGATACACTCCATTGTGCAAGATCAACCGCATGAACTAACTAATTACTATTTTTCTCGGGTAGATCTTTTAACCTTTGCTTCCGTACTAATAATCAGCTTAAATAATACATGTTTTTTTATTGTGGAAACTTTACCTTTCCATGGTAAATGTAAAAGTAATAAATTATGAATGTCACATATTGGATATGATTAATTTTTCGATAGTAACTTAAGTAAATTTATAGCTGGGTTTTTTTTCGATAAATTAATTAACCGAACTAAACATGAAAGATAACGGGAAATGAGTAATTACATAGTTAAGGTACTGTTTATGTATGTAAAAGGGTGAGTTTTGTTATATCAGCTTATGTAATTGATTTAACATGGAAATATGCATATTAATATTTAAAAGATTTTCGAATTAAATTTCATAGTTGGTAATAGAAATAGAATATGGATATAATTTTTAGTTGTCAAAAGAAAATTTCTGTAATATGAAATTACCTTTGGGTGGCGTAGAAAAACTGTAATAAATTGATGCTATTTTTGTAGCTAAAAAATAATATTCATTTATTGTAAGTTATAGCATGGTGTAATTACGGGCTTGTTCATTAGCCATTATAAATGTGGTAAAATTTAATAAAACACCGTATATTCAAGCACATAACGTGCACTTTTGAAGCAAGAAAATTTATCAAAGCTTACAGGAGCATGTTATACGCCGGATTTAAAAATAAATGCTTAATAATTAACATTTCTATATTAATAGACAAGAGAAGACGCAATTATTTGAAAGAAAGAGAGTACGATTCCAAACCCTTTCTATCAGACAGACTTGTCCGTAGCGTATGTCCTCATCAAACTTTACAGATGCGTGTTATACGCCGGATATAAAAATGATTGCTTAAAAATTAAGCATAAAAATTAAATTTCTATATTAATAAACAAGATAAGATATGATTATTTAAAAGAACGAGACTACAATTGGATTCCAAACGCTTTGTGAGGAATCAATCAGATAGACTGGTCAGTAGCATATGTCCTCATCAAAAGTTACAGGTGCGTGTTATACGCCGGATATAACAATGAATACTTAAAAATTAAGCATAAAAATGAAGATTTCTATCTTAATAAACAAGACACGATATGATTATTACCCAACTGCCAAGAAGGATTATGTGTTTCACGAGTATCTGGGTATGTGGATTTCTTTATACCCTCGAAATATGCCAACGGCTGGATGGATTTTAATGAATGAGGTCTCTATCGATTCGTCTTATCCGTCCGATGGTTATAGGCTAGATTTTGTTTTTATAAATTCAAAATGGCAGCCGCAAAATACAAAATGTCGGTAGACACAAAAAAAAAATTTACGCACCCTATTGAGTGGCATATCATTGGATAGGTCTTTCAAAATGAAGACGATGTTTCATTGACTGTTTTACAGTCAGAAGCTCTGTTTAAATATTACGCAATCCAAACTGTAGGTAAGATTTCTAGCTTTACTGCAAGTCTGTCATAGACATGTATAGGCCTCATCAAAACAGTGTTTATAGATAGGAACTAACAATTAAACACAACTTAAAAGCCATTAGTGCAAGTGTTGTGGTTACTTACAACCACTGCCATATTTTTATTTAATTTCATTTAGAAAATATTTTTATTAATCTTTATTCATTTAATTTTAATATTCGCATTCTACAATTATTTTAATTCCTTTTTTTTTCAAACTTCCCCTGTAAGTTTTTCTTTCTGGCGTTGCATTTCGTTCATTTAAACGAAATGCAACGCCAGAAAGAAAAACTTACAGGGGAAGTTTGAAAAAAAAGGAATTAAAATAATTGTAGAATGCGAATATTAAAATTAAATGAATAAAGATTAATAAAAATATTTTCTAAATGAAATTAAATAAAAATATGGCAGTGGTTGTAAGTAACCACAACAGCAAGTAAATAAAAAATATATGTGAGTAATATAAAAAATAGTTTAACATTGATGAGAAATAATTAATTAGTTCGCTTTTCACGCAATCGGGTTTTTTTATTTTTTAAATTTTATTTACTTGTTTGAAAGAACGAGACTGCGATTACGATTCCAAACGCTTTGTGATGATTCAATCAGGTAGACTTGTCAGTAGCATATGTCTTCATCAAAAGTTACAGGTGCGTAGTATGCGCCAGATATAAAAATGAATGCATAAAAATTTAAATTTCTATATTAATAAATAAGAGAAGGCTTGATTATTTGAAAAAACGAGAGTACGATTCCAAACGCTTTGTGGGGATTCAATCAGATAGGCTTGTCAGTAGCGTATATATTCTCAATTTGCAATTGCTTAGTTTCTTTATCCTTGTACTAGTTATATTTTTTAATGCTCTTTATTGTACTTTCGTTTTACATATTTCATGACGATTTCTTTGCAATAAAGAGGTGCTTGTAATGTGGCAAATATTCCAAAAATTAGAAAAATACTCTCTAAAATCATAGGTGCGCGTTATGAGCTGGAATATACTGTACTTCTTTTACAGTAATGAAAAAAATATATTATTAATATCTTAATAATTTTAAAATGATTTTCTTAATGAAGCCTCTTTGTGTATTTAAACAGACGTACGGATCTAATCATGTACTAAGCTAAGTTTTATTTTTCATCTGCTTTATTTTTATGTTATACAGGATGACAATTTCTATCCTTGACCAGTAGCTAATACCTAAACCATTAGTTCTAGGGATAATGCAAAAAATGCACTTGCAAAAATTCTTCAAATCTTTTCCCTCATCATATGAAACGCCATTTACTCTAAAATAGTTATTTTTATAAAAAGTTACGAAATTTAATTTTTATAAGCCCTGTGGGTTACTTTCTTTCTTTCAAAATTTCTCTATGAGCTAATAGTAAAACAGCAAAAATTCTATAGCTAAGAAATACTGAATTATGATATTCTGAATTTCCTGAATTTTGAGGATTTTCTGACACAACTCGCTTTTTCGTTTCCAAACTTGGAATTTTTATTGTTTTACGTGTTAAAAGATTATGCCTGTTATAGAAAGTTTATGAGTAAGATTATGCCTGTTATATGAGATAGAAATTATGCCTGTTAAAACGGAAATCCGTCTTAAACTGAATCTTTCATCAATAACTTGACATTCGGTCTTAGATGATATATGTAATGCAGTAAAATCTATAACGGTGAAATTGCTAGAGGATGAAACAAAATTCAGTTTGGGAGAGATTTCCCACTAAACTGTTTTAATTTTATGATATTCTTACTAGAGGGACTGTGAAATATTTACGTCTAAGGCAAGGTTCTATTATGGACAGGACTATTGTTCTATTATTCCATTTTCATAAGTTTTATTAAACAAAACACAGTAAAGTCTATAAAAAAATGAATAGAAAGACGGAAATGTATTCCATCTTAGATAGGTTTCTTTCACAAGTAAATTTGTATTTTATTCCTTTTGGCAGAAGCTGAAACTTATTCCGTTTTACACAAGTTTTCTTTATAAGATTTATTGTATTAAGTTACACATGATACAAGCTAACGAATAGATGGAGGTATTAAATGGTACATGGTACTAAAGGAAATTAAAAATAATTTGTGGATCATGAAAAATCAAGACTTTTGGCGTCTACTGCAATGATTCCACCGAATGGATCTTGCAATCTAAGCTCAAAATCCATTATTCCTAAAAGGAAGCAAAAAGATGAGGGGCTGTATCCAAATATTGTGTATGCTATATTGGCACTAATCAATGGATATATGGCAATAGCCCTTCATCTTTTTGCTTCATTTTGGGAACAACGGATTTTGAGCTCATTCTATCAACGATAATTTTCAGAATTTCCAAGCTATGTTTTTGAGACTTTTACAAAAGTTGCTCTATATATTTAGCTAACACCATTATGCACATTATATTTTGATTGCGTTCGAGGCATGCGCAGTGAAACATTTAGTAAACCTGCTCATTTTTCATACAACTTTTACTATATTTTAATTCTGATTGCAGGGTATTGTGTACAATGTTGTTTGTCATATTTTTTGAAAATAACTTTTTTTTAGGAAAAACTTAAGAAATACTACCTATTGCAGTCGTTACAATGGTGCGACTTTTGAAAAATTCCTTCATAAGTTTTCATTATAGGACCCCAGGAACCCAAAACCACATATATATATATATATATGTGTGTGTGTGTGTGTGTGTGTGTGTGTATGTACTAAATTTTGTCCTCACAATAAAAGTCGCAATTATGCACGGATCGTCTTCAAACTCCCCAACAACTTTGAGATGGTTAATATCTCGGCGGGGATTGGAAATGGGCAAAATCGGTCCAAGGGAATGTAAATGGGGGGGGGGGGGGGTCAAAATTTTGAATACCGTCTTAACAAGATTCTGATAAAAACAGCTCTTACACAACAATGACAGGAAAAAATAAATATTTTTCGTTATAGCAGTTGCCAACAATAAAAAAAAACTATAAAATTCTCACCACAGCAATTCATTTTCTATTGCAAGATTTTCACGTGAAAAAAAATTAAATAAATAGTTTGACGAATTGAAAACAAATTGAATATTACGTCATAAGTTTTCTAGAGCCAGATTTCCGCATGAAAACTCAAAATGAAATAAATAGTTTGACGAATTAAAAAATATATGTATTGCGTCATATTGGAAATATAATGGACCTCAGCAGGTGAATATGTAACGTCTTGTGAGTTTGAAGAAACGTATTAAAACAGGATAAAAACCCGACTATTGAAATATTTTAACACTTTAAGGTTCTCTGAATTTGCTTTAGCTATTTTTAAACCTATTCCATATACATGCGTGTGTGTATTCGTGTATATTAGAATTTTCACAAAATGTTTAGCTCCCTAGAGCTCATTCTTAGTGAAGGAACTGGCTTTATCTCTAATCTTGATTTAAGTTTTGTTGGTGAATTTAGTGCTTAACTTCGAAATCTACCTCCGCTTGTAGGCCCGAGCCGGCAGGGATTTTAAATATTTTTTATATTAAGAACTCTGCAAATTATAGGCAAAAAATTTGGCAAAATTTGAGACTGTTTTTATGAAAACCTGAATTTCTGTTCGAGTATACATGCTATCCTCATAAAAATGAACACAAATTATTAGAATAAGCCACTTAATCATTATCTATAGTTTGAACGCTTTTACTGCATTAGTTTTAACGGATTATCCAAAAGATATTCGTTCTTTTTCAATTTGTTGACGGTCCCCTATGGAGTTTCGGGAAAAAATCTTCACGGAAATATATGACCTATGCTATACTGTTTACACACCTGAAGTTTCAGGTTATTTTTCATGTATTTTTCTAGATATCTAATAAAACGTCTGAAATCGCAAGTGGCCGGTCACCTTTGGCCATATATTGTACATTTATTATGTGTAAATTAATAAAAAATTCTTTTGTATTGCTTAGTGTCTTTTTATTTTTATTTTCTTTTTCATATGACTACATAAATAACAAATCTCTTTAATAGCCAGGCATAGAAATCATTTACCATCGTTTAATTATTGAAATATCAATTGAAATCATTGTTACCCTCTACATTGTATTAGATCATAGTACATGGTGAACCATTTCACATTCTCCCGCAAAGAGACCGAAGTATTACATTAGTTGATAAAATTTTGTCATAATACACATTATGTTATAAATAATTGTAATGTGTCACATACATTTCCGGCTTAACATGCTAAACAACATTACAATAGTTGGAATTATGTTTACGTTAATTTCTGACGTACTCTTTGATATCCTGACATTAATGAGATGTTTAGGTAGTTGTATCAACAGATTAAGTATCAAATGAGCTTCCTTTTTTCATGCTAGTTGTAAAAAAGGTTTAAAAAATATTAGTTATAAAATATAGTAAAACCATAACGCATTATTTTTAACTTAATTGATCAAACAAAATTAAAGATGGATTACATATATCATAATGGATATATCAAAAACAAAAACTTTTTTTTTCGAAGGTATGTATCCGATTCCTTCAGATTAAAGCATGTACCAAATTATCACAACCAAAATAGGACAAGCACCCTCTATCACCGTGCTTAAATCTTAAAGTCATGCATAAAAATTGCATTCTTATAAGGCTCCTCTTACGATTCCGTACACCTTCATAGTTTCTTATTTTTGTTTTTTCCCTCTCTCGTTTTTATAATAAAAGTTCATCGCTTTATGCTGAAAGACTTCTAGAAAAAGTTAAACATTTCAACAATGCTTTTAAGTCTGTCATAACAAAATACCAATCTAAAAAGATAAATGGGCATACTACATAAAAGTATATCATTGGCTCTAATTTAAGAAGTAGATGTCATTTAAAACACGAGTAAAGGATGTACAGCAATTTTATCTAACCATCTCAGTGAGAAGAAACGAATTAATTTTCATTTTATTGTCTGATTTTGTTGATTAAAACAATAAAATACATCATCTTAAAGGATTAGGGTTGTCAGAAATTTTTTTCGCTGCCCTTGAAGTCGTAAATATACTTTCATTGTTTCTGCTACCTTTATATATATATATATATATTTTTTTTTTACTTGTTTGACGTGTTGTCATTTCTTTTGAAAGCTTTGATTCTAAGATAATTTTCTGTATTTTTTTAAAACTCACAACTACGAATGTGATAGTGACAGAATGTGCTTGAAAATTATGATATTTTTCGAATAATTTTGCAGAATATTTTACCATAATATGAAATAATTTTAACTTTGTCATCTAAAAACTGTCACGTGTATAAAGGAATATGGTTTTTTTTTTTTTTCAATATCTGGCAGCTTTTGTTTTAACCACTATGGTACACCTCTTTTTTTAATCACCCGTTGCACACCGGGTAAATTTAGCCCAAGCTAATTTTCATCAAGCTACTCTCAAGCTATTCAAGGCCCTCTACTAGTTTACACAAAATGTTTAAATTTTATTATTGATTTTTTATGGCTTTTGGACTGTACTGTAATATATTTTCATTAATTTAAATCTAGGCATTATTTTAATGGAAAAAAATTTATTTAAACAAGATTGATTTAATAATTCTATGGTTTAAAAATGGCAATATTACTTAAAATTTGTGCTAAAAATTAAATTTTTAATAAATTAAAATTTCAAACAAAGTTTTAAAGTTCCTTTGTGGCACTAAAAGGCTACGAAAAAACAAAAATATGAATTGTAAAAAGGCGAATAAAAGTCTAAGAGCCAAAATGATGTACTCTCGAGCGCTTAAAATTAGTAGCAATAAATTCAAATAGACTTCATAATTCACACTGCATATATTAGTCTATGCACAGTCAGACTTCCTTATTTACATTACTTAAAATTTCCACTAAAAATTCAATTTCTTGATGAATTAAAATTTCAAACTCCTTTCCTCCAAACATTTGCTTCATTTTCGTTCATTTAAACTGCAAATATACATATAAAAAAGTTATGTATGTACACCTTCAATCATTGTGGAATTACACAGTCTATTTCTAAAAACACTTTTTATAAAAGATCTTTTATGTTTCAAAAGGCCCATTTAAAAATAAATACTCTATCAATCATAAGATAAGTTATGTCGAATTATACATCAATTCCCATATTAACACCTAAAATCATGAAGCATTAACATATCTCAGAAGTAACATGTCACATTTATATTTAGATTTGAAGCAACTCCTAAGCTGTTATTGCAGTATTCTTCAGTAATATGCATGATCCGTTACTCCCAAATAATATAACAAATCGATGATTAATTGCATACATAAATAAAATAATATATTTTTATATTTTTAATGTATTCTGAACAGAAGACCAGAAAGTTTTCTGATTTCACTTAAATGCCCTACTTAGTACATAAATAAAAGTTTTATAATTGCATTCAATATATATACTCGATTAACCGAGATCGGATTATCCGGGATGCGGATTAACCGGGACGGTAAAAATCTCAGTTTTGCATGCAATTTATTATGATGATGGAAAATAGTAAAATGGAAATTAATAAAAAGCACGATCGTTAAGAAATCATGGAAAGCAATCGGATGAAGAAAAAGAAATTCCTACAGAAGACGACGATACCACTAATTTTGCAGAGAAAAATCATAGAAGTTTTGAAAAAGTTATTCTGTTCTGAAAATGTAGGCGAAGAAGCAGTGCAACAATGGATTAACGAAGATTCGAAATTTTAATGTTATGAAGTTTTAAGTGACGATCATATGGTGTCGCGTGTGACTTGTTGTTCAGAGGAAACAAGAAATTTCGAAAATTGAAAGTGATGAAGAAAATTTTCTAACTCATCCAAAATTAAGTCAGGGTGACGCATTAGTACACAATGAGGCGTTACTTAAATACTTGGAAGAAGAAGATTAAAGCACACTTCTGAAAAAATGATATTGAGAAATTTGAGCATTAAAACTAGTCGAAGAGTAAATGATAAAGGTCCACAATCTTACTTAAAAGGCGACTAATGTAATGAAAAAGATGTCGCAAGTTTAAAATATACATTTATTTAAAACTTCTATTATAGATCTATAAAAGAAGTTTTAAATAAAATGTATATTTTAAACTTGTAACATCTTTTTTCATTACATTAGTCGCCTTTTAAGTAAGATTGTGGACCTTTTTAATGTTCACATTATTTTATGTTGAATGAAGGTGAAAAATTGCGTTTCGTCTTATGATAGTATTTGAAAACAGACCTTTATTATTTCATTCTTCACAAAGCAGTGAGGTAAACTACATTTCTATTTTTTTTATATTGTCTTACTAATTGTAAATCTAAATAACATTAAAATTTATGTTTATCCTCTTCCTTTTGTATTAACTAAATTATAAATGATCTTTTGTATAACAATTTGATATTTTCCATCCTTTTTCTAAAATCTTTCATCAATATTCACACAAATTCGATTACCCAGGAAATTCGCTTATCAGGGTCGAGGCATTTCCCGACCATCTCGGTTAATCGAGAGACTACTGTATTATGAGTATTATCATAAATAAAAGTTTCATGTAAAATCTTACACTAACAAATTTCAAAACTTACTTAGCATCCTTTAAATGCTCGAAATACAATTCTGAGCGTAAAGTATCTATCTAACGTAAAATCTATAAAGATTAAGTCATAATTATTAATATTTTATTTATTTATTTATTTATTTAATTGTGACAACATTTCAAAGAAGATTCTCCAAATAGAAAGACGAAGGAAAATTGAATATATTTGAAAGAAGAAATGAAGATGGCACTACATTAATAAAAAAAAGGGAGAAATTAAGATCTGATATTTTTTAACACACCGCGTAAGGCAAGGGCTTTCGTGAATATCGGGCTAAGACAGGCTTGAAATCTCATCTGGAATAACGTGACCAACGGAGGGAGCGGACGAGAGATCCGTTTTATAGGTTTTCTCACCAAAGAACATAGAACTCTAGGCTTTCTTTGAGCTCACCCTATGGTCCGAATAGACTTTTCATTCAACTACTTTCAACTATTGACGTCATTTTTGTGGCCACGTGGTTCTTTTCATATTTAATAGTTTTGGAAGGAAACGGCCGGAGATTCTGAAGGAGGAGAATCTTTCCGACAAATCATCTAATTTTCTTTTCATTGTTGAATCTCCCCATTCTTTTTTGAATAACCACAAACGGTTGGAAAAGAATAGGTTTTGATAGCTTTTCCCGGACGTGTTGAAAAAAGCAAACCAAGCCTTAGAATAATTACCACTGGTATTTCATTTCAACGGGATACGTGTTCGTTGTTGGTTGGGTATCTTCAACACTCCCATAACGTTCATCAATTTCAAGATAAAAGTAATTTCAGAGCTCTTTTTCTCAAACATTCATTTCTACACGAGCTACTAAGCTATAAATGGACTTTTAAAAAATGTCGTTAATAGAAGAAACTGTTCGAAGATGTAAAACAATTGCTATCTCGCGAAAATCAAGATGCCTCGTTATTGTTGTGTTCCAGCACATCAAACAAACACAGGGAATATCAGACTTGCTAGCGAAGAAAATCGATAAAATCTATTTCTAGAGATTTGGTACCAAACAACAATAGTGCACTTTGTATAAAATATTTCGAAAAAGAGTCAGTTATGTATACTGACGAAATAACATCTCCAAATGGGCAGGTGGATGAAATCCATGAAAACTCCCGAAACTGTCTGAGGACGGATTTTCAAAGATTTCCCCAGACTTACCAGCATACCTGTTGAAAGTTACTCCAGTAAGTAATGCAACAATTCAACCGAAAAGAAAAATGGAAAATTGGACGATAAAGATCTAAAAGTGATTTTTAGCTGGAGATAAAATCAATTCTCTCAGAGAAATCAATGAAGAACTGAAAAAACTGAAAAATTGTATCGATGGATTTTTGAAAGATAATATTAATATTTACTCTGGTGATAATAGTATAACAAGTAAGTCACGATTTTGGTACTTTTCGGTCCTTAAATACGGGACGATATTTTTTACATTTTCCCAATCTATATGTATATATGTCTTAGAAATCGACATGGAGATTATTGATTGTGGTACACAAAATGACAAAAAAAATAATGAAAAAGTTCGCCTTTGTCAAATCTTCACCCGCGATTTTCTCGAAACCGTAATAGCGGACGAACTTGATGTGCGTAAGTTTTGAACCTCCTCCCCCCCCCCCCTATGTAAATCATGGAACTAGGTTGTCTACAGTACTTCTCCTATCTTTTACTATCCTATGAATTTTGTTTCCGTCCCATCAGAGAGTTGACAAATGCGTATAATCCACAAATAGGTAAAACTAGTTGTTATGCTAATATATCCATATCGCTAAGTTGAAAACTAATTTTTTTCTAATTTTCAGTTACAGGTAATTTAAAGACATTTAAAGATTTCCTTAGTATTTTTATTAGATAATAAAACAGGAAATTGGATTTTCCTAAAGTTAATAAATTTTTCAATGAATTGGAAAAATTTAAGAAGAATTTGCATCGATTATTTAAAATTTTAATTTTAATTTATAATTTTTAATATGTAGACAACCCAAAAAGCAAAATGTGTGAATAGCATTTATCAGTAGATATTATTCCGTGTTAGTCGATACCAGTATGTTTTTTATACGATTTTTTTCTACAAAATCAGTAGACGTGATAAATATTTTTTTCCTTCTTACGACTATATGTCATATATTTTTAAAGGGGCAAAAATGTTAATTCACACCATGCAATGTACTTTTCAAACTTTGAATACTCCCATTTTCAACATTTTTAACCTCCTATTTTCAACATTTTTAACCTCCCATTTTCTTTTATATATAATGCATGTCTCCTAATCGCTTTGAGTTACTAGGTTTTTTTTTTTTTTTTTTTTTTTTTTTTTTTTTTTTTTTTCATAATCTAAAATTTCCAAGTAACTTTTTGGCATCAATTCATTTCACATCTATAATTTGTAGTAACTGTGATAATAATGGATTAAAAGTCTTAAATCTTCTAATGTATTAGCACAACTAATAAATATATTATTTATATGGAAGTGTAACACCCCCCCCCCCCCCTCTCTAAAGCAGGAAGTTTTTTTTTTTTTTTTTTGATTGGGAAAAATAGACGGATCTGCGTCTTTAGCGAAATATTCTAAAAAAATCTTTTGTTTTTCAGTTAAAAAATGGAAAACTGTATTTAATTTCTTGGTAACTGAATAAGAATATCTGCACATTAAAGAATAATATGAAATCACCACGAAAAATATGTAAACATTGTACTGCTTACATCAACGCAAGTCCTGAAAAATTAATTAAATTAATATTTAGTTTGAGAACATACATTCTATAGCAATTTAAAGTTACATATATTATTAATTGTTAAATTTTTGATAACGTATTTATATTTCTATTATTGATATATAGAAACAATGAGTTATTATGCATTCGATCCCTAAAATGTTATTTTTTTTCTTAGAAATTTTAAATATAAATGTTAGTAATTTTTTCAACGTTAAATATTCAATCATATTTTCGACCAGACAAACATGTCCACAAAAGACTGTCATTTAAAGACAGGTTCGTAACCATAGGAACGAGTCATGAGTTTATTTAACAAAAAACCTTAAATTAATTAATTTTTAAGAAATTTTCCCTGCATCAAATACAATATACTAAAATTGTTATAGCATAGTGAATATAGTGTATCATAATTATCGCCATATTCATCATATGATATTCACCATGAAGATATTACTCCACCTACCCCCTCCACCGCACTCCTCGGAAATATTTTTCTAGTTACGATACAGATTAAAATCGCATGTGATTTTTGCAATTAAATATAAAATTTTATTTGACGCATTTGCAAAAAACTTTAGTTAAGAGAAATTTTACGGTAAACTTTCCTGGGACGAAAATTTTTTCATGGAAAGGAAAACACTCCGGTAGACAATTTATGTATGAGGGAAGGTACGCATGGCAGGGATTAAAAATATAACCTAGAAATCTCAATTTAAATTTGACAATTTTCGTATTTTATTTTATTATTTTTAGGTGCGTTGGTAATTATATAAATACGTAGCACATATAGTCGTTGTCTGGTCCATCCGACGGACGTCTGTCTGTCCTTCTGTCCGCATATAACAGCGCAAAAACTACCCATCCGAATGGTTTGAAGTTTAATGTATATAAACTTTGTAAAAGTTTGTTGCTTTATTTTAAATTTTATGAAAATCGAATAAAAACTTAAAAATATATCAATAAAAGTTCTCTTCATTCTATTAAATCCCTATAATACGTCATTAATTCAAAGATATACCATGATAGGAAATGATTCTAGGTTTCCATGGTGAATACGTCCTATTTAAGATGGAGTCCTATTATTTCCGTATTACTGAATTCAATGTATATAATCGTAATAAATTTTGTATTCATGCATTTTTACATAAAAGTGCAACAGCTATTGCACCAAGATCTGAATATTTATAAAACTAGTTATAGTCCGAATGCACCTCATTTGCTACGTTTAGCGTACAATTTCCTACTTGTTTATAACTAAAACAAAATTAAACTCTTTGTTGTAAACTGATATATTAAGTTTGATAATCTAAAATTTTGTTAAAAATGGGAAAAAAAAATATATTTATTTTAAAGTGATTTATGTTTCATTGATTTCAAATGAAACAACTCGGAGAAAACTTGGCTGCTCCAGAAAGTTATACTCCTAAGATTACAATAAATTTTGTATTCATGCATTTTTGCATAAGAGTGCAACAGCTATTGCACCAAGATCTGAATATTCATAAAACTAGTTATAATACGAAAGCACCCCATTTGCCACATTTGACGTATAATTTCAAACTTGTTTAATCTATACTCGATTCCAGCCGTTTCGATATGTTTCTCGGATTGTGGATGATAAATAGCTCTTTACATAGAACAAAGGTGTAGTTATTTTGAGACAGAATATAATTCTTAAACAAGTAGTTGACAAAGTCGAAACTTTTATTGTCTGTGTAATCTCTGAGTTCAAAGATTATTCTGGAAACTTAACTTTTTGTTATAGAAATAAATTTTAGAAGGGAAAGTATAAAAAAGTTGTATTCGTAGCAGGTCAAAGTTTATCTTTTTGAAAGTAGAGTGAAATAATTTTTAACTGAAGGAGAAAAAAATATCTGTGAAGAATACGGTGATCTGTAACAAAAAGATTAGCTTAAAAATTACGTTAGTACTATTTCGTTAATTTTTAGTTCATACCTCCTACACTATATAAGACGTGATAGGGAGCTTTAAAAAAATGTATGCACAACTTCACCCTCCGTTTCTGATCTTCGAGAGAGTGGACTAATAATGAAATATAATTTGTCCAATACAGGCGTTTTAAAATTCCATAAACTTTTGATTTTTATTGTCTATATCGCGAACCATTTGCGGAGAAAATTTCCTTGAGTTTATACAAGGGTATTTCCAGGATTTGTTGAAGACTGCGGTATTCAAAAAGTTGCTTTTTTTGCTAAGAAGTGGAGTTTTTTTACGGCTATGGGCGACAATTGTTGAAATCTGGTTTTTAAAATTTGTTATACGTTTTCTAAAATATTTACTTAGGTATCTTCTGTACCTTATTTAAAGATGAAGTTTTGTTAAAGTAATCTGGATGTGTTAATATAACTTTTCGAATGCAGGCGTTTTAAAATGCCATAAACTCTTGATTTTTAATGTCTACATCGTAAGCCATTTGCGGAGAAAATTTCCTTGAGTTTATACCAGGGTATTTGCAGGATTTGTTGAAGACTGCGGTATTCAAAAAGTTGCTTTTTTTGCTAAGAAGTGGAGTTCTTTTACGGCTATGGGCGGCAATTGTTGAAATCTGGTTTTTAAATGTGTTATACGTTTTCTAAAATATTTACTTAGGTATCTTCTGTACCTTATTTAAAGATGAAGTTTTGTTAAAGTAATCTGGATGTGTTAATATAACTTTTCGAATGCAGGCGTTTTAAAATGCCATAAACTCTTGATTTTTAATGTCTACATCGCGAGCCACTTGCGGAGAAAATTTCCTTGAGTTTATACCAGGGTATTTGCAGGATTTGTTGAAGACTGCGTTATTCAAAAAGTTGCTTTATTTTTTTGCTAAGAAGTGGAGTTCTTTTACGGCTATGGGCGGTAATTGTTGAAATCTGGTTTTTAAATGTGTTATACGTTTTCTAAAATATTTAGTTAGGTATCTTCTGTACCTTATTTAAAGATGAAGTTTTGTTGAAGCAATCTGGAAGTGTTATAAAGAATTTCATAATTTATGCTTGACGCATGATTTTTCTTTCTTATTTACATTTAAACGATCCGATATGAAAAAAAAAAATGCATTTATATTCTGAAAGAAGACAAGTTTGGACTTAAAGCGTCCATCTTTTGATATCTGAAAATGTGAGACAAAAACAAAAATTTTAAAATAATTTAACTATCATTATACTTCATCTAAAGCATATTGTTCAATTCCCACTTTTGGTAATTCATTTCTTATTTTCTTTTCTTTAGTTCTGAATTGCTGTGCAAATTCTCTTTTCTGTCAGGGGTGGTGTATAATTAAAGATTCCCCTTAATTCGAATTATGTGACTAGAAAATTGCTAAGCTTTGTTAGTGTCATCCGTTTAGAATGAAAATTTTCTTTTCTTATTCTCGTGATTGTTATCTCATTTGACTTTGACCTTACGCAACACAAGGTGACCCTCTCATTTGACGGTCACTCAAAGTCGGTGACCGATGGATTTTCGTGATTCATCGTAAGTGCAAATCCGGTTAAAGTTATGCAAGGTATTTGTTATCCATGCGCTTTTAAGAGGTTATAATGCACGGCTTTCCTCATTTGCATCAGAAAGAAATTGCCGAAGTTAACTATGACCCCAAACTTTCAATTTTTCTTTAAACTTTCAAACTGAAGAAGAGGACAGTGTGAACAATGATGATGCGTTTTGCCCGTTGGTGTCTTTTGTTTAGGACTAACTTGTACTTGAGTTTTCGTACACAGGATTCGTAGACAGTTTTGTAGTCGTTAAAAAATCAGAGGGTATACTCTGTAGGCACAGTTATACACTAGAGTTATGAAAGTTCAAAGCTAGAGTATACGCTATAGCTTTATTTGAAAAACAGAGAATATACGAAACTTCATAAAAATATCCAAAAGGTATATATTCGCATACCCTCCATTACACACCTGTTCATAGAGTGTTCATATGGGCATATGATTTCCTTATTGTGATAGAGGCAATGGTATTGATTATAGGTTAATACATTTTCTTAAGGTTCCATTTATTTATTTTTTACGTTTTGCTAGTTTTAAAGATTTAGTTGGACTGGGTCAACCCTCTACTGTCACTCCCTGCTCTGCGCACGCATATGAGGTTCATCAGGACAATATTTTAAATTTGCACTTCGTTTTTTATTGGTATAGTATATGTATTTTTGATATACCATATGATTTATTTACCAATCAGTAGGGTTGTGTGAAAATTATAAAAAAAAAGTGTAATTACGTATCTATCGTTTACTGGAGTTCTTTTATCTGCGATTGAGCTGTGTCAAATAATAGACCAGACGTTATTACCAAATGGGTGTCTCAATGAATTCTGTGTGTTGGGATGTCGGTCAGATGGTTCAATTGGAAGAGCATTCGCAATTAAGGCTGTTATCCACTGCTCTTCTTAACAAGCTCAAAACATTTTGACACATTTACAAATTCATTTTTTAACGGAAATAATAAAATTGGAAAGCCTGAACATGGTAGCGATTTGGAATCGAACTATGCTTTCCATTTTTTGATCAATAAATTACCTATTGAGTTATAAGCGATTTTAATCACGTGATACGGCATTTTTCTCCCCTTACTGACTGGATTTTCTTCTTTCGTTCGGAAGTTCGGTTCAAAAGGCCAACTTTGACAGTATTTCCTGAAAGATCTATTGCGTTTACAAGAAAACGGTAAAAACAGTTCGATGACATAGTTTCTGAATAACAACACTATCTAGTTTCATGCGTTTCCGAACAAAAATGAATTAAAACTTATGTCAGAAAGTTGACCCTTTGGAACTGAGAACAGCCTTAAAGTCGAAAAGGGTTCTTGCTTCGAATTCCGGTTTGACATATTTTCACTCAGTTGGAAAAATTACTATTCGTATTATTGGTATAAGTTGATATCCCTTTCTTAAATTAAGATATACATTTTTAGGTTGTTCTAATTAATGTTACATCGAAAGAATATTGTTGATACAACAAAATACCTATTGGATCATAATTAAACATGAACTTTTGTTGAGGATTTTTTTATAGAATTAATTATTGTAGATCTAACAAAAGATTATTTGCTCAACAAAATTTTCTGTCTGGTGGGAATTCTGTTGGATCAACAATGTACATTTTATTTCTATAGTTTGTGTTTTCTTCAATTTAATGAGATATATGATCCGAATTAATGATAATGCATAATCTAAATTAAATGTCATTTTCCAATATAAAAAAAGTTGAGACATAGAATTAAATTTTATCTTGCGACGAGTAATATCAAAACATTATTATTAACAAAACAATTAATATGCATGTAATTTGTAAATGTAATTTTAATAGCGTTCATTCTTTAAATATGAAACGACTATAGTTTTCTTTCCCTTTCTGAAATCTTTATGAACGAATATTTTCAATAGCTGTTTTAAAATTTTGCAAGTTTAACTCTTATGCATTTCGCCTAAGTCATTTTCTACCAATGATTCTCGAGCTCTCTGCATCCAATACGATTCCTTTAATGATTATGCTATATTTAATATAAACTAGATTGTACTCGGATAATACATTGTTTTAAAAAATCCTGTAAAATTAACAAAGATGAAATAATAGTACTTAAAATAAAATGGAATAATAAAATAAAAATTGTGTTTGAAAAGAAATCGAAAGATTGTTTTTTAATTACCATTTACTTCTTGTTAAAAATTTAAATTTTTCGATTTTTCTAAAAAAGGAGGGAAACAGTTTTTATTACCATTTCAAATTGACATTTTTTTTTTTCATTTTTATGGGGGGTTTTTTACAGCATGGAACTGTTGTGCGCAACTTTTATGTAGTTTTCATTGAATTTGTTAAAAGCTTTTATCAAGTTGTCATTTGTAGAATGCGCATATGTTTATACCACCTGATCATAAACAATAAATATTAACCAACCATCCCACGCATTTTTTTTTCGAATGGGTAATTGTTTTGCTATGAAATTGCATGTCATTTATATTTGAATAACTCTTCTTCAAATGATTAAAATAGTTAGGTTAAAAAATAATATATATTATTAGAAAAATGTGACTGATTTTAGAATCAGATTTGATTATTTATTTGCATGCGATGGAGATTACAAGCTGTTTTCAAGTCAACATTAAAAGTCTGCAAATATTAGAGCTATCAGATATATGAGTCGTTCAATGCACAAATCGATTAACTCCATCAAATGAAAATGTTCAGTTTAAACAGTTAAAGTTATTGTAACTATAAAAATATTGTATCTATATA
Organism: Maratus speciosus; assembly: GCA_963932465.1. Taxonomy (NCBI): domain Eukaryota; kingdom Metazoa; phylum Arthropoda; class Arachnida; order Araneae; family Salticidae; genus Maratus; species Maratus speciosus. The sequence goes on from OZ010791.1 coordinate 169,056,106, forward strand.
ATATTTTTTCTCGGGATATTTTGATTGAACTCATTAATTTTCTTTTAATCAAGGGTAACTTTTTATCACTGTATAAACATATGGAAAATTTTCATTGTTCCTTTGTTTAAAAAAACGCCACTTAAAATGGAGTTAGTCGAATTGTCTTTTGAACGCCTCATATTTGTCTTATTAAATTTGGCACCTCATGCATAGATTTTTGTAATAAAATGCACTTTGTGAGTTTGTGATATTTGACCAGATCTGATTAAAATCATAAAGCTATATTATGTTAAAATAGTACGGTAATACTTATAATAAAAATGGCAAAGTCGAATAAAAGTTTCAAAACACTTTCGACTCAATTTATGTGAAATAGTATTCAGTAGCATTTTATTAGCCTTCACCTCAATATAAAATTAAGTGCTTTGAGATAACATAAAAGTTCAACACCATGAAAATTATCTTTTCTTCATTATTATCAAAAAGATAAAATATCTGTAAACATCGGAAAGAAAAGAAATTTTTGAAGTGTTTGTTTATTTCAATTGTCCGATTTCGGCTCTTTTATCATTAAAATCAATCATAAGTATTATTCAGTCAGCATTTTCTTCAAAGCCAATTGTCGTCTTCACTCTTATTTATCTGTAAAATACTTAATTTCTTTTTCTGGGACCGATAAGAATATGTCAATTTGTGCATTGCCCTTTTTTAACTCTCCATTCATTATATTATTCTTTTCAAGATATCAATAACATGAAAGTCGAAAACACCAACCTAGTGATAAAATTCGTCTCCTGGATTTTAACATCGTGTACGTCATGTAATCCATTCAGTCTGTGATGCTCGAGAAAAATGATATATAGTTATTTATTTCTTGCAATGAAATATATCTTCAAATGCTTAGCAACATGATAAACGACTAGTTATGTTGGGCTTTAGAGGGTGAAGTTGTGATTATATTTTTCGATATGGAAAAATCGATGGCAGTTATCATGCAGTGTTAAAATGAGAATATGAGTATAATAATTTATAAACTTTTTTACCAAAGGTAAAACCGACTTCAAAAACTACCGCAAAGTAAAAATGGCTTCATTTATGGAGACTTATTTTAATCGCCAAATTTGGCGATATTTCTCCAAATGGCGCCAAGCTGGGTGACAACTTGATGCTAGCCTATATGAATACTTATTGTTATGCTTGTATGCTTATGATTGGAAAAACGGTCACAACAATGAAAGATAATTTGCGAGAAATCATTGATTTTATTGGTTTTTGTTAAATTATTAAAAAAGTACTTGGCCAGTTTTGATGAAACGGAAGTGGTACCAATTTGAGGGTATCCTCTTTCAATTAAAATAAAAATCCCACGAATCGGTCGCAAAGTTTCGGAGTAATCGATGAACATGAATAAAAAAATACATAAACGTCGAATTGATAACTTCCTCCTTTTCTTTTGAAGTCGGTTAAAAAGGATTCACACTTACATACAACTATTGCTGTGAAAGTAGTTTTTCGGGTATTTGTTAATAATATACAATCTATAACACTCCTCTCAACACAATCGACCTCAGTGGCAATTAACACTTTTGTCGTAATGTTGAAAACGGCTAATCTATGCGTATAGCGTGATTATTTCCTTTCTTTTCTCAAAAGAAAATTATCTGGTTTTGAAGGATGTAATAAGATAAAACACCTACAAACATAAAAAATAAATAAAAATTAATAATAAAAAAATAAGGAAATCAACTTAAAATGTACAATTTGTGCGCTATCTACAGTAATTGTATGTGTATGCATGCGAGTTGCGAGTGCATGTGCATTGCTGCAGATGCTGTAAACATATGAGCATATTTAACTTGATTTTCTTATTAAAGTAAGTTTTTATTTTGCTTATATGTGTCCGTTTTATTGGTAAGTCCGTATCTGTCTTATAATACCACACTTCTACATGTTATAAGTGACTATTTAACCAGAGGATGGTCAGGTGGGTGAACATTACTATGGTGAACATTTCAGGGCCTAAAATAAAATTATTTTTGCATCCAAGATGTCATTGCATACTAAAATGAGGAAGCTTTACACATTTGTAATTCACTTTTTTTGCTCTCTCTCTCTCATAGTTTTCCATATAGGGTCCATAACTTCAATATTTTGCCTCTAAGAACGTTGCAGTCATTCTGATATAAAAGCGCACAATCGTTTTACTATCGGTAGACACTTATTCAAAATTCTAGCTTTATCCGTTCGACACTTATTTCAAGAAAAAAAAACAACCAATCTGAGTAACAGCCAGCATTTTCTACAATACCAATTGCAATACATCTTCGTACTTATTCACAAGTGTCCTCACTGTCACTTCGAACTCTCACTATTCAGTCTTTTAACTGATTGTCAAGGCTTACGAAACTTCTATAGAATTTAATTCGCTATCACCCATATTATGAAACCTCACTGGGAAAACTTTTTATGGGGCACTGTTTACTTTTTTTAAAACATGCAAGCTTTGATTTTGAAATTTAGTTACTTGGCGTCTTAAATATCACCAATTATTTATGCACTTTACTGTTTTTTACAATTGGCAATTTTAGTTTCTATACATCTATGACTATAAGAGGCGTTGAGAACCTGAGTGGATTTACCCAAATTTTTGTGAAAAATGAGTTTGAAATGTCAAAGCATTGTTTTTCATGCCATTGCTGTATAATGAACTTTATTAAAAATGCTTTAATACTTTACTTTATATATATATATATATATATAACCATTAATTAAACGTTACCGACCATCATCAAAAACCGCATTATTGTGAATGATTGACAATAAAAATAGATGCCACAAACCTATAATATAGAACTGTATGTATAAAATAAAGTACCTTATACTTAATTACAAGAATTAATAAGGAAGAATAAAAAAAGAAGAATATGGATTCCGAAAAAAATTGAAAAACTTATATATTGAATTACGTTTTCAAGAGTACAGAATTCAATGATATAACCAAATTGGTTGTTTTCTCTGAGAAAAAAGCTTAAAGCTGAAAATTTTTTTTCTCCTGTACTCGAACAACCAATAGATCCAAAAGAATAGTCTCAAGATGAAAACAGAACATTATCAAATGGCATGAAATGGGAAAAAAAACACTACAACCCATTAAATATTTAATTATAGTAATAGAAATCTTACACAACTTACCGAATAAATTCCCATTAGATTTTCAAAATAGATTCCCGCACATGGAATCCATAAGCATGATAAGATTAAGGTGATTAAAACAGTTAAGTTAACACAGAAATTAAAACCTATGGATTCAGTTAATTCATTTTGAAATACCGTGATAAATACAATTAATATAATATAAATAGAAAATAATTACATTATTTAAAATACCTAAAAACAATTTTAAATTGTTTAATATCAATTTTATATATATATATATGTGTGTGTGTGTGTGTGTATACTATATATGTATACTATATATATATACTATGGCTTAATTTATTTTATTAATTCTGAACTTGTTCAAGCGATAAAGTCAGTTTAACAGATGGTCCAACGTATCTTGGATATCAAGTTGTCAATGCAAGAGTGGATAAAGTGGCTTAGTCCACTCTGACACTGTCAACTTAATCACCATATGTTCGCTGAAGAAGCTTGGTCTACCCTGGCATTAGTAAAATCGTCTTAAAAGAGTCTGAAAAAAATTTGCACAAATTTTCGAAACCATTGTTCTCTAAATCGCAACTGGTGACATTGATCCATTTTATCTCTCAACACCTTATATCTGAATGAGAAACTTCATCCAGGTAGCATTTCTCGTTAAGGTTCTATTTTTAATTATCTTTTTTTTTTAATTATTAGATTTTAGCATAACTTTATGAGGATGATATCATGTTTTGTTTTAACTCTTTTTTTTTTTTTTTTTTTTTGCCGCAGCATCTCTCCAAAAAGACCTTACGTTATTAAAACTTACACAACCAACTCATCATACATATTCACCTTGAAAACTTCATCTCTCAGAATTGATAAAAAATAATCTCATTAAGTACATTACACCTTCTTTAACCTCCCCCTCCCCCACATCTGTCCCTTTCTGTCTCATTCGCTCTCTCATTGTGCTATATATTTATTTATTTTTCAAGCTATCGACCAAATAAAAGTCGAAAACACAAAGCTAGCGATAAAATTCATCTGGCGGATTCTAACTTCTAACCCCGTGTGCGTCATGTCATCCATTTAATCTATCATGCTCGAGAAAAATGGTATAATTATTTATGTCTTGAAATGCAATCTATGTTCAAAGGCTTAGCGACATGATAAGGGGGTGGTTATGTTGACCTTCAGAGTGAAGTTGTGATATATTTTCGCGATATCCTAAAAGAATCGGGGTCCTTAAGGCAATTATCAATCATGCAGTGTTAAAGTGAGAATATATATCATCCATTATTAATGCTTGATCGGTTAAATGGCGTTAATGAATTTCAAAATACTCTTTTAAACACTATATTAATTTTCTTTTTCTGTGTAATCTATGTCACGGTTTTAATAATGCAATGATTTAGGACTCCCATAGACTTGTTAAATTTTGATAAATGCAAATTTTGATTATATTTATGCAGATAGAACAAGTAGTGAGGGTAGTGAAATTGATGTGCTCTGCTGAAATGCGTGAAGTCATGCACCTGTTTTAACACTTTTTAATTAACATCCAGATTTATAGTTAACTGTTCCGCACACCTTTTGCATTCATGATTACATTTATGCCTTATTTATTAATCACATTGGGTTTTATTTAAAAATATCCTTTTCAAACTACTTATTCGGCATAATTATTCCATGCGTTGTTATCTTCAAAATAATCCTATATAATGTAAGAAATAATTTTTAATATTTGTCTTCTATAAGAGTAAATTTACTATATTTAAACAGTTTAACATTAAAAAATTCCAGAAATTTCTTTCCAGAATTAAAATTTTCTTTTTACTCATGGCACGACTTTAACTGGCTCCTTTTCTATATGGATAGTAGATTTCAACTAATTTCCGAGGTAAATTATTATTGTTTATGTATCACTTATTTTCTTATCAGGATAAAATTAGTTTCCAGCTTCCTTTTTAAATTTTCAAACACAAATTGATTTTATCTCAGAAAGTAAACAACATATTTTTTATTTATTTATTTAACACTCTAATGGCCACGGTAGCATTTATGCTTCCAACAGTGTTCTCGATTTAGTGAATTATTTTATTCACATATCCTGTATTCACACCAGAAATTTAAAATAGAAATTTTTGCTTTATTTAATAACAGATATTTCAATATTAAATAAATCGAAATTTACTATTTATATTTTTTGCTAAGAATTTCAATTCTCTAAATTACGGAATTTCTGGGCATTTTACCATAGGCATTAGAGGGTTAAACTGTTTTTAAAAGAAAGGTATACGAGGTGTGGCTATTAAATAACCGGACAGACGTCATAAAAATAGTGCTGGAAGTCCTTTTCTGTCAGCTTTTTGAAAATCACCGCCGCTTTTGCTTTGATAGATACCATACTCTGAAAGCTGGCCCCCCTCAACTCCGATTTTTTCTTTTGAAACAAATAGAAGTCACAGGGGGCTATTACGGGAATGTACGATAGATGATCAGACTCGGAGATGGTGTACTTTGTCCCGAATGCCTTCACAGACAAAGTGGAACGGACTGATGCGTTGTCCCAGCAAAGGATCTAGGATCCTTAATGTTGAATCTTTCATGCAGAATATGACGAGCATTTTCTTTGTCGATTCCTGTCAACTCAGTAACAGCTCGGATACTCAGACGACGATTTTCGAGAGTCAATTGACCATTTTTTTAATGATTACGCCCGTTTTGGAGGTGCAAGATCTTACAGGGTGCAAATCGTCGTCGATCGTTTCTCGTCCATCCTTGAACTTTTTGACCCACTCAAAAATTTGAATGCGCAATAAACATTCATGCCCATACACTTCTTTTAGTATAGCAAAAGGTTCTATGTCAGTTTTGATGAGAAAATCAAAAGAAATTTGAGGTTAACTCGTTGCTCAAATTGAGCATTTATAGTTTTTCCGACGAGTCACTGGCACACGGTTCACTCCGAGTATAAGCAGCCCGTGATCTTGACGATCGAACAGGGAATGGGAGTGATAACACATAAAAGCGTCAAGGAAAGTTCGACTGCGCCACGACTGCCATTTGCTGGCGACAGCACCATTCGGGTTATTCAAAACCACGCAATGTATACCCATGTAAAGATTTTTCTGACATTGTACATCCACAATAAATTTTTGGCCGCCAAATATTGGAGGTTTTTTAAAGCTTTAATACAAGTGTCTTTTTCTAAAATATAATTGGGTGTCATAAGATAACTGCTTCGATTAAAAACACATTTCGAAGTTTTGGCCTGCTGAATTCAATTTCGATGTGTTATTATGAAAGACGCGATTTTCAAACAAACTTTCTGAATAAAGAAGGTTCTTGTGAATGAAGAAGACCCACTTAGAATAATTTATCAGAAGAAATAATAATTTAGAATAATTTAATTTCTTCTTTCTGGTCAGAACATCTAATTGCCACGCTGCAGATCGAGAGTTCGACTCCCGACTAGGCAAGGTTCACTCAGCCTTTCACCGCTTCGGGGACGATAAAATGAGTACCAAGCTTGCTTGGGAACTAAACACTGAAGGTCCCGCGTTAACCTAACCACTTGGCCGGGACTTATGCTGTGCAGCACCTCGAGGCCCAGGGTCAAGAAAACAAGGATGGGCACAGTCGACCAAGACCCTTCATGGATTCTATAGCCACAGTTTAGTAGTTCTTTCTAGGAGCATATGAATTTCGTCCAATTTTGATGAATTTTTGGCCAAAATGAAAAGGTTTTTTTTTTACTTTTATTTGAGCAGTTTGAGCAGAATTATCATATAATTGTTACATTTAATATAATGAGTAATATATTTCTATTTATTTTCAATCTTTTTATATCCTACAGGTACAATGGCAAAGAAATGGTGGCAAATGTGGAGTTTGCGGCGATGCTTGGCACTTACCATCTCCTCGGCCAAATGAGGCTGGAGGCGTCTATGGCAGAGGAATTATAGTTAGGAAATATAAACCAGGACAGGTAATTTATATATTTTTTTAATGATATTTGAATTTTTTTCATAAACAATTTAAAACTTTTATTTATTTTGTCCCTAGGACGAATCTGATTGGTGTACGATAATGATAATATACACTACAGGAATATATTTTGAATTTATTGACTGGAGTGTTTGTTTGTAAACATGCCCTTTTCTTATCTAAAGTATTTCAATAAATTTTCTTCTCCCGTGTTCCAAATTGACGTGATGTAGAATATAAATCTTGTTTCATATTAGGTCAGTGTGATTTTGCATTTTGGAAATACGATTGCTAATATTTTCTGTCTATTATTAGTTATCTATTCGCTTAAAATATGTCTAATGGAATGCTCTATATGGAAAAATATCTGGTGTTAATTGGAAATGTTTCCAACAAAATTTCAATATTCGATATATATTGACTGCCAACCTTAACTAAATATCTCTGCTCCAACGTTAGTGCAATATTGACATTATAAGATACATTCTTTTAAGAAAAGTATACTGCAAATTAGGTTAGAAATATTAATTTTTAATGAAAAATTCGAAAGAATGCGAATGCTTACTAAGCCATAGGATTAACGTTGGAGGGGAAAAATTGACATCTGACTGACCTAAACCAAATGGTCAAATTGTTTATTCAAAATATAATTTGAAGGAATTTTAATTGCTTTTGTGACGAAATATCCGACGCTTTGACGACTGTTGTGGTGCAAGTTCCATTCCGATATGACAATTTGTTTATTTTTTATGAATTTTTATGAACATTTAAAATATTAACAAACGCTTGACACAACCGGTATTGGTGTAAAATTTGATCAAAACTACAGGCTTGCTGCTAGAAATATTTGAATTAGTATTTCTATTTGCTTAAGAATTATTTTTATTAAGTAATTAATCCGTTAATAGTTATGCAACATCTATTAACAAATTAAAAAATTTTAATGATTCTTATCAAATGAAAAAAAAATGGAAGAAATATACTCTAATTATCTTCGTAAAAGATTGAGTGACATGGTAGTTTTCAATGAATATCATATTAGAAAGAAAATATTTTCAGGAAAACGCTTACTTTTGATGTAAACATAATATTTCTGCAGCTGTCATCTTTTTAAATAAAAAATAAACCCTTAATAAAGGCTTCAATATAACAACAAAAGTAAATTATTAATTATAATGAATCACTTTTAACTACTTGATCTAAATAAAACTGCTTCATCTAAATTAACTGCTCCATCAAAAGAATGAAACTGAATATTATTTTAAACGTAAATTTGCAATAATATTAATTAAAAAATACGGTAGTGTTTGCTTTTACATATCCTTTATTCAAAAAGAGATTATCTAGCTTTAAGAGCACCTGTTATCGTTTATTTTAAGCACACTTTTGCTCATTAATAAATATAACCGTGGAATTAGAACAGAAGAATTATTTGAAGACATAAATTTCTATGTGAAGATTACAAGAATATTTTCTTTTTTTCACGTTCATCAAACAGTCTCTTAGTCTTGGCCTTAAAAATAATTTGCATTTCATCTTACCTCTTCTTTAATCGCTTAAAAGCGTTCTAAATTTACGCCTTGTCGAAAACAGGCTGTTCCCGAAAGCCTTACATCTTTTCGCCGTATTCAGAGATTTTAATCCTATAATTAATTATTGAGAACGCATTGAAGTGTGTGTTTGAGTTCCTACAAATGTAAAAGATTAATAAATTAATTCAGCTAATGTCTAAGAGTGTAGATATTTAAAAAAGTGATTATTCGTTCGAGATTTATTGAAGTAAGATTAAACTTGGAACAGAAACTTCTATCTTTTATGATAAAATGATTCACATTTAAAATCTTCTATCTATTTAAAGCAAGTTTACTTTTACAGTTACTTATTTTGTTTGCAAAATCGGTTTCCTTTACAATATAAATAAACACATATTTTGAAGTATGCGCATTTTGCGGTATGTTTTTTATGCTATGTAAGAATTATATTTATCATAATTTCTAAATTATCTTTGATTCTGAACTTCTAAGTAGAATTTTCTAGTTGCGGTTGAAACCATTTAACTATTTAATAATTTTATAAATGTCAAAATTTATAAACTCATTCAGCTAATATTGGACAGTGTAGATATTTAAAAAAAATGATTATTCGTTCGAGATGTATTGAAGTAAGATTAAACTTGGAACAGAAACTTCTATCTTTTATTATAAAATGATTCACATTTAAAATCTTCTACCTATTTAAAGCAAGTTTACTTTTACAGTTACTTATTTTGTTTGCAAATTCGGTTTCCTTCACAGTAAAAATAAACACATATTTTGAAGTATACATATTTTGCGGTATGTTTTTTATACCATGTAAGAATCATATTTATCATAATTTCTGAATTATGTTTGATTTTTTTTAACTTTATACAGAATTTAATAGTTGCGGTTGCAACCTTTTAAATACTTTATAATTTTACTAACGTAAATGCCTAATAAACTCATTCAGTTAACGTTTGAGCGTGTAGATATTTAAAACATCGGTTATTCGTTCCAGATGTATTCAAGCAAACTTAACACTTTGTATCCCAAATTATGAATTTAAAAAAAAAAAAACTATCTCCTCTAAACTTTTTTTCCTTGCATTACTTTAATAGATTAGAAGATATATGAACTAAAAATAAAAGATTCAATTTTTTTGTTGTTGTTGTTAAGGGGGCTGATCACTCAGCTTTTGATTTCCACTCACTAATGTAAAGTCTATGGGCTTTTGATGCATTCGTATATTTAAAACATCTCCACGGGAAATTAATATTTTTAACTTCTGTCTTTTGTGTACACTTCCTGAAAGATGTCTCTTTTTTTCTTGGTTCTCGAAATATTTCTAAAGTATAGACTTAATTTTATAGGAAGTGTCTTACTCACAGTTCGCCCTCTTTTAACATATAAAATATTAAATTCAGCATAGATTTTAGAAATATTTTGAAAACTAAGAAAAAAAAGAGACATCCTTTAAGATGAGTAAAGAGAAAAAAGATGTTAAAAATATGAATTTTCCGAGAAGATATTTTAAATATACGGAGGCATCAAAAGTCCATAGACTTATTACGGAGGAGAATGCCGAAGCTGAGTGACCAGACCCCTTAATTACGGCTAATTTCTTGATGTGGTACTTCGAAGTACCATTAGATCATAACGCTTGGACAAAAATCGAGACTTGGGGAAAAAAAACTATATCCAAATTTTTCTTATTATTTTAATGTGACAAATCATAGCTATATCTAGTGTATATATGTCTATGACGTGTATGTATATGACTAGATGATGATGCTGTTGGTGCATCATCAGTGAGCATTTCGACATCAGAAGAATATTCTACAGTTGTCCGATGGAAAGCCTATCCAAAAAAAAAATATATATATACTTTAAGTTGTAGAAAACTCAAAAGGATTCATAAAAATGCTAGAAGATATTTTTAGATTTATTTTCTAATTTGTAATTTTTTTCCATTTTGTTTTATAAAATTACAATATTTTTTCTAAAGATAAAAATAACTTTTTTTTTGTTGTTGTTGCTTTATTATTCATCAAAGTCGTACATAAATACTGCAATATCTTCCCGTGCATTGTATAAAAAACCACCCGTCTAGCACCCACGCAACCCTAGTAAATACGTAAGTTTTTATGCACCATATGTTACAAATGATAAAAGTCTAAGTAAAAATCCTGTTCAACGTAGTCTCGACGGTACTCAAAAGTACCGCTTTGAAAAGTGCTTCGCAAAGTGCTTGAAAAGTGCTTCTTATAACATATTGTCAAAGAGTCTTTATGATGTAATGGTTAAAAATTTCTAGCTATTTAAAGCAAGTTTACTTTTATAGATCCTTATTTTGCTTCAAATTCAATTTTCCTCATAATAAAAATACAGATATTTTGAAGTATGTCTATTTTGTTGTACATTTTAATACCACGGAAGAATCATATTTATCACTATTTCTGAATTATCTTTGATTACTCGAAATTTATTAATAATTTGATATAGTTATGGTTGAAACCCTTTAACTACTGTTGGAATGATATAGCCCAAATTCAAAAAATAGGTTATAATTTTTAATTCCAGGCAACATACAGAGCGCCAGGAGTATTAATAGGCAGGATTAAAAGGGGATTTAGAGTAAGTCAAGGGAAATGTATAGTGGAAAAATTCAAAAATATATACTTTAGGAAAAGTGAGTTGGAACATGATTATTATTAATATTTTAAAACAATAACATTTAAATCAAAGTTCCGAAAATAAAATTGTTCCCTGAGGACGGAACAAGCTTGTGAAATGTTTTTCGAAAAACACTTTCCTTATGAAAAGGTCCAGCTTAAAGTTAGCATAAATTCGGTGATATTAACAGTGGTGCAAAAGTTATTCCTACCTATATTAATTAAAAGAAATAAAATTACTAATACACAGAATGCTGAAATAACGATGTTCATAAATTCCTAAACATATAAAATTTATTTACATTAATTAACATATTTACAATTAAAAAAACGGAAAGGTTCAATAATAAATGAACATATAGTTTGCATGTTATTAATACTTTGTGAGATAACATCTAACTTAAAATTAATCATATATTTATGTATATTTTTAACAAAAAGAAAATTTGCTGTCTGGAATGCATTCTTTGATGCACAATCTTGCACACATGTTGAAATAACAAAAACAATACTATTTAATTAGTATAGTCATATTAATTAATAAAAAATTGTCTGTCTTCATAATCATAGCTTTTATTAGTCCTTTGAATTAAAGTTTTACCATAAATAGTTCGTGAATTGTGTTTTTAATATTCATTTCACAATATAGATGCAATACTGGGTTATTTTTTACACGTTCTTTATATGAGTATGACGAAATATTACCCACAACTACTTAATAAGTTAAAAAAACACAATCTAATTAATGTTTCTTTTTTTTTCATACATCATATACTTTATTTTTAATGGAACTTGATGATTTTTAACGCTTCTTCTTTATTGTCTACTCTTTTACATTATCGATCAAAAATATAATTAATTTCTTTAAAATACCGATCAATACTCTGAAATTAATTGCAGAAACGACAGCTTATGCTTCGCGTATTCAGATATTATCAATCTTATAATTAATTATTGTACCTATTGAAGTGTGCGTGTATATTGGTTTTCTACAAATGTAAAAGTTTAATGCACTCATTCAGCTAATGTTTGTGAATGTAGATATTTCAAAAATTTATTATTCATTCAAGATGTATTAAAGAAAACTTAAAACTACGAATAGAAATTTCTGTCTTTGATAGTAAAATGATTCATCTTTAAAATCTTCTAATTATTAGCAAGATTACTTTTAAAGTTACTTACGGGGTCTATCCAGGAAGTAATGAGACTGAATTTTTCGCGCCAAGCAGAAGGCCAAAGAGACGGAGTTTGCGGGCCATACATGTGGGGGGAGGCTGTCAGCTACAGAGTCTGGCCGAAGTCAGATGGCCTTGAGCCTTTGCACCGCACGGATCATTCGTGAAGCAGACACGTGTTTGAAAGTGGCGTTAAGTTTTCAGAATACAGAGGAGTGTTGAGCAGCGATACGCCATAAAGTTTTGTGTAAAACTAAACAAATCGGCTACTGAGACGCTTGCCATGTTACTAGAAGCTTAGTGGAAGTATTCTTTGTCCAAGATTCAACTGTTTTGGTGGCACAAAGCTTTCAAAGACGGAAGAGAGACGACGTTGATGACGAACAACGCGCTAGGTGCCCATCAAGTTCTGGAACTTCAGACAATGTGGCTAAAATTAAAGCGCTTTTGGACTCAGATCAACTAATTAGTGTCCTAAAGATTGCGGAGACGTTAGTACTTACAAAATCGATTCTGCATCAAATCGCCACGGAAGAACTTCAAATGCGGATAATTTGTGGTTCCAACAAATCCTTCGAAGTGACTCAGTTCCTGGCAAAACACAGCTTCCCCAACCACCGTACAGCCCCGATCTGTTCCCGACCGGAATTTTTTTTATTCCCTCTGTTAAACTCCAGCTTAATCCCTTCGGGACGGGAGCCTTTTGTGAAGTTTTTAATCTTTTGTCACCGTTTTTTAAAAACAGAAATTTGTGTCTTCTTGAATCGAGAAAATGCACTGATTAAATAAGGCAAATTTTACAGTAAAATTTTACTGGTGAGGAAAAACAAGGATTCTGAGCGCTTCATGCGGCACGTATACGTGCCGCTCGTCCCCAAGGGGTTAAAAACTCACCGTTTTGACTATCTGGAGCACTTGCAGGAAAACGTAACGCGCCCTCTGAACAGCATTCCAGTTGAAGACTTGAAGGTGCTAATAAATCGGGGGCAGAATCGTTGGCACCGGTGTATTAATACAGGTGGAGGTTATTTTGAAGAATATTAGGTGTGTGTAAAGTTATTGTGAAATAAACGAATTTTATGAGATCAGTCTCAGTACTTTCTGGACAGACCCTGCATATTGTTAACACGTTCAGCTTTTCTCATAATAAAAAAAAACACATATTTTGACACATGCTTATTTGGTGATATACATATAATTCAGAAGGACCGAATTTATCATTGTCCATGGGCACTGCAGAACAAAATTCAAGATTTTGGAACAGATTCTTTGTAGTCCGCTGCCAAGACGGCATTTTTTAAACATACACATATTAACATAAAAGAAAAAATGAAGACATTAAAAATTCTAAAGGAAGCTCTACATGCTTTTTACCAAAATGGAGAAGAATTGATCATGACAATGGAGACATATGTTATCTCGGCGGCTCCTTTCTCCTTCCCCACTGAGACATTTTTTAACGCATAACGGTAAAGAGTAAAATATAACTACAAATTGTCTCCCGTGGGGGTGGGGAGGGGGTTATCGGAAGCGCGCTAAGGATTTTAAAAGATTGCAAAAGTCGCGAAACATAGAACGCAAAAGGACTTTTTTCGGAGAATTAATATTTAAAAAAAAAAAAAATGAAAACGGCATTTTGATTAGAAATGTGCGGTCGGTTTTTACATATTTTGGTTAGTTCGAGGAATAAAAGGTTCGTAAAACGGTGGTTGGGGGTAATAAATTCGAGACTTCGGGTTTTTTTTTTTTTTTATTTATTTATTTTTTTTTATTATTATTATTTGTTAAATTTAATATTTTTTCGAACGGATTGCGGCGTTTAAAGCGTAAAAGTGCGAAATTTGTGAATATGCCGGTTTTTCCGTATTTGTACGGTTAGTTCATAGTGTGTTAAGAAATACGGTAAAGGAAAAGAACCGATTTTGCTCTCTGCTGGGTCATTTTGGAAATTTCGGAACTGAGCATGCGCGGCCGCGTTTGTCGAATCCCCCATCCCCCTCCCTTTTAAAAGAAAACAAACTTCGATGAGTTTTTAATTAATATCTTGGCTAATTATAAAAAAATAAATAAAAATCTGAGCCTCCGGTGCATCAGGACATGCCTTGGACTATCCTCATCCAAATTTTCAAACTGATATGTGTGCTAGATTCACTAGCTGTAGTACATATATACACAAATAAGTATCTTTCTTTTGTTAGTACAGAATCTAGCTGATTCGCCCGGCGTTGCCCATGCTTGTGACAGTAACCTTTAATAAACCACAAATTTGTATGATTTTATATCTTTAACCCGATTTTGTATGAATTTATATTTAAATGAAAGATGTTATCTTGTTTTTTTTTTTTTTTTTTTTTTTTGTTAGACTTGTTTTATAGTTTAAAAAATAATAATTCTTGTTGTCCGAACTCTCTGAAATTGTTATCGGTTATAAATATACCGGTTTAGTCATAAAACCTTTTGTTCCTTTTTCTCTTAATGTTTATTCATTTTAAATCATTTGAGAACATTTTTTTTTTTCAGATTAGTGAGAGAAAAAGAAAATTTAGTTAATTAAAATTGAAAAACTGGGAAAGGGCAATTGCCCTTCCCTTTCGCTTCTTTTCGTCGCCTGTATCATAGTTTCCGAAAATTATTTGATTACTACTTAACCAAATATCCGTGTAATATCTAACGCTGCCAAAATTTAACACTGGTGAAGAAACAAAAATTTATACCAAACAATCTACAATTATTTTTGCTGCTACGAGTCATAAGTAAAATTACTTGTTCTTGCATTTGAACATTACATTTGCATTTAAGTTAATTAATTTAATTAAATTAATATAAGATTTTTTCATATGATTTGTCGTGAGATAGGAGGTATGCAGCTATACGTATGCAAAATTTCAGGTCTCTTAACTTATACAGTTTGTGAAAACGAACTCTGAAACGGACCGACAGAGGAGTGAGATTAACCCTTTCAGAAGCAAGGTATTTGTATTCGTAAAATGATGAAATAATTGAATGACACCAGTATTTACGAGAAAATTTATCTGTAAACAAGTACAAGTATATTTTCGCGTACTTAATAAAAGTGAAATTTTCATTAAGAATTCGGGTGCCAAAGTGGCAATTCGGGATTAAAATTATGTGATGCCATACCGGTATCACCGCCCATCAAGGGGTTAAAAGGGTTTCGTCAGATGAACGAAACCCTAAATATTGATCATCTAGTTCACGCTGTTTGATGCGGATATTGATCACTTCCACTTGAACATTATATTGCGTTACAATGCATTTAAAAATTTGAACATTTAATCTCTGTCTTACGGAATTTTAATTTTACAATAAAATTCAATTTTTCTGTCAAGAAATTATTTTTTGATATTGATTTAAACCATTCATCCAATATTATTTTTAGGAATAAAAATACTTTTTAACACTTTCCAATATAGTTGATCAGTGTTTCGCTTTCCCTTTGTTTATGATTTTGCTTTGTCAGTCAGTTTGTTCGTGCTCTAACTTGCGTAAATTTACTCTGATTGACATGTAGTTTTTATGTATGAAGAGGCTCATTATAAGATGTTCAATGTTTAAAATGAAGTGTGTGGATTTAGAATTAATTTACAGTGTCACAAAAAATAATTCAGTTGCATTATGGTCTATGGGAAAAAATAGTTTGTGGTGCATTTCATTTAAATTGCTTATTTAGATATATCATTTCATTGTGTGAAAAAAATAAAATTTCGGTACTTACGTGTTATTCGGGGCACGAGATAAATCTCCAAAAACGGTTGACAATTGTCAATCTTGTTTATCGTTACCATCACGTTAAAAACAATACTTGAACTTTATTAAATACATAATATTTTAAAAGATTCTAAATAATATAAAATAAATAAATAAATAAAATATAATAAATGAACTATAAATTAATAACAAAAACGTTAAACTATAATAAGTAAATAAAATATAATAAAAGAGCTATAAATGAAAAACAAAAACTATAAACTATAATAAAAATAAAATATAATAAATAAACAATATAGTTGTCAAAAAATAAGGCGTAGTGTAATTAGTATAATTGGCGCCATGCTTCGCCCAATTATATCAGACCTGGTCCGGATAATATAGTGCGTCCCAAAAGTATATGGACATGCGATTTTTTCAAATAATAGTTCAAGAAATGAAGCCATAATCATCAAAAAAATAATAAGCATATGTAATCGTAATACAAGTTTGTGATAACAAAGAAATACAGTATAGGTTTTACAGAATTTTTGTAAAAAAATAAAAATCAAAAATAGGCTGTGCCAAAAATATATGGACTTTTCGAGAATTTTGCATTTAAATTCAAATTTTCGATCCGTTCCTTTGAATTATCATGAAAGCCTTATCAAGTATGGTCCAAAATAATGTTTGGAGAATGTGTGGCAGTAAAGAGACCCAATTCTGCTCTACTTGTTGCTTTAATTCCTGAATAGTAGAAAACTGGCGACCATGAGCATACAAATCTCGTGCAAGTACTCCCCAAAGGTTTTCGTATGGATTTAGGTCTGGACTGTTGGCTGGCCAGTCTATAACAGTCACTTGATTCTGCGTAAACCAATCTGTTGTTGAGTGGCAGGTATGAATCGACGTATTGTTCTCTTGGAATTTTCAGTTTTCCCTTCCTAAAATGTTTCCGAATGGAAGTAGATTGCTTTTAAGGGCATTTTATTAATACTCAGAGCACTGTTGACCATTAAGAAAAGCAATATTCGTTGTTCCATTGAAACAAATCGCGCCCCACACGATGAGATAATCCCCTCCTTGTTGTCGACTAAAGAACACCCGAGATTAAAGTCGCCGATCATGCCGGTGGTATACCTAGTCACTAGGGCCATCCAAATTGGTTTTGTTTTCGTCACTGAAGAAACACTTAACAATTCATCTTCCTAAGGCGTGTATTTTTTAGTTCAAAGAACGCGTGCATTTCTATGGTGCACTTTCAGCATAGATTCCGCGCACGTTCTGCGATATTTATGGATTTTTCATACCTGTATGCAACGGTGAACAATAGATCTCGTAATAGGAAACGCTGAAGTCTTCAAAATTTCACGAACAAACTTCTTTTGGATTGAAACAGCTCGAAAAATCTCTCTGGCTTGTCATAGAGTTACTTTTTTTGGTCGACCTAAACGTTGTTTTGCAATCGCATTGTCACTTTTTGATAAAATTTCATAAATTCCGTATCTGTTACTCTTTATGTGTTTAGCAATATCAGAAATTTTAACATTTGAGTCTTTAAACGCCAAATTTTAGCTATATCGGCAGCAGAGAATTGAACGTTGCGAGGCATTTTTCCACTATTCGACAATTGAAGAATGAGCAGTGATTTTATATTTCGCAGTGGGTACTTCACATGTACAGAACGCAGAAAATACAATTTCTTTTGATACGCTGGAAATAAAAGCAATTCTCTTCATTGTCCATATATTTTTGGGACAGCTTATTTTAAATTTTATTTTTTTACAAAAATTCTCTAAAACCTATACTGTATTTCGTTCTTGTAACAAACATAAATTATGATTCCATATCCTTATTATTTTTTTCGTGATTATGGCTTCATATTTTGAGTTGTTATTTCAAAAAATCGCTTGTCCATATACTTATGAGACGCACTATATGTAAGTACCAAAGTTTCTTAATAATATTTTGGTAGTATTGAAAAGTGTTTCATAATCTATGCCTGGTGCATTATTTTTTGTTCTTGTTTAATCATTAAATTGGGGTTTTTTTTATTATTATTGTTTACAAAAATTATGGCGTAATAATTCGTACAGACATTACTTTCACTCAAGCATAGCAAATGCTAAATATACAAGACATGAATAAATAAAATTCTGCTGCACCAAATTAATGATTAATTTAGCCTTACCTAACTAGAATTATGCAAGAACAATTAAAAACTCGTTTGTAGAAGAGCTTTAGTTGTTGGGATTAACGGACTGATAAATGGATTTAATTAAACAATATCTCATTATGCGTAAGCTCCTTAAATTGTTTTGAGGGATCAATTTAAATCTTCTAATGTAAAAAAAATAATAATTTTAATATTTTAAATGATCTGCAATGATTATGAACATATCTTCTGTTATGTTCAATTACAATCCCTGATTTTTAAAAATTTATATTTATTGAAAAGTGCGAATATAAAATCGACCTTATTGGCATTTTTTGTTTATATGTCAAATTGGCTAAGATTAATATTTACTTTTTTCACTTTTTAATTATTTCTATAAATACTTTATTCCTCTATGATAAAAGTAGGGCAAAAAATTGTGTATAAACTTTAGCAATATTTTTGATTAATAAAAAGAAAAAAAAATGTTATATGAAAGCGCAGTTTGCACTAAAAGCAATTACCAGGAATACGGGATTATTTAACAACACGAAGTTGTTGTAGTTGGAAAAGTCGCCGACAAGTGGTGCTAGCGCAATTGCATCTTCCAGAAATACACAAATGAGAATGATTATAAACGAACCGATTGATCGGCGCATCGTTTGTTCGACTGAATCATCAATCTGTAGTGTAAACATCAGATAATTTTCTTTAAATAATTTTGTGAACAAAATTTAAAAATAAAACTGAAACGAAAAAGTCCTTCCGGCCAGTGCCGGGAGGAAGAGGTAGCTTTCATATTCCTTATTTTAAAAAAGCCAACTTATATTATTGAAACACACGAAGCTCAATTTAGTGGAAACCGAATATAGGAGATTCAATACTAATTTTTATCAATACTAAATCATTATGAATGAGAATTTCGCGAAATTAGTCAGCTTTATCCAAGCTGCTTTTATTTAAAGTAACTTATATTTGGCTGCCAAATTCGGCGATTTCAAAGGGCATGCCATTTTAAGACAACATGGTGGATGAGGCTAACCAGTGAACTTGGTCGAGACCTTAGTAATTGCTGTGCACATGCTCACTCACATCGGAATCAGTTGATATATACGAGTGCTGTCGCAGGCAAAAAATCAGATTTTTCACAATGTCACCCACATTAGAAATTGAAACTGCTATATCTGAGCCATTTTTAAGATAAAGTCAAACAAAAAATGCTCCTGAATCCTTATATCAAGGTCAAATACTTAAGAAAGAAACCTTTTTCAATTTCTAATTTTTTTGCACCTCACTTTAAATATATATATTTTTTAATTTAATGGCCCCCATTTTGAAACAAGATGGCTGATGAAGCTGGCCAGTGAACTTGCTCGAGATATTGATGTATACTATCCACATGCCTGCTTCCATCGAAATAGGCGAATACGTGTGTTATCGCGTGACAAATACAAGATCCTTTCAAAGTGTTAGCCATGCTAGAAATTCAAAGCGCTATAATTCAACCATTTTTTAAGATATAAACAAAAGAACAAATTGTCACAAACAAAAACTGCTCCAGAATTTTTGTATCAAGGCCAAACACATAAAAAAAAATATTTTTCATTTCCCAATTTTTTAATACATTTTAAATTTTAAATTACATTTTTTTAAAATGGCAACCCTTTTGAAACAAGAGGGCGAATGAAGCTGGCCAACGAACTCGGTCGAGACATTGGTATGTACTATGTACACACCAAGGTACATCCAAATCGGTTCATAAATATGTCTGTTATCACGTGACAAAAATCAGATCGTTTTAAAATGTCAGCCACAATAGAAATTCAAAATGCTATAACTCAGCCATTTTTTTAGATATAGACGAAACAAAACCTGTTCCGAAATCTTTGTATTAAGGTCAAACATATAGGAAAAAAATCTTTTTCATTTTCCAATTTTTTGGTATCTCATTTTAAATTTAAAATTTTTTATTTTTTTTTTTAAATGGCCGCCATTTTGAAACAAGATGGCGGATGAAGCTGGCCAACGAACTCGGTCGAGATATTTGTATGTACTATGTACACACCAAGGTACATCCAAATCGGTTCATAAATATGTCTGTTATCACGTGACAAAAATCAGGACGTTTCAAAATGTCAGCCATGCTAGAAATTAAAAATGCTATAACTCAGCCATTTTTTAAGATATAGACGAAACAAAAACTGCTCCCGAATCTTTTTATCAAGGTTAAACACATAAGAAAAAATATTTTTTCAATTTTTAATTTTTTGGTACCACATTTCAAATTTAAATTTTTCTTAAAAATTTAAATGGCCGCCATTTTTAAACAAGATATCGGATGAAGCTGGCCAACGAACTCGGTCGAGACATTGGTATGTACTATGTATAAACGAAGTTACATCCAAATCGGTTCATAAATACGCCTTTTATCGCGTGACAAAATTCAGGACGTTTCAAAATGTCAGCCACGCTAGAAATTCAAAATGCTATAACTCAGCCATTTTTTAAGATATAGACGAAACAAAAACTGCTCCGGAGTCTTTGTATAAAGGTCAAATACATAAGAAAAAAATATTTTTCCATTTTCAATTTTTTTGGTACCACATTTCAAGTTTAAAATTTTTTTTTAAATTTTAAATGGCCGCCATTTTGAAACAAAATGGCGGATGAAGCTGGCCAACGAACTCGGTCGAGACATTGGTATGTACTATGTACACACCGAATTACATCCAAATCGGTTCATAAATACGAGAGTTACAGTGTGACATAGGTTAGATATATATATATATATATATATATGGATATATATATATATATATATATATATATATATATATATATATATATCAATTTTGAACGGAGGGTGGTTTCGGGGTCTGGGGGTCATGATCGATGAAAATATACCAAAATTTTTTGAATTCGCTTTCCTCCGAACGGCTGCAATAGGTAGCTTTTTGTAATGAAAGCTACCTAAAATATGGGACTACGAAAGTACCCCGTTAGACATCGACTTCAGCTATCCTATGCAAGAAATTTTATTTAATAACATTAAAATTCAAACGAGAAATTTGAAAAAAAAAAGCACACTCTGTCATTGGTTTAAAATTAGCTTGGACGTGTCTTAGCATTAGTAGTGTAAGGCTCTTATGAAGCAAATTTTTCTGAATTTTTACGGTTTACAAGTTCATAATAAATGGTTGGCGTGTCAGAATAATGCAACAAGGTCTAATACTCATCACGATAAATAATTTTTGTATAAGAAACCAGGTCTGCAATCAGTTTTTCAGTCAAAAATACATGTCAACCTAAGCCATACCCGGACTTTCGTTCATAAATCTAACAATATAGAAGAATCATTTAGCTGTATTATGAACAAACAAACTTTATACGTGATCATATTACAGGTAGTTCTAAAAGTGCACTATAATTTGTACAGTGCCAACAGGGCCGTGCAAAGCGGAGGACTAAGGGAGGCGGTCGCCTAGGGCGCTGAAATTAAGGGGGCGCAAAATTTATATTACAAACTTCATTTTTTCTTCTTTTTTCATAAAAAAAAAAAAAAACAGATTAGAAACAGATTAGTTACAGATTGGAAATTTTTTTCCCAATGAAAGCACGTTAATTTTTCGTTTCAAAGTTATTCCATTGTCCCTTACCCTACGCCCAAATACAAATTTATTAATAAGGACTTCTTTCTTTTCAAAACTTGTTTTTGTCTTAGTCTCTTTCGCTAACCTTCTCTTTTGTGAGTCTGTAATTTTCTTTCTGTGCTTGTGACAAAAACATTACTCTCAAACTAGCATGGGGTTTTCTTCTGAGAATACAAAAGTGTTGCAAACTGTTGTACTATATTATTAGATACATATTTTCTAAACCCATTTCCTAGATTCCCTTTGCAAAAATACAAGTTCAATTTCCCTCTTATTTATTTAGTTGTTTAAAGTTTCTGATTTAAAATTAAACATAAAGTATTTGATGTTTGATAAACTCATTTAAATCAGCTTCGATATGGCAAAGGTTAATTTCGCACATTTAAACAGATGTCTGGTAAAGTTAATGAATATTTATATTTGTTAGTGTAGTAGTCTAATAGATTAATACGATGGGAGGAATCGGATGAGTCTCTATTAAATATAAGCACAGAACCAATAGCAGCTTACTTCATCAATCAAGCTACAAATCACATGTTATCTGGATAACTGTTTTTATTAAGCGCTTTAAGAGAAACTTCATTTCAGCTTATGTGACGTGAGAGATGTCTCAATTTAATATTTTTTGAGATCTATGTAACGTATGAAATATGAATCTAAGTGTCCAAAGAGTATTTTTATGATGCATAAAGTGGCGGCTCGTGACTTCCTTTTATGGGGCACTAAATGCGTGGATGAAATTTTTATTTTTTTCTTACCATTATTTTTTAAGAATAATATTTTTCTTACTATTTAATGCCAGAATTTTCTGCCAATAAACAAGCCAATGACTTCTTTAAAAAAATAGTTTTAAGAAAAGAATAAATTTGGTAGCCTTGCATTTAGTGCCCCAAATAAAGCCAGTCAGGAGCCGCCGCTGGATGCATATATACTGTAGAACCTCGATTATCCGAAATAATTGGGACCGATCGTCTTTCGGAAAATCGAAATTTTCGGAATCGAGAATGCTTCAATTTTAAGGGCAAATATGTGCACTATTTCTTATAATGGTAACAAGTGCTTAATAAAAATAAATCAATAGCAAAACAGAAACAAGAATAAACTACCTGAATTTTAATTTTGAATTTAAGTACCTTTTACATATTTCACAAGGGTTTAAAACCAAGTTTTGTTTGTTGCAGTTTCGATTGCCTTTGCTTTGAAGCTTTATCACGAAGTTTTTTTAATACTATTGGTTCACTAGTATCTTTCTGCTGCTTTCTACATAAAACTTTATTTTTGCAGCATCTCTCTTCATAACACTAACCGCTGCAAGACCAGTGTCGTATTCTTGAGCTTATTTTGTCATGCTCTCACCCAATTCTACACGATTTATGCTTAAAGATTATGATTCGTTACTTAAAGTAATGCGGGATTTTTTTGTACACATGATACAAATGGAAAGTTTTACTCTAGTAAAAATCTCGTATGGGAGCTCAAGTTAAATTCAAACAAATTCTGAGAAAGGCGATCCAAAATATTTGTCTGTACTCGTAGTTCGGAAAAGACCGCTTGCACACGAGGAAAGTGATAGTTAAAAAAAAAAAAAATCTTTAAAAATGGATTTCCGTTAATCGAGAGTTTCGGATAAAAGAGGTTCTACTGTATTTAATTTATTGAAATTTTTGAAACTTTCCTTTCCAAGAGCATAATGTATGTGAAATATTTCCCTTCATTACTTCTAAGCTATTTATTTGATCTAGTATAAACTCATTTAAATCAGCTTCGATATGGCAAAGGTTAGTTTCGCACATTTAAACAGATGTCTGGTAAAGTTAATGAATATTTATACTTGTTAGTGTAGTTGTCTAATAGTTTAATACGATGGGAGGAATCGGATGGGTCTCGATTAATTATAAGCTGAGAACCAAGCCTACTTTATCAATCAAGCTACAAGTCACATGTTATTGTGATAACTGCTTTATTAAGCGCTTTAAAAGAAATTTCATTTCAGCTTATGTGACATGAGGATGTCTCAATTTAATATTTTGACATCTATGCGGATTAACCCTGCTGTTCTGTTCGGGTCTATTTGACCCAAAAATATTTTTAATTGTTTATAAGAAAAATGTAGCACCGAGATATTTTCATGAAATTTCATGACTTTGTTGATAACTAATGTAAATATGTACTCCTAAAAGGATTTAAGTTTATTTGGTTTTCCAAGGAATATTTTTTAGTTTAGTCTTAATGTATTGTTCGGGTTAATATGACTCAATTCAAAAAAGTGTTTACTTTTACTTTACTTTCATATTTGTTTGGAATAATTCAACTGAAAAGAATAACAATAACTGCTCTAACTTATCCCTTTTCTAAACTTGTTAAAAATTCGTTGACGTGTGTGTGTGGTCACGTGACAGAATAGCATTTGCAAGGTCTGGTCGATAGGATTGGAATGAGGCCCAAGTATTCGCGCCTGTTAAAACGCTGTGTTTCTGTTTCTAACTTTCTGCAAAGCAGTTGTCGCTGTGAGTGTACAGCAACAATGCGTCAATTACAAAAAATGACGAATCATAGAAATTTGAGTGATGCTGATATAGCTATGTTAATGGAAGCCTCTGACTGCGAAGAAGATGTGTCTCACAAGGGAACCACTTTTGGTGTTGCTCGCACCTAGCATCGAGACCTGGTGCGTTTTGTAGCCCTATGCATAAAAGTTAGAGAACCGAAAAAATTTCTCTGTTAAAATAATATTTTATATACTTTTTTATACTTTTTATTTTTTATTATTACATATTTATTTGTTTATTTCACGCCAAAAGTGAGTTAAGTCGCCAAATATGGCGCTACAATTTTTCCGCCCGCTTTATCCAAAGAGAAAATGTACAGAAACATATAACTAGAATTATATCAGATTGCGATTTTTTTTTATAAATGATATCACAAGAAAGAAATATTAGGTTTTTATTTTTTCTTTTCTATGCAGACGATAAATATATAAGTAATAAAAATTCTATAAAAGTTTCGAAGATCATTGAAAACTATTTTTTAGTGAAATACAAAATAAGCAAACTATTTTCTTATCGAAAACAACGAATGAAATAAAGTTTCGAATGTAAAATGAAATGTTGCTGTATTAAATAGTCCTTCGGTAAAAGTAATCATAAAGTAAATTAATATTTTTACACAATTTAGAAAATTTACTGTAGCGAAATAGGTCGGACATTGTAATTCCTAGCTATTACAAATTCAGCTATGACATTTGGCTAGGGTCAAAGCGATATAAGTAAGCGTCCTAACTTAAATGGGAGAGGTAACTGCAGGATTAAAAGCGAGGTCACATCAATCAAGGTCATGCGCCACGTAACGGATGGAGTGTGAACTACAAGTAGATACCTAACTGTTTTCATACTCACACCACTAAAATTATAAAGTTTTTTTCATGTTGATTAATAACTGAAGTACTTCTGACAAGGCGAAGAAAACTTCGTGGTGTCAAGTGCATCTGGATGCCACTCTCGCTACGCCATTATATTGCAGTAGATGTGGCAAACAAAATTAATATGTACGAGTGACTAAAGATTTAGGGGATACGCGCCACACTAAAATCCTGCGTATGTGAATTATCACTCCGTCCACGAGGTGGCGCAACTATGTTAATTTACGCCTGATTCCAGCATTAAGTTTGCTCGCTTACTTACAACGCTTTGGCTAGGGTTGCCGGAAAGCTCTACTTTAGAAAATAAACGTCAACTGTTTCCCGCCAAAAATATGAATATACAGTTGCAATTTTTCAAAATCAAATTCGTGGGTTTTTGAAGGAA
Organism: Maratus speciosus; assembly: GCA_963932465.1. NCBI lineage: Eukaryota > Metazoa > Arthropoda > Arachnida > Araneae > Salticidae > Maratus > Maratus speciosus. Next base: position 169,081,902 of record OZ010791.1, read on the forward strand.
TTTTCAAACTTTTTTCAATATTTTATACTCATTATTAACTAATTTTTTATTTTTAAATGTTTTTCTTTTTAAAAAATCCATGTTAATAGTTCGATAAGTGGTCTCGAAAATTGCATTTTCAGAAAGTTATGCTGCTGTATAATCAAGAAATATTATTTTAACAGAAAAATTTTATCGATTCTCAAACTTTATAATATAGGGCTTTAAAATGCACCAGGTCTCAATGCTAGGTGCGAGCAACACCAAAAGTGGTTCCCTTGTCAGTATGAAAATCATGAAAGTGATGGAACTGAAAATGAAAGTTTTGACAACGATTTTGATATTGATATTCAACAAATGTATAATATACAGAGTATTCAGTCCAAGAATCGTAAAATAAAATGGAAATTAGACCCTTTTCCACATTCTTCTCTATTAACGTCTGCTAATATTATAAAAACTACTCCAGGTGTTACATAATATGCAAAGGCAAGGGTAATAGACATAAAAAGTATATTTGAGACAGTTTTCAATTCCACAATTGAAAACGAAATCATAATAATGACAAATATCTAAGGGGAAAAGTGCATGGAAAAGAGTGGGAAAATATCGAAAGTGAAAATTTTCAAGCATATATTAGATTATTATTATTGTTAGCTGTCGTTTACAAATCAAATGGAAAATAAACAAAAAGCTTGTGGAATAAAGAAAGTGGCAGAAACCTATTTGTCCCTCGAAACTTTGTGTACCATATCGAAAGTTATTCGTTTCGATAATAAATCCACTCATCAAGAAAGAAGATATGTGGGTAAAATAGTTGCTGTGTGAGATATCTGAGAAAAGTAGGTAGAAATTCTACCAAAAGTGTGTTTTAATTGGGATAGAAAACTATGGTACTTTGTACCGTCGGGGCGTAAATGGTTAAACTATTACAACGGATATTTTTTCCTACATTATAATTTTGTGTTTAAAAATAGTAAAAATAACTAGTAAAAAATATATAAAGATCACATTTTTCACTGATATAATGTAATCTCAAAGTGTATGAAATTTTTTGTAAATAATTTAGTCTGCATAAAAATTAACCTTATCTTACTACAAGTATAATATAATTGAAATATTTCACTCTGTGTTTACTGTGAGTCCTTTAATTAATTAATCTCCTTTGAATCTGCTCTAAATAAGATAGTTTAATTTCGAGTAATTGAATAGATGCCCATCAAAGTTAATGAATATTAAAATTTGCTACCGTCGTTGTTGTTTAACAAATTTAGAATACAAGCGGAAACAGATGAATATTACGTTGGTTATACACGCAGAACTGGATAGTTAATCAATCAACTACAAATCAGATGCTATTTTGATAGTTTAATTAATAAGTGCTTTAACAAGAATTGCATTTGAGCTTAAATGATATTGGAGATGGCTCCGCCTAGTACTTTAAGGCCATCATGAGAGTTAATTAACTCATGTAAAATATTCATATTCTCCAAGAAAGATATTAAATGTAAATTCTGGGAGGTTATTTTAATAATATAACTATCATAGCTATCAATATTTCGAATGTTTTCAAATCAAATAGATATATTTGAAGCAGAAATTTATTTAATAAATTAAGTTAAACGACTTCGAAGTTGGTTGTTGAATTGTACCAGTGGATAAACCATGTAACAACTCCACATAACAAACTGGGTAATAAATGTCCTAGAACTACAGAGATAGTATCAGTATAAAATTACCACATAAAAAATACACGTTTTATAAAATACATTTTCTGGTATAAAATATTTTTATTTGACATGATAAAAACTGTCGTTGTTTAACAAGTTTATTGTACAAGCTGAATCAGATGAATATATGTTTATTATAAACACATAACTGGATAGTTCATCAATCAACTACAAATCAGATGCTATCTTCATAGTTTTATTATTAAGTGTTTTAACAAGAATTTCGTTTGAGCATATATGATATTAGAGATGGCTTCGCGTAGTATTTTAATGCCATCATGAGAGTTAATTAACTCATATAATATATTGATATTCTCCAAGAAAGATATTAAATGAAAATTCTGCGAGGATATTTTAATAATATATCTATCATAGCTATCAATCTTTCGAGTAATCAAATGCAGTATATACTCGCATATCGGCCGAAATATTTTGACCTAAAATTGTCTTTTAAAAAGGGAGAGTCAGCTTATACGCGGGTCAGATTTTGAGAGAAAACTACTAAGACACATATCTTTCTGTCTGGCGTAGGCAAATTGATGTTTGATCAACAAATCTTTTAAAGATAGATTGAGAAAAATCTGGATTAAGTGTATGTGTTCTCCAGATGCGCAGAAAACAAATGGTAGCAATTTGAAAAAAGTGGAAATCAATGTTACCGCCTCTTTAGTTAAAGAGGCGTGAATGTCAATTCCAATGGAAATTATTATGAAATCATTTAAAAAGTGCGGTATTCGCGGTGCTATGTGTGGCACTGAGAACGATTGACGATTTTATTTACGAAAGTGATGACGAAAATTCATCAGATCTTGATCCCGATTTTTTATGACGAAGAAGCAACGAGACGGGACTTGGAGATTTTGATGGGGAGATTTGGAGTTTAGTAGATTTGTTTTTGGAGATTTAGATAATAATTCCAAATTTGGAAGATACTTTGATGTTTCTTAAAGTTTTTTTTTATTATTTTTGCTTGTTTAGTTTTTTCATTAAAAATGAGATTTTTGTCTGAAGATGTATTGGATTTTTTTTTTCGCGAGTCAAGAATTTTAATAATATTGAGTCATTCAAAATAGGGAATGCGGCTTATACTCGAGTATATACGGTTGATATGTTTGAATTATAAATTTAATTTAAAAATTAAATTAAACGACTTCGAAGTTGGTTATTGAATTGTCCCAGTGGATAAACCGTGTAATAACTCCACATAACAAACTGAATAATAACTATCCTAGAACTACAGAGCTTGTAGCAGCATAAAACACACATTTTATTAAATACATTTTCTGGTTTAAAATATTTTTATTTAACTTGATAAAAACATAAAAATTGTCAACTCTGAACTATACAGCGCTATGGTGATGTGGCCGATGCTTTCACTCTTCGCAGCTCGTACGTAAATAAAGTTCAAGTATAAGGCATGATATCTTTCCTAAGTTCTTTATTAGAACAATTAAGTTAAGATAAAATAAAAATAAAATTACAATGAATTGTGAGACGCTCTTACTTTACTTAACAAATAGTACTTAGTAAATATTTACGCAAAATACTTACGTAAAAAAAAAACACTCCACATGAGTGTCTACAATCATATTCCATATCCACCTTTAAGACGTCACGCACATTATTATCCAAAATGCGTGTCTAACAGTCCAGCTTTCCTCGGTAAAACTCACTGACTCTTCCTTTTTTTTTTCTGTCTTGCCCCCAGTCAGGGACCTGAAGAGCTTCTCTCCTATTGGCTAGTCATGACTTCACCCTTTGCATAGCACTTGTATTTTTCATCCAAGCCCCGCAATTTCTCCAAGATGTAGAAATTTACACTTTCACACACCCTTGAACATTTCTCAAGCTGAAAGATAAACCTTGTTATCCTCTCCCTGACTGAATTCCTTTCAACAAGAGGCTATCGGACTACCCAGAAATATCCACTAATTGCCTCCCGGCCATTGTGTGTCGAAAGCACTATGTCACAACGCGCCGGTTTAGACTTCATATAAAAATATCATTTTATAACGACATTTTACAGTAAAATTGCTTTTACTTTAACAGTATCCTGTGAAATTAAGAGCATCCTTTTTCTATTGCAGGTCGTTCTCGCATTATAACTAAATTATTAAATAGAATATAGTTATTAATGTAAGTTCACCTTAGAAATTTTAGTACAAGAATAAAAAAAAATTATTTCATAATTTCAAGTTATTTTAATATCAAATTAACAATTTACGACTGGAAGCATAATGCAGATGAAATATTTTACTCTGATTCTGTTGTTCTTTATTTAATAAAGTAGTTATGTATGAATCAGTTTTTAAAACGTTTAATTCCGTGCACTTAAATATCCGTCTAGTACAATTAACCGTTTTCCTGAATATCCCGAGTTATATCGGGTTCGTATATACTAGAATTAATTATTATCCCGAGAAAACACGGGCACGGCCTAATTTGTCACTACGATTTGTTTAATCACATTTTTACTTGGTCTGAAGCTTAAAAAGAAAGAAAATATTCTTACATAATGTAATAAATTATATATTATAATAAATTATATATAATATTTGATTGGAAGTTTTTCAAGTTTTGTGATTTGAAATGCAATGACGTTATTGCAAAAAATGTGATGATTTTTTGCAATTTTTTTTCAAAAATTATTAAGGGAAGCGGTTAAGAAATATCTACATTCTCTACTATAGTTGTTCGACAAGTTTATATTACGAGTGGAGTCTATTGATTATGAGTATAGAATCTAATTGCGGCATATTTCATCAATCAAACTACAAATCAGATGTTATCCTGATAGCTGCATTATTACGTGCGTAAACAGGAACTTCGTTTGAGCATATATGATATAAAAGATGGTTCTGTGTAGTAGTTTGATGCAATTAACGAGAGTTAATTAACTCATCTAAAATATTCATTGTTTCTTGCAAAGATAAGAAATGTAAATTCGCTGGGATTATCGTTGATTTACCGTTATGTAAAATTATTGTTTTATTCAGATAGTTAAAAATAAAATTACTTTTACCTAAGCAAGATCCTGTGAAAGTTAGATACAGACAACATCTTTCTGGTTCAGATCGGCATCACATCTATCTATATTATAAAATAAAAACATGTCTGTGGTCACGCTGACATCATATTGACGGTGGCAACATCTGACCAATATATTTCGCTTTTACTTCTTTTATTTTAGTTCTAAGTATCATACAATTTCAGCTTTTATACCGTTAAAAAAGAAAAATGAAAGCGTTGTTTCAAATGTAATTTGTGTAATAACTGTGTCTCAGTTTATTGAGTTTTATGATTTTTAAAACAGTTTTCAAGCATGGTGCTTGGAATCCACGCCATTAAATTAGCCCGATTGCAGATGATTGGGCGTTTTCACTTGAAATAATGTAAATACTTCAGCATTTGTTTCCGGATAATATTCAATAACAAAATTTAAAATGCTTTTTAAAATAAAAATAAATAAATAAACACAAGTTTAAAACAACTGTAATCGAACTACGCGCGAAATATTTAGAATAAGAAAAGTTGCTTAAAATAGGGAAACCTGGGCGATTTCCTTGGCATACGGCTAACATGAAAACAATATCGTTTTTATTAAATTTAAAAACTTTATTATTTTAATACATAATTGATATTTTTCATATAAAACTATTATATATAAAACTTGGTATAGTTATTGTGCAGTCTAAATAATAAATATATTAAATATAAAAGTCTATTAGTCTTCATTTAAAAGTTATTTTCACCTTTGTTCTGGACACCGGATAGAAGGGTCTGTAAATCAAAAAGTCCACATTGGAGACACTAGTTATAATAATGTAATGCTTAAGTAGAAATTATTATTAATATAAGTTTATCTTAAAAATTTGAATTCAAGAATCCCAAATAGTTTTTATTTACATATAAAATTTAGAATGACAACATAACTGAAAATGTAATGCATCCAAAATATTTTACTCCGTATCTAATGGATCATTTATTTGGTGTGTTCCTAATTATATGAATACGTGACACCTATGATCGTTGTCTGGTCCATCCGTCTGTCTGCCTGGCCGTCGCTTCAGTCCGCATATAATAGCGCAAAATCTACCCAACCGAATGGTTTGAAATTGAGTGCATATAATCGTTGCAGAATTTTGCCGAGTCATTTCAAATTTCATGAAAATCGAATCAAAACTTAAAAATATATTAATAAAATCTTTCTTCCTTTTATTAAATCTACCATACGTAATTAATTCATAGTATCCCCATTATTGGTAAGGATTCTAGGTTGCCACGGTGATTATTCTATTACATCCTATCATACGTAATTAATTCAATGATATCCCATGATAGGTAATGATTCAAGGTTGTCATGGTGATTACATCCTATTTAAGATGGAGTTCTAAGTCCTATTACTTCCGTATTACTGAATTTGATATGTATAATCGTAATGAATTTTGTATTCATACATTTTTGCATAAGAGTGCAATAGCTATTGCACCAAAATCTCAATATTTATAAAAGTAGTTATAGTACGAACGCGCCTTCATTTGCCACGTTTGACGTACAATTTTCGACTTGTTTATTAAAGTAATCATGTATAAATCGTTTTTAAAACGTTTATTGTTTTAACAAACTTAAGTCTAGCAGAATTAACGAATATCCGTATTTGCTACTGTTGTTGTTCAACAAGTGTAAATAGTTAGCGGATTCAGAGTTTATTTCCTATAAATAAAGAGCGGAATATTTCATCATCTAAAGTACAAATGAGATGTTACCTTCATAACTGCATTACTAAGTGCTTTAATAAGAACTTCATTTGAGCGTTGTCTGTAAATAGTTTACTGTCATTCATAAGTTAGTTATCTAAAACATCCATTGTCTTCTAATAAAGTTATTAAATGTAAATTCTATTAAATAATTTTAATAATATAGCTGTAGAACCTTACATATTTGTCTTTGTAGAAAACTAATGCTTTATTGGAATATTTAAAAGTAATATTGTTTCTACTTAAACTAGTTCCCATTAATGCCAGACACGAGTAATCAGTGAGGACAAATAATGTCATACGCATCTGCTTTAATACGATAGGACTTAATTTAGAACTCGTAAACAGATGTATAAAGTTTTCTCTCATGTTTTCTACGACCGATGTTCACTAAGCTTGTATTTTGATCGAAATCATCTGAGTACCTATTAATTGCAAACGCAGAAACAATAGCGACATATTTCATCAATCAGTCTACAAATCGATTGTTATCTGATAGTTCTATTGTTAAATGCTTTAATAGAAACTTCAATCGAACATATTCAACATGAATGATGTCTCTATGCAATATGTATTTTAATGCCAGTCGTGTGATTTGATTATTGATTAAGTTGCGTAAAATATTCACTGTTTCTAACAAGATGTTAAAACTGTTATAGAAAAAGTATTTTAAACCAGTGGTTCCCAACCTTTTTTTGGCCGTGCCCCACGTAAGCATCTCTAAAATCATAATGTCCCCCCTCCCCTCTACATCATATAAATCTTATTACATAAGAAAAAACTCCTTTTTTTACCAGGAAGGATCCGAAAATACCATTAACTCTGATAAATGATTTCACATTCTTTAATTTATTGAAATCAAACTTTTTTTATTACAAGTATGTTTTTAACTTACTATGACTTTACTTTATGAATACAACGATTGTTATTGTTTTATTTTTAGGCATATTTGTTGTTTTTTGGCATCTTACCTCAAATTTTAAAGTGATAAATAGTCTACATTTTTATCTTCGTAAAATTTCTTGAAATTTCTCTCACATTTTATATTACATCTGATAGAATTGATATTTTTTATAATGGATTTTAGCACTTCGTTTAGTCACACGTAAAATTTCCGGATTCGCATTTTTATCCATTTTAAGTAACTTTTTTCTTTCCCCTCATACCATAACTTTTTTGATAGCGGGCATCTTTTTCGCATTATTTTTATTTGGGCAACATGTTTTCTCCGATTTTAAATTTTAAAATGGATATGTTATGAAGTATTTTTATATATTGTGTATTGTGTATGTGGTTTGCAGAACAGCCAGAAAATTTTACTTTATCCATAGTTACTCATTTCCTACCGTGATGCGCACGGGGTTTTATATCAATTTCATAAAAGTAGTATCTTATTTAGATAATTCTGAACACTTTTTAGATTAATCATGTCCAAATAGTCAATTTTAGACATACCCTACGAAATTCTATATGTAAATTTTCCTTATACTATGCGTTTTACTAAAATAATATTAAAACCAGAAAAATTAAAAAAAAACTTTAAATATAAAAAATGTGTCAAAATATTTAAAATAACATTTTCATAATTATTCCGGTGTCAGTGTATTTTTAACTTTTAAAAGGGAAGGCTTCGAAAATTTAATTTTTATTCAGTTATTTTAAAATTTTTTTCATCTATTATTTCTATTTTTTGACTACGACACTATTTTCATTAGAAAAAAAAGATAGAAAATTCCTTAGTAAGAAATCTGAAATTGCCCCCCTGTGGGGCGAAAGCCCGACGTTGGGAACCACTGTTTTAAACAATGCGAAACTTTCTGAGACATTTTCTGACTCATTTTTAAACATAAAAGTATGATACTGCAGGTACGATTATTGAAGTAATTTGTAATCGGACAGTTTTCATTTTCCAATACAGTGGATGATCGGTTAACAAACTTAATCCTTTCCAAAACAGTGTTCGCTAACCGATCATAGATTTTGTATTGATTTGTATGGGAAATCAATTAATTCGTTCTTAAAAACTAAATAATGTATAAAAAATTAATATAATTCTTCACTTTATAATAGGGTTAATATACGGCTTTATTTAATATGGACAGCTGATATTTCGATGGCTTTGTCCGTGGCGTGGCGTATTTAAAAAAAAAAAAAAAAAAATGACACGCCTCTTGTTAAATTTTTAGGATTACATTCATTGACTACGGCATTAAATCGTATCACTTTGTCACTTTGACCTTTCCAAAACTCCCTGGTTCTCTAAACGATCGTGTTTACTACAGGTCTGGATAAAGCTCAAGTGGAGCCTAGAGCTTGTTAATAATTTGTGAACTAAATTCCAATTAAAATAATTAATTTTCAATTAAAAATATTTCTTTACAAAGGGACACAAAATTTAAAAATTACTATTTCTAATCAATCTGTTTATTTTATTTTATTTTTTATTTTTGGGGGGGAGGGCAAACCCCGGATAACCTATGGATTAATTATGCAATACGTATACAACTGTTAAAATGTTCTCTAAGTTGACAATAGATGCAATTAAATACAGCTCGGAAAATCGGAAACATAGAATTGCTTCTTCTTTCTTTGTTTTGTGAGATGTTTGTAAATCGAACATAAAAATCTCTCGCAAAAGTGTTCGTTAATCGATCTTATCATAAACCGAACAGTTCGATAACCGATCCCCCACTGTAAATTGATTACAACTTGAGTTATAAGCGATTGTTGCCTCAGAACGATAGTTCTTTTCTTGTGCTGCCGCGTCCAGAAATTTCGTTCAAAGCTTCAATTTTGACAGAATTTTCTAAAACATCTTCTGTCTTTACTGGGAAAAAAAAAAAAAAAAAAAAAAAAAAAAGAAAGTTCAATTGCGTTGCGATTCATACAAATTTGATACTCTTGCGAACAAAAATCAAATAAAAAATGTGTCAAAAAGTAGCTAGTTTGGATTTCAGAACAACCTTATACACTAACCATGCATGAATATTTTAATAGCACAGTATTTTCTGTAGATAGGTAGATCGTAACATTACTGTTTGCTAGCAACTTTGATTAAAAGAATTGTTTATTTTGTTCTAGTAATTGAAGGTGATTTTTGAAATTTGAATCCACAATCCAAAATGAATATATATAAGAATGTATATAATAATATATTATGATAGAATATATATAATATAGAAATATATATAAATGAATTATATATACATATTTATAATGTGTATATATATATATATATATATATATATTGTAAAATTCCCTATTTTTCATTTCAAGTATTTAATGTCTCTAACCTATTTCACTGCATGTCTGCTAAGCCATTTATTTCATCGGGTAACCTCATTTGAATCTGCTTAGCTATGTCCCAGTTTTATTTTCTCACTTAAACAGATATATCTGGCAGAGTTAATGAATATTCATATTTGCTTTTGTCGTTTATTAGTAGGTAACACGACGGGCAGAATCGGATGCGTCTATATTCATTATATGCGCAAAACCAACATACTGACGCACTTCATAAATTAAGATACATATCAGATTTTATCTTGATAGCTGTATTATTAAGCGCTTTAAGAAACACTTCATTTAAGCATGTTCGACATGAAAGATCATAAATGAGTTAATAAAATTATCTAAAATATTTATTATTTCCATGAAAGATGTTAAACATTAACCTTGTATGAATATTTTAATAGTATAACACTTCCAGTTGATTTATTGTAATTTTATTGTGTCTTGTGTATTATAATATGGAAAATAAGCTCTTGAAACGTTCATGGAATAAGAAATGAAAGTTATTTTAATGTTAAATTTACTATTTTCTAATGCAAATGCATAATGCATTAGAAGTATTTCATTGTGCAATTTCTAAGACATTTATTTGATCAAGTGACCTTATTTGAATTTTCCTTAGATGAAGCACAGTTTAATATCGCTCACTTAAACAGATATCTGGTAGAATTAATGAATATTAATATTTGCTACTGTCGTTGGTCAGTAAGTTAATACGATGTCAAATGTAATGAATAAATCAGATGAGTATGTATTGATCGTATGTGCAGAAATAGCATAGTGACGCATTTCATCAATCCAACCACAGATTAGATGATATCTGTGATGATATATTATTAAGTGCCTTAAGGGTAACTTCGTATGATATGAGAGTTGTCCCTTTTCAAAAGCGCAATGTCATGCATGTGATTTAATTAAATTATCTAAAATATTTTCCGTTTCAGTTTAAAATGTTAATCAATCAGGCTGCATGAATATTGTAATAATATAAATTATAAATTAGTTCTCTAATAATATAATGATAAATTAATTCACAATTTTTTATTATTATAAGTAAAACAGCATCACTAACTGGCGATTTTCCATTGCAGTTACGTAATCTCTCCAAAATATTTCGTATCTGGTAATTTGATCCTTAATAATCTTATTTGTATCTGTTTAGATACAGCCAGGTTTAATTCCGTTTACTTAAACAGACATCTGGTAGATTTGCAGAATATTCATATTTGCTATTGTTCAGTAAGTTAAGTGGAGGTTATCCCGATACAGCTTGATTTTAAAGAATTTTCAGAATTTTTTCTTTCTTTTTAAATAATTCACGTAGACAAAAAGGGTTTTTCGCATTCAATTCTTTGTACTTTCGTATAAATTTGTGAATTTTTTTTTATATAAAAATGTTGCTATTTTAATCATTTAAACGCTTCCAACGTTCACAAAGCACGGCATGCACAGTAAATCACTTTATCTGATTGCGCTTTATAATAATCACCTGAAAACAACAAATTCACACATTTTTAAAATATATTGTATTAATTAAATGCTAAATTTCAAATTTATAAAATAAATCCATACTTTATCAAATGGTGGATGCTTGAATTTTGAGGTCAAATTTTGGTCCTAATACTTTACTTTCAAAACTGTTAAAAAAATCGAGGTTATTACAAATTTTGACTTTGATCCTATTTTAACTTGCAAAACACGAAATAATAATAACTTGAATGGTTTAATCTCGAGAATTGTACACTCAATCGAAAACATTTTTTTTTCGAGAAAAATGTGATTACAGTTTTCGATCGATTTTGTCATCGTAACAGCAATCTTTTACGCTGATTGTTACGAATTAAATGTACGTTGGAACAAAAAAGGTATTTTGAGAGCATATTTTAGACATTTTAAGGATTGAAAGATTGGAAAAAATAAAAAGTTGAAAATTTTCCAGGAGAACCTCTCCTTAATATGATGGGCGAAATCAGATGAGTTTATACTGATTGATGCACAGAACCAGCATAGATGGTACACTCAGCATTTGTTTCAAGAAAAATGCGATTGCAGTTTTCGATCCATTTTGTCAGAGTGTGACACCAGTCCATTACACGTAGTTTTACGACTTAAATATACGATTGAACAAAAAAGGTGTTTCAATAGCATATTTTAGTCATTTTAAGGATTCAAAGACGCAAAAAATTAAAATTTGAAAGTTTTCCAGGAGAATCTATCTTTAATATCATGAGCGAAATCATATGAGCTTGTATTGATTAATGTACACTACCAGCATAGATGGCGCACTCATTCAAAAACACTTGTTTAAAAAAAAATGCCATTACACTTTTCGATCCATTTTTTCAGAGTGACACCAGTCCATTACACTGATTGTTACGACTTAAATATACGATGGAACAAAAAAGAGTTTTAAGAGCCTATTTTAGACATTTTAAGGATTCAAATATGCAAAAAATAAAAAGTTTAAAAAAGATTAAGTTTTTTCGGGAAAACCTCTCCTTAATGTTTGAAATCAGATAAGTCTGTACTGTTTGATGTGCAGAATTAGTGTCCTATTTCATCAATTACGTTACAGATAAGATGTTATCTTGACAGCTGTGTTATTAAATGCTTTAAGAGGAACTTCATTTGAACATATGTCACATGAGAGAAGTTTCTATACAATATTTATATGTTCCCCATATAAGTTAATTAAATAATCTAAAATATTTATTGCTTCAATGAAATATGTTGAACATTAAGTATACATGAATATTCTAATAGTATAATCATAAATTGTGACTTTATTGTGTCCTATGTATTATAACAGAAAGAAATGTATTAAAGATTTCATGAAGTATTTTTTTTTTTTTTTTTTTTTTGCTTTAGTAGTAGTTAATATAATATAGTCGTAGTAACTTTAATACCACAAGACAGTATTTTTCCATTATAGAAAATGACAAGAAATAACACTTAAAACAAGCTGAAAAAAAAGCGATTTTAAAAACCAGTGCTAAATGAGAAATGACCTCGGATCACAGTAATACAGGTTTTTTATGCTTTTTAATTGTCTAAAAGCGAAATGCAATGTTTTTATTACATGGTGAATGCATGAAGCAATGAGAATTTTGTCAGGTGCTAAACGTTTTTAGTTAGGCTGTGTCAAATGCCATGAAGCGATTATAACAGCTTGACCAGTATAGGGACAAACCAAGCAGCGATTTAAAAAAAAAATCCACATTTTTAGAAAATGCAAAGAGTATTGAGTCATTTCCACGCATCGAAAAAAAAAAGCTGCAAATAAAATCAACATCAACCGGGAAACGGTTCAATACATTGTGAAAGAGTTTCTTGGATCCCAGCCTGTAAAAATTAAACAAAACCAGAAACTTACGGTTCCCAACAAAAAGGCAAGACTTCAAAAATGGTTAGCGTCATCGAAGCGGGCTATTCATGATCAGTGGCAAAATAATTTTTCAAACTTTTCACACTGGACACGCCTATTGGGCCATAATAGGCACAGTAGGCGAATTCCGTTGAAGGATAGTCTATCAGCCATTTTCAACAGACAGCAAAAGTTGCAGTTGGTTATGGTATGTGGTGGGATTTATTCTGCTGTCAAAATCGCTTGTTTTTGTTGAAGAAGAAACCGAAATCAAACATAAAACGTACCGTTAAAACAACTTGAAGAGTGATTTCCTTGCGTAGTCCTAATAGAACATTGGGACTAGAAAAATAAACCTTCCAACGAAATTCTGCTTCAGCGCACGGAATAAAAAGAGCAAACGAATGGTACGAGTCACAACTGCCATACTTCTTAAGCACCCAAGAAGGGCTTCTGTACTCTCTAGATCTTAACCAGATGTATTATTCTACTTCTTACTGAGAATGATTTGTTCTAAACCTCATACAGTTTGAGTCCCGGAAAATAATTCTTCAGGAGAAATGTGTGAAAATGTTAAGGTATGAATTGCGCTCTTCGTTGAAATTTTTTTCAAGATATTTCTTTTCTACATAAAAGTAAAAGGCAACAAATTCGGAAACTTGTAATTTTTCGTAACGCACAGATCTGTACTTTGTATGTTAGTAATCTGGTTTTGATATCTGTGGTTATTAAAAGAATAAATAATAAGCTAAAATGTTTGTCCGAGTTATTTCGTCTCACCCTGTAAAATTAAAATTTATTACAAAATTTATACCTCTGCACTTCAAAGATGTAATGTCGCAAAATATCTCACTCCATATCTACTATGTCATTTATGTGATTAAGCAATCTCATTTGAATCTGCTTAGATACAGCACAATTTAATTTCAGATACTTAAACAGATACTGGTAGTTAATGAATATTAATATTTGCTTCCGTCGGCGTCGTTGTTCAGTTAGGTAATACGACAAGCGGGATCGGGTTAGCCTATATTGATTATATGCGAAAAAGCAGTACAGTCACAGTGGCGCATTTCATCAATGATACTACAGATCGGATGTTATCGTGGGAACTGTATGATTAACTGCTTTAAAGGATTAGACCTAGTCATAAAATTCGAAAATTCGAATTTTGTTCCATCTCAAAATACCCATATGAACTTTAAAATGCTCACCGTTTTACTTAAAAGATGATAAAGGTAATAATAATAAAGATGTTAAAAGTTAAAAATATACATTTTTTTTAAATTTCCTAGTACTTTCGGCCTGCAATCCCGCGGCCATCTTCAGGGAATATTTTTATTAAGGGGTCACAGTACTCTTAAAGCTTCAAAATTTTCGAAATTTAAATTTTTTTTAGATGTTAAACTCCTATCTTTTCTGAATATTTTGATATAATTGTTTCCTTGAAATTCCCTTTAGAACAGAAGTTGTGGCCTTTAGAATTATACCCCCTCAATAGCAGAAGCGGCGTTTCCGAACTTCGAAGTCATTTTTCCCCAAATGATGTTTTGAGGCATAACGAGCAGGATATCCCAAAACCTTCTGAATATTTTTTCATGAAATTTTCAAAACATATGTTTTATGTTAGTCTGTATAAACTGAATCTAAAATTTCCTTTTTATTGATAAAACAATATATTTTTTAGGTGATTATACGGTCGAAATTTCCAAAATTTTGTATTAGCAAAATACAACTTTGCATTAAAAATTAAAAAAAAAAAATGCTTTAAATACAAATTTATTTAGGTTCAGGGTAATTATTATAATCTGAAGTATAAGTAGGCATCAAAATTTTCATTCTAGTTGCAAAATTTATTTTGTAATCCTGCGTGTAAGCTGTCATACCAATTTTCTGCTCGTCAAATGTGTGACAGTTTGGAGCACCCTATAAATGCTAATTCTGCATTTTGCAATTCTTTAAATAAATGTAATAAAAAAACATACTTATATCTTTCATCCCAAAAATCTTATTTAAAAATCACATACATATTTTAAGATATTAAATGTTGAAAATGGTTCTAGTTTTTTCATTTTTTTCCAATTTTAAGAATCCTGAGACCCTTTAATTGCTGTTCCATTCATTCAAAGGCATAACTTCTTTTGAAATTTCAAACGAAGTGACGAATTCCCTGACGGTGGACGCGAGATTGCAGGCTGAAAGTACTAGGAAATTTAAATAAAATGTATACTATTAACTTGTAACATCTGCATTATTAATATTTTTGTCGTCTTGTAAGTAAAACGGTAAGCTTTCTAAAGTTCATATTGTGTATTTTATTGAAATCAAGGCAAAATTATTGCATCTTGTTATGATTTTATTTATTCGGTTTTGTTTTCGAGTCTTTATCAGCTAAAGAGCAACTATTTATGATGCTGGAATATGTGATTCTATGTATGTAAAAAAATTACTAAGAATCCTACTATAATTATAACACAAAATTTTCGTTTTTTTTTTTTCAAAGTATTCTAAAACTACTAAATCAATTCACTTCTAGTTTTTTTAAGTTTTTCTCTTATACAGGGTGATTAAAAAAAAATTACAAAATGGCATAGCAAATCAGGCATTCAACAAGATAAAAAATCACATAAGAAGATAGGGTTTCAAACCACTTATTTAGTCACAAATACAGAATGTTTCATCCTAACTGATCCCTGGTTGACGGTAATAATTTCGAGAAAAATAAAAACATTGTAATGAAAATGCAACGATGTGTACCTTGTTTTGTGTGAAATGTGATAATATCACGAAAATATCTGGAAAAACAAGTTGCTCAAGTAATCGATGTTACGGTATGAATTAGGGATGTAACGAATATTCAGTTGATATTCAGTATTCAGCCTATTCGGCTTAAAAGCCGAATATTCGGTTTGGCCGAATACTAAAACAAAGTCATTTATATCTGCAATATATAATATCAATTGATATATTTTAAATAACATATCTATAGGTTTATAATTATGTGTTTATTAAATTTATAATAGAATTTTATTTCAAATATTAAATATAAATTTAATAATCATTTGAATTTTCTTAACGTGCAATACATGAAAAATAATATTATCTAAAAATGTAAGTAAATTTAATTATTTGAATTTTATATATATTATAAAAATCATGATCAGATTTAATCATGTTTAATTTTTAATTTGCTTTCCACCACTTTAGTGGACATTCATTTCTATATGAGAGTGATATTTATCAAAATAACTGCTGCTCATCATTTGTAAGTGTTGAAATTAATTAAACGTTTTGTTTTTGTTAGTAGTTGAAATCTGCATGAAGCAATCTGAAAATGTGGCATTATCAACGTCTTTGCTTGTTTCTGCCACATTTACATTTATTTCAATTTCAGAAGTCTCATTATTTGAGATAGCAGTCATAAGTAAAATCAATCGATATTTTAACTTAATATGATTTTTTTCAACTTAAAAAAAAAATGCAAGTTTAAACCTGGGGTCTAGCAAAGTTGAAATGCAAAAATGTCCATTATCATGAATATGTTTAAAGCGTGCATTCATGTTTTGTGCCAGGCGGTCTTTAAATGTTCCAACACACAAAAAAAAATATTCATTCCCTTCACCAGGCTTTGACGAATAAAGTCTCCACCATTGGAATAACTTCTGAAATAAGTGATGTTGTCGAACTAATTTTTACTGTAGCTTGTTCAAAAGGTTTCAATAAACTTAAAAACTTCTTCAAGAGCAACCATTGACTTGAATTAAAACTAATTTAAATTTTGTTTTTAATTATCTTTAATGCTGAATATGTTTAATAAAAATTGTATGAAGATGTCAATATATATTATTTTGGTTTAAATCAGAATTTATGAGTTAATATTCGGCGGCCGAATAGGCCAAATTGGGCTTTAATTTGGGCTTTAACTTGGCCGAATATTCAGTATTCGGTTATTTGGCAAACCACTATTCGTAGTATGAATTGATATAATCACAGTCCAAAATGTAGGGCGTCACTGCTGGCGTGTATAATGCGAACTTCTACCACTTTTGTTTGGTGTTATCACATTTACAACAAAGGTGAGAATGCCTGTTAAATGTTTTATTATAGTATACATCAGTTTTCTGAAAGTTATTACCGTCAACCAAAATTGAGTTAGGATGAAATCCCCTGTATTTGTGACTAAATAAGTGGTTTGCGAGCCTATGTTCCTATGTGATTTTTTATTCTTGTTGTATGCCTGATTTCCCATGTCATTTTGTAAATGTTTTTTTTTAATCACCCTGTATAATAATCCACTGCTTTAACGAAGGTTATTTATTTCTTGTTTTATTAATCATCAAAAACAGTCTTTTTTCATTTTCATATAAAAAATTTTATTTTATCTTTAGACAGCCGCCATGTTGAAAAAAAATCCGTTTTTCATAAATTCCGGTCGTTTTAGTAAACCTTATTTAATTAAAAACGGTTAATTACTTTAATTTCAGATAAGCCAAATTTAAGCTACACTAATCATTAAAAGCCACAATAAATAAACAAATAAGTAAAATAGAAAATAATTTCAAAGATATTTAATTTTTATAAAATAAAATGTATCAAAATTATCTCTAAATATTGTATTATAAAATAAAAATAGAATAAACAAAAAAATTAATTGCTTAGTGGAAAAAATATATATATATGAAAAACACCATTTTTCTCACCACATGACTAGGTGTAACGCTTTAAGAGAAAATTTGATTTGAGTGTGTCGGGTTTCCTTGAAGTCCACACAACTTTGAAGAGAAATCCTTTACTATTTATATGCTGCCACCATCGATATGATTACGTGATATCGGTCACGCTATGAGAGGATTGTTGAAAAGAAAACCAACCCTTTCAATTAAACTTAATTAACAGTTTATTTACACATTATTTACAAATCACAAAACACTATTTACACTTAAGAACTCGGATATAGGTGATCCAGTTCAACATTAAATTAAATAGAATAAATAATTGCTGTGTACTGCTAAACTACTTTATATCACTCTCATCCTACGCTAGTTAAATTAGATTTATCGGAGATCACTATTAATCTCCCAACACATTAGCTCTATACTCTAAGAGCTTCACACCTAATCAAGCTCTATCCACGAGCTACTCTGCAACGAACTCGCACATTGAGTTCCAGGCATCCACAGTGCTCTGCGAAAAAGCGACTACACACTTTCGGCTCAAACCCCTCACTGATATCCCTTCACTGTATCATTCCTCTTCCAAAAACATAAACAGGGTTTCCCTTCTGACCCCAAGGTCCGCTATTTCGCTATCTGGTGAAATCCTTTCGTCCGCCTTATCTTAGGTATGCATTTGAATAGCAGGAAAAACCCCTCTCTATTCATAACTACATTCCTTCACCTACTCTGTATAACTCACTAGCCCAGATTAAGTTTCAGATAAGAAAAGAGTATTACTTTAAAATTCCCAGTACACAGACAATATAGAAGGAAGAAAAATAATATATAATCATAGTTCTAATAGTAAATGTTTCTCAGAACATGACAGAGTGTATAAGAGGTAAAAGATGTCTCGGTGCAATATTTTTACTATCACCTGTGTGAATTAATTAAATGATCTAAAGTATTTTATTATTTGCATAAAAAATGTTTAGCATTAATCATGCATGAACACTTTAATAGTATGAAGTTGCCAGTAGGTAGATTGTTATTTTATTGTGTTCTATGTAATTCCAATAAGAACAATTCTTTTGAAGCTTTTCTAGTTATAAATATTTTCTGTCTATTATATTGTAAGTTGCTTTTTTTTTATTTCAAAGGTATATTATATATACTTGTTCATCCTTAGAAATTTCTACCCAAAATTATTATAAATTTAAAAGCTATTTTATTTTCAAATTCGTGATTTTCTACTTCACATACATAATGTCTCCAAAATAGTATTTATCTTCGCATCTGCTAAACCATTTATTTGATCAAGAAACCTTATATGTATATACTTAAATACGATAGACTTTAATTTCGCACGCTCAGAAATATATATCTGAAACAGTTGATGAATATTCATATTTGCTTCTTTCGTTCTTCAATAAATTACTATGACTGGCAGAATCAGCTGTGTCTGTATTGGATATATACTCAAAATCAATATAGTAACGCACTTCATCAATTAAGCTACAAATCAGTTGTTATCGTGATAGCTGCATTATTAAGTACTTTAAGAGGAGCTTTGCATGAGATTATGTGACAGGAGATATATCCCTATGCAATATTTTAATGTCATGCGAAGAGTTAATTAAATCATCTAAAATATTCAAGGTTTCCATTTTAGACATTAACCATATGAAACACTAACTATGAAATATTAATATTTTAATAGAACAGTTGCTACCTATAGATAATGCTAAAATACTGACTGTAATTTCACTGCAATTGCATTTTTCGTGTCGTTTTGTTTTAATGAAATCATGGAGAAAAAAAATTAGATTATAACCAGGGCTGCGGAGTTGGAGTCGGAATCGGACATATTTTTGAGCAAAAGAGTCGGAGTCGGAGTCCCTAAAAAACAATCCGACTCCAGATTTTTTTGTTAGACATTTTAAAGTGAAATTAAACTAATTATATGTAATTTTAAATCTATAAAATGAATTATTATTGTTATTTATGGACTATATCAGGCTACTCAAGTTAAAGATGACCGATTTTTTGTGGTGCACAAAGTAGATACAGGGGTAGGTACAGGGTACTACCCATGTACAGTGTAGATGTGCAGTGTAGAAAACTGTTTTAATTCAAAACTGTAGTAGATTTTTTACATTTAGCATATAAATACTTCCCCTCGTATTTTTGGGGTTTGCGGATATCGAACCCGAGATAGAAAGGTTTATAAGGATGCGATACCCGGAAAATGAAGTTAATTTTTACAAAGAGGCTGTGTCAGTAGAATTAAGACAATTTATGTTAATGGGCCGGATTAGATTGATAAAAAATTGAGCAGGCTGACAAGCCAATATAACAAATTTGAAAGAATCAAACTACGTCGATAAAATAGGAGCAATTTACAATATAGATAGGCATGATTGGAAGGAGAATAAATATAAAAGCACGGCGGAACGTTTAGGGGAAAATGCAATTTGTTTTCATTATTTCATTAGATTCTACAGGATCCAAATTATTTCCAAAATAATAAAATTTTCATTTTTATTTTTCCTCCTTTCCATATAAGTTTTTAGAGTTTGGGGGAGCAAAATAACAACTAAATTGTAACGATTTTACTTTTTCTTCTCAGTCCGCAGATCCAAAATAGTAAAATTTCCATTTGGGGTTCTTTAGACTTCGATAGTTGGATTTTTCGGGTTTGTGGGCGCGAAATTGTAAGATTAATAAAGCGGAAAAAATAAAAAAAATTCCGTTTTATTTTTGAAGCCCTAAAAGGATAATTAATGTCAAAATAGTGAGATTTTAGCTTTATTTTTCTTATATTCCATGATTATTTTAACCAACAGGCAACACTAGTAGCCCAGCCCGAGTACTAGTGTTGCCAGCCCGGAGTCGGAGTCTTTAAAATATCCCGGAGTTGGAGTCGGCCATTTTCCCCACCGACTCTGCATCACTAATTATAACACAGTTCGTTAAGGAGACAACAAGAATTGCGACATCCTATGGAAAATAGCTGATACTGACGTGTTTTTTCTCAGAAACTACTGAAACAATTTCAATATTTTGTGAATGGTTTTTGAAGTAGATAAATTAAATATTGATCATTCTGCGAGGAATAATAATAAAAAACTCAGTTTCACCAAGGTAAACACCAATCACAGAGGAGTACATGCACAAGAGGAGCAGTCTTACAGCTAGCGCCACCTGTCGCACTCTCCTATTTCCCCTTTCTGTTCATTTGTGACCTTGTTCCCTTATGGACACGTGTTTACATTGACTGGTGGCCGGTTGTTGTATTTTACAGCTCTAAACGCGTTCCTGTGTGTTTTTTTTTTTATTTTAGGATGATTTATACAAACTTTTATTATTTTAATAGTTTCCCTGGTAATTTGGCATTGCATTTTGGCAATGCTTTGGGGAGAATTCCACGCATTAAGGGTGTTGATCAGTCAGATCTCAAATTCTTCTCTCCCATGTTAAACCTATGCACGTAGAATGCATTCGTTTTTTCAAAATATCTCACCAGAAAATTTATTTTTTTTAAACTTTTTTTTTGTATACTCTTCTTGAAGCATGTCTGTTTCTTTTTCAGTTGACAAAATATTTCTAAAATCTATGCTTAATCTAATATTTTATGTGTTAAAAGCTTAGTTTAGCTAATGAGCTGTAAGTAAGATTTCAGGATGTCTACAGAATCTGGAAATCATGGAAAACTCAGGGAAAGATTTGACATTAAATTTGCCTAGCATCTATTTCAGTGTATTAATAATTTATCCATTTTCATAAAATATGAAAATTTCTGTCAATTCTGAAAATGTGGATGCTTAGAATTTATAGAAAAACGATAATTCAATTTTTGGAAGTCATGTCTTCTTAGGCAAAGAATTGCTCTTTGGTCTATAGTAGAAGTTTTAGTCATTATCACTTCTTAGTACTTAAGTTTAACAAAAGAATGCCTTAAAACTGTATATAAAAATCACTTGAAAACAGCAAACTAACTTAATTTTGCTATAAGTGATAAAAATATATTTAAAAGGCAAGAAATACCTTTATTTATTTAGATTCGACAAGTTTCATTGCTCAAACGGCAACATTCTCAAGAACTAAAGTGATACAAATATTTTCGAAAAAAATTTAAATTGAAAGCTGGTAAATAAAAATCACGCGAACTCAATCATATTGAAATTAACTGCAATATTAAAAATAGATATTTGTGAACGCGAATTATTTTATATTATTGTTTCATTATTCTGTATAGCATCTCTTTCCAAATTTTAGGAAGCTCCGTGGAGGCTGAATCATTGCATATATTCTCACTGCGTAAGAAGATCTCTATTGATTCTCAAATAATGGATGGCAAATAAAATCTTGAGGGATAAATTATTCTGCTATTTTTAAAATTAATCTGTAAAGGTTCTTTGTTATATAGTCTGACTAAAGATGTAAATTTCTTGTTGTATTTGATGTCTGCTAAACACAAAGTAGGCATTTGACATTTTGACAAACAGAAAGCTTAAAACTAGGATCAAAGGGCACATAACAGTCATCAAATACAACAAGTAAAGTACAACTTTAGCCAGACTATATAACAACGAAGCTTTATAAATTAATTTTAAAAATAGTAGAATAATTTATCCCTCAAGATTTTATTTGCCATCCATTATCTAAGAATCAATAGAGATCTTCTTAAGCAGCGAGAATATATGCAATGATTCATCCTCCATGGAGCTTCCTTAAAATTTGGAAAGAGATGCTCTACAGAATAATGAAAGAGTAATATAAAATAATTCACGTTCACAAATATCCATTTTTAATATTGTAGTTAATTTTTATGCTTGAGTTCTCGTGATTTTTGTTTACCAGTTTTCAATTTAAAAATTTTTGCGAAAATATTTGTATCATTTTAGTTCTTGAGAGTGTTGCCATCAGAGCAATGAAACACGTCGAATCTGTATAATTGACTTTTAAATGTATTTTATCACTTTTAGCAAATACTAAGTTAGTTAAAAGAATGTTTTCTTTGATAATACTATTTTATATTAGTCATTACGATTGTTTTGTACTTCCAGAAAATTTATTCGATTCTTTTTATATTTCAGATAATAAAATCCACTGTAGAAATAACTGCAAACCACAGAGGGTTCTTCGAATTTAAGCTTTGTCCCCACAATAATCCATCTACTGTAGTTACGCAGGATTGTTTAGACCATTATCCGCTGGAATTAGCTGATGGTTCTGGCACCAAGTATTTTCCATCAGCAGGGACTGGACCTTTCAATGTTCAACTGAGGTTGCCGGATCATCTGACATGCACTCAGTGCGTCTTTCAATGGACCTACACTGCAGGTTAGATTTATTTGCTTGTTGTTAAATAAGCAGAGACGTAGAAAAGGACCATTTTATGAACTTTTAACTTTAAAATGAATGAACAGTTGCCACAAGGCACTGTTACCAATTTAAAGGGTTTTTTTTTTTTTTAATTCAAAATATCTGTTAGAATTTTAACAAGTAATATCCAACTTATTTAAAGACAGATATTTAATGTAACTTTCTATAAATACTCTGCACTTATGTAGAGTGTTTCAAACTGACGGGTATTAAACTGAACCTAAAATTTTCTTTTTATTGCTTAAAAGAGTATTTTTTTAGGTGATTATATTGTTGCAATTTTCAAAATTTTGTATTATCTATATAGAAATTTTTATTATAAAAATAAAAATGCTTTAAATACAAATTTATTTAGGTTCAGGATAATTATTATAATCTGAAGAATAAGTAGGCACAAACATTTTCATTCTAGTTGCAGTATTTATTTTGTATTCCTGGACGTAAGCTGTTATATCAATTTTCTGCTCGTCAAATCTCTGACAATTTGGAGTCCCCTATAAATGCTAATTCTGCATCTTGCAATTTTTTAAGTACATGAAATGAAAGAAAATACTTATATCTTTCATCCCAATAAAAATGGTTTTGTAAAATCCTATACATTTTACGATATTAAATGTTGAAAATGGTCTTTTTTTTTCTATTTTTCAAATTTTAAGTGTCTTCAGACCCCTTAAAAAAGTATGGTCGACATAATTAAACAGACTCATAATTAATTTTAATTATCTATTTAATATCGCAATACTTGTTTCATTAAAGTGTCATTTTATGTATAAAATCAATTAATCATACATTTAATATCACAATTCTTGTTTCATTAAAGTGTCATTTTATCTATAAAATCAAATAATTATATATTTTATATCGCAATGCTTGTTTCATTAAAGTGTCCATTTTATCTATAAGATCAATTAAAAATATACATTGAATATTGTAAACGATCATTATACATTATTCCATTAAAAGACATGCACATAAAGTTTTATTACGCTTAGGATCTAGTTTTAAAAGTAGTTTTACTTTTCAATGTAACACGGTATTTTTTTTTTCTCTAGTATTTACCTATATGTAAGATTTTTATGTATCAGAAAGTTTTGTAGCGCATTTTATTGAAATATAAAACAAGATTTGAAAGAAAAAAATAAGTACATTTTCAAACATGCTTACGAAAACCATAAAGTTTTTAAAGTTGGTTTTTCTTTCAGTAAAAACTTAGAAAATATTTTATTTATTTGGTACTGCAATCCATAAAAATAACCTTTAAATATATTAAAGATTTAGATGTTTAGAATTCAAAATGGTCGATCTAAATGTATTTACCTACAAAAGTTTTAATTTTATGTACTATATTTTTTAAAGGTAATATTTACCTTTAGTTATTTAATTATTATTACTGTAACAGGAAAATAGCAATCTCAAATAATAACGATCATGTGTATATGATACTCAGCAGGATATCAAAGATGACTCTAACAGGCAATCAAAAATCACATATTAACTGCTAGAAATTAAATTTAGAATATCAAACCTGAAACTTTTGCGTCCGTGTGTTTCAGCACTCATCATTATATCTTAATTTATGTTTTTATTTTCTTATTATTTATAAATCTATCAAAATTTACAGACTCAATTTACATTAAAAAGCAGTAAACCAACGTTTAAAATGCACAAATAATACGTGAAAAGCAGTAAAGAACTGTTTCGAATCTACAGCGAGATTCTTCTTCAGTGCAAGATAAAGCACGATAAAGATAGCTTATCTTGCACTAGATAAAGCAAGCTTATCTTGCACTGAAGAAGAATCTCGCTGTAGATTCGAAACAGCTGTTTGCTGTTTTTCACGCATTATTTGTGCATTTTAAACGTTGGTTTACTGCTTTTTAATATTCCTGCACAAAGGCTTTAATTACTATTTCAATTTACATTGTTATCGTTCTCGTCATAACAATAACAACCTCATAGTTTCTAGAATGCTGTATTGCACAACTGCGATTTAACATTTCGCAGCACCCATTTATTGGGCTCTTATTCTGATTAGGAAGACCAAACTAGAAAAACTTACATACACTGGCGTCCAAAAGTTAAGGTACGGGGACTGGATGCTTTCGATTGCACACGGTTTGTCGAATATCTACCAACATTATTGACGAATTGTTCTTGAACATCTGAGATGTAAAGAACATGTTTGATTTCATATTTCTCGATGAAGATTTAGTCGGGCCGACAATTAGGGGGATAATAATAAATTTAATAATAAAATAATATTTGCGATCAGCTATGCAACAGAAAATGCTGGAAATGGTTTTTCACTGTGTTAAATGACTATTTGGGTCCTGTTCAACGTTTGTGTGCATTTGTGTAAGCATATCACTCATATTCGTAAATATGTCAACGTTTTTGTGAAAATTTCAAAAGTTTTTTGTTTATAGCATACAGAGTTTTCAACCAAATTTAACACAACTTTCCGAAAACCTGACAAAGAACAGTAGCAACAGTACACTTCAATTAAGCATGAATATATTGAATATTTGATGAGATATGAGCACTTGTATGAAAATATTTTTAACTGCGCATGCATGGAAGATTTGAAAATTTTTATTTCATAATTTGGTAGTCAGCTATTTAGGGCAACTTATCTAAAATGTCCAGTCAAATATCGAGAAATTTCACAACGATAGGGTGATATAGTGAGTTGCTTTCTAAAAATAGCTTTATCATAAGTGTTTTTTCCACAACTTTTCAATCAACTCACTATATCTTTCTGAGTTTTCACAATATTTGACTGGACTTTTTACAGAAGTTACACAAAATAGCTGGCTACCAAATTATGAAATAAAAATTTTGAAATCTTACATGCATGCGCAGTTAAAAATTATTTAATATAAGTGCCCATATCTCATCAAATATTCAATATATTCAAGTTTTAATTGCAGTATACTGTTGCTACTGTTCTTTGTCAGGTTTTTGGAAAGTTGTGTTAAATTTGGTTGAAAACTCTGTATGCAATAAGGCCCACCAGTGGCAGAGAGGTTCTGCTCTCGAAGCTGGTAGACGGGAGGTGCTGGATTCGATCCCAATCGCGCCCTTCGGACTAATCGTTCGGAGTTTTCGTGGTTTTCTTCGAACATTGGACTTCCAAGCGTTAATACGGGTTAGGTTCCCTTAGAAAGACCCCCACGAAGGGCACCCCCCCCCCATAGGGCCTATATCCCTCGTGTTGATAATTGGCCGACATAAACACAACCAACCAACCTGTATGCAATAAACAAAAAACTTTTGAATTTTTCACAAAAACGTTAACATCTTCACGAATATGAGTGCTATGCTTACACAAATGCATACAAACGCTGAACTGGACCCAAATAGTCATTTACCACAGTGACAAACCAATTCCAGCCTTTTCTGTTACATGGGTGATCGCAAATATTATTTTATTATTAAATTTATTATTAGCTCCCTAACTGTACCCCCCGATAAATCTTCGCCGAGAAATATAAAATCAAACATGTTCTTTACATCCTAGAAGTTCGGGAACAATTCGCCAATAATGTTGGTAGATATTCGACAAACCGTGTACAATCGAAAGCATCCAGTCCATGTACCTTAACTTTTGGAGGCCAGTGTATTAATATATTTTGTTTTAAATCACATGAAAAACAGTTTGGCTGAGGTGGTCCGACCAAAAGCCTAGATCCATGTATCAGGAGATTTCCGAGTAGAAATGAATAAATTTACAAAACATTCCATGCCAACATCCTATGAAATCAAAGCCAATTTGCGAATCGGAGAACCGCCAAAATTATCCGTTAATAGAAATGGTATGGGGAGATTTAAATTATTGGCGATAAATATGATCGGAACTATGTCGCCTACCTACTATCTATTAACCCCATAACCACACATGAGAAAGACCAAGATTGTTTATATTACAATAGGAAAGAATTACATCTGCGTTAAATATATTGATTGAACAGAATGGTATAATTAGATGATAACACTTGTTAATAAAAAGATCAGCATTTTATAGAATAGGATGGGAAATTAATTATCATAAATCTTGTTATATTTTAAGTCCGTGGGATGCAGCTGTTAAATAGCCAGAAACGAAAATTATTCAGTCCATTTCATTTTTTTTATTTACTTCTGCGTTAAAGAAAAGAGAATTTACGACCGCTGAATAAACATGATAAAATCTGTTTGACCATGAGAAGGAAAGAAGTTACTTTTTAAAGAATGTTGTTATGACTTTTTGAATAAAAAGGAAATAAAGGGGTAAAATTTAATTGAAATATTAGATTTAAAGAACAATACAATATGCTTCATCATATATTATCATCTAATTTTTTCTAATTGCACTATTATATCGTAATAAATCATTGTCATTATTGTAAGCAATCAAATAGTTGCTTATGTGAAAAGGTACCAGCAATACTTTTTTATGTGGCATAGGTCAAGAAACGGTTTATCTTTTATCTTATCTTTTTATCTTTGGTAATACTTTTATTATCAGTAGCAACATAATTTTTATATAATGTTAGTGAGTACCCGATAAATTTCAACAACCATGGGGACTTCAAGCCGAGGGCTTTTCTAGTCTTTATTAAATTTCATATATTTACATTTTATCATACATAAAAATTAAAGAATAAGCAGAATATATATACATATATATGTATAAATGAAAGGGGATAGGATAAAGAGAAATTTTTACTTTGAAAAAATGCTTAAATTCGTTTATTTTATAGCTATGAGTTTTTTAAATGTTTAAAATTATCATTACTATGTCGCTAAAATCATAAATATTACCTTATAAATACACCTTGCTAATAACCACGGTAACGGCATTTTTAACATTAAGCCTATTTAAGAGCTAAACTATTACAGTTGAAAGTTTATGGTGTACTTATTCTGAAAGAAATATCAAAAATTCTTTATGCAAAGTTAAACTATTGAATACGTATGTCAGTAGTAAGGGTATTCAGCGATAAGTCCTTGGTAAAGACACGTATTAAATACATTGACTGTAATTGCGGAACAATAAACACGAATTGGAGTACTTGCATAGTTAATCAAACTAGACATTGCTGCTCGTAAGAACAAGTAGAGCTGTACAATCTTAAGAACGTTTCCATGTGAAAACGACATCTAGTAGAGAGCTGAACAAAAAATTACTGTAGTTCATGGTAATGACAATTAATGCAAGGTGCAAGCTTTAAATAAGTATAATTAATAGAAATGTTTTCTGTTTTGTTTAAATAGGCCGTAAATAAACTGTACTTATTCTAAAAGAAGTATCAAAATTTTTTTATAATTGGTTATGCAAAGTTAAACTATTAAATACGTATTTCAGCAATAAGAGTATTCAGCAATAAGTCCTTGGTTAAGACAGGTATTAAATACACTGACTGTAATTTCGGAACAATAAACACGAATTGGAGTACTTGCATAGTTAATCAAACTAGACATTGCTGCTCGTAAGAACAAGTAGAGCTCTACAATCTTAAGAATGTTTCCATGTGAAAACGACATCTAGTAGAGAGCTGAACAAAAAATTACTGTAGTTCATGGTAATGACAATTGATGCAAGGGGCACACTTTAAATTAGTATAATTAATAGAAATGTTTTCTGTTTTGTTTAAATAGGCCGTAAATAAGTCTGTCAGTGAGACACAGTTTTCTTGTACATTTTTTTACGAACATTACGAAGTTCCTACTGCTAATTGTTGTGTTAAAATTATGCATAAAATTTCACTAACTTGGACTTCTTGAAATAAGCCTGGATAAAACAGGGATTTTTTAATAAAAAGTTAGTCATTTTCTAAGCCTAAAACTGCATATTCTCATTGCAAAGAGCCTGAAAAAAATCAGGCTGATTGGCAAACTACTGGGTCATTTTCCAATTAGTTTAAAGCTGAATAGACTCTTTTTAATAAAACTGAAAATT
Source organism: Maratus speciosus (assembly GCA_963932465.1). NCBI lineage: Eukaryota > Metazoa > Arthropoda > Arachnida > Araneae > Salticidae > Maratus > Maratus speciosus. Next base: position 169,111,008 of record OZ010791.1, read on the forward strand.
ATCAGGCTGATTAGAACAAGTTGGAAATTGCTCGTCAAACGTGGCAAATGAGGTTCGTACTATAACTAGTTTTACAATCATTTTTTGCACCCCATATTGTACTGAATGTATATATATATATATTTTTTTTTTTGCGCTTCATAAGTGCATAGTCTGCAACATCATTAAAATGCACTTGCAATAATTTTTTTCCCATTCCCCGTAATTTAACGGAAAACTTTTGACTCGCCCTGTCATTAAACTATACATCCGATTTTCATAAAATTTGTAATGGCTCGACAAAAATTTGAAACAATTATATATTTAAAATTTGTGACCATTCGGAAAGCTGTAACATCATTAAAATTCACTTGCACTAATTTTTCCCTTTGGCCGTATTGTAAAGAAAAACTTTTGACTTTCCCTGCAATTAAACTATACATCCGATTTTCATAAAATTGGAAATGGCTCGACAAAATTTTGCAACAATCATATATTTAAAATTTCAGACCATTCGGTTGGGTAGTTTTTGCTCTGTTACATGCGGACAGACAGACAGACGGACTGAACGACGACTATAGGTGCTACGTATTTATATAATTACGAACGCACCTAAAAAGCAGACGATTCTCTAATTAGTCTGGCTGTTTACAAAGAGCCGGATTTCTCAATTAACCGGAGATATATATATATATATATATATATATATATCGGATAAATTACTTCTTTTTAGTAAGTTTTAATTAAATAAAAGTTAGTGTCTTTATTTTATTTTTATTTACATTACAATAATTTCTAACATTAAACACTATAATTATTCAAACGGCTAGGAACTTAATATTTATTTTCATACAATAATTACATTATTTTATAAATCTATTCTTAAACAATTTAAACTTTAGTTATTTCTCATTTATCTTTAACCCATAACCTTTTTATATCATTCTTCAATTTAAAAAAAAATGATTTTTTAAACTTTTGTTTGCAGGAAACAACTGGGGAAGGTGTGAAAATGGAACTTCGAAGGTAGGCTGTGGCCCCCAAGAAACTTTCAGGGGTTGCGCTGATGTTGCCGTTGATGATGGGGAAAGTAACGACATTCCCTCTTATAATGACATACCTCTGGAAAAACCATCAATATCTGCTATTCCAACAAGAAGGACTACCTACAGGCCATGGTCAAGACCAACTAGACCTACCATAAGACCATACTACAACCAAGGTCCTTCAGTTACAAGAAAGACAGTAACTAGAAGACCTGTTACTAGACGTCCTGTAACTAGAAGACCAGTCACTAGACGACCAGTCACGAGAAGACCAATCTCTAGACGACCATACTCAAGACCTACAAGACCAACTAGACCTACCAGACCAACTCCTTATTACCATTCGCCTAATAGGGTATATACTACTACCAGACGACCCAGCTACACAAGACCTACTCCACATAGACGAATCTACACACCAAGACCTACTCCTTATAGACCTGTCTATCCCAAAGAGACAATTGCAAAGAAACCAAAACCTACTTATAAACCCAAAGTCACTCCGAAGAAGACCAATATTGAATTGGAAAGTGAAGGCGGTCGTGGCTGTAGAGCTGTTGGTGTCTGGCAGTCTATATCCGGAATAGCCCAATGGTGTGATTCTAATTGCGCCAGAGGATATTGTCCATCCAGTCACTGTGATTGTAGTTAAAACTGCTATAGAAGATATAAATTCAATTTTGACATTGAGCGAAGAATAAAAGTTGATAAGGAAACAAACAAAAGTTTTGACTCATTCATAGTGTATGCAAGTTTAGGCAATTTATGAATAAGTTGTTTTTAAGAAAAAAAAAGACTACAATGAACTGAATATAATTTTAATGAACTTCATAAGGTTTTAAAAATGACTCCAATTAGTATACGTTTCATCAATTCACTATCCTTTTATTTTAAGGGATAAAATCTACATTTTGTTGTACACCATAACAAAATAATAGTGTATCATATGCATGATATTATACATGTTTATATGCGATTTCTCTTCAAGCTTCTGATAAATTTGACTAAAAAATGCGCATTTTTACGCAAAAAAAGTTCATGTTTGGTGTATATGTTTAATTGCTTGGAATATAAAATTTGCTCAGATGGTGAACTGTTGGTGAAAGGTAATAGAGGGTATAATAATAACTATCGTATCTTTATAAAAGGCAGACGTATACAAAATATATGGATATTTACAATATTTCATATGATACTGAAAATTCGTGGACAAGGCAAATGGATTTAGTTTACATGTTTGTTTGTTTTTGTAGGAGATCCAAATTTCTCAAAAAGAGTTTTGATCATTTAAATGACATTTTAAATACTCTACATGAAGTATTCCGTCATATATGCTGGATTTTTTAAAAAGCTAAATAATTTTATTGGTTAAAAATTTTAGCTTGTCTTTTAATTATGGTATCTGAAGGAGATACCCCAATAAATAATTTGTGTTTTTATATGTGTGTTATATTAGCTAATCCACAAATATTTTGCTTCTTGAGCGAAATAGCTTATAAAATCATTAACCAGAATAAATTAGCGCTGAAAATTAAGAATAACTTCCAAATTACAAAAATAAATTTTTAAAAACTAATGTTTGATTAGTTTCTTTGATTGTTGTAATAGTTCAAATTGTTTTTTGAAATATCTCTATAAAGTCAGATAAAGAAGTACATTTTGAAAAACATAAAATATTTTCCTTTCATAATTTCAAATTCATTAATGAATTGCTTATCTTTGAAATGTTATTTTGATAAGTAAACTTGGAAAGCATCCCATTTACTATCTAGAATATGTTTTGATGGTATTCCTGACTTTTGTGTGTGTCGCTGTTAAAAAAAATTTTAAAAAAATTCCCCGAATATTTCAACAAATTTAATTGTCTATCATTCAAAGAAGCATTCTGGTCAAGTTCATTTTCTCAAAGAGTGTTTCGTTTGTCAGTTGAAATTATGTAAATCAACATTGTTAGCTTTGTTGTACGCCGCTCTTGATTTCAACGTACAAAGTTTCAGCCACTTGTTATAACTGAAACTAATGCATTTACAAAGTTTGTGTAATCATCGCTGGTAGATGATTCAAGGACAATCAAATGGACATTGAAACTGTGTCAGTTGTCACTTTAGCTACTTGGACTTTGTTCTGCGTGACTAAAAATATTTATTTATTTTTCCTTTCCTTTCAAATGTGTCAGTATTTTTGTACCTTTCTCTTCTATGTAATTGTGATTTAGTAATAAACTATTTATTGATTTTTATTGGACTCCTGTGACTGGTTTGATTTTTATTTGAGTTACACCAATAACATTAACTAAAAGAAAATATAGCTGAGAGTTAAAATTAATAGTCTTTAAATAAACCATATGGATATTAAAAATATTCCAACTAGAAAATTAATTTATATTTAAGTTAAATTTTAATTACTGCGAAAGTTAACAAACTATTTATGTCTTATTAAGTAGTACTTACTAAGCCTAACATACATACATATGTAGATATGCGTGTGTGCGTCTATAAATTTAAAATAAAAACAAAACATAAATAATAATACACCTTTTATTTTACTTTATAACACTATAACTTTTACAGTATAGCAATCAATCAATAATCTAACATTTATGAATAATAAATGTACAATGTAGTTAAAAAATTAAGAACAAATTGAATTTTTTTAATTTTTAACTATACACAGATTTCCAGTTTTTTAGTATTTTGCATTTAAATTAATTGAAATAAACTACTTAAAAGTTTTTTCTCTCTCTGGCCAATCAAGAAAGCCTTCCATGTAAAAATAAGGTAACCCGCTAGATGCAAAAACCTCTATCAATATTGGTTTGGAAAATTGCATCTACTTTGTTTCTGTATCTCAAAAGACAAGCATAGAGTTAAAAATGTATTTATCTAAATATCATTTTGCATTAGAAATGATAGTACATAAATTTTAATTAAACGTTAATTTGATTTACAATGAAATCAATTAAAAAAACATTGATTTAAATTATTTAATTAAAAATAATTTGTTATAAATGCGTAAAATAATTAAAAAGTAACAAATTTAATTCATATTATTAATAACTTTTAAACCAAACAGACAACGTACTGTAGTAGTTCTTGACGTTCATAGGGTTATTTGATCTCTAAAGTTAAAAAAGAAAATCTGTGAGCCAATTTTTCGGGAACTTTTGCCGAAATTACGAAACATGGGAGCGTTATAAAATGAACGGTGTGTATTTGATTGAAAATTTCTAAAAAAAAAAAGTTTTAAATGCAGAAAAATGTTTCGAGTTTTGTTCATTAAGATCAGATGCCTCATTATACAGCATTTATGTATTAAGATTTTAAGTGAAAGGAACATTATCGCATTTAGGGTTCATCACATTTAGGCACAATGATCTTATATCAACAATTAGTAAATAAAACTGAAGTAAACACCAAATTTAAAATTATTTAAGAGCGTTCTCACTCAATTCCTCCCCACACACAGTCTTTCAACATATTCTAGAATTCATTTTGGAGCAATCATGACATTTGCAATACTTAAGTATTGAATGGCGTTTTTCATTTTCTCATAAATCGGATATATTTGGAATACCGATAATGATGACTTTTCCGAGACTGCCATGTCTTGAAAATCGACTGCCAAATTTGATAGTATTTTCTGAATTCTGTTTAATCTTAAATTGTGGTTGATAGAAAGCTTTTTGTGTATTCGAGATTCAGAATCATTCAATTAGATTTATGATGTATTTTAAATGTAAATTAAACTTATTTTTAATCGAAAAGTTACACAACCGTAGAACAACCTCTTTTGTCAATATTTTTTAATGCTATGGAAATAAAATAACATATCACAACACTGTAACGAGCTGAATAACAAGTCTATAATGTACCAAGCATATAAGTAAATTAAAAAGAAGATTCAAGGCTTTGCGGTTCATACAGAGATGTCTCAATCTCTGTAATCCATGTCATTGCCTTAAATCACATATTTTCAACTGATAAATAAGTGTAAGCATTTTAGTCATCTTTTTAAAACTAATTAAAATTAATAATGCCTTTTAATCACCACATATCATGTTTTCCACAATAAAAAGTCTGTAAAAGAGATCCTGTGTATAACGGAAACTTGGCTGCAACTGTTATTCTCTGGTCTCTACGAAGTAACACACTTTTTAAGATGAAAATATGTATAAAACGGAATATTCTTCTGGTTCCTTTTGAATTTCAGGCTAGTTTTATTAAATTTTTCTAAACTTTTGTGAACAAACTTAATATTTTCTACAAATTTCGGAGGGAGCTGCAGCCCCATCAGCCCACCCCTGATTACGCCACTGTTTGCGTTATCTAGTTGAGTGGGGGTGCGTGGGTGCGGAAGGGGGATCGTGTTTATGAGAAATGAGGGTACCCGACATCAAAAACCTAAGAAAGGGCTACATGGAAGAAAAGAGGTTGGGAAGCGCTGCCGTAGTCAATTAATGTAATCGTAAACTTTTTTACAAAGGGCATATCATTTATTCAGTTTTTTTTTTTTTTTTTTTTTAAATACGCCACGACACGGACAAAACCATCGAAATACGAACTGTCCATATTAAGTCTGGACGTAGATATTTCCTATTTTAAAGGGAAATTTTATGTTATTTTTTATGCATTATTCAATTTTTAAGAACGAATTAATTGAATTCCCACAAAATCAATGCAAAATCTATAATCGGTTAACGAATGATTCGGTTAGCGGACACTGTTTTGGAACAGATTATGTTTGTTAACCGATCACCCACTGTATTTGCGAAAGATTTATGTACTGAAGGGGAAAAAAAATATTTTGACAAATGGCAAGTATTAATCCGTACGGAGATTAATTTTCAAATTGATTTTTCAAAACAAATATTCTTAAAATCCCAGGTAACGCTGGGTACTTCAGCTTTTATGGCTTAATTTCCGGAAGCATTTTAATTTAAATATGTTTAAGAGATGCGTCTCCTACAAATATATATATTTTTTTACTTCATTTAGAAACAAATATTATTAAGAATTAAGCTTTTTAAACAATTTTGAACAATTATTTTTAATACTTTTTCAGTAAATCTTAAAATGAAGTCTATTTAACTGTATTTTACAGTAAAAAAAAAAAAAAAAAAAAAAAAAAACTTTAGTGTAAAAAAAAAGGCTGAGCATGCTAAAAATTTTTTAATATATGATTAAAACAGAAGTGTTGTGATAAGAAGAATGCGCGATTGAATATACATCGCGTCATATATGTCCGGTCTCAACGGTGTCCAATGGCTAATTCCTAAACCGTTAGTCATAGATATATAGTTCCAATTAGAAAAAGGCTTTAAATCAGGTAAAGAAATATTTTAAAAGCGATTTGGGTCAGTAAAAACATTTCTTAAAAAATTACGAAATTTAAATTTTTATACGGTCCCCAGGTCCTATAGTTATACTTAGTAAAGTTTTCCTATTACACTGACAAGTAAGACAAAAAAAGTCCCATTCATATAACACTAAAATTGTGCGAGTTATGAAACTTTAAAAATGCATGACTTATGCCACTTTTCTGCTCTGAAAACAAATGAGTTTGGCTTGGATTTGCGGGTCATATTCCAAGTGCTTAAAGTATTCGAAGATCTCATTTCCTGTGTATCTGCGCTTTGAAAAAAAATCCTACAAGTATTACAATTAAGTTAACATTTACTAAGTTTCAGATTGGCTGAAATAACTTATGTTTTATTTTGTCAGGATTTGAGACTCTTTCTTTTATGATATTTCTTTTAATAAAATTGTGTTATTTTTATAAGATTTTATGTTACTTCAACGATCTTATGTATGTTTTTCCAGTTCAAAATTTGTATTCGAACTTTAATCCACTTTCAAATATCCGATCGAGATTACATTTTACATACTGGCGCAAATCCGATAACAATCTAATATTATTATGATTTTCGGTGGTTACCATTTATACTTATTTTACAGGATAACACAAAAAATTTCGGATAGATTGCCGCCAAGAAGTTTAAGAAAAAGTTTTAGATTAAATAATACAAGACGGAGATTGTTGGATTTTTTAACTTTTATGTATTTTTTAGCACTGAATCCGAAAATTGCCTTAATTTTTAACCATTATGTCACGATATTTCGCAAATCATAAATTATCGAATTTAAAGAATAGCAAAAATCGGATACTATAAAGTAGAGGAGATGGTTGTATTTTTTAACTTTTGATAATTGATTTTTACGTACTTTTTAGCAATAAATCTAAAAATTACTTTCATTTTTAACCATCACGTTAGAATTTTTTTGGAAATGTGTAAGTTAAAATATAGCGAAAATCTCATACTATAATACGTATGTAAAACTTATTTTATTTTATTTTATTCAATAATTTATTCGATATTTTTGCTTATCTTGGGATTCTTACAGCTGGGTGGTGTGATGGGATGGGGAAGAGATTAAATTTTAACTTTGAACTTTTTAACTTTGAAATTTACAATTTGCGAAAAATCCTGATGTGATGGCTAAAAATGAAGGTCAATTCCGGATTCAGCGGTACAGAATACATAAGAATCAATTATCAAAAGCTAAAAAACATGAAATAACCCAACTTTTGCAGGCTAGTGTAATCTAATAATATTTTATAAGTTTCATAACATTAATTATAAGTTTCATAACTCGCACAATTTTAGTGTTATATGAATGGGGCTTTTTTTGTCTTACTTGTCAGTGTAATAGGAAAACTTTACTAAATATAACTTATAGGACCTGGGGGCCGATTAAAAATTTAAATTTCGTAATTTTTTAAGAAATGTTTTTATTGACCCAAATCGCTTTTAAAATATTTCTTTACCTGATTTAAAGCATTTTTCTAATTGGAACTATATGTCTATGACTAGCGATTTAGGAATTAGCCATTGACACCGTTGAGACCGGACACCCTTTATATTTTCCAATTATCAATAAACAAGATCAGATTTTTATTTATTTATTTATTTATCTTTTCAGATAATAATTTATGCAATTTAAGTTTAAGGTTGTTCTCAAATCCAATGCTACTTTTTGACACATTTTCAAAAATTTCATTTTCAATTTTGCAGTGGCGCCATCTATCCGTTTATTGAAAAATAAAAGTGATATATTTAACAAAATAATATTTTAATCATTAGTTGGACATCCTTTTTAGAATCGTAGCTGAAATTTACCAACTCAACTAAATATTCGTATAGGTAAAACTTAAAAAAAGAAATTGAAAACAGAAAAAAGGAGTTATTTGTAGTTTTTCTATCGCGTTTTCTGAAAAGCAAAGGAACTTTTGACGTTTTCGCCCACTTCCTTACAAATTTCAGATATTTTCATATTTTCACAGAAAATGTGTTCACATAGAGCGAAGAAAAGAAACTTTTTTGAGCATAGATTCTTTAAACGAAATTTAATTTTAAAAAATTTGCAAAGAATCATCTGTAATTTCGAGAAGACCTTATTTAAAATAAACATTTTAGAAACATATTTAGGGTATCCATGATTTAAGAATACCTTTTATTATTATTATTTTTTTTTAAAAAAAAAGAAACATACACAATGAATAGAAAATTATAAAAGATTTAACTAGAAATGAAGAAATGCCTTTCTTACAACGGAAACAAATTCGCAAATGTACTCAATACGCACTCTAAGCAAGCTTAAAGTGCAGAAAAAAAAAATACCTTTTAATGTGTATTTTAAATTTTATAATAATTGTTTCAATCTTTCTTCTAAAATTTTATGTTCTTCTATTTGAAAAACTCTGTTTTTCTTTTAAGCGAGTTAAATATTATTACAAAATTTAGTTTTCTATTATTTAAAAAAAAAAATTATCGAATATTTGCAGGAGAATAAATTCATAAAAACTTAAGTAATTCATTCATAAATTTTTTAGGATGATTTTGTTAAATTTTAATAAGAACACATAAGTAAAATACGTAAACTACTAACTAACCGCGTATTGGACAAAAGTCAGTATAAATAAGAAACGTAATAATTTTTGTGGGGCTTAAATCGTCAGGTTTTAGTGCTGCCATCTCTTAGACTAAAGAAGAACAATCCGAGATCTTTACCAAATTTGTGTTTTGCTATTGTGCAATTTTTTATTTTCTAGTTAAAATTGTTTGGGTTGTTGTTTATGACGGTCAATTATCTACACGAGGGACATGGGTCCGGATGGGGGGGGGGGGGGCTGTCCTCCGTGGGGTCTTGCTAAGGGAACCTAACCCGTATTTACGCAAGGAAATCCAAGGTTCGAAGAAAAGGACGGAAAACTCTAAAAGATTAGCCCGACGGGCGCGATTGGGTTTGAATCCAGCCCCTACCGTCTACCAGCTATAAGAGCAAAACCCTGCCTATGCCACTTGGGGGGCAGGAATTGTTTGGGTTGATTTTTGACGGCCAATTATCTACTCGAGGGATATAGGCACAAAGGGAGTGCCCTCCGTGGGGGTCTTTCTAAGGGAACATAAACCGTATTTACGTAAGGTTTCCCAAGGTTCGAACGGTTAGGCCGACGGGCGCGATTGGGTTCGAACCCAGCACCTCCCGTCTACCAGCTTCGAGAGCAGAACCTCTCAGCCACTGGTGGGGCGGAATTGTTTGGGGATGACAAATATAATAAAATTAGAGGTTTTATTTTTATCGCCCTGTACAAAATGTCCCACTACTGGCCGAGAGCTTCTGCCCTCAAAGCTGGGATAGGGAAGGTCCTGGGTTCAAACCCAATCGCCCCCGTCGACCTAATCGTTCGGAGTTTTCCGTGGTTTTCTTCTAACCTTGGATTTTCTTGCGTAAATTTGCACCACCGGTGGCTGAGAGGTTCTGCTTTCGAAGCTGGCAGACGGGAGGTGCTGGGTTCGAACCCAATTGCGCCCGTTGGCGTAACCTTGCGAGATTTTCTTCGAATACCCCACGGAGGGCACCCTCGTGCCCATGTCCCTCGTGTTGAAAATTGGCCGTCATAAACATCACCAACACTCGGTACATAATAATTTTAAAAGAATAATAATATATATATATATATATATATATATATATATATATATATAAACTTTTAGACACGCTTTTACTAGTATACATAAAAGTAGAAATATGCAGAATTTGAAATTCATGTTTTATAAATGAAAATTCGCGTTCTTTATGTATCATCGCAGCCCCATCTAAAAATCCTATATTAACGGTTAATGGATTTTTATCAAAAGCTTTCCATTTTTGCTTAGTTTATTTTTAAGATACGACGCGGTGCCAGAATAAAAAAAAAGAAAGAAAGAAAGAAAGAAAGAAACTTTTTGTGTTACTGCAATGAAATGCATCATTGTAACAAATAAATATTTACTATTGAGCCACATAATAGTAAACTTTTAAATTTAAGCCTGAAAATTATTTAAACGATTTAGGATTTATAAATTCTTTTATCAACGTATAACGAGAAATTTAATCGATTAATCGATCATTAAATTCTGAAATACAAAAATATTGTATTATGATTGGAAACACCGAACTGTCTATGATTTCTAAAATTCTAGCACTTTCAGGAAGTGAGTGAAAAACTATCACAAAAGTCTAGCTTTACATACATAAGTTAAGTTAAATGAAAGTGTGTAAAAAGAAATTTATATTATCGCATATTTAAAATTCTTAATATGGGTTATTGTATTTAAAGGTATTCGTTGACTAATAATAAATAGGGAAGTAAATAATAATAATAATAATTCGAAAAAATTATTTTTTTCCCATTTTTCTTAATTCCTACTTTCTTTCTTTTTTTTCTTTTTTACAATGAATTATTTGATAGTTTCATGATGTTGTCTCGATAAAGATATTCAAAACTTATTAGTTGACAATTAGTACTGTTTGTTATGAGTAGAGGGCATTAAAAATAAGAAAAAGAATACTCTTTGTACATTAATTGTTTGCAATGTTTTGTCAGAAAAATTTAAAGAAATGAATGCGGCCAAAATCTAGAATTTAGAAATAAATGAACGCATATTATCAAAACAAAGGCTGGAGATGGATGGAAAAATAAATCATGATAAATTAAATACACAAAATAAAAAGGGAAAAAAAACCTTGAAGTATCAATAGCAACATTCAGTTTTCTTGAAATAGTCTTTAATTACGGCTGAATTTATCTTATTATTATTATTATTATAACATTCTAATTCTTCAGTTGAGAATTCAGAGAATTATGTATATTATAACTTTTACTTAAATTAAATATTTTTTAACTGTCTTTGTACATAATATCAAAAATTTAAAATCCCTCTTTAAGTAATTTATTTTAATAAAATTACTCAGGAAGAAAAAAAGAAAAAAGAAATATTTCATTTCATAAATACAAATTTATAATCAAATATATATATATAAAGCAACGAAATCTTAAAGAGAAAGATTTTTCTTTGAACTACAAATCCTTGAGCATCTTCATATTAATTTTTCAACGCATATTGTTATATGGTTACAAGGTTGATACTTTTTATAAGAAAATTAATGATGAAATTAGTGTTCGAAAATTTTTCTTCCTCGAACTTATAAATATTTTATTAGCATTGGAACACGATCTTATATTACATCTGTAAAAATTCGGCTTATCCTACAAGTAGTTTTTAATTTTTACTTTAAAAATAATTATTAAAGTAGTTCAACTCTATGATCGCTGGTGCTATATTATAATAACTAGTAAACAAATAGAGAAAGCAGTGAATTTAATAAAACGTCTTGCATTAAAGTGTAATGCTTTTCTAATATCTATACTAATGTTAGAAAGAAGTGTTTGCTTGTTTTTATATGTCCACTCTCAACGGTGTCCAATGGCTAATTCCTATACCGTTAGACATAGACATATAGTTCTAATTACAAAAAATGCTTTAAATGATGTAAAAAAGTATTTTAAAAGCCATTTGGGTTAATAAAAACATTTCTTAAAAAATTACGAAATTTAAATTTTTATACGTGTTCCCAGGACCTGTAAGTTATATTTAGTAAAAATATCCTGTTGGTCTAAGAAGTAAGATAAAAAAAGTCCTATTCTTCTACGATTAAAACTGATCGAATAACTGTTTAAAGTTTAAGCCTTTTTTTTTTTTTTTTTTTTTTTTCTTCTGCGAAACAGTGGTCATTCACAAATTTATTAAAATATAAATAATCGTCAGATATAAAAAAAATAAAATAACATTTGATAGTAAAATTAACATTACAATATAAATTTCAAATCTATTGTCATTCTGACATATTAAAGAAGGAATACAACTTATACTAAAAATATAAGTTAAAAAATAACAGATTTTTTTTTTTTTTTTTTCTGAAATGATGAAAAACATCGGTCGAAATTCTTTACAAAATGTTGCATATTTTAAAATGCTATTAGATTATCTAATCTGAAACTTAATTAATAAAAATTAAAGTTACCTCAAAACTTGTTCGGTGTGACACCCTTCAGCTGCAATGCAGAAATGTACACGCGAATAGAATTATGTGGTAATAGAATAATGCGGGTTTGTTTATTATCTAAGCTGTAAAAATGTTATACAGAAGTTTCAAAATTTAGTTGCAAAAACTGTTAACAGATGGCGCTGTAATCGCAATGCCTATAAATTGTGCTTTCTAGCGTCTCATTCCTAGATGGTTCCCTATGAAAGGACGAAAAGTGAGAAGTCCGCTTCTTAGTTGGGGTGATGTGCAAGAGCGGAGCCATGTGTTGACAGAATTAATATTTGTTTCAAATTTTGTTATAAACTATTTCGGTCTGGATACCAGTATCTCTGTGGTATGACTTTTCTCTCCTAATTGGTAGATCGTGGAATCGAATCCAAGCAGAGGAGGATTGGAAAAAATTGGAATTTTTTACTTTTTAATATTTATTTAAATTGTGAAAAAAATTTTTAATAAAAAGAAATCCAATGTTTCTAGTTTTAAAATTTAATTAAGCTAAAAGAAGCCCTTTTTTAAAAAAACATTCAGCATTTATAATAATGATTCATAAATCATTTTTTTTTAAATTGTAGAAAATAGTTTGAATGAAAAAATACAAAGTTTCTATTTAAAAAAAATAATTAAGTTAGAAAATCATTTTAATTTTAAAAACTCATTTTCATTTTTTCTTATTATTTAGCACAGAAGTATGGTGCAGCTTCTACCGATATGATCCGAAGTTTTGGAAAAGAGTGCAGCCTCCAAAATACTTTTGCTTCGACGTTGATGATATGACTTATCATCAATTCCTTTTAAAAATGAAATAATTTAATGCATAATTTCTGTCCCTAAGACTTTGTTTACAAAGAAAAGAAATATATGTGTTGTGATAAAACCAAAATATTATGCCATGATTTAAAAATATAAAGGAAAAGTTTAAAATTACTTTTTTATTTATAATAATTCAGGTATAAGCAATAATACCAAAATCTTATGCCGTGATTTAAAAATATAAAACATAAACTAAAAGTACAAAATTATTTTTCTAAATATGTGCATTTTGATTTAAATAATTATCTGGCGTTAAAAATTGAATTTAATAAAATATTTTAATAAGTTCTTATATAATTATTTCTAAACTTTTTATTGAAAATTTTATTAATTGAAATTCTCTAAAATTAAAGCTGATGCAATAATTCTGTGACAGGATGTCCCCACTTCTGCACATCACCCCAAAGAAAAAGTGGACTTTCCCAATTTTCGTTCTTCGATGGGGAACCATCTAGAAATGAGACGCTAGAAAGCACAATTTATAGGCATTGCGATTTCAGCGCCATCTGTTAACGGTTTCTGCAATTCAATTTTGAAACTTCTGTATAACATTTTTACAGCTTAGCTTATATAAAACAACCGTTTACCGCATAACTCTTTTGATCTTTGTTTTTGAGATATTTAATTTTGAAGTCAGGGCCTTATTCGCTGGACACCCTGTAAATCCTTTTAATACTTTAAACACTTTGTGTACGATCCTTTGAAGAACGGCCTAATTCATCAGTGTTCAGTAGCAGAAAATTTGCATCAGGGATGCAAGCGCAGCGCAACAAATGGCTGATTGATACCACTAAATTTTTAAAGTAATCGGAAAATTAATAAGGCGAAGAATACTATTAAAATTTAGTGGTGAAAATGAACCATTTCTGGCGCAGTACAGTAGAGCGCCGATTATCCGAACTCCAATTAACCGAACTTCCAATTATCCGAACAGCCAATTTCTCTCAAAAAATATTTTTTAACCGAACTTCCAATTATCCGAACAGCCTATTTCTCTCAAAAAAATCTTTTTAACGAACTTCCAATTATCTAAACACCCTATTAGACCTGGATATCACATTTTAAATGATGATGAGATTGTGGATGATATTCAAGACGAAACAGAAATTGAAAACGAATGCTCTGAAAATGATCATGGTCTATCACATAACGAAGCGTTTGAATTTTTGGAAATAGCTATGAAATGGCTCGAACGGCAGAAGAATGCTGATCCTATTCAACTAACGTATTTAAGAAGAATTTGAGATGTGGCAGCGTGGAAAAGAATGTCTTCTTTAAAGCAAGCAACAATCGAAAGATTTTTTGCTTAAATTATAATCTTTGGCGTTCAGAAAATGTTAATATAAAGTAAACAAAAAAAAAAATTAAAAAGACAAAAATGAATTTTTAAACATGCCAGCATTAACTACTGCTGTCGGTCTAATGCGTGGATAAAGTGTTAAGATTTTAGTATAGTCAGGTACATCCGTTAAATTGTCTGTCCATTTATCCGAACTTTTGCTTATCCGAACTAGGGTCGGTCCCGACTTGTTCGGATAATCGGCGCTCTACTGTACTTGCATCTCTGTTGCATAAATCATGCAATTTAAAGTTTCATAACTCGGACAATTTTAGTGTTAGATTGATGGAACTTTTTTTTTCCTTTAACTTGTTAGTGTAATAGAAAACTTTTACTAAATATGACGTATAGGACCGGGGAACCGTATAAAAATTTTAATTTCGTAACGTTCTAAGAAACTTTTTTTTCCTATCAAAACGACTTTTAAAATATTTTTTACCTCATTTAAAACATTTTTGTAACTGAAACTATATGATAACTAACGGTTTAGAAATTAGACATTGGACACCGTTGAGAGTAGGCACCCCGTATATGTTTTCGTGTTTCGTAAGGGAAAACATATACGTGTTTCGTAAGGGTTAATCTCTAGAACAACAAAACCAATTAAAAAAAGTCCTTCCGGCCAGTGCCGGGAGGAAGAGGTAGCTTTCATATTCCTTATTTTAAAAAAACCAACTTATATTATTCAAACACACGAAGCTCAATTAAGTGGAAACCGAATGTAGGAGATTCAATACTAATTTTTATCAATACTAAATCATTATGAATGAGAATTTCACGAAATTTGTCAGCTTTATCCAAGCTGCTTTTATTTAAAGTAACTTATATTTCGCTGCCAAATTCGGCGATTTCTTAAAGTGCCTGCCATTTTAAGACAACATGGTGGATAAGGCTAACCAGTGAACTTGGTCGAGACCTTAGTAATTGCTGTGCACATGCTCACTTACATCGGAATCGGTTGATATATACAAGTGCTGTCGCAGGCAAAAAATAAGTTTTTTCAAAATGTCACCCACATTAGAAATTGAAACTGCTATATCTGAGCCATTTTTTAAGATAAAGACAAAACAAAAAATGCTCCGGAATCCTTATATCAAGGTCAAATACTTAAGAAAGAAACTTTTTTCAATTTCTAATTTTTTTTTGCACCTCACTTTAAATATAATATTTTTTAATTTAATGACCGCCATTTTGAAACAAGATGGCTGATGAAGCTGACCAGCGAACTTGGTCGAGATATTGATATATACTATCCACATGCCTTCTTACATCGAAATAGGCGAATACGTGTGTTATCGCGTGACAAATAAAAGATCATTTCAAAATGTTAGCCATGCTAGAAATTCAAAGTGCTATAATTCAACCATCATTTTTAAGAAATAAACAAAAGAACAAATTTTCAGAAACAAAAACTGCTCCGGAATCTTTGTATCAAGGCCAAATACATAAAAAAATCTTTTTCATTTTCCAGTTTTTTAATACCAAATTTTAAATTTTAAATTTAATTTTTTTATTGGCAACCCTTTTGAAACAAGATGGCGAATGAAGCTGGCCAACGAACTCGGTCGAGACATTTGTATGTACTATGTACAGACCAAGTTACATCCAAATCGGTTCATAAATACGCCTGTTATCGCGTGACAAAAATCAGGTCGTTTTAAAATGTCAACCACAATAGAAATTCGAAATGCTATAACTCAGCCATTTTTTCAGATATAGACGAAACAAAAACTGTTCCGGAATCTTTGTATTAAGGTCAAACACATACAAAAATAAATATTTCTCATTTTTAAATTTTTTGGTATCTCATTTTAAATTTAAAATTTTTAAATTTTTTTAAATGGCCGCCATTTTGAAACTAGATGGCGGATGAAGCTGGCCAACGAACTCGGTCGAGATATTTGTATGTACTGTGTACACACCAAGGTACATCCAAATCGGTTCATAAATACGCCTGTTATCAAGTGACAAATTTCCGGACGTTTCAAAATGTCAGCCACGCTAGAAATTCAAAATGCTATAACTCAGCCACTTTTTAAGATATAGACGAAACAAAAACTGTTCCCGAATCTTTTTATCAAGGTCAAACACATAAGAAAAAAATATTTTTTCAATTTTCATTTTTTTGGTACCACATTTCAAATTTAAGTTTTTCTTAAAAATTTAAATGGCCGCCATTTTTAAACAAGATGGCGGATGAAGCTGGCCAACGAACTCGGTCGAGACATTGGTATGTACTATGTATAAACGAAGTTGCATCCAAATTGGTTCATAAATACGCCTTTTATCGCGTGACAAAATTCAGGACGTTTTAAAATGTCAGCCACGCTAGAAATTCAAAATGCTATAACTGAGCCATTTTTTAAGATGTAGTCGAAACAAAAACTGCTCCGAAATCTTTGTTTAAAGGTCAAATACATAAGAAAAAAATATTTTTCCATTTTCAATTTTTTGGTACCACTTTTCAAATTTTAAATTTTTAAAAATTTTTTAAATGGCCGCCATTTTGAAACAAAATGGCGGATGAAGCTGGCCAACGAACTCGGTTGAGACATTGGTATGTACTATGTACATACCGAATTACATCCAAATCGGTTCATAAATACGAGAGTTACAGTATGACAAAGGTCAGATATATATATATATATATATATATATATATATATATATATGGATATATATATATATATATATATATATATATATATATCAATTTTGAACGGAGGGTGGTTTCGGGGTCTGGGGGTCATGATCGATGAAAATATACCAAAATTTTTTGAAATCGCTTTCCTCCGAACGGCTGCAATAGATAGCTTTTTGTAATGAAAGCTACCTAAAAGCAACGGTAGCAGTTGGTATTATTCTATGTTCTAACATAAGCTATATTTTATGTTGGTACTAATACCACTAAGGGGGTCCAGGAACAAAAACCGTTTCAAAATAATGATTTTCGTGATACTGCTGGAGCTAAAAAATTTAAATTTTGCATGATGGTTACTTTTAAGATGTAAATGCTTGCTGATAATATTTTCTAATAATTTCGAATTTAAAAGTATGAAATGAGCTGAAAACTTCTAAAAATGTCCTAAATTATAATTCGTTTGAAATTGCTTGGGCTATGAGCTTCGAAATTTATGGTATTATTTCTAAAACGTTAATGCTAGCACAAAACAGTTTATAGAAAATTTGAAATTAAATATGGTGCAGGAACATAAACATTTTAAAATTGCGATTTTTGTGATGTTTTTGGGGATAAAAATTTGAAATTTGACATGTTAGTTACTTTTAAGATGTAGGCTTGTTAAGAGCGGTGTCTAAAAAATTAGAAATTTATAAAGGTGACATGTACGGAAATGTATAAAAAACGTTGAAAATTAGGGTTTTTTAGGGATAGAAAGTTAAAATTTGACATGGGTATTACATTAAATTTTCACATTCAGGGTTCTCGCTGCTGTTCACCGTTGCGCCAAATCGCGATAAAGTTCTTCATTTGGCGAGTAAACGAGCAATCAGACCCGCCAAATTGCAAGTGCTCAATTTTTTTTTTCGTATGTCTATGCCAATGCAGCCGAGATTATTATCCGCTTTAGTAAACGATTGATGTCGCTTTTCATGTTTAATTTTCATTTGGTTACTGTTTTTTTATTTCTTATTCACCAAATCGCTAATGCTTGTCAAAAGCCAGGGCGATCCCTGCATTGAATAGTTTAAAAAAAATCCAAATAGACGCTTTCAGTCGTGACGTCAGATTTTCCTTGGATACTGACTCCAAACAAACGGTTGCTATGCTGTATTTTCTACTTTTCTTATATATTATAGCTGTATTTCACAGCTGTATCTCACAGATATATGTTTTAAAACATTATACGCACTGGTAACATTTTCTACAATTTATATTTAATAAAAAATGAAACATAGCAACCGTTTGTTTGGAGTCAGTTTCCAAGCAAAACGTCAGGGCCGACATTACACTGAAAGCGTCTATTTAAAAGGGTGCAGGAGCATAAAACGTTTTACAATTGTGATTTCTATGGGACTGTTGCGGCTAGAAACTTGAAACTTTGCATGGTGATTACATTTAAGTTGTAAATACTCGCTAACATTTTTTTTTTATAACAATTTGAAATTGAAAGTAAAATTCCTGCCGACTCGGCCTACATCCACAGGTAGATTTCGAAGTTAAGTACTAATTTCAGCACAAAAAACTAAATCAAGATTAAAGATAAAACCAGTTTAACAATTTTATCTGGTCGCTTTTAACGAGTTTTAATTTAAATTTTAGGTGCGTTCGTAATTATATAAATACGTGGCACCTATAGCCGTCGTGTGGTCCATCTGTCTGCATATAACAGAGCAAAAACTACCCAACTGAAAGGTTTAAAATTTAATATATATAATTGTTGCAGAATTTTGTCGAGTCATTTCAAATTTTATGAAAATCCCCTGTCTAGTTCAATCACAGATACAGTCAAAAGTATTCCGTTACATTGCGGCCAATGGATAAAAAAATGTTTCAAGTGGACTTTAATGATGTTACACCCTTTCGAACATAATGAAACAGATATGCATTTATGGAAGTTATCGGGTCTATTAAAAAAAAAATATATATATATATATATATATATATATACAGAGAGAGAGAGAGAGAGAGAGAGCTAAAGTTTTGAACTAGGTGTTGATTTGTGTTGTAAGGGTCATGATCTGCCTAGATTTGCAAAAAAATTTCAGAAGTTACGACATAGGGGATAATATAATAGGAAGTATATCTTACGAAATGTACCTAAAAAGTGATGTGAGTGGTAAAAATTCTAAAAACCTTCTAAATTGCGATTTGTTTTTAATTCTTGGACTACAAACTTGAAATTCAATATGGATGTTATTTTTAAGATGTAAATGCTTGCGCAGATTTTATTTCGCACAGATTAAATTTGCATAAAATAAGACCACAAAAAATATAAAATAAATCTGACCGATTTAAAAATATTTGTAAAATGTTTATTTTAAAACCCATTCAAATGCAAATTGTTCAACATCTAGCAACAGCAAAAAAGGGCTTGTCTGACTTTCAAAATAAGCTGATCCTATTATGTGACATCTTTAATGAAAAAATTCGCCAACAACTTCACGGAAAAACACCGTTTTAAAAAACTTTCTGTGTGGAGTGATTTGAGATTAAAATTAATAAGTTCCATTCCCGATATACACCATCTCATTGGTGCAAAACAAAGTGCGTTGAAATTTGTACTGTATACAAATATAACCTCGTGTACTGTAGACAGTATAACCTCGAAAATCCGGCATCTTTGAGGCCGATACTCAGCCGTATTTTTGAAAATTTCCGGATTTCTGAAAGAATATAAAAAGTATTTCCACTATTCTTAATGGTACCTTTATTCATAATTTAATTCACAGCCCAGCGATATTTATGTGACAAAAAAAAAAAAAAAAAAAAAAAAAACAGAAATTTAAGTATTTAAAAAAAAAAAAACTTACTGTAATCCATATATTCTATGTTACAAAAAAAAAAAAAAAGGCACTCAAATAAACAGCGTGAAGTCATTTCTTCTCGCGCAATTTCCTAAACATGGATATCAAATTTATTGGATTCAATTTCTGTCGGCCTTTCCTTAGCAAGTTTTTCTCGGGCTTTATACAATTGAATAATATTGATTTCGGGAATACAGTCTTGTTTCTATAAAGAAGATATTAATTCCTCAATTCAATTTGTGCATTCTTCCTATAACAACTTTTCTTCTGCCCCCATCTTTTTTTCTCATCTTGGTTCTGAACTGAGTGTCTACGATCTTGTTACCCACTAATCCATCGTTTTCTAATTCGAAGTTTTCGATTCGTAAACAATTGTTAATTTTCTCTTTTCATAAGTTGGAAGTGTGAAAAAAAGGGGAAGAAATGACTTTAATGTCAGATATTTTAAGTCGCCAGATTTTCGAGGTGGCACTGTATTGTCATACTTTTAGGGTTCCGTACTTACAAAGTGAAAAAAAAAAAAAAAAAAAAAAGACGAAACCATTATAAGATCGCTCTTGTGTCTGTCTGTCCGTCTGTCACAGCCATTTTGCTCGTAAACTATGGAACGTGGAAAGTTCAAATTGGCTGAAGTAATAAAAGCTATTGAACCACATATTAAATAGATAATTAACCATTCACAAATATATTTAGGAAAAATGTAGAGGGCCTAAATAAGTTACTTGAAAAAAAAAAAGGTTTTTTTCTTTATATATCGTATGGTGTATTGTGTGAAAGCTTTCGTAACGCCGAACTCAAAAGTACGTTTCTTTTAATTTTAGGTATTATATTTTCAGAGATATCGTCAAAAATGTAATAGAAAAATTCGTTCCCACCACTCTATTTCCGAATCTACTGGAACTAAAATTATGAAAAAAAAAATAGGCGTAGTAGAAGTTAATTTAAACCTTGCAGAAAAACTATCGCGATTCACCTAGGTCACATAGTTTTTTAGAAAATCGGTGGAGGTACCTATCGTTGGAGAAGTATACACTGTAAAAAAAACGGCATTTTTACAGTACAAAGTACTGTTCATCTCGCGCAAAAACTCGACCACAGTTGAATGTACTGTATCTTTCTTTGGTTTCCTGACTGCTGAAACATGGAAAATACAGTAGTTGCGTAAAATTAACAGCACAATGTACTGGCAGTTTGGACGCCAGTAGTTTGTGCTGTAGTCCAAATGCGTCCAAAATTGCCAGTACATTGTACTGTTAATTTTACGCAACTACTGTATTTTTCATGTTTAAATAGTCAAGAAACCAAAGAAAGATACAGTACATTCAACTATGATCGAGTTGTGCCGGCAAATTTACAGTGGTTTTTTTTACAGTGTAAAAGGACTGTTGATAATGATTTTCGAAAAAAAAAATGGCTATAATTAGCCTAGATATTAACCCTTAAAGACACGGACGGTTTGGACATACTTAACGCAAAGGGCGGCGTACACTATGCGCTATCGGCTTTTAAAGCCTAGATAACAACTTTTAATGTAGAATTTGTGCAATGCAATGTCCAGTTACTAATTCAAATATTTATTGTAGGGAAATCTCTGTGCGCGAGTAATATTCGTACTTGACCGATTATTTCTGTTTATACTTCATTTTTATTAGGATTAGGAGTACTTATTATTGTTTTCATTGCATATTCTTTGTACGAAAGTTCGCCTTTTTCGTAAAATGCATTATATAACAACATGTATTGGCTTATATGTTAGGTGGGGGCCAGGAAAATGTTTTAAATTTTAAGATGGGTTGCATCTCTCTATTCTAAAAAAAGTAACTACCGCTGTCACCGCCGCCGCCGGTTTTGAATTTTTTGTGACCGGAGGTCTTTCTTCGTTAATATTAAGAAAAATAATGCATACAAAAATATTAAAATCGGTAGTATTACACAGAAATGTTTGATAAACACGCTGATGTAGACAGTTTTCAAATCGAAGAATTATTTTAAGAGATATTTAATGCTAAAGTTGGACAAAATCGTTCCACTAAAAAAGTTTTATAGTAGCAAAAACTATACATCGGAATTTAATAATTTTTAGTTCATTTTATACATTATAATTTCCCGGTGTGCAGAATCGATTTATTTTTTTAATTTGACTTATTTTTCGAGGTTTTATATCTATTTTAAATTCAAATTTTCAGCATTTCGAGACGTATTTTTTACTTATTTTAGAAAATTGTACTAATTTAACCTGTTGCCAACTGTATAAACAACGGAAACAATAATGTTTGCTTCAAATTAAAAATTTATTTACACGTGACTATTATAAATAGTAAAGATACTTTCAAATTAAAATTAATTGCGTATAAAAAGCAGGAACTTATTGAAAATTACGTCATAAAAAGTATACACGTGAATTCTAAAAGAGAAAGAATAGCTTGGTCAAAATTACGTCAGATTAAAAACGATTAATTTAAAATGTCTCATTTAAAAGAAATTTCTTTTCGCTTTGTTAAAAAATACCAGGAGACAAAGACTCTGTTTACTTAATTCCTTTTATATTAGCTTATTTTGAAATGTTGTTACATGTGTCTACGTCATCAAGTTATTTTGATTTCGACGTTTTATTTGTATTTTTATTAATGTTGTACTAATTTATTTGTTCTTACGTTATTTAAAATAAAAATTATGTCAATTTGTATAATTTGGCGAAATTGGTCGACTGGATAATCAAGTAGTACCGCAGCGGATTTGGCGTTAAAATTCCCCAATCAAAGAGAAATGAATAGAAATCCGTTTTTAGGGAGATCGTCACTGTTTTTTAAATTATAATTCAGTCTTTCGAAATCTTTTTAAAGCCGATCAAATTAGCGTGCATTTAGAGTCTGAGGTGTCTGGACGGGGGTTGGCGAGCGTAGCTCGTAGGGGGCCGAGCCCCCTAGTAATAATAAAAATTGGGAACAAATGATCGATGACATAATTAAATTACAAACACTTCGATTTAAATAATTTTATTACGAAAAGAAATTACAGTCTTTGGCACATGAAAAGTTCAACTTTCAATACTTTTAAATGCTGAAAAAGAGCAAAAATAAAATGGGACATATATATCACTCAAAACATACATTATACTAAACATTTTCATGTTTTTTCATGCACATAAATTCACCCAATATTTATAATAAATAAAAGTCACAATAAATATTACAGGTTTTTCTTTTATAAATAATGATGAAGAACATGTCAATTAAAGAATAATAATACATAGTTATAAATAAAAGTAATAATAAAATTTGGAATGTAAACAAAATTGTTTAAATCATTCTAATGTATGACAATTATCTAATGAAAAATATTAAGTCGTCAAAAATTCCCTTATGTTGAATTTTTATGTATGTAAGGTAAACTCAATTGACACTATAAATCTTCTGCTTTTACGTGTGTTACAAATATGATGACATTTTCTTGTTGATAATTTTAAAGATAAATTTCTATGCTTATTAAAACATTGACATACACAACGGAATAGTGTACTATTAATATTGAATGTATGGAACCTAGCCTTACAGATTCAAACAGAAAATAGAAGACATATAAAAGCATGTCTAAATTTTTATAATTTTAATTCAATTGCATGTTAGATTTTTTTTCTTATTGATATTATATTTAATCAACAAAAAAAAAAAAAAACATTCCAAAGGAAGGGGGCGACTTTTGTATTGGCTTATATTCAACAATCTTATTAAGTACATGGCAGACAACTTTAGCTCTATTATAAAGTTCCTAAAAAAGACAAACAATATTAATATTATATCTATCATTGACATTCTTAAAAGAAAATCAGGTTTCAATTTTATTTGAAAGTTTGCTTTATTTAATTTAGATTTCATCTTGACGTTGGCAATACATAGATTGATACTTTCGAAATAAAAATATGCTATATATCTTTTTTAACGTCTTAAGTATCAAACGCAGTATTTAATTTAATGTAATGCAATAATTCTCAAATAACTAAACAATTTATTTCCAAAACTTTTAAAAATCAATAATTTTCAGATAAATAATAATAATGTGGTAAGTTATTTTTTGAAAATTATTAATCTTATTTTTCATTGATAATCAGCAAAGAGGTTATTTTATTCCCTTGGATATATTAATAGAATAGAATACAAAACTACCCATAAATATGTTCTGTATACATAATATGTTGTGTGTATCGTGATATATAGATTGACATGAAGAATGCGATGTTACACATAGTCATGTATAGTACAATCTAATGGAAGGAATGGCACTTACTTTAGTAAAGTGATTAATGAAGACGTGGAAAGAATGATACTGCAGGAAAATACAATTGCAAAAGTCGCTATCAGGGACAGATATCGCGCTTTACAATGTGCAAAAATATTAAAATATATAAGGCATATTACTAAGATGAACAAAAAGTTAATAGACCGATTCTCCCAATGGATATGAGTTATTTATGCCATGTGTTAAACATAACCACCTTCAAAATACTCTCTTTCTGCAGCAGGGCACTTCTGCTAGCACGAGTAAAGTTGCTAAAAAAAATCAAGAAAGATTTTAGAAAAATGGTCCTTATTGCAGCCGTTGCAGCTTCCTCAACCTTAGATGCACAGTCAGCAGATAAAAAAAAGGGGGGGGGAGGAAAGAAAAATCGGAAATTGCAAACTATTACAAACCATTTTGGCAAAACCATTGGATTGTCAAAAGTAGGCTTAGGCATCATGAAAGCTCCTAGGTGCATTTTTTTTACCAATTTTTAAGCATTTTGACTGCGAAAGCATTACTTTTCCCCTATCAATGCCTTTTGAAGCTATTAGTAGTATTTATTAATAAGTATTGTTGCTAATTTATGTGCGTATGGATTTTGTCTTTCTATGTCTTTATTAATTAACCCACCAAAATTCATGGAATTCTACCTGTTAGGTCAAGCTGCAAGAGACTTCGAGCATTTTTAGTTGGTCATCCTATATTGTACAATTATTTCCACATTTCTGAAATTTCTGATAAGAAATGAATGACAAATAAAATTAATGTTACATTTGGTTACATTTTCTGCATTCTCAGAATAAACTTTCACAGTTACCAGCACTGCCTGTAAAGGAAATTCAAGAAATTTCAGAAAAAATGCTACAAAAGTATGTATAGGCCCGATTTTGATGAAAAGTACCTTAAAACCGTTTACATAAGTACGACAAAATCACTTTAATCATGTGGATACCGTCATCTTTTTTTCAGTAATTTATTAATTGATCCAAGAGAGCCGAATAGGAGTCCTTTTCCAAATTCTATAAAAATCCCTCAATTTGAAAGGGGATGCAACCTAAAGTACCATTTAAAACTAAAATGATCTAGCTATCACAATTATATCTTATAGTTTACTTTAGAAAATAGATTTATTGATAGTACATACAACAGTTTTTAATCTTTATAATTTTATTATTTGATTTTTCTCCATCGTAATCTTTCAGATTTCTTCCTTTACTAAGATATTTAGTCTTAATATTTATATGAAAAAGAAATTTAAATGGTAAGCTCTAGAACAATTTGACTACAAACAATTGTATCATCTCAAAACATACTGCAGATGAATTTTTGTAATCTGTTCTGTCAACAGTCCTCAATATTCAACATTTGAAGAGACAGGATATTTTTCGACATGAAAACTGATGCTAATATTTAGAAAAAATAGCCTTTTATCAACCAAGTAGACATTATATGCTTTTATTTTTAATTCATTTGTAAATGTTTTTAAAATATGATAGTTAATTTATGAAACATAATTATTTTTTTGTTTCGGTGATTAGTCACTTGAAGTAGTCTCTGTTGGCAGACATTCAAATAAGGTTTTTTTTTTGTTTTTTTTAAGTCGTCTACCCTTCCTGGCTTATTTCATGCATGCGCAAAGTTTTAGCACAAAAAATCATATATTCTAAACTGTATGCAAAATACCCGTATTGTTAAACTAATTACACTTCTCGAAGTTAAAAAAATATATAAAACAAAAAATTAAGTTCTGATAATTTTTTGACCTATTGTCCTTAGACTGTATTAAAAATACACTCTATTAAAATTAAAAATTATCTTTAATAATTTATTTTATTAAAAATTAATAATTTATTTTATAAAAAATATTTTAGTAATGTAACATATGATGTAGGGACGGAAAATTTAATATTAGGAACAATTTTTTGTCTTTCATAAAATTGCATTTTTTTTTACATTGTAAATTATTTTCTGTTATACTTAATATAACATACTTCCTAAATTTATCTAGAAGGTTTATTTCACTTCATTTCTATAACCTGCTAATTCAAAAATTTCAAACGAGGATTCATATTCGGGTCCCTCTACCTGCTTTACGCCACAGCTCTTTAAGTTTTAACAAGTTTCTGTTTCTTTCTTTCTTTCTTTCTTTTTTTTCTTTCTTTTTTCTTTTTCTTTCTTTTTTTTCTTTTTTTTGTATGAAATTTATAAAATGGAGTGCAGATTGCAATACATAGTTCAGTTTTATGTGAACACAAAATAACAACACAGAAAACTGCATCGAAATAAAAATTACTCTCATACATTATCAGATCGCCCGATTTTTGAATACCGGTAATTTCAAACAGAAATATTTGCTTTGAAAAACGCAGTATTGTAGTAATTAATTAAGGTAAATATTTTTATACCAAAATAGTGGTCTTCAAAAACCGGGATATCTGGTACTCATTAATTTCTCTAGGATTCAAATGATTCACGAACTAAATAAATAAAAATGAATTTTGTATTTTTGGTCTTAACATCCAATTTAGTCTAGGATCCTTCATAATTTTATCCAGGGCTTCTTGAAATGTGATCCTAGTTACAAAGGGTCTTCTTACTGGAAACTTCTTTTTGTCGTTCGGAGGTTTCTGATAGCGTGTTGTTGTAACACTAGGCCTCATTGTACTCACTTCATAATTGCCTATAGAAATATCTGAACAGGCCTTGAAAGTTTCCTGCGAGCCGCAACCTAAAGCGTAGGTTCCGTTTTTACAATTACCCCAGTTATTACCTGAAAAGTAAAAAGTACAATATTGAAGTAATATAAAATTATTGTTAATAATAATAAAGTACATTTATTATACATGACCGTCAGATGAAAAGAATTTACATGTTTTTTCATAAATTCATTGTTGTAACGGGAAATTACATACAATATTAACATATACGGGGGTTAGATACAAAGTAATGGCATCTCGCCGATAGTTCAGAAAATACCATCAATCTCATGTTTAGCACCTTCTACTAAGTTACAGGATGGCATCGTACAGCATCAATTCCACGACTTTTGGTGCGTCTCTAACCTATAGAATAATTATTTCATCTAATGGTGTTATAACATATATAAAAGTGTTTCTTTCATATTGTCAAAGAAAGTCTTTGACCATAGTTTGTAATCATTATTTTTCTTGACCCAATTTATTTTATAATCCTCTCCTTGTCGCACATAACGGCGTGTACAGCTCCGGCAGAACATTGTAATTTTTTCATTGTAATTTTTCCTTTTTTTTAAACCTTAATAAAGGTGACCGGGAGGGATAATACGCTCTAGAGACTAGGTCCTGGTCTGAGCAGTCCCTCTCAGGCTATCAAATCAAATCAAATCGCACAGACAGCTATCGGGTTGATAGACAATAGTACTAGTTGCCAACAAGTGTCATGTCATTCTCCAAATATTTTACAGAGATTATGTTGTTGGAAACTGGAGGAATGATTGTCTTCAAATTGTGTTGCTCCATCTTGCTAAATATATTCCATTGTGGAGTGGGGGGGAGGGGTGGCAATGCCATCCCGGAAAAGTCTACTGTCTTCCCGAGGAAAATTTCGAGCCACATTGCAGCTAATGAACTACAGTTTTTAAATTTATGCACAGCTTCTCCAGGCTTTCTTGGGAGTAAATGATCTGGAAGAAACACTGCTCCAAGCAATAGCACAAAACAACAGAGTAAAATAATACTGCCAGAGTTTACATCGCTTCTTCACTTCTATTTGTTATCAATTATCAGTTTCTGGAATCAATTACTGCCATCCACAAACATTCGTCAAGTCATAACGGTGTTGCCACTATTTTTATCCAAACATATTAACATTCAGTATAGTGGCAGTTTTTTTTTTTTTTTTTTGGAAACTGGAGGAATGATTTTCTTCCAATTGTGTTGCTCCATCTTCCTAAATATATTCCATGGTAGAGGGGGGGGAGACAGTGCCATTCCGGGAAAGTCTACTGTCTTCCCGAGGAAAATGTCGAGCCACATTACAGCTAATGAACTATATTCTTTAAATTTATGCGCAGCGGCTCGGGCTTTCTCCGGAGTAAATGATCTGGGAGAAAACTGCTCCAAGCGATGGCACAAAACATTTGAGTAAAATAATACTGCCAGAGTTTACATCACTTCTTCACTTTTATTTGTTATCAATTATCAGTTTCTGGAATCAACTACTGCCATCCACAAACGTTCGTCAAGCCATAACGGTGTTGCCACTATTTTTATCCGACCATATTAACATTCAATACGTTAGAAATTTTATTTTTTTAATTCTTGTTATTTGATGATTGTAAAAAAGGAAGTTATTTAGCTGACACCACTTTTAAAATGACTCAGTAAATCAATGGATACGAGTATGTTTTTAGTGATTTACAATATAAATCTGTTAGCAAAACGGTCTTCATGCTCAGTTATCATTTATTGTAATAATTAAGTGATATTGCACGCTCCACCCCCCCATGCAGACACTTACACACACATGCGGACACTTTGCCATTCATCATTCATCACAACCATTCATCACAACATAAAAAAGGGGTAACCACCTTTTACCAGAACATTATAGGTTAATATCACTATTATTAAACTGACTTCGTAATTTTGAACGCTGACATGTGACGAACCCTTCCCCATGTTAGATACCTCTCCCATTCTGGGGACTATATTTGGAGAAAAAAAATACGTTCATTTGTAACATTTCATGTTACTTACCAGCTGTATATGTCCATTGCAAAACACATCTTTTGCAAGTCAAACTGTTTGGAAGCTGAAGAGCTAAATTCACTCTGGAATTGCCATGATTTTCTACAAAATACTTGGTATTAGATATATTGACTACTTTCAATGCATGCTTATTTAAACATTCTTGTAATACTTCTTTTTTATCGTTTCGACTGGGACATATTTTGAATTCAAAATAGCCACGATGATTTGCAGTGATATCCACCATAGCTTGTATCACCTGTAAAATACGAAAAAGTATATGATTTATTTATTATGTAAGTTTAATTATAAGCAAAGTACAATTAAATAAATTAACTGCTAAATCCTGAAAAAGTAATATTCATTGTCCGGAATATTTGTAGATTACTGAATTGTGAACGCTGGTAAAAAATCAATTACATTGTTGATGGTGACAGTTATTTATCTAATGCAGTGTTTTTCTTAATTGCACAGTATCATTTTAAAATTGAGATACGGTTCGAAGAAAAAACGCAGAAGAAAAATGTTACACCTTGATTCTGTCAACTGTCAACCTGCATCATTTTCTCAGTTAGATTTCACGTTGTCAAAATTAAGAGGTCTTTCTTTTAAATAACATTGTCTTTGAAAACTTTGAATTTAATTTTTAAAGAAAAGTATGTAACTTCAATATTCTGAAAATAAATGTAATAAGAAAAAAGACTATAATTTAGGTAAAGAATTAAAAGAGATTTTCTTTAAATTCTATGTTTATTACAGTGTTCGTTTTTACGTAAAAGACTAATTTTACTGTGATAAATATTTACTAAATTACTTAATAATTTTGTAAATATTTCTTTTTCAACATTTAACCTGTAATGGTGTTAAATAGTAGATTTTGTATTATATATATATTTTTTTTTTTTTAGTTTAAAAAATTGCAAAAATTACCGATAATTCAGTTACAAATCTATAAATCCGAATAATACAGAATGTAATTAAGTCATTTGGGGAAAAAAAATGCTAAATTTCAGCAGTTTAAAAATTATTGTTCAAAAGAAAAAACCAAACTGTGATTGTTTGATACATTAAAATTAATCATCTTAAACTTCCTAGCTAAAATATATACCACACATTTATTTATTAAATTCTTTTCAAAAATACTGAAATTTAACAATTTTAAAAAATCAAAATTCAAGATTTTTTATGAAAAGCCATTCATAGGGGGGGGGGGGGGAGAGACTCGTGTAAAACGCTGTTTTTTGAAGATTTTTTAAAAAGAAAATCAGAACATTTATTCAATCCCAGTAAAGTACAAAGTAATATTGACGTTTAAATGTACTAGAAAAATAAATTATTGTTGAAAAAAAAATGGAGGCGCTGTAGCTGCTTGAACTTGGATCCTACGATTTGCGCTGGGGAACGCCCAGGTCCTTGTAGTTGACTAAAATCAATAAAGCAAAATTTTTTGATTAAAATAAGTCCTTACGCTCAGTATGAACCTAAATATAGAAAAAAAAATCAAAACTGAGGGCGTTTTGAAAATAAAATCACTTATTTTATTTAAAAAAAATTTTAATATTTTTTAGGTTTTTGCTGAGGCCAATACATTAACTAACTAATCTGTGCAAAATTTCAAGTAAATCGGCCAATTACTTTTTGAGTTATATTCCACGGCGCAGAAAAATATACGTTTTGAGAAAATCGGGTTTAAGCACTCAGCACATACACTATGACGCAAAAGTTTAGACAATGACGTCATTCAGCTTTAAAATGTAGAATTATGACGTCAGAATTACAAAAACCTGTAAATATATTCAAAAACTGATTTAAAATGCTATGTACAAAAGACAGTCGTTTTATTTGCTATAATACTAATTTTTTTCATAAAAATTCAAATGTGCTTGTCGCAAAAGTTTAGACACTATTCTAAATTTCTTTGAATATTCGCTGGCATATGCAAATTTAGAATCGATGATGTCACAAATTTGGAGTACTTAAGTTCTGTAAACGATTGCGCTTCATAGTCGACATGCCGAGAGCTAAAGAAATTCAAGTGAATGAGGTTTCAAGGATTTGGCAGTTGAAAGGTGAAGGGAAGAACGTTTCTGAAATTTCTGCTATTATTAATAGGTCAAAAAAATCTATTTATCGAGTTTTATCGAGTGGTTCCGAATATAAAGCAAAATGTCGGTCTGGGAGGCCACGTGTGACAAATGTACGAGAGGATCGCCTGATACAAAGACTAGCGAGTACTCAACAAATGAGCGTACGTGGAGTTCAAAGCTCATCGGGACTCTCTGTATCAAAGGATACGATTCGTAGACGAATTTTGGAAAAAGGAACAATCGTTTATAGCAAAATGCAGAAGAAACCAGCTCTGAAACCACATCATAAGTTACAAAGACTTATGTGGGCTCGAAAGCATATGTCATATGGAGAGAAATGGCAGTCAGTCATATTTAGCGATGAAAAAAAGTGGAATCTGGATGGTCCAGATGGTTGTTTATCGTATTGGCATGACTTGCGGAAGGAACCTCGACGTTTTTTTAGTCGCAGACAAGGAGAGGGCTCGGTGATGGTTTGGGCAGCCTTTTGCTATAATGGACAAGTATCTCTAACCTTCATCAGTGGTCGTCAAACTTCACAGCATTATACACAGACATTAGAAGAAAACCTACTGCCATTTGCTGAGCTTCTAGGGGGTCCTCAGTGGGAATTTCAGCAAGACAATGCTTCAATTCACACTGCAAAACATTCAAAATCTTGGTTTAATTCCCATAATATAAGAGTTCTCGACTGGCCAGCATGTAGCCCAGATCTTAACCCTATAGAAAACCTTTGGAGCATCATGTGTCGCAAAGTTTATAGCAACGCTAGACAATACTCTTCTGAAAAGGAACTTAAGACATCTATTGAGAATGCATGGTACGATATCGATCCACAAACTATGCAAGATTTAGTTTCTTCCATGCAATCTCGTGTATATGACGTAATACATAAGCATGGATGCGCAACCAGGTTTTAAAAATTGTTTATTTCGATTTTATTTAATTTGTGTCTAATCTTTTGAGACAGCAGTTTATTTTTGTTACCATTTAATTTATTGCAATATGCACAATTCCACTTTTCTTTGTTATAAATATTGTTTATATGTATAGCACATTAATTTCAAGCAGTGATTTGAAAATTGAATAAATATTTGTCAAAGTATGTAAGAATTTCTTCATTGTCTAAACTTTTGCGTCATAGTGTATCAAAAGCATCACTGTAATGACTTCTCAAAGACCTTTAGAATTTTTGGGGGGCTAAAATCTTTAAGGATACATTATTCAGATAGTAAATAAATGTTTAAGGCAATAAAAGAAAAGTGACTATAAATTTCATTTTACACGAGTCTCCCCCAGAGAATCCATTAAACTAACTCACATCTAACGCAATAAATTAATTATTATAACGTTATTTAAAAAAATAAATAATTTAAGGAAGTTTTATTTACATGCTTCATGGAAAAAACAAGTATTTTTGATATATAATAAAAATAAATAAATAAATGAATAAAACACTACCGTAAAGTACCGAAATTAACCCCCTTTTCGAATATAAGCCCCCCACAAATATGTGGATTTTTTCTTTCTTTTTTTTTTTTTTTTTTTTTTTTTTGATAATGTGCCATTTATAAGTCCTCCCCTTCAAGTTTTATTTTCTGACGCTTTGAATCTTTCTGTTTTTTCTGCAAATTCCTTGAGATTTTTGTTTTCATATCTCCTAAATGAAAATATTTTTTGAAATTTATTTTTATCTAATCTCTTTACGTATCATTGTGTCAGAATGGCTTATGTTCTCTATTTTATACTATTTATGTTTTCCTTGTTTTTTATGCACTAAGATGTAATAGATATTTCATATTGAGTTTAAGTTTTATAATTTTTGTTCATATTTCTTTCAAATCTAAATTCATAATTTTATGTAAATTTGTTTCATTAATTTATTGTTTTTATTAATGGAAACTACTCAGCTTCTATAGAAGGAAATTTTAAAACCAAAAAATGTTAATTTGATCTGCTTTTATTTTGAAAATTGTATTAATCCTTTGAAATTTCATAAATTCAAAATATGCCCCCCACCCACCCTCCCAATTTTCTTATCCGTTCACAAAAGTTTCAATTATAAGCCCCCCCCCTTAAAATCACCAGAATTTCCTGCCTGCTGAAGGGGGGCTTACATTCGGTACTTTACGGTATTTAACTGAGTAATTTTTATAGAAGTACTGATCAGTTACTGAAATCTGTAAAACCTGTCACGATGGACTTCTGTCTATAACGTTAAATAAATAATAATTAAATCGAATGATAAATAAACAAATGGCTAATAAAGTGATTAAATGCTTATTTTAAACAGTTGTTTTAATATAAATAATTATTAATTATTAAATTCAATAAACGTGTGATGATGAAACCTGCCTATAACGGAATCTAGTATTAGGAGATAATCATTCATATTTTTAAAAAAAAGAATAAATGAGTAATAAATATGTGATTAAAAAGTCTATTATTTAAATACTTATTATTTATTAAATACAGTAAAACAATGTAAATACGAGAGCTATAATGAGCATCTGACGTATTAAAAGACCAGCCCACCCATACCGGACTTGTGTGAACACTTTGAAAGGCTGCCGTGTTGTCGTAAACTTTACGCCCACTGGTCAATGTTTTAAACATCGAATTTAACTCTTTAATTTTCCGGTGGGACCTTCCGTGATCGGGTCTGTTACTTGTCGTCTATATATATATTTTTAAATGTACAAAATTTAGCAAATATCTGATTAAATGTCCATTATTTACTTTAAATACTTATTAATTATTAAATTTTAAACAAAATAAAATAAAATAAACACCGAATGTGGTCGATAACGAAAACTTAAAGGAACACTTAAAGGAAAAAAGTAATCAAATAGAGTAATCAATAATTTATAAATGAATAAACGATTAATTAAACGTGTTTTGTATAAGATAAACGAGCATTATTTACTGAAAACAGTAAAAACTGCTATCACAAAAACTCTCTTTAATGACAGGCAGGTATTAGGCAGGTTTACGTTATAAAGACGTTCCGTTTAGGGTTGTTCCCATGAGCTTCCTATTCAATCAATAAAGTATGGTTATA
The DNA here is from genome assembly GCA_963932465.1 of Maratus speciosus. Lineage (NCBI taxonomy): Eukaryota > Metazoa > Arthropoda > Arachnida > Araneae > Salticidae > Maratus > Maratus speciosus. The sequence continues at coordinate 169,145,251 of OZ010791.1, forward strand.
CTTATTTTAATCATAATTCCAACATCTACTAATTTTGTTTAAACAATTTTGTGATAGCTTTTATTCTTTTTAAGATATTTTTATTTTAATTTCAGAAAAGATGGTTTCTGATTTCAAATATGCATATAACAGTTAAAGCTCAACTACTAGTATTAACTTACGATATTCATTACAGATTTAAACTAAAGGGATTAAAACAATTTCTAGCTTTCCCCTCATTAATTCCGATTTCAACGCGAAAGGTCACTGGGGGCAAAGGTGGTTATACAATTCGTTTGGGTGTCATTTTTAGGGTTTCGTTCATCTGACGAAACCCTATTCGTCTCGCTCCTCTGTCTGTCTGTCTGTCCGTCTGTCTGTCCGTCACAGAGCCCGTTCTCAGAAACTATACATGTTAGAGACATGAAATTTTGGGTACTTATAGCTGAATACCTCACATCATACGACAAATCATAAAATTTTTAAAAAGTCGTACATTTAACCCTTTGGGCTCCCGCATGTGTATTTTAAACAATTCTTTCTAAGTGAGCTCCTAATTAATTTGGAGGCGTGAAATTTTGCATACTTATAGCTGAACACTTCATATCAAATGACAAATCATAAAATTTCGAAAATGTCATAAGTTTAACCCTTTGGGGTCCCACATGTGCATTTTAAACAATTCTTTCTAAGTGAGCCCCTAAATATGTTGGAGACATGAAATTTTGGGTACTTATAGCTGAACACCTCACATCATACGACAAATGATAAAATTTTGAAAGGGTCGTACATTTAACCCTTTGGGCTCCCGCATGTGTATTTTAAACAACTATTTCTAAGTGACTTCCTAATTAGTTTGGAGACGTGAAATTTTGCACACTTATAGCTGAACACCTCACATCAAACGACTAATCATAAAATTTTGAAAAAGTCGTACATTTAACCCTTTGGGCTCCCAGATGTGTATTTTAAAAAATTCTTTCTATGTGAGCCCCTAATTAGGTTGGAGGCGTGAAATTTTGCATACTTATAGCTCAACACCCCACATTCAATGACAAATCATAACATTTTGAAAAAGTCGTGCATTTAACCCTTTGGAGTACCACATGTGCATTTTAAACAATTCTTTCTAAGTGAGCCCCTAATTATGTTGGAGACATGAAATTTTGAATACTTATAGCTGAACACCTCACATCATACGACAAATGATAAAATTTTGAAAAAGTCGTACATTTAACCCTTTGGGCTCCCGCATGTGTATTTTAAATAATTATTTCTAAGTGAGACCCTAATTAGGTTGGAGGCGTGAAATTTTGCATACTCATAGCTGAACACCTCACATCCAACGACAAATCATCAAATTTTGAAAAAGGTCGTGCATTTAACCCTTTGGGGTCCCACATGTGCATTTTAAACAATTATTTCTAAGTGAGCCCCTAATTATGTTGGAGACATGACATTTTGGGTACATATAGCTGAACACCTCACATCATACGACAAATGATAAAATTTTGAAAAAGTCGTACATTTAACCCTTTGGGCTCCCGCATGTGTATTTTAAACAATTATTTCTAAGTGAGCACCTAATTAGTTTGGAGACGTGAAATTTTGCATACTTATAGCTGAACACCTCACATCAAATGACAAATCATAAAATTTTGAAATTATAGCTGAACACCTCAGATCTCACGTCAAATAATAAATTTTGAAAAAGTTTTATGTTTAACCCTTTCAACTCCAGCTTATGTATTTTAAGCCATTCTTTCTAACTGAGCCCCTAATTAAATTGGAGATTTGAAATTTTGCATACTTATTGCAGAACACGTGAGGCCTGGCGACAAATTATAAAATCTTACGTTTAACCCTTTGAGCTACCACATAGGTATTTGAACAATTCTTTCTAAGAGAGCCCCTAATTAAGTTGGTGACATGAAATTTTGCATACATATAGCTGAATGCCTCAGACCACACGACAAATCATAAAATTTTCAAAAAGTCTTTTATTATTTACCCCTCTGGGCTCTAACTTATGTGTTTTAAGCAATTTTTCTAACCTCCGCTCTTTTAACCCGGGGAGAAATTTTCCAACTTTTGCCGACACCCCTTTGACCATTCTTTCATATTATGCACCATAACCTTACATATTTTAGTTCCATTTTTTTCCGCCAGGTGCGCCTACTTATCTCGGGTGCTATGGGCCCAATCCCTTCGACTAATATATCTACGGATAGTATGTAAAACGGATTATCGTTCGGATACAGGTTTGTTTAGAATCAAGTGCGCCCCCTGGTTGTGAAATATGGAACTAACAGATTTTTCAAAAGGATAAAGTGTTTTGAAAGGAATATTAAACGAAACCCTCTGTGCGATCTGTGATCACACTTACCCACTTGTTAAATGTATGACCACGCATAATTTTAAAACGAATGTTCCGATTTTCATATTTATTTATTTATTTATAGGAAAGACCACGTTTTGGTGAATCGTGTATCGATTTTATCCAAAATTTATATGCTTATCTGGCTGATAGTTTTTTGTCTTTTTTCTCGACACCCTAGGTTCTGATTTTTATGAAAAATTGGTGAATCAGCACGAAATTTGATTATGTTTATAAGGTACGTTTTTTAAATAGTCATCGTATAGCGCACAGTTTTTTTTTTCTTTTACAAGTACACGTGTTAACAACTTTATTGTAAAGTCATCAATTGCATATCAAAATAAGCAATATTGGCAACAATGGTATTCAAAATGAATTCGGATATCAATAAAAAGGTACCACAAAAAAACACCCTGTTGTGTAAAACCGCTCCCACTAAATTGAAGACACTGGCATGCAATAAGTAAAAAAGTATAATAAGCTAAAGAACTATCACTTGAAGTTTTATTTATTTTTTGTAACTACTTGTATAATTCATTTTTAACGCTTCTCAACATAGTTGAAAAGCCTTTATGATTTAGTTAAAAGTACATATATTAAGACAGACTTGAAAACGATTAATACAATAACCCAATAGGAGTGAAAAATTAGCCGAGGCCAAGACTCGAACCTGAGTCCACAGCGTACCGTGCTGTTGCTAATAAACGATGTTGGTACGCTGAGAACCTAGGTTTGAGTCCTGACCGCGGCTAATTTTTCACTCCTGTTGGGTTACTGTATTAATTGTGTTCAAGTCTGTCTTAATATATGTACCTTTAATAAAAGTGAATTCAGACGTTAATTTATGTGTGCTTTAATGTATTAATTAGGTTTGTCTTTCTACAGTCTCTGTCTGTTTATCTGTCTCTCTGCCATTTGTCCCTGCTGTAACTCACGTAAATATATCCGGATTGCCATGTAATTTATGTGTTGATGAGTTAATGTGGCATGTCCGATATTGAAAATAAAGCGTGGATTTAGCATTTATACTTCGTTTGCCGGAGCTCTCATGAGAATTCTGGTACATTATGGCGGTGTTGGTGTTGTTTCATGACAGCTAGTTATCAACACGAGGGATATAGGCCCGAAGGGGGGGGGGGTGCCCTCCGTGAGAGTTTTTCTAAGGAAACCTAACCCATATTTACGCAAGGAAATCCAAGGTTCGAAGAAAACCACGGAAAACTCCGAACAATTAGGCCGACGGGTGTGATTGGGTTCGAACTCAGCACCTCCCATCAACCAGCTTGTAGAGCACAACCTCTCGGACACTGGTGGGGCGGTCCATTATGGCATATGGGGAAAAATCGTTTGCAGTTAATGATGTTACACACGATTTCAAACATTTTGAAATTGATATACATAACTAAAGTTGAAGAAAGATGCTTACAATAGAATATGATCAATACTGTCTATGAGCATTATTTCCTGGAAGTACGTTTTTAATTGTGGTATGCGTTTTTAAATTTAACTAATTCTTTAAATTGCATATTTAGGTATCTCATTTCATTGTTTGTAAAATTAAAATTTTTTAACAATATTCTGCTAGTGTTGGAAAGTGTTTCGTAATTTATACCGAATGTATGATTTTTTGTTCTTGTTTTATATATACCTGTCCTGTCCTGTATCTTCTTACGATGATTCCTTGTCCATATTTTCCTCCTATTTCGTTTGGTCTAGGCGGTTTCAAATGCCAAGGATCACCACAGACGCCGCATTTGCCATTGTTCATCTTATATTGAACCTGATGAAACATTTTAAAACAATGAATAAAAGTACACTTAAAACAAATAAAAGATATTCGTATAGCATTTTGAAGTGCTTTCGAAAAAACGATGCACGTTTGAAATTTTTTTGAAGAATAAACGTAAGCAAGAAACGTTCTGTATCAATTTATGGCTTTCATTTCTTTGTAATTCAGTCATTAAAACAATTATATTAATCTTATTATTGTTAAAATGTTACACAATTTTATTTTTTATAGATTTAAATACCGAGTGATTCAAAAGTCAGGAACAACTTAAAAAATTTATAATTCAGAAATGAATACATAAAGATGCTGTTTGTACCAAATGGATAGTAAAGAATCAGGATTTTCTGTGACGAAATTAAAAAGATCGAACGAAAGTATAAGTGACGAAAGTATAAGTGGCAAGTCGCTTACAAGTCACACGTGAGCTTACACCTGTTCAATGTGCTGTCCGTCATTCCGCAGTAGAAATGTCAGGCAAGGCACAACACCATCCATGGCATTAAAAGTCAAATTTTCTTGTGGTACGGCTGGCACATATTGGCGGATGACATCTTTAAATGTTGGCAATGTTTACTGTTTCAAGCTTTCTTTCTTTCTCAAGCACTTGCATTAATTTAAGAATTTATATTTACTTTCTTCGTTAAAATTTGGCTTCTTTCCTATCCGTTCGTTGCAAAATACATCTTTTTACCTTTATTCGTTTACGAATTATTAATTTTTAAAGTTATTCCTGACTTTTAAATCACCCGGTATATAGGTTATCGATTAATATAATTATAATATTATGCAGTAATTATCCGATTAAGAGTGGATTTAAGTAATGGTGAACCTATAAATATGGAGACTTCTGTTGTCAAAACAACTGTTTGTTTAAAGTGACTTATTCAATGTCAATTGGTTAGAATGAAAAAACAAATTTCAGCTATATTCGGAAAATATTTGGTAATCATGACACACTGATCGTTATCATATTACACTCCTTCATATTCCGAAAGTAGCATAATAAAATAAGCAGACTATTTTAACCAAAAACTCAACGCTCAGCCGCTAAATTTGCATCCAATTCGATGGTCATCCAACTGGGTGAAAAGGTCCCTAGACCAGGATTCGAACCAGGGACCTTTTTTCTGAAGCTGCCAATGCTCTACTCTCAAAGTTGGAAAATTACAAGTGTGATTAATTTACCAATTAAAATAATTGTAAATAAAATAAAATCATAAGACGAAATAAATATTCTTCCTTCATCCAATCGTAAATTACATAATATGAACTTTAAAAAGCTTACTATTTATTTAAAAGGTGACAAATACGAGTGTGGTTCAATAATTATTGTCCCTAGTGCATATAAAATATTTGTACTGCGATGGTTGTTGTGGAATATCGAAGCCTAATGTCTTAGATGCCTATATGCTCAATTTCAGAACCGTAGCTGCTATATTCACATAGTTTTGGAGGGAGGAGTGAAAGGGGAGAAGTGGGGGTGAAAGGCTGATTTTTAGCTTATGGGGCTAGATTTGTGACAGTGGATGAAACGTAACTGCTGCCGTTTGGACTCGGGATCATAGTGATGTAGCCACATCTCATCCACTGTCACAAATGTAGCCTCATAAGCTCCGAACCAGCATTTCACCCTTACTCCCTTTCTTAAAGCCTCCCCCAAAAATAGGTCTTTAAAACTTCACCCCTCCCTCCAAAACTATGTTAATATAGCAGCTACGTTTCTGAAATTGAGCATATAGGCATTTAAGCGATTAGGCTTCAATATTCCACATCAACTATCGCAGTACAAATATTTTATATACATTAGGGGCAATAATTATTGAACCACCTACGTAATAATAATACAGATGTTGCAAGTTTAAAAATATACATTTTATTTAAATTTCTGAGTACTTTCTGTCTGCAATCCTGCAGCCATCGTCGGGTATTATTTTCATTAATTGCCGTTCCATTCATTCAAGTGCGCCGCTTCGTTTGAAATGGGAGAGTCTATAATTCTTAGGGTAGCTGGAAGTAGAAATGCTTTGGATTAAACTTGTGTTGAGGAAAATATTTAACTTCCGTTCCATTCATTTTAGTCATTTCGTCATTTATTTTAAAGTTCCTATAATGTGTAATTTAAAATAATTGCATTAAAATTAATCAAGTGTAATTACGTGTCCTACGGTTCTTGGAGTTCCATTAACTGCGATTTATTCTGTTGAACTGATTCAGATATCAGGCCAGATGCCATGATCAATAAGGTTTCTGGATGAATTGCATGTCTGCCAGATTTGTCCAGATAGTTCAGTTGGCAAACCACTGGCAGCTGCAGCGAAATGGTCCCTAGTTCGAATCAGGCATGGATACTTTTTCACCCAGGTAGAAAATTACAACTTATGTGATTTATTTACCAATTAGAATAATTCTGTTAAAATTAATCAAGTTTAATTACAGACGTGTGAAAATTATTAGAATAATTGTGAAATTTACATTAAAAACTTGTTATATTAAAGAAATATTTTAAAAATATTGATACATTTAATATTTAGCGTACATTCCCTTATTTTTTATTAAAGAAATGATGGCATACTTGTCTTGGCATACTTTGTATGAGTTTTTGGCAATTAATTTGTATTTCGTTGTCATGATGCCAAATTTGGATGAGTCTTTCTATCAGACCAGTCTTGTTTGTGATGTTGCATTCCTTTAATTTTTTTTCCTTACTATGGCCCAAAAGTTATCTATGGGGTTCATATCTGCACTGTTTCCAGGCCATGGAAGTGTTTTCTTTAATTAAATTAAAGAAATGCAACATCACAAAGAAGAATGTTCTGATAGAAAAACTCATCCATCATGACAACGAAATACAAATTAATTGCCAAAAACTCATACAAAGTATGCCAAGACGTATCGAATCTTTAATAAAAAACAAGGGGATGCACACTAAATATTAAATGTATCAATATTTTTTAAATGCATTATTTCTTTAATATAACAAGATTTTAATGTAAATTTCACAATAATGCTAATAATTTTCACACGTCTGTACGTATCCTTTGTTTCTTGGAGTTTCATTACCTGCGATTTATTCTGTTGAACTGATTCAGATATCAGGCCAGATGTCATAATTAATAAGGTTTCTAGGTGAATTGTGTGTCTGCTAGATTTGTCTCAGTTAGCAGAGCATTGGCAGCTTCAACCAAAACATCCCTAGTTCGAATCCTGGCCTTCACACTTATTCACCCAGTAGGAAAATTACAACTTATGCAGGGCTCCCAAATGGTCCGCCAACTGAATACCAATATTATTTTAGAAAATTTTTCTTTTTAGATTTTTCTTACAAACCGCCCCGGAATCACCTTTGAAAGTTAATTCTAGCGCAAACCTACCATAAAATTTGCTGTTAAAATTTATTGGTATTCAGTTAGCGGACCGTTTGGGAGCCCTGCATGTTATTTGTTTACCAATTAGAATAATCGTGTTGAAAATTAATCAACAGAGCGCTGTGTCTCAAGCACTAAATATCTTTAGTACTTGAAATAAAATTTGCTTTAAGATCACGTATGTTATGTAGTTGAAAAGATCTAAAATGAAGTTATTATTGTTTTCCAAGTGTTTCTAAAGTGAAGTTAGGATTGTTCTGTGAAAGTGTATTTAAAAACTTTTAGGAATATTGATTGAAAGCTAATTGTTTAAAGTATTAAATCTCTTATAAAGTTTTATTTTAAAGTAAAGACTTAGTCACTATTTCTTTTTAAATACATTTTCACTTCGACCCTTCATTTCCTTGTTGATTCAAATAAATATTTATTATTATGGTTAATCAAATCTGAGTTTTTATATTTGAATTAATATCGTGAACGGGGTCGACAGTAATGATACAAGCAGCGTAGCAAAAGATTTTACTTATTAATAGATATCTGAAACGTAAAATCCTATTTAGCAGATGTTTTACTAGAACATAAAAATATTGTGTAAAAAAAGGACGCATTTTAAAAATGAAACCAAAAAAGTTGAATAACATTCAAACAGTCCATTAAGTCACATTCTGTTTTAATTATTTGCTATAAATTTAAGAAAAATGCTGAAATTTAAATTATTTTCATGATATAGCGGTTCCAGATGCTGCCAATTTAGCGGATTTTTTTTTCAGAATCATTATCAAAATTTCTTAATGCCAAAAATCGTCTTATTTAATAATAGATTTAAAAAGGGTATTTTTACTATTCATAAATTCCCGTACTTAGATGAAAAAAATTCCCTAACTTGGCAATACCTTTTATGAGTAGTAGGCAAATAAATCATAAAAAAAAAATCATTTTAAAATGCATATGAGAAGCAATGTTTGTTAAAGCAATAAAAAAACATGAAGAATTTGATTGAAAAGCTATACTAAATATCAACCAGAAATATAAAACAAATTAAATATCATTTTAAAATTTTCTGCATTTAAATTAATGACATGCATTCTGACTAAATTGCTCACGTATAAATTTAAATTCAATACACGTTGTTTCGAAGTGCAACGAGTAAAAGAAAAAGAATGCTCATGGAGTCAGAAACCTTTTATTCTTTTAAAAATAAAAGAACTTGTTGATTGAAATTTTAAAAGAATATGCTTAAATAATTTGTAAACTTTTGATGTTATTTCATTTGGGTTGTTTTTAATAAAGTGATGATATTTTAGGTTAAAATTTTAGTGGTTGCACAGTTTTAGGAAACATACCAGTATAACGTTCTACTACAATGTTATATTTGGTTTCTCAAGTCTCTTCAATTGTTCTGCAACATGCTTTGTAAATTATTCTTGAATTTATCGTTAAGAGCAGATGAATGTTTAATTTATCAAATAAATGCCAGTCACTTTTTTTCATACATAATTACTTTCTATTAAAGAATTGAAAATTAAATTTTAAGCGTTAACTTCTTCAAAACGGATACAACTGTAATGATTTTGAAGGCAAACCAAACGAGAATTAATAATTAGAAGACTTATTTTATCCTTCAAATCTAAATATTTACTATAAATTTCAATAAATGTTTTTCATATTATCCTAAATCCCAACTTTCCTGTGTAGACTGAAATTTACATTTTCAAACACTTTTAATTTATATTACACGAGATTCTGTATTACTCGATACTCAATTATCCAACACTTGGTTAACTGATATTCCTAATGCATACCGTCCCCCCATAAGTACAGCTCATTGTTACTTATAGAGTAAAACAATGTAAAAATGTAATTGTAGATTTTGATCATCAAATTTGTCTTCCTTTTATTCTTTTTTTTCCTTAGCTATGTTAATTAGTTACCTTAACTGCAGTACTTTAAATAACAGCTCGATGTTTCTATAGTTACAAGATGCCACTGTTAATATGCACTACCACCTAACACGACGATATAGATTATTCGAGTCCTCTACTATTCCGAGAATGCAAGACCTGATTATGACCCAGACACAGAAGACATATACTAGGGCCTCCGAAAAAATTAGGGAGTTTTATTTAAAAAAAAAAAAAACTTAGATACTTGTATGTAAATAAAACATCATAATTTTGCAACCAGATTTTGCCTGCTAATATATCATAAAAAGAAAAATTCGTAATTGTGAAAATTAAGGATTTTTCTTGAAATATTCCTTTTTTGGGTTAGAAATATGTTGCTTTATATATAAATATTATACGAATCTGGAAGAAATTATTTTGAGCAATTAATAATTGTTTTCACGTGAATTTAATATATGTCCACTGTGCTGTAAAATTTAAACTTGGACTCTAATACCAATAAAAGCGTCTATATTTCACATCTTTCTGCGAACTTTATCTTTAGTAAATGAGGGGTGGTAGAGGGATAAAAAGAGGGGGAGCTTCAAGCTTATTTATAAGAATGGTTTGGGGAATTGGAAAATATGTTATGCCTGGACCCTAAAGTGCCTTAATTAAGTCCTGTATGAATGTCGGATAATCGGAATTTTAATGTAATTAAATCATTTTTATAAACTTTTTTTTAATTTATTTTCCTCGGAGCAGAAAATGTACATATCTGAATTCATCTCATAGTCTATGAAATCACGTATAAGCAAAGAATAAATATAAAAGCAAAAACCTTAAAAAGATAAAAAGCAAAAATTAGTTTAGTATGACTAAAGCCTAACCTCCATACCACCACAGTATAATCCGTCATCATCATAGTTCTTCGGTGTGTCGAACCCGAATCTCCACATGCTTGATCGGGAGGGAGGCTCCATCAAACGAGCATGACCTGCGACTTGCTGCACGACGTATAACGTCGCCGATAATAAAAATGCAAATTTTTTAACTCTTGCTTTCACGTTCATCTGCAAGAAGTATATCGTTCTTCACGGACTATCACAGCTACGAATGAAAAAAGAAAAACTTTTTCTAGCGTATTTTTTCCTTTATAAAATTTAAAGTAATTTTACATTTAAAATGTGTGTTTGGGAAAACACTTATTGAAAATAGACAACTTCAAAAGTAAATAAATAAATAATAAATAATAATAATAGAAATAATAAATTATATCTTTTTATACCTGTTAAGACACCATTTTGTGGTTCCGGAACAAAGACATTCTTCAAAATACGTATGTGGATAAAGTTTCCCAGAAGGCATTTAACGATTTTTTAAAGTAAATCGCCATAGCGTAAGATGAATGGCATTTTGTTTAATTTCATGAAAACAAGAATATATTAAAACAACGCTGATATTGCTGATTATTACAACGCTGATATTCCTTAAAGTAATTTTTTACACAGAGAGTGTGTATGACATTTTATGACAATGATACGTGTTTGAGTCCGATGTTGTCTAAATAAGATCTGGTGTTTATGCATAAGTTAGTCTCTCAAATGTACTATAGTGATTACTTGCTTTTTCTTGCATAACCATGAAGCCTTCTCATACTAGAAGGAGTGAGATGAGTATGTATTGAATATATCAAGCACGACAATCGCTAGTTGAGGCTTTGTCATGACACATATGGGGAAAAGAACATTGCCTTCCCATAAACCATTTGAGCGTTCTCGAAGTAACTGGTTTTATGATTTGATGCGAATATATTTAGCGGGATGAATTCCAGTATATAGTAAAAAACTACAGAAAAATAATTAAGGTACATATTAGATGCGAAATATTATTGAAATTTTCTTTGTGTGATGTGCAAATTGTGACTCGAAATATATAATCCTGATTTGGTCGCCAATCTATAAGTGGTAATAAATCAGCTATAGAAACAAATAGAGCGAAGCGTTGAGATAGCTAAACGTTATCTTATTATCATGATAAAACTGCTAATAGTCGTATATTACCACTTAAAGATGGTATAACATTGGTAGAATGGTAAAAAGATTTGCTACTTAAACACTAAACCTAACATTCCTGCTTACTGCTCGCATGTATTCGGAATTTGAAAATTCGTATTAGCATCAGCAAACAAATGCCCGTCATTTTTTAATGAACTTAAAAGTATTACAGATTAAGGGGCACAGAACCTTTGAATTTGTCAAAACGATCAAAAACACCACCTTTTTCAAAGTACCAAAATACAAATAATATGCAATTAAGATCTTTTTTTTTCGCTTTTTGCCTAAGTATATATTCTTAGCTATACTATCCAGAAAAAAATAAATGTTGTATGTACAAAATTAATATTTAAATTTGAAATTCAAAAATTCCTCTCACTAATGCTTGAATTCTAATCATAAAGTGCTGCGTGCATAATTAAAATTAAAATTATGCATATAGAAAACAATTTTTGAACAAAATAGAATCATAACACACCTACTTCTAAATTAAAACCAAAATATATACAAGAACTTTTGTTTAAAATATAATTTTAGCACAAAATATGAAAAACTACTAAATTTAAAAGAAAAATTTCCAGTTTTTGAAGTGCAAAATAATAATAATAATAATAATAATAATAATAATAATAATAATAATAATAACCAAAATAAGTGATTTTTTTTATCATGAAAACTCTAAAAAAACACATATTTGGTTATTTTTTTAAAGCTATAGCTTATATAGTTTGAAAGTAGCAGTGCGCGCAAACTCCAAATTTACTAATCTGAGAAAACGTGTTTTAAAGTTTCAATATCAACGGACTTTTGGTTGTACTCATCGTCTATAAATCATTATCACTCAAAAAATAATGCAGATTTTTGAATGTTTTTCTTTATATTGTTGAGAGTTTTTTAAAAACTAAGAATAAATCAAAATCAGAAAACTAATTTTTTGAAAGTTTAAAGGTCCTGTTGCCCCTTAGAAAATAAATGTCATCATTCGCAATGTAATATACTTTAAATTCTGGGGAAGCACACAAATCCCAGCAGTAGAAATTATTGCTTATAGATAGTTAATTGATTTCCTTAATCAATTTAAATCTTACAATTGGTATATCATTAATGGAATCATTACAGGAAATAGGCTGTAATTTTTTTTTTTTTTTTTTTAGATTTTTGAAAAAAAAAATTGCTTAAACTTAAATACTAAAGAATGATATATGTAATTCTATACCGTGAACTCAATTTTAATAAAAAGAAAGAAAGGTTGGAAAAAAAATTCCCATAATTTTGTGTGGAGAAATTCTAAAGTAAAAATTTATTAAATTATATGGCATTTCATATTAATTTTCAGAAAATGTCTGGGCCTCACACTGTTAAGAATTTGCAGCATTCTGACTGTTTTTTCCGAAAACGGTTACACAACCGTAATTTTAACACTATTCTGGCCATATTATTGGCCATTTTATGGTCAGAATATAGTTAAATTATGGTTATGAAACCGTTTTTTCAAAAAACGGTCAAATGACCTGCCAGAATACTGCAAAATTTTTAACAGTGCAGTATATCCATTGACGGCTTTGCATGTGTTTATATTTATATTTTTACGAGATTAAATATATGTTACGACCATCTATCCGTTCAACGAACCATGTCCTCAATTAATTTAAATCTTACAATTTTTATTTAAATAAACATAGGAAATGTTCTCTTTTACACAATACAATAATTTTTATGTATTCTGCAAACATTACAGTAGAGTCCCGATTATCCTAGTTACTATGGACCAAGCTCACCGCGGATAAGCAAAAAAGTCGGATAAACCGGATTTACACAAATCGTCACCAGCTAAGGAGATGAAATATAAATTTTCACTTATTTCATTAATTTCTATGGTGCTTGTAACATTTTTTTGATGTACATTTCCGTTATTTTTAAGAAAAACGGGGAATGAAATTGTTTATTTGAAAAAGCCCACGATAGTTTTTTGTTTGATTGACAAATTTTTGTTTGACAATTTTGCTGCAGTTTTATTTTTTTTTTCTTTTGCTGCAGTATTACGCTACTGCATAGCAACCAATTTCTAAGATTTTTTCTTGCCACTAAAACTTACCAGTAAATTTTGTCTTGTTCAATCGCCGAATTCTAACAATTATCAACGATTAAATATGGCAAAAATTTGTATTCAGATTAAATTTATATTAAATTTTTAGAGGTAACAAAACCGTACAAATTGTCAGCTACGTGATTCTATTAGTCATTTTCTTCTGATGAGCCGATAGATTCCATTATTATGAAACAGCCATAATAGATGAAGAATCAGGTAAAGAAGAAAAAGCAGTCGTAAAAAGTTAGACCTCTGATTTCCTGGTCAGAATGGAGGGGAAAATGGCCATAATTTTTTATATTATTATGGCCATTTTTTCCCCATTCTGACCATAAAATCAGAGTTCTAACTTAAAAAAAAAAAAAAAAAAAAAAAAAAAAAAATTATGGCCATTTTTCCCCCCTAATCAGAGTTCTAACTTTTTACCGACTGCTCTTCCATCTTCACCAAACGTTTCATTTATAATCGCTGTTTCATAATAATGGAATCCATCAGTCCATTAGGCGAAAATAACTCGGTTAAAGCGAAAACTCCGTTAAGCGGGACTCGGATAATCGGGACTCTACTGTGTAACAATAATTTCTACTGCTGGAATTTGTGTGCTTCTCCAGAATTTAAGGTACGTTACATTGCAAATGATGTCATTTATTTTTTAATCTGTGGTATTTTAAATTAGTTAATTCATGCATTCATTATCGGGTTTCGGATCTTTCTTTATGAAAAAAGATTTTCTTTTAGAAAGAAATTTTAATTGATATTGAACAATTAAAATTAAAATTCTTTGAATGTAGTTCCCTGTTTTAAGAAAGTTTTTCTTATTTATCTACCATGTATTGCTGAACCCGAAGAATTACGGACAGGCCATAGTCCTAAAGTACAGGAAGCAATTTATAGAATTTATGGTAAAAGAAAAACATTGAAACGTACAATAAAATATAAGCAGCATTACAAAACAAGAACGAAAATTCATGCTTCACAACAGAAATTGTGAAACATTTTCCAACGTTATTAGACTATTTTTAAGAAATTTAATTTTTGCATGAGATGACATGAGGCATCTAAATAAATAAATTAATAAAAATAAAAATAACGCAGTAAAAATTCCTGTCCTTAGTCGGTAATGTATGGGAATTATTTCCTATAACCATGTATTAACCTACACCATTATAATGGAATGGAGCGTCACTGTAAACGAATTATAAATCACAATGCATCACAATGTATTTCAATTTCCATAAGTTTGAAAAACTGTATCATTAAAATACATACAAATGATATTTTCCCATACATCATAATGAAATGGAATTCTTATGAGCGTCCCTGTAAACGATTTATAAATTGTACTGTCTCTATACTCTATAGGAAGCATTTTGCCGTACACCTCAGTGATGCATATCAATTTGATTATGTTTGAATTATCATAACACGATCGAAATGTGCCGCAAATGATCTTTCCCACGTTGACTATAATATAACAGAATTCTTTTATGCACTTTTAAAATTATGCAAATGCACAATAATAATAAAAATGTTATTATTAAAAGTAGCAGTAAAATAATACATTTCCCCCCTTGATTTAAACAAATCTGTATTACCTTGCACGGAGTATGGTCTCACAGATTTTAAATGTGATTTTTCCAACATTTTGTCCCCACAAATGGCATCGAAATTAAAATTCATTTCATGCTACTGATAAGTATAATTAAACTTTTAACTCTTATTACTCTTATGTGATATATTTCATTTGCAATAGCTTGTTGTCCTAAACCAATATGTCACGCCCCTGCTTGTACAACAACAATAATAATAATAATAATAATAATAATAATAATAATAATAATAATAATAATAATATAAATAAATAAACGCGTCCGCTGACAGGTAAAAAAATAAACTAATAGTACCCTTTTATATATACGCAAATATATAATAAATACATAAAAGTTTCTTGTTAAAAATAGCATTAGAGTAAGCTTTTTCTTGTTAAAAATAGCATTAGAGTAAGCTTTTTTTTATTTTTAACCATATGAAATACAATAAAAAAATAATTCTAATAAAATATATTGCATATTATATTTGAAAAACAAAAACCGCAAATAGTAACAACTATATTATAGATTTTAGGGAGTAAATATTTGTTCCAAAAGGTAGAGCGATTTAACTCTTCACCTATTAATGATAAAATATAATAGTCCATAAATATAAAAAAGTTAATCTAACATAAAATAAATAAATAAATAAGTAAATGAATAAAAAATCTTAAACGTAGAAATATTTTGTACTTAACTTCATATTTTCAACACTTAATAGAATGTTCCAAAGAATAAAAAAAAACATTCATGACTGACAAGTGGCAACTAATAGTAAGTGTCATTGGTGAGCATTAATATCAATTAAACTGAAATTTATAGATTAATGTTTTAGGAACATATCAGGGTTCCACTGGTCTGTTTGTTTAATGCAAGTATTTTTGAAAAAAAAAATCCGTGTACAAATTTTTACAATATTTTCAACAAAAATAACATTGTCGATTTCTACAAAATTTGCAAGAGAAATCTAAAATGAAAATTTTTCTTTCAAAATACTGTTATTTAAAAAAACAACCGATTGGAAGCCCTGGGATATTTTTTATTATTTTATTCTGCTATAAATATTAAAGCGTAGCAGTAAAATACATTTTGCTTGCTAATCAAAAGTTATATTAAAGAACAAAGAATATTCACATTTTAAAATTACTTAACCTTTAACGACACGGGTGGTTTGTAGTTACATGGAGACACGGGCGGCGCACTCAGTGAAAAATCGATTTATAAAGCCGGAATGACAACTTTTAAGGATATCCTTGCTTAATAAAATCTTCTTTAGTAGTATAAAAGTAGTAAACACGAATTTGTTTCAAAAAATAATTTTATTAGAAATAATGTAATAAGACGGCTTAGAGTAACATAAAGACACATGTGGTGTACTCCATGCGTCAACGCCTTTTAAATGCCATTCGTGAACGCCTAAACATCAACTTTTGATGCTAAAGAAGATTAGTGCCTAATTTATAGTACTTGTATAAAAGCAAGTGATATTTATATTTTTTAAAAAAGTTAATTAACAAGGGAAATAGAATAAATTACACTAATACATGGGCGGCGTATTCCGTGCACCAGTAGTAACTGACCAATAAAAATAATCAAATAATAAAAACATTGCGACCTTCAACGTTAAACATTGGTTGAACATTAAAGAGACTTCGGAGAATAAGGCAAATGAAGCGCAATGGTTAATGGCGTAATTATTTTAGAATTCACAACTTGTTTTTCATTGAGCGGCACATTCAGTACGTCGCCCATGCCTTGAAAGGTTAACTGCACAATAATAATATAGATTTTAGGAAAAAATGTTCGTTCTGAATAAAAGATATGTTTAACTTATCAATTACTTGTTTTTACAAATTGGTGTCCTGTTTTGTATAAATATACTGTATTTGATTTTGTAATGCTATAAGTATTAAAGTAGCAATAAGATATATTTTTCCATACCAGTGAAAAAAAAAAATATGTTACAAAAAACAATAAGTAGCGCCATTTTTAAATTATTCAACTATATAATACAAAAGATAAATTTTATGTAAAAGTAATTGCTCTAAAAGCAAAAGAAATTTAATTCTTGAACTTCTTGTGTTTTTTAAACCTCAGCTAATATAATTATAGCTATAAATATAAATAAATATAAATATAACTAAAAACAAATTAATAAATTAATGTTGTATATTACATAAACATACGTTATCTGATTTTGTCACATTATAAATATTAAAAGTGGTGATAAAATAAAAATTTTAGCTAATAAAAAAAAAGTTAAATCAATAAATTGTTTCATTTTAAAATCTCGTAATATTAAAAAAATTATTTTATGTTAAAAAAAAATAAATAAAAAATTAGCTCCGCTTTAAAATTATGTAAACATACAATAATAATATATTATTATAATACTATAATATAACTATAAAAATAATATATAAAAATAATTTTGTTATTAAAAGTAGCAGTAAAATATATTTTTCCTTGTTTTTAAAATTTTTATTGAATTAAATAAATAAATAAATAGTATTTTAAAATTACACAACTGTGTAATAATATTTTAAATTTTATTATTAAAAATAAACATTTTTCATACTTATAAAAAGCTCATTATGAAAAAACAACAAATAGTAGAAAGCATGAATTAATAATATAGATTTTATATTAAGAAGTATTTGCTCTAAACGAAACAGAGTATGAATTCTTCGCCTACCTGTTCATCAAACCACAGCAGATCTTATAAGAGCACCTTTAAGTACCCCCAACTCACTCTTTACTGCTTCTGAATAACCAAATAACTCATTTCTTAGGAATTCTCAAAGTTCTTTGGCTCGTGGAATATTTTTTTCTCTCTGTAACATATTCTTAATTGATTTTTCTAGCTCAAGAAGCAGTTGCCTTGTGTTTATTTGGTTGTTGGTAGGTTCATTTCATTATATACTTCGTCAGAGGGTTTGGCGTTAAGCTAATTTGGGAGAATAGTGGTTTAACTCATTTTATCTCATTCTATGACGTATGTACATTGTTTATTTCTTTTCTATGACAATGGGTTTATTCAGATTTTTAATTAGTTACGTATTTTTTAATTAATTAATTCTGTTTAAAATTATTATTTTATAAAAGGCATTTTTCAATTAATTTGTTTAATATACCTATCTAAATGTTAAGTTAAATAACAAGATTAAATGAGATTTAATAAAAAATAAATAAAAGGTTGATGAATTAATACAAAGCAAATTTGTTTAATCCATTGTTGTAGTCCTTCATTTAATTCATTAGCTGAAAACAATAGTTCCTTTATTTTTAATAATTTGATATAACATGAAATTATGAGAGCATTTGTTTATTTGTATTTAGTGAATTATAACATTGATTTAAATCTTTATTTAATACATTACCGTATTATTTCCTCTTATGGACAGAAAAAAAAATCGAATTACATGTAGATAAATAATGTGTATTTATGCAAAAATATTTAAGCAGCTTGGGTTTTTAAATTAAAATATCAATTATAATTATTATTATTACTACTATTATAATCATTATCACTTTTAAGTTTTTTTATAGTGATTGAAGATGATTAATTATAATTTTATTTTCTATAAATGTCATACGTAAAATTACCCCTAAAAATTAAATTTATACGCACGAAGTCACAGTGAAATATAAGTAACAACAAGCAACAAAAACTTTTAAATACCGCAACTGAAACAGACGAAATGGGAAATAATTTTGATTTTACGTTGATTATGAAGCATTTTCTTCCCTAAAAATTACAATCTAATTCTTCTATGGTCGTAACTGAAAATAAAGATTAGGGATACAACTCTCGTATTATCTATTAAATGTTGTTCATTCCTGTTTTTGCATAATGGAGTATATAAAACGGGCCTTCATATTTTTTTTTTCAACAACTTTGGCAAACTATCAAACAGATGAAAGACTTTAAATGTTTTTAAAATTACATCTATAGATGTATTTTTAATTCTGCACACGATGGGTATTAGGAAGTATGCATAACACGTACAGTAATCCACGTACAGTACGCGTATAAATGCATACCTCCTACCAACTCTGCGTCCAATCATCGAACAAATATGTGAGTGGTATCAATCAATTATTAATAACGTCTACTAATTAATGTTATACATAAATTTTGCTTAGGTGGTCGACTACATATAGAAATTGTAACAAAGTTTAAATAATTTAATACTAACACGTAATTTTTATATCACATTTGGATTCTTCGCTGAATTTTACCTTCGAATTCCAAACCGACAGTCATTAGGTCGAACAGTTTAGGAATTATGTAGATCGAATTTTTTTGGAACTTCTAATGAGAATTTTGTTCTTAATCGTTGAACAACAGATTGCAATGCGAATAATTTTTTAAGCCTAATTCAAAATCTACTTTGCGGAAGGAAAAATAATTTTGGATTCAAATATTTAAAACTTGTAGAAATCGATTTCTTGTTAAAATATTCATAGTTTCTTCGAATATGAATTTCAAAAAAATATATATATATATATATATATATATATATATATATGAACTGTTACTTATGATTTTTTTAGAGAAACTTATTTCTAGAAGCTTGAAATATTCAATCTGGTTTACAAATTACATCAATCTGGTATGGGCATGGCTATACCTGAGATGGCTATTAATAAGACATGGCTATACCTGAATTTCTGAGCATCCATGTGTTAACGGTAAAACGGTAACATTGTAAAACCCTTTAAGTGATCCAAAAAACTGATAAATCAAGGTACTTAACTTTATAGCTGTTATGTGGAGATAATGTGAAAAAAGTGCCCCATATCTAAGGACACACACACCTCAAAGATATAAAAACATATTAAAGTAACATATAATACATATTATTCATTATGGAATAAATATAATTGCAGTTCGACATTTTTCACTAATTACTAATGTTCCATCACTCACACTGTGTACTCTGTCGATTTGTTGAAATGATGATTACGTGCTTCTTCTTTCGGCTTTGTTAGAGTAGAGATTTCTAGGTATTAAGTGGACAAATAATGCATCATATATATGAGAGTGAAACTGAAATACCACATACAATTAGACTGGAGACATATGATCTGTGACAGAGTTAAAGTAGGAAGTATCGCTGAAGAGCCTAACGCCTAGCAGTACAAACACAAACTTCGATTTAAAAGCGCCTCTGTTTCACTAAGTACACTATTTTTCCGTGTTTAACATAATCAAGTAATATTTACATAATCGCATCAATATGTACCTTTTAAAGTTGCGTTTATGTTTACAAATAAATAAATCAAAATACTTGGTTAGAAGGAAGTGGAGAAATGTACAGAAGAGGATTTGTTTCTTCTAGAAAATCAGTAAGCCTATAGGACACCAGTCGCATATTATTCTTCGTTAGGTTGTGTTCCAGTATTATGCAATTATTGTATTCCTGAGAAATACTTCCAATTTAATATTGTTAGAAATTGTCTTCATATTGTAAATATATGCACATAAAATGCCAATATCAGTGGTACAATTTTTCCAAAATGTCATCATCTCAGTATTGGGACTATAATTCATGGCAATATTGCCCAAAATATAGGAAATACAAATAATGTTGGACGAATGATTTTTTGCCAAGAGCTTACATTCTTAGCAATTAATTGATGGTTCATTCCGTCAGGTGAAGTAGAAAGGTGTTTTGTTATGTTCGCGAAACTATAGTTGTGATTTAAGTAACCACAATTAAAGTTTTGGTATTAAATTTGATTAATTTTCTAGTGAAAATGAAATTTATTTTTTATAATTTTTATTTTGTACAGCGTTCTTCAAAACTGAGGGGTTTTTTGGAAAATTTATATTGTTTTATTTATATTATTTTTATATTAAATTCGTATTAGTTAAACATCATTCTGTTTATCAAAATTTGCTTTTTTCCCAAGTACTTTGCAGCAAACAATATATTTATATCGCTTGCAATAAAAAAAAAATTCCTTTTATAAATACAGCCGTCATTTTTTGGCCCCGTTATGTTTACTATTTATAAATGGGATATGGTTTTAACATTGCAGTATAGTCTCCTACATTTTAAAACTTTGTCATTTTAAAATAGAAATCCGTCATTCAAGAAAAAAAAAAATCTGTAAACTTTGTAACTGTAACACAATGAAACAGATTCCAATAAAATTGTGATAATTTTTCACTTTTCAAAGGATCACTCGCCTTACTCATTACCCAGCTTTTAATAAACTAAAAGGGTCAATCTTGATATTTAACTTCCTGTATGTATCACATCCTGAATTCATTGCTATTCTACTTTTGCAAATAAATCCTCATAATCCTGCTGTTTCTGAATTCTTTTGCATCAATATTTATATTAGCAGGAATTTCAAGTGCAATATGCAAGGATTTTTTGTTCTTTTTCAATTTTTAACTTGGAAATAAATGGAGATGTAACTTTTTTCCCTATTCATAACCCTTCCGTTTGGTTTGAACGATGTACTTCCGCATTTAAGAGATCCGTAGTATTATTAAAATTCTAAAGTAGGCTATAAAATAATTTAGGAGCTATCTAGATATATTTTTATTTGTTCATTGCTGGGAAGTTTGTTTCAGAAAGAAATTGAGCAAGGAAAACTAATAAATCCAAAATGAATTGAAGTCGGTTCAGTTTTAGAACTGTTTTAATATAATATTATCCAATGTATGTGATAATAAAAGTTAATGTTTTTATGTAGTATATCTTCATTTCGAAGCTCAAAGTCCCATAAAAATACACACGTCGAAAGGAATAGTAACAATAAATTATGTAGAATATTTTTATGGATTTGTCCAGGAATTATTACAATGCCCAACTAATTAAATCTGTAAATAATTAAAAAAATTGTGAAACGCGTTCTAATTGCAGTGATCTTTAATTACTGTTGAAAGACGTCTATTTTATATATTTACCTGAAATATTAATAGAATTTATATGATTTCAAAATAATCCTTCATTTTGTAATCTCTGTATTTTAAATAATCTCAATCTATTTTCTGCAATAAGAAAAAGTCAGAGGATATTGCTTTCGACATTTTATTTCTTTCTAATATTTCTTTCTTTCTTCTTTTTGTTTTTTATTTCTTTCTAACAGTATTATATCTCCGTATCTGATTAACACGCACCCCCCCCCCCAAAAAAAAAAAAAATCTTAACTCTGTACCTAAATTGTTTTTTGTACTTAAACTAAACGTGGATTATTGTCAATATGCATAAGAACGCTTGAAAAAACGTAGCTATTGCCCCAATGTAAATACCATTTGTTTCTGTTTAAATTTTATTTAAACTCTTTACAACAAGTAATTTTGATTTTATAAATTGCTTATCTAATTTTACGAACTATGCATACATTTCAAAGTCCATTCTTGAAAGTAAAATTTTATTCACTTTTCATTTACTACTCAATAAATCTTTCCATAATTCATATTTTGTTTTTGTCTGTTATTTTATTTTATTTTATTTTTAATATCCCTGTAGTGCCATTATAAACAAACTACTTTTTGTAAGTATGACTTAAGCCAGTTCACTTGTAACCGCTTAGTTTGTCAACATAAATCTAGAGATATAAAATATCGGTCACCGAACCGCCTCTGACCTTATATTGCGATTCTGAATATTCATCGGTTTCTTGGGATGAATCAGGTAGAAATGCGGAGATCCGGCGTTCGTTCCGGGTAACACCTCAAGGAAAATTTTTAAACTAAAGTGTGGGATTGAAAAAAAAATCATTTTCAATCAACTGAAACTGAAAGCTTAATTTTACTTTTCTTGATGCATATATAACATCTGTAGGTGTAGGACTTTCAAGTGTTTACTTAAATTATGTATTGGAGAAAGTATTTATAAACAAATTAGAAATTGTAAGTTAAACGTGGCAAATGAGGTGCGTTTGTACTGTAATTAATTTTATAAATATTCAGATCTTGGTGCAATAGCTGTTGCACTTTTATGCAAAAATGCATGAATACAAAACTTATCACGATTATATATATTAAATTCAGTAATACGGAGACAATATGACTCGATCTTAAATAGGACGTAATCACCATGGGAATCTAGAATTATTATCTGTCATGGGATATCATTGAATTAATTACGTATGATAGGATAATATTAAATTTCCAACAATTCGGTTGTGTAGTTTTTGCACTGTTATACGCCTACGGACAGACAGAAGGACGGAGCAGACGATGTCTCTAGGGGCTACGTATTTATATAATTACGAATGCACCTAAAAAGCAGACAAAAATGATTTGACATTTTATTATAAATAATTATTACTTGTACATAAAGTATGTATTTACGTATTCAAAAAACTATTTAACAGTGTTCGTACGGGTCTTCGAATTTCCTGACTAGGAAATTCTTCGGTACCATTATTTTCTTATGGAAAATCTTTCCTTAAATAAGGCGAAATTTCCTCCGTTTAAACTACCAGATTGCTTCTGTCTATTTTTCATATTTTTCTCTTCCTTTTTTCTTTTTATATATTAAAAAAAAACCCTTAAAAACACCTTATCTATATATATTTGTATATATATAGGAAAATAAAAAATAAAAAGTATATATATATTGCCCTGATTAGTGCCTTTTTTAGTTAAAATAGTGGCCTTGCTGCCTTCCTTTACCGCTTTTCCTGCCCAAGCTTGGTGAGAGTAAACTTTGAACTAGTGCTAACTTTTATTTCTTTTTCACATTTTTATTCTTTATTATAGTAGTTCTTGCAACTACAGCTATACCTATATTTAAGTATAACTTTAACTTTCTTTTCAAGTTCTTAAACTTTACTTTAACTTTTTTATCTCTAAAATTAAAGCACTTATGCTAGTAATGTAGTTTCTATTTATAATGTAGTTTCAAACAACTACACCTTCTCTTTTCTTCCCAGTGGCTCATTGATTTGTAAGACATCATATCTACAGCTTGGGTGTTAAGTTGCCTAACAACTAGGAAACCCCTCAACGCTAATCCACTGTTCAGCACTGTTTCCGTTTAAACTAGATTTATTTTTCTATAAAAAAAATACCGATATTTGACCTTGAAAATAACGGTAACCGTACGAACCCTGTTTAAGAAGATCATCTGTGTTTCGAGTGTTGTTATAAGTACTGTATTAGAAAAATATATTTATTCATAATTGCATTCTGATGGGAAACTATAAAGTTAAGTAAAATTTTATTTACGTTTTACTCAATTTCTTTTGCAAAAAAAATGGCAATTTTAAAATATGTTGGCGATAGACACTGCTACTTCCTTACAAACTCGACAGATTCATTATTTAGATATGTCTTTTAAGGTATTAAACGTTAGTTTTAAACGTGTTTTTAAAAATATATATTTTTTTATAATTGCATTTTGATATTAAATTACGAAGTTAAGCAAAAAAAAAGTTTTTACATTTTACTCAACTTTTTTGTAAAAAATGGCAATTGTAAAATATTCTGACGACAGACACTGCTACTTCCTTACAAACTGACTTTCAACATTTTGGTATATCTTCTTTCAAGGTGCTTTTCTAGTTTCATATTTGATCAATCGTTTAAGCAATTATAGAAAACAAATAATATAATTTTCTTGATATAATTTTAATATTACTTTTGCAATACTGTCGTTTGTTCAAGACAAACAATTAAAGGTATTTTTCTTTCTCAACGTAAATATGCATGATCTAATTATATAATCTTATTTCCTGATTCTCCAAGTAAAGAATTATAGTGAATTTACAATTTAAAATTACTGATGTTATCTTTTAAATGAAGGATGCGATTAAAGAATTCACGATATACTCGTAAATCATAATTTGCATAATGTTTCCTCGAATTTCAATAAAATGGAATTAATGAATAGATATGAAAAATAAAATATGCTTAATCCAATAAAGTATACATAATCCAATAAAATATGCATAACTCAATTACATAATCTTATTTTCTGATTGTCCAAGTAAAGAATTGCAGCGAATTTACAATTTAAAATTACTAATATTAACTCTTAGATTGAAGGATGCGATTAAAGAATCCACGTTATAAATGATAATCTGCATAATCTTATTTCCTGATTCCCCAAGTAAAGAATTATAGCGAATTTACAATTTTAAATTACTAAAATTACCTTTTAGAATGAAGGATGCGATTCAAGAATTCCCGACATAAATCATAATTTGCATAATATTTCCTCGAATATCAATAAAATGGATTTAATGAATAGATATGAAAAATAAAATATGCATAATCCAATAAAATGTACATAATCCAATAAAATATGCATAATCTAATTACATAATCTTATTTCTGGTTTCCCCAAAGAAAGAAATATAGCGAATTTAGAATTTTAAATTACCTTTTAGAATGAAGGATGCTATTAAGAATTCACGATATAAATCATAATTTGCATAATATTTCCTCGAATTTCAATAAAATTGAATTAATGGAATAGATATGAACAATAAATATGCATAATCTTATAAAATATGCATAATCTTATTACATAATATTATTTCGTGATTCTCCAATTAAAGAATTATAGCGAATTTACAATTTAAAATTACTAATGTTATCTTTTAGAATGAAGGCTGCGATTAAAGAATTTACGATATAAATCATAATTTCAATTAAATGGAATCAATGCACTAGATATGAAAAAAAAATTCAAAACATGTATATTCACTGAAAAAAAAAAAAAAAAAAAAAAAAAAAGAGAGAGAGAGAGAGAGAGAGATTTCTTAATTTGGAGAAATATTGGAGGATTACAAAAGTTCCTTCCCGATTCCCGATGCATTGCATTTCGAAGTGTAATCAAGTTGTTTTAAATGGCAAAATGCAGTCGAATTGTCAACATTTAGTCTTTCAGCAATCTCTTCAGTTGTAATTCATGGATTATTATTCACAAATCATGGATTACGTTATTATCAATGCCAGAAGGTCACCCAAAGTGAATTATCGTTTAGATTGAAATCACCATTTCGAAATCGACAAAACCACATTTTAACTGTCCTCAGAGTGGGAGCACGATCCAAGTAAACGTTTTAAATATTTTTTGTAGCACGTCCAACACTCACTTCTTTTTTAAACTCATATAACGTAAGATGACGAAAATTTAACTTTTCGTTTTTCATTTTGAATATTAACCTTGCACGCAAAATAATTTTTAAAACTTTTTTTTAACGTCATGTTCACTCACGACACATGTAGATAACTGCCAGTTAACAATATTGTTATAAAAGAAACATCAGCATAGTCAAAATCGGAAGTTTCTACCATCTATGAAATAGGGCACGAACTTTTGCAATCACCCAATATAATATAACCACGAGATAAAATATACAAGAGCATATTTCAAGTTAGCCACGATTATGAGAAGCTTTCTTTATCTTTAGAAACCTGAGAAACAAGTATATTTTTGAGCATTAAATAAGCATTTGTAAAACCAAAATTTATTCCCCACCCACTGACTTTAGAAAACGTTCAAGAATGGATTTATAGTGTATTAATTAGCTTTCTAAACCCGAATATAGTTTTTTTGGATGTCACCAATTCTCAAATAAACATTTACCTGTTCAACAAACACGTTGTACAGACAAACACGATAAATTTATAACATTAACATTAACAATAAAATTAATATTATTCTGTTACTCTACCGTAAACAAATAAATATAAATTCAATTACGCAGCTGAAAAAGTTTAATTGACAATAGATTGCATCTATAAAACGATATTCGGCATCATGCAAACTAATTAAATCACTATAAAACTACTCGAAAACGTTTCCGAAAATCAGTGACAGTAACAGAAACTTTTATGTACATATATGTTACATTATTAGAGTTATCTCTGCGATTTCCCTATTTTATTTTAAATTACTACTCTATTTCACTAAATTCTTATTCTTAAATAGTCTCTATAGTTAAACCTGTTAAAGTCTCTTTAATTTACTATCTAGTTTGCTCAATTTACTTAAATATTACGTTTTTAGTATTCTTAAATTAAAGGTTCCATTTCTGATCTTTTTTCTTTTAGAATGTTCTTTTTAGCAGCCATTATTTTCCCTTCCGAGAATTTACTTTCCCGCGCTTATTCCGGGGTTTTCCTTTTTACTCTCAAATTCATCAGCTCCTCTGTTAGCCCTCTTTCCACTGCGTGATATCCTTATTTATTAATTGGTTGAGAACGCGACCTACATCATATTTGTATTACTACGCTAATGCTCGCAATGGTTCCACAGATTTTGGACGTATTTCCAGTTGGTAAAAAACATTCCCTGGTCACCGTCAGATATGTTTTTATGTTTAATCTTCTTTACCTCTAATAATTACTTAAAGCTACTTGCTTGACATTGTTTGACTATGATAGAGCGATGATTAGACTCCAACTATTTGTGGAAGCTCCTATGCTACTAGTTATTTCAATAAAGTGTTGAACTTATTTCTGCCTTGTTTCGATTACTATGGAAAATCTACATTGGACGATTTATTAGCTGGATTAACTGCAAAGGCTGCCACCACTTCGAATATTCGTGCCAACTTACGCCTGCAGTTTTATTTTCAGATTACAACAGTTACAAATAATCTTGCACTATGTTCTTTCAACATGCTTCCTCAAATGCTTAAATGAGTATAATCATAATTAAAGGTTACTTACATTTATTATTTCAGCTTATTCATCAACTATCGCATCGAAGCTAAAACTACAATTTGCTAAAATCACCATATAATGATCCCAATTATCGTTATATATATATGTATATATATATATATATATATATATATATATATATATCTTAAAATCTTGAAAATATATTGGTTTCTGGGACTTCAAATGATAAAGAAAGTATTTTGGAATCCTGGTTAACTCGGAAAAGGTTATTGTATACTAGCCGCCTGTGGTGACCAGTTTGGTCTCCCTTAAATGTATGCTAAGCATTGCATCATGTTACTGTCGTTCTTAAACTAATTTACTTCTTCAATTCTTCCCAAATCCAAAGATTCTGATAGAGAAATCAAGAATTATTTGCGATGTTGATAATCTTTCATACATTTTTTGTTGTTATGCGTATTTTGCCTTTTTTGACAAATACCACTTAAATTCCGTAGCTGCAAAAATGAGTGAAATTTCAAGTGTTTAAACTTAGATTTGTTCATTAATTAGCTAAATTAAACTTATTTTGTTTAAACATGCTGTTACTTCTATGTTATTTTTTAGAATTAATAAATTTGTTTAAATTTTGAAAATCATGCACTCTTAAAATTTCTGAATTGAATGCAAACCGTAAACAAACATTAACGAAGGTGATTGCTTTGAACGGATTAATAAAACAGGAAGACGGATGAGTACATAAAAACATCGCCTCCTAATTACAGTAAGCTAGATTAATGAAACACCTTTCCAAATGAGACGCATCATGCGTCTTATCACGTCTGAGTAAAAGAATGTATTAAATAATAATTGGGTTTATAAATCATGCTTTGGATATATGGTGTGCTTTAGATCTATGGCACGCTCTAGATTAGTGCTGCAGAACCTTTTTGCCACCACAAAAAAATTATCAGTAACATTTGAATTATTTAATAGCAAAGTTTCTGTCAATTAATTAGGAAAATTATTCTGCATAAAAATAGTGGTAATATTGGTGGCCCGCGGGCCACAGGTTGTGCACCCCTACTCTAGATGTATGATAAGATGTATGCTGTGATGTTGTAAGGTATAAAATATACGGCATTTGAATATGCCGATTTAAATAGAGCCTCTAAGTGAAGAAGTACATTATTCTTTTTTGATAAACTATGTGGAGCGTAATGCTATTGTTTTTTTTTTTTTTTTTTTTTTTTTTTTTAATATTAAGACCAAAATTATAGGATTTTACTACCGTTGTTTTAGAGGAATTTAAGAAAAAATCTGTCATTTTGGAATTTTAAGCAAATGTAAGTGTTTACTCCCAATACCCCTGCATTGTTAAAAATATATAATTTTACATTGGAAATAAATAAAGTCCTTCCGGCCAGTGCCGGGAGAAGAGGTAGCTTTCATATTCCTTATTTTAAAAAAGCCAACTCATATTATTCAAACACACGAAGCTCAATTTAGTGGAAACCGAATATAGGAGATTCAATTCTAATTTTTATCAATATAATGAATGAGTATTTCGCGAAATTAGTCAGCTTTATCCAAGCTGCTTTTCTTTAAAGTAACTTATATTTGACTGCCAAATTCGGCGATTTCTTAAAGTGCCTGCCATTTTAAGACAACATGGTGGATGAGGCTAACCAGTGAACTTGGTCGAGACCTTAGTAATTGCTGTGCACATGCTCATTCACATCGGAAATCGGTTAATATATACGAGTGCTGTGACATTAGAAATTGAAACTGCTATATCTGAGCCATTTTTTAAGATAAAGACAAACAAAAAATGCTCCCGAATCCTTATATCAAGGTCAAATACTTAAGAAAGAAACCTTTTTCAATTTCTAATTTTTTTTTGCAACTTTAAATATAATTTTGGCCGCTATTTTGAAACAAGATGGCTGATGAATCTGGCCAGCGAACTTGGTCGAGATATTGATGTATACTATCCACATGCCTTCTTACATCGAAATAGGCGAATATGTGTGTTATCGCGTGACAAATACTACAAGATCGTTTCAAAATGTTAGCAATGCTAGAAATTCAAAGTGCTATAATTCAACCATTTCTTAAGATTTAAACAAAAGAACAAATTTTCAGAAACAAAATCTGCTCCAGAATCTTTGTATCAAGGCCAAACACATATAAAAAAATCTTTTTCATTTTCCAATTTTTTAATACCTCATTTTAAATTTTAAATTTCATTTTTTTAAATGGGAACCCTTTTAAAACAGGATGGCGAATGAAGCTGGCCAACGAACTCGGTCGAGACATTGGTATGTACTAAGTTACATCCAAATCGGTTCATAAATACGCCTGTTATCGCGTGACAAAAATCAGGTCGTTTCAAAATGTCAGCCACAATAGAAATTCAAAATGCTATAACTCAGCCATTTTTTTAGATATAGACGAAACAAAAACTGTTCCGGAATCTTTGTATTAAGGTCAAACACATACGAAAAAAATCTTTTTCATTTTTCAATTTTTTGGTATCTTATTTTAAACTTAAATTTTTTTAAATTTTTTAAATGGCGCCATTTTGAAACAAGATGGCGGATGAAGCTGGCCAACGAACTCGGTCGAGATATTTGTATGTACTATGTATACACCAAGGTACATCCAAATTGGTTCATAAATACGCCTGTTATCACGTGACAAAAATCAGGACGTTTCGAAATGTCAGCCACGCTAGAAATTCAAAATGATATAACTCAGCCATTTTTTAAGATATAGACGAAACAAAAACTGTTCCCGAATCTTTTTATCAAGGTCAAACACATAAGAAAAAAATATTTTTTTCAATTTTCAATATTTTGGTACCACATTTCAAATTTAAGTTTTTCTTAAAAATTTAAATGCCCGCCATTTTTAAACAAGATGGCGGATGAAGCTGGCCAACGAACTCGGTCGAGACATTGGTATGTACTATGTATAAACGAAGTTACATCCAAATCGGTTCATAAATACGCCTTTTATCACGTGACAAAATTCAGGACGTTTCAAAATGTCAGCCACGCTAGAAATTCAAAATGCTATAGCTAAGCCATTTTTTAAGATATAGACGAAACAAAAACTGCTCCAGAATCTTTGTATAAAGGTCAAATACATAAGAAAAAATATTTTTCCATTTTCAATTTTTTGGTACCACATTTCAAGATTTAAATTTTTTAAAAATTTTAAATGGCCGCCATTTTGAAACAAAGCGGCGGATGAAGCTGGCTAACAAACTCGGTCGAGACATTGGTATGTACTATGTACACACCGAATTTCATCGAAATCGGTTCATAAATACGAGAGTTACAGTGTGACAAAGGTCAGATATATATATAATCGCCTTCCTCCGAACGGCTGCAATAGGTTGCTTTTTGTAATGAAAGCTATCTAAAAGGTATAATTTGTTGCAACCTTGATTTGGTAAATGAATAAACCAAAACAAATGCTCTTTTCTTTTTTGAAGACCTATTGTGTTTCTCTGTAACGCTGAACTTTTAAAAGTGTAGCCGTTGATTTAAATAAGCTGCAGGTGACGTGCGCCGTCAAGGATCGAACCGGAGAACTCGCGGTCAGAAGGCAAGATCTATAGCGCCGAGCAAAAGGCTAGCTCAATCGCTTCCTGCGAGAAACTCATTTTATTGATCGTAAAATATGGCGTCGCCACAAAGTGTTAGCATGCTTACACCCCTGACCCGTGGAAGCACATTTAAATCTATTGCAAATATGGTTTGGATCACAGCATACTTCAGGATCATTTCCGTCCCACTTTTTCAGTACTGAAATTGGCAGTGGTTTGATTCGGCCAGTGGATATTACGAAGGTTACGGTTTTGGGACAACACATTCTTCTTCAAAGAGGTGTTATACTGCATATGAGATATGAGGTTGAAAAGAGAGAAAACGCCGGCAATTTTGGGAGGCACATATTTTCATGAACTTCTATACACTATAAAAAATAAAAAAAAATTCTTAATCTACTAAAATATAGTATAACCAAAGACAAATATTATACAATAATACTTCCGAGTTACCCATGATTTCGAAAAACTTTATTAAAAACCTCAGAAGAATCTTCAGAAACTAATATATTTTCAAGACTTAAAGAATCATTTATGAAGACAAAGCTTTTTTTTTTTTTGCAGCACTAATTTTTGGAAAGTTTTCAGAGTAGTTTTTAACACTTTCCAACAAAGTTGAGAACTGTTTATGAATTGCGTTTGTCTGTGTATCCGTCTGTTCCTGCTCTAAATTGCGTAAATATAGTGCGATTTACCATGAAATTTATACATGTTTATTGGGATTTACTATGGTATGTTCCGTATTAAAATGAAATGTGTAGCACTTCCGGTTCATTTACAAAGCTACTCAAAATAATTCTATTACAATGCAGCCTTTGGGGAGAAGTCGTTTAGATGTATTTTAAACATATTGAAAATTATATATATATATATCCCTGTGGTGTGCTAAAAGCGCTTAATGTAAAATCTGGTGTGCATGTAATTTATCGTTCACTTACAAGGTCACACGAAAAAACTTTTCTGCAGTACTGCCTATGAAGAATAATTCCTGGCAGTGCTTTTCAGTTGTGGTATTTGTTTTAAAAATTAACCCTTTTTTGCATACTACTTGGTGTGTATAAATTTTATAGATCATATGCAGAGACACACAAAAGATATAGAATACGTTTCCGTTTATTGACGCCAATTGCTGAATGGAAATTTTAAACTGTGCTGTGCGTTTAATTGAACTAACTTTCAACATACGACGTAGTATAAATACTAATCTATAGATCATATACAGAGATGAACAGAAAAAGTCCTGATGCTTTTCCAACTGTTGATGTGTAGTAGTCTGAATATGCTGGATGCATAGTTTTTCGTTTTTCTTGAAAGGTATTAATTATCTTTTCTCAGCCAGAATACCGATAATTAGGGTGCTATTAATTCTAAACTAAAAATTTTCAGCTGAGTAATTGAATTTATACAGGCAAGTGTAAAAAAAATAATATCAATGTTAAAGCTGTTAATTTATCATGGTTGTCTGTAAAACTTGTTTGTTGAACACGAAAATTTTTACTTGAGAATTCATAGCATCAGAAAATCCTTTATACCAGATTGAGGAAATTATTTAATACATTATAAAATCTACTGAGAAAAGTTTCTGAAAATCAGTGGCAGCAAAAGAAACTTTATAAATGCTTCTTTAAATCTTGAAAATATATTGGTTTCTGAGGTTTCTAAAGATAAAAATCGCTTTTTGTCTCGTGTGTAGCTCGGAAGAGGTTATTGTATATTTTCTTTTGTGGTTATATAATATTAGCCTATTACGAAATATCTGTCTTTTTCTTTAAGTGTGCAATAGCCTTAATTAAAGTAGTTAATAGCTTTCTCGTAAGAGGCGAATTCTCTTGGAAGAGGTAATTGTATATTTTCTTTTGTAGTTATGTTATATTAAACTATTACGAAATACCTGTGAAGAGAAACTTTCTCTGCTCCCCATGGGAACGAAGGTCGCGCGATGCGCGCGCATCCTACCTTAAAATGCGACTTCGTTATTGTTGTGGCTGGAACGATACAAAGCGATGTTTTGATTTTGAAAGCATGATCGCTGTAATTTTTTACAGTTTGTTGATGAGGCTAAGCCTCCCTTATTTCGAAAAACCAGATCAAGTGTTTGATAATTCTTACTGTAAATATGTATAGAACCACGTATCTGTAAATATTCATTAAATAATTCAAGAAAAGAATCCAGAAAGCACCTCCTTCATTGATTTTGTGTTCGAATGATTTGAAATTTTTCTTCATGGTGCATCACGCCGGGAAAGAAAGAAAAAAAAAGTATTCGTTACCCTATTAATGTCTTCAAAACACAAATAAGGATATAGAGCATAGTAAGTGATAAGAAGACGGCAAAGGTAAGATAAGTTTTTCATATTTTATTTCGAAATGTCTGATTTAGAAAAATTGAAAAAGAACAGAACAGTTTTGAGAACAGCAGTAACAAAGCTGATAAATAATATAGAAAATGTTATGAAGGATAGTACAATAGATTTTGATAATTTAGAAGAATTATTTATTCAGTTAGATACTAAAGCAGAATTATTGAAGTCAGTTGACGAGAAAATTGAGCCCCTTTTAGGGTTAGACGACTATGAAACTGAAATCAATCTGTTTATGATTACGTGGATAAAATATCAGTTGCAAAATTCCGGGTGAAGAAAAAATTAACCGAAAACAAAAAAATTTTTAATGTTGATTTAAATAACAGTCAAGGTTTAAAATCGAATGTGATTAATGATGAAAACTCAGTTGTTAAATTGCCAAAACTCAATATACAAAAATTCTATGGCGACTGTACGCAATTTATTTCATTTTTTAATACCTTTAAAAATACAATTCACGAAAATAAATCGCTTTCGAAAATTGAAAATTTTCATTATTTGAAGAGTTATTTATCTGGAAGAATTTGATTGAGAATTATTATATCTGAATTATTTGAAGAGTTAGTTATCTATCTTATTTATCTGCGGCTAATGCTGTAGAAGGTTTTGAAATATCATAAGCTAATTATGACGCAGCATTGAAAGTTTTAGAATCGCGTTATGGTCAAAAAGACGTGATAATTAATCATCACCTGAACAAGCTTCTTAATTTATCCCCTGTTTATAAGGCTAACGAAATTCAAAAATTGAAAAAATTGCACAGTGATATAGAAATAAATGTTCGATGTTTGTCCACATTAGGACTCGAACCAGCAAATTATGGCTCCATGCCTATCGCCGTAATTTTAAAATTAATACCGGCAGAATTAGCTTTGGAATATAATAGACAAAATGTAGATAATTTAACACATTCAGATATACATAAATTATTAGATTTTCTGCACACTGAAATAAAAAGCAGAGAACACACATTTTTTTCGAGAATGAAAGCATTTGAAAATAATAAAACAAAAATCAAGAGTCAAACAACAAAATGTGAATTTAAATCTACTTGTGAATTTATGAACATTTCGAATGATAAATCGACTTCAGATAGGCAGCTGGTTCGTTGCATTTTTTGCAACGATAGTAAACATTCATCTGATTTGTGTGGGGCTGTTGATGTAAACACTAAAAGAAATTTGTTAAAATCTCAAGGAAGATGTTTCCTTTGCTTAGGCAGGAAACACGTTATCAAAAATTGTAACTCTAAAACTAGTTGCAAGAAGTGTTCAGGCAGACATAATCAAACGATATGCCTAAAATCTAAATTAATAAAAGAAATAAACACACCCGAATTAAAAGGTAATGAAAGTGAAACTACTGAAAAAGTAATTTCGGCTATTTCCTCTACAGAAAATAATAAAATTCTTCTACAAACTTGTTGTGTAAAAATAAAATCAAACGGAAAGCAATCTCTAATTAGGTTACTTTTAGATTGTGGGAGCATGCGAACCTTTATATCTGAAGAAATAGCAAATAAATTGAATTTGCAGGCAATAAGAAAAGAAAAATTGTCGGTTTTTACATTTGGAAATAAGAACCCCATTGAAAAAACCTTTGAAGTAGTTAAACTAACTATTGAAAATAAAAATGTACCTATTTCAAAATTAGATATAGAAGCACTAGTCACCAATCAAATATCAGCTACTGAAATTCCCCCACCTGAAATCAATGATTTGATGAAAAGTAAACAATTTGAAAATTTAACCCTTGCGGACACACCCACATCCAAAGAACCCATTACATTACTTATAGGTGCTGACTATTATTATGAGATCGTTACTGAAAATATAAAACATTTGAATAAAAAATTAGTAACTGTCGACACCATTTTTGGTTTGTGTCTACAGGGAAAAACAACTGACAGTTATACGCCCTTAGCATTTAATGTAATAATAGAAAAAAAATTTATTTCTGAACAGATTGAAAAATTCTGGAATATCGAATCATCTGGCCTTTTTAATGCTAAACAGGATTCAGATTTTTCAGAAAACAACGTTATGAAGCAGTTTGAGTCAGAAATTAAATACAATGGTAAGCGATATACAGTTCGATTTCCGTGGAAGCTTGAAAGGGAATGTTTAAATGACAATCGGAAAATTGCAGAATATAGATTTTTTAAACTCAAACAAAGATTGATTAGAAACCCTGAATTATTTTTTGAGTATAAGGAGATGTTGGCAGATTATTTGAAACAAGGTATTATTGAGTTAGTTACAGATCCTGAAGAAAAACAAAATGTAACTTTTTATTTACCTCACCGAGAAATAATTAGAACTGATAGGACAACGAGCAGATTACGCATAGTTTTCGATGCCTCTGCTCATGACACAGGCTCACTGTCTTTGAATAATTGCCTGCATGTAGGTCCAAATTTGTATCCTGAAATATTTGATGTTTTGTTACGGTTTAGATTTAATCCCATAGCTTTTACAACTGATATAAAACAAGCATTTCTACAAATAATCATAGATGAAAACGATCGTGATGTAACAAGATTTTTATTTTCACAAGATTTGTTTGATAATTCTAAACCCTTTGAAATTTATATATTCACTAGAGTGTTATTTGGAATTAGTAGCAGTCCCTTTTTACTGGCTGCAACAATTAAACACCACTTGAAAAAATACACCGAAAAATATCCAAACACAGTAAAATTTTTAAATGAAAATATCTACATTGATGACGTTATAGGAAGTCATGAAAATATTGATCAAGCCCTATCCACGAGTTTACAATGTATTGATATATTTGAAAATGCAAGTATGCATTTACACAAATGGCATACGAACTCTTTACCACTTAGTGAACTATGGAAAGAAAATGGCATAACTTCAGAAGTTAATTCTGAAGCTTTTGGAGAACAAAATCTCCCTTATAAAGTTTTAGGAATCGCTTGGAATAATTCCAAAGATTTACTTTATTTTGATGTTCGAGGTTTAGTTGATTTCGTTTCAAAAAGAATAGACACCAAACGATTTATGCTACAAGTTTTAGGTAGGATTTTTTATCCACTTGGATTCCTAGGACCATTTACATTAAGACTAAAATGTATAATTCAACAAATTTGGAATTTGGGTCTAGATTGGGATGACACCTTACCCGAAGATTTACGTATACTTTGGAGTAGCTGGTGTAACGAACTCCCTCATTTGAAAAACTTTTCAGTACCCAGATACTATTTTTCTGACATCACCAATTGGCATGATTATGACCTACAATTACATATTTTTGCCGATTCGAGCATGAAGGCTTATGGTACGGTTGCTTATTTACGTGTAGCAACAACCACCGAAAATGTTCGAACAGTTTTTGTTGCTTCGAAAAACAGGGTTGCTCCACTGAAAGCGCTTACCTTACCAAGGCTCAAATTGATGGCCGCACTATTGTCGGCCAAGCTAAGTAGTAACATTTTGAAAGCTCTAAAATTGAATGTACCGACTTATTACTGGACGGATTCAAAGATATCCTATTTTTGGATAAAAGGATCCCCTAAAAAGTTTAAACCCTTTGTCAGAAACAGAATTGAAGAGATCCATAAATTGACCTCACCTGATAACTGGTATCATTGTCCTGGTACTGCCAATCCAGCTGATATAGTTTCTCGAGGATCAAAAATCTCTAGGATAATCAATGATACAACTTCGTTACAGGGACCAGAATGGCTAAGTTTACCTCCTGAGTGTTGGCCAATATCAGAAAACAAAGAAATTGCTTACTCAGATGAATTAGAATACAAAAAAAATCCTAACGATGTTTTTCAGAGCGAGTGCTTAGTCAAAATCTCGAAATTCCCATAAACATTTCAAAATATAGTAATTTAGAGAAACTTTTGAGAATTACCGTTTGGGTAAAGAAATTCATTATGAAGCTGAAAAAATCAACTGAAGTGCAAGACGTAGTAACAACCGAAAAATTACTCGAAGCTGAAAATTTTTTGATACAATCTGAACAAAAACAATTTTATAAGGAAGAAATAGAATCTCTAAAAAATAGTAAATCAGTGGATAAGACGCCATCCTTATCAAATTTCATGCCCTTTATTGACAAAAACGCGTTGATGAGGTTGGGCGGAAGGCTCGAATTTTCTAACCTGTCCGCAGAAGAGAAAAACCCAATAATTCTCCCCAAACATTCTTGGTTAACTACTCTAATAGTTCGTCAAGAACACGACAAAATTATGCATGGAGGGACAGCCAGTACTTTGGCAAAAATTAGATCTCGTTTTTGGATACCTAAAGGTCGTCAGTTGGTCAAGAGTGTTATAAAGAATTGTATAATATGTAAAAAATATTTCTCCAAACCAGCAGACCAGATCACCGCACTATTACCAAAAGACAGAGCTAGTGAAGCACCGCCATTCGCAATCTGCGGTTTAGATTTCGCCTGTCCAATCTATATCAGAAATTTTAAAGAAACGCAAAAATCTTACATTGTCCTGTTTACTTGCGGTGTGACTAGAGCCATTCACCTGGAACTCGCGTCTGATATGACAACAAATTCTTTTTTGATGGCATTCAGAAGATTCACAGCTAGACGAGGAAATCCCAAAATTATTTATTCTGACAACGCAAAAACCTTCAAAAAGGCCAAATGTGAACTCGAAATTTTATACAACATACTGACAGACAAAGTATTTTTAAATTTTATTACAAAAGAGAGAATTATATGGAAGAATATTATAGAAAGAGCTGCATGGTGGGGAGGCTTCTATGGGCGACTAGTAAAGTCAGTCAAAGACTGTTTGAGAAAAGTAATTGGTAGAGCACTCTTAAGTTATGATGAATTAGCGACTCTATTGACAGAAGTGGAAGCAGTTTTGAATACGTGACCACTGACGTATGTATATAGCGACAGCGATGAACCAGAACATCTTACTCCAATGCACTTTTTAAATTTTGGAAAAGAACTTTCATTTCCTATCAATTTTTTTTTAAATAATTGAAGATTGTTCAAAGAGATCAACACTCCTGAAAAGAAAAAAATATCAATCTTTACTATTGAAACAATTGTGGACCAAATGGAAAAAACAATATTTGATGGATTTAAAAACAGCCCATTCCTTGAAAAATCCTAATGCCCATACGCCACTGAAAGCGGGCGATGTTATTTTAATTCAAGATGACGCAAAAAATAAGTTTCTTTGGAAACTTGGTAAGATTCAGACTGCCATTCCTGGAAGAGATGGCAATATTCGTTCATACGAAATAAAAACAGCGAGTGGGATCTTAAAAAGATCCATACAGCACTTGTATCCCTTTGAAATACAAAATGACTAACAAATGACTTTTTGCAGACTTTTTATAAACATTCATAAACTTTTATAAACATTTATTTAGTTTGTTTTTTCTGCATTTAGGACTCTAAATATTTTCTTTCTCTTTTTTAATTTTTAGTGTTATTTATATATAGAATCTTTTTGAAGTTTGGTATAAGTAAGTATATGATTTAACTGAAAAAAAAAATGTGTGTGTTATTTAACTGTCATTATTTTTACTTTGTTTGAATTTAAAGTGTTTTATTTAGAATTTATTGATATTTTGAATTTGACTAATTAAGTGATTAATTAGATATTGTTTGAATTCTTATATTTAGTATTTTGTATTCGAATTTTAAAAATTGTATTAGATTACTGAACCACTGACACGAAAAATTGAATTTTTATGATTTTATGATGGAATTTTGATTTGTGAACTCTTTAAGAGTTCAGGTGGGGAGTGTGAAGAGAAACTTTCTCTGCTCCCATGGGAACGAAGGTCGCGCGATGCGCGCGCATCCTACCTTAGAATGCGACTTCTTTATTGTTGTGGCTGGAACATAGACTTCTTCTGAGGGCTGGAACGATACGAAGCGATGTTTTGATTTTGAAAGCATGATCGCTGTAATTTTTTACAGTTTGTTGATGAGGCTAAGCCTCCCTTATTTCGAAAAACCAAATCAAGTGTTTGATAATTCTTACTGTAAATATGTATAGAACCACGTATCTGTAAATATTCATTAAATAATTCAAGAAAAGAATCCAGAAAGCACCTCCTTCATTGATTTTGTGTTCGAATGATTTGAAATTTTTCTTCACCTGTCTTTTTCTTTAAGTGTACAATAGCCTTAATTAAAGTAGTTAATAGCTTTCTCGTAAGAGGCTAATTCTCTTGGAAGACGTAATTGTATATTTTCTTTTGTTGTTATATTATATTAACCTATTACGAAATATCTGTCTTTTTCTTTAAGTGTGCAATAGCTTTAATTAAAGTAGTTAATAGCTTTCTCGCAAGAGGCTAATTCTCTTGGAAGAGGTAACTGTATATTTTCTTTTGTGGTTATATTATATTAACTTATTATGAAATATCTGCTTTTTTTCTTTAAGTGTACTAAAGCTTTAATTGCAGTAGTTAATAGCTTTCTCTTAGAAATTTTGCCTTCATTAATCTGAATTGATTGTAACAATAACTATATATATATATTTTTCGTGATGAAAGAAATACAAATCAAGAGGAAATTTTACATGATGCAATGTGCGTGTGTATGATATAAAGAATGCAAACACAGTTTGTTTTATGTAAAATAGTTTTATTCATAAAAATACAATTACGTACAAACTAAAAACATTTATCAAATATACAGTTGCAATTTTAGCACAAAGGATAAATAACAACAGTTTTATGAATATTTCCGCAACATGTTCATTGTTGTTTGTTTGATAAGTCAATATTACCTTTGACAGTCATTTAGTTTAATCTTTAATTAGCTGAAATAAATAAATGTGACTTTGTTTTTAACCTTTTTTTCTACATTGCTTTCCTTTAAAAAAAAACTAGTTTCAATTCAATAGACAAATATTCAAAGCATGTATTACATTTATGCGGAAATTTAGGTACTAAAGTAGGCTGTAATGTACAACAAAATCACCATTTTTTGTCATAGAGCCTATGTATAGACTCATTTATTTTGTGAAAAATTACTTATTCAAGTCATAACACCTTTCTCTAAGCCAAACATGGATTTTTGTTTGTATCTTTAATAACAGTGAAGATATTGTAACGGTATTTTCAACAGACTAACTTTCCTTTGAGCCATATGTGATAACGTCACGAAAAAATGCTGAAAATGCACACAAAATTGGTCAGTAAAGTCGATAAATTCTGAAATATAGAGCATCAGAAATGTTTTACAGTGACTAGTGATCACGTATAGCATTTGTAGTACATTTCATACAAATTAAGATAAATCTATGGAAAATTTCCGTTAAAATTTTTGTATTGTTATTAAAATTGTCAATGAAAATGGGCTTGGAATAGGAAAATGGCAGAACAATACATTTTATTATTGTTGTTATTATTATTTTAATAACTGATCGAATGAAATCTTTGAGATAAATGACATTTCAAACTTTCATTTAGAACCTCGTAAACAAAATGGTAAATACAATGAACAAAATATTATTTAAAAAAATCATCGACATTATATTTAAAAAATATAAAAAATAATTATTAAAAACAGCTACTAAAAAAAATATTTACAGGAATAAAAAAGTTCATTTTAAAAGTGTGTTTTTACGATAATTTAGTATGTCTTTATATAGAGAATAAATGACAATAACATAATGTTTTAAATGGCAATACAATTATTTACTTATTTTATAACATATACATACATTTCGGTTAAAAATTACGATAATAATTTTATAATATATACCACTGCTTTAAACACATAAAACATAGATTGCGTTTTGACAACAACGCTACAATAGAAACATAAAACATATGTAAAACATATAGTAAAATATTTCGTGCCTTTTCTTTCAAAATCATTTCAAATAAATAAAAGAAATGGAGTAAAGATAATATATCTATTTTCCAATTATTCATCTTTTAATAAAATAATTCTTTATTATCATGCGACTCTTCTTTCAAATTATAGCTGCCATAAATATAAATCAATATTAAATAAAAAAAACTAAATATAAACTTTTTTTATATTTTAAGTTCTGATTTGAAAATGGTCATTTTGAAATCATACTACCTTCATTCTTTAAAATATCCAAACGTACGGGTCAAAATTTAGACTATTTACAACACTTAATACACCAAATTGAAGATAAACTAACCTAGTTTTACATACAAATGTGCAATATGCGTATTTTTAGTTATACGGTATACATCCAAACCAAAGTCCAATTCTTCCCGCACTTCGGTTAATAAGTTCGTAGTAATGGAAGCAATAGCCTCATCAATTCTGTGTCTCAACTCAGGCAAATCATTTGGTAGCGGCGGAACGTAGACACGATCTTTTATAAAACCCCCAAAGGACTCGTGACTCTAACTTATTTAGAAACTTCAGTCCAGCAATAACGCTTTACGCTCAGGAGTCTCCCTTTTGCGCATGTGGCACAGCAAGCGAGTCAATAACGAAGCAGTACTCGTGCATGCGCTTATCTAAAACTGTTTGAATTACTCTTTATTTGTGACCTTGAACCAGCACTCTAGAACGCTTGCAATTGATGATATTAAAATTTATAACTGGAACATTCTTTTATAAACAGCCTGCATGTTCTGATATTTCTTCTGTTTAAAAATATTAATATATTTCAAAGCGTTCGGTTATGTTAAAAATTATGAAAAATGTTAACTTCTGATAGCAAAATTTATCACAATGTGAGGACTTTCTTTTACGAAAAAAAATGAGGTATGAATGACATTACCAAAAATAATTTAGTGAATAATAAAGTAAATCAATCACAGAATTTCTCTATTTTAAAAAATGCAGATAAAAAGAGAATCAGAGTTATCAGCATATGATTTTCAACTGTAGCACATTTTAGAAATATTTATTTAAAAAAGGAATCACAGCAACATAAAGCAATATATGTAATGAGTTACTTCTATGAATTGTGTAAGAACAAAACATCACTTACAGAGATATCAAGTAATAAAAATTTTCTCATAACGACATTTTTAACGAAAAAATCTCAAGAATGCGACAAAAAAAAAAAAAAAAAAAAAAAAAAAAAAAAAAAAAAATCAAGGTAAAATCATTTTATTATTTGACTGACCCAAATAATTTTATTTACTTATTTACTTGTTTTCTTATTACTTATTTAATTATTTATTTATTTAATTTCAATATACTGTGTGATTCAAAATAGAGATTATGGCAATTATTTTTTAAACAGCGGATCATAGAAATATATTTCTAATTATAAAATATACTCAAATGAAATCATCCTTTTAGGGGTAGCATTTGTTTTGCAAAATATAAAATATATCTATTAAAATACGAAATTTAAATTTTGTTTTCATACAGCCACCTTTAATGGTAACAAATATGCGTCTTTGAATTTTTAGTGTCAGAACACGCTAAAATTTCACGGAATTGAAAGTATCGTAATTCGATAAGTTTTTCTTATAAAATATTAGGCAAAGAGTAAAATTTTTCTAAATATAAATTATAAGAAAAAGGCTCGGTGTAAAAAAAATCACATATCATATTTCAATACCTACACCAGTCCCTTATAAAACAAATAGCACGTCTTAAAGCTGTCCTTGTTTCCTATATCTTTAACACTTTCCAACATATTTGAAAAGCGTTTATGTGTTCTGGCTGACAGGCCATATTCTACTTCGCATAATTTAATTTTAATTAGCATACCTTGATAAATGTTTTTGAGGATTACTATGGGACATTCCTATTAAATATGGAGTTTTTAGAATTTATAGTTCGTTTACAAGGACACTCAAAAGAAATCCGTTACATTGTGGTATGTGGGGGAAAATCATTTATAGTGCCTTTCAGTAACATTATACTGTTTAAATATAATTAAATTAATATGCATAAAAGTAGCAAATAAAGCCTTTGAGCAAGAATATTAAAAGGTAGAAAACTAACGTTTAAAAATGCACACATAATACACAAAAAAGCAGCAAACAACCTGCTTTGAATCCGCAAGCGAGATTCTTCTTCAGTGCAAAAAAGAATCACGGTTGTAGATTTGAAACAGCTATTTGCTGCTTATATGTGTATTATTTGTTCATTTTTAAACTTTGATTTTCTGCCTTTTGATTTGCATTTTTGAGGTGCGATACAATATTTTCCCTGTAGAATATTAAAACAAGTAAGAAAAAAATCATGCGTCAAGCATAGATTATGAAACACTTTCCAACACATTTAGAATAATGTAACAAAACTACACCGTTTAAAAAAATAAAATATTATGTCTACTTCAACCATATGGAAACGCATAATGCATTTCAAAACATCATTTCAGCTGTTCCCTTCCACAATCGGAAAATTATGCTAATTTTTTCAGTAGCCCTGTATATGATATATAGATTTGAATCTATTAACTGCATGCATGCCAAAATGTATTTCACTTAAGAGATACATATAGTACTTCAGTTGAAAATTTACTTTCAGCAATTTCCTCTAATAAGGAGAACGGTAAGGGAATACTTTTGTGCAGCCTTGTATTTGAGGTATACAATTTATATGTAACGAGTAACATGCAAAAATTAATTTAATTTAAAAGGGCATACCGAATTTTAAACTATACACTCCAGCAATTATTACTGAAAGACAGTACTGTAATGTAACGATTCTAATAATGGTCTCGAAGCAGCTA
The DNA here is from genome assembly GCA_963932465.1 of Maratus speciosus. Taxonomy (NCBI): domain Eukaryota; kingdom Metazoa; phylum Arthropoda; class Arachnida; order Araneae; family Salticidae; genus Maratus; species Maratus speciosus. The sequence goes on from OZ010791.1 coordinate 169,189,604, forward strand.
GGAGTCGTTCGGTAGCTTCATCGCCCCGAGCCCAGCCCTTGCCGCTTTTCGGTGTCTTTAATTTGTTTAATTTCCCTTTTAAATTTGTCCGGTTTCAATTTCTGATTTTTTTTTTCAACCTGGGTTTCGCTAGGGAGTCTTTCACTCCGGACCTACGTATCTTGCTTCCGCGAAAGAGACAATGAATAAAAAATGCTATGAATGCTTTGTTTAAACGTGATCATAGTGAAATTCAGTGATTTATATCAGTTTAAATACATTTGAAATAGCATAATGTCATTAGAATTCTCTGCAACCGATTTTTTCCCATATACCATAATGTAAAAGAAAACTTTTGAGTGCCCCTGTAAATGAATGATTAATCCTACATACTTCATATACAATACCAAACATGCTTTGGTGACTCTAAATATCCTTTAGCAATTGCATGAGAATCCGAGTATATTTACGGGGGTTAGAGCGTGGACAGACGGCCAGACAAACCGAACGCATAAACACTTTTCAACTATATTGAAAAGTGTTAAAAAGTGCTTTTAGCATTCATTTACAGGAACACGCAAAATAATTCCGTCACATCATGACCTATGGGGCGAAGTAATTGGTGGTGCATGTTGATGTTGCAGTATTTTAAACTTATGTGTATTGTGTGTAAAATTTATGCATATTGTTGAAATTTTTTTTATATATGTTTTTCTTCTTTTTTTACTTTATTAAATAAGTTTACTTGCAGTATTCTGGAGGTGTTGGAAACTGTTTCATAATCAATGCATGATCCATGATTTTTCTATCTTGTCATTGGAAATGTGTTTCTATCATGCGCGGTTTAAGAGATAAACTGATTAAACTTTATTTTGAATGACCCTGTATAACCATTCTATAAAACAATGTATTTCAATGATAAAATCCGGTCTGCCACTGTCCAGTATGTTATTATTTTGCCTATTACTATTTCTAAGCAAAAATAAGCCTCTTCGAAGACTAGTAGAAATCTACCATGAAGATTATTCTTTTGAACTAGTGCTGAACAAAATAATAAAAAAATAGCCCCAGTGCACTCCTGTAAAATACATAGCGTTTCTAAGACACATGCGTAGCGTTACATAGCATCTGTAGCGATTGTGTTTTGATTAGTTGAAGAAAACATGTTAATCGTCTAAGTTATATAAAGTAATACGTAAATGTGTAACAATAAATTAAATAACCGCCTATCTGTAGCTGATACCATGAACATGCACTTCTAAAATAGCAAAATAGTAATAATAACTAGTAAGATAAAGAAAAAATAAAAATAAATAAAAAGCGTTACCTTAAGGAACTGGGTAAAAACATCCGATATGCGAAACGACTTTTTTTTTAAAGAAAGGAAGAAAGGCTGTTGAAGTGTAAAGAAAGTGAAAAGTGAAATTGACACTAACTGAAAAAAACAAAAAAAAAAGGCATGTAAAACCTTTAATTTTGTTTCTTTTTCAATATTACTCAAAGTCTTTCCGCTTTTCAATTTTGTGTTTATGGATGATTTATATGCTAATCTGTACCTTTGGATTAATAAGGAAATTCATCACTTTCTGAAACTTCAAATATCATTATTGCTTCTTATGTTATTACACTAGTCAAGAAATTAAAAAAAAAATTCTGTATCTGTAAATGGGTGCATTTAACGAATTTTAGGGTGCTGAATTCAGTGGAATAATCAGATTTTCTCAATCACGTCACATTTATCAAATACAGGGCAGTTACGTAAAGACAAAAATGAAATATTTGACATAAATTGACCGTTTGAAATACAAACAAAATATATATTTATGAGTAAAAATGTTTTCTTGATTCCTTAACTCATACTATGAACTACTACGAGCACGAAACTGTTCCACAAAAGCACATAATGTTAATATTAACAATGTTATTTTCAAAACAGGATGATATCTTTCTTAATGACAGTGCAGAATGTTTTGATAATTACTTTTTACAGCAGAATGCATCCATCAAATAAAGGTTTTAACCTACACAGTCATCCATTTTCTTATTATTTAACCACAAAATGTAAATTATAAGTAACATTTCACCACGTATTTTACTATGTACCAAAAAATTAAATTCTAAAATTTTTGTAAAATCCTGAGTGATAGAAAATTTCTGATAGCATATTCGGATTCTACATATATATATATATATATATATATATATTTTTTTTTACAAATCAGATACAAAATGACTGTTGACTAGTGTATTAGATACTTTCAGCTGTTGCTATCGTGTCTTCTCGGCACAATTGCTGAAGGCTGTTTTTGGGATTAAATAATATCAGTTACATATTTAAAGAGCAGCTTGTATAAAAAGGTCAAGTAAAACCTTCCGCCTGGAATATTCCACATGCATTTTCTTTACATTTTTGCATTAGTAGCCTATTTTAGCAAGTAATTACCTTATTTTCAACTTTATTCGAAGTGAATTGGTTACAAATGTTATTTAAATGACGAAGAAAATAACGAAGGTACCTAAAGTACAATGGATTTCCCATTATCCGGACCATTGCGTTCTGTACGTGATCCGGATATGCAGAAATCCGGGTAGTTAGGGCAATTTTCGTAAAAGGTTATAGTGCAAAATAACTATGTCTATCATTATTGTTTAGTAAAAATGTAAGCCTAATTTTTATCCATTAAGCCTACCTCTTATTAAGTTAACTTTTACTACTAACAATATAAAAGAAAATACAGTATTTACATACATTCAGTTGTGTTAATTCAATAAAGTCCAATAAAGTTAATTATTTTTCCGCAAACTGTAGATATTGACTTAGATTTAGCTAAATATATACTAAAATTCTAATTAAATATAAATTTTAATGTTGGTATTAATAGAATTTACAACGAAATTATATTCTTAACATTGAATACATATATTCGCAATGCATTTTTTTCTTTTCCTTAAATAGAATTTTGCTTTTTCTAATGTTGATGGAATAATATAGCATGAGTAATTGAAGTTTTACTGTAATTGATAATATCAAGCCTTTTTATTCAATTAAAAGGTTTTGTCAACAATAGCAGCGCTTGTCCAATATTTACGTTTTTCAGAAAGAGGTAGGGTGACCAAATTTTATAACCGTTTTAAAACAGGTTTATTTAAAGCTTTCATAACTTTAAATTTACAACTTTTTAAGCTTTATATATACAGTACCCAATTTCGAGTACATTTGGATACCTTAGAAAGAGAAGAAACATCTGTAATCAAAAGTTTTTTTCTATGAGACAAGCCGAAGTTTCTCGTCCTATGACTAGAACATAAGTAGTATTTTCTGAATTTTTGTACAAGCACTGTATTTGTTGAAAAAAAAACCTTTATTTATTTATTTATTTATTTATTGTAATTAAAACCTAGTTGCATCTACTATACATCTTTTCACTCCAAAATATGGCTGAGAATAACATTGTTTTCCTTGTATATTTCTGTCTGTTTCACATCACAGGAGCCAGAAGTCCTTATATCTTTTCCCATCTAAACTGAAACCTTCTGATTCGCTGGTATCTTCTTGACTATCACTTAATACCATGAAAGGCAACAATTTTATTTGTTTCGAATTTCCATTTCTTGATTTATGAGTATCATGCTTCTTTCTAAATTGATCTCTTTCTCCTTTAATCTTTATTTCTCCAAAACTAAGTGGCCATCTATTATTATTCATCATAAAATCCCAATTTTGATCAAAAGGATTTCTTCTGTTAGATGGTCGATTGCTTGTTTTAAAGTGATAAAAACTTCTGTTTTCGTATTTATATTTTCTTCTGTTGTTTGAAGCATGTGGACGACGTTCACTGGAATGTGGTCCTTTTTTTCTTGAAGTTTGTGGTTTTTCAGAAGTCTTGAAAGAAAAGTTTTTATTTTCAGGATGGATTTCTCTATGATTATCGTGATTAGAATGGTTATGATTTTCGACTAGATCAGTTTTAGATGTATTTTGGCGGGTTTGCTTTGAAACCTCATACGAGTATGTAGCAAATTTTGCATTGTTTATATGGTTGTTGTGTTCATTATTTTTACTTTTGTGGTCGGGTATTTCATGATGTTTACTTTCTACATCTATCTCGTTGGGTTTCACATCGATGAAATCACCGTCTTTATGTATAGCAATATCTGCACATCCACGGAAAGTCTCTTGTGGACCACATCCTAGACCTTCATTGCCATCTGGACATTTCCCCCAGTTATTACCTGAAAAAATATCACAAGTAAAATTAAATAACTTTTTATTTAATGTTTTAATTTTTTTCCAAAATACTGTTAACAGTATCCAGAAAGTAAGTTCCGTTGGTCAGTTAAACAAAACACAAAATGTAATGCTACAAAATCTTTTATTGCATATTAAAGTGCATGTATTGTATAGAATTACCATGCCTATTGAGACACTCATCATAGCGATACACCATATTTTGTTTTTCCATATCGAATAATTGTATCGACTTTGATGATAATTAAGATTTTTTGGCATCATCATCATCATTCCGGAATCAGGGATTAATAAGGAAAGCTTGCAGATGCAAATAAAGATAACAATCAAGATTTGGTTTAAGGGCAGGTAAGAAAAGTGTCTTAAGGTATGATCCTTCACTGCGGTTCTAAAACTGATCTATCCGTTCAATTTTCATCCGCATCCCTATACCAATAAATCGCTCATTATTTGATCACCATGCGCTTCAATCTGATGGTGAGTAACAGCGTTTTTCGCGCTTTCCGTACGCTTAAAAACTATATAACTGTGAACACTTCACACGTGGGTCCCGTGTTTCAGTTTCCCTGAGCATTATTGCAGTCAACTACGAGCCGTCTGCACTGCTGTTCTATCTAATACTGCAGTTTTTGCTTTGCTGGCCGGTAGGATTACTCAAAAAGTATGCGCAATTTTTGATATTGCAGTACAGTTGCCGCACAAATTGCAAACGGAATTTGCTTTCTGGACGTGCCGATGCTTGAAGAAGTCAAATTGTATAACATAAAGTTAGTTTACTTCAATTTATTATGCTCATTTCTTTCCTTAAGCTGGGCTATCATTAATTGGTTTCGCCCTTACATAAGTCACTGGTTTAATAAAGGCTATCCCCAAGGTTCATGCTCAGACCCCTTTTCTGTGGCGGGTTTTTATGAAAGGTTTACTAAGAAAACTGATAAGAGCCGGTATTATTCATATGTCTTATACTGATAAATCTACTAATTTAGAAGATAATGGAAACTATTCTCTCTAAATAGCAAATACTTGGCCAATTTCAAATAACATACAGATCAATCGGTAAGATCTCACAAGATCAATCGGTAGTATTGGCATTAAGGAAACGAAACCAAAAATACTTAAGATGCCATCTTATTTCATTTTAAACGAAAAGCCTTACAAGTATCTGTCGCAATTTTTTTATATGGGGGGGGGGGGGGGTTGTAATCCTGGATAGCTATCTAAACTTATGCAACATAAATGGAAGTACGAAGATACACTAACAGAACATTTACATAAAATAGTTTTATCTAAGGGAGAATCAATACTGAAGAAAAAAGTTGCCAACGCGGCAGCGCTCTGATTTCTTTGACTACTTTCCTCTCACGGCGTAAGAATCCTCTAGTCAACTCAACGACAAAGGTTACTATTTATATGAAAAATATTAATATAATTACTAAACAGTGTACAATGGGAAATTACACAACACATTTAAAATCTACATGACATTAAAATGCATGACATTTAAATATTGAAATGATATTAAAAAACTTTCCGACAGTTTCAACCAATATATTTGGTATTTTTCAAGGGCTACTACAGAAACACTGGCAAAGGCTCGCTCTCCAACCCAATGAGGGAAGGAGAAAAATGAAACGGAAATATGGACAAAAGAGAGAAAACTAAGGGGGGGGGGGAAAGGCACAACACATTTAAAATTTACATGACATTAAAATGCATGGCATTTAAATATTGAAATGATATTAAAAATCTTTCCGACAGTTTCAACCAACATATTTGGTATTTTTCAAGGGCTACTACAGAAACACTGGCAAAGACTCGCTCTCCAACCCAATGAGGGAAGGAGAAAAATGAAACGGAAATATGGACAAAATAGAGAAAACTAAGGGGGGGGGGGGGACTACACAACACATTTAAAATCTACATGACATTAAAATGCATGACATTTAAATATTGAAATGATATTAAAAAACTTTCCGACAGTTTCAACCAACATATTTGGTATTTTTCAAGGGCTACTACAGAAACACTGGCAAAGACTCGCTCTCCAACCCAATGAGGGAAGGAGAAAAATGAAACGGAAATATGGACAAAAGAGAGAAAACTAAGGGGGGGGGGGAAACTACACAACACATTTAAAATCTACATGACATTAAAATGCATGACATTTAAATATTGAAATGATATTAAAAAACTTTCCGACAGTTTCAACCAACATATTTGGTATTTTTCAAGGGCTACTGCAGAAACACTGGCAAAGGCTCGCTCTCCAACCCAATGAGGAAAGGAGAAAAATGAAACGGAAATATGGACAAAAGAGAGAAAACTAAGGGGGGAAAAGGCACAAGTGGCATCATGCGCGGCCAAAAACCGAGGGAAAAGAAAAAACAAAAATGAAAAGTGGAGGAGGGGAGGGGGAATTAAATATGTTTCAAAGAATTGAACCAAATAATTGGAATTTTAAAGGACAGGTTATCGTTACAAACTTTATTTTGATGTGTAAAGAGTCAATTGAGATTTTTATTATATAATTATATATAATTATTATACATTATTATTATTATTATTATTATTATATTAATTATATATTAATATTTTTCATATATTTATCACACAGTGTAAAGTTCTATCGTAAATATTGTTATTATTTATTTCTAAAAAATCTAGTCATTTTAGATCTCTGTGTTATGTATTTTGAAAGGATTAGCTCCTATTTATTTAAAGCTGGAAAAAGAATCAAAGCAAGGATACTTCGCCTAAACATTTCTGAAGGTGACCTCATTTTTTTACCCAAAGGTTATTCGAACTCCATTTGTCTTCCTATAAAAATGTTTTACACATATATGAAGAAGTAGCTATACCCCCTGATACAAAAAATTATACAGATGACTCGGTGATAGAAAAAGGAGCAGACTATGTCTTTTGTGTTTTCACACAGAAAATTTTGCAATTTTCACAGAAACTGAAACAAATGTTTCAAAATTCAGTTTTTCAAGCAGAATTGTTAGTTATTGAAGAAGTAATTCAGTGGGATCACAATTCAGCATATGCAGAATTTCTGATTTTCAAAAGGAAGCATTTCTGAATGAAAAACTCTGACTCATCTAGCTACACTGTATAGTCAAAAACCTTTGGACATTTTCCATTTTACACATTTCGACGATTTTTACCTGTTTTATTCCCTTATCATCCGGCTGCTTTTGGAAGACAATCGCAATTCAGTTTACTATATAGCCGATATCTTTAAGAATTACCAATATATTAGATTGGTCTTTTTATATTAGTTGCTCTATATCATTGACTTTTAAACCTTGAAAAGAAAAAATAATTTTGGTTTAGTTCGCTCATGCGCAAGTTAAACATTATTTTATACAATTGCTCATATGTCATTAAATATTTAATATTTTTATATTCTAATTTTACTATGATGTTTCTACTATATTTTGTCAAATGTTCTGAAACCAGCGTTAAATCGGTTGAAAAACCTGCGATAAAAAAAAAAAACAAGCAAAAATTTCTTGAATTTAAAAAAATAATCATCATATCTCCACGAATATACATGTTATTCATACAAATGAACACAAATGTTGTACAATATAAACATTGTCATGTGCTGCAGTGTCAGATCATTTTGTGTATTTGATTTTACAGGGTGATCCCAAATATTACTCTTTCTTCAATTTGCTGTTGTGTTCGTTTCAATTTGCCGTTGCGCTAATTTCTCTTATGATCAAATTTTCGTCCAAAAATATGAGGACAAACATGTTTTTCATATTCCCAAAGTTCTGAAAGAATTCGCAGAGTATTTCTCTGGGTATCCGATAAAACGTCTAAGATCGTAAGCTTCCGGAGATTTTTGGCTACCTTACTCAAATTTCTACAGCACTCGGGTAAGAACATTTTGTTTACTTGAATAAAAGAGCATTCTTATGGAAATGAAATAGCAGAACTTTGCTCAAAGGAAGCTAAAGCAATACTAGATACATCTCTACATAAAATTTTTCCACTGCTATCATTATCTTTAAAGAAAAAGTTGAAACAAGAAATTCAAAAGAAATGACAACAAGAATGAAATATCGGGGATACGAGTATATATGTGTACAGTTTATTATCAAAAGTTTCTGAACACAGCCTCCTTCGCCAAAAGAATTTATATTTGTTCGTAACTAACCACAGGCACATTCAAATTTAATAGAAGCCGCTATCCACTTTGTGTATGTAGGAGTATGTCAACTTCTCTGTATTAGATAATAAATTGCTCCCTAATCTCTATATTACATATAAAAAAGCCACCAGATCAAAGATTACCATAAAACTTTCCATATCAATTAAAAAGAAGGTATCTCTAATACATAAAATTATTAACTTCAACAGAATAAAAGAGAATCGCCTGCACATTATTATAATGCAAATTCTTTTCCAATAGACAGTATAAATGATGTTAGAATCCTTTCAGATAGTGAACTTTAACGATACTATTTTAATACCATAACTACTTAGTTTGTATGCACTCTCATTTTTGATAACCTGAATGTCTGTATGTTCATTATAGAAATTTTGTTGACTTGCAAGTCTATATGTCAACTGTAAAATTTAGATGTGTATATATGTTGCAACCTTAAAAAAATACCAGTATATACCCGTAGTACAGAAGCCATAAACACTAAGATTAGCAACTTTACCCTTTCTAACTCTGACGACTAAAAGAATAGCTTAAATTTTTAAAATGGTGAGACGAAGAATTCTTAATTGTAAACGCTTCAACTCTTCATGAAATTTCAGTAAAATTTTCCAATTCTATACGATGTTCTTTAATAGAAAAAAAAATCTTATGTCTGTTTAAAATGTCAGAAGAGACAAATTTTGCTACATTGCACACTGGTTTATGTATAAGGAATAATAAAAGAATTGTTTTAAAAAGAAGATGAAGGAGAAAGAAAATGAATTTTCTAACTATGACTACCCATGATTACACATTTCTCACATTAGCTCCATGATGCAAAATGAATCTGAATTCTAAATTAATTTATTAAAAAAAAATTTTACCATATATATTTGGTCTAATACCTCTAAAACAATGTGCTTCATAAAATTTTATACATTTTGTATAATTTTTAAAACATTCGTAATCAAATGATAATAATAAAATTTTATAACATTAGAATTTTCACTACTACAATTGCAAATACTTACTATATTTAATACTGTGATAAAACTTTTTATTATAGAATGATAACAAACTACAACACATGATAATAAGCTGTTATTCGCTCAAATTCATATAAGTTAGAAGAAATTAGATTTAATTTGTTATTTCTTTGAGGAAAAATTCGTTTTCATTTCCGTTTTGCAAAAAAAAATAAATAAAAAATAAAATAAATAAATAAAAAAAAAAATAAAAAAAAAAAAATAAAAGGAATTAAAAAAAATAAATTCAAGTTTTTACAGTAAAAATTAACTTTAGCTGGGCATATTGTTAAATGAAACAATAACTTTTAATATTCGGTCCGGTAACTCAATGGTTAGCGCTTTGCGTTGCCACACTACATGTCCGAGGTTCCCCTCTGGTTCCCCCCGGTTTTGAAAAGATTCACAAAACCTACTCTTTCGAGATTGATAAAATGAGTACCAAGTATTCTCAGATAGTAAATTCTAGGAGTCCCACGTCAGACTGACCACTTGATTGAAAAATATTCTATAAAAAGCACCTTAGGGCTCGTGGTCAATATAGAAGAGTTGGACCTTGATCCTTTATGGGATGTAACCCCACAGAATTTAGTAGTTTATTTTTATTTCCAGAACAGAAGTGCTTTGAAAATCCGAAAATTTTACATACCTGCAACATAAGTCCATTGAAACACACACTGGGAACAAGTAAGGCCTTTTGGAAGTTGAAGCTGAAGAGTAATTTCTCCTTTACTTTTATCTCCTACATAATAGCGAGTGCCAAAACCATGGGCTTCCTTGAGAACGTATTTATCGAGGCATTCTTGAGTAGCTTCTTTTTTAGGATTGTTGTTTGGGCATAGTTTGAATTCGAAGTAACCACGATGATTAGTTGTAACGTCCACAGTCGCGTCAATAACCTGTGAATATTTAAGGAAATGTTAAATAATAAAACAGATTATCAATTTATTTGCGATTCATTTTGAAAGAGATGATTGATTATACTCTTAATTCATATGAATGAATAATTAACTCAATAAGAGAACATAATATATTGCGTGGACATTCGTTCTTTCCGAGTACCGACTTTGTCAAAAAGGAACAATCTGGGAAGAAAACTAGTTTTATATAGTATACCTAATGGAGTAACACAAAAAACACTAACGAACTAAAAACGAACTTAAAGCGAACTAGAAAAAAAATTTAAAGAGATGATTTGAGACCATTTCCATTGCTTGTAATCATGTCACGTGATATTTAGTTTGGTGAGATCCCTTATCTTTTATTTAAACGGTGAGTTGTTTCTTTTGTGAGACCTCAGGCTTGCTTAAAGCTTGTTGTTTGATATTAATCTTAACTAGATTAGCTTTACTTTATTTTTTTAAGTACATATCTTGTATCCCTAAAGAGTAGTAGTAATTGCTTATAAACAGTAAAGAAAGAAAAAAGTTTCATTTACAAGAAACAAAACAAGATGGCTAATACCAAGATAAGACTTTTCTCCTACAGTATATACAAAAGTATGTTGTTTTATTTTATCTTTCGTATTTTGATATTCCTTGTTGTATTTTTATATTGTATGTATAATATTGGCGTTATTTAACGTTATTATTTTAAAACCAAAAATATAAATTTCTTAGTTTTTTTTTTTCCTTTGTAAGACTGTTAAGGAGACCGTGCACTTTTATGCGAGCAAAAATCGACCCAAAAATCGAAAATTCTTTTTGTGTGTATTATTATTATACATTTCGTACTGAGTCACTTGCGAAAACCTGCATGCAGAGGGCATGCAGAGATTTTTCGCAAAGTTACAAGTGTTTAAATTTTGTACACAGGAATTTTTTAGCACTATATATAGTTTAAACTGTTTTTCTCAAAACTGATTTTCAACGTTTTTAGATTTTTGAAATGCTCCATGCGTCTTAATTTTTGATCAAAATTCGTGAAATTGGAAGAATCCTGATATTGCTTACGCAGAAACTGCGTATGCATTTTAAAATTCGACTTCATTAAGATAATTAAATTTGATTTTTAACTTATTAAAAGGCAAATTTTTGATGAAAATCAATATGGAGTTTAGAAAGAAAATCTCTAAAAAATTACCTATTCAAGGAACTAAAAAAATCGATACTCACATATGTTTGTAATAGAGTTTTAAGTGGTTAAAATGTAAAATCGAGCATATATTTAAAAAATTAAGACACATGAAGCATTTTAAAAATTCTTTTACAATTTTTACATAATTATAATAAAATTGGAAATTTCTTTTAAGGTGTTCTGTATACTTATGGTGAAATATATAGTTGCGCAAAATTTCATATACAGATGGTTGACAAAATAATACGAACACCCATGAAAAAATATGGTTCATTTCAAAGAAGCAGAACGCGCATGTCACTTTGCACTCAATTCTGCCACCTAGTGGCTATGAAAGGTAAGGTATCAGTTGCTCAACATCCGTCATAGGTGTTGCATGTGCTTACCATACGCTTTCGAAAACTCAATAATGACTGACCTGTCAGAGTTCGAAAAAAGAATGATTGTTGGAATGTGGTCCGCTGGTTGTTCCGTGACGGAAACAACCAATTATTTGGGGCGTGCAAGGAGTACTGTGTCAGCCGTTATGATAGCGTACAATGCGGTAAAGTGTCGTCTGCGAAGAACAACAGTGGACGGAAAAGAAGGCTTTTTGAGAGGGATAAAAGAGAGTTGACCCGCATAGCGGTCAGAAAGTGCAGGTAATCTTTATATCAGATAACGTCAGAGATAAATAGCCGTCTCCAGAGTCCCATTCAGCAAGAACTGTCCAAAGGGAACTTCATGCTTCGGATATTTATGGAAGAGATGTAATTCGTAAGCCATCGGTGACATCACATCATGCTTTTCAGCGACGCCAATGGTGTCGCTACTGTCGTATAAACACTAATACTAGACTCCTTACCAGTAGCAACAAGTCATTTGGTCTGATGAATCAATCTTCACTATATTTCAGACAATTGGGTGAGTTTATGTATAGAGAAAGCCTGCTGAGGCATCTTTTACTGACTGCCTCTTGCCGACTGTAAAGCATGGAGGTGGTTCCCTTATGGTATGGGGTGCGATATCTTGTGTGGCCTTGGGCCGCTTGTTACTCTACATAGGAAGGTTACAGCAGCTCCCTATGTCGATATTCTGGGGGATCAGGTGCATCCTTTTTACCAAACTTTATTTCCTGGAGAATGCCCCCTTTATCATATCGACAATTCTCCTATCCACATTGCCAAAATCGTCCAAAATGGTTTGAAGATCATGATGAGGAAGTAGGACATCTTGCTTGGCCCCATCGGCCTCCTGACTTGAACATTATGGAACATTTGTGGGGATATTTGGAGTCAAAACTCTGTACTCGATTTCCCCCACCATCTATTCTTTTGCAATTAGAGACTGCTCTCCAAGAAGAATGGCTTCATATTCCTTTAATTGTTGTTCATAACCTCTATAAATCCTTCCCACGACACATACAATCTGTAATTAAGTCAAAGGGTGGGCTAACCCCCTATTAATAAAGATTTTCTCTTATTCCATAGGTGTTCGTATTATTTTGTCACCCATCTGTATCTATGATGAATATTAAAAAAAATTAACGTCCACCGTCCCCTTAATACATTCTAAATGATTTTCTAAACGTCATACTATTATTTAGTGCAATTAATTTTGGAGAATTTAAAGAAATTTCTCGTGATAAATAAAATTCTCTTGAAAATATAGTTCTTTCGTATTCAAACTGTATTACTGCGTTAATTGAGAGTTAGTTTATGTAAACAAATTACATTTCTTGTTTATTTTATTGTCTGATAATATATTTTGCTCATGACACAGAGAAATATTTCTGGAACGTAAATTATATCCGTAAAGAGATTTTTTAAAATAAGATATACGTTCTATTTCTCTGATAATATTTCAGTACGTAGAAGTAATTATTAAATTTTTTTCACATAGATGTAATATAAAGATGCACTAAACACTAAAGGCTGAAACTTTTTAAATATCTATGTAGACATAAGTTAATGAAATCTTTTAGAGATTAAATATTTTAACAGACATAGAACGTATATCTTAAATTTAAAAAACAAACAAAAAATCATGTCTTTATTATTATGGATTCTTTATTCTAAAAATATTCGTCTGTGTCATAAGTAAAATATAATAAAATGTAATTATAAAATAAATTCATATTTTCCTGATTAAAACTAACAACGTTAGTAATGTTAAAACTTTGCATACAATGTAAAAGTACAACAAAGAATATCAGTATAAAAAAGGTAAAATAAAAACAACGCATCTTACGGTATTCCGTAAGGAGAAAAATCTTGTCTTGGTATGGCGCTAAACATTTTTGTTTTTCACCTCTCCAATAATTTCAGTTATATTTTTTAATTATTGAGGTTTCACTCTTACAGTAAACTAATAAGTAAAATAAAATTTAATTTTTATGATTAAATATGATTGAATTTCAATATGTATCATCAGATTTTTTTTCATCCATTATGTTGAAAATTGATTAAATGGCTTCTAAAATTTCTCAGTTATGTCATTTATGCGTACTAAAATTCAAAACTAAAATAAAGGTTACACTGGTTTCCAAAAATTAAGGAAAAAGAAGAAAAATAGCGATTACTCAAAATGTTACATGTAGATTTTAATAAAACTGTTGTTGACGTGCCCACCTTAAACGTCCCCTCCGGTGACGTGAGGTGAGCGGCACACAAAAGGCTCCTCGACTCGAGTAAAGGCTACTGTCATGAAGCCTTCTACGCACAGTAGATGTTAATATCAACCTTCCAGTGGCTGCAACAAGGGATGCTTTAAGATTAGAGGGGGTTGCTGTTCTATTCCTTTTACACATAACAGCAAATATTGGTTATCGGTGCTTTTCGTAGCTCTTGCCCGTTCTTGGCTGAACCTTCTGGAGGTCAAACCGGAGCGGTGGTTTGAAATTATTGCCAAAGCCTTTGAACAATCGAAGGACTCACATTTGGCTATCTTACCACCTCTGTCTGACTTTGACCTGCCTCCAATCTTCCAATAGTTCCATATCGTAGTTCTGCTGACAAATGATACCTCGATGTCATATTAATTAATTGGCTATCTCAGTTTTCTTATCTCATAATCACAGCGACACCTCTAGCCGTATTCTCTAGCATGCATTTTTATACTCCTCAGAGATGACGCAATCCGATTGCAGCGCCACTAATTTGCATTTTGAAATTTTATGCAGCATCTTTTAGTTAACAACGTATGCAAATTTCATACGGATAGGTTTCTTTTTGAATGAGTTATCGCTCCTTTTGTGATTTTTCCTTAATTTTTGGAAACCAGTGTAAATTAAATTTAAAAAAACAGTGAAATATCTAAAATTAATTCAAACGTACATTAAAATTAAGCTTTTTTTATATACATACCAGTACTCGGGGCTATAACCGAGGGGTTCTTTGAACCCGTTTTAAACTTTTACCTTTTTTTTTTTTTCGCACTGAGGAAAGCGGTCGAAGAAACCCTGAAACAGCCGTATATGGTTTTTAGTGTTGCATGTATTTGTCGTTTGAACGTTGTATAAATAAATTTGTATCTTATATATTAACTCGCACAAAGTAATTAATTTATGGATATACATTAAAATTATTTTAAAAAACACTATTGTAAGACTAGTTTAAAAATATAATTAACTTTTGTATTACATATGTTAAAAAAAAAAGGAAAAAAAAAGTAATAACTCAAAAGAAGAGTACACTCGTTTTGCCTATTTATTTAGTAAAAAAAAAAAAAAAAAGGTGTGAAAATGGGTTATTAAAAAAGAAGTGAAAATAAACACTTCGCAAAATGGATGAAATTCATAGGATAAGTGCATTTACAGAGCTGTGTACGCTAATGGCGCCTCGTGCATTTAAAATCCGTCGTGGGTGCAAATTCCCCCAAGTTACCTGTGAATTATACCTCTGGAGGTGATTTGCCAGTTGAAGATCTCGTCACCTGATCAAGGTTCAAAATTGCGAGATCAATTTGAGTAGCAATGCGCAGGTACCAAGCAACAAGATCAAAGTGTTAAGGGGGCTCAGTGCCTGATCGATACCGAAAAACATGTAAACAGAGATCTCGCTTCGAATCCCTATAAAAGCAGAAGTATTCAATGTAACTAATTTAAACTTTCTGATATTTTTAAGGTATGTTTGTAGTCTTATAAAATGAAGTACTTCGATGTAATAAAATAAAAAAATATAGAAAAATTTATAAAACACAATTTTCGGAAAAAAATTTAGGTGTCCTATCACCATCCGTAAGATATCTTAACGTTGAATTGACATAAGAACCTAATTTTTGCTTTAAAATGATCAGGAAACTTCACTCTATAGAATGAATTAAGGATATAACTATCACTCAAAGGAAACCTTATTAAAAAAACTCTCAAATTTGAAAATTTAAAAAACCCTAAAAAATACAAGCGTTTTTCCTTTATAAATACTCAAAATATTAAGCTATCTAAAATATATTAATTCATTCTATAGATAATAATGTTGTATGCATGCAAAAAAAAAAAATTAAGCCATTGCATCAAATAGTTTTCTTTTTTTTTTTTTTTTTTTTTTTTTTTACTTACGGATAGTCGTCAAAAATCAAGTTTTGAGAAAACGCGACTTAAAGTTGCAATTAAATGGGTGTGGCTATGAAAGTGATTGTTACATAAATGCTTATAACTCCGTTAACAATGCAAATATTTTTATGCGGTTTTTTGCACTGTGTTCAGAAGTAATTGAATAATCAAAAAAAAAAAAAAAAAAAAAAATCTGAAAAGTTTTTAAGCTTTGAGCCCCCTTAAGTAACCGGCATAATAAAGTTCAAAACTAAGCAGTAGACACTGCCGATAGGAAGAACATCTAGGCGCTGGTCATATTTATTACCCGATACTAGGTACCAAACCGCTGCCATCGAAATACTCAAGGCCAGAGGACACGAGTGGTGACGTCATCACTAATCAACCGACTTCTCACTAGTGTTGGTATTCTCACTGAAAAATTTTGAACAGCAGTTTTGTTTTATTTTATTTGTGGAATATCTATCATCTTGTAAAACAATAATAACTATTTGAACTTACTGGTGAGAATTCGGATTCCCTAAATAAAAATTCAGCTAGATGCGGAATGCAACAGAATCTGGTTGATTTTTTTATTGGGGGATTCCAAATTCTCACCACTATGTTTAAATAGTTATTATTATTTTATAAGATGATAGATATTCCACAAATAAAAGAAAATTGTTATTCAAAAATTTCCGCTCTGAATTCCAACACTAGTGAGAAGTCGGCCGATTAGTGATGATGTCACAACTCGTGTCCTCTGACATTAAGTATTTGGATGGCAACGATCAAACCCGTTCAGCTGGGGCGAACCGGCAGGTAGGGGCCTGGTCATCGGTTAGAGAGAAAGAAAGTGCATTTACAGTACTGAAAAGAAGTGAAAAATCCTTCAGTCTGAGTTCAAATCACTGGATTTTTTTTAAAAAGAATAACTTGTTGAAAATAAATTACAAAATATACCAACTCAAAATGTCATTATGGCTAATTCCATGGTTTTTTGTAGTGTAAGTCACATAGCTGATAACTTCTATGCTTGTTAACCACCGTTATTTTCGAAAAGTTTGCTTCGCCTTATTCAATTAATGAGATATATCCGATAAAATAGTCGCATTTTTCCGTTCTAAAATACTGGTAGCCGAAAATCATAGAATGTGACTTACACTACAAGTACTATGGAATTAGCCTATGGTGATAGAACTAAAACTTTGATTTAAAATCCTGTCTTTTCATTGACAGATTTCAGTTTAATGACAAAGTGTTGCTCCAATACATATTACAAGGAATTAGTTTTAATATGCAGTTTTTAATTTTTCAAGTCGTTCAAAATTTAGTTTAATATCGTTCTAAATCCAAGTTGGAAAGATTTACATTTGTAATTCCCTAAGTATATAAAAAATTTGTGGCAAACATACATGAACTTTATATTTCCAGAGTGTAAATTTTAGATTTTAATAATTTATCTCTAAAGTAAAATAATAATAATAACAACAATTAAGACGGGATATTATTGTTTTTCTGTAATTAGGTACATAGCCAACTGGCGTATTTGATCAAATGTGATTTAGGCGCACAAAGAGTTGTTAAAACCTTTACTAGTACTTACGTTTACTTAAAAATACACTGTAATTGTCAAAATTGTGATAATTCTGCCACTTTTCACTGATTTATTTCATATTAGTGTAGCAAGCGAATGTTTAAGATAGATTTTTTTTTTAATGATGTATGAAAGTTATTTAAGTATAATCTTCCTTGTTTAAGCACTTTTACTAATATTAAGGTTTATTAAGCATTACCTAATTGAAGGGAAACAATTATTGTAAAAAAAAACAACTCCTTATGTTCGAAATTTTTTAAGGTAGACATTATGAAAGAAATTTACCTTTTCGTGCTCATGAAATTATATAAAATATTTAGTTTTTAAAAACGAAACTTACCTGTCCGGATATGTATCTTTTGGAAATTATGCCGAGACCAAACTTTCCACCAGCTTCATTGTGTCTCGGATGAGGCATGTTGTATGGATCCCCGCATATTCCGCATTTGCCTCCATTTTTAATCTGAATCTTAAAGGGGATAAACATGGGAAATTATTATCAGTTTATTTAATTCAGAAGTGATGCCATAATAAAGGTAAATAAAGGTCCTAATAAAGGAATACCCTAGTAATGGAGCAAATCATCGTATGAAAAAGTGATTAATACCAATCAATTACGCAAGTTCAAAGTTTCGAATTCGTAAAGTTTAATTAATCTTTAACTTGCAAAAAAAATTGCAGTCAGAGAATTAATTTAAGCATATCTCAAAACTACTAGACAGAGTAGGCTGTAATTTTTTATTCGCATTTATAAAAATTTTAGAAATCAATTTCTGTTAAAAAATTCATAGGTTACAACTTGTATTTTTGTTCTAAAAATAATTTTGATATTCTATATATATACAGAGAGAGAGAAATAATTTTTCGAAAAAAATACAAATTGTAATCTATGATTTTTTTTTATTATTTTTTTTTAACAGAAATCGATTTCTAGAAGCATCAAACATAAAAAATCTGAGTCCAAAATTACAGCTCATTCCGCCAAGTAGTTTTTGTGTTGTGCTTAAAAAATTACCCGCATTATAATTTGTATTGCAACGAATAAAAAATAATTTAACATTAGTAGTCGCAAACTTTAAAACTTCATAAATCCTAAACTACTCGACCGAGTAATTTGCCATTTGGTATACTAGGGTAAAATTACCGGAGAATCCAAACGTGATATGGATATTATATGTTAGTATTGTTAAATTTTCAAGTTTGGTACGATTTCTATAGTAGATAATTAATTAGTAGACGTTATTATAAATCGAATGATGCCAGTCACATTTTAATACGATGATTTTCGGTAATTATAGCAAAGGTATTTTTTGTTTTAACGACTGTACATATATTATGATTATCCTCTTCATCCCTATGTCGTACACGGGGCACGCACAGCCCAGTGATTAGCATGCTTGCCACAAAATAAGGAGTCTATGTTCACGAGTGTTATTCCAGCACGTTCTGGGCATGTGACTGTGGAAGATTTTCATGGTTTTTCTTGCACGAGAATGTTAATTCGAGTTACTCTCCCGTTAAAAGTCCTTCCTGGAGGCAACGCTGTTGCAGAAATGTGGCAAAAACTTGCTTAAGCTTAACAAATTCCCTTCTCCCTCCCATGTTGTAACTGCTTCCGTTATAATTAATTGTGAATCATTACCTGACGTACGTCATTTATTAATGCCAACTTATTTAGTATTCTAAAAATCAGCTTTAATCTGGTATACACGAATGTGTGTAAATAAAATTGCCTACAGGATAAAAGAGTTATTAGCTGTAGCAAATCATAACATTCACTTATAGAAAATACAGGGATTTTCCGAAAATTAATATTATAATTTTGATACTAATAAATAAAAGAAAATACATTGTTCCAATAATAGCTCAGTCATATAATTTTTAATTACATATACATAATTTTTCATTTCATATTCAACTTTTGTTTCATTGGTTTCGATTCTGAGACAATCTCTTGATAAGTGTTCCCAAATCGGCATATTGGTCTCAATGGCCCAACCTTTGCCTCCAAAATCTCTAGATACACTGTAAAAAATTCGTTCAAAGTGTAGCCATTTGATGGGTCTGAAAAGAGCAGGAGCATCTAATCATGGTTCATTTGATTTTCCAAATTCCTGATCATGGTGAAACTTCAACAATGGTTGTGTTTTTTACCATCCAATGGCAATATGTGACAGACAATCAGAAGAAATAGATGCATTCTCGATACAGTCAATCAGGGTAACTTTTAACCACGGTGTGTAACTTTGCACCACCTCCTATTTTTCAATATGTTTGACTCTAAGAGACTAAATAAACTCCAGAACTGTGCTCTGTTTGCTATGTTCTAAACTGGGATTTCTACTCTTTATTTTAGAAAATAAATTAGCAACATTATGCGCAATTAATTGCATCATCCAGCTATTTTTGTGAAGCACTGTTTTCAAGTTAATTTTGAATGCTGTTTTGAAGTTGTTGTAATCCAATTAAATTGTCATAGTAAGTAACAATATACTCATTTATCAGACATATTATTATCTGAATGTTGTAAATGTGTTAATATGTTGTGATTATTTATTTATTAATAGTTAATAAAATGTAAAATAAGAAGGCACTAGCATTTTACCGTATTTTCAGGGTAACTTTGAGCTGGCTCAAAGTTACACTGATGCTTATAATTTACTGATTATAGGTGCTACTGTCGAAAATTTCCCATATTTGCACGTATATTTTATATAAATGCCGAAAGTGTGCATTAGATATGACATGTAAATATTTTTACAAATATGTGTAAAATACAAAAAATTCATTTAGAGGCGTGATTAGGGGCGGAGCTACTCAAATTTGACATGTCATACGCAGAGGTGCCAAGTTCGCACTAATCTTCCGTAATGTGAGGATTAATTTAACCCAGTTTAACAAAGTTTCGAACCAGAAAAATTATTTAATGAATCTTTATTTATTTAATTGCAGTTTTCTTCGTGGAACTTATTTAATTTCATCTCTAAAAAAAATTCCGGTACGAAATGTATTAAACCAGGGTTAAATTAACTCACGTATTACGGAGGATTAGTGGCAACTTGGCACCTATGCATACGTTCGACGTTTTTTATTCTTGTTTGAATAATACTAGTACTTGTATGTATTACTGTAACTATGGATATATTATAGAGTTAAAACATTGAAAATTGTTTTTCACTGCATTTTTATGTTTTATATGAGCAATAAACAGGTTTTTTTTTTATTTCCAAATGTTCATGGTTCTCTTCTTCCACTTTTTTTATGCCTGATATTTCTTGTAATATCATAAATTATACAAATCTTGTGATGTTGGGAAATGTAAATTCGCAGTCTTTACATATCTGAAAACATTTTTTGGTGTTTAAAGTTGTCCTGACTACAATACTTTTTTTATAATTAATTATTTTATATAAAAATTTATCATATGGTGCAAAGTTACTCTAAATGGCTGGGTAACTTTGAACCAGGCTAAAAATCCATTTTTTATTGGTTTTATCCTTATTATTCCTTAATTTTTTTATAGTCAAACAATAATTAGGATAATTTCTTCTCTTTTATGCCCCTAGTTGCGACAATATTCTTCAAATAAGAGTGTGGCATATGAAAATAGAGAAAATGCGGATCAAAGTTACCCTGATTGACTGTACACTGATTTAGAATAAAATGAAATCTGGTTGCTAGCTTAGGGGTTTGAAAACTGGCTGCAAATCAGGAAGTATCAGTTTTTATTCCCGATTCAGGATTAAATGTCGTAAGGTGTCAGATTCCACGGCAAACGTAGGTCCAATCAACCTCTATTTGCGAAAGATAAATGCAATCCGTCTCTTTATGAATTCAACATTTTTCCATTTCTCGGTTCAAAATTTTACAATCCAGGTAACACAAATTCTTGCAAAATTTTGTTATATCATTATTTGCTCTTTCAGAACCCTTGAAACAACGGGCTACCCATAATGCAAAATTTTACATAATTGAAAATTAAATTACAGTTAAGCAAGGATCAATCTACAGAAGCTTATTATTCAACCGGATCTGTTGGAACAAGGTTTCCCCATCTTATGGTGACAACTTTTTTGGCACCATGTTTTGGGGAATTGTTGAACCAAATTTTTTAACGGTGTAACTGGATAAAAAATCACCGCATTTATAGGTCTTTATTACGGATAATGACATTACAACTCCTGTATTAACCATTAAAAAACTAGAAACATGGATTTTGGGGTAGGAGGATGATATCATAAAATTACCACAGGCGCACTGGAAGAAACGTCTCGCAATTGAGCGAAAATTACATAAATAAAGAAAGGTTTTAAATACATTCTTTTAAAACGTTTTACTTTAAGTGAAATAATAAGCGTTTTATTTAGTATCAAAGTTGCTTACATAATCATCAACTATCTAGTCCGTTTTAATTCCATTCCAGTTACTCTGTTCCTTATTGGTTATCGCATTTATACCACCTTTAAAATGAATTTTAACTAAATAAATTTTTATTAAACAAACTTTGAAATCGGATAAATTCATATAGATTTAAATTCAGAGAGAATATGGATGGATGGAGTTGGTTAAGCATGGGCTAGTTTTGGGAATACTACTGCAGGATGCCTTCAGAGGGGACTTTTTAAGAGAAAGTGACCCGAATTATGGTTTTCGTTTGAGAAAATCTTTGAAAACTCTAAACAGGCACGCCGCTCAGATCACGCTGGTATCGAAATTGGTATCGATATTTGCCCAAGTTACTCATTTTGTGTCCAGCATGGTAAACACTGGTCTGAGTGGTCCTTTTATCCAGAGACAGTTTTAGTTTTATTCAAGATTTTTACCACATTTGAATAAAAATAAATCTATATAAACTGCCTTTTTAAATAAACGTTTTAGAGATTGCATCGATTTTTTTTTTTTAATAAATGTAGTTGATAAGCATGATGTTTGTTTTGGTTGTTGTTCATCCAAATTTCCTTTCATAGAGGCTTTTAGAGTATTTTACCAAAATTTCGTTATCTTTGGAATGTTAGTTGGTCGTCTGAAACTAGCTTGATCAGATTCCCTCAAAAACAAAATCTATAAGCCTTTTTCAAAATTTCTATGACATTATCTTCACAGCAAACATTTCATTTCATTTAAATATATTTTTTTAACAATTATAATGATAATTAATTGTTTAAAAGAAATCTAAATGCACTTTCATAATTTTACCTTCCGCTCAGCAGACGGGTCAAATGTTCCTGATAGGAAAAACGGAATCAGTTCAAATACAGTAAAATCCAACTGAATGTGATAAAGAAATTGGTTTTTTAAACTCGTACATTTAGATCAAAATTCGTAAAAATATAGAAGCATTTTAAAAGAATATCGAATAAAAGCTAAGGAATTTTAACTGCGATTTGTTATATTATTGTAAGTTTTCTGCGCTATTTTTTTTTTTTTTTTTGATAGTCCGAGAGTTAACTACACATGACCTACATAACGCAACTATAAGTGAATGTTTTTAGTTCTGTCATAGGTAATTCTTTTGATGTTTCATACTTTTTTGGTAATGAAGCAAAAAAAGAAGCATAAAAAAGCTAAAGTAAAACAAAAAAAGCGAAAATGAAGAGAAACACTATGCTTTTAATTTGGCTTTTATTTTACTGCTTGTACTGTCGTGCAGTGCGTAGATGGATTTTGACCAAAGAGGTATCACTGGATTCGCCTTACCCTCAGTAATTTTCTACTAGCTAATACAATTTTTTATTCTAAGACTGATTGTACTTTATAAGACACACTAGCCCATACCTCATTATCACTTCGTTAAAATAATATTTTATTCTGCGGTCATTAAAATCTATCCCAAACATTTGAATACTTTTACTGTTGCCGGAAAGTTAAAGTGATATAGAAAAGAAAGCATTCAGTTTAAAATAATTATAAACAAATTTGGAAAAACATTCTTTCCATTCGTATGCACAAGTACCTATCGAACATAAGATCTCAATACTCAAAAAAGTATTATTTGTCAAAAATAAGAAACAATATGCTCCAAAATTCTCATTTTATGAATATATATATATGTGTGTTTGTGTGTAAAATTTTAATATTCTCAAAACAATCTGGATTTTTACACAATCTATTTTGTATTCTAACAGCAAATTTCTTAAATAGAAAATTGCCATTTTTCGAAAACTTAAATTAATTAGCCTTTTAATTATCCCACTTAATTTTTCTCTCCAAATGACACAATGACACCAGAAAATTAGAATAAAATTTTGCTTTTATAATGTACGCTAAATATTAACTTACTGATAAGTGTTAAGAAAATACTTACTGTTAATCCACCACAATACAGCTCATTATCATTAAAATTTATTGGTGTTGGAAAACCCAGCCTCCACATACTTGATCTAGAAGGGGGAGACATCAGTCGTGCATGATTCCACACAACTCCAGGAAAACAAATCAATATCAGGTACAACAAAATCATTAAGCTCATTTTCACAGGTGGATTTCTGAAATGTAGTCAAAAGAAAACTAAAAATTTCATTGGAAAGTAAATATATTGTAGATATCAAAATCAAATACGAATTTTTCGTGCACATTTAAAGGATAATTAAGATTTCGTGATAAGTTACTATTTTATGAGTGTATGTTTTCTCCAATGCTAATGTTTAAAAACTGTTTTCTTGTTTAAATATGCTCACATATAAAATCTTGCTTTTTAAATATATTTATTTCTATAATATAGATGAAAAATATAACTTCGATACAGCTGATTAGCATTAAAATTTATGGGCGTTGGAAAACTGAAAAGCCACATTTTTGGTCTAGAAACGGTAAGCATTAACCATAAGTGACTCTATACAACTCCTGGAATCAGTATCGAATATAATAAAATCATTAACTCATTTTGACAAGCCGGTTTTTAAAACGTAAACAAGCGTTAACAGTGCAAATTTCATTGTGATGTAAATATATTGCAGATGTAAAAAAGTGCATAAGAATTTTTTTATGGACTTTTAACATTCTGGACATAATATATTAATATATGAATTTTTTTTATTCCGTTCATACCACTTTTTGAAAAATAATTTCCTCACACTTATAAAAGATACAGTCGAATCTCTCTATAAGGAACTAAAATAAAATATAATGAATTTGTCTCGAATATACATACAGTAAAACTTCCTTAAAGCGACAACATTCCATTCCAATAAAAAGTTATCGCTCCGAGAGGTGGTCTCTTAATGGAGGTCATGTTTAAATCTAGATTTTAATTGTTGAAAAAAAAGTAACAATTAATGTTACTAAAATTTATTTTTCACATTAGGAAAAAATATAAAAATTTAAGCATCAAAACAAATGTTAATTACATAAGTAAAACACTGCAGAGTTTAAAAAATGAATACATTGACGTTTGCTTTGAATTTACAGTTTTATCTTTTAAAACTATAAATTTCAATGTCCTTTCGAAGTTCAGTAAATAAATGCAATTTTGGGGGGGGGGGGGGGGGACATATAATGACAATTTCTTAACTTATCTATTTCTTTGAGAGTTTCCTGACAGAATAGAGCAGGGGAGTTTATTGACCGTCATTCTTAATTTCTCATCAGAGTTAAATTCGTTGCCTAAAAAGGCACAAAAGATGTTTTAACGCTTAGAAGTTACCGGAATAATAATTTAAAAAAATCTAAAATTAGTTTAGAAGTTTGATGAATAATGCGCTCTCAGGAATTATTTTTCTAATAAAACCTTCTTCAAACGACCAGGAGAAAACGGAATTTGTTTCATTTTCTTGAAAAAAATTGGTCGGTCATGGAGAGAGTTCAACTAGGATGGTCTCTGAATGGAGGTAAAATTAGTATTCAGCCTATGGGAATGAATTTCGTTCCATGATAAAATGATTGTTCAGGGAGTTGGTCGCTTAATGGGGGTGCTCGCACTGGGAGGTTTCACTGTATATATATATATATATATATATGAAGATCTGAATGAATATATATATGAAGATCTGAGCCGTATCCAAAAGTTAAAAAAATCGTATTTTCTCTATCAATCTCTCCTATTGGTAAAACCAAATTGGCTGCACCAAAAAAACACAACAATTTGCAAAATAGCAGTTTTATCCTGTGCTAGCTAAAGTAAACGGCATTGCCCGGAATTTTAAGAATGTTTCTTTATAAAAATCAACGACTGCGTGTTAATTTGCATAATTTTCACTCTTTTTCTTCATTTAATCCGGAAGACAGATTACCTACTTATTTAGTAAATATAATTTGTGATCTGGATTGAGACCGAGATTAAAACCTTTTGGTGAAAAGTTATTTTGAGTATTTTGTTATTTAAATAATTTTTTCATCATTAAAAAAAATGGCAAGCACAAAAATTCAATGAATTTTATTTTTTGAAAAATCTTTATTGAAAAACTTTTTTGAAAAACTTTATTTCAGTTCTTCACTAAGAATAAGCTCTAGGGACCTAAACCTTTGTGGAAATTACAACATACATGCATACACGAACATCTATATGTGGAATAGGTTTTAAAATTGCGAAAACAAATTCAAAGAACCTCAAAATGTTAAAATATGTCAATATTTCCATAATCGGGTTTTTATCACGTTTCAGTACGTTTTTTCAAACTCATATGACGTTATATATTCCCCTACTGACGTCCATTATATTTCTATTATGATGTAATATTCACTTTTTTTTTGTAAAACTATTTATTTCATTTTCATTTTCACGTGGAAATCTTGCAGTGGAAAACTAATTACGTAATATTCATTTTTTTTTTTAATTCGTCAAACTATTTATTTTATTTTTCCCAGGGAAATCTTGCAATAGAAAAGTAATTGTTGTGGTAAGAATTTTATTGGGTATTTTTAATTGTTGGCAACTGCTATAACGAAAAATGCTTAAATTTGAGAGGAAGTTGCTGTCTTTTTTATTAATTAAAAATTAGCTATAAATTATTTCGATTCCGGATTACATTAGTTGTCTCGGCCGTGTTTTAATACACATGTACGTAACATTTCATAATTCTGGCTTCCGAACTGTGGATGTGTATAGAATTACGAACAGATAGACAAATTTTCATTTTTATACAGTAGATTTCTAACATTGTAAAATTTTTGTTTACAATGAAAACCAATGGACGCAGTTACAGGTTTTTTCGATTCTCCAAAATTTTATTTTTTGCATAAGGCAAGTTTTTGGAGCTCGCGTACTCATATATATTCTTCAATAAATATATGAAATCCAAAATTTAAAAAACCAGGTGTATATAAATAATTAAAAAACTGTGCTATAAAATTCAAAGCAACAGCATAATTAATTATGAACTCCAGAAACAAGGATTTAATTACCCAAGTTGATCGATCAGCCTCATTCTCTTCAATCTTCTCTTCTTTTATTTTTGATTTCAATAATTTATTGAAGAATATTATTTGTTATATTTTTTGTGAGCTGTTATAAGCGTCTACGAATGATATAGCTATACATATTAATTACAGTACTAGACAGTATCAGTATTAGACTTATATCCCACTCATGCATAAATTATTTTTCATTATTTTTCATTATTCACAAATATCTTTTTTTGTGATAAATGAGAACCCATTATAAAATAAATTTATTATTGTCCTGCATGCTAGCTATTACCTCTCCACAAATCAGATCTCCATAAATGAATGAGGGAAATTTTTTGCTTTATAGTACAATACTTATCTGTCCTCATATGAGGCCTGTATGAATGTGAGGGTTAAATTACTCTAATAAGTAAAGATCAGATGTTCTGCGTAAGCATTGTTTTGATCTTAGAGGAATATTTTGAATCTTGCAACATTATTTCTTACTAGATAGTGCCCGTCAAGACTTGACGGTAAATAACTTGAATGTATCATTAAAAAATTTCTTGAATTCTTAATTAGTTGCTTTTAAATTGATTATTGAATGACGAATTACGTGACGAATTTCTATATTGCATAAGTGATTCCTATTTCTTTGGGGCCATAGATGGTGCTGTCAGTCTAACCTATTCAATGAAGTGAAAGAATTTTAAGTTTATAATTTGCAACCAATCATGCTTGCTTTTTATCAGAAATTTGCCTAAAAATACCTAGTAGATAATTTATTTTTACTTACTACGGTCTTTTTTTTATTAACAATATTTATTTTCCTTTATTTATTTATTTTTTTAACTACACGACCGTTAAAAGCTGCCATGAATTTTATTTATATCTGTCTCATTCTCTAAAAACCTATATTTGAAACTTGATGCATCTAACAATTTATAATATATATATTTTATTACTTGAATTTTATTTTACATTTTGACACATTTTTAAAATATTAAACCTGGATATCAAGGTAATTTCTTTTATAGCTCTTATACGAATATTTTTATTTCTTTCCGTTTTATTTTTTGCGCAGATAAATGACAAACTTTTCATTCTGTTACACACACATATACAGTGTGTCCACGTATAACCTGACCTGGCCGACCTTTATTTTCGCAACCGTTGGTCCTAGATGCATACTTCCAATTACAAAAATGGTTTAAATAAGGTAAAGAATTATTTTTAAAGCGATTTGGGTCAAGAAAAACATTTCTTTAAAAATTAAGAAATTTAAATTTTTATACGGTTCCCCGATCCTATAAGTTACATTTAGGGAAATTTTCCTATTACACTGACAAGTAAGACAAAAAAAAGTCCCGTTCATATAACACTAAAATTGACCGAGTTATGAAACTTTAAAAATGCATGACTTATACCAATTTACTGCATCTGAACACAGATGAATTCCGCCATGCTTTGAGGGGTCATATACCAAGGGCTTAAAGTATTCGAAGAACTTATTTCCCGTGTATCTGCGCTTAGAAAAAAATCGTACAAGCATTACGATTGAGTTAACTTTTATTAAGTTTCAGATTGACTAAAATAATTGTATTTTAACATATGCTTTATTTTGTAAGTATATGAGACTGTTTCTTTTCATGATTTCTTTCAACAAAAATTATGTTATAAGTTTTTATTTAACTTCAAAGATCGTATGTATGTTTTTTCAGTTCAAAATTTGTACTCGAACTTTAACTAACTTTCAAATATCCGATCGAGATTAAATTTTAGATACTGACATAAATCCGGTGACAATCTAATATTATTATTTTTGGTGGTTACCATTTATACTTATTTTACAGGATAACACAAAAATTTCGGATAGATTAATGCCAAGAAGTTTAAGAAAAAGTTTTAGATTAGATAACTCATGACTGCGATGATTATGTTTTTTAACTTTTATGTATTTTTTAGCTCTGATAAAATATTCTATATAATATCTGATATTCTATATCTGATATTCTATATAATATATAATATCCGATATAAAATTCTTAAAAAATATTTTAAAAATTTCCAAATGATTTGATACATTATTATCCAAATGTAGAAAAGGAAACTGTAAACTCCTTTTAATCATTAAAATTGAATCAAAAAGAAACAAAATTTAAATAGACAGTAATCAGTTATGTAAATGTTTTTTTTTAACTACATAAAATGTAAATTTATCGTCTTGAAGAACGTACAAGAATTTATTAAAAGAAATAAAAAACAGAAAATTCCACGATAATGTCACAATTAATCAAACACATTTGTATGGAAGTTTTTTTTCATTTTACTCAAAAAAAAACTACAATTTTCAGTTACACTATATTAATTAATAAAAGCTGAAAAATATCTTATATTTAAAGAATCGTGATACATATCAAAATACTCAGCAACCATTATAAATTTGATTTTAGTAAGTTATCATTAATAAAAAGACTGATTACAATACTTAAATTTTATAATTATCAATGCTTTTAATATAGAAAAATTCTGACTGAATATCACCAATATATTTATGCATTTTTGTTAGTAAATGCAAGATATTTTTGAGCGCATAGTTTAAAAAACACTCGAGACGAGACATATACAAATTTTAAAGATAGGGTATGAAACTTTTAAAGTAAAATAATTTTTTAAAAAGGTCTTCGGCTTAAAAATAAGAAAACAAAAAGTTAAAACCTGAGTATAATTGTAGGATCACTTAATTTGTAAATCAAGTAAGATAGCATATGTTTAAACTTATGATATACATGCAAATCCTAAAGACTTTGTTCTGTCTGAAATCTTTTTAAACGGAGATTTTATTAAATCATTTCAATTTTAATTTTACATGGTAATGTTATTTTTTTAATCATTTTTCTTAATGCATGCTATTATGATGTCTATATCAATCTATACAAAATATTGGAATTGCAACGTCTATTAGTAAAACAATTATAAGAAGATGACTGTGATATAAGATGTTATGTATTTTTTTACATTACTGCAACACAAAAGATTAAAAAGGAATATATATTTCAAGTGGCTATTATCCTTTTTCAATTTCGAACTAACTTGTCTACTAAAATACTGTAAGATGCACTTTTACAAAAGTGTATATACAGCAACTATGGCCAAATTAAAAATTGTATGCCGCGTCCTTAATGTTATTTTGTATATACGATACAAACATTAAGAAATTGTAAATAGCATATGTCCTGTTAATTTTTTTTTATTGTATGTGCTTAGGAGAACCCATAACGCAATTGAGAAAAATATGATTATGAAAGTCTAATTCATTTATTTTATGCTAATTTAAAAATTATGAAACTGAAACTATATTCATCTACAAAAAAATTTCTTAAAAATTAAAGTAGACTTTTTTTTTCTTTTAACAAAAAAATATTTTAAGGAACAATTATTCCACTAAATTGTTCTTCTAAAACACTGAATATGTGAAACGAAAAATGAACGTATCATATAATAATATATATTAAAAGCTAAATATATAAAAAAATAGTTGAATGAAAAATCTTTTTTATTTTTCATGCTTAATATGAAAAAAAAAATTTTTGACCTCCACTTTTATCTAATTTTATTATTTCTAAGTGAAATATCAGTTTAAAAATTTGTAAACACAAACCGTATTAAAATTACTTAAAGGTTTTTTATTTACAATATGATACATTTAAAAATCTGGTACTTTCTAGCATATCATGCTCATCATCAAGTTTAAAAAAAAAACTTGAATAAACAAAAACCCTTTTTTAACCCTGATGATAAGTATGATATGCTCGAAAGTACTAGGTTTTTAAGTGCATCATATTGTAAATAACAAAGCCTTTAAGTAATTAGAATACTGCTTGTGTTTATAAATTTTTAAATTTGTTTTTGTAAGGCGAATTTAAGAATTTTAAGAAATTGATAAGTTATATCATTTTTAACTTAGTAAAATATCAGGTCGACGTAGAATCACACACAAATTCTCAAATTAATCTTTCTATTTGTAAAGATTTAATTTAACTTTACAGTTTTTTAAAGTTTCTAAATTCAACATAAGAAGATCTGAAATTGTATTAAAATTTTAATTAGCTCCTAGATCATATACTTTCCAAAATTCTCCCAATCATCGGCGTTGATTAAAAACCTATCCATTTATGAGAAAATACTTTAGAATTCAAAAAATTAATAAGCTAATGGTAAAAATAGGATTTCAAAAGATTTTTAATTCAAGAAAATTTTAAATCACTTTATCAAAAGACACAGAGTGACTTTGAAACTATTACTGACCTTAACATATCATTTTCTTGTTCCCCCCAATATGTATTTTTACCATTTATATCTATACTTTACATACGTTATATATATAAACATCGACCACATCCACAGTTTCCTTTTGAGAGATAAAAAGTCGAAATATTTTGTTTATAAAAGATAAAAATTGTAAATAAATAAATTAGTTTTAGTATCTTTAAGGCTTCTACATTCAACTTAAAAAGAACCGATGTAACCTAAAATGTTAACCCTTAAATGCCGGGTGTTGCTTTTCGGCAACATACCCAATTTAGGCTCTAAAATACTATTAGAATAATATTGAAGCTATAATGCTTAATGTTGCCAATAATATACATTCTGAAAGTGTCATTAAATCGATTTTCAACATGTAGATGGCAACACTTGTACTGTTTAAGAATAACGATAGATTTATTTTTTCAATTGTTGCTACTTATTCTTTTTGTTTTGTTTGGAAGCAAAATACCCTATTTTGTTCTGCAGTGAGCAAGTAAAATTTATTTCTTATTATAGTTCCTAAAATTCTTGTGCGTTTAATATTATAGAATTTTATCAAGGAAAATTATTTTTTCAATTAAAGACCAGTATTGCCGATTAGTAACAAACGGTTTTTTAGACGTAAACCATACTTAAAACAAAATAGGATTTTTTAAAGTATTTTTCCCATGATTTATTTAAAAAATGAAAGCCGAAAAACATTATTATAATGTCTTTTGAAAAATCAGGCATTTAAGGGTTAAGTGATTATCAGACCTTATCGAACAACTTTGATTGAAAATTAATTCTTTTAAAGAAAATATTTGTAAAAATAAATATCTAAATAATTAACCAATTTTTTTTTAAGATTTTAAAAGATTTTAAAATATGATTTAAAAATATTTGTAATTCGAAAATATTCTTATTATAAATATAGTCGAATATATTCTTTCTATTGTATGAGTCATTCTCTATAAATGCAGAGTGATCTTAAACTTGAAAAATCCCTCCATATAATATTAATATTAATATTTTTTTAATCATTTCAAATTATTTACATATAATAACTCAAACGAAATAAATCGATACGCAAAATTTTTAAATTAATCATATTATTTGTAAAAAGTTTAGCTTGCTTCTAAAACTTTCAAACACAATTCAAGAAGTACTGCATATTTCCTTACAACTTTAATCAACCACCAGTTTACACGGATTCTAACATTTTCGCAAACATCGATGTTAATTAATAATATATACCATTTTTAAGAAAATACTTTCAAAAATTAATAAATTAATGAGCAAGTGAAAATGCGATTTCAGAGGAGTTTTAACTCAATAAAAATTTTAAGACAGTTTTTAAAAATAGACGGAGAACTTGAAACCTACTGACCTTAGCAGACGATTCCCTTGTTCACGCAATGTGTGTTTTACCACCTACGTCTATAATTTATACAAAAATCGACCAGCACAACCATTTCCTTTTCAGGGACAAAAAATAAAAATATTTTTGTTTGTAAAAAAAAATAAAAAATAAAATAAAATAAAAAATTAAATGTGTAATATTGCCTCTCAATTTTCGGTAAACAGTGTCTTTGAACCGGTGAGAAAGAAATGACGCATAAGCGAATATCTACGTAATTAGCAAGACCCTGTGACATTAAGTGCCATCTAAGAATCGTTTCACACCCCCTACGGAGAAGGAAATGTTTGTGGTAATTATGACTCTTGAGTCATACTGTGCCTTTGGCTCTCGCAATGAAGCATTTTCTATTCAAACTAGCGAAGTTTATTGTAAAAACAATTCAGCGATTCCGTCTTCGTTTGGTTAAAATATTTTTCTATGCAAGCTAGTGCTTATGTAAAATTTTAAAATGAATTATTATACTTTCTTAATGTTTTCTGGATATGACTGAATGGGCGTAACAAGGCTATTTTCTAATGGTGAACGATGCTTTACCGAAGTTCGGATTCAAATTATAACAGATAAATAGGTAAATTATTAACGCGAGGCATAGGTTTACTGAGATGCGTTAAAATGTTTACTTTTGCCTTCTGAGATATGAATATTACATCTTTATGCTATATTTTTAAAAGCCCCTTTTTCTGCTTTATGCTATTTTAAATTGCTGCACACTGAGAATATTCATTTACATATGTTTTTTAACATGGAACTATTAATAAAAAAGAACTGACATATCCTTAAGATAGTGAAGCTTCAACTGTAGCCGCTTTCTCAATGGCTGATTACATCCGGTGGAAACTTCTACCAGTAAATTTATATAGAAAGTTTCTCCGTTCTTAAAGGCCTTATTAATACAAAATTTCAGTCATAAATAATAGGAGAAACAGATTTTCATTTTTACTGGTGGAAGTTTACTTTTGCGGTAGTCCGCCCCTCCGTTTCCACCATATTGTGACAACTGGTGAAAAAAACTGACAGTTTTATCAGGCAAACTGACACCATTAAAAATAAATAGAAGATTTTACCATATTTGTGAGAAGATGTTTCCATGAATAAGACGCTTAAATAAGACAAAATTTTCAATTCAATTTTACTGGTGGGAAGTTTGCTCCGGAGATATTTAGAAACTGTAGATCCGATTTTTTAAAAAAGCAGCCGCCATCTTGTGACAACCTCCTCAATTACTTCACTCGCAACTGGTAGACAATACACTATATGTCTCCTCCTCTTTATTCGTAATTCCCTTTGTTACGGCTTGCCTTGACACGGTTTTGAACGCACCCTTCTGCGTTCCACCAGACTTTTGTGTTTGCCGTTTGGCAACGGCAGTCTTATCATTTTTTTGTTGATGTTCGCGCGTCGAATGTTTTTATGTAGAAAAACCGCATTACTGAGCTATTTCGTTAGCAAAAAATGACCATGGGGTCTTATTTGTTCATAATAACGACTGTTATAGTATAGTTGTAGCATAATTATACAGATTATGTTTTGATTAAAGTGGTATGGTCCACGAAAACAACATCGCAGTGTTCCATAACTGACTATGGTGTCAGTCCGTACAATTTCCTGTATATATGTATATATAAAAGAACTGTTTGTTGTTGTTTTAACTCTCTTCGTATTATTTGACTATCTTCGTACATATTTTCCATTTAATTAAACTAGTTACAGTCCATAATCAAAGTACATACACGCACACCCTTGTTTTTAATTGCCTTGAAAAGAGCATAATTGCGATTCAAATTTGACATTTATTTTTATTTTGCATTTATATTTTAATCACAGCTAGCAATTAATGGGCTTTGGCAGGTGCAATGCGTCCGATACCAGTGCTTATACAGTCATTTCAGACCACTCGATGCTTATGATAAAAATTAAGAGCACTAGCTATTCGTGAGGAGAATCCAAATGCTTTGCTTAAATAAAGAATTTGGATTAGTTATGGTTATCAGGCTTACATTTTTTCCTGTCGTAACCAAAGCTGCTTTTATTTTCTTACAAGAACTACTGGGAGAACGCAACAGCTATTCACGGTATAATATGGTCGTCTCGAGATGTTGCAACTCTTGGTCAACCTTAGATCGCCTCCTTGCAGTAAATAACCCATCTAAAACTATATCGCTCACCCACAAGAAAAGGGACACATCACGATAAAAGTAAATTTCACAGAAGAGGCAAAAGGGGGGGAAATTTGCATGATTTTACTGTTACATGAAATTGTAGCACTTAGCACTGCATGCAGGAATAAAAATGTACATAAAAGCATAAAACCCTTAAGAATGAAGATGTAGAATGAGTTTTGAAAGGTTTGTAAACTTTACGTCCCACATAATCCACCCCTCTTATATGGTCACAAATGGACAAGTGGCGTAATAAAGTGATTTTCCGTATAACTACAACTTATGAAACTTTTTGTGTAGCAAGAGGCACCTATAACAGACCTATTTTGGAATAAAACGCAAAAGGAATTTTTGCGAGATGTGTCACTTTTCTTGCGGGTGAGCGATATATAAGCAAGTCTGCTGTACAAAATGCCATAGTCAAGAATGAAATAGTTCGGATACTTACTGTAAGGGAACTATCAAGTTAATCAACAGCAACAGCATCTTCAAGCGACTATATCATTGAATAACTGTGTGTTCGGTCAGTAGTTCTTTAAGAAAATAAAGGCAGCTATGTTTACGGCTGGGAAAATATAAGTCTGATGACAAAATCTAGGTGTTTCGGCATGAAATTTGGATTGTCCTCGCGAATAGCAAGCGGTCTTAAATAGTGTCATAAATAGTGGTTAACTTTTGTTAATGCCTCCAATGAGATTAAAAGATCTTTTTTCTTTCTTAAAAAAAAAAAAAAAAAAAAAAAAAAAAAAAAAAAAAAAAAAAACCTAATATGAGACTAACAAGGAGAGGGCCAACCTTGTTAATCACAGATTTAGATTATTTTAATATATGTTGTAGGGTAGAGACCCCTTAGTGTCATGTTCAACGGATTTTATCCAACGCTCCTTAGTTCTTGAGAAACCAGGGGGTCCAATAGTCGTACACAACTTAAATACTTACTTTGGTGCCAAAATGATCGGTTGGTCGTAGCTCAGTTGATATGGCGTTTGCCGGCTGATCCGAATGTTCCGGGTTCGATCCCTGAATGCGCTGCGTTTTTTTTCTCATTTTTTGTTTTATAAATATACTTGTAAGTATAACTTAATAATATGATTCTCAATTAAAATTTAAAATATTACATATCAATTATAATTTTAACCTATTTAATTGTTTACTTTTAACTAATTAGTTGTAATAAAACATCATAAAACTGTTAATTTTTTTAAAATCACATTTAAAATGTATTTCATATATCCTTTATCGATGCAATGATATTGAGCAATTGTGTGAATTCGTGAGTTTAAAGAAACATCATTTACGCATTGCTTTAACAAAGAAAGTCAATGCGACAATACTATTATTCAGTTTTTAAAGTAACAAGCATAATTATATTAAAAATTAGCATTAGTGTTAAATTACAACCGATTTTCTGCATATTAAAGATTTTTAAATTTGTAATACGTATGCTTGCGCTTTAAATTATTTTGTTTTCTCCTTTACCTTCTTCCAGCTTTTATTTTTATTTTATTTGAATATTCTTTTATTTTATCATACCTAGATGACGCCACTACAGATTTTGTCACGATTTTCGAATTTTTATCATTCAATAATAGATCCAATTTCTTTTTTAACTTCTTTAAAGGATGAAAAATAATAGTTTAAAAATAAAAAAAAATAAATTTAAGTTTGCTAACATTATAATTAATGTATGATAATAAAATTTTTAATTGAAATTATTAAATTATAATTACAAATATATTTATAAAACAAAAAATGAGAAAAAAAACGCAGCGCATTCAGGTATCGAACCCGGAACCCACGGATCAGAAGGCCAACGCCATACCAACTGAGCTACGACCAGCCTGATGTTTCAGTACCAAAGTAAGTATTTAAGTTGTGTATGACTATTAGACCCCCTGGTTTCTCAAGAACTAAGGAGCGTTGGATAAAATCCGTTGAACCTGACACTAAGGGGTCTCTACCCTACAACATATATTAAAATAATCTAAATCTGTGATTAACAAGGTTGGCCCTCTCCTTGTAAAATAACCTTTCATTAGGTGCGTTCGTAATTATGTTTACGTAGCACCTATAGTTGTCGTTTGGTCCGCCGTCTGTCCGCATATAGCAGCGCAAAAACTGCCGAACCGAATGGTTTGAAATAATATATATAATCATTGCAGAATTTTGTCCAGTCATTTCAAATTTTATGAAAATCGGATCAAAACTCAAAAAGATATGAATAAAAGTATTCTTCATTCTATTAAATAATATCACACGAAATTAATTCAATGATATCCCTTGATAGGTAATGATTGTAAGTTACCATGGTGATTATACGTCCTATTTAAGATGGAGTCACATTATTTTTGTAATACAAATTTAATGAATATAATCGTAATAAATTTTGTATTCATGCATTTTTGCATAAGAGTGCAACAGCTGTAGCACCAAGATCTGAATATTTAAAAAACTAGTCATAGTACGAACGTTACCTGATTTCCATGTTTGACATACAATTTCCGAATTATTACATTAGAATGCAGTTTAAGATGTAAATTTTATCTTGCACTCGAGTTTCTTTTACAGAGGCAGATCATTTGCTTTAGTACATAATCAAGAATAATTTTGGCATGAATTCACCACTTTTTATTATTTAATTTTAATATTTTTCCTTTTATTTATTTATTTATCAAAGGGGTGCGTTTCTTAAATGTGTGTAAATTTTATTAGAATGTGATTAAATGCGCCCTAATTTGCTTAAAAGATTTTGTGAAAAATAATGTTTACGTAAAACTTTCTGGCATCAGTATATACTGATTGATTGGGCATAGCAAGCCTATTTTCTTATGTTTACCATCAGGATGTCACGGCGAGGGAAATGAGAAATCAAGTTGTTTTTCTTAAGTTTAGATTCAAATTACAATATGGCACACATAAAATTCTAACATTGATAACTGGCGATTTTGTTTTCTGAGATATAAATATTATATTTTAAACTATATTTTTATTGATAACATCTAGCTATTTTAAATACTCTTCTATGTTAAAAGAATAGTTGAGCGCGTTGTTTTTTAATTGTCTTAACACTAGAAGCGCCGATAATTTCATTCAAGTTTTATATAAAAAAAAGTTTACACACTCTCAGAAATAAAACTCTCCCTTTTGACGATTCAGAAATCCTCGGGCTGTATTTCGTCGTTTTTGACGATCATTTCCTATTAACATCACGTGACTTTTAACGAAACGTAAACCCTCAAATATTTGACAAAAGTTTTGCCTCAATCATGGTCAGACTCAATGCATTTTAAGGAAACAGTTCCTCAAATCCTGCGATTTTAGCAAACAGATATTTGCTTGTTTATGTTAGTCCTGTAATAATTTATTTTAAAACAGCACTTAGTGCTTTTCAGAAAATACTGAAATATTGGTAGTTATTGTTTCTTCATTAGTTATTTTTTTAGCTGTTAGAATTTTTAGGAATGCTTATTATTATTATTATTATTTTATTTATATGTTGTCGTTCGTTATGTTTTAATTCGAAAAGAATAAATTTCCTGTGTTCTTCAAAACCATTCAATAAGAAAATTAGGTCAATAAAATTTCAAACTTCTAGGATATCTTTTTTTTTTTAAGAAGTATATTATGTTTTCAATCAAATTAAAAATAAACATAATTGATCCCTCTCCTCTATATAAACAGTAAAGTGTTAAAATCTTATCCTCCTACTCAAAGTGATAAAATCTCACGCAATATGCACTTCACAATTCGTTATTTGTGAGCAACAAATTAACCAGACCAGATTCTAATCATCCATTGATCAAAGAAAATTTCAGTTGTAAATTATTTAATCAAGCCATATTATAATTATTCATTGATACGGGAAAACCATAAAAATAAATTAGCCTTTCTTAAAACTTTCAGAAAATATAGCAGCGCCGATAAAATTGCAATCTACGTTATAAAAATATAAACACGAAGTAGAATTCATTACACCAGTCTAAAAGCAGACACTTTCAAACCCCCAGCAGTCAGGTTGGAAGAGCAGCGACCTCCCGCACGAAACGTCGTGAGTTCGAATCACGCCGAGGAAAGAGAGAGAAGTGATTTTTTTTCTTTCACCGTGTCAAACACTGGAGCTTCCAAACTGTTTCAGAGATGGCGCCACCAGCCCTCTTTTGACGAAACTATTGACGAAATTTATATCGTCAAGCAAGTGAAGAAACTAATTTCATCAATTTGACGAACCAGGAAACCATTTCGTCAAAAACAAAGAAAATTTCGTGAAATCTGAGTATTCATTTCTGAGCGTGCACCAGAATATTTATTTAAATCTTTTTAGGTTGTCTATTTAACACTAGAACGTTCGGAAACAGTCGATTTGACTCCGGCCATATAGTTAAATGTCAACTGGGACCAGAAATTCTCTCATAAAATAAGTTAAATTTTAAACAACGCAAATTTACGTTAAATAAATCAGTCAAATAATTTTAAATAAAAATTCTGGTGTGAAATATTTTTATGAAACTTGAGCAAAATTTCTGGGCGTTCTAGTGTTAACTTATTTTTGCGTGATATCTATATTTAACTCTTTTTTAAAGAAATATCTGGTTCAAATCGAATTATTACATATTTGGTAGCAGTCAAATTAACTACTTTTGGCGCATCTAGTGTTAAAATAATAATCTTAACTCGTGTTCAAAATTCAGTCTTTACATTTATAGTTCTGCTTATTATTTAAACATACATTTATGCTCAGTTTAAGCATAGGTTTCCCAATATTTATTTTGCTTAATTACATTTTTCTCTGCTTTAGAAAGACGTTTCTTGAATAAAACTATACAATTTTTTTTATTATTTCTTAAGCATAATTTGCCTTTTCATCCGTATCTTTTTTCCCCTCAGACAAGTGTAATAAGGCTAGTTTTTAAAAAACTTATCAAAATCTAAACAGTTTTTATGGGAGTCTCATTAAGGATATCAAATACATCGTTTTCTTGAATGATTAGTACGATTAGCTCTTACAGTAAAGTATTTTCTATCCAAAACAGTGAAGTTTATTGTAGAAATAACTCTGGCCGGCACCAAAATGTTCTCTGTAAAAATAATAGTTGATTTTTATAGATTTCACGCTGCTAAATAAAAATATGGTAACGAAATTATTGTATCACGTACCATTTTTTGATAGGAGGGTTTGCTTTTAAAATTAAGGTATTTTATACCTTGCTAAAAGATAAGTGGAAATTTTGTAAATCATAAAATGCAGATAATAATATGTAATTTACCTGCAAATAAATGTATAAATATGATTACCCAAGTTATAGCGGCATAAGGAATGAAAATATATTAGTGGATAGCAAATAGTACA
The DNA here is from genome assembly GCA_963932465.1 of Maratus speciosus. Taxonomy (NCBI): domain Eukaryota; kingdom Metazoa; phylum Arthropoda; class Arachnida; order Araneae; family Salticidae; genus Maratus; species Maratus speciosus. Next base: position 169,229,736 of record OZ010791.1, read on the forward strand.
TTCGGACACGAAAGAGGGTGGGGCATAAAAAGAAAAATGCGCTAAACAAGAATCAATAAATTAAATTTCCATACAATATTTTATCAATTTGATATCTAAGATAGTGGAAACACTTCTTTCATGATTTCAATTTTATATGGCATTGCAAATTAATATAATAATCCTTTACTATTTGTTATTATTATAAAACTGTTTCTCGGAAAAATGGTACGCACTGTAGTAAAAGAAAAAAAGGGGGAGGAGGGGATTAAAATACGGAAATTGTACTGGTAATCGAGACGTAAACGAGAGGTAAACAGTCAATCGTCAGAACAGTACAATTTCCATACTTTAGTCCTTTTTTTTTTTTTTTTTTTTTTTTTTTTTTTTTTACAGTGCGTGCTAGAGCAACTTAGATAACAGATAAGAATTAGAACTAATAGAACCTTCGGTAGAATTCAAGAGTGCAAGTAGAGTTCAACAATCAATTTTAGAAGGTATTTAATGTTAATTGCGTTCTTGTATTGCAATTTCTATGACGATAACGTTTTTTTTAAAACTTTATAAATTTACTTAAACATTGCATTAAAAGCAATAATTTTTTTTTTCATCTTATAAGACTTTACACAAATCTATTATAAAAAAGAACATTAAAAAATAAGATATTTTTTAAATGACAACAAACATTTTACTCCTTTAAAGTTAAAAGAAATGTGAAATTAAAATCCTGCTGCCAAACCCCGATATACAAATTTGTTTAGATTGTATCAATATATTTCGAGCCCTATTTAAAATACTGGCATAGGGAAAATGACATTACTTTAACGCTAGCTTTTATGAACGAAAATGCAAGTTTCTTTTAAAAAATAAAGTCATTTTATTCAGATTTCCTGAGATGAACAACTTTAAAAATTAACACTCGACATTTTTTTTTTAAGTAGTCGACTTAATTTTTTAGTTTTTAAGAATGAAAAGGACCATTTCCCACAAAGCATGACGTTATTTTTTGCATGGATAATTTTGCGATGCAAACTATTGACATTAGCTATCCATTTTGTTTTCAAACTGTTTTTTTTTTTACTTTAAATTAAAAATACGGTATCTATGTTAGTCGTGCAGGCGATAAACCGGCAAGTATTTATCCCGTTGCCATCATTCGTAATGGACTTATTTACTACAAAATATAAATCTTTCACACATTTCATTTAATAATACCATAAACCAAGATCATTTTATTTCAACATCAAAGCATATATGTTTTATTTTCGATGTATGACGCCAGTGGCGTCAACTTATATGGCCCGGGGCGCGCGAGCTCACCCAATAATTTTATTTGTCCTCCCACACAATTTCAATTGATTTAATTCGTAATTTAGTTTTATAATTACTGAATCGCTGAAATGAAATTTGGTTTTACTAACGTTCTTAAAGTAATTTTGTTTGAAAAATAGTAAGGATATAAATTACTTACAGTATCACTGTAAACCCCATCCAGCGAATGTATGTTAAATTTAACACGAAAACAAATTTCCTGCATACTTTTCTATCTGCCTTGATGCCTTGAATTGATAAACCATGGGTGACTAAAGTGTATGCTTTTCTTGACACTTTGCTTTTGTTCTCTCAATAGTTAGCAATTCCAATGTTATTTATAATAAATATTAATGTATTTGTAAGGAAGAACTTACATTAATATAATTTAATAAAATTATTTATAAAATTTGAATTATAATAATTTAAAAATTTGCTTAAAAAACACAATTTAATTTCGAATTATCTTTAGTCACCACCCCCCCCCCCCTTCTCTCTCTCTCTCTACACACGGTGTTAGAGTTTAACTAAGGAGGGAAATTATATGTGTTATTTTGTTCAAAAAATTTTAAGCCCACTTAATATTTTCGAAAAGTTGGCGCTACTGTATGACGCCTATTCGCCTATTTTCCGTTCGTACGCATACTCATACACTTGTAACAAATACTTGAAAATATCCGTTTTATTTCCAATATGACGTCATTCCTTTTTTTAATTCTTAATTATTTTTTATTTCATTTTCCTTTTTCATGTGAAAATCTTCAATTGGAAATTAATTGTTGAGGAAAAATTATTATTCCGGGTTTTGATTTTTTGGTAACGTAAAGAAAGGTGATTAAATTTTATTGGAAAAATGCCCATTGATTCTCTATGAAAAAAAATTAAATTTTGAATTATTAAGAAAAGTATTTGTATGAATAAAATAAATGAATCATAACCTATGTTCATTTCTGGATTATAATCCATCTATATGCAAAAGTACAAAAGCATTAATTCATCCGTTTTGATATTGACTTGACACATTCACACACATTTTCACATTTATAATATGATTAGGAATGTAAAATTATTCAAAATGATAATTTATTTTAGTTCTTACTTTTTTTTCTTTTTTTTTTAAATGTATCTTTTTCCTTTTTTTTTAATGGATCTTTTTCTTTTTTTTTAATGGATTTTTTTTTTTTTTTTTTTTTTTTAAAGCACGTCCTTTTTAGTTTTCTAAAGTCATGCTATGAAAAAAGTAATAGCACAGAGCTCATAACATTAATATATTTTACAGAAAATTGGGGAAACAAGGACTGATAAAAAAATTATTCTTTTTTTATTGCTGTTAGCTCTCTTTATTTTATATCATTTTGTTCATCCTGTAAAGAATATATTTAACTGTTTATATAAATATAACATTTTAATTTTTCCCTCATATATAAATTTTCAATTATTTCTGCAATACTAGATTTAAATATAAATAAATATAAAAACCTAATAATAAATAAATAAATAAAATCAGAATCTTGGCCTAATTTTAATAAATCAAAAAAAGATTAAAAGGAAGTTCGAAATTTCATAGATGTTAAATTATTCCTCTTAGCTATATTTCTTTATAACAATATAATAATTTATTTGGTTACTTTCATCGCTTTCCAAATATTTATTCACACAATAAAAGACACCGCTTCTATGTTTATTTATATTTTCGAAATAATGAAACTTCTACACAACCTACCATTTAAACTTGACCTTGTTTCATGCTCAGTTCAATGAATAAATAATTAAAACCTATTCTCTAAAAAATCATTAAGTAATCCTTCATTTCACTTCACCCGATGCAACAGATACAAAAGAAATTCTTCTTTTCATTTACTATCGAATGCTAATAGTTTTAAACCTTCAGATATTATTTTCGAATATAAAAATACATATCCACAGATTTAAAAAAATAATAATAACTGATAGGAATATTTTTTATGTTGCTTGAATTTTGCTCAGCTATTTGCATTTAAATATTCGAAAAAGAATACAATTAAAGAAGAAAACACACATGTTTTATACCAGAAAAATTAGAAAGCAAAAATGATTTGGTTTAATGAAGACATTCGTATACTTCAACCGCATCATTAAGACACTACCAAATTAGGCGGTGGGTTAGAGGTCTGCACGGGCCCGGGCCGGCAAAAAAATTAATCGGGCCTATCGGCCCGATATAAGAATTTAAGCGAAGCAGATAAAATACGAGCCATTTTCAATTTATATGATTTTCTCGAGAAGTATAAATGTGCGTCACGAGCCGATGCGAGTTTAACAACATCAATACAGAAATGTAAGGTGTCCATCGTAGAGATCGGCATCGTACAGTTACAAGATGTCTGATTCAGAGTTTAATTTTTTTTTCAGCAGACTCGTGCCGGGAAGGAAGTGGTCTTAATCGATCTCAGGATGTGTAGAACAGTCATTTTGTTTTGTAATATTAATAGTAATAATGAACTTCTCTTAACAGTATCTTTGGAAATATACCTTAAAGTGGTTCTCATATTCACTGCTCAACAATGCAAAGCTTTCAGACACATTTTCTGACAAAATGTTTAACTATAAAGGCATAAAATTGACAGGCCTGCCTATTGAAGGCATTTGGAAACGAATAGCTTTTTCCATATTTAATAAATTACTTACAGAGATAACAGCGATTCCTGTCACGTGACTGTACGTTTTTCTCCTTTACTGTGCTATCGCTTCCGGAAATTCGATTCAAAACGCTAACTTTGACAGTATTTTCAGAAAGATATATTGCTTTTATCTATGAAAAAAACGACATTTACATAACTTTTGAATAAGAATACCTGCCAATCTTACGCGTTTCCGAGAAGAAAAGACTTCATAAATGTGTCGAAATGTAGCTCCTTTGGATTTGAGAAAAGTCTTAAAAATGAGAGAAATATTTTCACAAATCTACTTTTTATTATACAGCTTCAAATGTTATCTTGTTTTTAATCCTTTATTCTGAACTACATTAATCTTTTAATGAATCCTTATTTCCATTTTGAAATGTCTGTAGACACGATGACTGTAAGTAATCGTTAATGTTTATTATTATGCGTTTTCTGTTTTGCGAACATCATAGTAATGTAAAATATACTGTAAAATATTCCCATAAATATGTATGTAGTATTCATTAAAAGAATCTTAATTGTATGTTTAAAAAAAAATCGGATTTTTTTTTTTTTTTTTTTTTTTTTTTGTAGAAATTGTATCTGACTGGGCCCGTTTTCATTGATTTTTGTACGGGCCGGGCCGGGCTCGGGCCGGGCTCGGGCCGAACTTCCAATTTTTACACCGGGCCGGACCGGGCCAAGATAGCTTTCGTACGGGCCGGGCCCGGGCCTGGAAATTCCGGCCCGTGCAGACCTCTACGGTGGGTTAACAAAATTAACCAGCCAAATTATGGTAAGAAAAGTGAAAAATAGAGCATTTTAGGATGTCTTTCAAATGACATTTTATCAGACTTTATGCTAACAGAAAACAAAACACAATGTAATTAATATTGCGGCAAGTTTTAACATGATATTTTTCATTATTAATTTATTTTTAACGATCATTTATACATTGAGTTTACAGTCTTACTTTCCCTCTTTAAAATTTATTGACATATTCCTTATTTCAAGACACTTTTGTGAATAAAGAAAATGTCTTCCAATAATAATAACAAATTAATTCTAAAACATAATCATCTTAATATTGATAAAAAAGATGAATTATTATTACTTCAAGCATTAACAAATATTTTTCAATATCAGTTTTTAAGCCTCACTTAATAATTGAGTTTTTCCTTGCAAGTAATTTTTACAAAGCTTCTTTGTGTGGCACGATACAGTGGTTTAATATATTTAGTAGACACTAAATATTATTCTTTGTTACATAATTAGTACTTGAATATAAAAAGTGGTGATTCAAATTATTTCCCATGCAAAAAATGTGTTAATTTAAACTATATTTTACCTGGCGTCATTTAATCCAACGGGGAATCATTTTACTCACATATGAATTATGTAAAAATGATGTTTCTCTTTTATTTTTAGGGTTCCGTACATAAAAAGTAAAAACGGAAGCATTATAAGATCACTCGTGTCCACTTCGTGTCACTCCGTCCATCTGTCACAGCCGTTTTTCTCGTAAAGTATGGAACGCAGAAAGTTCAAATTTGGCAGAAGTAATAAAGGCTATTGACACTCATTTTCATAAATTATTAACCATTCACAAATATATTTAGGTAAAATGTAGAGGGGCTAATTAAGTTACTTGAAAAAAAAAAATCTTTTTTATATAATATATCGCGGGGTATCGTGTGAAAATTCTCGTAACGACGAACTCAAAAATACATTCGTTTTAATCTTAGGTATTATATTTTCAGAGTTATCGTCGAAAATGTAATCCAGAAATATGTTCCCCTCTGTTTATTTTCGAATCTACTGAAACTAAAATTATGAAAAAATTAGGGGTAGTAGACGTCAATTTAAACCTTGAAGGAAAATTATAGCGATTACCCTAGGTCACATAGTTTTTGAAAAAATCGCATTTTCCTGTTACACACAACGACTGCGTGTTACTTTACTCAATTTTCACTCTTTTTAGGGTTCCGTACTTAAAAAGTAAAAACGGAACCATTATAAGATCACTCCCTAGTCTGTCTGTTACGGCCATTTTACTCGTAAACTATGGAAAGTAGAAAGTTCAAATTGGGGGAAGTAATAAAGACTATTAACCCACATATTTTCAGATTATTAAATATTCATAAATATATTTATTAAAAATGCAGAGGGGCTAATTATGCTACTTCAAAAAAATATTTTGTTTGTATATCGTGTGAAAGGTTTCGTAACGCCGAAATCAAAAATACATTTCTTTTAATTGTAGGTACTATTTTTTCAGAGATATCGTCGAAAATGTGATGCAAAAATATGTTCCCCTCTGTTTATTTCCGAATCTAATGAAACTGAAATTATGAAAAAATTAGGAGTAGTAGAAGTTAATTTAAACCTTGCAGGAAAACTTACACACAAATTTCCCTTTGCTGGCACTCAGCAAGGGAGTTAAGGGACGCTCGAGCTACCTATCTTCGCAGAATTATAAAAGGATTGTTGAAACTGATTTTTGAAAAAAAAATTGTCAATAATTAGTCGAGATATTATCCTTTAGGGCAATTCAATCGTAACTGACGTAACATTTGATCATCGAATTTTATTTTCAAAACTATGTAGAACATTTACTAATAAAGCTAGAACAAATTTTTACAATTTAAAATATTTCTTACTAAGGACTTAATACCAAAATACCTGCAGATTATTTCAATCTCACTTTTAGACCCAAAAATTGCAATTCAAAATTCTGTAACTGACGTAACATAAAATAGACAAACATCTTTCTGCCTTCATTGAAGTGCAAAAATTATCAAAATTATCCAGTTAAAAAAAAAAGGGATTTAAGGTTCTCAACAACACTAAATAATGCCAAATTATAACAGTAACTTGTTTAATTAATTTCTGAATAATAAAAATGAAAAAAATGGCATTTACACGTGTAACTGACGTTACTTTTATTGTGTAACTGGCGTAACATTATGACTTTAAAAAGACAATAATGGTATTTAACTTACTTTGTGATCAGTAATTTACGATGCCTTTTTATTAGGATTTTATTATAGAACATAAAAATATCAAGTTTTCCAATCATACCCTTAAATTAAACATATTATAAATTTTATTCCCCTCAAAAATGATGATTTTCTGTGGAATTGCGCTTTAAGGCTGTTCATAACTGCTCTGCTCAACAAGCGCAAAACGTTTTGACACATTTACAAATTCATTTTTTAACGGAAAGATATAAAATTGGAAAGCCTGGCTATGGAAGCGATTTGGAATTGAACTGTATTTTCCATTTTTTGATCAATAAATTGCCTATTGAGTTATAAGCGATTTTGATCACGTGACAAACACGTTTTTTGCCCCTCTTGAGTGTTATTTTACTTTCGCGCGGAAATTCGGTTCAAAACGTACACGTTGACTCTGTTTTCTGAAAGATCGCGTTTGTAAAAAAAATTTAAAAAAAAAACAGCTCGATTACATAATTTCTGAACAACACCACCAGCTAGTTTCATGCATTTTCGAACAAAAATAAATTAAAACTTATGTCAGAAAGTTTCCCTTTTAGATTTGAGAACACCCTTAAGAAAGGCTGTTCTTAACTGCTCTGCTCAACAAGCGCAAAACGTTCTGACACATTTACAAATTCATTTTTTAACGGAAAGATATAAAATTGGAAAGCCTGGCCATGGAAGCGATTTGGGCATTCTCTTAAAGTTTTGCTTAAAGAAGGCGTTTTCTGCTACTATAAGTATACCTTTTACCTAATCTCCTAACACTTTCGAACAAAGTTGAAAAGTGTTTATGACTTCGGTTTGTCTGTCCGTCTGTCCGCGCTCTAACTCTCGTAAATATACTCGGATCGGTCTAAAAATTTTGGATGTTAGTGACCTCTACCATAGCACGATCCCTATTGCAAATGAAGTTTGTAGCATGTTTAGTTCATTTACAGGGACAATCAAAAGTTTTCCGTTACATTACGGCCAATGGGAAAAAGTCGTTTCAAATGATTTTTAATGGTGTTACACTCTTTCAAAAATGCATTTAAGAAGTCCACTAAAATGTGCATTCTATAGAATATGCGATGCAAATAATAGTTATTATTCATTCACAGGGCCACACAAAAGAATTCCGTTACATAATGTTATAGGGGGAGGAGGGGGGTATTGTTGCGGCGTATTTGAATTGTGTTAAATTATTTCATATATAATGAAATTGATATACGCCGCTGAGCTTTAGTATAAGTTATTTCATGTATAATTCGCAGTGCTTTAGCATTTACAGGGACACACAAAAGGTTTCAGATACTATATTGCATTCTAACTACTGTATATTAGCAATGATTGCTCGAAATGCATTTTTAATTATGATATGCGCTTTTATGTTTCCCTATATTTATGCATACTGTATGGTGTGTATAAATGCTATAATTCATATACAAGGCTACAGAAAAGAATTCATAAGGGTTACTGAGTATGAGCGGAAATTGCTTAGAGGTAGCTTTTAAATGAGTTATGCATTTTTACGCTGAACGGAATTTAGTTTATTAAGAAACGTTTGTAGAATATAGATAAAATGATATACAGGGCGACGCAAAGAATTGGATGCATGATGGTCTATTGATACATGACGTCAGGGATGATAATTTCTGGAAATGTGATTTTAGTAGTTTTAAGAGTGTTTTAGTTTGAATTAAATTTTAGATAAGTAGTGGCGTGTAATAAAGGTACTAGGTAAACTACAGGGCTGTACAAAAGTATTCAAGTATGTTTCCATCGATTAGTATAAATTGCTCAAAGAGAAATTTCAACCTGTTATGTGTTTTCTTGCTAAACTAAATTTTCCCATTATATAGTATATATATCAACCTACAGATCAAATACAGGGCTGTTCAAAAGAATTGGTATACATATTTGGCTATGGACGGTAACTACTGAAATCAGTTTTTCCAATGTTTTATGCACTTTATAAAATGTTTACTTAGTTATCTTATTTACCTTATTTTTCTAAATAACGAAGCTTTGTTAAAGCATTCAGGAAGTGTTGGAAAATGTTTCATAATCTATGCTTAACGCATGATTTGTCTTTCTTGTTTCATGATATGTTTGGGAATCAAAACAGTAACAGCTTACTTGACCTTAAGAAAATATCAGCATAGCAATATTGGCAAATAACTGATAAAACATAGGTTTCTGAATTTTGTCACAAAACTAAGCAAAACTAAATTAATATTTAATCAAGCTTTAACAAATACTATTATCAATAGTAATTTCGTTATTAAGGTCCATTTATTAACCGAGTTTTCATTTTCAAGTAATTTTTAACAAATTCGTGTCATTTATATTTATGAAATCACTTGAACAATACAATTATTAAATATAATTATTATGCGGTAGATATTTTTGCTAAATGACATAATTAGTGCTTAAATATAATGAGTTGTGCTTTTAATTATTTATCAAATGAGAAAATCACATCTTAGCTAAAAATGTCTAATCCAATAAAACATTTTCTTTTTTGGGTGTTTTTTATATTATTTATTTATTTATTTATTTATTTATTTATTTATTTACACTTATAAGACATGCTTTGTGGTTAGAATAATTTTTTTTTAATAATTTTACCTCAGTATAAGGTATACCTTTTTCATTTAAAGCATACTTATGAGACAATTTGTGAATAAAAAAAAATATCAACATTCAATATTAGCAATTTATTTCTAAAACATTAAACAACTAAGCATTGTCATAAAACTAAATAAATCTAAATTAACCAATTAGCGCCAAGCTTTCTAAAATGTTCTTTGAATATTAATACGTTATTAGGACCAAGCTTCTATTAAGCCTCCCGGACAGACCAGAGAAATGGTGATTTAGAGATCCCCTTCTTACTGCTATTTGCATTAATTATTACTTATCATTTATTAATTTATCTTTAACATAAAATTTGGGGAGCCTTGCACAAATACTCGGTTTGCCTTAAAGGCTTTATAAGACCTATTTATTTACTGAGTCTTCATTTTTTTTTTTTTTTTTACAAAGTCATTTCTATGGCACAATACAATTATTAAAAGAAATTGGTAACATTTAAATGTATTTACCAAGTTCAATACTTGAACAAAAAATATATGATCAAAATTATTTATTATATATGAAAAACAGAATTTAATTTGTATAATAATTAACATTATCTAATTCAACAGAATATTCTTCCCACTTTATTTACATATGATCTTTATAAAAACATTTTTAGATTTATACATATAGGGTAATTCAGGGAGAATATCTCTTTTAAGCACCCCCTCTCCCAATTTTTCTTTTTTATAGTAATGATTTTTGTAGTCCGTATATAACCTATCTACTCCAAATTTTATGTAGAACTTCATAAAAAAATATATTACTGTAATATAAATGCCAGATAAATTGGGATTTTTTATTTAAAAAAAACCTTAATCAATGATTTTGGCCATCTATCTCGGACCTCAGGGTTATACCCCCCATTTAATCGGAATAGATGATGCAGTCAATAGCTCTGGAAGTAAGAAGAACTATGGCTGCAACCAATAAACTAACACATTATTCTATACCTGTTTCAACAACATGCAGTAAATATCACTAAATCTCTAATAAATACAATCTATTCCATCTGCTACTATCTCTATCTTATAAGAACGTACAACAAAAGACAAACTTTCCTTTTTTTATGAATGGTAACTTTTATTTGAAGAAATAAATCGCTGTAACTTCATTTGCTATGCTTTTTTATAACAGTTGAGAGTAGAAGAACATCACTAGCTCCGTCACATGTTCAATAGCTGAAATGTAGGGACTGAGCAACTAACCGATGGGGCATCTAACCCGGATTTACCCTATATATATATATATAAGAAACTTAGCAATTTTCCTTTTAAAATTTCAACTAACGAATATCTTTATAACTTTAGGCACACTATAGCCTAGGATCTTTTTTTTCCTAATGCATTTTTGAAATATGAATGTATCAGCAAGCAATATTGACAGTTCATTTTTTTTTTTAAATAAAATAAATAACAACTTCAATATCGGCCCAAAATGGAGCAAAATCAATTTAATATTGCGTTATAGGCTCTAACAAATAGCTTTTAATATTGATTTATTATTAGTGCTCATTTATTGGTTACGGTTTTTAAAAATGTTTTTCCAATTCATTTCTATAGCATAATATATTTATTTAATATAATTAGTATAAAAATTATGATATAAATAATTCTATGTATTAAGAAAATAAAAATTAAATTATATCTCACCTAGCATTATCTAATCCAATGGGACATTCTTTTCACTTTATTCACACATGAAATGTATAAAGACATGTTTCGCGGTTAGAATCTTTTTTGAGAATAAATTCTTGCTTCCCCTCTTAAAATTTTATTTATAGACATATTCCCTTTTTCATGACACGTTTGACCAACCACCTGAATCAAACAGTCGCATGGACAAAAAAAACTTATACTACCCATCCCATAAATTCAAACTTTTGATCGTTTCTCCATTCCTAACAAGAAAATAAATATAAAATCGTCATTTGTACCTCTTGTTTATTTATTCGAAGAATTTTTTCGCCGTAAAAGTTTGTCCTTTTTCAATTGAAAGGGAACTTGTAAATAAGCTTTTCAATTAAAAAAAAAGTAGGGTTAACGCTTCCTTTAAAGTGTCAAAAGGCTCGACGGCTAAATTGTTTTTGGAAGCTATAAGGAAATGTCGGAATTTTTTTCTGGGAAAGCGTGAGTATCCTGTCAGTTATCTAGCGAGAATAAGTATTGTATTATCCACTGTTCGCGTAAGAGAATTACTTAATATTTTTGCAATATAACCTGGAAGTTCTGAATATATTTTGGATAAAACCGAGTAATTTAAGCTACACGTGTAGTAATACCAGGATTAAAGAGTGAATTACAGAAATTTTGAATGTGTAATATGCCTAAGAGACACTGCGTACGGTTATGTGATATTGAGGACAAATAAGTGTGTAGTTATAAGAAGTTATAAAGCGATCTTTAAAATATTTTTAGTGATTCAATAAATATTTATTAAAATTAAATTTCGTAACTATTTTACACGAAATATGTCTTCATATCAGTAGGTCTTAATAAACTCGGGTTTCTGAGCCGAAAGATTTGTGAGGAAACCAATTATAAAATCTAGAATCCTTTATTTATGTTACTAAAATATTTTCCTGTAGAAAGATCCCTTGATGTTATGAAATATTATTCATTGGTGTCATACTCAGTTATGTCGACTTAGCGAAAATATCACTATATGCTCAAATTTTAGTTCACATGGGATAGAAAAATACCATACTTAATATAATTTGGTGAATAATTTCTTACATCTTTTAAAAATGATAATAATCACAATAGTTATAAAAGGAGTTTCAATTATTAATGTTCATTATATTTCCTTAAATTTTAAATGTGTACTTTTTAAATGGTTACAATGGTTAGAAAATATATTATATGCTGTTTCAGGGTCCCTGACTGAGCTAGAGCCCTGTTCTCGGGCCCCTATGGTCGCCTTCTGAAGATATTACTTGCAAATTAGACGAACTAGAGAAATGTTCACCTCACACAGCAAGATTTCTCTTATAATAGCGCAGCGCACTGATTTATTTCCACAAAGATATTTTTCTCATTTTGTCAAGTGATCACAGCAAAAAAAAAATTACTATATATTTATTTTTTACACTCATATTTTGATAATTACCGTATTGCGTATCTATTTATTTGCACAATTAATTAGATAAATAAATAACGAATAGTTTTCAGTGAATAGATTCATATTTTTTTTTCAGTACTTGTTTATTAATTTTATTTCATTAAACAGTTTAGTCACTATTCATATGAAATTATTTGCAAACCTAAAACAACCCCCCCCCCCCCTCAAAATTACAAAAGGTCTCCTGGGAGCAGAACGCAGATTTTACGGCTGAAAATTTAGAAGAATGTTTAAATGATATACATGATATAAGGTTAGGAGTAATTTCTAACGGCTGACGTGTCCCTCTGACACATAAGCCTTCTTTTAAGTAAGTGGGTCTATAGATATTTTGAACTATAAGTAGTGGGATATAAAACAAAAATTATTCAACTGACACTGAGTGGAACTTTTTATATTAAATAAAACATAACTTCATTAAATAATGCACTGTGGTAAATAACATATACACATTTATTAGACTAACGTAAACAACTTTATGTAAACAAACGCATAGCTACATTCTAAACTATTTTACAAAGGTAGAGTACAAAGTTCTTGAAACAAGTGCGTAGGAATTTTAATAAAACATTCCACCTGAATTGTACCGGAATTTTCAATGCTGCGATCTACATGATTATTTCTAAACAATCACTGCAGCTCTCCAGAACTTAATATTTTAGTCGACCAGGAGCTCGTCTAATCCTTGTGGACCTTCTAAGCACCAGTGGGGGGCAAGAAGAAGTACATCGCGTAAAAAAAGCAGAAGGACACTAGGCTTTTATCTAAGAAAAGCGCAACTGATTTACTTAGTACAAAATTTCGCATTTGCGTAACATTTTACAATTAAACGAATATAAAATTATAGTAATCAAAAATAAATTACGGAGAGAATTTGTTTTTCATAATATAGTTTCTGTTGCTTACATGTAACTCTGTAAAAAAGTAGAAGGACACATAAGTATTTTATATGAAAATTAAAGTATGAGTAAGAAGTTTTCTTTATATTTGCTTTTGTCACTTGAAAGCCTCTCTGTGGCGTTGAATCATAGAGTGCTTATATTTCACTTTGGCAAAAATTGTCCCAAACATTGTTAAGAGCATTCTAAAGCTCAACAACAGATTCATACTGTTTTTCTCCATTGTATACGGAACGAACTAATATCGCCCATACATTTTCAAGTATGTTCAGGTAAGGGCTTTTAGCTGGCAACGGCGAAACACGGACCTTATTTTTGTAGAAACAATTTGTAACACTAATAGCTGTTTGAATAGCTGCTCCATCTTGTTGATATATCCAATCTTCTCCAGCTAATTCTGTACCATAAGGAATAACTTCAGATTCCAACAATAGGTCCTGTCTTTATGGTTCTGTCTACCATTCAAAATGACCAGACACGTTTCTCCAGCATATCCGACTGCTAGCTGGACCATCAAACTTCCAAAACAAGCCTCGACTAAAAAATGTCGAGTGGAATAAAATTCTTCCTCATTCTCGATAAACCAACAGAATTGATATCCATCAGGACCATCTAAGTTGAACTTTTCTCTCATCTGAATAAATGACAGAAGTCTATTCTGTGGTGCAAGACCTGTCGTCTCTCGCTCAAAACTACACGCATTTTTGTCCACTTTGGATGGGGGTTATCTCTTCTTGAAAATGAAGACCCCTGCTTGTATTAGAACCTTTGAAATTGTAGAACCTTTCTTTTTCTACTCTCGGATAGTGTCTCTTTCATCACAGGGCGTCAGTGTTTTAGGTCTTCCTGTCTTTATTTTTAGTACCGTGATGCTCTGGATTTCTAAGATAATTTGATATTTCAGTTTTACTAACATTAAGCAATTTAACAATCTCTTTGATGCTTTTTACCCTCTTTTCTAAATGCTATAGCTTGGACTTTCTGAAAATAATTTAAAAGTATTCCTTTAGGCACTCTAAAAAAATAAATCTAAAAGTGGAGAAATATACATATATTTTTGAGAAAAACAATAAAACAGTAATGCTTATTTACCTTATGTATAGCAGAAGCATCCAATAAATTCAATTTTTCAGGGCTGTCCTTCTACATTTTTTACAGTGTGATGCTTAACTAAATTCATTTTTCTATAAATTAATTGTTGTAGCAATTTATTTTTTGTTTCATAACAAAAGATTTAGTACAAAATGATTATTTTTAAAAAAATCAGACCGTAAATGTAAATCACAATTAAGTAAATTTTAAAAATTGAGTGTCGTTCTACTTTTTTTACACAGAGTATCAGATTTTATAGATTCTGCAGCATCTGGAGAAACATCATTTGTAAGATTGTGAACAGTAGGTTTCTGGAACTGAAGGTATTAAATCCGAGCCAGCTGGTTTGGGACCTAAAGTATTAGAAGGTATCAAATGAGAATCAGCTGGTTAAAAATCTTTAATATTAGAATGTATCAGTCGAGAATCATTGTATTTAACAACTGTATTTTCATTTGTGTTATTTTCTGTACCCCTTTCTTCAACTATTTGTATCCTTACCCAAAGTTACCTTTGATCTTTTGTTAGTTATTTGATCAACAAGTCTTTTCCAGATATTTCAACCAACTTGAATTTTATAATGCAACTTGCCCTGTTTCCCTATAATGAGACCAAATTTCCACTTGGTTTTTGCAGTCCTTTTTTTTATTATTATTATTAAAATTATGGTTTCAATTAGGACAAAAAATATCGCAAAAGTAGTAAAAAATTGGTTATCAGTACAATTAACGTTTCTATTCTATAGTTTGGTGAGAAATTAAAAAAAAATTTCACGGTTTGTGCTTTAAGTAATTCCAAGTTGTGGTAAGTATACAATTTTTTTTGTGAAAAAATGAATGACATTTAAGATTAAGTATTATTATATTTTCTGAATAATCCTAATTTTTTATATGTACATAATAGGCATAATGCAATTTCATCATACAGTAGCATTTCTTACGTATTAATATTCCTTAATATTTTCTTTACCGAAGACGCTAATTTTTTCATTTTATTTCAAAATCGCTAGAAATAATTCTGCACAAGCTGTTTATTATATTTATACAATCATATATTAATGCTTACCGTACTAAGATCTACTAAATTACCGAATAAAATAGGCAATTTACCAAATATATTCTGTGATTAAGTAAATGACAGCCAGGATAATGATGTTTCCTGAATTATCCTAAATCTCTATGATACATCAGACAATTATAATCAAACTTCATCCTACAAATTATTCCCGTATTAACATTTCTGACTATTCCCATTTCTGTGTAAGCTTTTTTTTATTATTATTACTTTATTTAAAAATTACTACAAGACAATTAATATATTTATATATTTATCTTCTGCTAGTTCTGATAATACCTATTTATTTACTTTTTTCTCAAACTTTTGCATTTTTATGTGTAAATCTAGGAGGTAAGAATAAAATCTTAAATGTAAATTCTTAAAGATTTGAACATTAATTTAACGTCACTGCGAACTTAGATTAAATTAGATTAGACCAAATGAATATAATTTATTGTATAAGATGGGTGTAAATATTTAATAGCCAATATATTTAATTTTAAACAAAATTTATTTTAGTTTGAATATTTTTAAATGCATGAGTGTATTATTTGTAAGACCTTTCTAAGAATTATAAAAAATAATATAAGAATATGCTTGAAAATTTATATTAGAGTATCAAGTAGAAACAAATATTTATATGCTGCAAAGTATGCTTGCTTTTATTTTAATATCAAATCAATTCGAATAATCGGCAATCAAACTATTATTTTTTATTAAGAGCAAAATCAATTCGAGTAATCGGCAAATAAATTGTTATTTTTATTAAATACTATAAGGTAATTCGTCAAAATTTACAGTATGAATATCACTGTAAAAAAAAAAAAAAAAAAACGAACTGAAAAACGTAAATTCTATTGACTATTATGTACTATCTATGTACTATTTCCGTATTTTAACGGTAATTTTTTCACACAAATTACAGAAAAAATTTCCGTTTTTCTCGAATTTACAGGGGATATTTTCCATTAAAATGCGGAAATAGTACTGGTGTCTCGATTGCTAGTACAATTTCCGTTTTTTAGTCCGTTTATGCTTGAGAAACACGCCTGAATCTATCTGGTATAGATGAACCATTAATAGAAGGTTTTGTATTATCACACATGATGCCATGATAAACTTGCTAGTAACCACTCTGTCGCTTAAATTAATATCCGAAATTTCTACAGCATTTTATCGATGATTCTATGATTATCATACATATGAATCATCACACTAAACCCTTTAAAACGGGGTGATATATTATATATACTAATTAATTGTAATGCCAACCTGCCAAATGACACTCAGAATTCTTCAGTAAAATTTAGCGGCTATAATGTATGTGTAGAAGATAATTTATTTCCAAATCAATTTCTTCATGAATTCCAATGACATGCAACAATTTCAACATTTTAGCAACAGAATTACTTTGCCCATAAAAGGTAACAAGACAAAGGACATTACGGAGATTTTTAAATGTCACCCCTAGACAGTGTTTTGAAATAATTCCTGCGCATATTTTTTTCTCCGAATCTTTTTTAAAGTCTGAAGAACGTTACTTAATTTATTTTTCAAAACATTATAGGTTCATTACGAAATCAAGAAAAATTTACTTGAATTATGAATTACCGGATGCAATAAACTGACATAAAATTAGAGAAATTACTATTTTTATTAATTCCTGATACAAAATTTCCTTACATGCGTTCATGCGTATAAAATTTCAAATTTTATGTTCTCAAAAAATTTAGGATGTATAAAATCATAGTGAATTTGATTTTAGCATCACTTGTTTTCTGACATTTCATGTAATTTTGGTCTCATTAAAACAATATTTCGCACAAAATATAGTTTAAACATTAGGCATGATTATATTAAAATCAATAGGTAAAAACTGCGACATAAAATACAGTAATACCTCGACTTAAGTCAGCAATTCGTTCCAAGACTAGCGACGTAAGTCAAAAATGACTTAAGTCAGGGTGCATTTAGATCAGCAAAAAAGGATAAGTAATAAAAATTCTCCAAAATCTATTAAACATATTCTATTGCATTTAGGTATTATCATTTAAAATAAAAAAATGTGTTTGCAATACAAGAATTTGGAATAAATCAGTAAGTTGTTAATTTAGAATTTATTGTTCTTCTAGTTGCCCCGTTCGAGTCTTTGAGGATGTGAAAAAAAAAATTTGCAATGAAGATTGAGCCGACAAATTTTTTCTTTTGTTACTTTTAGAAGCTCTTTGTAAAAATAGAGTAATTTTTCTAAGCTTTTCAAAATGACTTTTTTTATTCGTTTGTTTCTATCACTTGACAGTCGTTGGAAAGTTCACTTTTATGGAACCAAAAATCTTCAAAACAGTTCAAAGTGCGTCTTAATTAAGGGATTTTTTTTTCAGGCCAGACGACGTAAATGCGGGATGACGTAAGTCGGGGTACTACAGCATTTTAAAATGCGATTTATTCCAAGCAAAAACTATTGTAACTACAGGAACCCTTTTTTTCAATTCCTACTATTAGTTCACACTCTCCCTATATATATCTTGTTCAAATTTTCAATCGTTAATAAAATACTTATTATTCATCCAATCAAGTTCAAATAAATTTTTTTAAACTTGTAGTGGATGACACTTGATGTTAATACCGTTTTTTCAAATACTAATTCATTAATTAAATTTAATTAATTAATTTTCAAATTAAATTCTTACTATTAGTTCACACTCTCCCTATATATATCTTGTTCAAATTTTCAATCGTTAATAAAATACTTATTATTCATCTAATCCAGTTCAAATAATTTTTTTAAACTTGTAGTGGATGACACTTGATGTTAATACAGTTTTTTCAAATATTAATTCATTAATTAAATTTAATTAATTTTCAATAATCAATTCCGTACTCGATTGTTGACCGAAAGAGCCCTTTTCTTGATCAAGGCATTTTAAGAGCCACTCAAGCAGTCATTGAAGAATGGCAGAAAAAATTTATCTTATTGACCTAAATAGGAATTGATTTAATTTTTTTTTATGTTACTTGTTTAGAACTTAACTCTCTAGTATAAATAAGATATTTAAAATTTGCTTACTTTAAAAAAGCATAGTTTTATTAAAATAATTTCAAAGAAAATTTTCTCCTATAAATAACGCGAATCTCTCTGATCCATTCACGAACTTATCTTCTTTAATATTTGCCTTGAAACTGTATATATTTACAGTTGCAATTGAACAGCATTCTCTCTTTTCTTATACATTTGATGCATCTTGAGTTATAAGCAATTGCTACATACGACCACCATTCCGTCATTAAATGGTATTCCGAAAAATAGGTTCAAAACTCAAACTGTGATGTCATTTTCTGAAGATTAATTACATGCATAAGGAAAAAAAGAACGCTATTTTATTTCTTAGAACTGATATTACTGAATACACAAACCGTTTGCTTTTGACATTTGAACGCAAATTTTATGACTGAACTTGCAAAAATTATTTCGTGAATGTCAGAAAGTAGCGAGTTTAGATTTGAGAACATTTTTACAACACATACTCGCAAATCTTAAATTTATTATTTTTTTAATTATCGATTACTACAGTGCTTTTTGAATTAAACGCGATTAGCCTTAAATGGTTTAGCTATTTTAGTTAAATTTAAATCAATAAAATTCGAAATATTCTATTTTCGAAGTATTTAAAGTTTATTTATCAATTATTGTTTAATTCAATATATTATCATTTAAACCACTAAAGTTAAGCATTTTAAAACTTAACTATTTAACTAAAATATGCATTTTCATTTAAATAGTTAAAAATTCAATGTATTTTAATGAGAAATATTAAACTAATTTTTTAATCGATAACAATCTAGTGTCATGTATTCTAAAATAATCTTGAAATATTGTCTTAAAAAAACAAAAAATCCCAAACATTTTTATCACCGGATATTCCAAGAATTAAAACGTCTAGCTAGCTACCTTTATCAAGCTGTTAAAACGAACTGTTGAAAATTTAGTCGAAAAATATTGTAATTTGTTGAATTATTGCAAGTGGTAAGGAAAAGGGGGGTTTAAATAATAAGAAAGTACATTTTTCAGTTAAATATTTATACACTATTATGCATATTTATACGCTAGTAATAACAATTTACATTTTTTTTTTTCAAAATTAAAATTTTTTAGAGTACATTTTGCACAAACATGTTTTCTACAGTTGACACAGACCTTTGTGGTTTTATTTTTATTACAAGAAATGATGTAACAACATTTTCATCTATAATTCTCAGCCCCATCAATCAATAGCAGTTCATTCAGTTTTTCTAGTCCATATGAATCTTCATATCCAATAGAAAGTTCTTCTTTTAAATCAAATTTAAAAAATTCATTTTTGTAATATTTGTTTCAATCATTTCTTTACATAACATCTAAACATAATTTCCAGTTATACGGATAATGTTAAAATACAAAATTATAACCTTTAGCACTATTAACACAAAACATGCAAAATAACCGTTTTGTACACAAACGTGCATCACATACATAACTCAGAAAAATGGGTCAGTAAATGTAATCCTTTACAGGGTAAAGTGCCCATATTTCGTCCCCCCCCCCCCCCACCCAGTAACTTTTAGGCCCTAAATGTTGTAATTTTCAGTGAAAATCTGCCAAATTTGGATTTCACATAGACTAACTACCCACGCACATAGAAAGGTAAGCAAATATCGTACAAAAAATTTCATCAATGCGAAAGATTGTTTTTTCAAGAGTATCTAAAAAATGCAAAAGAAAAAAATGGTCTTAATTTCGTCTCCCCCAAAAACTCAAATACGGCGAGGCTTAACTTATAACTAAAAGAAAATTTATTTCGAAATGATCAAGTAATTTAATTTACATTAAATTAAGGCACAAAGAAATGTACTAATTATCAGTGGAAGAATAACATAACGAAACATTAGCCATCCAAACATGAGGAAAAAATTGTCATCAAAAAGTATTCCTAATTTCGTCCCCGGGACGAAAATAAGAACTGCAAGGGCGGCGAAATTGGGACCACGCTACTTCCCAATATGACGGAGCTTCAGTTCCCGTAAAATGAACAGAGCGTCCTAAAACTCACTGTATGCTACAGTCAGCATCTTACCTACATAAAATACATGCAATGAATAAGAAATAAAGACAGTACAGTAAATAACGTTCTACAAACGACGTAATAAGAACTTAGGCTTCTAAAAATAGGAAATTCGGCGTCTTTAATTTATGTATGCGTTTTGGCGAACGAAACTTTCAATACTGACTTTTTTTACTTAGGTAAGGTTTTTTAACACCAACTCTTCAATAAAGTTCTACGTCACGTAAGCGTCTTGACACGGTAGACCGACTTATTTCAGCAATATTTTAACACCGTAAATCGCGGGGAATTGCAGCGACATTATTATGGGGGCCATCAACTGCTTCTCTCTTGATAATTCTGTCCACGAGAATAGTCGTTTTCCGGGGTCTCCCGGACCGTGGCAAATCCCGAAGGCCATGGCTATCTTTATATTTTTTTTAAATATCGTTGACAGTAACTTTTCCGATTGATAACTTTGCCGCAATCTCACTAGAGGATTGGTCCTTTAGCGACAAACAAATCACTCGTTTACGGACAATAATAATTAAACTTTTCATTTTTGAATTTCAGCTACGTTATTCACGTTAATTAATTAACAAACACAGCCGAAAAAATACTTTACCGATAACAAAAACTAACGAATGTCGAATGGCCGGAAACTTTTGACCACGCGAATTTCGAATTCTTCCTGTTTTCATCAAGTATTTTCAGTATCCAATCAAAATGATCACGTGGTCAGAGGTAATTTGCTTATTCCTAACTTTTGGAGTAATTGTGCTTCTTCTTTGATGAAACGTTCTGGCAAACAAATCAAAGAAACTAACTAGCTGGAAACTTTTGACCGCCACTGTATGTCAATTTCAAATATTTAATCCCCTAATAACTTTTCCCATTTAGTAATTCTTGAATTAGATTGAATAACTAAATATATTTACGATCTTATTTACGATCTTACATAAGAACACGAAAAAGAACTTGGTTTAAAATCCTTAAAAGAAAACTTTCCCTTTTTCATTATAACCTCTATCTAGAAATAGATTTGATAGTAAAGAAACTTGTAAAAATAGTACTGATCAATAAAAAATGATTGACTGCATAGTGCTAGCATGAAATGCGTGACGATGCCGTTTGCACGGAGCGAAGTTGATATTTCGGAAGTATATTGTGTCAAGAAAATGAAAGAGAAAAAGAAAGCAAGGCGCAGTACGTGCAAAAATAGAATGCGTTATGATTTTCTGTATTAAGTCCTGTTTTTGTTTTTCGTAATAGGATTGACTCGGTGTATATTTCATTATGAGTAATTCAGAATATCAATGGCCGAAAAGGATAAAATCGTTCATTCATAGATTAAATCGTATACTCCATGTTATTAACTTACTATTTCAGGATAAGTAAGGTTAAACAATACTTTTGGAAGTCTAAATGCAGGCCGCCGCCATTCACAGAACAGATAGTGCACGGTCATTCCTCTTACCTCAACACTGAATGGTAGCAGATCTGATCACGGAAGATCCCGCCTGAAATTTTTTAAAGCAAAATTCAAAAAGTTTAACCCTCAAGTGAATCACCATCACGGCTTCCTGATTCAGGAGCACATGGGTATGCCATACCCATGTGTCTTTAATCATTAATATTTTATGATTAAATTATCCGATGTAAAAGATTTTTTTAAATCCAAACCTTAGACAGTGTAATAAAAGATTATGTTTACAGAATGATATAAAAACAAGAATATCCTTAATATAATAGCAAAACAAAACAAAAGTTCTTAAAAAATTGTCAAAATATGGTGTTTTATTCAAACTATCATATCTTGGCGAAATTAATAGATAAAAACTATCTGCCAACGGCGTTTAAAAGGGAATTTAATATACTTACTTTTAAATACTTATTAGGTCATTTAGCTATAATTTTAAAAATATACGTATTTGGTTAGGTAAATTTCGGTGGTTTTAAAATAATAATGCTTAATTAACCATATGAAGTCATTAATTTTTTATTAATATAAATACTTATAAATGAAAGAAGCGAGTAAATAAATATTAAGAGAGTTAAAAAAAATATTTTAATAAAAATACTATAGAAAATGTGATATTTACGATTTACTTACTACAAACTGTGTAGCAATCTGCAAAGTTTTAACTTACAAGGAGAGGGCTAACCTTGTTAATCACAGATTTTGATTATTTTAATATATGTTGTAGGGTAGAGACCCCTTAGTGTCAGGTTCAACGGATTTTATCCAACGCTCCTTTGTTCTTGAGAAACCGGGGGGTCCAATAATAGTACACAACTTAAATACTTACTTTGCAACCGCAATGATAGGTTGGTCGTAGCTCAGTTGGTATGGCGTTTGTCGGCTGATCTGCGGGCCCGGGTTCGATGCCTGAATACGCTACGTTTGTTTGTTTTTTTCATTTTTTAGTTTTGTAAATATATTTGTAAGTATAATTAATAATCTCATTGTCAAATAAAATTTATAATATTGTATATCAATTATAATTTTAACCTATTAATTTTTTACTTTTAACTAAATAGTTGTATAAAACATCATAAAACTGTTAAATTTTTAAAAATCACTTTTAAAATGTATTTCATATATTCTTTATCGATGCAATGATATTGAGCAATTGTGTCAATTCGTGATTTTAAAGAAACATCATTTACGCATTGCTTTAACAGGATGTCAATGCGATAATACTATTATTCTGTTTTTAAAGTAACAAGCATAATTATATTAAAAATTAGCCTCAGAAATTAATTACAACCAATTTTTTGCATAGTAAAGATTTTTAAATTTGTAATACGTATGCTTGCGCTTTCAATTATTTTGCTTTCACCTTTATCTTCTTTCTGCTTTTATTTTTATTTTATTTGAATATTCTTTTATTTTATCATAACTAGATGGCACCACAACAGATTTTGTCACGATTTTGGAATTTTTATCATTCAATAATAGATTCAATTTCTTTTTAAACCTCTGTAAAGGATGAGCAATAATAGTTTTTTTTAAAAATGATAAATTTAAGTTTGTTAAAATTATAATTAATGTATGATATTAAAATTTGTAATTGAAATCATTAAATTATAAATAAAAGTATATTTATAAAACAAAAAATGAGAAAAACAAATGTAGCGCGTTCGGGTACCGAACGTGGGCCCGCAGATCAGCCAGCAAACGCCGTACCAACTGAGCTACGACGAACCTATCATTGCGGTTGCAATGTAAGTATTTAAGTTGTGTACTATTATTAGACCCCTCCCCCCGGTTTCTCAAGAACTAAGGAGCGTTGGATAAAATCCGTTGAACCTGACACTAAGGGTCTCTACCCTACAACATATATTAAAATAATCAAAATCTGTGATTAACAAGGTTGGCCCTCTCCTTGTTAGATTTTTAACCCGGGAGGACGCGCCGGACCTGAGAGACCCGGAGTGCGTACGGTTTTTACAATTGTCACCACTATCTTTTTTAAAGTAATCTTCAACTTCTTTTATCGCAAAATTGTCTCCGATTAAATAAGGTGACGATTATTCTTCGTATTTATTGGTGACAAAGTAAAAACCATTCATACTCTGGGTAAACGCACGTTCTCCCAGGTTAAAGTAACATATACTAGTAAATCTGCAGATCAAGAGCCTCAACGTCATCTCTGCAACTCATTGTTTTTATCAAACTTTGCGTAATATTAATCTTTCTACAAAAACAAAATTTAAACTATTTAAATTACACAAACATTTAAAAAAGGAAAAAAATATTTCGATGGTTTCAGACATTAAAAGCGTTAAATTAAACACGTTGTTATGTAAGGATATTCTGAAATTCTCACGAGCTACTTATTCTAGTAATTTTTATATAATAAAGCAAATTTCTTCAGGGGGGCTCTGCCCCCCTGAACCCCCCGTTGTGTAATTTAT
Source organism: Maratus speciosus (assembly GCA_963932465.1). NCBI lineage: Eukaryota > Metazoa > Arthropoda > Arachnida > Araneae > Salticidae > Maratus > Maratus speciosus. Next base: position 169,254,455 of record OZ010791.1, read on the forward strand.
TTTGCATTTGTAATTTTCTACTGATTGAGTTAATGATTACCCTATATCTTAGATTTCTTTTTACACTGCGATTTATAAGGATAAGCAATAATTCGGTCAAGCATTTTACGTTATCCTAATATCCATACAGCAGTATTTACTTGCCTGCTAACCACAAATACCTGTATCTAATGGATAAAGAACTTTTGGAAATGTAAACTGAAACATCTAATTTAGAAATCTAATACCTTTATAAATTTTGTTTATAAAAAAAATAATTTTGATTACCATTCTGCAATATTTATATCTAAGATCTAATCTAAATATCAAAAAATGTACTCGATAGCATTAACTTACTAAAATCACCCTAAAGTAGGGGGGCTTCTAAACCTAACAGTTAATAATTCATCATCGTTAAATAGATAAACATGATTTGGCGCCTTTAAGTATTTTTTGTGATTTTCTTTTAATAGTATCTACATTTAATTTAAAATCGTGATGTTACAAATACCGTTGAAATTTGACGCAAACCTATGTTCAGGTCAAATTACGAAAGGTTAACTAACATTTCATTTCCCTTAGCCGGACTTTCTGTTTCATTTTTCGTAATAAGGATTATTTTAATAATTTAATTTATTTTACACTCTACAAGCTGTTACACGGACGTTGTTCACGTAGCATTAAAATAGAGATAAATGCATTAAGTAAAACATTTCACTCCCGACCAGACATACCAAGTCTCAAGCTTTTTGCACATCACTATTATCTTAGAGAAAATGTTCTTTTAAATCGCGCAAATGTTTCAATTAAATAAAGTAACATTTTCTGTATTAAAATACTGGTACCCAGAGCGCCGGAGGCTTGGCAGCTCTGCTCCTCTTAATAAAAACATATATGATTAACCAACACTTTATCACATTTTATAGGAGACAATACGGAATTTCTTATTTGTATGGCCTTACATATATCTCAGTCATAAAAATGTAAAATTTTGTGCCAATTAATGCACGCAATTGCGAAAATGAAATCGCAAAGAATGAGAAAAGGAAGGCCAAGTAAAATCGTGTAAATCGAGGAATCTTTCTTCGTAGTGCTGGGAAAATACTGCTACAAAAACTATTTTAGGTGGTATTTGGTGTGAAATGTTTATATGTATTCATTCCTGTCCTATATATCCTTTTTTTTTATTTTTTATTTGCTTATTCCATTTTTCTTTTGCACGTGAAAATCTTACAAATTAAAATTAACTCTTTGGGAGAAATTGTTATTCATTTTTTTTTTTGGCAACAATAAAGTTTATAAAATTTAACAGAATAATGTCAGTTTATTCTGTATGAAAATAACGAACTTTTTCATTTATAATCAAATAGTTGAATAAATAAATGAAAATATTATTCTATATAGTATATAAATACTATTTTCATTTCTGCGTTTAAATAAATCTATATGCAAATATCTATACAAAGGCATTCATTAATTCATTCCTTTTGCTTTGATTTGACTTCAAAAAACCATACATACTTTCACATTTATGATATTTTTAGATGAGATGCTGTTGCTACGCAACGGTTAAAAGAAAAAATGAAATATAAGTAAATTCATAAAATAAAATGTTTTATATAATTCGAACACATGTATAAAATTCTATCATAAGTTATACACCTAATTTAAAAGCTCTGACAAATGTTTTGACAAAATTGCAAACTAATAAGAATAATTTAATACTCTTATTTAAAAATTTCAGCATCCAAAATTTACCATTTAAATCTATTATTCATATGAGCGATTTCTTTCAACAAATGAAAATTTGAAAATCGTCTGACTTCCCATAGAAAAGCATTATATCACAAAATAAAATGTTCTGTATATTCCGAACGAATGAACCAAATTTAACCCAAAACTATACAGCTAAATCCGGGGAGCTCATCAACATGCCCAGGGAATTTCAAGCCGATCGGATGCTTTTTGCGGCAGTTATCGCGGAACAGACAGACAGACTAACAGACAGACAGACTAACGGAAACCAAAACTTTTCGTGTCTCCACAGTAAGCCTTCACTGACGTTTCGGCAACTAGAAATAAACAATAAAATGAAACGAAACTAGTAAATCTGCAGATCAGGAGCCTCAACGTCATCTTTGCAAGTCATTGTTTTTTAACACTCATTGCATAATATTCAACTTCCTACAAATCGCTTTTTAAAGTTTTCAAATTACATAAATATTTATGAGCATACAAGATACTTCGTAAAGTTTCAGAAATTAAAAGTGTTAAACAAGTGGTTGTACATTGATGTTCTGAAAGTCTGATGAGCTACTTATTCTGGTAACTTTTTAAATCAAAAATTGCATTTCTTCAGGGGGGCTCTGCCCCCCTGAACCCCCCGTAGTCTATTTAAATTTAGATTCGTAATTTTTTATTGATTGTGCGGATGGTTATAGTATATCTTAGATTTTTTTTACGCTGTGATTTATAAGGATAAATATAAGTTTTTTATAAATTAATAAAATTTAAATTTAAAATAAAATATTCATGTTAACCGTACACAGACAATAAATCTTGAAGTGACGCCAAAAATGTAACCCTAAAATCCGCTACATTCGGCACAACACAACGACGTGCTAAAAAAAAAAAAAAAAAAAAACAAAAAAAAAACGAATGAAGTCAAAGAATTTGGTCCCTGTTCCACGTGCTTGTTTTGTTTGGGCCGAATGAGGGCATTTAAATCTGAGCGATAACGCACATCGTATTGCAAACTGTTTTTACGGCATACTGCATCTCCATCTATCTCTTTCCTCCGTGAATAATAGTTAATTTTATTTTACCGAAGATCTTTTTATTCCAGCATCTTTGTTTTCGATAAATGACGTCTAATTCACCTGCTATGCGTACTTACTCAAAACTTTTCATCTTGTTATATTAAGAAATACTCTAGAATTTTCTTTTTCTTTTTAATATGCCGCCATATTAATTTTTCTATTCTTAATTTTATTTTCCATTTTCCTGTTTCACGACAAAACATTTCAATTGAAAATTGTTTAAAAGAAAATATTATTCCGGGTTTTGATTTTCTTGGCAACAATGAAAGAAATATTGGTAAATGTTATGGGAAAATGTTACGTTATTCTCTATGAAAATAATGAACTTTTGTATTTTTAAGCAAAATATTCCATAAAATAAATAAAATAAATGAAATATTGCCTATTTTTATTTCTGGGCCAAAATCCTTCTCTATGCAAAGATACAAATGCATTAATTCATCTGTTTTGACGTTGGCTTTACTCAAGCATTATACACGCAATTATACTAATATTATTAGGACCAAATACGTTGCTAGGCAACAGAGAAAGAAAAGGAAAAAAAATGAAATATGCATTATGTCAATTTGATAAAACAAAATCCTTTATATTATTGGAAAACATGCATAAAATTCCCCCCAATATTATAAACCTAATTAAAAAAATCTCGCAAATATATTGACATAGTTTATTGGAATAATTTAATAATGTTATTTAAAAATTTCAGCATCAAAAATTTACCATTTAAATCCATTTTTCATATGAGCCATTTCTTTCAACAAATGAAAATCTGAAAATCGTCTGACTTGCCATTGAAAAGCATTATAGAGCAAAATAAAATGTTCCATATTTCCCGAACGAATGAAACAAATTTAACCAAAAACTATACAGCTACGTCCGGGTACCTCATCAACATGCCCAGTGAATTTCAAGCCGATCGGATGTTTTTTGTGGCAGTTATCGCGGAACAGACAGACAGACTAACAGAAACCAAAACTTTTCGTGTCTCCACAGTAAGCCTTCACTGACGTTTCGGTAACTAGTAAATCTTCAGATCAGGAGCCTCAACGTCATCTTTACAAGTCATTGTTTTTTAACACTCATTGCATAATATTCAACTTCCTACAAATCGCTTTTTAAAGTTTTCAAATTACATAAATATTTATGAGCATACAAGATACTTCGTAAAGTTTCAGAAATTAAAAGTGTTAAACAAGTGGTTGTACGTTGATGTTCAGAAATTCTGATGAGCTACTTATTCTGGTAACTTTTTTAATCAAAAATTGCATTTCTTCAGGGGGGCTATGCCCCCCCCTGAACCCCCCGTAGTCTATTTAAATTTACATTCGTAATTTTTTATTGATTGTGCGGATGGTTATAGTATATCTTAGATTTTTTTACGCTGTGATTTATAAGGATAAGCATAAGTTTTTTATAAATTAATAAAATTTAAATTTAAAATAAAATATTCATGTTAACCGTACACAGACAATAAATCTTGAAGTGACACCAAAAATGTAACCCTAAAATCCGCTACATTCGGCACAACACAACGACGTGCTTAAAAAAAAAAAAAAAACAGATGAAGTCAAAGAATTTGGTCCCTGTTCCACATGCTTGTTTTGTTTGGGCCGAATGAGGGCATTTAAATCTGAGCGATAACGCACATCGTATTGCAAACTGTTTTTACGGCATACTGCATCTCCATCTATCTCTTTCCTCCGTGAATAATAGTTAATTTTATTTTACCCAAGATATTTTTATTCCAGCATCTTTGTTTTCGATAAATGACGTCTAATTCACCTGCTATGCGTACTTACTCAAAACTTTTCATCTTGTTATATTAAGATATACTCGAGAGTTTTCTTTTTATTTTTAATATGCCGCCATATTAATTTTTCTATTCTTAATTTCATTTTTCATTTTCCTGTTTCACGACAAAACATTTCAATTGAAAATTTTTTAAAAGAAAATATTATTCCGGGTTTTGATTTTCTTGGCAACAATTAAAGAAATATTGGTAAATGTTATGGGAAAATGTTACGTTATTCTCTATGAAAATAATGAACTTTTGTGAATGAACTTTTGTGTTTGAATGAAGCAAAATATTTAAATAAAATAAATAAAATAAATGAAATATTGCCTATTTTTATTTCTGGGCTAAAATCCTTCTATATGCAAAGATACAAATGCATTAATTCATCTGTTTTGACGTTTGCTTTACTCAAGCATTATACACGCAATTATACTAATATTATTAGGACCAAATATGTTGCTAGGCAACAGAGAAAGAAAATGAAAAAAAAATGAAATATGCATTATGTCAATTTGATAAAACAAAATCCTTTATATTATTGGAAAACATGCATAAAATTCCCCCCAATATTATAAACCTAATTAAAAAAATCTCGCAAATATATTGACATAATTTATTGGAATAATTTAATAATGTTATTTAAAAATTTCAGCATCAAAAATTTACCATTTAAATCCATTTTTCATATGAGCCATTTCTTTCAACAAATGAAAATCTGAAAATCGTCTGACTTGCCATTGAAAAGCATTATAGAGTAAAATATAATGTTCCATATTTCCCTAACGAATGAACCAAATTTAACCAAAAACCATACAGCTACGTCCGGGTACCTCATCAACATGCCCAGTGAATTTCAAGCCGATCGGATGCTTTTTGCGGCAGTTATCGCGGAACAGACAGACAGACTAACAGACAGACAGACTAACAGAAACCAAAACTTTTCGTGTCTCCACAGTAAGCCTTCACTGACGTTTCGGCAATAATGATATTAAAAATCTGTCAGGATTATTTTAAAAAGTTATTTCAGCGGCCTGATGATATAAACAATTGAAAAAAAAACACATCACTTATGCAAAAAAATTTATTAAAATAAATTGACAAAATACTAACGTTACAACAGCGCTGGGTGGCGTATACCCGGAGACTAACTAGGTTTGTCTATATTTCAGATAGTATTAACATCTTAAGATGGCTATAGGGGTGGATCTGTAGTGCGGATAGTAGATTTTTTTTCGCCTACAGTGTTCCCCTCAACGTTACCATTTATGAGGGAGAAACAATTTAATTCACCCCTGAGTATCCTATACCCAGTGCAAAACGATTACCGGTGGGTCGTGGGATGCCAGCTTATTCATTGCTTTTTGGCAGTTTATTAAATAACGCAATTGTATAGAGGAAAAAATTAATAAGAATACTCACGCATTAGATTATAAGATTAATACTGTGACATGTCACATATTAAAGTACATGCTGTCAATATACAGGGACTCATGAAAGTATTGGGACACATTATTATCTCTGAAAGGTCATTTCTTGAAGTGCTCTTTTAACCCTTTATCTACTGACGGCACTTAGAAGTACCATTAAAATAACTTGTTATAAAATTCATTCAATGCATCGATTTGTTGCAATACAGTTTAGAATGAGTTATAGATACATTATTTTATCTTGTTCCAAAAGCATTATTGGTTACACAAAACCAAAATATTTTTTAAAGGGTGATTTATTTTGCCTTTGCATCTTTTCAGCTTTCTTGGCGTTGGGGGTATTTTTCAATTCGAAAATATTTCTATATTTCTATTGTAGGAACATTATATTTGTGCATTTCTGAATTCTACAAAACACTAAGAAAAATATTTAAAATAAAATATTTGAGTGGGGTTATAAATATTTCACAAAATCCCTATAAATTCAAATTTAATTAAACATTCTAAATCCTTCAATGCTTCTAAAATCCGTCTATAATTTATTAAATGATTATGTAAATCTTCTAATGTAGAGTAAACAAATCACAAAAAATGCTTCAGAAGATAAAATTTTCACGAATTCATAATTCAGTGCATAAAGAGTTAAATACTTTTATGCAATTTTCAGCTGTATTAAGTTTTAGTACGCTAATGTGGTGCATATGTGACCTATAATTCTAATGCACAGAGCCTCCAAAAATATTCAAATTTATCTCCGTTATTACTTGATGATTTTTTCAGTGATATTATACTTTTTTAAATTGAATGAAATTTTATTTTCATAGAATGTTAAAAATGATTTTCCTTCTCATGCAACAATGTTGCTATGAAGTATTTTTACAGGTGTTTATCAATATCGAGTATAATTTAATATCCGATATAGAGGTAAATATTAGTCAAGAACTTGCCGGCAAAGTTCGATGTCAAACAACTATAGAAGATTTCAGAAATAAAGCACATCTACTTCCTACAGAGATGATTTCTTTAGAATGCTTCAGATTATCTGCGATAACGTTGTGAGATTTTCTCACAAGAGTAAAAGTATAAATGGCATTGCTCTATAGTCAAAAAATTAGGAAAGGGATTCTTTCCTGCTACACAAGACTTCACCGGTTGCGGCGCCAAAATCCGGACAAAATTCAACTTGAATTTCCGGCCGTGCAGTATTATTTGGCGAGATAGCGATTGGCGCCCAAATAGCTTCACGCATGTACTAAACAGTCATAAACTCGAAACAGTCGCGATGTTGAAAGCAAGTGCGGAATATAACCGCATATATAAGAGCCGCGATTATAAAAAGTGTTCGTGCTGGGCGCTCAGCGACAGAAGTCATTCGATTTTTCGGGTATCCAAGACCGACTGTGTATGATGTCGTAGCAAAGTATAATGAGTCGGAAAAGACCAACGAGGGTTTTGCGCCATTTTGCAACGAAGGTTTGGTTATCGGAGAACGTCGACATGTTTTGGGCCAAAGAATTCTGACCTCCCAACAGCCCAGATTTAAATCCTTTGGACTTCGATGTATGGAAAACGTTATTAACAAATCCAGACATCAAAGCGTTGCCTCATTGAGAGCCGCTATTGAAGCGGCATTCGCGGATATATACCGTCGCGCTGGCCGCTCAGCGACAGAAGTCATTCGATTCTTAGGGTACACAAGATCGACTGTGTTCGATGTCGTAGCAAAGTATAACGAGTCAGAGAACGCCGACGAAGGTTTTGAGTCGTTTTGCAACAAAAGTTTGGTTGTCAGACAACGTCGACATGTTTTGGTCCAAAGAATTCTGGCCTCCCAACAGCCCTGATTTAAATCCTTTGGACGTTTATGTATGGAGTGATTGAAAGTGTTACGAACAAGACCAAACATACAAACGTTGCCTCATTGAGAGCCGTTATTGAAGCGGCATTCGTCGATATGGACCGTCCCGCATTACAATAGGCCTGCGAATGTTTCAGACCCAGACTGAAGGTAGTCATTCAAGCAGGGGGAGGATATATTGAGTAAATATGTTCTCTATGGCCTTAGAAACAATTAAGTACAAAAGAAAATTTACACTTTTCCGTTTTTGCAATAAAAAATGTTTGAAAACAATATTTCATTTGTCCGGATTTTGGCACCGCACCCGGTATACACTTTATAAAGTTACCGCACTGTAAAAAAATTATGTAAGTTACTCCATAAAATTGGTGGCAGCATTATTGCCTACATTTTACTGAGTAATTTAACCGATATAACTGGTGTTACGTTACACTAATGTGTAATATTGCACCAGTTATATCAGTTTAAATTACATCATTATTCAAGTAAAATTAGTCCATAAATTTGAAGGCAGCATGTTGCCACCAATTTTGTGGAGTAATGTTACATATTATTTTTACAGTGCGCTGTTGCTAGCAAACTGCCTGCAAATTTAGAAACTAAGTCTTATGTCTCTGCGATATCTCGCATTCTGCTTATTATATTATACTCTTTGTTTTCACTTTGTGAGAAGAATTGTGAACAGTTAGATACAATCCTAGTAAAGCACGTTCATTGATTTCAAACATTTTTTTTCTATTTTATTTAGAAATATATATCGTTTCTCCGTATCAGAAAATGAAGATTCCATAATAATTATCTCGTAATGTTGGAAAAGTATTTCATAAGGTATGCGCGACGCATGATTTTCTTTTATCTAATGAAAAGGAAACCTCGTGAACTTAATTTAAATTTGTTGTTGTTTTTGTACTGTAACTGCCAAATTTTGTCGCCTATGAAAAAGTCTCTTTACGTATATTTTTCTCAAGGCTTCACATTAACGCATAACTGTCAGTATTCCAGTTTTTTAATGAAGTCAATTAAACATATTTTGAAATAGAAAATTTATCTAATAAAATATGTACATTTCCACGTGGTACTTATTTTATTTCGTATATTAAGTAAAGTTTGTAGTTCAAAATATGTTTATTTAACTTTAGGAAAACGGAAAATTGGCAGCTATTTTAATGAATTATAGCATAATTCATGCCATTAAAGTTTGCAATAAATGTATTCAGATAAATGTAAAAATAAGGCTCGGTAAAATTTATGAGAGATAAAAACTATCATACGTTTTAATAATAAAAACATAAATATTATTATCCTTTATTAGACAAAATTTAACAAATGAATTTTTTCTGTCATGTATAAAACCACAAATAAAAAAAAACTTTTGAAGGATGAAAAACATTGCTTTAATTCGGAATTCTCTTACGCTTTTCGCGGATTATTATCTAGCATTATCGTAGTCTTTCAGAAAGATAAAATAAAGATCACGTCTTCAAAAAAGTTGACAAAGCTTCGGCAAAGATAAAATTATTTTCAGGATAAGCGGATGTACATTCGGCAGCTTGAAAGACATTGTTATCTTTTCGAAATATCCTGCAAAAAGTAATAAATAATGATGTTAAAAACTGTCATTTGATAAAACCTATAAAATGAAATGAATTTTTTAAGGAAAAAATTAAGTTTTTATGTCAATTTTACATAAAAATAAATCAAAATATATTCTTTACCGCTAAGAAATGAGCTACAGAGATTATACATATTCCCCTAATTTATCATGTAATATTTCAGATATTTTTACTTAAGTAAATGTTTACATAAAATTTTACCTATTATATATATATATATATATATATATATATGCAAAAAGTTATATCGATAGAAAATCAATGTTTAAAAAATATTAATAAAGTTTAGGTACAAACAGACCATTTTTTAAATATTGTGCCTAAATTTTATTATTTAATTAATAAAGCTGACAAATGTGTGCAAAAAAAATGATAAGTAAGTGTTGTTATTTTAGGTAGATAGATGTTTCTGTCCATAATATTAACATATTATATATAAAATTTTATCTATTTCAAGTGATAGAACATATTTTGATAGTGTTAAATTATACAAATGAAATTCAAAAATTCGTTAATATAAAAGGTGATGATGATGAAATCAAATAAAATTAAATTTTCCTTCTATTTGTAGAAAAAAAATAGAAAAAAAAGCTCTTGTATGTAAACCAAAGATAGTTGATACACTGTAACTTTATTTTGTTTGAATGAACGTCAATAATCTCTAAATTTTTTGTCTAAGATGCCACCAAACAAGATCGTGTAATGTTTCAGTGTCATTTTAAATGTACAGTCGTGGAAAAAAAAAAGTAAACACCCCTACTAACTCCTCAACAAATTATCGTAGACAAAAATTTCTGGTACCGAACGATTGGAAATAAAGTCTTCTTTTAAATGACGTATATAAAATTTGCTTAGGGGGCCATCTACATATTAAAACGAACCCAAACCTCATTTTTTGCAATGGCAATACCCAATTTTAACGCGATATTTCAAATCTTCCGTTCAAACTATGCCCAGACACCAAATTTCAAGTAATTTGAATGATAAGTTTTTGAATTATAAACATTCAAAATTGAGTGCCTCTAATGTTAAATTACTTTTACATATTTTTATTTATAACTTCTGAAATTATGATCCTAATGCTCTAATTTTTTGTGTCGTAATAATACTAATATACCCAAACATAAATACGTTGGATTTGCAATTTTAATTTTCTGATATGAATTATGAATTAAAAATTAATATAAAAAAAATTATGAATTGCAACCTACAATTTAATTGATGGATTCAGATTTATTAAGACCTGCTTTATGAAAATCCAAAATTTCACATTTTTCTTCCAAGTAGTTTTCAAATTATGCTTAAAAAACGGCAAAATGATGGTTTAAGGGGCCGTCTATGATAGAAGTGACTAAATATTTTGAAATTTCTTATGTTACCCTGTAATCTAACAGGCTTAATTGGCTGCTTAAGGTACCTTGATCAAGAAGGGAGCTCTCTCGGTTAACAATCGGGTACCGAACTTCAATTTGGATACAGCCCTTAAATTACGCTCGTTTTAAAATAATTAATTTCTCGGAAACTTATGGTACGAATTGCATAAAAATTTGTTTTTAGAGTAATTGAAGGGTGTAGAGTTCATTTATGCTGTCAGAATTGTGTACTGCTATTGAAGAAAAAACAAAGTTATGGTTCGTTTTAATATGTAAATGGCCCCCTAAGCAAATTTTATATGCATCATTTAAAAGTAGACTTTATTTCCAATCGTTCGGTACCAGTAAGTTTCTTCTATGATAATTTGTTGAGGAGTTAGTAGGGGGTGTTTACTTTTTTTTTCACGACTGTACAAAATTTGTCACTTTTTAATCCAATTAACCCAGTATTATAATTAGGTTGCTATAGAGATAAATGTAAAACTTGTAAAGATGAAATTATAAAATCTGAAAGAGATATTAGCTGACATTCATAGATATTAATAAAATAAAATTCTTATATTATTACTTTTTTTTTTCGAAAAATTTTATGTAGTTTTTTTTTCGAATGTGATTTTTTTTCTTTTTTTTTTCATTTCAGTTAAAGATAAAATATTACATTCATTTTTCACGTAATATAAAATAATAAATATGCAAAAAAATGTATAAAAAATTCTTTTCCACATTGTTTTTCTAAATTATTTTTATATTTTCAAGTGTCAATGATAATCTTTTTTTCAAAGAAAAATTGTATTTATAATAATAGTTCATAAATTATAATTGCTGAAACATTCACCAATTTTTTGCGTTTACGTTGCTTCATTTTTAGCACCTTCCAACACAGTTGAAAAGTGTTTATGACTTCCGTTTCTCTGTCTTCCCGTGCATTAACTCGCGTAAAAATACTCGGATTACCATGTAATTGGTATATGTTATTGAAATTTACTATGGCATGTCCGATATCAGACTTGAAGTATATATCATTTGTAGTTCATTTATAGGGACACTCAAAAGAATTCCGTTATGTTGTGGTCTAAGGTGAAAAATAATTTGCAATGTACTTTACAATGACATTACATTATTTCAAAGAGATTGAGACTTGTATGCAGCATTCAGGTGCACTATATTTTGCTTACTGTAGAATATGGTGTGCATAGCAATTATCGTTCATTCACAGGGGCACACAAAAGAATTCGGCTGCAGTACTGTATACGAAAGAAAATTGCTACAAGAGCATTTTAATTTGTGGTATGCATTTTTAAATTTAACCAATGTTTTGTGTATTACTTAGTGTATATAAATTCTATAGATCATATATAGGGCTGCACAAAAGAATTCGAATACATTTCGTACGGAAATTGCTCAAGATGAATTTTCGACTGTGTTATGCGTTTCCTAAATTAACTAAATTTCAGCGTATATCTATGTATATGTGCAGATCTGTCCATCATATACAGAGCTTCACAAAATAATTCAAATAATTTTCTGACTAATTGTTGAAATTGGATTTTCATATATATTATGCGTTTTCCCTATTGCTTACTTATATATCATCCCTTACCTTATTAAATGGTGGAGTTTATTACGTTATTGTGTTGTTACGTATTATTTTGTTACACTGAAAGTGTTTCATAATATATGTTTGATTCATTATTTTTCTTTCTTGTTAATATTTTCCGTTGTCTAACGCCGAAAACCCTTGTTTGCTTATTTCCATCACAAGTCGCATATGGTAAAAACTTAAATTAGGGTTAATGGATTTATGAACACTGATCAAACTAAAAATATAACTTATTAACAGCTATTATTTATCAAAAGTGCCGCATCCACTAAACCCTTCATCTACCTAGCCCTGTACTTACAAAAGAAAAAATTTTATGGTGGTCGATTATAGAGTTCGATTAAGACTATTTTGGACCCAAAAGAGCTAAACAACTCGAGACTTCTAGGTTAAAGTAGAATCAAAACCATTACAAGCATTCAAACCTAAAGAGTCATCCCAACCTAGTATTTTCTAACTCTAGACAGCTTTATAACTACTACAGTTATTAGTGATGGGTTATAAAGAAGTCTAATAAACCTAATTCCGTGTAACTTAAATTGTACTATAATAATAAGCAACTGGCACTAGATTTGTCAAATATTCTATGTGTGAACTTTAACATATTTACTCAAGCGCTTTCTAGAGTTCAAAACTACAAATTAACGCTACCTTCCTTCCCTTTTTTATCATTAATTGCACCTTAACAAGATGCCCTATAATTCTCACATTTAAAAAATTTCGTAAAAATTAACATATTGTCGTAACTGAATACGATTTGAACTATAAGGCTTTTTTAAAAAGTCAGATATTTTGTGGCAGTAAAAAAAAGTTAAAATTTTCTTTGAAATATATTTTGCAATTAAGTTTTGAAATATTTTTTTGCAATTAATAATTAAGGATACCACGCCATGAAAAGAGGGCTGACAGAGTAGTGAATGAATTTGAAGGTAAAAAGGAAAACCCCCAGAATAAGCGCGGGAAAGTAAATTCTCGGAAGGAACAAAAATGGATGCTAAAAGAACAGTCTAAAAGAAAAAAGATCAGAAATGGAACATTTAATTTAAGAATACTAAAAACGTAATATTTAAGTAAATTAGACAAGTGAGACTTAAATTAAAGGAAATTTAACAGACTTAACGACAGAGATTATTTAAGAATAAGGATTTAGTGAATATAGAGTAGTAATTTAGAATAAGATGGGGAAATAGCGGAATTAGATCTAATAATGTAACATACATGATTTTGTTTTTATATTCTATTCGCACCAGTATATTTTAAAAGTATATTTTTTAGTAAATTTCTCTTGCTCATGTTGTCAAAGTGTAGGAAAAATGTTTCTTAAAAAAAAAAAAAGTGTTGCCGGCTGAATAAATTTGTGTAAGAGATGCCTGTGCTTGGGAGGAATACTTCGACCGCAAAGGGTTAAAACATATTTTTGAGATATCAGGTAAGTCACAAACTAAAATGAAAGTTAACATTTCCGGTTATACACTTTCTAAAACACATTTACTTTTGAAAGAAGTATTTGTGGAATTAAAAATCCTATCTCTTCTAAATGCTGCTAATACTACAACAAGACTACATTTTTATCATTTAAGTAAATCCGTATGAAAATAACTCCATTGCCTAGTGACTTTCCTCCGAGATAAGCAATCAATTGCACACCCTTTTCTTACATTCTTATAATAAAGCATTTTAGATCTGTCCCTAACTCTTTCCTTTGGTTTTTTTGCTGAAATGGAGGTCCTCGCCCTTGTGGTGTCGGGCTTTTTTCTCTTCTCAGGAGTTCTAGGCCATGGCAGGTTGCTGGAACCTCCTTCCAGATCTTCTATGTGGCGGTTTGGATACAATACCCCACCCAACTATGATGATAATGAGCTGTTTTGTGGTGGAATTTACGTGAGTATTTAGTTTTGTGAAGCGTCAGTTAACACACCTAATGTCAGAAAATTTGCAGTTTATTTTCTTACGAAGTAAATTAACGTTAACCTTCATCAAATATTCAAATAAATCATTGTTATTGTTAATAAAGCGTTGTTGTCGAATTGTAATATTAAAATATTTTGAAATTAATTAATAAAATATAAAAGGATTTACAATAGAGTCTCTATTTAACAAACCACTGTTCTGCGAATTCCTCTCTTTTCCTCGAAACCAAGAATATTTTACGTATCTCCTTGTAAAATAACCTCCAAACATTAATATTTTTTTAATGATATTACAGTATTCATTATATCAGAGTAATTTTAAGCATACATTGTTTATACACGTCCTCCAATTTAACTACTGAAACTAGTTGGATGTGCCAATCCCAAAACTTTCTTCTATCTCAAGTCAATATTTCATTTTAATTAGTTTAATTAGTATTTTTATTATAATTATGCATAACTTCATACACTTTTCGATAATACAATATTGAAAATTGCACAAAAATCGCTTTACAGCGCCCCTTCCGGCGGAATTTTTCCAAAGTCAGGGAGAACCTTCTTGCCATGGCCAAAAACGTACACAAAAAATTTGGTTCAATTCTATGCATAACTTCATACACTTTTCGGTGGTACAATATTCAAAATGCACAAAAATCGCTATTACTATCGTTATCGATGCATTACTTTATCTTGTTTTAAAAGCATTATTGGTTGCACAAAACAAAAATATTTTTAAAAGGATGATTTCTTTTGCCTTTGCATCTTTTCAACTTTCTTGGCGTCGGAGAGGGGGGTGGGTGGAATTTTTCAATTCAGAAATATTTCTATATTTCTATTGTAAGAACATTATATTTGTACATTTCCTAATTCTGCAAAATACCAAGAAAAATATTTAAATTAAAAGATTTGAGTGGGCTTTAAATATTACACAAAATCCTTATAAATTCAAATTTAATTGATCCTTCTAAATCCTTCAATCCTTCTAAAATCCTTCTAAAACTTATTAAATGATTATGTAAATCTTCTAATGTAGTTTCAAAAATTCACGAAGAATGGTTTAGAAGGTAAAATTTTCAGGAATTCATAATTCAGTACATAAAGGGTTAAAAAATAACGCTATCATCAAGACATCTAAAGATATATCCTCAATCCTTAAATAATTGACGTATAATGGTTGATTTAATAAGGGGTAGATCACCTTAAAGCTTTTTAAAAAGTAAAAAAAAAAAAAAAAAAAAAATGTCTATCATTTAAGAATAACATGTTAAATAACTTTTTTTTTTTTTTAATTATGACGATACACCAACTAGAACCTGTTTTATGATAAAATATGTGGAGTAATGATACTTACCCAAATTAACGTAGATTTGAAATTTAAAGTCAATTTCCTCAAAACAGGTATTTTTTAGCATTACTAGCGCGCATCATATTTTTAAAACTAAGTAACATAGAAACTAAATAGTTTTTATTATATTGTATTTTATATATCTTTATAACCTCTACCTATTTTTAAGTAAGTACCTATAACATTGTTAATTTTTATTGAAATTTTATCATAAATTTTGTATTTCATGGTTTAAGCCTTAAATGCGTGATTTTTTATATTGTTTCGGAAAAATGAAAAGGTTTATATGCGAACAGGTACGAACTCTGAAAGGTTTATTACACGGGAAAAATAATGAAAAAAAATCAGAAATACGTTTTTCATATAACACGTCACTCTTTTCTTCTGTTGCACATCTGCAATACAAGTAAAGACTACTGTCGTGTGGCTGTTTTACGCTACAATATTGCAAATTTGTAAATATTTTAATAAGTATGTTTCCAAATACTTTATTTTATATAATTATTTATTTTATAAAACTCAACCTTTAACCCTTTAATTTCCATGATAGAATACATTCTAGAAATTACGTAGTCCTGAGAATGCGACTTTACACCAGAAAGTTTCAATAGTTAATTTCGCTTTATTTAAATACGGAATGTCTGTTATTAATTAAAGCAAATATTGCTATTTTAATTTTCTGGTGCGAATTAGGTACATACGAATATTAAAATCTATTAAATTCAAAACACTATGCTTGCAAAGTTGCGCACTAAAGGGTTAATTGCCTGAAAAAATATTTTCATCTGTAAACCTGAATATTATTTTAGGTTGAAGTCCAGGTACAATATATTTAGAATATAATATATATGTAACGTTAAGTGGATATATTGTATATATATATTTTTTTTTATAATCCTGCGCGCAACGTTTGTATATTAAATCACTTTTTTGAAAATCCTTAGTTAATATGTTTTTATTAAACTAACTTCTAATTATTTTTCGTTAAAAGTATTTAAAGAAATAAACAAGGATTTGCACGATTTACTCAAAAAAAAAAAAAAAAATTATTTAATTTGAAGTAACATTTACAGATCCTAAAATGTTTTAATATTGTGTTAAAATCAAGCAATATCGAACTGCAGAAGGTGATCTACACCCTTAAAGTAGCTTTAGTTTCTGAACTTCATCAAGAAAATTTTCAAGTTAGAAAAATAACATTCAAAATACTGAAATAAAGACAAGGTAAATAAAAGTGTAGTGATTTTACTTCTACAGATAAAACACATAACTATTATGCTATGGTATGTGACCTTCGCTTTAGCGAGATTTCGGCTTCCTTATTGCTACGCTCATTAGTTTCGTAAATACATGACATTTTTAGAAAAATATAAACACAACAACAGCAATTTAGATTTAAATACACATCTTTTAAATTAGCTTTGTGTAGTCTTAGGAAATAATCATAAAAATATATAAATGAATGAAAATAACTCATTAACACGTTGAATGCCAAGTCTGTTTTGTCTGTCTTTCCTTTTAGGCCACGAAATAAGACTCCCGTAATAGAACCTACAAGTGTCAGTCACCGATGACTGACGCGGTCTAAACGGAAAGATCAATGTCAGTCACCGATGACTGACGCGGTCTAAACGGAAAGATCAGTGTCAGTCACCGATGACGGATGTGGTCTAAACGGAAAGATCAGTGTCAGTCACCGATGACTGACGCGGTCTAAACGGAAAGATCAGTGTCAGTCACCGGTGACTGACGTGGCATTCAACATGTTAAAATTGAAAATTAATTATGTAATTTAATAATTTATTCAGTCATTTCCTGTAATTTCTACCAAATGACGAGCAAAATTTCGCTCAGTGCGTTCACTGAATTCTTTTAACTAAATGCACAGCAATAAGAGAGACGATAAGGGTCCGTTTACACCATGGTTTCATTTGCAAGATTCATTTTATTACCCACGATATAAATTTGAAATCTATTTTCATTCTCATATATTAAAGCAAAATATAAAACTTGTACTAAAGAAAAAATAACAGAATTTTTGTAAAACGAAATGATGAAAAGAAACAGCCTCATTTCCTTACAAAATAAAACATAGTATTTGAAAATACAATTATTTTAACCATTCTGAAACTTAACTAATAATAAACTATTAAATTTAAAAAATCAAAAAACCCGACTGCGTAAAAAGCTAATTAATTATTTCTCATCAATGTGAAACTATTTTTTTTTAACTCCTACTATTAGCTCACACTCTCGCTATATGTATATATCTTGTTCAAATATTCAATCGTTAATAAAATACTTATTATTCATCCAATCAAGCTCAAATATTTTTTGTTAAACTTGTAGTAGATGACACTTGATGTTAATCCAGTTTTTTTTTTTCAAATATTAAGTCATAAATTAAATTAATTAATTTTCAATAATCGAGAGAGCCCTCTTCTTGATCAAGGTATTATGAGACCGAGAGAGCCCCCTTCTTGATCAAGGCATTTTAAGTGCTACTCAAGAAGAAAGAAGAATGGGAGAAAGAAAAAATTCTCTTATTGACCTAAGTAGGAATTGCCTTAAAATATTTTTTTTTATATTACTTGTTTATACCTATTTTACTTTACTTATTTTTTTATTTACTTGTATTGATGACTTTTAAGTTGTGTTTAATTGTTAGTTCCTATCTATAAACACTGTTTTGATGAGGTCTATAGATGTCTATGATGTTTAGAGTTGCAGTAAACCTAGAGATCCACAATACATACAAAACTTTCAGATCGTATAATATTTTAACGGAGCTTCAGACTGTAAAATAGTCAATGAAACCTAGTCTTCATTTTAAAAGACCTATCCAATGATATGCCACTCAATAGGGTGCGTAAATTTTTTTTCGTCTCTACCACCCTTTTGTATTTTACGGCCGCCATTTTGAATTTATAAAAACAAGCTTGTTTTAAAAATAAAAGCTTGTTTTCTAACTGAGCCCCTATTTAAGTTGAAGACTTGAAACTTTGCATGCTTGTAGCAGAACACTTTCGATCACACGAAAAATCATAAATTTTTCAAAAAGTCTTATATTATTTACCCCTTTGGGCTCTAACTTGTGTATTTTAAGCAATTTTTCTAACCTCCCCCCATTGCACCCGGTCGGTACTTTTCTACCTTTCGCCAACACCCTTTTGGCCACTCTCATATTATGCACATAGCTTTAGATCTTTCAGTTCCACTTTTTACCGCCAGGGGGCGCCTACCTATATCGGGTGTTATGGGCCCGATCCCCTCGACTAATATATCTACGGATAGGGTGTAAAACAGAGTTTCGTTCGGATAGAGGTTTGTGTAGAATAGAGTGCGCCCCCTGGTTGTGAAATGTGGAACTAACAGATTTTGCAAAAGGATAAAGTGTTTTGAAAGGAATATTAAACGAAACCCTCTGTGCGATCTGTGATCACACTTACATACTTGTTTGTCTTACTTGTTAGTGTAATCGAAAATTTTTACTAAATATTACTCACAGGACCGGAGAACCATATGAAAAATTAATTTCATAACTTTAAAAAAAAATGTTTTTATTAATCCAAACTACATTAAAAATAATTTTTACCTCTTTTAAAACATTTTTGTAACTGGAACTATATGTCTACGACTAACGGTTTAGGAATTAGCTATTGAACACCGTTGAATGTGGACACCCTGTATACTCATCGTTAAAAAATATATAATATAATATAGTGGTTAAAAACTATATCATGTGAACACACTTGTTTTCATTCTCTTTTTCCTAGGTTCAGTGGCAAATAAACAAAGGCAAATGTGGAGTGTGTGGAGATGCTTTCCATCTTCCTCAGCCGCGTCCAAACGAAGCTGGAGGTAAATACGGATTGGGAATAATTGTTCGGAATTACACTGCAGAACAGGTAAAATAACAACTACAGTTGTTTTTATTGTTTATTATAAAAAATTATAATTTAAAATCTCTTCTTCTTTTTCGTGAGTCAAAATAAAGGTTATGACAATTACTTCTTAAACCAATGATGATAAAATCTTAATTCCAGTTACAAAAAGTGTACGAATCAAGATTTTTTATTCGGCTACTTTTTCTGAAACTTAAATTTAGAGAAATGTTGTCCTACATTTAAGAACGGTATTAAAAATGTCCCATTCTTTTACGATCAAAAATTACCGAAATGAAATACTTTGACTTTTATACAATTTCGACGTCTTCTGACACTAAAATTACAAAGAGGCTCTGAGATAAAATCTCAAGCATAATAAGTGAATGTTGCAAATGGACTTTTGTTCCTCCTTTCGCAATGATTTTAACACTAGAACTACCAAGACCGTATTTTGACGGTTTTCAAATTTCATGCTTAAAAATTTGATATAGTTTATGTATTGTTCCAGAATTTTATGATACGACTTTTAATGAAATATAAGAATAGTTAAATATTCCTTTTCAGTTTCCACTCACGCACTTTATTTTCCATAATCAGTATGACCTATACCTATTTATACCATGACCCGTCAAAATGACGGCTTTGGCAATTTCGATGTTGAATGATCCAAAGTGTTCGGCAGTCGTTATAACGGGATCAAATTTGGTCCGATTACGATTTAGTTTAGAACTGAACGGTCTGACTGGTAAATGTAATCAGGATGCAATCATTATCAGTTGTATTTCTAACGTGATAAAGTTCTTGGTGAAAAGTGCAATTTGTGCAAAATGTAATCTGTAAAAAGTCCAATCTCAGAAAATAGTATTGTAGGAAGGCTAATTGCTTTCATGCACAGCTTGATTTCCGACAGCTGATGTCACTCATCATTAGAGGCACTCTACAAACCGTCGGAATACCAGAAGGCGTGGCCTAAAAGCAAGAGAGGGAAAGGAAGTAAAAACTGAAATGAAGTGAGAAAAGACTAGGTACATGTTTTTGCTCGCGAGTGTGAGATGTGATGGAATGTGTGTGTTCGAAGAATGTCGTCTTAGGACATGGCAAAATATATGAGCTTTCAAATTTATTTTTTGCAAATTCTATGCAACAAATAATGATTTCCAGGAAGCAAAAAAAATTCGAAAAATTCAAAGAACTCAGTAGTATAAATAACGACTGTTCGGACACTAATTCAAGTAAAAATAATTTGGACATATCTTGCGTGGAAAATAAAACTGAATTTTCAGACTCTGAAGAAGCTGAAGATGAAATTGAAGTACGATATATTGAAGAAAGTGGAGAAGATGAATATGAAAGTGAAGATTCATGGAGTGAAGATTCATGGAGTGAAGATTCATGGAGTGAAGATTAAATTCCCCAAAAGAGCCACAGACGCAGAAAGCTATTGCGAATATGTTCAGATACTCAATCAGATAGCCAAACAGAAAACAGACAGAAGAAAGACATTGCTCTCGACAGTAATAAATGGGAAGAATTAGGGAATAATTGTGTTGGTAGACTCCCATCACATTCTATATTCAAGGATAGTTCAGGCCCAACTGTTTACGCGAAGCGAAACATTATGCTTGGCAATGTTAGCTGTGCATTTAGACTTATAATTCACAATCGAATGATGAATCACATAAAAACTTGCACTGAGCTCGAGGCTAGATATGTTGTACAGAAGGACGATTGAGAAATTACTATTGAAGAATTATATGCACTTGAATCTATTTTGTATGCTCGAGCAGCCTACGAAGCGAGAAATTTGAAATTAACATATTTGTGGTCAGAAAAATGGGGGACCTTCTTTCCTTCACGAAACATAGAAACACTCGTTATGAGTAGAAACAGATTTTTAGAAATTATGAGATTCATTCGTTTCGACAAAAAAAGCGAGAGGAGTGTTCGCTTAAGAACTGACAAATTTGGATTAGCTTCCGAAATGTCGAAGTTCTTTATTGATAACAGCCAAGCTTGTTACAAACCAGATCAGAATATAAGCGTAGATGAACAACTGTTTCCCACAAAGGTAAGATGTATATTTATGCAATATATGCCCAACAAACCGGGCAGATTCGGAATTAAGTTTTGGTTAGCTGTAGACGTGCGAAGTAAATATCTTATAAATGGCTTTCGTTATTTAGGCAAAAATGAACTTAGACCATCCGGAGTGCCTTTGAATGAATTTGTAGCTTTGAATCTTGTAAAAAACTATGTAAATTGTGGGAGAAATATAACAACGGATAGTTTTTTTTACAAGTATACAACTCGCGAAGAAGCTACTGGCCAAAAAACAAATCTTGTCGGGACTATGCGAGCTAATAAAAGAGAGTTGCCGAAAATATCTACAGTTAGAAAAGATAACATGGGTCTTTTCTCCACAAAACTCTACAAATCAAATGACACTGTTCCAACAATTTACAAAAGTAAACCTCGTAAAAAAGTACTACTTCTTAGCTCAAAATATAAATCCGTAAAAATTGCTTCTAATCGAAAAAAATTCCTGCAACTGTGCCGTTTTACAATGAGACTAAGTTTGGAGTAGATGTAGTTGACCAAATGGCCCGCAAATATAGCGTAAAAGCAGGGTCACGTAGATGGCCTTTGTAGGTATTTTACAATATTTTGGACTTGGTAGCAATCAATGCGTGGATTTTATATAAAGAGACTTGTGAAAATATAACTAGAAAACAATTTTTATTTCAATTATCCAAAGAACTCTCCAGTGAATATAGGTTCTGCAGAAAAGAAGCCTCCTCCCAAAAACAAGAACAGAAAGCAATGAATTGTACTCCAGAAAACTAAAACAAAGTCCTTATGAACAGAAATCTTGCCAAATTCGATTGTGTAAAAAAAACAGAGCGATTTATTCCTGTAATGTATGCAACAAACATGTTTGTGGCAAGTGTTCATCTAAAATGACATGTACTTGTAAAATATATGCCTCATAGTTATTTCATACATATCAAATGTGCTATATAAATGCAAATAGAAACTGTTTTCGTTTGTTTTTTATATAATGAATTAATATATTAAATGTTGTTTTTGGCAAATTATATTATTTCATTTACATTAACTAAGTGGCAAGTGTTCATCTCAGATAACATGAACTTGTAAAATATGTGCATCATAGTTATTTCATACATATCAAATGTACTACAATATAAATGCAAATAAAAACTGTTTTTATTTGTTTTTTTTATTAATAATTAATGAATTATTATATTATATGTTGTTTTTGTTAAATTATATTCTTTTATTTATATTAACTAAGTCAAAATTTACAATGAAAAGCTATGATGAAAAATCCGTCAATTTGACGGGTGCGGTAAAACTAGGTATATGTGTAACATCGGTAGTTCTAGTGTTAAAGGAATGGCAGACAAATAATTTATTTGAAATATTCTCGAAATACTTTTGGTTATAATATGTATAGAAAGAGTTTTAGATTAAACTCTTCATTTACTTCGAGATAACCCTTTTCTTCAAAGTCTGGGAACTTTAAGCACTTACATACTGATGTGCTTATGCCATGATCAGGCACTGCCCATTATCAACTGTCCGTGCGTCAAATTTTTTTAATACCAAAGCTTTGCAACTCGCATCTATAAGGTCATTGCGTCTAAATGTGACGACCTCTGAATCCGACAATGTTCTTGTACTTAGTATCTTAATGCAAGAATCGTAAATATAATGAGCCATCTGAAATTAAGGAACAAAACCCCAAATATTTCTTTGCTTCTAAAACGTTTTCTTTAAAAAAATTCCCATTAATATGCACATCGTTCATTATAAAGCGCCCCTATCTTCCCTAAATAAAGCAAAAAAAATCCCGAAATTTGTTCACAGTTTTTCTTTTTTAACTTTGAAAATCAAATAACTCTATGGACATAAAGGACTACGGCTTACATTTCATTTACCTGGACTGTAAGCTTATAGAAAAGCGGCTAATTTTAAAATTAGAGTTATAAAATATTCTACGCATTTTGGTGCCTTTGTTTTCTGCAGATACTTATTAGCAACGAACTGAATGCCTTAAATGCAGAGAGACTTTTAGGGGATTAATGAGATAAGTTTATATGGTATTTTGCATACATTATATTAAAATAAGTCTTAAGCATAAATTGTGTTTAATTAATTTGTGTTGAGTCAGTAAATTAGGATTTTCAGCATGATTCTCCAACAGTGTTTTTCTTTAACCGGGTACTTAAATTTGTGTTTAAAATGATCAAAACAGAAAAAATGCGTGTCTTTAAAATTATTAATAAAAAAACAACGTAAGAATAGTGGTGTATATTCGAGACAGAGAATATAGATAGTAGATGATTATGTGATTCGTAATCATTTTATAGGATGGAAATTCTAAAAAAATCTTGTATGGATGGAAAACACTTTAAGTATTTTCAATTTTGTTAATGCGATTAAGTGAATTTTATAAACATTAAAATTTTTGGTAGTTTAAATACCGAATCTGATTAAAGCATGGTGCAGCTCAGTTATGCCCTGGTTTGGGGGTCTTTTTTTCTTTTTTTTTTTAACTTTTCTTAAATCTGATATTTTAATTCTGTTTTCAACTTTTACTCGTTATAATAAACATTTTCTACACTTAGATTAGAATAAGAAAAAAAAAAAGAAGAAGAAAGTCTGTGTTTATCTAAATGAGTATTTATGTTTCCATACATGTATTCTACGGCACAGAAAATTTCAATTTTTTATGAAAGTCTAAGTAAAAAGACACATTTAAGGCTTTTGACGTCTCATTTAGGTTTTAACTGCCGGGAATGCGACAAAAATGATCTAATCGTATATTGTGATGGAATTGTATTACATATATTGATTCCATTTATACAAAAAAGTTACCTTTGAATTAAAGGATAGCATTCAATAATTTTCTGCGTAATAAAAAATATATTTATTTAATAAAATGCGACAAAACTATGGGGAATTGCATCTTATTTAAGCACGATGACCTTAACAAATTTAAAATGTTTATATTTTCTTCAGTTTTCTTTAAATTTTTCAAGACGGCTGTCACGTATGTAGTGTTGCCAGACCCACTGTCACAAAAGTGGCTTCTAAATTGGGCATAAAAATGCAGTAAATCCTATCAAACCAAACTCTGATTATAACGGATTTTTGTCTTAAATGTAAAAAATTCTTATTCCCTAAGGTACGGATCGCAGATTTTCTACCATTAAGCGATCACGGAGACCGTTCAAAAAAGTTATCTGAAATTTTCTACTACACCAATAAAGGGTTAAAGGAATACTTCCAGATGAAGCGGTGTGTATAAAACGCATTGTCATATCTAGGGATTTGGACATCTCGTTTACACTGAAAAAAAATGGTTTCTCAAAATTGAGTAAAAAGTACTCATTTTTAAATACGTCACATACTCAAAATAGCTCCGATTCAAATGTACTCAAAATTGAGAAATACGTGTATTCATTTTTGATTCTATGGATGTGTTCAAATATGAACCGTTATGTACTCATTTTTGATCTTATGTATGTGTTCAAATATGAAGTGTTTATGTACTTATTTTTGATCCCATGTGTGTATTCAAATAAAAGCTTGAAAGTAAATGCTGTCAGTTAAATATTCAATACATCTTTTTATTATTTCATGTAATCAGCTGTACCTCAGTAAATATTACATTAATGCAAATAATTAATTATGCACAGTATTTTAAAATAATTTAAAAGTGTTTGAAAACATGTCTTCTGTTATAAAAAATATGAACTAAAACAAGATGGCGTCCAAGATGGCCGATTAGTAACACGTGCGAAACCAAAATGAAATACTCTGCTAAAAGACACATTTTTTAAAACACTTTCAAAACTAAACTATGTTAAATGGAAAAAATATTTTTCTTGTCAAAGTCCCCTCCCCCCGACACTTCTTTACTACAGATTAAAGTTAAAAATTTTTGACATTCATTTTCCGCTAAAAATTATTAGCAAGAGACATTTACATTGATTATTTATTAAGAAAAAATAGCAAAATTATTATCAAGATACGCTACACAATTACTTTTATGACAAGAGCATTGTTTCCAAGCACTTTTAAATCATTTTAAAATAATGTGCATAATTTAGTATTTAAATTAATATAATAGTTGCAAGCGGTACAGCATTTACATTAAAAAAGAAAAAAAAAGTATTGAATATTTAACAGAGAGTACTTATTTTCAAAGTTGTCGGCGAAATATCGAAAATCCCAATTTTCTAATCTTTGTTTTTACGAACAGATATATCTCACTTAGCACACTAACCAGACCGAATTTTCGAAGCACTGATAAACAACAACAACATAATGTAACCTTACGCATTATAAAGGAGATACGGTATATAGTTCCTTCAAAGGAATAAAAATGCAATATTATACCTCTGATTTCCACGGTACATTATATTGTTTTCCGATTAAAAGACATCTTTTAAGTCGCCATGAATAAAATAAACCACTACAAAGTACAAAATTATTGTTTCATTTGGGTTTGATAACATGTGATGTATCAAAATTGAGAAAACATTAGGTTCATTTTTTATCCAAACATACTCAATTCGATATGAGTACATCGATTTACTCATTTTGGGGTACTTCATTTTTTTCAGTGTAGGTTTTAATTGCCGTAAATGCGACAAAAATCACCTAATCGTATATTGTGATGGGATTGTATTACAGATATTGATTCCATTTATACAAAAAAAGTTACCTTTGAATTAAAGGATAGTATTCAATAATTTTCTGCGTAATAAAAAATATATTTATTTAATAAAATGCCAAATATACTCAAAATGCGACAAAACTATGGGGAATTGCGTCTTATTTAGGCACAATGACCTTAATAATTTAAAAATGATTATATTCTTCTTCAGTTTTCTTTAAATTTTTCATGATGGGTGCCGCGTACGTAGTGTTGCTAGACCCATTGTCCCAAAAGTGGGAAAGAGATACAAAGAAAAATCGGTACAGTAGCTTCTAAATCGGGCATAAAAATGCAGTAAATCCTATCAAACCAAACTCTGATTATAACGGAATTCTGTCTTAAATGTAAAAAATTCTTATTCCCTACGGTACGGATCGCATATTTTCTACCATTAAATAAGATAAAATTTATGACTGTGAAAAAGTGGTAGGAACGAACGAAAACAGGAGCAGTATTCGCACTCTACTAATGGTAAAGTGAATTGTGTCACCATTAGAAATGTTTGGAAGGATTTTTTCTCCGAAAATACCTGGTTTTTATAAGTTGAAAATTAAAAATAACTTATTAAAAGATTGTGAACAGGAAAGAAAAAATGCTGTAAACAAATCTTACCTATTGGGAATATGATCAGGTGAAAAAAAATAAAGATTATTTAAGTTTAAGGGGACCGGGAAAGCAAAATTCAACCAAAAATCGATTTTTACTTTTCTATATCATTAAATAGTTTAAACTTTTATCTTTCCAACGATGTGTCACACATGTTTATATATAAAAAAATAAGTTTTGAAATTATTCATTCTTTCTAAGAATACTTCACAGCTTAATGGCCATTTAAATCTTTAATTGACTTTTTCTCAAAACTTGGATTTTTCATGTTTATGCTCCCTTTTTTCCATATCTATTAAACTTAAGAACTCAGATTTTTTTTAATACTTATATTACGTTATATTGCATACTTTAATACAGGGATTGAATGATTTGTTAAGAATTATTTATTTTAGGCAATAAAATCTTACCAAAAATGCTAATTTAAAAATGACTTTCAATAAATAATTAATAATTAATTTTGAGTTTCACTTAGAAAGAAAATGGTATGTTAAAATACGTAAATCATGTTATTCTAACTACTCTAAAAAATCTATACCTCTATCTTTCACCATTTCTGAGAAAAAGGTATATAAAGTTGATGGATTTAACATGGCGGAGATAGGGCTTTTCCCGGTCCCCTTAAAACAAGTAACACGAGAATGGTTCTTTAGGTATGATACTCATATTTGCGGTAGTTGAAAAAATGAACAGTAGCATCCATGCGTAGTATGTTGCAAAAGAAATGGAGTCATATTTTTTTTTAAAGAACATTAAAAACAGCAGCAAGAAAGAAAAAAAAAACAAAAAAAAAAGAATAAATACATTCTAAATTTGCCGCCTTGTAGCAATAATGCCCGGGGCGACCGCCTCCCTTGCCCAGCCCCCTTAGCTACGCTGTTACGCACGGTATTCTTTCCGTTAGTGTTTATGAAAATCTTACATTTATGACAGGATTATGTTACGAAAAGCTCCATTTTCACAACTTTTTCTAAAAAAAGTATTATAAAACCGGTAAAAATAGAATAGCTGGGAAGGGAAAAAATATTCCGTCTTAGTAAATTTCCTTTCTAGAAGAAAAAAAGTTTCTTAATATAGTCAGCTTCTGTCTCCACAAATTTTGTGGTATTAAGTTTCAACCACAGACTTCTAATATTCTTCTATCTTTACTCTGAGGTTCCAACTGAAAAAGACTAATGAATAGCATGGTACGAAAAGAAATATAAAAGAATTTGTCCATCATGAAAAATCGGGTCTTTTGTGGTCCCTCGCAGGTATTCCGCTGGGCGGTCTTCAAACTCCTGCCTCGCGTAAATTGGAACAGTGTGCAACACTACGTATACGTTCCATATAAGGTGCTATAGTTTTTAATTTTTAGCACTAGAATATTTTAGTCGCAATCTTTGCTTTGTCTTATTATAGAATTCTTGGATAAAATAAAACGAAAATAGAGGAGAAGGTCCAAATACCGGCTACTAGGTGTTCTGAAAACTGAGCGCAGCGCAGCCTAGCGGTGATAGGCAGAGTTTGAAACTTTAATTGAGAGAAGAAAGTTACGAAAAATACATCGCTGAAGTCCGTGTCATTTAGATATAGTAAATGCAAAAGTGTCGAATGTACATAATCTGGTACATCAAAAGTTTTCAGATATGTGTTTCTCATTTTTTTTTAAATATACTGATCGTATATTGGCTTGAATTGTTGATTAAGTTATTTTCTAGACATATTTAGCTCCCAATTGCCACGCGCACAGTATTGGTATTTTATTATATGAATGAGTAATACCGATTTTAACTTAAACATAGCAGTGGTCCGAATACCGGCTACCTAGAGTGGTCTAAATACCGGCTAGCCGGTATTTGGACCTCTCTCGGTTGCTCTGCTTGAAGGGGAGGAAAATAAATTAATTTAAATAGTTCCATAATTAATAAATTAATTTAAATGGTTCAGAAATAGTCCCCGTCCATTTCGCAATATGAAAAAAGCAACCATGGCCGTAATTCTTCAGAACCGACACTGACCGGATCACTTTCCAAAAAAGAGCTGTTGGACACTAGAAAATTGCCTGTAATAAATGTGAAGAGAAAGAAAAAAAATGACGAAGTAAACCAGGCGAAAGAGGCAGAAATTTGATTTTAACCCTCTCTCTGTCCAACCCGAAATTTCCTTGGGCATCATAAAAGAAGCAAAATTTGCTCAACCCGAGATTTCCTCGGGAATGCATTTTTTTCCGTCTAATTAACCCTCCTTGATTATTCCCACCAGTTATTTTTTTATTGTAAATTATGCCTTGTTTAATCGGAGCATTTTCCTGGTTAAATTAGACAAAAACTTTTGTTTTGAAAAACCGGTGACAAAAGAATTAAAATTCTTAAAAGACGCTCGTCGCGAAGGGGTTAAATACGCAATTTTTAAAGCTATTTTGATAAAACAATTACGCAGCGAGAGGGATAAAAAAGTGAAAAAGGAAAATATCCAACAGAGGAATATGATAAATTTGTGTTTTCTACATGGGTGCTTTCTCTGTGGACAAGAATGGGGGAGGGGATTCTGGATTCAATGTTAAGAGTGCGATATGTGGGCTGATAGGGACTATACCGATGCAGAGGGTGATATTATGCTTTTCATTTTTTCAGATAAAATAATTCTCATTTCAATCAGCAAGCTTTTTTTTTTTTGTTGTTGTTTTACACGTTAAAAAACAAAATTAGAAATATAATGGGAAGAAGACTGTGAGAGATAGTCGTAAAAAATTTTAAAAATTTGACAAAAATACTTATTTATTAAAAATTGCGTATTTTTTCTGTACGTAAGAAATGTTATTAATCAATACATTTATTAAAACAACATACTTATTGCTTAATAATTGTCATTAGCTCTATTTGTGTGATCTTTTGGAAAAAAACTTAGTAGCCGGTATTTAGACCCCATTTTAAAACTCAAAATTTGAAGAGTTTCGGAATTTTGCTTCTTATAAACAGAAAACGCCTTTTAAACTGATTTTTTTTTCTCTAAACAGGTGTAAGACGTGTCAAGGTACCCTGCTGTCACTTTAATTTTATTAAATTTTGAAAATTGTATGATCTAGATTGAAAACAAAAGTGGTGAACGGTATTTGGACCTTTTCCTCTACTATCTAGAATTATTGGCATTAAAAATTAAAATGTTGTTAAATAACTCCCGTCCAGAAGGGGTTAACAATGCAAAAAAAGTATTTTGCTATTATCATTTTTTTTCCTCTTTCAGGTGATCAAAGCAACAGTTGATCTGACAGCAAACCATCTTGGTTACTTTGAATTCAAAATATGCCCCAATAACAATACAAAGAATATTGTCCAAGAAGATTGTTTCGACAAGTATCCATTGCCATTATTAGATGGCACGGGATATCGTTATTACGTGAGGAAGGAACAAATGGGATTAATTGACATCTATTTAAAACTACCTAGAGGCTTGACATGCTCACAGTGTGTTTTGCAATGGCAGTACAGAGGAGGTAAGTTTCACAAGTACATATATATGTATATATATATATATATATACAGGGTCATCGAAAAATAATGCCTAGATTTTAAAAAATCATAACATCGAAACATTTTATGTTAAATGAGTAATTCTTTCACTACACGATAACTGGTGAACGCAAGTTTGGTTTTAGTTCACCAGAATTTGTTTGCGTGTCTGTGTTATGCGCGGATTAGTTGCGCAGTCGTCAAGGTCAGCCGACGCGCCAGACTGCAGCTGCTCAGTACGATGTTGACCGTGCGACAGAAAGCACAGTACGATGTTGACCGTGCAACAAAAAGCACAGTGCGTGATTTGGTATGTGGAGTCAAAGTCAATAGTCAGTGTACAGTGGCTTTTTCGGAGAACTTATCAAGGTCAAACTGCTCCTGGTGCACACCGACGGTGTGCACATTGAAACATACTAAAGTATGAAGAAAAAATTATTTTTTGCCGCATATTATAAGACTAAAACCAATAAATTACTTTTCATAGTTTTTTTGTGACAGTTATTTAAAATCTAGGTATTATTTTTCGATGACTCTGTATATATATATATATATATATATATATATATATATACCAGTACAGGGCCGAAACTAAGTGGGGGCAGAGGGATATGTGCCCCGGGCGCCAAATGAAGATTTTGTTTGTCGATTTTTCTCACGACTATGTTTAGTACGGTATTGTTAAATTCGTCCTGTGCGGGGTATGCCAAAGCATAAAAGAATCTAAGGATGATATGACATAAGGATCCTGTGCAAAGTGGAATTTTTTTCGATTCCGTTTTCAAGATTTCAATGTATCAATATTTGACAAAGCAGATTACGTAGTTCAGTATGATATATTTTAAATTTAAAAATAAGTCGGCTATTAGAAAATTAGTAAGTTCTCGTTATAAATATATTTTGAGGAAGAGAGGAGGAGGAGCGGGGCGCTAAAATCCATGTTTGCCCCGGGTGCAAAAAAAGCTAGTTTCGGTTCTGTACCAGTATCCAGGGTGTCCCCTCTTACCCTTATACATTAGCTAATTCATAAATCATTACTTTTATAGGTATAGTTTCAGTCATTTGTATCAAAGTAGTTAATTTTTTATAATTATAAAATTTAAATTTTTATATCATCCCTAGTTCCTATAAGTTATATTTAGAAAAACTTTCTTCGCGCTCTAACAGGTAAAACAGTAAACAATTTAATTTTCTACGACCAAAACTTACCGAGTTATTATACTTTGAAGTTTATTAATTTCCAACGTCTTCTGGCACTAAAAAGCTTTTTTTCCGACATTTTGATTCTAATTCTTACTTTTTCTGTACTTCATACTTCATTTTATCTTCACTATAAATAATTCATCAATTACGATTTATAAGATTGAATATCATGAATATGATTATGAAATAAATGAACATTTAATAACCAATGTATAATTAATAGTATTAAGTATGGCACACATCTTAAAGAGCAAATTAAAGTCAAATATCGCTCACAGATTATGATGTATTTTACGATCTTATCCTTGAATTAGGTGTATTTCAAATATTAGGTTTTTTTTATTAAATTCTTTTTTCTCTTTTTTATGTGGTTGAATTAGTGCATCAAATTATTTTTACCAAACAACTATAGAAGAAACAAATTTTACTAAATACATTATAGTTTATATAATTCAATTTTAGTGAAAACTAAAATCTTTTTCCACATATCTTTTCAGAAAATAACTGGGGTATGTGCTCAAGTGGAAGACAAACCCTTGGATGTGGGCCTCAAGAAACCTTCAGATCATGTGCTGATGTTGCGATTGGCAAATAATAATTTTAAAAAAAAATAAACATTTTTAATAAATTAATTCATTGAAATTTACAAAATGATTTTGTTTAATTATTTATTTAAAGGAAAAGGGCAATATATTTTTCATTAGAAATTACATCAAAAAGAAAGAATATTCAATGTATAGTGTAAGTTCATACCTATACCAATGATTTTCAGTTCATTGTAAATTTTGATTTATTTCTTTTTATAAATTCGTCTTCAAAAATTTTTTGATTCAGTTTAAATAAAGTAATTTTGTTTCAAATAAGTATATCTGTTTGTGTATTAGTATGATTAAGCATGTGATTTATACCATTGCTATGACTGAATTGGTACTAATTATTAAAGGAACTCTCAAAAACAATTGACAGTTTCTGAGAAGAAACTTTCCTTTTATTTTTCTTTGTCTATTCAAGAATGGTCAACAAGTCGATCCTCAACGTGCGAACGAATAGAAAATGCTTCCTGAATCACGATTGCAAGCAACTAGCCGAAGAAATTGATTATTTATAATGTGGAACCACTAAGTTGATATAAATAAGAAATAAAATATCTGAGACAAGTACACTCAGGGGTGTACGTAAGATTTATGTTAGGGGGGGGGGGGGGGAGGGGGCAACGACACGTAGGTGGTACACTCAATTAACACATATGCTGGCAAAGACGGGGCAGGGAAGGACCGTTGTCCTTCGCTGGATTTTAATTTTTATTTAAATAAATTTTCTTTATTCTTGCTTGTTTAAAAAATAAAATAAAATTTGTTCTTCCAAACTGACTAAAGAATAATTAAACATTAAGAGATAGAAAATGAGAATTTTTCGTCAGGGGGACATTGCTCCCTGAACCTGCTGCAGTGTTGAATTCAGACACTTTTCTCCGGGAGGGATTCCCGAGGTTTCAGAAGGGGGGGGGGGCATTATAGAATTCCGGGGGGAAATTGCACTTTTTTAGTATTGAAAATACACAATCTCAAATCTTCCGGGGAGGCATCTCATTGCTCCGGCAGGGAGTGTCCCTCCGGGCCACCCCTGAATTCAACACTGACCTCCTGTGAATGAGAATTTTTAATTACTTTTTTTTTATGTGTGTGTGTGTTTGAAATTTATTTTAAACATGGAGTTCAGTGGGCAGAGTCCCCTCCTCTTTTTTTGCAAAAAAAAGAACTATTCCAATTCTGCATTTTCTAAAATAGAAGGTAGAAACTTATTTTTATTTAATCTTTCTAAAGTGGTCTTGTACTTTTTAAACGCGCCGAAAACTAACGAGAAACTTCCAAGTTTGAATTAGTCTATCGCAAAACCTTTTTATGTATACACATGAAATTTTGGATATTGATTAAACAGACTGTGCTTTGTAATATGCTACCATTAGAAATTTATTAGCCTTTTACAGAATTTGTGTATTGTCGAAATCAAAATAGCTCTTTATTTGCTCCAGAAGTCATTGCGCGCATGATATCTTGAGAAAGTATGTATGGATTATCATGAAATTTAGTAAAGATACTAAACAAATATGTGTGTTTAAAATGAACTACTTTTAAGTATTCACAATGGTAATATTTTTAGTTATGACTATTTTTTTTCATTAAAAAGTATAAAAATTTTATTTTTTTTTACAAAAATATTTTTTTATATAGTAAATGAAATAATTAAGAGTAGTTAATTTAAAACACACTATGTTTAGTGTCTTTACCAAATTTCATGACAATCCATACATATTTTCTCAAGATATCATGCACGCAATGACTTATGGAGTAAAAAAAGAACTATTTTGATTTCAACACTACACAAATTCTGTAAAATGCTAATAAATTTCTAATGACAGAATATTACAAAGCACAATCTGTTTAATCAATATTCAAAATTTCATGTTTATGCATAAAAATTGTTTTGAAGATAGACTAATTCAAAATTGGAATTTTTTCGTTAAATTCCGTCGCGTTTCAGGTACAAGACCACTTAATTGTTAACGTTCTGCATTGCTTTTTATGTTGACCTGTTTAAAAATTGGAATTCTACGCGATTGGGAAACACATGGAGTTCTGACAAAAATGTCTCAGTTTAGCTTATTCCATATTCTGGATTTTAAAAAAGCAGACTGGGCTTGGGTCATGGGCATATCTGTTATGAAACACTGACCCCTCCCCCCCCTCCCCCCCACTATAGATTTTTTTCTGACTTCTTCAGTATTTCAAGTTATATCTTACTATTCTTAAAGATTTAGGGAGGTCGCGTCCCTGGGCTATTTCATCTACGTACGCTATTGCGTATCATTATTTTTTTTTCCTTGTACACGTATGTATAGCTGAAAAAAAAACTTCAGGGAAATTCCTTTGTTGCCACGTTTATTATAAAAACAAACTCGCATGAATCGAAGCTTTTATATTTGAAACTAAAAAAAAACCGCAGAATTACTCTTTACTGCTTCTGACTACACATTGAAGACTCGTTGTCATTATATTTATTCACATATAGTACACGACTTTGAACGCTTGGTAGAAGATTTGAAACCTAAACTCCGCCATTAACAAATCTTTATGTATATTGTATGTAATTTTTTTATACTTGTCCAGTAACTGTTAATATTAAAATATTACTTAATATAAAGTTCATTTCTACATTATACTTTAAATCGATTTTTTCAGAACCCGATGTCATTGTATTGAGAATTAATACTAATTTTATTGGTAAATCTTGATCATTTTCTAAGTACAAGTCAAATAAATTAGCCATCTCCGGTTTTATTCTCTGCACATTGAAAACTTTATTCTGTCGATATTTTTATCGACTTCAAAGGAAGAACTTAAAATTACACTATCTGCAAATTATTTAAGAGATGAAAAAATATTTAAAAAGG
This sequence comes from Maratus speciosus, assembly GCA_963932465.1. NCBI lineage: Eukaryota > Metazoa > Arthropoda > Arachnida > Araneae > Salticidae > Maratus > Maratus speciosus. Next base: position 169,289,560 of record OZ010791.1, read on the forward strand.
TGTTAAATTACTTTAATGTCCTTAGTACTTTCAACTATATACATAGCCTTCGTCAGAGAATACTGTATTCTCTGACAAAGGCTATGTATATAGTTGAAAGTACTAAGGATATTAAAGGAATTTAACACCTTTTTAAATATTTTTTCATCTTTTAAGTAATTTGCACATAGTGTAATTTTAAGTTTAACTTTTTAAAGATGAATTTAGCATTCTATTTATTTATTTGCTGATCAAAGGAAGAATGTTATGAAATTCGAATTTTTCTTTATTTTACCTTGTAAGTCAAATATCCCATCAATAACTATTGGATATATCTACACATTAGCAATCAATACTTGGTGATGACTGAAAGGTTAAATCGTAAAGTGTACTTTATTTTATGTAGCATCTTATAGTTATATAAGTGTTACTGCTTGCTGATCTCACGTTTCTTCTAAAAACAATTATTCAGGCCGGGCTCATCCGCTATAATAGTTCTGGGTCCTCAGATGGGTAAGCTGATTCTGTTCTTATACATAGTATTTCATCTTGTAAGTCAAATATCAAATCAGTGACTATCGGGCAATGTACCTCAGTATTTGGTATGTTCAAAAAGTGCATATTTTTGGTCAAAACAACTATCTGGAAAATCTGCTTATTTAATTGTTAATAGTAATATGCCAAATCTAGGTGAGTATTGTATTTAGAAACGATAAATTAATATGTTGCATTTGGCAATAGAACAGGGGGAGGGGGGAATATAAGTTGTAGTCTAACTTCAAATCTAAAACTAGTACGATGTTGTTATTACTCTCTATGTAAATTGTATGCCCTCGTCTGAATAAATCAGCAATTGCAAGTTAACTTCAATATCAGCAGTCTCATTGCAGATTTTTGCAGGGAACAAAATTCTTTAATTGGACATAGTAAATGCATATTTTCTGCCAATTGGAACGAACTATTTTTCTTGCATTCATTTTTCATGGATATTTGCAAAAGAATATTTACTGTTATAATTTATTTAGTTCAATTAGTCATATGTTGGTATAAACAAATGAAAAAATTTTACTAATAATAGCAAAATAAAGAAACAGATAACGATGAAAAAATAATAATAATAACTTGGGAAGAGGGGATCCAGAGGTGGATTAACTACCACCCTCGTCCGCAGGTTTGACTTTTTTGCGGGGCCACTTCCTCTCCTTCAAAGATATATATACTGGGTGATTCAAAATAAATGTTTGCTCAATTATCTCATAAATCGCTGATGATAGAAACTTACAAAAAGGATAAAAATTAAGTACGCCTTTTATATATTTCGCATTTGTTTTACAAGGAGCTGTATGCATATTAAAGTACGAAATTTAATTTTTGTACGGTTTCGGTGTCGTAAGTTATGTTTATAAAAATGTTGTCTTTCGTCTACGGAGTGCATATAAAAAAAAACTTCCATGACCAAAACTTACCAAATTATGAGTTGAGTTGTTTCATGACGGCCAATTATCTACACTAGGGATATGGGACCTGGGGATGCCTTCTGTGGGGGGGGGGGGGTCTTTCTACTAAGGGAGCCTAGCCCGTATTTACGGAGGGAAATCCAAAGTTCGAGGAAAGCCACCGAAAGCTCCGAACGATTGGGCAGACGGGCGCGATTGGGTTCGAACCCAGCACCTCCCGTCTACCAGCTTCGAGAGCAGAACCTCTGGTGGCCACTGGTGGGGACCTGACCAAACATGAATTTTATTTAACTACTGGCACTAAAATGAGAAAAAAACACTTTTAGTGCAGGTAAAAATTGAAAAATTCATAAAATTCTAAAATATAATTCAGTAACTTTTTGGTCGTGAAATAATGGGATTTTTTTTTAAAGTCCTTTTTAGATGGAATAGAACAGTTTTTAGGAAACATGAAAAATTAAATTTTATGTGTTATATGTATATAGTCCCTTTTAAAACAAATGCTATATCTAAAAGCCGTACTTGATTTGTATAATTTTTGCAATTTGAAGTACAGCGTGTCCGAGAAAGGGTTGATTTTTGACGGCCGATTATCTACTCGAGGGATATAGGCCCGAGGAGGGAGTGCCCTCCATGGGGGTCTTTTTAAGGAAACCTAAACCGTATTTATGCATGGAAACCCAAGGTTCGAAGAAAACCACGAAAACTCTGAACGATTAGGCCAACGGGCGCGATTAGGTTCGATCCCAGCACCTCCCGTCTACCAGTTTCGAAAGCAGGACGTGTCCGAGAAATATCTTTATTATTCTAAACATTAATAACAAAAAAAAAAAATCTAACAGGGGAAATGAAATGCAGTTTGTTGTAAAAGAATGAAGAAATGTAAGAGTCTTTTTTACAGTACCTTCAATGTAGCTGTGGATTTATCAGAGAAGCAGACTCTGTTTAGGTAATTTTCATCGTCTTCTATCTTCTTCAGCAAAATGCATGCAAAATGAAATCGGCGTGACCGATTATCTGGTTTCAAAGCTTGTACTAATTACATTCTATAAGCTCTTAGATTTTTAAAAAAATTCTTAGCTTTCTTCATTCTTTTGCAGTAAAGTGCATTCCGTTTCACCTGTTAGTATTTTTGTTATTAATGTTTGGAATGATAGAGGCCTTTCTCGAACACGCTGTATATTTCTATGATTATGTATCTAAGATATAATCGAGCAGATATCTATTTTAAATCGACCGGTATAATACAAATGTAAGATTATTTTTTATAGTTTGCATATTTTTTTTTTAGATTGAATTTACAGTAAGAAACACGAACAAAATAATGTATTTTCATTTAATGTAGAATCTCTAACCTCAAAAAAACTTTCTTAGTTTAACACAAAGACTTTTAAGATACATAGATCGGCAAACTGTCAGTTTAACTGAGGATTTTTGATCACAGTTGTTGTATGGCAGTACATATGTTTTATATTTTAATTTATCTAAGAAAATGCTTTTATCAGCGTATTTTTTTACTACGGATCATTAAGTATTAGTCTAACCTACTTCATTTAGGCGTTTTATTTTTTGTTTGTTTTTTAAATACTTTATTATTCATCTTTTTTTTTTTTTTTTTTTTTTTTTTTTTTTTTTTTTTTTTTTTTTCGTATAGCAAGTAAGTATTTCAATAAACATTCTCCAAGGATAGAAATATAGTGTTACTTTCGTTAATACGCATTTTTTCAATTACCTTTTTGGATAAAAAATAGTTTAAAAAACGTAGATTTCTTTACAAGTATTTTAAAATTTTGTAAATTACTATATTATGTTACAGTTGCTACCTTTATATTAAACTTCCCTACCAATTACTTTTGCAAGTCAAACTTAAAAAAAGGTGGAATTATAATCTTTATCAATCTGTTTCCACATAAATTTCGCCTTTATTTCGGTTTATAAGGCATGTTAAAATTAGATACTCTTTTTCAAACATACCATCCGTAAAATTATTAAAAAATCGCCTTATTTAACTTTATATCTGAAAATTCAATATTTATAACGCATATTTAAATACAAAAAATAGCTTCAAATAAAAAATGTGCCATAAACTTCATATATATTGACAAAAGCTTATTCTAGCCATAGCACTTAATGGTAAATAGCTCACAGCTGACGTACAAACCTCGCGGTTGATGTGTTTCAATTTACTTCAAATCATTTCAGATGGCTGCCATGCTTCTGAATGGGAATGGCCGAGGAATTGCCAGTCTAGTATCTTAAAAGTCTTTGGTTTAACAATGAATTTTACTGGAGTTGATTTCTACATTGCATGTCAAGTCTGGCTCCACCAGTGGCTGAGAGGTTCTGCTCTCGAAGCTGTTAGATGTGCTGAGTTCGAACCCACTCGCGCCCGTCGGCCCAACCGTTTCGTAGTTTTCTTCGAAACCGTGCATTCCCATGCGTAAATACGGGTTAGGTTCACTTAGAAAGACCCCCACGGAGGGCACTCCCCTTAGGGCCCATATCCCTGGAGTTGATAATCGGTGTCAAAAATCAACCCATGTCAAGTCTGTTCTCAAATCCAAAACAGCTACTTTCTGACACATTTCTGGATTTCTTTTTGTTCAGAAACGCATGAAATTGCAGGTGTTCCTATTCAGAAACTATGTGATCGAATGGCGTTTTCAATTTTTTGTTAAACGCAGAAGATCTTTCTAAAAATACTGTCAAAATTGACGTTTTGAAAACGAATTTATGGACACGACACGGCGGGGGGTGGGGCGGGGGGGGGGGGGGGGGAATCGGTCGTCAGGTGACAAAAATCGTTTATAACCAGATAAGTAATTTATTTATTTTAGAAAAATGTCATTCGATCCCAAATCGCTTCAATACTCAGTTTTGCCAATTTTACAGTTACCGTATAGGGGTCTAAAAAGTAGAATAAACACCAAAATAAAATTAATAGAGGTCCGTTAACACAGGATAAAAATGAATTACTTTGTTGTTGTTAATGCCATACTGAAAAGAAAAGAGGCAGTTCATATTTTTTTGGTTTAATTAATTTTTAAAATTAATATACTTTTTCTTTTCATAATTTCTATACATTTTTTAATATTATTATTCAGTCAATTCATACACGATATATTTTTCACGTTAATATTGAACTTTTCATGGCGTAAATGTCCAATTCTTTTATCACTCGTACTTATATATGTATTTAATAACTTTAAATATTTTAACACTTTATTTAAATGCATTTAAAAGACAAAAAAGGGCATTTTTTTTTCCTTTTTTGTCAATTAGCAATCTCTCGAAGGAATTATGTAAAAAAGTTTTTTTATTTAGCTCACTCTTAGAAACAATTTTACGAAATTATTTTGCGTCTTTAGTGCTGCCATCTACTAGAGATGGCTGAAATCCAAAATTTTCTAAATGTATGGTATTCATAGTGCTGCCATCTAGTAAATAAATATCAAATATTTTTCTTTCTATCACATTTTAGCATTTTAATATTAACCATACTGCACTCATTTTAACGGAAATCTTAATACTTTGATTAAAATAAAATTACTTTAATTTTTTCTTTTAAGGATTATTAATGGAGTGATAATTGCATTTAACATAAAAATTCTAAAAGGATTTTTTCCTTCCTCTCAGTACATGAAACAATTCTTATTGTTGCTAACTCCTTGAAAAAACTTTACATACATAGATATTACATACAAAAGTTTGAACTGCTTCTTTTACAAAACTTCGTTTCAGCTGATGACATTATGAAAGAAAAGTTACTATACTTCTACAAATAAATGTATTTCACTTTTCCGTTGTGTCAATAAATATCACAATTTTAAAATATTACATTATTCATCAATTTTACGTACGGTTTAGGTTCCCTTAGAAAGACCCCCACGAGGGGCACTCCCCCCCTGGGCCCATATCCCTTGTGCAGATAATTGGCCGTCTTAAATACAACCAACCAATCATCAATTTTACGTAGATTAAGTAAAATTTTATTGAAACATGTATATATACATTATTCTATAAAACACATATTTATCATAATTCAAAAAGACCAAAAGATAATAAAAAATATAAGATTTAAAACTAATTCAAAATAAATATTTTTATCGACACAAAATTTTATGAACCAAAGTAACTTAAGCTTTTGAGTTACTGATAAATTTTATTTAACTGTTATCTTACGCAACTTATACTTCAGCAATAGAAAGGTAAAAATGATGCACTTCAAACTTTGTTAATTATACATTCGAGCTAATGCTGCCACCTAGTGTGTAATCTTAATATAATGCTAGGCATCTATTTTGTCTGTTAGGGTTCGAGTCTAACTTACAAAATGCAAGTTTCAGGACATTAAAAATTGAAGTTGTCTACAAAAAATTTATAAAATAATAATAAATTTATTTTGATTATTTGCTGTGAAATGGATGATTTTTTACGACTTGACCTTCAATTAACTTACGTGCAACAGTTTTTGTCGGATAGATTTTACTTTATTTGACTTATATGCAAAGAATTTACCTTATTAAAACTGATCTAAAATTATCTAAAAGTATTTTTTCATTATTATGGCATATGTGGAATAATAATTTTTTAAAAAAATTGTGTTTTTAAAAAGGTTTTAGAATGTACCTAAACAATTATACATGATAATCAAACAAAATTGAAAAATGTCTGTCGTCTTGTTTTACACATGAGCCCTTCCTTTGAAAAAGTAGTGTTCCGTGTTTTAATATTTATTTTCGAATATTTAAATTTATAAGCCAGAAAATTTATTTTTTAAACTGGCAAAAACTATCGAAATTTTATAGATTTATTACATTTCAAACTGCTGTCTTCTGTTTCTGTCTCTTCGGCAGTCAGATAATATAACAAACTTAAAATGATTAGCTAAGAAATTTATTTACTCATAAAAAGGAATTTTGAATTATAAAATATGCCTTTGAAAATGCAACACGCAAGAAAATGTTGAGAATCATTCACTTTTGACGAAAAGGGAAACATATAACGCCACACAGACGGTAGCAACACCTGACTAATAAATTTCTCTTTTGTTGCAATTTTTTTAACTTCTAAACATCGCACAATTTAAATTTTTACACCGTCGAATAAGGAAAAATTTTTTCAAATGCAATTTATTTGAAACCTGTATCTTAATTTAATGACTTTTTATGGTTTTTAAAATACTAATTCAACAATGATTTTTCATGATTTTTTTCTTTATCGCGTGCAGTCCGATAAAATAATAATTAAGACGTTTGCAGTAAAACAATATAAATAATTCAGCATTGTTTTCTGCGAATATTCCAAAACTAAATTAAAATTTCATCAATAAATAAAATAATATAAATTAAACACAAATTTAACAGACATCTAATCGAACGAAGCGCTTAATCACAGAAATTATCACAATTAAAAAGGCTGCTGTAAGTAGTGATATGCTTGAAGATTTCTTCAGTTATTAACTCTTGTCATGAGGCTAATACGAAAGTATCGCTTTTAATAAATTTCAATCCCTTTTTTGAATACATCATCTTTCATATCAAAATATTTTTGGTGGCGAATCCAAAAAAAAAAAATATACTAAATGTAAATAATCTATTACAATGTTTATTTAAATAAAAAAAAAAAAAAAGAAAAAAAAAAGAAATGTTTTTACCTACGTTCTGTAACTCGGCAAGCCCGAGTTAGATGCAAGGGCGGCGCCAGAGGGGGTCCGGGGGGCATATGCCCCCCCCCCCCCCCCCGTCGGGGTCAAATTTAATCACCGTCGGGGAAAATTTTTTGACTTGAGTGTTGAGTCCTGCATCGGGTCGGGGAATCCGATTTTTCCTGTACACGACCCGAGTCGTGTCGAGTCGGGTGTAGGTTAATTTTTAAAAAAACGATCTTAGGTTAGTTTATAGAAAATGCGACCCACGGAATAGCAGGGCACTGATTTTTTTTCTTCGGAAGCCGGATTGGCTTGAACCACGTGTCGGTTAAAGGCTGTCGTATTTATACAACGGCCGGATGTTACCGAAAACTTTATACATTTTGTGTAGAGCTCATTCATGTGCGCTCCTTTTGGGTGTTTATTCGATTGACCGCAAAAATACGCGCCTATAAGAAATACGATTTCAAGAGGAGACAGGACGTTTAAATTCATCTGCTCGCTTCGATCCTCTCATTAAAAAGCGTAGGGTAAGTATATATATATATATATATATATATATAAATGAATGAGTAAATAAAAAGAGAGTTTTGTATAATTATTCAAACTTAGTATCAAACTAAAAATTCTTTCTTTGTTCATTAATTTCAATATACAGTAAGTAGAGTCTCATTTTATAGATACTAATCTCTATTTCATATATAGAAGAGAAATGGAAGGTATAAATAAGAAAATAATTATATACATGCATAACTTCATTGTAAACTACGGAAAGATGTATAGCAACTAGTAAAATCATGCATCGGGTCAGTTAACCGGTTCTACCCGATCGTGTTGACCATTGGCTCTAAAATTTTGCTGTGGATCGGGTTGACTAGTGCTTCCATTTTCGGATCATCTCAGATTAGAGTCTTTGTTTCTTGGGAGTCGATTCGAATACGCCAAATTTTTCCAAAGAAAAGTCTGTCCCACCAGTGGCCGAGAGGTTCTGTGCTCTCGAAGCTGGTAGACGGGAGGTGCTGGGTTCGAACCCAATTGCGCCCGTCGGCCCAATCGTTCAGTGTTTTCGTGGTTTTCTTCGAATCTTGGATTTCCATGTGTAAATACGGATTAGGTTCCCTTAGAAAGCCCCCTCCCAATCATGGAGGGCACCTTGGGCCTATATCCCTCGAGTAGATAATCGGCCGTCAAAAATCAACCCAACCCAAAGAAAAGTCCAGATTATTGTTTCAAAAAAAAAAAAAAAAAAAAAAAAAATACTTGTATATGCCTGTATATGAATAAGTAAATGTATGCATTCATTTTTTGAAATATAAACTTGATTTTAGAGATATGATTGCAAACCATTTTTCAGAATTGTTTTACATTTAGGATTGAGTTTTTTTTTTTTTTTTTTTTTTTTTTTTTTCATTTTTATTTAGGATCAAGTTGCAGGTTCGAAAAAAATATTTTGTCGATTTCGGGTCGGGCATAACTCGAACAGTGCAGGGTTGTAATTAACAGTTCTTATTTAGGGTCGTAGGTTCGTATTTAGAAATTTAAAAAAAATCGTGTAAAACAGAATATTGCCTTACTTGATAATTTAAACTTGATTGTATTGTTAGACTGAACAATTTTAATTAATAACTTAGTTATACTTTGTAGAGTTCTGTATGGGCCGAAATTTCCAGGTTCGGGCTCTGCCCGACTCGTAGAAAGAAAAGTTCGGCCCGGCCCGGTATAAAAGTTAAAACTTCGGCCCAGCCTGGTCCGTACAAAAAACAGTAATGGGCCGAGCCGGTATAAAAATTAAAAGTTCGGTCCGAGCCTGGCCCGAAAAAAAGTTAAAATCTCGGCCCAAGTCCGACGGAATTTTACGTCGATTTTGTTAAAAGTAGTTCTGACCAAAAATACTTATTTTAGCTCTTTTTTCATGTTTCTAATTTTCATTTTTAAAGAAAGTTGCGATATACATTTTTTTAATGAATCTCTATTTGTATGTTAATGTTTCACCTATAATTAATATCGTTAACCAAAAAATTATGTATTGGAGACTTTAAAATCTGAAAAATGCTATACAGTAAAATCTTCTAAGACATCGCATAGGAAAGAAAAAAAAAGCATTATAAACAGGTTCCCTTCTTAACAGGTGTGAATGTATTATATTCTTTTCTCACGTATTATTATATTAATTTCGCATGGATCAATAAATTTTTCCATATAAGACAGGATTCCGCCATAGCTGGTTCTGTTTCACACGTTTTACTGTATTTTAATATTATTGCCTAGAAATCTACTATTCTTTAAAACGAATAAATTTTAATGTTTAATTATAGAATAATGTCGATTTAAAAATAGATACACTTTTTGCAAAAATTTTTGGCCTGGGCCAAATTTTACTGCTTTTTGCACGGACCAGGTCATGCCGAGACAATGATTTCATACAGGCTGGATGGAGGCGGGACTGAAAATATCGGCTTATGAAGGCCTAGGAAGAATGAAACGTGGCTTATCTCGGTACGAAAAAAAGAAGTTAGCTTTGACCCGGCCCGAGTGCCATGAATGAAAATAGGCCCGAGCCCGGCCCGTGCAGACCTCTAAACTTTGGCTGTTTCAAAATAAGCATGAATTTAAAGATTTTTTTTAGCATCAACAAGATTTTGTTTTATGATTGAGCTGTTAGTAATGAACTTTTACATTCTAAGCTATTTTACAAGTTTTCCTTTAACTTACATTTTTCTTCGGAATTTTATATTTCCGTTTTAATCTCAGATTTAAATTCTGTATCTTATCAGAAGTTAGAGGATCATACTGTCTGGTTTCGATCAATATACATTCTAAAAAAAATACGTGAGTTGAAGGTGTTTCTTCAATTGCTTTTTTTATTATTATTAAAACACGAAAATTCCTGTTTTGATTTGCCCATTTTCCCCCAAAATACAGAAAACTCATTATTTTAAGGCTGTTCTCAAATCCAAAAGGGCAACTTTCTGACATAAGTTTTAACTTATTTTTGTTCGGAAATGCATGAAACTAGCAGGTGTTGATGTTCAGAAACTATGTCATCCAGCTTTTTTATCCGTTTTTTTTTTTTTTTTTTTTTTTTTTTTTTGCAAACGCAATAGATCTTTCAGAAAAGAGTGTCAAAGTCGGCGTTTTGAACCGAATTTCCGCGCGAAACGAGAAAAACCAGTCAAGAAAGGATGAAAAACGTGTTTGTCACGTGATCCAAATCGCTTCTAACTCAATAGGTAATTGATGGATCCAAAAATGGAAAACACAGTTCGATTCCAAATCGCTTCCCTGGTCAGGCTTTCCAATTTAATATCTTTTCGTTAAAAAATGAATTTGTAAATGTGTCAAAACATTTTGCGCTTGTTGAGCAAAGCAGTTTAAAACAGCCTTAACATAAAAATTATCTGAAGTTGCATTTTCGTCAAATCACAGGGGTGTTCCCGTAACTGTGCTGCATGTTACTTTTTTGTACCAGAAACTGATTTTTTACGTATGTCTATTTTCCTCCAAAACACGAAAAATTTGCGAACTGAAGCTCTTTTTTTTTTTTTTTTTTTTTTTTTTTTTTCTTTTTTAATTCTCCGGTCAAATCACGGAATTTTCTTCAAATAATAAAAAAATCTGTTCCAACCACAGGCGCGTTCCGGCAACTTGCTGCCTGTGCTTTTTACGTTCGACGAAATGTTTTCTTGAGAATGAACGTAATAATTGCGCTTTTTCTTAAACGGCTGAAAGGCAAAATAATGAAAAAAATAATAGAACGCGGTATTTGTAAAGTGAGCATTGTTGTCATAAAATTACTGTTAATTATTTAGAAAGCTCTAGTTCGACTAATTAATTTCACACCATTCCTTTTTGGATAAAGTATAATTCATTTATATTCAATACGATGAAAGGAAGCTATTTAATACAGCAACCTGTTAAGATAGAACGACAAAGAATTAGAAGAACTTTCCCATTTAGCCTGTTTTAGCCGATATTGCGAAAATTTTCAGTTTAAAGCGTTATTCCATCACACTCGTTCCGTTTTAACAGGTTTTACTGTAGTGCTTAAAATGTCTCAATTTTCAAGCGTCTGTCCGGCTTTTTTTACACGACTGTCAAAAAGGGTTATGTGTTTCACGCGTATCTGGGTATGTGGATTTCTTTATACCCTCGAAACATCCCAACGGCTGGATGGATTTTAATGAATGAAGTCTCTATAGATTCGTCTTAACCGTCCGATGGTTATAGGCTAGATTTGATTTTATAAATTCAAAATGGCGGCCGTAAAATACAAAACGGCGGTAGAGCCGAAAAAAAATTTACGCACCCTATTGAGTGGTATACCATTGGAGAGGTCTTTCAAAATGAAGGCGATGTTTCATTGACTATTTTACAGTCAGAAGCTTCGTTTAAATATTACACAACCTGGATGTTGTGTAGGTAGGATCTCTAGCTTTACTGCAACTCTAACCATCATAGACATCTATAGGCCTCATCAAAACAGTGTTTATAGATAGGAACTAACAATCAAACACAACTTGAAAGTCACCAATACAAGTAAATAAATAAAAAAAAAAGTTTAATATTGATGAGAAATAATTAGTTCGCTTTTTTAGCCCAGTGATTAGAGAGTTGAATTCGGAATAATAATTAGGTGAAAGCTGGAAATTGTTTTAACCCCTTCAGTTTAGGTCTAGAATGAATATGCTACGTCTTCCCCCTCGTACTAGGTGAGCGTTAGGAATTATACATTGATTTATAGTCAAAAAACACGTTTTTTTTTAAATACCATAACATCATCTCGAAATCACTAACTTTTTCAAAAACATTGTCGATACAAAAGTTGTAGAGCTTAAAATTCGGAATAAAATGAGTACCTACACTTAATACTTTAGTTGAATATTAAGGTCACAATTCTACTTTAAAGTTTTAGCACCGTGGTCAGATGGTTGAACTCAGAATTAATTAGGGGAAAACTGGAAATCATTTTAATCCCTTCAGATTAGGTCTAAAATGAATATTCTATGTTTCCCCCCCTCGTACCAAGTGAGCGTTAGGGAATATGTACTTATTTACATTCGAAAAACATGTTTTTCCTTATTATTTTTAACAATATCTCAAAATAGTTAATTCTGGCAAAAGCTTTGTCAATACAAATGTTGTAGAGCTTACAATTCTGAATAAAATGAGCACCCACATTAATACTTTTGTTCAAAATTAAGGTTGCAATTCTAATTTCAAAATTTTGCTTTAATCGCTAATCAAGAGCTTGAAGTCCGGAGAGACCAAGTTACCTGAGAATATCTCAAAACAGCTAAGTCTATCAAAAACATTGTCAATACAAATGTTGTAGAGCATAAAATTTTGAATAAAATGAGTACCCACATTAATATTTTTGTTCAAAATTAAGGTCGCAATACTATTACAAAATTTTGCCTTAATCACTAATCAAGAGCTTCAAGATAGGAGAGACCAAATTACCTTAACAATATCTCAAAACAGCTAACTATATCAAAAAATTGCCAATAAATATGTTATAGAGCTTAAAGTTTTGAATGAAATGAATACTCATATTAATATTTTTGTTCAAAATTACGGTCGCAATTTAAGATATTGTTAAAAATGTTAAAGAAAAACGTGTTTTTCGAATGTAAATGCGTACATATTTCCTAACGCTCACTTAGTACGAAGAGGAAAACATAGAATATTCATTTTAGACCTAATATGACGGGATTAAAACGATTTCCCGTTTTCCCCTAATTAATTCTGAGTTCAAACCTCTGACCACGGGGCTAAAACTTTAAAAAAGAATAGTGACCTTAATATTCAACAAAAGTATTAAGTGTAGGTACTCATTTTACTCAGAATTTTAAGCTCTACAACATTTGTACTGACAATGTTTTTGAAAAAGTTGGTGATTTCGAGATAGTATTGTGGTATTTAAAAAAAAAAGTGTTTTTTGACTATAAATCAATATATAATTCCTAACGCTCACCTAGTACGAGGGGGGAAACGTAGCATATTCATTCTAGACATAAACTGAAGGGATTAAACCAATTTCCAGCTTTCTCCTAATTATTTCCGAATTGGGCCTTTTTTTGCTCCCCTACCACTGGGCTATTTACGCAGTCGGGTTTTTTGATTTTTTTAATTTAATTCTCTCTCTGTCCCGCTGTTTGACCTGACAACACTAACTTACGAGCCAAGCTGGAAGTAGCTCGATTTTACAAAAAGAATGTCAAAGTTATTGTTTGACATGAAAAATTATATATTTAAATTTGAATGAGTCGCTTTACGTGTTTATTTTCTACATAAAAGATAGAATTGATATTACAGATATGATTGTTGACTATTTTTTCATAACTGTATTCAATTATAGATCTTTTTGTGTCGAGTTGTGTTCGGGTTGAAGTATTTCGGTTTAGGGTCAATAGAAAAATTGTCGTCGCGTTTTGCGTCAGCAAAAATTTTTTGTTAGGTTTCGGATTGACTTTAAGTTGAACGTTTGGGTTGGGTATAACCCAACACGCGCAGGAATCTATTTCAGATGAAAAACTACGTATTTGAATATGAATGACTCCTTGCATGTTTATTTTTCCACATAAAAGATAATATTAATATTAGAGATATGATTGCAGAATATATTTTTTTTATAATTACATTATATTGTGGATCAATTTTCTCTGATTCCGGGTTTCAGGTTGGAATAAGTATTTCGGGTTCGATCGGGTTGCAAGTAGACAGAATGTTTTTGGTTGGGTTCGGTTCGGGTTGCAGCTTTGTTTTAAATAAAATTTGCAGGGCTTTAAATTTTATTTATTACCCGGGAAGGACCCTAGTTAGGTGTAACGTTTAACTGATAGTTTTCACGATGACACTTTTACTGACAAATTAAAATAATTTTATTTTAAAATAATTTTTTGTCACTTTATGCGTTTTTGATAGGGATTTGTCAACTGATTATTTTCAATTACCTCCGGCATTAAAATACATGGTCAACTCGGCCGGAACATGAACCGCGTTTCGAAAAAAATTGGTTACCTACCTTATCTGATGCGCGACTCTTTGGTTTGACTCATAAGCGGAGAACTGCTCCATACTTTGTCTTTCACACACTGCTGCGTATATGCCATATATGTGCACGTAAAATCTATAATATTGAATGACCTCTTATTGGGAGGTTGCTGTATGGAAGAAGAGTACAAAGCAGAGTTTTTCCTTTCGGGTAATGCTCAAAAGTGTGGAAACTCTTTCTGTTGTGGATTCATCCGCCTATAAAGATTAGGGGACTAGTGAGGTGTTTCAAAAATAACCTTAACCATAAGAGCTTTTTTTTCACTTTATTTATCTACAATATTCTTTGACAAGCTTCGAAATTTATGTTTCGAGTAAAAATCATTTGGCCCTCTGCAATTTATCTCTAATTTAAATAACAGTATGAGTTTTAGAGATCTGCGCGTTTCGGGTTATGCCAAATCCGGACGCGAAAATTTCATGCTTTTCACTTGATTGATCAACATATTCCACCTGTTATTTAAAAAAGGGGGGGAAAAAGAAACAAAGAAATGTTTTATTGTTCATTTGCTCCAAAAAAAATTCTGAAGTATAAATACAGTCCCGGTCCGGCCCGAATCTACAGAAAAGATGCAAGACCCGGTGTGTCCCAGGGATAATGAAGTTCACGCCTGGACCAACTTTTCAAAAGCTAAAATTTAGTCCGAACCCGTACCGAGTTTTCAGATAAAATTAAGCCAATCCCGAGTTTAATGAAAGAAACTTTTACCGATTTCGGGCTTCGGAACAGGGCAGGGCTCGTGGAAACCTCTAATATATATTTTCAATTCGGCCCCCCTGTCGGGGATACTGTCCCCCCCCCCCCCCCGTCGGGCAAGTTCTGGCGCCGCCCCTGGTTAGATGACCTCGTGTTTTTAATAAAGAAAATAATATATAAATTCTCTGGTAAGGGTATTTCAGTTCAAATCTTTCTCTCGTATTTCTTTAACCCTTTGTGACCCGACGCCCGACGGTACTTTAAAGTAGCATTAAAATAACTTGTTATGAAATTAATTTAATACATCTATTATTAGTAAATTAAATTACTACTAATTTTTGAAACTACATTAGAATATTTACACAATCATTTAATAAATTTTAGAAGGATTTTGCCAATTAAAATTAATTAATTAAATTTGAATTATTAGGTATTTTGTGCAATAACTCCACTCAAATCTGTTATTTAATATATATATATATATTTAATAGTTAATTATTAGTAGTAATACAGTTTAGAATGAGTTATAGATATTTCAAAAATATTATTCAATCAAAATCTGTTCAAAAATTTTCGCGACAATTTGTTTTTTTCTTTTCTTTTCTTTTCTTTTTATTTTTTATTTATTTATTTATTTATTTATTTTTAATATCTGACGTTCAAAGGAAATTATTAGCCTTTAAATGAATTAGTATAAATTACACTGAGAAGTTAATAAAATATTAAATATTATTGTTTTTCCCAAAGGATAACTGAACCCCCACCCCCCCTCCTGTACCTCAATTTTGGCATTTACTACGGAGACTTTTGTCTTCGAAATTCATTCACTACGAGTCTGATACTTTCAAAATGTATAATAATGTAGTCACTTCATTATGTGATAAATCTTCAACATCTATAGGATGTATGTTAATGAAAAAACATTCCCAAAAGTTTTCAATGGTTCTTAAAATATTAAATTCCTTGAAATATTCTCATTAACAAACTAGTAATGAAAGTATCAATGAAGTGTAAATTCTAAAATATATGTGGTGGCGCCGAAATTCATCTGACAAATAAATTTTCAAAATCCAAGTGAGATGGGAGAGCAATTAGATTAAATAGTTTATTAAATAAAACTGAAATAGTATGTAAATTCTATTCATCATTAGAAGTTAATAATTGTTCCATAATAGTAATTCTCCGTATTTAACAGAGCCAATACAAAAAAAAATGTTCTCTGCTTGGTTGCAAAGTCAGGACTTCCATTATACACTCTGTATTAAACAGAGCCATGATTTAACAATTGGCATCTCTGATTACAGAGTCAGGACATGTTACATGTTCTCTGCTTGGTTACAGAGTCAAGACTAACCATTTTAAAAATGATACATATTATATAAAATAAACATCAAAATAAAAATTACAATATGCAGTTATAAATCTTCTAAATAGCTATGATATTCATTTAAATGACATCCAAGTAATTATAAAACTAATAAATCACCATCAATTCAAAATTATTATAAAGTAAATAAATCTATATTACATGACCTTGAAATCATAATGTTACTCATAAATATTGATTCAGGGTTATAAACAATTTAGATAAACAGATTAGATTTTTTCTGTCAAAAGAAATCAGTTTTATAATTATGTTTCACAATATAAAGATAAACAGAGTTAAATTATAAACAAATAAATTTCAGGGCACTTACGCCGAAACATCCTCCGCCTCCATGAACGAAGTTCATCAAACAATTATAACTTACCAAATTTCCACTATCACATACTAAATAATCAAATATTAAATACAAAATTAAAATATTACCTTAAATGTCAAGTATAACTAAAATGAAATGCAATTAAATCCTACTACTTCTTAAAAAAAACAGTTTCTGGAACAACTAAAAATAGAAAAAGACATTAATATACAAAATAGTTCAGAAAGTTACAAAAATTAGACATAGAAAATAATAATAATAATAAAGTTAGTTAAAATAAAGTAAAATTCTATTATATTAAACGTCCATCGGTAGAGGAGACAATTTTGTGATAGGGCGTTTCAGTTCACCAGTAGAAGTCTTTAATTTGACAACACGAACAATATTATCATCACCAGGAAATAGTTCAATTATTCTGCCCAATTTCCACCTTAATGGGGGGTGGTTTTCTTCTTTATCAACACCAAGTCATTGATTTTTAAGTTCGGGTTGCTTCTAAACCCCTTTGTACGTTGCTGCAATTGTGAGAGATAGTCTGACGACCACCTTTTCCAAAAACTTTGGAAAATCTTTTGTAGCAATTTCCAACGTTCCAAAGGAGTTACATAGGTAGAGGAGATATCAGGCTCAGGTAAGGAGGTCAAGGGTGCTCCTATAATAAAATGTCCTGGCGTCAGAGCCGTAAAGTCATTTGGATCAGAAGACTCAGCGACAAGCGGTCTTGAATTTAAGCATGACTCAATTTGTGCAATTAAGGTCAAAAATTCTTCATAAGTTAAAATCTGATCACCAATTGTTCTCTTCAAATGATTTTTCATTTGTTTTATTCCCGCTTCCCAAAGGCCTCCAAAGTGAGGGGCGGAAGGTGGGTTGAATCTCCATACTATCATTTCGTCAGTAAGATACTTGTGCAATTTTTCATCAGAAGCAATTTGAGACATCATTCTCTTTATTTCGCGGTCTGCCCCTACAAAATTTGTACCTCTGTCGGAAAATATTTCTAGAGGTTTTCCACGTCGAGCCACGAATCTTTTCAATGAGGCTAGAAAGGTTTCAGTTGTAAGATCAGTGACTAATTCAAGATGGATAGCTTTTGTTACGAAACAAACATACAGACAAACATAATGTTTAAAGGGTTTCACACCACGTCCCTTACGAGGTTTGATCAAAAAGGGGCCGGCTAAGTCGACTCCTACTCTTGAAAATACTCGAGCTTGTGTCACGCGTGCTGATGGCAGATTTCCCATCAACTGAGATGAAAGGTGTGATGAATTTCGGAAACATTTCATACATTTCCTTATTTCTCTTTTCACAGCTTCTTTAGCATTAATTATCCAAAATTTTTGTCGAATTGCTGAAATTGTCAATTGAGTCCTGCTATGAAGATGTTTCTCATGAAAATACTTTATTATCAAGTCTGTAACATGATGCCTTTTAGGGAGAATGATTTGATGTTTTTGATATTCAGACAAGTTTGCATTTTTTAGCCTACCTCCAACACGAAGAATATCATTTTCGTCAAGAAATGGATGTAAAGGAAGTAGTTTGCTTTTAGAATTTAGGATCTTTCTGGATTTTAGAATTTTCAGTTCGTCTCCGAATTCATGGTTTTGAATTAATTTCACAATAGCATTTGTTGCCCTTTCAAGTCTGGAACAGTCAAAAAACCATAGACTCGTTCAGATGGGCATGTACTATTTTTGATGAATCTGAGGCACCAAGCCGTAATTCGTTTTAATTTAGTCCAGGATGAAAATTTAAATAAAAGCTCAAATTCTGGAATATTTTGGGATATGGAGCAAACAAGCGTTTTACGTTGTTCTTGCAAGACCTCTTCATCAGGTAGATTAGGTTGAGTTTCAGGGGGAAATACTGGTAACGATTCTTCCTTCAGCCAGCTAGGACCATGTAACCATACCTCGTTATTAATCAATTCAGATGCAGAGCAACCACGAGAGAGAACATCTGCAGGATTTTCCTTTCCTTTACAAAATTTCCATTGTACAGGAGCAACAAGTTCCTGAATTTCGCGTACGCGGTTTGCCACAAAGGGCTTCCAGTTGTTAGCACTTCCTTTAATCCAGTGCAAGGTAATTTGGGAGTCACTTAGACAAAATATATTTTCATTCACAATTTTAAATATTTCCTTTAAATAATTCGCTAATCTTGCAGCCGTAAGTGCTCCAAGAAGTTCGAGGCGCGGCAATGTAATTTTCTTGAGAGGCGCTACTCTCGACTTTGCTATTACAAATGAAGTTTCACAAGAAGAAGAATCACGTAGATAAGCCACTGACCCATACCCCTTTAAACTAGCATCAGAAAATATGAAAAGTTGAGCGGTTTCAGGATTTAATTTTGGGATAGTTACAAAATATTTTCTAAGAATTTCAAAATTTACCAAGTCTTTTATTTCATTATGCCATTTTCTGAATTTTCCACTTAAAGAATCTGGTAATGTAGAATCCCAGTCAATTCCATGTTCCCAGAGTTCTTGCATTAAAAATTTAATTCTTATCACGAAAGGGGAAATGAGTCCAATAGGATCATAAATTTTTGCCACAGTTTGTAAAACAATACGTTTGGTAATAATTTTATGGTCAAATTCTACCAAAAGTGGTTGTATGTCTATTTTCAAGGTGTCACTTTCTGTTATCCATATAATTCCCAATACCTTCGAAAGATTTTGTTCAAGAGTGTCTTCCTCAAAGTTTATTCCATGTTCCTTCCATAAAAATTTTAAATCGGAAGAATTGGTTTTAAATTTTCTGAGTTTCATATTGGCCTCACTCAATATCTTCTCTGCACCGTTTGATAAAACAAAAGCTTCGTTTACTGAATCAGCTCCATGAAACAGGTCATCAACGTATAAGGAAGTATCCAGCATATTAACTATTTTTCCAAACAAATCTTTATACCCCTCAATGTGATGTTTGATGGTTGCAGAAAGGAAAAAGGGTGAAGTTGTTACACCAAAAGTTACACGGGTCATGCGAAAAACCTTCAAAATGGGATTGTTACTAGTGATATTGTCAAACCACAGGAACCTCAAAAAATTTCTATCTTTTTCTTGTATCTGGATTTGCAAGAATGCTTTTTCTATATCTGCCGAGAAAGCAATTTTGTGGAGACGGAATTTTAAAATAATGTCCAATATGTTAGGATTTAGATTGGACCCAGGAAATAAGCACTTGTTTAACGATTTTGCCCCCTTATCTTTGGATGACGCATCAAAAACAATTCTTACTTTAGTTGTCGATTTATCTTCCCTTATTACTGGTCTGTGAGGCATGTAATACGTGTTTATTTCATCTTTATTAAACTCACATTCTTCAATTATACCCAAACCACATTGTTCATTTAATATTTTCTCATATTCCTTAAGTAACCATTCATTTTTGCACAATTTTGATTTTAATCCCCAAAGTCTATGTTTAGCTACATCAAAATTGGATTCCAATTCATTTTTATTTACTTTCCACAAAAGTTTAGTTTCATATCTTCCATTTACAAAATTTAAATTATCATTAATTAAATCAAGAGCATCTAAATCCTTTTGTGAAAATAATTCATTTTTACTATCACAAATACCCAAAGACTCTAGTTTCCAAAACTTTTGCAAATCAAAATTTTCTATTTCATTAACAGATACAAGATGAACATTAACTGTTTCGTTACCTTTAGAGTTTATTTTTCCCACTATTGTGTACCCAAAAAGTGTATTAGCTACATATAAATGGTCATTAATTTCTTCAACGACACCTCTCTGAACATTCCAGAAATAATCAGCTCCAAGTAAAATTTGTACTTCGGATTCCTCGGGCGTAGGGCCGGCTAACCTCCATCTTTTACTTTCAATGTATTTTATAACTAGAGGGTCAGAATTGGGAACCTTCAATGTTGTTGCACTTATCAAATCGGTAGCTAACACCTCAACATCTATAAAACGATGATAATTCATTTTACTTCGCAATTTAATTTTAAAAACGTCATATTCTTCTTCGCGACCTTGATCCATGCCAAAAGCGAATACAGTTAAATGTTCTTTTCTTAAAACAGGCAAATTTAATTCACGAGCTAATGCTTTTGTTATGAAGCTTTTTTCGCTTGCAGAATCAAGTAATAATCGAACTACCTTTGATTTAGAATTACCTTGAGCAGTTACACAACATGTTTGCAATAAAACAGCATGCTTAGAATTTCTAAAATTACAATGAGAATTAGATACAACTGTTTGATTTTGATTTTCATTAATTTCTGGTTTCAAACTTTTCTTAAAGCAAAATAATTTGTTATGTTCAGTGCTTTTACAATTTAGACATGGCTTTAATTTTATGCGGCATTGCGAAGATAAATGCGATTTCAAAAAGCATTTGTAACATCTACCCTCCTTACGTAACATTAATCTTTTCTTATCATCAGCTAAATTTTTACACTCGGAAGATAAATGATCATTACCTTTGCAAAATACACAAAAAACTTTAATATTGGCATTTAAGGTATTAGCATGTTGATATTTATTTGATGTTTTCTTTTCACGAAATTCAGTTTTATTTTTATGTACAAAAGAAGAGGATGCATCATTTTTAGAACTTGTCATTGACAAAGCCTTTTCTCTACATTCTATTTCACATTTCAGAAAGGCAATTAGATCGGTTACATCTGACTCTTTGCTAGTATCACGTTTTCTATGATATTCAATCACTAATTCATGGGGCAATAACTTTAGCAAAATAGGATTTAGCAATTGTCCATAAGAACTGGATGTTACCCCCAAATTTCTTAAACTTCTAATATTAACTTCGCACATGTCATGCAATCTTCTTAATGCATTTAAATTTGAACAATTTTTAACTGGTTCCATATTTAATAAATTAGTCATGTGTTTATTAATAATAACAACAACCTTACCAAAACGGTCCTTTAATAAATCAATACAAGTATCATAATTTTGTTCTGTCAAAGGAAACCCTTCTACCACATTATAGGCCCGATTACATAACAAGGATTTTAGATAAGCGAATTTTCCTATCTTAGATAGTGATTTATTCTGGTGTATCGATGTTTCAAAACAGTTAAAAAATTCGACCCATTCTTCGATTTCACCAGAAAATTTTGGAACATTTAATTTAGGCAATTTCATGGCAGAACTCGTTTCTGTTCCACTAGCAGAACCATTCAATGAATTTACATGACTAGTTGCTATCATAGAAACATTATCCTTTTTACATTTTCTTAATCTATTTTTAATTTTAAATTTAGCACTGATCAATTGGTCAGTGTACTTTTCACTATTAGCAATGTCCTTTTCATATTCTTTTAAGTCGGATATTTGATCTTCAATATCACGATTCAAACTTTGGAAAGCCGTTTCTTTTAAGAGAAATATTTCTTGAAGCTCTAATAATTCATCGGTTTTCGTATTATCAATGTCATCATTTAATAATGTTTCTAATTTTGTAATTAATTTCGTGAAACTCGTTCGTTCAACAGAACGTTTTGCTTTCAGCTTTTCAAGATTTTCCATTTTAAATAAAGAATAATTCTTATTTTAAAACATAAACCATTCATAGAAAATGAAAAAAAAATATTTTCTTACCTGCTAATTCCAGGTAATGTAGATGGCATGTCGTAATCCAAATGGCACAATAATAATTCCACACTAATCACAGGTTGAAAGATAAATCACACACTAATCACATGTTGAAAGATAAATCACAGTTGTTAATCACAAATCTCTTTCACAATAGCTCACTATTCTTTCCAAAAAATGTTTCGCGGGTTACTCGGCACCAAAAATAATGGTGGCGCCGAAATTCATCTGACAAATAAATTTTCAAAATCCAAGTGAGATGGGAGAGCAATTAGATTAAATAGTTTATTAAATAAAACTGAAATAGTATGTAAATTCTATTCATCATTAGAAGTTAATAATTGTTCCATAATAGTAATTCTCCGTATTTAACAGAGCCAATACAAAAAAAAAATGTTCTCTGCTTGGTTGCAGAGTCAGGACTTCCATTATACACTCTGTATTAAACAGAGCCATGATTTAACAATTGGCATCTCTGATTACAGAGTCAGGACATGTTACATGTTCTCTGCTTGGTTACAGAGTCAAGACTAACCATTTTAAAAATGATACATATTATATAAAATAAACATCAAAATAAAAATTACAATATGCAGTTATAAATCTTCTAAATAGCTATAATATTCATTTAAATGACATCCAAGTAATTATAAAACTAATAAATCACCATCAATTCAAAATTATTATAAAGTAAATAAATCTATATTACATGACCTTGAAATCATAATGTTACTCATAAATATTGATTCAGGGTTATAAACAATTTAGATAAACAGATTAGATTTTTTCTGTCAAAAGAAATCAGTTTTATAATTATGTTTCACAATATAAAGATAAACAGAGTTAAATTATAAACAAATAAATTTCAGGGCACTTACGCCGAAACAATATGTAATATATTTTTAATTTTTAACTTATCTTAAATCTATTCTAAATTCTTTATCCCATTTGATTAAATTTATTTCCTTTTAATTTATTATTTTCCATTTACAATGCGTATCTTTTATTCTTTTTACATTTGCCTTTTCAAAATTTGTCTTGGACGCACGACAATATTTTTTCCACCCTGAAATCATTCGATTTCAGAATATTCTCTTTTTTTTTATCATGAACTTTTTCGAAGGACGCTTCGATGTATTCGCGCGCTTTTCGGGGACTTTTTGCTTCTTTTCTCCGTTTGTGAAGTTGGGCTCAGCTATTGGCTAAAACTTTTCGCATTGCGGGTTTTTGTATTCAAAAGCTCTAACCAATAGTTTACTTGCTCTATGTAAGATTAGAACTATATGTGAACTGTTTTAGTCTGGTAAAGACACGCCAATCTGTTTTGCCGTAGAATATTAACATCTATCCTCTTGAAAGATTCTTTTACGGTATTTTCGACTAGTAATAAACTGTTTCCTGTTAAACTAGACACTTTATTGGAAAAATTCTAATGGTTTTCATCTTTATTGAGCCGATTGATCCTTTGAATGACTGTATTGTGTCTGTTGGAAGCTGATGATCTAATATTTTTATATTACAGTCGAACTTGGATAATTCGAACGTCTTTAATTCGAATTCGTGGATAATTCGAAGTTTTTTGTCAGTCCCTTGAAACTTGTATTCAGTTAATGCTTAAAAATCTTGGTTAATTCGAAGTCCAACTTCTTTAATTCGAAGTTTTTACCCATTCAAAAATGACAAAATCTAGTTTTAATGCAATTATTTGAAAAGTGGCCCGGTCATTTGCAGCTATTGTGTAAAATTGTTTAGGGAAGAGAAGGGGGTGGGAGAATATTTTTATCTGTTCTAGGAAACAGAGCAGGGATAAAGGGAGAAGGGACGTAGACCACCCGTACCTTCCCTTGGATACGAGCGGTTCCCGCCGTTTCCCTTGTAAGTGACACACGGTACTCTTGCCAATGACGCCAATGCGATAAATCATAGATGACACGTGTTGCAATTCCTTCGAAACCAAGACAATAGTCACTTGAGTTTTCTTCATTGTGCGTTTAGTTTTTGTGGTGAGAGTTCAGTGCAAGCATGTCATTGAGTAAGCCCCGTGTCCCGTATAAAACCTTATCTTTCAATGAAAAAATTGCTGTGATTCGTGAGGTAGAAAAGGGTGTAAAGAAGAAATGCATCATCACAAAAGCGTATGGAATAGCACCTAATACTCTTTCGACCTTTTTGTAAAATAAAGCAAAAATTTTGAAATCTAATCGAAATCGCAAACAAGCTAGAAAACTCGATAATCCTGATGTGGACGAGTGTGTCTTGAAGTGGTTTAAGCAAGCGCGGGACAAAAA
Source organism: Maratus speciosus (assembly GCA_963932465.1). Lineage (NCBI taxonomy): Eukaryota > Metazoa > Arthropoda > Arachnida > Araneae > Salticidae > Maratus > Maratus speciosus. The sequence continues at coordinate 169,313,977 of OZ010791.1, forward strand.
CATCCCTCTCAGTGGAACTCTTGTTCGTGCAAAAGTGGAAGAATTTGCTGTCAGCTTAGGAAACAACAACTTCAAAGGAAGCTCCGGATGGTTAGAGGTTTTAAGGAAAGGAAATTTCCTTTAAGTCTATGTGTGGTGAAAGTTCAAGTGTGGACCAAGATGCAGCAAATGAGTGGAAAGAAAAAGTTTTTCAAATCATTGAGCATACACAGGACAGAGACATTTTTAATGTCGACGAAACTGGACATTTTTCAAATGTACCCCTGAAAAGACTTTGGATTTTAAAGGTGAAATATGTAGTGGAGGAAAACGCAGTAAAGACCGAATAACCCTACTTGTGGGAGCAAACATGACGACACTGAGAAGCTACTTTTACTGATGATTGGAAAATCAAGAAATCCAAGGTGTTTTAATAATGTCAAAACAAAACCTATAGAATACCGTTCTAACACGAAAGCCTGGATGACGGGGAATCTTTTTGAAGAATGGCTGTTAGATCTCAATCCCACGTACCACAGAAAAAACAGAAAAATCATCTTGTTTATTGATAACTGCACGGCCCATAAATCGGTACCCGCTATGGGAAATGTCACGGTTGAATTTTTTCCGCCAAACATGACCTCAGTGGTGCAACCAATGGATCAAGGTATCATTAAAAATCTGAAGCATTTCTACAGATGCCTAGTAGTTCAACACCTCCTTACTGGAACTTCCCTAAAGCTTCCCATTACCCCCCTCGATGCATCAAGAATGTGTTTAAATGCATGGTCCAAAGTGAGCCAAAAAAATCAATAGCTAACTGTTTCCAGAAAGCAGGATTCATCAGGAACACTGTCCCTAGCGATCTTTTAGATGAAGAAAATTTACCTCCCCCAGTTGCATGGGAAGACAGTATACCATTTGATGATTACGTCGACATTGATAAAAACATAGACATTTGTGGAGAACTATCTGAAATAGATATTTTATCCGAATTTCTAAACAATTAGAACATTGGAACACAAGACGATGAAGCAAGGGCGGATCTGGAAAGTCCTCAAAGGGGGGGCGATTTTAGAAATTTGAAAATTCCAGTCTGATGCGCGGTTTGGGGCTAATTTTTTCACTGTGGGTCGTGTTACTTCTATTTATTACTGTGGGTCGGGTTTGGGTCCGGTAGAGTTCTATTTTTTGCTGCTGGTTGGATTAACTTATACTTTTTTGCTGTGGGTCGCGTTTCGGTCTCGTTGACTTCTATTTTTTGCTGTGGGTCGGGTTAACTTCTACTTTTTTGCTACGGGCCGGGTTAACTTCAACTTTTTTGATGCGGGTCGGGTTTGGGCCCGGTTGACTTCTACTTTTCTGCTGCAGGTCGGGTTGACTTCTACTTTGTAGCTGCGCTTAGCCTGTTCGATTTGGGGCAGACTGACATACATTATTTCGGGTTTTGGGTCAATTTCGGATTGGGTTTTCATTCTTGCGAGAAAGTTTCGGTTTGACCCGATTTTTGAAAAGTCTAAATAATTTTGAAGATAAAAATATACAGCAAAAGCTCCATAACGGACACGTTCAAATAATTATTTAGGAATACTTTTTAACCTTCAGAATTATGTAAAAATACTAATTTGGTATAAGACTGCTTGTTTCTTTATATCTAAAATCTGTCGTAATTCAGTAAAGAATGCTTTGAAACTTATTAAAAAACATACCGGGTATCCTAAAATGGATTGACTGATTTTAAAATTCATTAACTTTCGAATGGTAACAGCTATTTAAAAAAAAATCTTACAGGAGGGTTATGTAAGATGTCAGGAGATTTTTTACTGCGATTCTTGATTTTACTTTATAATAGCAGAGATAGATGGCACTGTAAACAATGGTCCGTAAGCCTACTTCCTCTGGGAACCGATTTAGCGCCTATTGCTTCCAGTTCTATTTTAAACTAAAATCAAGAATCGCAGTTAAAAAAACTGATCACGGGCAATTCTGAGTAAAAAAAAAAAAAAAAATTCTGAAATTCAAAGAAAATTTTCTGAAAGGTTACAGCAGATGGGGGGGATCCCCTCCTGGCACTAATTATTTTTGTTGTAGGTCGGGTTAATTGTTTTGGATTTGGATCGATTTCAGGCTGAGTGTAGATTCCTGGAAGCTGGGTTTGGGTTAACCTGTTTTTGCAAAAGTTAGTTCAGTACATTATTTCAAGTTAAAAACTATACCTATAATAACTAGTATGTTGTGGCCATCACAAAACTTTCTTCTATATAAATCACGTCAATTAAATCCTTTAAATAGTACAAGAAATAACAGCGATTTAGCACCAATTCATATCAAAGTATATCTGAATTTGAAGTTGGATGAAAATTCGTGCATTAGTTCTTGAGATAGAGGTATAGCGGAAATTCTGAAAAAATGTAGTATAGCAGCGTCATCTGTTGAGCGATTTACACCAAAAATTAAACAGCACTAATTTATACGTCAATTCATGTCAAGGACTAACTAAATCTGAAGTTTGATGAAAATCCGTGCAATCGTTCTTGAGATACAACTCTTGTGGAAATCGTGAAAAATGAAGCACAGCAGCACCACCTGTTGGGCGATTTACACCAAAAATTAAATAGCACTAACTTATATCAGGGACTAACTGAATCTAAAGTTTGATGAAAATTCATGCATTTTTTCTTGAGTTAGAGCTATTGCGATAATCATGAACAATGCAGCATACCAGCGTCACCTGTTGGGCGATTTTTACAAAAAAGTAATCAGCACCAAACTATATCCTGGACTAACTGAATCTGAAGTTTTATGAAAATCCGTGCAGTAGTTCTTGAGATATAGCTATTGCAGAAATCGTAAAAAATGCCGCATAGCAGCGCCACCTGTTGGGCGATTTTCACCAAAAACTAATCAGGTCCAATTTATATTAGGTTCTAACTAAATATGAAGTTTTGTGAAATTCCGTGCATTAGTTCTTGAGATATAGCGCCCACAAAATTTTTGTCACATACAGACTCACAGACAGAGTGACAGAGTCACAGACAGACTCACAGACAGACATTTTCTAAAAACCATCAAATCATGCTCTGGGCATTCTAAAACGTATAAATCCGTCGAAAACCGGAAGTCGAAAATTTTCACGAATACAATACTTTCTTTTTGTAAAGATAGCAGAAAGTAATAAACATAGATGTATGTATGTGTGCTGTTTTCTAAAGAGACCACTGTATTTTTCCCACGACTCTTTGATGAAATTCGCACTTCTTTGACCTTTTGATGAAATCTGCGTTTCTTCCGCAACCCTTTGACGAAATTAGTGTAATTTTGCAGACCTTTCATGAAATTCGCGTTTTTTTTCTCCGACCCTTCCACAAAATTCGTGTTTTTTCAGCGATCCTTTGACTAAATTCGTATCTTTAAAGAGATTCTTTGACTAAATTCGTTTTTTTCCCACGATACTATGAAGGAATTCGTGTTTTTTTCCATGAACCTTTGACGAAATTCGCGATTCTTTGATAAATTAGCATTTTTTTCCCCGATCCTTTGACGAAATTCGCGTTTTTTCGCGGCTATTTGATAAAATTTGCATTTTTCTCCGCGATTCTTTAACGAAATTTGTGTTTTTCCGCTGCCCTTTGAAGAAATTCGCGTTTTCTGCGATCATTTGAAGAATTTCGCATATTTTCTGTGGCTCTCACACCAAATTCGCGATTTTTCTGTGATCATTCGGCGAAATTAAAGTTATTTTCTGCGAACGATTGACGAAATAGATTTTATATGGATTCTATTTATCAAAATTCCCGATTATTTGGTTGGTTGGTTGGTTGTATTTATGACGGCCAATTATCTGCACGAGGGATATAGGCCCAAGGGGAGTGCCCTTCGTGGGGGTCTTTCTAAGGGAACCTAACCCGTATTAACGCTTGGAAATCCAAGGTTCGAGGAAAACCACGAAAACTCCGAACGATTAGGCCGACGGGCGCGATTGGGATCGAACCCAGCACCTCCCGTCTACCAGATTCGAGAGCAGAACCTCTCAGCCACTGGTGGGGCCCCGATTATTTGTATGTCCGAATATTCGGATAGGGGAATTTTGTAAATTTTCGGAACCGAATGCCTTAACCCTGTTGCTGCGCATTTTTTAATTTTTTTTTTATTTTTTTTTATTAAAATAGTTTCAAAAATTGCGCATATTTTTTATTACACATTTCAAATCTGCATATATTTTAGAGTTAAAATATGTCCAAAATATTTGTGAAAGAGTTTAAAAAGAAAGTAGAATTAGATCATAAAAAAAAAGATTTGCTGCGGAAATTGCAGTTTGCGCAAATTTTGCTACTGTTGCGTTAACCGTAGAAATCGCGGTAAGCGCAGCGAGAGGTTTAAATTTTCGGAAAATTCGGAACAGGATCACCCCTGTTCCCGACATCTTACATAACCCTCCTGCAAGTATTTTTTTAATATTTGTCGCCATTTGCAATTTATTGAATTTTAAAATCAATCAGCCCATTTTAGGACACCCGGTATATTCAGTAGTTATGGGATGATGGCTGAGAGAAGCATTTAAAAAAAAAAAAAAAAGATTAAAGCTGGCTTCAATATGTCAGAGGTTTACCAGAGCTGAAGTTTCCAGGCCCAAGCCCAGGTCCAACCCACATAAAAAAAATTAAAAAAAAAAAAATACTATTGGTCCGGCCCGGTATAAAAGCTTAAAAATCGACTCCAACCCTGCCTGCATTTTGCAATTAAAATTATTCATAAAGCACACTTACTTATGCTCATATATTATTTTCAGATTATGTTCGAAATTCAGGAATACAGAAAATCAACAATATTAATGACTAGTTAGGCAATTATGTACGTAAACATTACGTAAAAGTATGACTAAGACAATGCACATTCAAATGAAAATCCAGTAAGATAATCAGTTTAGAATGAAAGAAAGGGATGATAAAAGGAAATCATAATTTTAAAGCTCCACAAAGAAAAAAAGTAGATTTTAAAAAATGCATCTCTGTAACTTATCAAATCAAAATAAATTTCTAAAGATTTCGCTAAACAAATGTACAACACAAATATAATTTTTATGAATAACAAATAAGTACGATGTCAGACTAACTTGGGCTCGGGAGGAAGAATTTATAGGAGTGCACGGGTCGTGGTCGAGTCAATAATGCTTATCATACGGGCTGACACGGACCGAATTTTTAGATTTTTTTCCGGGCCGAGCCACGACCTGGAAATTTTGGCCAGTGCGGACCTCTAGGAAAAATGAAGTCCAGACCAGACTCGATCTGAAGGAAAAAGAAGACTCGCCCGACCCGAATCTGCAGAAAAAATTAAGATCGGAACACGACCTGATTCTAAAAGAGAGAAGACCTGACCCAGCCCGAGTCTCGTGGATTTAAGCTGGCGCGACCCAGGTCGGCTCGCGCCGGGCTCGAGTTCCGCCCCAAGTCATTTCCCGTGAGATGCATAATGTCGTTTTGCAAAACTTTTATTAGCCCAAGGGGGGGGGGCGGTCGCCCCTTCGCCCCCCCCCCCCTTAGATCCGCCACTGCGATGAAGATATTGAAGATGAGGTAGAAGAATAGAGGCCGATTCCAACATCAAGTGAGGCAGTCTTTCATCTAGCAGAATATCGTCGTTATGTAGAAGGACAATCTAACGTGAGTGAAGCTGTGTTTCCAGCTGTAGATATCCTAGAAAATTTTGTTTAAAAAAATGAAGTAAGCTCTCTAAAGAAAATAATCTCAATATTTTAAAAAGCTGTAGTTTTATTATTTAAAATTAATAAACATGATTTTTTCGCAATGATTTTGCATGATTTTTGTTGCGATGGATTATTTTACAACATAAAAATAAATTATTTTGGATAATTCGAAGTTTGGCTAATTCGAAGTTTTGCAGTGGTCCCTTGCACTTCGAATTATCCAAGTTCGACTGTACTAGAAAGAAATCATGACATATATAAGTAATATATATATATATATATATATATATATATATATATATATATATACATAGTAAAGTGGGGGCAGATGCCGCAGTTTTTCTTTTCTTGTTGTAAAATGTACAATAAAGTGAAAAACAACAAACTAAGTACCAGAAATCATTGATCAAACCATTTAGAATCTAATTTCTATGTTAAACAAGTTTAAACCCTCTTAATAAAGTAGGCATAATTATTTTCCCACAGGCCCTTTTTTAACATTAATTTTTATGTGCTGGATAAGATGCCGCATGGGGTGTGGGACAGATGCCGCATTAAGAATAATGCTAAGCTGTTTATTTTTTTTTTCAAGCAAATCACATTTTTATTTTCTCAAATTACTTAAACCGAAAATAAATAACAGTAAACTTACAAAAATTATATATATCACTAAATTGTGAAAAATTCAACAAAAATGCAAATGTGTAATCTCTATAAACAAAACTTAAGACAAAAAGTGAAAATGAAAAGAAAATCATTTGAATTTACATGAATGGATAGCATAATTACTGAAAACAATAGAGAGCATAATTCCAAAAAAGATATAAATCACTGGTTTACATCTAGGCGAACATTGCAATTTGCTTGTAAGTATTAGTTCTATCCTATTTAGGCCCTAGTCTGTTTATTTTGACTTTTCTTCTCATTCTTTGATTTTGTATTTCCATTCGCTCACAATCACACCACACTAGCCGTTGCAAAAGTAAAGTAAGCATTTTTCATGCAGCTATCATTTGAATTTGATGCACTGAATTCTGTCCGCTTTAGACTTTGCTCCTTGATAAGTCTCCAGCCATTCAACATATGCAGAGTTATCAAATTCCAATCCAGTTCTGCCATCAGAATCCATAAGAGGAACAATTTACCCATTGTCGGAAGATGACTCATACTTTAGTTTTTTACCCAAGTAAGGAGTTTTCAAGTTGATCTTTCTCTTCCTTTTTTTACACATGAACTTCCGCCAAGTTGTCGTTCTTTGACGCCTCCTACTTTCTTTTGTTTTTCATTTCCTTCTTCTTTTTTATTGTTTATAAACTCTGTGCTTGTAATATTTGCATCCTTTTTACTTTCTTTTACTTGGCTGTATAGGTCTTTTGACCATTGGGGTAGGAGATATTTTGTTTAACAGTTTAGATGGTGAGAATTGTAAACGGCCTACGTTTTCCTTATTCACACATGGTGAACGTACGTTGTTGCTGAGAATATTTTGATAAGTAGCAGAATGCGCTAATATACATTCATTTAAATGTAAGTTCTACTTAAATCGCAATGATGAATTTATTGAACCGAAAAAGAAAAATATATTTTGCGGCATCTGTCCCTCAACCTCGGTGCGGCATCTGTCCCATAGTGGCGGGTAAGATGCCGCGCCGCCATTTTGCATCATGTGAGCGATGCGAGGGAAAGGCAAGCACATGTCTGTATTCTACGACGATCTAGTCTATAGTTGCAATCGATTTTGGGATGAAATCTCTGTTTATTTTTCTTAAAATATGTAATACAATTTCATTAGAATAATTTTAGCAACTTACCACGCAGGTTCGAGCCATAAAAACTGGCATAAATGTGTGAATACTGACAATTAAGCGGTGGAAACGCATATAACACATCACACAGCACAGAGGAACACTACGAACTTCTAAAATTGGTCTAGGGAACGCTAGTGTCGCCTACACAATCTCTACGTCATCTGCCCCACCGCGGCGTCTGTCCCCACTTTACTATATATATATATATATATATATATATATATATATTTACTGCAAAGTTCAAGCACGTAAGATGTACAGTCCGGGATATATATATATATATATATATAAATGGATGGAGTGTTTTTGGGAAGAACAATATTATTCTGAAGAGTAGCATGTCCCTTTGTTTGAAAAGAAAGGTATTTAACCAATGTGTTTTGCCTGTTCTAACTTATGGAGCAGAAACATGGACGCTAACAAAACGGATGGTACAAAGATTACAAACAACACAGAGAAGTATGGAAAGATGTATGCTAGGTATAACTAGAAGAGACAGAAAAAGAATAACCTGGATAAGAAGTCAGACGAAAGTTTTTGACATCATTGGAAGAATTAAACGGCTAAAATGGAAATGGGCTGGGCACATTGCAAGAAGACAAGACAATAGATGGAGCACAAACATTCTACAGTGGTATCCCAGAGATGTAAAACGGCCAAGAAGACGACCTCAAGTAAGATGGAGTGATGAAATCAGAAAAGTAGCCGGTGTAAATTGGATGACTAAAGCACTAGACAGAAAACATTGGAAAAATCTGGGGGAGACCTACATCCAGCAGTGGATTGAAAATGGTTTATGATGATGATGATGATGATATATATATATATAAATCACACCCATTGACTTTGACACAAGACATGCTATAGGATGTATACAATTCTCATTTTTATTATTATTGACTATTTGAGACTCATCATGCTTGATAACTGAAAAAATATGTAAAAATAAATTCAATAAGGATGAATTTTCATTAGAAAAGTAATGTACACACAACAATAAACAATTTTGCATGGGGTAACTGTCACAATTCTTTTTTTTTTATTATTAATAATAGAAATAAAATTCATTTATTTATAGCAAAAATCTCTATCAGAATGAAATGTACTATTTCTGTATTTATTTGAAAGAATAAATAACACACTTCTCTGTTACTAAAAGATATTTTCTCACATCTTACACAATGTAGATCACTAGATGTCGCATTCTGATTCGCATTAGAATGATCTAGATTCGTGATTTTATTAGGAGCCTTGCGTCAATTACAGGAAACATCTTCATTTACTAATTACAATTACTAATTTTACCGAGGTTCACAATGACTTGCATTTCCGATTATTTTCCCTACAGAAAAAAAGGTAAATTTGGCTTATATGATAAGATGTTCTATTCAAATATTTTTTGCACACTGTATTATACAAAACTTTTGGTAAATAATTTAAGGTATGACAGTTGCACATCAAAACAAATTCCCATGTAATAGGCACTTTCATTGGTGACGTTCGTCAGGACGTTTTGTTTAGAAACTGACTCCAAACAAACAGTTGCTATGTTGTACTCGTATTTCCCATTTTGATTGTATATTATAACTAATATTTTATATTATAGCTATAACTCAGAGCTAAATGATTTAATAACTTACATGCAGTGGTAATATTTCCTATGATTTATATTTAATAAAAAATTAAACATTGCAACCGTTTGTTTGAAGTCATTTATCAAACTAAACGCCATGAATGACGTCACACTGAAAGCGTCTATGGACAGAGGCATGCTTATTTTGCAATGTTGATTAAACTATTGCTCGTTTTGTTTATACATAAGATTTCTACAATTCTAATATGCATGGAAAATACAAAAATAAGGGATAAAATCACAAAGTAAGGTTTCTTTATTACAGGGTATAAAATTAGGGACCATATCGTTAAGGGTTGTTCTTTAAAAAATATTGTTTCCTCTCAACACCAAGAAATTTTCTGCCGCACTAATGAACTTATTTTTTCCCCCGTTTCATGAAAATATCAGTTATTCACATTGAAGTATCCTAAAATCGAATAGTGCTATAAAGTTGATAGTTCTTAAATCATAGAAATAATAACATAGTATGAACATATTATGAACAGGACTATGCTTTTAAATTACTCACAAGAAAATCATACAAAAATAATAGGAAGCTATGCAGTAACGTATATTTAAATAAACATATATATTTTATGAACAAAAGACAAATCATTGGAAAAAAAAATTCCTGCCGGCCCGGCCTACAGGCAGAAGTAGATTTCGAAGTTAAGTATACTAATTTCACCAACAAAAACTAAATCATGATTAGAGATAAACCCACTTTAACAATTTTATCTGGTCGCTTTTGACGAGTTTTTACTTCATTTTTATATAATAGCTGGTTTTATCAGAATCATGTTAAGGTAGTATTCAAAAAATACTTTTCCATGCTCAACAACTCGAAATTTTCTGGCACATTTTCAGATTCATTTTTAATAGAAAAAATATTAAACTTGCTGACGTGATTCTTGAAGAGATTTATAAGCGACCTGTGTTTTTATTTTTCGTTCAATTAATTAAAACTTGATTTATAAACAATTATTTTCTCAGTAGGACAATATTTTTCGTTTCTAACACAAACGCTTCGGGAATTCTGTTCAAAATGCCCACTTTGACATTATTTTTTGAAATAATGTCATATATTCTGCCTCTATCAAAAAATCGATCATTACGGTACATTATATAGTTTCTGAATAAGAGAATCTACCAATTGGATGCGTCTGAGAGCAAAAATGAATTTAAAAATGAGTAAGAAAAAAAGCAGTTCGGATTTGAATACAACCTTAATAAGATGATTTTTTTCTTCAACCGGTATGTATTTTTAATTCGTTTTTGCTATAAGAATTGGTCCTATCAAAAACTCTTCCATATAAATGTTGTAGACAATATTAAGAAGATATATGATAAATTCATGGGGATTTTATATCTTGTGAATTGACGGAGATATGATTTTTTTTCTTCTTCAACCCCCCTTTTTGTTTTTGTTTTCGTTTTTAATTTTTTTTTTTTTCTTTTGCGGTACGGATTGGTCTTATCAAAAACTTGTGAATATAAAAGTTGTAAATAATATTAAGGAGATTTATAATAAAATTAATTGGATTTAATATCTGAAGAAGTGACGAAGTTATGAATTTTTTTCTCCCAAAAACCTTATTTTTTGCGCCCCTTGAGCCCATTTTTAATTTTATCAAAAGTCTGTGATACATAAATTTTTGGCCCTATTTTAAGAAGTAATAAAAACTTTAAACTGATTTAATATGTACAAAAATTAAGAAGTTATGGAGTTTTTTCTCTTTTCACAAAACCCCTTCCTATTTCCATCCCTTTAGCCCGATTTTGCCCATTAACGAACTTGACCTAGATTGTATGCCCCTTAATTTTATGTATCAGTTTGGAAGAGATTGGTGAAGAATTACGAAAGTTATCGTGTCCAGAAGAAAGTGATACATATATATATATATGTGAGTTGTGGTTTTAGATTCCCATAAAACCCTACTCATAGCAACAGATATGGTCAGCTCTTTTCCATGAGAACTTGTTACCACAGAACAGCAGATGTTACTGAATTTGCTGATATGCAGTTTGCATTCTCTTCGCCTGGAAACAAGTAACAACCGAGAGCAGATTGCATTCTGACGCGGCCGATGGTAGGCATATCTCGCTCTAGACGAGAGCAGAGGCCGAACTCCAATGATTCTGCGGGCGCGTATGCTGCAGAGAAAACCCCTACCCTCCCGTACCTGTAAATACAATTTCTATTTAATATGTAAACTATAACCTAGAATCATTAAACTCCTTTTTTCATTAACTAAGGCCTTATCTTTATATCATCCCTATATTACATGGGTGCTCTAGGCCGATTTGAATCCAAAACGAATTTAAAAAGTAAAATCCCCTAGGCTTTCTTACCGATCTACGTTTAAAATCAGAGAACTGTTTCGTTCCGTTATCAACCCTTGCATTTCAGCTGATGTGATTCATCTACATCTGATGTGAGCCATCTGTGTGAAGCTCAATCTCCCGTTTATTTTTATTTGTGCAAGATAGTTATCGCTGTACAAGGAATGAATCTTCGACTGCATATTTTTTTTTCTACGGATCATTCATTGGATTACTTCAATATATCGTGGCGAGGAATTTATTTTTCAATTGGATAACTCCTTTTGAAGTAAGTTTTTTTTTTCTCTTTCCTTTCTTGCCTTTTAATATGGAATTGCAAGAAATTGACTTTATTAAAAGCCAGTTAAAGTCGGCTAAAACAGATAAAATCAAATTATTGCATGAATTTATATTTGGTTGCGATAAAAATCGCCAGAATAGAGCCAATTTAAGGAAATTTAAAGGTTTTTCTTTTACTGACAAAAGCGATGAGTATGAAAATAAACTCAAAGTAATTTTGAACGATTACGATCAGATACAATTGATTACTATTGCTAATATCTTATCCATTGACATCCATGGATCAAAACAAGATATAGGGCAACGTATTTTAAGTGCACTAGTTGATATTTCGGCTTTTAAAGACACGTTTACGGCAGTTTCCGAATCGGATACCGAATTTGATGATAGCCACAATAGTAGTGGAAGCACTGGTTTATCTTCCCCTTTGGCAGTACAGCCAGACCAGGCGCGTGTACACTGTACACACTCCGCGCCCAAACAGACAATTTCTTTCCATGACATTGATCATTTAATTACACCGTTTAGTGGTGATAAAACGGAAAACGTTCAAACATGGTTTCAGAGATTTGAATCTCTGGCCCATTCATTTCAACTGTCCGACATACAGAAATTTGTGTTTGCTGAGCGGGCATTAAAAAGTTTAGCATTATTGTATGTACGTAGTGAAAATAACATTTGTTCATATACATCGCTCAAAGAAGCATTGTTTCGCGAATTTGGACAATCAGCTTCGTCCGCCCAAATACATCAATTACTAGCCGCTAGAGGCTGCCGCCCAAACGAAAAACTATTGGAATATTTTCTGAAAATGAAAGAAATAGCACAGAGAGGAAACATCGATGATATATCATTAATTCACTATATAATTAACGGGATTAACGATACACCACATAATAAAGCTATATTATTCGGGTGCGCCACGCTTGCCGAATTTAAAAACAAGCTCCAAATTTTCGAACGAATTTGTGAACAGAGTTCTAAATTTTATCAATCAATGTCATCGACTACACCCAACACTCCTAAGATTAACCAGAAGGAGAAAACTGCAAAATTAACTTGCTACAATTGTTTAGCCCCAGGACACCTATCTACCCATTGTGTTCATTTAAATAAAGGGAAAAAGTGTATGAAATGTGCACGTTTTGGTCATGTTTCCAGCCAGTGTACAGAGCAAACGCGAGAACGCAAGCGTTCGACTCAAGGCACCTCCCCTTCACGCAAGACGTCGCCGCGCAGAGACGAACAAATTAACGTAGTCGAAATGTGTCATTCTCCTCCGCGCATGCAGAAACCTGTAAAAATTTTTAATTTACAAATCAATTCAATCTTGGACACTGGAAGCTCACTGACGATACTGAGAGAAGACATTTATGAACAAATTGGGTCTCCCCCCCTCACCGGAGCAACTGTACAATTGTCGGGTATCGGTAACCGTGTTATTCAACCTATAGGATCGTTTTTTACCAATATACAAATAGACGATAATACTTTTTCTACTTCTGTTTACGTAGTTAATTCTTCTCAGATGCCCATGCCACTTATCATAGGAACAGATGTCATATTTCAGGGTACTCTCACATGCGACAAAAACGGCGCTACTTTAACTAAATCTCCACCCACAAGCATTTTTATAAGCTGCATTACTGTGTCTGATAATGTATCTGCAACGAAATCTGAGGATAAATCATATGTACCTTCATTTCCCGACGCAAGATGCACTACGGAAACATTTGTTTCGGATTCTTTTCCCCAAGATCTAAAACCGCCAAGAGTAAATAAAGATTTTTCGAATGAAAATATTCCTACTGACATAGAAATTGACTCAGCATATCTGAAACATCTCGCAACATTAACGCCAGACTGCTTTTCCTTCGATTTAAATTTCTTATCCTGCAAGCTGTTCGTGACAGTGCTCCTCTTATTGACCATCTGTTTATTACTGTTTACGTCTGCCAACGGACTCATTTATCAGCATTCGACGTTCCATACATCCCAACCATCTCGAGATTCGAGTGACGTTACTAATTGGACCGAAATTCTGCGTGTCCTTATCATTCCTTTTTTATTTTTTATACGCCGACATTTTGTGAAGTCATCAACGAGAAAGAGAAAAAGTAGACTTAAATTTCCAAAAAGAAATATGCTTCACGTATATAGGTCACTAATGCAACCAACGAATTTATCATAAATGTGTTTTTCTTATTACTACTATTTTTTTTAACTGTGTTTTTATATATTCTGTGTTTTACACCTATATCTGCTTATTCCTGAGAACATTTATATCGTACAGACTATAGACTGCTACTATCTGTGACTTTCTTAGTAACTTTATTTCAATATCTTCGTTTTTTTTACGATTGCAGCAAGCATCCACGATTTTTTTTTCTGGACGAAACATTAGAATGAGGTGTTTACCAGTGTAACTCACCATTTCAAGAGTCCAATCATTGATGGAAATCTTCAACACAGAACGTTTTTTTCTTCTTCGTATTTTTGTGTGTCATGCCATTCTTCAGTGCGATAAACTTCAAGTGCTTTTTTTTTTTAAGAAGTTATCGCGTACCAAGCATTTTTATCAACAGTGTTTATTTTAAAATTATCCTTAGTTTGTGGAATATGCAACAGATTCTTTATTTTTTCAGCTCATATTAACAGAATTTATGTGCCTTTTTTTCCGAAGTCCTGTTCAACATTTTTTTTAAATCTGAGCGATATATATCTGCTCAAAACTTTTTTATTGAACCCATACGGTGATTTTTTTTTTTTTTTGCGCATGTCAAGTTATCTTTCTCTCGGACTACAAATGGTGCATTATTTTTTTCATTTGCCTGTTTCGCAACACGTGTTTTTTTTTTATGTTGCGTAAACAACAACTTTATCTAAGATGACTATCTACACATGACTTTATTTTTTTTTGAACACTCACTTTTGACAAGAAGAAAAAGAATATTGTTGTATTTATACTTTTAAAACTGCATTTATATTTTTAAAACTGTATTTTATGTGTAAACTTTTTATTGAATTGCTATATATATGTATGTGTTTTACCCCCCCCCCATCGCATTTTTTTTTACAGAAGTAAGAGCTGGCTGTCGAAAAAAAAAAACCTTTTGGTGGGAAATCCTTTTTTTTTTTTTTTTTTTTTTTTTTTTTTTTTTTTTGCTTAGACGAGGCAAACCTCTTTTTTTTATTTTTTTATTCTCGAATGACGTTGGGATAAAGATGTTTTTTTTTTTTACGAAATTCTTCCTAAGATGAGGCAGATTTCAGTATGTTTTCGTGATGATAATATAATGGGCAGACGGCCTTTCAGATTATATTTTTCATCCCTGATGATGGCTCATGAGAAAGACGGTCTCATGACGCAAATTGATGTTATCCTGAGTTTTTTTTTATTCTTTTGTTTGTTTTTTTTGGAGATATCCCACGGCAGCTCAGCATTAATTTACATAAAATTTAGACTTAATTTTTTTTTATTATTATTTAGCTCAATTCTCTTAATTATTTAATGACAATTTTTTTTCCTTTGGATCTTAATTATTTTTAGATAGTTTGTTTTTGTTTTTTGACATATCTTGTTGCTTATTTAACGCGCTGTCGAGGTCGACAAGCGGACAAGATGGCCGAGTGTGAGTTGTGGTTTTAGATTCCCATAAAACCCTACTCATAGCAACAGATATGGTCAGCTCTTTTCCATGAGAACTTGTTACCACAGAACAGCAGATGTTACTGAATTTGCTGATATGCAGTTTGCATTCTCTTCGCCTGGAAACAAGTAACAACCGAGAGCAGATTGCATTCTGACGCGGCCGATGGTAGGCATATCTCGCTCTAGACGAGAGCAGAGGCCGAACTCCAATGATTCTGCGGGCGCGTATGCTGCAGAGAAAACCCCTACCCTCCCGTACCTGTAAATACAATTTCTATTTAATATGTAAACTATAACCTAGAATCATTAAACTCCTTTTTTCATTAACTAAGGCCTTATCTTTATATCATCCCTATATTACATATATATATATATATATACATATATATATATTACCATTAATTAAACATAACCTACCACCGTCAATTATTATGAATTAAAGCTGTAAGTATTAAAAAAAAAAAAAAAAATATTATAAGAATTATTATGGAAGAAAAAAGAAAAAAGTGGACACCGACAAAAAATTGAAAAGCTTATACATTGAATTACGTTATCAAGGGCACAGAATGATATAAGCAATGTTATAAGCAAAATGGTTGTTTTCTGTGGGAAAAATAAGCTAAAGCTAAAATTAATTTTCCCCTGTGCCCGAACAACCACTAAAATCAAGTGAATTGATTAAAAATGAAAGCAGAATAGAAACAAATAATATGAAATGGAAGAATCAATAAAACGTATTTAAATATTTATAGGATATAAAATATATAAATAATAAACACCATACCGATTAATATTTCAGTATTTTACAAAAATCCATGTGCACATGTCTACCAGTATATCAAAAAGATTAAGGTGAATAAAACAGTTAAGAAATCACAGTAAATGATACCAAAGGATGCAGTTAATACATTTTGAAATAAAATTTGAAATACCTTGTAAAACAAATTTAATCTAATATAAAATAAATAGATATTAATTATATTATTTAAAATGCACTATTAAATTAATAGATAACAGTTTAACAATATCGTCAAAATTTAGCTAAAAATACCCCCTGGTGTATAAATTATAACTGAAATGGAGCTGGAAAAATTAAAAATTAGAGCAATCTGAAAGAGACAAATGTGGTGCTGCCATCTATTATTAATTATATTAAACATCTATCGCAAGATAAAAATTTGTAAGCTTTTGAATGTAAATAACTGTTTAAACAGCAAAACCAAACAAATCCTTATATATAGAGAATTATAAACCTAATATAAATCACACAATGTATTTAAAACTATTGTTAATAAAATTTAAAAGCATACAATATATTCTATTAGCTTACTTATTTAAACTAAACTAAGAGTTTAAATAATGCTAGAACATTGATAATATATAGCATATAGCTATATGCTATAAAACAAAATAAATTCAGTAATAATTAATATAAATAATTATTAAAAATAATATAAAAATTATTTTTCAATGAATTATATATTAGATATTTATAAAATGAACAGGAAATAAAAAACATGTGGAAGTATATAGAAGGTTAAATAATACTTAAAATCCCATTACTTAAAAAGCACAAATATAGAATGTGGATTATTATCAGACATCCATAAAAATCCATAAAGTTTGAATGTGGGACATTCAAAAACATTAAACCGATAATAAATATTAAAAAGAATAGAGGAAAAATAATAAAAATAATTACCCAATTTTAATGCATACAGTATAACTATATTTATATTAAAACTACTTATATGTATATTATTCAC
Source organism: Maratus speciosus (assembly GCA_963932465.1). Taxonomy (NCBI): domain Eukaryota; kingdom Metazoa; phylum Arthropoda; class Arachnida; order Araneae; family Salticidae; genus Maratus; species Maratus speciosus. The sequence continues at coordinate 169,331,126 of OZ010791.1, forward strand.
TATAAGAGTGGCATACTATTAGTAATTAATATGATATTGTCCTTAGTAAATTAAAATTTAATAACAAATAATTGTAAATTAGATTAATGAATAATTAAGCTAATTATAATATTAATGAAAATCTCCAATTTACATATAAAATATCAAATCAACATCCACATAAAATACATAACAAAAATATAGTAATAATACAAGAGCCCCGCTTTTTTTTTTTTTTTTTTTTTATAAATAATTAACCATTGCGTATTATCCAGACAACACCACCCTCCTCCGTACTCTAACATCTGCCCACCCAACCAGCCTATAATATTTTTATATTATTTTACAATTTTTAATTTTTTATAGATATTTTTTTTTTTATATAATTTTTTTGTAATTTTGTTTACGCATGTGTTAATTTGTGTTTATAGATCATGTAAGAAAAGTACTAATTGTATATTAATGAATATATGAATTTTTTTGGAAAACCATGATTTAATGCATCATAAATTAGTTTTTCAATATTATTGTTAATTAGAGGAGAATATATATATATATACAGTCGAACCTCGTTAACATGAACCTCAAGGGGAATCAAAATTTTGTTCATGTTAACAGTAATTCACGTTATCAGTATCAAATTTGTGTATTCGTTTTTATAGGGGACTGTGAAAACAATTCATGTTAAAAGTAATTCATGTTAAGCGTGTTCATGTTAACGAGGTTTGACTGTATATATATATATATATATATAATATATTTTGTAGATCTGCAAAAATTTTTCAGAAATTCCAACATAGGGGAGAATGTAATAGGTAGTATTTCGTACGAAATCTACCTAAAAAAAGATCATCTAATTATTTTCAAATAGTACAAAAATTAAATATCATATTTCAAACCTCCGAAATGTTTAGCTAAATTTTCAACATTAATTTAAAATGAAAATGGTATTTTGTCTTTATTCAATTTTAGCATATTTCGATTTTTTTTTTTTTCCTAACATTTAGTCAGAGTAGTGATGAACATGCTCTACTTTGAAAAATACGCCGCCTTCGTCTAGAACGAGTATGTATCATTTCCTAAATCCCTAAACTAGAAATATAGATTTTCGAGCTATACGAATAAGGTAAACAAATAAACTGCATAGACGAAATGATCGTAAATTTCTAGTTCTTGTTTTGTAGGCGGTGAAACGATGCATTATATTAACACGTTTGGATTGCGATAAATTATCACTTGATTTCTAGAATTAATTCATAAACTAGACAGCGTCAAACTAGAAAACGTCTTTGATTCTTAATAGGGATAACTAGAACTCTCTAGCAAAGAGAACTGGAATTTATACGGATAACATGGAACTATTTTTTGTAGAAGCACGATTTATTTTCTGGATGTAGTGGAAAGAATTTTTTTCAGTGTGTTTAAGAATATGAAAACAACAGTGTACCAGTAAAGTTAAAAACCTTTCGCATGATACCGCATTCATCATTTTCCGCTTTGTATGTGAATATAAAAAGAGATGTTGTCATCAGAGAAAACACATATCATCTATGAAGAAATATGCTTAATACTTACTGAGCTGTCTCAAAAATTAGTATTAAAAAATTATTTTTCGTTACTTTTCTTTAGTACTTTTGTGCATTAAAACAAATTGTACCACTTAACACATATAAGTGTTTTGGCACATAAATATGTGTATCAGTAATATTTCCTGAAGTGCCATGCCACACGAATATGTGAGTCATCATTATTTTCATTTAAGACATTATAGCTTTGAAAGGGGACTAATTGTATGCGCACAAGCTTCTACAGCATGCACCTTGTAGTACACCTCAGTTATATTCATAAATTTCAATATGTTTAAAGTAGTGTAACATGATTAAAATACACCGCAAATGAGCCGGAAATGCAAAAGGTCAGTTATATTCATATATATTTATTTATTTATTATCCTTTTCTTATATTTATAATAACTGGAACATTATTACTGTAAGAATACCGTTATACTCCCTTATTGTAGATCAGTTTGACTATTTGATATGCTGGGTGCAAAAATTTTCCCTCTCTGAAAATTTATTTCAAAAGTGGGGAGAGTGGGATTGAACAATACGTGATAGCCAAAATTAGACGAGTAGATATACATAGTACTGGTACTTTTACACTTATATGAACACAGTCATAGGTTGATTTTGATCCAAATCCTCTAGAACTGTTATTCTAAATGTAAACCTCGTGGAGTGTAAGGGTTATTCTTCAACTGAAGTATTTATAAACAAATGTATGACAGATTCTAATCACATGATAGATATCCATAAACTATCAAAAAGCATGATAGAAATGAATTATTAAATGTTTACATCTTATAATCATCTCTCACATCTGTCAAGCATATCATGAACTGGCAGAAACTTGCCATCGAAAAGTCTATCAAATGGAATATATTAATGCCGTTCAGTTTCAGCTTACGTGTTAAGTCGATTTCTGAAGCATATAAAAGCTCCACATCTGCCCTGTATCACACCCTTAATAAGTCACTTACGGATATCGTGTATTTATAATCATTAAACCATAATATTCTGCTGATGTAAGTATTTCTTGATATGTCTATTATAGTTAGCGTATATTCATTATTATGCGTATATTCTGATTTCAGTCATGCACATTAATATACGTTCAACATGCATTTATTTTATTCTATTAGCGTATTTAAACGTGATGATTTCGAAAGGGACTTGACGCAACAAATAACCTAAAAGAGAGGCCTTTCATTTCAATCATGGACATACTTCTGTCAATTTTCATTCCCTCCAGGTATCATTTCGGCAAACAGAGTCAAGTAGTAAAGTGAAGATCTACTTTAAGGGAAAGAATAACCTGTTGGAAGGCTTTTTGGTGACTTATAAGCCTTATATTTGAGTAATTTATGAAGAACAAATTGGCACATCTTGAAATCAATCAATAAAACTTCAACACGAAACTATACACTCTATTGTCCAATGATGTTAAGACACATTTCAGTAACTTTATAAGAAAAGCTAGAATTAACGAGACTTTCAAAATTAGAAATCTTTGTGATATTTTCAGAAAAGTAGTTTATATGTCCATACGTCCATAGGTCCTTCTTTTTTTAATATTAAAATTAAGAGTGTTCTATTTTTTTTTCTTTATACTTCGTGAAACTTTATTATGAACCGCATCCACTCAGGTAACAGGTGGAATCGGAGGTCCTTTCCTTCAAGTCTGTCTACTGAACGGTAGTAGTTCCGATCACGGAAAAATTTAAAAGCTAAATTCAATAAGTTTGAAACGTTTAATACATCGAAAGACTGCGGCGGCTTCAAGCTCACTCATGATAATAATTAATTACAATCATTAGACATACTTCTGTCAATTTTCATCCCCCCCCCCTTCCCCAGGTATCATTTCGGCAAACAGTGTCAAGTAGCAAACGTGAGATCTATCTACTTTAGGGTAAAGGATGCCTTGATAGAAGGCTTTCTGGTGGCTTTAAGCCTTATATTTGAATTATTTATGAAGAACAGATTGGCACAGCTTCAAATCAATTGATAAACCTTCAACACGAGACTATATACTCTTTGACTTTTCGTTTGCATCTCCTGTAACCAGAGGCATTGTTCAACCATTTTAAGACAGATTTGAGCAACTTTATAAGAAAAAATAGAATTAGTGACATTTTCAAAAATATAAATCATTGTGATATTTGCAAGAAAATGGCTCATATGTCCATAGATTCATTACAAAAAATTAAACGTGTTCTAAATAAAAAAAAATAAAATAAATTAAAAAAAAATCCCGCGTGAAACTTTATTATGATGCGACCGACTCCACTCTCAAAACAGATGGAATCAGAGGCCCTTTCCTTCAAGACTGCCTGGAACGGTAGTAGGAAGATTACGGAAGATTCCAACGGAAAATTTTAAAAGCTAAATTGAATAAGTTTGACACGTTTCATACATCGGACGACTGCGGCGACTTCATGCTCATTCGTGATAATAATTAATTACATAATTAATGCTCACTCATGTAAGATTATAAAATCAAAGCTCTAACATGCAAAATCTGTTTTATCTCGCAATTTCACCTTAAGACATTAAATTTACATCACTTCTGAGGAAGACAGGAAAGTTGTTCAGTCAATTAAAAGCATTTTTCAGTACTTTAAGTAAAGTCTAGAATTATGAAAAAAATTTCGAAAAGCTTTAAAAATATAAATTATGCTGATACTTGTATCTAACAGGTTTCATTCGTTCATCTTTATTTATAAGTAGCAACATAAAATCAAAATTTTACGATCCAAAATCTATTTTATTTCACAATGTCACAATACTCTGTGACTTTAAATAAATGTCACAATACTCGTGACTTTGAATAAATGTCACTTTTCTGGAAATTAGAAACATTATTTAGTCCAATTCGAGATACACTGCAATAACGTTCAGAAAAATCTAGAAATGAAAAATTTTTAAGAGCATAAATTAAGGCGATATTTGTACATGGAGGCATCATGTATTTCCAAGTTCGGGAATAAAGTTAAAATCCCATTATACAAAATCTGTTTTATTTCTAATCTCCATCGCTTACGTAGATCTATTCGGGAAAATACCATAAAAACAACAAATTAAGGCTGGTCACAAATCCAAAATGGCTACTTTCTGGCACATTCCTTAAGTAATTTTTATTCGTAAACGCAAGAAAGTTAGCTGATTCAGAAGTCCTGAAGAACATTTCAGGAGTATTCAGAAATTTTGAAATTGAATTGTTTTACATTTTTTCAAAAAAGGTAGAGGACCTTTCAGAAAATGCTGTCAAAATGTTGGTTTGAATTGAATTTCTGGACGAGACATCCCGATAACGGTCATCATCACATAAAATCGCTCATAACTCAATCTGTCATTCATTTATCAAAAAATGAAAAACTATTCATTCTAAATCACTTTAATCCTTTGATAGCGGTCTCGGACCATATAAATTCTAGGGACTATTTCTTTATTCTATTCGTACCACTTTTTGAAAAAGAATTTTTTAAATACACTTATGCTAGTATATTTTTAAGATAAATCTACAATACAGAATTTTTTTTTCGTTTTGTTTTGTTTTTTGCAAATAATTGTTGTGCGAGTGAATAAAAAAAAATAGGCGACAGTCCTGGCTTCTAATCAAAAGGTTAATAGTCGTGCTTGCAAGTTCCATGCTATTGCGTTTAAAAATTAGTCCTTAAATGTGTCAGAAAGTTTTGCAGGGGATTTATTCCTTTTTGAGCAAAGAAATGTAAAAGTTGAATAAATATTAAGTGTTTAATATTTAAACTATGCTTTCAAAGTTTTCTTTTTAAATTTTATTTTCAGGTTGATGCTGACAACCTCAGCTTCGAAAAAGTGAAATCAATAATATTCACAAACATCATAAATCTTACAAACAAAATAAAAACTGTAAAAATGGGATAATTATTCAATATTTCATCACTTAAATAAGCTTCCTACTTTCTCGATTTCTGATAGTCGATGCATGTCAAGTGCTTTTAAGTTCATAAAAGGTTAAGTCAATAATGTTTAAAAAATATCATCAAATCTTGTGAACGAATATCAAAAGAAAGTGTACACCAGGTAATGAAATAAAATATTCCCATCTGAAACATGAAACATCTTTCAAGGGCAAACAAACAGCGCCTCCACCTCTTTTATTTAGCTTAGCGCATTTAAAATAAGGTTCAGCTCGCTACCAAGGGGCTGGCATTCCTAAGCTAGGGTGTCAAATCTTCCAACCAGCTCCTGTGTTTGCTTGTAAATGTGTGGGCAGGTCAAACCGGTCCCTCTCACTCAGGTGTGGTGGGGGCCCCATGAGCCTTCGTGTGTGGGCCCCTGCCAGCTTGGGGCCTGACCCTGCTAGCCTCGATTTTTGTTCAAGTGTTCGGCTCTTCTCTGTGGGAATTACGCGGTATGCGTGTAAACTATTTGTTCTGGCCTTTCAGGCTTTTTGACTTTTAACAGAGTGATGACGCTTGATTAACTAAGGTAAATGTTGGGGTGTTCTTGGGGGTGGTCGTATTCCCTTATTCCGAATGAAGATGGGTCTACTGTAAGAACTGTTTGAATTTTGACTTATGCTGGATCAGATACTGATTGAAGAACGGATATACATTGGAACTCGTTTTATAGCGAGCACGGATTCAGCGCGATTGTGGTTTTAACGATTTGTAAAAAGGAAGGAAATGGTTAGTATAAATCAGGGTTTCCTAAAATATGGTACGCGTACTGTTCGGTTCTGGTACGTGGATCTAGAGATACTGGCATGTGAAGCTTACACAAAAATTATTATAACTGAAAACCCTCAACGCTGCTACTATGTCAGTATATACCAATAAGACACGAATAGCAAGAATTTCTCAAAAAGTATTATTAATATATCATGATAAAATATCCGGTACAGCTTTTTCAGGTTTACTCACTGTAAAAAAAAAAAAAAAAAAAAAAAAAAAAATGTAGATTTGCCAGCACGTTGTGCTGTTAATTTTACGCAACTACTGTATTTTTCATGTTTATATAGTCAAGAAACCAAAGAAAGCTACAGCACATTCGACTATGATCGAGTTTGAGCGCGAGATGAATAGTACTTTGTACTGTAAAAATGTCGTTTTTTTTTCCAGTGTGTATTTAAAATTTATTTAACCAATTTTCTGATAATATGTTAAATAAATCCTTTATTAAAATATAATCATGCTATCACTTCTTATTTGAATATCAATATAAGAAGATAATCGGTTGGTTGGTTGGTTGATTTTGTGACGGCCGATTATCTACACTAGGGATATAGGCCCGAGGGGGAGTGCCCTTCGTGGGGGTCTTTCTAAGGGAACCTAACCCGTATTAACGCATGGAAATCCATGGTTCGAAGAAAACCACGAAAACTCCGAACGATTAGGCCGACGGGCGCGATTGGGATCGAACCCAGCACTTAAGAAGAAGAAGATAATCGGAGTATCGATTTAGTGACATAATAATACCCTTTTAAATATTAAAATTGCTTAACAGTGCATCAGTCTAAAAGTTTTGGAACAACGCATCTAACTACAAATGCATTACAGAAAACTAGTTCGTAATAAGGGAAACTCTGACATAGCGAGAAAAATCATTGCTAAGTATTAACAAATTTTCTAGTTTTTCTCACTTTTCTTAAGCAAACTGTTTTTATACTTATGCGTGTTTCATACTGATAGTGCGAAACAGCTCAAAAATATTATTATATATACAGTTATTTTAACTGGATGTCTTAACGTATTTTCCTCCAAGAAACAAATTGTAGGAAATAGTAAAAATCCAAAGAGAACTGGTGACAATTCAGTAATGTAAAAAACTTCATACAGATCATCATTAGAAAAATAATGAAACAACATGACAACAATATGGCATTATCCTTCTAACCACTTTTCGGCTTTAAGCTCCAGTAAGACGCATCAGTCTACTCGCGGTCTTTTTGTTCTGGTCAGATGGCGCTTTCTTGTGATTACACGGCGTTTTCTCTCTTTTATGGCTTTACAGGGAAAGTGCTGGATGTCCTGCAACATCCCGCAAAGGGGTGAAGTTCGATCTAATCTCCTTATCTCCTTTTCATTGTTGAACCCAGTGTTAAATTCCCCGTCCTTTTGTTCAAAACCACATTTTATTGCTTTAGAATGAGAGGGAGCCCTTTTCCTTTCTGAACGAAGCCTTGAAGTCTAGATAAACGTATCAATGAACTACTTTCACTGCCGACGTCTTTTCTTGTGGTCATGCGGTGTTTTTCAATTTTTAATGGCTTTACCAGGAAACTTCTGGACATCCTGCAGGAGGGAGAAGTTTCCTGAAGCTCGATCTAATCTCCTTATCTCCTTTTCATTGTTGAACCCAGTGTTAAATTCCCCGTCCTTTTGTTCAAAACCAAATTTTATTGCTTTAGAATGAGAGGGAGCACTTTGCCTTTATGAACGGAGCCTTGAGGTTCAGACAGACGTATCATTGAACTACTTTCAGTGCCGTCGTCTTTTCTTGTAATCATGCAGTCTTTTTATTTTTTAATGGCTTTACAGTGAACTTCTGGACAACCGGCAGGAGGGAGAAGTTTCCTGAAGCTCGATCTAATCTCTTTATCTCCTTTTCATTTTTGAACCGAGTGTTAATTTCCCCGTCTTTTTGTTAAAAACCGCATTCTATTGCTTTAGAATGAGAGGGAGCACTTTTCCTTTCTGAACGGAGCCTTGAGGTTCAGACAGACGTATAATTGAAATACTTTCAGTGCCGACGTCTTTTCTTGTGGTCATGCAGTGTTTTTCATTTTTAATGGCTTTACACACAAAAAAATTCACCTCGATACCTCCAAAATTCGCAGAGATATTAAAAACCAAAATTCATGAATTACACCATTTACCCATGCCTCTGAGCGACGAGTTATTGACTTATTTTGAATGCAAGATAGGGACCATCCACAAATTGTACGTTATTAAACGTCGATTTCAGACAGCGTCTCTCCTTTGGACATAAAATAGCAGCGTACAGATTTTACTTTAAATTTGCTTTCAAAATATGCTGGAGATCTGCATTAAAGGTCTGCACGAGTCGAAATATCCAGGACTGTGCCCGGCCAACCCATAGGGAAAAAAGTTCGGCTTGGCCTGGAAAAAGTTAAAATGTAAGCCCGATTTTGGACCTGCCAGACTGAATTTCTGCAAAACATAGTTTTTTACGTCGATATGGTTAAAAATTGTTTCGTATGAGGAGTTCCGACCAAAAGTACTTACTTATATAGCTTTTACTTTTCATTTTATAATGTTCATTTGTAAAGATTTTTCATTCATTTGTACGCTGTGATATATATATATATATATATATATATATATATATATTATATATAAATCTTTATTTGTATGTAAATGTTTCACTTATCATTAATGTCGTTAATCCATATTCTAAGTATTAGAGACTTTGAAAAACGCTATACAGTAAAATCTTCTAAGACGGAATCACATAGGAAAGGGGAAAAAATGCGTCATAGACAAGTTCCCTTCTTAGCAGGTGTAAATGTATATTCTTTTTTCAGGTATTATTATATTCATTTTGTATGGATCAACACATTTTTTCGTTTCAGTCAGGATTCTGTCATAGGCAGTTTCTTTTTAACTAGTTTTACTGTATTTTATTTATTTATTTATTTTGCCTAGAAATCTACTATTCTTTAAAAAAATGAATTTTTGAGTAAAATAATAGCAATTTAAAAATATATGCATTTTTATAAAAAATTTTTGGCTGAGCCAAATTTTACTGATTTTTGCACGGATCAGAGTGAAAATGTCACCCCGTGCCGGCTTAGGAAGAAGAAATCCAGTCCCGGTTCGATATGGATAAGAGACCGTAGGCCCGCTTCGGCCGAGCCTTCAGAAAAAAGTAAGGTCCGGGCCTGACTCGGCCCCAGAATACAGACTTTTTTAACAACCTTGTCGGGACGATTTAAAATCTGAAGTTGTGAGACCTAAAAATATGGAAAAACTCTTAATCGGCATGTTAGAAAAAGCCTTGTTTTAAATCAACTGACGGACATTTAAATAGTACAGAAAGAAAATGGAAAGGGCAAACGTTAATCTGAATCAGATGTTTAAGCTACAAGAAGAAGTTACTTTACTCACCTGCAATTTTTTAAAAAGGTATTTAAACATTTTTTTAGGAGACAATCTTTGTTTAAAAATTTAAATGCGTTTTTCTGCATGGTGGTTTTTCTTTTCACCATTTCTCATCTTTAAACTGTTATAAGTCAAGAATTGTTAAAGAAAAAAGGGGCAAACTTTGAACATGTCTTTTTTGATTATTTTAAATTAATTTTGTTTTGGCAAACTTGAAAAAATATTTATTTTTGAAAATATGATTTTTTTTTAAATAAGTTGCATCATTTATTTAAATTTATATTATAATATTTTTAAAATTAATATTTAAATAAATCCTGAAACAAAATTAAAAGTATATTTTCCTCTTTTAGAATTCTGCATGGGCCGGGCTTGGGCCGAGGCCCATACTGATTTAATTAATTTAAATGCTGGTTGATTTAATTGATTTTTTCACGGGCCGGGCCAGTGCTGTTTTCACTGATTTTGGTACGGGCGGTGAAATGTGAAATCACAAACGGGCCGTGCCGGGCTCGGGCCGAACTTTTAATTTTTACACCGAACCGTGCCGAGGTAATTTTTTGTTCGGGTCGAGTTGGGGCCGGACCTGTAAATTCCGGCCCATGCAGATCTCTAATCTTTAATTAAATGAAAAAAAAATCAAATTCGGCAAATAATGTCTCGAGTTATACCGATTTTAAATTACCCCCAATTAAAAATTAATAATAATTTTAATTTTTTTTTTAAACTTTATGAGAAATTTCAGAATGTGACTATGTTTTCAAATTATATGGTTAACCATCGCAAAAAAGAAAAAGAAAATCAAAATTCTAACTCAATAAATATATTTTTTACAGGTTTCCTGGAACTCATAAAGTAATATTGTTTCTTGGATTACACGCATTTCAATTTGTGTCTAATCTCTTAACACCTGACGAATTATTTAAACGGGCATAACTGTGTGAGTTTTATAGATATGAAGATGGAAATTTTTGCGTTTGATTTAGGAAGGAATAGGTAAAATTTTCCTAATTGGAATTTTTACCCTACGGGGGCCGTATAAAAATGTAATTTTTGTAATGTAGACACCCCATGGAGTTGCAACTTATCTCATCAAGTTTTGCACCCTTTTTTATGAAACTTTGCAATTGGAAGTATGTGCCTAGGGGCAATATTTAAGGACATAGCCTATTGTTTCGATATTTATGAATCACACTGTATATGTATAAGATATATACATATCACTGCTCAAAACAATTACGGGAGCACATGGTTTTAACAAAATTACGCAAATACTTACACCGATAAATAACGTAAAATAAAACATCCACAGATTAAAGTGTAGTAGGAAACAGATGAAGAAAACTTCACATGCAAATCAAAGTTTATGACGTCAGAAACTAGAAAAAGGAGATAAGTGCAGAAATCGGGATTTCGCAAAAACATCTGTCTCACTGTTTCAGTTGTAAAATTCGATTGCTCGGCTTGTGTTTTGAGAAAAGGTGACTATAAAAGCCACAACGATATTTACCTGGATCCATGGCTTGGTGTATTATCAGGACAGGTGAATCCGGACAAACGCAATGAAATGTAGCGGACGCTGTTGCGAGGTGGGTTGATGGATATGGGTTGGAATCAGCATAGGTGAACGTACAGAGCTGCGGATATAGTTCAGAATAGCACTTTGGCGGCCCAAAGTTATACAGATAAGATACTGAGACCTCATATCGTATTTTACGATGCAGCAATTGGCGATTCCTTTTTTTACGCATGGTAACGTTTGACTACATACAGTTCGTCTTGTGGAGAACATGCTTAAAGCTGAAACAATACATCGTATGGAATAGCGAACATGCTCTCCTATATGAACCCGATCGAGCATGTTTGGGACACACTCGGACGATGCATTGCAGTGACGCTAAGGCCTGCTTTTATTGTTCGGGACTTGGAGATTGCAATTCTTGAGGAGTGGAACAGTACTCCCCAAAGTTTTATCGATAATGTCATCAAATCCATGGAAAACAGGTGTGATGCAGTTTAATCTGTTCGAGGAGATCACATGCCATGTTAAATACCTTGCATCATTCCTAAACAGTACTTTTTTGTCATTTACATGCAACCAAATTGTTGCCATAAACCACTTTTTCATATTCTATCCATCGTTTCAAAGAATTAAAACACTCTTACAAATAGCTCTCTTTATGTTTATTTCTGTATTGCGCATTGGTACATGTGTACTCTCCATTTTGTGCCCATGCATTGCTGTCTCGGACTATTTTCTGCCCTTTTTGCTTGCTCCCTTAGTTTTTTTTTAGCAGTGTATATGTCACATTTCAATGGGGGGGGGGGGGTGAGGTCTGGGGGTCATTGTCGGTGAAAATATACCAAAATTTTTCGGAAGTGCTTTCCTCCGGACGGCTGAAATAGGTAGCTTATAACTTTTTTTAATGAAAACTACCTAAATTATATTCTGAACAAAAGATTTGGGTAGACGTTACACAAAATCCTTATAAATGCTGATTTGGTTTATTAATTTAATAGACGAAATATTTTTTTAGATTTTATTTAATGATTGAAAAAAAAATTTAATGTATCTTCAAAAATTCAGAAGAAATGCTTTGGAAGATGCAATTTATATTGTTTAATATTTGGGGCATCGTTATACACACGTATGACATCATAGTATAAAAATATATAACAAAAACAATTTTTAGTATTAAATATTTATAAACATTGACTGCATTATATATTTTTTTCGATTTTATTTAATGATTGAACAAAATTTCTAACATGTCTTCAAAAATTCAGAAGAAATGCTTTGGAAGATGCAATTTTTATTGTTTCATATTTGGGTCATAGTTTTAAACACGTATGACATCATATTATAAAAACATATAACAAAAACAATTTTTAGTATTAAATATTTATAAACATTGACTTCATTATATATTGCGAAAAAGGAGATATTTTTTTTTCTTTAAATCATTCTAAAATTTTATTGTTTCAGTTTGTTTTCAATGTTAAGGCTGTTCTAATATACATATACATATATATATATATATATATGCCTATTTCTTCCGCTTTATGCGTAAAACTTTCAGAAACAATTCCTGACTCATTTTTAAACATAAAAGCATGATACATATAGGCATGATTGTTAAAGTTATTTCTAGTGCACTGTAAAAAAAATCTGTCTGTTACAGGAATTTTGTTGCTGCCATTACATAAAAAGTTCTAGGAATCCCAGTTTCCTAAAAAAAAACTTTAGTAACTTTGCAGATTTTTTTTACAGTGTGTAATACACTTTTTTTTGCCATTGCTGTCTCAGGGCGGCAGTAGGTTTTCCTTTCCAGTGCTGCCGCATCCGGAAATTCGCTTCGAAACGTCAACTTTGACTGCATTTTCTGTAAAATATTCAGCTTCTACCGAAAAAGAAAAAAAAACAGTTCAATTACATCAGTTATATTCAACCTGCGGCCCGTGGTCCTCATATGGCCCACTAAACTTTTACATACAGCCCGATATAAATAATCATTAATCCATATTTATAAAAATTTGAGATACGAATAAAAATTATTTAAGGCATTTACTATTGTTTGGTAAATTTTTATGTAAAGATGAATGCTGTCGTGTTATTAGGTGCGTTCGTAATTATATAAATACGTAGCACCTATAGTCGTCGTTCGGTCCGTCTTACTGTCAGTCTGCCCGTCTGTCTGTCCGTCCGTCCGTATAACAGAGCAAAAACTGCCCAACCGAATGGTTGAAATTTTAAATATATAACTGTTGCAAATTTTTGTCGAGTCATTTCAAATTTTATGACAATCGGACGTATAATTTAATTTCAGGGACAGTCAAAAGTTTTCCGTTACATTACGGCCAATGGAAAAAAAAATTATTTCAAGTGCATTTTAATGATGTTATAGACTTTCGAACAGAATGAAATTGATATGCACTTATGAAGTGCACTAAAATATACATTCAGTACATTATGCGGTGTAAAAAATATTTATAAAACTAACTTATAGTACGAACGCACCTCATTTGCCACGTTTGACGTTCAAATTTCCAACTTGTTATAAAGTTATGGCTGAATTATATAGTTTCTTAATAAGAGCATCTGCCAGTTTGATCCGTATGCGAATAAAAATGAATCAGAAAATGTGCAAGAAAATAGCAAGTTTGGATTTGAGAACAGCTTTTAAATTGATTAAATTTTTTAGATGAGACTAGTTTTGATTCTAGATATTTAACCGCCAGCACGAGATGAGATATCAGATATATAATATACTCTTATATTGATTATTTAGAAATATAACTAATTAAAACGGGAAAAAATATTTAAGCTAAGAAAAATCAGTTGAGAATTTCTCTGAACGCAGGAACCTGCGTTTAAATACAGAAGCATCATCTATGAATGTTACACGGGCAATTACAAACCGAAAGTCTCAATTTCTTTGTTCTTTTTCAGATATTTTAATACTCGAAAGTTTAAAAAAAAATAGTGATCTAAGCTACACTTACCTAATAAGCAGATAGCTAAGATTTCCAATTTTTATATCTAAACTTCTGTTTTTAATTTTACTCATGCACATGTTAAGGTACTCTGTGTGTTTTCTTTGGGGAATTTAAAAAGATACTAAAAGTCAAATCATTTGTAAATTATTTATTAGTTTTTATTACAGAAAAAAAAATATATATAGCCGAAAAGAATTTCTGTAGATACATTAAGGGAAAAATCTATAGTGACAAGCTCTAATAGGAGAAAAACTAACATTGATTATTAATCTAGCGGAAACATTAGTAAATCGCTTCTTTAATAGGTGGTTTTTTTTCTGCCATACCATTTCAAGGACTTCATTTTCTTAATGTAAAAGAAATGCGAGCAAACATGTTTCGCTCTAATACCGGTCATTATAATTATTTTTTGTCGTTGCTAATTGTATGTGTAATTACACTATCAAACTTAAATCCAACATTTTAAGCAAAAACAAATAAAAATATTTTTCGAAGTTTTTACATATATTTTACATAATAATACAAAAGAATAATTTACATTTTTTTTAATTACCAGGTTTTTTTTTCTAGTAAGCTACTGCACATTTTACTTACAATTTTTATAGTACAAACTTTCATAATAAAAGTATGTTCATTCATTGATATGAATTAATGTTTAATGATTGAAATTTTAAAAAAATTAAAAGTAAAAAGAATAAAATATCTATAAAACACCAATCCTCTTCAGTTTTCTTATTAGACTTTGATTTTTCCTTTTACATTCTATTCTGTCATCTATACAGAGAGACTATACTATATATCTACAGCTACAGTGAGCCATACAATATTGTACAGATTTATATTTTTGGGGAAATTTTTCAGGAGTTTCTTTTTGCTTCTTCGATTAGAGAATTTCTGTCACAGGTGGTACCGTATTTTATGGAAGAAACGCCGCGGCGTTTACGAGTTTAAAAGTTATTTTTTTTTCCAAGTGCGGCGTTTACGATTTTTTTAAAATACCAACTGAGTTTCCTTAATTTAAAAATTCATAAAAGTATTTAAAATCGGATTTAAATATTTTAAATAAAACTTCAGACATCTTAAGATATTAAAAACGAGGCATTCTACACTGCTCAGAAAACTTTGATTAAAGTTCGGTCAATGTGACGCTGTCGACAAAAGTAGCGTTCCAATGGATGCGGCGATTACGATATTTTTAAGCTTATTCAGGCCAATTTGAGGAGTGCGGCGTTTCTTCCATAAAATACGGTATTTCAGTTTATTTCAACAGTTTCACAAGCTTTTTAAAAGCCATCATATTATAGTGAAACCTTCCTGTGCGACCACCTCCATTAAGCGACCACCTCCCTGAACGACCATTTTTTCATGGAACAAAATTTATTCCCATAGGCTCAATACTAATTTTACCTCCATTCAGAGACCATCCCAGTTGAACTCCCTCCATGAGCGACCCATTTCTTTGAATAAAATGAAACAAATTCCTTTTTTTTTTGTTGCTTGAAGAAGGTTTTATTAGAAAAATAATTCCGCAGAGCGCATTATTCGTCAAACTGCTAAACTAAGCTTAGATTTTTTTAAACTCCGGTAACTTTTAAGTGTTTTAACCCCTTTTTAGGCAGTGAATTTAACTCTGATGACAAATTAAGAATGACGGTCAATGAACTCCCCTGACCTATTCTGTCAGGAAACTCTCAAAGAAATAGATAAATTAATGAAATCGTCGTTATTTGTTCCCGTCCAAAAAAAAAAATTGCATTTGTTTACTGAACATCGAAAGGGCTTGGAAATAAAAGTTATAGAAGATAAAATCGTAAAATCAAAGCAAACATCAATGTATTCATTTTTTAAACTCTATTGTAATTAACTTATGTTTTAATACATAAATTTTCATATTTTTCCCTAATGTGAAAAATAAATTTTTGTAAAAAATTTTAGTTACCTTTTTTCAACAATTAAAATCTAGATCTAAATATGACCTCCATTAAGAGACCACCTCTAGCAGCGACCATTTTTTATTGGAACCGAACGTGGTCGCTTTAGGGAGGTTTTATTGTAAATTCACCAAAGCGAATTTCAAAACTTCTATTTTCTTTTTTAAGACTGGTGAAAATATAACTTCAAAATGGACGCTTTGCATCTTGTTCAAAATGGAATTTCAACATTGTAAGATCAAACTAGATTTTCTAAGCATTTTATAATCATAATTTTTAATCCTACCTCGCATCACTTTCTAAAAACAAAAATCTTTGAGATGTAGTTTAACAACTGTTGAAAGAGAGATTATACTACGAAATTTATTTTTAAAAAATAGTGGTGCGAATAGAATAGAAAAATAGTCCCTGTGACAGCCTTGTAAAATGCTTCATTAAACCAAATGTTATCATAAAACCATATTGTAAACGCGAGAAATTACTGTAAGACGATTTCTTGAATTTTTAAAAAATATTTTGTTTTAATTTAATATTTCTCATAAATTAATTTATGAAATTATTTTAGGTACATAAAATGTGATTAAAAAAATAAAGAAAGAAAGTGACAACGTGTATATAAGATTTCATAATAAACTAAATGTTTACGAAATCTAATATGTTCACTTATAAATTCGTTCAATTTATAGTTATTCAGTTACATGACCGATTCTAAAAAAGTCATAGCTCCATTATTATTTCACTTTTCATTATTTTTTTATTAACTGTTATTTTCAATGAAACAATGTTTTTTAAGATGTGAGTATACGATAACGAAAACTGGTCCAAAAAGCTGTAGTATGATACCTCACTTATCGTTGTGCGTCTTGTGTGTGCATAGAACAAGGGATGTTTTCATCAACGACGACGACGACGATGATGATGATGATGATGATGATGATGATGATGATGATGATGATGGTGATTGATGGTTATGATGGTATTAGCGAAAAATCCTATTTCATTCACTTCAGACTTTTTCGCCGTCAACAGAAATGCACTTAATATTCCGCTTAATATTAGATATGTATAGCGAAACAGCACCGAAAACTGGCGATTTGAAGTAATTAAAATAATAAAACTTTGTAAAAAATGACCTTTGACCTTCAGTTCATTTTTGACCTTGTTCGCTTGCGGACACGTGTTTGTTGTAGCTGATGACGAGCTGTTATGTTTTTAGCTCGAAACGCGTCCTGTGTATTGTTTCATTTTATGGTGATTTTTTACAAAGTTTTATTGTTTTAATTAGATATGTATATCAAAAAGTAATAGGTTATAAGTCGTTGTTATAATAATAGTGGACAAACGCTATTGCTTCCGCTTTTACAGCTCATACATTAATTCTAAGCATCAGAAAATTTAAAATTTTACATCATCGCATAGGGGGGAAATGTATTATTAAATGAAATTTGTTTCGAAACTGTAGCTCAATGTAGTGACGTTTTATGATTCTTTAAAATAATTTTCCATTTTTTTTCTCTTTAAATAATTGAAAAAAAATCTTTCTCAACAATGAACATTTGTCTGGTACAATAATGTAATGTAACTAGTGACAAAGTTACCATAATTTTGAAATGATAGCCCAAAAGCAAATTTAAAATAAACAAAAGATGATTATACGAGGGTGAGTCATTAAGTAGGTCACAAACAGATATGAGAGGTCGGACATTAATCGTAAATTGTTTCCAAATATGCCAATAGGTGGCAGCATAATCCAACTATAAGATGTTAATTTCGAATTTATGAGACAGCAGTTGTGCAAGATGAGCAGGGTCGTTCAAAAGTTATTGACGAAGAGCGAAGGGGTCACCCATTTAAGATTGTTGAAGAAGGAGTTGAGGGGTCTTGAGTTGAAGAATCAGTGCGGATGCGGAAGGTTGAGGAAATGGTTAAAGCTAACATGCGAACAATAATAGACAGCATAGCAACCATTTCCTCAACCTTCCACACTGATTCTTCTATCGCAATCTCAACTGGACGACCACTTCTCTCACAATTGCGAGAGAAGAATCAGTGCAGAAGGTTGAGGAAATTGTTGCTATGCTGTCTAATATTGTTCGCATGTCAGCTCTAACCATTTCCTCAACCTTCCGCACTGATTTTTCTGTCGTTATCTCAATTGGACGATCACTTCGCTCTCAATAGCGTCAGAAGAATCAGTGCGGAATGTTGAGGAAATGGTTTCTATGCCGCTATTATTGTTCGCATGTCAGCTCTAACCATTACCTCAACCTTTCGTACTGATTCTTTAACTCAAGACTCCTCAACTTCTTCTTCAACAATCTCAACTGGATGACCACTTCGCTCTTTATCAAGAACTTTTGAATGACCCTGCTGATATTGTACAACTGCTGTCTTTTAAATTCGAAATTAACATCTTATAGTTGGATTATGCTGCCACCTATTGGCATATTTGGAAACAATTTACTACTGATTTCCGACCTCTCATATCAGTTTGTGACCTACTTAATGATTTACCCCCGTCTTTATTATTTTTACATTCGATTAATCTTCCGTAAATGGCTTCACTTCCAAAAGTTGGCATCATGGCAACAATGTCCTTTAAATTCAATATAAATACCATTAAAGAGTTAAAAAACACTCTCGGGCCAAATAACATTTACGCAATTATACCAACTGGCAATAGTGCCCAATAGCTAAAACCAAAAAATGAAATTAACCATGAAGTACAGCACTTTGGTGTTAAACTCAAATCTTTCAACGAAAAGACTTCTGTTCATTATATATTGAACATAAAATTAGCATCAAATAAATTGCATTGATTAAAATTACGTCCCATCAGAATATTCTGACAACTGTATTTTAATTTACTACAAAGTAACATTTATTTATAGCTATTACTGTTATTCCGCTATTATAATTTTATGAATCATAAAAGCTACCTAAAAATACTGGTAGGAGAAAATATATTACAGTTTTGGTTTCCCCAAACAACCAAATCAATTCAATGGAGCGGCAGACTCCTATAGTCTTTCTTTCTTATTGACTATTCCTCCCTGGTGTTTGTCCAGTTATCAACGGGTGCTTAACAGGATAAACTGAACGGAGAAGAAGGACAGCGGTCAGTGTTTTCGGACGGATATTGGTAGGATTCTTGGCAATAAAACCGGGATGAATGGAAAGACGCTAGGGAGGCCGTAGATCAACATTTGCAGAAATAGAGACGTTAGTAGGTTGTCAATGAAGTATTCCACAGGATGGCATATATGTTGTTATAGCTTAAATCCCATTTTGGACGATCTTGCTTGTTCCAACAACACACATCATCGCAATCGCATTTATTGTATATATTTTTTTTTCCCTTGTAAATTGTTCACATTTCTGAAAAAAAAAATGTCTACTATATAAAACTGGTAAACTTGTGTAATTTTAAGCTGAATACTGTTCTTTTTTTTTTAAACATGGTACGCACTTCAATTTTATGTAAACCATGTAGCAGTAATATAATTTAAGTAACATTAGAAATGGTTTAAAACTCTTCTTCTTCTTCTTTTATTTTTTATTTTTTTTTACAACATCATATTTTACACAAATTAGTATATACTGATATATTGAAATTTTATTTATGTAATAGTTACCTATATTTAGCCTAGATTTACTCTAAGCAGTTTTCAGTTCACAAACTTGTCTATTCATTTTTAAACTACCCGTAATATAAAACGTTAAAATCCCAGAAACGTATCCAATTTATTTATCCAATTTTAGATAAAATTTCGTGCCATACACATCAATGCAGTTGTTTTGATGATAAAATTCCATTGTTTTGATAATACTTCCTCGCCTCATGTTCCGTAGAAAGATGATTCCAAATTTTTATTATCCTTTTCAAAATGAAAATGCAAGAGAAAATTAAAAATAGCATTTGACTGATAGAGAATTCATTACAAAAACTAAATTTTATCATCTACAAAATAAACAAGAACGAAAAGTCGTTCATCAGGTATAGATTATGAAACAATTTCCAGCACACAAAAAAAGTTTTAAAAAATCTCATTTTTTCATATAATGGAATGAGGTATCTAAATAAGCAATTTAAAAATTATATAACCACATTATGAAACAGTTAGTGTAACGTTACTCCATAAATTGGTGGCAGCATGCTGCCACTAATTTTATGGAATAATTTAACTGATATAACTGGTGTAATATTACACCATAATAAAGTGAAAATATCAGAATTCACATCATTATGATGTAACGTTAATGTTACAACAGTTATATCGGTTAAATTACTCCATAACATTGGAGGTAGCACTCTGCGACAAATTTTATGGAATAACGTTACACTAAGTATTTTACGGGTAGTAAAAATCCATTTTCAGTTATTGCTCTCCCTATTTGGTAATGTGTGTGAATTCTCCCCTGCTGTCCTATGTATTACCAATAAAATTTATACACACCACGTGATACACTAAAAATCAGATAAGTTTAAAAATCCATACCACAGATGAAAATGAGCTTCCAGCAATTATCTATCATAGTCACACATGTAACCGAATTCTTTTACGCATCTCTGTAAATGCACGATAAATTCTACGCACCCCATACCGTGTTTACTCGCATAATAGTCGCACACTCGTTTTGAAGCAGACAAAATCGTCAAAATATTCTCTTCGCATAAAAGTCGCAGTCGCGTTTTTCAAACCGGGCGGGATTAAAACGCAAAAACGATTAAACTGATATTCTAATTATTTTTTTAATTAACGGTGATAGAATTTATTGGCGCTTGGACCATATAAAAAAAAATATTTTTAGAAGCAGGCCATTAGAAGGACTCGCATCGATTCTGAAACCGTTGGACGTATCGGTATGGTTTAACAAATTATTTAAAGACAATATAAGACGAGTATATAGAGATTGGATGGTCAATGGGAACAAAGAAAAATTGCCAGTTAAAAAGTAAGACGTCCATCCCTGGAACTAATGTGTAGTTGGATATTACAAAGCTGGACTACAATAACGAGCGATATAATTTTAAAAAGTTTTAAGAAGACAGGTATCTCCAACGTTTTGGATGGAAGCGAAGATCACATTTTATTTAATGACGGAGATTTTTTAGACACCGATTCACATTACAATAGTGATACGGATACCTTCAGTGAAAGTGATTTATTATGAGAATTTTTTGTCAAAATTTTCACAAATATTATTTGTAAATTTTATGTCTGTAAAGTATTATCATACAAAGAAAAATGGTATTTAATAAACAACGCATAATCTGGAAACATTTGGTAAGTTACTAATTTTATTATAATGTGCTTTTTTATGCCAGTAATGTTTTAGCATAAGAGTATACTATGTCGAAGATATTGTGTAGTAGATTTCCCCGTATAATATTCACACCTAGACTTTCACAATGAAAAATTGGCAAAAAAAGTGCGACTATTATGCGAGTAAACACGGTAATTTATAGAAAGCATGTTGTAGTATACCTAAGTGGCCCTTTTCAATTTCCTTTTGCTTGAAGTATCATAGCGTAATTAAAATGTACTGCAGAGATTTTCCCCACAGATCATAATATAATGAGATCCTTTTGTGCGTGCAAATAAACGATCTGTTCAATGTTACTTATTTTATACTACCGAGAAAGCATTTTGTAGTCCACCTAAATGATTCATATCAAACTATTTGGGGCATTCTCACATTCTTTTGACTTTTACGTCCCTGAATAATAATTTTTATTTTAGTACATATTCTTGTGTTTTTTTTTTATTTCATATACTGGGGAACAGGGTCCAAATACCAGGAAAACTCCTATACCGTTCCGTGTCCCCGATGATGATTTTTAAGTTTGGAGCTGTCTGTATAAAATTGTTTCAATAAAAGTAATTCGATGTAATTTTTTTCAGAAACTGGGACAATTGTTTTATATAAATATGTAGCAAAAATTAACCTGGACACATTTTTACGGTTGATATTACTTTTTGAACTCTGTCCCTGGGTTTTAGATCCCTTACCGTCCCTCATGCTAAACTTATACGGAAAATCACTTCAGATGCAGCCACAGAATTCTTTTCAAGTTTTTTCTCATGCAGACGTATGCTAGAGAAAGAATGTCTAAAATTCTTTGACAGGAAATTTACTGCAAAATTTAAATCAGCATTTAAATATCAGTTTCAAGCATCGTGTCTTTATTGGTATGTCTTACCGTCCCCAAGGTTTATTCCTGCACTTTTCGAGGTAAATTAATTTTTTTTATTTAATCCAATATAAATAACTGTTTCTAAAAATTCAGGAACATTGTGACTATCACTTAGTCTTAGCATGATTTGCCTAAAAACAGTGGTAATTTTCCTTATCGTCCCATCCTTACCATCCCGTTTTTTTTTCCATTACCGTCTCTTTTTTCCTATACCATCCCTTTTTTTTTAAATTAATTTTTCAACTACATTTCAGCAGTGAAATTACGCTTGAAATTATTGAATATTAATGATGTGAATTATCACATAGCTAACAAAGCGTAAACCAACTTAGTGAAAAATGTCCAGGCCGGGAATCGAACCCGGGTCCCTGGAATAGATCTCCAGTGTTCTACCACTAAACCACAAGGACGATGTCCAACCTGGCATTTCTCACTTATATAAGTCGGTAAGGCTGCAACCGCAGCACAAGATGGAGAAGTCTTCATGAGCACACATTCCTAGCGGCGTAACATGAGACGCAAACAAACCCACCACCGGTGAATATACAATTTTAATTAATTTTTCAACTACATTTCAGCAGTGAAATTACGCTTGAAATTATTGAATATTAATGATTTGAATTATCACATTGCTAACAAAGCGTAAACCAACTTAGTGAAAAATGTCCAAGCCGGGAATCGAACCCGGGTCCCTGGAATAGATCTCCAGTGTTCTACCACTAAACCACAAGGACGAACAAGATGGAGAAGTCTTCATGATCTTGTGCTGCGGTTGCAGCCTTACCGACTTATATAAGTGAGAAATGCCAGGCTGGACATCGTCCTTGTGGTTTAGTGGTAAAACACTGGAGACCTATTCCAGGGACCCGGGTTCGATTCCCGGCTTGGACATTTTTCACTAAGTTGGTTTACGCTTTGTTAGCAATGTGATAATTCACATCATTAATTTTCAATAATTTCAAGCGTAATTTCACTGCTGAAATGTAGTTGAAAAATTAATTAAAATTGTATATTCACCGATGCTGGGTTTGTTTGCGTCTCATGTTACGCCGCTAGGAATGTGTGCTCATGAAGACTTCTCCATCTTGTGCTGCGGTTGCAGCCTTACCGACTTATATAAGTGAGAAATGCCAGGCTGGACATCGTCCTTGTGGTTTAGTGGTAGAACACTGGAGATCTATTCCAGGGACCCGGGTTCGATTCCCGGCTTGGACATTTTTCACTAAGTTGGTTTACGCTTTGTTAGCAATGTGATAATTCACATCATTAATATTCATCCCTTTTTTTTCCTTCCGTCCCTTCTTTAACACCCCTTTAAGACAATGTTATACCAAAATTTTGTACTAAAAATACTATATTGTTATTATTTCTTATTTGAATGTCCTGTTGGTACTATGCAAACTCATTATAAGTAAAAATTTAGAAGAAAACAGAAAGTTATAGTGGTAAAATGGTAAGGGAAATTAAACTCGTAAGTTTAACTTAAACCTCAGTTAAAACCTTTTTCGCTGCTGACCATTTTTTCTTTATTTTGAATCATTAAGGCATTCGTATATCAGATTAACATGTTATTTTAGCGAGTTTAATTTCACCAGATCTTTATTCCCGAAAGTCAAAAGATTGTGAGAATGCCTCATTTATGTTTAAAATGTTATAACATTAATAAAATACTCTTCAAACGATTTCCCCGATAGGCCATAAATGTAAAGGAATACTTTTGTGTGGTCTCTATATATGAAATGTAAATGCTAAACACTTAATACTACACTGGATATTCAATAACAATCTTGAATCTAATATATAAAAATGAAAATTTGTCTGTCTGTCTGTAATTCTATACATACCCACAGTTTGGATGCCATAATTGTGAAGTGTTACATACATGTGCGTTGAAACACGGCCGAAGCAACTAAAGTAATCCGGAATCGAAATAATTTATAGTTAATATTTAATTAATAAAAAAGCACCAACTTAACAGCAATTTCCTAAGCATTTTTCGTTATAGCAGTTGCCAAAAATTAAAAATCTTCAATAAAATTCTTACCACAAAAATTACTTTTCTATTGCAAGATTTCCACGTTAAAAATGAAAATGAAATAAATACTGTGACGAATTTTAAAAAAGGGGAATATTGCGTCATAACTTTTCCATTGCGAGATTTCTACGTGAAAAATGAAAATGAAATGAATAGTTTGAAGAATTTAAAAGAGAGTGAATATTACGTCATATTGGAAATATAATGGACGTCAGCAGGTGGGTATATAACGTCATACGAGTTTGAAAAAATGTATTGAAACATGATAAAATTCGATTATGGAAATATTGTCATATTTTAATATTTTGAGGTTCTCTGAATTTGTTTTTGCCATTTTAAAATCTATTCCATATATATATATATATATATATATATATACGTGTGTGTATGAGTGTATATTAGAATTTCCACAAAGTTTTGGGTCCTTACAGCTCATTCTTATTCAAGAACTGAAATAAAGATGGCTTTACTGGGTTTTTTTTTAATTGTGTGTTTTATACTGTACGTTTAATTTTGAAATTGATTTTTTCAAAACAAACATTCTTAAAATTCCGGGCAACGCCGGGTACTTTAGCTAGTAGTATATAAAAATTACATGAAAATCCGATGTGTTACAGCATGATAGCATGAAAATCCGAGAATATTTACAAGTGTAACAGTATAGGAGCATGGGCAGATGAACAAGCAGATATAGAGAGACAGAGCGACGATCAAACCGAACAAATAAATATTTTTCAACTGTCTTAGAAAAAATTATTAAAAAGGTACAATATGTACATCGCGTGTGATATGTATAGCACTGCTATTGCTTATGAACGTACGTGATGTCAATGGAACAATAAACAATGATGTAGATGGGGATCTGGATTACATAGTTGCGAAGTAACTTAAAATGCAATTTAAATGTGGTTCGAATAGGTGGTGAGGCATAGAGAGTCATGAGAGAAAAGGGTTTAAGTGTGGTTAATCCACATTATTATATATATATATATATATATAAATTTTTACTTTGATGATATAGTTAAAAGTTAGAGTAAATGAAATACTTAAAAGTTTAACAAATACATGATGTCACGCTTATGCATTATCTAATATATTTAAAATACAATGCGGAATTTTTAAGACCGATTTCAGCTCATACGAGCATGCGCAATGATCATTTTACGGCTTTTCTGTCACTAAACGAATGAGAAACCAGTTTTGAACTGGTTTCATTTCAATGAGGCGTTGAGCAAAGTCGAGATAGCCTGGTGATTTAAGTAAGGAACCAGAAAGAGGAATTCTGGTTCTCTAAGAGGAACATTAGTTCGAAACCCGCTTCTGGCATAAGCAGTTTCTCAGATAATGTTAGTGTTCTCATAAATCATTTCAGTAATGCTAATTATATTTTATTTCAGGATGAAAGTGTATAGAATTTGTTTTTTCTCTTCGTTATTGTAAAATAAAATCTACATTCCTAATATAAATTTTTTAATTAATGATTTTGTATTTACCTCCAAACGGCCACTGTCAACCCCAGGTAACACGTCTTTGAAAGGATCTCTAAGTTTAGATTTTAAATGAATATGTTCGGTGGAGCCTTTATTTGAACCTAGGAATAGACTTTCGTCAGATGAACGAAACCTAAAAAACGAAGATTCTACTGGCAATCGAAACGCCAGTACTATTTCCATATTTGAACGTAAATTTCTCCCCATAAATTCCTGAAATCCATATTTTTACCGAAATTTTTCCTCATAAATTACAGAAAATTTTCCGTTTTTCCGGAATTTATGGGGGAAATTTTCCGTTGAAATATGGAAATAGTACTGGCTTCTCGATTGCCAGTAGAATCTCCATTTTTTAGTCCGTTTTTTTTTTTTTTTTTTTTTTTTTTTTTTTAGAGTGTTCTTACTTTTTTTTACTGAAAACCATAGAACAACCTATGAATTAATATATATATATATAAGTTAATAGACGTCGGAGGATTAATTTTTTTAAAACTTTGGCATATAATTATGGATTAAATGTCAGTTAAATGTTTAAATTTGACAGAAATAATAAAATTTTAACTTAAAAAATTTCTTTCTCAGCGGTTCTCAATTTCCCTGTTCAACAACGCGAAACTTTCTGACATATTTTCTGATTCACTTTTAAATGTAAAGGCATAAAATTGGCAGACCTGACTAATGAAGCAATTTGGAATCGAATAGTGCTTCCATTTTCTGATAAATAAATAATTTATCGAGTTACAAGCAATTTTTGTCATGTGACGACATGTTTTTCCTTTTTCTCGGGCTGTCGCGTCGGGAATTCGGTTCAAAACGCTCAATTTCACTGTAGTTTGTGAATGATTTTCTTCCTTTACTAAAAAATGGAAAAAGTTATTCAATTACATAGTTTCTGAATTCGAACATCTGCCAATTTCATGCGTTTGCGAAGAAAAATAAATTCGGAAATGTGTCAGAAAGCAACTCCTTTGGATTTGAGAACAGCCTTAAGTTGTTTACCCCCATGTTCCGGTAACAACCGCACCATGTACCTGGTTGCCGTTAAATCATATTGTTTGGCAACAGCTTTTATTTATTGAAAAGAGTTGAAGGAAAAGAAAACAAGCGTCTGAGAGCAGAATTCACTTTCTTTTTCAAAAGTACAGGTGACACTTTCATTCCCGTTGCTTATCGAGTTCAGTCCTACCATGCGATTTACAACACTCTATTTCAGGTGAGAATCTTCCCCATTTCGATAGATTTCCACCATTTAAAGAATTTCGTCTAATTTCTCCCCCTTTCCTTTCTTCCGAAAATCTTTTTTTGCCCGTCCGCAGAGTGCATAGTTAAAGATCTTTATTAAAAAAAAAAAAAAAAACTAAATAAACTTTTTTTGCCTTATTTTTTTTAATAATCCTTTTATTGTTTTGCAATCAATATTCAATCATCTAAATTTCCTCTCTGTATTCACCACTTCTCCTTTTGCCCTCTTTCCCCAGCACTCAGCACCAAACACAAAATTTAAAGTATAAAGTGTGAAGTATTTAAAACACTTTCAAGTTTTAACTTTCTGTTTTTTTCTGCCTTGCTATTTCGTAGTAACAAAAAATAATTAATCTCAGAAATTGCCCTCTCCCTATACAACATTTAAACTACTTCTCCAGCTCTTACATTTTTAAAACAGTTTTTTAGCTCACAGGCTATCAAAGCCTGAGAGCTAATGTGCCCGCCCGTTCTGTATGTATGCATGTATGTATGTACGTACGTATGTACGTAACGCGATAACTCTTGATAGAAACATCCGATTTGCTTCAAAATTTTTTCCTAGGTTCACTGTGATAAGGCGCTTCCCTGATTAGTTTTGGGGGTTCATTGGTTAAGGATAAAGGAGGAAAAGGGGGGTTAGTCCACCCCCTTAATTCAGATAAATGGGTTTTTCATGCAGAATGATTCGATTTGCTCCGAATTTGGTATACCGGTTTATTATGTTAAGGAACTTCCCTGATTAGTTTTGGGAGTTCATTGGTTAAGGATAAAGGGAAGAAAACGGGGTTAATCCACCCCCCTTAATTCAGATAAATGTGTTTTTCATGCAGAATGATTCGATTTGCTCCGAATTTGGTATACCGGTTTATTAAGTTAAGGAACTTCCCTGATTAGTTTTGGGGGTTCATTGGTTAAGGATAAAAGGGGAAAAACGGGGTTAGTCCACCCCCTTAATTCAGATAAATGTGTTTTTCATGCAGAATCATTCAAGTTGCTCCGAAGTTGGTATACAGGTTTATTATGTTAAGGAGCTTCCCTGATTCGTTTTGGCGATTCATTGGTTAAGGATAAAGGGTTAGTCCACCACCTTAATTTAGATAACTGGTTTTTTTTTTTTTGTTGTTGTTTTTTTTTTTTTTTTTTTTTTTTTTTTGCAAGATTATTCGATTTGCTCCGAATTTGGTATACCGGTTTATTATGTTAAGGAACTTCCCTGATTAGTTTTGGGAGTTCATTGGTTAAGGATAAAGGGGGGAAAAACAGGGTTAGTCCACCCCCTTAATTCAGATAAATGTGTTTTTCATGCAGAATGATTCGATTTGCTCCGAATTTGGTATACCGGTTTATTATGTTAAGGAACTTCCCTGATTAGTTTTGGGGGTTCATTGGTTAAGTATAAAGGGGGGAAAAACAGGGTTAGTCCACCCGCCTTAATTCAGATAAATGTGTTTTTCATGCAGAATGATTCGATTTGCTCCGAATTTGGTATACCGGTTTATTATGTTAAGGAACTTCCCTGATTAGTTTTGGGGGTTCATTGGTTAAGGGTAAAGGGGGAAAAACGGGGTTAGTCCACCCCCCTTAATTCAGATAAATGGGTTTTTCATGCAGAATCATTCAAGTTGCTCCGAAGTTGGTATACAGGTTTATTATGTTAAGGAGCTTCCCTGATTCGTTTTGGCGATTCATTGGTTAAGGATAAAGGGTTAGTCCACCACCTTAATTTAGATAAATGGTTTTTTTTTTTTTTTTTTTTTTTTTTTTTTTTTTTTTTTGCAAGATTATTCGATTTGCTCCAAATTTGGTATACCGGTTTATTATGATAAGGAGCTTTCCTGATTAGATTTGGAGGTTCACTGGTTAAGTATAAAGGGGGAAACGGGGGCTAATTCCCCTTCACTTATTTTTTTGAGTGGCATTATTCTTTAAAATAAGAGTATAATACACAATTAGTGTGAATAGTCTGTGAGCTCAATGCCATCAGTTTAGCTGGGCACTTTTCTTTTTTAGCTCACAGGTTATCAAAGCCTGAGAGCTAATGTGCCCGCCCGTTCTGTATGTATGTATGTATGTATGTATGTACGTACGTATGTACGTAACGCGATAACTCTTGATAGAAACATCCGATTTGCTTCTAAATTTTTTCCTAGGTTCACTGTGATAAGGCGCTTCCCTGATTAGTTTTGGGAGTTCATTGGTGAAGTTTAAAGGGGGAAAAACGGGGTTAGTCCACACACTACCCCCTTAATTCAGTTAATGGGTTTTTCATGCAGAATGATTCGATTTGCTCCGAATTTGGTATACCGGTTTATTATGTTAAGGAACTTCCCTGATTAGTTTTGGGAGTTCATTGGTTAAGGATAAAGAGGGAAAAACGGGGTTAGTCCACCCCCCTTAATACAGATAAATGAGTTTTTCATGCAGAATCATTCAATTTGCTCCGAATTTGGTATACCGGTTTATTATGTTAAGGAACTTCCCTGATTAGTTTTGGGAGTTCATTGGTTAAGGATAAAGGGGGGAAAACGGGGTTAGTCCACACCCCACCCCCTTAATTCAGTTAAATAGGTTTTTCATGCAGAATGATTCGATTTGCTCCGAATTTGGTATACCGGTTTATTATGTTAAGGAACTTCCCTGATTAGTTTTGGGAGTTCATTGGTTAAGGATAAAGAGGGAAAAACGGGGTTAGTCCACCCCCCTTAATACAGATAAATGGGTTTTTCATGCAGAATCATTCGATTTGCTCCGAATTTGGTATACCGGTTTATTATGTTAAGGAACTTCCCTGATTAGTTTTGGGAGTTCATTGGTTAAGGATAAAGGGGGAAAAACGGGGTTAGTCCACACCCCACCCCCTTAATTCAGTTAAATAGGTTTTTCATGCAGAATGATTCGATTTGCTCCGAATTTGGTATACCGGTTTATTATGTTAAGGAACTTCCCTGATTAGTTTTGGGATTCATTGGTTAAGGATAAAGAGGGAAAAACGGGGTTAGTCCACCCCCCCCCCCCTTAATTCAGATAAATGTGTTTTTCATGCAGAATGATTCGATTTGCTCCGAATTTGGTATAGCGGTTTATTATGTTAAGGAACTTCCCTGATTAGTTTTGGGGGTTCATTGGTTAAGGGTAAAGGGGGAAAACGGGATTAGTCCACCCCCCTTAATTCAGATAAATGGGTTTTTCATGCAGAATTATTCAATTTGCTCCGAATTTGGTATACCGGTTTATTATGTTAAGGAGCTTCCCTGATTCGTTTTGGGAGTTCATTGGTTAAGGGTAAAGGGGGAAAACGGGATTAGTCCACCCCCCCTTAATTCAGATAAATGTGTTTTTCATGCAGAATGATTCGATTTGCTCCGAATTTGGTATAGCGGTTTATTATGTTAAGGAACTTCCCTGATTAGTTTTGGGGGTTCATTGGTTAAGGGTAAAGGGGGAAAACGGGATTAGTCCACCCCCCTTAATTCAGATAAATGGGTTTTTCATGCAGAATCATTCAATTTGCTCCGAATTTGGTATACCGGTTTATTATGTTAAGGAACTTCCCTGATTAGTTTTGGGAGTTCATTGGTTAAGGATAAAGAGGGAAAAACGGGGTTAGTCCACCCCCCCCTTAATTCAGATAAATGTGTTTTTCATGCAGAATGATTCGATTTGCTCCGAATTTGGTATAGCGGTTTATTATGTTAAGGAACTTCCCTGATTAGTTTTGGGGGTTCATTGGTTAAGGGTAAAGGGGGAAAAACGGGGTTAGTCCACCCCCCTTAATTCAGATAAATGGGTTTTTCATGCAGAATCATTCAATTTGCTCCGAAGTTGGTATACCGGTTTATTATGCTAAGGAGCTTCCCTGATTCGTTTTGGCGATTCATTGGTTAAGGATAAAGGGTTAGTCCACCACCTTAATTTAGATAAATGTTTTTTTTTTTCTTTTTTGCAAGATTATTCGATTTGCTCCAAATTTGGTATACCGGTTTATTATGATAAGGAGCTTTCCTGATTAGATTTGGAGATTCACTGGTTAAGTATAAAGGGGGAAACGGGGGCTAATTCCCCTTCACTTATTTTTTTGAGTGGCATTATTCTTTAAAATAAGAGTATAATATACAATTAGTGTGAATAGTCTGTGAGCTCAATGCCATCAGTTTAGCTGGGCACTTTTCTTTTTTTAATTTTTCCTACTATATTTGTTCCTTTGTTGTAGTAATAGATAATCAATATCTAAATTTGAAGCACCTATCCCCTCGAAATTTACGCATGCTCCATTGTCCCCTGCTGAGCACACAAAATTTAAAATCCTTAAAACTTCTTCTTATTAATTTTTAGGTGCGTTCGTAATTATATAAATACGTAGCACCTATAGTCGTCGTTCAGTCCGTCCGTCCGTCTGTCCGTCCGTCTGTCCGTCCGTCCGTCTGTCCGCATGTAACAGAGCAAAAACTACCCAACCGAATGGTCTGAAATTTCAAATATATGATTGTTGCAAAATTTTGTCGAGCCATTTCAAATTTTATGAAAATCGGATGTATAGTTTAATTACAGGGACAGTCAAAAGTTTTTCTTTACATTACGGCCAATGGGAAAAATTATTGAAAGTGCATTTTAATGATATTAGAGCCTTCCGAATGATCTGAAATTTTAAAGATATAACTGTTGCAAAATTTTGTCGAGCCATTTCAAATTTTAGGAAAATCGGATGTATAGTTTAATTACAGGGACAGTCAAAAGTTTTTCTTTAGATTACGGCCAATGGGAAAAATTATTGCAAGTGCATTTTAATGATATTACAGTCTTCCGAATGATCTGAAATTTTAAAGATATAACTGTTGCAAAATTTTGTCGAGCCATTTCAAATTTTATGAAAATCGGATGTATAGTTTAATTACAGGGACAGTCAAAAGTTTTTCTTTACATTACGGCCAATGGGAAAAATTACTGCAAGTGCATTTTAATGATATTAGAGCCTTCCGAATGATCTGAAATTTTAAAGATATAACTGTTGCAAAATTTTGTCAAGCCATTTCAAATTTTAGGAAAATCGGATGTATAGTTTAATTACAGGGACAGTCAAAAGTTTTTCTTTACATTACGGCCAATGGGAAAAATTATTGCAAGTGCATTTTAATGATATTACAGCCTTCCGAATGGTCTGAAATTTTAAGGATATAATTGTTGCAAAGTTTTGTTGAGCTATTTCAAATTTTAGGAAAATCGGATGTATAGTTTAATTACAGGGACAGTCGAAAGTGTTCCGTTACATTACGGGGAATGGGAAAAATTATTGCAAGTGCATTTTAATGATATTACAGCCTTCCGAATGGTCTGAAATTTTAAAGATATAATTGTTGCAAAGTTTTGTTGAGCTATTTCAAATTTTAGGAAAATCGGATGTATAGTTTAATTACAGGGACCGTCAAAAGTGTTCCGTTACATTACGGGGAATGGGAAAAAATTATTGGAAGTGCATTTTAATGATGTATCAGACTATGCGCTTTATGAAGTGCAAAAAAGTATACATTCAGTACAATATGGGGTGCAAAAAATAATTATAAAACTAGTTATAGTACGAACGCACCTCATTTGCCACGTTTGACGAGCAATTTCCAACTTGTTTAATATTCAATCTTTTTTAAATAACTCGCTGAGATATTACCTCTCACTCCATTAAGAGAAGGGGAGGAGAATTCTAGGAATGAGAGAGGGCAAATCAAAAAATTTCCCCCTGTTTGCAGTTTGGCTATTCTTTCAACTTTTTACAGATGCATTGCTCAACACTATTCCATTTTAGCATCCGCAAAAGTAGCAACAATGTCGGATGGTGTCCAGGAACTAGGTGCTAAGCCTAATTAAAAATTGGGATTAAAAATTAAATGTTAATGAACGATTTTACGATCGATTTTTCACGGAAGATCTATTTTGCGAATTACTTATGCTATTTGGCTACAGTTTCTTTTTGCTGATTGACCGAATTGCTAAGGTTGATCAAAAGTCAGCGAGGAGTGAAAACTTTTATGAACGCTGATATGATTCATAATTGTTCAACGCTCTTCGCAGACAGTTGCCTCATTTCTTATCACTATACCGAACAATGAATATCTTAATTTATTTTTTATGCAAATAAAATATCTATATGAAGACAGATATACAGAATTTACAGAGTGTAACTGATCCAACTTACGAGGGTGTATCAATAAGTTTTTGCCCTCACATAGAAATAATTGAGTGAAATTTATGAAATTGCTACATTGTATTAGTCCTTTTCTATAATAGTCACCGTGCACAGTAACACATTTCCGCAAACGGTATTTCAAAGAGAGGGGGTATAGTGTATTTCAGGAGGCGGGATAGTAGACCAAAGGGGGGGGGGCATTAGAGGGCACTTTGCTTACTTTTGCTGACCCCCTCATGTGACATATTGTTGGAAAGCCCTGTGACCACTTATTCATGTTATGCACCTCCCGAGCCAAGCCCCCCAATTTTTAGCCCGGGGGGCATGAGGGGGTTCTGAGAAATTTAGAAAAGTGCCCCGGAGGGTGGCAAATTAGGGAGAGGGGCTCAATAGGTACATAACATAAATAAGTGGCCACAGGCCTTTCCAGAAACATGTCACAGGAGGGGGGCAGCAAAAGTTAGAAAAGTGCCCCCTTTTTGGTTTACTATCCCGCCTCCTGGGATACACCCTCCCCCCTCTCTTTGAAATGCTGTTTTCAGAAATATGTTACTGTGCACGGTGACTATATAGAAAAGGACTAATAAAATGTAGCAATTTCATAAATTTTACTCAATTATTTCTATGTGAGGGCAAAAACTTATTGATCTCATATTTGGTTAGTAAATGCGTGTTTGAGACATTCTCTGAACACATTGAATCCCAATATGAAACCAAATGAAACTTATTCTTTTAGATTGTTTGAACTTTTAATTTAAGGTGAATTTTGAGGGGCAAAAGAACCTCTTTTACAAGGACGCAATTGCGCTAAAAGAACTTATCTTCACTGAGCAAAGCTATAGCCAAACTGGTGGCCTAGAAGACAGAGCACCCCTCCGAATCTTCCCGAAATAGTTTGAAAAGAGTCCATTCATGTACTTTCATTTAAATAAAGACATTATAGCTTAAAATCTATAAGCTTGCTGCCGCTTCCTTCCGTAAAAAATAGCCTGGCTTCAATCTTGTCACTCATTCAATGCTAACATGACAGATTTGGAAAGTATAAATATTAAATAAAATCTTGTATGCAATTGCTCATGCAAAATTCCTTGACTTGTCAGTGACGACCTCAGCAAGTCAATACGTAAATTTTCACAATACTTCCTATCTAAATATATATTATTCACGCCATGACAAAAACATGAAATGCAAACTAGATACATTGAACAGAAGATTTGTCCGTGCAGTTCAACGTCCCTTGTAATACAAATATTAATAATAACAATTTACTCCTAACCTAATGAACCAAAAGTACTCAAGGTCATATCTATATCCTGGGTACTGTTGCAAATCAAGAATCCGAGAAACCCCAGAAGAAATTTTTTCGAGTCATGCTCATTCATCTTTGTTCGGATCGGGTTCGGACGCAGCATGAGGCGAATGTGGGAATCGCAGGTTGTGAGGGATTTTTTTTTATTCATTACTTTTTATTGCAAAACCTTAGAAACATATTTTTTTAGAAATATGTATTTTGTGTGGAGTCAGACTGTAGCGATTTTACACTTGTAAGAACAGGTAGTTTGGGGAGATGGAGACATATCGCTTTACATACCAGGATTATTGTTGTGGAATTGTATTCAATAGAGTTATAGGCTAGTGGTTACAGTGACTTTGTAATTTGTATGCGTCTTCGCGTTTGTCAAATTTATATGAAAGTTACATTAGAAAGTCCATTAGATTCAAGTTATTCGGTTTCACTGTTTGGCGCGAAATTTATAACTCAGCCCATTGATGATGCATTCATATTCCATCAATCAGTTATCATAAAAATAAAAGAGTAATGCAATAAAAAATTATTTAAAATTAGTTTATTTAAAAAAAAAAAAAAAAAAAAAAAAAAAAAAAAAAAAAAAAAAAACTCCTGACTGCTGAAGGAGTTTAAAACTTCTAGCTTGATTTGCTTCTACTTTGTATCGGGTAAATGTAAATCTTCTTATAAGGGGAAAAAATAAAAAAAAAATTATTATTGAAAATACAGTTGCCTTTTCCAGATTTTTTCCGGAGTTAATTTTTTTTTAATCTGTTTATTGCTTTGGAGATCGACTTCGATGATAGTTTAAATATTTTAATAGCCTGGGATTAATTTATTCTAGAAACTATCGTTTCAATGCCAAGCTTTTTTTTTTTTTTTTTTTTTTTTTTAGTAAGGAGATAAAAAGATTTACCTGTTTTTCCACTGTACATCGGCTTTGTTAACAGTTGATTTTTATTTTTATTTTTTTTCATATGGATCTAGATATTCATACTATCACAGTATCCGGTTATTCAATTCACTTACACATATTATTTAATTACATACATGATTTAACTTACCCGTACTCTATCATCCAATACTTGTCTTATTAAGTATGTCCAGTAATCCAGTGATGCGAGATATTGCGGGATATTCAAAGCTGTCACAGGCTACTATTTTTATATTGTGTTCGCACCATTTTAAAGAAACACATTTTGTAGTATATTTCTCTTGAAAATGTTGTCAAAACGTATGTAAAAGATTACTGTTTTGAAAAAGCTGTGCGAAATAGAATTAAAAAATAGTCGCCTGTGACAGCCCTGGATATTATAGTTTTACTCCATATCTCTAAACGCATAAAATGTACTACACTGAAAAAAAAGACAAATGTTTCCGATTTTCCAAAAATATTATTAAATGTAATACGATTTACCGAAATATAAAATTGCATCTTACACCCACGAATCCAAAAAGCGTCCCTTTGTCTTCCAAAACCTCACAAATCAATAGATTTCCAAGATTTAAAAAAGCATTTCTGTAAAAAAAAAAAAAAAAAAAAAAAAAAAAAAAAATCGTTTTTTGGCTAAAATTTTGAGAAACGTTTCCAAGTATAATTTACAATGTATTGATCAGTTCTCTGAATACGAAATATCGGTTTTTCAGTTTCTTTCGATTCGTAAGTAACATTTTCAGCTGCGTAACAGAATTTTTACACGCAGGAATAACAAAAGATGTTAATGTTAATCTTAATTCTGTTTTTTAGAATTTTTGTCTGTTGAACATGTTTGTTGGAAAAGAAAATGTCTATTTGCATCCAAAAAACAGATATTTTGAAATTCATGTTGAAAACATTTATTAATACTTTGTAAAAACTACTCGGAAACGTTTCAGAAAATTACATAGTGTATGACATGAAATTAAATGACTTTGTTTTGTCACGAAATTTGGCAAAATATTGACAAGCTTGGTGAGAATTTGATGCTGTCGGCCACGTACATCGTAACCTTAGTTAAGTGCATGAGAGTTGCAACAACAGTTACAACAATGAAATTATATTTGAGACAAACCACGTTCACTAAAACATAAATTTGCAGTGAACACTATTACGAAAGAACCCTTATTTTAATGTTTGTTTTGTTTAAAAATATCAGCTAACCTAGAAATTTTAACTGTCTCAGTCATTTTTTAGATAGAGGGAAAATATGACATGCTTTGGTGTCCTTGTAACAAAGCCTAAATAGTAAAGAAAAAGAAATTTTAGATTTCTATTTTTTGTGCATTTTTTTTTTTTTTAGCTTGAAATATTTAAATAGCCGCCATTTTGAAACAAGATGGTGGATCAAGGTGCCCAACGAACTCGGTCGAGATGTTAGTAAGTCCTCTACGTCTACATATGCTCAGTCATATCCAGATCGGATAATAAACATGAGTGGTATCGCATAACAGTAATCAAATATATAGTATATATAAATCAACAGTTTGACGGAGGTTGGTTTTGGGGTCTGGCGATCATGATCACTGAAAATACACCGAAATCTACCGGAATTGCTTTTTTGCGGTCGGCCGCGACAAGTAGTTTCATACTTTTCTAATGGAAGCTAGCAAAAAATCAGCTAAAGGGGCGGCCTGACTCTAAAACTCTATAATTTGACGGAAAAAAATATAAATGAATAAACTAATGAAACTTTGTTTCAACATTTCGGCAAAACTAAAATATTTTTTACTTACTCTGAAAAATAAGAAATGAAAAAAATTATCATCAAACATGTAATGTTCGGGAGAGTATCAATGAATTTTTTTTCTTTCTGATCTGATGTTCGCTACTCTTATTTGTCAATTTGGGTTGTGCAGAATGAATGATGACACGCATCTTCCGATGTTGGGCAAATTTGGAAAGTTCACATTACAACAATGGTTTGATGA
Source organism: Maratus speciosus (assembly GCA_963932465.1). NCBI lineage: Eukaryota > Metazoa > Arthropoda > Arachnida > Araneae > Salticidae > Maratus > Maratus speciosus. The sequence continues at coordinate 169,368,539 of OZ010791.1, forward strand.
GCGCTCGTTTCTATTCTAGAAGGATACATAGATACCAAGGATTACATATTCTCAATACGCCTTACACATTTATTTGAGAACTTTCATGCATGCCTTTTAACCCTCTGACTGTTTAATTCTACGATTTCCGAGGACAATATAAAAGAACTTTCATGGATGCATTTTAACCCTCTGACTGTTTAATTCTACGATTTCCGAGGACAATATAAAAGTATCAAAATTTATTCATTCCGCGATTTCCTCAAGTATGTATTTATGATTACATATAAAAACCAGTATGATATATCATTATACATAATATCATTATAAATAAAATATCATTTATTTTATATGATTACTTCTAAAACTTATTTTCCTGCAAAACCAAAATTTTCTGTAATTGTTTTCCTCCGGATGACTGCAATACAGTGAAACTTCTTTTAAAGGTCACCCCTATTCAAGGGCGACCTCTATTAAGGGCCAATATTTTTAGGAACGAAAAATTTTCCCATAGACATAATGCTACATTTACTCCTATTAGGGGCCGCACCTACCCCTCATAAAGGCCTTTTTTTCACACGTGCCTTAAATCCTAAATAGGTGTATTGAATTCCTGAACCAAAACATAAGAGTTCAGCAAACAACTGCACTTGCAACAAAGAAGGCAGGTTGAGATGGGGAGGATTTAGTAACACAATAAAGGACCACAAACTTTTCGACAAGTGAGGCAAACTGTTCCTCACACTTTGTTTGACCTTTCAACCTGTAGGAGTTGGGTTCCAGGGGAACTTGACCCTTTGTGGTGGGCACACAAAGAATAACAGGTTATCTAGAAAAACTGATTCCACATTTACTAAAACTGTGAATGCATATTGAAGCACAATTTTTACGCCTCTCAAGAAACGCTAACAGAAATAAATAAACTAATATCTCATACTAAGACATTAATGAATGACGCAAATTTAAGTAATTTGGTCTATAAAGTAAAATAATCATTAGAAACCAAAATAGTCTGCAAAAAACTTATGAAAAGTAAACAAACTTCAATAGAAAATTTTTTCAATCATGTATAGAATTTGAAAATGTTAAGAAACAGTTTTTTAACCTATATAGGTTTTCATTTCCTTATTTTAGTTGGGGTTTTTTGTCACCCCTATTCAAGGGCCACCCCTCATAAGGACCAATTTTCAATGGAACGGTAGGTGGCTCCTACAGAGAGGTTTCACTGTATATAGTTTCTTACTTTCTGTAAGGGAAGCTACCTCAAAGAAAAACGTTTGTGCATATGCACTGTAGAAAGCAACGTAAGAAAAACCGCAAGCCGTCAAAATTAAGTTAACACGGGGTATTTTAAGATTTCAGTAAAGACAAAGATTCTCTTATTCAGAGAGAGATGCAAAAATAGAGATGGTTAAGACGTAGCTAAAGAAACATACGAAACTGAAAATTTTGTTTCTTTCATTATTTATTTATTTTCGTATTTTTTTTAGAATAATAAATATTCAAATACATCTTGGACAAAGATTCTGGCTGCGTCTACTATTGGATTAATTCGGTGAAGTAGCATAAGGGAATGAGGGCAGGAGAGCTATTTCCCCGGGTGCAAAATTATGAGGGGCGAAAAGTAATTGTCCCATATAAAACTTACAATAAAATCTGCAATAGACGCTAAGGAGGGTTCGCAGTATTTTTAATTGCTCCGATTGCTAAAACCCAAACCAAATTTTCTAATAAAGTAATTCAGGTAAAAAAAAAAAAAAAAAAAAAAAAAAATTCTAACGAGATTTTTACACAGCCAATTTCGGTTGAAGGTTGCTTTAAAAATCGAAATATATAAGTATCATAATTAACTGTGGATTAATATATGAAAATATATGTTACCAGAGGTTAATTTGCATGGAAGCTCAACCCCGGTACTCCTTTTCTTTCAGCGAATGTTTAAATATTAGCTAGAAACCACTAAATATCATAAATACCGCGCATTGGTCCACCGGTCTTCACCTAAGATCAGATATTACAAAAATAATACTTATTAGACTAGTTAATCCTTCCATTAAGAAATTGAAGCCAGGTACATATGTCCATTCACAGATAGAAAATGGTAATGGGTATAACAAGAGGGAGGTGACGATGGATTACAGGCTTCACTCTTTTTATAAAATCACTGTCTTATGCCTAATCTTCGAAACAAATTAGTTCGTTTCCATAACACCACGTAAGCTCGTCTCTGCCCAGCAACTCGCATCGAATGTCAGATAAGGTCATTTTCAAATTTTTGATCACAATCAGTGCTTGAACGATGAGGAAAGAGCCAGGGTCTTGCAATAAGTTGATTAAGTAAGGATTAGCCTTTTCAACTAAAATTGGAATGCTTGAAAAAAAGATTTCTTTCTGCTCTTTTGGGGTTGACTTAATTGTTTAATTTTTCGAGAATTTGAATTAGAGTAGAAAGTTAGGTAAGAAGAGTCTGCATATATTTAACGAAACCGATGATATGTAGGAAGAATCCGAGTCATAATCTAATAACGTTTTAATCTTTAGTGGATGATTTAGAATATTTTGAGTCTTTTGTGACAACCATATTAGAGAGAATGAAGTCAGGAGTAAAATTTTAAATCCATTGAAGCATATGAATTTTCTGAAGCTGCTAAGATGAATTTTTAAAGCACAATATTTTTTCAAATTAGTAAGAAGACAATAATAGTATCAGAAGTAAACAAACTAGGCAGTGAGAGTAGCTTATAAAAATATCGGCAGTAAACTGCGGCAGTAAACTACGATGCCAATCAAGCTATTTCAATGAAAGAAAAAAAAAACGGAAACCTAGACTTCAGAAAATAACTAAGATAAATACTAAAAATGAAATGGGGAAAATATTTTAGAGAAGGACAAGGGTGGGAGGAAGAAGTGCGATCTACAGAAGAACCTAAAATTTTTAGGACTACGTGGAATCGCATCGTATTTCGCAAAAGTTTTATAAAGGAAAGCAATAAATGTTAACTGAAGGAACTGGCCCCGATTCCATAAAACACTCATCTTCACACTCATAAATCCACAAATCTACACATTTATTTGCCCATTCACCAATACACTCATGAAAAACTCCCTTACATCCATAACCATTAGAGATTAGGCAAAATTAAAATTTTCAAGTGAAAAAAACATGAGTTATGTTCAAGAGCAAGCTTTCTTTAACATTTTGAAGTATTTTTGCGAGGGGAGGGAGAAGCATTACATAGGCATAAACAAGAATTTAAATTAATATATGAGAAAACTGAGCATTGTCGAAAAGCACATCTTCCCACTCACACAAATTGAGAATATTGGCAGGAGGAAGCATTACTTAAAACGTAAGCAAGAGTTAAGAATTCATAATTGAAAAAACTAAATTTGGTGAAAAAGGCACACTTTCGTACACAAATCCCCTCTCACACAAAATGTGGAATATTTGCTGGAGGTGGGGTGAGGAAAAAAGCTTTGTTTAAAGCATAAACGAGAGTTAAGAATTAATAATTGAGAAAACTGAAAATGTTGCAAAAGTACAGCTTCATACACGATTTAAAAAACAAGCCGGTATAGAGGGGCGGAGGGAGAAGCATTACTCAAAGCATAGACATACTCGTAATTTATGATTAACAAGTGTAAAATCTAGGAACCTTTTACACATTCAAAGAAATGTTTTCTGGAGGAGGAGGGCGAGATATAAGCTAAAGGCAAAGAGTTGGGAATTATAAGTAAGAAAAAATTTTTAGTGCATAAGGTACACTTAAATTTAGGAACATTTGCCAGGACAAGGAACGGAAAAATACTATAAGTGGAAACGGGTACAAGTATATTGGTGCAAGTTTCATATGAAACGGACATGTCTAGATTTTAAGGGTTGAAGATGTCCGCGTTAGTGTATAGCCACATGATGGTCAGGGCAAACATCTAATAATGCACATGAAAATAGTCTGAACAACATAAAATTTAAGGGGATGTTTGAGAAGTTAATTTAATTTGGCTACATTGCAAGCGCTGATGGTTTTGGAGGGAAAGAGCACATGGGGAGAAACATTTTGTAGGCAAGCTGTATGTTAGCACTAAATTATACGCCGAATTTGACAAAAACTATAGAAAAGGTATGAGGCATGGGTCCTAGACACTGAAAAATTGAAAACATATTTGTAAGATGATTAGAAGGGGTGGGGAGTAGGAAAAACAGTCTAAGACGGAAAATAAATAGTTCAGATCACCAGTATATTGGGAACTATAACTCCGAGCCAAAAAATAAAGCCAGAATAAAGTTTGTTGAAATTTAAGGTTTGTGTATAATTCCCATGAATGGGGTAAGATTTTAAATAATTTAATAAGTTAAAAATTAAGAAATTAACCTTCTAAGATGGAATTGAGGGAAAAAACCCTCTTGGATGTAAAAAACTATAGACGATGGGAAAAGAAAAGGGGATGGCAGAAGGCAAAAACAAAGACTATGGAGGAAGGAGGCCGGAAATCAACAAAAACGATACAAGGCCACAGAAAAAGACCCTAAGAGAACCCTTATAGAAAATCATAAGTAACATGGAGGAGATTATATATATCATAATGACTCCAACAGCATTTAAAAACAACCTCTGAAGAGGGAGGTGGTAGAAGCATTGCACTCTCAGAAATACTTTCTTCAATTCAGGAAAATGTTCCTGGCAGCAACGCTACCGGTATATATCCGAGAATTGAAGAAATTCCCCCCTTTTTTTTACGCTGTAGGACAGGAAATTTCCTTAGTCTGTAAAACGGAGATTTCAAAAGAATACGCTTCTCGTTCTTCCGTGGATCCGATTGGATTTGAACCCGGGTCTGCCCGTCTCGAATCCAGCATCTTAACAATTCGTCCAGCGAGCGCTTGGCTGAAGGAGAATTTAAAATGAAGATATAGGTTTCTTGAAATAACGGATTGTTAAAGCTATATTAATACATGGAAATTATTCCAGGGAGAAACATTCGCCTCTCTCTGATTATTCTCTCTGGAATAATTTCCATGTATTAATATAGTTTCTATCGATGCTGGATTTAATTATTTTTCGTGTTAGCCCCAGGTCGGTGGCTCACGATAAATATTCCATCTTGTGCTACGTTTGTAGCCTTGCCAACATATAATAGTGAGAAATTTTCCGAGCTGTGTATCGTTCCAAGTGGTTTAGTCGGTAGAACGTCAGTGCGCTATACTGATGGCCCGGGTTCGAGTCCCGGCTTGAATCTTTTTCACTATGTTGGCCTTTGCGCCTTTTAAGCAATTACTTCGAAATTTGATTTTCATTTGAAATGTTAAGGCTTGTTAAATTTCTTGTTCAGACAGCTCAGTAACTTAATTGCTGGAACATTTCATCGTTATGAAATAATGGTCGGTGTTTAAACACTTATAGAATAGTAGAAGACAAAAATTATTACATATTTTTAATAAGACATAACTTGATTGTTAGATGTAAAATATTAATATTATATTTTTAATTAAATTCGAGAAGAAATGTTTGCTTTTTTTTAATAAAATCGATTTTTTTTAAAAACTTGATTGAAGTATTATATTTTTTTATGTGTTTGTTTAGAATATATTTTACATGCGAATATTATTTTAATACTCTAAAAATAAATTGTGAATAAGTTTAAATGAGAAAATTGCTACTTTATTAAATTCGAAAGCATTATTTTTGTTTGTAGAAGAATTTTTCTGACAATGTACTTAAGACATATACAAGAATTTAAAAATTATAAGTTAATGTCTGAGAAAAAAGAAAGATTTTGGTTTAAAAGACACCCTTCATGCGCAAAAGACGTTTGCCGCGGCTGAGGGAGGGCAAAACTTGAAAATTGAATTTATAAATAGTAATGCTAAAATTAATAATTATCGCATATCATCCGCAACGCAAGTTAAAAATCATTTACTAGAGAGGGGAAGAGGAGAGGAAACAATTCTTCTATAAAGATCCAAGTTTAAGATAGATTTATTAATAGCTCTAAGCATACAAAAAGAACAAGTTGGAAATTGCACGTCAAACTTGGCAAAGGAGGTGCGTTCGGGCTATAACTAGTTTTGTAAATGTTTTTGGCACAGCATATTGTACTGAATGTATATTTTAGTGCACTTCATAAGTACATATCAATTTCATTCTCTGCGAAAGGCTGTAACATCATTAAAATGCGCTTGAAATATTTTTTTTCCCTTTGGCCGTAATGTAACGTAAAATTTTGACTGTCCCTGTAATTAAACTATACATCCGATTTTCATAAAATTTGAAATGACTGTCCAAAATTTTGCAACAATTATATATGTAAAATTTTAGACTATTCGGTTTAGACTATAATTACTAAAAATAAATTAGCTGTTGTACTAGAATAATTTGTCCCCATTACAATTCCACAGATCTGATTAAAGGTATTATTGTTGAAAGTTACATAATTATTATAAAAACAAAAGGGGAGACTAGGGAGGGTTGACCCACTTTTTACAAAATGATTTTTTATTTTTTAAATATTGAACGTAGAATAAAGTTTTATATATCATATTCTTCGTTATACAATCAGTTATCAAAATAAAATTGCTACATAAGTGTAACATATAAGAAATTTGAAAAAGGATTGATTTTAATCATGAAAAAATAATGGGTTAAGGCTCCCCACCTATGGGAGGGTTGACCCACCATATGGGAGGCTTAACCCACTTTGTTTTATATTGCAATATTTGTGAAGAAAAATAAAATCAGTTTAAAAAAAGCAAAATAACTTTATGCTACATGCTCTAATTGTTATAAAAAATATTTTTTTAAATATGATGCTTAAACAAACTTGTTGAGACGCAATCGCAAGTCAGAGGAGAAAAATTTTGTTTTAAACAGGATTTTGTCTGAGCAGGTATAATTGTACAACAGGGAAAATGAAATTTTAACATTTAAGGCAGTATTCTATTAGAGACAGGTTCCGTTTCATGTTATTATGTTCGGATTTAGGAGCCATTGTCCCCCTTTTTTGTTTCCTTGTCCTATTTTTTGTGACACTCGACCTGACAACTCTAGTTGTCACATAGTTTGGCTTCATCTCATTGTATTTACCCTGGTGAAATTTGTCTACATACTTTCCTAAATTTTTTCAATCAATGGTATGTTCTTTTGCAGCCACATGAGCACTTAACTTATCATTAACATTATTTAAACCTTTAAGGGGCAAAGTATTTTCAGTGCTAAAATGTTGAAATAAAGGACTGGCACCGAAATTTACGAACAAATTTATTTGGAAACAAGGATAATGTTATATTTTACATGCATATTAAATGGAAAAGATTTTGGCAAAATTCTGGAGCCATTGTGACTTTTTGGAATTAAAATTAAGTGGTTTTGTAAACATACCACTGCCCTTGAAAATGTTAAGAGCGCTGCTTTCATCCTTTCTAGTCTTTCCCACTGTTTCTATTTACCTATTGTAAGTAGCATTTGAATGGAAAAAAGTTCCTATCAACTTTCCCATTTCCTAGCAATTTTTCATATCTTTCTTTAGTCAATTTTAAATATTTTCTTTTCCATCACCCCATTTTACTGAAGCTTTACTTCTTTTATATATATAACCATTAACTTTTCATTATGCACAGTGTATAATAAAAAGATTTCAAAAGCCACTTAATTAAGGGAGTCTTGAGCATCTGGTCAACCCTCCTTCACATTGACTGGGTCAAGCATCCCTACATAGATCTTTTCTAAAGAATAGCACATTGTTATGTTAAGCCTAACTTACTGTACAATCTTTATGCCTGGAATGAAAGCTCGGTATTTCTGCATTACTTTAAACTTACTCACTTAAATTTCTATGATATAATTTATCTGAAAAAAGCTTACAAAATATTTCTAAAAAACACAACTTTTAGGTTGAAAACACCTCACACTTGATTTTTTCCACACCTATTCCGATTATCTCTATGAGACGAAGACTGTTGTTTGAACTTTCCAGTAGCTTTGGTTGACACCTATTGATAAAACTCTGAAATTCTTTTAAATATGAAAATTGATGTGGGTGGGTCAAGCCTCCCGTATGGTCAACCGTCCCTAGTCTCCCCTAAACTTAAAAATAAATCTCTATTAATATTTAATTCTTCATTTAAGCAAAATAAATCAATAATATTCATTAAAACATTATAAACACAATCAATAGTTATATTGGTGAACAGATTTTCAAAGTTGAAAACCTGCATTTTCAGAGGAGTCAATGGCAGTTTGTCCAAACTTTCGATACTATTATCAATCGACCAAACATGACTATACTTCTTAAATTTACATTTTAAAAAAAACCATATATCTTTTTTAATAAATTCTGTAAACCAATATTAAAATTTCTATTAACACTTTTAGAAGTACTGCAAATAAACCTAAATTTAATCGGATTTTTATGAAACTTGGGTGTTAAAAAATAAATGGCAAACAGTGATGACTAGAAACTTCAAAATTGTAAGAAAACATATTTTTAACTTTCTTTTTATATGCAAAATTTTTTTTACAAAAATCATTATAAAAGATAAATCGAGATGTGTATACACAAAACTAAAATATTTTTTAATTAAATGAAATTCGAATAATTAGAAAATCTTTACGCGTCGTTGATGAATTAATTATGTTTTATTTTATATGAAAATAAAACGTTTTGGGTCTAAGGCACAGAGAGCAAACCTAGGCCACACATATAATTAATTAATAATTATGTATATTTAATAAATACGCATAATTAATTAATAATTATGCATGTTTAATAAATACGCATAGTTAACTAATAATTATGTATATTTATGTATGTATTAAAGAATTTAATTACTTAAAAAAATTTTTGAACATTTTCGGTTTCGGTTTCGGCTTTAAGAAACTGTTTAGGTCGATCCTTAATAATTACTATTGTCTTAGCGTTCGAATCTACCTTTAGTTGGATTAATTTCGACTGTTACGAACGAGATTCATTTAAACGACAGTTACTGAAATATTTTTCATTTATTCTGCGAATAAGAATATCCCAGATCATTTTTTTTCTGCCACGCGTAATGCAAAAACATTCTTCATCGATCCACCATTATTACTGCCTCTGTTTACCTACGAAGTATTCGTTTTTTCATTTCTGCACAATCCCCCGAATCCATAGAGATAGCTCACATTTGCCAGCCCAATGAACCCCCACGCATTCATACAGCCGTTGAACCACGGGGACTCCTGCCATTTCTTTCAATGTGATTACCTTTGGAGTCTCAATGCCTCCATATTATAATAATTCCCTATCGTAACGTCGTTATTACGCTACGACAGAGCGGGCAATACAGGTATAGTGTTGTTTTTCAAATGCAGTTTTCGTTTCCGTTTGGATTCCTTCCGCCTTCGGGCCCCCTTCGCCCAGGCAAGTTTTTGTTTCCGCAATCGTATGTTTATTTACGTAAGACGCCGTGGGAATTCAAAAAGATGCAACGAAAGTGGAAGAACAGGCAATGGGATTTTATTGTTCGCTGAGGATCATTGTTAGTTTTCGGGAAAATAAATCTTGGTTTGAAATCATCGTTTAATTTCTAAAGAACACTTACTTTTGCCTGAAGCTATGTCACAAATACCCGTATTTGTTATTTCTTCTTTTCTTTTTTTTTTTTTTTTCATTTCTTTTACATATTATTGATCTAGTTTTTATTGGAAATCAAGGGAGGAATTATTTGAGGAAAAAAAAATCTCGATTAAAGTTATTACAAATGCTGCTATTACTTGTTCCTTTTTAAGGCAACCAGCAAACAAGCTCAACTTTGTTACTTAAGGATTGTATCTCTTCATTTCCAACGTTGCAGCATGTCTTAGGTTGAGCCTAAATTTACATTTAAAAGTTTTTAAACTAGGAAAGAATTAGCAAGAAGAGAAGATAATTTTCTTCCGGTTGCCTTCCTTTGAATGTAGTTTCAAGAAAGGATTTTTGGCTAATGGGACATCATCTCAATGACCAAATAATTTCCATTTTAGCTTACGAATAATAAGAATTTTTCCAATTGAAAGAGAAACTACGATTATTTTTATGAATCAAAATTTAGAAACTAGATGACGAATGCATGCCCTGATTTGCAAAGCTTCATGATATGATTAGAGATCGTAACAACGTATCGATATATCAGATGAAAAAATATCAATTTTCGGCATCGATGTTAGATTTCTGAAATATATATCGATATATTCGTATTTACATCCGATAAATGAACATACCTTAGGAATAAATATTTCACATGCGGAATCAAATTTAAGCATTTTTCATGAATATTTCTAAATGAATCTAGTTAAATCGATTATATTCTTTAAAAAAATACTTAATTAGAAAAAACAGTTTTATTGCCTTTAAATTACTATAGCAAAATGCTTTAAAGTAGAGTGAAAAGATCCTTCATACCGTCAAAAAAACCTCCCATCATAATTAATATGGTTTTTGACTAAACAGCAGCAGGAAAATCAAAAACTAGAAAAGAAGTCCTTCATTCCATCACGCATCGCCTCAAATGATATTTTTGCTCACCAATGCAGCGTGCTTTGTGTTTTGTCTTTATGTGCTCCATGCTCGTGGACTACGTATCTGGAGGGACTGGTGGATTGTTGCGTTTTTCGAGAATGTGTTGATGATGTAGCTTTGCTTTCTGAAGTCCTGATTTACAAAGTATATGATTACGGATGGCAACAGCATATCGATACACCAGGCCAAAAATATCGATTTTTCACATCGATGTTAAATTGCTTATATATATCAATAGATTTGTATTTTACATCCGATATATCAATATTTCTTAGAAATTAATATTTTACATGCAAAATCAAATTTAAGCATTTTGCACATACATATTTCTAAATGAATTCTAATTAAATCTATATATTCTTTAAAAAAATACTTAATAAAAAAAAACTGGGGGGGGGGGGGTAGTTATTATAGCTAAATTTTTTAGGTAGAGTAAAAATATCCTTCACACCGTCTAAAAATCCTTCCATCATAATCTATATGATTTTTGACTAAACATCAGCCCAAAAATCAGAAAATAGGAAAAAAGATTCACTTCACTCTATCCCCCATTGCTTCAAATGATGTTTCTTCTCAACAAAGTGACAAAGATACACTGCTCAAAAAAATTAGGGGAGCAAGCAAAAAAGTAAAGAGAACAGTGCGAGGCAGCCATGTATGGGCATAAAATTGAGAGTAGCATGTGTATCAATACGCAATACAGAAAATGAGACACAAAAAATTTGTTAGAGAGCTTTAATTCTTTGAAACGATGGGTAGACCGTGAAAAGGAGGTTTAGGGCAACAATTTGGTTACATGTAAATGACAAAAAAAGTGTTGTTTAGGAATTATGCAAGGTATTTAATACGGCGTGCGGTCCTTTCAAATAGATAAAACTGTGGCATACTTGTTTTACATGAATTCGATGACATTATCGATAAGTTTTCGGGGAGTACTTCTCCGCTCCTCAAGATGTGCAATCACCAAGTCCCGGACAATAAAAGGAAGCCCCAGTCTCGCTGCAATGCGTCGTTAGAGTGTGTCCCACACATGCTCGATCGGATTCAGGTCAGGAGAGCATGTTGGCTATTCCATATGCTGTATTGTTTTAACTTTAATAATACTCTCCAAAAGACGAGCTGTATGCTGTCTGGGATTATCATGCATGGGAAAAAGAAATCATGAATTGCTGTAACATAAAATACGACATGAGGTCTCAGTATCTCGTCTGTATAACTTCGGACCGTCAAAGTGCATTCTGAATTATATGCAGGCCCATACGTCCACCAATGCTGATTCCAACCCATAGAATCAACCCACCTCGCCTTTAATGTCATCTTTCACGAACGAATGGGGGTTTATTTTATGTACCCCTTTCTCTCTATGCCAAAACACATCGGGTGTCATATCCAGACTGAATCGGAACTCATCTGTAAACAGAATTTGACTTCAACAACGTAGCCTCCGAACTCTATGTTCAGTTGCCCACCTTCTTTGGGCCGCACAGTTGCTTGAGGTCAACGGAATACAGACCATTGTTTTACGTGTATAGAGGCCACCCTGATGAAGCTTATTTCGAACTGTTTGGCTGGACACCCTTCGTCCTGTGGCTAAGAACAACTGCGTTTGCAGCTGAGTAGTATTGCCCGTCCCGTCTCGATGAGCTGTTATCAGGATATATTGGTCATCAGTTTCTGTTGTAGCACATGGCCGACTCTGTCCTTTTCGATGTCTACTATTCCACGTGCCTATGGAATAGATTCCACAGCTTTGCATTGACACTTCTTGCGACTCAAACAGCGTCCGCTACACTTCGTTGTGTTTCTCCAGATTCAACTGTCCGGATAATACGCCAAGCCATGGATTCCGGTAAATCACATTGCTGTGACATTTTCAAGCCAATTTTCCCAAAACACAAGCTGAGGAATGGAATTTTACAACTCAGACAGTAAAACAGACGTTTCTCCAAAATCCCGATTTTTGCACTTATCTCCTTTTTCTAGCTTTTGACGTCATAAACTTTAATTTTCATGTAAAGTTTTCTGTATATATTTTCTACTAAGCTTTAAATTATGGATGTTTTATTTTACGTTACTTATCGGTATAAATATTTGCGTAATTTTGTTAAAACCATGTGCTCCTCTAATTGTCTTAAGCAGTGTGCTTAGGAATGCTTTGTGTTTTGTTTCATGTTCGTGGAATACATACATCTGAGGGAATTTGTGGATTATTTTGTTTTTCGAGATTGTGTTCGCTTGTGTAATAAAATTATTTTCTCTTATTATTGAGTGAATTTATTTTTAGAAGTTATATGGATTTTAAAAGTGATTTTGGAAATATTTTATAAAAATTAATAAATTTGATGTTAAGTGTATTCATTGTGTATTCAATATTAAGAACTTCGGGAAAAATTTCAAATACAATATTGTACTCAATAATTCCTTAACTGAAAGATGAATTGTTTGATGCACTATCTAAATCAGAATTTTTTAAAAATGTTTAGCGTCACGATGCATTTTAAATCGACACCCCCAATATTAAGAAAAAATCTGATACATTATTCAACTCTCAGTATCAAAAAGATCTGACAATAAAAGAGCTCTGACAACTTCTTCATGTGACTGTGTTTCAATCCTCTTCTGCAGATCTAGATTCGGAGACATCTTTGTATTCACGAACACCTATAGCTAGGAATCATAAAAAGCACATCTTTTGGAAAAGTAGGAAGACCTAACACATGTTTATCCAAAAATTTATGTTTTAGCAAGACAGTACTTAGGTGTTGTTGTTGCGCGAGTTCTGTCCCACCTTAGAAGCTGTTTAATGTTGTAAAATGCATGTTACTATATGTGACAACATGTTATGTTAATACATGTTATTTTACAATGTTAAATTGTAAAATGCAATTATGGTAAAACTAAATAGTCTGAGAGGCAAATTATTATCAAAGATAAAATTTTTAAATAGATTGCCTCAAAAATAGTAGCAATAATTTCATTGACTTCATAAATGTCAATGTTAAAAATATGTAGGTACTTAAAAAGAAAAATTATAAATGTCCTTCTTTAAAAAACATAACAGTATTTGTCAAACATAAAAGAAATAAATAATTTTGTGCATTAAGACATTAAGTAACGATGAAAACATTCCGCTATATATAGAAAAAAGATATATCGTTGTTTTCAATTAATTATTTTTCTATCGATCTCTTAGACGATATATCGGGAAAAAAATGTATCGATATTTTGAAAATTTTTTGCCTTCAGTGCGATTGATGTTGAGTCTAACTTTACCTAAATTTTTAAATTAAGAAAAATTAGCATTAGCGGATATATATTTTTTTAATACAGCACTAAGAAAGAATTCTCGACTATTGGTACGTCAACATCAGCATGACTAGTAGATAACTATCTTTATAGTTTGCCAGTAATAAGATTTTTTCTTATTTGAAAAGAAATTGCTTTTTACAATCCAAAGTTAGAAATTTATCATCACAACCTTGAAAATAATATTTCAAGCCTAACTTACCACAGATTTAAAATCCAACTCTTACTTTAGATTTCAATCTTTCTTATTTCGAAGGCATCTTTTCTAATAGTATCTCTGAATTTAAAAAGCAATTCAGAGTAATTATTTTAAATCACTGTTATTTTATCACATATTCTTCCTTATAAAAGTCTATAAAGAAGTTGAATTGTGTTACTTTCAGATAGTATATATTTACTATCTATATATTATCAGTATTATTTCCAGCATTGCAGCACGCATATTTGGCATCTGGTTGACCCTAAATTTACCTTTAAAAATTTTTAAACTAAGCTAAGAATTAGCAAGATGAGAAGATCCTTTTCTCATGTCTTTATTCTTTTAAATATAGGCTCTTGAAAGAATTTTCGGCTAATGGAACATCATCAGAATGATCGGGTAACTTTCATTTAAGTTTACGAAAAAGATTTTTTCTTATTTAAAATAAAGCCACAATGACTGTTTGAGTCAAAATTTAGGCAGAAAATAACGATTGATTATCTTTATTGCCATGAAGGGGATTGGTGTATTGTTGGGTCTAAATTTACCTATAAAATTTTTAAACTACGCAGATTTAGCATTAGAAGATAGTTAGAGTTTTTTTATACAGTCGCAAACGGCAATAATTGACTAATGGTGAATCAACATCAGAATGACTATATACTTATTTTTATAGTTTGCTCTGTAGTAAGGTATTTTCTAATATACACACAGTACTGGCAAAATTATTATGGTAACAACAGGAAAATTTTCAGATAAATCAGCCTAGAAGTTAATTTATTGTATTACATTTAATATTGGGTGAATGTACATGCATTACTTACAATGAACATAGTTATAGATGTCCACTCATGAGTTTTAGTGTTTCGCATGTCCACCTTTAGCAGCACATGACTGTCTTTATACGTCTTGGCATCCCTGCTTCTGAACCACTCGTTCCGTTTCATAACTATAATGCCATTCACGAATTAAACGCTCGTTGAACCTTGTTTGTTGTTGCAATTTCGAGTCAACTAAATGACTCAAACGAAACAACTTAAAAATGCTTTTTTTCTCTATATTCGACGGTTCACTTCCACTCTATATGCCTTTCAACACCAGTAAAGATAAGCAGTTATAAATGGAAAAGAAATTATAAACTTGAAAATAATTCTGTTTTGTACAATGAATTTGTGCATGATAAATATCAAGAAATTGAATTTTGTGACATGATCTAAATTTTATTACTACCAACCAATGTGTTAAATGAATTTATAACATGTTTTTTAATAACACTTTAAAGTATCGTCGCAGCATTAAGGGTTAAAAATCGTGGTAATTCTAAATAGCTAACAAAAATACGCAAAGAGACTGGCATATAAAAATTGTAAATATCGTCAACTACTTTGCGCCACTTTTTCCTAGTTCCACTAACATTTCCAATATTAAAAAATGTTATATATGATTTTTTAACGTCGAAATTGAGTTGTAAATAATTAACGTGAAACAATCAAGCAAACTGGGTGGTTTAAAAGAGGCATTTTTTTTGTTGTTTTTTAACTGTCTTTAAAGTTTTGAAACAAAATAGCCCCTGCTGGAGGCTTCTTTGGTCCATTCACTTAGTTTCATAATTGAATACATTTCATATGTTGGACGTTGAAATACCCTTGCAAGAATCTGCTAATGAATTAACACTGAGAACTCGATAAACAAATGTTTTTACTTTTTTTTTTTTTTTTTTTTTTTTTACATTTAAACATAATACACCAATTGTAAATATTAAAGACCCCAGAAACCGTTTTCGTCATGTTATCCTCAGCAACTGGAACAAAAACAATTAATGTTGTAACTTTTTGCTACAGTAGCATTTCATAAAAATGTTACTTATAATCTTTTTTAAGAGATTTGGTTATATAAAAGGTATTTCTAAATAACTGGGGCTACTTTGGACCAAACCAGGCCTGGCACAAAGTATCCCCGAAAAACTAGTTTTCATGTTTGCTTTATGAAAACCTAAACATTTCCTGTCAAAATAAAAAGTTAAAAGAAAAAGTATGATCACACATCGGTTACAGGTTACTAAAGGTAATATTTTGACACATACCTTATTTGTAGCTCTTATCCAGATTGTTTCACTATAGAAAGTTTGGAGAGTTAAAATCTACACACGAAAACAGTTGTTTACAAATACATCCAGTGTTACCACTAACAAAAATTTAAACTACCCGAAACTTTTCAAATATCCTATAGTAGGGTATAAAATATTTTTCAAGGGCAAAAAAGCCAAATTATCTTGTATTGTTTGTTCAATACAAAGAATAAAAACTTTTTTTATGTGATGGACCAAAGTAATGGTTTACAAAACAAAACCATTTTAAAATCGTTTTTATTGTATTTCTAATAATTAAACGTAAACATATAGGCACAAAATATGAAATTCATGTAAGATTTTTTTATTTTTTTTTTGTTTGGGTGAGGGGGGAGGGGGGGATTTAAAATTAAAAAAAAATAATAATAACAATAATAAACTCTAAAAATATATAATGCAAATATGTTGTAAAAATCATTAAAACTATTCCTGTAATTAAATTATAAAACGGCAAGAAATGATACAAAAATATCTTTTTTTTTTTTTTTCAAATCATTTTCACAGAATATTTAGCCTTTTCACCTTAAGCACATTATACCAGGTTCTGAGAATATTCGTTTTGAATACATGCTGCTTAGCACGTGCTGGAAAGTTTTTTCTTTTTTTCTTCCAATCAATTTGAATAAAGAACATGGAAATCGATTCTTGTTCGTGACCCAGTATGAAAAGTGATTCAACTGTTGTAGAATGTATTTCTTTTAAATAAATGTCGAGGTCAATAGCATTTATTTTCTTTTCAACAGACGTTTCCCGAATGGAGTTCTGCAACAGTCTCTATACAACTGCAACTAAAAGAGACATTAATGTTCTGGCTTTCACATCTTCAGTTCTCTTATTCTTTAGGTAGATTTGTTTCGCATTTCCAGTGCCTGATTTATGGCAGGGCATTTGGGGCATGGACCCAGGGCCCCTGATTTTGAGGGTCCCCCAAATGCTGCTGGAGGTTTTTCCATTCTTCTCCAAAATCTGATGTAGTTTTAACATCTAATGGAATTTCCCATTTTATTCTATATTCTACTGTGTTCGTAGTGTATTTTTATAACATCGTATATTTTGTCTGAAACATTCATATTTAATTACTTCATTATAGTGAAAATTTTCTTTTATCTTTATCACTTAAAAAATATATTGTACTTTAAATTTTTATTTAATTCTGTTCCTGTTCTCGTCAAAGTATTTGGGGGTTGGTGAGCGTAGCTCGTAGGCGGCAGAACCCCTAAAATTTAAATAATTGTAGGTTGATATCGCGGAAAATTTATTATTAGTTGTTGCATACTTTATCATTCCAGTTTCAATACTATAAACCTTCAATCGCTATAATTTGTTAGATTATTTAAAATGAGACTAATGTGATATAAAAATAATCACATTTAAATCATATAATAAAGGTAAGGGAAATCTGCTTACCTTCTTCTTCAGGATCGTCCACGGTAATTTTCTGATTATCCAGGTAAACTTGGATTAATCCATTAAATATCTGAAATATCCATAGTGGTTTCACCTGTAAAGAGCTTGTAATTTTTTATTATTAAAATGTGTATTTTCTTATTATTTGTATCTCAGGAATTTTGCAGCGCTTTTGGTTTTAAACTAATATTTTATATATCTAAAGATACATACTGGAGCATTTATTTTTTGCTTCTGTCTTGGTTAGAACATTTACAGAAACTAAAAGATAATAATACAAAATATTATTTATTTTTGATTAATTACATAAATAAATTCAAGGTCATTTATATTTATAAAACACTCATTTTCATCCAAAGTCAATAAATTGTTGATACAGTTTTTTATAATGTCAATATTGCAGCTTTATAATGCAAGTGTTTATAAAATTTTGATTGACAGTTCAAAAGATGAAACAGGAAGTAATGCTCTAATTTCGCAACATGATGCGTGGATGAAGTAAACAGTTTCACTTATTGCAGACATTAAGTGTTTTTGAAACGCAATTAACTTGATATATGATAAGTTTTATCTATTTCTCAAGAGATTAGTATTTCTAACATAATTAAGTCTAAAATCAATCTTAACATTAAAAATGTCATCACCATGCCTTTAATTACCTTAATTAAATATCCATCATTTGTTTCTTTCAATGAATCAGTGAATTATTTAATAAACGCCACAGAAAAAATAAAAAGCATTATAGCACTTGCGAACACTTTCGCGTGGTTCATTTGGAAAATGATTTGCTTTCAGTGCAGTCCATTAACCTTTGACTGATGTCACGCGGTCTCTCAGATCCCGCGACTCCCAGCTGTAAACACTTTTACAGCTTTTTACTTTTCTGTACTGAAGTTAAATAATATGAATAAAATACTTTTTTCATGCAGTTTAATTCACATGCTCCTAAGAGAAGTACAACGATATTGTTAGAACAAAATTTAAGTAAATTCAACCACTTGAGTTATTTTTTTTATTCATTTTATTCGAGGGGTCTGAGAGACCGGATCACATCAGTTGTGTGACAAATTTTAGTCACATCAGTTAAAGGTTAACAGTGGTTTCATTTCATATTTCCTCAGAAAACTCAGTAAAAGTATAGTGACATAGGGCATATTTGTTGATATAATTAGATACAAAAGGCTTGAAACAATAGTCATCTAAGGTAAGCTTAAAATTCTTTTAGACGTTTCTGACAAGGTCTGAAAAAAAAGAGGAAAAACTACAAAGGTTAAAGAGATGATTTTATAGTTAATAAAATATTTGTACAATAATTTATAACAAGATTTTCATTTATTACTTCAAATTCCTAAAAATATTTTTCAGCATGCGCCACGAAATCAAATACAGTGGAACCCGGTTAAGACGCGTTTCAAGGGAGTAGACAAAAGTCGCGTATTAAGCGGGATCGTGTATTAAACGTGATTTGTATAATGTTGCAGGAACTGGGCTTATTTACACATTTAATCGTCTAAATGAACTTTTGAGCTTTCGTTTATATGTTTACGGTCGAAAATTGTGTCTTTTACATATGTTTAGTTTAAAATTTAATTGTATTCAACTTTAACTGCTTGTTTCTTTTTATATGACCGACTGGAATAAAAAGGAAAATAAATGTGGATTACAACATGGTTTCGTTGTCGATTTGTACGTTGCAAGCAAAAATAAAACAACAAAAATAATTTTCCTACTAGACTAATAATTTTTAACAAAAAGAATAAAACATTAAATCTTTGAAGCACAGCCCAGTTTTAAAAATCATATTTAGTGCTTGTATTAATGAGTACCATTATAGTTGACCCATCTTTTTAAGATAAGAAACTGTTTTTATAAATCTTTGTGTACATAATATTGTTAGCATAACAAAAAGTAAAGAAAACATACAAGAATTATCCAATCGCAGTCGTATTTATTTAATATTTACGAGTTTCATTCATTTTTTTTTTGCCTATAACGGGCATTATTAAACATAGTAGGGATATAACGTACATTTAAAACCTTACTAAAAACAGGCATGATTATCTCTAATCATAATAATTTTTATGATGTATCTGAGTAACCTCAATACGTCTATATCTGTCTTACTACTGTAAAAACATACACGAAGCGAGAGACAAAGAATGTAAGGAGAAATCAGGGGATCAAAGAAGAATTGCGGTTTTACTAATTTAGAGGGGTTTTGTTTTATTCAAATATTACCACTATTTCTGATTAGTAATTTTTGCGTTAATTAATCTGTTATTAAATAAAGTAAATAATACTATTCGAAAACAGCGTTTTTTATCTGAATAAAAATAATCCGCAAAATTGCCAACACTTGAGAAGAGAGAAGGAATTCGCATCTTGATCAATGAATCCGCGTCTTAAGCGTGATTATTTTCCCTCAAAGGACCAAACATTTATCGCGTATTAAGCGGAATCGCGTAATAACCATTCGCGTATTAAACGGGATATTTTTACATCAGTCTTATGAGCGATATTTAAGGGATCAGAAAAAATCCGCGTATTAAGCGGGATCGCGTCTTAACCGTGAGCGTCTTAACCGGGTTCGACTGTATATTATGAAGGTAAAATGCACCTTATTACCTATCTCAAATGTGTTTGAAACATTTGTAAGGTTTTTTTTTTTTTTTTTTTTTTTTTTTTACATTTATAAAATATTTATAATTATACTCAATTGTTAAAGAGATAAGTTAGGGTTTTTTTTTTTTTAATCTTCATAATATATTAGATTTTGCAGTTATTCAACCATTTCTTAGAAAAAATTGTAGTGCAAACGGGTAAATCAAATTTATGAACCCTTTTCAACAGAAAACGTAAAAGAAATGTAAATTGTGGTTTCATATTTTTAATTTAAAAAAAAATTTAAGAAATTTCTTATGCATCGTTGCTTCATTCAAATAATATAAATATTGGATATGCATTCCTTAATAATGTTTATGTATCAGAGAGTTACGAAACGAAATTCTGCGGAGTAAAGAGAAATGACACTTTCTTATCCTCACGTGTTCACTTGAAAAACATTTTCATTCAACTAAGTCCATTATAACGTACACTGTTTAAAAATCCTGTAAAAACACAGAAAAAAAAAACGAGACTCTCTAAAATTTAAACTAGTTCTCGGTTAAATGCATTCTATTGAGTTTCTCGGTCATCATTTTATAGACATTATTTACCTTTTTTTATATAAAATTTCCTGTACGGACTTTCATGTATTTATTTAACCCATTTATGCCTGAATTTTTGTTTTCTCAAATTTGGTGGTAAAATCACTTTAAAATGTTTCAAAATGAATTGGAAAAATACTAAAGAAAATTACGTTAAAATATTTTTGTATTTATTTGATAAAATGTAAAGTACTAAATATGAGAATATCCTTATGTGGAAAAATGCATAATTATATGTTTTGTCTAAATTTATGTAAATTAAGCTTTTAAATTGTACATTATATACTATAATTAGTACTTTTATGAACTATTAAAAAATATATTTATTTCTTTACAGAGACTAATAACATTATAAGTATTATTAATAATAAATTAAGAATAATCGTATTTGAGGCTAAAAAACAATTTATTTCAAAATCATCTTGAAAAGGATTTTACATAAATAACTGCCCCCTAAATGTCTAAAAGAAATATGTACCCATTTGCGCCTTTCCCCCTATATATTGTACGTTACAAACATGCGTAAAAAATAGGCTTTTGAACATATAATTTCACAATTTTTAAAAAATATATGTATTTCAAAGAAGTCTACAAGCTAAGATTATGATTTATTTATTTGGATCCTTGATACAAAAAAATACAAATAAACTTACTTTTTACATTTTGCTATCTTAAAAAAATGTAAAATCTATAAACACCGAAAAAAGGCCTTCATTTAAGTAAATAAATATCAATCTTACGCTGTCATCTCTCGGTAATCGATAAAGACATTTATAGACAATTGCTCCATACAATTTTCATGTTGTGAAGAAGAAGAAAATTTAAAACATTTATTAAAATTCGAAATGTCCCAAAAATAGGACGCTAGGCATAAATGGGCTAAAGATATTTTTGTCTTTATCATAACCAGTAACTCAAAATACACACTGTTAAAATTCTTTTACAATTTTATTAGAAATATTAAAGAAGAAAATTTGGTAAATATTTTTTTAATTACAAATTTAAATATTTTAGAAAGGGAAAATTCTTCTCTGCGGAGTTAGTGGGGATTTTTATCGAGAATAACTTTGCAGGTGTTTCATTCGCCATGTGCTTGAAGCTTGGTAATCATAGAAGACATCCTTTGCATACAAAAGTAAGAGCTCCTATAGCCACAGGCAGTTATAGGTGTTCGTCTCGATCCCAAAGGACTCGGGAACAAATCCTGGGCCGGCTTGAAATAAATCTTGTAAAATTTAAACTGTACAGCAGTTCAAATTCTTCGAAGTTCAAAAATTCACTTTATTTAATTTCAATAATATATCAGATTTTGTAGTTATTCAAATATTTCTAGAAAAGTTGGAGTACAAACAGGCAAACCAAACTCAAGAACACATTTAGCGATCATTAGAAAATGTTAGAAAGAAAGCAAATTGTGATTTTATATTTTTAATAAAAAATCAATTTTAAGAAATTTTTTCTGTGTCGTTGCTTTATTTAAATAATATAAACCTTGGATGGGCATTTATTGATAATTGTTATTTCAGAAATGTGAGTTTCTTATCTTTATGTGTTCACTTGGAAAAGATTTGCTTTTAACAAAATCCATTATAAGAGTGGACCACTTCACATTTCCTCAATATATATTTGATAAAAGTACAATGATATTCGGGACAATAATATAGCTGAAATAGATTCAGATTAATTTACGTAAAAAATTACATAAGGAACTGCAAATGTTACAAAAACAACATTAATAAATAACATCATACATGTTACTTTAATAATATAAATATTTTCATTTTATTTCAGAAATATAACTTTCTTATCCTCATGTGTTCACTTGGAAAAGATTTGCTTTCAACAAAATCCATTATAAGAGTGGGCCACTTTACATTTTCTCAATATATATTTGGTAAAAGTAACAATAATATATTTGTAAGTAGATTCAAATTAATTTATGTAAAAAATTATATAAGAAACTACAAATGTTACAAAAACAACATTCATAAATAACACCATACATGTTACTTTAATAATATAAATAATTTCATTTTATTTCAGAAATGTGACTTTTTTATCCCCATGTGTTTACTTGGAAAAGATTTGCTTTCAACAAAATCCATCATAAGAGTGGTCTACTTCATCTTTCATCAATATATATATATATATGCTAAAAGTACAGTGATATACCTGACAATAATATATCTGTAAGTAGATTCCAATTAATTTACGTAAAAAATTACATAAGAAACGACAAATGTTACAAAAACAACATCAATAAATAACATCATACATGTTACTTTAATAATATAAATATTTTCATTTTATTTCAGAAATATAACTTTCTTATCCTCATGTGTTCACTTGGAAAAGATTTGCTTTCAACAAAATCCATTATAAGAGTGGGCCACTTTACATTTTCTCAATATATATTTGGTAAAAGTAACAATAATATATTTGTAAGTAGATTCAAATTAATTTATGTAAAAAATTATATAAGAAACTACAAATGTTACAAAAACAACATTCATAAATAACACCATACATGTTACTTTAATAATATAAATAATTTCATTTTATTTCAGAAATGTGACTTTTTTATCCCCATGTGTTTACTTGGAAAAGATTTGCTTTCAACAAAATCCATCATAAGAGTGGTCTACTTCATCTTTCATCAATATATATATATATATGCTAAAAGTACAGTGATATACCTGACAATAATATATCTGTAAGTAGATTCCAATTAATTTACGTAAAAAATTACATAAGAAACGACAAATGTTACAAAAACAACATCAATAAATAACATCATACATGTTACTTTAATAATATAAATACCGTATATACTCGTGTAAAAGTCGGCTCTTGTATAAGTCAAACACCAATTCTTATGTAAAATTTTGAAAATGATTTTTATTTTCATGTATAAGTCGAACCACATTTCTGGTATGTTGGAAAATGATTTGTAATTGAGGATGAAAAAAAAAATAATAATAATACATTTCATTAAATTAGTAAACATTTTTTTTTCGCTTCTAATCAAACTTTTTTATTTAAATTCAACGTTTTAAAACTGTATAATTATGTGAAACCGAAGAAGCTTAAAGTATTTTTAAACCCATTCACATCAATTTAATGATACTTAAAAAGACAAAATTCTTTGAAAAATCTATTCAAGCCTTATTTACAAGGATAAGCAACTTCTTTGACTGCTAAAATATAGGTTCAGGTGGGGTAATTATGACCAGGGGGTAATTATGACCGCCGTCATATTGGAGAGAACTGTGTATGGTAAAATTTTGTTTCAAGCTTAGATATTAACCTCATAAAGTATATTTCATCTTAGATATTCTTTATTACAAGTCTGAAGCCTTTTTGAAATCCGAATAACAATTTAAAACTAAGTCTATAAAATTTTTGATAAACGGATTTGTCACTTTGGAGTTCAAAGTGGTCACAATTACCCCAAACAAAGTGTATTGGCAAGTATAAAGAGAAGATATAGTGGTCATAATTTCCCCACTAGTGGTCTTAATTACTCCCAAACTTATGTGATTGTGAATTTTTGGTGGGGTAATTATAACCACCCTTTTAACTTACAAAAAAAAAACAGCTATGAGAATTAAAACTTTTAAAAGGTGTTCTTAAAGGATCAAAGTTACTTCCTATGTACTAAAAACACCACTTTTCCAAATAGAAATAAGCAAAAAAAATTAACAATGTTGAAAATGTAAAAAGTGGTCATAATTACACCTCCTGAGTATAGTACTTCTTTGTGTTGTAGGACTTTTAGCAGAGATATCTAGAAGCATTCCCAAGTTGAATTTTTTTTTAAAAAGGGAATTGAAATGTTGAAAGGAATGCCTCTGTAATTAAAGGGAATTCTATCTCAAGTGAAAATGGGTTAGAACAATTACAGGGACATTATTGTTTAGCTTTTTTTTTTTTTTTTTTTTTTTTTTTTGTCAATTATAAGGAAATGACCATTGTCCACTTTCATGTCGCTTTCCAACCCAGATCTGCATGTGATTACTTAAAAAACTTGCCCATTCGCCGATTATCAGCTTCCTTTTTCTTTTATTCTTTTGCTAACTTGTATATAAGTCGGCCCCTCATTTTCAGCTCCCAAATTTTGTCTAGAATTCTTCGACTTATACACGAGTATATACGGTACTTTCATAAAAATTATATATGAAAATCGCTCAAACTAAGTTAATTACTTGCTAAATGTAATACAGTTGGACCTCTATTTAACGAACCTCTATTTTGCGAACTTTTCCTCGGAACCAACAACATTTTGCGAATTTCTTCGTAAAATAACCTCCAAATAGCGAAGTGTATTCTCTATTTAACGAAATTTTTCTTCTGATATAATTTTGTTTTCTCCCTATTTCTCAAAATATTTCCGGACACTTCAAACTTACTCTTTCTTTTACACATTTTATAACGCTCAATAACCTTCAATTAGTTTTACCAGGTGCCTAATTCAACGAGAGCAGTAAAATCCCTGTCATTCTTTGCATTTCATCCAGGAAATGTAAACTTTCAATATCCCCCTTTCACACTCAAAAGGACTGTTCTGTAGTAAATAAGTTTCAGTAATAAAATTTAAGGACGCATGTAGTAATACAATGCTTAAAATTACTTGTTATAATAAATACGATAATGTCATTAAAATTCATTAATTTTAATGTAAATATTTTCTTAAAACTGAAAATACAGTGTATTTCCGGACAATATATTTAAAAATTCGTGTCCTTACAGATTTCTTTTTGCTGGGTAAAATGAATAATAATAAAAAAAAAATACATGATTTACAAAAAAAAAGTGTGATTAGTTAAGTTTTTTAATAATGTTTAGTGTTTATGAATTAAAAATCTGTTTTGTGTAGTTTAAAGTATTTAAAAAGATTCATCTCTATTTAACGAATTTTCCACATAACGAACTTTTTTTCGGGATTTAGCGACTTCGTTAAATAGAGGTCCGACTGTAAAAATACACTTACAGTGCATGTAAATACCTTTATTCAGATCGACATGTTTCACCGCTCAGACGGCGACTTCTCAAGATTTATAATGATTACAAATATTGTCGCAAAATAAATTTTAAATTGAAAACTGGTAAACAAAAATCACGCAAACTCAAGCATAATGAAATTAACACGTTCACTGCCGCAAAAAGTAAGAATTTTCAAATTTCTTCTTGAAAGTCGTTTGCACCACAATTTCTGAAAGGTAAATTTCGCTTTACTAATCAGCGAAATTTCTGCCAATAAATGAGGCAATTTTTTTTTTTTTTTTGTTAAATAATGGTGATAAAGTAATAAATAAAAGCCACGAATATTAAAGCTGCGAGTATACTCGTAGCGTGGCAGTCAACATGTTAACTGCAATATTAAAAATGGATATTTGTGAACGTGAATTATTTTAATACTATTGTTTCATTTTTCTGTAGAGTATCTTTTTCCAAATTTTAGGAAGCTCCATGGATGCTGGATCATTGCATATATTCTCACTGCGTAAGAAGATCTCTATTGATTCTCGGGTAATGGATGGCAAATAAAATCTTGATGGATAAATTATTCTACTAATTTTAAAATAAATCTATAAAGACTCTTTGTTATATAGCCTGACCAAAGGTGTAGTATTCTTGTTTTGTTTGATGGCTGCTATGTTCTTTGATCATAGTGTTAATAGCTTTCAGCTTGTCATTCCTATATAAAACTGCACTGTCCCATCCTCTTTGGTGAAAGGTATTTCATATACCCCTGATAATTGATTCGGTTCTATTGAATCTATTTTCTTACAGACAATGTTTTTTTCTTTTTCTTTTTAACACTTTCCAACAAAGTTGAAAAGTGTTTATGCATTCGGTTTGTCTGTCCGTTGTCCACGCTCTAACTCCCGTAAATATGCTCGGATTTTCATACAATTGTTAAACGTTATTTAGGCATGTTTGGTATTGTATATGAAGTATGTGGTATTAATAGTTCATTTTCAAAGGCACCCAAAAGAATTCCGTTACATTATGGTTTATGGGGGAACATCGTTTGCAGGGTATATTTTAATGACATTACGCTATTTCAAATGTTATTGAAACTGTAATAAATCACTGAATGTTTCATTACAAGATGATTATGATAGAATAGGGCATTCATAGGATTTGTCGTTCATTTACAAAGACACACAAAAGAAATCGATTACAGTACCTACTGTCTTTGAGTAGTAATTGCTTGAAGTACGTTTTCAATTTCGGCATGCGCTTTTAAATTTAACTATTTCTTTGCATTTTACTGGTTGTACATAAATTCTATACCTCATATACAGGGCTGCACAAAAGAATTCACGTGCCATTCTCCTTATTAGCGGAAATTGCTGTAAGGAAAATTTCAACTAAAGTATATACACTCTAAAATTGGGAGGAGTGAAAAGCTAACTCTTTGAAAGAGTGACAGGCATTTTTACTCTTTTCGGAGTGAATTTTATAAAAATACACTCCTTAAAGAGTGGAATTTTCCACTCTCTAGAAAGGAGTGAAATGTCTCACTCCTGAAAGAGTCACTTACGTATGCATTGCTTATTATCCAATCAGAGCAGCTAAGCGACGACACCCTTAAAAGATAAGAAAAATGATCACTTTTTCGTCCGCCATTTTACGAGTAACAGATTCGGATATCATTAAAATCATTCTTTATGGAATACATAAAAAAAAAGGTAAGTCTTATTTAATTTTAAGCATTTATCCGTGTAGATATGTGAAACGTTAAGATTATTAGCTAAATAGTTGTATGTTGTATAGGAAAAGATTGATCGTTAGAGTGTTCAAAAGTGATTGTCTGTTATATTTCTTCATGTAGCGGTTTGAAATATAATTCTTTTAACAATTGAATACGCACTAGAGATCTGCACGGACCGGCTCGGGCCGATTTTCACTCACGGAACTCGGGCTGGGCCCGGGCCACATTTATTTCTGAAGGCTCGGGCCGGGCCTAACTTATTTTTTCTGTACAAAGCCGGGACTGGTTCATTGCGAGTCTTCACGGCCAAAATTTTCAGTCCTAATTTTGACCCAGCCCATATGAAAATCATTGTGTCAGCGTGGCCTGGTCTATTCAAAGATCAGTAAAATTAGGCCTGGCCCAAACATTTTTGCAAAAAATGCATACATTTTCAAATGGCCATTATTCTACACTTAAACATTAAAATTTATTATTTTTAAATGACACTAGATTTCTGCGCTTATTAAAATATAATTAAATTAAAACATAATAAAACGTGTGAAAAAGAACCTGCCTATGACGGAACCAGTTTTAAACTCATTAACGTGTTTCCATGCATAATTAATATACTAATACACAAGAAAAGAATATATAATACATTTACACTCGCTAAGAAGGAAATTTGTCTATAAATGCATTTTTTTTTCTTTTCTATGCAATTCCGTCTTACTGTATAGCATTTTTCACATTTTTAATAGTTCAAAGAAAAAAAATCAATGTTTTGTTGAAATTCACTCGAGCCGTCTTTTAACTTTTTTTTCGTGCCGGGCCGGGCTGGGGCCAAACTTTTAAGTTTTTTACCGGTCCGGGTCGGGCCAATTTTTTTTCTACAGGCCGGGCCGGGCCGGGCCGAACTTTTCTATGAGTCGGGCCGGGCCCGGGCTTGGAAATTTCAGCCCGTGCAGACCTCTAATACGCGCAATAATTAGCAAGTCATTAGTTCGGGAAATGTGAATTAAAAAAAATGAGTAAATATTTTATTCTTCTCTTTCAATGCTGCGTTGCAAATTTTTGCCAGAGATCAAAACAAAAAAGTTTTTATCTCTTTCGTTTGAAAGGGTGATTCACTCATAAGAGAAGTTATCTGGATTTTCTCTCAATTCGTAGCAGACACATTCGAAAACATTAATTTGTCGTTGTATGAGATTTTTTTTTTTTTTTTTTTTTGTTTATTACTCGGATTTCGGATTATATACAGTTAAGAGTATTTATTATTCTTTCGTAATTAAATATCATACTTGATGTTTATGATATTACGAAAACGTTGGTGCAGTGAAACCTCCCTATGCGACCAACTCCATTAGGCGACCACCTCCCTGAACGACCATTTTTTCATGGAACGAAATTTATTCCCATAGGCTTAATACTAATTTTACCTCCGTTCAGAGACCATCCCAGTTGAACTCCCTCCATGAGAGACCGATTCCTTTGAAAAAAATGAAATAAACTCCGTGTTTTCCTGGTCGTTTGAGGAAGTCTTTATTAGAAAAATAATTCCGGAGAGTGCATTATTCATCAAACTTCTAAACTAAGTTTAGATTTTCTTTTATCCCGGCAACTTTTAAGTGTTTTTAAGAGTTTTTAAGTCCCTTTGTGCCTTTTTAGGCAATGAATTTAACTCTGATTACAAATTAAGAATGACGGTGAATAAACTCCTCTGCCCTATTCTGTCGGAAAACTCTCATAGAAATAGATAAAGTAATGAAACCGTCATTATTTGTTCCCGTCCACAAAAAAAATGCATTTATTTACCGAAATTCGAAAGGACTTGGAGATAAAAATTATAAAATATAAAACTGTAAAATTAAAGCAAAACTCACACACAATGTATTCATTTTTAAAACTCTACAGTAATTAACTTATGTAATTAACTTTTATTTTGATACTTAAATTTTTATATTTTTTCCAAATGTGAAAAATAAATTGTAGTAACATTGTTACCATTTTTAAACAATTAAAATCTAGATTAAACATGACCTCAATTAAGAGACCACCTCTCGGAATGACCCAATTTTATTGGAACGGTACGTGGTCGCCTTAGGGAGGTTTTACTGTACATTATTTTCTTTTAATTCTATGTAAATATTTTTCTGCGGGTTATGATTTTAAAATTTCGAGACTGAGTAACATAAAAAAATTTAATTATAGATATTCTGCATCAGTTATTAAATTTCTTTCTATTATAAAAACATTTTCTACGTTTTTGATACACGTAATTTTTGGCGCTAAACAATATAACATGATATTTAAGCATTGGAATAAAATGTTTTTTATTTTATGCCTGTTTTGAAGTTAATGAATAAGACTGCTTTAGTATATTTTTTAAAATGCTCATATTTGCTTACATAATACAGGACTGAATATTTTTTAAAGAGATTAATAACCACTTTTTTGCACTAAAATGTTTTAAAAACAATAAGAATATTTCTAATGAAATCATTTACTTTATTTTTAAGTTTCCTTTTTTTCTATTTCCGAGGTCAATCTTTTCCTATAAAACATATAAAATCTATTTTGCTCATAGTCACAAAATACAATATCTACGCGAATAAAAAATTTAAATTAAATATGGCTTATCGTGGCTTATGGCAATAACGGACGAAAATTATCAATCATGAAATGATTAAGTTAAGAAATATGTTTAAAAGGAAAAATATACATATTCCAGAGAACTCAAAATTTAGACTTCATGTTCATACTAAATAAAACAAAAGCAAATCACAGCGGATAAAAAAAATTACACATTCTTAATATTTAAATCATGCTTAGATTTATTTAAAAAAAAAAATTAAAATGAGATCAAACATAGTTAAACATATAACATCCATCTATTAAAAAGTTATTAATAAAACTTTAAAAGTAATATCTTTATAGGGCATGCAATAAAAGCAAACACAAAGGATAAGATTCGAATAAAATATTTTAGTTTATTTCTGTCAGTAATCTAATTTAAATTCGTATGTAACTTTAACTGAATTTTTCCTTAAAAATTCAATTAGTGTTATAAATTATGAATTAAATAAATACTGCTAATAAAGTATTTTATTACAATCTTTACCACGCTTGTATCTATTTCCATTGCATGCCGTAAAAGATGCGATTCTTTTAAAAGTACCATAAAAGCAAAATAAAAAAACCACCCACTACAAAAAAAATGAACATTCACTCCTACCAGGGGTGAAAAACTCCACACCTTTAGCAAGAGTGAATAGTCACTCCTCCAAAAGAGTGATTATCCACCCCTGTTTAGAGTGGATATTCACTTTCAAGGAGTGACTATTCACTATTTCAGAGAGTCAAAAATTTCACTTTGGCTCAGAGTGAATAGTCACTCTAAAGAGGTTGGGCATATTTTGACTCTGCGATAGAGTGACTATTCACTCCGGAAGAGTGAATAGTCACTCTTCTTTATTTAGAGTGTATGTATTTCTTAACTGAACTAAATTTTGGCATGCTTGTAGTTAATAGATACAAATCTATATATCTTATACAGGGCTTCTCAAAGAATTAGGATGATTTTCTGATTGCAGATGGGAACAGCTGAAATTGGGTTTTCAAGTGTGTTATGCGTTTCCATATGGTTGAATTAGACATAATATTTTAACTTATTAAACGGTGCAGTTTTGTTACATTATTCTAATTGTGCTGGAAAGTGTTTCTTAATCTATGCTTGAAGCATGATTTTTTCTGTCTTGTTTAATTTTACGGAAGGTTTTGCAACAATAGAGATATTGTATTTATTGAGTTTATATTTCAATCTTTTGAAGAAACCAGTAAAATATTGTAAAATGGATAACTTGGAATTATCCAATACATGTTGCTTTAATGATATAATTACTTTCGTGATTATCTAAATGTTTTTAAGAAAATTACAGTGCAAAAGACAGGCAGAAGATATGAACACAATTCAACTATGCTGTATATGTTGACAGATATTGTAAAATATAATCTCCAAACAAGGACATTAAAATAATTAAGCGAAGTAAATTGTTTTTTCATGTGTCAAATGTGATTTACAAAAGTAATTATCGAAAGTGTTTATGATCTAAAAGAAGGAAGTGAAATTGAAAAGTGATTGCACAATCGTAAACAGATATTTTATTATAAACATTTTGTGATATTCAAGAACTATAAGACATTTATAGACTCTCATTTTAAATTACCGTAAATATAAATTTGATACAAATTATTTGTTATGCTGATTTATGGGATTAATTTCCTGTTCTTTATTGCTAATAATATTTTATTCATGTGTTTTTTCTCTACTTTCACTTGTAACTCAAACTCTCAAACTGAGAGATGTGTATCTTAAAGCTCTTAATAAAATTTAATTTTACTTTTCTATTTATAAGTTTCGGCACAAACTTAAGTTCAAAAATATGCGTCTTTTTAAACAACATGAAGTTCAGCCATCAGTCACATATATGGATTAAATCAGAAGTAGAGGAAGAACATGTAGATCCATTTACCTTTTCCGGAGGAAAATTACCAGATGATAAACGGATATACGTAAATATAAGGTAAGCCCGATTTATCTTACCTATGTTTTTTTATATTGAGAAATAGATAATTAATTTTTGAGGATAAAAAACGAACATCACGCAAATTTTATGATAGCAAAGATTAAATATTGCTAACAGTATATAGTTAAAAAGAAGGTAAATACAATTATATCTTCTTAATAGAAAATGATTTTTTTCTTTTTAATCTTTTCTACCGGTATTATGTCATTCAAATAAATACTACATATGCATTACTTGGTATTTTTTTTATTCAGTGAGTCAATCACTAAATTCCCCGGAACAAACATTTTGCATAATGACGTGGCAATTGTTCACTTGGGAAAAATTTGCTTTCAGCGTAATAGACTCAAAAAGTTACAGTCATACAGGACACATTAGTCGCATAGATGGATTCGAATTAATTTCTATGTAAATATAAAAACTACAAATCCCAGAGACAAAATGTTAATAGATAAAGTGAAGTGCATTACTTTAATAATATATTTACTTTCATGATCTAAATGTTTTTAGGAAAGTTACCGTCCAAAAAAATAAAACAAAACTCATTAAGTTAAATAATGCTATATAAAAGGTGATAAAATATCTTTATTTAGGTTGACGAACTTTTCATCGCACAAACGGCGACATTTTCAAATTCATTCATGATAGAAAATAGTTTCACAAAATTTAAAAAACAATAACTTGGTAAACAGTGTCACGAGACATCCGGAAAATGAAAAACATTCTCATTAAATTCCTTAAAATTTTTTACTATGCATGATGTCTCGTGACACTGTTTACCAAGTTATTGTTTTTTTAATTTTGTGAAAGTATTTTCTACCATGAATGATTTTGAAAATGTCGCCGTTTGTGCGATGAAACGTTCGTCAATCTAAATAGATTTTATCACTTTTTATAGCATTATTTAACTTAATCTGTTTATAAGTGATTATTATACGTGTTGTTACAAAACTCATTAATATCATTTTTCAACTATGGTGGAAAGAGTTAAAAGAAGGTAAAAATGATTTTATATTTTTGATAGAAAAATTTATATTTAAATTTGTAATTTAAAAAAAATAATCTACCAGTGCTGTTTCTTTCAAGTCACATAAATACTGGGCATACATAACTTGATGTTTTTTATTTACCAGCGAGTTACTTACTAAATTCCACAGAGAAAACAGAAATGTATTGAATTATGGCACTTGCTTACCCTCACGTGTTCACTTGGAAAAGATTTGCTTTCAGCGAAGTCCATTAACAGCGGTTCACTTCATATTTTCTCAATAGACTCGCTAAAGGTACAGTCATATAGGGGATATCTGTGAATAGAATTAGACACAAAAGGGGTAAGTGCACGTGCAAAAACTGCTTGTTGACACTGGGTAAAGAGCTTATATCAAAGATTTCTGGCATTGCAGGTGCCTCAAAAAGTATTGACGAGAAACATCAGTTAGAAAATAAAATGAAAAGCCCTAAAATATGAAACTTCCAGAATTATTGAGGAAGAGATTTTATAAATTCCTGAAATGTTATTTAGCACTTTCACTGCGAGTTCACACAGTTATTGTTACAAAAGTAGAACATTATTATTACACAGGCAGTTTTTCTTAACTGAAACGAACTTAACAGGCATACGAAAGACGAAGAAACTTACGCAAAGTTCAACGCGTTCATAATTTTGTAACAACAAGAGTGTGCATCAATGTTACAGCGAAAATATCAAGTTCCTCAAATTATATGCGCATTTTTCAATTTTATTTTTAGCATTATTATTATGGAAAGTTTTAGATTATTTACAAAATTCAAAGCATATATTTCAACCGAAATTTTGTCTTTTTTCTCGAATATTTCATCATTCTTAATATTATTATTGTTTGCAACTGAATGCTATTTCTCAGTTTAATCTAAAAGAGGAAATATATAAAAATACAAGTTAATGTATAACTGAATTTTTCTGAATATAGGGCTTAAATATGATATTTACATGTATGAAGAACTAGATAATTTTTTCCGTGAAGCTCAAACATCATTTAAAACTCTCTAATTAAAATATATATATATATATATATATATATATTCAGCTCAGCCTAGAGAACAAGCAGGATTCCGAAGTGGATTCAGCACAATGGATCATATCCAAACGGTAAGGGAACTCATTGAAAAACATAAGGAATATAATTTACCTCTTTGACTTGCCTTTATTGATTATGAAAAAGCATTTGATTCGGTCTACACATCAGCAGTAGTAGAATCTCTGGAGGATATTGGTATAGACTAGGGATGCACAACCTGTGGCCCGCGGGCCAAAAGTGGCCCGCGATGGGTTAAGTTGTGGCCCGCGAGTTTCATATATTTATAACAGGATAAAATCACAATTTTTGTTCACATGACGCAAGAAAAAATCGAGAATTTTGTCGATTTGTCGCGGGAAAAAATTAGAAATTTTGTCATTCTGTTAAGAATCACAAATATCGTTGATAGGGTTCGGAAAAACCATGAATTTTATCGATCAACCGCTGAAAAATCTCAAATTTCGTTAATTGGCTGCAGAAAAATCGCGAGTTTTGTCAATTCATCGCAAGAAAAAATCATGAATTTCGTCAGTTTGCCGCGGGAAAAAATTGTAGATTTCCTTGGAATCAGGTAAAAATCGCGAATTTTGTCCATCATGTGCGGGAAAAATCTCAAATTTCGTTGATCGGCTGCGGTAAAATAGCGAGTTTCGTCAGTTTATCGCGAGAAAAAATCACGAATTTCGTTAATTTGACGCAGGAAAAATTGCAAATTTTGTCTAGCAGATCTTTCTCAACTACGAGAACAGATAGATATTTGGTTCACCTTTCTTAAAATTCCTTTGAAATCAGCTTGAGCTCCTGCAAGCTCCGATCCCGGTATAAATGTACTCTTCCCCTCCACCCCCTGTGTACACGTCCCTGATATAAACTAAACACACCCCATTGTGAAATTTGGAAGGCTATAATCCAGAGTGCCATAACTTTCGAATGTTATTGCACCTTCTGATTGTAAGCAAGGGCAGAGTAACAAAACAAAGTCAGTTAAAAATCGAAAATTTCGTTGATCGGAAGTGGGAAAAATCGCTAATTTTGTTTGATTCGACACGGAGAAATCTCAATTTTTTTTTTTTATCGAACACAGAAAAATAGCGAATTTTGACAGTCAGGTGCGGGAAAATTACAAATTTCGATGATCGGCTGGGGAAAAATCTCAAATTTTGTTGATTGGCTGCAGAAAAATCGCGAGTTTTGTCAGTTTATCTCAAGAAAAAATCGTGAATTTCGTCTGTTTGCCGCGGAAAAAAATTGAAAATTTCGTTTAATCAGGTAAAAATTGCGAATTTTGCCGATGATGTCCGGAGAAAATCACACATTTCGTTGCTCGACCGCGGAAAAAATGGCGGGTTTCGTCAGTTTAACACGAAAAAAAATCACGAATTTCGTCAATTTGCCGCAGGAAAAATTACAAATTTTGTAAGAATAGGTTAAGAATCGCAAATTTTGTTGATCGGTGGTTGATTTGTGGAAAAATCACAAATTTTGTCGATTCGGCGCGAGAAAATCTCAAATATTGTTAATCGGGCACTGAAAAATAGCGAATTTTTCAGTGAGGTGCGGAAAAATTGCAAATTTTGTTGATCGGCTGCGGAAAAATCCCGAGTTTTGATAGTTTGAGAAAAAAAAATTGCGAATTTCGTCAATTTGCCATGGGAAAAATTACACATTTCGACAAAGTTAGCTAAGAATAGCGAATTTTGTTGATCGGGCCCGGAAAAATCGCAAATCTTGTTGATCGGGAGGAGGGAAATCGCGAATTTTGTCGGTTCAGCGCGGAAAATTTTCAAATTTCGTTAATCGGGCACAGAAAAATCGCGAATTTGTTGATGAGGCATAGAAAAATTGCAAATTTCATTTCTTAGCTGTGGAAAAATCGCGAGTTTCGTCAGTTTATCGTGAGGGAAAAAAATCTTCAATTTCGTCCAATTTCCGAGTGAAAAAAATTACAAATTTTGCTAGTCAGTTAAGAATCACGCATTTCGTTGATCGGGAGCGGAATAATCACTAATTTCATCGATCAGGCGAGGAAAAATCTCAAATGTTGTTGATCGGCTGCGGAATAATCGGGAGTTTCGACAATTTATCGCGAGAAAAAATCGCAAATTTTGTCAATCTGTCAAAGTAAAAAAACACCAATTTCGACAATTAATGGAAAAAAATTACAAATTTTTCAACCGGTCGCGAAGGTATCGCGAAATTCAGCAACCGTTCGAGGAAAAAAATCGTATGTTTTGTCAAAAGATGACGAATTTCGTGAATCGCTCATGGGAAAAAATTGCAAATTTTGTGCTTCGGTCGCCAAACATACCATGAAATAGAAATCCATTGGTCGCAGGAAGAAATCGCAAATTTCGTCGATCGTGTGCGGAAGAGAAATCGCGACTTTCGTCAATTTATTGCAGGAACAAAATCGTGAATAACATCAATGCTAATCAGAAAAAAATCACAAAGTTCGTCAATTGATCGTTGGTAAAAATTGCTAATATTGCCAATCCGCCACGGGAAATATTGCAAAATTTGCCAATCACTCATGAAAAAAAAAACTAATTTTTTCAATCGCTCATGGAAAAAAAAAATTGCAAATTTCGTAGATCGATCGCAGAACAAAACAGTCGCGAATTAATTCGATCGGGAGCGGGAAAAATCGCAAATTTCATTCATCCGGTATGACAAAATAAAAATTGCATATTTCGTCAATGTATCGCAGATATCGCAAATTGTTTGTTCGAAAATATTGCAAATTTTGTCGATGGGCAATGGAAAACTACCGCGAAAATCGTCAATCGGTCGTCGATAAAAAATCGCGAATTTCATCAATCATTCGCGCTTGATTGACAAGAAGAAAAAAAAATGAATTTTGTTAATAGGTTATAGAAAAAGTAACATAATTAGTCCAACATGCTCTGTTATTTCAAAAATAAGTTTCCTTTTATTTTAAATGAAGTTATTCTTCAATAGATTTTTTTATATAATTTTCAATAACGTTCAATTTTTTAGAAATTTTGTGTAATTTTTTTTCTTAAAATTTCCATTTATCAAGAAGAAACAGTTAGTCTTCATAAAGCGTTGTATGGTTATTCATACAGATGTGAAGAAGCCCCTGATTCCTGCATACAATAATTTATTTCTATTTGTTTATTTTTGTTATAAAAAAATCGTTATTCATCAAGAATAAAGAGTTACCTCCTCCCCACCTCCCCGATATAGAATAATCTCTGTGTTAGTGATGTGGCCCTCGACAACCCAAAAAATTTTGTAAGTGGCCCTTCTCTTAAAAAGGTTGTGCACCCCTAGTATAGACAAACCTTACATCAATATTATAAAGAAGATTTACAAGAAAGCAACAGCAACCATCCGCTTGGACAAAGGAAAAGCAAAGATCAAGCTTGGAAGAGGGGTAAGACAAGGAGACACCATTTCACCTAAGCTTTTTACGGCTGTCTTAGAAAATATTTTCAAGAAGCTGGATTGGGAAAACAAAGGGATTAGTATAAATGGGGAATATTTAAGTCATCTCCGATTCGCTGACGACATTTTAATTTTCAGTAACAGTCCTGAAGAATTGGAAAATATGCTAAAAGAGTTGGCAGAAGCTAGCATTAGTGTGGGATTAAAAATAAACTTGGAAAAGACTAAGGTGATGTTCAATTCATTTGCATCAAAAAAGAAAATTGTCTACAACAACACTGAAATTAAAGAAGTGCAAAGTTATGTGTACCTTGGGCAGGAAATATCATCGGATAATAGTATCATGAATGAAATCAATAGAAGAATAAAATGGATGGAGTGCTTTTGGGAAGAACAACATTATTCTGAAGAGTAGTATGCCCCTTTGTTTGAAAAGAAAGGTATTTAACCAATGTGTTTTGCCTCTGCTAACTTATGGAGCAGAAACATGGACACTAACAAAACGGATGGTACAAAGATTACAAACAACACAGAGAAGTATGGAAAGATGTATGCTAGGTATAACTAGAAGAGACAGAAAAAGAATAACCTGGATAAGAAGTCAGACGAAAGTTTTTGACATCATTGAAAGAATTAAACGGCTAAAATGGAAATGGGCTGGGCACATTGCAAGAAGTCAAGACAATAGATAAAGCACAAACACCCTACAGTGGTATCCCAGAGATGTAAAACGGCCAAGAAGACGACCTCAAGTAAGATGGAGTGATGAAATCAGAAAAGTAGCCGGTGTAAATTGGATGGCTAAAGCACTAGACAGAAAACATTGGAAAAATCTGGGGGAGACCTACATCCAGCTGTGGATTGAAAACGGTTGATGATGATGATGATGATATATATATACATATGTATATATTGTATTCCTCTGATAAACTATTTTTTGTCATATTTTCAGCATTTTATAGAATGTAGTTTGGTATTATATATATATAGTATTGAAAAAAGATATGCAACAAATCATGCCCCCCTTTTTTTTTCTTCCCGTATAGCATATGAACTTCATGTAAAGTTCAATAATGCTTATGAAATGTAAAAATAGATAGAAGAGTCAGTCTGCAGTTTAAAAATTCACTTTAGACATTTTTTTAAAATCTGTTCTTCACCAGAAAAGATTGATTTTCTGCTCATGAATATATATATATATATATATATATATATATATATATATATATAATAATAATAATAATTAAAAATGGTTTTTTTTTTTGTTGATGTTGGTGTTGTTGTACAGTATTCAAAAGGTGAATTATGGAGAAAAAAAACTTTTTAAAAACTCTTAACAATAAACCTTTTTTAACGCTTGTAAGCGTTATATCAGGCTCATTATGTCACCGTGTAATAAATGTAAATAAGTGTAATAAAAATTCAAAATTATTTGTTCTTACTAAATTAATTTTAAATATATTTTAAGGGCATAATATGTTTTCGCAAAATATGTTTTCACCTACTTCAAAATAATGCAGGAAATGGTTAATTTCATACGGAATACTTTATTAATACTATTTTCAAATTTCGAGATGATTTGACCATTATATGACTGTAAGGGTGCAAATTCACAGTCAGACGTTTGTTGAATTTTTTTATATATATATACGACCTCTAAAATATGTGTGTCCTTGAATAAAAAAACATATTTACACTCTAAATTAAAATGTCTGAAATTCAGACACTTAAGTGTCTGAAATGGAGTGTTCAATTTTCAGACATTTTAAGATGTCTGAATTTTTTCAGACACTTTTTGCGTCTGAATTTCAGACACTTCAAACATCTGAATCGCATCCATTTTTTTTGTAAGCATCATACGTAGCCATGTTTGACCACGTTGAATCCTGGAAAAATATTTGGCTGTGGTCCTGCCCCTCCCCCCCCCCCCAATACAGCCTGATTTTTTTGGTGCTCTCAGTTTTGGTATACAATTTTCGTTACGTTGATAATTTAAATCTTTTACGACATTGTACTGATTATAATCAATATCTTGAACTTCAGGAGTAGAACAAGATTAAAAAACAAAAAATATTTATCTAAATATTAGATTTTTTTAAATTTATTTTGTTTTTAACCTTATTTTACTTTAAAAGTTCAAAATATTGATTATAATCAGTACAATTTCGAAACAGATTTAAAATATAAGCTTTACAAATATTGCACATCAAATTTGGGGGCACTACAGTCGTAGGGGGACGGGGCACTTCCCAGTTTGCCCTTCCTTTAATCAAGAAGTACTTTTGCAAAAAACGCAACCCTGCATTATAGTTGTCTAAATTGAGATGTCCGATATTCGGGAGTATCCGTTGTGGAGGTTAATGAACATTCTCGAATAGCGAACACCTCTATTTAACGAATACTTTTTTAATCAGCAGACATACATATTTGTATATTTTTACCTCAAAAAAGTAGACATCTCCAATTATCGGACAAATTCCGCGTTCCCGAAGTGTTCGCTATTAAGGGCTTTTAAGGTACATAGATAAATATATATATATATATTTTATAATCTTGTCCTACTCTAAAAGTTCAAAATATTTATTATACTCGGTTGAATGTGGAAAAAGAATTAAAATATCAGATGTACGAAAATTGCAAAAATCCCCCCCCCCCCCAAAAAAAAAAAAATGAAAATATAAAAAAATATATTGCCACATAGGCAATTTTACATATACATCACTTGATAATCGCAACAGCCATTTAACTATGAATAATGAAAATAAATAAATAAATATTCTACTTTAATAACATTGGGGAAAAAATGACTTTGGTATTTTGTTAAATATATTTGCGTTTTTAAACTTGTCCTACTCTAAAAGTTCAAAACTTTCATTATAATCAGTGCAAGATTTAAGATATCAGCTTTACAAAAATTCATGCAAAATCCCCCCCCCCCCTCCCGCCCCCAAAAAAATGAAAATACTTATTTAAAAATTATGTTTTTAAAAAATTTATATTTCCACATGGGCAAGTTTTTATGTAGATCAGAGGGTACTCACAAAAGCTATTCAACTATCAATAAAAACAAATAAGTACATATTCTATATTAAAAACATGAGGAAAAAATAACTTACGATTTCCAAACTTCTTTCGTCTTAAATATATACAGTAACATCTGTCATTTTTGTATTTTTCGTATAAGTGCATATAAATAAAGTTACCACAATTTTAAATACGAAATCTAGTTAGAGGTTTTTACTTTTTCCCATTATAAATTTCAAATTACTTTTTTATTAAAAATAATAAAAAAATCAGTATTAGAGTTGATTGCAAATCAAATACATATGTATATTTTTACAGGCAGCTTCATATAATAGACGAGTCTCATTTACTTTATTTATCTTTTTTTAATCTGCGGTTTTATGCCAGGAAGTAAGAAAGCATTAGGTCATCTTTCAAAGTTTTTTTTTATCTTTACTTCCTTGTGGCCGTCATTTACTGCGAGATAAAAATTATCCATTGAAACTAAGAACTGACATTGAATATATAATTCGTAATAAAAAAGAACGTCATAAGTTTAAAAATATATACTTCTAGAATTAGTGGGGTTTTTTGCGAACAGATTCAAAACTAATTAAATTTCATGCAGGATTTTGTTTAGTACAATAAATAAAATCATAAAATACACTAATTTTACTACTATAAAGAAACTTACTTGAGTTGCTGCAAGAGGTAAGAAATATTCCTCGATTTGAAATTTTAAAAACTACCACAACCACAGTGAGGGAGAAAGACTTTCATCAGTTTAAAAGGTAATCCCATAATACATCCGACTAGCCATATTTAAAGGATGAGATGTTTCATCCTAAAAACAGGACCCGCCAGACAAAAGTTTCTTTCTTTTGCCAGCTTCGACAGGACGAAGATGAATAACACAATATTATTGATATAAATTGATACGAGTTAACACTAAGCCCATTGCACACGCTTTGTAGAATTTCCGGGTGTAATCCAACCGTCGTCTACTTCTGTTCTGTGTCTATCCCGCCCTTGTATCGACGACAGCTTCTAAGAGACATTTGATGCCGAGCACACACGTCAGATGTATGTATTCAATAAATACATAATCCAAGTTAATACGAATTAAAATCACAGTACTTCACATTTCGCAAAAAACGAATTAAAATACACGCGTACATAAAAACAAACTTTGTTTGAATTACAACGTATACCACTTCGAACGAAGACATCTAAAACGCATGCGCAACTGGGAGTGCTAGTGCCCCCTGGTGGTTATTGCGTCGGAAGAATCAAAAATTAAGACACGTTTAAAGCAATGAAGTGTCTTAAAATAAGACGTTTGCGGATATTTTAGACATTATTCTCAGTTCGTTTACACCATGGTCATAGTAAGACGCTTATGTATCTTAAATTAAGACATCTATAGTGTCTTAATTTTCAGATTAAGACACTTAAGTGTCTAAAATTCTTTTTCAGTCACATATGTGTCTAAATTTAAGACGCTTCTATTTGCAGTGTACGCATGACTAATCATGGGTGACCTTTTATTAAAATAAAAATGTATTTTTTTAAGTACACTCTTTGTTTTTATTTTTATGTATTGTTATTCACTTTTTAGATTTTAAAATATTTCATTTCTGCAGCTTCACAGCCAGTTGATATATTTTAGCGAGCGTGGTTTGCCCCAAAATTAATTCTATTGCTGTTGCAACTCGTGTACAGTTCTAACACTACAGAATATTTTGCGAATTAACACCTACTAATGGGAAATACCTTAAAATAAATTTATTAATTTATAATTAAGTTCTAGTTATAATTATGTTTTAGAAATATTAAAATATATTTTCCTAAAAAACGCACTTGTGGGAATATAAGTTTAATTAATTTAATTTAATTTAATTGGTTTAATTAAATTAATTATTATTAAAATGCTGTAATGATTTTTCGCGGAAAGCCGACATTTAACCAGCGTCTAGATGCGAAATAAAGTAGCTACCGGTAAAAATTCAAAGTAAAATAAATATGGAATTTTATCACTGACCCCTCTTTAAAATTGATATGATACAGTTTTGTGGCAGAATAAAATTTTTCATACCAAGTTTTTCTGAAAGAGCACAAAATTTTCTATAAAATGCTCAAAGAGTGGTCAATTTCCGCGATGGAGGTAAAACGTTACAGCTTTTTAATAGTAATTAATTTAAATACACATATTTTCGGCTTATCAAACCTAGTCATACTTAACTCATTTTGTTCGTACATGACTTTTTACTATCGATTTGAATAAAAAAAAATTAATTCCGCACCTTTCGATGTCATCGGCTCCTGAACATGAACCAAATTAAGATGAACAAAAAAAAGCGTAAAAAGTTAGCACGGTCAATCCCGATCTTCATTTTTCCGAATTTAGTTAAAATGTAACTACGTATTAATTATAAAATAATTTTCTACTTATTTCATGAACTGATTCAATTTTTTTTTCAACACTGGATATAATTAATGACGAAAAAAGTAATTAAGAGTGAGAAATATGTACTTGAGCCATTGTGAAAGATAGGATTTCTTTTTAAGAGTGTAATTCATAGAAAGGTGAATAACACAAAATGAAAAATATCATACACTTCAGTTATTTTAATCATGAAAAAAAGAAAACAATGATGAAAACGAAAAATAACTCTCAAGATATGCTTAAATTAATAATTTACAAAAACTCTCTTTTTATTTTGTAGATATAAAAAACTATCAACTTCTTCATTAATATTTTTTTTTTCCTATTCACACTTATTTCCATAAGAATTCGTTTTATAAATTATTTAGATTTCTTGTTTCACTTTCGCCTTCTGTGTGAAAAAAAAATAAACAAAGAGCAGTGTAAAAAATTAATGTTTACGGTAAAATGTTTGAAATTTCCAATATACTTTTTCCAGAAGAATTCATTATCTCCTATAAATATTCTTCATTCTCTTAGAACTATATATTTGCAATGTTCTTCCCCAAAAACTCTGCAAAATACTCCAAAACTTTATATAGTGCCCCTTAGATCCAGTAAAACTCTTTCTAGTTTAATTGAAATTCTCTTGGGAAAAGTCTGCCATTTACTTTACTTACTAAAAATCTGTTGTGTACTCAAAAAGCGACAGACACAAATTGAAGTGTCTTGAACACAAGTTCCAGTAAAGAAAGAAAAATTTAATTTTTTTTATTTAAGGAAAAGCAAAAGACATTTACCCAACCCCAAGTAAATACATTTTTTCTTTAAAAAGATATTCAAATGCACAAAAAAATATTTTCCTATTCTCTTTTCTTTCCTCTCAAGCTTACGGAACAAAAGAAAAACAAATTCGCTGTTGCCACAAAATAAAATACAAATTCCAAGATAAATAAACAAAAGCCGTGAAGAAAACTCTGACTGAATGCAACTTTTCTGGATGCGCGGAAACAAGCTTCATTTATTATTTTAGGGAAATTTGCAGTCTGGCAACTCTTTGTTAACACACAGGGAGAACTAAAAGCCCGTCCCCCTCATTTTATGAATAGAAAACTTTTTTAATTAATCCACTATACGGTGGATTCAGCGGCGTCTTCCAGTTACCATAGAGACCAGAACAAAGAAGAATAAAGTCCCGTAAGAAAGAGAAGCATGAAATAACTGCAAGCCTCACTTTTTTATTATTATTTTTCTCATTCAGCCTTGAATGCAATTACTTTTCGTAACTACCTCTTCCTTCAAAAAGAAATAAGGAATGGCAAACTTTTTGCTTTTATTTTTTCCTGGAAAAAATTGCATTTTCCATAAGTCATTACTTGCCCCGTCTTCAGGAGTAATGATTAAACGCTGAAAACGTACAGAAATAAGTCCCACTATGCGTGGATTTTATGAAGAAATAGATTTTGTGAATGAATTTAAATCATTGAAATATTTATATATATATGTATTCATCATCTTGGAGGAAAATATTATTTGACTTTAGGAACGTAAATTTATTATAATATGTAAAGATTTCGAATAAATTAAACAAATGAGCAGTTAGCAATGCGAAATTAATTTTACAATAACATAAAACTTTAATTTTATTTGTTTGGGGGTTGTAAAAATAGCGTTTATTCTAACAAAAAATTGTAAACATTTTATGCAAAAGTAGCATTTCAATTTACAACTCTTGCCATTATTAGAGTGAGAAATAACTAATTAAAAACTTTAAAAGGAATAAATCATAAAATGGAGCTCTATGATATTTTGTCTTTCTTTCTTTTATTTATTTTTCTTTTCTTTTCTTTCTTTTTTTATCACAGGACAATAAAACGAACGGTAATAAAAAAGCAGTGTATAAAAACTTTATTACAGTTAATTCATACCCATAATATAGTCAAATATATTTATTTTTATAAGACAATAGTTAATTTTGGC
This sequence comes from Maratus speciosus, assembly GCA_963932465.1. Lineage (NCBI taxonomy): Eukaryota > Metazoa > Arthropoda > Arachnida > Araneae > Salticidae > Maratus > Maratus speciosus. The sequence goes on from OZ010791.1 coordinate 169,413,453, forward strand.
AATGTACTTATAGAAAGGATTGGAAGTAATTATTTTAAATATACTATTTTTTATTAATTCCTGTGAATAAAAGTTTCATCAGTAATTGTAAAATATAGGAAAATATATATTAAAAAATAGTAAATATATTGCGTTTTCATTAAATGATTACTTATTTGAGTCCACAGTTTTTGAAATAAAATTGGGGACCATACTTATTTTATTAGTCAGTATGTCAGCCTCTTTATCAAAGCATAATTTATTTCCATCCGCACACTACATAAAAGTGGTACAAAAGTCAAAAGTTTGAGACATTATTATTAGTGGATATCAAGTTTTATCTCAATTATATTTTATGCAGGCAAATATGTATTAAAATTACTTAAAATATGCCTAATGATACACTGTAAAAAAAGAAAAATGTTTCTCTATCTACGAAAATATTCTAAACCAATATATGTTCTAGGTTTAAAGAAGCTTTTATAAAAACAAAGTTTCTTTTGCTGCCACTAATTTTTTGAAACTTTTCTGAATAGTTTTACAGTATATTCATTAGTTTTCTGAAACCAAATAAATCGGTTTTTAGGATGCTATCAATTCTCAATTAAGGGGTCTCTGGATTCTTAAAATCCGAAGAAATGAAAAAAAGACCACTTTCAACGTTTAATATCTTAAAATGTATATGATTTTAAAATAAAATTTATACTGGGAGGAAATATATAAGTATGTTCTTTCATTTCATGTATTTAAAAAAATTGTAAGATGCTCAATTAGTATTTATAGGGGGCTCCAAACTGTCGGACATTTGTCGAGCAGAAAATTAGCATAACAGCTTACGCACAGGGTTACAAAATAGATTTTTCAACTAGAATGAAGTTTTTTGTGTTAGCAATATTTAATCTTTACTATCAAAAAATTCGCGTGATGTTCGATCTTTATCCTCAAAATTAATTATCTATTTCTCAATATAAAAAAAACATAGGTAAGATAAATTGGGCTTACCTTATATTTACGTATATCCGTTTATCATCTGGTAATTTTCCTCCGGAAAGGGTAAATGGATCTACATGTTCTTCCTCTACTTCTGATTTAATCCATATATGTGACTGATGGTCTGAACTTCATGTTGTTTAAAAAAAAAAACGCATATTTTGAGTGTCTTGTGAAGTTAAATTATTGCCGAAACTTATGAATAGAAAAGTAAAATTACATTTAATAAGAGCTTTAAGGCATACATCTCTCAGTTTTGAGAGTTTGAGTAACAACTGGAAGTAGAGAAAAAAATACATGAATAAAATATTATTAACAATAAAGAAACAGGAAATTAATCCCATAAATCAGCATAACAAATAATTTGTATCAATATTTATATTTACGGTAATTTAAAATTAGAGTTAATAAATGTTTTATAGTTCTTGAGTATTGCAAAAATGTTTATAATAAAATATCTGTTTACGATTGTGCAATCACTTTTCAACCTCACTTCCTTCTTTCAGATCGTAAACACTTTCGATAATTACTTTTGTAAATCACATTTGACACATGAAAAGCAATTTACTTCACTTGATTATTTTAATGTCCTTGTTTGGAGATTATATTTCACAATATATCTGTCAACATTTTGTGCTTGGTTCTAGTTCAGATTGTAATAATTACCCTGAACCTAAATAAATTTGCATTTAAAACAGTTTTATATTTTTAATACAAAGTTGTATTTAGCTAATACTAGATTTTGAAAACTTCAACAGTGTAAATCAGGTTAAAAAAAAATTACAATAAAAAGAAAAATTTAGGTTCAGTTTATACAGACTATAACATGAAATATATGTTTTGAAATTTTCATGAAAAAATATTCTGAAGGTTTTGAGATATCCTGCGCGTTATGCCCAAAAAAGTCATTTGGAGAAAAATGACTTCAAATTTTCGGAAATGCCGCTTCAGCTATTGAGCGCGTATAATTCTAAAAGCCATAACTTCTGTTCTAATGGAAATTTCAAGGATAAGTTATATAAAAATATTCAGAAAAGATAGGAGTTCAACATCTAAAAAAAAATTAAAATTTCGAAAATTTTGAAGCTTTAAAAGTTATGAGACCCCTTAAACATTTTCAGCTGCATAACTGAACCGTTATACATCCAAGTGTAACAGAATAATATTGATTTTAATGTGTATGTTAATGCTGTTAATTTATCATGTTCGTCTTACTTCTTGAGCATGAAAATGTTTACTTCAGAATTGATGTATTCGAAAAATTCTGTGTTGAGGAAACTGATTAGTACAGTATACAAGCCCCTTGAAAAAAATTCCGAAAATCACTAGCAGCAAAAGAAAGTTCGTTTTTATAAATGTTTCTTTAAATTTCGAAAATATATTGGTTTCTGAGATTTCTAAAGATGAATAAGGATCGGTCATGGGAATCGTGGGTAGCTCGAGGATGTGGTTGTATATTTTTGTTCATGGCCGTATCATATTTTCAGATATTAACACGTTCGCGCCGGCGTGCATCACCGGTGGGTCACGCTCGACTGTACCATCAGGTGGCGTGCATCACCGGTGTGTCACGCTTGACTGTCGCATCAGGCGGCGTGCATCACCAGTGGGTTACACTCGACTGTTCCATGGAAGGCGTGTACTACAGGAGGGTCACACTCGACTATGCTATAGACGGCGTGCACTACAGGTGGGTCACACTTGACTGTCGCATCAGGCGACGTGCATCAACAGTGGGTCACACTCGACTATTCCATGGAAGGCGTGTACTACAGGAGAATCACACTCGACTATGCTATAGCGGGGCCGTCGCGAAACAACTTTCTTCTCTACGGGCCTGCTTCAAGAATAAGATGAGTCACGCAAGAGATCTGAGTTAGCAAACGAACCAAGTCGAATAGTTGTATGTATGCATCAGAAACAGTGCTATAAATTTCCGTTTTGTAATATTTTGTTATGGCTGTTTGAATTAAACATTCAATAATTAAACATCGAAGGGTCACTAAACAGGTACTTTCTTTCTTTCTTCTTTTTTTGCTTCTTTTTGCCCTTTGATTTAAAATATATTCGAAAACATTTGATTCGCGGTTTTTATCTATGATTTTAACTTGAAATATACATTTATGACAAAGTTCCCTTTAAAAATTTCTTACATTAAAATGCCTTAATTTAAAATTATAAATATCAGAATTGATATTACATAAACTCATAAATAAAAATGTTATATATTTTTTTTATTAATTAAAACAAAAATTCTATTTATCAATAAAAAATTTAATTTTCATAATGTATGCATAGCTTAAAATACACATTCCGTTGGTAGGTGTTACAACTAAAATAGCATTTTTCACTAACAGTAAGCACATACTTACAGTAATTTAAAATATATATGGTATTTAATATTGCATAAAAAAATAATCTCACTTAAACAGACAAGTATTAAGGAAGTTGAAATATCTGGAAACTTATCAACGACTGTTACATGTTTGTTAATACATGTGATTTTATTTTATTAGAAGCGAGTTTTCTGTTGTCATTCTTGACTTTTGCATAGTTATTTATTTTATTATTACATTCGCAATTCCTGACAAACACATAACTTAAGGGGGCAGTTCACCTGAAAATTAACCCCAAAAATCGATTTTTTATATTAAAAAAAATTAAATATGGAAGCTTATTTAATTATGAATATTGTGACACCTCATTTTTACCCATACGGCGATTATAACGCCAGATATTGTAAATTTCATTAATACACTCAGCGCAATTACCCAGAAACAACCAACTTTAAATGTTTTTTTTTTTTTTTTTTTTTTTTTTTTTTTCTTTTGGCTATGTTCCTATTTTCTTCACTTTCATGTTTTAAAAATGCTAAGGTCTTTTTTTCGTATTTCAGATATAGATTTAAACTTTTTTGTACATGTTCTTTATTATATATGTAAAAAATATGAGCATGGAATTGTCCTTCATGGTTTTATTTTATTTATTTTTTTAATAAAAGTATATGAAGATGTATTAGATTTCACTCTTTTACGCTATGTATATCAGTGAAAAAATTATATTAAATGTAACATTTGATTTATCTAAAACTCCATGCTCAGTCTTGCGTAATACACATTTGAAAATCTTTTTAAAAAAATGGGCAAAAATATTAATATTTAAAAAAGTAGAATTTTAAAAAATTCAAAATGTTTTAAACTATTTTAAATTTTTAACTAAATATGCAGTTAAAAAACATTTTTTTAAATGTACTTTTAGTTGAACACTGAAATGAAGTGACTTATTGCACCTTTTGAATCATTTATTTAAATTTAAAAAAAATGTTGAAAAGGTAAACTGCTTCCTTAAATATGTAGCAACGTTGGCTTCCACACTTGCATTTACTTATGAAATCCAGACCTAAATTTTTCGGTCTTTTCAATAGTGAGTTGTACAATAAGATTTTGGGCTCTTGGAATTTTAGGAAAGTACTTTTGTAAATATACTATTGTAAAAGTGTTTTTAAAAACTAATTATAATTAGTTTTTAAAAATTTGAAAACCATTTACAATTAGAAATAATAACATTTCCTGGAGCCATTTTATTTTACCACTATCTGCCTACATCATGTACTTATACACTTTATTCGGGCAATCTCATTCTAAAATTAAAATTTTAATTGATAAATAGAATTTTTGTTTTAATTGTTTAAAAAAATAAAATATCTTTATTTTTGATTTTATATAATATCAATCCTGGAATTTATACTTTTAAATTAAGACGTATTTATTTTTAAAGGGAAATTTAATTATTATCTGCTAAAATTGTGTTATTTTAATACCTGATATCTCCTGTCATAAATGTATGTTTCAAGTTAAACTCTCCGAAAAATACCATGAATCCCAGTTCTTTAACTATTTTTGTATTTTTATTTTTTCATAATAAAGTTGATAATTTTGATGTATGATTTTTTCTACCATAAATGTATATTTCAAGTTAAAATTTCCGATAAAAACGGGGAACCAAATGTATTTAAATATATTTTAAATCAAAGGAGAAAAAAAAAAGCACCTGTTTAATGACCCTTCTCTGTTTAATTATTGAATGTATTAATCAAATAGATCTAAAACAAGCCACAAATTGCTCAATAAAATATTCTAAAACGGAAATTTCTAGCACTTTTTTTTATACAAATATACAACTATCCGACCTATTTCGTTTGCTACTCAGATCTCTTGCGCCGCCATCTTGCTGTACATTTTCGTCTTGAAGCAGGCCCGTAAGAGAAGGAAGTTGTTTCGCGACGGCCCCGGCTATAGACGGCGTGCACTACAGGTGGGTCATACTTGGATATTCGAAAATTCAGTAGTAAAAACAATTCATTATTATAAATTTCTCGCTTTCATTCAAAAAATACGAGTATCTTTGACTAAGGATGTGGCTTCTACCTGACAGAAATGCATTTATACCATGTTGTCCATATTTCTTTAGATTGTAAGACATTTTATATTAAATTCGTACATATGTAGTCAATAAAATCATGTATCTAAGTAATTTGCTTGCTCCTTACGGACTTTCAGACATTCAGAATCAACTCTGCTTCTTATATTCGAGTTCAGTTCTATAAATATGAGAGGGGTGGGTCATTACATACATTAATGAATAAGCGACAGTACCACGCCGCCAGATGAAGCGAAATATGAATTCGAGCGCGTCTCACAGTGAAAACCATGAATATCGGCGCCGGCGTGAACGTGTTAAGAAGCATTTGTCTTTTTTTACAGTGTATGCAACTGAATTTTCATTTGCCTCATATAATTTTCACAGATTGTCACATATTTTTAGTGTACATAGATATGGATAAAAACAAAGAAACTTCACAATAGTACTAGATTTTAATCCTTCTATACATGCATGCGTGTATGTGTGCATTAATAATGTTTTGCTTTATATTCAACCTGGTGAGATGTGGATAGGCATATTTGAGTCAGTTTCTCATATATAAAGTGGGCTATTTACCAACAGCATTTATTGGTTGATTTATCTATGCTTATCAAAACAGCACTATTTTTCTTGCCATTTCTGATATTATTAAATGTAGAAAGTTAAATTTAGGGGCAAACTTAATTTTCTTTAATTATGATAAATTAGTTCTCAATAAAAATATGGGCAAGTAAAATTAACTCACCTGTGATATTCCTTCATGGAGATGTCAGCACAGTTTTTTTTAGTATGACGCTGGAAAATAAGTGAATTTATTTATTTTATTGTTGTGTGACGAGTTCTCAGTGAAGACATTTCTGACGAAATAAAATCCGGTTTATTATAATTGATGCTTTTCCATCAAAATGAAAAATCTGGATTATATATCAAGAAAACTGAAAAGATAATAGAACATGATTAATTAATAAAGGCTTAGATATGTATCTATATTTAAATTTTGTGTGGAGGGATAGAGCTGATCTGTTTTGCTTCTACCCGTAACAGAAACTCCACACGCACTGAGGAAAAGGGTGTGGAAAAAGTACACGTATTACAAAAATGTATAACTCATCAATTTCTCTTCGCGCAGTAAAAGAGTAAGTTGTTCAGTTAATTTTCAAAGTTCAAAGTGAAGTCCTGTTAGAATTTTTCCTTTCTCGTTGATTTGTGGTGTCACCTTGCGACACTCAGACAAGTTAGTTCTCGTTTTAAAGATCGAACAGATTATTTCGTTTCTTTCCAATAGGTATCATCAACGAATTCCTTATGTACTATATCAACATAATATCTTCGGTTGAACGATTCGTTGGATGTGACCTGCCTGGCACAATTACAAAGTTTAGGACTGGAAATATTAGTTTTGTCAAGTAGAATAATGCTTCCTATCATTGTTTGTCGTAAATCCATTCTTGTACAAAATTTTAAAAAATGGCCCATGGATTCTTTGGCATTTTGTAAGTTCTAACAATATGATATACTTGGGTACCAATATGAATTAAATACTGAACGTAACGTAATGTCGTGAAATGGACGATCCTTTATGATATTTTGGCAGAGCTAACCGGCTCAAAGGAACAGTTAGGAAGCTCCATTTAGAGTCAGTTAGAGATGAGGAACATCTTATCATTTTTTCAATATTTTAAGTTAACATTTTTTGCTAAGATTTTTCTGGAACAGGTCAGTACATTCTTCGATAGAAAAAATCGCACAATATATCGTATCTTTGATTCAATGTTTAATTATTCCAGTTTCTCGTGTAAGGAACTGATTCGGTGTTCCGGATTTTATCCCTTGAATGGAAAACGATGAAATTCGTGATCCCTTAATTCAAGAGAGATCTCATATCGCTCAAAGAATTCCGAGTTTGAGGGGTTGGGGGGGGGGGGTGAAAATTGAAATTTTAAATGAAAAGTGGGATCTCCTTGTGGCATATCGTTAGGAAGGAAATCCTCTTCAAGATAAGCAGTTTAATTTTTTAAATTGCGGTATGATATTTTTAAGGAAGCTATGACTAATTAAACATTTAATTCTTAATTTCATGAATAAATTCCTAACTTCTATGACTAATTAAGATGTTGAATCTTAATTTCATAAACAAATTCTTAATTACTATAAATAATTAAAATTTTAAATCTTAATTTCGTGAAAAAAGTGAAATGTTCTAGTGAAAAAGAAAATAGTACCTAACCCAACTTCACCCAAAAGATGATCGAATTGACTGCGCATACATATGCATTAGCAAGCATATAATCCATACTCTATAGTAATTATTATACAGCATTATTGTTACAGCAAATATGGAGGCATAATGCATCAGTGTCGCACGTTTTTTAACTTTAATTTTTCTAATAAATTTCCCTGAGTTAAAATAGCTTGATTTATTTAGACAATAATTATAATAATCCTGATTTATTTATTTTATATGTAAGCTTTTCTTTCTTTTTTTTTCAGCCGGCTACTCGGAGAAGACTTTAACATACTTCAGTTCGGACCTGACATAATTATTGCTGACATAATTATTATCTGCGGAAAAATTCATTTCTGAGCTGTCAGTGCTTCGGACATTTAAAATGCTGGAGCCAATGAGATGTCATTTTTAACCCTTTGCCTGTGACGCCTGAACCCAGTTCGGGCAACGCAAATACGCCAATTCTGGAATGCCCGACCTGAGTTCGGGCAAGAGAAATACTACGTAAAGATATTTTTCCATCTTATGGATCAAGCACTTTGGAATTCCTTTAGTATTTATCAGTCATCAGGCGATGAAAAATGTAATAGTATAAACTACAGAATCTCAAATGTGGAACAAATCATTGAAGATAATAAGCCATACATTCAACCGACAGGACCAGGTAGTCCTAATATGAACTTGTTGCGACTTACGGGTCGACACTTTTCTGAACACATTCCACCAACGGAAAAAAATATTACCCCAACCAGACAATGTTTCCTTTATTGTCGTAAAATTGATGAAAAGGGAAAGAGGATACGACGTGAGACTCGAGTTTATTGTAAAGACTGTGATGTAGGCTTGTGTGCCGTGCCATGTTTTCGTATATACCATGCTGTAAAGGATTTGTGAAATTCATGAGAATCTGAGGGATATGGAATTCATGACAGTTGATATAAATAATAATTTGTTAATAGTTTATCATATTTATCTTGAAATTTATTTCATTTGATTTATTTTGCTATAATTCGAGCAAAAATTACTGTAATCCATTAACATTTCTCATACATGTGAAAATATTGAATATATTAGTTATTTCGTTTCTTTCTTTATTTTTTTTAAATAATCTATTTCTAACATTTTGATGATAATAACGAGCAAAATTAAAGAGGAAAAAAAATTCCATTTTTGGCACGTCTTTCCTCAAATATATTACACAGGTACGGGATTAAATAACCGGCTCAGAGGCAGAGTTCGGTAGCTCGTTTTAAAATCTGTTAGAAATGAGGACCAACTTATAGAGTTTTTCTTTAATTTTAATTGACCATTTTTTGCTATGGAGAACCCTATTTTTCCGGAACAGTTTCAATACATTTTTTAAATAAAACCCCCCGAAGTATATGGTATATTTGATTTATTGCCATATTTATTTGGGTTTCTCCTGTAAGGAACTGATTTGCTATTCCGGATTTCATCCCTCAGCCGTCCGCTCTGAGTAAACTTGCACACACGGTCTCGATCGGACCTGTTAAAATTATTGCTCTCTGCGGACAAAATCATTTCTTAGCTGTCAGTATTTTGGACGTAAAAAATGCATGAGCTGCTGAGAAGAATTTTTTAGCATAACCGGCTCAGAGGCACAGTTAGGCTAGGCAGCTCGATTTAAAGGTTGTTAGAATTGAAGAACATCTTACCACTTTTTTGTTAATGTTTTTATTTATTAAGTTTTCACTATGATTTTTCCGGTACGAGTTTAGTCTATTTCTCGATTTAAAAAAAAATCCCAAAATGTATAATGTTTTTGATTCATTGTCATACTTATTTCAGTTTCTCGTTTAAGGAACCGATTCGATGTTCCGGATTTTAAGCCTTCAGCCTTCCGCTCGAAGAAGACTTGCACACGCCATATCGGGTATGTCAAAATCATTGCTATGTGCGGATAAAATCATGTATTTAGCTGTCAGTGTTTCAGATATTAAAAACGCTTGAGCCAATCAGAGGTCATTGTTAACTTTTTTTGCAATATGACTATACATATTCCGTAAAACTGGACATTTTTAATAACGTATATTCTTTTCCCTTATGGCACAATTGCATAATATAGGTTTTACCATCCGTGACAAATTCAAAGAAGCGTTGTTTAATTTACATTTAAATTAAACATTCTTAGCTGGATTTTATCTTATTCAGTATAAAATAAAATATAGACCGTACAAAGCAGAGTATAAAATTGTACTAATCAGAAGTTGACTTTTGTAGCCACCCCACTCTCTCTAGCTATTATATGTCTGTACTAGAGCATAAACTTACACACACACACACAAACAAACACATACACATACAGGGCTCTCCAAAAGTCACATTTACCCTTATCTAGTCACCTTTATCTTGGAAAAGCATTGGAATTTTTAAAACAATAAAATATGTTTTCAATTAATTTAAGGGAGAACTCTTTTCGTCAAAACATTTGGAGCTGGGGTAACTGAGAATAGAAATTTCAATTGAAAAATGGAGTCTTGTTGTGGCAAATCGTTGCAAAAGCCTCTTCAAAGTAAGCAATTTATTTTTTAAAAAGTACCCTGTGTGATATTTTTTAAGGGAGCTATGGTTAAAATAAAATTTATATTTAATAAATAAATTCTCATATTCCAGTACTAATTAAATATTCTTAATTTCATGAAAAAGTATTTTTTTTTTTAATCCAAACCCAATTTAATCCAAAAGATGCTCGGACTACTGCCAATCCCATGCATATAATCCGGACTCTAGTTTTTATTATACAGTAAATATGGAGGCATGATGCATCAATGTCACACTTTTTTTAAGTTACATTTTTTAATAAAATTAATTCCCTTATTTATTTTATGTAAAAGTTATTTTTTTTATTTTTTTTTTCTATTGTTTCGTGCTGTATTACTAAATCAAAGTTTATAAATTAGAATTTAATTGGAAGTGACCTATTTCAATGTTCTCGGTCCAATATATTCCCGTTGGGACCTTGTTCCACGAAGAACCTCTCATACACTATTTAAAGTATTTTACTTGACGTAATACATTTAATTATAATATTATATCATTATGTTATTTTTAATTTATCAAAATGAAATAATTATTCAAATATTTCAATAAAACAATTTTTTTTTTCATAAGTGGAACAGTGTTATAATGTTATTGTATTTTCATATAGTGGAATTTGCTTAAAAAGAGCTTATGTGTAATGATAATTTGGTTTCAAAGAGAAAAAAACATGCCTATCTAATGTAAAAATACGTTGAGAAAAAATAGTTAAAGCATCGGGAACTGTTATATAATGAAAATATGTATATATATTTTTAATAACTTACAATAGAGGTAGGAAAATATAATAAATATGCAAAATATGCAACTTCACAACATTTTTTTTTCCGGTGATTGAAAATCCTAGACATTCTGTCGCTATTTTTTTTTCTTTTTCTTTTACAAGTCAAATAGAAACTTACGGTAATAAATAAGTTATTATTTTTAAAAATGTATTTGTTTATTTATTTATTTATTGTTTTATAATTGTTTTTACATAATTTGCTATTAAAAAACTGTTTTTTTTTTATTATTTCTTTCTTTCCTAGTGAGGGGGCTGGGTGCTATATTTTAAAATAAGAAAATACAGATTGTAAGCGGAAGCAAAACCTGTATTTATGCAACAGAAACATACACATAATCAAGGTTCGTAAGGGTCCTGATATTTCCAGACATGGAAATTCTTCTGTACCAGTATTTTCTTATAAAAAATCTCACCTTAAGTAATGCAAAATTTCGCGCGTTTGAACTAGATTTATTATTTTTTTTTAATTTAAAAAAATGCTATATCACCTGAAAAATAACGGGACCCGTACGAACCCTGATAAGATGCTACAAAAACACTATGACTTATTTTCAGAATGTCACCATTATTTATTTTATAGGGGGTCCCTCTACAAAAGGAGAGCTTGGACCACGCATTCGGAGTACCTTCCGGGCACTGACGCCATTCCATTCAAATGTGAATGTAAGCGACAACTCTGTATGATTTACACAATTACAATTAGTGTCAATAATAATTCCTGTCTGTTTGACCCTTCATGCATGCATAATATTAATTTTGATTTATTATTCTACTCCTGGCTTGCGTACATTTTTATTCAGTCGAACAGTGTGAAGTGGTGCCCTTTAATTGATAGGCATCTTTTGTCACATTTATCACGAAAATAAAATAGGAAATATAGAGGCAACCTTTTGTTCCATTGATGCAGCTCATCTTTTGCATTGTATTACTTATCACAATCAATTATGCGATTTTATTGTCCTCGAAACGGCCATTACGATTGTCAGTGTCAATTCTCTATTTCTTCATGAATTACTTTTAATACGTCTTACGGTATTTTTAATAAGCCTTAGGTTATTTTTCATTAAATAAAATTAATGCCACTTCAGCATTTTTTGAAAAAATAATTACTGTTATTAAAAATAATTACTATTTATCCATTATGCTTCCATTCAGTTGGGCACCTATTTACAAATATTTTATTGCGATGAAAGTCTAAGCGGATAATAGCGGTTTTGCAAGAAAAAAAAATGAGGAAGAAGGCTAAAAAAGAAAAAGAAAATCACCAAATTAAAAGTATTGATTGGTACTATTATAACAAAGAAAATAAGATAAAGTCTTAATAAAATAAATTTTAATGTAGATAATAAAGGATTTTGTGCAATTGTTATCTTTCATGAATTTATTTTAATAATAAGGTGTATATATATATATGTATATACATACAGATATAGATATAAAATATTAATAAAATTTAATTGCGCGCTCACAGACGTTATATGTATATTTATGCATTAGATTTGTACTGGTAATATAGAGGAACAAATTTATAGAAATTAAAACAAATTCTGGAATACTGGAATTCATGCTACATACATGTCTAGAAAAAATTTGCAAGCTTTTTATGATTTTATGTGGATTTGTAATAAAAAAAAATTTTAAGGAAGAAAATGACGTTAACATTCATAGAAATATTATTTACCAATTAGTTCTGAAAGCTCTAAACACCATATATTTAAAGCACAATTATTTTAAGGGTATTTTAATCGCTCAGTTAACAAACAAGACATTTGAGTAACTCTTACATTATTTTTTAGGGGAGGGGAGGGGGGGTGACATTTTATTTAGATATTCAGGAATGATTCTTGAGGAATCGTGTAAAAATAATTAACCAACAAGATGGATTGTTATCAAACCAAGAGAGATAACCACGAATTTAGATCTGGCAAATCAAAAAATTTACACAAAATAGACATACTCAATCTAATTCTAAGAACGGAATTTTTTAATTTATTTTTTAGAAAAAAAAAAGATATAAATCGTATAGAGTTTAATAGTTAATAGCCTAATTATTTTTTTAAACAGATCAGCGAATCCTTGCTAGACTTTTACACTGCAATCTTTGGAATTAATTTACTGATGTTTGTTTTGTTTTTTTTTTCATTTTGTTTTAACCCCTTGAGGGGCAAGCAATTACGTTAGTGAAATGCTGAAATCCCACCGGAAAATTAGAAAAATTTTATTTCAAGATAAGGAAAAGCAATTTTACGGCTTTTTTCCACCAAAGTTAGAAAAGTAAAATTTAATAAAATTTTTCTGGTGTAAAACTTCATTAATCGTAGGTGGTATATAATATAAACCGCCGCCCCTCAAGGGGAATCAAGGGGAATTTCTTAATGAAATAACGTGTTTCAACGAAATATGAATTTAATTACATCAAAAACCCTGTTCAAACATTTTTCTATTGATACCTCATCTATCGTTTGTGAGTTTTTTCGTGAGAAGAAACATCAGAAATAATAAATAAGATGTTTCTATTCCACTGTTCTAGTGTAAATTAGCAGAGAAGGCTCGGAAAACCACATTTAAATTAGATGAAAAATTCTTAATTACAGAAACAATCTCTATTTCCACCTTGCCCGTGCCGTAAAATTTATTCATTACACGCATATATATATATATATATATATATATATATATATAAAGGTTAATCGGACAATGGGAGAAATTTGCATTCAAGCAGTGCTTCCTATTTCTCTTTCAGAAATTAACCGTATTTTACTTAGGATGCCGAAATATTGCCCTTGAAAACGAGTTTCGCATCATAAGATTCATTTTTATCCATGTATCGTTCTCCTTTTCGCATTCCTTTTGTAATTTTTCTTATTGAATTTATATATTTTCCAATATGATATACTGCATTTCGGACAATGGATTTAATGATACTATCAATGATTTCATTTTTTCGGGTCTTTTTTGTTGGAGTTTAAGTGGCCTATCAAGCCAAAAGCACCCCATTCTCGATAGCAGGAATTCGCTGTCTCATATTTAAACAATTAGAAAAAATCTCTTGTGGCTATGCTGCTTTTGAAATGGAAATAGGTAAAATGCTCTTACCTGGGATTCATCAATATCGCGATGACGTATAACTTCATCGGTGTGGCGTGGTCAGGGATTTTTCCAAAAGCTTCTTGAAGAAATTATTTTATTTTATTTTGTGAAGCATTATTTATCCTTTGAAGTATCCTTTGAGAGCTTAATATGAATCGCTAAATCCATGGGAAGATATAATGTAATATGAATTAGTATTGTGTGTTTTTACGATAAAGAAAGATTCAACTTTTAGCTTTAAATACTTATAATTAAACATATTACTGGAGTATAAGAAACTCCGTGTTAACAGAGAGGCTACATGATTAAGAGTGATAATACATAAAGCTGCTAAAACACATATTCGCAGCGTAGAAAAAATATATAATAATTAAAGGTGTCTGGCAAAAGTCAAAATGTTCAGATGTTCCTTTTAGTTACATATTAGTGATGAAATCTTAGTTATTAGAACATATGCTTTAGAGAGTTACTCAAGTGGTCTGTAATAGCACTCATTATCAAATGCGGAAGTAAAGAAACAGTTCGTAAATTTGCTTGTTAAAATGATCTGTGTTTAGTAACAAGTTCTTTCTTTTCTTTTTTTTTAATCACTTTTAGCAGTTGCCGAAGAACATCTGGGGAATTAAATTTAACACCCCTCCTTAATCTCCTCAGATGGATAAGGTAACAAGTTCATAGTCTTGATGTCACACAAAAGTTGAGGTTTGGGTGTGGGCTTCGTCAAGCAGTCAGCAATCATGTATTGCGTGGGACAATATTTTAATTCGATAATTTTATCCTCCTTTAATTGTCTTATGGCGTGAAAGCGGATATCAATATGTTTTGTCCGCTTCGAAAATTTTTCATTCTCTATCATCTTTATACTGCTTTGGTTGTCATGGTAAAGTAAAATAGGTTTTACTTGATACAAGTTAAGATCTTCTAGCAGTTTTAATAGCCATAAAATTTCTTGTCCTGCGGTTGCTGCAGCAACATATTCCGCTTCAGCGGAAGAATATGCAATGCTTGACTGTAATTTTGTAGTCTATTGAATGGGATTATCACCCAGAAAAAAAATATTGCCGGTGGTTGATTTTCTATTTTTAGTGTCCCCAGCACAATCAGCATCAGCATACGCGATGAGTATTGGTGGTTTATTTTTGCTTATTGTTAGGCATAGGTTTTTTGTGCAATTGAGGTAAATAATAATTCTTTTTTGCCGCTTTCCAATCCTTCTCGCGTGGCGTTGCACTTTTCCTACTAAGTATATTTACTGGTGCCATAATGTCGGGTCGAGTGACTGTGGCAATATACAAGAGCGAACCGATCGCTTGCCTAAACTTTGTATTGTTCGGAAGTAAATTGTCGCTATCTTCTAATTTATAGAAACCTACTTCCATCGGTGTACCAATAGGTCTTGCATCTGTTAAATTTAACTTTCTAACCAAATCTTCTATTTTTGACTTTTGGTTTAATTTGTAACCATCATTCGTTTTGATTATGTTGGTTCCTAGGTACTGACTTATTTCGCCTAAGTCTTTTACTCCGTACTCATTTTGCAATTGTTTTATTACATCTTTAATTATTTCACTTTTACTCGCAATTAAAATATCGTCAACGTAGACGATGATATAAGTGAAATTTTCCTTTTCTTTTCTAGTAAACAAACATGAGTCAGCAGTGCTTTGCACAAAATTCATGTTTTTTAATGATTCTGCGATCTTTTTGTGCCAGGCTCTAGCTGCCTGCTTTAAGCCGTAGATTGTTTTATTCAGTTTACACACTTTGTTTTCACAATTTTTTTCTATAAAACCCTCTGGTTGTTTCATGAAAATTTCTTCTTCTATTTCGCCGTGAAGAAATGCAGTGTCGATGTCAATGTGTTGAACAGAAAGATTTTTATATGCCGCTGAGGCTAAAAATGTGCGGATTGTTGTGTGTGAAACTACGGGTGCGAAGGTTTCATCATAATCTTCGCCGTACTTCTGATTATATCCTTTCGCTACTAAACGGGCCTTGTATTTTTGTACATTTCCTAAATTATCTAACTTTCTCTTAAAAATCCACTTACAACCAATAATTTTCTTATTTGGTGGGGGATCCACTAAGTCCCAAGTTTTATTTTTCTTTAATGAGTGGATTTCTTGTTGAGCGGCTTTGAGCCAATTTTCTTTTTCTACTGGGTTGTTCATGTTTGCTATGTCATAAAAATCGGATGGTTCGAATGTGTCATTTGTTTTTACGTGACATACGTATCTGTCGGGTGGTACTCCTCTATTTGACCTCTGAGACCTTCTCGGTTCTACGTCGGGTTGCTTGGACGCGGTTGGTTCTTCGTCCGAATTACTTAACTCTGTTTGAATGTAGTTGTTGTCATTGTCTGAGTTTTCTACCTCTTCGCTTTCTTTTAAGTTGTTTTCACTATTTTCTATAAATTTAACTGTTCTCGCTATTATTATTTTGTTTTCTTTTGTAAATATACGGTAACCTTTTGATTTGTTGTCATACCCTACAAGTATTCCTTCCTGCGCTCTATCATCTAATTTGTTTCGTTGATGTTTCTGTATATAGGCATAAGCTTTACAGCCGAATGTACGCAGGTAGTGTAAGGTGGGTTTTCGGTTGAACCAAATTTTGAACGGTGTTTTGTTTGTTATTTTGGTTGGTAGCCTATTCTGCAGGTGATTGGCGGTATTTATGGCTTCTCCCCAGAATTTTTGAGGTAAGCCTGCTTCGGAGAGTAGACTCCTAGTCATATCTAATAATGACCTATTCTTTCTTTCCGCTACGCCGTTTTGGCTCGGACAAAATGGTACCGTAAACTGGCGTTGGATACCTCTTGCCCTTAGGTATTCTTCCGTTTGTTTACCTAAATATTCCCCTCCATTATCGGATCTAATAGCTTTAGGGAATCTGCCGAATTGGGTTTTCACCATGGCTATATAATCTTTTAACTTTTCGTGAACTTCATTTTTATGCGAAAGTAA
Organism: Maratus speciosus; assembly: GCA_963932465.1. NCBI lineage: Eukaryota > Metazoa > Arthropoda > Arachnida > Araneae > Salticidae > Maratus > Maratus speciosus. Next base: position 169,430,470 of record OZ010791.1, read on the forward strand.
GTAAATTACTGTGAACCTTGAATAGTCGTCTATAAAAGTGACGAACATTGTTTTTCCCCCGATAGTAGGTGTACCGATAGATGTGCACACGTCCGTGTGTATCAGATCGAGCACTTTGCCTGTTTTGGGACAGTTTGTTGATTTCGGATATGGGGCATCACTTATTTTTGTTTGGATGCATATTTCACATAATGCATTATGATTACAGTTATTTATTTTTATACCGTCTGCTAAGTTTTTATTTATTAATTCTTTTATCGCATTATAGTTACGATGGCCAAGTCGTTTGTGCCAAACTTCTATGCAATTTTTATTTTTACATTCATGTGCAATGTTTACTTTATTAGTTTCAGCGCTTTCTAATAATTCGACTTGATATAAATTATTTTTCATTCTTGCTTCAAGATAAATATTCCCGTTTCGGGATAACGTGCATTTTTCTTTATCGAAAATTAATTTATAGCCATTCTGTGTTGCTTTGCTTACCGATATGAGGTTCGATTCTAATTCTGGTACATATAATACTTCTTTTAATGTGATTGTGTTTATCCCTCCATCGGATGTTTTTGTTTTAAATGTCGTTTCACCTGTACCGTGTGAATTCAGTGTTTTGCCATTGGCAATGATGACTGTCGTCTTTTCAGTGTCGTTAAACTTAGTGAATGCATCTTTACTGTTTAGAATGTGTGTCGATGAACCTGAGTCGATTATCCAGGTTTGTTTTCCTGGTTTCTGGACTAAAAAAGCTGCGTCGCTGCCTTTTCCTGAATTGCCCTGTGTTTTGTTAATCCGAATTGGTTCTGTTTCTCGGTTTTTGTTTTCTCTATAATAGTTTGCGTCTTCATAACATAACGATGATGTGTAATACTTGGATTTGTGCGGCTGTTGTTTTTGTGACGGTGAGTAAGTGTTTCTGTTCTTGAGATGCCAGCACTCTCTGTATGTATGATTTTTTAATTTACAGTATGTACACTGTTTGTCCTTTTTATTATAGTGTTCAGCCGGAAACCTTTTATGCGTTTTAAACGCTTTTGAGGAATTCTCGCTCTGATCTGTGTTTTCTAAACGTCTTGTATATTCATCAGTGAGTTTTCCTTTTATAAACTCTGAATTAAGTTCATTTTCTGGACGGGCCTCGAGGGCTATAATTAAGGTGTTGTAGCTAGGTGGTAATGAACAAAGTAACAGAGCTGAAATGTGCGAGTCATTAATAGTTTCGCCTATGGCTGAAAGTTTATCAACAAGTTCTAAAATATGTGTAATGTGTTTTATTAGATTGCCGTTTTCTGGGAGTTTTGCTCCGTATAATTTTCTCAGCAAATATAACTTGCTTGAGAGATTAGCCCTTTCATGAATTGTTTTTAAAGCTTGCCAGGTTTCTCTGGCAGTGTTTAAGTGCTTTACATGCACGATCTGTGAGTCTTCAATACTCAAGTTGATAATTGCACGTGCTTTACGGTCCCTCTTCGTCCAGTCCGTGTTAATTGGATCTGGGGGATTTTGTGTTATTACATCAAACAATTCTTCTTTTATTAAAATCATTTCTGCGCGAAATTTCCAATTTGAGTAATTTGTCGAATTTAATTTTTCGACTATTTGTGTTTCTTTTATCCCTGCCATGTTTATTTTTATTTGTTTATGCGACCAACCTATTTCCTTTTTATTTATTTATTTACTGTAAAATGTAAAATGAACGATTTCTTTTTTTATTATTATTATTACTCACAACCAACAAATTGTTCATTCACTAATTATTTAAATGTTCATTACATAAAACATAAATATATAAATGTTTCTTTTTCATTCACCTTTATATTTCTGGTACAATAACATTCATTATTTTATTCAATGCAGCATCTTTTTATTTTTTTTTTATTCAGAACATGAATACTTTTAATATTTATAATCTAAGCCACTATATAAAATTTTTCTTCTTTTTCGCTAAACATGAGCACTTTATCTGTCTCATTAATCTTTTTGTTGGAGTTTAAGTGGCCTATCAAGCCAAAAGCACCCCATTCTCGATAGCAGGAATTCGCTGTCTCATATTTAAACAATTAGAAAAAATCTCTTGTGGCTATGCTGCTTTTGAAATGGAAATAGGTAAAATGCTCTTACCTGGGATTCATCAATATCGCGATGACGTATAACTTCATCGGTGTGGCGTGGTCAGGGATTTTTCCAAAAGCTTCTTGAAGAAATTATTTTATTTTATTTTGTGAAGCATTATTTATCCTTTGAAGTATCCTTTGAGAGCTTAATATGAATCGCTAAATCCATGGGAAGATATAATGTAATATGAATTAGTATTGTGTGTTTTTACGATAAAGAAAGATTCAACTTTTAGCTTTAAATACTTATAATTAAACATATTACTGGAGTATAAGAAACTCCGTGTTAACAGAGAGGCTACATGATTAAGAGTGATAATACATAAAGCTGCTAAAACACATATTCGCAGCGTAGAAAAAATATATAATAATTAAAGGTGTCTGGCAAAAGTCAAAATGTTCAGATGTTCCTTTTAGTTACATATTAGTGATGAAATCTTAGTTATTAGAACATATGCTTTAGAGAGTTACTCAAGTGGTCTGTAATAGCACTCATTATCAAATGCGGAAGTAAAGAAACAGTTCGTAAATTTGCTTGTTAAAATGATCTGTGTTTAGTAACAAGTTCTTTCTTTTCTTTTTTTTAATCACTTTTAGCAGTTGCCGAAGAACATCTGGGGAATTAAATTTAACATTTTTTCCTTTATTAAATATTTTTAGTTGTTTGACAATATACATCAAATATTTCTACTCTCCTAGATTTTTATGCATTCAACTTCCTGTTCATATTAATCTTTTACCAAATTTAAAAGTTATAATGTTTGAACCTTATTTAATACTTCATTTATAAGTGTTTGGATCCAGTCTTAAAACTTTATTAATAATTACTTAATTTAATAATTGATGTTCCAAATTTAAAATGTATAATGCTTGTATCATGTCTTAATACTCAATTTATAATTTATATTTAAAATAGATGATAATTTGTAATATTATGTAATGGTTATATATATATATATATAAATATATATAAGTCCATTTTCTTATTACATTGTTCTTTCCTTCTGTTTTTTGGAAATCATTATTTTTATCTAACTTACATGCAATATCAGTATCACCTATAACTACACCTGCAGCGCTACAATCCATTGAAGATCATGGACTGCAGTGCACAGCGTTGTTTATTTGACCATGAGCCTGAAGTATATGTCACGGCCAGGTATTCATTTCACCTAATAAAATTTTATTGAATAATAAAATTGCAAAAAAATACAAATGCGTGTGTAAAGGGATCGAATTTATCCCGATACAGTTGAAAACCAGAAAATCTATTTTAAAGGTTTTCAAAAACATATACGCACAAAGGAGAAAATATCTTAATTAAATAAACTCAATATACTACATGTTTCCCATGGAAAAACTGAATTGTTGTTCTTTTATTATCTAGAAAATGAGTTTATTTATAAGGAGGCAAGGAAATATTTAGCTTTCATTTGAATAAGTTTATTATCTTCCAAACAAATAAAAAATATCTTGAATGAAAAATTATTCTTTTAATACAATTTTACTGAAAAATAAAATTGCTTGATACGCCAAAAACGAATATAAAGGTACCGAATTTACCAATATATGAAAACGAAAATCTGGAGACAGCTGTATCACACGAGGAAAAAAAAATGATTAAATGAAGAATGAACACGCATATTCTAAACGTTCTCCATAGAAAAACGCAATTATTTACCATTCACATTCTAACAATCCATGTTACCGTCTCTGGTACGGAAAGCTGGCGACAATAATTGTTAGAGAGGTAGCAATAATATATAATCTTAAATTGAAGATAGTAATTTTACTTAAATGACACGGAACACATTCTTCCTCACTGAGTAAATCATCCTAACTATATACTATATCATCCTAACAAAAGCAAAAATTGCTTATATACGGTGTTATTATTTCTTCCTAATAAGATTTTATGGAAAAATAAAATTTTAAATTGCTTGACACGTCAAAAGTGTAGACAATAGGATCGAATTTATTGTGATTCTCTAATCGAAAACCTATGATAAAACGATGGCAGCTTTGGCACAGTGAAAAACATATCTCGATTAAATAAAGACACATATCCTACACGCTTTCCGTAGAAAAACGAGCTCTGTCATTTGAATATATCTTACAGCAAATATATAAGAAACTTTGTATGATAAGTTTTTCTTTCTCCTATTAAAGTTTTATTGATACAAAAATTATTTGCAAAACCAAAAGCGTGTAGACCGGGATCGAATTCGCTAAGATACGAAACCGAAACGCCAAAGACTACTTTATCACACGAGAAGTAAAAAGCTTGGGTAAATAAACACCCATATCCTAAACGTTTTCCAAGGAATCACTTATCGTTCGCATTCTAAGAATAAGTGTTATGTTCTTTGTTATCGAATTCTGAATAAAGTAAAATTATTATCTTATTATGGAAAGAAGGAGTTTACTAACACTATTTTATGACACTAGGAAAATCTCTCTGTCATTTAAACAAACCCACCCCAATAAAGAAATGTAAAAGTGCCATCTATTATGTTAGCTTTTCCTCTAATGAAATTTTGTTTGAAGAAAAAAATGCTTGGAATGTTGAAAGCGTGTATAAACAAATCGAATTTGTCATGATATTGCAGTTAAAAACTCGAATACTTATAGTTCCATCACATGAGAAGAAAAAAAATCTCAGTTAGATGAACCCTCGTGTCCTAAATGTTTCCCATAGAAAAATGAAATTGGTGTACTTTTGTTATGAAAAAAATAAATTTATTTAAAATGACACTCTGTCATTTTAGTAAACTTACTACATCCCAAACAAATGTAAAAATATTTGCACAAGAAAAAATCTCGATTAAATGAACACCCATATCCTAAATGTTTCCCATAGGAAAATGGAATTACTTGTCATTTACATTCTAATAATTGAGGTTATCGCCTCCATTGTTGAATTCTGAATAAAGAAAAAAAATATTATCTTATTATGGAAATAGTGAACTTGCTAAAGGACTCTATAGGAACATCTCTCTGTCATTTATGTAAACCTCACCAATCCAGAAATGTAAAGGTACCGTCTATGCTGTTATTCTTTTCCTCTAATGAAATTTTATTTGAAGAGAAAAATTCTTGACGTTCGAAATCGTGTACAAAATTGAATTAGTCATAATAATTGTAGTAAAAAAAAGAGAGACTTGTATTAAATACAGCTTTACCACAGGAGAAAAACAAAATTTCAGTTAACTTGAACACCGGTGTCCTAAATGTTTTCCACAGAAAAAGGATATTGTTGTTATTTTTGTTATGAAAATAATAAATTTATTTAAAGCGATACAAGAACCATCTCTGTCATTCCAGAGAATTTACTATATCCCAAACAAATGTAAAAATATTTCCTGTGCTAAGTTATTCTTTTCTTTTAATGGAATTTAATTGAAAAATAAAATTCCTTGAACCGTCGAAAACGAATGTAACTGGATCGAATTTACAAATGATACGAAAACGAAAAGGCAAAGACAGCTTTATCGTACAAGAAAAAAATCTCGATTAAATGAACACCCATATCCTAAACGTTTTCCATAGAAAAACGGAATTACTTGTCATTTACATTCTAATAATTGATGTTATCGCCTCCATTATCGAATTCTGAATAAAGAAAAAAATATTATCTTACTATGGAAATAGTGAATTTACTAAAGAACACCAGGAACATCTCTCTGTCATATATGTAAACCTCACCAATCCAGAAATATAAAGGTACCGTCTATGACGTTAGTCTTTTCTTCTCTGAAACTTTATTATAAGAGAAAAATTCTTGAAGTGTCAAAATCGTGTAACAAAATTGAATTTGTCATAATATTGCAGTTAAAAAAAAAAAAAAAAAAAGACGAAGATTTAAATACCAGTTTTATTACAGGAGAAAAACAACATTTCAGTTAGATGAAACCTGATGTCCTAAAGGTTTCTCATAGAAAAGTGAAATTGGTTTTGTTATGAAAATAATAAATTTATTTAAAATGACTCAAGGAAGAACTCTGTCGTTCCAGAGAATTTACTACATCCCAAACAAACGTAAAAATATCTTATATGATATGTTATCCTTTTCTTTTAATAAAATTTAATTAAAAAATAAAAAATCCTTGAACCGTCGAAAACGAATGTAACTGGATCGAATTTACCATGATACGAAAACGAAACAGCTTTATCGCACAAGAAAAAAATCTCGATTAAATGAACACCCATATCCTAAACGTTTTCCATAGAAAAACGGAATTACTTGTCATTCACATTCTAAGAATCGATGTTACCTTCTCAGACTCCCTATTAAGAGAACCCGATGGAAATGCACAACAGAAAAGGCTGGTGATTAACTCTCACCGAAAATCAAAGCAAAACCGGTGCGCGAGTGCGAGGGGTGGTCCTCGAGAGGCGTCTAAAGCCTCACTTGTTGGTTTTAGACTGGGCCATCAATGAGACTCGTGTCCTAAACGAGTGTTATTTAGGAGCCCATCTTCGATACTCCGGACAGTTAAGCTGCTCCCTCTTCACGCCGCTCTCTGCAGGGATGATTTGGATCGGCAAGAGCACCAAAATAAAGGGAAGGAGCACCAACGAGCAGTCGCTTTTTCGTAGGTCGTGATCCCGAAACTTTTTGTTGAGATGGGTGACAGTTACGTATGCTGAGCGTAGGGACAAAAGATATTGGTCTCGATGCTGTTAAAAATGTAACAGATATCAAGCAGCAAAGATAGGCTGGGTTTTGAACTGGAGTCAGTTGTTGTATAATATAAATAAGACAAAATACCAATAACTGTAAATAAATCTTTGTGCACCAGTTAGAAAATATTTAAATGAGGAGGCCGTGCTTGTATAACGTAAAGATCAACTCTGATCTTCAAATTATCGGCTGCAGTTTTGTTGTTGTTGTTGTTGTTTATGTTTGTTTATGTGTTCGTTTTTTCACATAAAATTACTCAAAATCACAACTTTCTGTATATTGCAATAAATTAGATGGGAAAAAAATGTAAGCGGCTGTATAATATATATCAAACAAAAAATAAATATGTCTTTGTATGTAGATTAAATACAGATTAATGTTCCTATGTAGATTAGTTATAAAGTTTCTCTTTAAAAGAGCGGAGCTTACAGAGTGTAAAGATAGTTCTGATCTTTTTGGAATGATAACGATATTTTATTAAATTTTATTTCAGACAAAAATATTCATAGAAGCATATTTCTGCACATCTCAATAAATTAGATAGGAATTTAACCCCTTGAAGGGCGGTGGCATCACATAATTTTAATTCCTAATAGCCACATTGGCACCCGAATTATTTTATGAGAATTTCACTTTTATTAAGTATGCGAACATATACTTTTACTTGTTTACAAATAAATTTCCTTGTAAATATTCATTCAATTATCTCAACATTTTACGAATACAAGTGCCTTGCCCTTGAAAGGTTTAAAAAATATATATACCTTCGTCTCATCCAAGGGAAAAAATATATTTCTAAATAAAATAGCCAGATTGATGCGCATAAGATCAAATATTAAACTAAACTGAGAATATGAGGCTTCTTAATAATTGTGTTACTACATGCTTTGGAAGACATTTCTAATTAAAAAGTGTTCCTAAATAATGTTATATAAAGAAACTCCGAAATTTCCTCATGGGTGTTAAGAGTTTACTTACAGTAGTCACAAACTTTCATTTGAACCTACATTCCTGAAAAGAAATTGCTTCAATCCTCGGATTGAATAGGTATCGCTTATCAGAAAACATTATATGATAATGCACCAAAACTATTAGAAAATTATTTGTTTTAAGACGTCATATGATGCAATTCAGGGTTATTTACTGTATTAATTATGATTTCTACATTTCAATTTTAAATTAATATTCACTAAATGTATGTTTGTAATACATGTTATTTCATTTATTTCAAAAAAAGAAAAAAAAACTACAATATTTTCTTTCAGTATTTCAGACCTTTTCATACTGCATTGTAGAATCCATAGAATTCATACTTTTAAAGCTCGATAATTTCATATCATTTAAAAGTCTTTGCTTAAATATGATATATCAAAGAGGAAAAATAAAATGTGCTCTATATACAAGGTAAAATATCTATATTATGAAACATAATAAATCGAATAATATTATTACCAATACATAATAAAGTGCATATATTACATAATGAACCGAATATATTATATAATAAACCGAATATTGGATGAAAATATTTCCTATTTGCAAAACATTCGAAAGTACTGAATGAGAAAATTTTCATTATGATGTATTAAATCTCCCGGGAAATTCTGTCCGAAAATGTTATTTCAGGCCTACTTTCATAAAATTCAGATTTCTCCATTAGCACCACTTTTTTGAAATGGTAAAATTCCCATCGTTTTCATCTTCATGTGAAAAGTGAAAACAAAGGGAATTTTACCATTTCAAAAAAGTGGTGCCAATGAAGAAATCTGAATTTTTAAAAAGTATGTGTGGTATTGGACAGACCTTTCTGGTAGACCTGATAATTTATGCAATTGATTATTTAAATCAAATCCTTATTTTGGCTATCCAACAGCTACAGGGTATCTTAAAAATGAACATGAACGAATGATGTTCGAAGTGAAGAATTTTTTTACTTGAGCTCCCCTGTTTCAGTTCCAAACAATGTTTCTTTCAAACCGTTTGTTTCAGAGATGGGAGGAGGGCGGGTGAGAGTACTGAATTTAAAGAGCTTAGTTCATTAATTGTAATTATTTCCCCTCGGGGGGCGGGGCGTTGTTACCCGGAAAAGTGCTTAAAAGAGGCGCTTATTTCAAATACTTACAATAGATGGCGCGTTACTGTCTCAGATTGTAACACTGCTCAAAATAACCCTGTAGTTTCAAAACACAGACCATTTTTTGGCGTATTAACAGCTAAATGAACTGAGGGTCGAGAGCTAAGAGAAGTTTGATCCATTTGTATATGTTAGTTTTGAGCTTTCTAACAGTTCGAAGCAGTGCACTCCAATCTATCGGTGGCATGTGAAACTAAAACAAAGAAGCGCAGTATAGAAATTCCGGGTCTTACACTTTAACTTTCTGGAAGAATAGCTCCAATAGTTGCAATAGTTTTCTTGCATGGAATTTTAAATACGTTCAGCCCATTTTAGAGTACACTATATAACACAGGAGGGCCCTATTCATGAATTCATGAACCGTATTCATGAATTCATGAACCGTATTCATGAACCGTATTGCCAACCTCAAAATGTCAAATATTTTGCCATGTATGATTAATCTACACTATAAATACTTGTAGTAAGTTTACTGCGGTAGAGATTCTTGGCAAAGACCCATAAAAAGACGGCCTTTTTCCTTAGATAAAGGAGCTTTGCAGTGTAAAAAGGAAAATTCCGTTGATTAGCAAAGTATTTTCCGTATTTTTAGGAAATTTGTAACTCCTGAGGAAAGTGATTTCATGCATGTGTCTAAAAAGGGTAGATTTGAAAATATCTTTGATAGATAATGCTAAATTTTATTTTTTTCTAAAGCTGTGGGATTTATTTTTATTATTACACTGCAAAAGAAAGAAATCCGTAAACATGCCGGAATTTTTACTGGCAAAATACGAAAATTCTTTTTAGAGTGCAAAAATATAAAAAATCTGAAAACTTTAGAGAAAATGACAAAATAACTCTAGAACAAACTAAAATTTTACTCAAGTTTTATAAAAATATTCTATACCAGAATTTCTATTTAAAACTTCTTAAATTATTTATTTAACTTATTGACTGGTTTATATATTTAGTTTATTTTAAAAAAAATTCTTGTTCTACTAACTATTTTGAATGTACCTGTCGGGTCCATCGGACCAACCTGGTAGGAGGAGGGTTAACTAGACTTTTAGACCTATTGATAAGGATATTCTTAAATTCATATTCGGTATTTCCTGACACACATACAAGAAATTATTTCATCGGGAAGAAACACTCCGCGATGAAATCATTTCTTCGGAGAGAAAAACTCCGCGAAAATATGTACTGGCATTGAGTATTATTATTTATTTATTTATTGCAGTATGTCCTTAGAGAAATGGGTTCTGCCTGTAAAAGTATGTAATTTACGGGGTTTGACCGTTTAGCTTGAAAAAAGTGAAATTTCCCGTAAATTTACTCTTATTTTTTATTTATTTATTTATTTATTTATTTATTTATTATTTTTTACAGTGCAGTATATGTTTGTATTTCCTACTCATAATTTGACCCGTATCGTTTACATATTACGTAATATTCCTTTTCACTTTTACATTTATCAGTCATATTTAAGCCAAACCAAGAAGAAATGTAATAATGCTAAATGGCAATTAGTCTCTACTACAAAGCATTTTTGCTTCCCCTAACAAATCAGGACAAGTAAAATCAGCGACGGGTGTTAGTTATTAAATCGGAAAATTAAAAAACATACCTTACAGAACTTTGCCGAATTATTAAATTGTTAACTTTATTAAATGAGACAGATATATCGAAATATGTAAACAAACAAAGAAACAACAACAATGAATGTACATCATAAATATCACACCACATACCAGTTTAAGCATAGATAATAGCAGTTTAGGTGCTTTGATTCTATTATGCATTTTAAATTATGAAAATACAACGTATTTATTCATAACAATCAATATTAATTTTCGCCAATAATTTACGGATAGTTTTATTAATTGAAATTACAACACTACATTTCAGCGCTCTAATGTAAATTTCAATACGTTTATTGATTATTTATTACATTTATTAAATCCCTCTTTTTAAATTTTGCGCTGCGACAAATGTAAAGTGATAACTATATTTTCTTTGTATATACATAATATATACATATATACTTTATGTATATACATAAAGACAACTTCTAGGAGTATGTATTTCTTTTAAATTGGCAAACGTTTTAAAATATATGGTGGATTTATGTGGATGAATATTTATATCGAAAAGTAAATTTTACAATTTTAAAGAAGGTTTAAAGGAAAAAAAATATAATTTCAGAAGTAGAATCAGCCTTATCAGTATTTATTACAAAATTTTAAGTGTTGAATGATAGAGATTAATAATTTAAATATAGTCACTGCTAGAAATTCTACATATTTATACATCATACAGGTAAATTCTGATTTGTTATAATTAATAATAAATACAGTAGAACCTCGATTATCCGAAGTAATTGGGACCGACCATATTTCGGAAAATCGAAATTTTCGGATAATTGAGAATGCTTCAATTTTAAGATTAAGGAGAAATATATGCAATATTTCTTATTATGGTAACAAGTGCTTAATAAAAATAAAGCAATAGCAAAATAGAAACAAGAATATATTATTTGAATTCTAATTTTGAAATTAAGTACCTTTTACGTATCACAAGGGTTTGACATAATGTTTTGTTTGTCGCAGTTTCGATTGCCTTTGTTTTGAAGCTCTATCCCGGAGTTTTTAAATATTATTAGTTCCCCAGTATCACAGTCTTTCTGTTGCTCCAGCAATGCCAAACCTTTTGCAAAACATTCAAAAGCTTCAGAATTGCTAATTTGTTCGTTTTCTTTGTTCCACTCCGCAGCTTACGGGAGCTCAAGTTAAATTCAAAGGAACTCTTAGCAAGGGGATCGAAAATATTTATATGTAATTGTAATTCGGAAAAGACCGCTTGTACAGAAGGAATATGATAGTTAAAAAAAAAAAAAAAAGCTTTAAAATTGGATTTCGGTTAAAAGAGTTTCGGATAAAAGAGGTTCTACTGTAATAATAAAAAAAATCATACTATTTATATGACTGTCATATTATCATATTTTTGGAATTTATTTATTTATTTATTTATTTATTTATTATTTTTTTTTTTACTTTTATTGTTATTTATTTTATATATAGAAGCACCATAAGCATATCATGTGTAATCGTTTTATAAACTAAAATCTTAAACTGATACAATCAAAATAATGGACAAAAGTGGAACCAAAGGAGTCAGTATTACACCTACGCCTGGATTAAGAACAATTCAAGAAGAAATTTTTTTTCATTATGTGCAAAATTTCATTAATACACATAAAAATGCTTCATTAAAAAGACTGAAACTGGGGTCATTAAGTAAAAAAGAAAAAAAAATTAAAATTAAATAAATAAAAAAACAAAAAACAAAAAGACCAAATAACAAATTAATTTTACAATTTTATTAAAAACTTAAAAAAAATTATTTAATTCAATTTTACACCATTTTGAAGCGTTTTTCGTTATTAAAAATTAATAGACTGTTTACACTTGTGAGTAAGTAAATTATTGAGCAAGTTAAATATTTGTACACTACTACACCCTATATTATTCAGATATTGGGCTATCATCTTAATCATTCGCATCGTCATATGAATATTCACAAAAACAAAACGTTTCGAAATATTTGTATTAAATTCCACTATTTCCCAAAGTACGTATATTCCTATAAATTACAAGGAGTCTGGCACCGTTATTTAAGATTAGAATATTTCCATTTAACATTTAACATTTAACAAGCAGACTTTGTAACCGTCTCATCTAATCGCAGAATTTTGAATATTTCCTGCGATTTAAATAAGGCGAAAAATTCTGATAGAACTGTACGCACTCTGCTATTTCCACAATATGGACATCATATTTAAAAATTTCTCAAAATAAGATCAATAAATATAATAATGGGATATATAGAACCAATATTGGTTTCCTACAAATGTCTTCTCTAGGATATAGGTGCAAATGTTTCACCCAACTTGAACGTCATGATTCGGAGGCACCATGGGCAGTTCATTCAAAGGAGTCTTTGTTAAATAAAATCTGCCAGAAGTCTTTGAAATTGCACAAGTGGATATTTCAAGGCTTACTCAAAAGCGTAACCTGCTTGTGAAAACAGACTCAGAAAGAAAAAAGAAGAATATGTCGTTTTCTTGTACATGACGGGCTCTTAAAGAAAATAACACTGTAAAAAAAAATTCCACTAAAATACGGAAATTGTACTGGCAATCGAGACGCCAGTATTATTTCCTTATTTTAATGGAAAATTTTCCTGGTAAATTCCAGAAAAACGAAATTTTTTCTGGAATTTACGGGGAAATTTTCCGTTAAAATACGGAAATAGTACTGGCATCTCGATTGCCGGTATAATTTCCGTATTTTAACGGATTTTTTTTTTTACAGTGAAAGATGTACCGTATTTTATGGAAGAAACGCCGCACCCGTCGGAAACGCCGCACTCCTCAAATTGGCCTGAATAACCTTAAAAATATCGTAATCGCCGCACCCGCTGTAAACGCCACATCCATCGGAACGCTACTTTTGTCGACAGCGTCACATTGACCTAACTTTAATCAAAGTTTTCTGAGCAGTGTAGGATGCTTCGTTTTTAATATCTTAAGATGTCTGAAGTTTTATTTAAAATATTTAAATCCGATTTTAAATATTTTTATGAATTTTTAAATTAAGGAAACTCAGTTGGTATTTAAAAATAATCGTAAACGCCGCACTTGGAAAAAAAATTAACTTTTAAACTCGTAAACGCCGCGGCGTTTCTTCCATAAAATACGGTATATATAATTGTTTACTTTATAGGAAGTTTCACAATAAAACGTTGTGAACAATTAATTATTTTTCATAATAAAAAGGAAACAGAAATTTTATTTCATTTATTATTATTTTTTAAATATCATTAACAATTGAAACAATTTTTAACCCCTTTATTTCATTCATAGACATAAAAATTGCTATATTATGCATAGCACATGTTGATTGCTTTTCTCTCTCGCTCTATATTTCTCAGTGTGTGAGTGTGAATATGCTTGAAACAAAGTAAAAAAAAAAATATATATATGCATTCATTTTTTAATTAATTGTATTTTTATTAGGCATCGTGTGTGTTGTGGCTATTAGTATTACTTTATTTATTTAATTTCCTGCAAATTTTTTATAGCTAATATAAACATATGATGACGTGAATTTCAAAACTCGCCTAGAAAATCAAATTTTGGGAAATCGCGAAGAACTTCTGACTATGCATTGTAAAAAACACGGACTAAAATACGGAAATACTACTGGCAATTTAGACGCCAGTAAAATTTTCGTATTTTAACGGAACTTTTTCGCGGTAAATTGCAGAAAAATTTCTGTTTTTTTGGAATTTAACGGAATTTTTTCTGTAATTTACCGGGAAAAGTTCCATTAAAATACGGAAATAGTACTTGCGTCTAGATTGCCAGTATTATTTCCGTATTTTAGTCCGTTTTTTTTTTTTTTTTTTTTTTTTTTTTTTACAGTATGCGTCCATTTGTTTTCATTGTAACCCAAGATTTTACAATGCCAAAAATATACGATAAAAGTAAATTTTTTTTTGCAGATTATAGTGTTTTTTTATGCGTGTTCTCCAATAGAATAGATTAATAGAAAAAACTCGATTTTTTAAATTTTGGATAAGGCTGGTTTTGAAACTCACGTTCTCATATCTAAATTACTAAAATGTATTTTTATACACTTTAAAAAATATCTTTATTATTTTTATTATTATTATATTTGTTTGTAACACCATTGCTAGATGAAAAAAATTTTTGGTTTAACTTTATAAAGGCTACATTACAATTTTATTAAAAAATTACACATTACGCATTGCATAATAATTTAATAGAACTTCTTGGGCTAAAAACCTTATCTAGTATTTAAACATTTGAGTGGCAAACAATAATGTCTCTGTAATATTGAATTCTCACCGGAGTAATCGAAAAATTTTAATTTAAAATAAGGAAAAGTTTTTCAAAGCAATTATTCAACATTTCGCCCCGGAAGTTAAAAATATAAAATTTAGTTAAAAGTGTCTGGTGCGAATCTTGTTTAAATTAGGTCGGATATAATATATCCCACCGCCCCTCAAGGGGTTAAGCACACTTAAATAAGTAATCATAAATAACGGAATTTAATAATATTTTTAAGGTATCGCATACATATATATATTACTCCGTGAGGTGGGTAAAAAAAAATAATTGCATGAAACGATCCGCTATTAGAAAAAACTCATAATATGCTCTCAACTATTAACTACATGTTATAATTTAGTTTTATTTTACTTTATTTTATCCATTTTGCAGACTATTATTTATTTTTAGTTTTTTTATTCTGGACATTAGACTTTTATAATTTGCGGCCCAATGCCACATCACGAAATAAGAGCCTCCTCACTGTCATTTACTTTGCCGGATGGATAGCACTGCATCACGTGTTCGCAACTTGCAAGATTTGTATTTAGTTTGTAAAACCTTTTTTCCAGTATTTAGTTAGTGTTGATTAACAATATGGCCATCATATTTCCAGAATATAAATACACCAATATTAGTGAAATTTTATGGAGTTTTGAGTCAACATCTAGTCATTTTACATAATCATTGTTACACCAATGTAAATGTCTCACTGAAAAAAATTTAAATGCTTTTCCAGCATTTCTCAAATATTGTTATTTAGTATTGTCAGTGAATTTTCCAAAATATCTGCATACCGCTATTGGTAAAGTATAATGGAATATGCGTGTAATATTACTTAACTAATATTATACCACAGGGGGGAAATATAGTATTGTCTTATTGGACCACATTTAAAAAGAATATTTTGTTAAGAGGAATAAAATTTTATGGGATCAACAATAGTTTGTTTATGGCTTGCTGATGGAACTGAAATATGTATGGCTCAATAAAATAAAATAAAATAAAATAAAATAATTCATAATATATATATATATATATATATATATATAATGTATATTTGGTGCAATGTTTGTCACTAATAATTGCTTACTATATATGTATATAAATAGTAATAATCTCTCTTTCCTTATTTTTTTTTACTTTTTTTTAAGCCATAGGCGTAGTGTAATATGTGATCTTGGAATTTGAGCCCCTCTATTGATTTTTAAGATGTTAAATTTTTGTTTCAATTTATATAGAAAGTTCTAATTTATATATTTTTTATTTTATTTTTTATTTATTTATTTATTTTGTCAAAAAAAAAAAAAATGCAGATATAAGAAATGTATAAAACGTTCCTTTCTATATTTAAGATATCATTTTTATACTTAGTGTACATTTTAACATTTTTAAATGATTATGTCGTTTTATATTTGTGTAGCACATTTGTTTGTAAATTATTATTTTAAATACGCGTAGTTCTAACTAATTTAAACAAAATTGCACTTAAAAAGCAATATTAAACAGGTAACTAGTCTTTCACTCACGCGCGTGTGTGTTTCTGTGTGAAAGAACTATATTTGAACATCTATAAATCCCTCCAGCCTCCGCCAATACTTTTGAAACTGCACCTATGCCTTCAACCCGAAAGCATTTAAAAAGCATAAAACTTCAACATTATAAATTCAAAAATACAAAATATTGAGAAAGGCATTATTTAAAAATTTGCAATCAAAATGAAGATAATCCACTATGAACATGGATGTAAGAAGTAAAATTATACCTGTTATCTCATATTTTGCTGATGTATCTACATGTTTAACCCACTTCCCTCCATAGCCACCTGTTATCCCCTGTTTCTCCTCTCAAACTCTGTTGTGTAGATAAGAACAGATGCTCCATGTTGTAGGGTGCTGACCTTCCCGTATATGGAACTAAAATAATATAAGATTTAAATTTTAGGTAACTCAGAAATATTCTATAATCATTAAAGTATTATCAGATAACAGCATAAATGAACGGTAAAAAAAAAAAAAGAATTAATTAACTTAAATCAAGAAATTGGGCTTTTTAAATCCATAAATGTGCATATTTTAAAAAATAATGTATAAGCCTGATGGTATTATTTCCAGCATGGAATTTAAAATATTTCCCAGGCGTAAATTCCCTTGTTTTATTATAATAATATATAGCTTTTTATACCTTTTTAATGGCAGCATATACATATATATATATATATATTACTTCATTGTAACAGTCTTATTTTAACCTTATAATGTTGCGTATGGCATACTACGAGTTCTAACATGGAGAAAATGCTCTAATTATTTTGAGATTTATGCGTTTTTTATATAACACACTGTTAGTACAATCTTTTTAAAAATTAATTCCATTAGAGAATTGATGAAAACTCCCTAGAACTTTTATTGCACCACCACAATGCAATTTCTGAAATATGTATATAAAAAAAATAAATAAATAAAGTTATACCTAAATATACTCAAATCTGGCCTCCAAATTGCTTAATGTAAAAATGCAAAAATAGGCTAGATCCATCAGAAATTTCATATCAGGTTACGCAATTCAATTTAACAGAGTTATTTAAATGATTTCGTACATAACGACTAAAACATCAGAAAAATCTCATTAAAAAGTCTTTTACTCAAGGCATTCTCTCATCGTACCCCACTTAAAAACATGCTTCATCTCATTACATATGCGAACGCTCTATTATTAACAACAGCTTGAATTGCACATATTAAAAATACTGGTAGGTAAAAATAAAATGAATATTGTTAAAATTTCTCAACAGCTGAATTACTTCAAGTCAAAGAATGCAAACTTTGGAAATGGCTGTTTTGTTTTTAATCTTTTAACCTTGAAGATTTTGTTTAAATAATTGCAATAAAATGTGAGAAAATTTGTTTTCTCTCAGAAAAAATAAAAAATAAAAATAAAATAAAATAAATTAAGATCGAATATCATGTTTGATAAAAAATTTTTAGTAATTATGTTTAATATAAAGATTTAATAAATATTTAAGAATATTTTCAGAATTATAATCCCAGGAAATGATCGTCACCGTAAAGTTAGTTAAAATTCTTTACCACAAAACGCAATGTTATTATTTATTTATTTATTTATGAAAATATGCAATATTTTCATGTGCGTAATATTAAAATACTTTACACCTTTTTTAACTTTGTTTCGTTAAGGGTATTTACGATTGCAAAAAAACGATATAATTGCGTATTTTAAATTAAATTAAATTTAGCTGGTTGGAAAAAATATGATCTTTGAATTTATTTTATATGTTCATGCGTAAAATCTAAAAATTAAAGTGAAAAGTAAATATTTATTATAATAATGCACTTAAAAAAAACTTTCCCAGAGATATTATTAGTTTGTATATCAACATAATATAAATCGAATAATACAACCAAATAATAACGTCAGTAATTGTCGAGTGCCTCCGTCATTCAACCATCTCCACAATTCTGTCAAATAATGTAATTATTTACAATAATTCCGTAGATATTAATAGCGGTGGCAATTATGTTTCCCTTTTAAAAGTAAACAGATTAATAAATTTTCATCCTCAGAAAAATCCCCTTTCTAAGACGTCGCTTGATTTGATGTGATATATCATATTTATCCTTAAAAAGGATTAGAAAAAGGATTAACTTCCCCTTCTAGAGAGTCCTACTGTGTTTGATAAGAAGCATTGTTATCTCAATGGCTCTATACGAACTCACAATGATACTCTGGCGGATCCAGTGTTTGCGAAACAGGCTCATTTTGTGGTCATCCCCTCGACTTTCTCATCCTGAAATAGTCCTCGTCGTTCTTGTGGATGCTTGGGAGGTGCTACAACTCGTGCTTCGCTTCCATTGATCAAGGGCACTCGGCGAGACCAACCCAATGGGGAAAGCGGCAGCCTCTCATTGGTTCGTTTGAGTCAAGTGGACTCCTCCTCCTATCCTAGACTCCCCCCGTTCTCCCGATCATCTTTATCTTTCTTTCCCTTTTCGCAAACTCCCATCTTCCATTCCTCATCTACGCCGACAGCACGCGAGGGCCTAAAAATCACACTGGACGATAAATAGGAATTGTGTTACTAGAGAAGGGGTCCGAAAAGCCGGACGACGTGAAATCACTGGCGCATGCGCTCAACTTGAATGTGGACGGATCCTCAAGAGCCCATTGGTCTACGCTTCTCGACCCCCCTTCCCCCTCATCACATCACGCACTCACGAGTAGGTCAATCCTGACTTCTCTGTCGGTGTCAGTCACTTCCATCAAGCGGAATTGCCTGCTTGAAGTAGCAGCCGTCCGCTTCGAGTATCAGGATTGTTGAGTAGCAGTTTGGGGGTAACGCCTGCTTCAATTAGCAGCTGGAGAATCCGGAGAAAAACAACAACAACAATCGGTTCTCCAGTGGTCCTCTCACCGGGGCTACACCACTAGCTCTGGCGTGAAGCAATGTCACAGAGTCCCAAACACTCTACGCCGTTTTCTGTGACCGATATCTTGAGTCCACTAGAGGAGAGCTACAAGAAGGCCGTTGCTGCCGCCGCTGCTGCTGCTGCAGAAAATTCAGGACTCGGTTCTGCCGCCGCGTACAGGAGCCCTCAATCCCAAACAGCCATGAATGTCCCAGTCAGCAATCCGTACATGCACATGTCCCATCCTGTCAACACCTTCCCAGCACAGTACTGTAATGGCACCGATATCTCGGCTCACTATGGTGATGTCAGACAGTCCGCTCCAGGATGGTATGGAACCACACCGGATCCCAGATTTGCCAGTAAGTGTCCTCTTCAATAATCCTCTTCTCGTTTTATCGCTTCACTCGTAAGTGCCTCTCCACTTCGAACAACTCTTGTTCCATTAAAATGAACTCGATTACTCTCAATATGCATGTCTCTGTCTTGTTTTTTTCCATTTCCTGTGGGGTGGGTCTAACAGAAAGAAATTTTCAACTCTAAACAAAAAATTATCAACGTGCTTTGCATACCTGATCATAAGAACATTAACTCTATATTTACTCATAAGGGGATTTCTTTCCTTAACATCCATTGGGAATTTTAGATTTCTTAACAACAGTTTTATAATGTATTTACATTAACACTAAAAAAAGGCAACACATATCTTAAATTGGACTGGATAAGGAATTAATTCATTTAATTCTTACTGCAAGGTTATTAATTTAGATTCAAATGAATTGTGTTTGTTAAAAATTTTATTGACCGAATAAATAAATAAACAAACCTAAGAAAAAAATTCTCAACATGAATTACAATCCAAATGTGAAAAATAAATTTGCTCATTAGAGGATTTATTTGGAATCTTTAGGAACATTTATTTGGTATTTGAGATTTCTTGTTGTTGTAAATTGTAACTTAGATCAGTTCTAAAGGAAGTCAACATTAGCCTTAAATTGAACAAGACAAATAATAATAAATTGATTTAATTTTTACAGCATGTTTATAAATTTGGGTTCGAATGAAGTTATTCATTAATTTTTTTACCAAGCGAATAAATTCGTTTTTTATTTTGTCATTTTGCATAATAAAATTACATATTAATAGAAAATCGAATAAATATCAAATAAAAGTATATTTTTTATAGAGAAAATTTTTAATGGATAATAATTTTGCTATAATAAGCAATAATACGCCCTTGATAAGAATTAATTAAATTTATAATTCGGAAGAAGAAGAATTGAACTTTTTCAAAACAGAAATACATATATATATAAGCACGAATATATAGCTATAATTGTAAAATTTATATTAACTTTATGATATTTTTATTAGATCAAAACTGGAAAAATCTGTCGTTGACAAAAATCCCTCAGAAAAATTGTCATGTAATTCTAAATTCAAATGAATGAATGAATTTATTTATTTTATCCACTTCAAAAGACTTGGTATTATCACAGCCGATTATTTTATTTTTTCCACAAATTAAAAAATCTCTAAACAATACATTTAAGTTTTTATTGCGTTTCTGCATTAGGTTCAGAGGCATGAGTTTAAGTGGGCTCATTCCTACCCTCTGAGTTTTCTCAAATGTTGACAAATGATTTAAACAGTGAGTATACAAAAATAAACAACGCATGTTTATTCGTTTAAATTTTACATACATGCCATTTTTATCATTAATTTTTATGTATTATTTTTTTTTCTTGTCTGCAATACTTGAGTTAAATCTTAAATTAATTATTTTAAAAAATATAATATATATGTATATATATATTTTACCTATGTTAAAATAATATATTGTGTTATTAAACATCGGTTACTTATATTCATAGTACTTTTGAAGAAATGTATGTGTTTTGTATATGGGAAAAATGAGATTCGCAAGCAAATATGCAAGTTTGCATTATTACTTAAAACTACAAAAATACTTAAATTTATTTTGAAGCTGTTTTAAGGCTGTGCCTTATGTAAAAAATAAATTTAAAAAATAGATCTTCTTTCATATACAAAATTAGTCACGGTTCAACAGAAGCTTAGTTTAGTTATATGGCTAAACATATTCATTAAATAGTTATGGTAGAAACATTGATTTTCTTTTCTTTTTATTTTTTGTATACTTAGACATTTTATTTTATTTTATTTTCATTTTCTACTGCAACAGAAAACCGTTAGTGTTTTTCTCATTTACAAAGAATAATAAATACAAATAAATTAATTAAATTTTATTAAATTGTATATTTGAATAAAATGCCCTTGCTTTGTTTTAACTGTCAAATTTAAATTGGTTAAAATACATTTTAATGTCTAGAAAGCTCTCGTTATTAGTTGAACATATGAAAATATTTTACACTTTTCAAATCGGCTTGAAATATAATTCATAATTTATAGTTTCAAAATAAATATCCAAATGCAATTTCTTTGAAAATAATGCTATTTGTTTTAGTATTAGCCAGAAAATTTCAAATCAGAAATAGATAGAGCAAGAAACCAGGGCACTTTTAATTAGAACTTAAATTTGTTTCATCTATCTAAAATGGAAAACTTCTAAAGAACTTAGTAGAAGAATATTTGTTTTATGTTTGCATTTCGAGAAAGGCGTTAAATGTATAAACTTTATGAAGCAAAATATTAAACATTGAATTATACTATCCAGACGGTTACAGCAGCGTTGGCTTACTGTATATTTTTCTGAATATTCAACAAATTATGCTTCCTACTAAATACAAACACTATACTGTATCTTTTAAACAACAGATGTCAAAGAAAATATTTTAAGACTCTAATCTTGATCACATTATTAATGGCTAGCAAAAAATGAATAAACTTTAGAATCATATATTTTCCAAACATGCATTGGATGTTTGTTTATGTATTTGTATATGTGTTCATTTTATTCTTAAAGAAAGCCATTGATTACAATGGTTCACCTTTTTTACATATCAAGTTGAAGATATTTTATATATGTAACCGGATTATTATGATTTCGTTTTTGGAATAAATGAGTCCTAGAACAAAGACACTTGAAATGGCAAACAAAACAAATTATAATATTAAAAGCTGTAGAATTGAACAGCATAATAAATAAAAATGAATAAGAAAACCTTTTAAATTATAAGATTTTTGTAAAAACTTTCAGTTCTGAAGGAAAAGTTTAATTTTGTAACAAATTTTATTAATTAACTTGAACGATAACTAACTTACATATTATGTTACGCAACAATCAATCAACATTGTATATTTTGAAGTAAATATGCCACTTAATTTATTTTCAATGTTATGGTTATAAATCTGTTCTTACTTATTATTATTGCTGTTATTAAAAATAAAAAATGGATTTTTAAAAGATACATGTCTATATAAATAGACAAATGTTTAAATATGGACGTGGATATAACATCAATTGATAAATAGACTGGAAAAGATATTTGCGGAAACCTATAGACAAATAAATAGATAAATTCATGAAGTCATTCTGCCATGCCCTTTTGCGGCCACAGAAAAACTAAGATTTTCCTTTAAAATGTTATTGAAAAATTTAATAAATAGCTATTTTTTGATTAAAACAAAAAGAAAAAAAAACTAAATTTGAAACGTTGAATCCCTTGTGATGTCCCCCCCCCCCCCCACATAAAATAATTAGTATTCAGTTTAGCACGCACCATATAACCCCTTTCACTGCTTGAAGGCAGTTCATTGGGCTGCTAAATATGTATTGTAGACAGTTATATTTAAATATTTAAAGCGAGAGTATGGTTGGTTGAATAATTATTCTGGGGGATTCAAAATAAATGTTATATGGCGATCAGTTATCCGCCAAATCGTAAATTATAAAAATATACTTTGAAATACTAAATGTATTCAAATCAAAGTGTAGCTTTCAGATATGGCATTTGTTTTTCAAGAGGTTGTAATAAATACTAAACAACGAAATTTAGTTTTTAATATGGCCCTTTTTTCGATATAACTTATATTGTAGACAGTTATATTTAAAAGTTCAGACCAATAGATTATTGGTATTATATATATTATAGATATGGCTTTTTTTTTTTTTTTTTTTTTTTTTTTTTTTTTTTTACAAGCACTATGCATATTAAAACATTATTATGCATATTACTATGCATATTAAAACAACGAAATTTAATTTTTTATACGACCCCCTTTCTTATAACTTATATTTGGAAAAATGCTGTCCTGCATCTAAGACGGAAAATTTAAAAAAATCCTATTTTTAATGATTAATACTTACAGAATTTATAATACTTTGTATTTTATGAATTTTTAGTGTTTTCAGGCCCTAAGAACGAAAAGACGTTTTTTACAGCCAGAAAACACTGAGAATTCAAGAAATTCCAAGTATCTTAACCCTCCAATGACCATAAATAAACTTTTTATTTAAGAACTTTCTTTTTCAACGTCATAGGTTGTAAAGTATTGTTTTCACTAAAAAAAGATATTACAAGAGGTTGTATTAATATTAAAATCACGAAATTTAGTTTTTTATATGGCCCTTTTTGCACTATAACTGATATTGTAGACAGTTATATTTAAAAGTTTAGACCAATAGATGATTGGCGGAGTAATTCTACCGTGTGATTAAAAACTAATAATCGTGTGATTAACAAACAAATAATATAATAATGTAAACCAAATATCAATTCAACATTTAGTTAATTTTAACATTCGGAAATAAAAAAGAAACAAATAAATAAATAATACTCAATGCTAATTTTGACATTTTTATCACCAAAATGAAGACCAAATCGAGTTATTGCTTGTTTGGAGGAGGTATAAAATTTTGGAAAGTTATAGTATCACATTAGATAATTCGAGAGATATGGGAATATTTTCTGTTATTAGGTAAGTGCTTGTAGATCCCTATAAGGGGGCAAGGAACCTTTAAACTCATTTATTTATTTATTTTTAAGGGAGTCCGGGACACAAAAATCTTCAAATTTTCAATTTTTTTTTTATTGGATTAAAAATTTCTCTGCCGTTTTCTGCTTAAAATGATGTTTAAATCATGTTTCTATCTTAATTAGAACAGGAAATAGTAATTTTTTCGTTTTGGTTTGTTTTCAAAATCTGCCTTTCAAGCTACGGTTGTCAAGGAAATGAGTTCTTGTGAAATTGCGTTTTTCTTCATGATATGTTTTTTCACCATTTCTCATATTTAAATTCTTTTAACTCGAGAACCGTTAAAGATATAGGGTTGAAACTCGGAACATATCTTTTTCAATTATTTTACTTTATTTTTGAGCCAGCATATTTGAAAAAATATTTACTTTTGAAAATATGATTTTTTTTTTTTTTAGTTGCACCACTTTTTTTGTAATTTTTTCGTTAAATATTTTTAATATTTTAAAATATAATATTTTTTAAAATGCTGGCTCTAAATTAAAATATATACATTTCTGTTTATTTAAATGAAAAACAATTTAAAATTCTACAAATAATATTTCCAGTTATAACGATTTTAAGTTATACCACTTTTTTCATAAATTTTAAATATATTTTTTTTCTTTTTTTTCTTTTTTTTTAAAGCTATGATAAGTTTTATCATTTGATTTTGTTTACAAATGATATGGTTAACCATTACAAAAAAATTCAAAATTTTAACTCAATAAAAATTTTTTGAAAATGTGTCCCGGACCCCCTTTAAATACTGTTCAAGGGCGCACTATATGAATTTTGGCATATATTTATCACACAAGAAATTTTAAAAAAAAATTGAGAAAAATAAGAAATTTTCTTGAATATTTTAAACGTTATGAAGAACTTATCAAAATGCCCCACATGCGCATTCCATATCAATTAAAATCCCCACTATTTTTTATGCCAGTTTGGTCCTACAAATAAAACTGTGCATTGTTTCTTAAACTAAATATAAGTTAAAGACAGTTAAGTGCAGAAATATAATGAAAATTACATAAAATTAAGAAAATATTTGTTTTCTTACCTTTATACTCAAATATATATATAATTCAATGCGCAGTTTTATTTGTGCAGTAAATTCTGTCTAAGGCGGACTCTGTATAAGACGGAAATCTGTCTACCGCGGAAAATTTTTCAAGTCCCGGCGAACCCATAAAAAATTACATTAATTCATACTGCATAAGGCGGAATCTGTCTAACGCGGAAACGGAAAGCATTTTAAGGTCCCACCGAAACCAAAATTTTACATAAGGCGGAAAAAAGGATAATTTAAAAAGGAAAAGTATTTTGTTTATTAAATTTTAAAACTGATAAGTCAAATACTCAATGTCGAGCATGTTAGTAAATTCCGTAACACTTTGAAAAAGTTAATTCAAAAGGACAAAAACTGTTTAAATTTTAAGGAATTTATGCTTGTGCCATTTTTTCATATGCAAAATTATATTTAAAAGTTAATATTTCTAGTAGAATGAACATTTATCAAAATATATATTTTCGAAAGTGCAATATATTATACTTTAAGGATGTACTCAAATTCAAAGTTATAGCATTCTATCTCATTCTCGAAGTTTATTAGGGGGGGGGGGGGGGGAGGGCTGTTAGGTTTTGTGTGTGTGTGTGTGTGTAAACTTCTAATTCGCATGTTACAGCAGTACTAAGAAATTGAATAGCGTTTCTCATTTATCTATAAAGACAAAAGATCTTTCCGAATTTCAGTTTTCAACCGATTTTCAAATCAGGAAAATCAATAAAAAAATCCTCAAATTCGATGGATTTTTTTTTTTCGGGGAGGGGGGGGGGGAGGGTTGCATAAGCCAGAATATTGTCTACCACGGAAAATTTTCTCAGTCCCGATCGATTCCGCCTTAGACAGAGTTTACTGTATATGTAAACCAAACAGGCATAAACAATATAGAGGATTTTAATTGATATGGAATGCACATGGGGTATTTTGAAAAATTCTTCATACAACGCTTAAAATATTCAGGAAAATTCCCTATTTTTCTCCAAAGAAATTTTTTTTTATTTCTTGTGTGATAAATATATGCAATAATTCATGTAGTGTGTACCTTGAATGGTACACTGTAAAAAGAAATCTGTAAAGTTACTAAAATTTTTCTAGGAAACTGGGATTCCTAGAACTTTTTATGTAACGGCAACAAGAAAAATTCCTGTAACAGACGCTGTTACAGGAATTTTTGTTGTTGCCGTTGCATGCGAAGTTCTAGGAATCCTCCTAAAAAAATTTTAGTAACTTTACAGATTTTTTTTTTTTTTTTTTTTTTTTTCGGTGTAGTTAAAATGCAATAAAAAAAATGAGTTTGAAAGTCCCTTGTCCCCATATAAGCGCCATATTCAATTAAAATCTAAGCCTAGCGGTCCTTCCAAAGACGTGATATCAGGAGGTGACGATGGGCATTGGCGGATTAACTAAATAAATTTTGTTGGTAAAAGAACAGTTTTTGTTTTGTATTTTTTCTTAATCTCCTCTTTAACCAAAAGACAGCATTTTCTAAATTTAAATTATATTAGTAAAAAGAGACCGTGTAGAAAATCAAATTTTGTATTTTATTATGTACCCAGCTCCTTGTAAAATAAGTGATATATCTAAAAGCTATAATTGATTTGCATACTTTTTATAATTTAAAGTATATTTCTATTATCAATGGTTTCAGAAATTACCTCTATAATCACCATTTTGAAGCTAACAGGTATAGGGAATTATTTTTAAAAATGCATGCAATTTCTGGATATAACTGGTAAAAAAGAAAAAAAAAATCCGCAAACCAGTCATATCTTATAAAAGACCAGACTGAATGTTTACTTTAATTTTAGAAAACATAGTTCAGAAATTTTTATATTACAAAATATTCATTTCGTATAATTACTTTTTCTTCCAATTTTATTTTTAATTATTTTTGTTGTTTTCTTACTTAAAAAAATATTTACCATCACTGGGAGATTATCGTTTGTACGCTCTCATAAATATTTTATAATACACTTTCTGATAAAATATATAATTAAAAATTATGCAATTAGAAAAATGCTTTTCATTTCACCTACTTATTAATTAATTAATTAAAAAAGAATTTTAATTTAATCTGAATCATTTCCTTATCTCTAATAAATTTTTGATCATCAATTGAATTAGAATCCTATAAAGGAAATATCAATATAATCCTTACTTTAAGATTATTTCATAATCAGGAGAGAATTCCACTTTCAATGAATTTGAATTCAAATTTATTGGCAAATTTTAACGGAAAAACGTGTGAAAATATTGATTATTATTCGTCGTTTTAAAACTCTGGATTTCTTACATAAAAATTTCATATACACTCTTAACAGTTTTTTCCTCTCAATATAGTTCTTAAAATACCGGTCCAATGTAATGCAGAAATGAGCTTATTGGAAAATTTCAGTGAGGAAATTAAAGTTTATGAAAAGTTATTTTAACTCAATGAATCGGTTTGAACCAATTCTTAAAACTCAATTATTATGAGATTTTTCTTCAGGGGAAAAAAAAAAAAATCTAATGCATAAGATGGTAAAATATAACACATTATTCACAAAATTGCTTGCTTAATATTGTATTGTATTATTATAGTTTTAAGTTTTAGAATTTGGGGTATTTTTTCCTTCCCATAACTGAGCAAAAGATTTAAAAGAGAAACCCCTTATAACACATATTATTTGTTAAATAATTGTCACATGATGCGTACAAAAAAATAAATAAATAAAAATAAATAAATAAAAAATAAAATTGAGCGTTTTTAAACTTTTAATAATTAAAATATATATATGAGTAAAATGCATAATAAATAATAGTAAAAATTGTAAACGTTAACATTAAAAACTCAGGGATAATAATAACAATAAATCTTTTTACAAAAACACATTTTTTAATGAAATAACAGACTGCTTTTTAGATTTTAATTGAGTTATATTTTATACATATAATATATTTTGTAAATAAACTTTTCGTTTAATTAAAATATTTTCTTTTATTACATGCAAATTTTTAATTGAACGTTTCTCGTGTCAAGAAAAAGAACTCTGGTAAAATCTTCTTCAAAAGAGAAGCTTACTTTAGAACAATGGGGAATTTGATCCATGCATGGGTATATTTTTATTATCTTATCGCCTTACGTAAAAAGTATATTTCATATTTATTTTTAATAATTGTCCTTTATTTATTTGTTATCGACAAAAAAAGCTTCAAAGTTTTGCTGAAAAATAAAATGGGCATTTTTAAAAATCTTTTTCGTAAATATTTTAATTTATAAAATATATTAAAAATTAAGGAAATATAACCACTGAATTAAAATTATGTAAACCATTGGTTATATTTCAATACTGTAATATGCACTGTAAAAAAATTATGTAATGTTACTCCATAAAATTGGTGGCCACATGCTGCTTCCAATTTTATGGAGCAATTTAAATTATATGGTGTAATTTAAACTGATGTAACTGGTGTATTATTATTAGTGTAACATAACACCAGTTATATCGATTAAATTACTGAATAAAATGGAGGCAGCTAGGCTGCCATACCAATTTTATGGAGTAACGATACATAATTTTTTTACAGTGTGGTAACGTGAACTATTACAATAAAGATTTAAATAAATTCAGCATCCTTTTTATTGCGGCATCGTTTTTACGTCTTGGAAAAAGTAATTTCATTTTAAAAGTTATATTTTATATCAACACGAGCTTGTTAAAATATCTCAATTTGAAAAATGCAAATTGTGATGTTTCAAATTTGCTTAATTATTTTCTGTAACATTTTATTTATGCATTAATTTATGAAAAATCAGCTTACAGTAAAGTGAACAACTTTATATTATCGTTATAATTTTAATCTCTCAATACTATTTATTTTATGTGACAATATGAGTTTTAGGCTAAATACTTTACTTTTAACTACTGAAAAAAAAATAGTTGTATGTGATTTATGTTATTAAATAGAATACAAGCATTCTTAAACCTTTAAAACTATCAGAGCATTCAAATTGCTTTGATGTGCATGTGGTGCTCGATATATTTGCGCATGATCAATGAGAGAGTATAAGTAAAGTAAAGTATACTAACAAAATAATAAAGTAATAATTCCATGCATTGATAAAAATAAGAAATTATTGTGTCAATTTGAATTTCATTGCTATGATAATGGGTTTGCATGAATGTTGTTTTATAATATGATTAATAAAATGTCCATAAAATTAATTAAACATTAAAACAATAAAAGATTTGGTATTATTTTAATAATAATAATTTAAAAGGAAAATTGGGCTTTATTTAGCTAAAACAAAATAAATAAAATTTTACTTAAAATTACTTAAAATTAAATTTTTCAACTAAATTTGCTGCAGGTAATTAATTTCTTATAAAGTTTTCCACCCACAAGTCCTAGTATCACTTTTGTTTCCCGTCGTACAGCCCGTTTAAAACTTTGGTCAGTCAGATGTTAAACTTATAGCCATGGAACGCATTCGTATTATTAAAAATTCTCATCGGAAAATTAATGTATTTTATTTTATTATTATATATTTATTTATTTATGTAGATTTTTCTTAAAGGATGTATCTGACTTCTTTGTTTGAGAAAATATTTCTGAAACATACACATCATTTTACATTTTATGTGTTAAAATCTTAGTGAAGCGAACAAATTGTAAGATTTTAATAATTCGAAAACTTGAGTAATTTTAACACAATTATTTTAATTTGTAAATAAATCATATCAGTTGTAATTTTCTAACTGAATGAAAAGGTGTCCAGGCCAGGATTCGAACCATATGAGTTTGTAATTTTCCAACTAAATAAAAAGGTGCTCAAGACAGGATTCGAATCATATGAGTAGTAATTTTCCAACTGAATGAAAAGGTGTTCAAGACAAGATTCGAACCATATGAATAGTAATTTTCCAACTAAATGAAAAAGTATTCAATACAGGATTCGAACCATATGAGTAGTAATTTTCCAACTAAGTGAAAAGGTGTTCAAGACAGGATTCGAACCAAATGAGTAGTAATTTTCCAACTGAATGAAAAGGTGTTAAAGACAGGATTCGAACCATATGAGTTTGTAATTTTTCAACTGAATGAAAATATGTTTAAGACAGGATTCGAACCATATGAGTAGTAATTTTCCAACTGAATGAAAAGGTTTTCAAGACAGGATTCGAACCATGTGAGTTTGAAATTTTTCAACTGAATGAAAAGGTGTCCAGGCCAGGATTTGAACCATATGAGTTCTAATTTTCCAATTGAGAGAAAAGGCGTCCAGGGCAGGATTTGTGGACAAATACAAGCTATATGATTTATTTATCAATTAGAATATTTGTGTTAAAATTAATCAATTGTAATTACGTATCCAGTGTTTACTGGAGTTCCATTACCTGCGATTTATTCTATTGAGCTGATTCATATATCAGACCAGATGCTATGATCAATAAGGTTAGCTGGGTGAATTCATTCAACCAGGATAGCTCAGTTGGGAAAGCATTGGCAACTTAAGCCAAAAGGTCCCTGGTTCCAATCCTGACCTGGACACTTCTTCCCTCAGTTGAAAAATTACAGCTCATATTTCAAAAAACGTTTGTCAAACAAAGAAGTAAGAGAGATCATTTAAGAAGAACATACAGAAAAAAGAAGCTAAAATATTAGTTTTCTGGTGAGAAACTTAAAAAATACGAATGCATTCCATGACCATATAGGTTTGACATTAGAGAGTAATTTAAGATCTGATGGGCCAATAACATTAAGATATTAAATATATAGAAAATCTATATGTAAAAGAACGTCAAATTCACCTTAAAATGTTAATTAAAATACACGAATATATAAAATAATTCATAGTTTTATTACTGAAATAGGTTTAAAAACAATTAAAAGGTTTTAAGCATTAAAACCAATTTACAGATGTTAAATATAAAATAATTCGTCGGAGTCCCGAGCCCTTTTCTTCCAGTTTTGGTTTCGCCCTGCAATATTTAAACCAGTGTGCATTCTGGAGGTTTGCTGATTTTTTCTCACTTCACCCCTGAGTCTGGTCGAAAGCGCTGGGGATTTAGGCAATTTTTTTTAATATTTAACATCTGTAAATTGGTTTTAATGCTTAAAATCTTTTCATTGTTTTTTACACCTATTTTAGTAATAAAACTATGAATCATTTGATGTATTCATGTATTTTAATTAGCAATAGGATAAAAATAGATTGATTACAAGAATGACAGCAGAATGAGAGCAGATCATTGTATTGCTAAATATATATTGTAGACAATTATATTAAATATCTAGGCCGATAAAGGAATTGGAGGAGCCATTATAAAGCTTTTTCTCATAACCTGCCTGCAATTTTGGGATATAATTTGCAGAGAAATATGTAGACAAAAACATAACACCATGTTTTATAAAAGTCAACGTAGAGTAGTATTTTTAATGTGGAGAAAACATTTTAGAAATGTCAGATTACTTTAGTTTATTTTTATTTGTTTGTTTATTTAGTTATTTACGATTTTATTTATATAATTCGGTATTTAATCTTAATGTAATTTTTAACTTCCTATATTTATTCTTCTATTCTCTTAGTTTTTAAATTTGGAAATTGTTCCAACTTATATAAAATTTAGCTCTTTTAAGAATGTCATATAAATATTTTCTTTCACAGTCATTAAATATTTCATCTAATTAACTTAAGTGTAATTTATGCAACTAATAAGTTATATGATACTAACAATTCAGAAACTGGCCGAAATATCATGTACATGAAATCATTATCGAGAGTAATATACTGAATGTTGTTGAAAATTGCTAAGTGCAGAATTTAGCGCTATTGTACACTCTCTTTTATGTATTTCAGTTAGAGTAAACTATTATCTTATCCACAAGCATTTTCTGAATAAAGCTACTTATTATTCTTGCGCAAAAAGCTTCACTGAATAGATGCCTCTTCACTACATATCCACATGTTAGATTGAAGCAGATAAGCTGCGTAGAAGATTCGCTCACTATAGTATAACCCCAAGGCAATATTCAGCATGATATTGTTTTTAAAAAAATAAATTCTGATGGCCTCTAAAAAATACTCGTTCGACAAAAAAGTTCTTCTAAAGCTCTTTGTTTAGTTAAATCTTTTTTTGTTGTTGTTGTTACATTAAAAACTGTGATATTGTTGAAGAGTAACCTTACTTTTTAAAATCAGTATTAATATTTAAGTCTGTTAGTTTTGATGTAATTAATAACAAAATGTAATTTATTATTGTTATTATTATTATTATTATTATTATTATTATTATTATTATCATTTTATAATATGTTTTAAACAGTGCATAACTCTTATTGTAATTTTTGAGATGTGAATTATGAAAAACCCGTTTTGATGAAATAGATTATTTCACAAAAATATGTGCTAAAAATATATTGCAGTAGTCACTAATCCAATATGCTCGAAACAAAAAGGAAAAAAAAAAAAAAAAAAAAAAAAAAAGGTACTTCATCAAAAGTTCTTGTTTTTGTTTTCCATGTGTCTGAAATGCGAATAATAACAATAATAAAAATAATAACGCTCTACATAAAATTTAGTTGTTTACTTCTGAAAAACATTGATTTTTTATATTTCGGATTATGCGAATAAATTAATGAACGCTGCTTTTACGTATTTAGTAAAAGCACAATTTTATCAGCACTAGAATATCAACCTTAAACAAAACAATTTGGCTCAAGTTTCTACTATATTTTTACATTTTATTTATTAGTCAATTTATGTTCAAAACTGGGGTGAGATTTCTTATCTTTTTTTAATAATATAAATATCCATTAATTCTTTAAAATATTTTTCTTTAAAAAATAAAGAGCGTCCATAAGCATGATTTAGAATTTTTATATTATTTTATATTAGGCATTCTAAATCCTTGCAATAGATTTTGACATATAATTACAATTCTATATTATTATTAGTCTACATTATTATTTTATTTTAGCCAAATATAGTTGGCAAATTATTGTAGCCTATTTTTACGCGTACTATATCTCTGAAATAATTTAATCACATTTCATCCATACTGCACATTCAAAACGAAATTCTTAAATATCTGTATTTGTTTTATCTTCAACTTTATATGTATAGCTATACCTTAAAGTAAAGATCATTACCTTCTTGTCTTGTGCTAATCACCTTCTATTTAATATCTTTCGTAAATTCCCTGATATGGTCACTTTTCCCTTTCACATTCGTTGCTTTTGCTATGTTGGGCTCCAGTCTTCAGCTCAACAGTGTGTAAATATAGGGATCAGTGGAGCGCAGCTGCATTTCATTTCTAAGCTATAGCGAGATTTCAGCATGTTAATCCTCGAAAAATAGCCCTAGATCATTTCATACACTACACTTTCAAAACTTCTTAAATGTCGGTATCTGTTTTAGCTTCAATGTTATGTGTATAGTTTTCCTTAAAGTAAAAGATCGTTACATTTTTTAAACCATCTCGTCCTGTACTAATAATCTTCTATTTAATATCCTATATTATCTCAATTCCCTGATATGACCACTTTCCTCATTTACATTCATTGCTTTGCTATGTTGGGCTCGAGTCTTAGGCTCAACAGTGTGCAAATATAGGGATCAGTGGAGCGTAATCTGCATTTCATTTCTATGCTATTACCGGATTTCAGCATGTTAATCCTCGAAAAATAGCCCTAGATCATTATATGTTTAAGCTAATAATTCCTATCAAAGTAATAGAAGACGAGAATGCGGGGGGGGGGGGGGGTTATGTAAGAAATATAAAATATCGAACAATTGAAGTGGAAATAGTTTATTTGTAATTTTTATTTTTCAGCTTGGTAGCATATGTTTAAAATGCTAACAAGTGACACTAAAATTTCTTGCCCAACTCATTAACATTTAATTATTATGTACTGAAAATTATTTTTTTTTTATTTAAATTATTAAATATACAATGTTTAATGTTAAAAAATAATGTCTCATATCTTAAAGAATAGTTAGAATCTTTATGTTTAACTTCACCTTATGATTAGCTACCTCATAACACCTTCATTCCTAAAGTAAAACAGTTTTTGAGAAAATTGCGACATCACTGTCTTCAACTAAATACTGTTTAAGTATTGATTATTTTTTCAAAATTAATTATTCTTTTGGGAATAGATTTGATTCTAAATTTCCCAATATTTATGTATCTTTTATATTTATATATTATATATTATGCATTATTATCATTATATTATATTATATTACGTTTATATATTATCATATCTTCCAACTCTTAAACTTTTTTGTACCACAAAAATTTAATTGTAAATTTTACTTTCTTAAATCATAGTAATCTGCCGATTAAATAACGCAAAAATTTCCATCAATTTTCGGTAATACAAAATAGCGCAAGATTGTGGCAGCTATATGTATTATATTATTATTATTATTTTATTTATATATTATATTTAAAACTCCAAACTTCTTTCAATAAGTAGATATAGTCAATAAATTTTTGAATAAGCTTTTTCCGAAACATTCTATTACTATTATTATTATTATTATTATTATTATTATTATTATACTTTATTAATTGTAAGTTCCCTTATGACATTGAGTGAATTTGTGTTTGTTTATTCGATTTTGTTTAAAATACACTTAATACAGACGCTTTATTTTTTCAAAATAAACAATGTAATAAGAAAAAGATGTTTCTGGCAATCATACTGAACCAGAAATTTTTACTTGTAAGTGGTTTAAATAGCTATTAAGTAATTAAATAAAAAGAGAAAATTAAGTAGGCGTAAATTAATTGGCTAAAATTTACGTTCTGAACTTTTGATTAAAGTTACTAGAACCTAATCTTTAAACTAGAAACTTCTATTAATTGACCCCAATCAACCATTTCTGAAAACCTCTTGGCAATCTAATTCGTAACAATGTCTTACTCGTATAGTTCTCAACATTCTAATTCATGACACTATGCTGTAATTGGGAAGAAAGTTCATGGAAAGATACTTTGCTTAACAATGGTCATATAAATTAATTATAATGATCTGTGGGAGAAAAAAAATGGAATTGCTTTCAGAGGTTCCCAAACTGTGTATTGCAGGCGTGGAGCGATCGATCAGTTCTTCAAAGATAATACATACATATATATATATATATATATATATTTATTTATTTATTGCTGTAAAAATATAACGAATATA
The DNA here is from genome assembly GCA_963932465.1 of Maratus speciosus. Lineage (NCBI taxonomy): Eukaryota > Metazoa > Arthropoda > Arachnida > Araneae > Salticidae > Maratus > Maratus speciosus. The sequence continues at coordinate 169,465,902 of OZ010791.1, forward strand.
TACAAATATAATTACTTCTTTAAAGGGGGGAAAAACCAAATACAGTGAAATCTCGTAACAAACAATCTCTGTGTATTGCAGACGTGGAGCGATCGACCAGTTCTTCAAAGATAATACACATATATATATATATATATATATATATATATATATATATATATATATATATATATATATTACTGCTGTAAAAATATAACGAATATATACAATATAACTACATCTTTAAAGGGGAAAAAATAACCAAATACAGTGAAATCTCGTAACAAACAATCTCTGTGTATTGCAGACGTGGAACGATCGATTAGTTCTTCAAAGATAATACACACATATATATATATATAAAAAATTTCAGCTTTTAGCTTTTTTTCTCACAGAAAACGACTATTTTGCTTATATAAGTGAATTCTGTACTCTTGATAACGTAATTCAATATATAAGCTTTTCAATTATTTTTATCGGTATCCATATTTTTCTTTTTTTCTTCCATATTAAATCTCGTAGTATAGTACAAAGCACTATATTTTATACATAGCAGCTTGTATATTCTATGTTTTTGGTATCTATGTTAAGTGTGTTGGGAGAAACTGTATTATTGTCATTTCATTCATAATCACAATTTTTGATGGTGGTCGGTAATGTTTATTTAATGGTTATATATATATATATATATATATACTGCTGTAAATATAACGATTATATACAATATAACTACATCTTTAAAGGGGAAAAAATAGCCAAATACAATGAAATCTCGTAACAAACAATCATTGGGGAGCGCTGATTAAATTCGCTGTACTGAAAAATTTATTAAAGGGAATATTTTTATAATTAAACAGGATAATAGGATTTATTTTAACAATACAAATAATATTCGTTAAACTGAAAAATTCGTTACAGTGACATTCGTTATAAAGATATTCTATTGTATAAGTAAACATCTTTTTGAGGAAATAGTAACTTATTAAACTTCGTTCGAAGAGCAATTTCAGACAAAGATTAATTTCCAACAGATTATCTCGTTAGTGCAAAATAATGCCAAAATTACATTGTTTTTAAACCGAAATTTCTTATAGGATAGTTATAAGTAAAAATATTTTTTCACGGTTAGTAGGAGTAAATTATGTTTTTTTAGTATTCTGAATTTCATTATCATTATTATGATTATAATTATTTACATTAGGAATTACCTATTACTATTTTCGTATACTATTTTTCGCTTTACATGAAATTTCGCTTTTTTCATAGGAACAATAGATTAAACAAAAACATTTTCATACCAACATATTAGGTAGGTCGTGAAAAACTTCCATACCTTAAGGAGGGTCGCGTAAATAAAAAGCTTGGGAACGTCTTTTTCAGAGCGATGATGACTATTAAAATTATATATGCTTATTTTTTCACATGCATTTACAACATTTTTCTCATATGCATATGAATTCTTAACAGATAGCATAACTAGCATAGTCATAAATTTAAAAATTCATATTATTAGATTTTAAAGTCAGAAATATACAAACATAGCAATTCACCTGACTTAATAATAAATTTTGATAAATATACATAAATCTATGATTAAAAATTGTTGTGGTACTTATGTTTCAAGTAAAAAAAATATGCATTGTTTTCTTTACATTCGTTCTCAAAAATGATGCTGCGAAAATTGGTTATATGTGCTATATTATACATATTAAGAAAACAATGAAATATAAGCAAGGCTTTTTATTAAATTAATCAGTTTACATTTCCAGTTCGGATAGGAGGGTGACGTTTTGAAATAAAATGTTCATTTATAAACCCTTAACTAATTTTAGCGGTCTCACAGACCTCTGCTTTTTTTTTTCAATTTTCACAGTTTTCTTTGTAATTTTCAGTTTAACTGTAAGATACAAGTGAAATTTTGTTTTCTTGTACCCCTGGTACTATCCCAGATACTTCTGAGTAGGTTAATTTTAATTATAATACTCATGTACAAAAACAGTATCCGATGGTATGAGTCGTAATTTTCAGGCTGAGTGAAAAAAATATCCAGGTCAGGATTTGAACCAGGGACCCTTGGCTTTAGCTGCCAATGCCAGTTGAGCTATCCTGGACAAATCTAGCTGGCACACTTAACTCAATCAACTTTTCGATCAGGGCATCTGGACTGTTATCTGAAAAGCTCAGCAGAATAAATCGTAGGTAAAGACTCCAATATTCCATTACAACTTATATGATTTATTTACCAGTTAGACTAATTGCGTTAAAATTTTTCAAGATTAGCCTATGAGTTAAGGAGGTCCGGGACACAAAAATCTTAAAATTTTCTTAAATTTTTTTATTACATTAAAAATTTCTCTGTTTGTTTCTGCTTAAAATGAAATTTAAATCATATTTCTATCTTCATTGGAACAGGAAATATTCATTTTTAAGTTTCTATTTGTTTTCAAAATCTAGCTTTCACGCAATGGTTGTCATGAAAACGACTTTTTGCGAAAATGCGTTTTCTTCATGATGAGGTTTTCCACCATTTCTCGTATTTAAATGGTTGTAAGTTAAGAACCGTTAAAGATAAATTGTTCAAATTTGGAACACGTATTTTTCAATTGTTTTACTTTAATTTTGATTCAGAAAATTTAAAAAAAATATTTACTTTTAAAAATAAGATTTAAAAAATGTTACGTCATTTTTTTTCAAATTTTTATTTTTAATTTTTATTTAAATTAATATTTTTTAAAAGGCTGAATCTAAATTAAAACTTATATATTTCTGTTTATTTAGATGCAAAAAAATTGAAATTCTACAAATAATATTTCGACCTTTTATTCATATTTCGATCAAGCGGTCTTAGAGACCGCTTACAGTATCTATGCGATAATTTTAAGTTAAGGGCTAAATTTGCTGAAAAACAAAATGTATAAATATTTATCGTTCCAGCAAAAAACTTCTCTCCTTGCCCCTTTGTTTCTTATTTGTATCATACAGCACAATCAAATGATTTCATGTACTTTTAGCAACTTCTTTCTGTTTTATTTTTCCTGAAAAAGAATGTTTGGTATATTATAAATATTTTTTATAAATTCTAATTTGTTGTTAATTTTTCTTGAAATATATCGATATATACACATATTTCTGCATTATGAATTATTTCATTTTCAAAAGATTAATAAAATTATAATATTGCATTTGTTATTTTTTATATTTATGATATTTGCATGCGTATTATTTAACAAACGTGTATTGCTTGAAATTTAATCATATTATTGATGCATATATAATCCAAAATTAACTTTGTAATTAAATTAAATTAAAGTTTATTTCATTAAATTTTGGTTAGAATTAGCTTTTAAAAAACGTTACAAATCGAGATTCCCCGCCCCCTCACTCCCTCTTCTGAAAAGGTCATATGTTTAAAATTTTTGACTGTGAATTTGGCTTCCTATAAGCTGAATTGTTTAGCTAAAGGAAATTTTACATTTTATGAGAGAGGAGTCCTATAATATATCTTTAATCAAACATTCGTATTACATTTTTCATTTATTTAATCATTATTAGTGGCCCCCTGCCCTCCACAAATAATTAAATATTTAGAATGTTTATTTTTGAAAAGACAATCAGGTTTCAGCTGTAAACTTGCAAATAATATTTCTATTTAAAGTGTTATCTGCGAAATAAGAAAAAGCTTCCTTGGAGAAACAAAATGAAATCCTTAATTTACCTTTAAACTTGCTATTTTTACAATTAAACTTACTAAAATCTTTCTATATTTTCAAATGAGCACTACAATAACACAGCTTAAATCGTGGGGCTTAGATTAATGCCATGGATACTCACGGAGCTCGAGTCCAGGGCTACAAATTTAGAGAGCCTCATAATAACATAAAATTTTAAAACATGAAATAGAGTTTCATGATTTACGTAATTTTAAGTTATACTATAATAAAATGGGAATACTAGATATGAAAGTCAGTTTTTCTTTCTTCAAGTATGTCAAGTATAGGGCTTTAAAATGCATTTACTTTGGTTTCATTAATATACTACTATTTTAGTATTGTACTCTTATGCATAAATCTGATATTGGGTTATTTTTAACCCAAGCATTCCAGACTTTTTAAAATAATATCTTAAATATTTTTATAAACTGTACTCAAAGGTTTAGTTTAGACTAATTTTTGCTAACAGCTTAAAAATATCAATTGCACTTATTTAAGAACTACACGTCATTTTAGAGATAAATTTATAAGGATAATTTCACCTACTTTCTAACATAATATAAACATGAGTTTGCTACTTAACAAGTCTGGATTCAGGGCAGCCGAAAGTCATGGTGCGGCCTTAGGAATTAACATATAATAAATAAAAATGATTTAAAATTGAACAAAAGTTAAACCACGAGCATGAAACAGTTCTCATCTACACGCATACAAAAATATATACTTTACTCCGGCTTTTTAAGTTACAAACAATATATGAGTATATTTCTATTTATATGTAAAATTAATGATATTTCATAAAGTTCTGTCAAATTTTCCTTTTTAGATTTATTTTCCCTTTTTTTGTAAGAGCATTATTTTGACAAAAGTACAAGTAATTTATTACAATCCAATATAGACATCTTTAATCTGTAAATATAGTATTCAAATCAGTTATTATGAATTTAAGTTAGAATATACATAGAATATTTAGAATAGCATTTATGAATGTAAAGTTGAAAATTACTATGTAATTGTGGCTAAAAAGTAGTTTATTTATTCATTTAACCCTTAAATTATTGATTTTTTTAAAATTTAATTGAAAAAAAGATACCATGGTTATAATTTAATGTCCGAAATACTAGAAAAATATTAAAAAAATATATTTTAAATTAAAGGATAGAATTTAATTAATTATGGATTGTATCTAGAAACACATTTTCAATCATTTTCTCTATTCACACAAAGTTAAAAAAAAAAAAAAAATTATTTTTAAAATCATTTTTACGCATCTTTTTAATTCATAAAAATATTTAAATAATAATAATAATAATAATAATAACATACTTTCTATGCTTCACAGCTTTCTGTAAAAACATATGGCCATTGATACAGTTACCTACTCTAAAAATCGATTTTAACAATCTTATGATGCAATATGTGACCATTCTCTTATAATAGGGGGTGAAATAAAAATGATACAAAGCGATACGAAATGGCATTTAGGGAGGGGGAGGGGGGGGGGAGATCTCCATGTGACAAATACGCTAAAAATTAATGTGTAGCTTATCAGCTCTACAAAATCCATTGATTAAAGCCGGAATTTTTAAGGGCATAAGTAATAAATACGATTATGTTATACGTTATAAATGTAAGAGAATAGTTTTTCAAAAAGCTTTTAAAATAAAATAATTTTCATGTTATTTTGGTTGTTTTCCTTGTTGACAATATGATAAGGTATATGACTATACAACCGTAAATTTTAAAATTCAAAAATCATATATCTTAATAGGCTTGTCTGTTTAGAACGCAATAATTATGGTATGAATAGTTAAACATTTTGCAAAAATTATAACAAAATCTTGAAAATACAATAGAATCTTTTATCAGTTTCTATTTTCTTTACCATTTTATTATTTTCATATGCATAGAATAAATTTACATTTAAAAATGAAATTTGTCATTAAGTATACTATTCACCTATTTCTGTTATGAAAAAATCAAAAAGTTATTAGTATAACCTTAAAAGTTTGTTTTATTTTTAGCAAACAGATAGTATAGGAAGAGCAAATAATTTTCCAAAATGATAGAGATAAGACCCTTTTTTCAAAGACATTTCGTTTTGTTTATTTATTTTTGATTTGTTAAGTCGCAATGTTAAAATATTTCAAAAGAAATAATTTTTTTTTCCGGTGGTCAAGGGTACAATAAAAATAACTCCATAAGCATAGATGAAATCCAGAATAGAATTTGGAAAAAAAAAAAAAAAAAAAAAAAAAAAAAAAAACATGAGAATATTTCTATACTGCAGGGTGATTCATAAAGATCGAAACAATGGGCTATTTCCTTAAATATTACCCCTAGATACATATTTCCAATTGCAAAGTTTCATAAAAAAGGTGCAAAATTTAATGACATAAGTTACAACTCCAAGGGAGGTCTATTTGAGAAAATACTAAAACTAAATTTTTATACGGCCACCGTAGAGTAAAGTTTCCAATTAGGAAATTTTTCCTTATCCATTCCTGAATTACATTATCAATTCCTGTGTCTAGAGGCAATTTTTAAGTAAACAGCCTATTTTTTCTATCTCTATGAATCACCCTGTATATTAAAGCTCTATAAATATAAATTACCAGTATGAAAAAAATCATAAGTCTATCATAAAAGCTGCGTATTTTTACAGGAGCATAACATCTGTTGTTGTGTTTGACGGACCAACACAATTATTGTTGTTCCATCTTTGTTTATAATGATTAAGGCTCTGTCCACAAGGGGGACAAGGCTTATTAAAATATGAAACAAGTTGGAAATTGCTCGTCAAATGTGGCAAATGAGGTGCGTTCGTACTATAACTAGTTTTATAATTATTTTTTTGTACCCCATATTGTACTGAATGTATATTGTTTTGCACTTCATAAGTAGTCTGTAACATCATTAAAATGCACTTGCAATAATTTTTTTTTCCATCCCCCGTAATGTAACGAAAAACTTTTGACTGTCCCTGTAATTCAACTATATATCCGATTTTCATAAAATTTGAAATGGCTCGACAAAATTTTGCAACAATCATATATTTAAAATTACAGACCATTCGGTTGGGTAGTTTTTGCTCTGTTGTATGCGGACGGACGGACGGATAGACGGACTGAACGACGACTATAGGTGCTACGTATTTATATAATTACGAACGCACCTAAAAAGAAAGATTGTGAAGTAGAGGCCGCCACACCGCAATATGAAATGGACACGGAGCTGAATTTTAAATATCTATATATTTAAATTGCAAAGCTGAATATTTAAGACCGATTTCGGCTGATATGAGCATGTGCAATGAGCATTTTAGGATGCTTTTCTGTCGCTAAACGGAGTGGGAAACCAGTTTTAAAATACTTTCGTTTCAAAGGAAAATTGGTGGGAGTCAAGATAGCCGAGTGGTGTAAGGCGCCAGAAAAAAGAATTATGGTTTTGTAAAGGGAACTTAGCATAAGATGTTTCACCGATAGTATTAAGGCAGATCGCATACTGATCAGACAAACGAAAAAAAGCGTGAGACAGGAGACAAATTCTAGCGTTCAAATCGGTTTCTTCTTTGTTAACAGGGTGAAATGTTTCTGGACTCACGCTTTTTTGTCGCGTTTTCTGTTCAGTGTACGATCTGCATTACAGTGTTCTGATAACTCTGTCCAATAATGTAAATTATATTTTATTTCAGAAGGAAAAGTTATAGAATTTACTTTGTTCTTCATTATTATTATTAAGTAAAACTTACGATCCCTAATATGCTTTTTAAATAATGATTTTATATTTAAATTTTTAATTAAAAGCTTTGACATGTCATTAAAGATTACATAAACTAAAATGATCTACAATTTTTAATATATTTTTTTATTACAATTGATCAATAAGGCATATATGCTGAGAAGAGTAAGTGATTATTTTCCGTATTTAAGAAAGAAGAAAGTAAACATAAAAAATTGTAGTGCCATCTATTGGTATTGTAATGCATCTAAATGTTTATTTTTGAGAAAACTAATAAAATTTTTATTAGCAAAAATTTTAAGAAAAATTTTAAGAAAAATTTTTGGAGTTGTTCTTTTTTATCTGCAAACCAAATTATCTGGAAAAGGTTCTGTTGACTCTATCCATGTAAAAGAAGTTAATATACAGCCGGTTCCTAGCCCGATTATAAAAGGAGAGGTTTTTATTTCTTTTAGCTATTGCTAACAAATGTTCTGAAAATATTTCTAACATTCTAATGCTATTATGAATATTTTTTCTGTGCAACCTTTAAGTTTTTTACTGTCAAGTTTTGAAGGGTGCTATAGTATCTTCTAAATCAGAGTTTATTAAACTATGGTACTAATGCCTATATATACGCATACCAGATTTGGTACACGAACTTTCGATGCTGTTTAGGCGAATGAAATACAGCAAATTATTGTAAAATCAAAAACAGCATCATTTTGAATTTTTGTCCATATGAGAACCCTTATACCCTTATTAAGTTTTTTAGCATCAAGTTTTGAGGGGTGCTATAGTATCTTCTAAATCAGAGTTTATTAAACTATGATACACATATCAGATTTGGTACACGAACTTTCGATCATGGTTAGGCGAATGAAATACAGCAAATTACTGTAAAATAAAAAACAACATCGTTTTGAATTTTTGCCCATATGAGAACCCTTATACCCTTATTAAGTCTTTTACCGTCAAGTTTTGAGGGGTGCTATAGTATCTTCTAAATCAGAGTTTATTAAACTATGATACACATATCAGATTTGGTACACAAACTTTTGATACTGGTTAGGCGACTGAAATACAGCATATTATTGTAAAATAAAATACAGCATCGTTTTGAATTTTTGTCCATATGAGAATCCTTATACCCTTATTAAGTTTTTTACCATCAAGTTTTGAGGGGTGCTATAGTATCTTCTAAATCAGAGTTTATTAACTATGGTACCACATACCAGATTTGGTACACGAACTTTCGATACATGTTAGGCGAATGAAATACAGCAAATTATTGTAAAATAAAAAACAGCATCGTTTTGAATTTTTGCAGATATGAAAACACTATTAGGCGAGTGTTAAAGGATATGTCATATTGCTGCGCAAGTTGTAAAATTTCTGTTTAGAAGTCAAGCAGCATATAAAAGTTACTGCATGACTAATTAAAAGTACTAAATTTTTTCCTGTAAAAAATTCATTATGATATGGTACATGTTATTAATAAGAATTTCACTATTTTTATAGCCAATGGAAGGGGGTAATTTCAATACTGTTTAAGTTATATAATCAAGCTCTTAATGCTACTCAAAATGTTACCATTGACTTTGTTATCTGATGGGACGGTCATTATATTTAGTGGTAAAATCTAAAAGTATGGGAACTGTTATACTAACTAGTACCAGATGTCCTACATAAAACCGGCGAAGCTCAACTGAAGCATCTTTTTTTCTGACTTAACCCTATAAGCGACTGTCTGTCTATATTCGAGGCGTTCGGAACCAAAGTTTAACATTCCACTCTGAATTATAGGTGATTAAGCGATATGTTGCTCAAATTTTTAACCTAAGACTTTTACTACGGTCCTGTACAAATTATTGTCTATAAAACAAGAATTCACGTCAAGCTCGATTGAACGGAAAAATTTGCTTGATCCGCTTTGGTTTGGATCACGTATAAACTTTGCTTACGCAAAAAATGCTTTTGCAGAAGCACCCTGCGTGTACTTACTAAGTATGAAATCATGTAATTTTAGAAAAACTTACATCAAGGAGTTTCTCAAAATATTTTTTCCTGCTCAACTACGCGAAACTTCCTGACATATTTTCTGACTCATTTTTAAACAAAAAAGCATGACACTGCAAGCATGAATAATCGAATACTTTTTTCCAGATAAAGGAATTACATCTTGAGTTACAAAATTTAATTTAAAAATGTGTCAGAAAGGCTCAAACTACGGGGTGCAAAAAGGGGGGGGGGGTGCCCCGGGCGCCAAATGAAGATTTTGATTGTCGTTTCACACAAAAATGTATATATATATGAAATATAAAGAAACTTGCAAGCTGAAGTTAAACCTATGGCAGCGTTCTTTTCAAATTTGTGAAAGTGAAATTAGCTTTATATATATATAATATATATATACATATATATGCAACCAAAATTGAAAAAGTAAACAGTAACCCGGTTATAATTCAATCTCAGCTATTCTAAGCAAGAAAAAAAATCACTTGAAACTATTAATATGCAAGTGAGAAATCTTAAAAAGAACGCTCCCATAGGTTTAACATTACCGATCCAGTTTCTTCGTGTGACTAGTGTAGACTCTTAACGCTCAAACTAATTTTAATCCTATGGGAGCGTTGTTTACATACTTCTTGCTAACAGTTTAATTATTATTAAATGATTTTTGGTTATTATTAAATGATTAAATGACATGACACTATCAGGTATGAATAACCGCATACTTTTTTTCCCCGATAAATGATTTACATCTTGAATCACAAAATTTAATTAAAAAATGTATCAGAAAGTACAGTCGGTTTGCAATTCAGAACAACCTTAAGTAAATTCTCCCTGCGAGAGCTGGCTATCTCAAATGAAGGCCAAAATGAAAGAAGATATGTGTAACAAAAATTAGAATTCCAGAATATTGAAACGAAAGTTTTTGTTGTAATTTAGTTATTTATTTAATTTATTCTTAGTAATATATGTTTGAATGTTAACCCTCCAGTCGCGGGCGACTTTTTCATTTTCTTGAATAAAACTTCAGCATATTTTTAAGTGTTGCAAGTGGGTTGCTTTTTAAAAATTCAGATTGTTTGATTCCCACCATTTTTTTAAGTAGAAATAGTCACTTTATTTAATTATAGATTAAGTAATGAGAGAATAAGCCGAATTATACGCTTTTAAAAAAGTGGTGGGAATCAAGCAATCTGAATTTAAAAAAAAAAAAAGTAGCCCACTGGTAACACTGGAACGCCAAAATAGAGAATAGCCCCGCGGAATTGTATAGAATATGTGAAACGCGATATGAGCGTTACCCTCGGCTGGATGGTTAATAGTTGATTCTAAACTCTCATAGAAAAGTATATTAAAATTTAATTATTAAATATTAGAAATTATTTTCATCAGTTAAACTATTAAATATAAAAATATTAAATATGGTACGTGAATACTTTTGTGTAGCCCTGTATGTGAGGTATAGAATTTATAGATAACGAGTAACACGCAAAAAATTAATTAAATTTAAAAGCGCATGCCGAATTTTAAACCGTACACTCCAGCAATTATTACTCAAAGACATGCTGTAACCGATTTCTTTTGCGTGTCCCTATAAATGAATAAAAAATGTTATGAATGTCCTGTTCTAACGTGATAGTAGTGAAATTCAGTGATTTATATCAGTTTCAATACATTTGAAATAGCATCATGTCATTAAAATACTCTCCAAACCATTTTTCCACCATATACCATAATGTAATGGAATACATTTGAGTGCCCCTGTAAATGAGCTACACTCGTGTCCAAAATTAAGGTCACAAACATAAAAACTGTGAAAACTGATGAACTATTCACTGTGTTGCCATGAAATTTGGCATAGAGTTATATTACAATAGGAGGAAGAATATAGCAGCATAACTGTATGGAAAAGATTTTAATTGTGAATTAAGAAACAGGGTATATCAAAAAGTGCTAAATCATGAATCAGAGATAAAACATTTATCTCGAGAAAAGTCTGTCTAATATGGAGTGTGACCACCGTGCACTGCTATACAAGCCTCACAACGAGCTCTCATATTGTTTATGAGGGTGCCGATAAATGTTTGTGGCAACAAAGCCCATTCTCCCAAAGGCGCGGCTTTTAACTCAAGGCGGGTCTTGGGAGGGGGGTTACGCTGTGCAATGGCTCTTTCTAGACCATCCCAAACATGTTCAATAGGACTGAGGTCCGGAGACGTCGAGAGTCAATTCATACGGCGAATATCCTCTTTTTCAAGAAAATCATCAACAATGTGAGTTCTGTGTGGCTTCGCATTATCGTCCATAAACATGAAGTCCGGGCCTACAGCATCCCGGAACAACATCACACAGGCTTCAAGGACCTCATCCCTATAGCGATGTGCGTTGACAGTACCCACATCGAAGACGTGCAGTGGTGTATAACTGCCCAACATTTTGCCGCCCCAGACAAAAATTCTTTTCCACGAAATCTGTCGATTTCTTTTACGTAGGAGTGATGGTAGCGAGCTCCACGTTTTCTCCAGATGAAGATTCGACGAGAATCACTCTGCGTGCTGAATCTCGACTCATCACTGAAAAGAACACGCCGCATTCTTGTTCTGTCCAAGAATGATGTCTTCGGCTCCACAACAGCCGGACTCTCCTGTTGGACGCAGTGAAAGGGACACACACGCCTGGACGCCGGGCGTTAGGGATGAGGTTCTTGAAGACTATGCGATGTTGTTCCGGGGTGCTGTAGGCCCGGACTTCATGTTTATAGTCGATAATGCGAAGTTACACAGAGTTCACATTCATGATGATTTCCAGGAAGAAGAGAATATTCCCCGTATGAATTGGTCCTCGAGGTCGCCGGACCTCAATCCTATTAAACATGTTTGGGATGGTCTAGGAAGAGCCACTGCATAGCGCAACCCCCCTCCCAAGACCCGCCTGGAGTTAAAAGTCGAGCTGTTGGGAGAATGGGCTTTGTTGCCACAAACATTTATTGATACCATCATAAACAATATGACAGCTCGTTGTGAAGCTTGTATAGCAGTGCATGGTGGTCAGACTTCATATTAGACAGACTTTTCCCGAGATAAATGCTTTAACTCTGATTCATGATTTAACACTTTTTGATATACCATGTTTCTTAATTCACAATTAAAATCTTTTCAATATTGTTTTGTTGCTGTATTCTTTCTCCCATTGTAATATACTTCTGTGCCAAATTTCGTGGCAACACAGTGATGTTCATCAGTTTTCACAGATTTTATGTTTATGACCTTAATTTTGGACATGAGTGTAATTAACCCTACATACTTCATATACAATACCAAACATGCTTTGCACCCTAAAATACCTTTATCACTTGCATGAAAATCCGAGTATATTTATGGGAGTTAGAGCGGGGCCAGACGGACAGACGAACCGAATGCATAAACACTTTTCAACTTCGTAGGAAAGTGTTAAAAGCATTAAAATTAATGCAGAATTGGAAATAAATGGCAATAATAATTGTCAATATTGAATGATTATTATTATTATTTTTTTTAACCATTTGGAAAAATGGTTATTGTCCTCTTCAGGGTAGGAAATCAAAAGCATATCTGAAGCTTTTTATTGGTTTAATCTGCAATTTATTCGTTTTCTTATTGGTCTATACAGTAATATGTATTTCCCTTTACTTCCAACAGAGATGGACAACAGAGTGTTGCCACTATGACAAAAAAGTAATAAAAACTACAAAAAAAAATGAATAACTCAGAAACAAATTGAGATACAGCTTTCAAACGAATTGCATTTAAAAGTACATTTTTTTTCTCTATACGACGATATAAAAAGTAATACTCTGGGATGTTTAGAAGTTTAAGAAAAAAATTTCATTTAAAATTGGCCGTCAGATTTCTTGGAAATCTGACGATGGAAAAGCCTTTTCCCGAACAGCCAATGAAATGCTTGGATAATACTTAACCCTTAAATGCCTGGTGTTGCTTTTCGGCAACATATCCAATTTAGGCTCTAAAATACTATTAGAATAATATTGAAGGTATAATGCCTAATGTTGCCAATAAAATACATTCTGTAAATATTATTAAATCGATTTTCAACATGTAGATGGCAACACTTGTGCTGTTTAAGAATAAAGATAGATTTATTTTTTCAATTGTTGCTACTTGTTCTTTTTGTTTTGTTTGGAAGCTTACGAAATATCCTATTTTGACCTGCAGTGAGCAAGTAAAATTTATTTCTTATTATAGTTCCTAAAATTCTTGTGTGTTTAATATTATAGAATTTTATCAAGGGAAATTATTTTTTCAATTAAACACCAGTATTGCCGATTAGTAACAAACTGTTTTTTAGCCGTAAACTATACTTAAAACAAAATATGATTTTTAAAAGTATTTTTTCCATGATTTATTTAAAAAATGAAAGCCGAAAAAACATTATTGCAATGATTTTTGAAAAATTAATAAATTTAAGGGTTAAGTTTCAGGTGGATAATATGTACGAGTAACAGGTGATTTCTGTCGCTTGCAACTTTTACGTGTAATAACACTATTAATGTTTAATTCATGGCGTACGTAATGTATGATCAACTCCGTGCTATTTTTTATGTCTTAAATTTTAGTCTTTAAAAAAATCATTTTCCAAATGGTCGTTGTCATTTGTTAAATCGCATTTAAATTTTTTTTTTGTTTTGTTTTGTGCGACATATATAAAAGAACTCCCCAAAATTTTTACTTACATTATCAAACAAGACATTCGGATTTATTTTAATTAATTTCCTTAGCAAATATTCTGGTACAGATTAATGAATAAAAAGATTTTCTTTTATTTGTCTGATGTGCAACTAGTTAATGTAATTATACATATTTGATTTACTGGCATGTGGTGATGCGTTAATACGATTTATCTAATTCCATCATTCATAATCTCGATAATAGATTATGAATTACGAATCACAAATGATGAATGATGAGAAAGATGAGAAAAGAAAAGAAAGAAGTGCAAAAAGTTAGTTCTTCCAAAATATTATAGATATTGCGTGATTGAGGTTAAAATACCGAGCATAAATAATTTACATCACGGCGATTTGTTAGTGAATTGCGATTTTACTTAACAAAACATTAAAGTAAAGTAGTAAAATACGATTTAATATCAAAGCACTTACTTTAAATCTCCTCCAAAAATTTTAAACTGATTTAATGCTTATTAATAAAGTACTGACATGATCAATTACACAAATATCAGTATGTCAAAGTTCGTGCAATGGAACCCAAGAAATCAACTAGATCGTTATATGAGTTTGCCACTCGGCAATGTTGTTTAAAAAAAAATAAAAAAGACTTGAGTAAAAGCAATATTAATTGCTACTTGTCTTACCTTTTATATAATAATAAAAACTAATTCAACTCTTTGTAAAAAACAAGATGCAAATACACCTTTTTTTTCCTATTGTTATTGAGAGATACTGATTTAGCTGCATGTCAAATTGAAAAAAAGAGAAAGAGAGAGAAAGAAAAGAAAAGAAATGTCTGTGTGAGCATATAGTCCATGTATTAACAACAATTTAAATGAAAACAGCGATACAGTTCAATAATATTTTAAATAAATGAGTTTGTGGGAAATTCGTACTTCGTAGAATTTTTATTTCTTTTTTTATTACTTTTAAATTCAAAATGTCTGTTTATTGCTCTCTGAAGCTTAATTGAAAAATAATTTTATGTTTTTTTATTTATATTCATAGTTTTTAAATATATTCCATACGCATTAATTCACAATTATATTAATTCAAAATTATTAATTCAAGTGCGTTTCGCTCAAAACAATAAAATCATTGAAATCATTACATATTTCTACCGTTACACAACTTTTCATCTATGCAGATTTAAATATCATTTCCCTATTAATATAAAACTAATTAATTTTGGGAAAATTTACTATACATTCATAGCTACTTTATTTGGAGACTCGCGATAAAATAAATTTATTATTGTTTAAGGTTACACAGTACCCTTTTTCAAAAAAAAAAAAAAAAAAGTTACATTAAAAATAATTATGACTTTGTTTGAGATTATAAAATAAAACTAATTCTGGTAAAAAAAAAAAAAAAAAAAAAAAAAAAAAAAATCATTTTAACAATCACCGTTTTTTTTAAATTAAAATTTTTTTGAAAAATTTGAAGTTTTTTAGAATTTTTACAACATTTTTAATTTTTAATATTTTTTAGTTATTTTAAGTGACTTATATTCAATGGATTATTGGGAATAAAAGCTAGTATGGAATTAAAGATGTAACTTTTATTTAAAGTTTTATTTATTTTTCTAGCGCGAAACCTGATTAAAACACGAAAATTTTGGAAATATTAACTTTGCCATTAAAAAAAGAAAAAAAAAGAAATTTAAGAAATTACAACGACCATTTGAAAAATGATTTTTTCAAAGACTAAAATTTAAGACATAAAAAATCGCACGGAGTTGATCATACATTACGTACGCCATGAATTAAACATTAATAGTGTTATTACACGTAAAAATTGCAAGCGACAAAAATCGCCTGCGATTCGTCAGATTTCCTGAGACTTACGTATTATCCACCTGAAACTTACGTATTATCCACCTAAAACTTACGTATTATCCAAGCATTTCATTGGCTGTTCGGGAGAAGGCTTTTCCATCGTCATATTTCCAAGAAATCTGACGGCCAATTTTAAATGAAATTTCATTCTTAAACTTCTAAACATCCCACAATATTACTTTTTACACCGTCGTATAGAGAAAAAAATGTACTTTTAAATGCAATTTGTTTGAAAGCTGTATCTCAATTTTTTCTGAGTTATTACTGTTTTTTTTTTTGCAGTTTTTATTAATTTTTTGTCATAGTGGTAACAGAAGTATCCATCTCGGTTGAAAGTAAAGGTTAGTATATAGACCAATCAGAAAACGAATAAAATGCGGATTAAACCAATAAAACACTTCAGATATGCTTTTGATTTCCTACCCTGACGAGGACAATAACCATTTTTCCAAATGGTTAAAAAAAAACAACTATAACCCTCAGACCTAAATCCATACTATTTATTGTAGTACATATACATGTAAGTGTCTGCAAAAAATTTCAAGACTCTATCTGCAGCAGAAAAAAGCCTTAGGGATTAACAAACACTAACATCAACAAAAATAAAAGTCTGAGAAAATGTATTTAAAGTTTGTAAAGGAACACTCAGAACATTCTGAGAACACTCAGAAAAGTTCAGATATCTTTAAAACTATTTGGATTTTAAATCTACAATTTGGAGTCATGATTCACAACCGTATGTACCACTGAAAAATTCAATAAAAAATGTTCAATATTTTTGTCATTTTTAAGGTACTGTGTAGTCTAAAGCTCAAATTATAAGAACATTTAAACATGCAAAATCAAAATTATGATTCTTTATTCTAAAAAGTTGCTAATTTATACACTATATGGCCATTAATCACCGGCCACTTTCAATTTTAGACACTTTTACGAATATTTAGAAGTATACTTGTCAGATTCTTTTGGAATTTCAGGATTATAAAGAATATGTTTGTCGTAATGTTTATCAACGTCGATTTGATAAGGAGTGCAATTAGGGGGCCAACAAAAAATCAAAGAAAAATAATAATATTTGGGATCACCCTGTACATAAAAATACACGAAATAATCTATCGCTGCAGAATGCTAATTTGTGGATACTGTGCAACAATTTTACTGATTTTTGTAATAATATCACGTTATATTCTTGGAGATATAGTGATTTTTTTAAATGTTCAAAAAATTGATGCATGTTTTTAACTTATATCACGCAGGGTTTTCAACCAAAGTTAACGTCAGTTTCAGAAAAATTGGCGAAATGTAGTAGAATCAATATAGTGTAATTGGAATATAAATATATTAAATATTTTATGAAATATGAGTAGTTATTTGAGATATTTTTTTATCTGCGCATGCGCGAACGATAACAAGGATCTTTTTACATAATTTAATAGTCAACTCTATGAAAGCAACTAATTAAAAACATCCAGTCAAATATCGTAAAAATTCAGAAAGATATCGGCGATATAGTGAGCTGATTTTTAGTTGCTTGCTAAAACTAGCTGATTGATTAAGGTGTGATCCACAAATTGTCAATCTTAAGTTTAAATTTTTGAAAGTGTCCGGCCATTAATGGCCATGTAGACTATATATATAGAAGGATACATATATATATATATATATATATATATATATGTATATATATATAGAGAGAGAGACTATATATATATATATAGTGTATATATAGAAGATGTTGCCGAATTCGAAAGACAAATTCAGAGGGGTGATAGTAGGTATCAAGAGGATGGAAATTTGTCATGGAGTGTGGGGTCTCAAACCACTTATGTCACAAATACAGGGTGTTTCATGCTGAACTTGGGTTGGCGGTAATAATGTTGATAAAAAAAATAGACACATTGCAATGAAAATGCAGCAATATGTACATTCTTTTGTCTGTAATGTCATAACATCCCAAAAAGTTCTGAAAAAACAGGGTGCTCAAGCAATCGATCATACTGTATGAACTGGTAATCGCAATCCAAAATGAGAACCATCAAGTGCATACTGCTGGCGCGTATAATTTAAACTTCTACCCTTTTTTTTATATTATCACATTTACATGAAAAGTGATAATGTATATTAAAAGTTTTATTATGCTATACTCCAGTTTTCCGAAAGTTATTACCTTCAACCTAAATTGAATTAGGGTAGAACACTCTGTATTTTTGATTAAATACGTGGTTTACGACCCCATGTTCTATGTTAATTTTTCATCTTCTTGATGCTTCCTTTCACCCTTCTGAATTTATGGATCGAATTTTTCAACACCCTGTAGATAGATTTTAAAACATAAAAACCAACCTATAAATCTATTTTTTTCCCCTTAGCATCTTTTTAGAAATAAAAAAAAAATCCTAATTTTCATTTTGTATGTTTAAATGTTCTTATATAATCTCAAAGCGAACAGGACGTTCCGAAGTTATAGTTAATCTATTTTATTAGCCCCCGATATGCTATTTCTTTCGGCCAGAAATTAAAGTGTCGTCTCAAAAATAACTTTCCGTTATAAATATAAAAAATAACGTTCCTCAAAATAACGTTGCGTTACATAAGCTAGTCGTAAAACAAAGCAGATGTGTATCATTGTACGGGATAATTTGTACTGCAATTTTTTAAGCTTCTAAGCATTGTACATTTTCAATTTTTATACTGTCGTATACGGAAGAAAAGTACCTTTAAATGCAATTTGTTTGAAAACTGCATCTCAATTTACTTTTGAGATATTAATTTTTTTTTGTAGTTTTTAACAAATTTTTCTTAATGTTGGCACTTGAAGTATTCCATCTCTGTGGAAAGTAAAGGAAAAATAGTTGGAAAGTAGTACACTATTATAACTCTCTGTTGCCATTTGCCCCTAATAAGTGAAAAAAAAAAAGTAATTAAAATATGTACTATTTTGAAAAGATATAAATGATGGATTTCTGGTAAAACATGGAGCTGTTACAAACTACATTTAATTTTAAGTATCTATATTAATGTTTACAAACAAATGAAGGCATACCAATCATTAGGTAGCTGATTTTGTTTTGCTCGAGATTCTTGAATGACAACTTCGCTTTTTGCTGGAATTGTGTATTATTCCGCGGTAGTGACGTCATATGCATATACTTTTCTTTAGACGTGGTTCAAGATTGGATTGTAAAAGTGGAATTCTTCCGTGGATGCGAATGACATCATTTTATATAAAAAAAAAAGTGTGTGTTTTAAGTCTTAAAACTGAAATATGTTTTGCACTATCTATATTTATATACATACATTTCTTTTTCATCGGGGGCGACACTTATCTCTGAAAAAGCAGAATTTCTGTTTTCTAGTAATTATTTTGCTTACTTATTCAAATTATAATCTGTAAAACAAATAAAAGTTTTCTGTTTGAGTCTGTGTTTATCAAGAGCTCGTTAATTTAAAATACCTGTCACCTAAAAAATTTGCCAATTTTTGGCATTGCTTGGCTAAAATAATTTGTTTGAAGACATCATTCCATATTCATGATACGTTCCTATTCAAATTAATTTAGAAGGGAAAAAATATAGAAAGAGAATGAATGAGTTAATTCAAAATTTATCTTCCATTCGTCTTTTTCGTATCTCTATTATTTTGAAATGTTGATATGTTTCATAAAATGTATTTCTATAACAAAAATAATAATACAGTAATACCTCGCAGCTAACGAATGTAGTTCGTTCCACGTGGAATGAACTACATTCAACCAGTGTGTGTGCACACACACTGGTTGGTCTAAATCAGAAGTATACTCACCACACCTCACACCTCTCAGTCAACCAGTCTCAAAAGATTATGCAACGAAGAATCTGTAAACAGATACTATTTTTCAGTTTCGTCGTTGCTAACACATTGTTGCATAAAATTGGATAGAAATCAGAAAATCAAAAAATAAAATTGATTGAAATTGAAAAGAAGTAAATTGAAATACATCAAATTATCCATTTTCAGTCTAAATAAAGTATTAAAAATGTTTCAAAAGAACTTTCAAAGGAGATATGATTTTCCCAGCGTACTCTCCACTGTTAATCAGTACTTTCTCCAATCATAGGGCACATGAGCATAAATTCTCAATTAAGCAATCTCAAAAGCTTTTCTAACATTGAATAATCAACATGACGACTAGTGCTAAAATTCCTTCTAAATTTCATCGTAGTTACTACATTTTTTGCAGAAAATTGGAAATAAATACACAAACAAACTTTATTTTCAATCACATCAATGAAAAACTGATAAAAAGGTATTATTAGGCACCAACCACTTCTGACTATTTTGCCATTAGTAAGAATGTTTTCAGCAAAATTTTTAAATTTTCGTTTTTCTGAAAGAAAATTGCAAAACACACGGTGTTCTAACATTAACCGAGCGTGAACATTCACAAAATTCTCCCAGTTAACGAATCTGAAAAGCTAAGCAATGAAGAATCCCTCAGAGGATTTCTACAAAAAATCCTTTTAACTTTCATCGCAGGCAATAGTTTTTTTGCATAAATTTAAAAATAAATTTATAAAATCCATATTCAGTCACAGGATTTGTAATTAGAGGCTCACAAGAATAACAGGAGAGACGGTATTATTGAATCAACGGCCACTTCTTGAAATGGAGAGATTGGTCTTCCAGATACATATCTGAAAGAAAAATAAACTAAATTCTTAAAGCAGCCATCATGCTCTAACTGCGTAGTATTGAAACTGCAAACTTTAATGTTCTGTTTTATACTTGTGGTGAACATACTAACCGGAGAGCTGGGTGCTCAATTCACAAAAAGAAAACTCTACAAATTGATTGCCCTCTTAATTGAATATAGCTTGAGTTTGAGTGAAATTAATTTAATAATGCTCTGCAAATGGAAAGTTTTCACTTTCAGAGAACCAAATCCATTATAAAGTAAGTAAAATTTTGCAGTAAACAAAATGCTTCATAATGATAAAAGGCATTGGAACTACATACTTTTTGCAGGACATCTTCTGAAAACTTCCATATATACAATATCGTCTTAAATATTTATCCGAAAAATCAATCTGATACACTGCGCCTTATAAAATTTGAACTTAGCGTCTAAAAATGCGATGTATGCGGAACGAGTAATTACATTAAAAACTCGACAGCTTTTCGTAGCTGAATGACAATGCTCTAGCTAACAACACCATCAAAAGAAATCTAGCTAACAGGGTAATCATACTGCAGATTAATAACATCATAGACCAATAATATAGACTAACATAGTAATGAAAATAATAGTGTCACAATAAAGGCGTCACGACTGCTTGGAATACGTAGACCGCCAGAGGAAACTTCTGTTTTAGATAATAACGTCTTAAAATTTTATCCAAAAACCAAAATATGCTGTGCCTCATGCAATTTGATCTCAATAGTTAACAAGAACCTCAAAGAGAATTAAATCTTGTTCTTGTTAACAGTAATTCATGTTATCAGTAACTAAAATTTTGTATTCTGTCTGACAGGGATTTCAAGAACAATTTATGTTAAAAGAAATTCAAGTTAACTATCTTCACATTAACGAGATTCGACTGCAATATTAATATTGTAGACAAATAATAATGTAGATTGATGATATAGACTAATAATATTATACGCACAATTTTAATAATAGTAGAGCAATAAAAGCGTTGCAATTACATGCTGCTTCTAGCAAATAGACAATTGAAACTTTCATTTTAGGTAATAACGTCTTAAAATTTTATTTGAAAAACCAACATAATATGCAGAGCCCCGTAGAATTTGATCTCAGTATCTTAAAAGCGCGATGTATGCGAAACGAGTAATATCATTACACTTCAAAGCTCAACATACTTTCATAGATGAATAACGGCTCTGCAGTAAAAACCCCCATCAAAAGAAAACCATCCAGCAGACTATGAAATTCCCGTTCCGTTCGCTCCTGTGAATCCAAATTCTTCCGTGAAATTTCTCCCCGTGCTGAGGAAGGAGAAAGAAGGGAAAAATAATCGTCGAACCCTTTCGAAAAGATTCCGAATCTGCGATCTTTTCCTCTACTCACAAATGATACTTCACCAATTGTTGGGCCGCTACAATGACCCAAAGCATGTGTTGTTTAAATGACTGTGCATGCACGGGCATGTTCCAAGTGGATAAAGAAGAGCAACGAAGAGCGGCTCAACTGTTACAACATCTTTTCGAGGATACAAGAGAGCGAAATCGAGAGAGACCTGGCAAAAGAGTGCTCAAAGCCTGGGTGCTGCGTAATTCCTTCGAGTATATTAGAGGGCCTCTCAGCTATCCTGTGGAGGGTCACTCAGTGCAGTCTGAGCATCTTCTGATGCCTCTTCAACACCCCGAGATAGCTTTTCTCCCGCGCACGAGTGCAATTGGGACGGTTTTTTAAAACTTTCAACCATTTTATACCTCATCAACTATTTTTTACCCACACCCCCTTTTCTTTATTATTATTATCATACAGAGTCTCTTAACTTTTTCCACACTTTTCACCTTTTTAAGTGTTGGAGAAGTGGGAGTTTTTTCTCTGTTGTGCGCTTTCCAAAAAAACACCCTGATTTTTTCACGTTAGTTTTTGATGAGTAGTAAAATAACTTTTTAGTTAACGCGATCATGTAATTGTGTTCAAGCAAGTTTTTTTTTTCCTCCCATGTAAATTTTCATCTTTTTTCTCCCTCCCACTGGAGTTACTTTCTTATCTTCATAATCCACTTTTACTGACTTCCATTGTCAGATACCCCAAACAACACTTGATTATGAGCGAAAAATTCTAATTTGAGACAACGTCTTTAATTTCTGAACACTTTCTTTGGGTAAAAAATGTATATGAGGGCACGCTTGTTACTTTTTTTTAACAGTTAGAATATTATATTTAATGCTTCAGTGGACTGTGAAACTTCCTTCTTTTTACATTTTATTTTTTTTCTTCACTTTAAAGTTAAGTCGTGTGTATTCCGTTTTTTCTTTTAAAATTTTACATCCTGTAGTTTTTTGTGAAGCATTGTTCGCACAGTAATTAAAGTAAAAGTTAATTACTATTTGAAGTCCCAGCTTTGAATTTAAAGAACAATTAATTTTAAACACATATATGTCTGACAAATGTAAATTCAAACTGCTTAGTGACTTACTTCTCCATATTAAATAACTATACTCATTGTTTCATTTGCTTTTTTTTCTTTGTATTTATTTATTTATTTATTTTTTGTACAAACCTCAAACTCCACACATTTTGACTATTTAATTCTATCATGAATACATTACAAGCAGATATTATTGATATACAACTTTAACAGAGAAAACAATTTATGCCCTATTTGCGTTGAAATACTCCTCAAAATATAAAACGATGCAAAAGACCAACATACCAAATAAAGGCAGTCTTATATACTTAAAATAAAAGAAAACAAAAAAAAGGTGGTCCTTTAATTATGTTAACTAATATGTATTTTAGTAACATGTTTATATGTATCTTTATGTAATTTATCGTTTTTATTTATTTTTGCCTTAGAAACTTTTGTCTTTTCTTTTAGATTACTATTTTTTTTTAAATAGTTAATATTTTAAATAAGATTAAATAAAATTGAATATTTTTGCGTCGCAGTGCAATATTGCTCCAGAATTCCTATAGTTATCACAATTAATTAATTGTTTACAATTATTTATATTTTGCTGTTATTTAGTATTTCGGATTGTTATTTTAAGATGGATTATATTTAGTATTGTTTGAGAGAACCTTTGATTATTTTTTATCCTTCGGGGGTTTAAGTGGGGGGAGGGGGCTTTATGTGGTTTTAAATAGCCTGAAATGAAAAGGATTAATTTCCCCGCCTTTATTTAATTTATGTAACATAATACTTGTTGTCGATGCTTCTAGCAATTGTGTTCTTTTTCTTTTTCGGACTGAAAAATACAGGTAAGTTTTAATGCCTAGCTGTTTTAAGACTATAAAAAGTGAAACTAAAACTCTTAATTAATGAGGTGAGATGGATTTCTACTCCAGTGGATACAATTACAGCGAAAATATCACAACATTTGTGTATTTTTCTCTTTTCCTCTGAATCATATTACAAAGATTTTTGTCATATCAAATAATTCATTTCTCACCAGAAATGTTTATGATTTTATGATACGGTTCTTACTACAAGTTACGGATTAGCCCCTTTCCAGCACGGAGTAATTCTGTTTGTAAAATGATGAACTGACACCAGAGAAACGAATTTACTAGAAAATAAAAAACTTGCTTGTTTCCCTGTACTGTATATAAAAGGAAACTTTTAGTGGCAGTTTTAAAATTAGGTGTCCTTTTTTGTGGACACCGCCTGAATGAAAACAGTGTTGCAAATTTGGGTGATTTTTTCTAAGATTTAGAGCGGAAATTTGTAGGGGGCGTTAGGGATTTTAATTAAGGGGGATGGGAAAATAAGATACCATTTCCATGGCTGCCAACTTTTACGCTTTCCTCTTACCACTAAAATAATATAGTAAATGTTGTCTTATTTAATCTTCGAAATCTTATGATTAAACAAAACGAAAATCTCTCTTAAATTTTAGTGGTAACAAGAAAGCGTAAAAATTGGCAGCTATGCATTTCTTTGGTGCCAAAATTAAAACGTATTAAAAATACATTTTGTTTTTTTAAGAGAGAGAGGGATATTTTTGTCTAAGAAAAATTTAAATTGGAGTATGATGACAGCTTTAAGCGTATCACTACACATGCACATTAGCAATTTTTTAATTGTAATTAGATAATGTGCATGTGTTGTCATTATAGGCAGAATGTCTGTCTGTAATGAGCTAACTGGACCTATTGAACGTATGCACGGTTCCAAGACGAAAAATGCGCAGTATAGGTAAAAAGTGAGATAGTTTACGGTCGTGAACATTACTTATTACCTCTAATTAATAAGAATTATGATTATAAAAACTATTATTGGTCCATCTGTCGACTAAAAGCCTTCACTTAAGACCAAAGTGTAATAAATTGGAAACATGATTTTTTGTCACTGTCGAAAGAATCTACCTTACATATCAAACCTATGGTCTATGATTGGTTGGAAAATGCAATTTTGCTTACATATCTAATTAAATATTTTAATTTATTTAAATTAGATTAATTTTTCTCATAAAGAAATGCAAATCTTATTTTTACATTTGTTACTTTTTAAAACGAAATTGCCTTTCTAGCAGAAGGAAGTTGCTTTGGAAAATGTAACTATATAGGTACGGCAACGTTACCTATGTTATATCCATAATGTAGATGGCACTACATTAGGGATATAATATAGGGTGTGATTTTTTAGGGGTTTATCTAAATCTAGACGGATTTAAGTTGGAGTCTAGGGGGAAATACTTGGTAGAGGTTAGGAACACTGAATATGAAATTCAAATAGTAATTGAGGCATTTAAGCTAATGTATTACTTATAAATAAGTATTTAAATTTTAACTTTTTCAATGACAATGACAATTAAAAAGTAAAGCAATTTAATCAATTACCGAAAAAAACTTGAACACTTTCTTCTTATTTTCTTACTTATAATAATTAATAATTAGTTAGTTGATTAAGTCTTACATAAAATCAGATGCAAACACATCACTGAAGCACATCAATTCTGCTTTCTATTTTTCAATTAGTGCTTAATTAATGTTAATATTTCAGAAATGTACCCACTGTTAAATACTTTCACTTAAAAATAACAATATTGAAAAAACTCGAATTTAAAACTTTTATGAACAATTAAAAACTCTTTCCCACAGCATTACGATCCATATATCACGAATTAAATAGAAAGTAATGTGAAAAAGTAATCCAACTCTTTAATGGCCCCACTTCCTTAAACACAACAAGTCATTGACCTGTTCTGGTCCTTCAAAATATATATAAAAAAAGGTTTATGATTAGAGTTATATGTGAACATCCTCAACTATTTCGATAGTGTTTATATCTTCAAAAATTTCACAAGGTAAAATATAGACCCCGTTTACAAACTCGTGTTACATCTTATAGGTAGGAGGTCAGTGACTTGCAGCTTTAAATATCTATATTACAGAACATATTAAAACGGGGTTGTACTTTAGTTAGAAACATTTGGATATTTAACTTCCTTAACAAGTGTAAAACTTTAATAAATAAAATACTGTACTTCAAATATTGTTAAAGTTCATTAACCATTTGACTTTTGTAATAAAAGAAAAAAAAAAGGTTTAAGATATTCCTGATATTCGTTTGGTTAGAAAGTTATTTGTCATCTTCAAAGAATACTAAGTAAGATGTAACATGATTCCTATTGACGATATTTCGGAATTTCTCCCTTCTTGTGTGTTCTTTACAGGTAGGTTGATCAAACAGTTTCTCCCCCTTGTTGATTTGGTATTAATTTTCATGTTCGGAGGAAAGTTATGGGGACCAAAACTACCCTATATACATTTGAAAAAGCTTTTAGCATAGGGAATTTGTTTGAGTTACAAGTGCAAAATCTGCCAATTTCACTCTTGTCTGAGAATGATTTCGCATAAAGGGGTGATTTGGTATTATATAGTGCGGTCACTGACATTTGAAGGAACATTCGCTTTATAATAGGAAAAGGTTGAATTAACCCCTTAAGGAGCTGTAGGATATATTACATCCCACCTACGATTAATGAAGATTTGCACCAGAAAAAATTTATTAAATTTTACTTTTCCAACTCTGGTGGAAAAAAGTCGTAATATTGCTTTTCCTTATTTTGAAATGAAATTTTTGGAAGATTCCGGTGGGAATTCGACATTACAGAACAGCGACGTAATTACTTCCCCCTGAAAGGGTTAACCCTTTAGTGCGCAGCTTTGCACATATGCAAACAACAATGTTTTGAATTTAATAGATTTTTTTTTAATTCGTATATACCTAATTCACACCAGAAAATTAAAATAGCATTATCTGCTGTAAATAATAACAGACATTCCGTATTTAAATAAAGCAAAATTAACCATTGAAACTTCCTGGCATAAAGTCAGATTCATACTTATTAAAATATTTACTAATTTGCAATATTTTAGCGTAAAAAAAGCCACACGACAGTAGTTTTTACTTCTATTGCAGATGTGCAACAGAAGAAAGGATTGACGCATTATATGAAAAATGTATCTCCGATTTTTTTCATTATTATTCCTGTGTAATAAACCTTTCAGCGAATCATATATATTTTTTTCGAAACAAAATAAAGAATCGCGCATTTAAGAGTTAAGTCTGTATGTAGGCGTTTGATGCATTATTATATTTAAAATACCTCTTTAGGAAATAAATTTTTTTTTACTTCTTTTCCTGTGTATTCTTTTTAAAAGATGCCTCTTTTTTCCTTAGTTGTCAGAATATTTCTAAAGTCTCGGCTTAATTCAATATTTTATGTGTTAAGAGCGGACGAACTTGGATTAATATTTTAACGCTTCATATAAAATTAAGCATAGATTTTAGGAATATTTTTACAGTGTATAATAAAAAGAGACATCCTTTAAGAAGAGTACACAGAAAAAAGAAGTTAAAAATATTATTAAAGCACATAAATTAAAGTCTGAATTCCATTTTTAATTATTAAAGACACACATATATTAAGACAGACATAAACACAATTAAATACAATAATCCCAGCTGGCGTAAAAAAATTAGCCGGACATCGGCCAGGAATCGAACCTGGGTCAACAGCGTACTGCGCTGTTGCTCTACCGCTAAGCTACCCTGGCCGATGCCCAGCTAATTTTTCACTCCAGTTGGGATTATTGTATTTAATTGTGTTTATGTCTGTCTTAATATATGTGTACCTTTAATAATTAAAATGGAATTCAGACTTTAATGTATGTGCTTTAATATATATTGCGGATCGATGAAAAAAGAAATTTATTCATCGTTGTCGCGTCATCCACTGTTATCTGATAGATGGAAGGTGACGTTTCAAAACTTGGTTTATTAGTGAGAAATTGCCAGGCTAGGACATCGGCCAGGGTAGCTTAGGTGTAGAGCAACAGTACTGTACGCTATGGACCCAGGTCCGATTCCTGACCCCGGCTAATTTTTCACTCCAGTTGGGATTATTGCATTTAATTGTGTTTATGTCTCTCTTAATATATGTGTACCTTTAATAATTAAAAATATTAATTTCCTGAGGCGATATTTTAAATATAAGAGTGCATAAAACGCCCATAGATTTAACATTACCGAAGTGTATTCAGAAACTAACTGACTAGCAGCTTTAACAAGGGAGACGATTTAGAAATAGCATTGAAGTTGTTAAATTTTACTATAGTTAAAGGTTGTATGTATGTCTGTGTGTGGAAGGGGGTTATTTACTTTCCCATAAATGTTTCTCTCAATTGAAAAGACAAATATTCATCTCTATTGAAAAAACAAAAGTTCACCTCTATATTGAAGAGACAAAACAAAAAGCAAGCATTTAAGAAATAAACTCTAAGAAATAAAAGTATTGCGTATTAAAAAAATAGCTTAAAAAATTCAGTAAAATAAATTGTTACTTAACAATAGAAACAAAGAAAAAAATATCTGCGAATGACAATGAAAGTATAAAAACTTTAATATTGAATGGTAAAAAAGATTTTTTAAAATATATACTCAACGTTCGTTTTGGGCTGAAAATTCCCTTACCCTCAATATCTCAGGTTTAATTTTCCTTTGGTAATACGTAAACTTAGAACGAATAAGGAAGATAATTTAGATTTTAGTATAAAATTATTATCTATATTCAACTTGTATTAAATTGATTATGCTGCATTAATGTAATTCAGTTACTAATCTGTCTCTTTTTCATAAAGTTAAAATTTTAAAGACAATCTAAAAAATCTATTTTGCATATTGAAAATTAAAATAAAAATTAAATTGTACAAGAAGTTAAAAAAATAATAAATAAACTGACAACGGTGAATAAACGTAAATTCGAAATGATATGCCACAAAAATAAATCAATATATAGCATATGTTTAATACAGTGAAAAATCAACTGATTCTTCTTCAAATATATTTCAACCACGTTACTCAAAGAAGAGTATACAATTACCTGCCGACACGTATTTACACCAGAAGCAATCCGGTAAAGTTTCAAATTTGGAATATATACATTGAATATTGTTTTATTTTTATGGTGATTTCAAAAGCTTTTTGTTCGGTCATTCAAACTGAAACTGCTGCTAATGAAATTTTGCTTTTTGAAATTCTTCATATTTTACGAAAATTCAAAATATATAATTCATATATCTTGTGTTTTAAATTATGCAGTATTTAACTATCACTCAGTATGATGCTCAAGATAGTGGGACTCCCACCACTATGTTCGTTAGTATATTATATTTAAGGCAATTTTAAGTACATTTAAGGCAATCCCTGGTAACTACCAAGGAGCGAGTCTATAGTCTCGAAATGGGGTTTCGAGAACGGCATTATCAACTGACGACTATTTACTAACATAAATTAATATGGAGACATTTTATATGTTATACACGATTGCAATTTAACTAAAAATTAATATCAAAATAAGTTTTAAGATTTCAGTAACCCATGTAAATTTAATTACAGATATTTAATCTAACCTGATTCATTTCGTTATTATAGCTATAAAAATAACTCACAGATCTAAATTAAATCTAAACTAAAAAATCATGTTTCATAGTTTAAAAATAACTCTCCATATTAGTTACTTAACATTACTTAGACTTTCATAAAGCATTATCAAATTATGGCTATTTCCTTAAAGAAATTAATTAATAACAAATTGAAGGAATTTTTAAAATACATATAAATGTGCGATTTAATAAAAGAAAATTATTATGAAAAATAAATTTTAAAATTTCAGTGATACATGCAAAATTTATTATAGATATGTAAGCAGATGTATTTCTACTCGTTATCATTGCTGTGAAAATAACTGTTCACGCTACTAAGACAAAGCTGAAAAAAAAATTAAAAATATTTCATGTTTCATAATGTAAACATAACTCTCCATATTAGTTACTTACCATCAAAGTCAGCAGAAAAGGAAAATAATTAACAAAATTTATTTCTTTAATTGACGACTATCCTTAAAGAAAAATTTTCCTCTGCTAAATTAAAATGCTTCGTAGTTTTAAACTTTCTGAATCAATCAAGCGTATTTAATTAAAACATAAAAGCGAGAAACGAATTTTTTCGATGTATTTCAATTTTTCCTTTTCATCTTACAATTACATCAAGAACTGTATTTCTCTACTCCGGACTAAAAATTTTGAATTGCTGTTTTAATGATTGATTTGAATTCAAATAAACTAATTCTTGTATAATTAAAAGCTGCAGTAATAGACTGAAATGATTCTTTCAATGAAATTTAGATTGAAAATGTTCTTATCTCTTATCATCTTATTTCATGATTTTTCTTTCTTTTTTTTCATCAACATGAAAAGAAAATTCGCCTGACTCAGTTGGTCTTCTTTATCTACCTTTGCTTATTGAGGTAGTTAATAAATTAATTGAATAAAAGCAGAAAAAATATGCTTATTTAATAATGATAACTTCTAAAAACTAATTATTAAAGCAATAAATCACATTTAGAAAATATAGAAAGTCTACGTGTAAGAACTAAATACTAATTTTGATAAAATATTTTTATCTCTGCGCGTTTATTAGTAGCAAATGCTTTCAGTAAAATTATCCGAAACTTGATTATTATTCTATATGTTAAGCTTCATGAACAAAATATGGCAGTAAAAAGACAAATTAAATCATTAAATGAAACATTCTTATTATGAATGTTTCATTTAATTTAATAAGATTGCAAGTTGTAATTTACAAAGCAAAATTAATATGATAAA
Source organism: Maratus speciosus (assembly GCA_963932465.1). Taxonomy (NCBI): domain Eukaryota; kingdom Metazoa; phylum Arthropoda; class Arachnida; order Araneae; family Salticidae; genus Maratus; species Maratus speciosus. Next base: position 169,496,733 of record OZ010791.1, read on the forward strand.
TTTACAATTGCTTGAAATATATTTTTGCAAAAGAACTTTTTTCTGTATGTTAAGTCTCATAATTAAAATATGCCAACAACAAAACAAATTAAACAAAATAATGCTTCCATGCACTAAATCATTTATTCTAAACAAAAATCATCTAAAATCCAACAAACAAAATTCTAAGTTATAATTATCCATATTAGATTAACGTGATAACCTATAATTCTTTTATTTATTCGACCTGTGAATGTTTCTCTCCTGAAATGTGAATCAATCTACATTTTAAAATTTTCTTTTCTTTTATAAATATTTTTGTTCTTTTGTTTTTTTCATAAATATTTTTGTTTCTTCCTTTCTTCTTACTTCCAAAAAAATTGTGTTAATATTAGGCCTACCGGAAAGTTCTGTCCGATAATGTTACTTCACGCCTACTTTTTTAAAATTCCTATTTCTTCATGGAGGTGAAAACAATGGGAATTTTACCATTTCAAAAAAGTGGTGCCAATGAAGAAATCTGAATTAAAAAAAAAAGTTGGCGTGAAATAACATTATCGAACAGAACTTTCCGGTAGACCTAATATTTCTATGCAAAATTATTTAACACTAGAAAGACTGGGCATTTTACTCAAATTTTATAAAAAATATTGGACACCAGAATTTTTATTTAAACTTAATAACTTATTTTTTAACTAGTTTTTTTTTCTTTTATCTTTTAAACTAGATTTATAAAGAAATTTCTGGTTCGAACCGAAGTGTATACATTTGGTTGCGGTCAAGATGACCGCTTGCCGTCTTTCTAGTGCTAAGTTAAAAATACAATTTTAGTTTTGTACAGCGAGAAAATATCTTTAAGAGTTTGCATAAAAGAGATATATTCAATATATATATATATACATATATATATTCAAACTATACATGATTTTGAAATTGATTAAACTTAAAATCAGGTGTATATAGTTGTAAAAATTATTTAAAAAATGTTGAATAATAACATAGAAATAAGATATCAATGCCACAAGTTAAATTTTCTACCATTACTTATAAGCGGACAGAAAGGCGTTTTTAAACCCCACCCCTTATTTGAAATAAAAATACTACTATCGACAGATTTCGTATGATAAGAGAGATGTGCTTGCATTAATATAAAAATAAAACTTTTAACTATATTTTAAGGCCAAAAACTATTATAAAGCAATATAAAATTAAACAAAAAATTTCGTAACTTATATTATAAATTATATAAATATTATGTTGCTTTATAAATGTGTTTAATGAAAGCATAGTTTCATCATACGAAACCTGCCAATAGGTTTTTTTAATTTCAAATTAAAGTGTTGAGCTTAAAAACGCCTTTCCTCCCGCTGATGAGCAAAGGCAGAAAATATAACTTGAATACTGCCACAAACGACTATTTTTATATTCAGTTGGCACCAGTATTTTTCTAACATAAATTTTTTTAAATATTTCTCTTGGAAACGATGTCAAAGTTAGTAATAAGAATATCTGCTTTGAAAAGGTGTTGTCAGTAAGTACAAAGATATAGTCGCTTGTGGCCGTCGTAAACTTGTGGCATTGGTGTGTTATGGTTGTGGCCATATTATATATATGTTATTATTCAAATATTTTTCCTAATTTTTTACAACTGCACTTAAATTTACACCTGATCTTAAATTTAATCAATTTCAAAATCGCATCTTTTATATGAGGTTATCTCTAACTGTATCAATTTACAGTTAGGGATCTTGATTCAATGTACCTTACGAAAACATGGACCCTTCGCACATTAATTATTAAATTTTATTAAACACATTTTCATATATTGAAAAAGTGGTCGTTAAGTTATTCTTAATTAGTTCAAAATTATCAATATTTTTAAAATCCAGAGCCTCGATTATACAAGAAAAGCATATATTTTTTTTAATTTTTTGTAAAATAAATTCCCACAATGGCAAAAATTCAGTTTCCGAAATATCTCATTGAAGCACCATGAAAGTTCTACTTGAGGTTAGCAGGTGAGCTGACGGGAATTAAGATTAGCAATCTTGAAGATATCATATCCGTAGCCACAGGAGATGAACTTGGTTGATTTATGAGAGTTGGTTCACGCATTTGCGTTTTAGTAATATCAGAAGATGATTTAGTAGACGATACAAATGCATTTGATTATAATACTCAAATGTTATGATGACCCTCTAGCGCATCGAGGGAATGCAAGAATGCCGGTTATGTGACGCAACTTTGCCGCAGATGGAGAAAAGACCTCATTCCTGTTTGGATTTTCTGGTTTCAAACGACCCTATACCAAATAGATAGAAGGCTAATATGCCGCGCGGACTATGGGAATTGTGCCACGTGAATTAATAGTTCTCAAGAGGTTTTTGGATATTCTTGTAATGTTATGGAACTAGCATATATATATATATATATATATATATATTTCAAATATATTTAATGAAAGTTATTGCATAACAGGCGCAAAAGCAGCTCATGAGATACGCAGCAAATGTACACTTCATCAAGGTATTAAAATTATAACACATTAAAAATTCCGAAAGAAGGTGTATAATAAAAATTTAACTATGAACTCTCAAAACAGTTGCATATTAATCTACACAGGTAAAAAGACTGGCTCTTTCTTCTTAGTGGGTGGACAGGCAGAACTAATTCCACCCCCACTAAAAATTTTTTGTAGGTTTCGAAACTCGAACCAGTCCTACATTCAAAAGCAATTTAAAAACATAATTCCTTTTGAAAAATAATTACGTAACTTATAAGGGAAGTTGATATGTAAATACATTTATGGTTTATGTTACAGTATTTGCATATCAACTTCCATTTTAAATTAAGTGTTTAAATTATTTTTCAAAAGTAATTATGTTTTTAAATTGTTTTTGAATGTAAGACTGGCTCGTGTTTCAAAACCTATAAGATTTTTATAGTGCGGGGCGGATTTAGTTCCGTCTGCTCACCCACTGAGGAAATTATATACTGTTACAGAACTCAGAAATGTTAGTCAGCAAAGCAATAAAACTTTCATATCTTTTACTATTATTTTAAACAAGAAAAAGTCTTTCAAAAATCAAGAATTTCCCAACGCTAAGCTCAAATTTCCCAAGTTCACATGTAATGGAGGTTGAGGCTCTCCCCCATAACCCCCCATCGCGACGCGCCTGATCGTTACACTTAAACACTTCGTTATGAAGAAAATTCGTTAAATAGAAAACAACTCGAATTCATGAAATTTGTATAATAAAATACACATGCATAACATGAAAAATACACATAAAATGGAAATATAGGAAACTCGACCCAGTCGAACTCGAATTTCGAAGCTCAAACCAGTCCTACATTCAAAAACAATTTAAAAACATAATTCCTTTTGAAAAATAATTGCTTAACTTAAAAGGGAAGTTGATAGGTAAATACGTTTATGGTTTAGGTTGCAGTATTTACATATCAACTTCCATTTTAAATTAAGTGTTTGAATTATATTTCAAAAGTAATTATGTTTTTAAATTGTTTTTGAATGTAAGACTGGCTCGTGAAGATTTTTATAGTGAGGGGCGGAGTTAGTTCTATCTGCCCACCAACTGAGGAAAAACAGACAGTATATTTATTTGTGCAGATTATAATATTTAACTGTTTTGAAAGTTCATAGTTAATGTTAAATTTTTAATGTGTTATAATTTTCATATTTTGATGAAGTAGATATATAAATATAATATAACATTCATTTACATATATATTTAAATACTTCTGATTATGTTTACAGATCTAAAACGAAAATATCAAAACTTTATGAACAAAATATGACAGTGAAGAGATAGACACTCGATTCATCGACACTTGAACGTTAAAAAAATTCTATTAAACTAAATAAAGAGTAATTTGTTTCCGTAAAAACGACTGCCATGAAAAAACGCCTATGGAAAACTGCCATAAAAAACGATGTTTTGCCTAGAAAATTATCGACAAGCAAATCATAGATTTCTCGATTGCATTTAAAAGACGAATGCAACTTTAAATCGACGATAATCTGAAATTTTAAACCGATAATTAGTATGTTTCATATATTTGTGACAGGGCCGAAACTAGGGGGGAAGGTGCTGATGGGGCATGTGCCCCGAGTGCCAAATGAAGATTTTGTTTGTCGTTTCATACAAAAATGTATATATATGAAATACAAAGAAACTCGCAAGATCTTGAACCTATAGAGGGTTCTTTTCAAATTTGTGAAAGTGAAAGTAACTTTATATATAAAAAAAAAAGTAACCAAAATCGAGAAAGTAAACACTAAGGCATATCCCATACTGAGACGACAAGCGACATGAAGCCGCAACATGTAGCGCAAAAACCGGTCGAAACAAAGAACGAAGTTGTGTCAAACCTGTTTTAAACCAGTTTTTCCAGCGAATTCAAGCGACATGTCTTATGTGTCGCCTTAGTGTGTGACTTGCCTAACGCAATTAGAATTCAATCTCAGCTATTCTAAGCAAAGAAAAAAAAAACTATTAACACGTTGAATGCCAAGTCTATTTTTACCTGTCTTTCTGTTTGGGCCACGAAATAAGATTCCCATTACACAATCCATAAGTTTCAGTCACCGATGACTGACGTGACCTAAGCGGAAAGTTCAGTGTCGGTCACCGGCGACTGACGTGGCACTCAACGTTTTAATATGCAAGTGAGAAATTTTAAAAAGAACGTTCCCATAGGTTTAACATTAACGATCCAGTTTCTTCTCGTGACTAGTGTAAGCTCTCAACGCTCAAAATGTTAATCCTATGAGAGCGGTTTACATCTTGCTAGTATTTTAATTGTTATTAAATTATTATTTTTTCTTTTTTTGCATAGACTATCTGCTGTCAATAACTTTTATTGAGCGTGAGGAGGGGGCGCCAAAATCCATGTTTGCCCAGGGCGCAAAAAAGGGTAGTTTCGGCCCTGATTTGGGAAATCAAGAGATCCTGGGGGATGGTATCATTTAGTTATTGATATATTAATGTTTAACGGATGCTTTAGAGAGAATTTTTCAGAAATCACGACAACTTACGCTTATAATATGAGCTGTGCAAGATCAAGTGTTCGAGCTTTGCATTTAATCTTTTTACATTTGTGGCTAGCAGACTAGCTACTATACCGAGAATAAGCTACAGGAATAATGAAGTGTGCTTTTTATGTTGAAAAATACCACTTACATTTCTAAATCATGTTTTACATTATTGTAAAGGATGAGTATTTCTATGCCATAAATATTAATATTTCTAGATTACCTTGATTCATAAATGTAACTTTTCAATAAAGTAAATTTAGAATCGGTTCGTTTTCCCCCCAAAAAGAATAATTTTTTAGTTATATAAGAATCGTGCGTTTTTTATTCTGCAAAATAGAATTAAAAAAATGATCTGATATAATATAAACGTGTGATTTTAAACACTACTCGTTCCGTTATCACTTTTATTTCCATTATCTCTTGGTTTGCCAAAGATAAAATACGTTCAATTTTTAAGATGTTTGGGTCTCGTTCACCGATTATCGATAAATATTTTAACTCTAATCTAAGCAAATGAAACATCTGATTTCGTTTTTCTGGGTTCTCTTTGGTTAAATTCATGTAGTGTTAAAAAAATTGTGTTTAGAAAAGGGAGAAATTATATTAATGGATTATTATGGCAGTGTTTTAAAATAATAGCACTTTTTATACTATTTTTATATAAATTTATTTCGAAATAATTTATGCAAAATTAAATAATTTTGGATTTTCATCTCTTTAAATTTAACACCAGGAAAATAATTCAGAAATTTTTGACAAAATAATTACTTATTTGTTTATTTATTTATTTAATGTTTCGACAAGTTTCTTACATAAATGCTGAATGGTAAAGTTGCAAAGCAACTACGAAATCCACAAAACAGCTTCCGTTCCAAAATCTGCAAGACACATACATAGTACATTAAATGTAAGGGTGCAAGGTAACAAAAACGACGCGTCGTCGTTTCAATTTCCCATACTGTTTAGCATTGGTAAAGCAGGCAGATTAAAAGTGTTTTATCTAAATCCATGTTACACAGTTTCGTTTTAAGTAATATCAGGATTCTTCCTTATCAGTTTCATGAATTTTGATCAAAATTTAATTAGCAAGAAAATTTCAAAAAAAAAAAAAAAAAAAAAAAAAAAAAAAGCTGAAACATCAGTATTGAGAAAAACAGATTTTAAGTATATTAAAAGGCCAAAAAAATTTTTTGAACAAAATTAAAACACTTGTAGCTTTGCGTAAAATAATCGCATCTGCATGCGGTTTTTCATGAATGACCTAGTACAAATTCGAGAATAATAATATACACAAAAAGAAATGTCGATTTTGGGGTCGATTTTTGCTCAAATAAAGGTGCACGGTCCCCTTAATCGGTTATTATGACAGTGTTTTTAAATAATAGCACTTTTTATACTATTTTTATATAAATTTATTTCGAAATACTTTATACAAAATTAAATATTATTTATTTATTTATTTATTTATTTATTTATGTAATGTCTCGACAAGTTCCTTACATATATGCTGAATGGTAAAGTTGCAAAAGCAACCACTAAACCCATAAAACAGCTTCGGCTCCAAAATCTGCAAGACAGATACGTAGTATTACACTAAATGTAAGGTTACAAAGCAACAAAAATGACGCGCCGTTTCAAATTCCCACACTGTTTAGCCAGTGTTGCCAGATTGGGGATTTTTTTAATTCAGATTATTTGACTGTCACCACTTTTTTAAAATAGTATAATTCGCCTAATTTTTCAGAATTTTAATATATTTCTAAATAGGCCGAATATTTCTATTTTAAAAAAGCGGTGAGAATCAACAATCTGGGGACAAAAAAGTCCCCAATCTGGCAACACTGTGTTTAGCACTGGTAAAGCACGCAGGTTAAAAGTGTTTTTATCTAAACCCATGTTATAAAACCGTCCTTTAGACCAAGGATGTTAAACTCGCGATTAACATACAATAACAGCAACGATAATGTGATATCGGGTTTTTTACTCAAAAATTAATTATAAATTGGATATTTCTTTGCTACTTTATGATCACCTCTACATATTTTCACTAACAGATGAAATTTCAAATATTTATTCTGAAAACCTTTCTTCTACAAATGCATTACTTAAACACACAAACACACAAAGTTTTAATAATTTTAATCTGATTCAAAATATCTGGAAACTTTTATGTGTTTGTGGATTAAATTTTTTTGTAACTATGTCAAAAACATTGAATTTGGGTTCGACATCATGAGCTTGAAGCCGAAATTTATCCGCAGCATTTCTCCATGCGAGAGTGTCAACGTGATTACTTAATTGGTGTGCTTCATTTCCTTTCCAAGCTCATTCGCATCTTCATTCCCTTTGTCGGCTTGTTCAAAGGATTAAAGCACGCAATAGCTAGTTCCCTTGATGCAGAATTGGGGTTGCATAGCTGAGACTTTTTGCATTATTTTCGATTTGCCAGTATGGATAATCATAAAAGTTAAACAAAAGTTGCCTGAAGTATTCAAAGCATCTTACAGATCGCACAATGTAATATTTACCTGAAATAAGCCAGATAATTTTTCGTTGGAAATTTGACATTTTATCAGAGACTAGCTAAAGTACCCGGCGTTTCCCGGAATTTTAAGAATGTTTGTTTTGAAAAATAAATTTCAAAATTAAACATACAGTATAAAACAAACAATAAAAAAAGCAGTAAAGCCATGTTTATTTCAGTTCTTCACTAAGAATAAGCTTTAGGGACCCAAACCTTTGTGGACATTCTAGTATACACGCATACACACACGTATATATATGGAAGAGATTTAATAATGGCGAAACAAATTCAGAGAACCTGAAAATGTTAGAATGTGTCAATATTTTCATAATCGTGTTCCTAACATGTTTTAAAACGTTTTTTCAAACTCATATGACGTTATATATTTTCCTACTGACGTCCATTATATTTCCAATATGATGCAATATTCACTTATTTTTTAACTCGTCAAATTAAATATTTCATTTTCGTTTTTCACGTGGAAATCTTGCAATAGAAAAGTAATTGTTGTGGTAAGAATTTTTTACGGATTTTTAATTGCTGGCTACTGCTATAACGAAAAATGTTTAAATTTCATATGAAACTGCTGTTAAATTCGTGGTGTTTTATTAATTAAAAATTAACTATAAATTATTTCGATTACGGATTACTTTAGTTGCCTCGGCAGTGTTTGAATACACGTGTACGTTACTTTTCAAAATTCTGGCTTAAAAACTGTCGATTTGTATAGAATTAGAGACAGACAGACAAATTTTCATTTTTATATATTAGATAAGATATAGGATGATAAGAGACATTCGTTTACCAAATGAATATTTAACAATAAATCTAAGGCTCCACATGAATTATATAGTATAGTGAAGTAAAATTGGTTGAAGAGTTATACTATAGTACTATGTTTTCAGGCATTATTTCTGTAGTAGAGAGCTATCACAGCAAAGACATTTTTTCATTATATGTTATTCAAGTTATTAAAAACATGACACATTATTTTTCATTCAAGAAATTCCATATTTTGTTTGTATATATTTACATTAAAAACAATTTTTATAAAACATATTTCGTTATTTTTCATAAAAAAAACTTACACTCTAACAGTTTTAAAGTATGCTATATATCAATATTATATAGTACCTGCATGTTATGTACAATGCAATTATTTTTTCATTCAAAAAATTCCCTATATTGTTTGTATACATTTAAATTAAAAATAATATTTATAAAGCATACCGTGTTTGCTCGCGTAATAGTCGCACCCCCGTTTTGAAGCAGAGAAAATTGTCAAAATATTTTCTTCGCATAAAAGTCGCAGTCACGTATTTGACCTTCATCTAGAAAATTGAAAATTATCTGTTGTACTCTTCCCAGAACTAGTACTCATAATGGATTCATCTGTTATGTCACTTCCAATTGACATACAAAATGGTCACTCCATAGCGAGATAAGGAATTGCCTGAAAGTGATTTATTATGAGAATTTTTTGTCAAAATTTTCACAAACATTATTTGTAAATTTTATTTCTATAAAAATATTGTCTACCATAAAAAGAAAAATGGTATTTAATAAACAACAGATAATCTGGAAACATTTGGTAAGTTACTAATTTTATTATAATGTGATTTTTTAATACCAGTAATGTTTTAGCATTTGAGTGCACAATTTCGTGTAGTAGGTTTCCCCGCATAATAGTCGCACCTAGACTTTCGCAATGAAAAATTGGCAAAAAAAGTGCGACTATTACGCGAGTAATCACGGTATTTCGTTATTTTTCATAAAAAACATATAATCTAACAGTTTCAAAGTATGCTATATATCAATATTATATAGTACCTGGCGTATTATATACAATGCAGCGCCTATACTGTCTAGTTCAATTAACAACAACAACAAAAAAAAAAAAACGTTTTCGCCACTTTTAACGGAGGCTTCCTCAACTTGAAATTATGATGTTTTGGCTTCATTCAAAAAATAGTTCATTTTTTGAAATTGAACTATTCAGTACAGATGCTGCATTGCACATAATATGCCAAGTACTATATGATATTGACATATAGCATACTTTAAAACTGTTAGAGTATATGTTTTTTATGAAAAATAACGAAATATGTTTTATAAAAATTGTTTTTAATGTAAATGTATACTACAAACAATATAAGGAATTTTTTGGATGAAAAAATAATGTGTCACGTTTTTAATAACTTAAATAACATATAATGAAAAAAAATGTCTATACTGTGATAGCTCTCTACTACAGTAATAATGCCTGAAAATATGGTATAGCATAATACATAAGTATAATACGGGAATTACAAAATACAGCTATTTCTGTCGATAAAAAATATCTAAAAATTGCTTGAAGACTTTAAAAACAATATCGCATTAGTTTTATCGCGTTAGTTTTAACATTCATTTTTTACAAAGAATAAATGACCTCGAGTTTTTAATTTGGGTTTCCTTTCTGTCTGTGTGTATATTTGTCTATTTCTTCATCCGTGTTTAAAGTTTGATTAAAAATTTAAAAAAAAAAGTGTTTACGCACTAATGAAGTGGGAGTTTTTATTGCAAGTGGATTGCAGAATGGTGTGTGAAAATATAGCTAGATAAAATTTCTGTTGTTCTTTTCATTTACTTTCGTTTTATTTATTATTTTTCTTTTTTTTTCAATAGCCAAATACAGACATTCAAATATATCATTATTCACACGTTAGTATTGTTTCCAAGCATATTTTTTACTGTGCTACACTTTATAAAATTAAAATTTTTTTAATTTGGTACGTAATAAGACCTATGAAAGTTTATAATTCTATCTGCGTAACCCTATGTGTGTGTTTTTCATTGTGTTCATTACCACTTATAAATATTAATTTAAAATAACGATCCATTGAAGTTATTTTTTTTTTATGTGAAAAATTTTAGTATTCCATTCGTTTGGACTACTCAGATTTTGCTAGGAAAAATAAGCACTCTAAATTAGTTAGTAAATCAAATTAAGTCTGTTTTAATCGCTTAAACACTTTATGAACTATTTTTCAAGCTACTTCCTAATGAAGTGAATATGTCCTAGTGGAGTGAATGGTGGACTGAATATGTAAGACATTTAGAGGCATTAAAATGCCGTTATTTCAAAAAACAATAAAGGAGAAGTTAGTATAAACAAATGAAAAAATTGTAATTATTTTACGATCTTTACATCAACTTAATTTAGTTACATGAGTGATTCCTCTTTGTATGAAATTGAAGGATAATATAAAATAAATCAAGCTGAAAAAATAACGAAAATCAAAACCGGCGCGCTAAATATTTTGGCATCCTTGCCAACAATCTGATTTCTAACTAGTAATATAAACTGAAGTAGCATATTTCGGATATCAATTCAATCGTGGACACTTATTTTATGCGGAGAAGTGAATATTCCTATTTATTTTAAAGACTTTTCTAACAGGCTCAAAGCGCAGTTAGGCAGTTAGGTTGACGAAGTATAAACCATTCAAGCCTAAAACACTACGAAATGCCTACCACACTGTAAAAAAAAAAGATGTAAATCTACAAAACTAGTTTTAGTAAAGCTACAGAATTTTTTATGCTTACTCAAATTTTATCTGTGCGATGTAAAAAAAAAAAAAAAAAAAAAAAGATGTAAATCTACAAACAAAAATAGTTTTTGTAAAGCTACAGAAATTTGTATACTTACTAAAATTTTATTAGAAACCCGGGATAATAACATGAAATTTTTTTGTTGCATTTACATAAAAAGCTCTGGTCATCCCCAGTTTCCTGAAAAATTCTTAGTAAACTTGAAGATTTTTTTTTTACAGTATAAACATGAAACTGGTACATGAATTTTTTTGTTGCAGTTTCGTGAAAAGTTCTAGGCATCCCAGTTTCCTAGAAAATTCTTAGTAACCTCATATTTTTTTTACAATGTATGTTAATTTAATATTCTCTGTTATATTTTTGTGATACATCTTCATTCGCAACAAGCGTCGTGTATACGTTTATCATAAATTACTCAAATTCCTAGCGAAGGGATTAATGAAAACGAAAACGAAATATGTATCCTTGTTTTAGTGTCATTTGTTTGAGAAATCGGTTCTTGTGTTTTATTTCGCATTATCCTTGAAAATGTTTGGACCTTGAAGTACAACTCTTCGAAACCATTTGCATCTCTTTAGCTAACAGTAGTCAGAACAAGTAAAAATTAAATTAAAAAAAAATAAAAAATCCCGGCTGCGTAAAAAGCGAACTAATTAATTATTTCTCATCAATGTGAAACTATTTTTTATATTACTTACCTATTTTTTTTTTATTTACTTGTATTGATGACTTGCAAGTTGTGTTTAATTGTTAGTTCCAATCTATAAACACTATTTTGATGAGGCCTATAGATATCTATGATGGTTAGAGTTGCAGTAAAGCAAGAGATCCTACCTACACAACTTCCAGGTTGTATAATATTTAAACGAAGTTTCTGACTGTAAAATAGTCAATGAAACATCGTCTTCATTTTGAAAGACCTATCCAATGGTATGCCACTCAGTAGGGTGCGTACTTGTTTTTCGTTTCTACCGCCATTTTGAATTTATAAAAACAAAACCTAGCCTATAACCATCGGACGATTAAGACGAATCGATAGAGACCTCATTCATTAAAATCCATCCAGCCGTTGGGATGTTTCGAGGGTATAAAGAAATTCACATACCCAGATACGCGTGAAACACATAACCCTTCTTGGCAGTCGGGTAAAAAAAGAGGCCGATGGGAGTATAGATCTAAAAATGCCCAATGTACAGTATAGTATAAATAAATGAAATGGTTTTGTTACAGAGGGAAAAAGTGGAAATGTTGACTTAGTAGCTACATTGATGACTGTTTGGTATCATTCCACGTTTTTAAAGTTCGTTCAATTGTGCGTGTATGTGTGTGTGTATTGCTCTGTTATTAATATAATTTTTGTCCTAGTTTTATTGTTTGCATTTAACAAATTTTTTGGCACATTGATTGCAAAGGTTTTTTCCCCCTTCATATTTGTACATTTTCATACTATATTTCTTTATCTTATATTTATATTATCATTTAGATTCATACATTTTTTCATTAGTAATTAAATGAAAATAGTTTTATTTTATGCAACTTGAGGTTAATGCTGGAATAATGAGCCCACTTTAACTTCTCCATTATAATTTTTTAACGCATAATGACTAATATTTCATTTAATGCAGTATCAATAGCAGAAAAAAGGCTGCATTTTTAATAAATGTAACAAAAAAAAATTTAGCTTTCAAATTCTTTCCGACCTTAAAACAAATTCCAAAACGAAATAAAATGTATTTTCAGGTGTAAATAAACGGATAAACGGTCCACGCCCTCTAATCCGTGACTCTATAATCCGCAAACGATTATAATCCGCACAATATTTAAGATATAACAAACAGTTTAAAATCTTCTTTTAAAGCAAGATAACGTATATTTTAATGTAATAAAAGTTGACTTATCTGATGCATTTATTACGGATTTTAATAAATTTTAAATGCATTAAAATTTTTTAATGCCTTTCTGCATTTATTAGAAGGAAATGTTCTTGGTATCTTGTAAATAACTATTTGACTGCTATATTTTGAACACATTTGTTGGTTATATAAAAGGTAAAATTGATTTTGAAGAGGGGTTAGTTCTTTCGGATAAATATTTGTTTTAGAAATGATCAAGAAATCCTGACTCTTAAAAGGCTTCAAGATTAAATTGCAGAGCATAAATTAAAAGCTATAAAGCAAACCATTATCACTGTAATATTTGAGATTTAAAAATAAGTAGAAATGTTTCTATTAATTTTGTATTATTGTATCATTTAAATTTATTTCTAATATTAAATATAATTTTTTTTTATATAAAAAAGACAATTTTTTTCATTTCCGTGTTATTTATTTACAATGTGATTACTATATTTATGAGTAAATTTCAAATATTAGAATATAAACAAGGAAATGACCTATAATCCGCAAAGTTCTATAATCTACAAAACCCTTAGTCCCTTTAGAGGAAGTGTACTGTATTACTTAAGGAAATTATTTTGGTTTATGTATTCAAATTCAAAATAAGGAAATAATTTCACCTCTAAAAATATTATCTTATATAAATACGTTGTAATTTAATGTGATATTGAGTGATTTCATTAATAGAAAATGCACGACAATCTCTCTATTTCATGAAACGACAAACCTATTTGTTATACGGAGAACATTTGAATTTAGAGAAGGAAATACTTCTATTAATTTCCTTATTCAATCCTTCTCAAAGTATACCTACTCCATATATATCCTTCGAAAGCTGCAGTAAATTAAAAGTGCCGGAATGTTCTTCTCAATATTCTTTTGAGATATTTAATTTAACGTAGCATCAACAACATGGGAAAAAAAAGTCGTTTTGATAAATGAAATAGGAAACTTTTTTTTCAACTAGTTTGTTCAAAAAACACAAAAGAAAACAAATGTTATGTTCTAGGTGTAATTTGATATAATAATTATCAATCATGCCATACGAGTAGTAATTTTTCCAGCTGAACGAAAACTTGTGCAGGTTGGCACACATTTTCGCACAGAAGAATAAATTTCTGCTCGTATTAAGACTGTTCTCAAATCCAAAGGGGAAACTTATGACAATGGAGTTATGAATAAAGTGGAGGAGACATATAGTGTATTGTCTAGCAGCTGCGAGTGAAGTAACTGAGGAGGTTGTCACAAGATGGCGGCAGATTTTTTTACATCGGATCAACAGTTTCTGATTTCCGCCGAAGTAAACTACCACCAGTAAATTTTGAACAGAAAATTTTGCCTTCATTTAACACCGTTTTCTCGACCAATTTCGCTCATAAATATGGTTAAATTTTGTATTTGTTTTTAGTGATGAAAATTTACCCATGTATCCCACGTTGTTTACCCCACGACATCCTTTTCAATGACACTAATAGGAGACTGTCTCGGTTGCCACAATATGGCGAAAATGCATGGCTGACTGTCGCAAAAGTAAACTTACATTAGTAAAAATAAATATCTGTGTTTGTAGTTATTTATGATTGAAGTTTTGTGTTAATAAGGCATTTAAATAAGATGAAAATTTCTATTTAAATTTACTGGTGGAAGTTTGCACCGAAGGCAAGGAACCTTTGGAAAAGCGGTTACAGTTCAAGCTTCACTATTTTAAGGATATCTCAGTTCCTCTTTATTTGTAGTTCCATGCTTATGACACAAGTTTTAATTCATTTTTATTCGGAAACGCACGAAATTGGCAGGTGTTGTTACATAGAATTTATGTAATTGGTAGACCAGGTATGTAGTGGAGGGTATACGGTGGTATACGCCATATACCTTCTGAATTTTTTAAGGAACTGTATACCCTCTGTTTTTCGAATAAAGCTATAGCGTATACTCTATAGCATTTATCCTCTGAACATAGCGTATACCCTCTGGTATTTTTACGACTACACCGCTGCGATAGACGTTTTTTGGTTAATGTAAAACATCTTTCAGAGAATACCATCAAAATTTGAGTTTTGAACCGAATTTCCGGGCGAAAGGAGAAAAAGCAGCCGGAAAGAGGAAAAAAAAAACCAAAATTACTTATAACTCGATAAAAAAATTATTTATCAAAATAAAGAAAACTTATTTCGATTCCAAATTGTCTCAATAGTCAGCCCTGCCAATTTTGTACCTTTACGTCTAAAAATGAGTTTCGGTCTTGTTGAGCAATGCATTTGAAAACCACCTTATTTCCTTACCAATCAGTTGATTGTGTTAAAAATAATTAAAGTGTAATCATACTTTAAACTACTCAGATAAGTTCTTTTAGTTCCCTAATTTAAATTCAAAATAATGAAATAATTCCAGATAATTCCAACTAATTTATATTAATGTAAAATAAGTTAGTAAATACGTCAGAAAGTTTCGGGCTTGTTGAGCAATGCATTTGAAAACCGCCTTAATAATTTACCAATCAGTTGATTGTGTAAAAAATAATTAAAGTGTAATCATATTTTAAATTGCTCAAGGAAGTTCTTTTAGTTGCCTAATTTAAATTCAAATTTACAAAATAATTCCAGATTTAATCATACATTAAAATAATTTATATTAATGTAAAATAAGTTAGTAAATACGTCACAGAGTTTTGGGCTTATTGAACAATACATTTGAGAATCACCTTAATTATTTACCAATCAATTGATTGTGTTAAAAATAATTAAAGTGTAATCATATTTTAAATTACTATTCGATTCCAAATTGTCTCAATAGTCAGCCCTGCCAATTTTGTACCTACGTTTAAAAATGAGTTTCGGTCTTGTTGAGCAATGCATTTGAAATCCACCTTATTTCCTTACCAATCAGTTGATTATGTTAAAAATAATTAAAGTGTAATCATACTTTAAATTACTTCAAGAAATTCTTTTAGTTCCCTAATTTAAATTGAAAATAATGAAATAATTCCAGATTTAATCACAGATTAAACTAATTTATATTAATGTAAAATGTGTTAGTAAATACTTCAGAAAGTTTCGGGCTTGTGGAGCAATGCATTTGAAAACTGCCTTAATTATTTACCAATCAGTTGATTGTGTTAAAAATAATTAAAGTGTAATACTACTATAAATTTCTTAAAGAAATTCTTTTAGTTCCCTTATTTAAATTCAAAATAATGAAATAATTTCAAATCTAATAATACATTAAATAAATTTATATTAACATAAAATGCAATTGATTGACTTCATTAATAGAAATGCAGTAAAGTACTAGAATATTTCTATTTCATGAAACGACGAAACCATTTGTTACGCAGAACCTTTGAATATAGTTTCATTTTGAGAAGGGGGAATACTTCCATTGATTTCCTTAAATAATTCTTCTTAAGGTAATCCCCAGACAATAACCCTCGAGAGCTGCACTATATTGAAAAGTGCCTGAACATTCTAAAGAGTAAATCTGATTCTTATCAGATTTACTCTTGAAAATGTTCATAAAATCTTATGACAAAAATTTTACGAATATTCTCCTAAATGACGCTAGGCCCCTCGGGCTTTTGTGATATTTCAAACGATGAAAACTTTTTCTTAACTTTAAAAAGTAGAGTTCGTGATTTCAAATGAAATATAAAACTTACATTCTTTCAAAATTCAGACATATACTAACTTTATGTCAATATTTCATTTTTTCATTTAATAAAAAATTTTAGAGTAATTTTCAAAACGAATTTTTTTTTTTATTTGTTTTAATTGCAACTGAGTTTTCAAAGGTGGGAAGATTGAAAATGACTTGAATTTATTTCAGTAATGAATAATTTATAATATTTTAAATTAATTGATCAAATGTTAAAAAACATTTTAATCAAATGTAACATGGTTATAACACTTTAGATGGATTTGTAATTAACTCATTATTTTTTTTATTGTTTTTCCTTTTTTTAACTAAACATTTATTTAAAATGCCATTTATGCATTTTCAAGAGAACATTTCTGAATTAACTTGCAGATAATGAAATTCGAATAGTATATTTTAATGATTTTAAGTGTTTTTTATTTATACAGTTGTTTTATTAAGGAAATTTGAACTAATTTGATTGAACAAATTTTTAAAGTAGCATTAGTAGTTTTACAGTACTTTGAGTAATAATAATAAAAAAATACGATAATTCGCAGACTGTTTACTCAGATTACCGAAAGAGAGACAAAATTAGTTATTTCTAAAAAAAACCTAATATTAAAAAAAACAATAAATTTAATGTTTTCTTTACCAGTTTCGCGATTGTGTTAAAGACCACATTTAAAATATTCAGTAATTTTTTAACTTCTAATTGGGAATATGGTGACATTCTATCAATTTCTTTGACAGGTTGTTTAGTTACACCGTCAGTTTAATGTTCGTCAAAACTCTAGACTTGTGCGATTTCAAACAGACAAAAAACTTTTATGAGTATAAAACTTTTATATACAGTGAAACTTGGATAATTCGAACTTGTTTAATTCAAAATTCTGGATAATTCGAATCCTTTGCTCGGTCCCTAGAATTCTGTATTAAAATAATGTAAAAAAATTGTTAAAAATTCGATTTTTTTTTTGGATAATTCGAATTTTTCGTACGATTACCCTTAAAATTTTGCGGTAAAAATTGTTCCTGAAACATTTTTCAGCTCAGGTTCAAAATATTTTAAGTTTATTTTAACGGTCTTTCTAAGGAAAAGAAAGGCGATGGTTTCGAATGTCACTATGTGGGGATTACCAAGGAATTTTCTGAGGCAAGCAAAATCCTGTTTGGAAAAATCCCAACACTTGGCCACACCCCTATTCCCTAAGATGTAAAATCTGATCCATGAATCTTGTATGAGGACTATGTCAACATGGACCAAAATGTGGCTGTGTCTGGCGAGGCAACTGATGCGGACATTATCGCTGGCGAAGAACAATCAAGCCGAGGACGGGCTATCTGGGGATGAGGAGCACAAGGGAATATGAATTTCGACGCTTTTTTGACAATTAGTCTAATGTAGAAGATCAATTTTTAGCATCAATTAATAGATTGGAATCATATGCTATGACTCAAAGGTCGCATTCAAAGAAGCAATAAAAATTATTTGATTTTTTTCTTAAAAGGGATGAATAATTAAGTTGGTAAAAATGTTTGATTTAATGAAAAAAGATGTAGCAGTATTCTTAGATAAAGTTTATGTGTTAATTCTTTTATCATTCATAAATCTTCTTTATTTATATCTTCTTTTTGAGAGAATATATGTAATTCGAATTTTGGGGTATTTCGAACTTTTCTGTGGTCCCTTCATCTTCAAATTACCCCAATTTAACTGTAGTAGCGTTTTCAAAATGAATTGTGTTCACATGATTTTCAACTTAATATCCATTATCGATGTACATACAGGAGTCAGAACCTAACAAATGCGCTGAGATAAGATCCATGTAAATTAAAAATAAGTACCAGTCGGAAATTAAAAATATAACAAATCATAGTCTGAAATAAGCATGTTGTAAATTAATAGCAACAGTAAATTTAAATAACTTTGACCTATGATTTTTCAAAGTGTTTATAGATTACAGTCATTCAGGGTAACTTTGAACCGTAGGGTGTAACTTTGCACCACCTCCTAATTTTCAATATTTTTCACTCCAAAAGACTAAATAAGCTCCAGAACTGTTGACAAAGTTCTAAACTGGGATTTCTACTCTTTATTTTAGAAAATAAATTAGCATCATTATACGCAAATATAAATGCATCATCTAACTATTTTTGTGAAGTACTGTGTTCAAGTTAATTTTGAATGTTGTTTTGAAGTTGTTGTAATCCAATTAGATTATCATAGTAAGTAATAATATACTCATTTATTAGACATATTATTATCTAAATGTTGTAAATGCGATAATATTTTGTGAGTATTTATTTATTAAAAGTTAATAAAATGTAAAATAAGAAGGCACTAACATTTTACCACATTTTCAGGGTAACTTTGAGCCGGCTCAAAGTTATACTGGTGTTTATAATTTACTGATTATAGGTGCTACTGTCAAAAATTTCCCATATTTGCACGTATATTTTATATAAATGCCGAAAGTGAGCATTAGATATAACATGTAAATATTTTCACAGATATGTGTAAAATACATAAAATTCATTTAAAAGCGTTATTCAGGGAGGAGCTACTCAAATTTGACATTTCATATTCGACATTTTTTATTCTTGTTTGAATAATACTAGTACTAGTATGTATTACTGTAACTATGGATATATTATTGAGTTAAAACATTGAAAATTGTTTTTATGTTTTATGTGAACAATAAACAGCTTTTTTTTTTTCTAAGTATTCATGGTTCTGTTCTTCCACTTTTCTTATGCCTGATATTTGTTGTAATATCATAAATTATACAAATCTTGTGATTTTGGGAAATGTAATTTCGGAGTCTTTACATATCTGAAAACATTTTTGGGGGCTCAAAGTTGTCCTAACTACAATACTTTTTTTTATATAATAAATTATTTTAGATAATATTTATCATACGGTGCAAAGTTATTCTAAATGGCTGGGTAACTTTGAACCGGGTTAAAAATACATTTCTTATTGTTTATATCATAAATATTCCTTAATTTTTGATCGTCATACAATAATTTAGGATCATTTCTTCTCTTTTATGCCCCTAGTTACGACAATATTCTTAAAATAAGAATGTGGCATATGGAAATAGAGAAAACGCGGATCACGGTTACCCTGAATGACTGCACTCAATGACACAAAGATTATTGTTCAAAGAAATTTCAATAGTGAAAAAACAATAAAACGTAATCTTTTCAGCACCAATAAAACCGTATTTTCCGCACCAAGAAAAAACAAAAAACAAAAACAAAAACAAAAAAAAACGTATCGCTTTCTTTAAATGCATTTTTAGCGTTTAATGCATTTTTAGCGACATGCATTAAAACAATTAGCAAAATAGTCAACAACATTTAATTGAAAACATAGTGATACTATTGCTTTGTAAATGAGAAGTGTCCTTGTGCGTTACTATATTTTTGACAGACATACCTTGAACCATGTGCATTATTCTTGCCTATATTTTTTGTAGCATGAATACATGAATGTTAATACCCAGTTCTTCTGTTTCTTTCTCATTCTTACTGCATTCCTGCTATTTCTTAGCTTAAACATTCAAGTTATTAAGAGTCTTTATTGCATATTTGGAGATTTTGAGACATTTACAATGGAAATTTACAATTATTTGCAAAACATGAACTAATGTTCATCAAAACTGTATAGACTTGTGCGATTTCACACAGACAAAAGACTTTTAAGTGTACAAAACTTTTAGGTAGTAACATTTTCAAAATAAATTTTTTGTACATGATTTTTAACTTAATATCCATTAACAATGAACATACAGGCGTCCGCACCCAAATCTCGCTCTGAGATAAGACCCGTGTAAATTAAAAATAAGTACCAGTCAGAGATCAAAACATAACAAATCAGTCTGAAATATTGCAGAATTGCCAGTTTCGCCTCCAATTCGAAATTTCAAATTCATACCGGTAATTCCGAAAGAAGAAATTTTACTTTATGTGACAGATAAAGGTGTCTAATTAAATAATGCTTGAAATCCTACTCTTTACTTCAGGTATGAACTCTATGAATTTCTAAATAAAAATGGAAGTGAAACTGGCAACCGTGGCATATTGTAAATTGATAGCATTAATAGATTTAGATATGTGTGACCTATGTATTTCCAAAGTGTTTATAGATTGCTCAATGACACAAAGATCATTTTCAAAGAAATTTCAATAGTGAGAAAACAATAAAACGCAGTCTTTTCAGCATCAATAAAACAGTATTTTCCCTACCAAAAAAAACGTATCGCTTTCTTTAATAATGCCTCTTTAGCGACATGCATTAAAACAATTAGCAAAATATTCAACAACATTTAATGGAAAATATAGTGATACTAGTACTTTGTGAACGAGACGTTGCCCTCGTGCGTTACTATTTTTGACAGACATACCTTTAACCATGTGCATTTATTTATGCTTATATTTTTCGTATAGTATGAAGGGATAAATGTTAACACCACACATCATCCCTGGTTCTTCTGTTTCTTTTTCATTCTTATTGCATTCCTGCTATTTCTTAGCTTATACATTCACGTTTTTAACAGTATTTATTGTATATTTGGAGATTTTGAGACATTTACCAAGGAGATTATTATTTGTAGAACATGAACAACTGATCGTCTCAAAACAGTATGGACTTGTGCGATTTCACTCATACAAAGGGCTTCAATATGTAAAAAACTTTTAGATTTCAACATTTACAAAATAAATTTTTTGTACATGATTTTTAATTTAATATCCATTATCAATATACCATGCAATGTCAGAATCTAACAATCCTTGAACCATGTGCATATTCATGCCTATATTTTTGTATAGCACGAAAATAAGGGGGATGAATGATAAGACCACACATCGACTGAGTTTTTATGTTTCTTTGGCATTCTGCAGTCCGAGGATAACTGAGGATAACCGAGGTTATGCAAACATAAGATACTAAATCAATCACTCTGAAATATAATTAGTGAAAATTTGTAAAAATAAAAATACATTTAGATATACATGGTCAATGAATTTAGAAATTGCTTACTGATTGCTGAATAGAAAATACGCAATTTTTCTTTTTTTTTCAACTTGTCAGGAAACAAAAGACAAATCTTATATACAAACTAATAATACAAATCTTATATACTCTAATATACAAATCTTATTTTCTTCGTATAATTATCTTCTAAGTTTGTCCAAGTCTATCTAAATTAGTAAATCTTCTTTTTGCTTCATATAATTATCATATTACATGGAGAAAAAAGAAGATTTACGCCAGTATATTTTTCATCTCCAGTGAATATATCATTGCTGAAAGAAATTCATTGCAAGTTTCGCCAGCAAATTTCCAAAGCATACATTAAATACTATTTGCAAGATATTCAACAACCTCTAAACCTCTAATTGAAAACACAGTGACATTCTACAACTCTGTGGACAGGACGTTGTCCTCGCGCATTTCTATTTTTGACAGACTCACCTTGAGCGAAACCTGTGCATATTCATGCCTATATTTTTCTAGCACAAAAATAAGAGGGATGAATGATAAGGCTACACATCAACCCAGTTCCTCTGTTTCTTTGGCATTCTTCAGTCCGAGGATAACCTGTCCAGTTCGGCAGCCGCACACAAACGTTGGGCCCCGTCTGTCAATATTTGTCTTTCACCACCTTCCCTACCCTCTCGTGTTTCCCCATTCTCTTTCCTTAGTTTGA
Source organism: Maratus speciosus (assembly GCA_963932465.1). Classification (NCBI taxonomy): domain Eukaryota; kingdom Metazoa; phylum Arthropoda; class Arachnida; order Araneae; family Salticidae; genus Maratus; species Maratus speciosus. The sequence goes on from OZ010791.1 coordinate 169,519,134, forward strand.
AGTTGTCGGGTCTTTTCCTCAATCTGTGGGTTCCAGGGATAGAGTATGTAGGAAAATGGTTTGTGCTTAGATCTTTAATTTCATTATTTTGTAATTGTAGAAAATAATCAATTTTTGAATAAAAAAAGAAAAGGGAGAGGGGCAGCAAATGTCTTGTATCATTTGAAAAGCCATTTCGAAGTATTTTTATCAACATTTTCTGAAGAAAAAGTCAGAATATTGAAGTTTTTGTCTGTGAATGTGTGTGTATGTCTGTCTACAGATGTAAAGTTATATAAATCTGTATGCTTACTAAAATGTTATCTGTACCCTCTACAAAAAAAGAAGTAAATCTACAAAACTAGTTTTTGTATTTTGTAAATTAATTGATGAATTAATTAAAATTATGTAGTTACTAAGAATACTTTAGGAAACTGTTCCTAAAATATTCTTAGTAACTGCATAATTTTAATTAATTTTCAGCAGTGAAATTAAATCCGAAGTTGTTGAATATATAATGCGTGATTTATCACATTGCTAACGAAGCGTAGAACCAACAATGGGAAAAAAGTCCAAGTCGGGAATCGAACCCGGAACCCTTGGAATAGCGCTCCAAGTGCTCTACCATTTAAGCTACGAGAACGATGCCCAGCTTAACATTTCCCACATATGTTGATTAGGCTGCAACTGCAGCACAAGATGGAATAGTCTTCATGAACACATAATTCTGCAGCGAAACGTGAGACACAAACAAACCCAGCATAGGTGAACAACTATATAATATTCGATTCCCGGCTTGGACATTTTTCACATTGTTGGTTCTACCCTTCGTTAGCAATGTGATAAATCACGTTTTATGTATTCAATTCTTAGTAACCTTACAGATTTTTTGATTTACAGTGCAAACGTGTATCTGTTACATGAATTTTTGTTGTTGCCGTTACATAAAAAGTTCTAGGCATCGCAGTTTCCTAGAAAATTTTTAGTAGCTTTACCGATTTTATTTTACAGCGTAGAGTAGTGAAATCTATCCCAGAGTAGAGGCCTGGAAATTTGTATGAGAATAAATGAATACAGGTCTGAGCCTATGATTTTGGATTTTTTTATTAGATTTTTTGTTATTTTATACTGAACGGAACAACGTATTTTCCTCAATCTTCCAAGTTCGCCGGCGATTTTGACCTATTAATGAGAACAATATAAACTGCCAATCTTTTTGCTATATAGTAAATTTTAACTTCTTTAAGTATATTAATTAATAAAGTTTATTCAGTCGAAATACGTACACCGATTTTCAAATTTTTCGCGATTTTTTTTAACCCTTGATATCCTGATGGTACTTTAAAGTACCATTAAAATAACGTGTATAAAATAAAATTCAATTAATACATCGAATAGTAGTAATACAGTTTAGAATGAGTTATATATACATTACTTTATCTTGTTCCAAAAGCATTATTGGTTACACAAAACAAAAATATTTTTAAAAGGATGATTTGTTTTGCCTTTGCATCTTTCCAGCTTTCTTGACGTTGGGGGATTAGGGGGGGAAAGGGATTTTCAGTTCGGAAATATTTTTATATTTCTACTGTATGAACATTATATTTGTACATTTCCTAATTCTACAAAATACTAAAAAAACTATTTTAAATAAAAGATTTGAGTGGAGTTATAAATATTGCCCAAACTCCCTATAAATTCAAATTTATTAATCCTTCTAAATCCTTCAATCCTTCTAAAATCATTTTAAAATTTATTAAATGATTATATAAATCTTCTAATGTAAAGATGTAAGATAAAATGTAAGATAAAATTTTCATGAATTCATAATTCCGGATATAAAGGGTTAAACGTGCCCATTTTGCCGAAAGGATAATTTTGATTTTTACCAAGCAATTTTTATTTGATACCTTATCCATACAATCTTATATTTTCCACTCATGTCTGGAAAAGACTTCAGGAAATCGATTTAGAAAAATACATGTGAAACAGGTTTTTTTAAATTAATTATTAAAGAAAATAAAGCCATTGACTTTTTTACTGAAACACTACTAAATTTCCAGTGAGAAAAATGTTCCAGTGCTGTTTTCCTAAATGATCACTTTAATGCCAAAAACTGTTGCTATGTCGCTATGACCTCGCGGTAGAGAAAATTCTTTTTAAATTTGGCTTGGCTGCCTTAGAGGGGCTGTTCAGACTAGAAAACAAATCTTTAGAGCATAAACGTTCTCCCTGGTTCCCTTTATTGATTAAAAAAATTCTGGAAAACGGTAAAGTTATTTTATATGTATTTAAGGTATAGCAAGATTAGTCCGGGCAACGCCAAGCTTTGTCTCCTAGTTATTTCCCGAAACAATGTATTACATTTTTAAAAAATGAGGAATAAAGGATGAAGTAAGAATACTTTCCCTCATTTAAACAGACCTGGCTGCCCGGTGTACAGAACATAGGTGAAAATTGTTTTCTATTTTAAAATCCAATAGATTTTTTGCATTTAGTATATTCTTAATAACTACACCAAAGAGCATTTTTGGTACTTTCCTATTAGCCGCATAACAGCGGTCAATCGCAAAACATTTTACTTTTTAAAACTTGATTACTTCAGTGAACGCTTAGTTCGATTACATAGTGTAAAATGCGTGTTTTATTTATTAAATTATTTGTGAAGTTTTAACTTTGTTTTGAAGTTTAGTTATGGAATGTTACCCGAAACAAACACTGAATAATTTACATTGTTTTAATGTGTAAACATATAAATCTATCGTAATTGAACTGCACGCAGATTTAAAAATATTCACTCTTCATTTATTTATATATTTATTTATTTATATATTTATTTTTTATCCGTAAGAAATCAGTAAACTGAGATACAGATTTTAAACAAAATGCATTTTAAAATAAATAATTTTTCTGTTCGAAGCTGCAAAATTTGCAAATGTGCGATGTGTAGAAAAAAAATGCAGTAAAAGCAAAATTTATTGGTCAGATTGTGACCACCCTCAATAGGACATCAGCATTACCCACGGACGTGTTTTTACTTTATGAGATAGATTTCGTAAAACAAAATTAAGTGCTACAAGATAATACAATTTTTATTTTGATAAACTGACGGTCAGATAATTTTATAATGGCCATGTAACGGCATCATCCTGGTGTGTGTGTCTGTTTTCACTAGCTTATGATGTTTACTATATGCATATCGAAATAGATCACAAAAATGTAAAATTCTCAAAGCTATAATAAAAAGAATTAACAACTTTGGAAGCTTTTTTGATTGATAACTACATATAAAATGATTTTTAAAAAAATCTAAAAGTTATGTAATAGAACTGAACTGTTAATATTAATCACAATAGAAAAACTTTCTGATCATGAAAAAAACTACTTTTTAACAGATTATTGAATAAATATATAGCAAATGAACACCTTGTTAATTACACCTTGCATTAAATTCAATTGCTAAAAGATTTAAATTAACACTTTTAAACCAATAAAAATGTTTGTTTTTTTACTCTTTGTATGTTTCATGTTTTTACTGGTATTAACGTGTTAATTTACACCTTTTAGCAATTGGAATTGATGTAAGATTATCGAATGTTTAAAGACATTCTTAATCGTACGAATTCACTTGGATTATTACTGTTTATCAAATTCTAGCAGGAGAAATTACTTGATACTTCAAAACGAATATATAACAAAACGACTAGCTACCTTTCACACAGTAGCAACAATCATTGTTTACTTAGCTGTTACTATCCTGTTGTATGTTACTTAATAACCCCATAAATAACGTTTTATTCCTAAATTTTCCTGAGTGGTCACACAATGGGTTACTCATTTATTCAGCTGCCATATTGTTTGCACTACATTTCGGTGAAAAGTCTTTTGTTCAAGTAGTTACCTGTCTGTTTGTAGGCGAGTGAGTGCACAGGTACTGGGTAAACTTTCATAGCACAAAAAGGGCAATTCCACCTTGTTGAGACATTAAGAGGTAATTAACGCTTCTAACTCTGAAGAAAGATTATCTTAGTCTAAATCAATTATAATAAAGATATATTAAAAATTTTCAAACCTGAAAATTTTTTTTTATAAATGTCCTTGACATTTTGATTAAAAAAAAAAATACTGCGGCATTTGAAATTAAAATAATTAAATTTTGTTATTAAAATGAATGAACAGATCTTCGAAATCAAATTACAAGCTATAGTATCAATTTAATTGAATCGGCAATTTAAAAAATACGTAAATGTACTTTTTTTAGAAATACTTTTTTTCGTTTTTTCTTTGCGGCAAACATATTTTTGAGAACAGGTAGGTACACACAGAAGAGACAAAATGCATAGGTTTACTTATCTTTTGGCACTCAAAATTGACATTTATTTTTAAAACAACATTAGTTACTGACAATACCAAGGTATAATCCAATAACCAACAACAACGACAAAAAAAATATATATATATATATATATATTGTGATCGATTGATGATAGGTATACCAAGGGTTACAGATTTCATATACTATTATATTCGAATAGTCATCTTATTATTATTATTTAATCGAAGAATTCTGCAATTTCAAAATATGAATATTATTATTCAGAAATAGTGGAATTCAAAATCCGCAATATTGGAACATCAATCTTTAACCCTTAATTACTCGCGGCGGTGTATTTTGTACACCCATGGATGTTTCACCTTTAAATATATACGTTACAAATGCGCATTCTTCGAAAATATTGTCTATGTTAAAAGGGGTTTTTTTTATAATATTGTAATATGTGCAAATTGTACTTGACTTAAAATTAATCATTAAACAGTAATTTATTTACCAAGAAATTGTAAAATATGTGGTGTTTATATAATACCACGGTATGAGAAGTAAACAATGATTGTTGCTGCTGTGTGAAAGATATTTGTTTTGTTATACACTCTTTACCGTGGAAATTTGCGGAAGTGTTCAAAGATTAAGATGAAGGCGTAAATAACTTATGTCTATTTTGTTAAATATGATTAATATCTATATATATATTACGCTAACGTACGTGGCACAGAAATCGCGATTATTTGTTATTGTTTAATGGCAACGCCCGAGAATCGCATCTGATTGGCTATTGTGTAAGAGTCCTTGGCAGGATTTATGGCGATCGGGTTTGTTTACGTTTCGCGTTTTCTGTGCGATTATGTAGCTTCAAAATAACATTTGAAATGCCCATAAAAAACCTCGGTGAATGGGTGAATGTTTGAAAGTGAAAAAGAAGCCGAATTCGAGTCGAATCGAAATAGATTCGACCTCCAAATAGAGAACGCCGTTAAGCGATCGGCAAAATAGGCTTAATAACTGTAGCATGCACGCGGTGCTTCTGAAATCCAAATTACTGATTTAAACGTTCCGGAGCATGCATAACTGTGGGTGAAACGTGCAATTTCTGCAAAGCACTGCATTGAAATGCGAATTAAACAGCAGCAAGAAGTTTACAAAATGTTGTCATGACGTAAAAAGTAATTTTGTACGGACATGTAGTTTTGACTGTACAGACCTGCGATACGAATTTCAGGTTCATTTAAGAATATTATTACCCCCCCCCCCCCCCCAGAAAAATGATACAATAAAACCTGCTGAGACGGAAACGAAAACGACCAGTGATAAATTCCGTTTTATGCAGGTTATTTAAATTGAACAAAGCATAATAGCATTTTTTTGGGGGGGGGGGGGGGGGGGGAGCTGGAACTTTTGTTTTTCGTTTATTGCAGAATTCCGTTATAAACAGGCTTTACTCTATTAGAAAATAAATTTGCTGGATGGTACTTTAAAAAAAAATCTATATAGTAATACTTGCTTACAATTTTATTATTTATTTTTCAGTATTACACTTTATGTTGTATTTGTGATTGCTTTTTCATATAAAGATTTTAAATAAAAAAATAAATTATTGAAAATATAATTACATTTTAATTAAATTCATCAGTTAATTTGGAATAAAAAAGTTTAAAGTATGAAACATATAAAAATTTAAAAACTTAACCTTTGACTTTACACAACTTTGGAACTGAACAAGAGTCGGGCCCAGGTAATTTGCACCGTCTCCACCCGCCCCCCTCTGTAGGGACCTGCGATAAAAATTTCAGATTCATTTAAAAATATTATTACGGGCCCGGGCAACGCCGGGCGGGTCAGCTAGTATATACATATATCTGTATCATTTATAGAGCCCTAAATATCCTATTGGTTACAAAATCAACATAAGTCGAAAGGCTTTTATTTATTTATTTTTTTAACAATTTTAATTCTTATAAAATAAGTAACTGATAACCGACAAAATATTTAAGCATTTAAGCAACATATAGAGTAAAGGAAAGTTCTTGAAATATCTAGCACTTGTGCGTAGTACCTTATTAAACTTGTGATTGACTTCTGAAAAAGCTCAAATCTTGGACTTGTGTGGGTTTTGAAATCACTGTTTCGATTAGTGTAAGGTAGAAATTGAAATCCTTAAGGATAAGATTAGTGACAGACTATCATCATAAAACTAAATAGGAACTTTTTTCTTTATCTTTCATTATTTTTTAAGAATATGATGTCTGATCTTTTGATATATTTTTGTATATAGTAAAATTGTACTGGATAAACAAATCTTTTTGGGTAATTTTTTAATGATAAAAGTTTTCATTTTCATTTTTTTTTACCAATGCAGTAGATAAAATTGGGTGGAAATTGATAGCAATATATATTTCAATTATTTCAAATATTGAACTATATAGAGACACTCTCAGTTTCTTTCTTCTTTTTTTTTTTTCTTTTTACCTTTCTTTTTCTTTTTCTTTTTACTTTTTTTTTTTTTTTTTTTTTTTTTTAACGTACAACTTGACTATTCTCTATGGAACAAACTAAAATGTTGCAGGATGTATATTTCATATTGGCATATTCTTAAAGTAAATGAAAATTAGCAAAACCGAAATGGCGAGGTTCAATATTTCGCTGAATAAATATGTTCCTAAAATTAGAAGTCTGTTAAGGGAGGAGTTAAAACAACTTGCTTCTAGAAAGCCGTATAATAAAAGACCTTTACGTATAAAATATCGTAAATTACCAATTTATATAAAATCTAAAATTTAAATTTTAATATTTATTGCTTAGCATTTTGGTTGAAGATTAAATAGCTGTGGTTAAAATGGGTAGAAACATTTTGAAAACATTCAAATATATACTGAAAACTGCGAGTGAAGTTCATCTTTTAAAAACATCCCGCAGTCCGGCTCATTCCTGTCGACAGAAAAAATACTTTAGCAAAATTTAACAGTTTCTTTAGAAACTATCATTCTTTGCAATGCTGAAAAAACTCTTCGTGGACGTCGTAGCTACTAATGCCATATCTGCCAATTGCTGCACTACGACCACCCTTGTGTCGTTGTTAGATCTCGAAAGTTGACTCAAAATGCCAATCTTTATGGCAATTTCTTAAATACTCGATGTTTTCATAAGAAAACAAACGCTGCACTGTAAAAAAAAAAAGATATAAATGTACAAAACTGTTTTTGTAAAAGCTTCAGAAACCTGAATTTTTATTAAAATTTTATCTGTACATTGTAAAGAAAAAGGATGTAAATCTACAAAACTAGCTTTGTAAAGCTGCAGAAAGCTGTATGCTTACTAAAATTTTATCGGCAACACGAGATAATTACATGATTTTTTATTTTATTTTTTTTTTGCTGTTACATAAAAAATTCTAGGCATCCCAGTTTCCTAAAAAATTCTTAGTAATCTTACAGATTTTATTTTTTATTTTATTTATTTAATTATTTATTTTTGGCAGTGCAAACGTGAATTTCTTTTGTTACAGTTACATAAAAAGTTCAAGGCATCCCAGTTTCCTAGAAAATGCATAGTAACCTTATAGATTTTTTTTTTTAACAGTGTATCAGTTTGTTTAGTAACCTGAATAACAATACCTGCAAATTTTATGCTTTTATTAATAAAAATTATTTCATGCTTGTGCCTTAAAATACCGAATTTATATTTAAGAACATTCTCAACTGATTTCTATATCTACGCTACATTAAAATACCATATTAAATTCTGACATATAAAACTAATATTAATTTATTTTTTTCATCATCCGTTTATTCATCGACGCGTTTTCAACATTTCATTCAAGAAAAGCACGCCAAATTTTTCTTTTTCTTTTCTTTTTTTTTTTTTTAAAGAACGAGTAAACAGCGAAACTCTACGGAGAATTTTTTTGCCAAAAATAAAACGCACGTGTTCGAAACTCTACAACAGTTAATCAGCACAGACAAGTGGAATGTAAAACGCAAAATTCTGCTTGACAACTCTGTGGGCACGTATACCTGTCTGAGTTAAAAGAAGAGAGAGGTGTGTTCCCATATGAAGAGGTTACTGTTAAATATTGACTCGCACGTTCATGGTAAAATCAAGTACTTAATTGGCTCCACTTTTGGACTTCGTTTCAAGTTTGTATAAAACGTGTGGCAGAAAATCTGTGAGACGTTGATGATGAAAATTCGGAATAAATTAATAACTGAATAAAGAATAATTGCAAACGAATTTTACATTTCTAGTTACTGTTTTGCTTTTTCCTCCCTGATCGTTAATGTAGTAATTTTGAGCATTAATTAAGCTTGTGTTCTAGATTTGTAAAATCTGTTTTTAAAATTAATTATCGAATAAAAGGTAATATGTTGTAAATAACATTTTTTATTTCAGAAAAAGAAAAGTTGCTATTTTTATACATCTTTAAAAAGATATGTGCTATGTGAAATCGAATTATTATTTCGTTATTGTTTAACCCGTGTTGGACCGCTGTTCTATAAATAAGACAGCTAATAAAACATTTTTTAAAATAAAATTGGTAAGGATTTTCTAGATGCATTTTGTTATGACGTCTTTAAAATATATAAAAGTATAACATATAAACAAAAAAAAACAAGTAACCAATTAAAATTTAATTGAAAAAAATCTATTTAAAAAATCTTTTAAAAATTGTGATCGTATAATCTAGAATTTTACCGTTATTATTATCTTTTTATTGGAGAAATCATAGCGTATTTTTGTACAACATAAACAGTATTTTTAAAGTAAAATAAAATATTTGCTCATAAAATTAGTTTATGTATGAATTTTATGTGTCCTTACTATGTGTCCTACTAATATGTCCTGTTTATAGAACAGCTAGTTACTTAAAAAATTAAAAACTTTTTTTCAAAATTTTGCTAGTATCTACTTAATTACACCATATTAATGATATAATCGAAGTTTTAAAAATTTTCAAAAATATTTAATCGGTGTGGTCCAATATGGGTTAAGGGGACGGTGAACATTAAAAAACTTTTTCTTTACTTTTCATCATAGATATGGGAAATTTTGTGGAAACATACATTTCACTCTAATTATGTAGGAAACCTTAAAATAAATTTCCAATAGTATTATTATTTTGTGATTTTTTGAAAATTTCAAAATTTCAAAACAAAATTTTAAAATGCTCCTTGCGTCTTAATTTCTGATATATTTCCTTGATTTTGAATTTTAATCACTTTAAACTCGATTACAAAAAAATCTGTGCATCGATTTGTTAATCCCTTGAATACTTAATTTTTTTAGAGATTTTCTTCAGAATTCCATATCAATTTCATCAAAATTTTCCTTTTAATAAGTTAAAAATCAAATTTAATTATTTTAATGAAGCCAAATTTTAAAATGCATACACAGTTTCTTTATAAATAATATCAGGATTCTTCCTTATCAATTTCATGAATTTTGATCAAAAATTAAGACGCATGGAGCATTTCAAATATCTAAAAATATTGAAAAATCAGTTTTGAGAAAAACAGATTTAAAGTATATTAAAGAGCCGAAAAATTGTTTGTGTACAAAATTCAAAAGCTTGGAACTTGCGGATGCTTGTAATCTGCATGCGAATTTTCGCAAATAGCTCAGGACAAACTGGACAATAATAATATGCACAAAAATATTTTTCTTTTTTTGAGTCGATTTTGGCTCCAATAAAGGTCCATGGTACCCTTAAGCAAATTTTTCCATTAAAATTATAGGCTTATTAATTACTAAGAATATAAGAAATTAGGAATAAAAAATAAATAAATGGCTTGTTTAGGGGGGGGGGGGGGGCTAAGTAGCAATATCTCACCGAACTTACTTTTCAATTATCTTTCAAGCTTATATATGAAACACACAGTAGAAAGTAAGTGAGGCATTGTTGCTAGTCAATTTGGAAAAATAAGTAAACTTTCAATAAGCATAATTTTATTATTTCTTTATTCTATTGTTTATCTATGAAAAAGAAAAGAGGCGTGAAAACTTGATGCAGTTAGACCAGCTGAAGTAATGATGCAATGTGTCTGAGCGTGGCTGTAACAATGTCTATGCGGTTTCTAAAATTATTTTATTAACGAATCTAACAGTTAATTATACACAAAATGGCTTAGTAAAAACAAAAATTGGTATTTTTTACACAGTAGATTTAACATGCATGTAACTATAAAAATTGGATATAAGACTTATTAGCATTAAAAAAACTTATTGGATTATTTAAACAAGTAAGAAAAAATCATGCATCAAGCGTAGATTATGAAACACTTTCCAACACATTCACAATAATGTAACAAAACTGCACCGTTTAAAAAATTAAAATATTACGTTTTAATTCAACCACATGGAAGCGCATTGCGAATTTTTTCAGCAGTCCTGTATATGATACATAGATTTGAATCTATTAACTACATGCATGCCAAAATTTAGTTCACTTAAGAAATACATATACTTCAGTTGAAATTTTACCTTCAGCAATTTCCTCTAATAAGGAGAACGGTACGTGAATACTTTTGTGCAGCCCTGCATTTGAGGTATAGAATTTATATATAACGAGTAAGATGCAAAAAATTATTTAAATTTAAAAGCGCATATTGAATTTTAAACCGTACACTCCAGCAATTATTACTCAAAGACATTACTGTACTGTAACCGATTTCTTTTGTGTGTCTCTGTAAATGACTAAAAAATGCTATGAATGCCCTGTTCTAACGTGATCGTAGTGAAATTCAGTGATTTATATCAGTTTGAATGCATTTGAAACAGCGTAATGTCATTAAAATTCTCTGCAAACGATTTTTCCCCATATACCATAATGTAATGGAATACTTTTGAGTGCCCCTGTAAATGAACGATTAATCCTACATACTTCATATACAACCAAATCATTACACTTCATATACACCAAACATGCTTTGGTGACTCTAAATAACCTTTATCAATTTCATGAAAATCCGAGCATATTCAAGGGAGTTAGAACGTGGCCAGACGGCCAGACGGACTGACGGACAGACAAACCGAATGCATAAACACTTTTCAACTTTGTTGCAAAATGTTAAAAAGGCAATTTATAGCATATTGATTTATTTTATACTTAGAAAGTAACTATATCAACAGTCACTATAATAGAAAATATTCAAAGAAATTATATTTACCCGAACTCGAACATAATATTTCATATTTCTTTAATATCTGGGAAAGTGTAAACTATCTGTAACGGATTTATATCTTAAATGGAAAATTTCATGGTGCATAAAAAATAATACCAGTCAATTAATTTTGCCTGCTAAGACGGAATTTTATCTAAAACGACATTTTTTCCTATGCCTTGGCAATTTCGTCTTGGCACATTTTGATTGTATGTTGTTTAGACGTCAACGTTACTAGTTTATGTATAGTTCCGACGTATCACATAAAGGATTTATTTATGTAGATATTAAAATATAACTGAATATATATTTATAATAATTTGTCGGTGCGTTCGAATTGATACTTGAGTTCGTTAATATAGTTTTAGAAGTAACATTTTTATTTAGGAGTTTTATTTTTAAATCTCCTCTTCTTGTCGGTGGCCAATTCAAAACATATTTTACTCGTTTCTTTTTTTCTTTTTTCAGTGGCTTCTATAAAATAATAATAATAATAAACGAGAAGGATCTGCACATTTATAAAGGTTACCTTTTTCAACGATTAACGTAAAAGTTTCTTTTAAATTTCTTTTATTTTAAATGTTTTGAATTCTGTTTATTATACTTCTCCAATGTTATGTAATTTTGGTTCACTGTAATTGTTAAGCTAATCATTTTTGGTGGCCAAACATGGATAATTTTATTATCCTTATTATAATTACTAATTTCTCATTTTAATCATATTTTTCCACATAGAGCGAACGAAAATAACATTTTTATTTTGATATCGGTTTATGTTAATGGAATGAAGATTAACAAAAAATTGAAACGAATTTGGTACCTCTATTTACTTATACTTGAAAAAAAAAATTTGCATTTGGTATTTTTTGAAAGTTGATTTTCACAAATTATCTATTTCTTCTATACAAAGCGAATGAAGGTAGCATGTTAATTTTTAGGCATCTTTATATTAGGCGTATAAGGGTTAAAAAAAAAGCATTAAAATAAAATTAGTATCTCAATTTTAGCATAAACTTGAAAAAAAAAAAAAAGCTTTCGTTTAAAAGATAACTAAAGTTTTTTTTTTTTTTTTTTTTTAATAATACTTTTATATATTCATTTTATGTATGTTTTATATATTTATATAAAAATATATTTGTAGAATATCAATAAGTAAACTATATATCTGATATAAATCAATTAATTTTCACTAAATAAATTATTTTACTCTAGTCTCGATTCATATGAAGTCATTTTTAATACTCATAAGATATTATATACTTAGTGTTTTTTAAATAATTTTAATTGTGCATTGTTAGTTAATAATTGTTCTGTAATATACTTTAAAATAAACTTTAATGTCACATGAACTACTTTTTTTAGTCTTAAAGACGTCAAGTCATTTAAAAAGAAATATTGAGCTTTATACATTAATTTTCACCGCTTTCTTGTTGCTGTTGTTATATTCAATGCTGTTTGTTTACACCACATCTGTCATTAATATATGTTTACATTTCTACTAATAATTTTATCAATTATGGGAGATATATAAAAATTAATAGAACGATTTTTTCAAACTATAGGAGTGTTCGAATAAAACATCACAACGGGGTTTGTATGTGAGGATAATTAGCCTCTCTGTTTTTCTTTATCGCGAAATAAGCTGTGACAGATATTCATATTTTCTGTTTAAACCATCTGAATTAGAGTATATGAAATCACTCATAAAATCATAGTTTAACAATAAAAATAGTTACGACATATCGAGTTGTTTCGGTATACACTTATATCCCATTGAAGTTTACACTACCTATAAAAACAAATTACGGGCAGTCGCACATTTCTAACTTAATAAAATAGTAACGTCAAAAATAAAAGGAAAATAAAAAAAATATTTTAAATATCATTCGTCCAAAAAAGAAAAAAAAAGAAAGAAAGAAAAAGCATATTTTTTAAATAGAGTCAAGTTATTAGAGTTTAAATAGTTCATGGTAGTTAAATTTCGATGCATATTGATATTTTATTATCACTACATTTTCTTAAAAAAGACCTAGTAAAATTCTGTCTTAATACAAAATTGTTATTTTTCATGTACAGGAAGATGGTATTTTATTTTGTTGTTGTTGTTTTTGTAGCGACCAAAAACACGAAACAGTAGGAAAGTACGAAAGCGACTCAATATTTTTGTACACCTAATTTTGTCGTAATTCTGGGAATGTATAAATTCCTGACTCATATATCGGATAAAGTCCCATGGATCTGCGGTATGTAACATACTCAAAGTAACTTGAACATAGAAATAAACATTAGGAGTAAGCAAAACATTAATATAGATATAAAACATTGTGTATAAGTATACAATATGCAGGGCTCGCAGCGTTCCTAAAATTTTCGCACTTTACTACCACTAAATTAAAAGGATAATCTTTGTTGTATAATTCCATTATAGGTGTTAAAGGAATCTACCATGAATAATTCTTTTTTAAAATACTGGTAGCAAAGTACGAAAATTTTAGGAACGGTGCGAGCCCTGAATATGTGTACACTTTATTCTTACGTTTCTCTTAACTAAAATACCATACATCGCAAATGCTATTAGAAGAAATTAAACATATATGCAAATTTTTATTGAAAATTGAAATAAAAGGTCAATTGTATTAATATTAATATACGAACGTTTATTATAATATACTCGTCCCACATTTTACCTGCTCGCATCTAACAAAGTTTTGACCGCGCTCCCCACAGCAATGAAACCAAAGGAAAAGTGTAGGCAATTAAATACTCGATTTTAGCGAGAGCTGAAGAGTCAATATTTGGACTTAACCTCTTTATATATGCACCTGCATGTCTGTCGTAGCCTAGATTTTGAGTATTTCCCCATATAGTGGCAAGTTACTTACTTTTATTTCTAGCGTTCCTTTAGTTTCTCATTAATAAAATAAAAGAACAGAGCACATTTTCGTATCTTTTAATGAATATTAATGAACTAAAAGCAGCGACAGATCACAATAATACACAAGAAAAACTATTACATTTCAGTTGAGTTTTTGGTTTATACGTACTCGAAGCAATTTTTGTCCACGTTTCAATATATTTTTTTATATTGGTATTGGTATTCATAATTGCTCATTTTACCTTTTTATTAAAAATGGGTAAATTATAAGTTTTTACTGTATTTAGTCACTAAAAAATTAATTAAATGCGTTTTTAAAAATGGTTTAATACGAAGAACTTTTAGGAAATTTTAATTAAAATTATTCAAATTATCCTAAAAAACTGCAAGCAAATGCAATATTAATTCGTAAAAAAAAGTACCAACACGCTTAAATAAATTTGAACTTCGTGTTAACAATGCACATCTTTACTGAAGATAGTATATATTTTAGGAAAATATTCAGTATCATTCTAATATACACTGTAAAAAATGTTGTGATTTTTTCTTCACTATCTGTTGTAATTTTTCAAGTACGAGATGCTCAGAAATCGAATTCAAGCAAAATCGTAAAAAAAAAAACGTACCTACACGCTTTAGTGCGTACTAACAATGCGCATCTTTACTGAAGATAATATATATTTTAAGAAAATATTCAGTATCATTCTAATAAATTCTGTAATAAATGTTCTGATATTTTCTTCACTATTTGTTGTAATTTTTCAAGTTTTCATGTGCTGAGAAATCAAATTCAAGCGAAATCGTAAAAAAATGTACGAATACGCTTTAGTGCGTACTAACAATGCGCATCTTTACTGAAGATAGTATATATTTTAAGAAAATATTCAGTATCATTCTAACATACACTGTAATAAATGTTCTGATTTTTCCTTCACTATCTGTTGTAATTTTCAAGTATGAGATGCTGGGAAATCGAATTCAAGCAAAATCGTAAAAAAAAGTACCAACACGCTTTAGTGCGTACTAACAATGCGCATCTTTACTGAAGATAGCATCTATTTAAAAAATATATTCAGTATCATTCTAATATACACTGTAAAAATGTTCTGATTTTTCCTTCACTACCTGCTGTAATTTTTCAAGTACGAGATGCTGGGAAATCGAATTCAAGCAAAAAGGGAAGTAAAAATCAAATTCTTTCTGTCACGTGCACCACGCAGCCAATAGCAATGTGACTTTACCCAGTCTTGAGTAATTTTACAGCACTCTTAAAGATAGCAAAACTTTTTTGCAGCAACTGCGTCGCAGTGTTCTCGCTGACTTTTGACCAACATTAGCGATTTGGCGAATAAGGAATAAAAAACAGTAGCCAAATGAAAATAAATGTTAGCAAAATAGATTCGGCGTGAAACGCTGAAAAATCTGTCTTTAAGCTCTTATTGTATCCATTTTTTGAATATGTTCCAAAATAACCTAATTTTTTGTAATTACTCAAAAAATAGAAATTCAACTATCCGCTACAGAAACTATTTAAAATAAATACATTCTAAATTCCTCCTAAATGTGTAAGTGTTTCAGACATTCTTTTAGCAGTCTGAATAAAAGTTAAAAAAACTAGCTTTGATTTATCGTTATGAAAACATATACTAAAAATTGTTTTGAGATTTCGACCGATAGAAAAAAAAAATGACCGGCCAATGATACTTTACGTACAACTAATAAATGGTATGGTTAAGTTCAACACCATGTTCCAGCAAAACTTTTCAATATTTGGCAGTTGTTACGCGTAATTTTGTTTATGTTTTTACCAGGGCGACGCCGGCGCACAGACAGTGGGTTAAAACTGATAAAAACCTAGCACATAATCCTTTTCGTGTCTTTAGCTGTTGCTAAACTGAATTGATATTGAGTCTGTATCTCTATAAATAGAACAATGTAAATGACACGGTACGATTGAACATGTAAAGCTACACTATCATTCGGAACTAGGACAAGTCTGGGGTGTATTGGCATAGCGCAGAAATTGAGCACTCGCAATTTGGTGAGTCTGATTGTTAGTTTACTCGCCAAATGAAACTTTTGTCGCGATTTGGTGCAATGGCGAACGGCAGCGAGAACCCTGTGTGTTGGCAGTATGTTTTGTTGTAAAATACAGAATTTTTTTTTTTTTTTACAGCGTAAAATCAATAAATTAAATGAGCAGTATTAAAGCTGAAATAAAACACAGTAAAACTTGTCAAAATAGAATCTGCATGCTACGGAATCTTGATTTATTAAAAATTAAACGGTAAAGTTTCATAATTCCTGTTAAAGAAATACCATACAAATATACCTGCTCAGACAAAAACATTTCTAAAACGTATAACGTCTTAAACGTATAAAGTAGTTTTATCGATTTTTTTCGATTCCGACCTAGGAAGTTTTGCTGTAATTATTTTTTAAACAAATATATAAAAATTTAACTTCACTTAAATTTTCATTATTTCATTTTATTTGTAACCTATAACATAAAAATATATATATATATTTATATGATTTAGCCTTCTTTCTTTTGAAACACATTTCTTAAAATGAAGTACGAAAAAAAGCATATTATTTCAATAAATGTTAAAAATAGCGAAATTTAAATTTGAGAAAATATGTATAATTGAATAACAAATAATTAAATTAATATCAAAGTGTACAATGTATACAAACCAAAACTAATTTCTCATATAAAAAGAATGTCTACCATTTCAAAATTTAGTAAAATGATTCTTTATTTATTTATTTTTTTTTATTTCACTCGTATGCTAACTATAAGAATTAAATATTCCCACTTCAAAGCCCGAGGTCTATTAAACATAATAATAATAATAATAATGATGATAATAATAATAATAGCTCGAAACATTACGAACTAAAACTTTTCTTTTTTTTTTTTTTTCTTATTTGGCTCTCAGTGATTGTTGTAGTTATTTTTATTCTGAGGGAGAAAATGTACGAAGCACGAGGAGCCATTCCTTAAGAAACGGACAAAATTTCCCGCACGTGACTCTTACATAAATACCTATATTTATTAACTTATAAGTTGTTAAAATATAAACTATACATTAAAATTAACAATA
This sequence comes from Maratus speciosus, assembly GCA_963932465.1. NCBI lineage: Eukaryota > Metazoa > Arthropoda > Arachnida > Araneae > Salticidae > Maratus > Maratus speciosus. The sequence continues at coordinate 169,536,585 of OZ010791.1, forward strand.
AAACCTATATATTCATATTAGCATAGTTGTTTTAATTTGAAGGTACAATAGCATTGTTAAAACAGCAGTAATAAGTACAAAAGCTATTCCACACGTGATATGGAGCGGCCTTTTAATAGGTTTAAAAATCTCCACATTTTAAACCCTTAGCCCTTAGTAAGCTGCCCCTTTTTAATAATAAATAAATAATAAAAATAATAGATAATAAAAATCTGCACATTTTAAATCCCGGATCGAAGTAATCTGACTGCTTCAGAGTGATTCCATGAAAACTGGCAAAATGTCCAGAGCGCGACACTTACATAGTAAATACCTATATCTATTGACTTATAAGTTGTTAAAATAAAAGCTATACCTTAAAAATAACAAAAAAACTCTAGATTTTTATATGAACATGGTTGCTTTAATTTGAGGATATAATAGCATTGTTAAAACAGTAAAAATATGTATGAAAGCTGACCCACGCACGTGATATGGAATGACACAAGACAGATTTTAACACTGACCTTTTCGACATACAACAAAACAGAAAATATTAAAATTTCAAATTTCAAACATATGTAAGATTTAATAATAAAGAATATATTAATTTAATTTAATTTAATAAATAACGAAATATGCTACATATTCTAACAGAGAATAACACTGCCTCCTCCTTGCATTAACAGTATATCCTATTGCAATAGTTTAAAAAATTATTTTAAAAATCGTAAAAATTTTTCCCCATACACCGAGTATAAGTAATAAATATCCCCATTTCAAAGGCTGCGGGCTGCAGAAAACCACAAAAATGATATGAGAAAGCTCTACACGGTACGTCCTAAAAAGCTTTCTTTCCTATCTCCCTCTCAATGATCGTTGTAGATTTTTATTTTGAAAAGAAAAAAAAATCGTACGAAGCAATAAGCAAGATTTTAACACTTCGAGGCTCTTTCATTTGATAAACTGCTTAATGTAAATGTAAATCTTTTGTAATTTTTATCTGTAAGCAAATGATCAATCTGGATAAAATTAGCTGTCAAACCTGTAAGATCAGCCGGTTAACCTTTTCGACATATTAACACAATAAAAAATATTAAAATTTCAAATCTCAAACATATGTAAGATTTAATAATAAAGAATTTATTAATATAATTTAATTTAATAAATAACAAAATATAATACATATTCCAACAGAGAATAGCACCGACTTCAATAAGAACATATCCTATTACAATAGTTAAAAAAATTATTTTAAAAATCACAAAAATTTTCCCCCATATACCGAGTATAAGTAATAAATATCCCCATTTCAAAGGCCGCGGGCTGCAAAAAACCTCAAAAATGATATAAGAGCTCTACACGGTACGTCCTAAAAAGCTTTCTTTCCTATCTCCCTCTCGGGGCTTGTTGTAGATTTTTATTTTGAAAAGAAAAAAAAAATCGTACGAAGCAACAAGCCAGATTTTAACGCTTCGAGGTTCTAATGCAGATTGCCTTGATTTGATCGATTGCCTTCTCTAAATCTAAACCGTATATCGATTTCCAATACGCCCCGAAATGCTGGCAACCCATTGAGGCTTGCCCGCGGTCACCTTTTTGATGAATTTAAGCACCGATATGAATTTAGAATTCACAATGACGGGGAGGGATGAAAAGCATTTGCCTAATATTTATCTCTCCCTTTTCTTTTCCACTTCCGGTATTGCAGATTTTTTTATTTTTTCGATCTAAAGTAGGAATTTGCCCGATGAATTTTTATGGAGTTTTCCAAATGATTTTCTTTCGAAATCGAATTAAAAATCTATTTTTATCGGCTATTGTGTCTTTATGTGAATGAAATTTAAAGTTATGAAATATGTCACTTCGATTCGTGTTCTTGAGTCTAAATTTTGAAAAAGGCTGAGAGTGTTCATAGTAATTAGTGACACCCGATAATGAAGTATTTTTATATAAATTCTTTTATTTACACTATTTTGATCAAAAATGAACACTGTTTTCTTTTTTACTCGAAATCTCTGTTTTAAACCATATTGCTTTAGGAAATTTTTGATGCGAAATAGATTTCTGATTTTTAAAGGAACGGTATATTCTCTTACATTTTGCTTTTTCACCTTTTTAAATAAAATTGGGGAATGACTTTAGCCTGTAAGAGTAACTTTAGACAATACTTGTTTTCAAATAGTTATCAACCAATTAACAAATTTCCATTTTACTTGCCAATTCTACACATTTTTAAATTGATAAAGATATACGAAATATTTTCTAATAGAATTATATCGACGAAAAGTCATTTCAGTTTAAATGCTTTGTCTCTTAACCATTTCACGACTAATGAAAACATTTTCCCCAGTTTTAAAATTAGCGATTGTCGTATTTAATTATAACCATATCTGCATTTTTTATACAAAATGTCAAAGTAAAACGTATGCCGAACGGAATTACGTAAAAGGTGTGCAAATTGTGTAAACGCCTCTTAGAAAATAGGACGCATAATATACGTACTATGTGCCATCTTTGCTTCATAACCAAAAGAAATTGCATCGCAGAATATCATAATTAGCACATCATTTTGTATAGTAATTTTATTTCATGATATTTTATTATTTTAGTTAACATTTTGTTATAATAAACCAATAAATAAAAGACATTGCATAATAATCCTAACTCTATTTGTAATCTGTGTTACCTTTATAGCCCATTGGGGAAAATATTTCTCATAAAATTCCCAAAAAACTACACATTGTTGTGCATTTTTCTTATGATTTTTATTCATTTTAGGTCTAAAGAAACTAAAATAAATAGCTATACATACTAATATTTACTCTTAGCAACCTTATGATCGTATAAGGGCTAAAGAGTTGCAAATTTTAATCAATCCAAAACATTATCTCTGTTTCACCGAAAATCACTTAAAACATCCAGATAATAATAACTCTATTAGTAAATTATTTACGTATGCAAATTACATGCATTAAAATTGCATTTGAAAGAATGTGTCATTAAAGATTTTGATTTAACATTGTATAGATTTAAGCAACTTTTTGTAATTTTTTTAATTGTTACTTGTATTTTAAACTTACCAGTTAATTGAAATTTTGCCTTGAAATGTTTCATCATTTTTAGTGTATCTGCTTTTTATATGTTCAATTATTTAGACAAATTTTACTAATTTATTTATTTATTTTCTTAAATTCTATTAACTTCCTTTTTCTCAAATCATTAAAATATCTGTTCTTGTAGATTTATTAAACTACATTATTTAATATCTAAATATATATATCTAAAGCGGTCCGTTTTCGCATTCTTTCAAAGGAATCATAAACAAGAATTTTATCTTTTTCACTTTTACTCTGAACGGCATTACTGTATCATATTTTGCTTTATTACATTTTCGATCAATTTTTAAATGACTCTAGAGTATAACAGTAACTTTAAACTACAACTTGTTTTTATACTTTTATCAATAAATAAATAAACTTCATTTTCAATTGCTGCTTTGTTTTAATTTGATTGAGTTCGAATATTTTCCAATAGGGTGTAAACGTACCGCAGCTTACGTAATTCTTCTAATGTGTTGTAATTTAAACACTTCACATTTCACTGCTATATATATTTTTAATTATCCGAGAATTTCTCTTAAAAGCAGGCAATTTTAATGCAATTAAAAAAATACTTAAATTTGTAATTCACATGCGAGGCTATTGCATTTTTAAAAATTGTTCTAGTTAAAGAAATCGATCTAAAGTAATATAGTTTTAAGAAAAACACCTTATTATTTTGTATTACAACTTGAATTTTTATATTATAACTTTTAGACTTTAAAGAAGCTTTTTATGCTGCAAATATGTGCGTCACTTTTGAGGATTATTGTGATATATTTTTATTTATTTATTTAGTAAATGCCATTAACTTCAACATTTTTTTTTCAAAACACTTAAATACCCATTCTCATGTCTTTACTAAACAGTGTTACATAATATGTAAACATCTGATGTTACTTTAGACATTATTGGCATATGTGTACATTTGTAATTAGATCCTCTTCTTCTTCATTTTAGTGAAGCATAATCAATAATTTTATACTTTTCACGGTATCATCATCATCATTATCATCATCATCATCATTATTATTATTATCATTTTGAGGTTCTTTTGCTTCATTTTTATTTATTTACTTTTCAAATCAAATTCTATTAATTTTCAATTGTTTCTATTTCCAAATTTCTTGTTTTCTATTGTTTTCAAATTAAAAAATTTTATTTTCGAACCTTTCCCAAATAACATTATATAACATGTAAATATCTCTTAAGTACCTCGTGGTTCGATTTCTTCATCTAGTGGAGAATAAGTGATAATTTTATTATCTTTCACTGTTCTTTTTATTATTATTATAAGAAATTAATTAAGAAATTAATTTCAGTGCAAAAGCATTTTCAGTCACAGGTTTTATCAGAATCCTGCTTTTTGTGTGCAAAATATATAAATTTATACTGATACAGTTTATCTTAACGTAGTTTTTGTCCTTATTGTTACTTTGCTATACAAAAATTTATCAAACTGATTCACAAGTTAAATTAAAATATAAATAAGTATGTAAGCCTCTACCCCATTCTCTTTTTAAAATAGTCTCATATCGATAAGCTTTTTCAACTATTTAGACTAATGAAATTAATAAAACAGTGCATTCAGTTTATCTTAGGCGTTTTAGATTCTACTCAGAAAAAACCAACTACGGCCATTTTTCTGGAGGTTTTGTTTTTGTTTATATTAAGAAACTTTCATAATTTGAAACATTTTTAAATTTTAAAATAGAAAGAAATACACGTATGTACATTTCAAACAGGTAATTTTCCAACGAAAAATATTTTAAAAAGACTTTCTGCACTATGCTTTAAAAAAAAATATTTCAATAGAAGTTGTAGTCAAAAATTTTTATCCGTATATTTTTTTTCCCTTTCGAATTTTTAACTAAATTCATAAAAGTTCTGTTCAGTGACGATAACTTAATTCGTTTACCAGCTAATTATTTAAGTTAAACGTTTTCACATAAAGCCTCGCCATAAATTTTTCGTTCTTTTAAACTTATTTTCTTCCTAAGCATCATCAAAATAATTTAATTTAAACACTCAAAAACAAACAATCCCAGAAAAAAACCAACCTCTTTTCTTCGCTATGAAAGTGGTGTTATGTTTTAAAGAGGCCGAAAAGTTAAAAATCTTACTTTATTCGTTCCAAGTTTTTCCATCTCTGAGAACGAAAAAAGCGACAAAAATCTTTGCTAATTTCGTTCCTTCCTGTCGCCTCTGAAGATGAAAATTATTTTTAAAGAGGCCGCGAATTTTAGAGTAAAACTGAGAACAACTTTTAAAAGAGGGAGGGGGAGGGGAGGGAAAAAATCAAATCGTGAATTTGATTGTGAGACGACCATTGCATTACATTCCGAAGAAGACGACAAAGGCGTTCGACGTTCTTTTGTCTCCGTTCCTCTGCGAGCATGGTCGCAGTTAAAAGCGGTTCGCTCGTCAGCAGTACTTGAGGCCTCGTCTCTAGCGCGCACTTCATCACGGAGGAGCTCAGTAGCAGAAAGCAAACAGTGCCGCCGGCTGCCCTATAATTAAAGCAATATTAGCGGGAACCCCGCTTTTCGCCGCTTTTCAAATTTAATTCTCCAGCAAGAACAATTTATCAAAATCTTCTGACATGATTACGGGACAGCCCCAAAAACAATGGGGCGATTGTTTTAGTTCCGTCCCCCTTTTCATTTTCATTTAGCGAGTGGGATTAAGACAAAATATGATAAAAAAATTTTATGAAAAGAGGAGTTTTAATATATTTCTTTGTGTGGAGTGTGTTTGAAGAAGGAAAGCGGCGCTACAAAGACATGTTAAAGAATGGGAAAACGGGCGTGTAAGGTGGGACACACTGCAAACAGCGCTTTTGTTGGAAATTTTTTAAAAAGCTCCTTTTCAATGAAAAATTGAAACGTCATGTAAAGACCGAAATCTAATAAAAGGAAACTTGCATGCAAGCAAATAAAATTAAGATTCTCGGGAAGAAAAAAAATAATAATGGAAGGACTTTAGCATTTAAAAATTTAAGGATAGCACATGTTTATCAAACATAAAATTTTCGCGAGTTATAATAAAATGTAATCCATCTTTTCAGTTCGTCTTTGAAAATAGGAAGTTCTTAGAGAGGAAGTACTTAAAATTTAAAATTACATGTGACTTCTAAAAATTTACGTTATTTCTTAAGAAATGTGGATAATCATCAAGTAAACATATTTTTGTATGCACAGGAGCAGAATATTTTATTTATGGAAATAATAAAAAAATAAAATATGTATATAAATCATTGCTGATGGTAAAAATTTATTAGTGAGATTTTATATGTTTGCCTACATAAACTGATAAATGAAAGTCAATATCGAAGGCATTTATGAGAAATTACAGAAAGACAGATTATTGGCTCTTATATATGCCATGTTATAAAACTTACAGAGTTCTTTTTTATATTATTGTACATACTAAAGCAATTAAAACATTTTAAAAACATAGTTCAATATGGTTAACATTTAATAAAGTCTAAATACCTTTACAAAAATTTGATAGTGAAAGAAAGCAGTTGTAGTGGGCGAATTTTTTCATTGACCACACAAAAAATTGCGTCTGATGAAACTTTTAGTTTTTAGTTTAGTTCTGATTTTGGTCTTCTTAATTTGCTCTCTTTTTTTGCTATCATTATTTCCGAAAAGTAATGTTCGCGTTGTTTTTCTGTAATTAAATAAAAGAAATATTATTATTCGGAAATAGTAAATTTAAATATCCTTCTTCGTCCCCTTTTAAGGCGCAAACTTTGCTGATTTCAGAATTTAGAAAAAATGCTGTCTTGTTGGCATTAAACTTTCTGCTTCAAACTTCAAGTATCGAGACAAGGCCATTTTTTGATAATTAGCTGTAATCCTTCTCGAACTATTTAAATAGCTTTTCTTTATTGATACAGTTCTTGTTGCTTTTAAATACTGAGCTGCTCGAGACGAAATTGAGGGATTTCTTCTGAGAAAATGCTTTTAACCGTTTGTACTCTTGTCTGTTATCCATAAAATAGATTCATTTGACCCAGTTCTAGCCTCAATTGTTGTATACTTTTTGCCACGTCGCGTCGTTTCTTATAACCAGGATTCTTGCTATTGACAGAGGTGTCCATTAATGGTAATAGTGATATTTTGCACTAACAGCAGAAGATACCCGTAAGAAATTCATCATATTGATGCAAAATTCAAGCCTAAACACAATTAATGAATCCAACGTATTAATTTTAATCATATTAAAGCAAAAAGAGCAAAAAAGTTTCTTAGACGTAGTCACAAACAAAGAAAACAAAGTTTGGTTTACCTTATTCCAAACTATAGGAAATCACACTGCAAAAAAGGGCTTACATTCAGACACATATGTGACTGAAAAAGTAATTCAGACACTGAAGTGTCTGTTTGAAATTAAGAAACTTAAGTGTCTTACTATATGATCATGTTATAAACACTGTAAACTGAAATGTCTGAAATTCAGACACATAAGTGTCTGGAACTGGAGTGTTCAATTTTCAGACATTTTAAAGTGTCTTAATTTTTAAGACATGTGTATGCGCCTGAATTTAAGACATTTCAAACGTCTGAATCGCATCAATTTTTGACCAACCTGCAAGTTCGGCAATAGGCAGTCAATTTTTCACTATTTTTTGTAAGCTTTATACACTGTATAAAAATATCCGTTAAAATATGGAAATTATACTACCAATTGAGACCCCCAATTTACGTATTTTAATGTAAATTTTCTTCCGTAAATTCCAGAAAATTTTCCAATTCTTTGCGTATTTCTATATTTAAAAATTTCTATTTAAAAGGTAAAATATTATCTTTCAAGGACAAATCTACATATTCCGCAATGAGCACTTTCTAAACTCACGCATATTAGAGATGATTTATTTATTTATATTCAAACCAGTGCATTGGCGCACCCACGGGGGGATCTAAGGGGGCTGAAGCCCCTCCCAGACTTGACTAGATATTAATTTTTTAATTATGAAAGAATATTATTATTATATTTTATAGGTCCTTAAAAAATCGGAATTTTGGAAAAGATATTAATTTTGTCTCATAATTTTTTTCGCTTTTATAAATTTTATTATGAAATTCGAAATTATAGCATGTTTAAAATTTACTTAATTATAAATTTAAGACCCAGTGCAACCTCTTGCTCAGTTTAACCTTCATAATATTTTGATAATTTAATAATAAACTTTTAAATTATTTGATTGCAAACAAACTTTAAAATTATCCAAATACAGAAACACACCAAATAAATCGCAAAAACTAAGATATATCGTAGTACAGTATTTTATTATTTAACATTACACCCACCAAAACTTTCCAGAGCTTCCTCTGGCTTCTCTGGCTGGTTATAACTCTGCTCAAGTCAGCAGAAGAAATAAAAGTCAGGAGTCGGCTAAGTCGGCTAGTCTGGAAGCCATGAGGTCCCGGGTTCGTATCCTGCGACGTGTAAGTGCAATATTGTTAATGTTGTAAATTGAGTTAAATGGGAAATCATGTAAAATGTACGAGACTTTGTATTGAAATATGTGTGTGTGTTTACCCTTCCTTGAAAGCATAATTTTTATTTTTTAAATACAGAAATAAAAAAAAATAATAATTTTTTCTGGAAATTGAAGAAAACTTCCATTAAAATACGTACATTGACGAAATTGTACTGGCGTTTTGGTTGGCGGTACAATTTTTATATTTTAAAGGATTTTTTTTTTTTCTGTGTATAAGGCTTACCGAAAAAAAGGTGAAAAAATGGCTGCTTTTGCAGAGAAATCAAAGGTGGTCAAACATGGATGCAATTCATGTTTGAAATGTCTTAAATTTAGACACATACAAACGTCTTAAAAATTTAGATACTTTAAAATGTCTGAAAATGGAACACTCCGTTTCAGACACTTATGTGTCTGAATTTCAGACATTTCCGTTTACAATGCATGATAAAATGGCAGTAGGGTCGCATTTGTTGTGTTGAAATCACCTCGCTCCGGAACTGTTGTCTTGAAACCTCCATATATAAACGTTTTCGCAAATTTCAAATCTATGTTTTTAGTTCAAATTTAAAAGCGTCCATTACTAGTACAGAAACAATCACTTGTACCGTTGCCGTATATTCAAAAAGGTTTTTCAAAAAAAGTTAAGCAATAATTTCTTTTGCTGGCAGTAAATGCCAATATTTTATTAAAAAAATAAAATAAAATAAAATAAAATAAAAAATCAGAATAGTTGTTCAAAGTATTTAGCGTTTAAAATAAGTATAGCTACTTATCTATAAAACGAAGAAAACTACTTTCACATAAATGCTGAGAATTATTTTGATAGCACACTGAAAATGTAAATTAGTTATACTGTATTCTGGTGCCACCGTAAAGGCGTTTTTCACACAGAGTTACAGTGCAGTACAACTTAAATACATATATAATTAATATTTATAGCTGAATCTATGAGATTTCAATATGTCTTTTCATGATTCTTGTATTCTTGTTTCTGGTCTCAAGGATTCGGAGAGAAAAAAAAAAATAATGTCTGATTTTTATTACAGTTACTATTTTTACTCTTGTTGTTAATTAGTAAAGATGTAAATAATTGGGGTTTTTTTTTGTTCGACATATGTATATTATATCATGTCATTTATATCATCCAGTATTATTAAAATCGATTTATTCTGTTTATCACTTTTTTGTATTAATACTGTGCAAAAAGTATTTTTACCTAGTTTTAACTATATAACAGGGATGAGAATTCTCCGTCCCAAATGGTTTATTTTCACCACTAAATTTTAATAGTATTCCTTGCTTTATTAAATCCCTGAAATTCTGTCATTAAATAAGGAGAGAAATACCATTAAAATTTAATGGTAGCATGTAGTCATTTGGGACGGTGAATTCTCATTCCTGTAAATAAGTATTGTCAATAGATTTCACATTTTATATCATTGTGCCATTACGTTGTCATATTCATATAATTTTAGTTACATTTATAAATTTATCGGCATATCTTTAATTTGTATACCTTCATAAGTAATTTATCGCTATAATTTGTGCATCTTTATATTAACCTACTAACTTGAAGGAATTATTCGTATGGATACAATTTTTTTTATTAAAAATAATTATGGAATTAAACAATGATAAGTTTCATATTCCTCAAATTAGAGACAAAATTGGTGGTATTATTTGATAAAACGCACCAGCCAGCGAAATTAAAATCGTGATAGATAAGTACTTAGCGGAAATTACCTATATGTATAAATATAAATCATAAAAAAAGTTACATTTCAGATATTTTCTGACACCTGTTATAAATGTATTTCATCGAAAAATTTTAAAAGCTTTATTATTCAAAACTGACAAATTGGGTTCATTTGACATATGGATGTATTTTATGTATGCATAATGTAATAATTCTAACATCAACAATTATTTTTTTTCCCCTCAAGAGTACACCTAACTGAGCATTTAATCCTCAATATAGTAATAGCGAGTTCCAATATATTGATGCCTAGGGTATCTCAGGCACTAATAATAACGATATTTTAGACATAAAGCCAATATCCTTTAAGAGTTTTGATGGAGGAAATAGGATAAATCAATGTCTTGAAGAGTATAGGATAAGAACTCTTATCTATAAATTCACTATACGGAATGCTCAGAATATACACGCTCCGATAGTGAAGTAATTTACAAGTTCAGCAATAAGAATGTCTAAATAATCGAGATACAATTAACAAAAATAGCATTTTATTTTTTTCATACATTTACTTATCCGCATTCTGTGATTATGCGATTTATGGCATAAAAAAAATCTTTTACTGTTAGTATTTTTTTCTAATATACACAAAGTATTACATAATATATTGGAATCAGTAGTATTGAATATGTGAGGCATTCTAACAAAATTTTAACTTTCAGGAATAAAAATCTGGGGAAATTAAACTTAGTAAAATAACATTTTAAACTGATAGACGAATGCCTTAATGATTCAAAATAAAGAAAAAATGGTCAGAAGCGAAGATTTTTTATTTAACTGAGGTTTAAGTCAAACTTGCGAATTTAATTTTCCTTACCGCTTTACCTCTCTAACTTTTTATTTTCTTCTAAATTTTTATTTATAATGAATTTTTATAGTACCCACAGAACATTCAAATAAGAAATATAATAATATTGTAGTATTTTTAGTGCAGAATTTTGGTATAATTGGTAACATTGTCTTAAAGGGGTGTTAAAGAAGGGACGGTAAGGAAAAAAAAGGGGACGGTAAGGGGAAAAAGGGACGATACGGGAAAAAAGGGATGGTAAGGATGGGACGGTAAGGAAAGTTACTACCTATTTTAAGGCAAATCATGTTGAGACTAAGTGGTAGCCACACCGTTCATTCATTTTTAGAAACAGTTATTTACATTGGAATGCTTGAAATTGATATTTAAATGCTGATTTAAATTCTGCAGTAAATTTCCTGTCAAAGAATTTTAGCCACTCTCTCTCTAGCATACTTCTGCATGAGAAAAAGTTGAAAAAAATTCTGTGGCACGATAAGGAATCTAAAATCCAGGGACAGAGTTAAAAAAAAAATAACAACCGTAAAAATGTGTGCAGGTTAATTTTTTGCTACATATTTATATAAAACAATAGTTCCAGTTTCGGAAAAAAAATTTCATCCAATTCTTTTATTGAAACAATTGTATACAGACAGCTACAAACTTAAAAATCAGCAGCAGGGATATGGGATGTTATAGGAATTTCGTGGTATATTTAGACCCCCAACATCGTCCAAAACTTATTTATCTCGTTAATACTGTTATACAGTCATACAATGGGATGTTTTCCAGTATAAGAAATAATAATAATAATAAAACCCCACAAGAATATGTACTAAAATAAAAATTATTATTCAGGGACTTAAAAGTCAAAGTTATGTGAGAATGCCTCATGTATATAAATAATCCTTAGACTTCCAATTAGATTTCTAGTCAAATACATTCCATTGTTAAAAATCGCTTTTAGAAGAATACAAATTCAAAGGGGCGTTAACTCCAAAAGTAAAAATCTGCAACTGGTGGTGTATTTTTTTCTTCAAGTATACACCAAGTATTATATAAAATATTCAAATTCAGACAGTAGTGTTGAATATACAGGGTGTCATAAAAACGTCGACCTTGGCTTTTATTCCTTAAATATTGACCATACACATATATTATAAATTTCAAAATTACGTAAAAAAAAAAAAAAGGTACAAAATTTAAAGAAATCGATTACAATTTCCAAGGGATTAAATTTGAAGAAATACAAAATTTAAATTTTTATACAATCCCCGTACAAAAAATTTCCCTGTTAGTAAAATGTGTCCCGTACACTAATATGGTCATGTACAAAATTTCAGCATTTTATCATAAAAATTAGCAGAGATATGTTTAAATAAAGTTGGCAAGAGGTTAATCATAAATTAAAATTAAAATGGTTTCAATTCAATGTCAATCATTGTTTTCTTTCGTAATTTTGTGTACGATCTTTGATATCTGACAGGATTTTTCCCTTTTTCGAACTCATATCCAGACATCGAAAAGTGATTTAAGCCAGGATTTGTGTATTTTCATATCTCTACGAGTTTTCATGATAAAATGCTGAAATTTTGTACATGACCTTAGTTTATGGGGCACATTTTACTGATTGGGGAATTTTTTTGTACGGCGAGACGTATAAAAATTAATTTCTTCAAATTAATTTCTTCAATCTTCTGTATTTCTTCAAATTTAATCCACTGCAAATTTTAATTATAAAGTTCTGTATCTTTTTTAACGTAACTTTGTAATTTATAATATATGTCTATGGTCAATATTTAAGTAATTAAAACCGAGGTCGGTGTTTTTGGGACACCCTGTATATATGAATAATCTTCAGGCGTCCATTTTGATTTCTGGTCAAATATATTCCATTGTTGCAAACCACTTTTAGCAGAATTCAGGCATTTAGAATTTAGCAAATTCAAAAAGACCTTTAACTCTAACAGAAATAAAATCTGCAACTGTTAGTATTTTTTCTAAAATACGCCGATTATTATATAATAAGAATGAAATCCAAACAGTACTGTCGAATATATATACATAAATAATCTTTAGACTTCCACTTCGTTTCTGGTCGAATATATTCCATTGTTTCAAACCACTTTTAGCTGAATACAAATTCAGAAAAACCTTAACTGTAACAGAGCTAAAATCTGCAACTGTTAGTATTTTTTCCTAAAATACACCGATTATTATATAATAAGAATCAAATTCAAACAGTCTGTCGAATATATATACATAAATAATCTTTAGACTTCCAGTTCGTTTCTGGTCGAATATATTCCATTGTTTCAAACCACTTTTAGCTGAATACAAATTCAGAAAAACCTTAACTGTAACAGAACTAAAATCTGCAACTGTTAGTATTTTTTCCTAAAATATGCCGATTACTATATAATAAGAATCAAATTCAAACAGTCTGTCGAATATATATACGTAAATAATCTTTAGACTTCCAGTTCGTTTCTGGTCGAATATATTCCATTGTTTCAAACCATTTTTAGCAGAATACAAATTCAGAAAAACCTTAATTAATAGAACTAAAATCTGCAACTGTTAGTATTTTTTCCTAAAATGCACCGAATATTATAATAAGAATCAAATTCAAACAGTCTGTCGAATATATATACGTAAATAATCTTTAGACTTCCAGTTCGTTTCTGGTCGAATATATTCCATTGTTTCAAACCACTTTTAGCAGAATACAAATTCAAAATGATATTAACTCTAACAGAAAAAAATCTGCAACTCTTAGTATTTTTTTCTCTTTAATACACCGAGTTTTATATAATAAGAATCAAATTCAAACTGTACTGTCGAATATTTACATAAACAATCATTAGACCTCTAGTTCGCTTCTAGTCGAATATATTCCATTGTTTCAAACCACTTTTAGCAGAATACAAATTCAAAAAGACCTTAACTCTAACAGAAAAAATATGAAACTGTTAGTATTTTTTTCTAATATACACCAAGTATTATATAATATATCCAAATTCAGACAGTAGTGTTGAACATATATATAAATAATCTTTAGATTTCCAATTCGATTTCTGGTCAAATACATTCCATTGTTAAAAAACACTTTTAGTACAATACATATTCAAAAGGGCTTTAAAAAATTAATGATTTTGTGGTTTTAGAATGTCTTCAAGAAGAAGTAAATTCTGGACATCTCCGCCACTTTATAATACCGTCATTTGAATAACAAAAGACGAAAAAAACAACAACACAATAATGAAGTAAAATGATACTGAATAACTTTAATTCTCAAAGACATCATACTTTTGTATCTAACGCACTGCCAATATGATGCCATGCGCTTTATTAAATCATGCTATTATTTGTATAACAGCAACTATAGGAAAATTCAACCAATGCATAACACTTCTTAAAGAGCCTTGAAAAAATAATTATTTTTATTACATAATTAGTATTTTATAATATACTTTGTTTTTTCCCCTTTGAGGTTACTAATGTAATATTTCCATGAATTGAGTTTAATTACCATAAGTTCAGAATATCGCGTTTAAAATATTCTATACCCGTGTTATTATTGGTTTCACCGCTGTTATGCAATTTTATTTATTTATTAAATATATAATATCCTAATGGTATGAATGTAATAGCTACTATACCCTTACTTCTAAATTACTTAAAATATAGATCTTTACTTAAGGTAGAAGTAAGAAATTTAATTTTAATTTATCTAAAAACAAGAACGGTGATTGTTATTATGGTTTGTTTCTTTGTCTAATTTCCCATAAAAATTTTCTAAATGAAGGTTTGTCTGGTTTTATTTCATTTTAATCTTAAATATTTTCACTCTGAAATTTGAAATTCATTTTAAAGACAAAGTAATGCTCATCAATAACAATTCGAATGACTACTTTTTTTAAATATTGAGTTCAAACTTCCTCATCCTATTTAAGAACACACTAAAGAATAACGATTCTAGAGCCACCGTTGTAAATATATCTGTTTTTATAAAACATTATTGTTCGCGTGTGTTTCTTAAGTAATAATTGAAAAAAAAAAACATTTACTTGCATCATTTTCAATATTTTGTGTTCGTTTTTTTTTTTTTGTTGTTGTTTGTTTGTTTTTAGCAATTTTTTTTTTTTTTTTTTATGGTTTTGAAATATTTTTTTCATTTCACATACTACACTAAGAAAGTTCTCAGAAGCTCTAGCACAGGAATGACGAACCTATAGCACGCGTGGCGAACCTGGCACGTAAGAAACATTCTCTGGCACGCGAAAAAACTTAGACTATATTCAGTTTATGGAGAACTATCCATTTTATGTTTTTTTGATTTTTTACAAAAAGTATAGTTTTGTGTAACAGGTATATAATTTACTTTAAAATAATCCGTTACTTTTGAATATTTTAAGGTATTATAAATTTCAATGAAACAATCTTGTAGCGTCATTTTCTTGCCAAAACATTCAACATGGAGATTTTTTATGGAGACTGTGTACAAACCGGCTTTCACTGAAGTGTAAAAAAGACATTTGATTTTATTAATAATGAGCACTTTATAGCCAGAATAATTGCATTTGCACCAAGAAGCGACATTTTAGTTGTGTCAGCAGTTTGTACAGGAGTGCAGCACAGTTCACAACGTACCAATGTTCAATTTCACGAATGCCATAGGTGCGAATAGCTGTTAGACATTTCAAGATTCTACTAGAAAGCATCTTATTCTTGTTTTAATTCCGATCACAGGATAGCTTAAATGGCGGCAGAGAGCAGCTTTGTGCACTGTAAAAAAAAAAAAAAAAAAAAAAAAAAAATGTAACTCTATAGACATAAAGCTACCGAAATCTGTATGCTTACTAAAATTTGATCTGTTCACAGTAAAAAAAAAAAAAAAAAAAAAAAAAAGATGTAAATCTACAAAACTAGTTTTTGTAAATCCACAGAAATTTGTATGCTTACTAAAATTTTATCTGTAACCCCGGGATAATTACATGATTTTTGTTTTGTTGCAGTTACATAAAAAGTTCTGGGAATCCCAGTTTCCTAGAAAATTCTTAGTAACCTTACAGATTATTGTTTTATAGTGTAAACATAAATCATGTAAACATAAATCTGTTACATGAATCTTTTTTGTTGCACTTACATGAAAAGTTTTAGGCATCTCAATTTCCTAGAAAATTCATAGTAACTTTGTATATTTTCTAGTACAGTGTGTGAGTCAGGAAGGCCACAAACCTAGGAGACAAGTGATACAATACGCGACTTAGGAGGAAAATTTTGAAATTCGAACTACTTATTCTTTGTTAATTTGTTGTTAAAGAAAATAGAAACAGGTTTGAATTTCAAAATTTGCCTCCTATGTCGTGAGTTGTGCCGCTTATCGTTTCGGTGTACGGCTTGCCTGCTAACTCTGGGTGAAAAATGCGGCTATTCTATCAATAATGCTTTATGCTATCAAAAATCCAAATGTCTTTTCTGTGTATTTAAGTGAAAACTGAATCGTGCTACTTTCTATACTTTTCGAATTATTGAATTTTTATTTTTTTAGTGACTTTTGTCACTAAAGTTACTGTTCCGCATACATTTCCCATGCATTAAAGACTACAAATTATATTGTGTATATATTTTTTTTATATGTTCCTATATATAAAATAAAATAAATGTTTGGTGCGACAACTTTTCAAAAGGAAAATGCTTTATTGCAATGACATACCGATTCAAATTTTGTGACTATGTGAAAATTTTTAAAGATTAAATAAAAATCAGATACCCATACCATATTTAGATCATGGTAAAATGAGAAACATACCATTTTGAAGAAAAAGGAATGAAGTGCACCAAAGGAAAAGTTTTGAAAATATATCCAAAATGCAAATGTCAAAATGGTAATCTTTCAAATTTCTGAGATCAAAGATTTTGCAAGAATTTCTAATAAACAAAATAAACTAGATATATTACTATATACTCGCAAGTAGAATGGGGAAAAGTAATACGATTTCGTATTTTGTTGGAACTATAAGTTACGACTCTAAAATTAAATATAATAAATTTTTATATTAATTAAAAATAAATAATGATCCAAGTTAAATGGTGTCTCTGACGAATAATTTTATATATGATTGTTAATTAAAATACGCGAACAGGAAAAATGGAAAAGTATCAATTCAATTTTGTTATTTGATGAATCTTCTTTCAATGTTTTTAAGTACGTCACATCCCACATATAACTACAATATTAATAAATACCAATTTAAAACACTAATTCAAAAATTAATTCAAAATTATTTTTATATTGATCAGTGTTAACTGACAGCTGTTAGAACTGACATCTGACTTGTTTTTAATCAGCATAATAACCAAAAAGACTAATTATAGGACTAATTGACTAAATGTTAAATAAACATAGATGTTTCTTTAAGATTTTTACATTTAAAAACTGTGTCTTGAATTTAATATGCTTTTATTTTCTTTGTATAACTGCAGATGTCATAAATATAGAAAAGTACATACCACGTAAGCGTTGGCGTAAATGACACCATATTTTCAACGTTTATCAACACATAGCCATAAATATTGTTGTGTAATTGTAGAATATTATTCGTATTTTTCTTTTATAAAGTGAAAATAAAAATCAACCCCTACTGAAAAAAAAAAAAAAAAAAAAAAAAAAAAAAAAATCATTTTCTTTTAAACTATACACATCGCCACGAAGGATAGTAATATTATTTATCTCGCTTAATTTCGTTAAAAAATTATAGCTAAATGAAATTAGCACTAACTCAATTGAATATGCAACTAAACATCTAATTAACCAGTAGACATCCTTCACAAAGTGGCTTGCGCAAATTAGTTTGTGCAAATTTCTCGAGGATCTAAATATCGCTTCAATTTATTCTAAATTCCACCTACATTTCATCCTTACATTTTTTTTTTTTTTTTTTTTTTTTTTTTTTTTTTTAAATAATGCACATCGCCACAAAGGATAGTAATAATACTTATCTTGCTTCATTTCGTAAAAAAATTATATTTAAATGTAATTAGCACTAACTCAATTGAATATGCAAATAAATATCAAGTTAAGCAGTAGACATCCTTCATAAAGAGGCTTGCGCAGATTAGTTTGTTCAAATTTCTCGAGGATCTAAATATCGTTTCAGTCCATTCTAAATTCCACTTACATTTGATCCTTACATCTTTTTTTTTAAATAATGCACATCGCCACAAAGGATAGTGATATTAATTATCCCGCTTCATTTCTTTAAAAAAATATAACTAAATGAATGTAATTAGCACTAACTCAAATGAATATGAAAATAAACATCAAATTAACCAGTAGACATTCTTCACCAAGTAGCTTGCGCAAATTAGTTTGTGCAAATTTCTCGAAGATCTAAATATCGTTTCAGTCCATTCTAAATTCCACTTACATTTGATCCATGATCGGAATTTCTTGCCTTTTCTTTTGTTTCTTTGTTTCCTTTTCTTTAAGGACATCAATTATCAAAATCTGCAAAAATTAATATTTTTATAAAAGATAATAGATTATTCATATTTTCTATCACTAAATGCAACTAGAAAACTGAAAAAATACAAAACAATTCTTTCTTTCTAAAGATTACTCAGTATAAAACAAACTAATAATCAAAGTTACTTAAAACCTTATTTTATTAAAATCAAAAATATGTTTTTATTTTAATTTTAGCCACAAACAAATACTTTGCCGTAAATAAAACCTAATGAAGAACTAAGTAATAATAATTAAATATAAACAGTTCATTAAAAACTGATCTCCCTTTATTCCCAAAATTAAAAAAATATACGAATTTTTCTCTATTCCAAATTAAAGAAAAAAAAAAAAGAAATCTTACAAAGAAATTGATAAATATTTCTTTTACTTTCTCATTCAAAAAATATAATTAATCCTTTTTTGATTTAATTGGTTGTAAGAATAAACACAATATACAAAGCTACAAATTTATTAATTATATTTTCATAAAAGCAATTAAGCATTTTGATGTTTTTAATAAATATTTTTTAGACAAAAACTAAATCCTTTTTTTTTTCTTTTTTTCAAAAAATTGTAACACCAAACAATTTACTTATTAAAAAAAATATCTCTAATAGAATAAGTAATCAATTTTTACACACAAGGATCTGATAACGAATGGAATTGATTCAATTTGTATTTTTTATTTCTCATTACATTCACCGATGTCGATTTTTAAAATAAAAAAAAAAATTGTCAACTAAAAGAGTTTTGAGATAACGAGAGCATTGAAAATAAATAAATCTTATAAAAAATCAAAACGTGAATTGTATAGAACTTTGTTTAGCACAAAGGTTAAATTAACTGATGCTTTTCATTTAAACATTCGCTCTGTTTCTTCGGCTAAAATTAAAAAGAAATATTTCTGTTAAAAATAAATGGAAAAAATGGTTAAAAAAGCTGAATGAATAGAAATAAGAAATAGAATTTATTCGATCAAAATCTGTATATGAGATATATTGGTTAGAATCGCACAAAGGAAAAATGAGAATGCAGACAAAAAGATTTATATATTTTTAATATTTTTTTCTTTTAAAAAATTCTTTATTAATTATAGAGAACAGTCTAACTGTCTAATTGGGTATTTTTTCCATGGACTTTTTGTGTGATTTTTTTGTTAATTTTCGTCTTGTGTTTACAATCTTCCTTATTATTTCTTTATTTAGTATCATTTGTATCATTTATGCAGGAATGCAGGGCATTTTATTCAGGCCAGGCTACAAATATGTTGCAAATTTAGCCATACTTTTTCTTAATTTGTTTTTTAGCTTCGATTTAACAACTTTAAGAAATACCATCCATACTTTTTTTTTTTTTTTTTTTTTTTTTTTTAGTCACAGAATGTTTTAGGAAACTTAAAAAAAGAATGCATAAAAAATAAATCCTCTTTTAACGGAAATAATAACAAGAATAATAAAGAGTATAAATTAAGTAACTATTTGATGAAGCTACTAGTACACAAATGTTTGAATTATTAGTCCGTTTACGGGTGTAATAGCATAGGAAAGAAAAACCAGCCAATATGTGTGAATCATGGCACACATTCTTTCTCCATTTATCCACAAAACTTTTCAAATTGTAACGTAAATGTATGTACAATCTTTAAATTTGTAAAAACTATCAAGTTATACATATATTGTGATGTTTTCAACTTCATAAATGCATAACACTATGTATTATATAAAATGCGTTATATTGAATAAATATAATAATAATAAATATATTGTAATTTTAGCAAGTTGTTGAAAGATTGTTAAAAAAGTTAAGAAAAAAAATCCCACATTACGCTTTCTAGACTGTAAACACAGCAAGTATTGTATATATGTATGTACTCATTTATGAGAATACACTCTCATGTCATATATGTAACTGGCGAACTAAAAAATTTTCCTTCCGTTTTTTTTTTTTTTTTTTTTTTTTTTTTTTTGTTAGAAAATGGAATTTTTCGCTTTCATTTTTGACCCTCCCCCCCCCCCCCCCTGGCCTCAAGACACACACACACACACAAAAAAAAAAAAAAAAAAAAAACAGAAAATTTGCCAATTTAACATAAAAGTTAGCTCCAAATCTACATCTGTATTTGCCTCACATCACATGTGTTCCGGCCCCCCGTGATGTTCGTTATTTTTTCTTATAGAAAACAAAATTTTTACGTATGTCCTTTCCCCCCCTCAAAATACGAAAAATTCGTGAAGCGAAGTTCAAAATTTCCTGAACTTCTCTAGTCAAAAGACGGAAATTTCCACAAATAACAGAAAAATCTCTTGCAATCGTAGCGGTGTTCCGGCAACTTGCCTGCACTTTTTACGTTTATTGAAGCACATGTTTTTGGCAGAGCGTGTCTATAAGTAATATAGTTTTGAAACAGTTTTGAGGCAGGAAACCACAGTCATAATCCCTTTATTCAGTCAAAAATACAGGCCGTCTTACTCCCATCCGAACTCGGATTCTTCTCCATAACTTTAACAATAATATTGTAACAAAATTTAAAATAGAATGACCTTTCTTTATGTGAAATGTATGATTTTTGCGAGAAATGGTAGAATTTGATATTGTCTTTACCTAAATATAGTGCTGAATTACCCCGTATTTCATAACACTGTGGAAAATTTATGTAATGTTACTCCATAAAATTTGTGGCAGCCTTGTTGCCTCCATTTTACTGAGTAATTCAACCGATATAACTGGTGTTACGTTACACTAATGTGTAATATTACACTAGTTATATCAGTTTAACTTACGACATTATTAAAGTTAAGTTACTCCATAAAACTGGAGGCAGCATGTTGCCACCAATTTTATGGAGTAACATATAATTTTTTTTACAGTGAATGTAGTTGACAGTATATACGGTTTCCCACTGTAGAAAAAAAAATTGTCAGAAAGGATGCCAGTAAAAAACAGTTTTTTTTTTCAAAGGAAATAACCTGTATTTATTATGAACTTACGGGTAAAATCTGTTAAAATAACAGAAAGTTCGCAGTAAATACCAGATTGATTCCATAAAATAAACAGTTTTTTTACTGGCGTCCTGGATAACAGTTTTTCTGTAGAATCAACAGATTTTTAGGTACCTTTCATTACAAAAAGCTACCTATTGCAGCCGTTCGGAGGAAAGCGATTTCAAAAAATTTTGGCATATTTTCATCGATCATGACACCCAGACCCCGAAACCACCCTCCGTTCAAAATTGACATATATATATATATATATCTATATATATATATATATCTGACCTTTGTCACACTGTAACTCTCGTATTTATGAACCGATTTGGATGTAATTCGGTGTGTACATAGTACATACCAATGTCTCGACCGAGTTCGTTGGCCAGCTTCATCCGCTATTTTGTTTCAAAATGGAGGACATTTAAAAATTTTTTTTTAATTTAAAATTTGAAATGTGGTACCAAAAAATTGAAAATGGAAAAATATTTTTTTCTTATGTATTTCACTTTTATACAAAGATTCCGGAGCAGTTTTTGTTTCGTCTATATATTAAAAAATGGCTGAGTTATAGCATTTTGAATTTCTAGCGTGGCTGACATTTTGAAACGTCCTGAATTTTGTCACGCGATAAAAGGCGTATTTATGAATCGATTTGGATGTAACTTCGTTTATACATAGTACATACCAATGTCTCGACCGAGTTTGTTGGCCAGCTTCATCCGCCATCTTGTTTAAAAATGGCGGCCATTTAAATTTTTAAGAAAAATTTAAATTTGAAATGTGGTACCAAAAAATTGAAAATTGAAAAAATATTTTTTCTTATGTGTTTGACCTTGATAAAAAAATTCGGGAGCAGTTTTTGTTTTGTCTATATCTTAAAAAATGGCTGAGTTATAGCATTTTGAATTTCTAGTGTGGCTGACATTTTGAAACGTCCTGATTTTTGTCACGTGATAACAGGCGTATTTATGAACCGATTTGGATGTACCTTGGTGTGTACATAGTACATACAAATATCTCGACCGAGTTCGTTGTCCAGCTTCATCCGCCATCTTGTTCCAAAAGGGTTGCCATTAAAAAAAATTTAAATTTAAAATTTAAAATGAGGTATTAAAAATTGGAAAATGAAAAAGATTTTTTTTTATCTCCGGAGCAGTTTTTGTTTCTGAAAATTTGTTCTTTTGTTTATATCTTAAAAAATGGTTGAATTATAGCGCTTTGAATTTCTAGCATGGCTAACATTTTGAAACGATCTTGTATTTGTCACGCGATAACACACGTATTCGCCTATTTCGATATAAGAAGGCATGGGGATAGTATACATCAATATCTCGACCAAGTTCACTGGCCAGCTTCATCAGCCATCTTGTTTCAAAATGGCGGCCATTAAATTAAAAAAAAAAATTATATTTAAAGTGAGGTGCATAAAAATTAGAAATTGAAGAAGGTTTCTTTTTTAAGTATTTGACCTTGATATAAGGATTCAGGGGCATTTTTTATTTGTCTTTATCTTAAAAAATGGCTCAGATATAGCAATTTCAATATCTAATGAGGGTGACATTTTGAAAAATCTGATTTTTTGCCTGCAAAAGCACTCGTATACATCAATCGATTCCTATGTGAGTGAGCATGTGCACAGCAATTACTAAGGTCTCGACCAAGTTCACTAGTTAGCCTCATCCACCATGTTGTCTTAAAATGTCAGGCACTTTAAGAAATCGCCGAATTTGGCAGCCAAATATAAGCTACTTTAAATAAAAGCAGCTTGGATAAAGCTGACTAATTTCGCGAAATTCTCATTCCTAATGATTTAGTATTGATAAAAATTAGTATTGAATCTCCTATATTCGGTTTCCACTAAATTGAGCTTCGTGTGTTTGAATAATATAAGTTGGCTTTTTTAAAATAAGGAATATGAAAGCTACCTCTTCCTCTCGGCACTGGCCGGAAGGACTTTTTTAAGAACAGTTCACTTGCCAAAGTATTGTAAATTTCCATCACTTTTCATGATATCATTCCCTTTCATGCAAAGCAAATTAAGTTTCTTGAAAATTGCTTTGTAGTATCTTTATTTTAGTTAAAGTTATGATCGATATAGTTCGGATTGAATTGAGACTCACCTTGTATTTTTTATTGAAAAAAAATGGATTAAAGCCCTAGTCTCATATGCAAAAAATGTTTCTTTTAGCATGCAAAACCACCTGTTAAGTTTAATATTTATTAACCGCTCTATGTCTTTATAAACACAACCTCAATTAGAAAAAGTAATTAAAACAAATGTAAAAACAAAAGAAAAACTTTGATCCTTTCAAAATAGTGATCAAATTTGTTAATATCATAATTCGTTAAATGCAGACGGAACAGATTTATTTCAGGAAAACAAATTAAAATTTTGGTATAAAACAAATTTTGTACAGGAAACATTAGACGCGAACCGGTAAAAATACAAACCTGATTTTTTGTTAATAATTTTAATAAAAAGTAAGATATTTCAATGAAATTTTCAACAAACATTCCTTGGTTTGTGATGTGAAATGTACTAATATCAAGAGAAGTAATGGAAGTAAACACTATCCTCAGCTCAAGATCATTTAACAAGAGGCCCCATATTTCGGAATTGCACTATCTGATCAAAAATATCCAGGCACTATCGATTTTAGACGTTTTGTTGAAAATCTAGAGAAATGCCCGATAAATTGTTCTTTGACTTGAGGATGTAAAACACATTACTTGACCTGATATATTTCAATGAATATTGGGTATCATATAAGGGTACTATTCACTAACGTGAAGATGACCAATTTATAGGTACTAAACAACTTATTACATATACATGCTAAAGTACTTACATATATTAAACAGATATCATAAATGAATAATATTAGTAATTGTTTTATTCTATGGTAAACAAAAATCATTTTAATAACAAGGAACTACATTTAACCCAATTCCTTCTTCTTCTAACTTTTAAAATAATGGAAGTTATGCATTTTTAAAGGAATAAAAAATATCATACAGAAATAAACAGATATAAAATAAAACTACTTATGACTATTAAAACACCAAATAAAATAAACTAAGACAGACTTGAGCACAGTTAAAAAATAAAATTTATAAAGAATATACTTAAAAACAATTAAAAATACAATATGTAAACGTTTCGCCAAGCGACACGCAAGGCATCATCAGTACAAAAATAACCATTGCATTTCAAACGACAGAACAAATCAAGAACAGTTAAAGTTAGTTATTTTAAAAACAAACAATATTCACTAGGGACAGAACGAGCATCATTCAAAGTCTGCGATCGCAATTCAGTGAACCAAGCCTCAAGGAGCAATCTACCATGGTAGTTGTTGCAACCCGATTTCAAAATACAGGCGTTCGCAATGATCGGAATGTGATTCGTTTGAAGTGAATGCTGGACCATTTTTGAATTCAAATTACCCTTTTTTAAAGCACCAGTATGTTCTTTTAAGCGAATTTCAAATGATCTACCAGTTTCACCAATATAAACACTATTGCAATCTTTACAAGTAATAATATAAACAACATCGGGTAATTTAGACTTATCATATTGAAATTTATGCTTATTGAAAAAGGAACTCAATTTATTAATAGGTTTAAAAGAAACCCCAATATTGAATGATTTTAGAATGCCTGAAATTTTTTTCAGAAATGTTTTTATAATAAGGGATACAGATAAAGGAGCTTGGTTTACTACGTTGAAAAGGGGAGGGAGTAGAATTGACAAAATTTAAAGTATTTTTAAAGATTTTTTTTACAAGACCAATAGGATAGCTGTTATTAACCAAATCGCGATAAATTTTACATTTCTCTATTTCAAAATCATTACTGGAACTGCAATATTTTATGGCTCTGAAGGCTAAAGTCTTAATAACGGTTATTTTATGGCTGAAAGGGCATATTGAATTGAAATTAGTATATTGACCAGTAGAAGTAGGTTTTCTGTAAGCAGTAGTGGTGACAGATTGAGAGATATCAGTCGTGAGTCTGCGGATTAGAATGTCGAGAAATGGTAATTCAGCATTATTTTCAATTTCAACAGTAAACTTAATAGGGTTACCAATAGAATTAGAAATCGTGAGAATATCATTTAAGTCTGCTTCTTTCACTATCAAAAAAATATCGCCGACATAACGTCTCCAAAAAAGAATACGTGGACCAAGTTCAGAATTAATAGTATTTTCAATATTCTGCATTACAAGTTCAGCAATTACAACAGAGAGGGGTAACTACCATGGTAGATTGCTCCTTGAGGCTTGGTTCACTGAATTGCGATCGCAGACTTTGAATGATGCTCGTTCTGTCCCTAGGGAATATTGTTTGTTTTTAAAATAACTAACTTTAACTGTTCTTGATTTGTTCTGTCGTTTGAAATGCAATGGTTATTTTTATACTGATGATGCCTTCCGTGTCGCTTGGCGAAACGTTTACATATTGTATTTTTAATTGTTTTTAAGTATATTCTTTATAAATTTTATTTTTTAACTGTGCTTAAGTCTGTCTTAATTTATTTTATTTGGTGTTTTAATGGTTTTTAAATTGAGTCGTTAAATGTATATGTACTGTAAAATACTTATGACTATTAAATATTTTTCAGTTACACCTGAATAGCTGAAAATTTAAAAAAGTCAGCTTTTACTTTCTCACTGTTCATGGGTTTTTTTTTCTCTCTCTCTCTATATATATATATATTTTTTCTACTTATGTAGTTACATGATGCCTTTCTGTAAGAAATTCCATTTGATGCTGCAAGTTTATCATCTCTCTTGGTCTCTATTAAACTTTATATTTAAAATCAACATATTACTGTACTACTATTTAGTTAATTGCTCAATTAAAAAAAAACATTTGTACTCATACAATTCTGTCTCTAATTTTCTATATGAACTATAATATCGCTGTTTATTTATTCTTTTTATGCATTCACCTCCTGTTAATATCTTTCGCTAATTTTAAATGGTATAATTTTTTAATGCTTCGTTTATAAGTGATTGGATCTAGTTTTTAAAAAATTCATTAGTGATTAGTTAATTTAATAATTGTTGATCTAAATTTAATATGTATAATGTTATTATCATGTCTTGATACTCAATTTATAAATTTTATTTGAAATTAATGATGAATTGTAATATTCTGTAATGGTTATATATATATAACCATTATATATATATATATATGCATATATATATATATAATAAAGATGAAATCACAAATACATGGACAAATTGGCAAAATTCCAAATATGAACAAGATATGAACATAGGAAAACAGTATGTAAAATAGGATATATATATATATATATACATTTATAATTATATATAAAATTATTATATTTTAAATTGTATATTTTGTGCTTTCTTGTATGGTGAGGGGGCAAATATATTCTTTTACTGGATTATTTTCAAGTTGTGTGTATCACTGCAGCATTTTAGCCCTATTCACATAAATGTGTATTTGTTTTTGATGGAGATTACGATATTTATTGCTTATATATATCCATACATACATGCATATGACATCATTTGGGGTAAAACCTGTTTAATGGTTTAATCATTAAAATAAAAAACAGCTAACAACAGATTTTTTTTTTTTTTTTTGGATTTAAGGAAAAACAATCAAGACGTTTTATATGTTAGTAAATGTATTAATATCCGCTGAAATTTTATTCCTTTTCTGAATTAATAATTTTTTAGTATGAACTTATTTAGGTTTACTATAACTAACGTTACAAAACATAAATATTCACTGAGACTTCATTGCTTTTCTTCATCAACTATTTGTTAAGACAAAGTTAATATATATTGAATATATTTAAGTTAAATATATTTTTTTCTGATAATCTCTAAATGTCTCAAAGCACGTAGAAACTATAAAAATGGGAGAAACAGAATAAAGGAAATCATGGAGGTGGAGTGAAGCCTTTTCATTAAGATGGGAATAAGTAATTAACCGAAAAAATTCACAGTGTTTTATTTCGTAATTATGTGTAAAATAATAATAGTTATAACTATAAATATTAATTAATACATTATATTTTTAAGGAATTTCGGATTTCTGAAAATGTTAAATCAAAATCTTTTACAATTATACCGATCGCACAAAAATGCAATCGGTATAAAGTTTCCAGTAATCCGTTTTTAACACTAGATTAAAAAGCTTAGGGTTTCCCTAATGCCTTAAATGCATTCTTCCAGCCGTTATCGTCATTAAATATACCTTTTCTATTACTCTGTAAGCGTTTTAAACCATTTCTAAGATAGATACTCTACTACTCAAGGCACGTCTATAAGAAACTGATGAAAATAAGATAGAAATAACTAATTTACCAAAACAATCTCCAATGTTTTCTTTCGTAATATAAAATAATAATCCTTATAACTATAAATATTAAATAATAGGTTATCTTTTTAATATATTTTGGATTTGTGAAAATACTAAATCAATATGTTTTATATTATACTGATAGTACAAATATTCCTCGAAATTTTATAACTTTTTTGCATACCTTTTTTAACACTAAATTTAAAAAATTCGAACTTCCCTAATGAATCAGATATATTCTTCGTACAATTGTCTCCGTTAAATAAACTTTTTCCATTGACCTGTAGACATTTTAAAATATTTCTGGGAAGAATGCTTTACTACTCAAGTTACGTCTGCACGTAACTGATAAAAATACTGTCTATCTAGAGTTTGTGAACAGAATAAAGATAATTATGGTGGTGGAATGAAGCCTCTTCATTAGCATGGGAATAATCAATTTACAGGAAAAATTCACAACGTTTGCTTTCGCAATTATATATAAAATAATAATTGGTACAACTACTAATATTAATTAACAGATTATTTTATAAGCTTATTTTGGATTTCTTAAAATACTAAATCAATATGTTTCATACTGTACATTGAAATTTCATAACTTTTTTGCATGAATTAATTTTTAACGCCAGATTAAAAAGCTTAAAACTTTCCTAATGCCTCATATGGATTCACCGTATACCGTTGTCGCCTTTAAATATATCTTTTCTGTTAATCTCTAAACGTTTTAAAACATTTCTGGGAAGAATACTTTACTACTCAAGGCACGTTGGCAAAAAACTAATGAAAATATCGTATTCCTAGTTTGGAGAAACAGAATAAAAGAATTCATGGAGCGAAGCCTCTTCATTAAAATGAGTAAAAGCAATTTACTGAAAAAACTACAATGTTTGCTTTCGTAATTATAAAAAAATAATAATTGGTAGAACTACAAATATTAATTAATATATTATCTTTTTAACGTATTTTGGCTATCTGAAAATACTAAATCGATATGTTTATATATTATACCAATCGTAGAAAATTCCTTGAAATTTCATAACTTTTTGTGCATGAATCAATTTTTAACACTAGATTTAAAAGCTTAAAACTTTCCTAACACCTCAGATATACTCCTCTTATACCGTTGCCGCCTTCAAATACGTATACTTTTTCTGTTAAACTCTAGACGTTTTAAAATGTTTCTGGGAAGAATACTTTACTACTCAAGGCACGTCTGTAAGTAAGTGTTGAATATAAGATAAGAATAACTATTATACCGAAAAAGATCCCCAATGTTTTCTTTGGTAATTATGTAAAAAATAATAATCATTATAACTATAAATATTAATTAATAGATTGTCTATTTAACGTATTTTGCATTTCTGAAAATACTTAATCAATATGTTTATATATAATACCGATCGTAGAAAATTCCATGAAATTTCATAACTTTCTTGCATGAATCAATTTTTAACACAAGATTAAAAATAAAATTTTCTAATGCCTCAAACAGATTCATCGTATACCGCTATCGTGCTTAGATATACCTTCCTTTTCTGTTAATCTCTAAACATTTTAAAACATTTCTGGGAAGAATACTTTACTACTCAAGACACGTCTGTAAGTAATAAACGAAAATACTGTCTTCCTAGAGTTTTTAGAAACAGAATAAAGGAAATCATGGAGGTAGAGCGAAGCCTCTTCATTAAGGTGGAGATAATCAATTTACCGAAAAAATCCACGATGTCTGCTTTCGTAATTATATATAAAATAATAATTGGTATAACAACAAATATTAGTTTATAGATTATCTTTTTAACATATTATAGATTTCTGAAAATACTAAATCAATACGTTCAAATGTTCCTTGAAATTTCAATTACTTTTTTGCATTAATTAGTCTTTAATACTAGATTAAAAAGCTTAAAACTATTCTAATGCCTCAAATATACTCTTCGTACACCGTTATCGCTGTTAAATATACCTTTTTTATTAATCTCTGAAAGTTTTAAAACATTTCTAGGAAGAATGTTTTACTAGTCAAGGCACGTTTTAAGTAACTGATAAAAATACTCTCTTCCTAGAGTTTGGAGAAACGGGATAAAGGAAATCATGGAGACGGAGGGTAGCCTCTTCATTAAGATGGGAATAACCAATTTACCGAAACAATCTACAATGTTTGCTTTTGTAATTATATATAAAATAATAATTGGTATATCTACAAGTATTAAATAATAGATTATCTTTTTATCGTATTTTCGATTTCTGAAAATACCAAATCATACAAATATTCATTGGAATTTCTTAACTTTTTTGCATGAATCAATTTTTAATATCAAAAAGCTTAAAACTATCCTAATGCCTCAAATGTACTCTTCGTACACCGTTGTCGCCGTTAAATATATAACCTTTTCTGTTAATTTCTAAACGTTTTAAAACATTTCTAGGAAGAATACTTTACTACTCAAGGCACGTCTGTAAGCAACTGATGAAAATGCTGTCTTCCTAGAGTTTGGAGAAACAGAATGAAGCAAATCATTAAGTTGAAGCGAAGCCTCTTCGTTAAGATGCATTGCAAATTCTCAAACACACACAAAAAAAAAACATTTTACAACACTTTTCTTCACCAAATTAACAACACATTAATGTGTTGTGAATTAGAAAACTTCATATACAAAATATTTTTTGTGTTGTGAATGTGTTCTTAATATGCTGCAAAAGTGTTGCTATCTTGAAATGTGTTCTTAATATGTTGCAAAAGTCTTGCTAACTAAAAATGTGTTCTAAAAATAGTGTTGTTAATTGTGTTGAAATCGTGTTGTAAATAGTGCTGATGAAAATATTTTCTTACAATAGTGTTGTGCTGCACAACACTTTGCCACCAAATTAACAACACACTGTAAACACCACACAATTTAGAACACTATAAAACAACACATGTAAAACACTTTCAACACACTTTCTACATGGTGTCTTTAAAATAACACACACACACACTTAAAACATACTATTTATTAAACATTTATAACACAATTTTAAAAATTAATATTTTGAACTGTTTTAAAAACACATTTTCTCCTTTTGTAATTTTTAACAACACTTTTTGCACAATCTTTTTATGTGGCACAACACATTCACAACACAATCGAAAATTATTTTAGTTAGAAGTGTTAATTATTATGTTCAGTTAATGTTGCAAAAGTGTTTCACAAATTTGCAGCCTGGGGGATAACCAATTTACCGAAAAAATACCCAATGTTTTCTTTCGTATTTATGAATAAAATAATAATTATTATAACTATAAATATTAATTAATCGAATATCTTTTTAATGTATTTAGGAAGTTTAAAAATCAATACTTTTATATTATACCCATCGCACGAATATTCTTCGAAATTTCATGGCTTTTTTGCACGAATCAATTTTTAACACAAGATTAAAAACTTAAAACTTTCCTAATGCCTGAAATGTATTCCTTTTACATCGTTGTCGCCGTTAAATATACCTTTTCTATTAATCTCTTAATGTTTTAAAACATTTCTGGGAAGAATACTTTACTATTTAAGACACGTCTGTAAGTGAAAGATGAAAATACTGTCTTCCTAGAGTTTGGAGAAACGGAATAAAGAAAATCACGGAGGTGGAGCGAAGCCTGTTCATTAAGATGGGGCATAACCATTTTATCAAAAAAATCCCCAATGTTTTCTTTTGTAGTTATAAATAAAATAATAATTCTTATAAATATTAATTAATAGAATATCTTTTTAATGTATTTTGGATTTTTTAAAAATCAATACATTTTATATTACATCCATCGTACAAATATTCTTCGGAATTTCACTACTTTTTCGCATGAATCAATTTTTAACACTAGATTAAAAAGCTTAAAACTTTCCTAATGCCTCAAATGTGCTCTTCTTATACCGTTGTCGCCGTTAAATATACCTTTTCTGTTAATCTCTAAACGTTTTAAAACATTTCTGGGAAGAATACTTTACTACTCAAGGCACGACTGTAAGTAACTGATGAAAATACTGTCTTCCTAGAGTTTGGAGAAACAGAATAAAGGAAATCATGGAGGTGGAGCGAAGCCTCTTCATTAAGGTGGGGATAACCAATTTACGCGGAGGAAAGCAAGGAATTCAGAGTCTGGATGTTCCCGTCGCACTTGAGATCCTTGGATCAATACGCGACAATGCCTCTGGTGATGGTGCCTTTGCGTATGGTCAAGACAGCGGCAAAAGAGGAGGATGATATTAAATGTCATTCGAGATTAGTTTAAGCTAATAAATAACTATATTTCTCTCGAATTTTAAGTACGGGATTTATAAAAAAAAGCTTCGTAACTGAAAAAGGAAAATAAAATAAAATACCTGCATTTGTTTCAAGGTTTCATAAAGGATACCCATGTTTAATTCAAATTGAAACAATGGATGCACACCTACCAACCTTGCAGGATGTATTTTATTCACCTATACCGGAAATTTTTATTTGATAAAAAAATTTATTAAACAGTGCTGAACATGAGAGCAGCTTTGAGGGGCTTCCTAATTGAAAACAACTTAACACCCAGTCTATTGATTGAACGTCTTGTAATATTGTCAGCCATTGGGAGTAGAAAAAGTGTAGTTTAAAACTGCTTAAGAAGTACTAAATGATAATAAAATAAAAATATACAAAATTTATTAAAAAATTAAAAAGATTAAGCAATAAAAATTAAATTTTATAAATTTAAGTCAAAGAAGGGTTGTATATAGAATAATAACATTTAATATAGATAAATTAAGTTAGATTATAGCTGTATTTGCGAAAACTACTAAATGTAAAGTATAAAAGATTGCAAATTTAAAGTTAGCTCTTGTTCAGAAACGACACTCACCCTTAACTGTTTTCCCGAGTGCCGTTCGGGAAAAAGAGTTTGCTATCTTCCATATTAAAAGGTTTTGGATACCACTTCATTTTAACTGTAATCTTTGGTTTGTTAAATGGCATACCTTTTTCGATTGTACAAAGCCAAATATTTCAGTAAAAAAAAAAAGAAAATTAAAGTCCTTATTTTTAATTTATTATGTTAAAAAAAAAAAAAGAAAACAGTTAAGGGGTTAAAATAATGATATTGATGAATATTTTTGCAGGTTCTTTTTTTTTTTTTTGTACTACTATTGTAGAACAATAATCTTCGCGGTGTATTTCTCTTCTATGCATTATAGTGGTCATCCTTGCAAAGAAGAAATGGTACGAACTGAATATAAAAATAGTTGTCTGTGGAACACTTGCTTCTATACTAAGCCTATGTGTTGGTACTGATGATGATGACGTTCTCCCTTTCTGTGTTTTCTGGAAAGGGGAGTTTCTTTCTTTCTTTCTTTTTTTTATAATCCTTGAAATTAGCTATCTACTACATTTTCTGAAAACGTTTTAAAAATCTTGATTTTACATGCCACATATTCATTTGAACACATACGATATTTCTTTTAGCATATATGTTATTTGCCTTATACATATTCCAAATGAAAAAACGTTGAATTAAAAATAAAATGAACATAATGAATACAATGAACATAAAAATTAACTTAAAGGTAAATGCTGCATGCCACAAAATGAAATTCTCAAAAGAGCTTTGATAAGAAATTGATGTTCTCCATTTTTATGTGAAAATGTTTGTTTGTATATGTGTGTGTTTATTTATTTTGTGGTTGATATAAAAATAAAGCACATTGGCTGAGTATATGTTTGATGCAAAAATAATAATTCTAAAATTAAAGCAACTACGTTGATTTTGAGCTTGGTCTGAAATTAAAATGACTAACTAATCAATCAATAAAACAAAATCTTCATCAAAAAATTCATCACTATAAGCCATCCTGGCATAATAAATAAATTTATTTCTCTTGATAATTAACTTGTCTGTCCAAATAATAATAA
Organism: Maratus speciosus; assembly: GCA_963932465.1. Classification (NCBI taxonomy): domain Eukaryota; kingdom Metazoa; phylum Arthropoda; class Arachnida; order Araneae; family Salticidae; genus Maratus; species Maratus speciosus. The sequence continues at coordinate 169,570,451 of OZ010791.1, forward strand.
TAATAATAATAATAATAATAATAATAATAATAATAATAATAATAGTAGTAGTAGCAACAACAAAGACAAATGGTAAATAAACTTTAACGATTAGCTATGTACATTGTCCAAAGGGGGGGGGGGGGATATTTATATAAAACATATATTTTTTTCTTCTTGTGAGATAAACTCAGGAACGGATTCAGCTGTCCATTTAAAGGACCCATATTTTTGGGGGAGTAGGGTGGAGCGGTTCAGACCTTTGCATGAACAATTTTGATATCCTAAGTCTGTATTCAAATCGAAACTGGCCATTTTATAACGCATTCACTAAATAATTTTCATTCGTGAAACAAAATTTGTAGGTATATTCGAAAATACATTAAATTTGAAGATTTTATTCAGACATTGAGAAATCAAGCAGAGTTTCCCATTTTCTTATAAAAGCAATGAAACTTTCAGGATGAGTTGTGAAAATTGACATTTTAAACCGATTTTCGGGAATCGTCAATCAGGATAATGCCATCTCGAAAGGATAATTAGGAACAATTTAAGATGTACCTACATTTATCAGAAAATTAAAACGTCTTTCGATTATTTGGCGCTTAAAGCGAGATATCTGCAATTTTCATCTTTCGCTTATAAAAATGAGTCTCTGAAAGTGTCAGAAATATTATTATTATTATTACTAGAAAGATAGCCCGTCAAAATGACAGAATATCAGATAAAAAGATATATACAACACATGTGCAAGAATATGAGTTTTTCTCGCTTGTTCCGCAGTGATAGATGAAAATAACACATTTTAAAAATGAAACTCATTTATGAAAAACTGTAATACAGTAGAAGACCACTAATCCGCACAGCTTGGTTCCAAGTGTTGTGCGGATTTGGGGCTTTTTGCGGATTACAGGTCATGTCTGTAGTATAATATTAGATATATGGCTACTTTATGTTACATAAATTGTATAAATATTGAAAAAAAAATGCCTGTGTATATGAAATGAAACAGCCAATAGGTTGCCGGAAAATATGTTGCCAAATTTCCTTCTTCGCCAAGGCCTCTAAAGTGAAAAGTATCGAGAATTTAACTTTTAAATCCGACTATATAAAGCTCGGTACTTTTCCAGTATAGGGAGCTTGGCGTACTTTTTTAAAATTTGTCATAATTTGGGCTTCAGAAGTGAGATTTTTTGCCAAATGATATAAACAGTTATGAAAACAAAATGAATGAGATTTTAAGTTTATTTGTATAATCTATAAACATGTTATTTATATCCATATTACTGTTGTTTTTTTACATACAATTTACTTCAGTTTGTATACAAAAAGAGTTAAATGGCTTCTTTATATTAAATACATTGTATAAATATTGAAAAAAATACTTTTATATATAAAACAGTGAATAAGTTGCCAAATTTCATTTTCTCTATCTCTCCAAGGCTCCTATACTGGAAAAGTACTTAAAGCACATTAAAATCGGGCAGTTAGGAGCTCAGACTGTACAGTGCCGTCTATTGGCTGTTATGTTATTAGTAGCGTCGGGATGAAGATGTAAAGACGTACATTTTCATATATTAAACTAGGGGGCTCTGCCCCTACGAGCTACGCTCGCCAACCCCCGTTCAGCCACACCAAAATCCAAAAAGCACGCTAATTTGATCGGCTTAAAGATTTTGAATTAAAATTTAAAAAAAAAACAGTAGCGATTTCTCTGTAAACGGGTTTCCATTCGTTTTCCTTGGATTGGGGATTTTTAAGACCAAATCTGCTGCTGTTAAGAGATACAATGGCCGTTTTCGTATTTAGTTAAAAAAATTAGTTAAACATTTCAAAATAAGCTAATGTAAAATGAATTAAGTAGACAGTGTCATTGTCTCCCGGTATTTTTTAACAGTGCTGTAAGATAGTTCTTTTAAATAATTCATTTTAAATGTATCGTTTCAAATCTGACGTAATTTACACCAAAGTTTTATTTCTCTTATTAATATTCACGTGAAAATACTTTTGTTGTTAGAAGTAAATATTATTTGCGCTGTCTTCGAATTCACGATAATAGTTGAAAAGATTATCTCAAAATATCTCGCGCAAATATATTTTTCAATTTAAATTATTTGCCATATTTTTTGGCCCTTTTAAATATGACGTAATTTCCTCCAATTACAAGTTTTAACGCATAATAATGATTTTTTTATTTTAAGATTTTGTTTCTCTTTAAAATTCAAGTGTAAATATGGTTCTTATGACGTAATTTTCCTGCTTTTAACATGTAATCATTTAATTCTAATTTTAAAGCTTTTTTTTTCTGTTTGTAATATTCACGAGTAAATGAATTTTTAATTTGAAGTAAACATTATTGTTTGCGCTGTTTATACCATTGGCAACAGTTTAAATTAATAACATTTTCTAAAATTTGTAAAAAATATCTCTCGAAATGCTGAAAATTTGAATTTAAAATAGAAATAAAACCTCAAAACATGAGTCAAATAAGAAAAATAAATACAATCTGCATACCGGGAACTTATAACGTATAAAATGATCTAAAAATGATTAAATTCTCATGTATAGTTTTTGCTCCAATAAAACTTTTTTACTGGAACGATTTTGTCCAACTTTAGCATTAAATATCTCTTAAAATAATTCTTCGATTTGAAAACTGTCTACATCAGCGTGTTTATCAAACATTTCTCTATAATACCACCGATTTTCATATTTTTGTATGCAACAGTTTTTTTAATATTAACGATGAAAGGCCATACTTAAGCATTCAAATTGGATGCCGATCTACCCGGAATATCTACGCAGATTTTCATTGGTCCATTTCCAAATCAAAACTTTTTTTTTTATATAGAAGGATTTTAAATTCTCACCCATAGATTTTGAAAAAAAAAAAAAAAAAAAACCTTAAAAGCGAGGAGTTTAAATTAAATTACGGTGACCTCGATTATGAAATATTAATTGTTTTAAGTGAGAATTTCGCTAAATTAGCTAGTTATCGTGAAGTTGGCTTCATATATGACAACTTATTTTTGTCGCCAAGTTGGTCAACATTTGGCGCTACTGTGGTAACCCTGCATTAGTAATTTTCAACAATTACTCACTACAATGAGGCAGTCCTACCGGAATTGTGAGGGACACACAGAGCCTTGGATTTTATATAAATAATTATATTATTATTATTTTATTATTATTTGTAAGCTTGTAATTGATAAAAATGCAAAATAGCTAAATGCTATATATAGGTGTGCAAACAATTGGTATTCAGTTTCATTTCGGAAACAAAAGAATAGCTTTATTAAGTTTCAAAAAGAATAACATAAATATTAAAAGATTAAATAAAACAAATAAAATGAGACGGACTTGAATACAGTTTTACTAAAAACATTAAAATATATTCAGCAAACGTTTCACCAAGCAACCGCAAGGCATCATCAGTACAATTTAACCTTTGTAAAAGCAAACAACAGAACAAATCACGTACAGTTAAAGTTAAAGTTATTTTTTAAAAACAAACAATATTCACCAGGAATGGAACATGCCTCATTCAATGTTGGCGAACGTAATTTAATAAACCAGCCTTCTTGAAACAATCTACTTTTATAACTGTTAATCTGATTTCAAAATGCAAGCATTCTCAAATAACGATATGTAATGCCGATTATAAACGATAAAAACATGGAAATACAAATATACCATGGTAAAATGTAACAGTTATCATTGCAGACTATTTCTAGAAAGTTGGTTTACTCAATTACGTTCGCCAACACTGAATGAAGCCTGTTCCATCCCTGGTGAATATTGTTTGTTTTTTAAAAATAACTTTAACTGTACTTGATTTGTTCTGTTGTTTGTTTTTACAATGGTAAAATTATACTGATGAAGCCTTGCGATTACTTGGCGAAACGTTTACTGAATGTTTTTTTTTTTTGTTATGTTTTAGTGAAACTGTATTCAAGTCTGTCTTATTTTATTTATTTTATTTAGTCTTTTAAAAGTTTCAAATTCAATCGTTAAATGTATTTATATTGCAAACATAAATATTGCAACTAAATACAATCCTTTAAATTCTAAAATTACCGACCTTCAATACTTACACAGTCTAGTTTCTACTCTAAAGCACGGTTTAATACAGAGGCTTTTATTGTTATATATACTTTTAAATTATCAATATAACCAGATTGGTTAATTCTTGGATAACTGTATATTTACATTTGTATCCCTGAAGAGAAATGTTGTTGAAGTGAAAGGTGAAACGAAAAGGTCTAAAATATTTTTATCACTGATAACAAAAGTACAATTACTAAACAGAATGAAAATGTGTTAGTGAAGGGTAAAACTAAAACAGCTAAAACACTTTTTTTGACTGATATAAGGTTAAAATTACTAAACAGAATGAAATTGTGTTAGTGACTGGTGAATAAATAATTTACTGAATCTGTGTACAAATGTAGGAATAAAACAGTTAAACAGTGTGGGTAATTCTTGTATAACTGTATATTTACATTTGTATCCCTGAAGAGAAATGTTGTTGAAGTGAAAGGTGAAACGAAAAGGTCTAAAATATTTTTATCACTGATAACAAAAGTACAATTACTAAACAGAATGAAAATGTGTTAGTGAAGGGTAAAACTAAAACAGCTAAAACACTTTTTTTGACTGATATAAGGTTAAAATTACTAAACAGAATGAAATTGTGTTAGTGACTGGTGAATAAATAATTTACTGAATCTGTGTACAAATGTAGGAATAAAACAGTTAAACAGTGTGGGTAATTCTTGTATAACTGTATATTTACATTTGTATCCCTGAAGAGAAATGTTGTTGAAGTGAAAGGTGAAACTAAATGGTCTAAAATATTTTTATCACTGATAACAAAAGTACAATTACTAAACAGAATGAAAGTGTGCTAGTGAGGGGTAAAACTTAAACAGCTAAAACACTTTTTATGACTGATATAAGGTTAAAATTACCAAACGTAATGAAATTATGTTAGTGACTGGTGAATAAATAATTTACTGAGTCTGTGTGCAAGTATAGGAATAAAACAGTTAAACAGTGTGGGTAATTCTTGTATAACTGTGTATTTAGATTTGTACCCCTGAAGAGAAGTGTTGTTGAAGTGAAAGGTGAAACTAAAAGATCTAAAATATTTTTTATTCCTGATAATAAAAGTACAATTACTAAACAGAATAAAAATGTGTTAGTAAGGGTTAAAAAAAAAAACCAGCTAAAACACTTTTTATGACTGATATAAGGTTAAAATTACCAAACAGAATGAAACTGTGACTGGTGAATAAATAATTATACTGAGTCTGTGTACAAATGTAGGAATAAAATAATTGAATAGTGTTAATAAAAAAACTAAAAGTTAAATTTTTTTTATAACCGATATAAAGTTAAAAATACTAAACAAAACGAAATTGGTTTAGTGATCGTGACTGGTGAGACTAAAACAGCAAAAATGGTTTTGTAAAATTAAAATTACTGTAAATACAACAACATTTACTTTAAAAGTTTGCAGCTGAATCTTTTTGGCACAGATTTAAATGTAAAATGTCATATTCGATATTGCTTAGCTACTTTTTTTCCCATTGATTTGTTTATTTTCTGAATAGCCGAGGAAAAGTTGAAAAAGACTCAGCTTAATTGAAGGTCAACGATGTTGTATAGGAAGAAAAAAAAAACGAAAGTTTTGTAATAATTTATGTTTTATTTTTTTAAAGATAATTTACATTTTATTTGTTGAAGTCGTGACTAAGATATTCGTAAAATAATTATATTGGGTCTATGTGTAAATGTAGGAATAAAACAATTAAACTGTGTTAATACTTAGTATAAAGCTAAACTATTCGATTTCCTTTAAAGCTATAAATTTAAAACAACTCAACCATTCGTCAACGATAAAGCTTTGAAGTGTAATGATATTCCACATATATCGCGTTTTTAGATATTCAGGTCAAATTCTAAGGCGCTCTTGGTTTTTCGGATAAAAATTTAGGACGTTAATATCTATAAAAAAAACTTTGAATTGTGGATCTGCCAATAACAAGTAATCACAAATTTTTTTTTATTATACTACTATTATTGTAACTGCTGTGTATGATATTATTAGTCATATGATCATTAATCTGTGATATTATTAGCCTATAATATTAATATCACGTCAAAACTCGTTAACGTACACTTAACGTGAATTTCTTAATAAATGAACTGTTCTCGCAGTCCTGTCAAATCAAATACAAATATTTAGTTACTGATGACATGAACTATTGTCAGTATGAACAAATTTTATATTCCTTTAAGATTCACGTTAAAGGGATTAGATTATACTAATTATTTAATAATTTTTTGAGAAGTTTAAACTTTTTTAACCTCAACACAAAGTGAAAAAAACATTTTTTGACGTGTTTTTGTTTAAATTGAAAAGCAAAATTTCCTTGAAAAAAATTTTGCATTGTGCAGAGCAGAAAATTAAATTGCCATAAACAGATTTTACAATTGAATATTGGAAAAGGAAATGTCTGCCCTACCTACTGCTGTATTTTACCCACATTATTGAACTTCACATGAGGTTTATAAATGTATAAAATAAATCACCAATGTGAAAATATATTTTGGAAATGAAAAACATAATTATACAGATAAAATAAGAAAGATAAAATAAAATTAAATTAAAATTAAAATTAAAATAAAAAAATTAAAACATTTCTCACACTTATTTGAGATACAGGGATATAAATAAAATATGTACTGCTCTATTCGGGTTATTTTTTCAGTACAACCTCATATGAGGTTTTCAATCTCTGTTTTGTGTGCTATGTCAAAACTATTTTTACCACAAATTGCACATTTACGATCACATTATTTGTCAAAATTCTAGAAATCTGAAATCTAAAACCTACTCATGCACAATTGCTAGTCTTACACTGACATAATTTAATTCCTTTAAAAGACTCTTACTGAGATTCTCGTATTAATAATGCAGTACAATCAATATTTTTAAAAAGCACCATGGTATTATCGATTACAACAAATCACCCAATAACAGTTTAGACGTGCATACAACAGTAAACTAAATATTCAAAATGCCAAATAATAAATATTCAAAATACATTTCTTTCTTTTTTTATATACAAAGCCTTTTGCTTTGAAATCCCTTTCTATGTAACATGTTTTTTTTTTTTTTTTTTTTTTTTTATGCTAATTTTTTCACTCATCTATCATATTTGAAAGTTCCTATTCCGGTTGTTCTTAAACTAAAATATGTGACACCAGGACTTACTTAAATTCCTACTTACCCTTACTCCGGTACAAACACAATTTAATTCTTAGTCTTACTGAGGCCTTTATAATAACAACATAAAACATTCACTCTCCCTATAACGGACAAGATTACAGCAAACTGTACAAAGCCTTTTGCATATACAAAGCCTTTTGCTTTGAAATCTCTTCCTATGTTACATGTTTTTTTTTTTTTTTTCACTCATCTATCATATTTGAAAGTTCCTATTCCCGTTGTTCTTAAACTAAAATATGTGACACCAGGACTTACTTAAATTCCTACTTACCCTTACTCCGGTACAAACACAATTTAATTCTTAGTCTTACTGAGGCCTTTATAATAACAACATAAAACATTCACTCTCTCTATAACGGACAAGATTACAGCAAACTGTACAAAGCCTTTTGCATATACAAAGCCTTTTGCTTTGAAATCCCTTCCTATGTTACATGTTTTTTTTTTTTCACTCATCTATCATATTTGAAAGTTCCTATTCCCGTTGTTCTTAAACTAAAATATGTGACACCAGGACTTACTTAAATTCCTACTTACCCTTACTCCGGTACAAACACAATTTAATTCTTAGTCTTACTGAGGCCTTTATAATAACAACATAAAACATTCACTCTCCCTATAACGGACAAGATTACAGCAAACTGTACACCTATGTTTAATTGGCAAAAGACACAAATACGTAAAATGCATTTTTATTATGTTTACGAAATTATTTGTTTCACATTCCATCTCAAATATAATTTGTTTCCAATAAGTATTACATTTCGCAGTGGACGATTTCTTAAAATTCTTAAAATAAAAAACTTGAAGACAATACATAAATTATAACTTATTCGTATTCTAACACATTATATCATTAAACTCACGAAAAAGAATCTTAACCGAGTCCCTCATGTTAAGAACATTATAGCAATCAATATCTATTTAACGCATCATGGTATTTCTGCTTCAAATTCCAACAACAGTGATCATATCCAAACGGGTGAAACCCACAAAGGGCTCAAGAAGGTAGAGAGTCGGGTCTCAAATTTGCAAGTTTAGAATTCCTCTAGTTCAGTTTTTCATAATTCTTAAATAAGGACTCTAGATCCAGCATTTACATAATTACATCCGTACACTGCAAATTCTCAAACACAAAAATAAACAAATTTTACAACACTTTTGCCACCAAATTAACAACACATTAATGTATTGTGAATTAGAATACTTCATATACAAAATATTTTTTGTGTTGTGATTGTGTTATTAATATGTTGCAAAAGTGTTGCTATCTAAAAATGTGTTGTAAAAATAGTTTTGCTAATTGTGTTGAAATCGTGTTGTAAATAGTGTTGATGAAAATATTTCTTACAATAGTGTTGTACTGTACAACACCTTGTCACTAAATTAACAACACATTGTAAACACCACACAATTTAGAACACTATAAAACAACATATGTAACACACTTTCAAAACACTTTCTACATGGTGCCTTTAAAATAACAACACATGCACTTAAAACATACTATTTATTAAATATTCATAACATAATTTTAAAAATAAATGTTTTGAAAACACATTTTCTCCTCTTGTAATTTTTAACAACACTCCTTGCACAATCTTTTTATTTGGCACAACACATTCGCAACACATTCACAACACAATCGAAAATGATTTTATATAGAAGTATTAATTATTATTTTCAATTAGTGTTTCAAAAGTGTTTCACGAATTTGCAGTGTATCTTTAATCCAAAAAATGCCTCAGTTGATTTCCCCAATAAATTTTCATTGAGACCCTCATACTTACACAGGGGCTCGGACAGCATCTGTCCGGCTTTAGCATGTATTTTCGGGCAGATGCTATCCAAGCCTCCGCGTAAAGGTTAACATCATGGAACAATCACTATTCTTATAAACTATCATAGTGCTAATGTGCTTCAGATTCTAACAGACAATACACGTGTATTAATATGGTAAACAAAAAAAAAACATAAAAATTGCAATTTTCTTTCTTTTTCGGGGTTTACACACCTTAATTTACTCTACTTTGACATCATTCGTTTTGCGTGCTATATTTCAAAAACAAATAATTTGAAAATGCGAGAAAATGCAAGATGCCACACAATTCTTTAAACAAGAACTATGAAAACCTATCATACAAAATTCCAACTTATTCTTACTCTAACATATATGTCATTGGATTCACAGAAAGGAATTTTAACTGAGACTCTCCTATTAAGAACATAGAACAATCAATATTCCTTTAAAATAGCATGGTATTTCAACTTCAGATTCCAACAACAGATGCCATGTCCACATTAAATTAGTGAAACGCACAAACTTCCTGAAAACAGAATAAAAGAGCTGCTATGGTGGGAGGAGTTCTAGACTCTTCATTAAGCTGGACAACTGGTTTATGCAGGAGAGAGCCGAGTCTCAAATTTGCAAGTTCAAGTTGCAATCTTAATCTCAAGTTGCAGGTCTTAAAATAAGAAATATATATCCATGACTTGTAGAAATCCCTACTTATCCTTAATCCAATAAATACATCAATTGATTCCTGAAAAGAAATCACACTGAGACCTCATGTTAATGTCAGAGAACAATCACTGTCTCCATAAGCTAGCATGGCCTAATTGTGCATCAATTCTAACTAACAGTATACAAGGTATTAAACTAATAAACGAACAAATAAATAAAATGTATTTTTTTATGTTTACACAACTTTCCCTACTTATATATCTTTTTTGTTTGTTTGTTTGTTTCGCGTGCTATTTCTGAAGCTATTTTTTTTTCTCACATTTGCAAGTGCAACATTTCTCACAATTCTTAAATGAAGAAGTTGAGAATAAATAAATTCCAGCTTACTCTAACACATATATCATTTGATTCCCAGAAAAGAATCTTAACTGAGACCCTCATATTAAGAACACAGAACAATCAATATCCCTTTAAAGCAGCATGGTATTTCTGCTTCAGGTTCCAACAACAGAGGGCATGTCCACACTAAATTGGTGAAACACACAAACTTCATGAAAACAGAATAAAAGGGCTCAGGAGGGAGGAGTTCCAGACTCTTCATTAAGCAGGATAACTAGTTTATGGGAGAGAGCCGGGAATCTTTGGGGTGGGATGTTTCTGGACCACTTCAGACTTGCGGGATCAATGAAGGACAATGCCTCTGGTGATAGTGCCTTTATTTCTATTTGCAAGGATGGATAAGCATTATAAATTGGGAGATAGTTTTGAATTAGTACGAAGCTGGAGACAACTAAGTCATTAAAGTAGAAGGACACGTATCACATCGAGACATTTGTAAAGAAAGAAAATTTTAACAGGAAAGGAAGCTTACAAAACATGGAGGTTTGAATTCTTGTAAAACAATAATTTTGTATCGCACATTGAGCAGCTATAAGATTTTCAAAAAATGAGATGGATATTCATTTAAGTTAAAAATAAAATACATGAAAAAATGAGAGAGTTCCACACAAAAACATTGTAAATTGGGAGAAAGCCTTTAATTCGTATGAAGCTGAAGGTAACTACTCGTAAGTTATCACGTAATAAAAGGACATGTATCAGACTGGTATGTTTGGTAAGGAAAGAAAACATTTTTAACTAAAAGAAAATATTACAAAACACGGTGACTGGAATCCTTGCAAAACAATAATTTGGTGCCGTTTATAAAACTCATAGGATAAGTGTATAATCCGAACAAAATTGTATCACAGATGTTTCTTTAAATTAATTATCAAATGCTTCCAAAAAATTAAATAATTTAATGTGAAAACTTTATAAATTAAGAGACAGTTTGGAATTAATGTGATGCTGGATACATTCAAGTAAAAGAACGTTTACCATATTGAGACATTTTTAAATAAAGAAAACATGTTTCACTGAAAGAAAAGGTTTGAAAACATAAAGTTTGGAATCTTTCTGAAACAATAATTTTGAATCATTTATACAACACATAAGAACAAAAGACAGGGAAAACGAAATCAGATAGGCGTTTGTTTAAATAAATAACACGGTTCTACAATGAAAAAAGTTTTTATGATTATTTGATCTGTCCTTAATGTAAATTCTGATGCTGAATTTAAAAATGACTTTAAAATGGTGTATCGCGTGCCATTTTTGTACACATTTAACTTATGTGTTTCGATGTTATTATCTTTTTGTTCCAATTACAATGTTTTAAATTAAATAAATAAAAAAAAATAAACAAAAATTTTGTTATTCCACAAAATAAAATGTGTATATTGTTATATATCCCATTATAATTCCACAATTTTCATAGGAAAATTTGACATATTTTTTTAGGTAAAACTTAGGGATCAGTGTAGACCATGGGCTCCACACAATGTGCATGTATAGAATTTAACAATATTTCCCAAAGATAAAATAATCTTTCAGATTTGGTATTGCATTGCTACGGAGGAGATTTATATACCACATTGATATATTTTTATCCTTCATGTAATGTCAGCAGTTAAAAGTTTAAAAACCAGAAAGCATTTATGTACCTAAATCTTTCTCAGCGTTACTAGTTGTTCCACATAGTCCACAAATGTCTGAACTTTTTTTACAAGATATATTTGAAGATGCTTCTGATTCTGATTCAAAAAATGCTGTTATTTAGGATTTTCAGTGTAATATACAGGGTATACATGAACTCATGGGTCAAACTGTGATGTTTGATTGAGGACAGTGCAACAATCATATATTGTACAGGTATGTATGTTCGCAAATGACGCGTTGAGGCACAAACACAGGTAAGAGACCTGAAAGGAATGTTTATTGACAGCGTCATTGACAAGTGCTATGTCTAAAATAAGTGTTAAAAATTGCGTAAACAAACGATAATAGATGTCTGGCAGCGTCGATGGAGCGATAGGCATACAGATTCAAAGATGCCAAGATACACATGTGCAGCAACAACGGATATTCGAGCGACAAGGTTCTCCCGTAGTCGCATAAACGTGCATCCACAATCAGGGCTGCGGAGTTGGTGGATAAAATGGACGACTCCGACTCCGAGTCTTTCGCTCAAAAATGGGCATGGCTCCTACTCCGACAACGCAGCCCTGCTTGTAAAATGGACGTCTCCGACTCCGACTCCACAGCCTTGTCCACAATCCATCGCGCCGTGAAAGTGGCATCCAGGTAATTGCGCACAAAAGTGCTGAAATGGGTTGGAGCACCATGATGCAGAAACCACAGTCTCTTACGAATTGGTGATCGAAAAATCTTGTAGTTGTGGCAAAACCTTTTACAGAAAAATACGATATCAACTACCTGCCTTGACGTATTAGACCAGTTCCTTGGCCACACCGATCTCCTGCTTTATCGAGACTCAATTAATTCTTATGGGGGTCATCTGAAGTCTTGTTTATGCGAATCCAGTGGACTCTTTTGGAGATCTCGAACATCCGTTTCTGCTGCATGTGCACAAGAAATACCTGGCATCTTTGAATTTATATGCAAATCGCTCCATCGTCACTGCCAGACATGTATTACTGTTAGTTGACGTAATTTTATACACGTATTGTAAACATAGCACTTGTCAATGACGCTGTCAATAAAAATTCCTTTCATGTCTATTTCCCGTGTTTGTATCTCAACACGTCAACATGCTCCATCGTCGCTTCCAGACATGTATTACTGTTAGTTGACGTAATTTTATACACTTATTGTAAACAGAGCACTTGTCAATGACGCTGTCAATAAAAATTCCTTTCATGTCTATTTCCCGTGTTTGTATCTCAACACGTCAACATGCTCCATCGTCGCTGCCAGACATGTATTACTGTTAGTTGACGTAATTTTATACACTTATTGTAAACAGAGCACTTGTCAATGACGCTGTCAATAAAAATTCCTTTCATGTCTATTTCCCGTGTTTGTATCTCAACACGTCAACATGCTCCATCGTCGCTTCCAGACATGTATTACTGTTAGTTGACGTAATTTTATACACTTATTGTAAACAGAGCACTTGTCAATGACGCTGTCAATAAAAATTCCTTTCATGTCTATTTCCCGTGTTTGTATCTCAACACGTCAACATGCTCCATCGTCGCTTCCAGACATGTATTACTGTTAGTTGACGTAATTTTATACACTTATTGTAAACAGAGCACTTGTCAATGACGCTGTCAATAAAAATTCCTTTCATGTCTATTTCCCGTGTTTGTATCTCAACACGTCAACATGCTCCATCGTCGCTGCCAGACATGTATTACTGTTAGTTGACATAATTTTATACACTTATTGTAAACATAGCACATGTAAATGACGCTGTCAATAAAAATTCCTTTCATGTCTATTTCCCGTGTTTGTATCTCAACACGTCAACATGCTCCATCGTCGCTGCCAGACATGTATTACTGTTAGTTGACGTAATTTTAAACACTTATTGTAAACATAGCACTTGTCAATGACGCTGTCAATAAAAATTCCTTTCATGTTTATTTCCCGTGTTTGTATCTCAACACGTCACTTACACTCATATATTCCTATATAAAAAATGATTGTTACTGTGTTTTCTACCAACCCCTAAAGTTCGGCCCATGATTTCTTGAACACCATTAGATTACTGTTCACTCTAGAAAGAAAACGGGCAGGATGCTAGTCACTAAAAAGGGCACTATTTCAAGAGAAATTATGTTAATTGGGTAGTACGATTTTTAAAAAATGCAATTTTTATGTATATTTCTATTAAAGTAACATTATTTTTGAATTATTTTAGGAATTATAAACTTAAAAAAATATACAATTGAATTACAAAAAGATTGAATAATCTCTGTTTTACCTATTAAAAAATGAAGATTTATATTTTTCAAGATCTTGGGAACACAGCTTTTGAGATATTGTGATTCGGTGAAGATTTTCATGAGATGTTTGGGCAAAACTAGAACGCCACACATATAGTGTTATTAAAAATAGTGGAATTTGTATATTTCATTATCTTTAAACAGAGTAGAGTGCATTTTGCCTAATTTTAAATTGGCAGGGCACTGCACTTATAAATAATGACCTAGAGGGAACAATAATATAGATAGTGATGCCCCTCAACTATTCAATCAATCTCAGCACTCGGGTTTAATCAGGGATTTGGGGTTGTGCAAGGAATCTGCTGAGATTTTAGATTCTAGACTAAAAGAAACTCTCTTCTATTAGCCCATAAAAGATTTACTGATTATGTATATAACCAGAGAATAACTGTTTATCCCTTACTTTCTTTTCTGCATGATAGTTACCTACTGCAAGGATGTTGATAGAAAGATGCACAAGTTTAGGAAAAGCCCAAAAATGGATATTTTTAATGGCAATGCTGAAAGAAATCATTAAAATGTTCTTTTACATAATGGGAACAAACATGTATCTGTATCAATTGCACCAGGTTCAGTGGAAAAATATAATCGCCGATTATTGTTAGATATTTAATTTTGAAAATGCAGAACCATTACATAACAGAATACCCTGAAACCACATCCTTAATAGCAGTAGAAAAGCCCAGTATAAGACCTCTAATTAAGAAAAATAAATGAAGTTAAATCTATTTCAATCAATTCTGTATGTGCACTCATATCTGCATATAAATTTTCAAATAAAATTGTTCAATTTTATTTATTTTAATGTATTAGGTTCAACTGACTATGTAAATCATGTAACACATGTTAATGTAAGAATGTGAAAAAACTGTGTATGATAGAAATAAAATGAAGGACACTGTGTGTGTGAACGTTTAGGATAAATGTATAGATTTAGTAACAAATGTTAAAAATTTTCATAAACGTAAATTTTGTAGCGCTGTGTAATCACAACCTTGTAAAATAAATAAATAAATAAAATAAAGTGGTGCAAGAAAAATTATATTCGCCTTGTGAAGATCTTATCCTTAGGAATGTATAGAGAATTTTACAGTGTTTTTTCAACTTTATTACTTTTTATTCATTATAATTATAAAAACGTATTCAGGAACGTTTCTTTTATATTTAATTTAACAGTTTTTTTTCCAGAACTTCTTACAGTTTGACTGTGCACTATTGATTTTATACAACAAAATCTGCGATTATTTTTATTATTATTAACATTTTTGGAAAGGGGGGGGGGGGTATAACTAATATTTTGAAGGGAAAAATGCCACACAGTGTTTTAAGCTAGCTATCAATTTTTCTTAGAAGTAAAAAGATCAAAACCAAAACTTGAAAAACAGACACTATTTTCAATTGATGTGCTATACTTTCGAATACATATCTTTTATTTACATCTTTTTCAGTCAAATATGTAACAATCTATTCATAACTTAACTATTTTACCAAATCCACTTTTTAAAAATTAACCAATCATTAACGAAAAATAACAGTTAAAGTGCGAATAAGAGATATTGCAGTTCATTTTATTAAAAGTATTTTTATTATCTTCATCATCTTATCACTATTTTTATTTTTATCTTCAGCAGTATCATAATTATTACTAGAAGCAGAAATAATATAAATCACATAATTAATTACAGAAGTGATAATTGTAAGTTTACGTTAGAAATAGTAGTAATATTAACATCATTGTTTTCGTCTTCCATTTTAATACAAAATTTTAAAGATTAGTTCTACTTTTGTTTAACTTTAGACACTTCCAAAAATGCTACATTGGGCAATCATTTAGTGAGTTTATATTCGCCCTAAAAATTTAGGTCAAAATAAAGCATCTTCGTTTCTGGGCTTTTACCAACTAGTATAATAGAAAAAAAATATTTATTGTAAATTTAAAATTAACTCCATGTTGACTGTTGTCTCAATCAGTGAATTATGCCAGAAGGAATTAAACTAACCATTTAATTAATAATTCATCAATATTAAGAGAGAAGTCATCGTTTTTCTCTCCCTGATATAAAATTCTATTTAGCAACAACAATACATAGTCTACTGTTAAAAAATTAATCGATTTGAAAAAGACATACTTTCCTACATAGATATTAACTGCTTAATTAAACAATCATACGACTGATTCTCTAAGGCCTTTCAAGCATTTTATTTAGTTTAAGTTCATTCAAAAGAAAATGTAATTTATAAATGCGTGAAATTGATGAAGTAACAAAAGAATTATATAGAATCTGTAATATCTTTGCAACTACTTATGAAATCAAGAAGGAATTGAATCATAGATGTTTTAATCGATTTTCTCGTTTCTTATACATATAAGAAGAAAAGAATAAAAACTCCACTGAAAAAAAATATCGTGACGTAAATAGTGAATGATAAAAGTTTATTAAATATATGGTACGGGCAAGATGAAACATCTGCTTGGCATTATCTTTTAATTCTTTAAATGTATCCGCATAAAAAAATTCGCTATATAAAATGAAAAAATAATTTATAATAAAGTCTTCAATTTTGGAAGATTTCGATTTTAATGCTTAAAATATTTGGTGCATGGAACCAAGTTTAATTTTGAAACTCATGAAGGCTTCATTAATATGTGGTAGTATTTGTTATTGTAGCTTACTATTGTTATCATTATCATAGTTTTAACAATTTACTCATGTAACATTGTTAAATATATAATCACATTAATCCGGAAAAACGAAACAAAGTTTTATTATCTATATTTTTTGTTTATTTTTTCACCATGAAAGTGATCAAATAATGCATGCGTATTTTCGCAGATAAAGAGTTTTTGAAAGGAAAATTCATGCATCTTAGAACTGCAGTTTTTTCAATGCTACAGAATCAAATCGAAGGAATCTTTTTCTTTTTTCTGTTCAGTTAAACCTAAATTTTACTCATAGACAGCAACTAATTTAAAAAAAGTCTTATATTTCTTTGTTCAGTTTTTATTATGTAGTCGACCTCTAATGACAAAATAAATCGCATACAATTCTAATAATTGCCACAATTAAATACTCCCATCTTATTTACAGCAAAACTTTTATTGTGAAAAGAAATTTTACTTTTACGCATTATAAGAATGTAAAGCATCCCACTCCTTACAAATTCCCATGTAATGAATATGGAACATTTTCTCAACAGTTTTGTTAATGATTGGCATAGTATAAAAAACTGTTAATAAAATATTAAAGGTAATTTTCAATTTTGTTTTCTAAAAATGTGGTTTTTAGTTCGATTTGAAACTCTTTTTCTAGTGCTAAAGTGATGTTCTTAAATGTATTCTTTATATATTACACACACACATATATATGTAATAAAACTTTTTGTAAATATTAACCATTTAAAATAATAAAAAATCACCCAAAATAAGTAAAATAATTATTATACCATAATATTGCATACCCTATATACTATATTTAAAAAAGTGGAAGAGGAAAATATGTAAGAGGAAGAAAAATATACCAAAGGTAAGCAAAAGCACGACGAAAAGGAAAATGAATATTATAATTGTAAAACACGTTTTCTAGAAAAAAATCCCAGAGTATAAGTGAAACACAATTGATTTTTCTTTCAGCAAAGCATGCCATCATATTATTATGTACTACACTGGAATTGCCAGATCAATTGTGACAAGAAAATTAAAAAAGAAGCAATACAAAAACGTAAATATATTTGCACGTGATTTTTGTGACATAGTTCTCAAAATATATGCATAAAAAAAAATTAAAATGTTTGTCAATTGAAATATTTCTGTGATTATGAAATACTGTAAAACTATCTATAGATCGAAAAATGTAAGAAAATCGATCTGGTGGTAAGAATATTTTTTTTAATCATTAGTAAAATTCATCTAAATGTGACTTAATATTTGTCGAAGAAGGTTGACCTTGAAATTTGTTTTCATCAGATCAGTTGTAATGACATTACTGTATATTGTTAATGTCATTTAAATGAGCCGTTGATTTTGAAAATGTGCTAAGTCCATTTTGAATCAAATTACAAATTAACTTAAAATTTATGATTTTAACCAATTCACAATAAATATCTTTTAATATTAATATTAATTTCTTACTAGTAATTAATTTAGTTAACGATAATTCAAATGCATTGATTTCGAGAGTGGGACAATAGTGATTTTAAAAATGGACTTGCTCCCCCTCCAAAATCAATTGTTCAAATTGTCTCTTAAATAAAACTGTAATAAATTTGATTATCTTGAAATGCCGATTTTATTACTTGAAAATGTAATTTTTGAAAAAAAGAAAAATATTTTAAAAGCTATATAAAAAAAGATTTTGTAGCAAAAAATAAAATAAAATATTTTAAAAGCTACGCAGAAAAAAAAAAGAAAAGGCAATTGTCAAGAGAGAATATTGACGGAATTCCCTCCTCCTGTAAAAAAAAGTGTACAGTGCAGGGACGACGGCCAATCTTTTCACGCGTGCATGCAAGAAATTCACAAATAATGTCTATCATGTCGTGCCGAAGTTTTACAGAGGAAATATTGCAGTATATGCTGCTTATATGAAACACTGTTAACAGAATCAATTGCTTCATTCATTAAATAACTAAGAACAATAATCAAAATGCAATTTTTCTGTATATTGGAATCCATCATGAGGAAATATTGATTCAGAAGTACATAATTCATTTAAGTGGAGTATACTGTAATAAGGGAAAAAAGCGAGAATTTTTAATTTATTATTTTTTATTAATGCGACATTAGTACTTATCGTTAATGCACGTTACTTATCATTAATGCAACATCTAACTCATAATAACATAAATTTCATAGTAAATTTTTTAAAATTTATAATGAAGTTTTTGAAAGTGGAGAATATTTTATGCCTAATTCCTATTTTTTTGTTGTTGTTGTTTTTGAAATATACATAGCAAAAAAAAATCGGCCCTTTTCTTTTCGTTTTATTTCAGGGAATGTCTTATAAGACATAACCGTTTTTGAATTCACATAGAAAGGTAAAATAGTTACTCGCTGAAAATGCGACACAGCATCACAGAAAAAGAAAAATTTGTAACGTGTTAATTCCTGGAAAAAAAAAAGTATTACTAGTACTAGTTTACACTTTCAATACATGTATATATGTATATTTATAAGAAAAAGAAAAATTTATTGCATATTTATAATTATCAAATTCAATTTTTTCGACAAAGAAATTATCGTACGTGCCAAAGGTTCACCATTCCTGCTCTATTACTTAAAAAAGATAAAAAAGAAAGCGTTCTAAGTTAAAACTGTAAGCCCCGCCCCCCACTCCCACTTCTGAAAAAAAAAGGTTAGAATTTTGTATCAAAAACATAAAATGGAATAAGAGATAGTAATAAATTTTATTTATAAGAAAACAACGTTTCAGGACAAGCATAATAATTGTACAGAATGCATAATACGCATTCAACAGAAATCATTCAACATATAAATCACTATATGCTTTTGAGCAACCCATTTCAGTATAGAAATTATTATCTACACATTCGAAAGTATTTAATATAGGTAATTAATTTTGGAAACTTACGAAAATTTATATTAAAAAAATGAGAATATTAAGTAATAAATAAATAAAAAAGCAATAGGAAATGAAATTTTTAGGTGTGGCTGCATTTGAACATTGCGGGTCGTTGTCACCTTTTTTTTTCTTTTCTTTTCTTTTTTTTTTTTTTTTTTTTTTTTTTTTTTTGATAAATCAACTTATAAGAAGCGTTACACCAGCAGCCTTTAAATTGTCATTGTGATAAATGATCTTCTTTCCCTACCTCTGCAATTTTATTGCGTTTGCGTATGTGGGAATATTTCACAAAATGTCATGTTTTCCTTCTTATGGAGCAATTTAAAATAAGATGTATGTATCAATTTCTTAAGAAATTTCATTCATTATGCCATTTTGCCCATATTTTCTTAATAAAAAATAAATATTTTACAAGAAAAATAATGTTATTTACCACAAACTGAAAAAAAAAAAAAAAAACGGTAATTATGCCTATCGAAAAAAAAAATAGTATTTCTAAACGCCACAAAATTAATGTTTCATAAATTTCCATTAATAAAAAAAGGTTGTTTCTTTAAATGTTAATTAAAATTATTTGTAATAAGCTAATTGCTGGACTAATTAAAATTTAATTAATCATTCACACTGCCACAAATTCAAAAACATAGATTTTAACAAATTTATAATTTATTAGACATTTTTTATGCTTACATTTGTTAACTTTCTATCTAAAAATTTCGTTTATATTAAAAAAAAAAAGCAAACTGGAGGGCAAAGCACACTGAAGTACTCTTGTAAAATAATAATTCTACGGGCAAATATTTTCCAACTTATCGCTTTCCGTTTTAAAGATAGTAAAATAAAATGAAAAAAAAAAATGTATATGCAATTAAACAAAAATTAATTATGAGTGAAAATTAAAAAAAATATATTTTTGGTAATTACTGTATATTTTTGATTATCTACGAAATTCATCTCCTATGTCCTTGAGCTGATTTTTCGGTATCTTTCGTTGTATAAAAATAACATTTTCAAACTTAAAATTCGTGCAGCTAATCTGTTGAACTTTAGTTTGAATAGTGTGTTTTTCCCATTCTTTGTTAACGTTTGTTCAGAAAAGTATAAAAATTGTATAAAAACAGCATTTTAAAACTTAAAATTCGTGCAGCTAATCTGTTGAACATTAATTTGAATAGTGTGTTTTTCCCATAAAGTGGAATCAGAAAGTTTCACATCTAGGTTTATAACCCAGACAAAAAGGGCTGTGCATATATAACGTTATCAACTTTTTGGTAATTTTGAACCCCCCCCCTTCCCCCCCCCCTTCCCCCCCGTAATGATACCGTTATGAATGTCTAAAAATTCTTTGATTTTAGGAATTTATATTTTTTGTTTGGAATAATAATCCAAAATGGTTACATTTATTTTTCGCATACTTTATTGAATCAAATGAAGAGCAATCAATAAATATCACTTTATATATGAAATAACTTTATATCAAATAACACTTAAAAGAAATAGTTACTATTTAAAAGTATTTTATAATAGCTATTTGTTACATAATCGATTCAACAGTAATAATGTCTTTTTGTACTTGCCCCTCACGGATTAAGGGGAGGGGGGGGGGGGAGGACAGATAGAAATTCTTATCAACAAAAGAGGTGGGCAACATTCTTTCTCTTTTATTTATTAGTAAACACAGGTTTAATTTCAAATATACTTCGAATATGGTTTCTCGAACAGCGATTATATATGCATACATACACGAAGAAGAATAAGAATGTCAAATGTTGGAGGTATTATATATTTTGAAATTAAATAATTGTATAATAATTTAGTTATTTTCACAATAACTTTGTATTTTCATAAAAATAGATAACATACTAAAAAAAAGATAACATATTATTTTCATGTAAAGACCATGTTACAAATAAAAAGAGAAAATTTTGGTTGGATCAAAAATGATATCGATATCAAAAAACAAATCCCCCCTCCCCCCAGCGATATCTTACGATATCATGTACCAGAACCCCCCCCCCTCCCCCTAAAATGATAACGTTATATTTGCACAGACCCAAAAGTGCAGATCAAATATACTCAGCCTTTTTTGTATGGCGGGCCGCATACATGTGTTTGCTACATTAGGTGGATCCCAATACACTGCATTTATTTAATAATAATAATAATAATAATAAAGTAATCAAAATAATAAAATAACATAACTCGTAGGGCAAAGCAATATTTTTATTTTATTTTTATTATTTTATTTATTTATTATTATTATTACTATTATTATTACTATTATTTATTTATTTTACGGCGGCACTTGGCAACAGACCATTCGCCACAAGAAGGCCGGAAGTAGTGGCCATTTGTTTAAGAGCAGTTGATCTCGTAATTTAGATCAGGTGACGAGATCTTCACCTGACTAAGGCTCCTCCAGAGGTATAATTCATAGGGAACTTCAAGGACTTTGCATCCACTACGGATTTTACATGCAAACAAAGCAATACAACAAAATTAATGTAATCAGTTATAATATAGCTATAAAACTTAGTAATACTATAATAACTTTCAAGAATTAAAAATAGGAAAAATTAGAAGATTTTCTTTAATAACTCAGTCTATTGTTCAATTCAGGACTTTTTTTCTTTAAAAAAATTAAAAATATGTAGTGCAAATTTAATTAATTTGAAATGGTGTTTAATTAATGTTGAAGACTAAACATTACATACACCAACGTAATAAAAATAGGACTATGCATAAATAGAACTTCTTAGTAAATGGCATAAATAAGATAATTTAACATAATTTTAAATTAATTATAAATTATAATATAGATTTTTTCTCCATAAAAATATCTAATACACTTGTGAAAGTCTAAATACCTTTGCTTGAATCACAAATTTTTATAAATATGAACGAGATAGAATCCGTCGAATTTCTACGAAAGAAAATGTTTAAAAAGGAACTGTTACAGTTAATTTATAATAAAACTATAATATAACTACAAACAACGACAATAATAATAATATAACTACAATAATAATATAAAATAATGTAACTACTATAAAAAAATCCATTTTACATTGGTTAGTCTAGCTCTTAAAACAAATATTATTTTTAGCCGAAAGCTCTCAAAATACTATTTTCATAAACTTCAACTGTTCAAATTATTCAAAAATTGAATTGTATAAGTATACGTAATTAAGTTAAGTAATTAAGATGAATTTATGAATAGAAGTTCTGATCTTTTATATTAAGGAATGAAATGTCAGTAAAAATTACATCACTTTCATACAATCATAATACTCTTTTTTTCATTGAAATCCCAATGTAATGTCATTTTTACTCTCGCAAAGTTTACATGCGTACCTCTCGTATTCTTATTCACCATTTTAAAAATATTTTAAAGTGCAGTAGGTTATTAATAAATGTATTTTCAAACTTGAAGTCTCAAACTTATAATTAGCTAAAACTTTGCATGTGGACATTCCCACTCTTCACTTGAGGTTCTAATCTCATTACCAGGAT
The DNA here is from genome assembly GCA_963932465.1 of Maratus speciosus. Taxonomy (NCBI): domain Eukaryota; kingdom Metazoa; phylum Arthropoda; class Arachnida; order Araneae; family Salticidae; genus Maratus; species Maratus speciosus. Next base: position 169,593,635 of record OZ010791.1, read on the forward strand.
TAAAAATTTTAGAAATTTATGTATTTTAGACGCATTCTTAGCAAAATATTTAGTCTTACTAAAGAAAATTATCATTTTCTTTTAAATATGACGTCAGTTTCACTCACTGAAGCATTTCGCCTTGCATCTCCAACTCAGAATCAGCAGAATGAAATTTTTCTGCAACAGTTTTATGGGTGAAAATGCGTGTTTTTTAAAGCGTGACTTTCCTTTTCTGTTCAAAATTAAAAAAAAAAAATATTGATGAGAAAATGGCATCAATAAAGATAAATAAACCCCATTACTTCTTTTTTCTCTGCAACAATGGAAGAATTTCGATTGCCTCCATTTAGAAGAAATTTCATATAAAACACTTAAAATTAAAAATAAAATATATAAATGACAACATTTGAAAAAGTCCTTCCGGCCAGTGCCGGGAGGAAGAGGTAGCTTTAATAATCCTTATTTAAAAAAAGCCAACTTATATCATGCAAAAACACGAAACTCAATGTACTGGAAACCGAATATAGGAGATTCAATACTAATTTTTATCAATATAATGAAAGAGAATTTCGCGAAATTAGTCAGCTTTATCCAAGCTGCTTTTCTTTAAAGTAACTTATATTTGGCTACCAAATTCGACAATTGCTTAAAGTGCCTGTCATTTTAAGACAACATGGTGGATGAGGCTAAGCAGTGAACTTGGTCGAGACCTTAGTAATTGCTGTGCACATGCTCACTCACATCGGAATCGGTTAATACATAGGAGTGCTGTCGCATGCAAAAAATCAGATTTTTCAAAATGTCACCCACAATAGAAATTGAAACTGCTATATCTGAGCCATTTTTTAAGGTAAAGACAAACAAAAAATGCTCCTGAATCCTTATATCAAGATCAAATACTTAAGAAAGAAACCTCTTTCAATTTCTAATTTTTTTGCACCTCACTTTAAATATATATATATTTTTTTAATTTAATGGCCGCCATTTTGAAACAAGATGGCTGATGAATCTGGCCAGCGAACTTGGTCGAGGTGTTGATGTATACTATCCACATGCCTTCTTACATCGAAATAGGCGAATACGTGTGTTATCGCGTGACAAATACAAGATCGTTTCAAAATGTTAGCCATGCTAGAAATTCAAAGTGCTATAAATCAACCATTTTTTAAGATATCAGCAAAAGAACAAATTTTCAGAAACAAAAACTGCTCCGGAATCTTTGTATCAAGGCCAAACACATAAAAAAATCTTTTTCATTTTCCAATTTTTTAATACCTCATTTTGAATTTTAAATTTAATTTTTTTTAAATGGCAACCCTTTTGAAACAAGATGGCGAATGAAGCTGGCCAACGAACTCGGTCGAGACATTGGTATGTACTATGTACAGACCAAGTTACATCCAAATAGGTTCATAAATACGCCTGTTATCGCGTGACAAAAATCAGGTCGTTTTAAAATGTCAGCCACAAGAGAAATTCAAAATGCTATTACTCAGCCATTTTTTTTTAGATATAGACGAAAGAAAAACTGTTCCGGAATCTTTGTATTAAGGTCAAACACATACAAAAAAATCTTTTTCATTTTCCAATTTTTTGGTATCTCATTTAAATTTTTTTATTTTTTAATTTTTTTAAATGGCCGCCATTTTGAAACAAGATGGCGGGTGAAGCTGGCCAACGAACTCGGTCGAGATATTTGTATGTACTATGTACACACCAAGGTACATCCAAGTCGGTTCATAAATACGCCTGTTATAACGCGACAAAAATCAGGACGTTTCAAAATGTCAGCCACGCTAGAAATTCAAAATGCTATAACTCAGCCATTTCTTAAGATATAGACGAAACAAAAACTGCTCCCGAATCTTTTTATCAAGGTCAAACACATAAGAAGAAAATATTTTTTCAATTTTCAATTTTTGGTACCACATATCAAATTTAAATTTTTCTTAAAAATTTAAATGGCCGCCATTTTTAAACAAGATGGCGGGTGAAGCTGGCCAACGAACCCGGTCGAGACATTGGTATGTACTATGTATAAACGAAGTTACATCCAAATCGGTTCATAAATACGCCTGTTATCGCGTGACAAAATTCAGGACGTTTCAAAATGTCAGTCACGCTAGAAATTCAAAATGCTATAACTCAGCCATTTTTTTAGATATAGACGAAACAAAAACTGCTCCGAAATCTTTGTATAAAGGTCAAATACATAAGAAAAAAATATTTTTCCATTTTCAATTTTTTGGTACCACATTTCAAATTTAAAATTTTTAAAAAATTTTTAAATGGCCGCCATTTTGAAACAAAATGGTGGATGAAGCTGGCCAACGAACTCGGTCGAGAGATTGGTATGTACTATGTACGCACCGAATTACATCCAAATCGGTTCATAAATACGCCTTTTATCGCGTGACAAAATTAAGGACGTTTCAAAATGTCAGCCACGCTAGAAATTCAAAATGCTATAACTCAGCCATTTTTTAAGATATAGACGAAACAAAAACTGCTCCGGAATCTTTGTATAAAGGTCAAATACATAAGAAAAAAATATTTTTCCATTTTTAATTTTTTGGTACCACATTTCAAGTTTTAAATTTTTTTAAAAATTTTAAATGGCCGCCATTTTGAAACAAAACGGCGAATGAAGCTGGCCAACGAACTCGGTCGAGACATTGGTATGTACTATGTACACACCGAATTACATCGAAATCGGTTCATAATTACGGGAGTTACAGTGTGACATAGGTCAGATATATATATATATATATATATATATATATATCAATTTTGAACGGAGGGTGGTTTCGGGGTCTGGAGGTCATGATCGATGAAAATATACCGAAATTTTTTGAAATCGCTTTCCTCCGAACGGCTGCAATAGGTAGCTTTTTTGTAAAGAAAGCTACCTAAAAGTAGGTAGTGCGGGCACAGCTACAAATGAACAGCTTTTATTAAAAAAATAATTAGTAAAATTGGTTCAGTAGAAAGCTCTAAGTAGATGACTAAAAAAACAGTCTTATATTTTAAATATATAGTTTATGATTGTGTATCCCCGACCGCATATAAAGGGTTTCCGGGCTCCGCAATTTGAGTATTGCTGATCTACGCAGAAAAATTCTTAAACATAAATATTAACACTTATCAAAAACTAAATTAACAATTTATGACAGATGGTGATAGATTTCTTAACATAAAGATCAAGCCAATTATTGAAAATCTCATTAAATGTTTAAGTATATGGTACCTTGTATAGGCGTGACTACCTCATTAGTCATGATCATCGACGAGCTGCCATTTCTCCGGAATTTTATGTATCACTATTTCCTAAGTAGAAATATTTGCTTTATTATATGTAGAAATTCTGGGATTAAAAAGTACTAAGACAACTATTAAAAAATAGTGGTATTTAATAATTCGGAGGATTGACAACTCACCCATTGCCACCATTATTGTTGGCGTCGACATCACTATTCGAGAATATTTATAGGTTCACTGAATAAAAATGTATTTATTGCTCTTGTGTTTCATTCAAATTCAGTGTTAAACAAAATTATATAATTTCCAACTGTTGTTGTTTATTAATAAAACTGTTGTTGTTTATTAATAAAATATTCAAAATCTTTCATTATCATATCGTCACCTCAGAGCTACAGTAAGACATCTTGTAATAATCGAAAATGAGATGTCTGACTTACTGCTATCAAAAACTGTAGCTGCATCAACTGGAACAGAAGAAAATTTCATAAAACATATCTGAGATATAGTATTGAACATAACTTTGTGTTTCAGAAGTTCATCAAGTGGAACAGTAGGGAATTTCCATAAAACATATCTGAGATATAGTATTGAACATAAATTTGCGTTTCAGAAGTTGTTACGCTAGATGCAAACACAGTTATTCATAGCAGTAAGTCAGACATCTCATTTTTAAAAATTATTACTAGATGTCCTAATGTTACTCTGAGGCGAGGATATGAGGTGCTCTGAAGCGGTCTAAGTTAAGAAAAAATGTTCAAAAATGGTTTTACTGGTGCTTCACTGTGATTATTATTATTTTAAATCAAATCTTTAAAAAATAACTCCATAAGTTGTTAAGTTGTAAGTAAATAACACAATTTTACTACATCACTGTACCCAATGCTATATTTGGACATCGGAATTCTCGATTTCAAAATTTGCAAAATTTTCAAAACCCGTATCTGTTGACATTTTAGCCCTTCACTGCACGACTTTTTCTATTTTTATGAAAAAAATTTTGAAATCAAAAATCGGTCAAGTATCGGTCTAATAATGGGAAAAATAGTAAAAAAAATTAAATTTAAAAATTTCAGCTAAAATTTGATATTTCATGGCGAGTACCCTATATACACAATCAGACTTTTAAAATATTGCATTGCTATATCTTACAACTAAATAAGCTTAAATTAATTAATTTTATCTGCTTAATACTCTGCAACTTTTTTTATATTAACATTTTTAAATATTCACTAAAAATAATGAAAATAAATTTTACCTTAATAGCTTGATCGAATTTTTTTTTTTTTTTTTTTTTTTTTTTTTGTTTCGGAGAGCAAATTCTAATTTTTTGTTAAATGCATCCATCTGACATGGACAAAATAAGTGTTATTCCATTCTTTGGACTGTTCTTGATCAGGGATAGAGATACTATTGGCCAAATTCATGGCACATAGTAAGAATTACAGTGTTTTTAGGTATGTGCCAGATGTGGCACGTCGTGCAGCGAAAGGTTAGAATCGTACAAACAAATGTTTTGTATGAACGAAAAATTTAAATTGGAGGACGACAATTAAAACTAACAGTTTAAATAAAAAATAAAGAAAGAAAGAAAATAGGCGAACCAATTTCTAAGAAAATCCTATATTTAAATATATATATATATATCATTACTTCTGGAATATTAAGTTAGTTACACTAAAATATTAATAATAATAATAATAATAATAATAATAATAATAATAATAAACAGAGAAAAGTATCTTTTGATTTAACAGAAGGGTTTGGTAAAATATAATATTATAACTTCTTCCAAGTTACCTCGATTTCGGAAAATTTCCTTTATCTTTATAAACCGCAGAAACCAATAGACTTCAGAGATTCAAAGAACATTTCTAAAACAAAAGTTTCCTTTGTAACTAGATATTTTCAAAAATATTTCCGAGTAGTTTTTACAATATATTAATACTTTTTCTCAACCCAGTATCAACATGAAATATTATTTTTTTTTTTGTTCATGTTGTTTTGGATACTATCAATTTCCAATTAGACATTTCCGCATTCAAGAAACATGTTCAACAGGCAAATATGTTAAATTAACGACAAAAAATGAACAATATTTTACTTGCATGTATAAATTCTGCTAAGTAGCTGAAAATGTTTCTTCGATAATAGATAACCGCCGAAAAACCGATATTTTGTTCTGATAACGGGTTCAGAAAAATGTTTAATACACTGCAAAACCTACTCGGAAACGTATTTTAAAATCACGGGTAACAAAAAAAACTTTTGTTTGATGAATATTTCTTTAAATCTTGGAAATCTATAGGTTTCTGAGTTTTCTGATGGTAAAGGAATGCTTTTCGCAATCGTGGGTAACCTCGATATTATTTCCGATACATTTATCGATAAAAGTATATCGATATATTTTGGTAAACCGTTCTAAATTTCGCAATAGTTTCAGAAAAATGTCTCTCTTTTTTTTTCACACTGAAGAGATAAATTCATATTAGACAACGAATACATGAAAAAAATAACCAATTAAAACTAAAGTAATAATAATAATAAATTTCGAAGAACGATAAAAGTAAAGATAAATTTATGAAATCTTAAAAAAATGTATTTGTGAAAAAACTTCCAATTAATCCAGCTATTAATAATAATAAAATAATAATTCAATAATACTATAAATGTTACAATAAAATATATAGCGTAACAAATAAAAATGCTCTTGTGACGAAATGAATTGTGTAAGTTATATTAATGTGAACTTCTAAATAAATGTATGGAAAAAATATAGATAACATTTTTAATATCCTGTTCCAAATTGAATGAAAGAAAATTATTTAATTTGTCGCTGGTAGTTGAATGAAAATTTTCCCTCATCAAAATCTTCCTCCTTCCTCAAAAGAAATTTTCAGGGTTAACTTTTATAGTATATATATATATACTATATCATCTTCATTTAGAATTTTGGTTAATATTGTTATTTGAACTTGTTAGATAAATTTGGATTCAAAGGTATATATATATATATATATATATATATAACCATTATATAATTAACAAATCATCATCGATTTCCTATTACTAAAATTAAATTAATAAATTTAGCTGCAATTCATAAATATATATATATAAGGCATTTAGGGTCTGATGAATCTGCCTTGGTTCTACAAATTCTTTTATCATATTTTTACAATGTTTTTATAATCAATGTTGAAGTTGTTTAGTGGATCAGTCTTTATTATTTACACTTTTACAAACCTTGTAATCTTCGCTTTCACAATCAATTTGTAATTGTTATTAATAGATTTATATATATATATATATATATATATATATATATATATATATATATATATATATATATATATATATATATATATATATACATATATACATCTCTTTAGTCATAAATATATCGCTGAAGTATTCTGCGTGTTTATAGGAATATTTCTTCAGAAGCAAAATTAATAATATATTTTGATCGCCATAAAATATCTAAATAGTATGGAGAATTTAAGATATTTCTTGTAAACAGTAATTCTGTGTATGGCTTAACTTACAGATCTGTTGAGACTTATTTATTCCGACAGAATAGAGTTAAGAGAATGTTAAGAATTTACTACACACGTAATTTAAAGTGCACGATGCCAAAATTGAAGAGAAAAAGGAAATAATTCTGAAGTTGATTACAGTATTTTTCAATTTAAAAATGTAAAAATTAGATAGTATGTACAAAAAAACCTCAATTTTAAATGAAAACAAGATACTTTTCCTCTAAAAGAATGAAAAAAAAGAAACAAAAATGGTATTACTCAACATTTACTAAAAAAATGTTTTTGATACATTCAGATGTAATTTAGACATCAGATTCAAAAATATATTTATTTTCTTAATTATTGTTATTTTATTCCGTTTTGTATGTTATTTGACTAAATATTTTCTGTCATGATAATTTCCATGGTAATATTTTCTCTTTACTGTTTTTTTTTTATTTTAAAAATTAAAATTTAAAATAGTATGAGTTATGTCAACAAGAATTTTTTCGAAAGCTGTTGTTAAAAAAACGGTGTTCCGAACATTTTGTGATATTTATGCATCGCTTAAAATAAATGTTGTATAATTTGGTAGTGAATATTGCATAATAGCCATTTCTCATAATATATTTTCTTTTCCAGTTTCCCGGCTTATGGGATCTTCAACTGGAATGTCGATGTCCAACATGAACATGTCAAGCCTGAGTGCATGCAGTGTAGCGGCAGCCGCAGCTGCCGACCAAAAAGTGGCTTCAGCCGCTGGTGTCCAGTTCCCTCTGACACAACGTCGTAAGCGCCGTGTTCTGTTCACCCAAGCCCAGGTATACGAACTCGAAAGGCGATTCAAGCAACAAAAGTACTTATCGGCCCCCGAAAGAGAGCACCTAGCAAGTCTCATACACCTGACGCCAACGCAGGTCAAGATTTGGTTTCAAAATCACCGCTACAAATGCAAGCGACAGGCAAAGGAAAAAGCAATGGCAGAACAGCAACAACAAACGCAGCAATCACCAAGAAAAGTCGCCGTCCCAGTCCTTGTGAAAGATGGAAAACCTTGTTCCACAGGCTCGGCTGAAGACGACGATGGCAGTGGTGGAGAATTGATCCAATCCTCCGGCATGCAGCAGCAATCTCAGCCGCACCAGCATCAGGGCCCGCCGCAGCATCACCAGCCGCAAACTTCCATCGCTGGCACGGGTAGTGTTCATCGAGCTAGTTGCCTCGGCGATGCTTGTGCTCAGGGTTCTGCCGCCGTGGCTCGGGTGCATGCCCTTGCAGCTGCCCAGCAGTCGACGTGCTCTCTCGCGGGGGGCGGCTCGGCGGCCGCAGCTTTACAAGGCGCTCTCAACGGAATGGGAGGGTATGGACAAGCAGTGGCCGGCAATTTGGACCTCAGCGCGGTGACGAATGCAGCTATGTGTCCGTCATACCTACAGCTACAAGGAAGGACTTGGTAACATATGAACAGCAACAAATCGGGTTTTTTTTACTGCGTTAGGTGTAGAGACAATTGAAATACTCGCGACTATAGGCGCCGGCAAGAAGGAGAAAGGTGGTGCAATTAATCCCCCCTGGATTTTCAAATTTAGACTCACTAAATTTTCTTTCTCTCTGATTTTGATAAAAGTAATAAATTTTATTCTTTTCAAGTAATTTCTAATGTTAAAACAGTCAGAAAAAAAAGAAGTTAAAAAAATAAAAATAAAGATTTTTCGCCAGTGGGAGCGCTTACCTCTCTGAACACTCCGTGGAAGAAAATATTTAATTATGTTTTCTTTTTACATTCATGTGCTTGAAAAATATCAAACGGTGGGTTCAGGCGGAAAGAGCCACCTGACGGAAAAGAAAATAAAGTCTAAATTTTTAATATTGAAAAAAAAAGTACAAAAAGTCAGTTGAAGTTTATTTTTAGATTTTCAACATTTTCTATCAGTTACATATTTGTATTGCCTTTTATGTTGACAAATTTTAAAATTGCCTTGCACGGAGTATTGTGGCTAAAAAATCATAATTTAACTTATTTCATGTTTACGTTCTGCATTTCAAAAAACAAGACCTTGGCAGAAGACTCCAGGCATATGTTCTCCAAAAATCTTGCCTCTCTCTGGATTTTTCTCTGCTGGCGCCTATGCTATCGACTGGTTGGTACGAAAGATTGTTATGAAAGAACTGTTATCGACATCTAACTTAAAATCAGTTGATTCGTGGCCAAATCTGACTTTTGTATTTACATCTGACTGTGAAGACTTCGTGTGTTCTAAAATTACTTGAGTATAGGACATTTTTTGAATTATATGTATATAGATAGGTTTATAAAAATTTTCGAAATTTAGAAAATTAATAATTATTAATAGCCTTTATTCAAAAAACTTTCTCAATTATATTTACCTATTTAAGATTGTTTATCTTTATCAAAATTTTGCAATGAGCAAAATAATATTAATAATTAAAATAATTTTTAATGTGTCAATTAAAAAAATACTTTATAATTATATTACATAAAACAATATTTCATTCGTACAATAATATCCCAGATATAACACTTTCCATAATTTTACTTAATATGTAGTTAGTTCTTGGAAATCAGTTCTAACTATAATATATCACATGTCTTTTAGAAATTGGAATAATTATCATGAAAAGGTTAGTAATAAAATGATAAATATTAATTAATTAAGAATTCTTACTGACACCAAGCAATCATCGAATACATTATTATTCCGTGTAATAACTGATGAGCACCAAATTAATAAAACAGATGATTTCATTCTTTTTTCATTCATTTATATTGAAAAGGGGATAGTGGATTATAAAATACTTAAACCATATAAATAGTAAAGTATTTTATTTAAACATTTTTTGGTAATTACATTTATAAAGAAAGGAGGTAGTAAAAAATATTTTTCCATATATATAATTTAAGGATGCTAAGTATCCTTTACAAATTATTTCTATGTTTAAAGAAAAAATCATTATTGATAATTATTGAATATATCTATTCAATACAATGTTTATATCTTGATTAGAAATGAACGAATATAAAAAAAAGTGACGAATTTAACAGCTAAAATTGAACACAATAGCTTAATAATTTGATGAATTTAACAACAAATATTAAATATCCTTTTCTAAAGTGATTGTCCCTTTTTGTTAAAGATTAGGAAAAATCGTGAAATGTGCACTTCTAACAGGATATTTTACATTATATTGTAAGAATCCTCCTCTATACTGAAAATAACAGAAGAATGATGCAGAAATAGTTGCTGTATAATTTCGAAGAGTTAATTTCGAAACATATTAAAAATGTGAAAAAATCTCGATCATCTATTCCTTAAACTGCATTGTAATAATGTATACTTTTTCAAGGTCAGTAAATTTAAATACGTTAATGAGATCGAAAATAAAAAATTCACAGTGGGGAAATAATCTGTCTTTTCAGATATTTAATCAATAACCCATAATTGGCTAAGTGTAAGTTTCTTTCCATATTGCTTTTACAAGATGTTAGTTTATGCCCAAAAATTCCTGTATGATAAAATAGTTTTGCAAAATAAGAAAAAGTGCAAATCGTTTTACTTTCATACTGCATAAGCAGATTTAAGTCATAACTGTTTATAATGTATGCATTTCACATTTTTTTTTATATATATTCCAGAGATAAAAGTATTTTTTGTAAGTCTTAACCTTGTTCGAAAAGCTATATTAATAAGTTATTTTTTTTTTCGAATCATCAACAATACGCGTATTCAGAATGGGAGATTAGATTAATAACAACCACAATTCTTTAATTGATAATAACACTTTTTTCCTAATTATCTATTAAAGTTTGTATACAGCAGATCCAATTAAAAAAAACACACAATTAAAATTATATATTATATTATTTTCATTTGAAAATATTTTAACTTAGTTTGACACTAATGTTAAAATTTTGTTCTTACGTTAATTGCTTCTTTTCGTAAATGCAATCGACTAATGTGGTTGTCACAACTTATCAACCATTGTATCCTTATTTTTAAGCTCCTGTTTGATGTTTTAAAAGGGAAAATGTTTAAAATACTTCCATTCTTACATAAATGTAATTAAAACAATGCTATTGCAAATAAAATTAAAAAAAACTGTTCCGATAAAATTTTAAAATATACATATGTAACCAATAAAAAGTATAAACAATTTTTTCCTCATAAAAAATAATAAAAAGTATAAATGTAAGATTATAGATAAATATTGCTACAGCTGCAAACACAGGAAGTAAAAGAATAAGAAAACAAACAAACAAGCAATAAATCATATCACGTAAGAAAACAAAACTCTAATCTTGAATTCAAGTAAATAAAATTTGCTTTTATTTAAAAATTCAATATAATGACCGTGGAAATAATAGAAGATGAAACCAAAGAATATAAACAGCATAGCTCCAATCATACACAAAGCATACACAATAATTACATTAGCCCCGTAATAATTGAAAAGTAACACTCTTTTATATTATACATCAATTCCATCTTAATTAATTAGAACAGTAATAATAATAAAAAAATATTATACAAAAATTTCGTTCATATTTTCTAAATCTTCACAAAAAGTTATTTATATTTCATGCATAGTAGTTGCTGAGCTCTGAGTAAGATTTTAACGCTTCAAACAAAATTAAAGAAAAATTTTAATATAACAAACCAATAACTGACATCCATTAAAAAGAGCGTAGATGAAAAAAGAGGTTAAAAACATTTATTTTCTGATGAGACATTTGGACATTTGAAAATATAAGTGCATTCTATGCCCGTATATTTAACATAGGAGAGGATAAATCAAGTCAAAGATAACTGCGAAAAATGTTGATACATAAACTCCTTAGAATCATTACAAAATTTTGACTCATATAAATACAACAGCATCAAAAAACACAAACGTCTTAAAAACGTCTAAACTTTGAAAAAAAAAAAAAAAACGCAAAACTGGCAAACTTGTCAAAAACGCAATACATGAAAAGAAATAGAAATGGAGTTTCTTTTTTTTTCCAATTAAAAAGTTTCGATTTCATAGTGGAAATTTTTAAAGAATATTTTTTTGTTTTGTAATCATGAAATGTCTGTCCTAAATAAACAAAAGAATAGTACAGAAATTTTCTGGTATGAATGAGAATTTTTGAAATTTAAAAAATCTAAACTGGCCCCCTGGTGTTTTTACCTCAACGCATCACTTACGTCCATACATTCCTATACAATGAATGATTGTTAATCTGCCCTGTACCAACCTTTAAAGTTTGTAACATGAATTTAAAATCACCCTGTATATACAAACAATATGTATTTCCATACAATAATTACATTATTTTTATTTTCACGAAAAAGGATTTTTAAACTATTGACATTCCTAAATTTGAAAACATGATCAATAAAGGATAAATCAAACGCAATAATCCATCGTTCCATTCTAATGATAATTATTAAACCTTAAAATACAATTGAGATTAAAAAAAATATTCACTGCCCCTCATATATTTATTTACAAAATATCAAAAACATTTTAGGTCTTTTTTAACCCCCTTTATTTTTAATCAATCCATTTTGCTATTTATTATACCATTGCAAGATTTACCTCGCAACTCTTTGAACTCTTTCTAGATAAGTGACATGATTATTCCCCGATGTATTTTTAATAGAACAAAACTCTTTCTTTCTTTTTTTTCAAAATTCCAAGAAAATTATATGAACATATCAGAAGTGCCACGTACAATTTCTCTACTTCGAACCCCTTACAATGACGAAACTCATCTTTAAATTGATTTACCCTGCTATCCGATATCGCTGACATATAAAGAAATCCTTGATATCTTATAAAATGACACTCTTTGCATTGACTGAACAGATGTGAGACGGGTTTAGCCCGAGCCCGTGGGTTCAATTTTTATCCCGCAGACTTCGGACCCGGGCGGGCTTGGCCTAAAATTGAAACTTTTATTTATTAATAAATTAAAAGAAGGGGAGGGACTTGTCATATGCTATTGGAGAAACATAAATGTAGTCTATGTTTCTTAGAATGTATTACAATCCTCTTAAAATCAGATTGAAGAGAAATTGAATTGTTATTGATGGTAAATATAAGAAGAAATATTCTAAGTCCTTTTACAGAATCATTGGAAAACAGAATTCATGTCTTTCTGCCATAGTTTTAAAATGATATTTTAAAAGAGTTATGACTTTTGTAGATTTCTACCAATAGTTGGGTATATGTAAAAAATATCCTATTTTAAGCAGATTTTCAGCGGTATAAAAATCGCGAAAAGTCGTCATAAAAGAGTAATTAGGATTAAAAGATATTTTAAAGCTAGAACATATTTCTCAATGAGAAAATTAATCTGGACAATCTTTTAACCCTTTCAGAGGAAAAGGACTTCTGTTGCTAAAATATTTAAATTATCGAATGACATCAGGATTTACAATCAGATTTATTTCAAAATAATGATAAAATTTTCTTCATATTCAAGGCAAAATAAGTGAAATTTAGTACAGTTGGGAAAAATATTCGTTTCCTTTCATTATACTTTTCTTCGTGTACATTATAAACGCAAAATTTAATTTCTAAATTCTGGTATCGTTGTAGCATTTTGGGATTAAAGTTAAGTTGTATATATAATATACCATGCGCCCTATAAGGGATTAAAATGTTATTAACAGTTTTTCTAGTGAGTACTTTTGGTAATGGGCTCGAACTTCCATAAGACAAATTCTGATTTGAGTAAATACAATATTTGAAAACACTTTAACTTCTACAGCAGATGCGTTGGCACTAATGTAATCACGTAACAGTTGAAAGGGGTTATTTCTTACCTTATACACAGATTATAGCTCAGTGAAATGCAATTTTAACGATTAAAAAATATTACAATGAAAATAGAGGTTGCTATCCACTGTATACCTTATTCATAAATTTAAAGATGATGTAAAAATAGAAACATATGAATAAAATAAAACTCAATGCTTCGGTTTAATCTTCAAAACCATCTTCAGGAGAAACCGAAATGTTGAGTTGTATTTTATTCATATATTTTTATTTTTACATCATCTTTAAATTTATGAATGAAGTATACGTTGGATAGCAACCTCTATTTTGTTTAGTATTCGATTTTACAACGTTAAGTCCTTAATTATTATAAACAATATTATATAAATATTCTGTATATTTGTATATAATAGTGATTTTATGTATATCGTTCCAAAAAGAGATTTTAAAATATCAGCATTTACAAAATTAAAAGAATGATCGATACGCAATAAAGCAAATGCAATAATGCATCGTTCCATTCTAATGATAATTATTAAACCTTAAAAAACAATGCAGATAAAAAGATAAAATTCTGTGCACTGATCCGCATACGTTTATTTATAAAATAACAAAAACATCTCGGACTTCTTCTTCTTTTTTTTTTCTTTTTTTAAACCTTCTCCTGCGTTTTTCATCAATCGATTTTATTATTTATTATATCAATGCAATTCCGAAAGATTCTTTTGCAACCCTTTGAAGTTTTTCCAGATAAGTGACATGATTATCCCATGATGTATTTTTAGTAGAACAAAACTCTTTCTTTCTTTCTTTTTTTTTTTTCTAAATTCTAAGAAAAATAAATAAACATATCAGAAATGCGACGTACAATTTCCCCACTTCGAACCCCTGCCATGACGAAACTCATCTTTAAATTGATTAGCCGTGCTATTCAATATCGCTGAGATGTAAAGAAATCCCTTAACTGTTTATAAAAGGGGGAAGAAAATGCAAAAATGTACGATCTGGCGTTTAGTTTTCTCTAAAAAAAAAAATAAAAACGTAAAAAAACATAAAAGACAGAATAAAAAAGATTTTTCTCTTAAGCAAGATGTTTTTATTTTCTTTCTTTTACATTTTAATGTTTCTTAAATAGCAACTTCTTGTACTGTCAGACAGTCTGATAAATCAATAAAAAGGATAAAAAATAAGCAGATATTAAATATTTTTTTATGGTTTGATCCTGTAATTCATGAGCTTTTTTTAATTCCATTTTGCCTGGAAATTGAATTATTTGTTGTGTATGAACTTGAAGATATTATATTAATTTAATAGAATTAGCTTCCTAGTTTTTTCATACGGGAATCGCATTTTTGTAATGTTAAAGTATTTTAAGAATGATTATAATAAAATTAAAAGCAGTCAAGCATTTTCTAAAAGAATCGAATTATATCTTTATATCTTTCAGAAATCGTGAAGCTAAATTAAATAATCATAGGCTTTATTGATAGGCTGGAAAAAATAATGTTCTTTCATCTGTTAAAATTTTATACGTAAGTAACTTATAAAAAGACGATATAGATTATCTAAAGATTAAAAAACAATAAAATTTTGTAATTATTAAAGGAAAGGAGTATTTTTACCTTACTGTTTTCGAGTCACATTTTTAAAACTTTTTTTAAATAAATTAGTATGGATTTCACAAAAAACTAAGAAATCTATTTTATGATTCAAAACTTTCATAATCTAATAAAACAAAAAGTAGAACTTATTCACATGTGAAAAACATAATGCGCGCTAATAAAGATTTGGAAAGCTTCTAAAACACTTCGGTAGAATCATATTGAATAATTTCATTAAGTAAATATCCTGGTATCGATTTAAAAGATTTTCGAAAGAGGTTTTGATTCAACAAAGCGGTTCACACAAAATTCAGATCACTTTTGCTTACTTACGTGTGTAAGCGTGTGAATGTACGTGACGGTGTTGGACTTAGGAAGGATGCAGAAATACGTGATTAATATAGCGAAGCCAAATCACCATTACAGATGGGATTTGATAACTTTTTATAATAAATGGATAAAATTTGGCAAATTTCCTAATATTTCCGATTTAATGCTCATTCTTAATTTGGTAATTATAATAACGTTATATTAACACGAATGTGAATGAAATTACACGAGGTCAAACGTTCTTTGAGGAACATTTTAGTAATAAATTTAGCAGAATGTTTTGGTATTATTCCATTATTAGAACCTTTTTTGTTTCCATGTTCAGTTCATTTTCGTAGTTTGGTCGGCGTCTTAATGATAACAAGATACACGATAATATCACGAAGTCACAAATCAACATTACACATAAGATTAGAAAAATGGATTTCTAGCAAACGGCTTTGCATTCATTTGTAATAACTGAAATTTTTTCCACAAAAAATGCACTTTTTAAAAAATTATCTGATATGATATCGTTTATTATTATTTTTATTTTTATTTTTACTCCTCCTTAGATTTTAGTAAGCTAGAAATTAAAAACTAAAAAAAGGGAAAGGCAAAGAAAGATTCGAGATCATAGCAGAAAACAAAATATTATGCTTCTATTCAAATACTGACTAAATTTATTTATTACATAATCAGTTACATATATAATATACATTCATATCAACTATATTATATTTATTTATTATATATACCAGTCTCAATGCCAGACAAAGCACTATAAACTGAAAAACATTAATGAAAATGCTAATGAATAAAACATTTCTATTTCAAGAAATAGTTTTCAACTAACAATTTTTATACTAAGAAAAGAACAGCGTTATTTTTGTTTAGAAACAATAAATTAGCATTTTTTTCTCTCCCGTTTTGATCCTATTTAACAGCAAAAAACAAAAAAGGCTTCGAGACTCGAGAGCACGCCAGAAAATAAAATATTGTGCATCTGACCAAATGTTGACCAAATTTACTTATTATACTGTACATGTCTCATGAATTGATAAAGCTTTATAATCTCAAAAGAATTTATGGAACTGTTAATGAATAAAATATTTATATTTCAAGCGGTTTTCAATTAACAACTCTACACTGTAATACAGCAGTATTATTTTTGTTTGGAAAGCACTTTTATTTAACTATCTGATAAGATATCATTTATTTATTTTTTCTCTTTTTAATTTTAGCAAACTACAACGAACAAAAAATGTTTCGAGAACATGTTATAAAACAAAATATTGTGCTTCTAACCAAATTTTGGCTAAATTTATTTATTATATTGCATATGTCCTACAGATAGATAAAGCTCTATAACCTCAAACACATTAATGAAACTGTTAATGAATAAAATATTTCTGTTTTCAAGTAGTTTTCAGCTAACAGCTCTACACTGTAATAGAGAAGCATTATTTTTGTTTGGAACATTCGATAAATTAGCATTCCTTTTTTCTCCCTTTTTAATTGTATTAAACTACAGCTGTAGCAAAAAAGACCACGCAAGTATGCGAATGGACAAACTACATAATTTCTCATTTGATCGATAATTTTGATTCCGATTACTTCTCTCAAAAGCACATCAGGGCACAGTGCTAATTACTGCATTCTCTGATATCAACAAATTAACGCAATTAATTTAGTAATACGAGAATAAATTCATTCAGTTAATTTGATATGAGGCAAATGAATTTAAAATGATGGCAGGACGAGAGTCCACCCTATCAAAATTACCATGTCATGTGATAAGCCAGAAAAGTTGATTAATGATTTTGTTGAATTGCTCTGAAATCTATCTGCATATATTCCAGATTAGATATTTATTTCACTCAGTCTGAAATAGAATATTAGATCTTTTATTAATAATAAATTTAATTATATATTAATTTCTATATTTTAAATTATCTAAATTATTTGATTTGATTTTAAAATATTTTCAAACCATTACAAAAGATAATGCATAATATTTGGTAAGTTATCTTAATCAAAAGTAATTAATCAATATATATTGTTTTGGAGAAACAACTGTGTAAACAGTTTCTCTTTTTTCTGTACTCAGTAACAAATGTTTTAAATAAACGATTGAAAAAACTACACAAGTATAACTAAGCATCATTAACTCCTATTTTATAAGGATTTTATGTTTACATACCTTATAAAATTTATAAATTTCAGAAAATAATTTAATTTTACACATTGAAATATATTTAACTTTTCAATATTAATTTTATACATTTATTCATTTTTAATTAGACTGTTAGAGGTTTTATTATTACTATTAAAATCGCATCATCATATTATTCTGCGTAATTATTGAATACTATTAAATATAAATATTCATGGCTTTACATTAATTTTTAGGAAGATATAAAACTGTAATATTTTAAAGAATTAAACAATTCATATAGTGCATGTGCCAAAGTATCTCCAATATACACGATATATTTATCGCAAATTCTTTAAAATAATAAAACGTATTAGAGGGGAGAGGGGGCTGATATTTAAAAAGTTTGCTTGTGTGATTTTTCACAGAAATAAAGTAATAAAATCAGATACTGTAAAGTAAAATCAGATTTACCTGATTTCCAATACACAGTCAAGTTAAAGCAACTCAGTAGCAGTAAACTGGAAAAAGACTATTTTGTATATTTTTTAAATTTAAATTTCATTTTGTTGTTTATTTGTTGAAAATAACTGCTCATCCTCCACCCCATCACAACTAACTTAATTAACTTTTAGGGTACAATATTTTAAATTTATGACAAATATTGTGTAAATTAATAAATATGATTAATTATTCACAATCGTTTAATGCCTTAAGTTAATTATTAAAAATTATCTCTGCATATACTTTCATGTAAAAATACAAAGGATACGTAAAATATTTTCATATGTAATATGGAAATATTATATGTGAAAACATCTTACCGTGCCTATTAAATGTTTCTACTATCTCACATTTATAAGGTACATTTTCTGTAACTATTTGACAAGAATTTTCTTGAACGCATCTTTTAAAAGACATGTGATACATATTATTTAAGCAAAAACACAGTAATATGTTATCATATTTTTATCTGTATTGTTAAAATAAATTACACTGCTATCAGAAAAAAATCCTAAATTTATTCCAAGCATTTTAAAAGAAAAATTAATAAGGAAATATTGAACAAACAAACTACTTAAATTAAACAATGTGCTTCAGTGTTGAAATTTTAAACTTGTTTATCAAAAACATTTATCAGACATGGAATTTTTCAGTAATTCAACTATGTAAATAGTGCGATTTTATTTGTAAATAAAGCTCTGTATATAAGTAATATAATGAAACTTTCCACTTCATTCCTTTGTATATTATTATTTTATGTGCCTAAAATAATTACTGTCAACTTTATAGACTTTTTCATGCTATTATCATCGATAGAAATTTATAGTTATTATAATTATATTCATATCATTGTTGAGACGAATTCAAATTTATATTTAAAATCACATTTAAATGTTTGTGATCTTTGTTGCAAGGTAAGAGGTAAAGGTTCGTTTCGTCGCAAGAATAGGATTAGATAATTTAAAATCTTGAGACTCTGCTGTTTAATATATTTTCTTTGAAATGTTTTACAAGAATATATTTAATTTGTAACTTTAGAGGCTTTTAATTAAAACATTATAGCAATAATAATTGTGTATTTACCAGTACGGTATACAGGGCTTCCACTGGACCGTTTGTTGAATACCTATATTGCTAAACAAAATTTTTCATGCTAGGTTTTCACATTTGTGACAAAAATTATCTTCCGGATCAGTTTTAGAAAAATTTCGTAAGAAAAATTTCGAAAGAAGATTTTCCTTTGAAAAAAAAATGTTATTCAAAAAAACGGACCGAGTGGGAGTACTGAATATATATATATATATTTAATTTTCTTATATAATTATATATATGTCATTTTTTTCTTCCATTTAGTATTGACTAGTATGGAATGTTTTTTTTTTTTTTTAAATATTAGTGTATTCAATTATCTTGATTTAAATATGCCAAAAACATTCACATGAAGTATTTAATTTAAGATCAACTTTTATGAATTTCTTTAAATTACTGTTTACAGTATATATACATATTATATATATATATATATATATATATATTTATTGGCTTATCTTTCTTCCTTTTTAATTCATAATACCTTAAATAAAACAGTAATATTTTCTTATGTAAGTAATATGCAAGTTGTAAATAAACCAAGTATTACTTATTTAAAAAAAAAATAGCACCGAAAATAATAGTTTAAAAGTAATTAATATGCACAAAGTCAAGTGATTAAATACATAGCCAAGTTTCGATAATTTAAGTTATTCCGAATTTTCTCTTTTACACTTGTTTATTTTCTAAAACACAAGAATTAATTCTAAAATTAATTTTTAATATTAAATTATAAACTTTTATTAGTATAAAGCTCAAAAATATAACAGTTTATTATTTTAAAATATTTTAAGAATGTCGTACTTAATCAAGAATGCTCCTTTTTATATATGCCATGAATTTTTTTCTGAAAATGTCGATTTAGTAATTTAATGTACACTGTTATTAAATAAGCTCCCTGAATTAAATAAAGTGTATTTATTTAATTTCACAGCATACGAGCATTGATATTGAATAAGTGCGTTAATATTTAATAACTTATCATTTTAATATACTTTAAATAAGAACATGTATGAAAGCACTATATAAAATATGAAGAAGCTAAGCATTTTTCATGAAAATTACGTAGAAATGAAGAAAATAAGTTTAAAGTAATTAATATGCACAAAATCGAGCACAAAAACTTTATATTTTAATCAAATATGTACCTTTTTGTGTTTATTATTATTATTATTATTATTATCTTTATAAATTTCTGAATTATCAGTTTTAAAACTAGTTTTTACGGTTAAATTAAACATATGAAAAAATGAGTTCTATTTCAAGCTTTACCTATTTAGCTTTAGCTTTAGCAAGCTTTAGCTATTTTACCTTATCGAATCATTTTACGGTAATTTGTCATTTAAATTGTACTTTTCATATGCCATCTACTATATTATAGCTTTGACTATGTTAATTTTATTTAGCATTTTTGAGATACAATTATTTTCAAAGTCTTTAAATTATATATATTTTACATAGGTATTCAAAAGAAGAAAAAATTTAATTCATAATTCTTTTTTTATTTATTTACTCAGAAAAAAAAAAAACTGAAAAATATTACAACTTATACTATTAAAACATTTTCTGAATATTGTACTTAATCAAAGATTTCTTTTTAATATCTCGATTTAATAATTTAATGTACACTAACATTAAATAAGTACATTATATTAAATAAATTGTACTTATTTAATATCGCAACATAAGAACATTGATATTAAATAATTACGCTGTTATTTAATAACTTAACCATGAAAGTTTATAAAGTTGACATTACTACATTCCAAGAGATATTAATTTATGACTCTTATTCACATCATCTTTGTGTCTGTAAAATATTGTTGCAAATTTCTTCTTTGTTGGTGTATTGAAATCAAGTCTATTTGTTTGGTTTCATATATAAAAAAACAACATGAAAATGAACGATGAGAAATAAATATGTATTAAAATTATTTTTGCAGTTATTTGAGTCTTTCATTGTTAAACACTTTTAATTGATTTCCAGCCATTTTACTTTATTTTTTGTTTTATTTTTCAGATGCTCAACTAAATTATAATTGGCTTGTTCTGAAATTAAGTGGAATTTTCAGTTTTGTTATAAACTCTTAACGATCGAAGTATTTCCTCAGGCACAGGCATCCCTTACACGAATTTATTAGGTTGGCACCACTTTTTTTTAAAGAAATAAAATATAGTGGTGCGACAGAACATAAAAAAAATTTTGTATATAAAGTTTTTTTTAAAAGTAATTCTTCATCTACTTCTCAGCAGTGAATTACGCTTGAAATATTTACGCCGATTTATATCAGTGACAGATGGCAAGTTGGGCGTAGTCCTCGTGGCTTAATGATAGAGCACTGGAGCGCTATTCTAGGGTTCCGGATTCGATTCCCGGCTTGCACATTTTTCACTCTGTTGGTTTACGCTTAGTTAGTCAAGTAATAATTCACGTCTTGTATATAAAGTTTGGACGGCTATTTGCCGCCACTCCACCGCAAAGTTTTAAAAAAGATAATAAAAATTCAAAGTGTTGTGTTTAAGTTAAGTTCCCAACTTTTTTTTAAAGTTTTAAAGATAAAAAAAAAATCATGATTTGAGGTCAAAGTTTACTCTTTTTTTTTTTTTTTTTTTTTTTTTTTTTTTTTAAAATGACGTTTTGTTTTTCATATAAACATGTAGGTGACACATTATAGCGTATATAATTATTAATCTAAAATTACCCTAAAATAGAATTACAGATTCTATAAAAAATAAAAAATACTTTATGCACATACTTAACATAATATTGTTTATCTCAATAAATGTCATATCATGGATCAATGTCACCTTCCATATTACAATTATGGCATGGGGGTGACATACCAGAAATCAGGCCTAATATTTTCTAAACTAGGCAGAACATTCTCATATTCTGCTTGAATATAAATAGATTTAATAGAATTAAATTAAATATAGCAATTTAAAGCTACTTATCAACAGAGTTCTGTTATTTTTAAAACTGACATAATTAACGAGACCATGGGGTTGACATCCTATAAAAGTACACTATGGTAATTAGAAGTTCTAAATTAAAACCACATGAAATAACAACTTACCATGCTTCAAAAATGTTCTGTCTAACAAGTGGTCTCTTGTATTTAATTTATATTCCAAGCTCTAGATTATGGTGCTATGTAGTAGACTTTTATATAGCTATAACTGATATTCCATGAAGTGGCTATAACTCTAGGGACGAAAGTGCCTTGGGCTGTAACTTTTTTTATATAATTTTTCAAAGTTTTCTTTTAAAAAGTGAACTAAGTACATCCATTTTTTAACTTCATATATTTTATACGGTTCTTTTCATCATCTTATGAGACACAGTTAAGATGTAAAGTAAAAACAGGCATGGAAGAATATGCCATGGAGGTGACATTTAGTATGATTTTAATAATTAAAATAGTTTTAAAATTTAATTTTATGCTAAAGTGTTTTTTAAATATAAGTTTTAGATGTATCTTCATTAATCATATAATTAAGTGAACAAACATTTGCATAAAAGTACAAAACATTGATCGAGACTCAAATTTCCACTTAATTTCAGAACAAGCCAGTTGAATCAATCAACTATTCATTCCACTTCAGGGTTGTCAGAGTTTGGCCTCCATTTTTATCCTGAAATTCTGACTTCAGATCGGAACTTTTTGAAGTAGAATTTTTAATTTATGTAATCAAGTTAAGTCAAACCATTAAATAAATATAAGAAAATCTTTTTGTATTTTCTGGTGTGAATCCAATTTTTTTTTTGAGGCCAAACTGGCAAACATGTTGCACTTATTCCTGTCCATCATCAAAAATTTTAGTAAATCTCCTTCAAATCTATCAATAGTAGTTTTAATTTATCCGAATAACAGATATCCCATTATTTTTTTTCTTTAACATAATATCTCTGTTGATATCTTTTTTTTTTATGGTAAAATAAGAAACAAAACAGAAATTTTGGGGGACATTATCACAGGAGACAAATGTAGACTTTAATGAATCAAAAAATGCTCTTAAAAACAAACAAGTGCCCTGCTGGCGACCGTATCTAAAGCTTTATTTATTAATCTAGTAAACATGCCAAATAAAATTTTATATTAATTATTTATATACTTTTAAAAAATTACTTGATTCGTCTTTGATGCAAAGAAATAACTGATTGGCCCAATAATCATGTTTTATGTTTAACACACAATATTTCACGAATCTGTAATTTGGTATGAACGAGGTCAAAGTCTAAAAGAACAAGTTTTAATGTGTGCCCACCAATCATTTTACTGCAGTCATAGGTAAAATAGGAAAAAATACCCATGTCCTCTGTTTAATATGGTCCTTAAAAAACACCATCCTTTAAAATGCAGTAGGGTAAAGTGCCCATATTTCGTCCTCCCAGTCAATTTTAGGCAGTAAATGTTGTAATTTTTAGTGAAAACCTACCAAATTTGGGTTTTACATAGACTAACTATCCACGCACATAGAAACATAGGCAAATATCGTACAAAAACTTTTTAACAATACGAAAAATTGTTTTTTCAAAAGTATCTAAAAAATGCAAAAGAAAAAAAATGGTCCTAATTTCATCCCCCCAAAAAATCCAATACGCCGAGGCTTAACTTATAACTAAATCAAAATTTATTTCTAAATGAGTAAGTAATTTAATTTACCTTAAAGTACATTCTAAATAAAAAGGAGTGACTATTCACTCCAGAGGTGTGAATAGTCACTCTATCGCAGAGTCAAAATATGCCCAACCTCTTTAGAGTGACTATTCACTCTGAGCAAAAGTGAAATTTTTGACTCTCTGAAAGAGTGAATAGTCACTCCTGGGAAGTGAATATTCACTCTAAACAGGGGTGGATAATCACTCTTTCGGAGGAGTGACTATTCACTCTTGCTAAAGGAGTGCGGTTTTTCACCCCTGGTAGTAGTGAATAGTCACTCTTAGATAGAAGTGAATGTTCATTTTTTATGGAGTCAATTCTTTTTTTATTTTGCTTTTATGGGCATTTTAAAAGAATCACATCTTTTACAGCATGCAATGAAAATAGATACAAGCGTGGTAAAGATCGGAATAAAATACTTTATCAGCAATATTTATTTAATTCATAGTTTGTAACATTAATTGAACTTTTAAGGAAAAAATCAGTTAAAGTTACATAGGAATTTAATTTAGATTACTGACAGAAATAAACTAATATATTTTATTCCAATTTTATTCTTTGTGTTTGCTTTTATTGCATCCCTATAAAAATATTACTTTTAAAGTTTTATAAATAACTTTTTAATAGGTGGATATTATATGTTTAACAATGTTTGATGTCATTTTAATTTTTGGTTTTAAATATAAATTCCCATCTTTTTACCGTACTTTTTCCGTAAATTATTGCTATTTTTGCAAAGTCCTATTGTTCTAAAATATTTCTCATTTTTTTACTTAAAAACAATGCTTATAAACTTACATATTTTTTTAAAAATGAGTTCTAAATATGATTTAAATATTAAGAATGTGTATTTTTTTCCGCTGTGATTTGCTTTTGTTTTATTTAATATGATCATGTAGTCTAAATTTTAAGTTCTCTGGAATATGTATATATATGTCTTTTAAACATATTCCTTAACTTAATCATGATTTCTAATTTTGGCCCATTATTGTTGAAAACAATACTTATTAATGAAACGACACGGTAAGCCATATTTAATTTAAATTTTTTATTCCCGTAGATACTGTATTTTGGTAATATGAGCAAAATAGATTTGATATGTTTTATAGGAAAAGATTGACCTAGGAAATAGAAATAAATAAATATAGAAATAAACACATTACATTTATTTGTATCTGTATGAATTTTAATAAAAATAAAGTGAATGACTGCATATAAAAGTTCTTATTGTTTGAAAAACATTTTAATGTAAAGAAGTAGTTATTAATAAATAAAAAAATAAACTCTTTAAAAACTCTTTAAAAAAATATTCAGTCCTAAATCATGTAAGAAAATATGAACATTTTAAAAAATATACTAAAGCTGTCTTATCGATAAACTTCAAAACAGGCATAAAAAACATTTTATTTCAATGCTTAAATATCATGTTTTATTTTTTAGTGCCAAAAATTACGTGCATCAAAAACGTAGAAAATGCGTTTAAATTGAAGGAAATTTAATAACTGATGCAGAATGTCTATAATTATTTTTTCTTTATATTTCTCAGTCTCGAAATTTTAAAATCATAACCCGCAGAAAAATGTTTAGATACAATTAAAAAAAATTAATATACAGTAAAACCTCCCTAAAACGATCACGTACTGTTCCAATAAAAATTGGTCTCTCCGAGAAGTCTTAAATTTATTTTTCACACTAGGAAAAAATATAAAATTTAAGTATCAAAATAAAAGTTAAGTACATAATTTAATTACTGCAGAGTTTAAAAAATGAACACATTGAGCTTTGCTTTAATTTTACAGTTTTATATTTTATAATTTTTATTTCCAAGTCCTTTCGAAGTTCAGTAAATAAATGCATTTTTTTGTGGACGGGAACAAATAATGACGATTTCATTACTTTATCTATTTCTTTGAGAGTTTTCCGACACAACAAGGCAGAGGAATTTATTAACCGTCAGTCTTAATTTGTAATCAGAGTTAAATTCATTGTCTAAAAAGGCACAAAGGGGTTTAAACACTTAAAAGTTACCGGGATAAAAAAAAAAATTCTAAACTTAGTTTAGAAGTTTGATGAATAATGCACTCTCCGGAATTTTTTTAAAAATAAAACCTTCTTCAAGCGACCAGGAAAAAACGGAATTTATTTCATTTTCTTCAAAGAAATCGGTCTCTCATGGAGGGGTTTCAACTGGGATGGTCTCTGAATGGAGGTCTAATTAATATTGAGCCTATGGGAATAAATTTCGTTCCATGAAAAAATGGTCGTTGAGAGAGACGGTCGCCTAATAGAGTTGGTCGCACAGGGAGGTTTCACTGTACCAACCTTTTCGTAATATCATAAACATCAAATATCATATTTAACTCCGAAACAATAATAAATACTCTTAACTGTATATAATCCAAAATTAAAATTAAACCAAAAAAAAAAAAAAAAAAATCTCATAGAACGGCAAATTAATGTTTTCGAATGACATGTCTCCTACGATTGAGAAAATCTATCTTCTCTTATAAGTCAGTCACCCTTTCAAACGAAAGAGATAAAACTTCTTTGTTTTGGTCGTTGGTAAAAGTTTTATAATTTGCAAACACAGAATTGAAAGGGAATAAAAAAATATTTTCACTCATTTTTTTTTTATTCACATTTCCCGAACTAATGAAGTTTGGATTAATTTTTTGCTAAGCATTGTGAGCTTAGAGGTCTGCACGGGCCGAAATTTCCAAGGACCCGGCACGACTCATAGAAAAAAAAATTCGGCCCGGCCCGTAGAAAAAAATTTGGTCCGGCCCGGTAAAAAACTTAAAAGTTCTGCCAGAGCCCGGTCCGGAAAAAAGTTAAAATCTCGGCCCGAGTGAATTTCAACAAAACATTGATTTTTTATTTTTTTGAAGTGTTAAAAATCTGGAAAATGCTATACAGTAAGATGGAATTGTATAGAAAAGAAAAAAAAATGCGTTATAGACAAGTTCCCTTCTTAGCGAGTGTAAATGTATTATATATTCTTTTCTTATGTATTAGTATATTAATTATGCATGGATCAATACGTTAGTGAGTTTAAAACTGGTTTCCGTCATACGCAGGTTCTTTTCACACGTTTTGCTATGTTTTAATTTAGCTATATTTTAATAAGCGCAGAAATCTAGTGTTCTTTAAAAATAATAAATTTTAATGTTTAAGGGTAGAATAATGACGATTTAAAAATGTATGCATTTTTTTGCGAACATTTTTGGGCCAGAGCTAATTTTACTGACCTTTGAATAGACCAGGCCACGGTGAGACAATGATTTTCATACTGGCTGTGTCAAAATTAGGACGGAAAATTTTGGGTCGTGAAGACTCGGAATGAACCAGTTCCGGCTTTGTACAGAAAAAATAAGCTAGGCTCGGCCCGAGCCTTCAGAAAAAAGTGTGGCCCGGGACCGGCCCGAGTTCCGTGAGTGAAAATCGCCCGAGCATGAGCCGGCCCGTGCAGATCTCTAGTGCGTATTCAATTGTTAAAAGAATTATATTTCAAACCGCTACATGAAGAAATATAACAGACAATCACTTTTGAACACTCTAACGATCAATCTTTTTCTATACAACATACAACTATTTAGTGCATAATCTTAACATATCTACACGAATAAATGGTTAAAATTAAATAAGACTTACCTTTATTTTATGTATTCCATTAAAAATAATTTTAATGATATCCTTATCTGTTAATCCTAAGATGGCGGACCAGACGAAAATGTGATCATTTTTCTTATCTTACGAGGGCGCTGTCGCCTTGCTGTTCTGATTGGCGAATAAGCAATGCATACGTAAGCCACTCTTTCGGGAGTGACAACTTCACTCTCGATAACGGAGTGAGATATTGCACTCATTTCTAGAGAGTGGTAAATTCCACTCTTTAAGGAGTGTATTTTTACAAAATTCACTCCAAAAAGAGTGAAAAGGCATGTTACTCTTTCAAAGAGTAAGCTTTTCACTCCTCCCAGTTTTAGAGTGTAAGGCACAAAGAAATGTACTAATTATCAGTGGAAGAATAACCTAACGAAACATTAGTCAACCAAACATGAGGAAAAAATTGTCATGAAAAAGGCCTTCCTAATTTCGTCCCCGCCACGAAAATAAGAACTGCAAGGGAGATGAAATTGGGACCACGTTACTTCCCAATATGCCAGAGCTTCAGTTCCCGTAAGATGAACTGAGCGTTCTAAAATTCACTGTATGCTACTGCCAGTATCTTACCTACGTAAAATACATGCAACGAATAAGAAATAAATACTTAAAGTACAGTAAATAACGTTCTACAAACAACGTAATAAAAACTCAGGTCTTCTAAAAATAGGAAATTTGACGTCTTTTACCGTCCCCTGTACCTTGCGTCATAAGTGGCGCCACTTTCGCAGAAGCGGAGAAGTTAAGAGGGCGAAATATGGGCACTTTACCCTATACTTTGTTCTATGTCTACTTCCTTCAGAATAGTCATAATTGTAAAAAAAAAAAATTTAATCGCTATGTTTTCCCTTTAATATGTTACACAATGAAAGTATTTTTTCAGTAATATTTCTTAGATATAAAAGAAAATTTCAAATTAATTTTTTTTACCTCAAAACGCTGGAATTGGACATAGTCCTGTACTCCAAGGCTGAGTAATATATCATATTGCTATTTAAAAACGAAAAGTCAACCACACCTTTAAAATCTCTTACACTCTCTGATATCTAAAGCCATAAAAAATAATGTTTCATATCATAATGTTGATTTAAAATGTTCGTAAATAACTGCAATTGAAAAATATACTTTCTTTAGAATACTTCAAAATCTTTTCACACTATACGAATTCAATTTTCCAACTGAGCTCTTCATATGAATCGATGTTGTGAAATGTTCTAAGTTTGGCAACATGTTTTGAAAGAAAAATTTTATCAATAGGAAAAATATATTTTTAATGAATCTTCTCAAATAAAAACTGAGTATAGGGGTCGTCCACAAGGGAGGGGGATTCGTGAAATTGTGACAGTTTGTGACAAGGGGGTGGGAGGGAGTGAGAGAAAATTTGACGACACACATTTGGGTTAAAATAAAAGCATTAAAATCAGCAGATTAAATTTTGAAGTTATTTTGAAATTAAAGTATTTTGTGTTCATAAAGCAAAGATAAGATTAAAGCCAAATATATTAAATTCCATTTCAAATTCCAAAATACCACTGTTTTCAATTGCTCTTTCATATTAATATTTTATTAATATTGCATATTAATTATATTTTTTGTTGTAAACCTTAATCTTATTTCAATCAAACTACTAGTAGACGAATTACTTTTATTGTTCTGCTCACAAATGTCATTAAAATACATAGTTAAAGTTTAAAAATAAAATTTGAAATATGATCTATTACGTAGTGATTTTTTTTTTCTGAACTGCAAATTTATGTTTATGTAATATAGCGTGAGATGTGACAAGGGGGTAGGGGGTGTGGTGAAGTGTGGCACTTTGTGACAAAGAGGGGGAGTGGATAAAAAATATTGAAAAAAAGTGTGACTCATTTATGGACAGCCCCATAGTGTTGGAATTATCCACTCACTGCAGGAAAAAAAAGAATATTATATTGCATAAATTTACCATCTAAAATTAATAATTAATTTATAATCAATATTTTATAACAGGAGTTCGAATGGAATTGTGAAATTCTACGAGAGAAAAAAATATAGATTAAATCTCTGAATAATGCATAATCTTACTTAAAAGATGTCTTTTTTTTAATACAATAACAAATTTGAAGCACTAATTACTATAACGCAATTAATAAACTTACTTCATATTATCTATACCAAAGACTTTTGTGGAAATAACAGTCAAATCAAATCACAAATTACTATAATCTCAGAGGTACTGTGGTAGTTTTTTTGCAGACATGCGTATTCCATAAATTAAAAATATACTCCTTAACCTTGCGTATTGAATATAAAATATTCATAACTTAGTTTAATATATATATATGTGTGTGTAGCAAATAACTTAGATATTTACTAGTTTCAATAAACTAAAGCGATTTATTTTTATTTGTTCAATTTAAATACACGAGGTAACTGCCAACAAAAAGAATAACCCTGAAAAAAAATTAATTAAACGTAATATGAATTAAAAAATATAACAAAAAGCGTAACTGAATGTAATAAAAACATCACATAGTAAAAAAAAAAAAAAAAAAAAAAAAAAAATCAGATGGCAAGTTGTACAGAAAATATCAATTCATATCTTGAATTCATGTTTTCTTATTTTTCTCTTTTATGAGTAAAACATCAAAATCACACGTTTTCACAGCTATCCTAAATAAAGAAACTAAAAAACATGCTTCTAATCAATGGGAGTAAAAAGAATTTAAAAGCTGCGTCGTTTAAAAATACAAATAAAGCTAAAAATACCAATGATTTTAATGCGTATTTTAATAGATTTTACTAACCTTATATTTATTTTGACACTGCTTATTCTTCTTTCATTACAGATTGTTTCTAATTTGTAATTTTTCATCAAATATTATACCGATCAATATCTAATATTACATACGCACAAAACTAAATACTAAAAATAAATAAAAATTGTCAAAGTGCGTTTGGCATTTAACTTTAAATTGATTTTCATTCGATCCGTTAAATTTTTTCAAGTGTTTTCATTACTGTTTAACATTTAGTGAATATTTTATGTTTTGACAGTTTCATCTGATTTATCTTTCTTGAAATCATTGATACATTTTTCTTTTTATTATCACTTTATGTTCCTTTTAATACTTCCTTTTAACACTTCCTTTTAATACTTCCTGTAGTGTTTACTATTTGTACAAAATCATGGATCAGTTTTAAGATTATTTTCTTCCGTAAATCAGTTATTTTTTTAATTAAACTGCAGCACTTAACATCATAAGTTTTTTAAGCATAACTTTATATTTTTTCAGTAGCCTCTCATTATATCGCCCTTAACAGGAGATACGGAAAAAGCGCATTATATAAGAGTGGGCGATATAACCGAGAGAATTTGAAAAAAGAAAGATGATAACAAACGTAAAAATGTTTTATATATGTCGCACAAATATTAATTTATTATGCGCGCTACAATTTTTACAATAAAATAACGATAAATAATTACAATTCTCATAATAAAATAATGATAAATAATTACATTTGCTGTATATTCCGGCTTATAAGACGCCCTTTGTGCTGCCATCGAAATACTCAAGGCCAAAAGACACGAGTTGTGACGTCATCACTAATCGACCGACTTCTCGCCAGTGTTGGAATTCACACAGTAAAATTTTGAATAGCAATTTTGTTTTCTTTTATTTGTGGAATATCTGTCATCTTACGAAACAATAATAACCATCTAAACTTACTGAAGAGAATTTGGAATCCCCAAATAAAAAATCAGCCAGATGCAACAACATTGTGGCATTCCGGATCTGGCTGAATTTTTATTTAAGGATTCCGAATTCTCCCAGTACGTTTAAATAGTTGTTATTGTTTTATAAGATCTGCAAATAAAGTAAAAAAAAAAATTGCTATTCAAACTTTTCTGGTGTGAATTTCAATATTAGTGAGAAGTCCGTCCATTAGTGATGACGTCACAACTTGTGTCTTCTGGCCTTGAGTATTTCGATGGCAGCGCCTTTTGGTTCACGAAGATTCATTTAAATTTACAAGTGTACATTAGACATAAAACAAAGATGAGCTAAATTTTCCCATTTTTACGTTAACTTTTAAAAGTGTAGTAGTACGTTCTGTCTTCATCAATTTCTTATTTTTTTTTTTGTTGTTGTTTGTTTTTTTTTTTTTGTTTTGTTCTTTTTTTTTTTTTTTTTTTGTTGTTTTTTTAATGTTAGTAATAGTTATTATTATATTCAAT
This sequence comes from Maratus speciosus, assembly GCA_963932465.1. Classification (NCBI taxonomy): domain Eukaryota; kingdom Metazoa; phylum Arthropoda; class Arachnida; order Araneae; family Salticidae; genus Maratus; species Maratus speciosus. The sequence continues at coordinate 169,625,386 of OZ010791.1, forward strand.
GTTGTTTATTGTATTTTTATGCTACTTATTTCAAGAAGGTTTCTTTGCGAAAAAAAGGGGATGCGCGTAATGCGGCGAATATACCAGAAAATAGAAAAATATAGACTGAAATTTTGAGTGCGAGTAATACACCGGAATATACAGTAATCTAATCAAGTTATACAGGGTATTTCCGAATTCGACCGACGAATTCAGAGGGTTAATAGTAGGCATCAAGAAGATGAAGAATTACCATAGAGCGTGGGGTCGCAAACCACGTATCTAGTCATAAACACATTGTCTTCTACCCTAACTCCATTTCGATTGACGGTAATAACTTTCAGAAAATTGAAGTATATTATACTAAAACTTTTAATAGACATTCCCTCCTTTGTTGTAAATGTGATAATATAAAAAAAATGTGGTAGAAGTTTCCATTATGCGCGCCAGCAGTATGCACTTGACTCTCCACATTTTGGACTGCGATTACCATTTCATACGGTATCATCGATGGCTTGAGCAACCTGTTTTTCCAGAAATTTTTGCGGTTGTTATAACATTTCACACAAAACAAGGTACATATCGTTGCATTTTCAGTGCAATGTTTTTATTTTTCTGAAAATTATTACCGTTCAGTTAGGATGAAACCCCTGTATTTGTGATTAAATACGTGATTTGCGACCCCATGTTCTATGGCAATTTTTCAACCTCTTTATAAGCCTATTATCACCCCTCGAATTTGTCGGCCGAATTCGGGAACACTCTGTATATTTGTTACTTAAAAGGTGCGGTTGAAGAAATTATTTTTTGGGAGACACATAAAAAACCAGCGATATACCAGCGGTAACAGCGAATGAACGATGTAACAAAACGAAATATAATGAGGGGCTACTATATTATGCTTAAGCCTATAGAATTGTAGACAAAATATAAGTATGAAAACCTCCGAAATTACATGGCTATATGTGGAACATAAAAATAACAAAGAGAAGCAGAAATAAACTGAATAACAGTAACATACATATGTGTCAAGCCTTCATTGACATTTCTTTTAGGAAACAACATTGAAAAAGGCAAGTAAGTAAACAATAACATACGTGCTTAGGTTGACATGGCTAGGAATAAGGCAAAAAACAAGTTCTTCTTAGCAAATTTATTTCGAACTTGTTTTGTAGCCGCATGCATATACTTTGCCTGATGAAGAGAACTATAAAATGGTTGCTTTTGAAACTGATCACTTCTTTCATGTACTTCTGAAGCATTGTAACCCTTTTGTTTAAAAATTAAAGTTCACGTTTTCTACATTATTGGTTTTCTTTAAAAAAGAAAAAAGTGAAACATTCAAGTAAATAAAAGTGAAGTCACTTTTTTTTTTGTTTATCCGCACAATTTCATTTTACATTATGAAATTAATCTCTAAATTTGAAAATGTAAGTTATTTTAAACAACGTATTAAACAGCGGATTTTCTGAAAGGAAATTCGAAGAAAAAATAACAACAATGACACCTAGTGTAAAACAACAAAACAAATAATATCCAGAACCAACTGAATTTTTATATTATTATCTTTTTAAGATTATACAAACGTAAGAACGGCATTTGTTTAAGAGCTAAATGCAAATATTTCTTAAATTTAATAACAAAATTCAGCATTGTTATATATTCTATATGTGGAGTTTTTCAATACTTAAAATCATATATTAGGGATGATCTTTTAACATTATTAATATGCAATGTTATTAACATATATATTTCTCTTATTTACAAAGCATTGCAAGTTACAGCAAACTTGTTGCTTTCACTATTGCTATAATTTAAATAATAAAACTTCATATAATAAAGAACAAAAAGAGAGGAAACAAAACGAAAATTCATAGCATTTACCTCAATTGGTCAAATTAATTTCCTCTCTAAAGGCTTAAAATCTCATTTAATCGGGGGTGAGAGCGCTCCGACCCAAATGACCGATTACTACCACTTAATTTTAATAGTATTTCTCGCATTATTTGATGACAGAATTTCTGCGATTTGATAAAGCAAAGAATACTATTAAAATTTATTGGTAGTAATCGGTCATTTGGGTCGGAACGCTCTCATCCCTGTTTAATTACACCAACAAAGTTAAAGGAGCTAAAAAAATGAATCTTATACTTATTAAGGAAGAATTCATGTATCCTAATTTGGACAGTTATCATCTGTATATTTATGTTAAATGAATTCCAATAATCGCTCATTTGCTTAATGTGTCTAAGAAATAACACAAGAAAAAATAATAAAAAAAAGTGATAGCTGGAGCCATAAAATCTAATATAATTTGCTATATGATGAATGAATTTATTTTTAAGAATATATATATATATAAAGTAAACAAATATTTCGTTTCGCAAAATGAATAAGAATAAAATTAAGAAAAAAGGAAAATTATATGTTAAGCAAAACCTTTTTAACTATATGTTTGATAATCGTAGATTATTTGCTATTGTAATCAATGAAAAACTACACATCTATACTTATCATTCATTGTAGAAGCACTATAGCCACTGGCAGATTAAATTAGCGAATTTGTTGAACATAGCATGCGAAAGCAAAAATTATACAAAAAAATTAAAACTAGATTTGTTTTAATTAAATACAGAATAATTTTATTATAGAAAAGCGCAATTTTCCAAGTAACTATAAACCATGAATTTATGATTCAAAATATCTAACAAATCTAATCTGGTTATTTTTAAATTTATAAAAATTAAACAAATTCCATTAATTAATAAATGCTTGCATGCCTCCTAGACTAGAAATGAGATTCATGTAGAGATTAGAATTTTTCGAATTTTTTCGAATTTCAAAATTACAGATATTAAATATTTCTCATGTGCAACATATTTATTTTATTGGCTTCGTTTCGATATTTGAACAAATAAAGAAAAATGCCCAATTAGTAAATCAATTTACGTTCAAAGCTACTCTTTTCACATGAGGCAAGAAAGAAAAAAACTATATATCAGATAAAAACATTTGAATTTTAATTAAAGTTTCGTGTCAAACACTTCAACTCTATTTAATTACATAACTCTTTTAAGCTTTTCAGAGCGCTAAAAATCTTTCTAAAGCAGATTATGAAGTCAGTAAACTATAGTTACTTTAAAACCAAACATTCCCCCAACACTGATTTCGAAATTAAAAGAGGAGAAAAAAAAATATATTCATCCTCCCCTATGGCTTTTAATTGCGTACCTTACTGCTCTATGAACACGGCGCGGAAAGACGTAAAGGGGTTCTACGATCGTAGTGATTAAACACGGAATAAAAGACGGTAGTCACATGACCTGGGGGACCCCCATGCTATTGACAAAAGTCCAATATCTTTCCCCGGGGATACAAGATAGTAATCGCAAAGGGGGCACAAACAAATTGGCCCTCGGCTGTAATTAAAGTACAGAAGGGCGTATTTGTAGGACGCCCTCCATTAGGTTTCATTCGTATAATGCAGTGTTTGTAAGGAATGTATATGTGCATTGGGTATATAACTATAATATATTGGCTACCACGTAATTGTTTTCTACTTTTACTTCCTTTGATGGCAAATTGTAAAGTAGCATTACGTATATAATACCTGTTGTTCCAACAATAAAATTCTTTTTATCATCGTTTCAACTTCAAAATCTTATTTCTGTAAAATATAAAAGAAGAGAAAAATCGACGAAATATTTCTATTTTATATCATTGGGTGAGTAAAAAAAAATAATTGCAGTTGGCCATAACTTTGTGTTTATGAAACTTTTGTGCGTGAAATTCAGTGGAGACAATGGTAAACAAACTTCAATTTTTATGCGCGATCACATTTTTATACACATGTTTAATGGTAAGTCTATCTGAAATCATTAAAATTGTCGCATCACTGGGTAGAACGTTTTCAGTGGGTCTTCGTGCAGTAATCAAGTTTCATGTGAAGTATGGAAGTCAAATTGATATCATTGTCTTAGAACAATCAATTCTTTAACACAGTCAATGTTACATGCCATTATGCATGGATGTTGAAATCGACAGCTGACACTTTCGGTCATGATCTTTGATGGCAACATGGCCATTTTTGAACAAGGAGTGCACAAAAATGTTTCTAAGAATGCTATTAAAAAAGTACATGCAGTTGGCGATAACTTTGTGTTCAGGAACATTTATTGAGGAAATTCGTTGGAGACAGTGGTAAAAGTCTGTTTTTAAAAACGATTACCTTTTTTACACGTGTTAACAGCTTAAATCTGAAATAAATTAAATAATCGAATAAAAGTGAATAAAGTGAATTTAAATAATCAAATATGACATATCAGTTGCAGGTAGCATCCACATTGAAACTTCATGTAGTGGTCAGATTTCATGTGAAGCGTGCAATTGATTCAAATTGGTATCACCTGCTTGCAACAACCACTTCTTTAATGCAGTTAACTTTATGCAGCCATGTAGAAATTAATATTTGTTTTTGTGGTTATGATCTTTAATGGCAATGTAGCCATCAACGAAGAACGAACACACAGAAAACGCTGTCCAAAAATCCATAAGAACATGCTATAAAAACATGCTATTTGGCCATCATTTCGCGTTTATGATACATTTGTGGGCGAATTCAATGAGGGCAATGGTAAAATGTCTGTTTTAAGGGGAATCAGATTTTTGTATATGGCTGAAGCGCTAAGTCTGCAATCAAGTTTTATATGAAGTCTACAATTCAAATTGATATCATATTTTTATAACAATAAATTCTTTAACGTAGTCAACATTATGCGTCGTTGTTGAAATTAATAAGTGTCATTTTCCAGTCATGATCTTCAATAACAATGCAACCATTACTGAAAAACCAGTACCCAAAATGCTTCTAAAATGCTTTTAAAAATGTTATAAAAATTAATTGCGTTTGGCGGAAACTGAGTGTTTATGAAATATTTGTTGGTGAAATTTAGTGGAGACATTAGTAAAACGTCTGTTTTTAAAAGGAGATCAGATTTTTACACATGTCAACTGCAGTAAGTTGGACCGTCAAATATGTCATATCAGTTGGATGAAGAATCCACATTGAGACTTCATGTAGTAATAAAGATCCATGTGAAGTGTACAATTCAAATTGATATCACACGCTTCCAACAATAATTTTTTAACGCAGTTAAAGTTATGCGTCGATTTTGAAACTAATAGTTGCTGTCTTTCCCGATCATGATCTTCAATGACAAAGAGACCATTATCGAAGAAATATTATACAAAATTGATTCCAAATTTGCTATCAAAACTTGATATCAAAATATTGGCTGGAGTTGGCGATAAATTTGCGTTTCTAAAACATGTGAGAACGAACAATATAAAGATTTCGTTCGACCAGTTATAAAATAAATTGTCTTTCAGTAAATTCTCATGAATTTTGTAAAGTAACTTTAATCTTTATGCTGACCAATGGGAAATCTTTATAAAATGATTAAATGAAAATTATCTATAAAAAAATTAAATGACTGAATAATTTGCTTCAGAAATCACTATTTAAATAACCGTTTTCTTACGTGAAATTTTTAGAGTATAGTAATAAGGATCCATGTGAAGTGTGCAATTCGAATTTATGTCATCTGCTTGCAATAATCAATTCTTTAATTCAGTTAACTTTATGCATTGGTGTTATAATTAATTGCTGTATTTTGCGGTCATCATCTTTAATGGCAATTTGCAGCTGTATATCAATCAGCAAGTCCTAAAAATGCTTCCAAAAATGCAATCAAATCATGGTATAAAAACATATTACCAAAAAATTAGTTACAGTTGGTATAACTTTGTGTTTACGAACAGAGCCCGACTTAAGCTATCTAGGACCCCGGGACAAGCATCATTCTTGGGACCCTCTTATATTTATCCATAGAAATTGTTCGCGAATAATGCGGAAGCGGCTGTACTAAACTTCATACGTATTATATGTATGAATAAATTTCGTACCAGGTACTATTCACATCTGTATGCAGGGTATCACAACAACATGGTCACAACTTTAAGAAAAAACACTTGTAGGATAATAGTAGAAAAAATGATGGATTGCTTGACATGAGTGTTTGTTTGCAAACTTTTACTTTGCTTATCTACGTAGGTTATAAGGTGCCTAAAAGAAAATGCCCCCAATTGATCGTAATTAATTGTTTTAAGTCGTCTCATTATGAGGAAAACGTCAATGAAGATTTTCTTTTGAAAACAATAGAATAAATACTAAGTTGTTATACTAATATATATATATATTTCTTTTTTTGCGTGGGTGGAAGGGGTATGGGAAGCAGAGAGGAGAAGGGGGACCGGACTTCCTCTCTAAATATCTGAAAATGTATGAATTTTGATCATTTTTGCCAAATTTAACCATTTGGCACCTTTTAATGAAAATCATGATTATTCCCACGGAGGCCCCCTAAAAAGGGGGCACACCCGGGCAGCTGCCCCACCTGCCCCTGCATTAGTCAGTCCCTGTTTATGAAAGATTTGGTGATCACAGTGGGACATTGCTAAAATGCCTGCTTTTAAAAGAATAAGGTTCTAACATGTGGTTGCAGCGGTATCTGCTTGCAACATCAATTCTATGATGCGGTCTTCATTATACTTCAACGTTGAAATTAATAGCTGACCTTTGCGGTCATCAACTTTAATGGCAGTCCGGCCATTATCGAACAACAAATATAAAAAATGCTTCATTGGAATACAGTTCTTGCAACTGATACTGGACTTTATTGGTTACATCTTGTCGGTGGCATACTTAAGACGGGATTGATAGGGGTCAGACCCCCCCCCCCCTCTTCTCATCCTTAAAGTTTGAGCGTAAGGAAAAGTTTTACTACAGGCCTAGAAAAATGTTTAGGACAAACAACAAAAACAGTAAAGCTCTTACATTAATGAAAAACTAATGTTATTGCAAAATTATACACATAAAGTTAAGCAAGTTTTGTTCTTTGTTTTGAATTACAGCAATATGTTTTAAAAAACAAGCAAAAATTTATTTCTACGTATACACAATTTGGTGGAAAAAAGTTTAGGACCAGTATATTTAAAATTTAAGTTACAGATGTAAATGATTTGTACATTAATTTTTAGTTCTTTGTTTATTCCCTCTTAATACAGATGGCTTCCAAAAGACGCTTTGGGAAGAGTTTCGCCAGGTTTTTGCATGTGGAATTGGATATTTGGTTCCATGTTTCCAAAATTTTAGCTTTCAATTTAACAATCGAATCAAACTGCTTTCTGTTGGTATAAACTTTACGAATCAAGATTCTCTACAAGTTTTCTATGAAATTTAGGTCAGGGCTTTCAGCTGGAAAGTCCAAAGTTTTAATGTTTTTTGCAGATAACCAATCTGAAATTGACACAGACCTATCTATGAATAGGAGTGTTATCTTGAAGCAACACCAAATTCGATCCAAAGGAGTTCATCGTTGTCTTGGTGAAAACCAAACTTGTTTTTCCTTTTGCATTAAAGCCTGTACAAATCACCACCGAACACTACCATGTACAACACGTCTTGAAAGCATATATGGTTCACTTCGTAAATCAGGCCAGTAATACTTAAACCATCTGGTCCTACCTTGTACACGTCTTGAAAGCAGATACGGCTCACTTCGTAAACCAGGCCAGTAATATCTTAAACCATCTGGTCCATCAAGGTTGGGTTTTTTACATCAGTAAAAACCAATTTTCCTCATAGATTGAATTTTTAACACATTGGAAGGTGCGAATTATAGTCTTGCATCAATGTGACACTTTTGTAGTTTTGGCTTGAGATTGAATTCAGCATATTTCAAGCATTCGACCTTTTTAACACATTTTCAACATTTCTGGACGTTATTGAAAATTCAAGAGCATATTTTATAGTAAAAGAATAGACACAATCTTAAAATGCCATTCTAATAATGTTCTGTTTATTTCCCAAGAAATGAGATTATGTATATCTCGCAAGTTTTATTCACAGAATTTGGATTTCATGATGACTAAGTGATGTATGTTCCAAAAAGGTACAAAGCTGTCATTCTAATGTCTACTATGCATCACGATAAAAAATACACGGGACCGAAAGAGAAACCCGAAATGATTCAGTTATATATCGAAACAAAATATGGAGTTGGTTTAACGGATAAATCATCGGAGTGATATACAACACATAGGCGTATAGAACCACATGGCCACTTAAATTATTTTTTTAAATTGTGGATATAGCAGCACTTCCTGCTTACATTATACATACTACCAATAATGATATGATGAGACATAAAACAGACAATCGTCACCTGGTTTTGCGGGAATAAGATGAGACCTTGAGCCTTCCAGCAATTTAAGATCAATCGCAAAATGTACAGGCTATGAGACATTTTTCGACGAAATCGGGACTTGAAAGTACACTGAAACTTTTTTGCCCGTATTTGAACCTGCCACCCGATCAGAACTCAGCCCTAAGAGCTTAAAATGGGTTGAAACAAGAAGGATAAATGTAGTTAGTGTCAGATGTGCTTGTTAGAACCTCAAAGACGGCGCAGAAGAACCAGAAAATCGTATAAACAATGTGGAATGCCAGTACGCGATTTACATTCGTACATCTTTTACTAAAGTAAAGCCTGTCCACAAACTTTCAGGTAAATTAAATATTTTTTCCTTAAAAAAAGGCCAACTCTTATTTTCAAAATAATTTCAAGTTTTATTGATCTAAATCTAAATAATCTATTAATTCCTGTACATTTCCACAGAAAATTCGCGTGGGTATCCGGGTACCCTGGTCATTGATGAAAGGCATAAAAGTGTTTAATGCACCAAAATAGAAATACAATAAATTCCAAATTTTAAAGTGATTATACTAATGGACAGTGTATACTACAAATAATGGGGATCTAAATTCATTTTAGTTTCTTTTTATATTAACACCCTGAAATAGGAAGGAAAAAAGAATAAATGTACCCAGGTACCCGGTCATTGACATAAGAGTTTAAAAGTAACAAACTTCACAAAATTTGTCAATAGAGTTTAAAAGTAACGCAGCCTAGAAACTCAAAACAACAACAACAAAAAATTGATGATCTGACATCTTATGTAGCAGAATGATTTCAGGTGCATTTTCTTACTTCGACACCTCAGGCAAAAGTAATAATAATAATAATCTTGTCTTAAAGGGAAATTTTTTATAGTCATGTAGAAAAAAAATTCTAAACAGTTATACCTGCTAAGATGAAAACCAAATCTAAAGCAGAATTTCTCCATTCTCCAGGTTTTATTGCACATTAAATTTAAAATCAAGCTAAAAAAATTTGACATTTTAAACAAATTTAATGTGGAGTAAAGCGTACCAAATAGACTCGTAAGTGACAGGAAAAGATTTCATTTTAGACAGATTTTCGTCTTGTCATATATGATTGTATAGTATTCTTTTTGACGGGACCATGAACATTTTCCGTTTAAAACAGTATTCTGTTTCGCTGTGTGTTATACATACTTACACTTGCTTAGATTTTTCGAGTCCACTTTAGAATTAGTTTTCAATAAAAAATTGCTATCATGACCGTCACAACATTACACGTTGTAACAACATTACCTGCACCCGTTTCTGATGCAGGCAAAGGAGAGAAAATGATGCGAAGAAAAAGAAGATGAAATTTTCTCTTTCGATTCACACCATCAAACTTAAATTTGATTCTAAAATTAAAAAAAAATCTTATATTTTCATATGCAGAATTACTTTCTCTTTTTTCTTCTTCTTTTTTTCTTCTTCTGTTTTTTTTTTTTTTTTTTTTTTTTTTTTTTTTTTCAGTTAGAATCATGCATTGCAGAAGTAATTACTCACTTGCATCAAATTAAGAGAAATATCATGAACAAGCAATCATTTTAGAAATAATACAAAATAGTCAATATTTTGTAAAATAAATTAAACTTACATCTTTCTAGAAATTCGTTCATCCAGTGTAATTCACTGGGCATAAACATATTATTTTCTCCCCTTATGTTTCCCGTATATTTTTAATTGCTTTACATGTAATATTTTTAACGTTAAAGAAAAAAAAGGCAATATAAAACTTGTCTATAACAGAAAATTAACTTGTCTTAAATGGAAAAACATCTTGGTTGCGTCAAAAACAATACCATGCAGTTATAACTGCTAAAGCGGAAACCTGTCTAAACTTTCTTCCCCTTACAATTTCGTCTCAGCAGATACTCGCTAATTTATCAATTATGCTAGAACACTGATGAGTTCCAGTCATGATTTCTGCTTTGAACATTCAGTATACTGATCATCCTTTAATCCATTAATCTACATTAGTATACATAGTTATAAACATAGTCGCTGATTGATTGGGTCTTTTAACGCCAGTAACGCCAACACCCAGAACAATAACGCCATAATTTAATTTGCACCTTTATGCCTCGATGAGCAAATGCATGCTTGAGTCCAGCCCAACCCTCAAGCTTTGCTGTTCTTTCCAAGACGTATAAAAGGAACATAGAATGCTAATAAACAAATTAGCATAAAAAATCATTATATTTGATAACGTTTGGCTACTATTTTTGGAAAATACTTTACATGCTTCACCTTTCCAGGAATGCAGATTTATTTGTTAGCTTCTGACACATAACAAAAGGTAATTAAGGCTTCTTAACTTAGGCAGAATTTCTATTCGATTTTAAAAGATGTTTTAAAAAGACTCAAATTCTGTGATAAGTTCAAATCAACATCATAAACTTTTTGATATTCGGAAAAGCAAATATTTCTTTCTGTGTGGCCATGGCATGATAATTGAAGCGTTCGGAGGAACAAAGTAGATAAGCCACATTTAAGAGATTTCAAGAAAATCAGTTTTAAAAATTTTGGTGAAATCCTGAAATCAGGTTTTGTCTGTTTGATGGATGATTTCATAGAATAATAGTGTAGCATTTGTGCATTATATCGTTATTTAAATATATATATATATATATATATATATATATTGTAATAAATTTATTAACGAACGTTTATGAAAATTGTGACTTATATCCTTCTTCATTCAAATTAATGTTTTTACATGCAAAAGGGCACAGTTTATTACAAGTTATGCAGTAATATAAATTATTATCAACTGTTTTATATCAACAAGTTTATATTCACAAATCAACAAAAACTCTAAACCCTTTGGCTTCAATATGAAACATCTGAGAATAACTGGCTTCTTTCTATTAAGAGGCTTCGAAATTTAAGTTGCCATCTCCAGTTACATATTCTGGTTTGCAGTTTCTACAACATTCCGATCACCAGATGCATCAAAAATAGCTAAGCTATGGCTGATATGAGATATAAATCCCTTAACTTCGTAAACTGGCTGTTTGGCGCAGTTTTTAAAAATCCTTCCCTTTTTTGCTATTAAGCTGTACAGATTCCTTGTATTTGCTACTCAAGGTGTTTAGATGCGACTGAAAACACAGTTTTTTTTTCTTAGTTTTCCAACGCTAACTTTTTCAAAAATGTGCGATTTTGTAAACAAAAAGAACACATGCCACAATGGGAACAAATGCAAATTTTCAACGACAACTTTGAAATCAAAAAGGGCATAAGTCACAAAGGGAAATTAAATTATTTTCTATAATCAAAACGCAAATTGTGACACATTTATGGTGAACCAATGGTGAGATGTTACTTCACTATTTCAATATCTATGTAGGTCACCGAAACTAATAAAAAACATACTAAAATATGCAAGTTATTGTATTGAATAATAAATGCCTCATGTCACACTAAAAATACAGCAACAAGGTTATAAGCCACAACGTTAATTATTTATCAATACATCCTCTTCTGAAGAAGAATTTGAGCTATTACAATACTCTGGAGAATAATATTATCTGTCCTTTATACTATCGCCTGAATCAAAGTCATTTTCACTTTCACTGCTATTTGAATCACTTTCAAATATTTTTCGTATACATGACATCTGTTGCTTGTTCACCATTGTGCATTTCGTGCGGCTTGTGCTGTTGTTGAATGAAAATAAACTAAATATTTCATTTGGGGAACAAAAACTTTGAGGCATAATAGCGCAATCTCTCGTTGTTTTTTAGTAATATATGTTGAGTGGTGTGGTTAAAAACCTTCCTGGGACATGTTCTCATGGCAATATCTAATTTTTTAGGAAAATGTGCCTTATGTACATTGCTTCCCCGAACGCTTGAATTGTTTGATAACAATCAGTACGTTCTAAGGAATACTACTTCGTTATTCAACTTACTTTCCCTGTTATAACAGATCATTATTAGTTTTACATTTAAAAAATTGCCATAATCTACAAAAAATAAACCTCTAAAAACTTCAGTTGTTGTGAAGCCCATCAGTTTTTGCCCTCCGTGTGACCCAGTTCATCCCTGGATATATCCAAGTAGACATGTACAATAAAACATGCAAAAACAGACGTTGTATATAACCAAATCCTGACTTAAACTGGAAATTTGCACAGTCTCGCCGAAAAGAAAACCATGCAATAGCAGCTTCTAAGATTAAACCCTGTCTAAAACGGAATTAATTCACGAACCCTTGTGATTCTTTCTTGGTAGGTTTTATTGTATTTACGTGTATGTAAATACAAGCAGAAAAATAACTATATGTTGTAAAAGCCCAACCAGTTATAAATTTCTTCCGTACGCTACTGCATTTTCCAGTAGAGCATATGATGGTTTTGAGCGCGCAAAGCAATTCAAAGTATTGCGACCCTTCTTCTTGATTACTACACTGTAAAAAAAAATCTGTAAAGTTACTAAAGTTTTTCTAGGAAACTGGGATTCCTAGAACTTTTTATGTAACGGCAACAGCAAAAATTCCTGTAACAGCGTCTGTTGCAGGAATTTTTCTTGTTACCGTTACATAAAAAGTTCTAGGAATCCCAGTTTCATAGAAAAACTTTAGTAACTTTACAGATTTTTTTTTACAGTGTATATCATTTATGCCATAGAATATGCAGCAAATGTTTGGTGGCCTTAAATGTTTTTTGACCGGGGCTTACTTCCCTATGGAACCTCATACTACATGACTATCTTGCTACTCATAGAACATAGTTACTACACGAAATTTCAATTTGAATGTATCCACACTGTAAAAAGAAATCTGTAAAGTTACTAAAGTTTTTCTAGGAAACTGGGATTCCTAGAACTTTTTATGTAACGGCAACAACAAAAGTTCCTGTAAGAGCGTCTGTTACAGAAATTTTTGTTGTTGCCGTTACATAAAAAGTTCTAGGAATCCCAGTTTCCTAGAAAAACTTTAGTAACGTTACAGATTTTTTTTACAGTGCACCCACTGATCTTTCGTATATTATGACAGATCAGCAGCTACAGCCTTGCTCAAATTTGATGGAGTAAAAGACTAAGTTTAACGAACGTTATTACCAAATGTTATAGAAATATTCTCTATAAAAAATTTTAAAAAAAAGCACTCGCCAGTTGCAACTTACTTTTTGGCATATTCACGTATGTGTTTTTCGACATTTCAAATTATATTTTGAAATATTTCTTTATCAAAGACTTTTAAAAAAATAAAAATTCTGTCATTACGGCATTACATTTCTTATGGCAACATACAGAACATTTGAGTAAATGATTTTTCTTTTTTTAATGACAAAGTCTATCAAATTTTATCAGTTGCATATCTATAAAAAATATCATAAAAAATTAATTAATTAATTCCAGGATAAAACCACTATATTTATGGTTGTTGTAAAATAAGCGAGTATATTCGACCAAGCAACAATTCATTTGCAATAATTTATCACTTCATGTCAATACAAATCAATCAATTAAACAACACCATTTAACAAAGAAAAGTCTGTTCGCTCATACTGAAGGCCATTTTTTACGATATAGATAATAGATCAGACTGACAAGTTTTAAGCTACGCAATATTTTGTAACTGAAAATTGAGACCTCTTCTAAATATTAAAAAAAAAAATTGTATTTGCAATTAAACTAAGAAATTTTACACAATTTTGCCATAATCTTACATAAAACAAAGTAATCATTTTTAGCTGAAAAAAGGTATTTCTTCAAGGAGTCATATTAAGACTTCGGAATGCATTTTGATGCTTTATTAAATATTATTTGATATTTCGGCATTTCAGTATTTAAAATGAATAAGAATATCCACTGAAAATAGTCAATTCTGCCATAGTTCAAGTTTATTGGCTAACCTATTTGGATTTAAACATAATTTCATAAATTAACGATAATCTCAACTACATATTAATGAATAAATATCACAAACTTCCAAAATAATTATTTTTTATTTATTTACTCAAGCACCGTTTTAGGCGTTACTAATACTTTTCAAGCTTTTCCCTCTTTCAGACAAGATTTCTCCACAAAGTGAGGATGAAGGTACAGAAAATCACACAGAAAATGTAGCAGAGCCAAAATTTTATTAAAAAATCAGTTAAAATTGGCTGGTCAATCAGTTAAAAATTTCTATTAATTTGTTACGTTTGCCATGGTTGCCACAAAATAAAAAAAATATTTTAATGCCTTTTTTTCCCTCTCGAAGAAAGGTATCATCCCATTCTTCCCTGTCAGGCGAAGACACTCGTGAGCTAATGCTAAACCTATGGGAAGGTTCTTTTCCAATATTTCATATGCATTTCGATATTTTTATTTATTTTTTTAACATTGAGCTGAGCTCGATCCCTACATCAGCCTCTTTTTTACTTTTTCGATTTTGGTTGTAGTTTTTTTAAGATGACACTTTCACTTATACATTATAGATGACACTTTCACAGTTCCGGAAGTGAAAGTAACTTCATAAAAAAAATCTGCAACCAAAATCGAAAATGTAAAAAAAAAAGCATATGTAGGGATCAAGCTCAGCTGTCTAATGAAAAAAAATAAAAATAAAAATAATTAAAAACATTGAAATATAAATGAGATATTTACAATGAACCTTCCCATAGGTTTAACATTAGCTCACGAGTGTCTTCGCCTGACGGGGCGGAAGCCTTAAGTTTTATTGTCGCTCCTGATGCAGCAACCAGCATATTCTTTTATTACTCTTATTGGTGTCTGGTATCTTTATAACAAAGTTTATAATTTACTGATTGAAATTATGGTATCTTAATGGTAAAATTTATAATTTACCAAACAAACAATTCCTTTCCGTCTCGAAACTGTATATGGTTAAACTAATCGATTACTTTTCCCCAAATCAGCATAAGCAAATACACAAGAAGCGATCTTCCCTTTGAAAAAAGAAAGTACATCGCAGGCTTGTGCATTTGCAATCAATATTGACATATTTTATTAAATTATTTTATATGAATTTTGTGCAATAGAGGAAAAACGACATCTTATGGATTGAAGTTTACCGTTTATTTGATAAATCTATCAGTTTTGTGTCGTTTATGTCACAATAACTTCATGCTTTTCATAATTAATATAAAATTAATAACAATAATAATTTTATTATATTTTTTATTATTATAATTAATTTAAAAAAATGTTGAAATTAATATACAAATTGTAACATCTTAAAAAAATTACACATTTTTAATAACCATAACCCAACTATAATAAACTTTATATTACATTGTTTAAATATTAAATACATTCGCGAGGCATTCATTAGTGGTATTCAGAACAATCTACGTTATCAATCGCCATTAAACGTCGCGGGTATATTTTTCCACCTTCAAAGCTTTTATTAGTGACTATATCAATAACCGGCCTCATAAATGCCTTAGCATCATTATTAAAGGGCACCGCTGCCAAAGAGACGTAAAAATGTGACGTAACACAATTAGTAGAATCCACAAAATTGGTACGTAATGCGTAATTTTTCTTTCTTTCTTTCATCATTCTTTAGTCAAAAGACTGGAACAACAAAGGAACTGTAGAAATATAATAAGCGTATTCTTTCAGTTTACTGTAAAAATGTGTCTCGTTCTGCCTGGTTGCGCCCAGCTAATTAACGTAATTTACCTGATTAATTCTTAGCATTCATCGATATATTTCAATGAAAAAAGGTTGTGCAAAAACGTATGTAAATATCTTTCATTAGCTGAAGCAATAAGATGATTAGTATATCGGAAGAAACTGATTACTTGTATTTCATAAAACAAAGTATGCTTCTTCTTGGAGCAGGTATATAGCACCATAGCATATCATGGCTCATCTACTCATAAATGAAAAAAAAGGCGAAAAATAAATTTAAAAATAAACTAACTTTAATTAGTCTTAAGTTTTTTACCACTGGAAATTAATTCCCATTATTTTATTTTCCTGTAAATTAATACCTTTTACATGACTACTGTTTATTTTGATATCTAATGCTTCAAAAACTGCTTTGGGGTAGAAACAACATATTGCCAGAATCTGATGTTACTAAACGCAATTTTTCAAAATGAGTCGAACATTTTTTTACATTAGTTTTCAGATAGAATTAGGATTACAAACTATTCAATTTTAGAGGGGCATTCCAGTGCACAATACAATCAAAAGAGATAGCGCAAAAACGTGTAAACATTTTTCATTGGTTGAAGCAATACCATGATTAATCTGTCGGAAAAGGACTAGTTCTTGGTGTTTCATAAAGCAAAGCATTATACATCGTAATACAGTCATAGTCCCATAGTATATGACCTAAAATTGGAAGAACACAAAAAGATAAAATTTCAAAAATTGAATTTTAATTATTGCCACATTTTAATTACTGTGAATTAATTTCAACGACGGTTGATCAAATATAAGCGAAATTTTTAATAGATTATTTTTAAATATTATTTACCAAAATTGTACCAATATTATTTTCTAAATAGCTTTCTTTAACAACTACATACTTTTCCAACACATTGGAAGTTTTTTTATTCTTGAAAAATGAAAAGAATTAGGACGTGTATGAAGTCAAATGCACATTCATTTTTTTTTTACTTCTATATCTGATGTAAGATCCAAGTGCTGATGACAAGTGCTACAGCAAAAATGATAAGTTTGAACTGTAAGATGGTCAAATGTTACCCAGTGATTTTTTATTTTTTAACACCTGCGATGTAGATCTTGTATTATTCCAGAGAAAAAAAAAATGAAGCGTTTTTGGACAGATGTCTTTCTGTAAGATTCTTCAAGCATAACATTACCATATTGTATTTTATGTGCATCGTTCATAAAGAAAGTTGTACAATACCCCGTAAATCCAAAAATTATTAGTGTGAACATTTTTTAGTTTTTTCTTCAGTGGAGCAGTTTCACATTTTGTGATTCATTCCATATTGTATCACCTTGTTTCATCTTCTTCACGACGATTTTTAAATAGATTGTACAATTAGCATACTTTAGACCTCTGGGTGTTATATCCGAATTTTACATTTAATCTACGCCAAACTTTAACACATTTCGTTTTTATTTTGTGAAAGTTTAATAAGTGTACTTTATGCAACCGCACTAGGAACTTTGTGATGATTCAGAATCCGATGGACCACATAAAGAGCTCATAATGAACATTTAAAAAATAAAACGATGGTAAACGAATTTTTAAACCTAAACAACTTATCATGATTGCCATGACAAAAAGTGTAAAACATTCTATTGATATTAAAAAGTTTCCTTTATATTTGATTCCCCTTTATATAATTTCTTTACACTTTAACACGTTCACGCCGGCGCGGTGGGTCACACTCGACTTGTCTCAAAGCTGCCAAGAGTCAGGCGTTTTGGATACCAGTAATTTAATACAGAAAATGTTGTTTTATTTAATTAGAACAATTTGGCGAATTAAAGTAACAACATTTTCTCTAAAATAACAGTGATGTGCAAAAAGCCGGAGACTTGACAACTGTGAGACAGTCGTGTGTGACCCACCGCGCCGGCGTGAACGTGTTAAATTAATAACCTTCTATTTCAAGGATCGCCAATATTTATACTACTGTAAGCATGATGGATTTTTTTTAATTATCTTCTTCGGCACATATATTTATAAGTGTGTTTTTTATTTATATATGCGTGTGCCTATTGCATACTCACCATACACAATTCCGCACAAAGATGGATATAGGAATATGTGTAAAACAGGTTTCACATAACTTTTAAAAACTTTTTTACAACTAAAACAATACAAAGAAGGAAGCGTCCAAACAAATCTTTCTCTTTTGATTGGGATTAAGATTTTCAGTTCTCAGCATAAGAATATTAAAAGAAAGCATTGTACAGATACAGAACCTTAACTTTCTTTTAAGGGGTTTTGTACTTTTTAAACGCGACGAAATTTAACGAAAAAATTCTAAATTTGAATTAGTCTATCTTCAAAAACTTTTTATGTATAAACATAAAATTTTGGATATTGATTAAACAGATTGTGCTTTGTAATATGCTGCCATTAGAAATTTATTAGCCTTTTACAGAATTTGTGTATTGTTGAAATCAAAATGGCTCTTTTTTTACTCCATAAGTCTTTGCGCCCATGAAATCTTGAGAAAGTATGTATGGATTGTCATGAAATTTGGTAAAGATACTAAACATATATGTGTGTTTAAAATGAACTACTTTTAGGCCAAAATTATTTCATTAACTATATAAAAAAACATTTTTGTAAAAAAAAAAAAAATAATAATAATAATATTTTTAATGAATAAAAATAGTCATAACTAAAAATATTATCATTGTAAATACTTAAAAGTAGTTCATTTTAAACACACATACCTGTTTAGTATCTTTACCAAATTTCATGACAATCCATACATACTTTCTCAAAATATTATGCGCGCAATGACTTCTGGCATAAAAAAAGAGTTATTTTGATTTCAACAATACACAAATTCGGTAAAAGGCTAATAAATTTCTAATGGCAGCATGTTACAAAGCACAATCTGTTTAATCAATATTCAAAATTTCATGTTTATATACATAAAAAGGTTTTGAAGATAGACTAACTCAAACTTTGAACTTTTCCGTTAATTTTCGACGCATTTGAAAGGTACAAGATCCCGTTAATTAAAAATGACGCTTGCATTCATACGTGAAAAATATGTGGGTCGGTACATATACATTTACAGAGACATACATATACATATACATTTACAAAGTCGGTACATATTCTATACATATACATTTACAGAGACATACATATACATGTACAAAGTCGGTACATATTCTATACATATACATTTACAGACACATACATATACATTTACAAGAGATTTTGTAAGCACAAAACAAGGGGTCGGTGGATAAAAGTGCACCCTTGGACAGTGTTGTCAATCCACTACTTTTTTAAAAATTCAAATTGCTTGATTGCCACCACTTTCTTAAAATAGTACAAATCGCCTTATTTTTTTGCATAATTTAATATTTCATTATATAAGGCAAATATTTCTATTTCAAATGTGGTGGCAATCAAGCAATCTTAATTTTTTTAAAGTAGAGAACTGGTAACTCTGCCTATAGGTGCGTGGTTATGATCTTCGTTTTCTTATGTACATTACTGTCAGATTTATTGCTTCAAAAAACGTCCTAAGGCAGAAGTTCACAGGTTACTGAGTCCAGTTCGTGGCCTATAGGCGGATAAAAGATCGCCATTGGACAGTGTTGTCAGCCTACTACTTTTTTTTTAACCCTTTAACCGGCTGGCCTGGATTTTTCCGTTTCTAGAAGTCATGTTAAAATGGCTGTAGACAAAAAAATTTTAAATAGAATTTTATTTTGAACCATATATAGAAAGAAGTATAATATTAACCATCAAATTGCGATTAATAAATATATTTATCCTGGAATTTACAAGCATTCTTATAAAAATACAGGAAAACCCTCGGACGGTGAAAATTCGAATTGCTTGATTGCCACCACTTTCTTAAAATAGTATAAACGCCTTAATTTTTGCATAATTTAATATTTCATTAGATAAGGCAAATATTTCTACTTCAAATGTGTTGGCAATCAAGCAATCTGAATTTTTTGAAAGTAGCGAACTGGCAACTCAACCCACAGGCGCGTGTTTGACGATCTCCGTTTACTTGTGTACATGACTGTCACATTTATTGGCTGCAAAAATTGTCCTGAAGCAGAAGTCCATTGGTTACTGAGTCCAGTTCGTGAGCTATAGGCCTGCTAAGCAAAATTTTTAAATGTGAGGTAGGCGCTCAAAAAAAGATAGGAAAATCTTATGGTTGGGCAAAAATTATCATTCAGCTTTAGAGTGACATGACACACCCATACGAATTTATTTCTCAAGATATAAATTCGGGAAAGAAGATATTTAAAATGTCAAGTGTGAGATCGAAGTATTCATTTAATAAACATTTTAATTTCACAAAGTTTTTACAAATTTATTTGTCTAAATAATAAAGTTGTTTTCAAGTTGTAGCAACAAGCGACATTCACTTCACTTTGTTTTTCTTTCTTTCTTTTCCCTTTCTTTCTTTTCCTTTTCTTTCTTTCTTTTCCTTTTCTTTCTTTTCCTTTTCTTTCTTTCTTTTCCTTTTCTTTTCTTTTTTTTCGAGAAATTGCATTTAATGTGTTGACAGGAGCGGTAATTATACGAAAGAGGTAGCTTTTGCAACTATAAAAATTTTTAAACAAATATTAAAGCGTATTAACCCTTAATTGCACGAATTATTCTTTTAGAATTGTGTTTTTTATTTTTATATTAAGGATTAGACACCAGAAATCTTAAGACAGATTTTTAACTTTATTTAGTAGCATACTTTGTAAATTTTAGAGGATTAATATTTCTATATAAATATGTGGTTGTAAGAACTTAATTTATGTATTAAAAATTAAATAAAAAGGTGATGGAAATTTACATCACTATGCAATTAAGGGTTAATTTTGACTAAATTTAGTCATGTGTATTCCTCACCTCTTCTTCTCCATAAGCTCTTTGAGAAAAAATTGGTTTCAGTGATTAGTTGATTGGTAAACTGAGGCTGGATCCACGTAGTAAATCTTTCTCTTTTGATGATCCTTTCGAGAAGAAACTATCTTTTGTTGACTGGTTTATTTTGGTGAAAGCTCCTCAAGAGTCACATCTGAATTTTCCCCCTCTCCAAATCTGTGGCCTTGGAATGCATCCGTATTAAAATATCCCACCAGAAAATTAATATTTTTAACTTCTTTTTTCTGTGTACTTTTCTTAAAGAATGTCTCTTCCTTTTTTAATTGTCAAAATATTTCTAAAATATATGCTTTATGTTTTATTATATTTTTTGCTTTAAAATCGTATTCACAGCTCGGCAGCTTCACTGAGATTTAGAAGCTTGAAATTTAAAATTAAGTGCATATTTTAGAAATATAATGTAAATGTACCAGTAGTGGGAGACTTAAGAACATTTATCTAATTATTATTGAAGTGTTAGTGAATTCCAAAAGATATATATGTATATATATATATATATATATTTAGCCTATTCCTAACCTTCATGTATCAGAATAAACATTCAAAATTTCAAAATATATTCTTCGGAACAAATGAAAAATATAAAAAATGTTACCTTCCTCTATGCTCCAGTAGGGAGCCTAATAACTTTCTGATGGGTGAATCTTTAAGTTTTCGGCTTATCCAAAAAATTATTTACAATGTAATAAAGTATATAAATAGTATCTTAATTTAAATAACATGTAATATTAAAGGAGCAATGTTTGAAATAAAAACTTATCTCTTAATGAAATCTATAAGAATTGGCCAAAAAAATCTGTTTTTGAAGACACTCTAGAAAATAAACAAATGTACCAGCAGAAAAAAAAAACAATTATTCCAAACAGTTTATGGAAAGTTAATATTTAAGGATTTTAGTCAATCAGATTTCTTTCAGTTGTTTTCAAGAAATGCATTTTGGGCTTGTGTTTAAACTTTAAAAATTAGTTGACCACTACTGGTACGTGGCCTATTACCGTGGTTCATTTACCTTAAGGCTAAGCAAACAGCAAAGATACATCATTTAAGAAGAGTACGCGGAAAAAAAAAGTTAAAAAATTAAATGTTTTATGACAAAGTTGAAAAATTCAAATTGGAGAGGGGAAATTTACACTGAATAGGAGAAAATATCATCCAATAATGCGCCTTAAAGTGTCTGTATTGAAAGAACATTTCCTTCACAGTTCTTTTTCTCTTTTACAAAAGAATAAGAGGCGTAATAGTGACAAATGTGGCTATTCTTAGCGAATATTGTGTCATTTTGAGATGAAGTAGCTCATGTTAAACGAAATTACATTCACTGATATGTAGATTTTATCCTTTGAACCGAAAATTGACTCAAAGATTTGGTCGATAATTATAAGTTAAGATTAATTCAAATTTATCTCGCTCTCTCAAACACACGCTATCGATTCTGATCAACGTATCACTGTAATCACTGATAATCGTTGAATATATTTAAAAGATATCTTCCAATTTTTTTTTCCATTTATAAAAAGAAAATATTTTTGCATAAATTCCACTTATGGTGTAAGCTGAATTCCTTACGAATAAAAAGAACAGCTGATTATTTCCCACTAAGTATCACAGTTGACAACTCTGTACAACTTTACTTAAAAATGCTAAAGATGAAAATAAAAACATATTCATTTTCAAAAACTTTGTTATTCTGAATATATATGTAAGAATTATTTTTTATAGATAGCAAATAAATAACTATTTTTTTCCGTTACAATTTCCCAGTAATTATCTATTTGTATGGCTAATTACTATCAGTAACCCATATTTGTCGATTGGATTTATTTTAATCCTTTACTGCATTGTGTATTATATCGGATGCATACAGGGCTTAATTTCTAACAAAAAAAGTACGGGAGCCCTAATATTCTACTGTACCGGTATAACAAACGTACCGTTCTCCTTTTCTCTCTCCTTGTCACTCCAATCTGCATATTTATATTTCGTACATTATTTGCAAAGTTTAAAGCTTTTTTTCTTTAGCAAAATAAAAATTTTAAATATATCTATCAGCATACACTTAGCTGTCAACTATTCCACTTTTTAATTATCGCTCCTTCCGAATAGTAATCTTTGCCTAATTTTAATGTTGTTAATTACTTGCAGAATACTGCGATTAAATGTGGTATGTATTATGATTCAGAAATAATGTTACCACAAAAAAGGGATAGTTCGCAGCTATGCATTTTTATGAAAAAATGAATGAAATTTACAGAAAGTAATATTTGTATGCTGAAGAATGGAAGAACGTTTTTCAATTTCCTAGCCAAAGGTGCATATCTTAAACTATAATCGATTCTTTCCACATGATCTTTTGTAGTGAGTCCCTGAAAATCAGATTAAATTAAAAAATTGACACCGTTATTGGAAAGATTAGATGCTTTTATAGAAAAAGGGGAAACACTGCTCGATTGCATTCTAGCCAAGGCCAAAAACTGATATAAAAATTGAGTCCGTTTCATCTCCATCTTTTACGTGCGCGACACATTACATTACATGTAACTGTTTTGATAAAGAATGCAAAAGCTTGGAGAGGGGAAGGAATGAAAGGGTAATTTAGGCTTCGTTTTTTTCGAAAGCGTTATTGCACTGGGCTCCGGAGCCCTGTATCTATGAGCTCCGGTGAATTTAGACCAATATTTAAATATTTACTAAAAACAGAGAAGTACCAGAGCTGCGTTCCGGTGACCTCCGGGGCAAATTAAGCCCTGGATGTATACCAATAACTTCTGTCGGTTTACCGATGCATTGAAAAAAACGGATTAAAAAATGGAGATTCTACTGGCAATCGTGACACCAGTATTATTTCCGCATTTTAACGGAAATTTCCTTTCATAAATTCCAACAATTCGTATTTTTACAGAAATTTTTCCGTTTTTCTGAAATTTATGGGGAAAATTTTCCGTTGCAATACGGAAATTGTACTGGCGTCTCGATTGCCATTAGAATCTCCGCTTTTTAGTCGTTTTTTTTTACAGCGTGTGTCATAGATTTTCACAAAATTAATATGGTTCCACATCAGGAGCATAGCTGCCAAACTTTGCGATTTTTTACAAAATTGCACTATTTCCAAGTAGAAATATTTTCTTCATTAAGGGAAAAAAGTTTAAATAAGACGAAGATTAATATTCTGAAACAGCGGTATTAAAAAATCGGAAGTTTTGAAAGCTATTCGTGAGCAATTAGACATATCCGACATCTTATGACTGTGTTTCAGTCGTGCCTACTAAATGGCACCTCTTTTTTAAATGCGTTTTCTTTTTAAAAAATATAATAAGTAGAGATTAATTGTTTACAGACAAGATTTTTTCTCTATTCTTATTTATATACGTAATCAAAAGTGTTCGGATTCAGTACCATATCTATCAAATTGCTTTGTATAAACTAACTTCAGTTTGCTCAACTTAAGTAAAGGAACAGCAAAATTTAAAAATTCGACTTAAAAACTGAAGTAATGTTTTTAAAATATTTTTTCACTTTTTAGATTACTCTAACGATAGTTATTTCTTTTTTCGTAGTAATGGGGAATAAAGCTAAAGTTTGCAAAGTATTGAACAAGCAAAATTACTTATATGCAAATTGCATACTTTTAGGCGGTTCTGAAATAAATATTTTTCTCCGATCAACAACGCTAAACTTTTTTAACACATTTAAAAACTTATTTTTAAACATAAAAGCGTAATACTTGCAGCATGATTATTGAAGTGATTTTTGATCGAACAGTTTTTACATTGTCCAAGAAATGAATTTCAGTTTGCTATTACTGTCTCAGGAGGGATGTTTTTCATTTCCTGTGTTGTCGAGTCTGAAAATTCCGTTCAAAATGCGAATTTCGACAACATTTTCTGAATTTTTTTTGCCTTATATAGATTACATTGTTACTTAAAACGATCACCTGCTACTTTGCTAATGTCTCCGAGCAAAAATTAATTAAAAAATGTGTCAAACAGTTGCCAGTTTGGATTTGAGTATGTCCTCAATACATCAAACAAGTATTTCACAATTTTTAAAAATATTTTCATAATTTTTTCTTCTGTAATTTGAATTTAAAAAAAAAAAAAAAAAAAAAAAAAAAAAAAAAAAGGCGAAATAAAATTATTACACAAATGAATCGTTATTTTACCTATATCAAAAGAATTTATTATTATTCTCTTTTGTAAAAATCAAGAATTTCAAATAATTGTATCCATTATTTTAAACAACTTGCTTTCTTAAAACTTTTCACCGTTAACTCCAGGGGAAAATAGCCTTGAGGATCAATAAAAACCTCTGAAATCTTATAATGAATGTATCCCCACCCTCCTTTTCTGCCCTCTACAATAGTTAGGTAGAAATATAAACCTGTTTTGAGCGAGATAATAATAATAATACCTATTTTGCATATAGCTCTTTTATTAATCGAAATATTTTTGTAAGAAAGAAAGTTTGAAATTAAATTTATTTTAACTTTCTTCTGTACTACATGGCATACGTCATGGGCAATTTTATTTTTTTAAATGGTTTTTATTTTTTAAATATAGTCTGAAATTAAATCTACAGTGTTATATAATTTGTGTTTTTCCTGTGAATTTTATAATTATACATCGGTTTATTATGGTTTAATTTATTCATATTCCTTTTAGTGCAACAGTATTTCACTTTTATGTCTTATAATTTCATTTCTATGTCGTTTGTTAACCCCTAAAAATTGAAACTCCGACAGTTTTCTGACTTTTAGGTGAGTTCGTAATTACATAAATGCGTGGCCACTTATAGTCGTCGTCTGGTCTGTCCGTCTGTCTGTCTGTCTGTCCGCATATAACAATGCAAAAACTACCCAATCGAATGGTTTGAAATTTAATATATATACTTAATCGTTGCAGAATTTTGTCGAGTCATTTCAAAATCTACGAAAATCGAATCAAAACTTAAAAAGATATTAATAAAATTTTTCTCCATTCTATTAAATCCTGTCATACGTAATTAATTCAATGATATCCCACGATAAGTAATGATTCTAAGTCGCCATGGTGATTACGTCCTATTTAAGATGGAGTCCTATTATGTCCGTATTACTGAATTTAATATATATAATCGTAATAAATTTTGTATTCATACACATTTGCATACGAGTGCAACAGCTATTGCATCAAGATCTGAATATTTGTAAAACTAGTTACAGTAGGAACGCACCTCATTTGCCACTTTTGACGTACAATTTCCGACTTGTTTACAAATAGTAAAGTTTTTTTTAAATTTCTCATTAGAGAAATAGGATTTGGGTTTTTCCCCCTCATTTCAAGTAACACTGTAAATACAGAGTATCTTAATATATGTGAGTTTTAAAACAAGTGAAAAATGAATAAATGTCTTATCTAACTTGAATTTATCAACTTAATTATAGACACTATAGAGAAACTTATATTATTTATCAAGTAAAAATCCTTTTTTGATCTCCAAAATGACATTGTTATTTTTACTGCCATTTTCATGTGCTTTCTCTCTCTCTTATAAAAATTTAAATTCGAAAAAAACCTGAAATAATTCCATTATCTTTATAAATAGTGGTATAAAAAACGTGAAAAATATTTGAAAGCAATATTGTTTTCAAAATGGATGAATTGAATTTTTATAGTAAAAGTACATTAAGTAAAATTAAATTACATGTTATACATATATTACACGTAAATTTCTATTCCATGTCTATTCCATGTATCTTTCTATTATTTTTATTACATGTCTTATTACATGTAATTACATGTAATAGAACTATCTATTTCTATTACATGTTATACATCTATGCGTCTTTTGTTAACGGTTTTTAGAGAGTCTTGTAAAACATAATTTATTGATTTTTGTAACTTTCTATTAATACTAAATTTAATAAATTACAATTAGTTTTCTATTATTGTTTTTACTTTCAAAATACCGTCTAAAATTACGTATAATTTGTTAATATCATAATCATGTTCTAGCCCCGCCAGTGGCTGAGAGGTTCTGCTCTCGAAACTGGTAGACGGGAAGTGCTGGGTTCGATCCCAATCGCGCCCGTCGGCCTAATCGTTCGGAGTTTTCGTGGTTTTCTTCGAGCCATGGATTTCCATGCGTTAATACGGGTTAGGTTTCCTTAGAAAGACCCCCACGAAGGGCACTCCCCCTCGGGCCTATATCCCTAGTGTAGATAATCGGCCGTCACAAATCAACCAACCAACCAACCATAATCATGTTCTATGGGCTAAAACAGGAGAAAGTTTTGTTTTTTAAAAATATAATTTTTATTTAAAACATAAATTACTTTTTAAATATCCTTTTTCTCAAATTAAATTTTCTTTGGATGGCATCATTTATGTTCGCTTTAATTATTCTTAAGTAATAAAAAGAATACACGAGAATTAACACGGTTGATATAATTTTGCAAGTCCTTTTGCTTAATTGCTTGTAAATATAGAATTTTAATATTTATTCAATGTTTGTTTGTTTTTTCCCCCGCAAAAAAAAAAAAAAAAAAAAAAAAAAAAAAAGAAAAGAAATTTTCCGCTCCAGAGAAAATATTAAATACGAAATGAAAACGTTTAGTTTTTGATTGTTTTGTTACCGTTTTAAGAAAAATCATTTTAAATAGCTATTAAAAACCACAAAACGAAATTATGTATCTCTTCACAGATGAAGTAACTCTTGAAATTACAACATACAGTGTTACTGTGAAGTAACTCCAATATATTCTTTATCAAGAAAACTTGTTAAGAAACGTAAGTACCAACGTAAGAAGCCAACGAAAAAGACCACAAAATCAGTGTTTTTCTTTGTCTTGTTGAGAAAAACTTTTAATTCTCGTCTTTTACTCCTTATTCCATTGATGTACGAACATCTCTCGAGGAGATATTTCAAAGAAAATGGAGACCCAAACTGCTTCTTTAAAGAAGAAGGTGCCGACATAAGGTAGGGGGAAAAAAAGAAGAGTAAGAAGCGAAAATGAAGTATTTTCTAAAAAGAAATCACTCAAAGCTGCTAAAGATGAGAAAAATTTAAATCGAAATTCGTTTAAGCATATAGTTCCTTATCAGTGAGGTGTCATATACTCCTCCTTAAAATGAAGTGTTAGATAGAAGCAGGGTTCTTAACTCATACAAAAAAAGAAGCCATTTTTTTTTCCTGACCAAGCTTTTTTATACATGGGAGCACGAGATGTGGTAAAACAAACAAATAAATTAAACGCTTTAATTTAGGGTTCGCTGTAACTTAAAACCGCACAGCAAAATATCCCATGCACAGCAAACAAATAAGAAATCCGATAAAATGCGTTCTAATTGAAAAGAATTTAAAGGTAATTAAAAGACCTTTTCTTAATTGGCAAACTGGCGGGGAGGTGTTTTTTCTTTCGGAGTTTATTCACAAGCAGTTTGTTAATTAAGCAGGTGCTTTGTTGTCGGCTTCTAAATTTTCGATGAAAGCAAACAGTAGAATAAAAGTTAATGGAAAACAAGCAATGCTAACAAGAAGACAAAGCCTCGCATATGTGTAATTACTCTGATAAAAATGTCTTCTGTTAATTACATTTGCATTTTGATGCACTAAATGTTGAGGGCAAAAACAAGCCTGCTTCCATTTATCCGTATGTTTTTATGGTTCATGAAATATTAAAAAAAGAAAAAAAAATGTTATTAAAGCATGTTACTGATAAGTTTATTAATTTCAATATTTTTAAATAACTTATATTAAAGCTACAAACAGTGGTAAATAAGTTTGTATATTTTTAATTTAAAGGTAAAGTTTTGCAATAAAAAAAGGTATATTTTTCTAAGAAAGTAATTTAACAATGGAACCAAAGATTTAAATAAATGCAAGATTGAAAGAGAACAATGCTTTGAAATATAAGGAAAATGTTATCCCTACAAATAATTTTTCAGTATTAAAATTAAATTTATTTTAGAAATTAAAAAAAAATTATTATTTTTTTTTTTTGTACAATACTCTGTTTTATTGCAAAATTTTTCTATGCATTCGAAAACAACTAGAATTTTATTCACACTATCTTAGCACTGATTAATATCATTTCCAAAATCAAGATTAATTAAAAATACACAGAAGCAGTGAAAACATATAATTAAATACTAAACCAAAAACTACTTTTAAAATGTGTTATCATTATAATTATGGTGATATCACAATCATTTATGCTTAACAGAAAAAAAAGACAAAGTTTCTTATATTTCTACAGAAAAAGACAAGAAACTAGGATTTATCGCAGCTTTTGTATATAATGCTAAAAGCAATAATTTATGCAAAATTTTCAAAACATGAAGAAATAAGAAATGGTTTATGATTAATTAAAAACATACAGAAGCAGAGAAAGCATGTAATTAAATACTAAACCAAAAACTACTTTTAAAATGTACTATCATTATAATTATGGTGACATCATAATTATTTATATCCAATAGAAAAAAAGACAAAGTTTCTTATATTTCTACAGAAAAAGACAAGAAATTAGAATTTATCACAACTTTTGTATATAATGCTAAAAGTAATAATTTATGCAAAATTTTCAAAACATGAACAAATAAGAAATGTTTTATGACCATTCATTAATTAATTTAAAAAGGAAAAAGAAACAATTTTCAATAAAATGATAAAAGTTTTCATTAAAAGTTATAGAATGTCCTTTACTAATGTTAATTGCTTGATAAAAGAAAAACTGTATGAAACTTAATAATATTCATAATATTATTAAAAAATCCTATATTTTATGGGGCATTGTTAATTATATTTAAATTTTTATATTTTTATGATAAAACAAGTAAAGAAATCAGCAAAATAAAAGAAAATAAAAAATTTTTGATCAACTTAGATTCTTTAGACACTAGGCATACTTAATGGGCGTGAAAATTAATGCATGCTGACTTATTAAAAAAAAAAGATCTCCATATTTCGAAGGAGTTTCTCCACCCTATTACACAAGAAGCATTTCTAAAAGAATGTAAGGTAGGACTAATTTAAATGTTGCCTTTTTTCTGTTTTGATAGTTTTTGTTTTCGCTTTAGTTGAGGGTGAAATGTTCAGTGACTATAAAATGTTCAGCTTTTCATACTACATCCATAATACATTATGAATATAGGTAAGACTAGTTTAAATTTTGCCTTTTTTCTGTCTTGATAGTTTTTGTTTTCATTTTAGTTGAGTAGGAAAGTTCAATCACTAAAATGTTCAGCTTTTCATACTACATTTATAATACATTATGAATACAGGTAGGACTAGTTCAAATGTTGCCTTTTTTCTGCCTTGATAGTTTTTGCCTTTATTTTAGTTGAGGATGAAAAGTTCAGTCACTAAAATGTCCAGCTTTTCATACTACATTTATAATACATTATGAATATAGGTAGGACTAACTAATTTGAATTTTGCCTTTTTTCTGTCTTGCTGGTTTTTGTCTTCGTTTTAGTTGAGGGTGCCAACTTGGTTGAGGGTGAAAAGTTCAGTCACTAAAATGTTCAGTTTTTCATACTACATTTATAAAACATTATGAATATAGGTAGGACTAACTCATTTGAATTTTGCTTTTTTTCTGTCTTGCTGGTTTTTGTCTTCGTTTTAGTTGAGGTCGCCAACTTATATGCGCCCATTGGAAGCGAGTTCACCGAATAACTGTATCTCACCGCCCACCCAATTTCAATTGATTTAATTTATATATATATTTTTAATTAGACTGGTCGGCATCAAAATCTTCTCTATGTAAAAATAATAGTTGATTCTTATAGATTTCACTCTTCTAAATAAAAATATGGCAACGAAATTACTGTATCACGTACTATTCTTTTGGTAGGAAGGTTTGCTTTTAAAATTAAGGTATTTTATATCTTGCTAAAACATAAGTGGAAATTTCGTAAACCATAAAATGTAAATTACCTGTATAAATATGATTACACGAGTTACAGCGGCATAAGGAAGGAAAATATATTAGCGGATAGCAAATAGTTAATTCAGACATGAAGGGATGAAGGGGGATAAAACGAAAAATACACCATACAAGTATCAAAAACTAGATTTTCAGGCTATAATTTATCAATTTGAGATCTAGGACAGTGAAAGCACTTTTTTCATGATTTCAAGTTTATATAGCATTGCAAATAATCCTTCACTATTTTTTATTATTATAAAATTGTTTCTCGAAAAAATGATACTTCTGGAGCAATTTGGATAACATATTTAAGATTAGGGATATTAGATCTGTTGTACACTTTACATATTTATTTTGCAGGGAGGAAAAATTTAAATTTTTTTTGCCAACCTGTGTTATTTAATCATTGAAATGTAACTTGGTTTTATTAATGTTCTCAAAACAGTTTTTTTTTTTTGAAAAATAGTAAGGACATCCATTAAACTTACAGGAGCACTGAAAACGCCTTCAGCGTATGTATAGTTAAATTTTTCACGAAAACAAATTTTCCTGCACGTTTTGCCATCTGTTTTGATGTCTTGAATCGATAAAGCACTTAGGTGACTAAAATGTCTGTTTTTCTTGACATTTAGTTTTTTGCAAATTCAATAGGTAGCAATTCCAATACTATTTAAAATAAATATTAATGTATTTATAAGGAAGAACATATATAATATAATTTAATTATTTATAAAATTAGAATTAAATTAGAATAATTTAAAAATTTGCTTTGAAAAAACATAATTTAATTTCGAATTATCTTTAGTCATTCGCTCCTCCCCTTTCTCTCTCTTTACACACACATCCACGCTAAGCACTGTAAAAAAAAAAAAAAAAAAAAAAAAAAAAAATAACCGGACTAAAAAAACGGAGATACTACTGGCAATCTTTCCACATAAATTACAGAAAATTTTCTGTTTTCTGATTAAAAACGGAAAATCTTCTTTAATTTATGGGGGGAAAATTCCCGTAAAAAACGGAAATAGTACTGGCGTCTAGATTGCTAGTAGAATCTCCGTTTTTAGTCCGTTTTTTTTACAGTGAGAGAAAAAAATTATATATATGTTATTTTATTCAAAAATTTTTAAACCCACCAAATATTTTTGAAAAGTTGGCGCTACTGCAAGTAACAACAAAATTTTGTTGTGTATAGCCAAGCATTAAGACGTCAAATGGCATTACATTTTCAATAAAATCAATTTTGACACATATTTTTTAAAATGACGAATACGTATCAGATAACATTATTTTAATTTTGATTGCATATTCTCCCTAACGTTCTCACAACTTCCCTCAAATATTTTCTCATTTTTTTAATCTTTATTAATTAAAAATCCGAGTCAAAGTTATTAATATTATTTCAAGTACGTGAATTATTTCGAATATGCTGCTCTGCATTTCAGGTTATTGAAAGTTTTTGCAACATGTAAGACTAGACATCGCCGAGTTAAGAGGAAAAAAATAATAAAAATAATAAAAATAATAAAAATTATTACAAAAAAAAAGTCTCATTCGTACGTTTTTCTCTATTTTAACATGTAGATTTTTCATCGGATTAATTTTTTAAGTAAAAGATAGGTGACAAAAATGTTACTCATTTATCTAGAATTTATTTATGCATATAACAAACATACCATAAAATAAACGATAATTGAAAGTTTTCTTTAGACACTAAAAAGTAAAAGCTGTTTAACTTGAACAAATGATTAAATCAAAGTGTTATTACAGAAAATATGGAATTGTATGTCAATTACTTGTAAATCGGTCATCTGAATAATCAAATATCCAAAACGCTGTGGATAATACCGTACACAAAGGGTCGGGTTTTGGTTGCTTTGCCATCTTCATTAGTTTATTTATTTTTTTATTTGATTCCTCAATAAAAATTTCAACATTCAATAAAACTTATTTTCCCACTTTCGTAGATTTCATTTATTTGGGTGATCTAACACATAATTATTTGGACTAGTTTTATCTTGTTATCAGTTTTAACCATTAACTGTTGTTTTCCATCTCATGAGTAATACTGCAGATTGCACTCTGCATATGCAGGTAACATAAATTAAGATGTAATTTTTGTAAATATACATACAAACTTTTAATGCTTTATCAATATAGATTAATAATTAACAAAAATTAATGTATAAATATAGATAGCATTTTTTAAAGCAAACTAAATTTAAGAAAATACTTCCAAAGTAACATCTTCCTTTTCAAAATTTTCTCACAGTTCAAGCTCTTAACAACAAATACCTTATTTATTTGTGCAATTCTCACCCTAGATATTTTTAACGCTTTACATTCTTGGGAAAAAAAAAATCGTTTTAGAAAAGGACAATCAGAATTTGTTTGGACGAATAATGTACGATAATTTAGAGTAATGAGTTGAAATTACACTGGAACCATGAATTCTTTATTGGTTTATATTTTTGTTGTTGTCGCCTAAGATTTGTTCATAGCTAGGGATGGAAATAAATTGGCAAACGAGGATGCTTCGATATAGCCGTGATGATGAATTTAAATTGATTGAAGACAAAATCTATGCCTGTATGTCAAACATTTTAATGAAATTGATATATTAAGGTACCTGAGCCCAATATGGCCCACTTCGTATATTTCATTAACTTTAATTTTAATTCAATATATGGCAATATACGTTCGACCCTCAGGACGATAGAAAGTGGGAAAAAACAATAAAGGAGAAGTCGTATCACGTGGGCAGAGGAAGTGAAATTTTCAGCCAAAAAAAAGTGTTATTAGTTCTTAAAGGTAAGGAATATTTCGTATTATTAATATTTGTTAGCATTTAATACAAAGTAAAAACAAATATAATAACACCGTTAATCTACTTCAAGTTACTGTCAATAGTTTTATCATTACGTATATTAGTATATCCGTTTTTGGGGGCAAAATAAAAAAAATGGCGGAGGTGTCCATTATGATCAGTGTGGGCCATATTGGGAAAACTTTTCTGTTGTATTTGTATTTTCACCAATTTAGCTGCCTTTTTTATTATTAGCCATAATTTTGTTTCATTTCTGTTCTTCAATTAATAAATTTCTTAGCAAAAATAGATTTCTTTTTTTTGTGATTTTCCGAGCTATCAAAAAATTGCAATTATTATATATATAATATGTATATATAAATATATATACATATTATATAACATATAATAAGCTGCAATTTTTTTGCAATTTTCTAAAAAATTACAAAGTGGGCCATACTGAGGACGGAGTATGACCCAGTATGACCGATATGACATTTTTTTTTACATTTCAGCTTATATAATTTTTAATAGTATAATTACAAGTATAAAATCTTTTCTTTTATTTACCACATTAATCCCTCTAAGCAACAGCATAAATAGTTTCCGGAAAAAATAATATTAACATAAAAGCAATCAAATCTTACTCGAGCCATAATGGGGCCAGGTACCTTATTATTATTATTATTTAAATGGCGATTATTTGGCAAGGAGCTGCAAATATGTTATGGTTCAGCTTATAGCTGGCTAGTTTCATGTGTACTTGTAGTGTAAGTTACATAGGTGCAAATTGCTACATTTTTGTACTTTAGAATGGAATAAACAATTAAATTTAAAAAATCAGAAAACCGGACTGCGTAAAAAGCGAACTAATTAATTATTTCTCATCAATGTGAAACTTTATTTTTCCAATTCCTACTATTAGCTCACACTCTCGCTATATATATCTTGTTCAAATTTTCAATCATCAATAAAATACTTATTATTCATCCAAGCTCGAATAATTTTTTTTTAACTTGTAGTGGATGACACTTGATGTTAATCCAGTTTTTTTTCAAATATTAATTCATTAATTAAATTAAATTAATTAGTTTTCAATAATCGAGAGAGCCCTCTTCTTGATCATGGTATTTTAAGACCGAGAGAGCCCTCTTCTTGATCAAGGCATTTTAAGCACCACTCAAAAGGAAAGAAGAATGGGAGAGAAAAAAATTGTCTTATTGACCTAAGTAGGAATTGACTTAAAATATTTTTTTTATATTACTTGTTTATATTACTTAGGGTAGACCGGGGCTAGTTGGCCCGCTTTTTCTTCTAATAATTTAAAAAAATTACAATTCAACATTTGAAATTTATTTTTATGTTACCACTATCAGTGTACTTTCAGGAAGAAGTCACAATAGTAAAACTTGAAAATATTAAATATAAGTATTAGTTTAGAAGCTCAAATTGACACCAAGTCGCTTGGGCCAACCTGCCCCGATTGCGGAGTAAGTTGGCCCACATCACTTTTTAATGTTCTGATAGTGTAGAAGTTTAAGAAATGATCAAAATTTTACCAAATCTTAATTTTTATTTCTTGCGAACTAAAACACAATATAGCCTCCTAAATTAAAATAAAAATTTTAAATATTAAAACTGAGTTATTCAAATTATTAACATCGATCAAAAATTGCTTTAAAAATTGATTTTATTTTCTCATAAAAAATGCTTTTAATACATCACGGAATAGCAATAAATTTTAATAAATCATGCTAGGTGTTAAAACACCGTAAATATTAGAGTACAGTAATTTAAGAAATCATCCATCCTTAATTTTTATAAACACCAGATGATAAATAAATTGTATCAAGACCTCTGTACGTGTACATCTGTTAAGTGCAATAATTCTTTTCTTTCGTTTATTATATTTTTCTGACAAACCATTCCCTTCAAATTTTAGTCGTAAAATTAAATATTGCTTCATGATGATTTGGGTAATGTCAGCTTCTTTGAAATAATGATAATTTTCGTTTATATAAAACTTTAATTCCCAATCAAGTATATAAAAAAAAAAACCCAGTTTGTTATCATGAAATATATATATGTTATTGATTACATTCATGATTTATTATTGGTATAATGAGATTTAGATAATCTAATAAGTTGGGATATAGCAATGTGCTTGATATAATTATGTTGGATGATATCATTTTTTTTTATATTTTTTGTTTGAACTGTTGATCTTTATTAACGGTTCAGGAAGTGCAGTTCTATACTGTCTGTGGAAGGGACAACATATCTCTTAAAGGAAAATATATTTTTATTATAATTAAAAATTTATTTCCTGAAACTGCCGTTTTTATGGATTATGAAGACAGAAAGGATTATTTACTTTCAACGAATAACTACCCCGGTAAGAGGTTTTCACTTAATAAAATCTTATGTTATTAAAGCATTATTTGTGTCAAACTCTTCTCTGGATGCGTGAACAATGGAATTTTATTAATAATTGAGAAATATCAGTGTCGGGAAGATTTTGATTGTTAGATTTGTTATTTTTAGCGGTAGTACGTAACACTAGGAGGCCAAACTTTTAGGTAAATTTCGTAAAAAATACTAACTATTGCAATTTCCCATATGTTGGAATTTTTGAAAAACTTTTGCAGATCCACACCGATCATGATCCCTAGAGCACAAAACCACCCCTAGTTCAAAACTTTATCTATCTATCTATATATGTATATATTACTTTTCTATAGACACGATAACATATCCAATCAATTTAAACTTTTCAAAACTTGTAGGAAAAGGGCCAAAAAATTATGCATGACAGAATTTTGATATAATTAAGAATGGCTTCAAGGAGTGCAAAAAATAGGATTTTCAGAAGAAAAAAGTTCATAACTTATTCGTCAATTTACAAGACATCAAATTCACTTAAATTTATCATAAATCCTCTTAATGTTATCTACAACTTTTGCATTGACAAGCTTTTGACAGGAGCAACTCTCACAGCAAAAAAGAAATAAAAAACAAAATGTGTGTGTGGGGAGTGGGGTTGTATAAGAAAATAAATCACATTTCTCTTAATCAGTTAAATTCTTGGTGAAATTAGTACTTAACTTCGAAATCTACCTGCGCCTGCAGGCCAAGCCAGCAGGTATTCTTCTATAATTATGGAAGTTTTAAATGTTTTTGTACAACAGGAGCAGCTGATTTAATTTGGAGAAGAGGTAAACAACATTATAATTTCATTTTTTAAAAAGGTTGACTGGAATAACCAGGAATTCAATTAATAAAATAATTCCTTACTATTAATTAATAATAAATTCATTAAAATAATAATAAATTTTTATTAAAATAATTCATTAAAACTATCAAAATTCCAATACCCCAGAGAGAAATTCCTACGGGGTATGTTGGCCCGGCGGGCCAACATGCCCCGTACCAAATGGGCCAACTAACCCCATGTTGCCATTTTTGTTTTTCATGACTGTAAGGAATTATTCTGAAAGTGTTTCAATAATAAAAAAAAAAAACATGTTCTATAATAACTACGAACAATTATTTTTCTGAATTATTACGTATCAAAATCTAAAATGTAATCTACAAACAAATAAAAAACGATTATTTATAAGAGAGAAAATTTACTCACCTTTGCACAATTTTGAAAATTTTCAATAATTCTTTAACAGACGCTCCGACTTCAATGGTGCTGATGTTGGAGGAGGAAAACAAAGCAACGCATACTTGGCTGGACTGACAATGTCATCTAACGCACAGTTTAAAAAATATCGCGACTGGGCCAACATGCCCCTATGGCCAACTAGCCCCGGTCTACCCTACCTATTTTTTTTCTATTTACTTGTATTTATGACTTTTAAGTTGTGTTTAATTGTTAGTTCCTATCTATAAACACTGTTTTGATGAGGTCTATAGATGTTTATGATGGTTAGAGTTGCAGTAAAGCTAGAGATCCACAATACATACACAACTTCCAGGTTGTATAATATTTTAACGGAGCTTCTGACTGTAAAATAGTCAATCAAATATCGTCTTCATTTTGAAAGACCTATCCAATGATATGCCACTCAATAGGGTGCGTAATTTTTTTTTCGTCTCTACCGCCATTTCGTATTTTACGGCCGCCATTTTGATTTTATAAAAACAAAACCTAGCCTATAACCATCGGGCCGATAAGATGAATTGATAGAGACCTCTCATTCATTAAAATTCATCCATCCGTTGAGATGTTTCGAGGGTATAAAGAAATCCACATACACAAAATACGCGTGAAACACATAACCCTTCTTTTCAATCGGGTAAAAATGTGACTTATTTTATCGGAGATATCTCAGTAATTGAATAAGGCGAAGAAAACTTTACGAAAATAACGGTAACCAAAAAGCACAGCAGTTATCAGCTATATGACTTAAACTACAAAAACCCATGGAACTAGTGAGCTATATTTTAAGTAATAATCGAATAGCCCGAATATATTGGTAAGAAATCTAAGAAAATATATATTAAATATAAAAAATCTGTTAGATTTTTCAATTAAAAGTTATTCTCACATATGTTCTGATATACCAAGTAGTATGTTGTGTAACCTGGTAATACCTTAGTTGAGTCCTCAGGTATTTGGTGATTTCAATTTACAATTTTGTTTGTTTTTTTAGCTCGTTCAATAAAATAAAATTTAATAAGCTACAATTACATGGAAGAAATAGTTGGAAGAAACCTAATCTTATTTCTCTAATGAGAAATTAAAAAAGAACTTTACTATGTGTAAATAAGTCGGAAATTGTACTTCAAACGTGGCAAATGAGGTGCGTTCGTACTATAACTAATTTTATAAATATTCAGGTCTTGGTGCAACAGCTGTCGCACACTTATGTAAAAATGCATGAATACAAAATTTATTACCATCATATATATTAAATTCAGAAATACGGAAATAACAGGACTCCATCTTAAATAGGACGTAATCACCATGGCAACCTAGAATCACTAGCTATCACAGGGTAATATCATTGAATTAATTACGTATGATAGGATTTAATAGAATGGATGAAACTTTTATTGATATCTTTTTAAGTTTTGATTCGATTTTCATAAAATTTGAAATGACTCGACAAAATTCTACAACGATTATATATATATTAAATTTCAAACGATTCGGTTGGGTAGATTTTGCGATATTATATACGGGCAGACGGACAGACAGACGGACGGACCAGATGACCCCTATAGGTGCTACGCATTTATATAATTACGAACGCACCTAAAAACTTTCGGCTGAAAAGTACGAAAAAGTGAAAGTGTAAAATTTATTCAAAATCTTAGCTTTTATTGATATGTCTTAAGAATGAATAAGCATTTAGCCCTTAAATGCCCGATTTTCCAAAAATCATTGTAATAATGTTTTTCGGCTTTCATTTTTTAAATAAATCATGGAAAAAATACTTTAAAAAATCATATTTTAATTTAAGTATAGTTTACGGCTAAAAAACAGTTTGTTACTAATCGGCAATACTGGTGTTTATTTGAAAAATAATTTTTCTTGATAAAATTCTATAATATTAAACACACAAGAATGTTAGGAACTATAATAAGAAATAAATTTTACTTGCTCACTGCAAAACAAAATATGGTATTTCGCAAGCTTCCAAACAAAACAAAAAGGACAAGTAGCAACAATTGAAAAAAGAAATCTATCTTTATTCTTAAACAGCACAAATGTTGCCATCTACATGTTGAAAATCGATTTAATAATATTTTCAGAATGTATTTTATTGGCAACATTAGGCATTATAGCTTCAATATTATTCTAATAATATTTTAGAGCCTAAATTGGGTATGTTGCCGAAAAGCAACACCCGGCATTTAAGGGTTAATTTAAAGAAATATTTTTGAAAATCATTAATACAAAGTCAAAATTTGTTTTAATATTTAAGGGGGTTTGGGGCTAAAAATTCTCAAAAACATGCAATTTTTTTTATTGGCTTTAAAAAAAAAATACTGAGATTTTAGCATTAATACCGCAAACCGCAAGCTTTTATCTCCATTAGATCCAGAGATATAACACCTTTTACCTTGAGAAGCGATGCATCATCTCTGACGAGAACTTTAACTTCATTTATCTCAGAATGAATTTTTTCACGATTTGTCAACTTTAAAAGAATATATCTAAAGTTTCTTGCACGATATATGTATGAAAATTTCAACAGAGATTTTATGCTATATTTCCAACAAATTGTCTTCAGACTTTTTAATTTTGAGTGATAATTGTAAAAAATATGCTAATTAATGCAAAACTCACTCATGAAAAAACTTCATTTTTGTACTTTATTTTTTTTTTATATAAAATTCATAATCAATATTTTAAGAAATCCTGAAGACAAATTAAAATGACACATTTTCTGTACGCAAAAGTGTAAAAATTTGGAAATCGAGTAAGTGCTTCCAGAATTATATCAAAAATTAAATATGTTTAAAATTTTAAAATTTAAATTTTTAAAAAAAATATTTAAAATTTTTCAGTTTTTTTTTACATGCAACATTCTTATTATATTAAAACATATTTCAGAAAAAAAAATTCATAACAAAATCTCTATGAATAAAAAAAAAATAGAATTTTGAGCCCCGGACTCCCTTAAAAACATTAACATTAAACTTTAACATTTAATTAATATAGTTTTTGATGGGTGGGGTAGCTGGAAGACACCTTATATCTGGGACTATGAGGAAAGAGGCGTAGTAAATATTTTTAATATTGTGACTTTTTTTTTTCTTTTGCTATCTGCTATCTAGTCACCTTAATCATTGCGATTGAGAATATTTATAAAAGGTTTTAAAACAAACCAGACATAACTGGTTTTCAAAGCAAAAACACAGAAATAAAAATCAAGCACAATCACATTGAATTAATCTAGCAAATTCTCTCCATTAAGAAAAACTTGAGGTTTGTGTATTCCAAATTTATCTCTCTGTATCATGAGGTTTATTTATTAAAAATAAGTAGAAATTATTAGTGCTTAGAATAGTTCTAGCCATGCGAACATAACATTTTTTAGAGAAAACAAATAACGTTATAACATAATAAAATGATTAATATCTGTAGTTAGATAATAAGAAAGATTATATTTTTTAATGCTCGGGAAAGACTGAAAATTCTTTGTAAAAAATGAAAAATTTCCTGAACCATGATATAGAAGATTCAACCAAGCATAATAGCTTTAGTTAATAATTCAATTATCTAAAACTCAATTAGGAAACGATGGTAAAAACGTTAATCGATATATTTTCTTTAATGTTTATCCAATTTTTAAAAGTTTATCAGTTATTTACCAACAAAAATTTTCGCTCAAGTACTATTTCTTACAGTTAAATTAACATTTTTTCTTTACTTTTTTCGATTAAATTTTGCATTTTTGGTAATGACTTTAGCGTGTTATCTAGCACTTATGAGAAAATGGAAGAGCGATTTCGTTTAATTTCATTTATCTTTCAAATATTCCTTTTTATAGATTGGTAAGTTAATTAGATAGGACAATTTTTTTGTAGGATTTAACGTTTCAGCATATATAGTTTACGTTTGAATAATTCACCTGCCAAATTCGACTGTTTATATATGATATTTCAGTACGAGGTTTAGAAACAATTTTTGTATAAGAAACCAGAGTTGCAATCTACTTATTCTGACAAAAATACAGGGCACTTCCTCCAGTCTGAGTCCGGATTTTTTATCATAACTTTAATGACTATTTGGATGTGCCAATCCCAAAACTTTCATCTTTCTCATACATGTTAATATTTCAAAAAGTTGTTACACATGTTACATATTTCCGTGTTATTACTTTAATACTACATTAACTTTGATTTTTTTTAAACTTTCTGCTTCATTTTACTAATTGGAGTAATGTCGATCACAATGTTATATAAAATCAATATTTTTCGTTATTCCGTTGCACATCAGCTGCTTGAGAAACGGCGGGTTAGCTGGATGCGAATTGCAGGTCGCTGCATGAACAGTCGATGTATAACAGAACTATGACAAATCGATGAAAATCGCTATTACAGCTCCCTCTTCTGTCGGATTGTTCCCAAATTCTCGTGAGACCTGCTCTGCCGTATCCAAAAACATATATATGTTATGTAGAAATAAGGCAATAGTTAAGGAATAACAGGAATTTAATAGGTCTGGATTACCATATTTACTCGCGTAATAGTCGCACTTTTTTTGCCAATTTTCTTTGTGAAAGCGTAGGTGCGACTATTATTCGGGGAAATCTACCACACAATATTGCACACTCTAATGCTAAAACATTACTGGTATAAAACAACACATTATAATAAAATTAGGGACTTACCAAATGTTTCCAGATTATGTGCTGTTTATTAAATACCATTTTTCTTTTTATGGTAATATTTTTTTATAGACATAAAATTTACAAATAATCTTTGCGAAAATTTTGACAAAAAAATTCTAATAATCCACTTTCACTGAAGGTATCAGTATCACTATTGTAATGTGAATCGGTGTCTGAAGAGTCTCCGTCATTCCATAAAATGTCATCTTCTCTTCAGTCCAAAGCATCGGAGATACCCGTCTACTTCAAACTTTTTGAAATTATATTGCTTTTTTATTAAAGTCAAGCTTTATAATATCTAATAACTAGTACACATTAGTTCCAGGAATGGACGTCTTACTTTTCCACTGGGACATTCTTTTTTCCATTGGCCATCCAAAGCGGTGTGTTAACCGATGCGATCAACAGTAGAAGAATCGATGTGAGTCCTCCAGGAATTATCACAAGATCTGTTTTGCCTTCTGAAAGTTCCTTCTTCACATCGTCAACAAGATGTCCTCGGAAGCTATCGAGTACTAGCATGGCTGCTTTTTTTAGCAATTTTCCAGACCTTTCCTTGGGAAAATTGCGAACCCAATCTTTCATCATTTTTTCATCCATCCAATTTATGCGAAAAAAATATTTTGACGATTTTTCGCTTTAAATCGGGGATGCGACTATTACGCGAGTAAACACGGTATCACTGTTACACTTCAATATAATATTACTATGTATTTACAAAGTTACGGGAGGGAAGGGGGGTTTCGCGGAAATCCATCGCGTTATCAGGACTCCTACCGGATCGCTGTTGTCCGATTCCGTAGTAACCTCGACTCTCCGTCGTAAGAGTTTTCGAGATCCGTCTGAACAGAGTTGGGCAAATTCGTAATTGGAATTATCTTCAATGCAATTACAATTTAACTGCGTGTAATTAATTATAGTTAAAATTACATGCCGTAAAAATTTTTTGCAGCACTGTAGTCGGAACTGCCCCCATTCCATTATGTATACGAAATTTCTGCGTTTGAATGTGTCTAACTATAATCAATTACATGTAATTGATTTGTAATTTCAAAGCAGATAATTGAGATTACAAATTTGCCCAACTCTGGTCTTAACTCGGTCACTTCAAAATGGAATCTGAGGTTAGGCTGTTAATTCGTTCCCAAGCTCAAATATGTAAAAATATGCATCAGCGGTTTAATTGTAACTGCGGTCGTTATTTCTCAAGGGAAACTGCTGACACTTCCCTTGTTGCTTATGTGAGTATTGTGAGAACATCAATCTTAGAGTACAGTAATTTAAGAAATCATACATCCTTAATTAGGTGATTTATTATAAACACCAGATTATAAATAAA
This sequence comes from Maratus speciosus, assembly GCA_963932465.1. NCBI lineage: Eukaryota > Metazoa > Arthropoda > Arachnida > Araneae > Salticidae > Maratus > Maratus speciosus. The sequence continues at coordinate 169,668,634 of OZ010791.1, forward strand.
TTGTATCAAGGCCTCTGCACATCTGTTAAGTGCAATAATTCTTTTCTTTCGTTTATTATGTTTTTCTAACGCATCATTCCCTTCAAATTTCTGTCAGTAAAATGTAATATTGCTTCATGATGCTTTGGGTAATGCCAGCATCTTTGAAATAATGATAATTTTCGTCTATATAAAACTTTAATTTCTAATCAAGTATAAAAAAACCTAGTTTATTTATCATGAAATATATACATTATTGATTACATTCATGTTTTATTATTGGTATAATGAGATTCAGATAATCTAATATGTTAGTATATAGCAATGTGCTTGATATAATTATGTTGGATGATATATATTTTTATATTTTTTGTTTGAACTGCTGAAATTTATTAACAGTTTAGGAAGTGTAGTTCTATTCCGTCTGTGGAAGGGACAACATGTCTCTTAAAGGAAAATATATTTTTTTATAATTAAAAAAGTGTTTCCTGAAACTGCCCTTTTTATGGATTATGAAGACAGAAAGGATTATATAGTTTCAACGAATAACTACCCTAGTAAGAGGTTTTCACTTCATAAAATGTGATGTTATTAAAGCATTATTTGTGGCAAACTCTTTTCTGGATGGTGGAACAAGGGGATTTTATTATTAATTGAGAAATATCAGAGTCGGGTAGATTTTGATTTTAGCTTTGTTACTTTTAGCGGTAGTATGTAACACTAGGAGGCCAATCTTTTAGGTAGATTTCGTAAGAAATACTACCTATTGCAATCTCCCATATATTGGAATTTTTGAAAAACGTTTGCAGATCTACACCGATCGTGACCCCTATTGCCCAAAACCACCCCAAGTTCAAAACTTTATCTATCTATCTATCTATCTATCTATCTATATATATATATATATATATGTATATATATAAAAGATTGCTAAAACATATAACTACCTAGGTATATATAAATATATATAAGATGCCAATAAAGGAATAAATAATTCAAAATGAATTGTTGCATTCAAAATGATAAGATATAATAAAAAAATCATAAAAAGCTTACATTCATAATTACATGCGCAATTGCAGCATAATAATTTGAATGCTAATATATAACCATTAATTAAACATGATGTTGTTGATTTGATGTTTTAAATGTAATTGGTGACTTTTATTTCAATTCATATTAAATTTAACTTATTTAATCAAATTCAATATTAACTTGTTTTTAAAATTTAGTCTACTCAGGACAATATCATATTAATTAATAATAGTACTCCATCTTTTTAGTGATTATTATGCATATAAGTTTAATTGATAACTAATGTTATACTGTATGTATTAAAATTGGGTAAATAGTTTTTATTATTATTCCTCTATACTTTTTAATATTGTTTTATTTTCAATTTTGTATTCCATGATTAATTATCGGTTTAATTTGTTTGATTGTCACAATCATATTTTTTAGCTTTTTTATGGCTAATATGAAGATAATTCACACACTATATTTGTGATCTTTAGGATATTGGGTATTTTAGAATCTGATTTTATTAACATTTAATTTATTTAATTTTTTTGAATAATGGTATATTGTACATAGGATTTATATTAGGATTTATAGGATTATAGGATTTATATAGGTTTTATATTAGGATTTGTGTAGTAATGCAGCTGACATGTTTTTATTTCTTTAGCTTTTATTAGTTTCTTCTTTTTGTGACATTTGAATAATAATAATAGTTTTAAAATAAAATAATAGATGGCAGCACCAAAAATTTTGTCTTTTTAAAGCTTCTATTAAAGTAATAATTTTAATTTTTTACACCAGCTGGTATTTAACGCTGATATTGGCAATATTGTAAAATTTATATTAAACAATTTAAAATTGATTTAGGTATTTTAAATAATGTAATTATTTTCTATTTATATTATATTAATTGTATTTATCACGGTATTTCAAAATGAATTAACTGAATCCATAGGTTTTAATTTCTGTGTTAACTTAACTGTTTTATTCACCTTAATCTTATCATGCTTGTGGATTCCATGTGCGGGAATATATTTTGAAAATCTACTGGGAATTTATTCGGTAAGTTGTGTAAGATTTCTATTGCTATAAATTAAATATTTAATGGGTTGTAGTATTTTTTCCATTTCATGCCGTTTGATAATGTTCTGTTTTCATCTTGAGACTATTCTTTTGGTTCTATTGGTTGTTAGGGTACAGGAGAAAAAAAAATTTCAGCTTTCTCACAGAAAACAACCGATTTGCTTATATCATTGAATTCTGTACTCTTCAAAACGTAATTCAATATATAAGTTTTTCAATTTTTTCGGAATCCATATTCTTTTTTTATCCTTCCTTATTAATTCTTGTAATTAAGTATAAGGTACTTTATTTTGTACATACAGTTCTATATTATAGGTTTGTGTCATCCATTTTTATTGTCAATTCATTCACAATAATGCGGTTTTTGATGATGGTCGGTAAAGTTTAATTAATGGTTCTATATATATATATATATTACTTTCTATGGACATGATAACATATCCAATCAGTTTAAAGTTTTCAAAACTTCTAGGAAAAGGGCCAAAAATTATGCATGACAGATTTTTGATATAATTAAAAATGGCTTCAAGGAGTTAAAAAAGTAGGCTTTTCAAAAGAAAAAAATTCATAACTTCGTCAACTCCCAAGATATCAAATTCACTTAAATTTATCATAAATCCTCTTAATATTATCTACAACTTTTGCATTGACAAGCTTTTGAAAGGAGCAACTCTTACAGCAAAAAGAAATTATAAACAAAAAAGTGTGTGTGTGTGGGGTGGGGGGGAGGTTGTATAAGGAAAAAATATCACATATCCCTTAATCTGTTATATTCTTGGTGAAATTAGTGCTTAACTTCGAAATCTACCTGCGCCTGTAGGCCAAGCTAACAGGGATTTTTCTATAATTATGAAAGTTATAAATGTTTTTGTACAACAAGAGCAGCTGATTTAATTTGGGGAGGAGGTAAACAACATTATAACTTCATTTTTTAAAAAGATTGACTGGAATAACCAGGAATTCAATTAATAAAATAATTCCGTACTATTAATTAATAATAAATTAATTAATATACTAATAAATGTTTATTAAAATAATTCATTAAAGCTATCAAAATTCAAATACCCCAGAGCAAATTTCTAAGGGCATGTTGGGCCGGCGGGCCAACATGCCCCGTGCCAAATGGGCCAACTAACCCCGTATCGCCATTTTTGTTTTTCATGACTGTAAGGAATTATTCTGAAAGTATTTCAATAAAAAACATGCCTTACATACAATAACTACGAACAATTATTTTCTGAATTATTATATATCAAAATCTAAAATGTAATCTCCAAACAAATAAAAAACGATTATTTATAAGAGAGGAAATTTACTCGCCTTTACAAAATTTTGAAAATTTTCAATAATTCTTTAACGGACGTTCCGACTTCAATGGTGCTGATGTTGGAAGAGGAAAGCGAAGCAATCCATACTTGGCTGGACTGACAATGTCATCTAACGCAAAGTTTTAAAAATATCGCGACTGGGCCAACATGCCCCTATAGCCAACTAGCCCCGGTCTACCCTAAATCATTTATCGAAAATTAAAAAAAAAAAAAAAAAAAAAAACTGCCCAATTACAAATAATTTTAATACTCATGCCTGCAAAAATGAATCAGAACGTTTCGCGTTTTTGAGCGGAGAAGATTATTTTTTCGTGTTAGCTTCCAACCTACCGCCTCCCCCCCCCCCCCCCCCCCTCAAGCCCAATAAACGCATTTTGATCTAAAAATTTTACTTAACGAATGAAATTAAGTAAATTCCACATTTACAAAGTATATTTTACTAAATAAATTTTCTTGTTCAAAATATTTTCATTTCGCTTGCAATAAAAGGTATTGATAACGCATATGCTGTGTATTTTCCATAAAACTAGCATAATTCGTGCAGAATTTGTACTATTTCATACAATAGTACCTTGCTTATAGAAATCAATGCAATTTTGCAGTCTTAAATATGATCTCATTCTGTTTTATCTTGAAATAAAATCATCTTTGTTCTTAAATATACTTGTAAGTAATCAATACTATACAAGATGATTCTAAATTCATGGTACAAACTTTAAGGTATGGTACAGGACACTGTAACAATCATTTATTGTATAGGAATATATGGACGCAAGTGACGCGTTAAAGTACGAACACCAGGGGCCAATTCGGCTTATTTTTTTATTTCAAAATTTCTCATTCATACCAAAAAATTCCTATATTATTCTTTTCTTTATTTAAAACAGACATTTCATGATTCCACAAAGAAAAAATTCTCCTTTGAAAATTTCCGGTATGAAATCGAAATTTTTGAATTAAAAAAACTCCATTTCTATTTTTTTTTCATGTATTTCTTGTGTTTGACAGATGAAATTTTCAAAGAAGAATTTTTTCCTTAGGAAATTTGATATGCATGTCTTAAATAAAGACAAGAATAGAATAGGAATTTTCTGGTATGAATGAGAAATTTTTAAATAAAAAAGGGTCCAAATTGGCTTCCCGGTGTTTGTACCTCAACGCTGCACTTGCGCCCATACATTCCTATACAATAAATGATTGTGAAATTGTCCTGTACCAATTCTTAAAGTTGGTACCATGAAGTTCAAATCACCCATGTATACAGTGATGTAGTCGTAAAAAAAACAGGGGTATATGCTATAGGCACAGGGTATACACTAAAGTCATGAACGTGATGCCTAAGGGTATATACGCTATAGCTTTACTTGAGAAATAGAGGTTATACGCAGCTTTTTAAAAAAATCCAGAAGGTATACGGTGTATACCTGCGTATACCTTCCACTACACCCCTGGATGTATATACGAAAATGATTTATTTACGAATTTAAGAATAAATTATTTAATTATATTCTGGAACACTGTGGCAAAGATTGATTGAATTGTAATTTTTCGCTGTTTGTAGAAATTTTGCTTGGGGAAAGGTTTATTCTGGTCTAGCTTACTAATAATAATTCTTATTAAATAATGAAGAAATAAGAAGAAGCAGGTTTACACAAGCAGATTAGCACAACAACATTTCCTTTATTGATGGTAAACCATACATGATTCCAGCCATAACACTAGGTAGACATCCTGACAAAGCAGCAATGCATGCCAGTTTTGTTGTAGTGGCATAAAACAGCCAAAAATCGCCAACATTATAACAAAAATGATAAAAATAGACACAATTTGGCATGAAAAAGAAACCCACAAGAAAATTAAAGTAATAATTTATTATTAAATTATCTTTATTATTTAGCTCAAGCGCAACGAAAAGAAGTATTGAATCAGTAAACAAAGTTATCCTTTTTGAATAACGATCATTACTTTATGATGGTGATTAGAAAAAACAACATGAATATTAAAGTTTTTTATTTATATTATATTTTCATTAAGTAAATAGATATTTTGCGCAATTGTCTAGAAACTATTTATTATGAGTGAAAAGATAATAACAATATTGTTTATGATTATATGCAGAACCTACAAATTTTATTTATGACTTAATATATATTAGAGTGTGCGTAACGGAAAAGCATTATTTATAAAAGATGTAATTATTGTTATAGCATAAAGAAATATAATGTATAATATTTCACAGGAAAAATAAATAAATGTTTAATTTAAGAAGACTGAAATAAATTATAGTGTGATAATGTAATATGCAATATGTGTATATTATTGTGTATGTATAATGTAATAAGCTTGATATTAAGATTGAAAAAGAAAATATATTAAAAGAAAGAACGTTTTATGATAGGAAATAAGATTCTTTTTTAGAGAGAAATGAAACTAATTGAAAAAGCTACCTAATATAGTAATTAATGTTTTTGGTGGTAAATAAGCCAACTATACCTGATTTAACATCGCAAACATGAAAAAAAAAAATTCCAGAGTTTCTTGGGAACGTGCTGATATAAGTTACCGTAATCTTTTCAGGCTAACTAAAACTTGACTAATTAGAATAACAATGTTATAAGTGTTCGACGCGTTACTTGGGGAAAACATGATAATAATGTTTGTCACTGAAAATAAACTATCATTGGGCTACAATAAAATAAAAATTCCCTTAAAGAGTTTACTTTGTCTAATTCTGCCTTCCTCTTGTTTCAGTGAATTAGAAATTTTATAAGAAAACGCTGACATATAAATCAAATCTGACTAGTGCAAAATTTCTGGAGAAAGAAAAAAAAGGAAGCGGGTCAGCAATAATGTATTATCTAACGAAAATTAGTATTTTACTCTGAATTCTCCAAGAACTATTCTTACGATTTTCTAAGTAAATGAAGGTATTTTGCATAAACCTCTTTTCTTTTTCCAGATTTTTCGATCCTTCATGTGGAATTTGCACGATTTCTTAAAATTCCAATATCTTTCGTACCAAAATAATCCATTCATTCAAATTTGCAGTTTTAACTTGTGATCTCGTTCGGTTCTATTTAAAGTTAAAACATCGTAGTTCTTAAGCATACACTGTAAGAAAAAAAATCCATTAAAATACGGAAATTGTACTAGCAATCGAGACGCCAGCACTATTTTCGTATTTTAACGGAATTTTTTTCCATAAATTTTGTGTAAAAACGAAATTTTTCAGGTTTTTTTTTTTACAGAAAAAAATTCCTTTAAAATACGGAAATAGCATTGGCGTCTCGATTGCCAGTACAATTTCCGTATTTTAAAGGAATTTTTTTTACAGTGTGTATCTATGTAATTTCACTATGTAGTGACTCATATGAATACGAGTAGAGTATATTAACACATACTTTCTCGTTTAAAACATCTTTTTCTTTCATTTTTACATGTATTTTAACATATGTGATTTCATTTTAGTGACATATGCATGCATATTTAAGCATCAATTATCCATAAAAATGATTTATTTTTTAAGCATATTTTTATTTAATCAACATTATATATAGGGAAAATATGAAATTACAAAATTGTAATTAAATTATGCATAAAAAGTTTTAGTTCTTAAACATGTTTCTAAGTAAACAACACAAGATATATGAAAAGATTTATTTTCAAAATTGAAAATAATTTATGCATGAAAATGTATTAGTTTTTAAGAATTTCTATGTACTTAACAATATATATATATATGGAAGAAAATTTATTTACAAATCTGAATATAAATTATTCATAAAAATGTTTTTTTGTTTTTGTTTTGTGGCATGTTTTTATGTAATCAACACTATGTATATATATCAAAAAAGATTTTTTTTCAAAATTGAAAAGAAATTATACATAAAAACGTCTTTTCTTTCAAAGCGGCCTTCACGTCAAATTTCGTTTGCAGCAAACAAATTAAATTGGTTGCTGAAAAAAATATTATAATCAGAATTATTTTTTAAGTACTAGCTAAAATTAAGTTATGCTAACCCATTACCCGCTAGTGTTGCGTTGAAGCAACAGACAAAATAATTGCTCATGCTTAAATTATTTACTTTGGCACCACTACTTTAGAATTAATAAAATTGCCTTATTTAATGACAGAAATTTTGCTATTTTAGAAAAGCGAAAATTAGGTTACTGAATTTATGGTGGAGAACGACTTTCAATAAGAAATTTGAAATTTCCTACTTTACAGTTTTGGCGGTTAATGGGTTAACCCTCTCGCTGCGTAGTTGTTTTATCAAAATATCTTCAAAAATTGCGTATTTAACCCCTTCGCGAAGAGCGTCTTTTAAGAATTTTTATTCTTTTGTCACCGGTTTTTCAAAACAAATTTTTTTTTCTAATTTAATCGGGAAAATGCTTTGATCAAACAAGGCAAAATTTACAATAAAAAAATAACTGTGGGAATAATCAAGGAGGATTAATTAGACAAAAAATGCATCCCCGAGAAAAATCTCGGGTTGCTCAAATTTTGATACTTTTACGTTGCCCGAGGAAGTCTCGGATTGCGCAGCGAGAGGTTTAAAGGTACTTCAGTACCAATTCTTTGAAAAATATTTAAATAAACTTGAGTTTTATAAACTTTTATTTTTAAAAAAATGCCGGAAACCTCCCAGACACTCAGAGGGCAATATACATTATATATTTAAAAGTTATCTGCTTACAAAATTGAAATAAATTACTTAACTATATTACAGAACAGGAAAAAAAATCCTTTGTTTATCGGTAAATTTTCTGTTAAGGTGGCTGGTCACTCAGGACTCAGCTTCCGATTTCCCCTCACACATGTAAAGTCTATGAGAATTGAATGCATTCGTATATTTAAAGTAACTCCTTGGGAAATTAACATTTTTAACTTCTATTTTTTATGTACACTTCCTAAAAGATGTCTCCTTTTTTCTTAGTTCTCAAAATATTTCTAAAGTATAGACTTAATTGTATAGGAAGTGTTAAAATCTTACTCACAGTTCTCCCGCTTTCAACACATAAAACATTAAATTCAGCACAGACTTTAGAAATATTTTGAAAACTAAGAAAAAAAGAGTCATCCTTTAAGAAGAGTACACAGAAAAACGATGTTAAAAATATGAATTTCCCGAGGAGACATTTTAAATATACAAATGCATCAAAAGTCCATAAACGTAACATTACGGAGCTGAGTGACCAGTCCCCTTAAGTTACTGTAATATTTTTAGTCAAATCCAAACTTGACCTATTGGAAAAAAGTTATCAAAACCTATTGGACAGGTTACTTGAGAAGAGTAAACTTGGTGATCATTTGCATGTAAAGAACAAAAAATATATTAAGGGGCCGCTTCACTGAAACTCTCCCATCTCGAAATCCTATGTCAACCTGGGATAACTTAGAAGCGCGATGATTCGTTACCTAATATAATTGTCAGAATACGGTTTTCACAGTCAGAAAGTAGGCGTCAGAAGCCGATGGCGTGCATTTTTAAAAATTGTCTCCTTAAATGTTAAGTATTTTAAAAATGCCTATAAACTTTGAAATTTCCACTTGATGAAATTTTATCATATTCTTAAAAATACTTAAAATTTTTCAGAGAGAATTTTAAAAAACGCATATTGTCAGCATCTGACGTCAGCTTTGTGATGGCGAAAACCGTATTTCGATAATTATGTTGGGTAATGTGTCCTTGCGTTTCAAATTTTTCCAACATAGGATTTCGCGATCCCGGGAGTTTCAATGATGCGGCACCTTAATGATAAAACAAGAATACGTCTAAAAGATTTATCTTGTTTAATTCAACCTTGTCCCATTTTTGGGAAGTTTTGAATTTTAATAGATTTTTATAATTTTCTTCTTCTTTACAACATGAAAATTTTATAAAGTAATTGTCTATAAATGTCTTTATCTATTACCGAGAGATGACAGCATAAGAGTGATATTTATTTGTTTAAATGAAGGCCTTTTTTCGATGTTTATAGATTTTTCATTTTTCAAGATAGCGAAATGTAAAAAGTAAGTTTATTTGTATTTTTTGTATCAAGGATCCAAATAAATAAGTCATAATCTTAGCTTGTTGGCTTCTTTGAAATACGTATTTTTTAAAATTGCGAAATTATATGTCCAAGCCTATTTTTTATGCATGTTTGTAACGTACAAAATATAGGGCGCTAGAAACAAATGGGTAGATATTTCTATTGGCCATTTAGGGGGAGGTTATTTATGTAAAGTCTTTTTCAAGATGATTTTGAAATAAATTGTTTTTTTTGTCTCAAATACGATTATTCTTAATTTATTATTATTAATACTTATAATGTTATTAGTCTCTGTGAAGAAATAAATATATTTTTTAATAGTTCATAAAAATACTAATTATAGTATATAACATGCAATTTAAAAGCTCAATTTATATAAATTTTGAAAAACATATAATTATGCATTTTTCCACATACTGATATTCCCATATTTAGTACGTTTACATTTTATCAAATAAATACAAAAATATTTTAGCGTATTTTTTTTAGTATTTTTCCAGTTCATTTTGCAACATTTTAAAGGGATTTTACCAACAAATTTGAGAAAACAAAAATTCAGGCATAAATAGGTTAACATTTGTTCAGTGAATTATAAATTTTATCAGAAAATGCTAACGTCTAAAATAAATCTGACTTTGAGTGACATGTAAAACAAATCTGAGCTCAATGTACTCATCGAGCCACCAATATTATTTTACTGTTTTATAAATCCTTAAACTCCGGAAGTAACCATACATCAAAATCAAAATCGCACGTTCTTTAGTATCTAAGGAATAAATAGATAAAATCAGTACAAAATGATAACAAATATGAAAATAAAATAACCAAATTTAACTACTAAAAATGACCTTTTTAACAATAACAGTTAACCTAAATTTTGTATAATTTTGAAAGATGTAATAGAAAATAAAACAGTTATAATACAACTTTTAGAAGAAACTTTTTAAGTCCATTCAAAGGTATCGTTTTCATGTGCTTTTATCTGCCCTGATCTCATGTATTTACGCACCATAGTTTTGTCGACCTTTTGCACGACAATTCCTTTCCTTTGGTTCAACCGAAGTTTATTAATAAATTGCCGTAGCTTTTTCACTCTAATCAAAATTTTACCGACAGAAATATAACGTTGAAAACAGTTCAACGAGTTACTTGATAAAAGTAGACTTAGGGATCATTTTCACAGCAAAACTAAAAAAGTTTATATACTAAAGATAAAATAAAGCATTTGTCTAAAGAGTTTGCTTAATTCAGTCTGATTCCTGTTTCAGTGAATCAGAAATTTTATCAGAAAATGCTGACATATAAAACAAATCTGACTGGTACAGTAGTTCTGGAAAAAGAAAGAAAGAAGGTGGGTCAGCAAGAAATGTATTAGCTAACTAAATTATTATTTTACTCAGAATTCTCTCAGAACTATTCTTACGAATAATTTCCTTAGTAAAAAGAATGTCTTTTACATAAACATCTTTACCTTTTTTAGGTTTTTCGATGTATGACATATGCTTTGTATGCAGTTTGTAGCTTTGTTAGAAGTCTATCTTATTTAATGAATGCCTTTTGCATAAACATCTTTACCTTTTTTAGATTTTACGATACTGAACCTATACTTTGCATACAGTTAGAAGCCTATCTTATTTAATGAATGCCTTTTTCATAAACAGCTTTAACTTTTTTAGATTTTACGATACTGAACCTATAGTTTGTAAGGCAGTTTGTAGCTTTGTTATAAGTCTGTCTTATTTAATGAATGCCTTTATTTTTTTAGGTTTTTTCGATACTGAAACTATAGTTTGTATACAGTTTTTAGCTTTCTTAGAAATCTATCTTGCTTAATTATTGCCTTTTCCATAAACGCCTTTACCCTTTTTTAGGTTTTTTTATACTGAACCTATATTTTGCATACAGTTTGTAGCTTTATTAGAAGTCTATCTTATTTCATGAATGCCTTTTACATAAAGATCTTACTTTTTTAGGTTTTTCGATACTGAAGCTATATTTTGTATGCAGTTTAAAGCTGCCGTAGAAGTATATCTTATTTACATGAATGATTGGCTATACCTTATTTACATGGCTTCAATTTCAATTTATAGTTTCAATTTATGGTCACTTTTTGTTTTATTTTTAAATTGGAACATTTGATTTTTAAAACATGCTTATATATTATAAAAATTAAATTTATGAAAATACTTTATGTATGAGATTAAAAATAACTCATGTAACTATATTTGGTAATATGGAAAATTGGGAAGAAGTTAATAGAAATGCACTCTGTGCAGCAACAATATTCAGTATAAATCGAAAGGCTTTCATAATGTGTTAAATGTTTGTAAAAATGGAGAGAAAAATGCAAAATAATTATTTAAAAAATCTATGTATTGAATATCGCGTTAAATTCTTTCAGAAATATAAAAATTAAAATCGACAAAAATATGTAGAGATCGATTAATGAGTAGAATTTTAAAGATTAAATAGAATTTTCTTACAGTAAAATGTTGGTTGTTTTAATATGCTCGTACTTAACATCCCTTTCTAAAAAGTTTTTTTTATAATTAAAGTCAAAAGAAAGATTATCAATTACATATACAGTGGCGGTCTAAAGCTTCCAGCCAGTTAGTTTTTTTTATTTGTTTGCCAGAAAGTTTCAGCAAAGAAACAGCGCAATTGTTCCAAGAGTTAGGAATATGCAAATGACCTCTGACCATGTGATCATTTTGATTAGATACTGAGGACATTTGATGCAAAGGGGCGGAATTCAAAATTCGCGTGTGCAAAAGTTTCCGGCCATTTGCCATTCGTTAGTTTTTGCTATTGGTAAACTGTTTTTTGGGCGTGTTTGTTAATTAATACACGTGAATAACGTAGTTGAAGCTCAAAAATGAAAAGTTCAACAATTATTGCTCGTAAACAAGTGATTTGTTTGTCGCTAAAGGGTCAATCCTTTCGTGAGATTGCGGCGAAATTATCCATCAGATAATCTACTGTGAACGATGCTTTAAAAAATATATAAAGGTGGACATGGCCTTTAGGACTTACCACTGTCAGGGTGACCCGGAAAACGACTATTCGTGTGGGCAGAAATATCAGAAGAAAAGCAGTTGATTACCCACATAAAAATACCGGTGCAATATCCCGCGATTTACGGAATGAAAATATAGCTGAAATAAGTCGGTCTACCGTGTCAAGATGCTTACGTGACGTAGGACTTTATGGAAGATTCGGTGTTAAAAAACCTTTCATAAGTAAAAAAAAAAAAATCAGAAGGCCCGACTGGCGTTTGACAAGGAACACAAAGACTGGTCAAGTGAAATCTGGAAAAAAGTACTATTTTCTGATGAATCGAAGTTCAACCTTTTCCGGAGTGATGGCAGACACTACGTCCGATGACCTTAAAAAAAAAGATATGAATCTAGATATGTTAATCCTACAATGCAGCATGGTGGGGGAGACGCTATGCTGTGAAGAGCATTTTCTGGAAAAGGTGTCGGTCCGTTTGTTGAATTCCGTAGCAAGATGAATAGTGCCATGTATAAGGATATCTTGCAAGATCATTTGCTGCCTTATTGGAGGCATTGTTATTCCATAAATAAGTTCCTGACTATTATGTCAATAAAATGTATAAGTATCGCTTTGAGTTTTCTCTTCATTCTTACAAATTAACCAAAAATTTTATGCTGGCCGGAAACTTTTGACCGCCACTGTATAATAATTTTTATGAAAAAAAAAAGCTTGAAATTTATTTTAATTATAAGAAATTTTCTATATTTATTTATTTATTTATATGTTTTATTTTATCAAGAAATGTTAGTTACTATAAAAAAAAAATGTTTTGAAAAGTATTTTTACATTGTATCAATGCCGTTCTTCAATTTATGGGGGTTAAGGCTGTAGGTCAGTCAGATTTCAAATTCCTCTCTCCAATGTTAAACATATGGGTTCGGAATACATTTGTATTTTTAATTTTTCTTTTCATAAAATGAATATTTTTAATATCTTTCATTCTGTATACTCTTCCTAAAACAAGTAATTTTTTTGTAATTAACAAAATATTTCTAAAATGTATGCTAATTTTTTTTTTATGTTATGCGTTAAAAAGCGAAGCTGGCGAACTATGAATAAGATTTTAACACCTAAAAAATTTCAGTATGTATTTTAGAAATATTTTGTCAAATAAGAAAGAAAGTCACAGTCTTTAAAAGTGTAAGCCGGCAAAAGAAGGTTAAAAATATCTTTCTCATGAATGTAAAAGTTGTGTAAGCCCATATGATTAATATTGGAGATAGGACACTATAAAAAAAATGTTTTGATGTTTCCATCACTTTATGTTGTTATTTTTCCTGCACCGATGCTGTGAAATCGAATTCAAGCACCAATGCTGTGAAAACAAATTCAAGCAACAAGTCAAGTAAAAGTCGAATTCTTTCTGTCACGTGCACCACGCAGCCAATAGCAACTCGACTTTCCCCAGACTTTAAAATTTTACCGTACTCTTAAAGACAGTAGCTTGTAAATTTTACAGTAACTGTGTTGGCAGCCGGGATGCCAGCACCTTTTGTTGTACATTTTTCCTGCACTTTATGTTCTAATTTTTCAAGTACCGATGCTGTGAAATCGAATTCAAGCACCAATGCTGTGAAAGTGAATTCAAACATCGATGCTGTGAAAGCGAATCCAAGCGCGGCAAGTGAAGCAAAATTCGAATTCTTTCTGTCACCTGTACCACGCAGCCAATAGCAACTCGACTTTCCCCAGACTTGAGAAATTTTAGATTACTCTTAAAGACAGTAGCTTGTACATTTTACAGCAACTGTTTTGGCAACCGAGGTGCCAGCACCTTTTGTTGTACAATACAGTTATTTTACCTGCACTTCATGTTGTAATTTTTCAAACGCTGATGCTGTGAAATCGAATTCAAGAACCGATGCTGTGAAAGCGAATTCAAACATCGATGCTGTGAAAGCGAATCCAAGCGCAACACGTGAAGTAAAATTCGAATTCTTCTTGTCACCTGCACCCCGCAGCCAATAGTAATTCGACTTTCTTCAGACTTGAGAAATTTTACAGCACTCTTAGAGACAGAAGCTTGTAAATGTCACAGCAACTGTGTTGACAGCCGTTGGCCAGCACCTTTTATAGTAAAATACAGAATTCTTTCTGTTTTTTTTTTTACAGATAATTTGAGATCTGTCCAACAGCCTTAATGTCATTACTATGTCGCAAGATGATCGTTCTTCTTTGGTTTCCGCGCAACTTCAAACGTCATTTTCGATCAAAATATTGATTTTTCATTTTTTTTATAATATTAAAATCGAATCTTTTAACTGCCACATTATGCTTAAATTGTGTCGTATCTTAATTAGAACCAGAGTTACAGACGTTTAAAGTTACATCTAGCTTTTGAATTGTGTTTGAAAGTTATTTTTAGCTTTTTCTCAAAATGAGGTTTTCAAATTCTTACTACACGTAAAACATCCTATAGAAAAAAATATGCATGAAATGCTTTGAAGTTTTGTGTACTTCTTTTACAAATGTTTATTGAGGGAATAGACTACGCTCATGGTAACATACTACTTAGTTTTATATTTGCAATGGTATAAGTGACAAAGTTGCAACGAATTTTGCAAATTTTTCATTACTTCAGTACTTCAACTGCCACAGCATCTGAGATATAGATGCTATTATAATACGAATAGTCTATGTCCGAGAGAAAGTTACTCTCTTTATTATGCAATTTACAAAATGGCAATACTCTCTTTATTATGCATTTTACAAAATGGCAATACATTGGTTTGTTTTTAAGGTATCATGTTTTGCGGGAATGTCATTTTTTTATATAATTTTGAATATTTTTTACTTAAAAAATTATTTCTGTGTAATTTCTAAAAAATTTATAAAATTTTCAATGTTTTAACTTAAATGTCATCTTAAAAAATGGTATAAAGAGAAAAATTTTTAAAATTTCAAAAAATCACTTCCGAAGGTGTCTGGATACCTTAATACATATAGTAAACATTTACATGATGTATATTTAGTTCAAATGTATTACATACAACTTTTTCATATGGCGAATTGTAAATTTGCCTTATTAAGCATTTTTTACAAAATTTTTGTAATACGATTCCTAATTTCAGATTTTCCGGCGCACTTGTTGAATTTCTGCCTGGGTTCCTTATGAAAACATTTCTTTTTTTTAAATAGTCGTTGTTCTTAAATTCAAAGACTGTAACATAAGCTATATCTAACAAAGATGAAGATGGTAAATTTTGTATCTTCTGTGGAAAAAAAAAAAAAAAAAAAAAAAAAACACCGTTTACTTAAAACTAATTTTCATGTTTTGGTCAGTTCAGATTTCTTCGCAGCATTTTTATAATTGTATAATAAAAATTTACATGATGCATACTCAGTTCAAGTGTACTTGGTTGCATATTTTTCATTTGATGATATTTAAATATACCTTAATAAGCATGTTTGGCTAATTTTTGAAGTGAGCTTCCCAAAATTTCCAGAACACTCATTAAAATTCATGTGGGTTCATTATGAAAAAGTTATTCGTTTATCAGTTATTGTTACTTAAATTCAAAGAAAGTAAATTAATCAGTATTTAATAATGATTAAATTTAAAATACAATTTTGGTGTTAAATTTTGATTCTTTTGACAAATAAAAGAAACAGTTTTTAATCAGAACTATGTTTTTAAGTTACTATTAAGCAAGTAAATTTAAAATATGTTACAACAGTGTTGCCAGTGGGCTACTTTTTTAAAATTCAGATTTCTTGATTGTCACCACTTTTTTGAAACGGTGAAATTGCCTTTGTTTTCGCCTTAATTAATATGTCATTGAGTAAGGCGCATTTTACCATTTCAAAAACGTGGTGCCAATCAAGAATCTGAATTTAAAAAAAAGTAGCCCATCTGGCAACACTGTGTTACAAGTAAGTTTAATACAGTTTAATTTTTAAAAGTAAAATCTCTGAATGCATTAATAAAGAAATAACTAAATGCAATGTTTTATTTTTTCTCTGTAATTTTGGTTTGGCTATAAATTTAATTACTTAAAAGGCTTTACGGAGATGCTTATGATTTTTTTAATTTTAATTTTTGTATTTGTAACAGTGCAATAAACTGAAAGTTAAACTTTATGTGCTTTTATAGAGTAATAAAGAAAAAAATTCTGAGTTTTTCGACAATTTTGACATATTTAATTCAATTTTTGAAAATGTTTCAAAACTTTTTATTTATTGCACAAAACAAAGTTCAGAATAACATGTTTCTAAAACGAAATTTAAATATACATTTAGTGGAGTTGATAGTTTCTTCTTTTAATTTCCCATATGATATAGTTTACCACCAAGTGTGACACCTTTAACAATCTTGTTATCCGTACTCCAAGCTCACAGCCTATTTACAAAGTCAATCCTTGATTGCATTTAAATAATGTAGGTACATATTTTTATTTTAGTAGGGGAAGTATTAGCAATTTAATGTTTCAAACACGGTTAAAAAAAAGTCCTTCCGGCCAGTGCCGGGAGGAAGAGGTAGCTTTCAAATTCCTTATTTTAAAAAAGCCAACTTATATTATTCAAACACACAAAGCTCAATTTAGGGGAAACCGAATATAGGAGATTCAATACTAATTTTTATCAATACTAAATCATTATGAATGAGAATTTCGCGAAATGAGTCAGCTTTATCCAAGCTGCTTTTATTCAAAGTAACTTATGTTTGGCTGAGATGTTGATGTGCACTATCCACATGCCTTTTTACATGGAAATTGGCGAATACGTGTGTTATCGCGTGACAAATAGAAGA
The DNA here is from genome assembly GCA_963932465.1 of Maratus speciosus. Classification (NCBI taxonomy): domain Eukaryota; kingdom Metazoa; phylum Arthropoda; class Arachnida; order Araneae; family Salticidae; genus Maratus; species Maratus speciosus. Next base: position 169,685,890 of record OZ010791.1, read on the forward strand.
TCGTTTCAAAATGTTAGCCATACTAGAAATTCAAAGTGCTATAATTCAACCATTTTTTAAGATATAAACAAAAGAATAAATTTTCAAATACAAAATGTGCTCCGGAATCTTTGTATCAAGGCCAAACACATAAAAAAAATCTTTTTCATTTTCCAATTTTTTAATACCTCATTTTAAATTTTAAATTTAATTTTTTTTAAATGACAATCCTTTTGAAACAAGATGGCGAATGAAGCTGGCCAATGAACTCGGTCGAGACATTGGTATGTACTATGTACAGACCAAGTAACATCCAAATCGGTTCATAAATACGCTTGTTATCGCGTGACAAAAATCAGGTTGTTTTAAAATGTCAGCCACAATAGAAATTCAAAATGCTATAACTCAGCCATTTCCTTAGATATAGACGAAACAAGAACTGTTCCGGAATCTTTGTATTAAGGTCAAACACATACGAAAAAAATCTCTTTCATTTTCCAATTTTTTGGTATCTCATTTTAAATTTTAATTTTTTTAAATTTTTTTAAATGGCCGCCATTTTGAAACAAGATGGCGGATGAAGTTGGCCAACGAACTGGGTCGAGATATTTGTATGTACTATGTACACTCCAAGGTACATCCAAATCGGTTCATAAATACGCCTGTTATCGCGTGACAAAATTCAGGACGTTTCAAAATGTCAGCCACGCTAGAAATTCAAAAGGCTATAACTCAGCCATTTTTTAAGATATAGACGAAACAAAAACTGCTCCGGAATCTTTGTATAAAGGTCAAATACATAAGAAAAAAATATTTTTCCATTTTCAATTCTTTGGTACCACATTTCAAATTTAAAATTAAAAAAAAAAATTAAATGGCCGCCATTTTGAAACAAAATTTCGGATGAAGCTGGCCAACGAACTCGGTCGAGACATTGGTATGTACTATGTACATACCGAATTACATCCGAATCGGTTCATAAATTCGAGAGTTACAGTATGACAAAGGTCAGATATATATATTCTGTGCCCTTGATAACGTAATTCAATGTATAAGCTTTTCAATTTTTGTCAGTGTCCACTTTTTCTTTTTCTTCCATAATAATTCTTATATTAATTTTTTTTTTTTTTAATACTTACTGCTTTAATTCATAATAATTGACGGTGGAAGGTTATGTTTAATTAATGGTTATATATGGATATATATATATATATATATATATCAACTTTTGAACGGAGGGTGGTTTCGGGGTCTGGGGGTCATGATCGATGAAAATATACCAACATTTTTTGAAATCGCTTTCCTCCGAACGGCTGCAATAGGTAGTTTTTTGTAATGAAAGCTACCTAACAGGTCCGAGTCCCTTGAAAATGCTGCATTTTTCAGTTACTTCTATTCCCTGTTCAATCAACGTTGATAAAAATAAAAATCTCACACCATTATTTTTATTAAAATTATTTAACATATTCATTTAACTTCATTGGCTGGTTCTTTTATTTAATTTAGTCTAACATAATTCACAAAGACGTTTCTAGCTAGAGTCGAATGAAATAAATTTTAGAAAACGGGTCTATTAAACCCATTTAGGATAGGAGATTCCTATATTCTCAAGTACGGCAGTAACTCATTATATTGCATCATTTGGTAGACAAGCGATAAAAATTCTGGTATATAATATTCAGAAAAAAGATAACTCGGTAATGTTTTATGTTTGTCATAAAAACATTATTTTATACGCGCATTAAAATTTTCCTTAATAAAATTAAAGATACAGATTTATAGCTGTATTGTAACTTGCATTATAGAAAATGCTTAAAAATATAGATTAGGTAGAATTTATTTTTTAACAATAGCTGAAATAAAAATGAATGGACACAGACACAATAAAATAACAATTTAATTCAGTCGGTTTGCGATACGTCGCTTCATTTATTAAACATAATTTTTAAAGTACAATTATGTATTCATTATATATTTTTAAAAGTACAATTATATATATTCATTTAAAAAAATGCATTCCACCTATCCAAGTACCTCAGCTTTTAACTTTTACAACAAGCAAGATGTTTTCAAAGTTCAAAAATTGCATAAACTTTACAGTTTTATATATATATATATATACATAACTTCATAATGAAGATCACCATTAATACATTCAGGATTCTCAAACTTGGTATAGTTCGAATCAAGATTACAAGTCAAAGTTGCTCCAAGTGCCTGGTTCATTCCCCCACCTATTTTAATAAAGTAAAATTGAAAATTTTAAAATACAATCCATACGTATAATTTCTTTTTTAATAATATGGAGAAATATCCAAAAATATTTATACTAATTACTAAAATTTTAGACACTTAAAAATCTTTATTTTTTGAAAAGAAAATAAAAATTTAACACGTGCAGTAGTATGTTACGTAAACTTCAGCATTTATATAAAGAAACCCTTTCGTGACGTATAAGAAAAAATTACAAAAAAAGATTAAAGAAAAAAACTCAAAGTTTTTTTTCATCATAATAGTATATAAATACAGAATATATAAACACAATTCACAAAAATATATAAAAATATACAAAATACAAGTTATATTGTATTTTGTTACTATTATTGTACTCTTATTATTGTACTTTATTATAAATTATATTGTATGTACAATATATACAAATATTGGATTTCCATAGAGCAACATAAGATATGCAGAGAGAACCTGACATTCGATTCAATGCTGCACCATAAAATGATAAATTAAAAACCGTATAATCCTGGATCAGCATTTCATTGCTAAGTGAAAGAAACAAAACCAGAATCTTGGTTCAATAATTCAACATTTCCCCATATAATTTATTTAGAGAAAAAGTTAAATCTTTTTTCAGCATTTAACTAATACAGTAAACTCTCGATTAACCGGGTTTGGATAATCCGGGTTCCAGATTAACCGGAACAGTAAAAGTCTCACAGTTTTGTACACAATTTATTATGATACTGCTGCGTGGAAATTACTAAAAAGTACCACGGTTAAGAAATCATGGAGGGCAATTTTATCGAATGAAGAAAATGAAATTCCTACAGAAGAGTACGGATTTTCAGAGACGACGAATCTTAGAAGATTTGAGAAAGTTAAACTGTTCTGAAAATGTGGACGATGAAGCACTGCAATAATGGATTAACGAAGATTCGAAATTGGAAATTTACGAAGTTTTAAGTGACGATGATATTATTACGCGCATCGCTTGTGGTTCAGAAAAAATAAGGAATTTGAAAAATGTCCTGAATGAGATGAAGAGAATTTTGTAATTCATCAAGTCGCCATGACGCATTAGTACACACTGAGGCGTTACTTAATTACTTGTAGCCGGAAGATGAAAGCACACCTTCTGAAAAAATGGTATTAAGAAATTTGCGTTGTAAAATTCGTCAAAGAGTAAATGAAAAATAAAAACAGACTTCTATCATTTCATTCTTCACAAAAGAATAAGGTAAACTACGAATTTTAATATTTCCAACTGAGTGAAAAATGTCCAGCCTGGGATTCGAACCCAGATCCTTGGCTTACAAGGTCAATGTCTTACCGTTTAAGCTAACTGGGCCGACAACCAGCCAGCACATTTCGCTCAGAAAACCTTATTGGTAGTAACATCTGGTCTGTCATTTAGACAGCTCAACAGAACAAACCGCAAGTAAAGGAACTCCATATAAACGATGATAACTTTATATGATAACTTTACCAATCAGTTTGATTGTGTTAAAATAACAGTTCAAGGTAAACTACATTTCCATTTTTTTATTTATTGCACTAATTGTAAATGTATCTTCATTCTCTGTCTTTTGAATTATTGAAATTATCATTGTCCTATTGTATAATAAAGTGAGACATTCTATCATTTTACCAAATTTTTCATCAAAATTTGCAAGAATTCGATTATCCAGGATAATCGCTTATCTGGGATGAGGCATTTCCCGAACATACCGCTTAATCGAGAGTTTAGTGTATAATACCGCAGAAGCCCCCCCCCCCCACACACACACACACATACACACACTACAAACAAAAGGAGAGAGCGAGAGAGAGACCCCGTTAATATGAAATTAAGCAATTTTTTCACATTATCTTTTATATCATTTCTTAGTAATTTATATCTATTTGCAACTCTTTCGAAAAGAATTTTGCAAACAATATCGTTTTTACCTAACTCCTCTGTACAGAGAAAACGTTTTAATTATTTTTATTAATTACTGTAACACCATGTTAAAGTCAAAGAAATGTACTACATTCTACATTCATAAGTGTTTGTGTATAATTGTGCTATTTAAATTCATATATAAGAACGGCATATACACATAGCATACTAGTTATTATTTTTGTTTCCATTTGCAAAAATGGTTTTGGAAAAATTTACAATCACAAAATAATTTTCATCGTGACATTAATGAAATTGTTAGACATCTCCGCCACAAATTCAATGTAATAATGAACTTTTTTCGTCTATTTATCTATAATGTAATCAATCGTGGATTACAGCTGTCGATTGCTGTTAGTCGATTATCATATTTTTTGTGAATTCGGTGCTACAACAGTGTAGCCAAGTCGGTGATTTTTTTAATTCAAAATATCTATTACTAGTTTAGAATAGTAATCTTCGCTTCATTTGATTGTCAGAGATTCGGCGATTAAATGAAGCGTAGATTACGAGTAGGAAAATGTGGTAGACATTTTGAATTTAAAAATAATCTCCAATTTGGCAACACCGTGCTTTGAAAATCAATTTAAAATGTAAACAATTATAAGAGTTTATCAACATTTCATTACTTTTATTTAATAAAAGAAAAAAAAAGTTTTAGTTAGCCAGATTCTGAATTAGAATACCAGAAATTTATAAGCAAGCGTAAATAAAAACTATTTCATGACTAAAGCTGCCTAAATACAGTCCTTAAGAAATCCACAGTTTAAAGAAAAAAAAATATTCAACATATACCAATTGATTAGTTGATAAACGATAACTATTAATTGAAGATTTTTTTTTCTTAAAAAAAATTAAACAGAATAAAACAACAACAACATTAAAACAAAATGATTTTATAAATTTCAAATAAAATGCCATCTTCATCTTCATTATCCGTGAAATGCAAATAAAGAAAAAAGGAAATACAAAATACAAATTAATTTAAAAAGCCTTTTTAATTATTATTAATTCTAAATATTATGCCTTTTCTCACTCTACATTTCCGTTGAAGACAGAATTCCAATTTCCTTAACACCGTTGAAAAAGTTGTGCACTAAAAGAAGAAACTAAAGTTTGAAATGCTTCCTAAATAATTTTATAAAAGCCACTTTCCAAACTGTGGTCAGATTCCATCCACATCTTATGCATTTTCACATCGAACTCCTGTTACTTTTTTTCCATAATAATACTTCAAGTTTAGGAACTAATTTTAATACGTATTTAGCAGTGCTGCATTTAAAAAGTTCGGATTAAAAAAGAAATAGCTAAAAATCGCAAGTTAGAAAAGAAGAAAAAAAATCGATGCAAAAGAATGTTTAAAATGTAAGAAACTAACCCGTTCCCCCCTCCACTTTAATCTTCCTTTAAACTCGGAGTTTTTCTAAGAGTCTAACTTTACGTATAAACCACTTTATGAATGCTTCTCGTCTCCATACATGACTCGCTTTACATGTTATTCAACTTCATGAAGCAAACCTTTCACGGCACACTCATTTAAATCTCAGCCAAAAATAATGACATTTCTAACGCTCCTTAAAATAATTTTTCTTTGCGCAAACTCCGAGAAGGCATCAACAAAAAGGATCTTTAGATTATATTATACTTCCTCAAGACTCATTCTTGTAGAAAACACAGCTTCGATTTTCTGCATGAACTCTTCTTGCAAAGTTTTACCATTCTAGAGATTTTTAGCAGACGAAAACCGTGATATAGAATAAAACTGTTCTTTAGTTTTATGTATTTAGATCTTCCTTTAACAGCTTAGAGGCATAAAATACATGCGAAGAACTCTTTTTTAGAATTTGTTCGCGCTACATTTACTTCATACTTTTTGCTGCTGTCAGTCGTTGCCAATTTGTTTCTACTGAATCTTGAGAAAAAAAATAATAAATAACGGCAAGGCTCGGTTGTAGCTCCAAGCGCTGGACTGTGTAATTATTATACGCGCAGAATTTCTGGCATCTTGTTGTCAGAAAGGGAGATAACAAGCTACCGGTGGCAACAGTCAGAAATTATGATTTAGAAGCAAAGTGGTTTAACTCTATTCACATTTCAAAGCATTGTCTACACCCAGTCGAGTTTGTTCGTTAATGAAAGTTATTCTCTACGACACACGCTGTTTGTAATAGGAATAATTCAGTTTTGCTACAGAAAGAACTCGTAAATAAATAATGTTTGGGTGCATATACTTATCATTATTTCTAAGAGTGCTTCGTTAAAATGCACTAGAGTTTTTCTTTTAAATTTTATCTCCTTAGAAATTGATTTGATTATGCAAATCTTTTTACTTTAAAGTTTTCAAAATGATTTTGTAAAAGTAAAGAATAATTCTTCTGAGAAAAAAAATCACTGTTTTATAAACAATGCATGCTAATTTTACCGGAAATTTTAAGCGTGGAATAACACATATTAACTAGAACGAGCTTTTGAAACACAGTTAAACATTTTTAATTGCTAGTAGATTATATACTGATAGTGTACCAAAGCAAATAACTACAAATATTACTCGCCCGTGAATTTTGACTGTATTGATGTAGCGAGAAAATGACACAGTATTTTACGTCAATCGATAGATATTAACCGATAATATCGCAAACACTACAGCGGTATTGTAAGACTACCAAATATTGGCTAATGAATTCACCGGCAAATTGCATTGTATCGGTTAAAATAGCATTCTGTAGCATTAGAGCAATCAAAGTGAAAACAGATAATCAATCGCTATTATACCATCTTCAAGTTATTTTCTATTAATAAATTAAAATAACAGTTTATTCATGCATTTCCATTATTTCCTATCAGTATATTTATCTTGTATTATTTAATACTAAGATATGGAAGCTAAAATATTTTTGTTATCTTAATTTTATGTATTAATAGTTATTAACATAAATAATTAGTATCATTCTCTAGTTTTATTAGTCTTCCTACGATATGAATAACTGTGGTTAAATGGAAATTTTCAATTTTTGGTATAAAACTGTTTTGATGGAAAAATAATAAAAATTATTCATATCAAAATTCAACATGATTCAAAAGTCCCATTAAGTAGAGTATAAAATTATTAAATATAATAATATTATTAAATATAATGACCGTTTCCTCTCTTGCTTTTCTTTTTAGGCATGTATCATTTATATACAAGGTGTAACAATAAATCTCTGTAAATGTGTTCATACACTGCAAACTCCAAGCACACATTGAAAACACACCTGGAACCCTTTGACTCAAAAAAAGTGTTCCAGTTATCTTAATGTGTACTGAAATGCGTTTCGAATATGCTCCACTATAAAGAAAGTGTTTCGAAACTGTACCGAATGTGTTCTGCTCAGGATATTTGTTAAATCTAAACTTGTGAACATATTTGAGAACGGATAGAGAATACATTTGGACACACTTGTGAACATGTTCCCAAAAGTGCTCTAGAAAATGTTCTGAAAAAAATTAGTGTTATCAAAGGTATTCTAAAAATTGTTCCAAAAAGTGCGCTTCAAAGTGCTCTAAAAAAGATGACAAAACAAATGTTCTGAAAAGTGTATAAAGATTTGCAGAGTAAGCATAAGATTCTTACATAAATCATGAAAAACAGTTTATGCTTATCCGAGGTGTCGTTTGCAATAAACGCTTTATGCCTATCTGAGGTGTCGTTTGCAACAAGTGTTGCCAGGTCCAGTGTCCCAAAAAGCGGGACAGGGATACAGAAAGTGGGACATCGGCTTCTTAAACGGGACATAAAAATACAGTAAACCCTGTGGAAATAAAACCTGTCTGTAAAGTAATCCTGTAAACATTAAAATTTCATTGTCCCTACGGTACACTGTAAAAAAAAAAAGATATAATTCTACAGATGTAAAGTTATAGAAATCTCTATACTTACTAAAATTTCATCTGTACACTGTACAAAAAAAGTTTTAACTCTACAAAACTAGATTCTCTAAAGCTACAGAAATCTGTAAAAGAATCTACCAAAACTACGGTAATCTTACTAAACTTTTATCTGTAACCCGAGTTGCAGTTACATAAAAAGTTCTAGGCATCCCAGTTTCCTAAAAATTTCTTAGTAACCTTACAGATTTTTTAATTTACAGTGCAAAAGTGTATCTGTTACATGAGTTTTTGTTGTTGCCGTTACATAAAAAGTTCTAGGAATCCCAGTTTCAAAGGAAAATTCTTAGTAACTGAACAGATTTTTTTTACAGTGTAGGAATACCAAAACATTATACCTTCCAAGACGAAAGACTGTTTAACACTATTTATACCGGTGTCAAATAACACCTTTTAAAAGGTTTCGATTTGTGGTTTTTGCATTTGTAATTTTTAGATTGAAACAATTACAAATCCTTTTTAATACATTGAAGACTTTTTTTTATGCTTATTGCATTCAAAAACTACGAGTAAAATAAACACAAATCAAAACTTTAAAAAGGTGTCATTTCACCCTTTATCTACTGACGGTACTTATAAGTACCATTAAAATAACTTGTTATAAAATTCATTTAATACATCGATTAGTTGTAATACAATTTAGAATCAGTTATAGATACATTAATTTATCTTGTTCCAAAAGCATTATTGGTTGCACAAAGCAAAAATATTTCTAAAAGGATGATTTCTTTTGCCTTTCCATCTTTTCAGTTTTCTTGGCGTTTGGGGAAAAGGGGGGGGGGAGAGTGTTTCATTTCGGAAATATTTCTATATTTCTATTGTAAGAACATTATATTTGTACATTTCCTAATTCTACAAAATACTAAGAAAAAATATTTAAAATAAAAGATTTGAGTGGGGTTATAAATATTGCACAAAATCCCTATATATTCAGTTTTAATTGATCCTTCTAAAATCCTCCTAAAATGTATTAAAGGATTATATAAATCTTCTAATGTAGCTTAAACAATTCACGAAGCCTGCTTTAGAAGATAAAATTTTCATGAATTCATAATTCAATACAAAAAGGGTTAACACCGGAAGAAATAGTTTTAAAAGGGAATTATTCTCCTGTCCCTTGCTATTTCGTCTTAAGAGGTTTTACTATATTAAATAAAAAACAATCTTATACAATAAAACTGCGAAAGTGGAATAGCTAGGGACTAAAACAAAATTCCAATTTAGCAGGTTTAATTTCATAATATTCCTATTGTAGGGACAATGAAATGCTGAATGGAATTTTTACTTTTAAAACAGAATTCTGTAACAGGTTTCATTTACACGAGGTTTACTGAACAAAGTACGCGTAAAACTTGTAAAACAGAGTCATTAGGAACCGCAAAAAAATTCCGTTTTATACAAGCTTCTGTCTATGCTTGTAGATTTGTAATGTTTTCCTTTGAAAGGAGCTATACAAATTTTCCTTTATAGATACGAGGGCAAATCTAAAAATAAGTTACACTTCCAAGTTTTGGCAATTTATTAAACCACATATACATATTAATACATCGATTTTTTTTTCCAGACAGAACCATTCGCCTTGCATACAATATTTCAAATGAAAATCAAATTTCAAAGTAATTGCTTAATAGGCGCAAAGGTAAACCTAGTGAAAAAGATTCCATGCCGGGACTTGAACCCAGGCCATCAGTATAGCGCACTGACGTTCTACCGACTAAACCACATGGAACGATACCCAGCCTGGAACTTCTCACTATTACAGGTTGGCAAGGCTACAAACGCAGCACAAGCCTTACCAACCTGTAATAGTGAGAAGTTCCAGGCTGGGTATCGTTCCATGTGGTTTAGTCGGTAGAACGTCAGTGCGCTATACTGATGGCCTGGGTTCAAGTCCCGGCATGGAATCTTTTTCACTAGGTTTACCTTTGCGCCTATTAAGCAATTACTTTGAAATTTGATTTTCATTTGAAACACATATACATATAGGCAACACGGCTATGAAAACATACAACGTAAGTTCACGTTTCCACATAGTCCAGTCCCCAAGAGACTGTAAACATTTTTCAGAACGGTCAACCACCTTTTAGATTCCGGATGAGTAGAAATCTCCTCCAGCACTATGTAACCACCCAGAGAGAGCAAATTTCAATGTGGTCGTGAACAACGGAGAACACTCTGCCGTACGAAATGTTCAGCATGCTGGCAGCATGGTGTTTCAACATGCACTGATATCACGGGCGACTACCGCAAAGGCAGCCCCGCAACGTCCAGTACCGTTGCAAATATTGACTGTGTGGATGCGATCGTTAGAAAGAATCGGCGCATAACACTCCAGGAAATAGCCAGCATGCTGAACATTTCGTACGGCAGTGTATTCTCCATTGTTCACGACCACATGGGATTTCGCTGTCTCCGCATGGTTATGTAGCGCTGGAGGAGATTTCTACGTATCCGGAATCGAAAAGTTGGTTGACCGTTCCCAGAAATGTTTACAGTCTCTTGGGGACTATGTGGAAAAGTGAACTTGCATTGTAAGTTGTCATAGCCGTGTTGCCTATGTATATGTGGTTTAATAAATGGCCATAACTTGGAAGTGCAACTTATTTCTTGATTTGCCCTCGTATATTCTGTCTTCATAAGTTTTCCTTTATTAAGTTCCGCTTCATGCAGACTAACGAACTAAAAAAAATTCTTTTAAGATTTTTGTGGATCAGGAAAAATCGGGACTTTTAGCGTCCCGCTTAAGTGGCTACGCGGAACAGGTCTTCGAGTCCCTGAAAAGCGGGGCATCCCGCGTAAATCGGGACACCAGAGCTGCCACAGGCGACTATTTTTATATTCTGTTCGCACCTTTATTTTTACAAAAATGCATTCTCTAGCATATTTATCTTGCAAATGTTGTCAAAGCTTATGTAAAAGGATTTGATTTTGGAAAAGTAGTGCGAAATAGAATTATAAAATAGTTGCACCTGACAGCAGTTTTTGACTTGTTTCATTGGAACATCGGTAAGAACAAAGCTAGTCAAATAGAAAATTGGAAACAAAGCTTTTTTTTTTTTTTTTTTTTTTTTTTTTTTTTTTTTTTTTTTGCCCCATGTAAGTAAAAACGTGAAGGAGTTAAAAACAGAAGAAAGGCGTTGAAAAAAATATTTTTTAATTCTTAATATTCTTTTAGAATATCAAATTTTATTTAGATGAAAATACAGGGTGCTTATAAAGTCCCGGACCCATTTTGATGTTTAATAACTCATAAAATAATAAAGATAGATTAAAATTAATAACATAAATGGTTAGATAGACTCAAAAAGTTTCATGACCCTTGTCAATGAACTTCCACGTGTGCCCCCTTCGTCTCACGGAGAATATCAAGTCGATAGTCAATTTCACGCCAGGTAGCGGCAAACATGTCGACATCCACAGAGGCTATTGCGGTTGTAATTCTGGTTTTTAAGTCATCAATGTTCGACACTCTCCTCCTGTAAACATTGTCCTTTACAAATCCCCAAAGGAAAAAGTCCAGCGACGTTATATCAGGTGATCTGGGTGGCCAAGGAATTGGACCTCCTCGCCCAATCCATCTTCCTGGAAAATGGTCATTCAAAAAAGTACGAACGATGGTACCCCAATGAGGTGGTGCACCATCTTGTTGCAAGATGACATGTGGCTGAAGCTCTTCTAGTTGTGGAAATACGAAGTTTTCCAACATGTTTAATTGATGGCTTAAAAGCCAGAATTACAACCGCAATAGCCTCTGTAGATGCCGACATGCTTGCCGCTACCTAGCTTGAAATTGACTATCGACTTGATATTCTCCGTGCGACGAAGGGGGCACACGTGGAAGTTCATTGACAAGAGTCATGAAACTTTTTGAGTCTATCTAACCATTTATGTTATTAATTTTAATTTATCTTTATTATTTTATGAGTTATTCAACATCAAAATGAGTCCGGGACTTTATAAACACCCTATAGTTTTTTTCTCTTAAAAATCGAAAATTAAACATACATTAAAACCTCCATAACGGACACTCATGAGTTAGAGGACACCTCTATTTAGCGAACACCTTTTCAAGCCCCAACAAAAATATAATTACGTGTTTTTACCACTGTAAAGAGGGCACCTCCAAAAAGCAGACAAATTCTTTGCTGAGGCGGTGTCCGCAATTGATGGTTTTTACTGTATATTTTTCCTAAGGATTGAAAAAGCCTAATTGTAAAACTAAATAGACTTTACACTAGATTAATATTAACACAATTATTCAAATTGGTAAACAAATCATATTAGATGTAAATTTCCAACTGGGCGAAAAATGTCCGGACCAGGATTCGAACCCGGGACCTCCTGGCTGAAGCCGCCAGTAATTGTGTTAATATTAATCTAGTGTAATTTCGTATCCAGCTATTTCTGGAGTTTCATTACCTGAGATTTATTCTGTTGAGCTGAACCAGGTTTCAGACCAGGTGCTGTAATCATCAAGGTTAGCTGGGTGAAAAAGTTCGCCCAGAGTCGTCCGGGATACCTCAGATGGCAGAGCACTGGCGGCTTCAGCCAGGAGGTCCCGAGTTCGAATCCTGGTCCGGACATTTTTCGCCCAGTTGGAAATTTACATCTAATATAAATAGACTTTATTGAATCCAGTATTTTGGAGTGTCCGTTATGGATGTTTTAGTGTAAATGTATGTTTTTACCTCTGAAAAGCGGAACCTCGAAATACCGGACAAATTACATGTTCCGGTATTCAGATTTTTTTTTTATATTTGCTATTTCACGCGGAATAATATAGATGGTTGCCACGGGCGACTATTTTTTCATTCTATCTAGCACCACTTTTTCAAAACAAGAAATTTTCACATACTTTACCAACATGTGCAAGAGAGAAAAAAAAATACAAAATTTGTATTTAAAAAGTAGTGGGTTGAATACAGTATAAAAATAGTCGCCTGTGGCAACCCTGAATATATCGAACTTTTGCTGTTTTGCTCAAATTCATAATTGTTTGTTTAATCATTAAAACTTGTTCATTATTAAATATTTACGTTTTCTCTTTTTAATTCGCTATCAGTACATAGATTAAGGCACTTTTTATGTATATAATTATTATTTAAAACAAATATCCTTAATATAACATATTACTAATAATAATTTTTAAAAAATCTGAAATTTGGCACCTAAACTGTTGTACTATAAAAACTGTACTTTTGTAAAATCTAAAATAAACGATCATTTCATTAGAATGATCATCGCAGATACAAAATAACGACTGTTTTACATAGATTCCTGCTGTTTCTTCATCACACATTATATTTTAAAAGCCTTCTATATATTCTTTTCAATGTTTCAAATCTATTCTTACATCACAAGACTTTGTTACAAAGAACTCTTGTAAACTCTTGTTGTCTCACTGAATTATGTTTACATGAAAACACGATAATTACCTAAATTGTAAATTATTTAACTATAGAAGGCTCTACAAAGAGATATGAAAATTGTTAATAAGCTGTTGTTAGTAATCTGGCTAACTATTTCACTCACATAAATTTCCCCTTAAAACTTGCTCCTGAACTTTAGCTTTGTAGACATTCTATATTTATTCGTACTTCAAGTATAAATTTGAATTTTCTCAGTTTATTATCTACGTCTCTGAAGTCTTTGAAAATTCCTGACGTTCCACAAATCATTTTCTATACCTGCTTCGAAACTAACTTATTTTTAGCTTTAAGCAGCCATTCTCACTAAAACTTATGTCGCAGTTCATTTACTTTAAAAGCTTAAGAAATTCAGAAATTCAACCATAAAATTTTAGCAACCATTCACACCATACACATAACTTCACTTATACACATAAGATCTTGCGAATTCCTAAAATAATAAAGTAACATATCCAGGGCCGCCACTGACGACTATTTTTTTATTGTGTTACGCACCGCTTTTTAAAAACAAAAATCTTTTACAAGCACTTTGACATGTATAAGAGACATATACTTCAAAATTAATTTTTTCTTTTTTTTTAAATAGTGTTGCGAATTGACAAGAAAAATAGTCTCTAGTAACAGCTCTGCATACTGTAAAACAAAGCCAAAATGATAATAAACTGAAATTTCATTTGTTGTGTAAACACCAGTTACAAGAAAAAATCAGGTCGAATGAAGTAAAAGGAGAAAAAAGAAACATCAGCAAATCTTGTAATTCCTAAAATTAATAAAATGCAACTTACATATTCTCAAACAAATTTACTTTGTAATAAGACTTATCAAATAAAGAGTGCTTCTCCTTTTTTCTATGTCTGATTTAACTTCATGCTTTGCTCTCCGACACTATGTACGCCTTTATCAGCTTGCAAGAAAAGAGGCTTATTCAAGAGTAAGAAAATTTATGTTATATCATGTTTGAAACACCGTGTTGAAAGATTTTCGATTGTGTCTATAATTCTGATAGCATGTCACCATCTCAAGAAACTGTATAATAGGAAATTACAAACATAAATGTAAAATAACAATGAATGCATAAAATGTTATATTTCAGACAATTTTTGTATCTTTTATTCTTATTGTTTAAATGAAATATTATTTCCCCTATAATTACGCCTTTATCAACTTGCAAGAATAGACGCTTATTCAAGAGTAAGAAAATTTATTTTATATCTTATGCTTGAAAAACTGTGTGCAGATGAAATATTTTCAATTGATTCTAACATGACATGTCACCATCTGAAGAAACTGTATGATAGGAAATTAGATACATAAATGCAAAACGACAATGCATAAATAAAATGTGATATTTCAGCCATTTGTTTTTATTTTTATTATTTAATTGAAATATTATTTCCGCTATGCGTATAATTACGCCTTTATCGGCTTGCAAGAATAGACGCTTATTCAAGAGTAAGAAAATTTATTTTATATCCTATGCTTGAAAAACTGTGTGCAGATGAAATACTTTCAGTTGATTCTAACATGACATGTCACCATCTGAAGAAACTGTATGATAGGAAAATACATACGTAAATGTAAAACGACAATGCATAAATAAAATGTGATATTTCAGCCATTTGTTTTTATTTTTATTATTTAATTGAAATATTATTTCCGCTATGCGTATAATTACGCCTTTATCGGCTTGCAAGAATAGACGCTTATTCAAGAGTAAGAAAATTTATTTTATATCTTATGCTTGAAAAACTGTGTGCAGATGAAATACTTTCAATTGATTCTAACATGGCATGTCACCATCTGAAGAAACTTTATGATAGGAAATTACATACATAAATGTAAAACGACAATGCATAAATAAAATGTTATATATTTCAGTCATATTTATTATTATTATTATTATTTAATTGAAATATTATTTCCGATAATGAATAAATTATAATATAAATATATAAAATGATCAGAGATTTCTGATAGAAAAACATTTTAAAGAGCTATGTCACAATAAACTAACGTTTTTTTTTTTTTTTTTTTTTTTTTTTTTTTTTTTTTTTTTTTAAGAAGAAGAAGAAGAGAAAAAGATAAAGATAAAATTACTTTCTCAGCAACGCGAAAGTTTCTGACACATTTTCCGGCTCAGTTTCAAACATAAAAGCATGACACTTGCAGACATGTTCTTTGAACTGCTTGGTAATCGAACAGTTCTTTTCCTTTTCTTTTAAAGTAATTACATCTTGAGTTAAAAGTGATTGCTATCTCAGAACTACAGTTTTTTCTCCCCTGCTCTGTAGCGTCCGGAAATTCGGTTCAAAATACCAACTTTGACAGCATTTTCTGAAAAATATTCTGCCGAAAAAAAGCAGTTCAATTACACAGTTTGTTAATAAGAGCACCTGCCAATTGGATACGTTAGCGAACAAAAATGAATTAAAAAATGTGTCAAAAAGTAATCAGTTTGGATTTGAGAACAGCCCCAAAGTTTCAGTCAGAAACGACTTGACTGGTGCTTATTATTATTATTATTATTATTATTATTATTTATACTTATCCTATACCACCTCTTCAGGCATTATAATTAAAGTAGCTATCACACTATAGACATTTTTCCATTATCTGTTACATAAAATTTCAGTTATATAAAAAAAAAACATGACACAGTTATTTTTTCTTTAAAAAAATTCTTTATCTTGCTTGTATACTTTTACATTAAAATCAATTTCTATAAGATATATTTCGTTATTTTTTATTAAAAACTTTAAGACTTTAATTAAGCCCTTCGACCCTGATTTAATTTGGAAACAGCCAAAAAATAAATTGCATGTTAAATAAACTTGAATAGACATAAATAACTATAATATGAAGTATTATATCATTTAGATAATTAGTAAACTAATTAAAAAGTGTTCTAATAATAGGACACCAGGACTTAAATTACGCAAAAGGAGCAATTTCATTTTCTGTGCACATTTACAATTATGTAAGATATAAATGACATGAGAATGAATAAAATGAGTGTATTTCATATGAAATCCTTTAAAACAATATCTCTGCGCATGAAAACATAAAAATACTTGATATTTTTCACAAAAACAGGTACTTTTATATCTACAACCTTCCATTTTGCATCTCTGTTGCTTTTCACTCCTTTCAATCATATGGTTCATTCCATCAAATCCAATGTCTTATGAAGGCTTAACAGCAGTATTCATTTTGTTCTTTGACAAAACAGAGCTTCTTGATGACTGCCTTCCATGTTTGATACGAATTAGCGACTGGTGTTTGAGTGATTGAGCTTCTGCTATTTCAAATGTGAAATCCAATAAATCCATTTGATCTTGCAAAAGAACCTCCAAGCATTTTGCATTATTTTTATACTCTAACAAAAATTTATAATGGCCATACTAAAATAATGAGATATTTCTCGAAGTGTCGATTTTTTACACTTTATAGGAGTTCGATACAACGACGGTAAGAAATCATGTTTATCGACTCCCCCGACTTTTTTATTGTAGAACTTCACAACTTGTGGCCTACATACATAAATATAAGTGGAATCTTTTTTGCTCCATCTTTTAACAATATCCTTCGCATTATATGACAGAAATGTAGATGCTAGTGTCACAACTTTATTGTCATACCACTTTACAACAACGATTTTACCATATTTGCTGGCATAAGTGTCACAAGTACCGCGTCCATATTTTTTCTTTAATTCGGCATCACTGTTTAATGGGCAGTTTGTCAGCCTATTTCTGCGCACAAAGCTGGCATCAATAAAATCAAGACGCTGGTGCTTGAAAAGTATCGTATGTGCCTTAAAGAGAGTTGGCTCAAGATATCTCACATATCTTTTAAGTCCGTTCATAAGATATGACCAATATTTTGCATTTGAAACGCATCGCCACACGACTGACTTCGAAAGAGCTCAATTTTCTCTTATTATTCTGAAAGAATTTTTGGCCAAAAACGCAACTAATGTCATCAACCGAGGATCGAACACGACTGGTATGGGTTCGAGTGGCATTTTTCTTTTCACGAAGCTAAAATTATCACTTCCAGGAAAATGTTTTGAGTCAATTGAAGGCATAAGAGAAAATTTTCAGAAGGAACTAAAGGCCATACCCCAATTTACCCATCTAAAAAGTATGGAAGATTGGGACCTGTGCTGGCATACTTACATTGAACTCAGTAGGGTCTACTTTGAAGATGGCAAAATAAATTTTGATTAAAAAAAAATATTTTTTTGTGTTTTTTATATAGCAATTCTGGGAACTTTTTACACACACTTTGTTAGTACTAAGGCTTCATGCCCTAATACTAGAACAAATGTTTGATCATTAGTTATAATGTGATTTATCATTATTTTCTAAGTTTGATGACTAATTTAGGTAGAAAATTACTTAATTTATAAAATACAATTTACAAAACGTCACTAAATTATTATTAGTATTTTTATTGAAAAGGTTAAAAATGTGTACTTACGTTTTGCCCTTAAACTGGTAGAAGCCTCTAATTTACTTCTTACTGAGGCATGTCCTGCCATGTGTGATCACAAATAAGATTAAATTGTTAATCTGCAATATATTATTAGTAGGACACTGAGTTTTCAACTAAAAAATTCTTAAAAATGAATAATTTAGAGCAATGTAAAGATGTGTTCTAATAGTAGGACGCCAGGGCCGAAGGGGTTAAACAAAAGCGGAAAATATCTTATAGAAATTGATTTTAATATAAAAGTATACAAATAAGATAAAGATTTTTTTTAATAAAAAATAACTGTGTCATGGTTTTTTATATAACTGAAATTTTATGTAACAGATAATGGAAAAATGTCTATACTGTGATAGCTACTTTGATTATAATGCTTGAAGAGATGGTATAAGTGTAATATGGGCATTAAAAAAAGACAGTGATTTCTGTCGATAAAAATTAATTAAATATTATTATAATTTCTGAATTATAACGATTTTTTCTGACTATCAGATTGGCGTTTTTGGATTAAAGTTTTAGAATTGATTTTTAACTCTAACAACATACTAGTGGAATAGATGAACAATTTAAGGCTGTTCTCAACTGCTCTGCTCACAAGAGCAGAACATTTTGACACATTTACAAACTCATTTTTTAACGGAAAGTTATAAAATTGGAAGGCTTGACTATGGAAGCGATTTGGAACCGAGTTGTGTTTTCTATTTTCTAATAAATAAATTACCTGTTGAGCTATAAGCGATTTTGATCACGTGACAGAAACGTTTTTCTCCTTTTCTCTATATCTTATTCTTCTTTCGCGGGGAAATTTGGTTCAAAACGCCCACTTTGACCCTGTTTCTGAAAGATCTATTGCTTTTGTGAAAAAATGGAAAAAACAGTTTGATTACATAGTGTCTGAACAACAACATCTGCTAGTTTCATACATTTCCGAACAAAAATAAATTAAAACTTGTGTCATAAAGTTGCCCTTTTGGATTTGAGAACAGCCTTAAGCATTTCATTGCCTTCCTGGTCGATGTCGACTTTACGCTCTGTCTAGAAAATGCTATGTTTCGAAAACTTAGAAAGTTATAAGACAGAAGTCTAACTGTACTTAAGAGTGAGTATAATTATAAATATAAATAAAGATATAAAAGAGTTTAGAACAGGATTAAAAATGAGAAATAAAATTTAAATTTAAAATAAATATTTTAAATATTCTTTAAAAAATGAATTAAGGTAAAATTTTAAATATATATTAAAAAAATTATCTTTTTTAGGTGGGTGCGTAATTATATAAATACGTAGTACTACCTATTCTCGTCATCTGGTCCATTCGTCTGTATGTCTGTCAGTCTGTTCACATATAACAGAGCAAAAACTACCCAGCCGAATGGTTTGAAATTTCATGTACATAATTGCTGCAGAATTTTGGCGAGTCATTTCAGATTTTAGGAAAATCGAATCAAAACTTAAAACGATATTAATAAAAGTTTTCTTCATTCTATTAAAGCCTATTATATGTAATAAATTCAATGATATCGCATGATAGGTAATGATTCTAGGTTGCCATGGTGATTACGTCTTATTTAAGAGGGAGTCCTATTATTTCCGTATTACTAAATTTAATATATAGAATCGTAATAAATTTTGTATTCATACATTTTTGCATGGGAGTGCAGCAGTTATTGCACCGAGATCTGAATATTTATGAAACCAGTTATAGTTCGGACGCACCTCATTAGCCACGTTTGAAGTACGATTTCCAACTCGTTAATTTTCCCGTGATATTGAAGGAGTTACTTTAAATGCTTTTAAAATGGAACTTTTTACAGTATTATTTAAAAAAATAATAATTAGGAAAAAAAGATAGCTTAAGAGGCTGTCACTTTTTTAGTTTTTCTAACATCTGGAATGTAAGTAAAAAAGTACATGTAAAAAATAATTCAGAGGCATGACTTAAACCATTATTTAACTTCATAAAAAGAGACTTTTACAGTTTGCGCGCGTAAAAAATGTTTCATGCAATTCTTTAGCAGCTACACATATGTTCTTGCCTAAATTTGAATAACATATGATTTTAATATTACCATCAATTTAAGGATAAATTTGTTCAGAAAAAGGAGCTTTGCAACTGTGTGTTGTATATTCAAATGAATTTCTTATGAAAAAGGGAGCATGTTTAGCTTTCTCGGTCTAACTTAGAAAGAACCTTGTTATTTTATACGAAACGAAAGGCGAAATATTTAAATGAACTGAAAGTCTCAAAATTCAAACGCACTCCTTTTAGTAAATATATTAAAAGTAAAGCAAGTTATATGTAAGCAAAACATCAGGAGCCAATAATATTTTAGACGCTACAAGCAGAAAATATTGTTATTCTTGTTTTATAGCAAAAATACAGTTTATTTTCTCACAGTGTGTGAATGTAAGAAATACCTTACTCATCTCGCACATAACTTCTTTAAAACTTATATTTCGTTTAATGACATCAATATTTTACATATTTTTATTGTAAAGTTTTTCAATTTCACAGCTAAGTTTTTATCGCTATACAAAAGGAAATAAAGATTAACTAATAACAGCTTTATATAATGTCTTATTTTATTTGCATTCCAAGACACAATAATAATAATAAACCCAAACAAAATCATAATTAGGAGCTGCTTGAGCTAAATGACTAAACAATGCATGCATTTTAACTATGATTAATTAGGTCATAATGAAGAGGACGAATATTTTTTCCAACTGGATTAAATCATACTCAAGGCTGGAGTAGCACAGTTGAAGTTTATTCCTACAGAGCGAAAAATGTCCAGACCAGGAATCGAACCTGGATACTCGGCGTGCCGTGCCGATGCTTTACCTGTTAAGCTATCCGGACGACACATGGCAGACATAATTCACTCTTATTTGTTGGACATGGCTGCAAACTGCAGCGCTGGTTTCATTCATCCGAGCTATAACTATAGCGTTTACATGATGAAAGTATGCTTTAGCACGGAAACGCCAGTTGGAAAAAAATATTCGTTCTCTTCATTATGACCTAATTAATGGTATACAGGAGTTTCCGTGTTAAAACACACTTTCATCATGTAAATGCTATACTTAAAGCTCGAATGAATGAAACTAGCGCTGCAGTTCGCAGCCATGTCCAACAAATAAGAGTGAATTATGTCAGCCAGGTACCGTCCGGATAGCTTAACAGGTAAAGGATTGGCACGGCAGGCCAAGTACCCAGGTTCGATTCCTGATCTGGACATTTTTAGATCTGTTGAAATAAACTTCAACTGTGCTACTCCAGCCTTGAATATCAAAAACTATTTTGAAAATAACGAATGTACCTGCTCTCATTGTCTAAAAGTTTGTTATATCTACTTGTCTTAACCCGACACAACGTACCCAGGCACAACTCTACGTGTCATAAGCGAATTTGTGACTATGATATACCCAGGGTGAGTAACGGTTTTTAATTTGTCACTAATACTTCCAAATAATTATCATCGCCATCTTTAATAGCTGGCAATTGTTACAAATTGTTACAATATTGTTACAAAAGTCGAAGATTATTTTTTGTAAAATTAGGGTGGCAAATGTAAAAACCATACGTACCTATGCTGTGTCATATCTTGCGTGTAGTGTTGCTCCATGTCCCACGTAAATTGGTGCTCCAAATGCTCTGGACACCAGTATTTTAAAGTAATTTTCTTCGCCTGATGTAATGGCAGAATTATCTGCGATTAAAGATGGCGAAATAAACTGTAAGAAATTAGTGATGTCCAGAGCATTTGGAGCCGTGCTTTGCGCGGGACACCTGACAACACTACCAGAGCGTGATGAATCTGGGTTAGCCTGAGGTAATTTTCAGACAGAAGAAGCAAGTGTAATCAACAGACTGCCGTAATACTCGCACAGTCATTGGAGCCTGTACAAAACAGTTTATTTTTTGATTAAATCGACTATTTTTCAATTTCATTTAGTACTTTTTTAGTAACAAACAGCTTTCTCAGTCTTCTACAAAATAAATTTCCTTAATGCTATATAAAAAAAAAAAATACTGTTTAACTTTTTGCATCACTGATTTCAAATTTCAATTTCACGGTTGTAGCACCACTAGCACAAGTGCTACTTCTTTTTTGGATACTATAGTATGCTACCTATCCGAAAACAAAGAAGTAACTTTATTTGGATGTCCATCTGGCAAAATTTTTTTTAAAGTGCAACTTTTCAGAAACACAGGGGTAATTATCAGACAGCCTTCGGGGTAATTTCCAGACGCTAGTGTGTGTTACAAAATGTCTTTTGAGTGTTCCTATATGGTAAATTGATTGTTTGCCAGTGACTTATGGAGATTCCATATTAAAATATAACTTTCAAACATTATCTTCAAGTTAAAATGAAAATACTGGGCAGAGTTTAGACTAAAATGCTATTGAGATCTGTTTTCAAAATCTTATTGTTGAAATTGGGTATAATAAGATTTTATCTGAAATCCATTTCATAATCAAATATGTATGCCATATATTATAGCCAAACATTCTATCTGGGACAGGTCAGAAAGTTGTTTCACAAATATAATCATGTGAAAAATCTATTGGAAGTTAAAATAAAATTTTTAAACTGACTTGGAGATGATCGATATTGGTAGCCAAACAAAGATCAAGTTCA
This sequence comes from Maratus speciosus, assembly GCA_963932465.1. Lineage (NCBI taxonomy): Eukaryota > Metazoa > Arthropoda > Arachnida > Araneae > Salticidae > Maratus > Maratus speciosus. The sequence continues at coordinate 169,708,537 of OZ010791.1, forward strand.
ATTTGCTGTCAAGTGCACTTAGTTTTTTGGACCTATTGACACTTTGTCTGTTTATCTTTTCCATGTTAAAGTTATTAAAGATGTGAAAGAATTGTACATTAAAGTGAAAAAAAAATTACAAAGACATCTTTACTATCAAAGAAAAATAAAATGATTAGGCCTTTCGAAATTAGTTCTGTGTAAAAATTTTAGTGTATTGATAAAAAACAGGTTAGGCAACATTTTTTAATGAAATTAGTATCGGGTTCATGTTCTTATTTAATGTTGATTTTTTCATCCTTCAGAATTGTTTTAAAAGTCTGAAATTCTTTACTGATTTACATAAATTTATGTAAAATGGATATAGCTAGTGTACCTAAACTATTTGCGTGAAAACGTACCATAAAACATACTTTTATTTGTGAAAATATAAATGTATTTCGGGCGTTACAGTTACAATTGGGTTTTCATGTTTTTTTCTGTATCCATAATGTTCTAATAAATACTCCATTTTTTGTCATGACATTATACAATGATGTCTTTTAATTACTGTATTTGGTGTTCAGATCAGCTCCTTAAATATCCATTCCAAAAATAGCTGTCTGAAAATTACCCCAAAGCACGGGTTAATCTTCATACAGGATTTTATTAAATTTTTTTGTTGTTGTTAAAGATAATTATTTTAAAAGGATGAAGAAAAGTCATCAGGCATGTGATGATTATACCAAGTAAAATAATAATAAAAAAAATAGCCATCGATTCCTAAGTAATTGTAAAAGTTTTGTTTTTCTCTGAAAACTACCCCAGGCCTACACTGTAAAGAAAAAAAAAATGATTATTTTTACAGGGGAAAAAACCGTTAACTAGGAGGCGAGTAAAAAAACTGTTTATTTTACGGAAATAATACGTATTTCTTACGCATTTAGGAGCAAAAGCTGCTAAAATAGCAGAAAGTCCGTAATAAATACAGATTATTTCCGTAAAAAAATATTATTATTGGCCTCCTGGCTGACAGTTTTTTTTTCCTGTAAAATCAACAGTTTTTTAGTGTATTTGATGCATTATAAGTAGATTAAGTTAAATAATGCTATAAAAAGTGATAAAATATTTTTATTAACATTGACGATCGTTTCGTCGCACAAACGGCGACATTTTCAAAATCATTCACGATAGAAAATATTTTTACATAATTTAAAAACAATAAACATAGTAAACAATGTCACGAGACATGATGTATAATGAAAAAACATTATAAACACAAAATTAAATTAAAATTAAATTAGCTATTTGCGAACGTGGATTAATTTTCATATAATTTAAAAAACAATAATATAATAAAAAATATTTTCTATCGTGAATGATTTTGAAAATGTCGCCGTTTGTACGACGAAACGATCGTCAATCTTAATAAAGATATTTTATCACTTTTTATGGCATTATTTAACTTAATCTGTTTATAAGTGATTGTTATACATGTTTTTATAGCATTATAAGTATTTGCATTCCCACAAATAAATGTCCATAAAAATAACTATTCCTTTTCTTTAGAGACTAAGAGGTGTTTAGTAGTAACTACGTATGAAAGAGAATAAATTATTTTTTGTATATTGGTTTAAAATGAGTATACGCAATAATAAAAAAAAAAAATCAAGTGGCAAAAATATTCAGGTGTGTGTATTTAGTTTATTGTGGTAAAATTATGATTGGTCATCTAATATATTCTGCCAATTTATAAAGGATCGTTGAGACCATAAGAGTTGTGATAATATAAAAGCATGATCGTACAGAATTTATGTTTGGATAATTTATAAAGATGGAGAGAGAACCATGTCGTTCCTTGTGGTCATCGATGGACAAAAAATGCAATTAAATTTCATATTTGTGATGTGGAAAAAAAGATAGAGACAGTGCAAAAATGACAAACTTTATAAATCAAAAATTTTCTTTTATTTTCATCCTATCAAATAAGAGGAAGGATGATCCTTTTGGCCAAATTTAAAAAAGAAATTGTAGAATCTATTTTTAAATAATCCTGGCGGATTAAGGATGAAGGCATCTCGAGGAACGCCGGCTGTTTAAAAGGAAAAAAGAACCGCACATTTTCTAAAAGTAAAGCATCACCTCTCAGACAACCGTGAAGACTTTCACTGAATTAAATCATATGTTCAAAAATTTAATTCCATAAAACGGGGTTCTTTAAAATATAAACAGGTAAATTTTAAATTTGTAAGCTGGAAAAGCAAACGACAAATTGAAAACAGCAATGAAACATCGTGACAGCAGAACATCAATTCTATGACGATATCCGCCAAGCACCTCGAAGCGCAATTCTTGCGATTATATAGTTAATAAAATAGTCAGACTCCTTTATGATGAACAAAAATACAATGAAAAAAAATTCTAAATATTGTTATAACTTAAAAATCCCTCCGTGACAAGCCTCCAGTATGTAATTTCAATTTTTTAGCACTACCATTTTTGAATAGTAATCTGCGGCTTATTTAATCTCATAAATTCTGTGATTAAATGAGGCGAAAATTCCGATATAATAGTGCTAAAAATTAGGACTTGCAGGCACTCTAAACAACACGTATACGTAAAAATAAATATTTTTCTCTAAGTGCAGAGTAGTAGAAATACGCATGTATGGGTGCTTCTAAATGCTCACAGAAATGGGAAAGTTATTAAATATCAAAGTTGCCACCTTTCATCGTCTTGATGTAAATTCGGAATTAATTGTGCTTAACAGGAATTACATCGATTAATAAATCATAATTCGATGATCTTAAATAATATGTTCTAAGTAAACCACATTTTATTATACTTTATCAAAAAAATTAAGAAAATGAAAATAAACAGTTTTAAATCTAATTTGTTACTATGATAATATCTAATCTAATATATATATAGATAGATAGATATATATATTACATTTAATTTCTATTCAATTTGTAAAACTCTTCAATTTCAAACTTCAAACTTCTATTCAATTAATTTCTATTAAATATGTTTCTCTTACGTTCTGCAGTATATTAATGTTTACTTTTTGAAAAATACTAAATGAAGGAAAATATGTTTGTCACTCAGATTGAGGGTCCGGTAAAAAAAAAAAAAAAAAAAAAAAAAAAAAAAAATTAATAGAGATTTAGTCAAATTTATGGAAGATGTTTTTAAATGCTCCTTGTGATTTATAATTTAAAGACAGAAGCTAATTTTGGGATACGAAAAATAAGCAATTATTTTTCAATAATGAAAAAAACATAAATTCTCTTTCTCTTAAAAGAGTCCTCTATTTAATCAACAATTTAACACAAAACTTCTTCTAAATCAATGGATTTTTCCGAAAGTCGTAAAACTTCAGAAACAACTTTTAGTTTTCAACGTCCATTCTCCAACAGACAAAATAGTTCTTTCTTTCCGAAAAAATTCTTTTGCACTATATCACCCTTCGGCAAATCAATCGATCTGCCTACATCTCGAAATTCTACCCTAACCCCTAAGGCAAGCGTCAAACACATAAAAAGAAAGCCGAATCGACCGGATACTTTATATACTTTTTTTCCCCCGATCTTTGGGATGTTCCTTTTCTTTTTTTCACTCTACCCGTGTATGTCTATTTCAGAAATAATTCTACTATAATGTATGAGAACGGATTTTCTGTATATCTGGAACCATATGGGAAAATAATGTACACACGAAAAATAGATGCGTGGGTAAACTATAGGGTTGATTTCCGAACATGAATAGTAGTAGTCTTGGAATAGTGTTGACAGTCTGGATGTATATGATATATTACTTTCGACATCTAGCATTACTGTAGCATATCGTTTATTCTTCAGATTGCAACAATAGAGAATAAATGTTATGGGGGATTTTAAAGTAGGTGTAAACGTTCCTATTACATCATCGAATATCAGTAGCAGCATGTGATCGAAATTTTGAAAATACAGGAGGTTATTTCGCTTGTAATATGAAGAATATATTGAAAATATACAATATTGGAAACTAAGGTTTGAGCCAACAACGTTAACTTTTCCAGTATTAATAATTAACGTCGTATATTATATTAATTTCAAATGCTAAAAGGTGTAAATTAAAACTTTAAAACCAGTAAAAATACGTTTATTTCGACTGTTGACATGTTTCGACTCACCCCGAGTCATTTTTAAAAACAAATAAATAAAACTATTCTAAATTTGCACGGTCTATGACACGCCATCATTCAGTTTTCCACGTATTCTTTCATATTAAGCACGTTACATTTTTATTTGATGCGGATGTGTATTTTATTTTATTTTCATACTCATTGAGTAGCTCGAGCCATCTTTTTGGTAAGGGAAATGATGCTAGTAATAGTTCAATGAGTATGAAAACAAAATAAAATAAACATTCTCATAAAAAAAAATCTAACGTGCATAATATGAAAGAATACGTGGAAAACTGAATGATGGCGTGTCATGACCGCGCAAATTTAGAATAGCTTTATTTATTTCTTTTTGAAAATGACTCGGGGTGAGTCGAAACATGTCAACAGTCGAAATAAGCGTATTTTTACTGGTTTTGAAGTTTTAATTTACACCTTTTAGCATTTGAAATTAATATATTATTACAAGGTGTTATTTGCTATAGATTAACATCGTATATGTCAAATATATTGTTTGTGTTCAGCAGTGCTGCTTATTTGTCCTCAAAACTATTATTGAGAAAACCTAAAATAAAAATAATAGTGATAATGATCTGTTTATTCCTGATAAATCAGTGGTAGACGACGAGCCTAATTATTAATAATGTGTTCACATGCAATAAACCTCCGTTAATTACATTAAGATTTTTGGATTTTCTATGCATAAAAAGAAAATTCTAGTATTTTCTAAGATGTCTTCTTTTTATTTTATTTTTTTCAGTTTCCTTTCATAAAGCTTGCTAAAAAACCTTAACCTTATCAAATTATTCAATCAATGCAAAACGTTGTTATTAAAATATGAACAAAATTTTAAGCTAAAACATTTTTTGAAAATTTTTATATAACGCATAAAAAAATTATTTAAAAAATAATGTGTTTCCAAAAAAAGCAGAGTTCTTATATAATGATACTAAAATATTTCTCCCTTTTTAATAGACTAATTTTATTTATTATTTTATTTAGTGACATTAAATAATAAATGAATTGAGATTGTACGTAATTTGTTTTGGTTTGAAATCTGAGTTACAAAATGCATTTTAATAACGTATTCATGCCACATAAGATTTTATAAAACGATTTTCTATAATATGCTATGTTATTTTATTAAACTTATTATACTATCAACAGTACATTAATCCATTTTATTAACATAAAATATTCATAAACTTCGCTGAATTACATTAAGAAGCAGAAAAGATTTCAGTCTATTTTATTTTACTTTTATTTTCTCGACAAGATTGTACATTTTATCAATATTATGGATAAAAATATCGAAATTCATTTGAGCTAGAAAAAAAATAGAAAGAAAATAGAAAAAGACATATATATTTCGAAATTTCAACTCCCTCTTCTTCTCCTCACAAAAAGAGAGAGAGAGAGAAAGCTCGATTTGGGATATTAGAACGTTATTGCAATGTCTTCTGTGTTATTTATTACTTTAAACCCCATATTTTAAGTCATGTAAGTGAAATGCAAAATTTTTGTTCGATTACATATTTGTACTAATGCCATACCATTGTTGAAAGAGAATCCTCCTGAGTAGTACGAGAGAAGTTAGTATATCTGCAAAGCACAATGTTCTATTTTAAAATACAGAAATCCATTATCTTTAAGATGCATCATCGATACTAAAAAGAGCTTCTAATGCTTGTGAAGATTACGAAAATATTCTATAAATTCGTACTTGGTATTGTTTGGAGCTTATAATAGACTAGTAAAGAAACAATTTGTTCGTACAAGTAGCTGGATTAAGATGAGTTATAATGAGGTCAAATATTGTTGAAAAACATCAAAATTATGAAAGTTTCCGCTGCGTAAAATAAATAAATCAATCAATAAGTAAAAATAACTGAAAAAAAAGTTCAAAGTATACAATTTTTATGTTAGTAAAATGTTAAAAATTAAATAACGTTTTGTTTATTTTTGGCATTGTTTGTGTCTTGAATAGTTTCGTAAGGGGAAAAAATGTCTGTAAAAGTAGCTGTATATTAAATTTTTTTTAGAATAAGATCAAAAGCGGTTTTCATAAATACCAAAACTATACAGGTTTTCATTACGTAAAATAATTTGAGTTAACAAATAATTTCCAAGTACTCGATTTTTGTGTTACTGAACTGTAAAATAAATAAATAAATAAATAAGAAGAAGAAGAAGAATACAAATACAAATACAAATACAAATAAACAGAGTTTTCTTTCGTTCTTAGTTCTTGGCATTCTTTGGAGCTTATAATAGTGTAATAGTAAAGAAACAATTTGTCTGTAGAAGTAACTGGATTAAGATGTGTTATAACAGGGTCAAATATTGTTGAAAAACGTCAAATTTATGTAAGTTCCCGTTGCATAAAATAAATAAATAAATAAATAAATAAATGAAAAAAAGTTCAAAGTATACAATTTTTATGTTAGTAAAATGTTAAAAATTAAACAACGGTTTTTGTTCATTTTTGGCATTATTTGAATCTTGAATAGTTTGCTAAGGGAGAAAAAATGTCTGTAAAAGTAGTTGTATATTAAGATTTCTTTTTTAGAATAAGATCAAAAGCGGTTTTCATAAATACCAAAACTACACAGGTTTTCATTACGTAAAATAATTTGAGTTAATAAATAATTTCGAAGTACTCGATTTTTGAGTTACTGAAATGTAAAATAAATAAATAAATAAATAAGAAGAAGAAGAAGAATACAAATACAAATACAAATAAACAGAGTTTTCTTTCGTTCTTAGTTCTTGGCATTCTTTGGAGCTTATAATAGTGTAATAGTAAAGAAACAATTTGTCTGTAGAAGTAACTGGATTAAGATGTGTTATAACAGGGTCAAATATTGTTGAAAAACGTCAAATTTATGTAAGTTCCCGTTGCATAAAATAAATAAATAAATAAATGAAAAAAAGTTCAAAGTATACAATTTTATGTTAGTAAAATGTTAAAAATTAAACAACGGTTTTTGTTAATTTTTGGCATTATTTGTATCTTGAATAGTTTGGTAAGGGAAAAAAATGTCTGTAAAAATAGCTGTATATTAAGATTTCTTTTTTAGAATAAGATCAAAAGCGGTTTTCATAAATACCATAACTACACAGGTTTTCATTACGTAAAATAATTTGAGTTAATAAATAGTTTCGAAGTAGTCGATTATTGTGTTACTAAAATGTAAAAAAAAAAAATTACAAATGCAAATACAAATACAAATAAATTGAGTTTTTTTTTCTTTCTTAGTTCCTGGCCTTCTTTGGAGCTTATAATAGTCTAGTAAAGAAACAATTTGCTCGTAGAAGTAGCTGGATTAAGATGCGTTATAATGAGGTCAAATATTGTTGAAAAACATCAAAATTATGTAAGTTCCCGCTACGTAGAATAAATAAATAAATAAAAATAACTGAAAAAAAGTTCATAGTATACAATTTTTATGTTAGTAAAATATTAAAAATTAAAAAACGGCTTTTGTTCAATTTTGGCATTGTTTGTATCTTGAATGGTTTCGCAAGGGAAAAAAAATGTCTGTAAAAGTAGCTGTATATTAAGATTTTTTTTTTTAGAATAAGATCAAAAGCGGTTTTTATAAATACCAAAAACTACACAGGTTTTCATTACGTAAAATAATTTGATTTAATAAATAATTTCGAAGTACTCGATTTTTGTGTTACTGAAATGTAAAATAAATAAATAAATAATAAGAAGAAGAATACAAATACAAATACAAATAAACAGTGTTTTCTTTCGTCCTTAGTTCTTGGCATTCTTTGGAGCTTATAATAGTCTAATAGTAAAGAAACAATTTGTCTGTAGAAGTAGCTGGATTAAGATGCATTATAATGAGGTCAAATATTGTTGAAAAAAACGTCAAAATTATGTAAGTTCCCGCTGCGTAAAAATAAGTAAATAAATAAAAAAAGTTTAAAGTATACAATTTTTATGTTAGTAAAATGTTAAAAATTAAACAACGGTTTTTGTTCATTCTTGGCATTATTTGTATCTTGAACAGTTTGTTAAGGGAAAAAATGTCTGTAAAAGTAGCTGTATATTAAGATTTATTTTTAGAATAAGATCAAAAGCGGTTTTCATAAAACCCAAAACTACACAGGTTTTCATTGCGTAAAATAATTTGAGTTAATAAATAATTTCGAAGTACTCAATTTTTGAGTTATATTGAAATGTTAAAAATAAATAAATAAATAAATAAATAAATACAAATGCAAATACTTTTTTGTTTTCTTTCTTAGTTCTTGGTATTCTTTGAAGCTTATAATTGTCCAGTAAAGAAACAATTTGTCTGTAGAAGTAGCTATGGATTAAGATGCGTTAATGAGGTCCAATATTGTTGAAAAACATCAAAATTATGTAAGTTCCCGCTACATAGAATAAATAAATAATTAAATAAATAAAAATAACTGAAAAAAAAGTTCAAAGTATACAATTTTTATGTTAGTAAAATGTTAAAAATTAAATAACGGTTTTTGTTCAGTTTTGGCATTGTTTGTATCTTGAATAGTTTGGTAAGGGGGAAAAAATGTCTGTAAAAGTAGCTGTATATTAAGATTTTTTTAGAATAAGATCAAAAGCGGTTTTCATAAATACCAAAAACTACACAGGTTTTCATTACGTAAAATAATTTGAGTTAATAAATAGTTTCGAAGTAGTCGATTTTTGTGTTACTAAAATGTAAAAAAAAAAAAAAAAAAAAAAAAAAAATTACAAATGCAAATACAAGTACAAATACAAATACAAATAAATAGATTTTTTTTCTTTCTTAGTTCTTGGCCTTCTTTGGAGTTTATAATTGTCTAGTAAAGAAACAATCTGTTCGTAGAAAAAATTCGTAGCTGGATTAAGATGCGTTATAATGAGGTCAAATATTGTTAAAAAACATCAAAATTATGCAAGATTCAATTGCGTAAAAAAATTTCAAATATGAAAAAAAAGTTAAAGTAGTTTGATTTTTATATGTTACTAAAATTTAAAAAATGAAATAAGAGTTTTCGCACATTTTTGGCTTTGTTTGTATCTTAAATAGCTTCGTAACGGAAAATATGTATATAAAAGTAGCTGTATATTGAGATTTTTTTAGAATAAGATCAAAATCGGTTTTCATAAATATTAAAATTACACAGCTTTTCATTACGTGTAATAATTTGATTTAATAAATAGTTTCAAAGTACTCGATTTTTGTGTTACTGAAATGTTAAAAAAGAAAAAATGTATAAAAGAATAAATTGCGTTTTCTTTTGTTCTTAGTTCTTGGCATTGTTGGAACTTATAATAACACTGGGGAACAATTTTTAACTCAATTTCTGTTAACTTCGATTTTTCAGCTGTTTTTAAGTTAAAAAAGCGTGCTGATTTCAAAACTGCAATTAGTTTTCTTCTATCACGTCAAGTTTTTTCTCTACATCTTACATTAATGTGACCACTCTCGCCTAATCGGGCGTGAGTCATAGGAAGAAAAATCTTCAGAACTCTTAGCATCAATACTGCACAAGAAATTTTTGCTTGAAAAGGGAGCTAAAGTATCCTACTTACGATCAAGAGAAAGTGAATTTCTTCAATACTTTCGAAGTAACGGTGGATTTGTTTTTTGCCATAGCGTACATGGTTTAATGGAGGAGTTTGGAATTTCATCCTATACCGCAACTGAATGGCAACTGTTCATCGATAGCTCAAAGAGGAGCTTGAAATACGTACCCCTTCACAACGGAAATTTATTTGGATCAGTCCCAATAAGCCATTCAGTTTATTTGCGCGAAAGATATGAGGACATAAAGAGAGCCATTGATTTATTGCACTATCACATTCACGAGTGGATCATCTGTGTTGACCTAAAAATGGTATACTTGTCCAGCAACGCGTATATACCAAGTATCCCTGTTTTTTGCGTATGTGGGACAGCAGAGCTCGTGAGAAGCATTGGTTACAGTCGAATTGGCCTCCAAGATCTCACCTCAGACCTGGAGTTCCAAATATTTTACATCAGCCATTTGCCGACAGAAAGAACACCACATTTCCACCTCTGCATATAAAACTGGATCCAATGAAGCAGTTCGTGACAGCTTTGTCAATTGAAGGAGACCGTATGACTTATCTCATTTCGAAATTTTCAAACCTGTCTTTTGAAAAAATAAAGGCAAGTGTATTAGACGGCCCACAGATTCGCCAGCTCATTAGAGAGGAACATTTCATCGGAGCAATGACAGAACCCCAAAGGAATGTTTAGTTGGCATTCAAAAGCCTTGTCAAAGACTTTCTTGGAAATACGCGAGTAGAAAATAACACAGAAACTATCCAGAAACTTTTAGAGAGCTTCAAAAGGCTTGGTTGCAACATGAGCATCAGACTTCATTTTCTGCATAGCCATCTTGATAACTTCCCGGAAAATCTTGGTCCAGCCAGTGATGATCAGGGTGAGCGATTCCACCAAGATTTGAAGCTCATGGAAGAACGGTATCAAGGTAGATGGGATGAGCATACGATGGCTGACTATTGTTGGAGCCTCAAGCGAGATTGTCCACAAATTGAACACGCCAGGAAAAGCTACAAGCGAAATTTTTTGTTATCTTAATATGTACTTTTTTCGTTTTGTAAAAGGATTTTACTACTTGTATGAACACAATGTAGTGTATGGTAAGTATATGTAGCCGTTGTATGATTAATATATTTAGTATTTTTTTCTTTATTTTCCTTTGTATTCACATTAAGTATGATTTTGAGGGTATCCTGTAGCTTAAAAAGTTGACGTGATAGTAGAAAACTGGGGTCATTTTTGGATTTAGTTGCTAATAATTAGCCAAAAACAAGTGCCAGATCAAAGTCAACAAAATGTGTGCTTCCCAGTGTAATCTTGTAAAGAAGCAATTTGTCTGTGGAAATAGCTGGATTAAGATGCGTTTAATGAGAACAAATATCATTGAAAAACATCAAAATTATGTAAATTTCGTCGCATGAAAAGTTTTGAAATAACAAAAAACAGGTTTGTAGAACTTAACAATTAAATAAGGGTTTTCATTCATTTCTGGGATTGTTTGTACCTTAAGGGTGTCCGGGACACATTTTTAAAAATAATTTTTATTTATTCAGTTAAAATTTGTAATTTTTTTTTTATGGTTAACCATGTCATTTGTAAACAAAATCACATGATAAAATGATTTTTGATATGTTTTTTTTTTTTTTTTCATTAAAATAAACATAAATATATAGAAGAAAAGGTCCAAATACCGGCTTCCATTTTTGTTTTCAATCTAGATCCTACAATTTTGAAAATTATTAAATTTAAAAGTGACAGCAGGCTACCTTGACATGTTTCGAACCTGTTTAGAAAGAAAAAAATCAGTTTAAAAGGCGTTTTCTGTTTATAAACAACAAAATTCCAAAAGTCTGCAAATCTTGAGTTTTGAAATGGGGTCTAAATACCGGCTACCCAAGCTTTTCCCAAAAGAATCACACAAATAGTCCTAATGCCAATTATTAAGCAATAAAAACATTATTTTAATAAATTTTATTGATTAATAACATTTCTTATGCACAGAAAAATACGTAATTTTAATAAACAAGCATTTTTGTCAAATTTATAAAACTCTAACGGCTATCTCTGACAGTCTTCTTTCCTTTATGTTTCTAATTTTGCGGGGGAAAAAAGCTTGCTGTTTGAAATAACTGTTTTATCTGAAAAAAAATCACAAACATAATAATCACTCTCTGCGTCGATGCAGTCGCTAGGGGACCACATATCGCATTCTTAACATTGAACACAGGGTCCTCTCCCCCATTCTTGACCGCAGAGAAAACACCCTCGCAGAAGACACAAATTGCATCATTTCACTTTTTTAAATTTCAATTTCTGATCCTTTCGATTGTTTATTCTTCATGTTTACTTCCGTCATTTTTCTTCTTTCACTTCCTATTTATTGCAGACAATTTTGGAGTGTTCAATGGTGCTTTTTTCTGTAGTGATCCGGTAACCAGTGTCGCTCCTGAAGATTTGCAGCCACGGTTGCTTTTTTTTTTCATACTGCGAAATACTGCGAACTATTTCTGAACCATTTAAATTATTTTATTAATTATGGAACAATTTAAATTAATTTATTTTCCTCCTCTTCGAGCAGAGCAAACACAGAGAGGTTTAAATACCGGCTAGCCGGTATTTGGACCACTCTAGGTAGCCGGTATTCGGATCACTTCTATGTTTAAGTTAAAACCGGTATCACTCATTCACATGGTAAAATACTAATAACTTGCGTGCGGCGATTAAGAGCTAAATATGTCTAGAAAATAATTTCATCATCAATTCAACTCAATATACGATCAGTATATTTAAAAAAAAAAAATGAAAAATACATATCTGAAAAACTTTTGATGTTCCAGATTAAGTCGTTTCGACACTTTTGCCTTTGCTGTTTGTAAATGAGACAGACTTCAGTGACGTACTTTTTGTAACTTTCTTCTCTCAATTAAAGTTTGAAACTCTGCCTATCTCCGGCAGCCTGCGCTGCGCTCAGTTCTCAGAACACCTAGTAGCCGGTATTTGGACCTTCTCCTCTAAGTTTTAATTTCGATTCAGCATTTTTAAAAATATCGATTTATAAAAAAAATTATAGATATTTAAAGTAAAAATTATGAAAAAATTATGTAACTTAAAAAAAAAATCATATTTTCAAAAATAAGTATTTTTTTTTTAAAATTTGCTGAGTCAAAATTACAGTAAAACAATTGAAAAAAACATGTTCTAAGTTTGAAACCTGTATTTTTAACGGCTCTGGAGTTATAAACAATTTAAATACGAGGAATGGTGAAGAAACCCATCTTGAAGAAAAATGCATTTTTACAAGAAGTCGTTTCCACGACAACCATTGCTTGAAAGCTAGATTTTGAAAACAAACCAAAACGAAAAAATTAATATTTCCTATTCCATTTCAGATATAAACATGATTTATACGTCCTTTTAAGCAGAAAAAACACAGAAATGTTTAATCCAATAAAAGCTTTTCAGAAAATTTGAAGATTTTTGTGTCCCGGACCTCCTTAAACAGTTTTGTAAGAAAAAAAAGCCTAAGTAGCTGTATATTAAGATCTTTTAGAATGAGATCAAAAGCACTTTTCATAAATATCAAAATTACACAAATTTTCATTACGTAAAATAATTTGAGTTAATGAATAATTTCAAAGTACACGATTTTTGTGTTACTGAAATGCTTAAAAAACTTATAAATAAATAAATTGGATTTTCTTTTGTTCTTAGTTCTTGGCGTTGTTTAGGGCTTATAATAGACGATTTTATTTATTGTTGCTGTCTTCCAACACAGCAGTAAATCTAAATTTTTTATAGCATTCTCAACATACGGCGATACTGAGTTAGTTTTTCATACTAAAGTTTTATTATAATTTGAGCAGTTTCGTGTCGTTATTGCTAAAACAAACTTCATAAATTTTGTAAAATTAAAAAGGCTGGAGATGTCCAAAAATATAGATATCTTACAAAGATATTCATATACTTTACAATTTTGTATTAGAAAATTGACAATATTTATGAGAAGTGTGTAATTTTTTGTTTATTGCAAATATAAAAAAGTACTTTTCGTCAATTATTTTTTAGGGTTCCATACTTAAAAAGTAAAAACGGAACCATTATAAGATCCCTCCTGTGTCTGTCTGTCTATTTGTCACAGCCATTTTACTCGTAAACTATAGAGCGTGGAAAATTCAAATTGAGAAAAGTAATAAAGACTATTGACCCACATATTTACAGATTATTATACATTCACAAATATATTTACGAAAAATGTAGAGGGGCTAATTAAGTTATTTGAAAAACAAAATCTTATCTTTGTATCTCGCGTGGGATATCGTGTGAAAGCTATCGTAATGCTGAACTCAAAAATACATTTCTTTCATTTTTAGGTATTATATTTTCAGAGATGTCGTCGAAAATGTAGTGCAAATATATGTCCTCCCCCCCCCACACACACACACACACACATTCTATTACCGAATCTACTGAAACTGAAATTATGAAAAAATCAGGCGTAGTAGATGCTAATTTAAACCTTGCAGGAAAACTATAGTGATTACCCTAGGTCACATAGTTTTTGAGAAAAGCGCATTTTTCCATTACACGCAATTTTCTATTTGCAGGCATTCAGCAAAGGTGTTGAGGTGCGCTGGAGGTATCTATCGTAGCAGAAGTATAAAAGAATTATTGATGATAATCGTGAGTAATCAGCCGATATATATAACCCTTAAAGACACGGACGGTTTCGACATACATAATGACAGAGGCGGCGCACTCTGTACCATCATCTTTTAATGCCCAGATAACAACTTTTAATGATATGTTTGTGTAATGGAATGCCCAGTAGCAGTATAAAAGCAATAAATGTCAAATTTTTAAAACAAACTAATTTAATTAGAATTAATCACAAAATTCTATAATCAAATAATCAAATAATCAAATAATCTGTGGGATTCGCTACTAGTTTGCATTGAGTGGATCTCTCAATACGTCTCCCCTGTCTTTAAAAGTTAATTAAACACCTATCTTGAAAAACGCAGCACGGAACAAGGCAGCGTTGCAACTTCGTGGTCTCCTTTCGAAACGCGCTTAACGCAATGCCAAGTTTAAACTTTGAACAAGCGTCTTCTTTTAGCTGTGAAAAGAAAAGATTATTATGCTGAATTTAGTTTTATGAAATGCCAATGCACTACTTTTATTGTCAGTACCGAATTAAGTTCATCATAAACAGATTAGGATAAGATTTAAAAAAAAGTTATACAGAGTAGCAATGGTTGATATTATTTATGCTCACGTATTTATGCATATCTCTTTGATCTTTTATGTTATACCCATTCATACTTTTCTAGTATATACAGCTATACCCAAACCTTTACGCTGTATAGTCTGTATAGTTTTTTTACAAAGTCTTGTTATTCTTTTAGCAACGATTTCTTTTTTAAATAATGCATTTAATAATTCATATATTTATTGTACGGAACCCCCTGAGCGCGAGTAATACTCACACTTGACAGTTTATTTTCTTAAATATTTAAATTATTTTTTACATGATTAAAATGACGTTTTCTAACACCCGAGTAAATATTTTTCAAATCGGAGTTGTTGAGCCAAAAATGGTTAAATGGTTCAACGTTGAATGGGAATTTTCGACAGTGTATAAGTAGACTGTTCACACCGTAAGACTGTGAAGCATGCAATAATTAAGCATTGGATTTAAAATTAAAGTTAAAAAAAATGAAACATTTTGTTCAGTATTTCTGCCTAGTAAAAATCCAACCTATATAGATTCTAAATATGAAAAGAAAGGAAAAGAAAATCAAGCATTGAATTTGAAAATAACGTTCAACAATTGCAACTTTTTGGTCAATGTAAAAATCTTACCAATCTAAATTCTAAATATGAAAAGAAAGGAAAGGAAAAAGAAAACAAACCTTGAGTTTAAAATAATGTTCATCGACTGTAACTTTTTGTTTAGTATCTCTGCCTTAATAAAAATCCTACCTATCTATAAATTCTAAATATGAAAGGAAAGGAAAAGAAAAAGAAAAGAAAATCAAACATTGAATTTGAAAATAATGTTCAAACAGCTGCAATTTTTTGTACAGTATATCTGCCTCGTAAAAATCCTGCCTATCCAGATTCTAAATTAAGGAAAAGAAAAAATGAATTTAAGCATTGAATTTGAAAATGAAGTTCAACAACTGCAATTTTGTTTTCAGTATTTCTGCCTAGTAAAAATCATAGGCCAGTCTAGATTCTAAATATGCAAGGAAAAGGGAAAAAAATAATTAAGTCAAAAATTCATATTTTTTAACTTTAAAAATCCCCTAGTAACTTTTCTTCCGCTCCCTGACATTGTTAAACTAGTTTTAAATTAGTGCGCACAGTCAGAAAACTGTACGACAAAATTCTAAACAGGTATCGTTGAGTGACAGAAAAAAAATAAACGGAAAGTCTGAAGTCATTTTATTTGATGTATATTTTTATTTTTATATACACAAAGTACATAATATAGAAAACTCTCTGAAAATATATGACTTCAAGTATGTCCATACGTATTAAAGAATATATTTGATTTCTATAAAAGATATTTTTCTCGAATATCAACAGAAGGAAATTGAAAAACTTTCTAACACCTGACCACGCACTTCTGGAAACGAGTTTCATTTCTGAACTAAACAAGAAAACCACTCAGAAAAACTTGATAAAGCTCTTTAGGATATCTTGAAAACAGAATGTGTCCGTTTCTGAATATAGAAATATATTCCTTTTGACGATGCAAATACCAAAATGAGTTTCCAATATTTGATAAGATGGGGAGAATTCACTAAACGCACTGATTTCTGGATATTGTGTGGGTTTTCCTACGCATTGATGGTGTTGACAACCAGGTTTATGAGAATAACTGGGAATAATATTGGTTATAATGAGATCATACTCGAGAGATATTCTCAGTAATGAGGAAACATATAAATGTTGATATGCATGATATATGCAGTAATTAAATTAGTCCGTTGATATCTTCTGTTGTTTGGTATTCCCTAAATATTACAAATGTTCCTCACGAATCAGGCGAGAAATCAGGAAAAATTTAAAAATATAGATGCTTTTTTTAAGGAAGTTATTTTTGAAAATAAAGTTCAACAAATGCTTTCAATTTAATGTTCATTTACGTTCAATTTGATATTTTATAGTTTTATTTCAGTTAATCATCCAAGCAATAAATGCATTGCATAACAAAATATATTTATATTTTATCTTGGATTCCGCATGCATTGAAGGTATATTTCTTAAGTTTATTCCAGACGGAGGGGGAAACTTGTCACTTATTATTTTTTTTTTTTTCATGAACCATATGTTAACATATGTTAATTATACACCACTGGAATTATCTTAAAAGGAAATTTAATATAAAACAAATGCAAAGTCTCTGAGATTGTTTCATATGTATATCTAGAATGAAAAAAATCTGTCTAAAATTCATGATATAGAAATTTAAGAACCATCAGGAAGGGTTGCAGATACCTTGGCAATACCAACACCAAACATGGTTTAAATATTTGATCCTTTATTCAACGTGTCAAAAGACTTTCTAAATTTTTTTACAAAAATATCTATAATATCTCCAATGAGATTATTGCTGAACTACCTGACAACAATATCTCTGACCCCCGCAATGCAAAGTGACTGCGTTATTCAGCATTGCTTGAAGATAATTATTTGAATTTCTTTTTGTTTTTCTTTCTTTCCTTTTTATAATTATTATTATTATTATTATTTGCTTAACATTTAATTTAAACTTCTTACATTTTTCTTTATTATTTTATAAAATAAATCAATATGTATACAAAATTTTTATAGTCTATTTTTCGCTTTTATATCCATAATATTACTACTAAAAAGAAATGTATGGTTATCATTGAAAAGAACATCGAATTGTTGGCCTTTTGCACCATAATCTCAACTGTTTTGAACATTGAACGTTAATCATTTTAATTTTTGACTTTCTGGCTTTTTGACTTTATTAGTTTATTATTGAATTACTATATTTATTTTTTAATTATATTTCGTATCTTTAGTCAATCCTAAACGCTTTTCTGTCTTTGATTATTGTTGTATTACAATTATTATAAGGTATAACTATTATTATACCTCATGTAGTTTAAACTACACTGAGACTTCTCTCTTATGGCTCTGTAAGTATGAAAAATATATCTACACCTAAACAGGGTGGTAAAGTTGTCATCAACTAGGAAGCCCAAGAAATGCCTAAACTGTTAAAGTATTCAGATGTTATATGTTACATTTACGTATAAGTAAAAGTAGAGATTATAAAATAGTAATTTTATCATACGGTTCCTTTGCGCACATTTTTTATTAAATAACAATATGGAAGTTAATGGTCATGATAACACTGTCTTTTTGTGAGAATAACTCGAAAAAAAAATTATTATGATGAGATCATACTTAACATATATCTTCAGTAATGGTGGAAAATATTAAAGTTCATCTAAATATTTGTAGTAATGAAATTAATATTTCGCTCTGCAGCTTTCTGGTAGTCTTTAAATCCTACAAACATAGAATTACAAATTCTACAAAGGTATTCAAATCAGATAAGAAATCAGAAAGTATAAACTATGGATCTCTTTCTAAACTGAAAGAATTTGCATATAATTTTTTTCAATTTACGTTTTTATTCTTTTAAATATAATCAAAAACAAATATATTTATTCACAAAACAGTTGTCTATTTTATCCCGATCTCTGCATTCACTGGAAGTGTATTTCTTTAAACTCACCATTAAAAAAATTAAAAGAGAAGAAGAAGAGAAAGAAAAGAAAGAACGAAATCATTTATTGCTAATTTCTTAACAAATCACATTCCCAGAACATAATTAACCCTTAATTATTCAATATCAAAATTATCTTTTAAATGGATGACCAATTTTGCCACCAGACTGTTAACGTTGATGCTAATATGACACATTCTCGTAAAAGCGGAAGAAAAGCGAATTTGGCGGATACACTATCGTACTTCCAGATAATGGGGTAATTTTATCAGGTGCTTCAAAATACACATTTTTTTTAATAAACGAAAGCATTATAAAGAGTAATGTGTAAGTGGTGATGATGGTGTTGACAATATAGATTTTTAAGGATAATAAGTGATAATCAGAAAAACATTAATACTGATACAGTCGAACCTCTATTTAACGAAGTCGCTAAATCCCGGAAAAAAGTTCGTTATATGGAAAATTCGTTAAATAGAGATTCACCTTTTAAAATACTTTAAACTACATAAAACAGATTTTAAATTCATAAATACTAAATATTTTTACTAAAAGTAATTCATCACATTTTTTAAAGAAATTATATCGATTTGTTTTATTTATTTTACCCACCTATATCTGTCATCAATTAATTTTTTCTATGTGCTTAAATCTTCGAAATCTGCAAAGAAAACAAAACACTATCCGGGAATATACTGTATTTCCTGTTTAAAGTAAATAGTTTTACATTAAATTAACGAATTTTAATGACATTATCGTATTTATTATTAATATACCAAATAATTTTAACCATGCATTAACACATGCGTCCTTAAATTTAATTTCTGAAAAACTCTGTTAATTTTGCCTGAGTTTTTTATTTTAAAAAGTGCTTTCTCTCATAATACGTCTCGCATCTTTGCAATGCACCAAAAACCCCTTCATGCGTATTTTCTTCTAACTATAATCCGCGTCGGATTGTTTCAAATGATTTTAGTATTTCATCATACAAAGTTTTGTTAATTCCTGCATAATGAATATTTCTATAATCATCATATTCGTCTTCATCGCAATTCATTGCTGTATTGTTTTTATTTTTCACACTGTCGAAAATATCCAATTCGGATAGTGTTTCCGAGGTCTCAGTTCAGAATTTAGTAAAATACAATCATCAATCAGCACATCATGGTTAATTTCTTCGTTTTTTCTCACTGTATCCACATTTTTTTTAAGTTACTCTAAGAGATTATCGTCTTCGCGCTCCGTACTTACCGAATTCTCACTGCTGACAAAGAAGGCGCCTGGTAAAACCAGTTCAAGGCCATTGAACATCATAAAATGTGTTAAAAGAAAGAATAAGTTTGAAATGTCCAGAAATATTTTGAGAAATGGGGAGAAAAAAAAATTATCACAAGAAAAAGTTCGTTAAATAGAGAATGCACTTCGCTATTTGGAGGTTATTTTACGAAGAAATTCGCAAAATGTTCTTGGTTCCAAGGAAAAGTTCGCAAAATAGAGGTTCGTTAAATAGAGGTCCGACTGTATAATGATCTGTGCATAGCAATTCAGTCGGTTGATACTTTTTTTTGTTTGATACTGCTGAAATGTAAAAACTTAAATATTACAAAAATTTACGAAAAAATAAATTAATTAATTTGAATTAAAGAAAAATACTTTTTGACTACACGGATTTACGTAAAATTTTTATATTTTGCGTTTTTATCCCAGTATGTGAATTAAGCAGGAGATATATTTATTAATAAAATATCTTTACATTTTATCGCAACATCTGCATATATTGAAAGACATTTCTTCAGACTTGCCATAGAAAAATAGCTACACGTTCACCTTTTATTTAGAAAAAATTAATATCAACGATATAGGGATAACCCTAGGGCCGCAAAGAGAGGAGTGAAAGCCAGTACAAATTATCGGGGCCCGACTCCTTGAAGGTCCGTAGTGCATCTCTTTTTCAAATAAAGAACGAAAAAGTAGATTTTATCAACTTTTTTTTCACGTAATTTTTTTTTTAATTGAAATAACATGTAAATGAATTAAAAATCCTGAACGTGGTCATATAAAATATAAATTTTATTGTTAATACACAAAGCTAAAAAAATTCATCTATTAATAAATAATCAGCAGGGGCATAAAATTTTTTAGCTGCCAAACGTTGGATTATTTTATTTTATTTATTATTATTTTTTTCATTTCCAACAATAGAAAAACGCTGCAACTTAATGCATTGGTTTGAGTAAAGTTGGAAAGCGCATGACAAACTACGTATGAAGCACAATTCTTCTGTCTTATGTTTTATTTCTCTTTCTCTTTCTTTCTTTTTTCAATCAAAATCAAAAATAAACAGACATAGTAAAATTTAGAACTTATAGATTCTGGAGTTTTCTTAAAACGCTTAATTCTGTTTTTATACAAATATAAGGTTAACGGGCATTGTGTACCACTAAATAAAAAATTGTGCCATTTTTTATTCCGTATTTCTGTGATTAAATATGGTGAAGATTACTATTAAAAAATGTAGTAGTATTTAAGGTCTGTAAACCATTAAACCTATAGTCGAATAAAAACAGAATTAGGTGTATAAGGAATTACATACTGGTCAAAGTTTCTATTAACTATTATAAACCTTACAATAATCGATACTTCCGACAGCCAAACATATGAACATATGGAAAGAGAAAGTACATAGATAATCCCAGAAAGTGTAGAGAAATCAATTTCGACACATTTCGTGGGAAAGCTACCCAAAATCCTCGCTCAGAAATACATTTCTTCACTCTAATATGACCACAGTGTGTAAAATCTAATCAACCGTAGAGAAACCTCGACGTATCTTCCTACAACTAAAAATACTGTAAGCGGAACAATACTGACTGCATAACAACATACATAACAAGCGGCGTAACATCGTGGGAGAGATGTATGAGGCGAAGAACGCTTACGGGTCAGCGAGCGGTGTATATTACCAGCGGGGCGTGCATAATGAAGATGCCGCTATAACTGAGGACTACTGGAAACATTTTGCTCGGAAGTTAGTTCGGAGTATGAAATCTTAAAGATAGGCAACCAAGCGGAGGGCATTTGACGCCCCGCAGGTTGTTGAGAAGACTAAATGCCGGATATATATTTATGTAATGTATTTATATATAGTGAATAGGCAAAGAACTCTTAGGAATTGTTCGATGCCGGCCGGTTCCTTTATCCGTGCACGTGTTATTTAGGAAAACGTATTGTTGATGATTTAGCAGAAATGTCTGCGAAGCAGAATTATTTCGCAAAGCGAGAAATGACTGGAAATACACGAATAAAGGCAAGTATATAATTTTGATTAGATATCAGTAAAGTCGTGGATTTTGTTTCGGTCACTTTGGCAGTTTATCTCTTAATACAGGATTATTCAAAATGGTTACTCTGATTACAAATGACAATAACTTCTCTGTAAACGAACATAGGAGAAGGAAAATGAACACAATGCAAAATTAAGTTCAGCGTTTTATTTACGTATTTTATAACTACTCTAAGTAACTCCTGTTGGATATGAAGATAACATCCAAGCCGTAGTCACTTTCACGCCAGATAATGCGAAGCATATTCTTAGTCACTGAGTTCCCGAATCTGTCTCAACTTTTAGCATGAGCCATATATGTAACACATTTAAATGCAGCTGCTGCCTGTAACAGTTACCATTCGGTGTAGAAAAAGTGACCGCACAATTTTGTCTTTGAAAGCATACATACAGCATTGGCTTTAGATAACTCCGTGTGAACACAGGAAGCCACATGATATAGTTTTAATGTATGCAAACAAAGCTTTGAACTTCTTTCTATATCATGTTCAGTTTTTTTGCTTCTTATATTTATTTTCAACAAAGTTTTTGTCATTTGTATTCAGGGAAATCATTCTGATTATAATTGTGACTCACCCTGTATTAATTGAAATTCTTCTATATGAATGTCCTGTGTGAGAATCAGACAAATTGTAGATCAACAAGTATAGACTTTGTTATCGCACTTACGTTACAGAGAATTCAATAGAATGGAGCTAAACAGAATTATTCTTCAAAGTGTAAGATGTCGTTAAATACATGAACAAATTCCATGCGAAACATGAACGAATACTAAATTTTACTTCGATCATCCTGTTAGTTAAGTGAAAATCTTCTACATTAATGTTCTTTGTGAGAATGGGTCAAAATAGAAGATTGGCAATTCTGATTATAATTGTGACTCACCCTGTATTAATTGAAATTCTTCTATATGAATGTCCTGTGTGAGAATCAGACAAATTGTGGATCAACATGTATAGACTTTGTTATCGCACTTACGTTACAGAGAATTCAATAGAATGGAGCTAAACATAATTATTCTTGAAAGTGTAAGATGGCGTTAAATACATGAACAAATTCCATGCGAAACATGAACGAATACTAAATTTTGCTTCGATCATCCTGTTAGTTAAGTGAAAATCTTCTACATTAATGTTCTTTCTGAGAATGGGTCAAAATAGAAGATTGGCAATTCTGATTATAATTGTGACTCACCCTGTATTAATTGAAATTCTTCTATATGAATGTCCTGTGTGAGAATCAGACAAATTGTAGATCAACATGTATAGACTTTGTTATCGCACTTACGTTACAGAGAATACAATAGAATGGAGCTAAACATAATTATTCTTGAAAGTGTAGGATGGCGTTAAATACATGAACAAATTCCATGCGAAACAAGAACGCATACTAAATTTTGCTTCGATCATCCTGTTAGTTAAGTGAAAATCTTCTACATTAATGTTCTTTGTGAGAATGGGTCAAAATAGAAGATTGGCAATTCTGATTATAATTGTGACTCACCCTGTATTAATTGAAATTCTTCTATATGAATGTCCTGTGTGAGAATCAGACAAATTGTAGATCAACATGTATAGACTTTGTTATCGCACTTACGTTACAGAGAATACAATAGAATGGAGCTAAACATAATTATTCTTGAAAGTGTAAGATGGCGTTAAATACATGAAAAAATTCCATGCGAAACAAGAACGCATACTAAATTTTGCTTCGATCATCCTGTTAGTTAAGTGAAAATCTTCTACATTAATGTTCTTTGTGAGAATGGGTCAAAATAGAAGATTGGCAATTCTGATTATAATTGTGACTCACCCTGTATTAATTGAAATTCTTCTATATGAATGTCCTGTGTGAGAATCAGACAAATTGTAGATCAACATGTATAGACTTTGTTATCGCACTTGCGTTACAGAGAATTCAATAGAATGGAGCTAAACAGAATTATTCTTGAAAGTGTAAGATGGCGTTAAATACATGAACAAATTCCATACGAAACATGAACGAATGCTTCGATCATCCTGTTAAGTGAAAATCTTCTACATTGATGTTCTTTGTGAGAATGGGTCAAAATAGAAGATTGACATATGGACTTGCTTCTAGAATTTCCTTATCGCAGAATTCAACTAAAGACGGAGACAGTCTCATGCATCGCTATAATACACAGAAGAAACAATCCCATGGCATGCTGAAAAGGAAAAAAAAGAGCAATATGCTAGCAAAAGCAATACTGCAAATATTCTACGAAGAGCTACTATACTACGAATTTATCTCCCTTAATAAATAAATTTTCTTACTATTGAATACATTCATTTAAATTTTTTATATAACAGGCTAAACTATATTCGCTTTTTTTTTTTTTTTTTTTTTTTTTTTTTTTTTTTTGAAGAAAGATTATTCAAAAGGTAAGCTTAAAATGGAATTTTGGATTATCTATCTGATTTCGGTAACCTATCCATAAAACTTTTAACTGGATAAATGCCAACATGAATATTACATGAATGAACACACGGTAAATAAACCATTAATTATCGAAGTAATTCATTAATTATTGGTGCGTTTACTATTAATAACCGGAGTTAAGCCATTCATTAATTACTTGTTACAGACGACAATGTCTTCATTATACATATCAAAATGTAACACAAAAGTTTGACATTAAGAAAATGTTACACAATAGTCTGCCCCAACTTTTATCAACATTATGATCATAGTTCTTGTAACTAAAAATATCGCGTCAGTTATCAACGATTATATTATCAACACCTATATATGCACATATTACGTTCTCCCTTTCGATTACATTATTATTTACTTGACGATGTTATTCAAGATTTGGATAATCCTGGTATCAATTATATTATGAACACACAGACATACACGCACGTATATATATCATGTTCTCTCTTTCGATTACAATATTATTTACTTGACGATGTTATTTAAGATTTGGATAATCCGGGTATTACTTACTCTTATCTATTGTCAACATCCACAAGTTAACACCTTCGTGGTTCATTCAATCACGAAACTTATTTGATAGTAACTCAGCTACCTGCTTTTCTATACCTGTCAACAGGTAAAGTGTAACTTCATCCTAAGTTGTTTACTGCTATCAAGATATTTATCACTTTTTGTGTCATTTATCGCACTCACTGAGGAGAAAACCGCACAAAGAAATGTTGAAAGTTAACCATATTCATGGAGGCACAACACCCACAGGCGAGTGGTCACATTTAATGATGTGCCTTAATAGAGTAGGCAGTTAGGAGCTTTCAATAGCCCTGCATTTAACGCCTTTCAAAACTACTGCCCTGTATTCAGCCCCATAAACCCCCTTTGGAGTTGGAGAATAGCATTCCCGATTGTGGAGGTGGTTTCTATTTAGTGGGGAGGTTAACCTGAGGACCGCATGGTAAAAAGAAAAAAATACCTGCTGAAATATGTCTTTGGAATTTACCTGAATGGACTCCATATTGCGTGGGTTCACTATTGGTTTTTGTAAGATTTGCAGTGGGGTTTCTCGATATGTCTTCATTCATCCAATTATGTATTTTTTTTTTTTACATTTATAATTCAATATATTTTCTCCAAAAATTGAAGTCATTCGACTTTATGGTAACTACTTTGAAATATGAAGGTCAAGAGGAATATTCTTTTCACTTTTGCTATGAGTCAGATTATTAAGTTACTGCTGAATCGTAACGTATTGAGATTTTGAACGAATGGGAAAAAAAGAAAGGAAAGAAAAACATACCTTAACGTCAGACGAGGGGATAAATTTTGTATGAATAACTTGCTTCGTTATTCATTTAAATCATGTTATAAAAACGTAGTTCCTTAAAATTACACATTAAAATGATATTATGACCATATATTAAAATGGCATTATGAGCTAGCGTTTTAGATCATTGATGTAACTGCACTGTAAAAGAAATTCCGTTAAAATACGGAAATTGTACTGGCAATCGAAACGCCGGTACTATTTCCGTATTTTAACAGAATTTTTTCCCGTAAATTAAAACAAATTCCGTTTTTCACAAAATTTACGTCGAAAAATTCCGTTAAAATACGAAAATAGTGCTGGCATCTCGATTGCCAGTACAATTTCCGTATTTTAACGGAATTTTTTTTTTACAGTGTATCATTACTTTGGAATGTGTTCCACTTCTTTTAAGATTTCAATACACAGTCTGTTATTCAAATATATTTTTAAAAAAGCTGAATTGTAAAATTAAATTAAATCTCATTAAGTATCATCTCATAAAGAAATAAAGATACTGATATAGACTATACCTGCAATTAACAGGGATGAAAGAAAGCGCTGCGACACAAATGGCTGATTTTCAACTCTAAATTTTAATAATATTCTTCGCCTTAATAAATCTCCGACATTGATTCATGAAATAGGTCAAGAAATACTATTAAAATTTAGTGGTAGCAATCGGTTATTTGTGGCGCAGCACTCGTATCCCTGAATTAATGAGTAAATTGTTATGCTTCTTCCAATTGTGTACTACATACTTTGTTATCATAAGATGCATGAAATTTTGCACAGAAAATAAAAACTTTAAAAAAGATTTGTTCCTTATTTGAGTTAAAGTATTGGTGGTATAATTTTCATATTCTGATATTATTTGTTAATCCTCTAATGCCCATAGTAGGATATATGCTACCATCACTGTTTCAAATTTATTGGATTTTTTTTAATTCAAATATTCCAAATTCATACCAGAAATTTAAAACAGCAATATTTGCTTTATTTAATAACAGACATTTCGTCGTTAAATAAAGCAAAATCTGTCATTGAAATTTTCTGGCTTGAATTCACATTCATTCAATTTCGGAATTTCTAGAACGTATTCTATCATGGGAATTAAAGGGTTAAAGTAATTGATCAATTTATATTCTGTTGTTATTGATTGTCAATAAAATCATTAAACATGAAAGAATCTACGAATTGTATTCTGTTCCTGTCGAATTCACAATGGTCGGTAAATTATTTTAAAAGTGGTAGAGTTTGCAGACAAAATGTTTCAAAACAGAACAGACAAAATGTTTCTAAAGCGAAACAAAACAGAAAAGTGTTAACAAATTAATCCGGATTTGAAATGAAAAATCTAATACAATTTTTTATATATACCTACTACAGGAGGCTCGTAAAAGTTTTTACAATTTTTTAACATGGAACAGGGTTCTGTATAAGACACTGCTTTTTAATATATCGCTTTGGTAGAGCACGTTTAATATTTTATCGTTAATCAAAATTTAAAGAAAATAAATATTTAAATGCTGAATAACTTGTTATGTTAAATTATCCCCATCAGGAAACTGAAACTTCAACACTAAATACCTATAACCGAATGAACCTTATTATTTTTAACATTCATGAAATTATGTATTCATAATCCCAACATCACTGTAACACTGCTTTTTTTAATGTATTCCTTTATTTGAATAAATTTAATATTTCATCATTAGGCAAACATTAAAGGCAATAAATATTTCAAAGCTGCTAAATAACTAATGACGTTAAATTATCCTCCTCAGAAAACTGAAACTTGAACACCAAATAACTATGTCAAAATGAACCTTATTATTTTTAACGTTCATGAAATTATCACATCAGAATCTCAACATCACTGAAACATTGCTTTGTTAATATCTCCTTTATAAGAATACATTTAATATTTTCATCATTATTCAAAAATTAAAGAAAAAAAATTCAATACTGAATAACTTATTACGTAAAATTATGCCCATCGGGAAACTGATATTTGAACATTAAATATCTATAGCAGAGTGAAACTCATTATTTTTAACATTCATGAAATTATCACATCAAAATCCTAACATCACTGTACCACTGCTTTTTTATTGTCTCACTTTGTTAGAATACGTTTACTATTTCACCATTATTCAAAAATTAAAGAAAATAAATATTTCAATTTCTGATTATGTAAAATTATCGTCATCCGGAAACTGAAAATTGGACAATAAATACCTACTATAACAGAATGAACCTTATTATTTTTAACATTCATGAAATTATCACATGAGAATCATAACATCACTGTACCACTGCTTTTTTAAAGTCTCATTTTGCTAGAATACGTTTACTATTTCACCATCATTCAAAAATTAAAGAAAATAAATATTTCAATTTCTGATTATGTAAAATTATCTCCATCCGGAAACTGAAAATTGGACAATAAATACCTACTATAACAGAATGAACCTTATTATTTTTAACATTCATGAAATTATCACATGAAAATCATAACAACACTGTACCACTGCTTTTTTAATATCTCACTTTGTTAGAATACGCTTACTATTTCACTATTATTCAAAAATTAAAGAAAATAAATATTTCCATTTCTGATTATGTAAAATTATCTCCATCCGGAAACTGAAAATTGGACAATAAATACCTACTATAACAGAATGAACCTTATTATTTTTAACATTCATAAAATTATCCCATGAGAATCATAACATCACTGTACCACTGCTTTTTTAATGTCTCACTTTGTTAGAATACGTTTACTATTTCACCATTATTCAAAAATTAAAGAAAATAAATATTTCAATTTCTGATTATGTAAAATTATCTCCATCCGGAAACTGAAAATTGGACAATAAATACCTACTATAACAGAATGAACCTTATTATTTTTAACATTCATGAAATTATCACATCAAAATCCTAACATCACTGTACCACTGCTTTTTTAATGTCTCACTTTGTTAGAATACATTTACACCATTATTCAAAAATTAAAGAAAATAACTATTTCAATACTGAATAAGTGATTATGTTAAATTATCGCCATCAGAAAACTGAATCTTGGACACAAAATATCTATGACAGAATGAACCTTATTATTTTTAACATTTATGAAATTATCACATCAGAATCCCAACATCACTTTACGACCGTTTTTTTATCGGTTTCCCTTTGTCAGATACATTCAATATTTCATCATTATTAAAAAATTAAAGAAAATAAGTATTTCAATTTCTGATTATGTAAAATTATGTCCATCGGGAAACTGAAACTTGAACAATAAATACTTATAAGAGAATGAACTTTATTATTTTTGACGTTCGTGAAATTATCACATCAGAATTCGAACTTCACTGTACCACTGCTTTTTTAACCTTTTTCAGGACGGGTGGAACATATAAGTCCTATAAAGGGTGTGTATTGTTTTTTACTTTTTTAGTACCAGAATATTTTAGTTGAAAACTTTGCCTACTGTAATCGTAGATTACTTGAAAAATATTAATGGTAAATAAAGTGAAAAATACTATACATACTTACTGGTATTATAATTTTAAATGTCATTAAATGACACCCGTAAGGAAAGAGTCAATGTCTCACATTGTTAGAATACGTTTAATATTTCATCATCGTACACTCATGTCCAAAATTAAGGTTACAAACATGTTTTTCAAAATAATTGTAAATATCTACCTAAAAAATTGATAGAATTTGTAATATATATATTTTGAATAACAGGTAGTACAATACTAATCTTTGGCTTAGAAAAAGAAGTTGTTTAGCATTAGTATTTGCAGAACTACTGGAACTAAATCATTTAAGCATCTGGGCATTGTTGACACAAACATTTATTGACACCCTCATAAACAGTATATGATAGCTCGTTGAAAGGCTTATATAGCAGTGCACGGTGGTCATACTCCATATTAGAAAGACTTTTCCCGAGATAAATGCTTTATCTCTGATTCATGATTTAACACTTTTTGATATACCCTGTTTCTTAATTCACAATTAAAATATTTTCCATATTGTTATGTTACTACATTCTTTCTCCCATTGTAATATACCTCTGTGCCAAATTTCGTAGCAACACTGTGAATAGTTCATCAGTTTTCACAGATTTTTTGTTTATAACCTTAATTTTGGACATGGATGTACAAAATTTAAGAAAATAAATATTTCAGTTTCTGATTACGTAAAATTATCTTCATCAAGAAACTGGAGCTTTAAAAATAAATACCTATAACAGAAGGAAATTCATTTTTTTTTTTCGGAAGATTCATGAAATTATCAAATCATTAAACTTCTCAGCCCCACAAATCCTAACTTCACCGTGGCACAGCTTTTTGATGTCTGGCTTTGTTAGGATACATGGCGCGCGGTCCCTGACAATCGGATATAACCAAAAGCTTAGCGACAGCGTGGTCCAGGACGCGTGAAACGCGATTTGGACTCAACTTCCAATTGCTTGTAATGGGATTGACTTTTTGACTGCACTTCCAGTTAACAGCGGGACGGTAAAAAATCCTATCTATTTAAACAAGATTTCCAAATTTCCCAGATGCAAAGCCGACTTTTTCATAACGGCACTCTCTAAAAATTCCTTCTTTTTTTTTTTTCGATACTGGAGTAATGCGGTGAATAACCAGAACCAGGGAATTACAGTAAATTGATTAATGAACCTCTAATTAAGGGAGAGAGTAATGGTGTTAGTACATTTGGGCTCCGTTATTTATTTTTTTTAGAAGATTTTTCTTAATATGCAATGCATTTTGAAAGTGAATATGCAATGTGGTCATAATTAGAAGGGACTCTTCAGATTTAATCGTTTAGAAGTTGCATAAAAATTAATGGATTTTTCAAAAGTGGAATAAAAAAAAAGCTTCATTAATTAAGTTCTAAGGAAAGTTGTAAATCAGACAAAGAGGTTATTAATAGTAAATATGATGATGCACATGATAATAAAATTGTGAGACAATAATTAAAACAGTTCGAGATTTGGATGAGAAAAAAAAGTTAAAATTATGTATATATATATATATAAAATTTTCTGAATACATTGTAAAAAGGGAAACAAAAAAAATGTTTTAAGATCCAAAAACTTAAGGATAAATCAAAAACATTTTTATCGAATTATATAGGAGGGAAAAAAAGTATAAAAACAGAGAGAAGCTGAAAAAAAAATCTTTAAAAACCTTAAATTTATAAATTACAAACAGAATCTTAATATCTAATGAGTTAGATTTCAGATAATAACTAAAATTTAAGGTATTTATATTTCTTCGGGAATAACTTAGTTGCACTGAAACATTTTATCTCACACACTTAAAAAAATTATTATACAAATGTGATGAACTGAATTTGAAATTCTTATCTGCAATCTTTGAGAATATGGTTTTTTTTTTTTTTTTTTACATTTTGACAAACTTAGTTTGTCAAATGTTAGTTGACTGAAACAAACTGAAAGTTTGTAATTATTATTATATTTGTTGGTTTGTATTAATATTATATTTGTTGAGATTCATTTGGTATAGGCTGTTGATTGATGGACATTTTAATTCACAAGTATGGTATTGCGAGCAAGAATTTAATCCCCTTAATCCTACGTTTTATTAGAAAAGTTTTTCTTGTTTTTACCAATAATAGCCAATATGTTTCGACAGCAATTTGGTGGCTGATTGGAGAGGATTTAAGGGGCCGCTGCACTGAAACTCCCCGATCAGGAAATCCCATGTTAACCTATGGGAAAATTTTGAAGCGCGGTGACTCATTACCTAATATTATTATTAAACAAGTAAGAAAAAATCATGCTTCAAGTATAGATTATGAAACACTTTCCAGCACGTTCAGAATAATGTAACAAAACTTCACCGTTTAAAAAATTAAAATATTACGTCTAATTCAACCATATGGAAGCGCATAATACATTTCAAAACACAATTTCAGCTGTTCCCATCTACAATTGGGAAATTATGCGAATTTTTCAGCAGCCCTGTATATGATATATAAATTTGAATATATTAACTACATGCATACCAAAATTTAGTTCACTTAAGAGATACATTTACTTCAGTTGAAAATTTACCTTCAGAAATTTCCTCTAATAAGGAGAACGGTACGTGAATACGTTTGTGCAGCCCTGTATTTGAGGTATAGAATTTATATATAACGAGTAAGATGCAAAAAATTAATTAAATTTAAAAGCGCATACCAAATTTTAAACCGTACACTCCAGCAATCATTACTCAAAGACAGTACTGTACTGTAACCGATTTCTTTTGTGTGTCCCTGTAAATGAATAAAAAACGCTATGAATGCCCTGTTGTAACGTGATCGTAGTGAAATTCAGTGATTTATATCAGTTTCAATGCATTTGAAATAGCATAATGTCATTAAAATACTTTGCAAACGATTTTTTCCCACCATAATGTAATGGAATACTTTTGAGTGCCCCTGTAAATGAACGATTAATCCTACATACTTCATATGCAATACCAAACATAATTTGGTGACCCTAAATACCATTTATCAATTTCATGAAAATCCCAGTATATTTACGGGAGTTAGAGCGTGAAAAGACGGGCAGAAAAACCGAATGCATAAACACTTTTCAACTTTGTAGGAAAGTGTTAAAAACTGTTTTCACCATCAGAAAGTAGACGTCAGATGCCGATGATGTGCGTTTTTAAAAATTATCTCCTTAAATTTTAAGTATTTTTAAGAAGATGATAAAATTTAATCAAATAGAAATTTCAAAGTTTATAGGAATTTTTTATGTACTTATAATTTACGGAGGTAATTTTTAAAAACACGCATCATCGGCATCTGACGTCTACTTTCTGATGGTGAAAACGGTATTTTAATAATTGTATTAGGTAATGAGTCATCGCGCTTCAAAGTTTTTCCATAGGCTAACATGGGATTTCGCGATCGGGGAGTTTCAGTGAAGCGGTGGGCCTTAATGGCGCAAGATCCTTATAGGACATGCCAAACCACAGCAATACAGTCCTCCCCACTTAATCGGGTCACGGATTATCGAATATCCCGCTTATTCGAATAGAATCCTCCGGAACCAAATTTATTCCTATTGGTTCTATGTTATTTTACCCCGCTTAAACCAAATACCTTTTATGAACGTCACCGCTTAATCGAACAACAACTGTGTGACCGATGTTTGAAAATAGGCGCGGAAAGCACATTTCAACTTGGAATTTCTTTCCAACTTTTGTCATTTTCGGTTCCTTTACGCTAAAAACAAATTTTCAGTTCTTCCAGCAATGATTTCCGCCGGCAGGTGTATAATGGACAGGTCAAATGATTTCCCCACCATGATCTCCCCCACCATCACTTCTTTCGGTTAACCAGGCTTTAATGGCAATGCGCCGTCACTTCGAGATTCGAAATGGAAGTTTTGATATTTTGCACTCGTTCGAAAAATAACTCGATATTTACTCCTTTAAAATTCCACTTAAACAAACCACTTAAAAATATTTTTTAAGACAGTATAAGTAACGTATATTAGAAGTAGCAAAGTTTTGACCAAATTCAAACGAGCTGCATTAAGTGTGATGTAAATCATATAAATGTATGTACTGACATTAAATTAATACATATTTACTTTATATTAGCATTTGCATTAATTTTTATTGTATACTATTCTATTAACGATTTATTATGCTGTTAATTAAATATACCGTATATAGTTATTTTGCCTTTTTATCCCGCATTAAATAATACAGTTATGAATCCCCGTTTAATCAAACATCCCGCTTAATCGAATATTTTTTTCTGCAATCGTCAATATTCGTTTAAACGGAAACGACTGTACCACAATATGAATTATTTGAATTTTGTCTCCAATGTATTTTCAATTTATTTCACATGATGTAGCATCACTTTAATGAAATATAAATACATTTTCAGTTCCGATACTGAAACATCACGTTTTTAGGGGGTGGAGGGAAAAATTCCTGGAAATACGGAACAAATTCAGTTGAAGTGAGTCCTTATATTTGACACTTTAATTGCAAATATGGCATTTAAGTTTGACTTAGAGTCTAATGTCCTGAATCACGCTATATCATTTCGGGTTAGAAGTAAGCACCTTCAATTTTCTAATATTAAAGTATTGTGTAAATGCAAAATTCAACATTGCAAACATCCCTTTAATGCCGTCTCTCGAATAAATACTGTCCTCTCTTTAACTACAAAGAGAACTTATCCCGTTGATTGTCTACCTTGTAAAATTAATTCTTTCGCCGGCAGAAGAGGCAGAAATTCCTCGCACGTGCCAATATTTATTTCACCACCATCTCTCATTACAGTCGAAAAGTCTCACAGAGCTGTCAAGAACCTTCACAATGTTTCGAAATGTATTCTTACCTTCGCACGGACACACACGCATGCACGCCATCACTTGTGCAACGCAATTTTTCAGACCGATCAATGTGAACAGCTCTCGACTTTTGCAGAAATCCCGGTTGGCTTGTCAGCGTGAAAGCGGGGTTAGCCTCGTCATTAGTCGGGGAGACAGTAATGAAATGCAGCACATTATGTCGCCGTTTGCCTCGGTTAATCTTCGGGTTAACCGCAGGTCTTTAAGGAGGAACGAGGGACAGGATATAAAGTGAGAATACATGGTCAAAGATGCCGAGCGGAAGCGAATTTCTGGCATTTAGCGAACGATTCAGGCAAGCTTAGTTGGAAGCATTAAGTTATAGTTGTGGATACGTTTATTACTGAACAGATTTACTTTAGAAGTTTTACATAGCATGTTGCCAGGTTTGTACATGTTGTTGATTTAGGCACGCCAAAAGTTGGAAACATTAAGATACTGTTGTAGATATGTTTATTGCTGCATAGATTTATCTTAAAAGTTTAATCTAACATGTTGTTAGATTTATAACTTTATGTCTCGTAAATAAAAAAATCTGACTAAAAGTGGACAAATGAGTTTTGAAATGAAATAGAAATCCTTTATGAGATGAAGTAGTAGTGCTTTTTTCCGAAGAATTTTCCTTACACTATAATGTAAAGTTTTTCTACTTACCAAAATAATAGATTTATTTTTAAAATGGAGTTATAAATAAAGAGGAGTAGACATATGGTGTACTGTCTACCAGTTGCAAGTGAAGTAACTGAGGAGGTTGTCAGAACATGGCAGACGATATTTTAAATCGGATAAACAGTTTCTGATAACTGCCGAAGCAAACTCCCACCAGTATATTTTGAATAGCAAATTTTAAAGTATTTTAGAAGCCTTTTTTAAGGAAAAATCCTCTCACAAATATGGTTAAAATTCCTATTTGTGTTTACTGGTTGCAAATTTCCCAGGTATTATAATCATTTCGCTGACACTGACAGAAGGTTATCACATAAAGCGTTATAAGTAAGCGAACAAATTTAATGCTGGAATCAGGCGTCAATTAACACAGTTGTGCCACCTTGTGGACGGAGTGATAATTCACATACGCGGGCTTTTTGTGTGGAGCGTATTTTCTAAATCTTCAGTCACTCATGGAAATGAGTTTTGTTTGCCACATTTATTGCAAAATAATGGCGTAGCGAGAGGGGCATCCAGACGCACTTGACACCACGAAGTTTTCTTCGCCTTATCGGAGGTACTTCAGTTATTAATCAAGGTGAAAAAAACTTTACAATTTTAGTGGTGTCAGTAAGAAAACAGTTAGGTATCTACCTGTAGTTCACACTCCATCCACTATGTTGCGCATGACCTTGATTGATGTGACCTCGCTTTTAATCTTGCGGTTACTTCTCCTATTTAAGATAGGACGCTTACTTATATCGCTTTAGTTGTCACAATATGGGGGAAATACACGGCCTGACTGTAGGCGAAGTGTTCTTCCACCAGTAAAAATGAATATCTATTTTTGCCATTATTTATGACTGAAATTTTGCGTTAAAAAGGGGTTTAAATAAGGAGAAAATCTCTATTTAAATTTACTGATTGAAGTTTGAAATGGCGGTAATCAACTCCTGCGAAAGAGGTTACAGTTGAGGTTTCATTATTTTAAGGATATGTCAATTTCTTTTTATTAATAGTTCCATGATTTTTAACTAGGGTATGAAAAAATACTGTTTTATTAAAATTTAATCTAAAGTTATTGTTATTTACCAGTGGTGATTTTACTCGGCATAAAAATCCAGAAAAAGTTCCACATCTTCAATTAGAAATTAAAATGCGAAACATTTTGTTGATGAGTAAAAAACTGCAATATCAAATCATCACTCGTACAGTATTTTAATACTTAACACATTTTTTAATATAAATTAACCTTTACTGTGTCGCTGTAAAAGCAAAAGGAAATTCTGTTTTCAAGAAAAATATTACAAGAATTACTATTAATTATTCGTTAACCTTTCTTGTCAAAACCCTATGATAGTTTATTGTCACTGAAATGTAGTAGAATTCAGCCATAACTTTATTAAAATAATTATAGAAGATAAACTAGGGCACGATGTGCCTATAATTTACCAGAATATATCTATAAAAATAGCAAATAAAGCCTTTGTGCAACAATATTATAAAGCAGAAAAAACAGCGTTTAAAAATGGACAAATAATACATGAAAAGCAGCAAACAGCTGTTTCGAATCTACCAGCGATATTCTTCATCAGTGCAAGATAGGGGAAAAGGAACAGCGTGCTAGAAAAAGCAAGGCTGAGCAAACCTGAAAAATCTCGCTAGTAGATTCGAAACAGCTGTTTGCTGGTTTTCATTATTATTTGTGCATTTTTAAACGTTGTTTTTTCTGCTTTTTAATATCAGAATATATCTATTATGAGACTTTTCAAGATTGAAAGATAGCAACTAAATTCGTCATTTCAAAAACTACTTAAGTTGCACAAATTAAAAAAAAAAAAAAAAAAAAAAAGGCAGAAATCAATAAAAATTTCACTACACACAAATGTTTAATATTTTACAAACATTTTTTTAGCTCGTTATATTTATTAGATCTTTAAATGTAATAAGTCAGTTATCAGTTATATATTTTTTATGGTAATTATTATTTAAAAAAATTTGAAAATCTTTTGGAAATCTTTTTTTCTAGAAATCGGATTTATGCCCTACAAATGATAAAAAAGTATATGAATCATGTTTTATTAGTATTTGAAAAAAGAGACATAAAATATTAACGTCTGCATCTCAAGGGTTGACATTAAAGCACATAGTGATATTCATTATTTCTTGGACACGTGCTTCTGTCATCTCTGAGCTCTTTCAAAAACTACGAGCGTCAATTGTCCAGGTCTTTTGAGTGGCAAGGGAGAAATAAACCGTCGTAATTTTTGCTCACACATATGACTTAGCTTTAGCGAGACGTTTCCAACAAAATAGGACGGTTTAAAAAAAAGAAAAAAAATTGATTTATGTAGTTTTTGAGAGATTCAATTTTTTCCTTTATATTTGAGATATTAAAAAATAAACATAAAAAAAGCTATCTAAATTATGCATTTTCATAGACAGTTATCAAACAAAATTTTAGGTTATGTCTAACGATAATTAATAAGTGTAAAAAAAAAAAAAAAGGAAAGATGGGACAGGAGCAGAATCTCGTAAAATAATATCTTCCTTTCATTCTTTCATATTCGTAATCGCACCTATGTGCGTGAAAACTTAGCCCAACCTCAATTAAACTCCTCCAAGTCCCCATCGCGTCTTCATTTGCACTGTTTATTCTACCATTGAGGCACACGTGCACATTCCACCCCCGCTCATCCTTTTTGCGGCACATGCAAATGAGCCTATCCTTCAAAAGGGTTGGGCGCTGTAATGAAATAAAACAAGAAATCACCGATTTGCTTTTATTGACTTGAGAAGAACTCTGTTTTTCTTATTGAATATTGATTT
Organism: Maratus speciosus; assembly: GCA_963932465.1. Classification (NCBI taxonomy): domain Eukaryota; kingdom Metazoa; phylum Arthropoda; class Arachnida; order Araneae; family Salticidae; genus Maratus; species Maratus speciosus. Next base: position 169,745,990 of record OZ010791.1, read on the forward strand.
ATTCTTCATATTTTAGGAAGGATAAATAAAAGATTATTCAGTTCGTAAAACCAAGAAAGCATTCTGAGACATAGGGGCGTGGCTAAAGATTTTTTTTCATTTAGGGATGTAAATTTTTGTTTTTGTGTTGTAAAATTGCAGTTATTTTTTACGCTCAAGGTAAATGCAGATTATTAATTTTGAACACGAGGGTTAATTAATCTCGTGTTCAAAGAATATTTTAAAGGAATGCAAAATTTTGCGGGAATATTCTTGAACAGATTCAATTCTAAACAGTAGAGTCAGAGACTAGTTTCAAAGGCTTAACTACCCAAGTGACTATTTTTCGGATTGCGAGCTCGTTCACCAAATCACCATGTACTTCTAGATGCTCATTATACCATTACATTTCATACAAAGAAAAAAAAATGAAAGAAATGTTGAAAAACAGTTATAATAATTCCATTACACTTAAAATCGTGAATGAAATTTCTGGTTTAGCTTCGAATGAGACACCCTGCATATTTGACAAAATAAATTAATTGTGATTTCCCTATGTTCCTATGGGAGCTTTGTTTGTTTATATACGCACGCAGGGGAGGGTCTTTCGCAGTGACACAGCGACACTTTAGAAAGAAGTTTTTGCTTGTACCGGAAGATGTTAGGCTCTTCAGTGATGCCGTGTTTAGAATGTTCACAGACCATATTTCAAGTGTGGATGTTGTTTCGTTTGAAAACTATGAAAAGAAAGTAAATTTTCGAACCTGAAAGTTGATCTTTAAAATCTGCCACAGATCATATAGCTTCAGTCTAACTGTATATGGCATTTCAGTTCGAATGCTGCATTATTTCTCTACTTAATACCAAAAATTTAACTGTAACAAGTTTAAGAAAGAGATACGCAATATTATTTTTACGTAATAAACAGTGCGACATGGAACTCTGGCACACAGTGAAACAATGCCTACTGTGTTCCATTACAGTTATATTAATTCGATAATGAATAATATGCATTATGAATTCATAGCTGCCAACTTGTACGGATTTTTCTTACCACTAAAATTTAGTAGAAATTTTCTTCTTATTTAAACGGTAAAAATTCTCGAAATTCGGTGATTCAATTAGCTAAAATTTACTATTAAATTTTTGAGGTATGAAAAATCCGTACAAGTTGGCAGCTATGTGAATTGTATGTTATTATTATTATTTTTGTCTGTTGGACACTCATAGATATGGGTTCACTGTTGTCGCATTTCCTTCACATAGCAGCCACAAATTTAAGTCCCTCGATCAGTTTTTAGACTCTCTAAAGCAGTGATTCCCAACCTTTTATTGGCCATGCCCCACCAAAGCATCTATAAAATTTCCATTCCCCCCCCCCTCACACTATAAATTATTGCTGTTAATTATTTAAAAGTGTTAACTATTCACATGGTGGAGGGCATAATACAGCCTTCACAATGACTATTTATTTCACATTTTTTAACTTATCAAAGAGGTGATTCTATTGTCAGAAATGTGTTTTTAACACAATTTTGTAAATGCACCTAGTCTATACATCTCCAACTTTCTGCCAAAAAGAATTTTGTTTTACTTTTTCAACTTCCCAAAATGTTAAAGAAATATGTTATACTTCCCTGTCTTCATTTTTATCTTCACAAAATTTCTTGAAACGAGTTGAGTCATTAAAATTGATAATATTCACATATTTTACAATTCATTTTTAAAACTTATTAAGAATTGGTGGAAAAGATTTTGGCACTAAATTTTCTGCTGATATTTAACACAATGCTCAAGAAGCATTTCAACATTTTCATCTCTATCAAATTTAAGAAGCCATTATTTTCCACCACACAGCATTTTTTCTGTTAATCGGGGCATTGAAAACCAGAGTGGATAATCCCACATTTTTCTGAAAATTGAATTTGAATTGTCAAAGCATTGTATATCACACCATCTATGTATAATATGGATTTTAATAATTCCGAAACTATTCAAGTGATAAGGCTTGTTTAACAGACAGTTCAACTTATTTTGTACATGAAGCTGACAGTGTAAAAGTGGATCAAGTGATTTGGCCACTCTCGCGTTGCCAACTTAATCACCCTATGATTCCTGAAGAAGTTTTAACTCATCTGGCTACTTTAAAAACTGGCTTAAAAAAATTTGACAAAAAGTTGCTGAAAATTTTTGAAAGCAGTTTTTTTCCGAAATCACAGTTGGCGAAATTTGCCCACTCTGGTTCTCAACGCCTCAACTGTCTTCCATGTATTATTTGAATTTAAAATGTGTATGTCATCATATAAATGTATTCACCAGGGGCGCGCCGACCCAGTGTGCAAAGTGTGCGGCGCACACAGGCGCCGAAATAGTAAAGGCGCCAAAGATTTCAGTTGAGGAGCAAATATTACTTTAGGAAAAATTCCTTAACATATTTATACTACAATGTATTACATTTTCTTCATATCTGAATTATGCTTTGCAGATTTAACTGAGACAAACTTTCTTATAAATATATTCAGCTCTACTTTTTAAAATTTATTTCGTTTTATTCTACTCCTGAATCACCTAATAAGTGATTTAGACGCAGACCTGTCCAACCTTTATAAACAAAGGCGCATCTCATGTAGTTGCAAACAATGAAAGGCGCCATAATTCACATGGCTGAAAACATGCAACACTATTGTCTCACTGTAGGTAGAGCGTAATATACAGTTTTATTACCATAGGTGCTAAATTCCACCTGATTTTTTATTTTTAAATAGCAATCGTCGCCTTGTTACAGAATTTCTGTCATAAATAAGATGAAAATTACTATTCGGAAATATTGGTAAAAGTTCCCTTGAGGTAATCGGGATATGAATAGTGGTAGAATTATGCCTGACAAGCGTCTTATATGATGTAACATATAACCCACAGTGATAGCCATACGTTCCCTATGACTCAGAGACTATGTAAAAATAATTTGCAGGAATAATATAAATCACAGTAAATTCAAAATTAGATTTTTCAGAGGGGCAACTTATCTTCAAAAGTTTTGTAGGTGAAGGAGCCAGAAACCTTAATCACTAAATAACAAATTAATAGCATTAAATAATTAAAACTAAATAACGATCACTGATAACTATTAAAAGAACCCTATTCAAATATTTTTTATTTTAATGAAAGCATCCTTTAAAATGGATATTTTAATTTTAGAAATAGTAAGAGGAAACATTCCAATGGGCGCCAAGAAAACCTTCAAAAGGCGCCACCATGGACAGTCTTGAATAGAGAAGCAATGCAAAACCAGAACTTGTATTACATTGCTGTTCCATGTAGAGATTTTAGATTGGAGATACTGGCGTCAGCTATGGGACAATTTTAATTGGTAAAAACGAAGCATCAGCCGTTTGTGAAGGTGTTAGTATTCCGTGTTTTAGGTTTAACACTGTAATTTTTCATGTTCATAGAGTACAATTTACTTTAGGCAGCCGAAGCAATATCTTTTTTCAGCGCTTCTACACCCTTCTGTAGAAACTATTATGTATTGGACAAAAATTGTGTTTTTTTTTTTTTTTTTTTTTTTTTTTTTTAGACTATAGACCTCCGAGAAGAACAAATACTTTTATCTATACTATCATGGTGGAAAAGGGGAATCGGATGGTGAAAATAGGTTAAATTTGGCCATAAATGTCCAAAAATTCTTACTTTTTGTAAGATTGAGAGAGACAGCCTTTCCCTGCGCATGCTCGTGTCTATACTGGATAAATAATTGTTATTATTGTAAGATTTCTTCATTTCAATTAGAGATTGACCGAAAATTCGGTTTCATTATCGGCCCAAAATCAGTGTTTTACCCAAAATTCGTTTTCGGTGAAAATGTTTCCGAAAATTCAGCCAGAACGAAACTATCTGTTTTCCAAAAATCTCGTTTCTTTTATGGAAATTTTCAACATGACTCATTAATTCGAGCTATATTGTTTCAAATGAGATGCTCTTTATTGATTGCTATGAGCTTCACTGTTTATCTCATCGTTTATTTCTCCAATTCAAAAGCGGTTTAAAGCAATTTGTACAGAATAAATTGGGCTACAAATTTGGCAATAGTTTCCAAAAATAAATCCTTATTGGTGAAATTGCAGAATAAAGTTTCAGTTTTTTTTTTCCAAAATTTGTCCGTTTACAACAGGAAATTTTTCTAGCAAGGAAAACTGTCAGCATTCCATATTTTTTTTTTCACAAATAGGCCAAAAATACTTGTACTCACACGCCAAGTTCCAGATCTGGGATTTTCTTTCTCTTCGCTAAAAAAAATCCCAAAAATTTCAAAAATTTCAAAAATCGCACTTTTGAGGCTTTGATCCCTCTGATGGGGCACGAGATAAAAATCTGAAATTATGGCTTCTGATAGTCTTTTATGGTACTATTATACACAAAAAATTTAGATGGAGATTTGACTACAAGCTGAGATATAGCGAGGAAAAGATATCAATAAATGCTATTATTAGATAAATTAGATTTATCTGTTATATTACAATATTTACACACGAAATACGGTTTGTTGAAAAAAGTGTAATAACAAATATTTAATTTACTTAGAGACTATATATGTTCAACAAAGATCTGAGAAATATCTTCACAGAATTTTGGAGAGGTGTTATGAGTTCGACCAGTTCAGTTCCATGGGGGTGATCTTTCTCAAAATTTTATTTGTAGGAACCAAGTCTTGTCATCTTTTGATAACTTGATGGAAGTTCTTGGCCCTGCTGGCTCATAGAAATGAACTTTGAAATCACTATCTTCAAGTCCCACTTCATTAATAATTGCTAGCTTACTTCTTATCATGCAACAATGTGATTTTTCTGCAGTATAAACTTTGAAAGGGCTTTGGATATCTTTACTTTCTGAAAATTACTTGAGGCTGAGGCCTGATAACACCGTATAAATGTTTCATTTACTGGAACATACTTATGGTAGGAACAAGTTTCAGGGACTGGCAAACAGCATTAAAATTGTGGTTTTTAAACCAACAAGCAGGAATGTGTTTTGACACGTTTGATCATGTCTCAACAAGTATGTCAACATTAACAGCTTTTCTCTTTCCCTATTCTGTTTTTGTCTCATGTCTTGTATAAAAATATTTTTTTTTCTTTATGTAAAATTGCTGAGGTTTCTTTAAGTTATAAAATTACTTACAACAAAAATTACTGAAACCATACAAAATGTAGGCCTTAGGCATAATTATTTTTTAAATTAATTGCTAAGCTTTGCAAAAGGCTTTATTTTCTGTTACTATTATTTAACGATAATAATAAAAATAAAATTAAATGACACTCTGAGATAAATACTTACCTGTGACTACAACAAAACAATAGTTTGGCAGTATTGTTTTGACATGTTGCCCTTGCCATATCTCAGCTTGTAGTCAAATCTCCATCCTGAAATTTTTTGTGCATAACACTACCATAAAATACTATCAGAAACCAGAACTTAAGATTTTTATCTCGTGCCCTACCAAAGTCTCAAAATTGCGATTTTTGAAATTTTTGAAAAATTTGGTATTTTTTTCTTTAGCTAAGAGAAAGCAAGTCCCAGATCTGAAACTTGGCATGTGAGTACCAGTACCTTCGACCTATTTGTAAAAAAAATTATGTCAAGTTTTCCTTCCTAGAAAAATTTCCTCTTGTAAACGGACAAATTTTGGAAAAATACTGAAATTTTATGCTGAAATTTCACCAATAAGGATTTACTTTCGAAAACTACTCTATTACCAAATTTATAGCCCAATTTATTCTGTACAAATTGGTTTAAACCGCACTTGAATTGGAGAAATAAACGATGAGATATTTACAATTCCGTAGACCCTTCATGTGAGAAAATTGCTGCAGACGATGAAAAAAAATGGTCGCCATTGCACAAAAAAAAAAAAAAAAAAAAAAAAAAAAAAATAATAATAATAAAATTAAAATAGTCATTTTGAACTTCTATCATGTTAGGGTTGTTGTACAAAAAAATTCAGATTTTTAAAAAATGGTCGAGCAACCAGTGGTGGACCACTTAAAATGGATTGACCCTTATAAAAGAGAAATCGAGGTATGTATACCTAAAACATTTTTTAATTAGATTAACTTCGTATAGTTAGAAAAACATTCTGTGTCCTGGAGGAATTAATTATATTTTATTTTATCTGAAAATAAAAAGTTTTGGTTAGAGGCACAGAGAACCAACTTGGCCCACACGTATAATTAATTAATAATTATATATATTTATGTATGTATTAATTACTTTAAAAAATTGTGATAGATTCGTTTTCTTTTTCGGTCGAAAATAGGAAGCTTACCAAAATTTGGTTTCGGTTTCTGTCTTAAAAGCCTCTTTCGGTCGATCCTTAATTTCAATTCAGAATATAAAATTGAAAGTTTGAAATATGAACACTTATTAGCATTACCTATAACCTAAGACGCTACAGAATGGCAAAAAAAGTTTAAACATAAATAAATTAGGAGCCATAATGATGGCTGTAATATAAACAGAAAAATAGAGATTTATGAAAAAAAGAGTTTTAAATCCCGTGCTCTTTATGTCCTACTAACCGACAGCCCGACATTGCCCAGGCTAATGATAATAATCTTTTGATTTTATATTTGAATGAAAATCTTTCTAAACTAACATAATATTATCAGCAGCGCTGCCTTCGTCAGCGTACATCCCCACGAAGCTCGAATTGAAGACCCCACTGCCTTCGGTAGTGTACACCGGGGTTGCTATCCACGCTCTGATCTGATTTTTCAAGCGAACCGTGAATTTGTATTTAATTTCTGGCATTTAGGTATGTAAAACTTTCAATTTTGACCAAAAATTCTTGATAAAAAACAAATAATATAAAATGCACACCATCCCCTCTGTTTTTAAAGCGCAAAATGATACCCAAACCACATATCTCCGGGGAACCACCGGGAAACGATATTTTGAGAAAATTTGCACCGAGAGAAAAAAAACATCTTTGGCGAACCCTTGAAATGACTTCAAATAAAAATTTTTAAAGTAAATATTAATATTTTTTACACCAGATATATCATTAGAATCGGGAAAATACCCAGAATGTATTAATGGTTAGGTTTTTTTCTTTTTGAGAATCTGAAACTTCAGAAAAACGGAAAACTTGAAAACTAACGAGTATCGCGGCCAAATAAGAAGGTTTTTTGAAGTAGTAATGAAAGATATCGTTGGAATCGGCGAGGTAAGACGATTTTCTTTCTTTATTTTTGAATCCGACCATCGCAATTTTAAAATTCAGTAAAAATCGAACGCTACGCTTTTGTCAGTGTGCACACGGATATAAATGCTTTGAAGAAAGAAAGCTCGCCATTTTGCGATGGATCATTATTGCTTTTAATTAACATTTTGGCTAATTATCAAAAAATGAACAACCTGAGCCTCATGTGCATTTGCACCTGACCATTATCTAGCCTTATCCAAATTTTCAGACCTCTGTGTGCGGTAGATTTTCTTTCACAGCGCCAACACATGCAAGGTAAAGACAAACGTCTTTTTTTTTAGGGTTCCGTACTTAAAAAGTAAAAACGGAACCATTATAAGATCACTCCTGTGTCTGTCTGTCTGTCACAGCCATTTTAATCGTAAACTATGGAACGTGGAAAGTTCAAATTCGGGGAAGTAATAAAGACCATTGACCCACATATTTTCAGATTAATAAACATTCATAAATATATTTAGTAGAAAAGTAGAGGGGCTAGTTATGCTACTTGAAAAAAAAAAATCTTTTTTCTTTGTATATCATGTGGGGTATCCTGTGAAAGCTTTTGTAACGCTGAACTCAAAAATACATTCCTTTTAATTTTTGGTATTATTATATTTTCAAAGATATTGTTGAAAATGTAGCGCAAAAATATGTCCCCCCCCCCCATCTAATTTTGAATCTACCGAAACTAAAATTATGAAAAAATTAGAGGTAGTAGACGTTAATATAAACCTTGCCGGAAAATTATAGCGATTACGCTAGGTCACATAGTTTTTGAGTAATTAGCATTTTTCTGTTATACACAAATTTCGATTTACGGGCATTCATAGAAATTGTTGAGCATCGCTGAATATACCTATCGTTGCAGAAGTATAAAAGCATTGTTGATAATGATTTTCGAAAAAAATCATCGGTAATTAGCTGAGATATTAACCCTTAAAGGTACGGTCAGTTTGGACATACACAAGGACAGGGCGGGGTACTCTAATGCCTAGTTAACGACTTTTAATGATATATATGTGTAATGTAATGGCCAGTAACAGTATAAAAGCAATAAACGTCAAATTGTTAAAATCATACTAATTTAAGGGGTCTCGGGACTCTAAAAAGTGGAAAAAAAGACCATTTTCAACATTTAATGTCTTAAAATGTATATGATTTTAAAACACAATTTTAATTGGAATGATAGATATAAGTATGTTCTTTCGTTTCATGTATTTAAAAAATTGCAAGATACAGAATTAGTATTTATAGGGGGCTCGAAACTGTTAGACATTTGTCGAACAAAAAATTGGCATAACAGTTTACGCGCAGGATTACAAAATAAATATTGCAACTAGAATGAAAATTTTGGTGCTTACTTATACTTCAGATTGTAATAATTTCCCTGAACTTAAATAAATTTATATTTAAAGCATTTTTATATTTTTAATGCAATGCTGCATTTAGCTAGTACAAAATTTTGAAATTTTCAACAGTAAAATCACCTAAAAAATATTTTTTTGAACAATAAAAAGGAAATTTTAGGTTCAGTTTATGCAGAATAACATGGAATATATGTTTTGAAAATTTTGAGTTTTTGAAGTTTTGATGTTTTGAAGTTTTGACGTTTTGAAGTTTCTGAGGTATCCTGCGCGTTATTCCCAAAAACGCCATTTGGAAAATAATGACTTTAAAGTTTCGGAAACGCCGCTTCAGCTATTGAGTATAATTCCAAATTGAGTATTGAGTATAATTCCAAAAGCCAAAACTTCTGTTCTAATGGGAATTTCAAGGAAACAATTATATCAAAATATTCAGAAAAGATAGGAGTTTAACATCTAAAAAAATTAAAATTTCTTAAATTTTGAAGCTTTAAGAGTCCTGCGACCACTTAATCCTTTCCGGCACGGAGTAATTCTATTTATAAACTTATGAAATAATGAACTGACACCAGAATTTATAAACGAATTTATTAGAAAATGCGAACTTGCTTATTTTCACGTACATTATAAAAAGAAAATTTTAATTAAATATTCTTGGTGCCATTTGTCTGTTTTGGAATTAAAATTAGGTGTCCGTTTTTTAAGGGCATCGCCCTCGAAATATTTAATTAGAATGAATCGCATAAATACTGTGAGATTCGCGATAGTTTGCATTGATTGTATCTCTCAATACGCCTCGAGTGACTTTAAAAGTTAATTAAACACATATCTGGGAAAACGCGGCACTGACCAAGGCGGCGTTGCAACTTTGAGACCTCAATTCGAAGCGCGCTTAGCACAATGCCAAATTTAAACTTTGAACAAAGGTTTTGTTTTAGATACACTGTAGAACTAAAGGTTATTACTACGCTGAATTTAGTTTCATGAAATGCCAAATGAAGTTTAACTGCCTTTATTGTCAGTACCGAATTAAGTTCTTCATAAGCAGATTAGGATAATATTAAAAAAAGAGTTATACGAATAGCTATATTTGATATTGTTCCATATATCTCTTTGAACTTTCATGGTATTACCCGATTACACTTTTCTAATATATACAGTTATACCCAACCCTACGTTATATAGTTTTTTAAGAAGTCTTAGTATTCTTTTAGCAACTATATATGTATATATATATATATATAATACAATTACAAATTCATATATTTATTCTACGGAACCCTCTATGCGCGAGTAATGCTCGCACTTGACCGTTTATTATTGATATAGATGCAATCTATTGTTATTGTATTATTTTTTCCGGGATAGTAAAATTTTACCGTTATGCAGGATTCTGATACAGACAGGTTCCATTTTCACAAGCTTTATTGTGTTACGAATTTTATTTACAAAGCTGCCACCCTTCCTTATTTTTCAAGTAATTTAAGCATGTTTCGAACCAGAAATTTTATTTAATACATGAAATAAAATACAAACCCTATAGAAACAAGACACATTTTATTAAATAAATTTTCCGGTTCAAAACACTTTATTTATCCTTGGAAAAACTCCAGAAGGATGGTAGCTATGCATTTATAGATATTCATAGAATTTATTTTTTATTATAAAGTTTTATTTTCTGATGGGCGCCAATTGAAGTTTTGCACACAGGCGCTGGATACTTCTGGCGCGCCCCTGGTATTCACTGCGTAAGATGAGCATAGATATTTACTGTCTATCCATTTTATTTGTTTTTCTAATGCTATTTAAGATTTTTAAAGTTGGTAATACATCCTTTTGATATTTCATGTATTTTTTAGGTTAAATATGTTCAAGACAGTCAGATTTATATATTATTTTCAAGTAGTTTTATGTGTAAAATTTTCTTCATGTGACATAGAGCAGAGCTAATAGAAGTAAACAGCTTATTTAATAAATAATCAAAAGCGTGACGATAAATTGTAAAATTTAGAGTAACCAGAAAAATTGTGCAGATTTTTATCACTGAAAAAAAAAAAAAAAAAAAAAAAAAAAAACCCTGTCAAATAATTTTAAAAGATTTTTCGTATACTTATTCTGGTGTTGGTTCTATTTTAAACATTTGTTCAAGAATTTTTTTTTTTTGATTTAATAAAAAAAAACAAAAAAAAAACTTATTTTTTAAATTTTGCTTGTACATTCCATTTATTTTTAGTCTCCAGCATTTCTCTTAAAAGAAAAAAAAGACAAAGGAAATCGACAGCAACTGTGTGAGTGAGAAATTTCAAATTGCCCCCTAAAAAGTCAAATTGCCCCCTAGTGGGGCGTACGCCCTATGTTGGGAACCACTGCTCTAAAGCGTTCAACAATGCGGCCGTTAAAACACGGGAGTTCAGAAAACCAGCCACAACCATGTCATATTACAGAGTGCTAAATGTTTCGGTGAAGAACACAAAAACTTAGCTTTGTTTTACTATATGAAAGGTGCGACACACAGTGTGACGAATACTAATATTATTTTGATTTTTTTTACGTGTATATTCATACGAATTAGTAAATTCGATATGCAGCAAAGTGCTTCCAATAAGCAGATTTACAACTGCGATTGCTAAAATTTCTTCAGTTGATTATATCTAATTCTTTATTAAGATTTTTTAAAAGTCTGTCTGATTGTGAAAGACTCGCCTCTATATCAAGATCTATTAAAATGACAAATATATAAAATATCATTACCTGTTATGTATAAAAACTAATTATCTATCCATTTATATGTGCCTTTCTATTAGGCATATTTTCTTCCAAGTTTTCGGAGATTAAATAAAGAGAAATCACGAAACATAGAAACTGGATAACAAAAATAAGCTTCGAATCTAGGAATTTTATATTTAGTTAGAACATAAATGCACGTTATATACACTATGTGTGATGAAATATAATTTCTTTAAATTATTACAAAACTAAAGAGAAAAAGAAAGAAAGAAAGAAACGATGGCGTATATAATTTAGTACTTAGCCTATTTCTATTTCCAACATTTTATTTCATTTACGTAATGAAGGGAAGAAAAAACATTATAAAGCTTCATAGACGTTTTAGAATAATTTAATGGTTTTCAAATATTTGCAATATACAAACCACGACCTAAAACCCCGTTTTAAATTATATCGGAATAAAGCTGATCTTACAATTCCGGAAAATGCATGTATAACATTAGCATTTTCTAAATTGAAAGACCTGCTTCTTTATTTATCCACCACGTTTTTACTACAAGTATGAGAAAATCTAATATTTTGTTCACTAAATGTTTTTTTTTTTTTTAAGTTTTAATACCTGTTACCTCGCTTATAACCACTAGCTTTTGTCATCTTATGCTAAATCAAATATTCGTAATTATCACTTGACATTTTGTAAGTAATGAAATTACATAAGCAAACAAGATGAAAAAAATCAGTAACCTTTCTATAATTTCAGAAAAACACACACTCCTTTTCTCCTCCAAAAGATATCTCTCATACTTTTGTAGCAGATGATTTAATTTCTAAGAAATTAGGTGATACTTGAAAATCTATTAAAGGAAACTTATTTAAAATGTGATTCAAAATCAAAATTCAGTGAAAACTCCATCAGCATTTTTAAACAAGCGTCAGCAAACAGACAAGCATGCAAATTTCCAACTCTATTTACAAAGATACCTAATTTTCTGGACTTTTAAAAACCATTATATAAATAATTGCATTTACAAATTGAAACTAATATTCGTTCACAACATACATTCAATTTTATAGTTGTTTGTATATGCATCTTAATTGCTTAAGCACATAACAATTTAAAATTTTAAACCATGCATGATAGAACTACAACAAACATCTTAACAGCCAAAGCTTTAAATACACGTATAACCGTCTCAATTCCTACTAAAATTCCCCAAATACCACCACCTAAAACGATTACAACTGGCTTCTAATATCCACGCTCATACTTATCAAATTAAAACATACGGCTGCTGCATTTCCAGCCGGCTGCATTTTCAGCTTGTTCATTTGGGCATTTAAATTGGAAGGCGCGGATGAAGGGGCTACAGAATCGAAGCCCTGGGCTTTCAACATGATGGCCCTTCAGAACTCTCCATTGCTAACGAAAGTAACTAATCGGTAGTGCAGCATTATCAACGAGAAATAGTTCAGTGAATAGGCATTTGAACACAACGACAGGCTGGCTTTGAAGAATTTAAACTTTTCAGGGAGCAGAAATGATGATGATTTTCTTGTCTTTTAGATAGATGGAACTTTTCTTGAGAAAAGTTATTTTGAAAGATGCGAGGATATTCAAGACTTTCATAAGTTCCCTTGATCAATAAAATTAACCGAAAATTTTATATTATACATATCGTTTGATTTGCGAAACGAAAAGATAAATCAGGAGGCTGTGTGTTTGTCCAGTTACTTTAACGGTTTAATTAATTCTGGAATAAAATTCTTAATACGAAATGTTCAGGATGTGTAAATGTAAGGGAAAAGAAGCTAGCGAGATACAAGAAGAATTTCCAAAGAGGTATGCTTGCGTAAATTAAAATTTTATGGTGGTGGACATGAATTAAAACTTAACATCACAAGGATGTGAGTAGGCCTGGTGAATCCGGGTTGAAATTTTAAAATTTTCGGAAATGTATTCCATATGACTGGACACAGTGAAATGCTGGATGAACATTAAATAGAGATCTAAGAATTTCACAGAAATAAGCCAACGGTGAAATATACCTCACTGTATAGCTATTGATTTTTGTGCAGAAATAGTGATAAAAGTTTGTTAGATATCAAAAGTAGTAAAAGATTGGGGCAGTGGAAATAGAACACTTCAACAGAAAATTTAAACATTTCGTAAGTTATTTTATGTCCAGGGCAGTAATGAAGTTCATATAAGATCGCATATTTCGGAATGTAGGCTGAAATTACTTAAATTATATGCTTTGGAGTGTTTTGATAAAGTCAATCTCAAAGCAGATGAAATTTAAATTAGAATTGGTGAATTAAAATAATTAAATATTACTTGGAAATATGTGTATCAGTTTATCAAAATTTTAAAAAGTTATAATTTCTGAACCATTACTGAAATAATTTGTTCAAAATAAATTAAAGTAAAATGCGATAATGCACCTAAAATCTGTACTCATTTGAATATTATGTCAATTCCATGTTCCTTTACTCATAGATTCAATTTACTATAAATGGTAGAAATTTTATTTGATCCTTAATTTGATTGCTTGAAATTTCGAATTTGAAAACAAATCGGATTTCTGAATAAAATACAAAAGCATTAAAATATACATTTTGCAAGTAAGTTTTCTTGCTAATTAAGTACAGTAAAGATGCTGTCATTCCGGAATAAAAAACGGAACACAAAAATAAAACTTTCTTTTCCAAAAACTATAAAATACTGAAATTTCTTTGAAAGTGAAAATACACACATAACACAAACTCAGTCTGTTTCTCGACTAATTTATATGTTATACTTAAAGAAACTTTATAATAGGGATATGATTTTTAAAGGGATATTTGCTCCCTCAGCATTAGAGAGGAAATTCGTATTATTTACAGAACTAAGCAATAAATAAATTTAAAAATAATAATTTAAGAAAAACATATAAAAACCAGAAACAAACACTGTAATTAAAATAAGATTTAGTTCTTTACGTGGGTAAAGCTCTTTTACGATAAATTTCAGGCAACGATATTGAAACTGAAATAAAAATGGTCTGCTAAAATATTATATAAAAGTATATGTCATTTTTGCAAATTACCTATAAATATTTTAAAATGTGATGCTCCAAACAAACATACATGCGCTTTGTGAAGTATTATGGTGTTTATCGATGTATTATAAATCAGAAAATTCGTGAATGTACACAACGGTCAAAGACATTGCGAGCTATCTTTACAACGATGAATATACATTGAACAAAAAACAACCCTTTAAAAAAATAAGAAGACTTACATTACTACAAACAATATTTGTTTGCAAATCCGCCATCCATGGAAATTTTATGCACATATAAACATGCGCAGATACACTTAAATACATAAAAACTAAAGGCGCTAAGAAGAAGCTAGATGGGCATAGAAGGATTCATGTTTGGAAAAACTCACGTAACAGAAAAATATTCATTTGATTTCAAAGCGCAAAGATCTTAGAAAATATTTACAACAAAATTTGCAAGCATGACTCAAAACATGTTTTTTTTTTTTAATTAACGTTTCTCTAAAAAAATAAAATAAAATAATTAAACGGTCTGAGCTCTGCTTTTGCTCTTGTAATAGTAGTTCATTTTGGATCTTTCTTTTGCAACCTCATTTTTTTTTTTTTTTTTTAGCGTACTTTTTCGTAGCTTTTACAACTGTTTAAAAAACAAATACAGGTATTCCTCGCTTAGTGCGGTAAACTCTTTTTAGATGCTAACTCGATTACTGCGGGTAAAGTGGGCAAAGCACGAAATTTTTACAGCAAGATGGCGTCAAATTTTTTTAAATAAAATTGACAGAAAATGCCAAAAAAATAAATAACATTAAGGAATTCTGCGATTTTTTTTTTTCAAAAATTAGAATTCGTCAGACAGCATTTTATAAATATAGAGCCAGACGTCACGGGAATTATGCAAGTTCACCGTGGATTAGAAAATAAGATTTTGTTTTACAGTAAATTGCATTACAAAAAAAAAAAAAAAAAGACTGTGCAGTTGGCAATTGATACATTTTCGCATATGTAAGTCCAAAGAAATTAAATTGTATTGCAATACGTTTTAAATCAAACTATATAATTTTGTTTTAAAATTAAACTAATAGTAAGTAAGATAACATAAATAACTTAAAGAATTCCAGTAATGCAGAATTATAATTAAAATTGACTTTTCAACGTTTCTTGCCTGTTATTCATTAAATCAGCCCACATGTTTATGCTAATTAAGATTCACGAAAGTAAGATACACTTTTTTCTTAAAGTTTGAAATCCAGCTCCAATATGTATATTTCCTACAGTAATAGCGCCAAAAATCGGTCGATGGTTAGCAAAAAATCCCAATGTCAATTATTTTTTGAGTGAGCCTTCTATAATATTTAATGTATGCATGCACATGCAAGTATAATTTTGACGATTTATTCCAGTTAATTTCGGCACAATTATACATTTTCCTTACTGAGTAAATACTTTTAACCTAAAGCAAATTTTCTATTTTACAAAGTAATACATATTCATATACACATATTTCTTGCACAAACAATTAAAAAAAAATCTGCATTCGAAAATTTCAGAGAAAACAGATATTTTATGATAAAAAATGAGCTAGAAAGCGAACTTCTCAAACAAACCATGGATTTGCGAAGTCAGACTTGTCCAAACAAACGACAGTCCGGCAAATCCCAGAAAGCTTACAGCAAAGAAGGCGCTAAGCTCTTAAAAATATGTCAGATTTCTGCGCTGTCCATAACTCCGGATAGAAGGGGTGAATCACATATTGAAAAATGAAGACATGCAGTTCTATACTCTTTTATTGATTGAATACGTAAATTTTAAAAGGACGGTAAATTATGTAACTAAGTTAATTACACGGACGTTTACAAAGGAAGGAAGAGAAGGGTAAGCAATTGGCCCTACTTAGATTTTCAATTTAAATTGACTTAATTTTCTTTTTTACGGACAATTTTGAAATTTTTTGTGTATTCTTCTCAAATTATTTTAAATAATTAAACACGAAGAGGAAAGTTATCTAAAATGTTTTAAGACAACCCTTGCCCTTGAATTTCCCTTAGAAAAACTTTTACTTCGTTTTTATTACGACGCATGTTCAAAAACTATCTTAACACGTTCACGCCGGCGCGGTGGGTCACACTCGACTATCTCAGAGCTGACAAGTCTTCGGCCTTTTGGATACCAGTATTTTAATACAGAAAATGTTGTTTTATTTAATTAGAACATTTGGGCGATTTAAAGGAACAACATTTTCTCTAAAATAGTAGTGGTGTGCAAAAAGCCGGAGACTTGACAAGTCTGAGACAGTCGTTTGTGACCCACCGCGCCGGCGTGAACGTGTTAAGCTGAACGTTATGGAGGGAGGGAGAGGGGGGGGGGGTTAAGCCCCGATGATAAAGTATTCACATGTTTCCATTCTTCATTTTGAAAAAAAAAATCGGTTGAAGCTTATTTTTACATTTTTTACATTTATTACTTCTTGCATTCCTGTATCGCTTTTCCCATTGACATGTTTAAAAATTCTCTTGCACGGGATATTCTGGTAAAAATTCTTAGTTTGCTATATCTGATGTTTATAATGTCCTTTTGCAAAAATGCGGCTTTGGCAACAGACTACAGGCGCATTTGCTTCAAGATCTTTCACCACACCAATTTTTTTTTTATGGGCGCCCATGTGGGTACCCAATGTTTGTCGTCTTGTCTCATTTGCCTAATCGAACATAAAACTTTTCGAAAAGTTATCACGCCATATAGCTAAATATTGAGAGACACTTTGGAGTCATTAAGTTATTTTGATTAAAGCTCAAAATAAGACGCAATAAGCCTTCAAAATATCAGATTTACAAAATTTATAATTTTCGTTGAGCTGAAATAATGCCATCATCAATAACATTAAGGGCGAATTAATAAGCGCCTACAGAATGAAACAAATAACTGAACAATATCGGATTATCCAGTAATCTCTTTTTATTTTTATTTTCCTTTTATTTTCTTTTATTTCAAAGGAGCTTCTATTTTCTGCTTTCGGCTTGCAAAGAGTCTTTTTATTAGCCGCTATACATTTGTGTGGGTATTTACGTTAGCCCAATAATAATTCAATGATCACAATTTTCTCAATAATCACAGAATGGATTTGAATAAAAATTTTCATACTACAATTTAAATTCTCCAGTGAAGGCGTTAAGCTAAAGATAATTATAATCTCGTGTATATATATATATATACATATATATATATATATATATATATATATATATATATTTTTTTTTTTTTTTTTTTTTTTTTTTGCAGGAGCGCATCAAACATTTTAATTTATAGTTGTCTACGGCGTGACAAATCCCAGCAATGTTATCAACTAACTTGTCTTTTTAAATAAGAGAAAGTGCTTACAAATAATAAAATTCGTTTCGTTGAAATGATTTTGGACAAAAACTTGAGTCTGCGGTTACAATTAATCTAATGTGTGTCGATTTGTTTCAGTTTTCTAGTCGAAAGTCCAGGCGAGCATTAACAAATTCTGAGCATACGACCTACGTCTATCGCCGCTCTCTTATTTATAAGGACACATTATTGCCAGCAACATACATGAAATTGAATGTTAATAACCATACAGGGTTGTCGTTGTCACAAAAATACTCGATTGAGCCAAATCACAATCACTAAAATATGCCTGGCGCACAATAAATTCAGTGTTTAAGCAAATTGTTCGATTTACACATGTGTTAAATTTGTTTTTTATTTATGATATTTTATTCATTTATTTATTTATTTATTGACGAAGTTTTAATTTTCTTTATGGAGTATTAGGCGAAAATAAATGCTGAACTAGTTATATTCTTTTAAATGCAAAGTTTTTAATCTTCTGTAAGCGGGCTGCGCGCAATATAGACTTCTTTTTTTTTTTTTAATTATTAAAAATGATTTTAAAATCCGTAAAAAAGTTAGTAATTTGAAATGCAGTTTTCAAACAAATTGCATTCAAAATCACATTTATTCCCCTTATTCGACGGAGTAAAAACTGAAATTATAGGATGTCTAGAAGTTAATAAATTTACTATAAAAACAAGGTTGTTTGCTCGCATCGGTACCACCCACGATGTATTGCTCACAGTACAGTGTCTAGAAATATGTAGAGTGGAAATCACGTGTACCAGAATTCCTTTAGAAGCAGGCCTTGATAACCGAATAGGCACGAGAAGCACGTGCTTCCCTCAGAAAATTTTGAAAGTACCAGAAATTCAGAAAACAGGAGGCTTAAAATTTTATATTGAATTATCTCAATTCCAAAATTCTAATTTCTTTTCAAGTTATTAACACATTTATATATACATATACAGGGCCCCCCCCTTCTATCTATCCACAGAAATTGTTCGTGAATTATGCTGAAGTGACTAATACTAAACTTCATATCTATTGTATGTATACATAAATTTCGAACCAAGTACTATTCATATCTCTATACAGGGTATCACAAAAAAGACGATATCAACTGTAAGAGATGATAGAATATACTACTTTTTTTTGTATAAGGAATATAAGGGCTCATGTGAACCTTGAAGTGTAATTACAGATATTTCACTCACTTTTTGCTATTTGACATATCTTAAAATTTTCTACCATATTATAAAATTTAATCTTTGTATTGAATAAATATGCAATTGTGCGATTCTATAATATAGGGAGGAAAGTGCAGGCATCATTTATGCAGATAGCAACAAATTTCAACATTTGTTAAGTTGTTACTGCACTCCCTCATACTCTAAGGTAGTTTTGTATAAAATTTTTAATATTAGTTTTCTTATGATGTAGCTCGTTTTTTATTTTTTTTTTATTTTTTTTTAGAGGGAGGGGGTATGGGTATGGGAAGTAGAGAGGGGAAGGGGAGGACCACACTCTTTTGCTAAATCTTAGAAAATGTAAGAATGTTGGTCACGTTTGTTCGATTTTAATCATTTGGCACCCTCTTAAGAAATGTCCTGATTTAACCCAAGGAGCACTTAAATGGGAGGGCCCAGGGCATCTGCCTCGCATGCCCTTGCATTAGTCAGCCCCCTGTACATATTTATTAAAAGTTTTTCATAAAAATACCTTTCATAACAATTTTTTTATACAATAGATCAGTTTCAACCACATGATCATAATTTCTCAGTTTGTCCAACCAACCAAAGTCGGTTAAGTGATAAGGGATTTTACACAAATTGTCATTTTTTATTAACTGATTTTCAGACAAAAGTTAGTATTTAGTGAGTATCAACGAGTAGATTTGGAAAAAAATGCTTCGATTTTGATACTTCTTTTGGTCATGGTATAGGCTCGTTCTAGTGGTTATCCACGAAGAACTAAAGCATCGATAAAAAATGAAAATTACAAAAAATTAAAAATTAAAAATGACAATTTGTGGAAAATCCCTTATCATTCAGCTGCTTTTAGAGAACTACTAAAAATTTGCACATTCTAATGCCGATATCTTTCTGAATTTTTACGATATTTGACTAGATTTTTTTTAATAAGTTGCTCCATAGAGTTGACTACTAAATTTTGTAAAATGATCCTTGTTATCGTTCGCGCATGCGCAGATAAAAATTATTTCATACAACTGCTCATATTTCCTAAAATATTTGATATATTTATATTCCAATTGCACTATATTGTTTCTACTATATTTTGTCAAATTTTCGGAAACCGCAGTTAAATTTGGTTGAAAATCCTGCATGTTATAAGCAAAAAACATGCAAGAATTTTTTAATTTTTTTAAATAAATACCTATATCTCTATTAATATACATGCTATTCTTACACAAAAGAATACACGTATTGCACAATGTCTGTTTATTTATATTCTGTAGCGATAGATCATTTCGTGCATTTTAGTTTACAGGGTGATCCCAAGTATTATTTTTTTCTTTGATTTTTTGCTGGCCCCCTAATAGCCCCCCTTATCAAATCGACATTGCTCAATATGAGGTCATACATGTTCTTTTCAATCCTGAAATTCCAGAAGAATCTGTCAAGTATATTTCTAAATATTCGACAAAACGTCTAAAATTGAAAGGTGCCGGTCATTAATGGCAATATAGTGTATATGAAAAAACAATGATAAAATAATAATTTGAATGAGTATATCCCTGAAAATTTGTATTCTATGGCTTAGATTGCAGTTCGTTATATTCTTAGTAACTGAAATACTATTTTTAGAACAAAAACGGAGGAAGTTATTTCTGATGTAAGGACATTTATAGTAAGCATCAAATATTATATTATTTATTGCAAAAATTTTTAAATCTGAAACAAAATAGCATCAAAATAAAACATTTAACATATGACATTGTTTTTTTATATGCCAACTTATTTTAAACTATCAGCATTACACTCATTTTGGTTTGATTTAAATCTATGAGTTTCAAATCAGTCCATAAAAGAATATCCCAGTTTCAATGGTTATTTATGACGTTTAATTTAGACTAT
Organism: Maratus speciosus; assembly: GCA_963932465.1. NCBI lineage: Eukaryota > Metazoa > Arthropoda > Arachnida > Araneae > Salticidae > Maratus > Maratus speciosus. The sequence continues at coordinate 169,766,795 of OZ010791.1, forward strand.
ATACAACAAATCATACATCAAATTAAAGATAAATTAACCTAGTTTTTCTTTAAACTGTTAAATATGTGCAGCTTTAGTTTTATGGCACTCATCCAACCTAAAGTCCAATTCTTCCCACACTTCGGTTAAGAAGTCCAAAGTAATGGAAGCAATTCTGCAATGCTGACTCTTCAATTCTGTGTATGTCCTAGTTAATGTTACACTATAACAGTTTAATTTAGACTATTTACAGCAAATCATACATCAAATTGAAGGTAAACTAACCTAGTTTTTCTTACAAATGTTCAATATGTGCAACGGCACACATCCAACCTAAAGTCCAATTCTCCCTATACTTCGGTTAACAAGTCCAGAGTAGTGGAAGCAATAGACTCTTCAATTCTGTGTCTCAACTCTGGCAAATCAGTAGGTAGCGGCGGAATGTAGACACGGTCAGACAACTGAATTTCAAGACATGCTTTCCGAACAGATTTCTTAGGACTATGCAGAAAGAATGCTCTGGCACAGTCAGACAACTGAAGTTCAAGACATGCTATCCGAACAGATTTCTTAGGAATATGCAGATAAGATGCTCTGGCACGGTCAGACAACTGAAGTTCAAGACATGCTTTCCGAACAGATTTCTTAGGAGTATGCAGATAAGATTATCTGGCACGGTCAGACAACTGAAGTTCAAGACATGCTTTCCGAACAGATTTTTTAGGACTATGCAGATAAGATGATCTGGCACGGTCAGACAACTGAAGTTCAAGACATGCTTTCCGAACAGATTTCTTAGGACTATGCAGAAAGAATGCTCTGGCACAGTCAGACAACTGAAGTTCAAGACATGCTATCCGAACAGATTTCTTAGGAATATGCAGATAAGATGCTCTGGCACGGTCAGACAACTGAAGTTCAAGACATGCTTTCCGAACAGATTTGTTAGGAGTATGCAGATAAGATTATCTGGCACGGTCAGACAACTGAAGTTCAAGACATGCTTTCCGAACAGATTTTTTAGGACTATGCAGATAAGATGATCTGGCACGGTCAGACAACTGAAGTTCAAGACATGCTTTCCGAACAGATTTCTTAGGATTATGCAGATAAGATGCTCTGGAACGGTCAGACAACTGAACTTCAAGACATGCTTTCCGAAAAGATTTCTTAGGACTATGCAGATAAGATGCTCTGGCACGGTCAGACAACTGAAGTTCAAGACATGCTTTCCGAACAGATTTCTTAGGATTATGCAGATAAGATGCTCTGGCGCGGTCAACATCCTGTACAGACACTTTTAGTTGTCCCGTGTGTGTGCCATATAACTAAAGGTGCAGATATTGAACATTTGTAAGGAAAACAAGGTTAGTTTACCTTCAATTTGATGTAGGATTCGTTATAAATAGTCTAAATTAAACTGTTATAATATGCCATTAAAACTGGAACATTCTTTTATCGAGGACCTGTACTAGAGACCTTAATTTCCTTTATATTGCGTTTTTCGATATATTTCTATGGCAAGCACACAGCAGTTTTGGCTTTTTAACAGAAAAGATTAAGAAACCTATATTATGTGAATAAATACTACAATAAATGGAAAATCTGAAATATATGAAGTTTTCTATCTCACGTATCAATACAGTAAAACGGAAAAAATCCACATACCATATTCATATGTAGATATTCTTTAAAGAAAAAAAGTACTGCATTTAAATATTTTCGGAGAAAGATACTGGACAAAAATTTGAATTTTATTTCGGTGCATATAAATATCAGCCAAAAGTATTCTAAGAATGGACACATTCAAATACAGAATCTCAAAGCGGTATTTTCTTTGCAGTAAATATAAAATTTGAAATGGTCGGGTAGATATATTTATTGAAGCAGGTTATTCAAAGTTATGGTGATGAAACTTTCAAAATATCGGTGGTGATGTATTTGAATGTCTCAAAAATTGTATTGCTGAGACGTGCTTTATTATTACCTTTAATTATTTTTAAAACCGGTTTTAGTTATGTGTCTTTTCCTTAAAACTGATTTATATTAGCCACATAACTGCGGTATTTTAAAAACTACTTTCTTAAATCCGCATATAACGGAAATATAATAGTAGGAGATTATATAATCATTATATAGATGTAATACTATTATTTACATGAGTAAGCTGATCAATAAGGTACAGTCGTGAAGAAAAAAAATAAACACCCGCTACTAACTCTGCAACAAATTATTGTAGAAGAAAATTGCCGGTACCAAACGAGTGAAAAAATTGTCTACTTTTAAATGATGCATATAAAATTTGCTTAGGGGGTCATCTACATATCAAAACGAATCCAAACTTTGTTTTTTCTATAGCAATACCCAAGCTTGACACCATAAATAAATTCTACACCCTTCAATTAGCCTAAAAAAATTTCATGAAATCCGTACGATTATTGTCAGAGAAATTAATTATTTTAAAATAAGCCTATTTTAAGGGTTGTATCCAAATTGAAGTTCTTTACTGGATTACTGAAATACTACAGAATGACTATGCCACTTCTATTAATGCATTATTCTTGCCAATATGAACATTTCACTGGCTTAATGTGTTTCGACTATATTTCCAGCCAAAATGTTTCAACAAAATGAGTAAAATATATTTTTTTCAAATTATGCTTTCCTGCACCTCATAGACGACCCCTTAAACCATCATTTTTAAATTTTTTAAGTATAATTCGAAAACTACTTGGAAGAAAAATTTGAAATTTATAATTTGCATAAAGCAGGACATAATAAATATAAATCTATCAAAAAATTGTAGGCTGCAATTCATATTTTTTTTCGAACAATAATTTCATAATTCATATTATAAAAATTTTTAAATTACAAATTCAATGTATTTATGTTTGAGTTTTTTTTCGTCTTATAACCACAGAAAATATTATGACATTAGAATTACAATTTCAGGAGATATTAATAAAAATATGAAAATGTAATTTAACATTAGAAGTTCCAAATTTTGAATGTTAAATTACTCGAAATTTATTTTCTAGGCATAGTTTGAACCGAAGTTTTAAAATATATCGTCAAAATTGAGTATTGCCTTTGAAAAAACAGAGTTTGGTCTGGTTTTGATTTGTAGATGGTCTCCTAAGCAAATTTTACATATATATTTTAAAAGTAGACTTCATTTCCGATCCTTTGATACCAGTAACTTTCTTCTGTTATAATTAGTTGCAGAGTTAGCAGGAAGTTTTTACTTTTTTTCCCACATAAGAGAGGCTAAAACTTCATGAAATATGATTATAATAAGATCCAAGCCTAATTTAAAGAGTTTCACAATATGTGCAAGAAATATTTTGTGTGTGTGTGTGTTTCTATAATGTATTAGAATTTTTTTTTAATGAAAATACCTGTAATCTGAATTACTCCTCAGTGTTTTTACATTTGTGTTTTACGTTAAAATGGCAAGGAGGGATATTCTATTCATAAAAGTTATCTGAAAGTAAAAATACAAATGGTTAATACCACTTCCCATATTAACTTATTAACCTAGAAAAGACGGAAGAGGTCAAAAAATGTTCACACAAATGTTACGGCTTCATTTACATAAAATTCTTATCCCTTAAAAAATGTATCTTTATAATTAAATTCTTTATTAACATCAATTTATAGTTTAGAAAAGAAAACCTTTAATTTTCAATATTGGATATTTCCTTTTTTACCTTAGATTATCATACAAAATAACGAGATTTTGCATGAGATTTATTGCATGGATTGGGTAAATTTTGCACCTAACAAAATGCTTATATAAATGAATTGCTGCTCCCTATTCTATTGCGATTTTAAGGGAACGATTGATATATTTATTTGGAATATTTTTTATTTTTTATTTCTCAAATCCAAACTGTCTATTTTCTGACATATTCCCCAATTAATTTTTGTTCGTAAACGCATGATATTAGCAGGTACTCTTAGTTAGATAACTATTAAGATGCTACTTGGCGCAGAATGATATAAATTTAAAAATAACATTAAAAACGCCAGAATAAGCAAACTTTCAGCAGACTAGTTTCGGTAGCGTTTAGCGTACCGTCCTCAGTGCAAAGAATAACGGAAACTTGCTCATTTATATAGAGGAGAAGCGGATTCAACTGATAAGTTCATTAATCAATGGGAAAACAGGAAAATGCGGCTACCAGCCAATGGGAGAATAGTACAGGTAATGCCACCAGAAATGTGAAAAAAAAAGTGGTAGTAATTAAGCAAAAGAGGATTTTATGAAATACTTCAGGCAATCCTTTAAAGGAGGAATAGCGAATTCACTATTCCCCCTTTATCAGATATCTCCTCTATATCCTCGATATCCTTCTCCTCTATATAAATGAACAAGTTTCCGTTATTCTTTGCACTGAGAACGGTACGCTAAACGCTATCGGAACTAGTCTTCTGAAAGTTTGTTCTGGAAAGTTTATTCTGGAAAGTTTAAAAGGAAAGTTTAAAAGGAAAGTTTATTTTGGCGTTTTTAACGTTGCTTTTAAATTTATATAACTGTTATTTAGAAACAATGAAATATAATAGTTTTCTCTATATACAAAAATGATTTTTCAGAAAATGCTGGTGGGCATTTTGAAACGAACTTCCGGGCAAAACGACTCAATAAATTCGTTTTGAGACAACAATCGCTTATAACACATGATGTAACATATTCATCGAAAAATGAAAAAGTTATTTGATTCCAAATCACTTCAATAGTCATGTCTGCAAGTATAATACTTTTACGTTTAAAAAGGAATCCGTAAATTTGTCAGAAAGTTTCGCGGGGAGATAATTTTTTGAGAACAATTTATGGTTATTATTTACTGCATTTATAGAAAAATGTAAATATTTAGATTAACTCTTGAATTTCCTTGGACTCCCCCTTGCCATTACCCCATAAAAAAAGAAGAAAATGTTAAGTGCTAATAAGCACATGCTTACTTTATGCCGAAGACATAATCAGATTTTATTTTTAAGTACAAAAATAATATCATACTTGAGCTCGAAATTTAAGAAATATATTTCAGTAAGTTTTACCAATTCTGCATGTCGTGTACAACATTCAGTAGTATTCATAGCTTAATCAATAACACAATAGAACCTTGATTTATCATGTCTCGCATAACTGGCCAAAACGTAATTAAGGTGGGGTTTTTCGGAATTCCTTTTCTTTTTCTTCTTTTTATTTATTTATGGATATATTTGCTGCACAATAAGTATAAATGAGAAAGGAAAATGTGTGAACTCTTCCATTATCTCTAATTGTTCAAAATTTTTAAGGATGAAATAGAAAAGTTTTTTCGCTTTTTTAAACAATTGGTGATTTCGGATTGAACGGGATTTTTTTCCTGTTTGAAATAAATTGTATTTTTTCAACATTCTGAATTAATAAGTATTAATCCAAATTTTTTGAATTCAAAATTCCATGCATCTATATTAAAAAGCTGCTTATAATTTGAAACACCTATAGTCTTTTGAACACAAGTTGAAATTCTTTTTTTTTTCTTTTGTTGTTCATGTTGAGTGAACTTCATACATGTATGAAATTATTTTCATTTCACTGACAGAAATTATCGGAAACCCCCATCGACTTGTATACTATAGAATATGTATGAGATATCCATGGAAATACACATGGAAGGCGTTTAAATTTTCTATTAATCCCTCCATGGAACCCTTGCAATCTAAGATAATATCGCCATAACAATGTTGGTACTGGATTGAACTGGGGCTTATTAAAGCACGGGCCAATTAAAATAGGTCTACTCTAGTCTTGAGATTCCCCCCAATTTTGAATCCAATTTTCATACAACTGATATTTTTAACGTATTGTAAAATCTTCCATTGATTATAATCAATATTTTGTACTTTCAGAGTAAAAAAAAATTTAAAAGCACATAATATATATCTAAATATATATTTGCATTTATATATATTCATATCTGTATTTTAAGGCATAGGAAATACTTTACTTTTTGAACAGTAGGAAGAGAGACCGCCCCGAATGAAAATACCATGCCAGTCTTGGTCCGGACATTTTTCGCTCAGTTGGGAAAATTACAACTCATATAATTTATTTACCAATTAGAATAATTGTGTTAAAAGTAATTGAATGAAAATTTACTTCTTAAAATATTCTTCTTAAAATAGCAAACAAATTACTTCTTAAAATATTAGATAAATAGTAAACAACAACGAAAGTTGCAGGAGTGGTTGGATGTATAATCGCCGTAATACTTGATTTTGATAGGACGATCTATCTTGACGTCAAATCCCAGCTCTTTAGCATCATTGAGCTCCATGTATAACAGGAGTTCTTAGTCAGCGGTCAGAAGCTTGCAAGGCAAATGAAGCATGCAAGGCAAAGGTAAAAAATAGTCCGCGTTATCAATGTTAAATATTAGTGTTCTCATTTACTATTATTCTAATTTAGCCTTCTCTAATTAAGTTATACGTATCAAATTAATAAATGATTCTGTAATCATACAAGAGAATAGGGTAAACAACATTTTTTGCCATGAATCCGAACTAAAATTATCCTCATTGTATCCTTCCGCGCTGACCGCTGGAAATCATGTTGGGAAAAAGGAAGACAGATCTCCTGTTATATATGGAGCTCACTGTTTAGCATTGTCTATAGAATGGTGTTAGAACACTGGACATACAGTGCGTGTAAAAACTTCAAGGACAGCAAAATATTGTAAAAGTTTTGATAAATTTAAAATGAGATAATTGAAATAAAAATTTAATATTGATCATAATATTGAACCTCTGTTTTGCTTGATCTGGTTCTAGGGTTTTGAAATAACTTTTAGTGTTGCAGTAGTTGCAAACTTAAGATGGTGAAATCTTGTTCCAACTGTTGATACTCCAGTTAAGGGTGTTGGTCACTGATATCTCAAATTACCCTCGCTTTTTTTTTAATCTATATGCGTGGATTGCATTCTTATTTTTAAAATTTTTCATCAGAAAATTAATATTTCCAACTTCTTTATTTCGGTGTTCTCTTTTCTAGGATGTCTCATTCTTTTTTAGTTGACAAAAAATTTCCAAAATATAAAATCTATGGGCGTGGATTGCATTCTTATTATTATAAATTTTCGCAGGGAAATTAATATTTTTAACTTCTTTATTTCTGTGTTCTTCTTTTTAGGATGTCTCATTCTTTTTTATTTGACAAAAAATTTCTAAAATATAAAATCTATGGGCGTGGGTTGCATTTTTTTTTTATACATTTTCGCAGGAAAATTAATATTTTAAACATTTTTTTTTTGTGTGTGTGTGTGTGTTCTCTTTTTAAGTTGTCGCACTCTTTTTTAGTTGACAAAATATTTCTAAAATATAAAATCTATCGGCGTGGATTGCATTCTTATTTTTATAAATTTTCGTCGGTAAATTAACAATTCTAACTTCTTAAACATAACATTTCTATAAAAAATTTCCTGTGTCATTAAAGTTTTTACACAGGCGAAAATAAAGTTTTTTCCATAATTATTATTTTTTCGCAATAAATAGCTCGCAGATACAATTTGTTGACTTTTATTTTAGTATTTATACTTTATGATCAACATTAAATTTTCATTTCAATTATCGCATTTATAATTTATCAAAACATTTACAATATTTTGCTGTCGTTGAAGTTTTTATACGCACTGTATGTCCAGTGTTCTAACACCATTCTATAGACAATACTAAAGAGCTGAGATTTGATGTCACAATAGATCAGATGATCAAAATCAAGTGTTGGAACAATTACATCCAACCACTCCTGCAATTTTCGTTGTTGTTTACTCTGATCTAATATTTTAAAAAGTAATTTGTTTGCTATTTTAATAACTAAATTTTCATTAGATTATTTTTAACACAATTATTCTAACTGGTAAAAAAAATTATATGAGTTGTAATTTTTCGAAATGACTCGAACCAGAGAACTCTTTGCTGAGCCTGCCAATACTCTGCCAACTGAACTATCCCGGACAAATGTGGAGGACCTAACTAGCCCAGCTAACTTTATTGATCACTAGCTAAAATACCCGGCGTTGCACGGCATTTTAAGAATGTTTATTTTGAAAAGTCTACAACATTTAAAAATGGCGAAAACAAATTCAGATAACCTCAAAATGTTTGAATATGCTAATATTTCCAAAATCAGGTTTTTATCATGTTCAATACGTTTTTTCAAACTCATAATACGTTATATATTCATTTGCTGACATCCATTATATTTCCAATATGACGCAATATTCACCTTTTTTTTTAATTCGTCAGATTGTTTATTTCATTTTCATTTTTCACGTGGAAATCTTGCAATAAAAAAGTTATGACGTAATAGTCACTTTTTTTAGATTCGTAAAACTATTTATTTCGTTTTCATTTTTCACCTGGAAATCCTGCATTGGAAAAGTAATTGTCGTGGTAAGAATTTTATTGTGGATTTTAAATTATTGGCAACTGCTATAACGAAAAATGTTCGAATTTGATCGGAAATTGCTGTTAAATTGGTGGATTTTTATTAATTAAAAAATTAACTATAAATTAGTTTGATTTCGGATTACTTTAGTTGCCTCGGCCGTGTTTAATACACATGTACGTAACATTTCACAATTCTGGCTTCCAAACTGTGGATTTGTATAGAATTACAGACAAACAAATTTTCATCTTTATATATTAGATAGCATCTATCTGATATACAGTCTGATTAATTTTAACACCATTAACAATTGTGTTAAAATTATTCTAGTGTAATTACGTATTCAACGTTTACTGGAGTTCCAATTACCTATGATTTATTCTGTTTAACTGATTCATATATCAGACCAAATGCTATGATCAATAAGGTTAGCTGGGTGAATAAGGTCCTCCAGATTCATCCGGGATAGCTCAGTTGGGAGAGCATTGATAGCTTCAGCCAAGAAATCCCTGGTTCGAGTCCTTGCCCAAACATTTTTCGTCCAGTTGAAAAATTTTCAACTAATGTTTTTATTTATTATTTTCATTTTATTTTTATTTTTTACTTCAAAATAAAATTAACCTGATTTAAAACAAGCCAAACTTTGTAACATAATCAAAACAATTTGGCTTAATATTAGATTGACATATATTTGCGATGTAAAACATAGTCATGTTATATATAGAAAAAATGCCATGGTAAGAAAAGTGCAAGCTTGAGTATTTGAAGCATGAAAAGTTTTTTTTTTCCTCATTTATCTTGAAAAAAATTACAAGAAAATTTAATTGTTATCACTTCCACTTAAAATTCCGTATTTCTTAATTAAATTCTAATCTTTGTAACTAAATACAGTAAAACCTCTAAATAACGGACACCTCGGGAGCACGGAAACTGTCCGCTATTCGGAAGTGTCTGCTATTGGGAAAACCTCAGAGAGTCAAAAATTGCTAAGAAATGCTTAATGTTTCATTGACTTTTATAGGTCCTAAAACCTCTATTACATGATTAATCAGGATTTAAAATTATTTTTTAAGCAATAAAACTGAAATAAAATTGCGCATACCTTTATCCACTGTTTATTACAGTCTTACGAAAAATATCTGTTACAAAAGTTTGCTTTTGCTTGCGATTAGATGCAATTTGTTTTTCAATGGGAAGTTTTAACTCTGTCAGTAGTTTTATTCAGTGGTGTAGTCGTAAAAAAAGCAGAGGGCATACGCTCTAAGCAGAGGGTATACGCCAAGGCAGAGGGTATGCCCTACAGTGTATATTATAAGGTTTTCCGAAACATTGTTTGAATCCGAAAAATAGAGGCTTTTTACATTTTTTTTCTCCTTAAAAATAATTTTTCATCCTTTGTGGCCAATCTTACTGTCCTCTATTCGGAAGTTAAACATGCAAAAATTTAGTTTTTGGAAGTGGGGATTGGAAAACTGTCCGTTAAATATAGGTGTCAACTATTCGGGAGTGTTCGTTATGGAGGTTTTACTGTATTATAAGGAAATGTTACAGACATGTAAAAATGTTCGAAGTATTTCTCCCCACACAGTTATAATAACAATGGCAATTAATCATACATGCGCAATTTATTCAGTTATTGTCATTCTTTCACTTTCTATTTTGGAAATAAAAGAACAATAAATTAAAACTCATAAATCCGCAATAAAAACAAACCCGAAATTTCTTTTTGTTGGAACATAATACTTCCAAAGGACGGCGGCAATCGATTTCTTTTCCAGTTCTTCATCTTTTGGAAGGCCAAAAGTGGCTACTTTAAGGATTGGTTTACAAAAAGGGTTAAAAAGGGGTACAGCACATTTGTACTTACAAAAAGGTACAACACATTTGTGAACCATTTTAAAAATACATAATCATAAATAAAATTCTCACAATGGATTTACAAAGAAAATGTTGCATAACAGTATGAATGTATGCAAATCGGCCGATCCATAACGACGTCATCCAGTCTTGAGGCATTATCTGTAGGATGGTATTGGTTCTAATCACTAGATTAGCAAGTGAATACTTTTCTTGCTCTAAAACTGCATATTAAGGATGCATAGAGGTATTTGTTCTGATTGAATGTTGCCAATAGTTCCACTTTTTGATAAATGTTAAAGCATAACTGCCGACTTTTAAGCTTTTTTCTTACCACTAAAATTTAAAAGAAATTTTTGACTTATTGAATCGCAGAGGTCGTTGATTAAATATGAAAACTTGTACTGTTAAATTTTAGTGGTATGAGAAAAGCATAAAAGTTGGCAGTTATGTTAAAGTCATTTTCAAGGTTGAGCCACGAAGAAGAATTTCTGATAGATAAGAAGAGCCATATTTTGATTCTTCTAATTACTTCGTAATTGCTAACTGCTTCTAATTACTCAACTTTGGAATAAGAATTTTAATAGTATAGATGATATTATTCTAGGCATGAATCAATGCGGTCGAGATGTGTGGAAATCATTTTCTTAATAAATTGAAGTTACTTTTTTTATTCTTTTACGCCTAAACATTTTCACAGGGAAATTCTAAGCAATTTTTTAAGCATATGGTCTTTTTAAAAGATATTTATGTTTGTTCTTGATAGCATATCCTCTCGCTGATAGATAAAATGTGATTGTACACCAAAATACATCTTTTCTACCACAGGAAAAGGAGATTTACTGAAGTTGACATTGGGGGGATTTTCTTTTTCTTTTACCATTTCTCAGTGAATGTAGCTTTTGACAACTGTCAATCATAACGGACTAAGATATTATTTTTCGTCCACCTGTATTACGACGAAAGAAAATATTTTTTTATTTGCTAAAAGGAGAGAAATGTTTGCTTTATTTCTCTGAAAAGATTTTTCTCCATAATACAGGAATTTTTCTAAGAAAAATGTTAAACGAAAAATAGGGATAAAATATGAAATAACCTTATGAGAATGATGATAATATAAATATTAATTGAAGAAAAAACAATTAGCAAGTTTTATTTACCCTCCAAAATGGATAAAATTAACAAATATATTTTCTTTTTTTCTTTTAAGGGAACAGTTTACCTTTTCAAAAAAAAAAAAAAAATTAAATTAAATATGGTTTAAATCGTGAACTCACTACATTTAAATGTTCAACTAAAAGTATATTTTGGAGAAGAAAAAAAAATTAACTCCATATTTAATTAAAATTTTAAAAAAGTTTAAAAAAATTTGAATTTTTAAAAATCCCTACTATTTTTTAAATATTACTATTTTTGCTCAATTTTCTTTTAGATTTTCTAACGTGTATTACAAGACTGCGCATGGATCCTTAGTTACATCTAATATTACATTTAATATATTTTTTACTGATATGTATAGCGTAAAACGATGAAATCTAACACATCTTCATATACTTTTATCTAAAAAAACAACAAAAAAAAAACCGACGGGTAATTCGATGCGCAGATTTATCACATATATAATAAAGAATATGTACAAACTAGTATGTTGTGGCCATCACAAAACTTTCTTCTATATAAATCATGTCCATTAAATAATTTAAATAGTACAAGAAATAACAACGATTTAGCATCAATTCATATCAAAGTATATCTGAATTTGAAGTTGGATGAAATTTCGTGCATTAGTTCTTGAGATAGAGCTATAGCGGAAATTCTGAAAAATGCAGCATAGCAGTGCCACCTGTTGAGCGATTTACACCAAAAATAAGCAGCACTAAATGATATCAAGGTATACCTGAATCTGAAGTTTGTTGAAAATCCAAGCATTAGTTCTTGAGATAAAGCTATTGCGGAAATAGCAAAATATACAGCCTAGCAGCGACACCTGTTGAGCGATTTACACGAAAAATTAAACAGCACTAATTTATACGTCAATTCATGTCAAGGACTAACTAAATCTGAAGTTTGATGAAAATCCGTGCAATAGTTCTTGAGATACACCTCTTGCGGAAATCGTGAAAAATGCCGCACAGCAGCGCCACCTGTATGGCGATTTACACCAAAAATTAAACAGCACTAATTTATATCAGGGACTAACTGAACCTGAAGTTTGATGAAAATTCGTGCATTTTTTCTTGAGTTAGAGCTATTGCGATAATCATGAATAATGCAGCATAGCAGCGCCACCTGTTGGGCGATTTTCAGAAAAAAGTAATCAGCACCAAACTATATCCTGGACTAACTGAATCTGAAGTTTTATGAAAATCCGTGCAGTAGTTCCTGAAATATAGCTATTGCAGAAATCGTGAAAAATGCCGCATAGCAGCGTCACCTGTTGGGCGATTTTCACTAAAAACTAATCAAGTCCAGTTTATATCAAGATCTAACTAAGTATAAATTTTTGTGAAATTCCGTGCATTAGTTCTTTAGATAGGGCGCCCACAAAATTTTTGTCACATACAAACTCACAGAGTGACAGACAGACTCACAGACAGACATTTTCTAAAAGCCATTAAATCGTGTTCTGGGCATTCTAAAACGTATAAATCCGTCGAAAACCGCAAGTCGAAATTTTTCACGAATCCAATACTTTCTTCTTGTAAAGATAGAAGAAAGTAAAAAGTTTAAACCTCTATCTCAAATACGAAAAAAGGCTTAACATCTTTAAAACATGAAAATGAAGAAAATATGAACGTAGAGAAAAAGTCCATTTAAAGTTTTAAATTGTGAGAGTAATTGCACTGGGTGTATTAACAAAATTTACAATATCTCGCGGTATAATTATCTTATGGGTAAAAATGAGATGTCAAAATATTCGCAATTAAACAGGCTTTCATTTAAAATTTTTCATCGATTTTTTGATCAATTTTGAGGTAAACTGTCCCCTTAAAAGAATATTCTATCCTGATTGTTGATAAACAGAAAATAAAAAGTTGAAAATTAATACGCTGCAAAAATAAGTAGTGGCTCGTTAAAAGTAGTGATACATTTCTTTAGAGCATATTTGCAATAATTTAGCATCTTGGCCATATACTTCCAGCCATGAAAGAAAAAATAAATTATGATTTAATTGGAAATAATTTCAGTTAAAAATACTTAAGAGGGAGAAGGGAAAAAAGAAAACGATAAATCAAAAGAGAATAATTTATGCTCCACAATGGCGAAAACTAATAAATTAGTTTTTATTTTAAAAGATATGTTTTCTCAAATTCTTCACTTTCCTGCTGCGTATATATAGAATTTGCAGACGAGACATATTTTTAATGTTTTCAATTAACATTATCTTTGTAATCTTGTAGACAAGTTCCTCCGTAAATAATCAGGATTTCTGATTATTTTCAATGAATGGACTGCCTATCTGACCATTGAAGTACTATACAAAATGTTCTTAAAAAAATAAATCATTACGGCGTATACTAAGTATCATGTATCTTAAACCTCCTAGTACCAGGTTTTAATTTTTGATGAACGTGAGTAGTTTTGTATGATAGGAACCAGAAATTTAATTCCTTTAGATGTAGCTTCTTCTTACAAAGTATCTATTTGATTTTACTTTTAAAAATCCCTGGCGGCCCGGCCTACAGGGGAAGGTAGATTTCGAAGTTAAGTATACTAATTTCACAAACAAAAACCAAATCATGATTAGAGATAAACCCACTTTAACAATTTTATCTGGCCGCTTTTGACGAGTTTTTATTTCATTTTTATATAATAACTGGTTTTATCAGAATCACGTTAGGGCGGTATTCAAAAAAATACTTTTCCATGCTCAACAACTCGAAATTTTCTGGCATAACTCCAAATTCATTTTTAATAGGAAAAACATGAAACTTGTTGACGTGATTTTTGAAGAGATTTATAAGCGACCTGTGGTTTTAATTTTCGTTCAATTAATTAAAACTTGATACATAAACAATTATTTTCTCAGTAAGACAATATTTTTCGTTTCTAACACAATCGCTTCGGGAAATTCCGTTCAAAATGCCCACTTTGACATCATTTTTTGAAATATATTCTGCCTCTGTCAAAAAATCAATCATTATGGTACATTATATAGTTTCTGAATAAGCGAATCTACCAATTGGATGCGTTTGAGAGCAAAAAGGAATTTAAAAATGTGTCAGAAAATAAGCAGTTTGGATTTGAATACTCCCTTAATACGATGATTTTTCCAACACAATCCGCTTCGGGAAATTCGGTTCAAAAGGCCCACTTTGACAGCATGTTTTAAAATATATTCTGGCTCTATCAAAAAATTGACCATTGCGGTACATTATATAGTTTCTGAGTCAGAAAAGGTACCAATTGGAAGCCTTTGAGAGTAAAAATGAATTGTAAAATGAGTCAGAAAATAAGCAGTTTGGATTTGAATACACCCTTACTAAGATGATTTTTTTCTTCAACCGCTATGTATTTTTAATTTGTTTTTGCTGTAAGGATTGGTCCTATCCAAAACTTGTCTATATAGATGTTGTAGACAATATTAAGAAGATACATGATAAATTCATGGGGATTTTATATCTTTTGAATTGACGGAGTTATGGATTTGTTTCTTCTTCAAACGCCCTTTTTGTTTTCGTTTTTAATTTTTTTGCGGTACGAATTGGTCCTATCAAAAACTTGTGAATATAAAAGTTGTAGATAATGTTAAGGAGATTCATGATAAAATTAATTGGATTTGATATCTTGAGAATTGACGAAGTTATGAATTTTTTTCTCCCAAAAACCCTATTTTTGCGCCCCTTGAGCCCATTTTTAACTTTATCAAAAATCTGTGATACATAAATTTTTGGCCCTATTTTTAGAAGTAATAAAAACTTTAAACTGATTCGATATGTACAAAATTTAAGAAGTTATGGGGTTTTTTCGGTTTTCACAAACCCCCTCCCTATTTCCATCCCCTTGGTTCGATTTTGCCCATTAACGAACTTGACCGAGATTTTATGCCCCTTGATTTTATGTATCAGTTTGGAAGATATTGGTGCAGAATTGTGGAAGTTATCGTGTCCAGAAGAAAGTTATATATATTAGATAGATACATACATAGATAGATAGATAGATATATAAAGTTTTTTACTGAGGGTGGTTTTGGGCTCTAGGGGTCATGATCGGTGTAGATCTGCAAAATGTTTTCAGAAATTCCAACATAGGAACGACGCCAATAGGTAGTATTTCATACGAAATCTACCTAAAAAATGATTATGGCGTATACTAAGTATCATGTATTCCAAACCTCCTAGTACCAGGTTTTAATTTTTGATGAACTTGAGTAGTTTCGTATGATAGGGACCAGAAAATTAATTCTTTTAGATGTAGCTTCTTACAAAGTATCTATTTGATTTTATTTATTAAATTTCGATTATTATTTTTTTCCGAATCGAAACATAAAACATTAAAAAAATGAGATCCAAGAAGAACCCAATGGTAGTAAAGGGCTTCGATTAAATGCATTTTACTTAAAATTTCAATTCATCGTTCGTAGATTAATTTGCATGTAAAAAACAGATCCTACTTCAACTAAAACTTGAAAACTTTGTATAAATTATTTATCACTTATAGAGTTCGCGTATAAATCAAAAAGTGATAAAGTGCCCACCAAAAAAGCTCCCTGTACAAAGGTTTTTGTACAGATGAATGTCTAATCATGAATATATCGTTAATAAAATTTCATATTTTGAATCGAAAACGAGAGAAAAGATGATATTCATATCACCTCGAGTTCGTGACAGAAAAAAACACACTTATTTCAGTAATTTCTTGCTCTGAAGAAAATCTAAGAATTAGCTTAAGATTTTATGACTGGACCTTCTACTTTTTCCATAATTTTTATCCCCATATTTATTTTCTTGCGAACTTCACATTATGCATTACACTCTTTAATTTTATGTCCACTATGCAATCTTTGCTGAAGATATTATACGCGATACTGAGTTAATTACCATATCTAAGTGTCAAATCCAGCAACGCAGCGCTTCCATTTGGAGCCTGGTACGAAACACGTAGTTGCACGCCGTCGACATTAATAAATCGAATAATGATAGCTGAAGACGCCATTGAAGCCTGTTCGCTCTATTCAAATCATATACTAGCCTCAATAAATATATGAACTAAACTTTTTTTTGTTACGTTGTTTGATATTCATTAGTTTATGTGAATTTATTCATTACGTTAGTAAAAATAGCATATTATATTATAACCATTGCCAGTACTTATTCATGATTTTCTCTTTTTATCCAATATAGATCGTTTAATGACGACATTATACATATAGTATTCAGTTAATAATACGTTTAGTTGTCGATACCTATATATTAACGTTAATCTCAATTAATATATGAACGAATCACTTTTACTTATGCTTCAAATTCTGCGATATTAAAAATATTTGTCATATGTTCAAGAATTTCAGAAAAATCCAATATATGACCAAAAATAAAGATAAATCTTATAAAACTGGAAGCATGTTTTCCACTTTCCGAGTAACAGAAGGCGAGCAATCTCGATGCGACTCTGGAATGCCAAAATGATACTTATGACATTCCTTCCTCAACAGTAGCTTATTAAGATGCAAGAAGCATGGCCTTTTTTTAAAAACATGTTTAGTTTCTTCGCTCTCTTTTCTACGACATTCAGCCAATACCTAACTTCCAGAGTTTAGAATGCTTCCGTATACAACCACACAATCGATTCACCACGTGGTCGTATCACTGACTCCTATAGTGAAAGCCGCAACATAGCATTTTTTTTTCCTGACTAACCTCAAGCATTCGTAGTAACTTCTTCTTCAGGAACAGTTCTGGAGCAACGGGATCCCTGCTCCATTCCGGCACTCGAATCTTTTGCAAGAAGAGGCCCCACTCATTCTGGATCAAAAGTGGGAGCCTGAGAGTTACTTCAGCGCGATTGGAGGACCTCCGAGAGCCTCCTTCAGACAGAACGACCCGGAAAAGAAGACCATGCAATCGCAGGTATTACGGGATGGAGTTGATACTTTTTGGGAAGAGGTGTATTAAGCGTGCGATACAGTTGCAACAGGTGACTGATTGGATTTAAGATGGCTTTTGAGAGTCAATTTAGGTTGAAATTCGAGGCAATAATGATTCAGGCGTGAATGCCTGGCAGATACTCATTAAACAGAGCTTGTTAGTTTATCTTTCGCGATATAAAAAAAAAAACCACACAAATCTCGATTCAGTTTATTTCAGTGAAATGCACAGATTTGGAATTAAAGTAAGACATCTATTCGAAAATAATTTATTCAAAATATATTCAAAATCTTCATTCCGCAAAAGTGATTTTATTTCCTTGTGCTATTTTATTTATAAATCACAGTTGCAAGTCAGTGACTCTGCGTAATCTGATTGACTCATGCACAAACTTTCTAAACTTACAAATTATATGCTACCAACTAAATAATTCATATAAATTTAGAAATAATGTGCGAACTAAGAACAGAAGGAAAACGAAAAGGAGAGCTGGAAGTTTTTCAGCGCTATTGAACGACCTACAAGAACCTTTTAAAAAGAATGGAAGACCAGGAAAAGAAAATCCTGCAATCGCATAGGCATTACGGGATGAAGTTTATACTTTTTGAGTTTAGCTGTATTAAACTTGCGGCACAGTTGCAACAGGTAACTGATTGCATTTATTTGAGAGTTAATTTAGACGGAAATTCGAATTCAGAATCGAAATTCTGCAAAAACTTATTAGATTTTTATTAATAAATGCTTTTCTAGGAAAAGTCAATTCATCCAAGTCTTACACCGCAGTTAGGGTAAGACTGCGTGGATATATTAATCCTATAGGAAATGAAAGTGTTTAGACTTTCTGTTGAAAAAAGGCAAAATATTTCATTTTCAAACATTGCTTACTGCCTCGTAAAGTATTGTTTTCTAATAGAGGGTTTTATCCCATGTATGATATCCGATCTTACCCCCAGGAAAATGAAACGTCCGATTACAAAAGAACCAGATTACCAATGGTGCAAACTTCCACCAGTAAAAAATAATAGAAATTTTGCCTTATGCATGACAGCAATTTTTCATGAAAATACGTTTATATATGAGTAAAAATTCTATTAAAATTTGCTGGTGGAAGCTTGCCCCGCTGTTAATCTGGCCTTTTTGTAATCGAACGTTTCATATTTAATGTCCTAATATTATAGTAACGATGAATTCGGGCTCTTTATTCGGAGACCGAAACAAAAGATTTGTAATCTGAGCTCAACCGGATCCGAAACATTTTGTATCATTAGAGACTAAGCCCAATACCGAAGATTCGCAGAAAAAAAAAAAAAAAAAAAAATAATAATAATAATAATAATAATGTTTTAAAATTGTTTCAAGATTATTTTTTTCATTTAAAATATCTCCTTACACAAAAATAAGTATTTATCCTAAATACTCGTTCATGACAACGTTTCGTAATTTTCACCTCCCTTTAAATTTGTTTAAAATGTCAAATTTGCTATTTATACCCCACCAATGGCGTTCATAAGTTCTAATTCTTATACAAGGTGTATCTGAAATGCTTCAACAAACTTAGAAGGATGATAGTACTCATGAAGACGAACAAAAAATGCAATGGAACATGGGGTCGCAAATGACGTTTAAAGGATGAAAATCGAGAAAATGCTTCTGGAAATGGACAAACTGAGACACGAAAGAAACACTCCAGAAAATTATTTATTGCACAGAATAGGTACAACACAGCTCGTGATGTCCAAAGAAAACAAATATTTTACAACAATTGTTCAAAGTGTCGACCGCGGACATTATTAGACAGAGTACATCTACAGAAGAACGACCTGCGGGCACGCTTGAAGACTTCGGGAATCCTGCATACGTGGATTCCTGCTCACAGATTTGTTTGGCTTTCTTGGAAGTTTTTGTTGTCTCTCTGACCGGATATGCACAAAGTTAAAGGAAAACCATCTTCGTACTACTAGTCAGTTCTGCAGAAAAGCAGCATGCGAGGTTTCGATATATTTATTAGTTTTGCGATTTTCACCCTTTAAACGTCATTTGCGACCCCATGCTCAAATGCATTTTTTGTTCGTCTTGATGAGTACAATCATCCCCCTAAGTTTGTTGAAGCATTTCAAATACACCCTGTATATTTTTTAAATATCAATGTGCGACTATGGCAGAAAGACACAAGTTCTGATTTCCAGTAATTCTGGAGGAGGACTTCAAACAGAAAGCGAGAATAGACATGCCACAGTTTCTTTATGTTACTAACACTTGTCATGCAAAATCTTTAGTAGGGTTTGAAATGTTTTCCAGAAGGATGTTTGTGCTAAGATTGGTATTTTCCTTTTATTCTGTAGGTTTTGACATGTAGATTCCAAATATCTTAGGTGCCATTTTTTAATCACATATTTTTGAGGAGATTTTCAACATGGAGTCGAAGATGGCTGATTTTGACTTTTACTGACTTTTTTAATATCTGTGGCATATTATTGACGAGTATGTTAAATTATATACTTTTGGGATAAAGAAGTACAATCAAATTGGCATAAATTGAGTTCTTTATTATTTATTTATAAATTTATTAACAAAATTACTAATATTGTTTGTTTTTTCTTTTGTTAAACCCTTTCACCGTCCGAAGGTTTTGCAGTATTTTTATAAGAATGCTTGTAAATCCCAGGATATATATTTTTTAAATCTCAATTTGATGCTATAATATCTTTAACATCACTACTTTCTATATAAGGTTCAAAATAGAATTCTGTTTAAAACATTTTGGTCTACAGCCATTTTAACATGATTTCTAGGAACTGAAAAATCCGGGCCAGACGGTTAAAGGGTTAAAGTGTGAAAGCTATGTGTTCCCTGTAAAAACCATGTGAAAAGACGCTTACACATAGTGACTGTGTTAAAAGCTCTGAATACACAATAAATTGTTTAGTGTGCTTGAAAAATGGACAATTATGTCAAAAGCCTGGAATAGACAATCTCGAAAAACTGAAACAATACGCTAAAAAGCGAACAAAGTTTGATGAGTCAAAGTTAGCTCCACTTGGTGAACGAATAAGTAAACTCTCAGAAGGCGAGTACCTTTTGTCCCGATATCATATATTCTGCTACAAAGAAAACGTACATGCTCAAAAACTCCAGAGAGCTCAAAAACGACTTCACGAATCTTCACTCATGCCAGCAAAAAAGAGTTCCTACAACGTCCTCATCGGAGATGTGTAATGGTAGTGAAAGTGCTGAGTCTTTAGCAATAACTTTCACTAATTTTACGTTAGGCAGTGTCATTGATATTATCAAGAAGTAGAAAATTAGTGATTTAGCATGGTTCTTTTACTGTTACTCACACCGTGGTGACACAGTGGACGTTTGATCTCCAAAAACAAGTGCCTCAGCCATGTCACAAACAAATAAAATTAGACAAAAAACTGCACTCAAGAAGGATATCATGCCACCATGGGCTTCATCAAGTTATATTCTGTTTCTAATATGAGAGAATGGAAAGAAGAATAAGAAAACAAATAGTGCTGCAGTGGCACCATTAATGAGACTACCACCAATAGAAAATAATGCACTTTACACATTTCTGTGCACGTCTGAAGAAATTGCGACCAAAAGGACAAACAGATAATGTCATTATGACAATGTACATGGACTTGTATGAACGTGCTCTGAAAATTCAATTCTTAACCGGCAATCAAAAGTGGCTTCTCCAAGAGCGAAAACATTTGTTGCTTGTTTTCTATCTTTCCATGCATTAGAGAAGTACATTGAAGGTAATGGCCTTGATCTCATATGTACTGAAATTGGTCTGGACTCTCCCGTAACAATTCGTCAGATTTTCGGAGAGAAGAAATATACTAGACTCACAGAGTTTCACGTGACTATCGTTTTGGTATGCTAACACTTCTAAATTTTACGGAGAATATTTCCCTGCATGAAAAATACAACTCACTACGAGAAATTGCCACATTTGTGAAGTTGAAGCTACAATTTTTTCTGAAGAGAGCAAAGCAGTAGTTGAAAAAGTTTATCTTCCACATATTACACAATGCAGTGGTGATATGTAAAAGTTCCTTCAACAGTATATGAACCAATTTGGATCTTTGTTTCGTTTTAAACGTGCTACTCGCCAAGGAGATTATGCATTGCATATCGCATGATTAGAGAAACAAATCAAGTATTATTTTGCTCATGACTTATTTCATTATGAATAACACATTCCAGTATACATAGCACATATGAAGGACCTTAAAACAACGTATCCAGAAGTATGGGAAGCTCTTGAATCTAGCAGTTCTGCAGTATCCAAATCCAATGTGCCATGTACGAAACTATTTACAGACCAGAACTTGGAACAGAAAATCAAAAACGTGAAGAACATTGATGGAGTTATTAGTTTAATTCAGAATGAAAGCGCTCTCGAAAGGTATTTCTTGCGTGCGTCATAAATATTACGCCTTGTTTTAAGTTTCTTCGAAAAGTACTGTCCAAATGAAGTTTCTAAGCAGCCCGGGAACACTATCAACTTCGGACCTCCATGTCGCTAAGAATGTTTACCA
Organism: Maratus speciosus; assembly: GCA_963932465.1. Lineage (NCBI taxonomy): Eukaryota > Metazoa > Arthropoda > Arachnida > Araneae > Salticidae > Maratus > Maratus speciosus. Next base: position 169,788,706 of record OZ010791.1, read on the forward strand.
ATGCAGCCATCGTCAACTGGAGTGTTCGTGGTCATTGTGAAGGAAACCCTTAATAAGATTATACCACACTAATAAATATCACATCATCTATGAAGGTTCCAGAATCTGGGAAGGATGATATTCTGAATAGTGACCAAAAATGCCAATTGTAATTCGAAGAATTTGTAAGAGATAGACTAAAGAGTGAATCTACTAAATTGTCAGATTGGTATCCAATGAAAAAAAACGAAATTAAAAACATTCAGTATGTGCAGCAAGAACACCGTATTTAAGATTGGTGAAATTGCTTAAAATTTGGAAAGTTAAGCAACTTCTTGATCGTTTTCTTATTGTTATGGAGTCCAGATCTCAAATGTCTACAAACCTAAAAGATGCAACTGGAAACTAAGAGTTTTCTGCAATACCAAGATAATTATTTTCATCTGATGGATATCTTCATATTCCATTTGACTAAAGTTCCTTTATTGCAGAAATAGACTAGTATAATTGTTATCCCATACTTGAATCATTAGAATCCTCGATGACTTCTCCGACAGAAAATGTGTGTATTATAGATGGAACGATAATCGTACAATCAGTAACAAAACACTTGCCATGAAAACCTGTGAAGACTCTGCAAATGCTTTCATTGAGATCGTTATGAAAATGAAAAATGGATACACTGAGGGTAGAATAATATTTGACCAATAACTTGCCTAAAAAATTCTTTACCAACATTACCCCCACTTATTAGTAATGGTTGAGAAATAAATGGAAAAGAGCAATTTCTCCAGTCAAATGACTGGATGGAGTTATCTGCGCCCAAAGGAGTTATTGAATATGTGAAATGTGGGTGTAAGAGAACATGTACAGTTTGGAAATGTTCTTGCTCAAAGTATTCTCTGGTTCGTACTGCTCTCTGCGAATGCAGTGACTATAACAATACAAAGGACTATCAGTATGAGCACAACGACAGTAGTGATTCAGAAGAGAATATGTAACATCCCAATACCGTATATACATATAAATGCTGTTTTTAATAATTCTGTTCAATATCTTCAGTTATTTATCTTATTTCATTTAAATATTTTAATTGTGTATATAATTGGTTAATAAAACACTAATATATATAATGCCTTGCCTATTTCTTGTGCTTTGTTTGCATCTTATCACTAAATACACTTGAAAAACTCAATTTGCGCCTATTTTGATTGTAAATTTGTATTTCTTGACTCCAAAAACATATAATTTGAAATACTGATCAATAATATGCCACAAATATTAAAAAAGTCAGTAAATGGCAGCCATCTTGTACGCCATGTTGAAAATCACTTCAAAAATGTGTAAGGAAAAAAATGGCACCTAAGATATTTGGAATCTACATGTCAAAACCTACAGAATAAAAGAAAAATATCAAACTTAGCACGGCAATCCAGCTGGAGCTACATTTTATTACATTTCAAACCCTACTACTTATCAGAATCAAATGAAACATTTCGCCTTATATTGCACTAATAACAATTCAATTCCTATTCGAGGATGGAGTAGCACAGTTGACGTTTATTCCAACAGAGCGAAAAAATGTCCAGACCAGGAATCGAACCTGGATACTTTGCGTGCCGTGCCAATGCCTTACCTGTTAGGTTATCCGGACGATAACTGGCTGACATAATTCACTCTTATTTGTTGGACTTGGCTGCGAACTGCAGCGATAGTTTCATTTATCCGTGCTATAACTATAGCATTTACATGATAAAAGTGTGTTAACACATTTCTTCGCTCTGTTGGAATAAACTTCAACTGTGCTACTCCATCCTCGAATATGATTTAATCCAGTTGGAAAAAATATTCGTTCCCTTCATTATAATTCAATTCCTTTTAAAACTGATTTTTAAATGACTGTAAAACACTTTCATGTTTGTCAACCAGCGAGTTTCTTTTTTGTTTCCCTTTTTTCAACTTGCTAATAGCTAAAATTTTGACTTTCAGCCCAAGCCCGAAGACTTGTATAAAAATCGCGCCCGAGCCCGTACCGGGACCGGATTCCGGCTCGGGTTGAGTCAGTCTTATTTCTATGTTATACGTGCAATAAGCATTCGATGCATTGCAACAGGTGATGCTATATTCTATATAATGCTATATTATATATATAATTTAATATACTCAATATTTGTATTTATGCAATTATGCATACCAATTCTTCGATTAGAAACAGTAGCATTATTGTATACATTCATTTGTAATGCAGTTACGAACACAGAAATTCTTTTTGTGAAAGAATGCAATAGACAAGAATAACGCTCGTAGGCGGGGCTTCCTGCTCGAAAGACGAAAACTAGTCGTAGGTGTTAGCAATGAGTTAAAATGGCTTTGGGATCACTGTTGTAGGTGTAAAAAGATCAGGCGTATACTCGAGACAGAATACGATATAGCTTTACTTGAGAAACAGAGAGTATACGGAACTTCTTAAAAATTTTCAGAAGGTAAGCATTCCCCTACACCCCTGTTTAAGAGTCAATTTAGGTTGAAATTCCAGGCAATAACAATTTAGACTTGAATGGCTGGCTCATTAAAAATATCTATTCACAAACTAATAATAATAACAAAAAGCAATTTAACAAATTACAACGACCAATTGGAAAATGATTTTTTCAAAGACTAAAATTTAAGACATAAAAAATCGCACGGAGTTGATTATACATTACGTACGCCATGAATTAAACAGTAATAGTGTTATTACACGTAAAAATTCCAAGCGACAAAAATCGCCTGCGACTCGTACGTATTATCCACCGGAAATTTATGTATTATCCAAGCATTTCATTGGCTGTTGGGGAAAAGGCTTTTCCATCGTCAGATTTCCAAGAAATCTGACACCAATTTTAAATGAAATTTCATTCTTAAACTTCTAAACATCCTACAATATTACTTTTACACCGTCGGATAGAGAAAAAAATGTACTTTTAACTGCAATTTGTTTGAAAGCTGTATCCCAATTTGTTTCTGAGCTATTGATTTTTTTTTTGTAGTTTTTATTACTTTTTTGTCATAGTGGCAACAGAAGGTATCCATCTCTGTTGAAGGTAAAGGGAAATATGGATTACTGTATAGACCAATGAGAAAACGAATAAGATGCGGATTAAACCAATAAAAACCTTCAGATATGCTTTTGATTTCCTACCTGACGAGAACAATAACCATTTCTCCAAATGGTTAATAATAATAATAATAATAATAATAATAATAATAACAATAACAAGATTTTAGTTCCATTTATTTCAACAAAATTTGTAAATTTCGAATTAAAATCGGATATATAGTTTTTGGTATAGTATTTTTAAATCCATTCGAAACAGTCATTCAGTAAAAGTGTTTTTGTTTCCGTGTGCTATTTTATAGCTAAAGTTATAACTAATGATATAAGCTAGTGAGTGTGGAGATATAGAAAAATTACATATTTATATATAAATTATGTACAAGGTGGCCATAATTAAATTGACAGTGCTCAGAGTGTTCTATAGCACGATCTAATTGAGAGAATGACGCCAAATTTTGTAAGAAGATTAAACAAAACGGGGAACGAAGGATTCCGCGGAAAAAAATTAGTTCCAAAAGTCACCGCTAGGAGAATAAGTGGCGCTAGGAGAAAAGAGAGTTTTAAAAAATGCAGAATCAATACTGAAATAAAATACCTTTTATTTAGCACTGTTAACGACTTTAGTATAGACTTTGCATTTTTTAAAACTCTCTTTTCTGTTACACAGCGCCACATATTCTTCTATCGGTGACTTTTGGAACTAAATTTTTTTTCGCGGAATCCCTCGTTCCCTGTCTTGTTTAATCCTCTTACAAAATTTGGCGTCATTCTCTGAATAGATCGCGCTACAGAACATTCTGAGTACTGTCAGTTTAATTATGGCCACCTTGTACTTTATAACAATCCATAAACCAAGAAATGAATATTTTACACAACACTGATTTTGGTTTAAAATAACATATGATGAAGAAAAAACAGGATCACTTTTGGTTTCAGTACAAAAAAAAAAAAAAAAATAAAAAATAAAAAATAAAATAAATAAAATAAAATAAGAATTAGACAAAATTACCCAGTCAAATATTCGATCACTTAAATTAAACTTTAACGTTCGCAATTTTAAATGTCTCTGCATCAAATTTCTGATGGATTTTTTTATAAATGTACTGACAAATTAATTGTTAAGTTATATATCAAATACATAATGTGTAGGTTATTTAACAAAAGTGATATTACATAGGTTTTTCATATGTAATACTATTTTAAAAAGTTTGAAAAATTCATTGAAAAATTAAAGAGAGAAAATTCAATTGACATTTATGATTGAAACAGAGAATTTTTGTTTTTATTTTTATTTATTTATTTATTTTTGATTCAGATATCTGAGATTAAGCTGTCGAATATATAATAAATATAATAGGAAAAAAAATTTCATATGAAATACTATTAATTTTTTTTTTATAAAATTCATCAAAAACTTTTTGGAGAAAAAAAGAAAAAAGAAAATTTATATTTATGTTTGAATCAAAGATTATTTTCCTATAGAAACTTTTCTGTTTACATGTGGTAACCAGACGGGTGGGGGATGACAGAGCTATTTCATATCAAATACTATTAATTTTTCTTTATATAATTCATCAAAAACTTTTTGGAGGAAAAAAGAGAAAAATAATTTATATTTATGTTTGAATCAAAGATTATTTTCCTATAGAAACTTTTCTGTTTACATGTGGTAACCAGACGGGTGGGGGATGACAGAGCTATTTCATATCAAATACTATTAATTTTTCTTTATATAATTCATTAAAAACTTTTTGGAGGAAAAAAGAGAAAAATAATTTATATTTATGTTTGAATCAAAGATTATTTTCCTATAGAAACTTTTCTGTTTACATGTGATAGTCAGACGGGTGGAGGATGACAGAGCTATTTGATATCAAATACTATTAATTTTTTTTCATAAAATTCATCCAAAACTTTTTGAAGAAAAAAAGAGAAAAATTAATTTATATTTATTTTTGAATTAAAGATTATTTTCCTATAGAAACTTTTCTGTTTACATGTGGTAACCAGACGGGTGGGGGGCGACTATTTGATATCAAATACTATTAAATATTTTTTTTATAATTCATCAAAAACTTTTTCGAAAAAAAAAAAAAAAAAGAGAAAAATTAATTTATATTTATGTTTGAATCAAAGATTATTTTCCTATAGAAACTTTTCTGTTTACATGTGGTAACCAGACGGACGGGGGATGACAGAGCTATTTGATATCAACTACGTAAGGTGCCGGATATATAACACACTTCAACAGAAGCTCCGGTGGGCCAAACAAATCCGGTCCACACTTCCGACGGATTCTGCCACGGCCAGTTGACGACCACAATGGACCGTACGGACCCCTTCTGTCAGTATCACCCCTCCAATTCACCAACTCGTCAAAGAACCTTTTCGGGGGAAGGATGAAGTCTCCGGATCACATTGCTGCTTCTCTTGTGTATTCTGTATCATTTGATTTCTGGTGGTGAAAGCTACAATCTGTCTGGTGATTCCTACCCTTTTATTTCTCTTCCGTTTTTGTGGAATCTAGATAGTCGCCAATTTGCATACGGATGGGGACAGGAATATGAAACGTTAATTGACTGGAAAGATAAGAAAGAATTGAGGAAGAGTGAGCGAAAAAAAAAGAGAGAGATTCGAAAATCATGTGGTAAATTAACCCATATTCTTCCATGATGATATAGATAATATTGACATGACCCATATTCTTCCACTCATTTGGTGATTCATTAATTTTTCATAATACAAAATTTTGCTTGTTTGTACAAAAATTTTGCTTAATTGTACAAAGTTTTTGCTTGGAGTTTTTTTTTTTTTTTTTTTAACTATTTGGAAAAATGGTTATTGTCCTCTGTCAGGGTAGGAAATCAAAAACATATCTGAAGCTTTTTATTAGTTGAATCCGCATTTTATTCGTTTTCTGATTGGTCTATACAGTAATCTGTATTTTCCCTTTAGTTTGAACAGAGATGGATACTTCTGTTGCCACTATGACAAAAAAGTAATAAAAACTACAAAAAAAATTAATAAATCAGAAACAAATTGAGATACAGCTTTCAAACAAATTGCATTTAAAAGTACATTTTTTTCTCTATACGACGGTGTAAAAAGTAATATTGTGGGATGTTTAGAAGTTTAAGAATGAAATTTCATTTAAAATTGGTCCAGGAAAATTAATGTTTAATCCATGGCGTACGTAATGTATGACCAGCTCCGTAGAAGTTTAAAAATTTACAGTACCGAAAAATGTAATCCATGGCGTACGTAATGTATGATCAACTCCGTGCGATTTTTTATGTCTTAAATTTTAGTCTTTGAAAAAATCATTTTCCAAATGGCGTTGTAATTTGTTAAATTGCATTTTTTATTTTTTTATTTTTAAGTTGAACATGCTCGAGATTACCAATTTAAATACTATATGCTTAAGCAAGTACTTTAATATGTAAAAGGTTTTCATGAGATATCTTGCCGAATTAATAGAAATACAAGCTCATTAATAAATAGAAGAAAAAGTTGTATAAAAAATATAAAACACAATAAACCGGAAAATGATTTTGAAAAGTAAGAATATATTCTATGTACTGTACAATAACCAATTCTTCTAATGCCATATTTTGGAATTTTTAGCGGAAACTTTCTAAAGACGTGTGCATCGTACGCCCTCGTAAGGTGCATACGTGATCAAAACTATGCAGGATTCGTGCGTTCCTTGAATTTGAATGCCATTATTCGCGGATAGTAATAATGGCCTTATTTAAGGGAGCATTTAAGCTTTTTGGCAAGACAAATTAGCATATTTTTTGAAAATTTTTTGATGTCCCGGAATGAATTAGCAACATGTATTTTTTGTATTAAAAAGTATTTTGAACATTCAAAATTTTTATTGAAAAATGCGATTTCTAGACTCGGTTTCCCTCGATGTTGCGAGACTTATAGCGTTCCGTGGTAACAGAGATTTTTTTTAATGGTTTCATTTGAAACCAATATAAAAAAAAAAGAAAAAGAAAAGAAATCATGTTAAAATGTACATAATTTTCTAGTCTCCGACTGACAATTATTTGAAATTTTGTATTTTTAACAAAATAGCGAACTGTCAAATTTAGTGTATTAGTTTTTGTCAAAAAATCTGTTGTATCATCATCTGTTAATCTGTCGTTACATTCATTTTGTAACTGTTTCAATTTTTCAGACTCAAAATTTCATATCGATATAAATTGGGTCATGTTAAATTGCACCAACAATAAAAATATTTTTGTAAATTTGATTGAAAACTGATGAGGAAAAATTAAGAAGGTCAAAAAGGAGGAAGAAGGTCATGATTACATGATGTTACGTCATTTGGTTAAGGTTCTGAATTTAAAGAAAAACCAGGATTGGAATCAAAAGCTTAAATGCGTTAATTTTAAGCTGTTTATTCCATTTCACTGAATCGCGATAATTACTAAGGTTTTTTTAGGGTTGAAATGTTGAATGGGATTTTGTAGCATCAGAATTCCAAAGATCATTATGCCGCACATCCTTGGCACGATGTTCTTCCCAAATTCTTCTATCATGCGACATAGCTTGCTTGCACCAAACAAGTTATTAGGATGAGAGATGAATTTGAATACTTTACTTCCGTTTTACTTCTATTTAAAGCGACAATGGATTTTGAAAACTAAATTTATAAATATTTAATCAATTCACTTAAAATTTCGCAGAGTTATTAAAACAGGCTTGCTTATACACAAAATTTACTTTTACATACTTATGACCAAAATTTGAACGTAAATATAAAAAAAAAACCACTTATTGCACTTTAAATATTTTCATACGACACAAAAATTGACACATTTCAAAATGTTCCACGTTCATTTCTTTTGCATCTTTTGCATAAAATATGACAATAATTATCTATGGCAAACTTTTCATACATTACAGTGGAAGTTGTCACGAATTGTACAAATTCAGTGAATGTATAAGAAGAAAAAAATATTTCTATAATTTATGCTTTGTTTTTTTCTAAAAAAAGTAGCTATATATTTCGATCCGTACAATATTAAATATGTTACATAAGAATTTGCTTATAGACTATAATTAGCGTTTTTCCATCTAATTTAATTACTTTTAATTTAAGTTTACTTTTTAATATTTAAATATACGTGTTATTTCATATGTTAAACAAGCAGGTTATTTCATGCTTTTTCAATGATATTTTTCAAGGTTAAACAAAATTCATTGACTTTACAATTTTAACTTATTTTTCATGTATTTTAAATGAGTTTTTAGTAAGGATTTTTACGCTGAAAAAAATCTATCAGAAGTCTCTAAAATCTCTTTTAAAAATTAAGAAGCGCGTTGTACGTCAGTTTTCGTGGCAAAATTTAACAGCTTGTGATGTGCATCAGATTGAATGCAAAACATATCAACGAAGCTTGAGAAATGAAATGCGGTAACTTCTTTCATCGACAAAGGAAAACGTTAAAGCGCTCTCCATTGAAAGTGAAACATTCGTTAAACGTTTAAATTCACAAAACGAAGTCGCGATTTTTTTCAATCATCTTGAGAACTGAATAAGTTCCCAATCCTTTATCCTTCTACCACACAACTCCAAACGTATCTTCCTCAAGAGCTCGACCTGGAGGCGCTAAAGAAAGGAACGCTCCTCTCTTTCTCGCCTTCCGACTGGACAAAAGCATACACATCCATCGTCTTCCTATTCACCATTGGCTCATGGATGATAAGAACCGAGCTGTCGCCATACACAGGCTGTCGTCGCCATAGTGATAATTCTTCACTGATGGATTCAACCTTGTTCAACATCCCATTCAGTTGTATTAGAAGGCCTCTTGTCTACATATCTCTTATGATGAGGACTTCCTACTGTGCGCCTATAACTGAGGACGCAGAAAAAGTGTTTTAATAGCCCTTATTTAGCACAGGCTACTACAAAGACCGGCGAAATATGGGTGAAAAAGAGAGAAATAAAAATACGTAAAAATGTTCTACTTACAATGCTGAGGGTAAAAAAAAGTGTGAATTGTTCACAAAATGAGTAGACACTTATGTTTAAATAGCTAAAAGAAAAATATGGGTTAAAAATTGTGAGAGAATTTATTTTTTATTTTTCATTTTTATCAAATGATAAACCTCTGAAAAGGTCTTTTTTGTGAAACTTTTATTAAGCATATAAAAGAGATACTACGGATATTTTTTTTTCATCAGTGAACATACGTACAATGTTACAATGTAATCGTCATCAAAAAGTACTCGTGCAAAAGGGATTCTTGTAATTTCCTTACTGAAATCTTAAAATTCAAAGAAAATGCCAAAAATAGTATACTAAAAGCTCTTTTTTTTTTTTTTTTTTTTTTTTTTTTTTACGCTTTTTTTGTTGCAGGTACAAATGTTCAATTAAGTACCCATAAATACAGCTTGATATCGGGAATTTATTTGAATTCTTACATTGTAGACAAAAGTTTAGTAGAAATTAAACTTAGAAAAGGAAAGTTTTCAAAAATATTTTCATCTAAACAGAATATATATATATATATATATATATTATTCTTTTATTATTATTATTAATATTTTTTTAACATTTTTAGCAGACTATATTGTAAAATACATTATCGATAACCCATTTATCGCAAATCAACACTGCAAAATTATCTATTATTATTTAAAAATACAGATATGGAGAAAATAATTCAAATGTATACCGTATAAATGTAAGTCGTTTAGTTAAAGTTAATGACCCTAATTACATTATGCTTTTAGTCAAAACAGTAAGTATAGATGTTAATATATTGATTAAAAAAACTGATTACAGAACTTTTTCTAATTTTTAAATAGATATTTAGTAGAAAAATATTTAGATGCTATATAAAAACATAGTTCTAAGTAATGTTGCTTTACCAAAAGCTATTAAAATAAGTAATTTGCAAAGAACATGGCTAAGCAGTTCTGTATTATATTCTGAGAATATATAAGGGTAATGCTTGCGTTCAAATGACCATTTTCGAGTATATTTTCAAAATTTATTTTGTTTACGTTTGTATACGTTTCCGAAAATCCTTTATTTTAACCTTTGTATCTATTAGTTCTGAAATAGAGCCTAATTTAATAAACCTAAAATGAACTCTTTAAGCAGAAGTTATAGTTAAAAAGACAGAAAACATGCGAATATTGCAGACTTTTTAGCTTCCCAATATTTATTTAGGTTTAAATATTTAAAACAACACTTTTAATAGTGTTTCACTCTTAAGAATTTCAATTAATGGTTTAATACTTAACAGTTTATTTTTAAAAAGAGGAATTTCAAGTGTGTTGTTTGAAAACTTACTTTTAAGTAACTTTGGTTTGCGATAACCTTAATAACTCAAAAAGTTTTTTCTGCTATTATTATTAAACGTTCCCATTTATACATGTAATTTATCTGTACAATAAACTAGAAGCTCTTTGTGAAGAACTCTGTGATCAAAACTATTTATCTTACAGATATTTTTCAAAGACTTTTTAACAAAAATTTTGAGTTTTTTTTAACAAAAACGTATTTCACCTATTTTTTTCTTTTTAAAATATATATACATATTTCAAAACTTTTAGTTCAATGCCCAGAAAAATATCCGTAATGCCATTATCATAAAAAAAAAATTAAAACATATCATGCAGAACTGAGTGTGTAATTACCTGCGTAAATATAAAAAAAACCCTTAATTTCTGTTAAATTTTGCCAGTTTTTAAGAATTTGGGGAAAAAAATAAAAGACTTTTACTAGCTTTCATAGTTTTATATCAGAATTCATAAATAAATGAAGAAATATAATCATTTTGCCAATATATTCCATTGTTCATTTAAGAAAAAAAGTGTTCCAAATGTAGATAGTTCATAAGATGCATTTTTTTCTTCTTATAAATAAAGACCATTTTAAATTTACAGCTTGTGCATATATAGGGGAATAACTAATAGAAACAGTTCTTTTATCTTTAATCACAGTCTGCACATGGATTTACACATTGAATAAAATGTTCCACTAACAATGACAAATATCAAAGGGTGCGTAAAACAAGTTAAGTAAAATTGCTTTAAAATTCCAAATAAAAATAGATATATAAGGGGCATTCTCACAATCTTTTGACTTTTATGTCCCTGAATATTTATTTTACTACTTTTTTGTGTTTTTTTTTTTTTTTTTAATTTCATATACTGGGGAACATCCCATTTCATGATTGCATAACAATATTAACCGGATAAATAAGTTTGGGACGATGTTGGGGGTCCAAATACCAGGAAAACTCCTATACCGTCCCGTGTCCTTGATGCTGATTTTTAAGTTTGGAGTGGTCTGTATAAAATTGTTTCAATAAAAGTAATTCGATGTAATTTTTTTCCGAAACTGGAACTACTGTTTTATATAAATATGTAGCAAAAAATTAACCTGCACACATTTTTACGGTTGATATTATTTTTTGAACTCTGTCCCTGGGTTTTTCATCCTTACCGTCCATCTTGCTAAACTTACACAAGAAATCACTTCAGATGCAGCCACAGAATTTTTTTCAAGTTTTTTCTCATGAAGAAGTATGCTAGAGAAAGAATGTCTAAAATTCTTTGACAGGAAATTGACTGCAGAATTTAAATCAGCATTTAAATATCAATTTCAAGATCGTGGCTTTAATGGTAGTCTTCCGTCCCCAAGGTTTATTCCTGCACTTTTCGAGGCAAATAAAAAAAAAAAAAAATTAATTTAATCCAATGTTAACAACTGTTTCTAAAAATCAATGAACATTGTGGCTATCTCTTAGTCTTAACATGATTTTCCTAAAAATAGGTTGTAATTTTCCTTACCGTTCCATCCGTACCGTCCCTTTTTTTTCCAATTTCGTCCCTTTTTTCCTATACCATCCCTTCTTTAACACCCCTTTAAGACAATGTTATACAAAAATTCTGTATTAAAAGTACTACATTTTTATTATTTCTTATTTGAATGTCCTGTGGGTACTATGCAAATTCATTATAAGTAAAAATTTAGAAGAAAATAAAAAGTTATAGTGGTGAAATGGTAAGGAAAATTAAACTCACAAGATTAACTTAAACCTCAGTTAAATAAAAAAATTTTCGCTGCTGACTATTTTTTCTTTATTTTGAATCATTAAGGCATTCGTCTATCAGATCAAAATGTTATTTCAGCAAGTTTAATTTCGCCAGATTTTTATTCCCGAAAGTTAAAAGATTGTGAGAATGCCCCATAAACAGAATATCAAAATCTGTGTTTTGTTTCTTAGAAAAAAAATCTATTAACGCTTTCTAGAATGCATCACTATTTTTTTAAATGCATTTTAACACAGCAAAAGCAACTTTGAGAAATTATAAACAGGAACCTTTAAATTTTTTCTAGTTTCTTTTTCTCTCTCACTTTTGTTATTATTGTTGTTGTTGTTGCTGCTGCTGCTATTATTGTTGTTCGAAGGATGAGGATGCTGAAATGTGGACATATATTTCAGGAGCGCCCAACTAATAATTAAAAAATTAATAGGAAAAATAACTTCCCATGCAGTATTGTAGCGTCTTGGCAAGGTTAAAGTGACTTCACAATGCGACTGTGTGATTTGTGTGACTTCGCGTGACCTGGACGCCAAACAGAACTGATGTTGCTGCGACGTCCATTTTTCTGTTTTTTATCTGAATAATGATATCATCCAAAAACGCACACACATACCTAGCAAATGGATATTTCATATGGCTTGAGTGAAATTTTTGGATCTATATATTTCCCGCTATTGCTAAAAAAAAAAAAAAATTTATTAATTAATAAAAAATAAAATAAAATCTGGATATAAATCGAAGATTGAGAATTAAAAAGTAGCTATGCTTTAAAGGTATTTTTAAAAAATAAATATTTTAATTTAGATTTTTTTTCTTTTCAAATGAATAAAATGTTTACATACACAATTTAAGGATTTTTTTTTTCCTTACACTGTTCACATTTTAGTTAGAAATGTCATAACAGAGCGTATTAACATATTTTTCGCAAATGTTGCATTCCTGACGGTCTGTGACGTTACAGCAACTTCATAATTGTCACTGTGACATCCATGACTCTCTACCCGTAAGGCATGGTGACGTCACGGCGACGTCGTTGTGAAGTCACACTGTGACTTTGTGACCGTCGATGTGACGTCACGTGACGTCGATGTGACGTCATAGTGACTAGAATGCGAGGTCGTTATGGCCGTTTTAGAGGTCGTTTGTGACGTCACATTGTGACCACTCTGTGAAGTCACGGTGTGACAAATTTGTGAAAAGTGTGTCATTTGTGACTATTTTGGCATTAACTTTGTGACGAACCTGTGACGAAAGCGACAATGCTTTGAAGTCACACTGTGACCAATTTGTGAAATATGTGTCATTTGTGACGAACTTGTCATAAACACTGTGATTTCAAATGAAAATCAAATTTCAAATTAATTGCTTAAAAGACGCAAATAGTGAAAATGATTCCATGCTGGGACTCGAACCCGGGCCATCAGTACAGTGCACTGACATTCTACCGACTAAATCAAATGGAACGATACCCAGGCTGAAAAATTTCTCACTATTACATGTTGGCAAGGCTACAAACGCAGCACAAGATGGAATATTTAGCGTGAGCCACCAACATGATGCAAACACGAAACTTAATTAAATCCAGCATCGATTGAAATTATATTAATACTTGGAAATTTTTCCAGCGAGAACCATTCGCTTTGCATACAATATTTCAAATGAAAATCAAATTTCAAATTAATTGCTTAAAAGTCAATTTTAATTTGAAATATTGTATGCAAGGCGAATGTTTCTCCCTGGAAAAATTTCCAATTATTAATATAGTTTCAATCGATGCTGGATTTAATTAAGTTTCGTGTTTACCCCATGTCGGTGGCTCACGATAAATATTCCATCTTGTGCTGCGTTTGTAGCCTTGCTAACATGTAATAGTGAGAAATTTTACAGGCTGGGCGTCGTTCCATGTGGTTTAGTCGGTAGAATGTCAGTGTGCTATACTGATGGCCCGGGTTCGAGTCCCGGCATGGAATCTTTTTCACTCCTTTGCGCCTTTTAAGCAATTAATTTGATATTTAATTTTCATTTGAAATATTGTATATAAGGAGAATGATTCTCTCTGGAAAAATTTCTAAGTATTAATACAGCGATGAATTTTAAAATAAACTTTTGCTGTAAATATAAAATCTTATCTTTTTAGCAAAATATCGCTATTTTGGAGTCCTATTCTTCTAAAACATTTAAAATTTTTCCACTTAAAAAACAATGCTTATCAACTGCCATATTTTTTTATTAAGTTCTATGCTTGATATTGAGTTCAAGCTTGATATTTAGAATGTGTAAGTTTTTTTAATTTGTTGTTATTTGTCATTGCTTTATTAAATATGAACATGGAGACTAACGGATATTAATACAACTATTATTTATAGAGCGGCATGATAAGCGATATTTATTTAAATTTTTTATTCCCGTGTATATTGTATTTTGTGAATATGAGCTAAATAGATTTGGTATGTTTTATAGGAAAAGACTGATCTAGGAAATAGAAAAAAAAAAAAACGAGTAAGAAAAATCATGCGTTAAGCATAGATTATAAAATAATTTCCAACACTTTCTGAATGCTTTAACAAGACATCGTAATTTAGGGAAATGACGTAAATAAGATAACTAAGTAAACATTTCAGAAAACGCATAAAACATTTGAAAAACTGATTTCAACAGTTACCGTCCATAGCCAAATATGTTTTCCAATTCTTTTGAACAGCCCTGTATTTGATCTGTAGGTTGATACACTGAAAAAAAATTAAGTACTCAAAAATGAGTAAACCGACGTACTCATATCGAATTGAATATTTTTGGATCAAAAATGAACCTATGCTTTCTCTATTTTGAAACATCACATGTTATCAAACCCAAACAAACGAATAGTTTTGTACCCTGTAATGGTTCATTTCATTTATAGCGGCATAAATGATGTTCATTAATGTAAATATTAAATTATGCACAGCATTTTAAAAATAATTTAAAAGTACTTGGAAATAATGCTCTTGTCATAAAAATATTCGATTTGAGTATCTTGCTAAGAATTTTGCTATTTTTCTTAATAAATAATCAATTAAACATTTCTTGTTAAGAACTTTGAACGCGAAATAAATGTCAGTACATTTTTACTTTAAATTTTAGGTTTTTTTTTTTTTGGGGGGGGGGGGGGGGGGGTGGCAGTGCATAACGATTCATATTTGATCACAACCATGGAATAAAAAATGAATACATGTGTTTCTCAACTTTGAGTACATTTGGATCGGAGCTATTTTGAGTATGTGACGCATTTAAAATTGGGTACTTCTTACTCAATTTTGAGTACCCATTTTTTAAGTGTATATATACTATATAATGGGAAAATTTAGTTTAGCAAGAAAACGCCTAACAGGTTGAAATTCTTTTTCAGCAATTTATACTAATGTAAGGAAAGATACTTGAATACTTTTGTACAACCCTGTAGTTTACCTAGAATCTTTATTACACGCTACTATTTAGTTAAAATTTAATTCAAACTAAGACACTCTTAAAACTGCTGAAATCACATTTCCAGAAATTATCATTTATAGACGGCCATGTATCCATTTCCTTGCGTGACCCTGTGTATCATTTTATCCATATTCTACAAACATTTATTGGTAAATTAAATGCAGTTCAGCGAAAAAAAACATAACTCATTTAAAAACCACCTTTAAGCAATTTGCGCCCATACCCAGTAATCCTTACGAATACTTTTGTGTAGCCTTGTATAGGAATTATAGCATTTATATACACGATACTATGCATAAATATAGTGAATCATAAAAGCGCATATCATAATTAAAAATACATTTCCAGCAAACATCGCTAATGAACAGTACTTCGGATACAATATAGTATCTGAAATATTTTGGGTGTCCCTGTAAATGCTATATACGTATTATTCGTATTATACATGAAATAATTTATAGTATGTAAACCTAAGCGACATACATCAATTTCATTATATATGAAATAGATTAACATAATTAAAGTATGCTGCAAACAATTCCCTCCACCCCTATATCATTATGTATTTGAATTCCTTTTTTAGCCCTGTAAATGAACAATAGCTATTTCTGTGCATCGCATAGTCAACAGAATGCATATTTTAGTGCCCTTCATAAATGCATATAAATTTTATTATGTTTCAAAGCGTGCGTAAAATCATTAAAAATCATTTGAAACGATTTTTTCTCATAGGCCGTAATGTAACGGAAAACTTTTGGCTGGCCCTGTAAATGAACAAAGCATGCTACAAACTTCATTACAAATAGGTACCGTGCTATGGTAAACGTCAATAACATCCAAAAATTTCAGGGCAATCCGAGTATATTTTCGGGAGTTAGAGTGCGGACAGACTGCTAGACGGACAGACGGAGAGACAAACCTAAGTCATAAGCACTTTTCAACTTATGTCCTATATTATGTATCCTGTATTATATGAACTTTTAAAAAATATATACTAAAGCAGTTTAATCTATAACTTCCTATCAGGCATGAAAAACACTTATTTCAATGCTTAAATATCATATTTTACTTTTTAGTGCCAATAATTACGCGTATCATAAACGTAGAAAATGAATTTACAATAGAAGAAAATTTAATAACCGATTCAGAATGTCTATAATTAAATGTTTGATTAAAATCACAAGCACGAAAATTCTTACATACAATTTAAAAAAATAAATATACCAAATTGAAAAACACTAAAAATAATAATTAGTATTTATAATTGTACTATTAAACAACAGCAAAATACAATAAATAAATTAAATGCACTATTAGATTTAACAATATCTCAAAAATATTTCCGTATGGTATAAGAAATTACTATTATTTTATAATTTTGGCAAATGTTAAATCTGAAAACATTGGTTTGAAGATTTAGGATTTTAAAAGATAATTTAAAATATTATTAGCACTAAAAGAAAATTCTTTCAAATGTTTCACTACTGTAATATGTAAAAATATATTTTCCCAGTATAATGTTAATTTCTAATCTGAAACAGTTTCGTAATCTCATGATAATCGAACATCATATTTAACCCCAAAATAATAATAACTATAAGTGTTAGTAATCAAAAAATAGTAAGAAGCCGATAAAATAATTCCAAATCATTGTCGTTCCATACATTTTCAATCTCAAGTAAGAGTAAATTAATGTTTATATTAATTCCAGTATGAACTTAAGCCTGAATCAGTCTCTGCGCAGATTTTTTTTTTTTTTTTTTTTTTTTTTTTTTTCAAGCGATGGCAGATTAAGATATTTTTCTTTACAGTTATCGAATTGAAAAATATCGCTTCTGACATAAAGATCAGTCTCTTACAAATATAACATAAAACTATTTAACTCATAATATACAAATCAGGAACAAAATATTTAAATTAAATAACACTTACATATACGTTCCATTAATATCCGTGTATCCTAAAATGGTCATTTCCTTATCTTAAAGTGTTGTAGACTTGGTGATGTTCTAAAAACAGTGAACAATTTCCCGCGTCTTCTCATATTTATTTTTCTGTGGGCAGACGATTTTCAAGCAGATGTTCTGTTACAGATTATTTGTTTTTGTATACAAGAAATATTGAACTTGAATGCGCAGTAATTTTCTGAAAGTATCGTTAATTAAAATTTTGTATTTGAAGACATGTCCTGTATATTTAACCTTTTCTTTTTATCCGTACTAAATAATTCAAGTTAAATGTATTGTAAAGTTCCTTTTTTCTAAATAATTATAATAATAATATTCTTAATTAGAGTTTATTAGATAAAACATTGTTTAAATTTTTAAAAGGTGTAAAAATAAATTTAATGGTATTAACGACCCCCCCCCCCTTTCTCTTCTTCTTTTTTTTTAAGTAAAGTTTGTTTTGCACAAATTTTGTATATTTCTTTTATTTTCGGAAAATGCTAATTTTATTTAAAAAGTCTGAAAGAAGTAGAATTTATGACTTGAATACAAATTATAAAAATATTCTAAAGCAAGAAATGCATAGATGACTAAACTCTGAAGACTCTTTCTACGTGCTCATTAAAAGGTGCAGATTTAACTGTAATAGAAAATTTTTAGTTTGAAACCACAGAAGTGTTTCGAATAATCCTGGTCGGTAAAAAAAGAAAGAAAGAAAGAAATTTCCTCCCAGCAAACTAAATATGTAAAATGTATAAATTTAATAATCCTAATTCTAAATATATTATCCAAATGCTAGATAAAATTGAAATCATGAAAAAGTATACATTCACTGTCTTAGATATCAAATGGATAAAATATAGCCTGAAAATTTAGTTTATTAATGCTTGTATCGTGCACTTTATTTATTATGCACCCCCCCCCCTCTCCCCTTTAGTGACAGAATTTACCATTTGCTATCCACTAATATATTTTCATTCCTTATGCCGCTATAACTGGTGACTGCTTAAAATATTTCTCTTCATTTTCAAAGATTTTTGAAGTTCATATTTTTGTCACACTGTGACTTACAATATAGTGGTTTTTTTTGTCACATATGTGACGTGACGTACGTTACATAGCAGTGACATAACAGTGACGTCACATTTTTTTTTTAATTGCCAGAAAAATATAATTTTACAGTAAATAACATGTTTTAAAGAATTTTCGTAATTTTTTAAAGTTTTCTAAGAAGTTCACATCTCAGTCACAATGTGACATCACTGAGTGGTGGCATTTTGGTCACAGATGTGACGTGACCACAGTGACTTACAGTGACGTCACAATGACGTCACTGTGACCATGCATGCTATGAGGGTATGAAATTACAGCATCGTCACTGCTATCATGCTTGCAGTACAGGACATGACACCGGGAAATTTCACAGACATACAAAATGAAGGTAAACGACCAAAATAATTAATTCTTCTATTTGCCGAAAGATTTTCTTTCGACAGTTTACTGATAATACCTGTGTACTCGTGTATAAGACGACGCTCCCCCCCCCCCCCCGCCAATTCTTAAGTACAATTTTGTAAAAAAAATTCAATTTTCGTGTATAAGTTGAACCACATTTATGATACTACGTAAAAAATGAATTGTAATTGAGGAAAAAAAAATAATAATAATAATAAATTTTCATTAAATTAGTAAAAAAAAAAATTCTACGATTCTAATCAGACTTTTTTTTTTTTAATTCAACGTTTTAAAACTGTATAATTATGTAAAAGCGAAGAAGCTTAAACTATTTTGAAACCTATTCACATCAATTTAATGATACTTAAAAAAGAAAATTCTTTCAAAAATCTATTCAAGCCTTATTTACAAGGGTAAACAACTTCTTAGACTGCTAAAATATAGCACTTCTTTGTACTGTAGGACTTTTGGGAGAGATATCGAGAAGTACTCTCAAGTTGAGCTCTTTTTAGAAAGGGGATTAAAATGTTTAAAGGAATGTTCCTGTATTGAAGGGAATTCTATCCCAAGAGAAAATGAGTGCAGAACAATTACAGGGATATTATTGTTGAGCCTTTTTTTGTCAATCACAGCGAAATGACTATTGATTTTATCTCTCTCTCTAACTTAGACCCATATGTGATTACTTAAAACCCATTCGCCGATTATCTGCGATTTTTTTTCCTACTAACATGTGTATAAGTCGACCCCCGCTTTCAAGTCCCAAATTTTGACTAAAATTCTTCGACTTATACACGAGTATATACGATAGTTCATTTTTGCCAAAAGTGTGAGATAATCTGTATTAGGAGTTTTTATGCGCTTGAAATATCTTTAATACATTTTTTTATAAGCATATCAATCTTCTGGAATTTCAGTTTTTATTTATCTTTTTTAATTAGTTTAGCATTAACCTTTTTTCCTTACCCCTGTTAAGTTGGTTAAATGATCTTTTTTTCCTCTGTTACATTGTGTTTTTGAAAATGTAGTAAACGTTTTACAAAATATCTTTTAATTTCATAAAGAATTCGATAATTTATTCTGATTACCTCTCATAAGTTTGTCTTTAATTGTTTATTTAGTTTATAGAACATGTACAAACTTTAACATTACTATAAAAAAAAAAAAATAAATAAAAAATATTGTAATGTTTGAAAATTTCAATAAATGAAATTAGCGGGAAAACCTATAAGTTATTTATTTATTTACTTTTTGGAAATTCCAACGACGAATGAAAGGGGAAGGAGGGAAAAAAAGATGCACGAAAAATTCAACGAAAAAAATATATATAGAAGAAGAAATAAAGGAAATAAATATACAAAATACAAAATTAATTGATACACCAGAAAATTGTGTATTCTTTCTTTTTTTTCTTTGGTAATCTGTTCAAAAGACGCTATAACAATTAAAAACGACAATACTGTGAATTGGTCAAAAGGGGTTATTATATTTGTACAAAGCATTTTGCTTAAATAAAATCTTTCTCATTAAATTTACAAATTAGAAAAAATAATAACAGCGATAATAATAACAAATATTAATTTAAAAAAACCGAATAAATGTCCAAGTACAGTTGCGAACGGATGAATATCGAGCAAATACAATGGTACCTGTAGATCACGATTAAAAAAGTAAAAATAAAATGATAAAATCTGTAATAAATAAATAAATTAAAATCTTTATACTTTGCTTTTTTATATTTTCATTTTCATTTTTTTTTCTTGGTCTTATCCGATGCTTTAGAAATTAAAAATAACAATATGGTGAATTTGACAAAAAGCTTTTGTTATTGAGGATATTTTATTTAAATAAAGATTCTCTCTTTTGATTTTAGATTTCCTAAAAAATAATCGTCTGCAATAATAATAATTGCAGTTGTCACTGTTATTTAAAACAAGATACTTTTTAAATGCTAAATATCCAGTTATTTTAAAAAAGTATTTATAAAGATCATAATGTAAAAAAGAAAGAAAGAAAGAAAAAGCGAAAGAAAAAATGAAGACACATTAAAAAATAGGAAAAAAAAATAAATGAAGTTTTCAAAGGTGTTGATAACGATGATGATATTTTCAAAGATGTTGCTAACGATGATGATGATGATTGTGGTCAGAACAAAAAATTTTAATTTAAATAAAGGAGCAAAAAATACATACATAGTCTTTATTAATATCTTTAAAATTAATTAAATAATGAAATTTTTGTAAAAAATAATATTAATCTTTTTTAAATAACAGTGCGTTTACCATTTACAAATATACTTCATATCAACACTTATTTTTATTTTATTTTTTATAATTCTAAAGGCCTATAATGGATATTCTCGAAAAGAAAACATTTCTTTATAACTCACAATTTTAAATTCATTTCAGTCACCGATATAAATAAGGTTTAATACATTGCGTTGCAAAAATAAATGTTTAAGCAGACTCATCCAATTAAATTTTACTTTTAAAAACACTTTAATAAGTCGTATTATATGTTGTAGTTATGCATAAATCTTTAAATTTACAAGGGGCGGTAATTTTTGCATATAATGTGTAATATTCAAAAACTTTAATTCAACTTTTCAAAATCTTTAAATTTTAGAATAGTTTTTTTTTTTTTTTTTTTTTTTTTTTTTTTTTTTTTTTTTAAGAAATTTATTTTTTTTTTAAATCATTTATATGAATATGAGAAAAGAATGGTAAATAACAGATTAAATATTTATAAAAACTGAATGAGAACTAACATGATGTGCTGGGTGATTTATTAGATTTTTAACAATGCAGAACTGAAAAAACTGTGTGAAATGCATTTCGATCACTAAAAACTAGACGCTATTAACAGACTTTTTAAAAATATATTACGCTTCAATAATAATAATAATAATAATAATAATAAAATAATTCAAGTACACACTTTCGAAGGAGTTTTATTTTTGAAAATATTTTAACTAATCAAATTATATGTTGCAGCTATGTATGATTTTTCAAATAATAAGACTTTGAATAAAATAAATAAATAATAAAAACTTTTTTTATATACATAAAATGTCCGAAATTCAAATCTTTGATTTTTTTTTTTAATTTTGAAAAAAAAAAAGTATTTTAGCTTATATGGATATCAAGATGATAATAATAATAATAATAATAATAATAATAATAATAATAATAATAATAATAATAACTAGTATCCGTCAGGCCGAAATGTCGGAGCATGGAGGCGCGTAAACTTAAAAGATATTATTTTAAAAAATGTTTTATTTTCTAGATTGCTGTTTAATAGTATAAAAGTAAGTTCGAAATAACAATCGCCGATACCTCATTTTAAAGTGTTTAACTTAGTCGTCAGTTTCCTCGGGTAATGTACAAATCCTAATCTGTCAGTAAGTGCTCCCATACTTCTAATTTGGGTAAAGCCTGCCCTTGGCGAAAATTGCTTCCATTAGAACTTTCTCTAAATGACAGACTACAGTAAAAATGTCATAAGTTGTTTTATGTGACAACACCTTTAGATGGATATCCACAGCAGTTTTTGACAATGTTAAACTCGAGGATCTATGTATGGTGGCAAAGTATGCAACAGTTAAGGGTAACTAACTTCGTGTGAATGAGGCTTTTTCTTCTTTCCAATTTTTACAAATAGGTTTGATTAAAAAAATTACAGCTAGAAATGGCTCATGATACTCAACAAAATGAACTATTATGGCCTGTGGCAAACCTCGAGGTTGAAAACGTGGGCCATAGGCAATATCTTTTATCGTACTTATGTTTACCAATTCTCATTCCGTTCAGATATTGGTATGTAGCATAATGCATAACCCTGCATCCAGCTGCTGAGGAAAGTCTAGGCTGAAGTCCAGACGCTTGATCATCTTCACTCTATCTTGCTATTTAATCATTGTGATCTGCTAAAATTCTTATTTATTGGTCCCCGCTTTGATTTAAGAAGTACTTCTTGATTATATTCTTTAGCTTGCTTAGTTTTGAGAAAAAGACATATGACACCTTCAAATCATTCAAGTTAGCCAAAAGCAGTATATCTTTGCGTCGTTGCATAAGGGGTAAGAGGTAGTCAAAAACTTGACTCACGCAAAGTGAGTTCAGAGTCTTTCGGAACTGTGTCTGCTGATCGTCGTTTTGTATCAATGAGTTTGTTAATGTGAAATATTTTTTTAAAGCTCTAAGCATTTTTTGTCCGCGAAGAATCAAAATGACTTTTAAAGAATGTCTCTTATATAGAGGGATGTCTTTTACGCGATGTAATTACCTAATGCGTCCAAGGATTTAAACAAATAAGCCTCTAAAAGGTTAAATGCTATCTATTTTATCTTCGCGATATGTTTGTTCAAGGTCAGCCATAAGACGACATCCTATCATTGAAAATTCGTCAATAATGAGAAATAACACTGTATCCATTCTGAGCTGTAGATGTATTGCTGACTTTTTAAATTAGCGAACTATTTAAAACACGTTGGTTCTTTAAGCACTGAGTGAGTTACCTTGTCTTTGACATTAAATGCAGCAGTATCTGTTAGTGCCAAAAGAATGATAACTTCTGATCCTAACTTCTCTATGATTGTTTTACTAATTTCTTTGATTTTTGTACATTTTACAGCTCTTCCGTTTCCAATAATAAAAGTTGATTTAGGGAAATTTGTAACCTTTGTTTGCGAAGACAAAAGCTGTTCAGTGCATAACTGAAGGCAGCATAATTTGTCGTTCTTTATAATAATTCAGAAATGTTAAAAGTAAAGAGAAACCATTGGATAAGAGAATCTACGGTAAAGATAAATAATTACCCCGGATGTATTTGAGAGATTTCGATTTTTTTTATTTAGCTCCGATCTTTGAGAACTTGATCCATCGAGTTAGCGGCAGAAAATTTCAAAGCTCCTTCAAAAACTTGCTCGTCTGGCACAGCCCACACTTATTTAATATGGCAACAGGTAATGTTTTGTAACACGTATGTAACACACACTCATAGATAGTCTGCTATACTCTTCTATCAAACTTTATACCTTCATTCATCTGAGTTGTTGTTATATCGTTATTATGAAAATATTAGGAAGCATCTGGGTCATTTTTATGCGACTTTTCCACATACAATTAAGCTGAATAACTCTATACATTTGAATTACTTTCTTTTAACAGTTATTTTCGAAACTTCTGTGTATAATGTTGCACATATAAAATATGTATATTTCTTAAAATGTACACTAAATCTAGGCAGCAGATTAAAAAAATCAGGGATTAATTTATGACTCTTAGTGAGCATGATTTTTCACGAATTATCTTTCATTGTTGTATCCATTTCTCCGATCACAAGCATAAGCGATCATAGTCATATACATTAACGTGGTATTTATCGCTAAGCTATTTTGGACGCTATCGTGTTAACAATAAGTGTAATTTTTGAGGGGAAGCCGGAGCTGTGCTCCGACAATAATAGTAATGATAATAATAAAAGTATCTGCAATATCATATGCATAACATAATCATAACCGATATATTACTATTCAATGATTTGTTACATTTTTAACAAAACAAAACCTACAGGACTATGGGTCGAATATATTTCGAACACAATAAAACCAGAAGCTATATAAACTTTTTTTTTTTTTTTTTTTAAGTTTCAGAAAAAAAAAAATCAAGCATACTCTTTCAAATAAGTTTTCTTTTTGAGAATATAAGTTAGATTAAATGTTTCAACCATGTACGATTTTTCAAATAAAAGTAAATAAATAAATAATAAAAATATTTGAAATGTTTTGAATAAAAAAAAAAAAAAAAAAAAAAACCTTATGTGGATATCAAGATGATGATAATAAAGATATCTGCAATCTCATACACATGACAGAATCATAACCAATATATTACTATTGAATGATCTGTTACATTTTTAACAAAGCAAAACTGACAGGGCTATGTGTCGAATATATATTTCGAACACTAAAACCAGGCGATACAAACGGAATTTTTTTATATATCGACCGGATCATTTTTCGCCTCAGCAATCAACCAAAGTGATTCCGACAGTATTTCCTTTATAACATAAAAAATTCAAACCTCATCGATAAAAACTTTCTAAAAAATCATCATGTTATGGGGGAGCGCGGAACTCCGTAAAGTGACAAAGATTAACTAAATAAAGAGACGATACATCCCCCACCATTATCCTAAATCCATTTGTAAACCATTAACAAACTCCCTTTAGGTGAATAAAAAGGTTAGTATAAAAAAAAACTCAATATAAAAGATCCTTTAACGCCTTAGGGTATATGTAGTCCCCATATCTCTTTAAAGGTTGTGGTATTACAGCAATAGGGTCATCCGTGCAGAAGTATACCGCACGTCAAATGTTGTACCGTTTTCCAAACCCACCCCCCTTTTTTAAATTTTCTTTTTATAGAGGATTTCTATACTGGGATTTTAACGATTCGTTATTCATTGTACAAGGGCGTCGAAGTGCAATGCTCAATTTATGGAGTCGATTTTACAAAACATGCGCACGTGGTATTTTGGTATGTTAACTTTTTTTAAAGGGACAACTGCGTTATTGTAGTATAATTACTATTGAGTATCTCTTAGTTAAAAGTTACCCGTTTCCGCGCTATTTATCGTGAAATTTGTTACAAGATGGGAATGTCATCTGATTCAAGGCTTGCAATTGTTATTTGTGACAACTTATCAAAATCATGGGTTATTAGAATCGTTATATAAATGGTTACTATTTGAAGAGTAAAATATCATAAAATATTTTGAGTACTTTTCGGTTAGCTGGGCGCCAGTGTTATATATACACATATATATGCATACATATGTGTATATGTCCATACATTTATATATATATATATATTGTATATATACACACACATATATATATGTATGTATATATATGCATAGATATGTATATATAATACTGGCGCCAGGCTAAACGAAAAGTACCATATTTTGTTACAATTATTTTAACGTTTTGATATTCTTTACACATCGGCGTCGAAGTACAATTCTGAATTCGTTAAGTCAATTTTACAAAACACGTGATATTTTGGTATGTTAACTTTTTTTTAAGGGCACAACTGAGTTATTATAGTATAATTACTATTGAGAATCTCTTAGTTAATCTCTTAGTTTAGCTATTATTTTAAATGTTAAATATCAAAAAGTAATTTTTTACAACTATTTTAACGTTTTGTTATTTATTGCACAACGGCGTCGAGGTGTTCTGATTTCATGAAATCAATTTTACAAAACAAATACACTTGGTATTTTGGTACATTAACTTTCTTTAAAGAACACAGCTGAGTTATTGTAATGTAATTACTATTGAGACTCTCTTAGTTACAATTTACCCGTTTCCACAATATTGATTGTAAAATTTGGCACATGATGGGAATGTCATCTGATTCAAGGCTTGCAATTATATTATTTGTGACAACTTATAAAAATAATGGGTTATTAGAATCATAATATAAATGGTTATTATTTGAAATGTCAAATATCAAAAAGTGTTTTGTTACAACTATTTTAATGTTTTGTTATTTATTGCACAACGGCTTCGAGGTGTTCTGAATTCATGAAGTCAATTTTACAAAACAAATCTAGGTGGTATTTTGGAATGTTAATTTTCTTTTAAGAGAACAGCAAAGTTATTATAGTACATATAATTACCATTGAAAATCTCTTAGTTAAAAGTTACCCGTTTCCACACTATTTGTTGTAAAATTTGGGACATGATGGGAATGTCTTCTGTTTCAAGGCTTGCAATTATTATTTGGGACAACAATTTAACAAAATCGTGGACTTTTAGATTTGTAACATAAATGGTTATTATTTGAAGAATCAAATAACCTTTTTTTTCTCTTTTAAAAACTAATTATTGTATCTTGCTTGCACTTTCCGCATCTATGCTTCAACTTTTCGTATTTCTTTAACTAAAAGACTTGCAACCCAATATCATTTTCCAGCACTATTACGCACCGCTGCATTCGAATGCGCTGGAAGTATATGGAATGTTCTAAATCAGGAAATCTTAAACTATTTGTTCCCTCGGACTCCTCCGCTAATTAATACAAAGTCATGTACTCCCTATTCTGATCCATGGACCCATATAAAATAAATATAAAATACATTTAGTTTGGAAAAATACAACGGGTTTAATTTTTTTCGCCATAGCTCACAGATCACCAGAAACTTCCTCAAGGGATTCGTGATTCGTGAAACCCAGTTTAGAAACCCGTATTCTCGATCAAAAATTCCTAAAAGCTTGGATTGGAAAAGAAAGTCCATACCATCGTCAACCAAATTTCCATAAATAACACGCCTTTTAGCATCTTTCAAACGAGGATACATGGAAATCATTGTTATCAATCCCCAATTCGTGGCATATTGAAATTGTCAGGGCTGTATTGAGAATGTTGATTCTCCAATCGTTTCACTTCACAGAATCTGGTAGTAAGTCTCTTATCGACAATGTGTATGACTAATGGTGTGTACATTGGAATATTCTAAATATTGTGAAAAAAATATATCCTTATGTTTTTCTTTATTGAATGCTAAAAAATTCAAGCGTGTATCATCGATTTTTTTTCCATACATTTTTAAAAGTATAATTGAAAATTAAAATTTCTGCAGAAATGTGTCTTCGTTATAGTTTTTTGAAGTTTTCCAACTTAGGCTTTCAACCAAAGCCTATTTTAACTTTGAAATAGTAAATAACACAATTAGTGTAATTACAGTTGAAAATCTCTTAAATAAAAGCTATCCTTTCTCACAACTTTGGCATAAAAATTGTTAAAAAATGTAACCATCACCAATTTAAATTATCAGTATTATCTTTCAGAATTGAAAAATTAATTGAATTTAGATGTATTTCACCAATAACTACGTAAACATAAAAAAAAACTGTCTTCAACTACAAAGTGTTTATCTGTTTAAATCGTTATGAGAAACGTAGAATAAATTTTGAAAAAAAAAGTATTGCTTAAATGTAACCAATTTACAATGCTAAATGTGTTATATAACTGATACCAAATGCATCCACTTGTATATTTAATGTTCTTCATAATCCTTTTGATCCAAACAACTAATAAGTAATGATTCGCACGATCGTAATTATACTAACCTCTGTTAAAATCTGTTAAATAAAAGCAATCCTTCCTCACACATTTTGGCATAAAAATTGTTAAAAAATGTAAACATTAGCAATTTTAGTTATTAGTATTATCATTCAGAAATCAAACATTAATTGAATTTAGACGTACTTCACCAAAAGTGCGTAAACATTAAAAAAAAAAAAAAAAAAAAAAAAAAAAAAAAAATTCTCTTCAACTACAAAATGTTTATCTGTTTAAATCGTTAAGAGAATAATAGCATAAATTTAGGGAAAAAAGTGTTACTTAAAGGTAATCAATTTACGATGCCAAATATGTTCAATAACTGATACCAAATGCATCCACTTGTATATTAAATATTTTTCATAATCCTTTTGATGCAGGCAACTAATAAGTAATGGTTCGCATGATCATAATTATAATAACCTCTGTTAAATAAAAGCGATCCTTCCTCACACATTTTGGCACAAAAAATGTTAACAAATGTAAAAATCACCGATTTCAGTTATTAGTATTATCATTCAGAAACCAAAAATTAATTGAATTTAGACGTACTTCACCAAAAGTGAGTAAACTTTTAAAAAAAAACTGTCTTCAACTACAAAGTGTTTATCTGTTTAAATCGTTTAGAGAATAATAGCATAAATTTAGAGGAAAAAAGTGTTACTTAAAGGTAACCAATTTACGATACTAAATATGTTCAATAACTGATACCAAATGCATCCACTTGTATATTAAATGTTTTCATTATCCTTTTGATCTGGACGACTAATAAATAATGATTCGCGCGATCATTATTATAATAACCTCAGCTTCATCCCGGATCTTCAGCTTCCACAAGCAACGCTGAATAGCGATTGAAATTAGCTCATGCATTTTGAACGATTCTGTCAGCATATGTTTGAAGTTTTCAAACTTTTACAGGCTCATACTCATCATAAAAATCGACAAATTTTCAGAAACAATCTATATACGAATCAATAAGAATTAATGACAGAGAGCAAGTATGTAAATAAAATTATATATAATTTATGAAAGGAACATTTACTTTCAGATATTCTAGATTTATTACATGTAAATTTAGATAAAATAAAAAAGAGTAATAATAATATAAAAAAATCAAATTTTTCTTAAAAAGGGATCCTGCAATTTTTAGCAACTGTGTGCTTGCTATTTTTCTCATTTGTTGAGAAGTATTGTTATAAAAATTCTAGGACAATCTTATTACGATTTCCAATTTACGATTTACCCATACGATTTTCAATTTATACGTACATTTGTCAAGCTAGAGCTGATTTATATATATATATATATATATATATATATATATATATATGGGCTGTTTAATAGCCTTTGCTTATTAACCAGGAGAAGACCCTTTAATTGCCTTCGAGGAGTACTTAAAGGAATCGACTGGGAGCGGAGACTTAATGTCCAATCCGCACCTTCCACCGGTACAGCCTGAGTACCCTTGCCTAGTGCATGGGGAACGAACGCGGATGGGCTTCCTCCAACCCGCTTGGCCAGCGTGGAGGAATTTGGCCACCTACCCCCCCCCTTATTTTACCATGAATTCACAAAATAAATCACGGCCCTTAATTCCCGGCGGTCTGAATGTTCCTGGTTACGGCAGCGATCAGAAAGACATGAAGACAGAGGGTGCTAAGAATAACCGGGCTCGGCTAGGCTGCCATAAGTTGATGACCTTGGCTACGTATAATGGACGATCCCTATCTTCGGAAAATCGTTTACAGGAACTTGAAGAAGAATTAGAAAGAATCAACTGGGACATCCTATTATGTGAAGTAAGAAGAAAAGGAGAAGAGAAGATAGATCTTGCCAGCGGACATGTATTATACTACAGAGGCACAGAAGATGGAAGAACAAGCGGTGTAGGATTTCTGATTCATAAAAGGTGGAAGAATCCCATCGTAGAATATGATAGTGCATCAGATAGAGTTGCAAGGTTAGTAATACAAGTGTCCAGAAGATACAAGCTGCAAATTACCCAAGTTTATGCACCAAAAGTAAGCTATACTGATGAAGAAGTTGAGGATTTCTATGAAGAAGTAGCTTCAATGCATCAAAAGGGAAAATGCTACATAAAATTAATAATGGGAGACTGGAATGCTAGAATTGGGGAAAAAGAGAAAGGTGAGTTATCAGTAGGAAATCATGGATATGGGGTGCGAAAGGAAAGAGGAAACAGATTGACTGAGTTTGCAGAATGTGAACAGTTGTATATCATGAATTCATTTTTCAAGAAAAAGCCACAAAGAAAATGGACATGGCGTTGTGCAAATGGCTCAACAAGTGAAATCGACTACATCTTAACAAACAAAAAGCATCTTATTCAGGATTGCAGCGTTCTCAATAACTTCAATACAGGAAGTGATCACAGGTTGGTTAGATGCAAACTGCTGTTAAATACTAAAGTGGAAAGAATGAAGCTTTTGCAACACTCAAAGAAATCAATCGATATAATAAATCTCCAGAAACATAAAGAAGAATTCCATTTGGAACTTAAAAACCGTTTCCAAGTACTTCAATCAGCTTTAGAAGAAGAGCAAGATGTTACAGTAGTGAACAAGAAACTAACCAGTACTCTACAAGATATTGCAAAGAAGATAGCCGGCGATGCACAAGTAAAGCAAACAAAGAAAATAACAGAAGAAACAAGAAGATTGATGAAGAAACGCAGAGAATTTAAAATGAAGAAAAACGATCCTAAATCAAGAGTTGAATATGCTGAATTATGTACAACGGTAAGAAAATGTGTTACAGAAGATATCAGAAAATTTAACTCTGATCTTGTCAAGAAAATTCTAGAAGATAACAAAAGTTTAAAATCAGCTAGGCGAAAACTTTGTGTTGGAAGAAAAGGTATTTTTGCACTAAAGAGGGCAGATGGAACAATCACCAAAATCAATAAAGAAATAGTACACATTGTCGAAAAATTCTATAACGATTTATATAAATGTGAAGATCAGAGGGAAATCAACTTATGTGATCCACGAGAAAACTTAACAGAAACCGATGCCATAATCCCAGTGACGATAGACAAAGTTTTACAAGCCATTAAATTTATGAAAAAAGGTAAATGCCCCGGAGAGGATGGAATTACAATCGACCTTATCAAAGAAGCAGGAGAAGAATTTGCAAAAATGCTATCCTTACTGTTTTCCAAATGTCTCCAGAAGTCAGATGTACCAGAAGATTGGAATAATGCTGTGATGGTGCTACTTTACAAGAAAGGAGAGAAGGAAAACATTAAAAACTACCGTCCAATCAGCTTACTGTCAGTGATTTATAAAATTTTCACCAAAGTTTTAACGACAAGACTTGAATCAGCTCTGGACTCAGCTCAACCTAGAGAACAAGCAGGATTCCGAAGTGGATTCAGCACAATGGATCATATCCAAACGGTAAGGGAACTCATAGAAAAACATAAGGAATATAATTTACCTCTTTGCCTTGCCTTTATTGATTATGAAAAAGCATTTGATTCGGTCTACACATCATCAGTAGTAGAATCTCTGGAGGACATTGGTATAGACACACCTTACATCAATATTATAAAGAAGATTTACAAGAAAGCAACAGCAACCATCCGCTTGGACAAAGGAAAAGCAAAGATCAAGCTTGGAAGAGGAATAAGACAAGGAGACACCATTTCACCTAAGCTTTTTACTGCTGTCTTAGAAAATATTTTCAAGAAGCTGGATTGGGAAAACAAAGGGATTAGAATAAATGGGGAATATTTAAGTCATCTCCGATTCGCTGACGACATTTTAATTTTCAGTCCTGAAGAGTCCTGAAGAATTGGAAAATATGCTAAAAGATTTGGCAGAAGCTAGCATTAATGTGGGATTAAAAATAAACTTGGAAAAGACTAAGGTGATGTTCAATTCATTTGCATCAAAAAAGAAAATCGTCTACAACAACACTGAAATTAAAGAAGTGCAAAGTTATGTGTACCTTGGGCAAGAAATATCATCTGATAATAGTATCATGAATGAAATCAATAGAAGAATAAGAAATGGATGGAGTGCTTTTGGGAAGAACAATATTATTCTGAAGAGTAGCATGCCCCTGTGTTTGAAAAAAAAGGTATTTAACCAATATGTTTTGCCTGTCCTAACTTATGGAGCAGAAACATGGACGCTAACAAAACGGATGGTACAAAGATTACAAACAACACAGAGAGGTATGGAAAGATGTATGCTAGGTATAACTAGAAGAGACAGAAAAAGAATAACCTGGATAAGAAGTCAGACGAAAGTTTTTGACATCATTGAAAGAATTAAACGGCTAAAATGGAAATGGGCTGGGCACATCGCAAGAAGACAAGACAATAGATGGAGCACAAACACCCTACAGTGGTATCCCAGAGATGTAAAACGGCCAAGAAGACGACCTCAAGTAAGATGGAGTGATGAAATCAGAAAAGTAGCCGGTGTAAATTGGATGACTAAAGCACTAGACAGGAAACATTGGAAAAATCTGGGGGAGACCTACATCCAGCAGTGGATTGAAAACGGTTGCTGTTGATGATGATGATGATATATATATATATATATATATACAGGGTGATTATAATTAAACTTCCCCTATAAACAGCATCCTACAGCGCAAACGGGTGAACAGAATGCGATGAAATTCGGTATATGGACTATACGCGAGATGCGCTCACGAAATTTCGAAAGCAAAATTTTAGTTCCAAAATGTCCACTAAAGGGCGCCTTTTCCGGAAAAACATTAAATTTAACACAATAAACGACCAAAACAGGCTACAGAAACAATATTGACAATCTATAACAAGAATTATGAGTAATAAAATGTAAAACCAGCTGTTTTGGCAGCTTATTGTGCTAAATTTAATGTTTTTTCCGGAAAAGGCTCCCTCTGGTGGACATTTTGGAACTAAATTTTTTTTTTTTCGAAATTCCGTGAGCGCATCTCCTGTACAGTCTATATACCAAATTTCATTGCATTCCGTTCACCCGTTTGCGCTGTAGGATGCTGTTTATAAGGGAAGTTTAATTGTAACCACCCTGTATATATTTCAAATGTAATTAATAAAAATTATTGCATAACAGGCGCAAAAGCAGCCCATATGAAATGCAACAAAATGTATTTCATCAAAATATGAAAATGCAATTACAACATATATTTAGAAAGAAGAAGTATATCTAAAATATTTATAACAAATATGAAAATTTAAAACTATCAAATTTTGTAGTTTGCTATTATTATTAGATATTTGATAGTTTTAAATTTTCATTAAGTTAATTATTATAAATATTTTTGATGTACACCTTCTTTCTAAATTTATATTGTAATTGCATTTTCATATTTTGATAAAATATTTTCTGTTGTGTATAGTAGTGATTTCATAAATTTTGGTCAATATCATCTGTTTAAATGGTTAAATTGTACAGAAAGTTTATATATAATTTACGTGTTTTTTTTTTTTTTTCCATAAGGTATTTTTTTTTTTACTCTGCAATTTAACTAATATGTGGTTTCTGGTGTGTTTAATACTGATTTCATAATTATTGGTCAAATTCATTTGTTTCAATGGTATAATTGTACAGAAAGTTTATATAATATATAACCATTAAATAAACATTACCGACCACCAACAAAAACTGAAATTATGAATAAAATGACATTAAGAAATACAGTTCCCCCCAACACACTTAACATAGATTCCAAAACCGTATTAAAAAACAGCAAAAATTGAATAACAGAAATGGAATGATGGAAATTTGTAGAACTCAGACAGAATCATCGGGTCCCAAATGCCTTAAGTTTCACAAATAAAAAATGTGTGGTTTCATCTTCATATTAGCCATAAATTAGCTAAAGAATATGAATTTGGGACTAACACACACATAAAACCGAGAAATAAACCTTTGAACACTAATTAGGTTCAAAAGGAAACAAGATTAAAAAGGATAGAGGAAAAATAAAAATAAACAAACTATCAAATTAAAATCCATACTGTCATAGCATTAGGTATAACAAATGCACTCATTATACATTTTATTCTCATTTAAGATAGTATACTGTTAGAAATTAATATGATATTGTCCTGAGTAGGCTAAAATTTAAATACAAGTTAATCGTCAACTTTATTAAACATTAATAAATATGAATAAATTTAATACGAATTGATAAATATATAAATATAACTACACCATTATACCTATAAAAGTATCGAATCAACATCCATTATAAAATGTATATTAGCAACATAGTTATAAATATGCCCCATTTTTTTTATTAACCATTGCGCATTATCCAGACAACGCCACCCTCCTCCATACTCTAAAATCTACCCACCCAACCGTCCTATAATAATTTATTATTATTATTTTGCAATTTTTATTTTTTTTTATAATTATTTTCTTATTTTGTATATTTTTTTGTAATTTTATTTACGCATGTGTTAATTTGTTTTTTTTTTTTTTAGATCATTTAAGTACTAATTATATATTAAAAAATATATGAATTTTTTTGGAAAACCATGATTTAATGCGTCATAAATTAGTTTTTTAATATTATTGTTAATTAGATGAGAAGAACATAAACATTTTATTCTATATAAATGATTAAGGATTATATTAAGATATACAGAATTATGAAGGCAAGATTTAAAATTAGTAAATGTATTTATTAACTTTGAATTTAAATTCTTTACGTTTATCATATAGATCAGTTATTGTTTTGTTTTCTCTTATTGTAATTTTAAGATCTAAAAAGTTAATTGTATTGTTAGATAGAAGGTTTTCTGTTAATTCTAAATTAGTAGGATAATCTACTGCAAATTGAGAAATGTTAGTTTGATCAGTGGCAATTAAAATTGTGATCGATATAACGATATAAATGTAGATTACTATTAGTAAAAACACGTTCATAGTGATATAAGTATAAGTCTGATAATAAACTGGATGTACATCCACCTTGTGGTATACCGACGTTCTGTATAAATATAAAATGTTATCTTGAAAGATATAATTATTATAGATAATGAAATTTGTTAAAGATTTAAAATAGGTTATCTATATTAAATGTAATCTATATTAAATGTATAGGCCATCTATATTAAATGTGAATCTAGTTTATCACGATACTTTTTAAATAATGCATTTATAATATTATGTAGATTTAATAAATCTATATTATTAAAAAGATCTTTGAAATCATATGTCGTTATATTGTTTACACATTTAAGATTTTTCATAATATTGACCAGATGATAGCTATTTTTTATACAATGTGTATTATCAGTGGTTGTTGTCAGTATATATATTTGATTGAGAATTTTTAATAGAAGTTTATATATATGTATATATATATATATATATATGTATATATATATATATATATATATATATATATATATATATATATATATATATATATATATATATATATATAATGCAAACTAATCCTCGAGCGCATTTAATTCATAGGATGTTAAAATAAAAAGAACAACTTGGATTATTTTGGAAGAAAAAGCACCACCAAGAAATCTTGAAATCGTAACATGATACTATTGTTCTTGATATTCGCACTTTCCTTTAAAATGGAACACATTTCATAATTTTTTTTTTATTATTCGTTACTGAACAATCACAGAATAAGACGCTAAAAAATATCACAAAATAGTTTTTAAGCATTTCAGATTTAATCTAAAGTTTGTAATAATATATAAATATACATATGTACTTTTATGTTTGAAAAACCCATTTTAAAATCTACGAAATATAGAATATAGATATGAACAACAGCTATACGATACCATGCGATAGCATGAGCCTAAATAAAAAACGATAACAGATTTTTTTTTTTATTTAAGCATCGACTTTGAAGTCACATAAAAAGAAATATTTATACATAATAAAAATAAAAGCTAGAAAATTAACTCAAGTGTTCTAGAAACGACAAATATCTCTCCACCTTTCTCTTGCATTTCGAAAGGGGGAAAAACAACATGAGAAGAAAAAAATATATTTATTAAACTAACATCTAACAGTCTAGATTTGTTGAAGACTCTTCCCTTCTTTTCTGTTTTTTAATCGTTTTTGGACAGCAAGGATGATGGAATTGTTTTAAAAAGCTTTTCAAAAATAATTTAAAGAAAATTTCTACTCCTTTAATTAGCTTAAGTCTAGCTACAATTCATTACTAGGCAGCTCTAATTGCTTTTCATATGTAGGGATTTTTTTCTTCTACTAAAAAGAGTTAATAAGTACTTTTTTCTTTCTGTTTTTTTTTTTCCGGTGAACATCATTTTAGTAAGGATAATGTTAAATGTCATCATCTAAATATTTCTAATTACATGAAATATTTCAACTTAGAGTATAAATGAACGTTTCACAAGATTAAAATTCTACTTATTTAAACATAGGAATATTGTGTGTTATATATTTATTTTTTAAGCAAATAAGTAAAATGAAAGAATGGATGGGTGTACATGTAATTACATTGAGATTTGTTTGAGGAGGGGGGAGGGGAGCAACCTTCTAAAATGCAGCATTTAAATTTAAATGTTTTATTATTTTGAAATTGGTTGATGAAATCAAACTAATTGCTCCTGTAAAACAAGACTTGAATTCAAACTTAATAGTAATAGTAATAATAATAATAATAATCAGGACCTTTTTTTAATGCTTAGAAAGACGCTTAGTTTGATTGTCTATGAAAATGGTTCAGCATCACACCACAAACTTACTAGATAGAAAAAACTTAATTTCGGGAGACTATATCATCATCAAACATCTGTTACAAATAAGACCTGAGTGTCGCTGCCTATTTCATTACGCGACAAAAACTTTAATAAAACTAAACGACAGAAAAAAAGTTTTTTTTTTTATTTATAACATTAAAACATACAATAAAGACTTTTTTCATTATTCTCTATAAGAAGTACACTTACAATAACTGTTGAGAAAATTTCGATTTATTATTTACATCCATACCATCCATATTTATCACTAAAGAACATAATTTCAAGATATTTCGTATTTGGTAATTCAGTGTCATACGCGAAACTTACTTGACAGAAAACAACATTTTATTCTGACAGACTAACAACTCATCAGTCCCGGTGTGTGATAAATATCAATGATTTTGATATGTTTTACTAAGTGACAAAGTCTCCAATAAAATGAAAAGACAAAATCAAAATTTTTCATTATTCTCTATGAGAAGTACACTTAAAATAGTGTTGAGAAAATTTCGATTTATTAATTGTATCCATATCATCCATATTTATCACTACAGAACATAATTTCAAGATATTTCCTATTTAAACACTCGGTAAACATTTTTCAGATATAATAATGGTAATTCAGTGCCATACCCCAAACTTACTCTGCAGAAAACAACATTTTATTTCCACAGCCTAACTACTCATTAGTCCCGGTGTGTGACAAATATCAATGATTTTGATATGCTTTACTAAGTGACAAAGTCTCCAATAAAATTAAAAGACAAAATCAAAACTTTTTCATTATTCTCTATGAGAAGTACACTTAAAATAGCTGTTGAGAAAATTTCGATTTATTAATTGCATCCATATCATCCATAATTATCACTACAGAACATAATTTCAAGATATTTCCCGATGTGTGACAAATATCAAGGATTTTGATATGCTATACTAAGTGACAAAGTCTCCAATAAAATTAAAAGACAAAATCAAAACTTTTTCATTATTCTCTATGAGAAGTACACTTAAAATAGCTGTTGAGAAAATTTCGATTTATTAATTGCATCCATAGCATCCATAATTATCACTACAGATCATAATTTCAAGATATTTCCTATTTAAACACTCGGAAAACATTTTTCAGATATAATAATGGTAATTCAGTGTCATACCCCAAACTTACTCGGCAGAAAAAAAAGCATTTTATTTCGTCAGACTATCTTCTTCATCAATCCCGCCGTGCAATTTTTCTATTTTTACCCCACCCGGACATTTCCTATTTAGTCTATCCGACACCCCCGCAGCGCAAATACACTGTACGGACCAGATATTTCCGTGAGAAGACGAGAAGACCCCGCCAAAATTTCATTGGTGACTACCGCTCCGAGAATTTCAAGTACTCTTACCAACATCGCATGCCCAACTTAATATTTGAGAGGGGGGAGGGTTGTACCAAAAAAAAAAAAAAAAAAAGGAGGGAAAAAATATCTTTGTCCTTTGGTAACTCCGGTGGTGCATAAGCAGTAGCTAAACACATGCGGTACGATTTAATTTTGTCCAAGTCCGTCTTATTAAACTCGGAGGTTTTTGGTGAGGGGAGAGAGGTATAAGAGGTTAGTGATTTTTTTTCATTATTAAACGTCGAGGAATGATCTAGATCCAGTGTTGTTCGCCGTAAATCCCCCCAAAAATTCAATCCATCATCACATCACCCAACGCTGTTCTTTGTATGCATTATTGATTTTTTTTTTCCTTCTTTTGGCTGTTATTGGGGTGTCCGAAAGGATTATTTTATTCGTGCACACTTAATTTTCGGGAATTTATGTATAAAAAAATCTTTTTATACGTATGTTATATATATATATATATATATTGTTTACTTTGAGCTATATGTAGATAGATCCAAAAATTTCCGGCTCAGAATGTTTCTATAATAGAAAGAAATTGAATATTTTATTAGATCGCCAAAGATTAAATTTGTAGTTAAGAATACTGCCAACTTTAGCAGATTATTATTTGTGGCGCTAGGTTAATTTTTAACCCAATTATTTTAATTGGTAAATAAATCATATCAGATGTAAATTTCCAACTGGGCAATAAATGTCCGGACCATGATTCAAACCACGGATCTCTTGGCTGAAGCTGCCAATGCTCCACAATCTGAGCTATCCCGGACGAATCTGGGGGAATTTTTTTCACCCAGGTAACCTTATTAATTACGTATAATGTACCTATGTAATTACGTATCCAGCGATTTCCGGAGTTCCATTACCTGCGATTTATTCTATTGCGCTGAACCAGATTTCAGACCAGATGCTATGATCAATACGGTTAGCTGGGTGAAAAAGTTCCACCAGATTCGTCCGGCATAGCTCAGATGGTGGAGCATTGGCGGCTTCAGCCAAGAGATCCCTGGTTCGAATCCTGGTCCGGACATTTTTCGCCCAGTTGGAAATTTACATCTGATATTATGAAGTATGAGTTCTTACGTGGAAGCACGGCATCGCAAACCGCGCGAAACATCGATAGTGTATTTGACTCTAGTGTTACTATGCAGCAGACAGTATCAAATTAGTTCGCAAAGTTACGTAAAGGTAACTTTGACCTCACAAATGAGCCACGCGGTCGCCCAGAATCAAGGGTCAATAATGACGAACTAAAGGTCACCGTTGCTGCAGACAGTATCAAATTAGTTCGCCAAATTTCGTACAAGTAACTTTGACCTCACAAATGAGCCACGCGGTCACCCAAAATCAAGAGTTAATAATGACGAACTAAA
Source organism: Maratus speciosus (assembly GCA_963932465.1). NCBI lineage: Eukaryota > Metazoa > Arthropoda > Arachnida > Araneae > Salticidae > Maratus > Maratus speciosus. Next base: position 169,828,363 of record OZ010791.1, read on the forward strand.
GGTCACCGTTGCTGCAGACAGTATCAAATTAGTTCGCCAAATTTCGTACAGGTAACTTTGACCTCACAAATGAGCCACGCGGTAGCCCAGAATCAAGGGTCAATAATGAAGAACTAAAATCACCGTTGCTGCAGATAGTATCAAATTAGTTCGCCAAATTTCGTACAGGTAACTTTGACCCCACAAATGAGCCACGCGGTCGACCAGAATCAAAGGTCAATAATGACGAACTAAAGGCCACCATTGCTGCAGACAGTATCAAATTAGTTCGCCAAATTTCGTACAGGTAACTTTGACCTCACAAATGAGCCACGCGGTCGCCCAGAATCAAGGGTCAATAATGACGAACTAAAATCACCGTTTCTGCAGACAGTATCAAATTAGTTCGCCAAATTTCGTACAGGTAACTTTGACCCCACAAATGAGCCACGCGGTCGACCAGAGTCAAAGGTCAATAATGACGAACTAAAGGCCACCATTGCTGCAGACAGTATCAAATTAGTTCGCCAAATTTCGTACAGGTAACTTTGACCTCACAAATGAGCCACGCGGTCGCCCAGAATCAAGGGTCAATAATGACGAACTAAAATCACCGTTGCTGCAGACAGTATCAAATTATTTCGCCAAATTTCGTACAGGTAACTTTGATCCCACAAATGAGCCAAGCGGTCAACCAGAATCAAAGGTTAATAATGACGAACTAAAGGTCACCATTGCTGCAGACAGTATCAAATTAGTTCGCCAAATTTCGTACAGGTAACTTTGACCTCACAAATGAGCCATGCGATCGCCCAGAATCAAGCGTTAATAATGACGAACTAAAGGTCACCATTAAGTCTGACCCATCCCAGAGCGCCCAATGAATTATTGTTGAAGTTTGGATAAAATAATTCCTTATAGAGTGAAACCTTCTTGTGCGACCATCTCCCTGAACGACCATTTTTTCATGGAACTAAATTTATTCCCATAGGTTCAATACTAATTTTACCTCTATTCAGAGACCATCCCAGTTGAACTCCCTCCATAAGCGACCAATTTCTTTGAAGAAAATGAAACAAATTCTGTTTTTTCTGGTCGCTTTAAGAAGATTTTATTAGCAAAATAATTCCGGAGAGCGCATTATTTATCAAACTTCTAAACTAAGTTTAGAATTTTTATTTATTCCGGTAACTTTTAAGTGTTTAAACCCCTTTGTGCCTTTTTAGGCAATGAATTTAACCCTGATGACAAATTAAGAATGACGGCCAATAAACTCCTCTGCCCTATTCTGTTAGGAAACTCTCAAAGAAATAAATAAATTAATGAAATCGTCATTATTTGTTCCCGTCCAGAAAAAAAAAAAAAAAAAAAAAAAAAAAAAATGCATTTATTTACTGAACTTTGACAGGACTTGGAAATAAAAGTTATAAAAGATAAAACCGTAAAATCAAAGCAAACGTCAATGTATTCATTTTTTTAACGCAGTAATTAACTTTTGTTTTGATACTTAAATTTTCATATTTTTTTCCTAATGTGAAAAATAAATTTTAGTAACATTAATTGATACCTTTTTTCAACAATTAAAATCTAGACTTAAACATGACCTCCATTAAGAGACCACCTCTCGGAGCGACCAATTTTTATTGGAACGGAACGTGGTCGCTTTCGGGAGGTTTTACTGTATTTGTAAGTTAGCAACTAACTTTGCCTTTTTTTCTACAAATTTCATCCTTGACGACCTTATAGTTTTCAATATAATTCCTTTTATCTTCATCGGAACATTTGTGTGAAAGGTACTCGATACAGCTATATTCATTTCTCCATTATCATAAAACAACATTCTAACGATACTCGAATTTGAATTTCAAGAAGCAATAGTAGACAGTTAAAAAAAAATCTGGTCTATAAATGGGATGAGAAGCTGTTAAAACCTAAATTTCCGTTCTATCATTTAGCAACGACACTTGCAAATTTTCAGCCTACAGAAAAAAGTCATACACTGTAAAAAAAAAAAAAAAAAAAAAAAAAAAAAAAAAAAAAAAAAAAAAAAAAAATCTGCAATTCTACACATGTAAAGTTACAGAAATCTGTATGGTAACTAAAATTTTAACGGTACACTGTACAAAAAAAAGATGTAAATCTACAAAACTAGTATTTGTAAAGCTACAGAAATCTGTAGCTTTACAAAGTAATCTATTAAAATTATAGCAATCTTACAAAAAAAAAAATTCTGTAACCCGAGTTGCAGTTACATAAAAACCCTGGCATCCCTGTTTCCTAAAAAATTCGTAGTAAGCTTACAGATTTTTTTTCTTTACGGCGCAAAAGTGTATCTGTTACACGAATTTTTGTTGTTGCCGTTACATAAAAAGTTCTAGGAACCCCAGTTTCCTAGAAAAATTTTAGTAACTTTACAGATTTTTTTTACAGTGTAGAACCCATCTTGCAGAGACTCTGCCCATGAAAAAGGAACAAAACAATTGTTTTATTGCAATCTTGATGACTTCTCTTTGACTTTTTATCTCCTATACTCAATATTTCCCCTTGGAAGGGAGCAATATCTTAATCGTCAATTCCTCCAGTGGTCGATCTTCTCAAGGATCATCTCGTACGAATTCTTGACCCATGGTTAATTATTTTGCCCATTATTTCATTATAGAATTTGAAGGAGATGAATCAAAATAAGTGTGATCCATTAATATACAGGGTTAGCATAAATGAATGACCAGATTTAAAATAATTGTATTTTCAAAATATAAATATAATTTAAATATTTCACATACGAGGGTTACTCTGAAATTATTGAGATACGCGCAGACGAGAATTTACAAAATGAAAATAACGGTTTAATTTTAAAATACAAAGTATTTTAACACAGCAGACGATTTCCTACTGACTTACTTCAACTTGTTTAGCGTAGAATAAATTTTAAACAGAAGAGAAAATGGAGTTGATGTGAGATCATTTTCGCGCTATGATTTTCTACGATTTTAAAGCAGGATTAAAACAAGAAGAATGCGTTCAACGGTCGAAATTAGCATTTGGTGATGAATCTCTAGCTCGTGCTACTGTATTCAGATGGTTTAAAGAATTTAACAGAGGTCACAATTTTCTTCAGGATGAAGAACACACAGGAAGGCCGCCGTCGGCAGTAATCCCGGATAATGTGTCTGCCATACGAAGAATGTTAATGGACGATAATCGCTGTACCTATCAAATGATACAGAAGGAACTTAACATTGGATCCGCAGCCATATACAAAATTATTCATGAAGAATTGCATATGAAAAAAGTAGTTTGCCGTTGGGTTCCCCATAATTTAACTGAGCACCATAAAGAGGAGCGTGTCAGAATCAGTAAAAAAACTCTTAAATTGCTAAATGATGGTGGCCACCGCATCATTTCTAAATTTGTAACGGGTGATGAAACGTACGTACCGTTTTTAGACGTTCCAACACGTCAAGAAAGCAAAGTATGGGTCTTTGAAGATGATCACACGCCGACAATGGTGAAAAGACAACGCGCACTGAAAAAAGTGATGTATGCCGTTTTCTTCAGAAGTACGGGATTGGTCAAAGCCATCAAGTTGGATGGACAGAAGACAGTAACAGCAATCTGGTATACCGCTAAATGTCTTCCAGAAATTCTACAAGAAGTGAATATTAAGGGATTAATGCTTCACCATGACAATGGATCTTCACATACAGCGGATTAACAGTTGAGTTTCTTAAACAAAAACGAATTAAAGTGATAGAACATCCGCTGTATTCACCTGATCTAACTATGTGTAACTTTTGGTTATTCTTTAATCTAAAAAAGAACTTACGTGGACGTCGTTTTCATTCACAAGAAGTGATTGATGTGGCTATAAATGCATTTTTTTCATATATTCCAAGAAATGAATGGCTTGAGGCATTTAATCTGTGGAAAATTCGTCTACAAAAGTGCATTGATGCTGGAGAAGACTACTTTGAACACACCTAAAATTTTGTAAGTATAACTTTAAAAACCTAGTTGTATCTCAAAAATTTCAGAGTGACTCTCGTATTATAATAAGTGATATATGAAAATAAAGAAGAACATTCCAAGGCTTTTTTTTTTTTTTTTCAGTTACAAATGTTTGATGTACAAACCTTTAGTAGTACGACAAACATCTTATCTGTAATCAAATTCGTCTAACACATTTGGCAAATTTTGCACAAACAACGATTCTTAATGCAGCGCTGACGTATTAAAACACTAAATGATGCAGCACTGACGCACTGTGTAATAGTTTTGAAATTATAATTTTTTTTAAATCCGGTCATTTATTTATGCTAACTCTGTATTACGTAAATCCGATCGTTAGATCTCTTACGTATAATAATTGTTTGAAAAGGTTTTAAACAACATCATAAGCCATATATGCTTCTTCTTATTATTTTTTTTCATATATACAAGAAGTTCGAAGCAAATAGCGAATTGTATTTAAAGGAGAAGAATTTAAAAAAAAAAAATACTTAGATAAATACTTTCTATGATTTAATTCTGTAAAACGAGCAGTTAAACAGACTTTCGTAAAAATATCTATAACTGTCATTTTAATAGGTACAGTTGGTGATTGGTTAACGAACTTAATCCGTTCCAAAACAGTGTTCGTTAACCGAATTTTTCGTTAACCGATCATAGATTTTGTATTGAGTTGTATGGGAATTTAATTAATTCGTTCTTAAAAACTAAATAATGTATAAAAAATAACAAAAATCTTCTCTTTGTAATAAGTTTAATATACGTCCTTATTTCATATGAATAGATCGTATTTTGATGGCTTTGTTCGTGTCATGGCGTATTTTAAAAAAATGACATGAACTTTCTAAAAACTTTTAGGATTGCATTCATTGTCTATGGCATTAAATCATATCAACTTGCCCCTTTGACTTTTCAAAAACTCCTTAGTTGTCTTAGAAAACATTTTATTAGTTGTATGCGTAGCGTATTTCATAGTTAATTCATGGGTTACCTGGGGTTCGGGCCTACATTTTAGGGGCCCCAAATTAGAATGGACAGATGAAAAGCATTTATTTTTAAATTTTGTAACCCTTTTTAAAAAATATTTTTTTAATTGCAAATTAATTATTTTATTTGGAATTTAGTTCACAAATTATTAACAGGCTCTAGGTTCCACTTGTGCTTTTTGGGTCTTACAGTAAACACGATCTTAGCCGACAATAGATGCAATTAAATACAGCTCGGTAAATCTGAAACACGGCATTGTTTCTTCTTGGCTTTCTTTTGTGAGGTGTCCGTTAACCGAACATGTGTTCGTTATTCCGAACATAAAAATTTCTCGCGAAAGTGTTCGTCAACCGATCACCCTCTGTATATGATTTTAGAATTCCGCCGTGAAGTTCTTTAGTTCTTAATAGCTTACCGGACAAATCACCACCAACCTTCAACTCACGGTTCAACTCCAGGTTGAGAAGAGAAACCCTACGTTAGCAAATAAAATCTAACTGCATTTTAAGAGCCTACACTACACTTCATTTTTTTCAACTGGCGGTGGTTCACTTTCATAGTCATCGGCACTAGTTTGCATGGATATCCCAGGTAACTCGTTTTTTCCACTCTTTTCGTTCTTGACTATAAAATATCTGAAACAACCTCAAATGCAGTGTGAAAAAGTAACCAACTGGAGAATTCAGAACCCGTTATCAGAGGTTCACCCTGAAGGTCAACCGCCAATGTTAGCGAAGAGCACTGTAGTCAAGGAAAGAAATGCTCAAGCTAATGCTAATCCTATGGAAGGATTATTTACAGAATTAACGCTCGCATTTTAATATTTTTATTATTTTCTTATTATTACTATTATTTTCCTTTTTTTTTTTTTTTTTTTTTTTTTTTTTTTTTTTTTTTTTTTGCATAAGGTACCTGAAGTCGATAACTTTTATTGTGCGTTTGTATTTTTTCAGTTTTGGTTACAGTTTTTTTATATGAGGATACTTTCACTTTTGGAACCTGGTCCTCATTAAAAAAAAAAAAAAAAAAAAAAAAAAAAAAAAAAACTATGACCAAAATTGAAAAAGTAAAAACGCACAATAAAAATTATCGATCTCAGGTACCCTATGCAAAAAAAGACATTTAAAAATATTAAAATGCGAGCGAGAAATCTGTAAACAATCTCCCCCATAGGATTAACATTAACGTTCGAGTTTCTCCATGTGACTAGTGTAGGTTCCTAAAATTTCGAATCCGTCGTTTACTTGGGAGCCATGATTACTCGAATTTAAGTTGGTAAACCTAAGGCTGAACTGTGCAATAGCTAATCGGACAAAGGGATCGCTTGATCTAGTAATAGCTTCGCATGTGTACATGAGTTCGATTATCGCCTAGTGCCACTTTTATCTGTTTCTTTAGAATAATGGAATTAAAACGAAAGTGCATACCTGCAGTGTTAATTTTTTTAGATAAATAAACTTTACAAACAAAATCCTGGCATTATTAAACATAAATTGGTATTACTTAGTTATACCGTCGACCAAAAATCTATCGCCAAACTATAAAATCAAATGCCAATGATGGTTGATCGTAAATGTCACATTCACTTGACTTTAATCAAGTTACACATGTTTACGTCATCAAGTGATTTTTATTTCGACGTTTTATTTGTATTTTTATTAATGCTATACTAATTTATTTGTTTTTTCGTTATTTAAAATAAAAATGATGTCAATTTGTATAATTCGGCGGGCTATTTGGCGATTTATATAATTTGGCGAAATTGGTCAACTGGATAACTAAGTATTACCCATAAATTTAACTAGCTTAAATTTATTTATTGACGTACATGGAATACTCTTCAAACATCCAGTTTTATTTGAGGGTTTTGTTCGTCCACAAAATTAGATCTAAGGAATAGAAATGCAGATACAATTATTAGACGTTTATATTTAGAAAATTTTGCACAACAGTAAAATTCTTAAAAAAAAAGAAGTTGCTTCATTTAAGAAAAAAAGTTTAAATATAGCAATTTTTTATTCTTTAATTTATAAGTGTTATGAACTCTTATTTTTTTTTTTTTTTTTTTTTTTTTTTTTTTTTTTTTTGTTCAGGCGAGCAGTACTAAATAGGATAACGGGATAGGAAATAGCAGTAGGATAAAAAATAAATAACGAGATAAGTTTAATTTTCTTTGCAAAGAATATTATATATAAAGGAATTTTCATATATAGTTATTTCTAATACATATTTTTTTTTTCAAAATACTCAATAATTGCTATAAGTCATAAGCATAAATTTTACAGGCAAAATACCTTTTTTTTTTTTTTTTTCTTTTTTTACATTTCGACATGTTTTATTGCATCAGACGGCAACATTCTCAAGAAAATAAAATGATAAAATTATTTTCGCAAAAATTCAAATTGAAAAACTAGTAATCAAAAACAAAAATCCCGCGAACACAAGGATAATGAAATTAACTGCAATATTAACTAGTATGTTGTGGCCATCACAAAACATTCTTCTATATAAATCACATCAATTAAATCATTTAAATAGTACAAGAAATGACAACGATTTAGCACCAATTCGTATCAAAGTGTATCTGAATTTGAAGTTGGATGAAAATTCGTGCATTAGTTCTTGAAATAGAGCTATAGCGGAAATTCTGAAAAAAATGTAGCATAGCAGCGCCACCTGTTGAGCGATTTACACCAAAAGTAAACAGCACTAAACGATATCAAGGTATACCTGAATCTGAAGTTTGTTGAAAATCCAAGCATTAGTTCTTGAGATAAAGCTATTGCGAAAATCACAAAAAATACAGCATAGCAGCGCCACCTGTTGAGCGATTTACACCAAAAATTAAACAGCACTAATTTATACGTCAATTCATGTCAAGGACTAACTAAATCTGAAGTTTGATGAAAATCCGTGCAATAGTTCTTGAGATACAGCTCTTGTGGAATTCGTGAAAAAAGCAGCACAGCAGCGCCACCTGTTGAGCGATTTACACCAAAAATTAAGCAGCACTAATTTATACATCAATTCATGTCAAGGACTAACTAAATCTGAAGTTTGATAAAAATCCGTGCAATAGTTCTTGAGATACACCTTTTGTGGAAATCGTGAAAAATGCAGCACAGCAGCGCCGCCTATTGGGCGATTTGCACCAAAACTTAAGCAGCACTAATTTATATCAGGGACTAACGGAATCTGTAGTTTGATGAAAATTCGTGCATTTTTTCTTGAGTTAGAGCTATTGCGATAATCATGAACAATGCAGCATACCAGCGCCACCTGTTGGGCGATTTTCACAAAAAAGTAATCAGCACCAAATTATATCTTGGACTAACTTAATCTGAAGTTTTATGAAAATCCGTGCAGTAGTTCTTGAGATACAGCTATTGCAGAAATCGTTAAAAATGCCGCATAGCAGCGCCACCTTTTGGGCGATTTTCACCAAAAACTAATCAGTTCCAGTTTATATCAAGGTCTAACTAAATATGAAGTTTTGTGAAATTTCGTGCATTAGTTCTTGAGATAGAGCGCCCACAAAATTTGTGTCACATACAGACAGACAGACGGACAGACAGACGGACAGACAGACAGACAGACAGACAGACAGACAGACAGACAGACAGACAGACTCACAGACAGACATTTTGTAAAAACATGTTTTTTGGAATCTCTGACTCATAAAACGTGTAAATCCGTCGAAAACTGGAATTCGAAAATTTTCATGAAACCAATACTTTCTTCTTGTAAAGATAGAAGAAAGTAAAAATGGATATTTGTGAACGTGAATTATTTTACATTTATTGTTTCATGAATCTATGTAGCATTTCTTTCCAAATTTTAGGGACCTCCATGGATGCTGAATCATTGCAAATATTCTCATTGGGTAAGAAAATCTGATTCTCTGATGATAGATGGCAAATAAGATCTTGATGGATAATTTATTATACTATTCATAAAATCTATTTGTAAAGGTTGTCTGTTATATAATCTGGCCAAAGCTGTAGTTTTCTTGTTTTATTTGATGTCTGCTATATGTTCTTTAATCTCAGTTTTCAACTTTCTATTTGTCATTCCTATATAAAATTGCTCTGTTCCATCTTCTTTGGTGAAAGGTATCAAGCAGGACGGTCGTTCTGCCAAGCCAAGCTGAAAAAAAATGCTAACCCCGCCAAACAAACAAACGCCAATAATAAGGCAAGACACCGTAACTGCTTATTATACTGATGACAACTTCTCCATGTTAAATGAACGAAATATGCCAGCGTAAAATTTCCCATATCAAAAGAAGCAATCATCGCAGAAAAATAAAACCAACACTAGAAGGACCTAATAAAGAAGATCTTCAATTTGAGATCAAATGCATCCTCATAAATTAATTATAAACAGAGATATAGATTTTTTAAAATAACGTCTAGATACTGAAAATGACAGATTTAATTTCTTCGTCACAACTTATGTTTAAATCGAGGTAGAGACTTAAATAATGAACAGAAAAAAGTAAGGATTGAATTTTTGGATAGATATTTACTCAATCTACGTGCTTTTATAAAATTCAGCTTTAAAAACATTATTTTTCTATTCATAATTAGCGAAAAACTGTTAATTAGTTCTAAAGTTTACAAATTATGCCAAATAGCGATAAACCCGCCAAAATATTTTAGAAATCTTATACGTTTCTTTTATATTATCCTTTTGCATTGATTTCATCGAAGGTAACTATGGCTGAGATTCAGATAGATTTTTCGCTGTTAGCGAAATGAGTTTGACCAATCAGAAGCCTGCAAGTTTGAGAATATTTGCTGTTTGTGGATCCCGGCCTATGTCATGAAAGTTTTGAGTCATTTTTTTTAGTGCCGTGGATGAAGTGCAATGTTTGTAGAAATGTAGGCTAGGATCCAGATAGATTTTTCGCTGTTAGCGAAACGAGAATCGCCAATCAATAGCCTGCATTTCTGCAAACAGCGAAAAGTTCACAAAAATGCAGGCTTCTGATTGATGAATCTCGTTTCTCTGACAGCCAAAAATCTATCTAGATTGCGCACAATGGAGGATATTCCAAATATGGGTTCGAGGCTGAAAATGTCACGTGATACCGGTAATTTATCCAAGGAACTTCTATCTGATAAGAAGGGAAGATACTACTACTTTGCCTCATGAACCGTTTCATTGGCTAGCGGGGATTTACATTACACGTCTACGGAGCCTTCCCTTCTTTACGATAGAAGTTTTTACCTTGACCACGTGATCAAAATGTAGATGGAATATCCTCCATTATGTTGAACACAATTTTGCATTTCCACATCCAGGTAGGGTATTAATTGTCATAACAACAATACATATTCGAAACTATTTTAAGGCACTGATTCTGAACTCCTTTGCTATACCTTTCAATATTAAAGAAGTTGTTGTTTCCATAGTAACAGTACTTTTCTGTATTGCTTTCTCTAAAGCACAAATATAGAAATTTAACAAAGAGTGCTCACAATCAACACCATAACAGAGAGCCTTCATACATAAGAGTGGTGATATATGCACAGGAAGCATGCTCATTTCAAGTTTTTGCCGAAAGTATGGCTATAGCGTCTAGAATACCTTGTGTGGAAATATGCTATCCAAACAACGCTAAAAATTTGTATCCCTTAAATGTGCGACGATACTGCTAAAATCCCAAGTATCGATCACAGCGGGATTTGGTATTACATTGTATAGACTAGCAATATCTTGCAGTTTGAGAAAATAACCTGCAGGTGTCGCTGTGATCTGTATATTTCAGCAGCATCATTGCACAGTTAAGGGATACAATATTTTAGCACTTTTTAAAGTATTACAGGGATAGCCAATTTCGACACTATATATACAGCGCCTAGAAGATACAGTGTGGAAAACGGCTACAAAATAGTGCTAAAAAATTGAATCCCATAAATGTACAACGATGTTGAATAACAAGATGTCGATAGTAGCGCCATCGTAGTGATTTAAAAACGATAGTCATTCTAAAAGAGACTCTTTAACCTATTTCACGTCATTCCTTAACTAAATTAGCTTATAACAGACCAAAATATCTTATATTTATAGTTTCCGATATTTAACATTCTATAATTTTTGAAAACTCAGTGTTTATATTGAAAAGAGTTACGAGATGGCGCTCGTATCAGCATATTGCCGCTGAGCATTGTTGGAGATTTATGGGATACAAGTTTTTAGCACTTTTTAAAGCGTTATAGGAATAGCCGTTTTCCACACTGTATCTTCTAGGCGCTGTACTATAGCTCCGTTATAGGCCTAGATCGAGGCTAACGAGAAAGACAGGCTACCGCGGTGGGTCCGATTCTTCTTTTTTTACAGACCGCTGGAGTCACGTGATGCTCGAATGCACCAATGAAGGTGTGCGAAAAGAGCATCACGTGACTCCAGCGGTCTGTAAAAAATAGAAGAATCGGACCCACCGCGGTAGCCTGTCTTTCTCGTTAGCCTCGGGCCTAGATTATATGTTGTAGAAATCGACTATCCCAGCAATACTTAAAAATGCGCGGAAATAGTGAATCCCTTAAATGTACAACGATGTTGAATTCCAAACAGTCATTTACAGCGACATCTGCAGGATATTTTTTAAAGAAGAAAGAGACACGTGTAATGCACCGCTATAGCGTCTAGAATACATACTGTGGAATTTTGCTATCCAAGCAGCGCTAAAAAGTTGTATCCCTTAAATGTGCACTGACGCTGAAATCCAGGGAGCTGATCGCAGCGACATCTGTGATAAACTTTCAAAGTAAACATCGTATTATTACAGCGGGCTTGACGCCAAGCACACAGCTCAGATGTATGTTAATAAAATGTAAAAAAAAAAACGCTACAGCGTCTAGACCAAATTATAGCGCCTAGAATATATAGTGTGGAAATTGGCTATCCCTGTAATACTTAAAAAAGTGGTAAAATATTGTATCCTTAAATGTGCAACGATGCTGCTGAAATATACAAATCGCAGCGACATCTGCAGGATATTTTCTATAACTGAAAGATATTGCTAGTCTATACAATGTAATACGAAAATCCCGTAGATTTCGCTGCGATCGACACTTGGAATTTTAGCAGTATCGTCGATCATTTACGGGATACAAATTTTTAGCGTTGTTTAATAAAATATTTCCACACTAGGTATTCTAGACGCTGTTACCAAATCGTCATGAAGTTTTAGGAAATATCCTGCAGATATCGCTGTGATCGACTCATTGGATTTCAGCATCATTTGAAATTTAAGAGATCCAATATATTAGCACTTTTTAAAGTATTACTGGGATAGCCGATTTCCACACTATATATTCTAGGCGCTGTAGCACCGCGGTAGCCTGTCTTTTTCGTTTACTTCGGAGTAGATATAGATGAAGTCATTTGTAGCTGTTCCTAAACTGTGGCCAACAACATATAAGACCAGTTCATAACGTCACACGGAGTTGATTATCTGTACACGGCAATGGACACAAAAAAAATCGGCTCGCAGCTTTGTACTAATCATCGTGTAAAGATGATCCAACTCTGAGACTAACGAAAAAGACAGGCTACCGCGGTGGGTCCGATTCTTCTTTTTTTATAGACCGCTGGAGTCACGTGATGCTCGAATGCACCAAAGACGGTGCGTGAAAAGAGCATCACGTGACTCCAGCGGTTTGTAAAAAAAGAAGAATCGGACCCACCGCGGTAGCCTGTCTTTTTCGTTAGCCTCGATCCAACTGCGTGTGACTTTTAAACATCATGAACTGGCCTATTATGTCATTGGTCGCGCTAACACCCTCCCTCCTGCGTCCACCGTATATAGCGGCATCTTGTACTGGAGACTGCTAAATGGGCTGCTATCGGTCAAAATCAAGAGAGAAAAGGGCGGAAGAAAGGGAAAATTCGTTTTTTTTTTTTGGTAACTAGTTTTTCACACGGGAAGATTGACATGTCTGTTCCTCTCCTTTCATAACTTCATGGTGGTGAAATACGCCAAAGCATCCTAAATATCTGAGAAAGTCTTGACTCGCGTCACGAAAACGTCACACAAAGCAGGCAAAGCAAAGAAAAAAAATCATTCATCGGCTCGTGAATATGAACGAGCCAATGAATGATTTTTCTTCTTTGTTTTGCCTGCTTTGTGTGACGTTTTTCTGACACGTGTCAAGGCTTTCTCCAATATTTAAAGGGCGTTGAATAGGCCGGGATCAAGATAGATATTTCGCTATTAGCGGGATGGGATTGATCAATCAGACGTCTGCTTTGTGTGACGTTTTTCTGACACGTGTCAAGGCTTTCTCCAATATTTAAAGGGCGTTGAATAGGCCGGGATCAAGATAGATATTTCGCTATTAGCGGGATGGGATTGATCAATCAGACGTCTGCATTTTTCCGAACTTTTTGATGTTTGCAGTAAACACCGAAAAGCCTGCAATGATAAAGGCTACTAATTGGTCAATGTAATTTTACTAACAGAGGAAAATTTATCTGGATCCCGGACATTAACTTTGGTTGGTTAAAACAATTTTGAATAAAATCAAATCAGGAAGCCAATGTTTGTTAACTTTTCTGGTTAGTTTAATTGAAATATTCCTCGTCTATTACTGAAAACTGAGTTACCGTACTTTGGACAAAAAATTGAATATGAGTACACGACTTGTGCATATGTCACCACTCTAACACAGTGTTGCCAGATGGGCTACTTTTTTTTAACTCAGATACTTGATTGGCACCACTTTTTTGAAATTGTAAAATGTGCCTTATTTAATGACATATTAATTAAGGCGAAAACAATGGGAATTTTACCGTTTATAATAAGTGCTGGCAATCAAGAAATCTGAATTTAAAAAAAGTAGCCCACTGGCAACACTGCTCTAACATATAAATGTTCTGTGTTATGACCATGATTCTAAGTGCAGTTGGTTAAATTTGAGTATCTGGGCATTAGAGAAAGCAATAGTGGCTCACTGTGGCTGAGTGGATAAGACACAATGCCGCTAATCGCTTGAGAGCGTAGGTGGAAGCAGATTCGAATCCGGCCGTGATCCGCATGTGATATGATGTATGTGTTCAATAAATCAAACAAACAAACAAGCAAGCAATAGTGAAAGGTACAGTTGGCATGGAAACAACGACTTCTTTAATTCGTATAGAAAATTAATGAATAGTAGTAAATGACTCAAGTTTAAAATGTAGGCAAATGGTCTGGAAATATCAATGGCTCCCACCTAGTATTTCACAAAATTAATTTAATAGATTCACATGATGTATAACTTGATGCAACTCTTAACTAATGAAAATTCTGCAACAAGACTTATGTAGGTAGATCTTTTGAATGAATAATTCAGAATTCTGAGAACAAAATGAAGTTCTTAAAGCTCTTCCTCACACCCCCCTCAAAAAAGGAAATACGATAGAAAGATTAAGAATTTGGATAGCTTCAATATGTCTGTGATCTTTTGTCAGAGTTCAGAAAAAGAGTCTGGGCATAAAAAAAAAAAACAAATTTAACGAACGATAAGACTATAGATTTCAGGCAATTTTTAACCGAAAAATATTTAATTCTAACGTATATGCGGCTTTAATAATAGACTATTAAAGATAATCAATTTAGGGGAAATTTTATGGTAAATTAATATCCTCACATTTATGCAAATAGGTATGGATAAACAGACTTGAGTAAAATTACATATTTATTCTTTCTTCTCTATAACACGATCTAAATGAAGATGAGGTTATATGTACAGTTTATATCTTTAAATTTTTAGATTATTTTTTTATCAAAAATGTTCCTTTATTATGTCTAGAATTGCTAGATTTACAGATCTTCGATTCTTTAGATGCCTGCGGGTTTTCATTCTCGGATTAACCGTAGGTATTTGTAACGGTAAATTTATTTTGCAAAACCGTCAGCAAAAAAAAGGTAGAAAAAACAATTAACTGACAGACTAACTGTAAATATATACTTTATTTCGACTCTGTTTTTTACTAAATTTTCATCTTTCATAGAAAATTTTAAGGAGATATAAATTGAGACTGATACTTTGAAAGAAGAAATTGACTTTCCTCACTTTTAAATTATTAATCACTATAAAAAATGAATGATAGGTAAACAAAATGTATAATATTGTGTTTGCTCCCTGCTTATAAAGGCTATACAAGGACTAATTTTAATTTGAGCTAGTAGAATTATTTCAGTTATATATCATTTGTTTTAAAAAAAGATCTGATATCTACTAAAAAACAACTTTTCAAAAGTAAAAAATAAGCCAAGCAAAAAAAAAAAAAAGAAAAGAAAAGAAAAAAGGTGAAAGTTGTGGCTAAAAAATAGTGTGATATCAAATTTCCAAGCTTATATTGCGGTACTTATTTAACATTTTTTGATAAAAATTTATCATATGTAAGTCGAGTACCTAAGTATGCGTTGATAGAAAGCCTTTTCTCCTTTACTAAATACATCATAACGTGTTTCTGAAAATTAATTTTTTTTTAATTATGCATGATGGGCTTGGCGGCCATCTTTCCATATTTTACACAAATTTCTAAGCACTCAAGCTCGTAACATATTTGCATTATTAAGAATTTCGAACTTATAGTTTTAGCTACAGACAGATAAATTAAGAAAGTTTTTTATTTTGAAAAAACAAATTGATTTTTACTGCTTTAACTAATTAATTAACACCCCTCCGAAAAAAGAGAATCATAAGATGAAACCTGAAGTTACTTCAGCTTTATTTTTAGACACAAATTTTTAGGCAATCATTTCCATAAATTAAAAGAATAAAATGTTTACTTTAGTAACAATTTCGAACTTCCAATCTTAACAATGAACTTGTGTGCTTAGAAATTTGTGTAAAATATGGAAAGATGGCCGCCAAGCCCATCATGCATAATTTAAAAAAAATTAATTTTCAGAAACACGTTATGATGTATTTAGTAAAGGAGAAAAGGCTTTCTATCAACGCATACTTAGGTACTCGACTTACATATGATAAATTTTTATCAAAAAATGTTAAATAAGTACCGCAATATAAGCTTGGAAATTTGATATCACACTATTTTTTAGCCACAACTTTCACCTTTTTTCTTTTCTTTTCTTTCTTTCTTTTTTTTTTTTTTTGCTTGGCTTATTTTTTACTTTTGAAAAGTTGTTTTTTAGTAGATTTCATATACCACTGATAATTGATTTGGTTCCATTGGGTCTATTTTCTTACATACTACGTTTTTTAATTATGCGGATGGTTTTCCAACAATGGAGATACTAGTTTATATTTTAATCTTTCGAAAAAAAAAAAACAGAAAAATATTGCAAAGAGGATAACTTGGAATTTTGTACTTTGAAATTGCCTTTCTTTTCATTCCTCAAGCATAAAAAGTAAAAAAGTTCCTAACGTAAATAATGAGATAAGTTTAATTTTCTTTGCAAAGAATATTATATATAAAGGAATTTTCATATATAGTTATTTCAAATACATTCGTTTTTATTTGATTAAAGTAGTTAGAGACACAATTAAAATATCTTGGATAAAATTGCATGCCCCATAGCAGAAAATACAGAATGAGAGGTATTTATTATTATTATTTATTATTATTATTATTATTATTATTTCTTATAAGAATTATAATATTTAAAAATTTCTCATATTAACATTTTTAGAAAATGATTGAACAAATTTCTAGTGTTGTACGAAATTTTCAAGAAATCTTCTGAGAAATGAAATAAAAATTTCAAATTAAAAAATTTTTTTTGTAATTAACAAGCATATAATGCAATAGACTTGTTATAGTACATTTTAACAAATTATTATCGTTATTATAGTACAGTTTAACAGGTTATTATTTATCTGTTGTGTGTACAAATGAACGTATATACCCAATACTTAAACGAAAATTCCTATTTGTTATTATTATTATTATTAAAAACAAAAAGACTTGAATCATATTTTTAAAATATTGTGCTGTAAGAACTTTTTCTTTACTCGCTAAATAATGCAGACCCAAAAACTATATTTAGATAATTTTGCTTAACAGTAAAATTCTTTAAAAAAAAGATGCTTGGTTTTTTTTTTTTTTTAAGTTTAAATATAGCGAACATAGTGCATCGCAATATATATAAATATTTATATATTTAAATTAATATTTAAATAAATTTATATTTAAATATAGTGCATCGCAAGACTTGATAGCTGAAAGTTTCGTCATAGAATTAAAGTATTCAAGAAAGGCTTTAAAAATTAAAAATAAAACATTCATTCGTTTTAATTTATTTTGCAATTAACATTTCGTTTAGTTACTGCATTACATTCGTCCGGACTTGCCCGGTTAGCTACTCTTGTTAGTAGGTAGATTAGAGTTACTCCACTGTACCATTTTCGATTTTTATTCCCAGATCGGCAGGTTTTAGAGTGCCTCTATGTGAGAGTTGTGAGATACGCACAGTACGGATACTCATGGTGTTATTACACGAGGACTCAAAGACGCTTGGAATCCCAGGCGTCTAGCGACAACAGCCGCCTCACGGTCCGTCTTTTCCAAGCATTTCATTGGCTGTTCCGGAAAAGGCTTTTCTATTATCAGATTTCCAAGCATTTGATTGGCTGTTACTGGCGACTCGCCTCGTTTCGGGCGTCAAAGATGCTCCGACAGAAAAAAGACGCTCGCTCTCCATGCGACTCCCCTGCAGCCATAGGAATAACATGGAGACGCCCGGAATCTGAAGCGTCTTTGACCCCTCGTGTAATAACACCATCAGAATGCTTAGACCACTACTCAAAATCTGCTGTTGCAGCTGCATAATCACTCCACTACTTTTATAGAATATCTCTATTCTGACCAATGATAATGCTCCATAACATAGTCATGTGATCGTTTTCTATAAAAGCGGTGCAGTGCCTATGCAGCAAACGGCACAGATTTTGAACAGTGCTATGGCAAACCTTCTCTCCAGAACTTGGCGATACTCGCCTGGATGAGCTCGATCATACGAGTGAGACATGTTAAGAAACATTAGCTTAATGATAAATACAGGCTCGCAAAGATGCTTTACGATTTGTTTTTGTTCAGAATTGTCTGAAACAAACAAATTTTATACCCCGTAAGTCGCCACTCTCATATCGAGGCAAGGCACCCTAGCAAGGTTGAGTTAATGGTGAATTGCACTTGAGGTTAATGGTGATTTGGATTTGAGGTTAATGGTGAATTGGATTTAAAGTTAAGCCTTAACCTGCAATTGAGTCTGACAGATGAGTACCCTGTTAAACTCTTTTTTTTCAGAATCTAGCGTAGACATTGAAAAAACTGCATGCTCTTTAGAAGTTTCATCGTTTATGACATAAGAATTGTGATTTTTAATTAATTTTTATTGTAAATTAGGGACATGACATAACTATTATGAAAATACTTTTTCTATAAGATCAAATATTTTAAGGTGCATTATTTTTCCAGAATAGCATAAATTATAAGCAGACACAGTTTCTTTTATCCCAATACAACACGTATTGAAAAGTATGTTGGTTTCTTCAAGTTGTACATAGAAACTATTAATATAGCTATTTGTAAACGTTTTCGATGTATTTTCCCTATTTATTATTTTGCATAGGCTGTTATTGTTTTCCAGTGATGTCCCCGCTCTCTTCCTCAAAAGAAAAAACTCCCTGTTTAGAAGTACATATGGGGCATTCTCACAAACTTTTGACTTTCGGGAATAAAAATCTCGTGAAATTAAACTTGCTAAAATAACATTTTAATCTGATAGACGAATGCCTTAATGATTCAAAATAAAGAAAAAATGGTCAGTAGCAAAATTTTTTTTCTTTAACTGAGGTTTAAGTTAAACTTGCGAGTTTAATTTTCCTTACCATTTTACCCCTATAACTTTCTATTTTCTTCTAAATTTTTATTTGTAATGAATTTGCATAGTACCCACAGGACATTCAAATAAGAAATAATAACAATGTAGTATTTTTAGTACAAAATTTTGGTATAACATTGTCTTAAAGGGATGTTAAAGAAGGGACGGAAGGAAAAAAAAGGGGATGGTATAGGAAAAAAGAGATGGTAATGGAAAAAAAGGGGGATGGTAAGGATGGCACGGTAAGGAAAATTACCACTATTTTTTGGCAAATCATGTTAAGACTGAGTGATAGCCACAATGTTCATTGATTTTTAGAAACAGTTATTTGCATTGGATTATATTATTATTTTTTTTTTTATTATTTACCTCGATAAGTGCAGGAATAAACCTTGGGGACGGTAAGACTACCAATAAAGCCACGATCTTGAAATTGATATTTAAATGCTGATTTAAATTCTGCAGTAAATTTTCTGTCAAAGAATTTTAGACATTCTTTCTCTAGCATACTTCTGCATGAGAAAAAACCTGAAAAAAATTCTGTGGCTGCATCTGAAGTGATTTTCTGTGTAAGTTTAGCAAGATGGGCGGTAAGGATGAAAAACCCAGGAATAGAGTTAAAAAAAATAATATCAACCATAAAAATGAGTGCAGGTTAATTTTTTGCTACATATTTATATAAAATAATTGTTCCAGTTTCGAAAAAAAATTACATTGAATTACTTTTTATTGAAGCAATTTTATACAGAGAGCTCCAAACTTAAAAAATCAGCATCAGGGACACGGGACGGTATAGGAGTTTTCCTGTTATTTGGACCCCCGACATCGTTCAAAACATACTTATCTGGTTAATATTGTTATGCAATCATGCAATGGGATGTTCCCCGGTATATGAAATAAAAAAACACAAGAAAATGTACTAAAATAAAAATTATTATTCAGGGACATAAATGTCAAACGATTGTGAGAATGCCCCATATATAGTAACATAATAAAAATATTTAATGCTTCTAGAAAGTACTTCAATAATAATTTACAACTATTTAATTGCCAAGCATTGAGCTGGAAGAAATTTTATTTCTTGTACATAATAGTGAAAGCTGATGTTTTTGTTTTGTTTAAGCTTTTGTATGCGTAAATGCTCAGAAACGAATAATAATTAATGTACTATCAAACTTAAAATGTGTTTTAGTAATATTATTTGAGCAACTAATAATAATAATAATAATAATAAAATCAAGTTTCAGATTAATTCTTTGAACATATAGAATATATTGATTTATTTTAACATTTAAAACAAAAAAAAATTGTAATAAGAAATATTTATTAATATTTTATAGACAGCAAAATTTACCAACTAATTGCGCACAGCAACAATTATTGCAATGTTGCTCTTTTTCTTTTTAATTGCGAATCTTTGCAAAAATTCAGAAGCGAAATGAAGCGAAACTTTAAAAAGTCATCTTCAGAAAACATCCGCCTCTTAAAGTTAATGACATAAAATAAGAAGAAAACTGCATGCCTGATATAAAAGCATATCTTATTATGATAACCTCTTGAAATATGTTTAACCCCATCTTTCTTTTAATATTTCAGCTTACATTTGCAGGGGGAAAAAACTGTAACTGCATAAGCCAAAATGTGAAATACTTCTTAAATGTTTTTACTTCAGGCAAGAAATAATAAAAAAAAACAAAATGGCTCCATAGTTTTATCAACAAAAATTCTTGAAATCGTCTGCCTACTTTAATAAAATCGAACTTCACTCTAATACTGAAACACATAGCTATTATCAGCAATTCTTCGAATTTTTACTACTTTAAAGACGACACACAACTATAATAGTCAATCTTCAAAACAAACCCAAATTACATCTTGGAGTTCTTTTTGTAATGTCTGACTTGGTTCATTTTCGCCGACATGCAGGGGAATCATCCCCGAGTATTGGCTCTTAGAGAAGAAACTGCTGCGTTGGCAAAAAGATTATGTTTTGAATAGATGCTAAATGGGTAAGCATTAAATTTTCTTGCAATAGTTTTTTTTTTCTTTTTGTTTATTTAGCAGCGAATAAAAGCTATTCGTGACATGGGGCTAAAAACATCGTTTATTTCTGTACAGAACATGCGTTATTTTCAAAAGAACAAGGTATAACGCGGTGTTCAAGAGATCGTAAACTAACAGCATCCGCCATTTTTGTCCTTTGTAGCAGTTCAATGTAAGTGGCACTCTATATCAACGAGAAAAAAAATATATTTTGTATTGTTTATCGGCATTGTCTTGTAGATTATCTAAAGAGAATGTGTCTGCAAAGCGATTTTAAGAAATTTGATATGTTATCTCAGAAAATGCAGAGATTAGTTCGGTTATAAATCTGCAGTTTCAAAACAATTTTACCTACTTTACTCTCTTCCGCAGTTAGATGATTGGGTATTAGAGAAACGGCCGATTGTAGATAATATCTAATAGTCGATTGCCTAGATACTATGAACCGACTTATTAAAGGTTTAAACGTTTCAGTTTCACTCACTACCTCGAGTCAAATTTTAAATTCAAAAACTACATTTCAGTAATTTTGTAAGGAGTAATTTTTAATTAATTACAATGTACGCATTATTTATTCTAGTTTTACTTATTCCTTTTACTTTGAAATGGGTTCTTATTAGTCATCCTAACTTACTGCATACGTAATATTTTTACTTACTTTGTTAGTAATATGAATACATTCGAAATATTTGCAATCCGCGCCCCCTTTAAGTTGGTGCTTATCTATACAAATATTATAAAGAAATAAAAATTGTTTGTATGTCAGAGGTAATCGCTGGAGCTACCGAACCGATTTCAAAAGTAATAGTATCAAAATGATGGTGTTAGTCCAACTTAGAACATAGGCTATATTTTATGTCAGTGCCACTACCCCAAAGGGGGTGCAGGAGCAAAAAACGTTCTAAAAATGTGATTTTTGCGTCACTGAAGGGCCTAGAAATATGAAATTTGAAATATTAGCTGCTTATTCGATATAAATGATGTCTAAGAACAGTTCTTGAACAATTCGAAATTTAAAAGGGGTGAAAATGAACAAAAAGCATTCTAAAAAATGTTCTAAATGGTGGTTTCTACACAATCTCAGGAAATACCAAACCCATTTAAAAAATAATGGTGTCAAAATGATGGTGACAACCTTTGCTCTAAGATAGGTTATATTTTATGCCGGTGCCACTACCCCAAAGGGGGTGCAGGAGCAAGAAACGTTCTAAAAATGCGATTTTTGCGTTACTGAAGGGCCCAGAAATATGAAATTTGAAATATTAGCTACTTATTAGATATAAAGGATTTCTAAGAACAGTTCTTAAGCAATTGGAAATTTAAAAGGCTTGAGGATGCGCGAAAAGCGGTCTAAAAAACGTTCTAAATGGTGGTTTCTACACAATCTCAGGAAATACCAAACCGATTTAAAAAATAATGGCGTCAAAATGATGGTGACAAGCCTTGCTCCAACATAGGCTATGTTTTATATCGGTACCACTACCCCAAAGGGGGTGCAGGGGAAAAAAACGTTCTAAATTGCGGTTTTTGCGTTACGGAAGGGCCTAGAATCATGAAATTTGGATTGGTAGTTAGTTATAAAATATCAGTGATCTCTAAGGACATTTTTAAAAAAATCGAAATTTAAAAGGTGGTCAAAATGCGCAAAAAGCGTTGTAAAAAACTTTCTAAATTGCGATTTGTATGCAATCTCAGCAAGTATTGAATCTGTTTCAAATATAATGGTGTAATAATGATGGTGACAGCTCTTGCTCCAAGATAGGCTATGTTTTATATCTGTTTCCACTACTACAGAGGAGATGCAGGAGCAAAAAACGTTCTAAAAATGCGATTTTTGAATTATGGAAGAACCTAGACTCATGAAATTTTGCATGATATATATTTATTAGATATAAATGATCTCTAAGAACATTTCTTTAAAAATTTGAAATTTAAAAGGGGTGAAAATGCGCGAAAAGCGTTCTAAAAACGTTCTAAATGCCGATTTTTCATCAATATCTCATGAAGAATCAAACTGATTTCAAAAGTAATTAGTAGGAAATTGATGCTGGCAGCCTCTGCTCTAATATAGACGCTATTTATGTCGGTTCTCACTATCACCTAGAGGTTGCAGGAGCAAAAAAAAAAAAAAAAATTCAAAATTTTGATTTTTGTGACCGGCAGAGGCTAGCAACTTGAAATTAGCCAAGGTATATATTTATTAAATATAAATTATCTTTAAGAACAGTTTCTAAAAGATTTGAAATTTAAAAAGGGTTGAAAATGCGTGAAAAGCGTTCTAAAAACGTTCTAAATTGCAATTTCTACTCAATCTCAGGAAATACCAAAGCTATTTCAAAAGTAATGGTTGCAAATCAATGGTGACAGTCCCTGCTCCAACATAAGCTATATTTTATGTTGCTGTCACTACCATCTGGGAGTTGCAAGAGCAAAACAGGTTCTAATTTGCGTTTTTTGCACAACTGAGCGGTCTAACACTTTGAAATATGGCATGGTATTTACTTACAATATGCAACTGCTTTCTAAGAACAGTCGAAAGAAAATTCCAAATTTAAAAAGTTGAAGTGAGCGAAAAGCGTTATAAATTACAATTTTTATGCAATCTTATCAAATACCAAACCGATTAAAAAAATAATGATGACAAATTGTTGGTGATAGAACCTGCTCAAACATAAGCTATATTTTATGTCTACGCCACTACCACCAGAGGGTTGCAGGAGCTAAAAACTTTCTAAATTGCGATTTCTGTGATACTGAAGAGCCTAGAAACTTTAAATATGGCATGGTAGTTACTTATAAAATATAAATGCCCTCGAAGGACTGTCGAAAATAAATTCGAATTAAAAAGGGGTGAAGCGAAGGGGAGGTGCGAAAAGCATTCTAAAAAAGTCCTAAATTACGATTTCTATGCAATTTCAGGGAATATGAACAGATTATAAAAGTAATAGTTGCGAATCAATGGTAACAGTCTCTGATCCTACACAGGCTATATTTTATGCCGATGATTCTACCACCTGGGGTTCACAGGAACAACAAACGTTCTAATAAAGGCCTTTAAAGGCTTTCTAAATTACGTTTCTGTGAAATATTAGGAAATAACAAACCGATTTCAAAATTAATGTTGGCAAATTAATGGTGACAGTTCCTATTTCAACATAGCCCTTTATGTTGAGAGAGGTGGTAGGACTTGGAATTTGGCATGATAGTTAATTTTAAAATGTAAGAAGGTAGTTTCTAAAAAATTCAAAACTTTAAATGAATACTGAAATGACCGTATTAATTGAGCATAAAAGTTTCAAAATATTTTCTAAATTATCATTTTTTTAGTTTTATTTCGTTTTATTAATTTAAGTCTCATTTCTGCCTAATGCAGTGTAATAATGATGTTTAGTCAAACTGTGTTTTCAATAGTAATTTTTTAATTATTCCTAAAAGTAATAAGTACCTTTTAATAAAGTAAAAATTACCTTTTAATAAAATAAAAATTTAGTTAGTACCTTTTAATAAAAATCAGGCAAATAAATATCACTTGGCATATTTCAAATATTACGCGAGCCGCGGGGTTTGCTAGTTGTTAATAAATGAACAGAGATTTGCCTTTTATCTTTGCGGAAGTAAGTGCTCATTGCTTTACCTGCCAAAAACGAATAACCAATCATTTCTTCCAAAACTATAATTCGATTTTTCCTTATTTTAGTAAAGTAAAAGATGGTCCTCTTCAGCGTGGATAGTCCCATTTAATTCTCCATTTCAGAGTTACTGTTCAATTTCGAGAAATCCATGAGATAATTTCCCGAATCATGACAGATCAGTATCCATGCTTAATATTAGCAAATAAGATATTTTCGATCACATGTTTATGTGTTCTAGACTCACAAACAACCTATTGATGATTCACCCCACCATATGATTCCGTTTATCAACAGATCAGGATTTACCTTCATGGCAATACTTTAGGCAATGCTTTCTTTTAAACGACATATCAGTTACATGTTGCTTTGGAACTAAAATTCTGTCACATTTCTGTGTGTGGAATTCCCTTCTAACTGTAATAATAGGTAATGGAACATGAAGCTTCCGGATTTGGTCAATTTAGCAAAAGCCTCCTTTTTCGATCCCACAATCCGCTTCAACATCTTTAACAGTTAGAAATTAGAATTCTACAGCTAGGCGCCACGCCATTTTGATGCATAGACTAACTTTTTAGTCATTAAAACGCAAAATCTTACTGATAATCCATTTTTATGGGTTAAACTCTATTTTTTCTTGGCTTTAAGTTTAATTATCAAAATATCATTTACAAAGTATACACAGAGATAATTTCTAATGTCCGTTTTTATTAACTGATTAGATCCCTTCCTCACATTCATCTGTACTTAACGACAGAATGAAGAACAAACCCAGGATTTTTCGAACATTCGTATAGAGTTTTGAGTATACACTTTCACACAAAAATATTTGCCTAACTGCTCGAAGAGTAGTTTTTGATAAAGACTGCTCATTTTTTTAATCCTCTTCAATGACATCTTCTTTGTCCATTTCTAAGTTATGCGGCAGAGAACTAGTAAATTCACTCGCCAATTATATCAATTCCTTTATATCTTTTCCCATAATAAATTAAGAATCAGATACATGCCAATGATGTGAAACAACAGTCTGACAGTCAGTCACAATGCAAAAGGTATCTGAACGTCATAACGAACAAGGATTCTACACATCAAATTGAAAATTTTGTTCGCAAAATACAACTAACGACCGCTAACATCTAACCCTGCGCACAGTCTCTTTCATTATTTTTTTTTCCACTGTTATATTACGCAGAGGTTGTTTTTCCTTTTACTCGATTTGGTACAGTCGAATCTCATTAACCCATTAACCGCCGAAACTATACGACAGAGATCTTCAACTTTTTTGCTGTAAAACGTTTGCCATCACAAAATTTTAAGTATAATGTTAATCATTGTTACTAGTAGTTAACTTTAGTTAATTGATAAAATTTCTGTCATTGAATAAGGCAATTTTTTTCATATTAAAATAGTGGTAGCTTAGTAGCTAATTTCCGAAATCGCATTTATTTTTACCGTTGTGTTAATGCAACACAAGCAGTTAATGGGTTAACGTGGACAAGCTTAACGTGAATTTCTTTTAGTTACTGGTAACATGAACAAAATTTTACTTCCCTTTGAGATTCACGTTAACGAAGTTGATTTGTAATCTTGTTCATTGAGACTTCTGCGCAGAAAAATCCAGTGACTGGACGCTGCGGTGCAGATGCTCTAAGTATATAAGCACGAGTAATCATGGAACTGTGACTAAAAAGAAATTAACATATCCTCAAAATGGTAAAAATTAAGTCAAAAATATCGGTTTGTTTTTACTGGTGGGCGTTTACTCAGGCAGTTGTGAGGTTTTGCGATTTCGCCATATTGGGACAACATAAACAATCCTCCTGTCAATGTCAGAGAATTTTATTACCGCCGGTACTACTTCCACCAACAAATTTGAAAAGAAAATTTCGCCTTAATTAACCCCCTTATTCATGCAGAATTTCTGTCATAAATAAAGCAATAATTTTTTTTTACTTTTACTGGTGGAAGTTTTCCTGGCGTTAATCAAGCCCTGATCCGATGCAAACAAACAACAGTCGCCATTTTGTGACTACATTCTCTGTTACTTCACTCGCAACCGGTAGACACTATGTTATGCGTCTCCTCCTCTTTATCCAAAGCTCCATTTCAGTAATTTGCATTCTCAGAAAGTTCAAAAAACCGAACATCTTGTACTATGCACAAAAACCTAAATCAATAACATTGTTAACTTTATGATATACTGATGCTAACTAATGTGTTATGGGATAAAATGCTGTTCAGAAATTTGATGTCAAGAATATTCCACAGCACACAAGCAAGAAACACATGCATTCATGTAACACAATTGCTTCCAAAGTAACACGAATCAAAGCTTCATGCATTTAAAAAAGCAAAGCTTGGAACCTTATATTTATATATATATATATATAAAAAACAGAAAATATTGTTTTATCACAATATCTTTAGGCATTGAAGATTGCACAAGATTTTATGCATTGAAAAAAACTTAAGATTTAACTTTTATACTACAAAGTATCTTCAGTCAGTTCATCCTTAATTTTAAGCAATTTGGCTAGACTGTTTCAAAAGTTCGTTCATGCAGAACTGGTCAGCAGTTAAAAATTTACATAAGCGGTTTTCGACGTTATCTTTATCAGCAAATGTTTTTCTGCTTAAAATTTTTGAGAAAGAAAAAAAAAAGCAAATTAAAGTCAGATAATGAAATGTCTAGGGTGTACGCTGGATATATTTAAATTTCTCGAATACCTTATCTAATTATTTATTTGCAGTAAAATTCATATAATTTTTTGCAGTTTCCATAGTGGTGCACTGAAAAAAACCTTAAGATTTAACTTTTATACACTACAAAGTATCTTCAGTCAGTCCTTCCTTAATTTTCATGGTGTATTCGAAAAAATATTTTTCCACCCTCAACAGCTCGAAATTTTCTGAGGCATTTTTAGACTCATTTTTAAAAGTAAAAACATAAAACTTGTTGAGTTGATTTTTGAAGAGATGTATAAGAAGCCGTGTGATTTCATTTTTCGCTCGATGAATTAGAATTTGATTTTTTAAACAATTATTTTCTCAGTATGACAATTTTTTTCATTCCCAGATCTCCCGCTTTGGAAAATTCGGTTCAAAACTCCAACTTTGACAATTTTCTACAATATTTTCTGCATTTATCAAAAATCGAGAAGCACGGCACATTATGTAGTTTCTAAATAAGAGAATTTCTCAGTTTGATGGGTTTTAGAGCAAAAATGAATTCATAACTGAATCAGAAAATAAGCAGTATGATTGGAATACACCCTTAAGCAATTTGGCTAGACTGTTTCAAAAGTTCGTTCATGCAGAACTGGTCAGCAGGTAAAAAAATTACATAAGTGGTTTTCAACATTATCTTCATCAGCAAATGTTCTTCGGCTTAAAAATTTTTGGAAAAAAGAAAAAAAACAAATGAAAGTCAGATAATGCAACGTCTAGGGTGTACGCTGGTTACATTTAAATTTCTCGAATACCTTATCTATTTACTTATTTGCGGTGAAATTCATATAATTTTTCGCAGTTGCCATAGTGGTGTACTGAAAAAAACCCTTAAGATTTAACTTCTATACACTACAAAGTATCTTCGGTCAGTTCTTCATTAATTTTAGGCAATTTGGCTAGACTGTTTCAAAAGTTAGTTCATGCAGAACTGGTTAGCAGGTAAAAAATTACATAAGTGGTTTTCAACATTATCTTCATCGGCAAATGATCTTCTGCTTAAAAATTTTTGGAAAAAGAAAAAAACAAATGAAAGTCAGATAAAGCAACATCTAGGGTATACGCTGGATATATTTAAATTTCTCGAATACCTTATCTATTTATTTATTTGCGGTGAAATTCATATAATTTTTCGCAGTGCCATAGTGGTGCCCTATTCTTTTTTCTTCGGATGATCTTGACGAATGAGTCACACATTTTATTTTTCTCCTTAGTAGTAGTCATCTGAGTTCATCTTTTGATAAAAGGCAAGAAGTTTAAAAGGATAAACAATTTTGCTATAACACCAGACACAAAGCATAGAATCTTGTGCATGGATATTGAAGCCTGGACTGAAGTTTATTCAGGTGACTCTAACAGTTTTATTGCATTACCTCTATTGGATAACACTGTCACATATGATCATTTTTTAACTTTTTTTTTCTTTTTGTATCTCCTGTGTTTTGTATCTCCTTTTTTCAAATAGGCCCTTATTATATTACTTCATAGTCATTTCACAAGCTGAATATTATATGAAGACCAAAAACCATCTGGAAAAAACATGTCTTTTCCAAATGTTTGCGTTGTCAACTGTGTCTTTTTGACAACTTCAGTCAGTGTTGTAAGAATTTTTATAAATTCTGATAAGTTTTCAGTGGTTAGTACTCTAATTTTTAATTTCCTCATCCGCTGAAAAAAGTTGTCCACGCCTATCCTGCTCTTTTTGAATGAAATATCGGGCTTACGTTCAATTGACTCATGCAAAAAATAATTTCTATAAGGTTATAAAAATGTTTCCAAAATTTTCAGCAGTATTAGCATCCCTTTTCAAAACGGTGTATCTAAAATACAACGTTTGATCATGCATCTGGGTACCAGGTAAATACAGGGTGACCAGAAATAACGTAACGGTCTAATTTGACTTAGTTAATGAAAGCACAAAAACTCTCATGCAAAAGTTTTTGTTTAACAACGATGTATTCGAGATTAATTGGATTAGATGTTTGTATTAGAGGAATTGTATTAGAAGGTAATTGTATTAGAGGTTTTAATTAACAACGATATATTAGAGAAATAAAAAATCACTTTCCTCAAAGTGTCCTTTTTTTGCTTTGATACAGAGACGCAAACGTTTGATGAATTTTTCAGCAACTGGCCGCAGCTCTGCCGGAATGATTCATTTCCATTCCGGGATCAAGGAACGCTTCAGAGATTCGAAACTTTTGTGCGACTTTGCACAAGACCTTGCCGCTAAAATCCATCACAAGCTGTAATCTAAGGGGTTGAGGTCACACGAGTATAGAGGCCATTCTTGAGGCAAGATGAAGCCTTGAAAATTGGCCCGACACCAATCCTGTGTGGATTTCGCTCGATGAGAAGGCGTGGAATCTTGCTGTAACTTCTAAACCCCGTTTCCAAAGTGTTTTTGAGACCACATCCTCAAGAATCTCTTTTCGGTACACATCTTTATTGATTTTGACTCCAGAATCAATGAAAATGAGAGAAGTTTTGCCTGTTGCACTAATTCCTGGCCACACAATAACACATTTAGGATTTTGATTATGTTTAACTATGGATGACTTGTCTAAAAGAGTTGTTAACAAAATCTATTCATTCTGATGATTCTAAGATTGTTCCACCGAGAATAGCTTTTAGTCAGAAAACAGGATCCGCTCCCAAGTTGGAGTTGCAGCTCGCTTCAGAAACATCCTCCATCTTTCGAGCCGTATTCGTTTGTTTTCATCGTTGAGATGTTGCACTTGTTTGAGCTTGTAAGGATGAAGTTTCATCTCCTTTTTGGCCATGAGTCCAGCATATTTGCGAGCAATCCCTGTCTACCTCGCTATTTTTTTCATGGATACCTGAGGATTTTGGGATACACGTTTCTTAATCTATTGCCTTTTCTGGAAGCGTTCACAGTCCTTTTTCTGTGTCTTCCAGGTCGGTCTCCTTCATGATCAAACTCCTTGAATCTCTTTATTGCTTTGGAAGTGGTTGGATAAGGCACTTGAAGCAATCGAGCAATCTCACACATACGCTTTTCTAGACGATGAAGTTCCAAAATCGCGTTCCGTTTGTTTGCCATACTACTAAAAAAATTAGAGTTAGAACAAATATTAATATGTGAAAAAAAAAAAACTCTGATAATCAAATAATAACTAAGTAATCAAACGTGACGTTATATCTAGTCAGAGTTACGTTATTTCTGTCCCCCTCCAGTGTTTAGCTGAAATCTCAGACCCTATCAACCTGGGTATTCAAAGAATTCAAATTTCCTTCAAAAGCGATATTTTAAAGAATATTTTGAGGTGTTCTAGTACGTCATAGAAATAACTATTTGCGAAGAAAAATTGGCCTGTTCAAAAATTCTGAACATTTTCTGTATGAAATAAATTAATTGCAATAAATCTTGTGTCAAATCTGTGAATTCTCGACTTCATTGATATAACCTGTGTTCATTATTTCATTTTAAAGTGATTAAAAAAAATCATTAACAGCTGCAATTTGTATTTACAAAAAATGCTCAAAAGTTTCGGATAATCAGATAATCCAATTCTTTTCTCAATAAGTAGTTCTTTCTCTCTCTCCCTCTCTGTCCCCCCTCCTTAACATTTTAAAAGCAAATTTAATGCATGTACTTTTGTATGCATAATAATAATAAAATGATTGGACATATCGCTTATTAAATACAGCAACATCATAATTCAAATGAACTTTAAGCTATATTAACTACATATCTTTAAGTTAAAATGATACATTGCACGAAATAAATTTAGGATTTTTAGATATTATTGCTATTTCTGGCAAGATTTCCCAGCAAAGTTACTTTCATTTGTGTGGTTCTCGAGTAACGATATTTACAACATTTCAGTTGCATATCTTACAAAATTATGCTTTTGAGTTATGACATAGTTGTATTTAGCTATACACAAAAGCTTTTCCATCTCTTTTAAAGAAAAAAAAATTCAAGCATATAAAGACTCGAAAAAAATCCTCTATCTCTTAAAAAGGGAATTAAAATCGAACAACTTCTAGAAATTGCACGCCCATTCATATATTCAATTATTCAATCATATTCATAGAAAAAATCCAGTACTGCTTACTTTCATATAAAACATCTTGAGGGCATATCTGTAACCCGACCCGGACCAAGAAGCGGTAGAGGAAAAAAATCCTGACAGGGACAAAAAAAATAGAAACGGGAAAAGGGGATACAGTTTAACCCTATCTTTTCTATTACCCTTTCATACCAATCAAAGACTTCATTAACCCTTTATATCAACCAAAACCTTCATTCATAATTCAAAAATAAAAACAACGCAAATGGAAAGATAAAAGAAGTGTACAACATACTCACAAAAAGCCCCTTTTCTTTTATCAGCCTCTTCGAATACTTAAAAGTAAAAGAAAAAAGAATTAAAAGAAATTTAATTCGATCAACTCATAATCTTAAGACAAACCTAGAGAATATCCTTTCCTAAAAAAAATGAGGTATAAAAACTTACCCATCCCTTCTATCATATAAAATACCTAAAGAGAAAGAGAGAACTAAAAAAACGAATATAAAGGAGGGAGGGAAAAAAAAGGTTTGCATGAGCTTTTCTCTGTTTTTGTTCGTGAACTGTTAAAGCAGATTGTCTCATGAATATGTTGTGAAGCTTAGAGACACAGAAGTTAAAGGTAGAGATGTATGCATTAATGCATTTTGCTTTATAATCATATTAAAAGACGTTTATGCGTCCGGACGTGTTTTTATAACAGCCTTTTTTATGTAGATATAGTATCAATGCTTCAAATTAATGCAGTCTATAACGTGACTGGACTAATTTTAGGGTATTTGGGAGACATTTCATTTTTTTTCTTTAAAAGAAATATCTTTTACAGACAGCGGCAAAGCAAAAACAGAACTTATAAAACACTCGTCCGCTATCTACCCCCTGCCTATACACACACGCATACTTCCAAAATGTTCGCTAAAAAAGAAGCTAAGGTTTTACTTTTGTAAACATGCAATTTTAAATGGGAAAAAAACTAAGCTCTTTTCTTTTCTACGCTTTTTTTTTTTTTTTTTTTTTTTTTTTTTTTTGGGCAAGAAGTTTTCAAGGAATGATTATTTTATGATGTACTTAGAGGTCAGGAAAGATTAATTAACCCTGGATCACCCACCCTTTACCCCGTGTACACTGGTACATACCCTTGATGCGTCCAGTTTTATTTTGTCAGCAATAAATCTAAATAATAATTGTCGCCTTATTTAACACCACACACAATTATTTACTAAAATAAGGTAAAAACTACTTTTTAAAAAATAGTGGCAAATATAAAACCGTGCACATCCAGGATCCAGGACTGGCACTGGATCTGTCAGACCCTGTGCCAGTACTCCTGGCATAGGAATAACGTCGTCACTAACCCTACGTAAATTTCACGACATGCCAAAATTTTAAGCAATATTAAAGTATCGCAGATGACCTTTTATCAAAATACTTAATTTATCCCCTATATGTAACTAAGGAAGGAATAATGTGAATGCATAGATTGCATAAAACTGTTCAATCTTACATCACATTGTACGATTTATGAGAGGTTAGTAATCTAGGAATAATAATAAGTAAATTCAAATATTTCAAACTATAACAGCATTTGGGAGCCAGTCCGTTTCGCATACCCTTGTTAATATATGAGCTGTTTAAAAAATCGAATATTACTTCTCATTTTTAAACTAAATCATAAACCCACTGTTCTGTGAAATTTCTTGTATTTGGCCCTAAAATATTTTGACTTCTGTTTTTATACCAAGAAGTATTGAAAATATCTAATCTACAAACATTTAACGAACCTGCTATACAGTAGTGACTGACCAAAATTACGGAAACCTTTTGGGAAAACTCCATTTCTACAATTTGATAGTTCATAACGGCACTTAAATTTGAAGTAAAGCCGTAAAATTTGAAAGATAACTCACTGAAAAGATAATTTAATCCAGAATAGGATACGATAATCATCAGAAAGATAATTTTATTATAATAGCAATTATCAAAAAGAAAATTAAAACGTATGGAGAAAAAAAATCAACAAGCTCTTTAATTCTTTTTTGAATAAACTTTAGTGTTTAATAGTAACCGTTAAACACCTTTCCATAACGAGAACAAAGTTATTTTAGTTTGAGACTACTTTAATGCTGGAACCAAGATTCAGTTATTTTTTCTATTAATTGTGATTAATTGCAGATTTGTACAGACAAATAACTTCTTTTAGTTTTCTATAGGATTTCATATGAGCTAAAATCTGGGGAATTCTCAAGCCATTCTACTTGTGTGATATGAATGTGATTATCTTGAAATCACTTTTTTGCATGCAGCAGGAACATAGCACTATGCGAAATTTTGTTACAATAGAAATACTTCAGTATCTTGAAAAGAATCAAAGGGAAGGCTTCAGTTTAGGTTTAAATATCTCATTCATGTATTTTTGGCATCTATATTTCCATAAATCGCACAAATTAAGCCCTAAATTTTGTATCTTATTCAACACGAGATCATAAAACTAAAAGGGTGCTTCACAGAAATTGTAATACAATCGGAATGCAAATCTTTTTGGATTCCACTATTTGAAAATATTATGTTATCACTATCAACCATAGAAATTTTTGTTTTATCACTCTAAATAACACGGTCCAATTATTTCTCTGTTATATTTAACATGCATTTTAGCCCAGTGTTGTCTTTTCAACCTTTGATTGATTTTTAACCTTTTTTTTTTTTTAAGAATTCTAACATTTATACCAAAGCACTGTAGCCTGCACCAGAACTATGCTAACTACAAATTGCAGTGCGCCATTTCCTTTTGTATATATACTGAGATGATTTTTTCTGTCACCAATACATAGTTTCTCTACTTTTCTACCATTTTTAGCTCTCATTATTATATATACTTTTTAATTAGCTGGTTTTCATTTAAAAAAAATTATATTTTTCGTTAAAATTGATACATTAAATTCATATCCCGCCATTTTTTTAAAACGCAAAATTTCAAAAAACAGTCTGTCAATAACATGCTATATGAGGGAAAAAAAATTGGTATAATCTCATATGCCGCACAACATCGAGAAAATGAGAGTCCCAAAGGTACATTTTTTTAATAACAGTTAATACAAATATGGTTTATGAAAATTCAATATATATATTCTTTTAATGTACGAACTTATGACGTTCATAAAATATGCTTATTTTTTAAACAGTAACTCCCATAACACCTTAAAAATGCATTATGTAAATTATTCTTTGATTTGATGTTAGAGGTGTAACGTGTATTTGGCCATGATTCGGTGTTCGGCCTTTTTGTTATATATTGGGTTGGCCGAATGCTGAACAGTATAGTTTGTCGAATATTGCTCGGTATTTAGCCGAATAAATAAGACAATATACTTTTTCTTATTTAAATGATTTCCTCAAATCCAACATGATTATCTTCTGGCACATTTATGAAACCATTTTCATTCCTAAATACAGAAAATAATAACTTTTAAAAATGTTAAATATATTTTTAAATGTTTTATTAAATGCTTAATTTGTAATTTAAGATATACAAACTAATTTAAGACCGGGAGCAGGTTTTAGAAAAAACCCATTCTTGCAAATTTGTTGAAGGATGAAAACACAAACTTCACTTAATAAAATTCACATGACCAAGAGTTATTTCTAGAATATTTAATTGTGAATCGTGGGGAATAATACAAATTGTGAAAGGCTTAATAATTTTTAATGTAAGAGAGGATAAACTATCACTGAATAGTCGAAGGGAAGTTTTTTTATTTTTATTAGAAATAACATACAGTTCTACTTTAAGAAAATTAACTTGATATGTCTGAGTATAAAAGAATTCAGTGTTTTCTGATGAAATAAGTTTTCCAAGTTAAAAAAAAATAATAATAAATTTAAATAGCGCATTTAACATAGATTACGAGTTACTACACTGGTGTGCAAAACTTAAGCAACAATCATAAAATGCTAATTTTCAAGCACGCGAGTACGCAAATGAAAGAAAATATCATTCAAATAGGTACTATCCCTACATCGCAGCTAGTTGATGTGACATCTCCATCAAGTCACACATGGTCATAAGTGTCAGAGTCACTAAGTTGAAACAAAATATGGGATCTTTCATTCGTTTCACTGTTAATCTCAGATGATCGCCATATGGTGACTCCATTGAAAAGTCACTGTGACTGTTGCTTTGTGATGAGTCACGAGGTGACATTACAATGAAGTCACCTTGTGATTCTCATGTGACTGTCATTTGAAGACTTAATTCTGAAGTCATCGTGAGCATCGAATTATGATGGGTCCTCAAATAATGTTACAATGAAGTCGCATAATGACTTCCAAATGACTAAGACACTACTGTGAAGTCACTATTGCGTTCCTTTGTGAAAAATCACCAGACGATTTCATTTTCTGTCACTTGGGAATTCGTCAAAAAACAGTTATCATGATGAATTTACAATGGAGTCTCCAAAAGACGGTCACACGACAGTCACAAGGTAACTTCATTTTAATGTCCCCTGGTGATCCGCCAAAAAGCAGCAGTCATAGTGTCATCTCACTGCAGTAACCAAATCAGAGTAAGAATGAGACGAATGAAAGATATCACATTTCTGTTCATTGTAGTGACTACGACACTCGTGACCATTTGTGACTTCAAGGACAGTTCACATCGACTGGCCGTGTTCTTATGGTAGTACCTATTTTCCACACTTTCTGTTCATAGAATTTTCTTTTGAGTACTCACGTATTCAGAAATTAGCATTTTGTGATTGTTGCTTAAGTTTCGCACACTAGTGTATATTAGGTAAAATGTAAATGCAAATTTCAAGTATCTATTATAGATAAAATTATGCTGTTAGTTATTTAGATTTAGTAAAAG
Organism: Maratus speciosus; assembly: GCA_963932465.1. Taxonomy (NCBI): domain Eukaryota; kingdom Metazoa; phylum Arthropoda; class Arachnida; order Araneae; family Salticidae; genus Maratus; species Maratus speciosus. The sequence continues at coordinate 169,864,483 of OZ010791.1, forward strand.
TCATGTTGTATTAAGCATCAAAGTGTTTGATATGTATAAAAAAAATACATCAAACTGTTAAAATTTTTCAAAATACAAATAATTAAAAAGCAATTTTAATTTGTGCTTGATTTATTTTTATTTTTAAACTATTGTGTGTATATATATATATATATATGTGTGTGTGTGTGTGTGTGTGTGTGTGTAAACACATATATATTTAATCAAAATGGGTATTTTTAGTTTTTTTTTTTTTTTTTTTTTTTTTTTTTTTTTTAATGTTGCTATTCGGCTTAAAATTTGGCCGAATAATCAATATCCGGCCAAAATTTGATTATTCGTTACATTTCTATTTGATGTAAGCATATTCTTTCTCATATATGCACATCAAATACAAAATAAAATTTAAAAAATAAAAAGAGTTTTAAAAATTCAGTGAAATTTTTTATTTAATCAATCCATGAGTTTACTTGAAATTCTTGAATGCATTACATAAATATTTTTCTATGGATAAAATGTATGTAGTGCATAATTGTTTTGGCTTCAACTTTTTTTACACATTTTGCACTGTGAATAATATCAAGATCACACAAGCGCCGTCAAGGAAGGGCCCTCTCTGGACTTCTAAATTTAATTAACTATTTTTTCTCTGGTGATTTAAAAAACAAAAGTAGTAAAATTTATTCCACTCAAGTGATTTAACATAAAATAAACATTATGAGAAAAATACCTACTATTTTTTCGTCATGATTGGAGGGGAGGAGGGGGGCTGCCCCTTAAACCACCGCGAAAAGTAATTTTTAGTTGTTCTTTTTTCACGTTCATATTTTAAAATATTGTCATAAACGAGGGGTTCAGTGATCAGGGCCTCATTGATGAAAAATAGAATAAAGTGTTTCTATTCTTTATTTTGAAAAAAATCTGAAGAAACTTGATTTTGGATTTTTAGTATTTCTTGATTTCTTGCTTGTTAAATTTTTGCTCTGCTTTGTCTTGCATGGGGAGTTCAGCCAGGAAATTTTTAGTATAATATATTTCATGCTTATATTCGTTTACGTTTTAAGTGCTTATATTCGTTACGTTAGGCAGCAGATTGCAAACATATCTATTCCAAAATTTGACCTTTCCCTAGATTTAATTCTGTCCTCGCCCATGCAGGAGCATACTGTGAGATATAAACTTTTACGCTTAAAATTACCAACGATAGCAAGGAGCCAGAATGTAAAAATGCATGTAAGAAATGCAGAAAAGCAAATGAATTCCATTTAAAGAAGAGTAAACAAAATCATTTTAGGTAGATTTCGTATGAAATACTACCTATTACATTCTCCCCTATGTTGGAATTTCTGAAACATTTTTACAGGATCTACATCGAACATGACCCCTAGAACCCAAAACCACCCTCAGTAAAAAACTTTATATATATATATATATATATATATATATATAAACTTTTTTATGGACACGATAACTTCCGTAATTCAGCACAAGTCTCTTCCACACTGATAAATAAAATCATGGTCATAAAATCTCGGTCAAGTTCGTTAATGGGCAAAATCGGACCAATGGGATGGAAATAGGGAGGGGGTTTGCTAAAACCGAGAAAAAACCATAACTTCTTAATTTTTGTCCATATCAAATCATTTTAAAGTTTTTATTACTTCTAAAAATAGGGCCAACCATTTATGTATCACAGATTTTTGATAAAATTAAAAATGGGCTCAAGGGGCGCAAAAAACAGGGTTTTAGGTAGAAAAAGATTCATAACTTCGTCAATCCTCAAGATATCAAATCCAATTAAATTTATTATAAATTGTCTTAATATTATCGACAACTTTTATATTGACAAGTTTTTGATAGGACCAATTCGTACCGCAAAAAAAAAAAAAAAAAAAAAAAAAAAAAAATTAAAATTAAAATTAAAAATGAAAACAAAAAGGGGGGTTTGAAGAAGAAAAAAATCCAAAACTTCGTCAATTCACAAGACATAAAATCCGCATGAATTTATCTTATATCTTCTTAATATTATCTACAACATTTATATTGACAAGTTTTTGATAGGACCCATTCTTACAGCAAAAACAAATTAAAAATACATAACGGTTGAAGAGAAAAATCATCGTATTAAGGGTGTATTCAACACCAAATTGTTTATTTTCTGACTCATTTTTAAATTCATTTTTGCTCTCAAACGCATCCAATTGTTAGATTCTCTTATTCAGAAACTATATAATGTACCGTAATGGTCTATTTTTTTTTATAGAGGCAGAATACATTTCAAAAAATGATGCCATAGTGGGGATTTTGAACGGAATTACCCGAAGCTATTGTGTTGGAAACGAAAAATATTGTCCTACTGAGAAAATGATTGTTTAAAAATAAAGTTTTAATTAATTGAACGAAAAATAAAAACACAGGTCGCTTATACATCTTTTTAAAAATCACGTCAGGAAGTTTCATATTTTTTCTTTTAAAAATGAATCTGAAAACATGCCAGGACATGTCGAGTTGTTGAGCATGGAAAAGTTTTTTTTTTTTTTTTTTTTTTTTTTTTTTTTTAATAGCGCCTTAACATGATTTTGATAAAACCAGCTCTTATATAAAAATGAAATAAAAACTCGTCAAAAGCGGTCAGATAAAATTGTTAAAGTGGGTTTATCTCTAATCATGATTTATTTTTTTTTCTTTTGAAATTAGCACTTAACTACCTGCGCCTGTAGGCCGAGTCAGCAGGAATTTTTTTATTTAACAATTTACAGGCTGGCGGGTCGTTTCGTCATAGTTATGTACAAGATTAGATGCGCCATTTTTAAAGTCATGAATACAATTCATTTTAAAGCATCTACAGTGTCACAGTAGAATTTGGCAATCCCCAAACATGAGCCACTTTGGGGTTTTTTTATTTAAAAAAGCTACAATAAGAAAAATGAAAAACAAAGTACTGTATGAATGTAAACAACGACGCCGTGCCTGTCAGGTGATGAGTATCAGAACTATCACTTATTGCTGCTGGAAGAATAATCTTACCTTCCAGGTTAAGATAATGGGGCATTCTGAAAAATTTTTAAAGTACAATTATAATACATTTAAAAATAGAAACTAGTGATTAAATGAGATCGTTAATGAAAAATACACACACATATTTTATATATTATAAGCATACATACTAACTTTTGAAAATGACAATGAAATAGAAAAAAACGCGTGAAAATAATTTCACGCTTCTTTATGTGAACGTGTGATCCATGTAACCCATTTTTTTTATTAACACACAACAAACGAATATTATTAGTACTGATGATCATTATAATATTTTCATACTAAAAATACACGCAAAAGCCACCATTCCATCTATTGTATTGACTACATTTATTAATGTAGGGGATAAGCAAAACACTATAACATGCCAAGGATGAGCTTCATGGTTGAATTACGAATTTTCTGCGTGAGTAGATTCTACAATGAAATAAAATGAAATAAATAATAAAAGTAAATAATTATTAATCCTTTATGCCTAATTAGGACATATTCCCGACAGCTCAGTGAATGTTTTATGATTCATGATTAGCACCAAGAAATTATTTAATAAGACAAGTGTTTAGATCAATGAGTCGGAAACTTGATTATTACGGACTATCCTTAAAGTTCGAAATTTCTTCGCGATTCACATAATATGTAGAAATGTATAGCCTTTTGAATAATCTTAGTTTCGGAAAAGACAAATTTTCCTACAAAGCAATTCACAAAAACTGTAGTAGGTAATCAAAATGGGAAAATGAAATAATCACATAATAAAACATAGATTTACACCAACGCAAGTAATCTATATTAGAGATAAAATTTGCTAATTTTTACATCAAGTCCTTCCCTACACAAAATTTGTTTGCGTGTTTGTTTGTTTGTTTGTTTTTTTGTCAGCAGCAGAGGCGAAAAGACACGTTCATGCATTTAAATTGCAGTAAACCCCATGAAGAATTTCATTGTTAGCTAGTAGAGATGAGAAACAGAGTTATTTTTGGTTAGCAGTCCATCATCCCTCAGTAGCATTGGTATTAGGTTCCAACTCTCAATAACCTGTTATTTTTATAACGTAAAACTAATCGCTAGATATGCTAACAACGGACGTTTAAATTGAAAACCCCTTAAATAGAATGGTTCAAATAATTTTGGGAAATATAGAAGCTGTTTTCTGTTTTGATCAACCCACACCATTAAAATTTGTTTACGCAATAAAAATTCCATTTTTTTTTCAAAAAAAATCTTACTTTTTTATTGTGTTGAAGTAATCATCAGATACAACTAAATATGCACAATGCCTGAAAAAGGATGTTTATTTCCAAAGAAAATAATTATCAGAACCTTTATTTGCATTAACAGTTGTGTGTTAACACACACGAGATATATAAATAGATCAAAGGATAATTTCCTGCTTTTCTGAAGTTTATTGTAAGTATCCATTTGGAGTTAAATTCAATAATTTATATATTAATATAATTACTGTTTTTATTGCATAACACCATTGGGTAATTAATTGGTAATCAAAGAAAATAATCGCTAATAAGATGAACTTTAAAACTGCAGACAAAAAACTTTAATCTGCTTAATGATAAACAATAATAACTTGTTAAGGAAGTCCAGGTAGAATACTTCTCGATTTCGTATTTCTAGAACTCCATGACTGCTCTCCATACCTACCTGAAAATAAAAAAAATTAATTAATCATTCTTATTTAAAAACCACAAATAATTTAGGTAAGGTTAAGTTAGCTTATGGAATATGGCTAGATAATAAAATGTATAAATAAAAATTTTCAAACTTAGATAATGTCGCTATGACATTTTAACTAACCGAGCAGAAAACAGAATTTCAAGTTTCATTTTTATTAGTGTTAGAGTAATTATTATTCATTATAGAAGATTCACAGCATATTGGACTTAAGTAATTTTTAAATCATAAATTAATCAAAATCACAAAAATCTGTAAACGCAAGTCTTTGTTAATATTTGTTTTGCGTTTTAAAAATATCAAAAATATGGTTAAATTAAAAAAAAATTGAACGAAGGAATACTTACTATATATAGAGAAAATTTTATTGACCGTAACTATTTTCCCTATCCTCCGCATAAGCAAGCTAGAAAATAGAATGATCACAAAAAATAAACAACAGTTATGTGGAAAACTTCCTACAACATAAACGTGAAAACGGCACAAATACGCTCACAAACTAAAGAGAATTTCATCATAATAGAAAATAGTTAGGTCAAAAGATGAGTTGTTTACAAAAAAATATTTTTTTATTGTTTTACTTGTTATAGCATAGTTTGTTTTTCTAAATACAATTCATAGGATCTAGGGATCGATAAATTTCCTAACTTTAAAAAAAAATATTACTTTAATGCAAATAGCTTTTCATATAGAAACAACACTTGAAAGTTTTTTGCAGTTGGAACTATACTTCTAAAGCTAACTGCTTAAAAACTAGCTATTGGACAACGATTAGAAAGGACACCCTGCATATACACATATTCAGCATAAATGACCACATTGGTAATTTCCAAATGAAACACTAAAAATAAATCTTAGAAAGAAATATGCAAGCTAACCATGTGGCTTAGGACATGTGCACGCTTTTCAAAAATCCTCACAAATCATTTAAAATCTGAAAAATCTGAAACGTAAGTCCGCCATATATAAGACTTTATCTTAAAAATATTAAAAATAAAGTTGTATTTAGAAAAACTTACGAAGAAGTACTTATTACACATCATAGAAAATATGTATTGACCGTAACTAATATCCCCATCCTCCGCATAAAGCAGCCAAATAATAGGATGACCACAGAAAATAAAACAACAGTTATGTGAGGATAAGAATAAAGTGGATAACCTGCTTGCTATACACATACTCAGAGTAAATTTCCGTCTTAGTAATTTGCAAATGAAACCTTAGAAATAACTCTTAGAAAGAAATATGAAAGTTAGCCATGTAGAGTAGGGCATGTGCACGTTTTTCAAAAATATAAGTCCGCCATATATAAGATTTTGTCTTAAAAATTTGAAAAATAAAGTTTTATTTAGAGAAATATACAAAGAAATATTTATTACACATCATAGAAAAATATGTATTGACCGCAACTAAAGTCACCATTCTCCACATAAACCAGCTAAAAAATAAGATGACCACGTAAAATAAAACAACAGTTGTGTGCGGCTAAGAAGGGAGGAGATACCTTGCTATATACCTACTCAGAGTAAATGTCCGTATTAGTAATTTGAAAATGAAACTTAAAAATAACTCTTAGAAAGAAATATGCAAGCTAGCCATCTGTACACTGTACAAGAAAAGATGCAAGTCTACAATACTAGTTTTTGTAAAGCTATAGAAATCTGTAGCTTTACAAAAGAATCTACTAAAATTACACTAATCTTACTAAAATTTTACTTGTAACCCGGGTTACAGTTGTATAAAAAGTTCTAGGCGTCACAGTTTCCTAAAAAAAAATCTTAGTAAATCTTACAGATTTTCTTTTCATTTACAGTGCAAATGTGTATTTGTTACATGATTTTTTGTTGTTGCCGTTGCATAAAAAGTTCTAGGAATCCCATAGCAATAAAAATTTTAGTAACTTTAAATTTTTTTTTTTTCACAGTGTATAGGAAATGTGCACGTTTTTTAACTCCTTAATTCTCGCTCCCGTCATATTTACGGGCTGTGTCTCTTATTCACATTGTTTGATTCCCACCAGTTTTACAAAATAGTGCAGTTGGCTTTAATATGGTATCATTTTACCTGTCATTAAATAAGGTGAATATTTCTTTTTCAAAAAACTGGTGCCAATATGCAATTTGAATTTTTAAACCGTAATTTAATGCGACCGTTAAGGAGTTAAAAACATCACAAACCCTTCAAAATCTTTAAAACCTAAAACTGAAGTCCGCTATCTGTGACTCTTTGTCTTAAAAAATATTGAAAATAACGTTGTATTTGGAAAAACTCATAAAGAAATATTTATTATACATCATAGAAAAATATGTATTGACCGTAACTAATATCCCCATCCTCCGCATAAAGCAGCTAAAAAATAAGATGACCACAGAAAATAAAACAACAGTTATGCGGAAGCCCTCCTGCGACCGACATAAACATGGAAACGGCACAAATAAGCTGACAAACAAAAGAGAATTGTATCATAATCGAAAAGAGATAGGGCAAAAGATGAGTTGTGATGACTCTCTCCACAGATGTTGGATCTAACGCTTGACCTCACCCACCCAAAAGTGGGGGAGACGTAAAAAAGCGAACCACTGAAGCATAATCACAGTTTTTCCGATGATGCGAAATAAATAGAGCTAATGTTTATCGAAATACATAAGCTTACAAAAGATTTATGTCGATTCAAATTTGCAGCAAGAGTGAAATGTATTTCGTTTTTTGCCGATAAGTAATAAAATAATAACACCATGTAAGTTCGCTGATTTCTCGTCGAAAATTTAGATTTTTGAAAATAAATTTTAAAGTGATAACAACTTTAATGACTAAAAAAAAAATTTTATCTAAAAAAACGTAACAGTACAGCGAGTTTAACGTATATCAATGTAGTATATTAATAATAATATAATCAAAGAACTGACTAGAAGTGAATGAAAATCCATCTAAAACATATCAAATAACGAATTATAATCGCACAATTAAAAAAAAATTTCCAAAATGAAGGCATAATAATAATTTTTTAATACAAAAATATAAAATTATTATAAAATTATTTGATTTATCATTTATTTTATTGTGAATTTCACAATCAGTATCTACAATTTATTTACCACAGACAAATTTTTATATTGCACCATTCTGGATATTGTTGTTCTTACTTTTTATGACTACAAGAACATTTTCCACGGAAACTAAATGTCTCAAAAACGTAGCTCCAAGAGAAAAATACTGATGACCAAGGAATCAAAAAAGTAAAAAGTAAAAAAGTAAAAAAGTATTTAAATATACAAAAATCAAAATTATGATTTATCTTACTATAAAAGTGCTAAAAATAGATAAAATAGGTTTTTAAAACATAAAAACCATCGAAGATGTTAAAAAATCGACACCCAAGCGCTTTCGACTGCGATTCAAAGAGTCATCATCAGGGGAAAAAATTTTAAGGTGTGATTTTTCATGAAGGACCGTTTGTCAAATAGCTGGAGACGAGTCTACTTCATAAGGAGGAAGGAGGGGGGAGTCATGAGAGTAGCATAATCTTTCGAAACTTATAGTTAAACTATATTTTTAAATTAGAAGGAAAAGTGTTCTATATGTATTAGAGATAAGTTCGGACTCTTTTTCCGGAGTCCGATCCCGACGATTTGAAATCCGAGCCCAAAATACTTTGCGTCATCAGAGCCCGATGCCGAAAGAACGCAGTAGAAAATTGTTAATACCATTTTAAAACTGCTTCGGTATTAATTTTAATCTCTACTTACATAGAAATAAGTATTAATCTTAAATGCTCCTTCGTGACAATATTTCGTGTTTTTCATATCCCTGAAAACCTGTTTAAAATAGCAGATTTGTTATTTATACCCAAACACTTTTCGAAAATTACAAAAATAACAATTCTTATACTTTTAAGATGTTATGCAACTAAGGCAGAAATACGTGGGTTCTGTTTTCCAATAATTCTGAAGAAAGGCTTCAGACAGAAAGCAAGGCTAGACAAGGAATTTCCTACGGTTTCTTCTTGTTAAAAATACTGGTTGTGCAATGGTGGTAGATGCTCATATAATAAAGTAGCAAATCTGAAAATGAAAGAAAGTCACAATGTAAATATTTCTTCGTTCTGTGAAATATTAGAAAATCCCAGTTTACATGAGAATTTTTACGAAACAGTTTTCCCTTAAATTAAATTAAACAACTGAATATTTTGTGAAAGTGTCAGCATTGTTTTTGTCTTGTATTCTAATAAAATACTGGATAGTTTTCTATATGTGTATAATTACGTTAAAGGAAATTAATACAGATGTCCATTTCTTTGGGAGAGGTTTTGGGGATCTGAAGAGAAGAAAGGACACCATTCTAAAAAAGAAAAACCACCATTTCGAAAATTTTAAACTAGAAATATACAGAGAATAAAAAACAAGGGAGTAAGCATACGATCTAATTTTTTTTTTTTAAGAAAAAGAAAATACTCTCTCTCTCTTTCTCTCTTTTTTAGGAAATCGTAATAAATTCTGAAACTGCAATAAATTTTAACTTCATACCGAAAAGAAAATAAATCTTGTTAGACACACGTATCTAAAATACATTCCGAGAGGTTACATTTTAAAAATTCTTCAGCAGCAAAATGCAAGAGATTTGAAAGCTGTTAACAGCATTTATAATGAAAAATATAGCGCTTTAAGTCACACACCACACTGAAATAATAAATACATAAAAAAAAAAATAAAGAAAGAAACTAGGAAGGCTAGAATCCAGTCACACCAACAAGAGAGAAAAAAAATCACAACCATATACACAGGAGAAAGAGATGGGACGAAGAGATAACTTGATATTCAACGTGGGCCGTGCCAGAGAAGCGTGTACCTTCGAGTGCTAGGTAAACAAATCGGCAAGCTGCGCTACGTCCGGTATACAAGACATAAACACGGGATTTCGATCTGCAGCATCATATGTGTCTGGGACTATTACTACAGGATTTTTAATCTTCGCCAGAGGTGGAAAAGGCGAAAAAAGTGTTCTGTGTATTTCTATGGTGATCTGAGAAAAACTTCTTTTTTATCCCTAGCTCTGGGGTGATAAGAATAATATTCATAAACTAAATTCACATTTAGAAACACTCACGTTTTTGCTTCAGATCTAAAGATTGAAAAATTTTTGAAATTTTTTTAAAAATTACTAAATCAGATATCAAAACAGAAAGATAGACTTCATGAGAATGTAAAAATATTAATTCAATTGATTAATTTACTTAAATGAGCACAACTTATACAATTTGTTCCTGCATGAGTGAGAATATTATAAGAGAATTTTTACCTTCGCCAATGGGAAATTTCTTTTTCTTTAAATATTTCGATGATGAACTGAGAAAAACTTCTTATTTTAGTTCTGAGGTGATAAGGATAATATTCATAAACTAAATTCACATTTAGAAACGCTCAAGTTTCTGTTTCAAATCTAAAGATTGAAAATTTTTGAAAAATTACTAAATCAGATATCAAAACAGAAAAATAGACTTCATGAGAGTGTAAAGTGATTAATGCAATTGATTCATTTACTAAAATGAGCACAAGTTATACAATTTGTTCCTGCATGAGTAAGAATATTATAAGAGAATTTTTACTTTACCAATGGGAAATTTCTTTTTCTTTAAATATTTCGATGATGAACTGAGAAAAACTTTTTTTTTTATTCCTAGTTCTGGGGTGATAAGAATAATATTCATAAACTAATTTCACATTTAGCAACAATCAAGTTTCTGCTTCAGATCTAAAGATTGGAACATTTTGAAATATTACTAAATCAGGTATTAAAACAGCGAAATAGACTTCATGAGAATGAAAAATGATTAATGCAATTGATTCATTTACTAAAATGAGCACAACTTATAGAATTAGTTCCTGTGTGGCTGAGAATATTACAACAGAATTTTATACCTTTACCAATCGGAAATTTCTCTTTCTGTACGTATTTCGATGATGACCTAAGACAAACTTCTTTTTTATCCCTAGTTATTTGGTGATAAGAATAATATTCATAAACCAAAATCCCATTTAGAAACTTCAAAACAATTATCGAAACAGAAAAATAGACTTTATGAAAATGTAAAATGATTAAAACAAATAATTCATTTACTAAAATGAGCATAACTTATAGAATTAGTTACTGTATATCTGGGAATATTACAACAGAATTTTATACCTTTACTAATAGGAAATTTCTTTTTCTTTACGTATTTCGATGATGAGCTGAGAAAAACTTCTTTTTCATCCCTAGCTCTTTGGTGATAAGAACAATATTCATAAACCAAATTCACATTTAGAAAAACTCAAGTTTCGGAGAATATATAAAATTATTAATGCTCAAAAGGTTACAACTTATAAAATTAGTTCCTGCATGGCTGAGAATATTACAAAAAGATTTTATACTTTTACCAATGAGAAAATTCTTTTTTTTTTATCTATGTATTTCGATGATGAGCTTTCCATACTTCTTATGATGGGAAACTTTTTCATCCATGCATCTAATTTAGATATGTAAAACTCGTCTGTATACGAATGATCATTTGGTAATGTACATAATTTACTTTTAAGGGTTTTTTTTTTTATTTTTTTTTTACATATTTAACCCATTCGCTCCTACTATATCTACCAGTGGATACGTGTTTAATAGAGTTTTTTTCATTTGAGAGTGGAGAATATAAAATTATTAATACTCAAATGGTAACAACTTGTACAATTAGTTATTCCTGCATGACTGAGAATATTACAAAATGGTTTTAAACCTTTACCAATGAAAGAATTCTTTATTTCTATATGTATTTCCATGCTTCTTATGATGGGTAACTTTTCCATCCATGCTTCTAATTTAGATATGTAAAACTCGTCTGTATGAGTCTAAAAAACAAAATTTATTAAATTAACAGCAAAAAATGCTGAAAATCTACAAAAGTGATGTAAAATCTAAAATCTAAAATTTGTTAAATTAACATAATAAAATGCTGAAAATCTACAAAAGTGTTGTAAAATCTAACAAACAAAAACTACTGTAAAATTAACAGCAAAAAAGGCTAAAAATCTACAAGGGTGCTGTAAAAAAAAAAAAAAAAAAAAAAAAAAAAAAAAAAAAAAAAAAATTGCCGTAAATTCACAGCAAAATTTGCTGGCACCCATATTGCCAGCATTTTTTGCTGTAAAATTACTGTGATTTTTTTTTTTTTTTTAACAGTGTATGAGTGATCATTTGGTAATTTACATAATTTAGGTTTTACGGGTTTTTGTTTTTTTTTAACTCCTACGTTTCTACTATACCCACCAGTGGATACATGCTAAATAGAGTTATCCTTTTTGTGAGCGAAGGGTTTAATAATACGAGACACTTTATAAAACATGGTTATTGCTGTAACTCTGTTCTAACGAACAAATACTGTATTTCATTCATGCTCGTAATAATAATGCAGCTTGACTGTTTCTCCAAACAAAAGAACAAAAGACATGGGGAAATATGCTTGTTTTCTCGAAAGGCTGTACTTAATCGTTTTCTTTATCAAGAAAATTCAAATCCCTCACAAAATTTCTATGATCTCTAAATTGCAAAACTGTTCTCAAATCTCAAAATGAAAAAGAGAGAAAAAATCAAAAGAAAAATTTGTCTTTTATCCTAACAAGTTGAGAACAATATTATCCAAATTCACACGGACTGCAAATAAAAACATGGATAAATTATGCAGAAACGTATCTTCATTACCAATAATTAATCACATATTTTATAAATAAGATAAGAAAATGATCTCGTATCGAGACAGTGGAAAAATATACACAAATCAAATAAGAAAGCTAGGAAAGCGAAAAAGTTCAAATGGAAGAAAGACGATGGAAATAACTAATTGGTTTTTCAGATATCTGTATCCAGTTATTTTGCCTAAATGTAATTATTCTTGTTAATGAGCAGGTGAAAAGCAAGGATTAATGCAATAAGGCATTCAGTAATTTAATTCCACGGTCCCAGTATCTGGATACCACCTTACACATATGTATGAATAAGAAAAAATCAAAGACGGTTATAAACAATGTTAAATAAATAAAAGTGTGCTGATATACCGCAACAGAAAGAAAGAGTTAGCGGGAAAAGATTATTAACACCGAAAACGAATTCAGAACACATTGTAAAGCATTAAAATCATCAATTAAAACAAACACAATATTAGTATTAAAAAAATCCCTGAAATTATTACTAATTTGTAAAAATTTCAGTAAGCAAACGTGCAGTGATGCCAATTCAGCTATTTTTTTTTTTAATCAAAACACCTACCAGAAATTCCAAATAGTGATTTTTGCTTTATTTAATGACTTTTAAAAAACCGCTAAATCAGCAACACGGCAGATGTGATTCTAAACTCTATATTTTGACAAGAAAAAAACTTTATTTCAACTTTTGGGCAAAATTAAAATATTTTTTACTTTTATTGAAAAATAAGAAATGAGAATACAGTCGAGCCCCAATTTAGCAAATCGCAATTTAACGAATTCCTCGCTTTAGCGAATTTTTTTATGGTCCCAATGAAAATAGATCAAAAATACTTCGATTTAACGAATTTATAATCCCGATTTAACAAATAACTTTCGATGTAAAAAAAGGGAAATTTTTCAAAAATTTTCTAATATTTATAAAAAAGAAAAAAATCAATATCCCGGATTGTCAATTTTCTGGATATGTATCGTGTGACGCAGAACTATCTACTTGCGAAAATGCCCACTGCAAGATTGCAACGAGGTTATTAATAGCAGTAGTAGTGGATCCGATGAAGGGCGGGTGTAGCTCACCATTTAGAGGGGGGGGGGGGGGGGTCATGGATTTTCCTTTTTCTTCTGCTGTGTACGGGGCGGAAAGGATCCCATCTCTTTATGAGAAATTTTTATATTGAAAGCTATTTCCAAATCCAAACTAACTACTTTTCTGATACTTTCGTGAAGTCACTTCTCACGTAAATAACAAAAATTTGCCTTAATATTCATAAAAATATAAAATTTGCCGATTTTGTTCAGATACCAAGAAATTAAAGAGTTTCCCATTTTCTTATAAAGGCAAAGATTCATTCAGAAAATGTTGTCAAAATTAACATTTTCAGCCAAGTTTTAGGACTTGACAGCCACACGAGGCTAACGAAAAAAGATAGGCTACCGCAGTGAATTCCACATATCTTTTTTTACAGACCGCTAGAGTGACATCAAGCTCTTTTCGTACACCTGCATTGGTGAATTCGGGCATCACGTGACTCCAGCCGTCTGTAAGAAAAGATACGTGTAAAGCACCACGGTAGCCTTTCTTTTTCGTTAGTCTCGCAGTCACAGAAATGTCGTCACAAGGGAACAATTGGCTGCCACTTCCGGAAATTAAGTTTAAAAAGCCAAATTTTACGGAATTGTTTTGTAAGACTCTTTGCTTTTATCGAAAAATGGAAAACACTATTTAATCACATACAGTGTTCTACTGGCCCACCGGAGAGAGAAGCATCATATAGATAGTTTCTCAATAAGTGCACTTGCAAATGACTTGACGAATATATCCGAAACTACCTAATTTGGATCTGACTGGAGCTTTGAATAGAAAAATTCGGGAGAAAATGAGTGGGGAAAAATTTAAAGAATCTATATATATATTTCATTTAAAAAATTATCTTTAGAATATTTTTGTTGGTGTTCAGAGGGGGGTCATGACCCCCTTGGATCCGCCATTAGATGAAGAAGATAAAATAGAGATGAAGAATGCAGCATTCAAAGAAGCAGTTAGCAGTTTGGATACTTTGAAACTGAATTTGATGGCTCATTATGTTGATGACGCTGTTTTCACAGCTCCAGGAAAAAATCTATAACCAAGCTTGGAATACCAAATCGAAACAGAGCAAACAAACGTTTGTAAAAGATATCTTATAATTTAGTTATAAAATTTGAATAAATGATATTTTTCCTTAATTACAGTGGTTGTGATTATAATATTAGCACAGTATCATAATAATCAAATATTAGTACAGTAATCCCTTAACATTCGCGTATTTAACATTCGCGAGTTTTGATTATTCGTGAATTTTGTTTTGTAAAGAATACTTTTTACCCGACTGCCAAGATGGGTTATGTGTTTCACGCGTATCTGGGTATGCCGATTTCTTTATACCCTCGAAACATCCCAACTGCTGGATGGATTTTAATGAATGAGGTCTCTATCGATTTGTCTTAACCGTCCGATGGTTACAAGCTAGACTTTGTTTTTATAAATTCAAAATGGTGGCCGTAAAAACAAAATGGCGGTAGACACGAAAAAAAAAATTACGAACCCTATTGAGTGGCAATATCTTTGGATAGGTCTTTCAAAATGAAGAGGATGTTTCATTGGCTATATTACAGTCAGAAGCTCCGTTTAAATATTACACAACCTGGAATTTGTGTAGGTAGGATCTCTAGCTTTACTGCAACTCTAACCATCATAGACATCTATAGCCATCATCAAAACAGTGTTTATAGATAGGAACTAACAAATAAACACAACTTAAATGTCATCAATATGGAAATTAAAAAAATGGGTAAGTAATATAAAAAATAGTTTAACATTGATGAGAAATAATTAATTAGTTCGCTTTTTACACAGTCGGGTTTTTTAATTTTTTATATTTATTTACAAAGTAAACTCGCTTTTTTTTACCAATTTCGTAACTATTTGACACTGGACAGCTGCACTGTACTGAATAGCCTAAGTTTCGAGAATTTCAGGCCTTGTATTGAGGCAAAATATAGATCGGTAATTCCAAGAAACCCGAAACATGAATTGATGCTAAAAATAAAAAAATCATAAATTTTCTAAAATTCATAATTTTTATTGTAAGTGAAAATTTTTTTTGCAAAAATTGTATGGGAAATTTTAAAGCTTCAAGAACAACTTGTTGAGAAAGCAATAGAACCAGGGCTTAATTTCTAACCAAAAAAAAGTACTGGAGCCCTAATATTCTGCAGTACTACTAAAACAGTAGCGTACTACCCCCCACCCTCCCCTTCCCCCACCCCCGGCCATCACTCGAAATCCGCATATTTATATTTCGTACATTATTTGCAAAATTTAAGGCCTTTTTTTTTAGTAAAATAAATTTTTTTAAATATAACCTGCATAATACTTAACTGTCAGCTATTCCACCTTTTAGTTGATCATTCCTTCCGAATAGAAATCTTTGCCTAATTTAAATGTTAACTAATCGCAGAATTCTGCAATTAAGTAAGGTAAGGATTATGATTCGTAAATAGTGTTAACACAAAAAGGAATTGTTCGCAGCTATGCATACATATATATACATATAATGAATGAACAACTAGCAAAAACATTTATAAGAAAAATTTTCAGAAAATCTTACGCGTCGTTTCATCTTCATCTTCTACGTATGCGACACACTACGCCACATATAAGAGTGTTTGAGTAGAAAAGAAAGCAAGAACTCGGAGATGTGAGGGAAAGGAAAGGGTAATTTAAGCTTCGGTTATTCGGAATCGCTATTGCACTGGGCTCCGGAGCCCTGTGAGCTCCTGTGAATTCCGACCGATATTTAAATTTTTACTCAAAACAAAGAAGTACCGGAGCTGAGCTCCGGTGGGCTCCGGCGCAAATTAACCCCTAAATAGAATGCGATCCCTCACGAGTGAGGCGTTTTAAATTTAAAAGAGAAATCGAAGCCGCAATTTTTCCTTATATGGAAATTCATAAACGTTCTTCGAAACAATCGTATATTAATAAATTATTTCAACCCTCAACTAGCAACTAAATTTTGTATAATATGTTTATAATTATTTAAATTTATTTACAGTATGTACTTTTTCATGCTTCATAAATATATTCTTGCGTTGCAATTGCTTTTTTCAATTCAAAAAAATCGTAAAACATAACCCCCTTTTATGCACGGGAAGATAGTCTCAACATTCCCGATTTTGATATTCGCGGTGGTTTCCGCGAACCTAACCCTCGTGAATGTTACCCCCTCCGGGACGAGCGTCTTTTACAGAATTTTTAATCTTTACTCACCGGTTTCTTAAACAGAAATTTTTGCCTAATTGAATCGGGAAAAAGCTCGGATTAAATAAGTCAAAATTTACAATAAAAATTTACTGGTGAGAATAATCCCCGATTGCGAACACCTTATGCGGCACGAATACCGGTCGCTCGTCCCCAAGGGGTTAAGGGATTACTGTACATAAGAAAAGAATAAATTTTTATAGAGTGTATCACCTTAGAGCAACAAATGTTTAATATCATTATTAAGGTAAATAAGCATTGATCTTTTTATTTATAGACATTTTTTTTTTTTTTACTTGTTCTGTTGTACAAAAAAAAAAAAAAAAAAATCCTTTGATTATCCCGATTTAACGAATAATCTCGATTTAACGAACGAAGTTACGATTTGTTAAGTAAGGGTTTGACTGTAATTATCACCAATTCATAATCTGCGGAACAGCATTTAGATATCAAGACGATCTGGGATTTCTGGTTTAATGTCTGTGACTCTAATTTGTGAATTTCAGTTGTCTGCAAATCACAATGAAATGATCACAATGAATGGCATCTTGAAATGTTGGACAAATGTGGTAAGTTTGCATTACACTGTCAGAAAAACTCGTCAATATACACTAAATTATTCCTCATTTTTTACAAATAATTTCTGTACTCCTAGAAAGCATGTTTTATCCGTGAATTCTCCCCGAACGTCTAAAAAAGAGGGAGAAATTCCGTTCATTCCTAGCACTCATGTGTATTGGGTCTATTATTAATAAATCCAAATTTATTTCAAAAATAAAAAACCAAAAATTCTATAAATTAAGATTTCTAATTTAATTAAAAAAGACAAAAAAGTTTTAGAATAAAAAAAAATAATAACAATTTCTCAGTCATTTAAAACTACTCACAGTTTATTTTTTAAAGTTGAATAATGTTAAATAAAGTTGAATTTATGAAGTTGTTTATAAATAAATATTCGCATTTAAAATATACTTTAAATGAACACGTTTAAAAGATATTTTAATTAAGAAAATTAAATGGAAAAAATCGATATTACTCAAAAAAAAAAAAAAAAAAAAAAAAAAAAAATCTTATCGAATAAAAATATAATATTCGTATTTTACTTCTGGCAATCTACCTAAAACTATTTAAAATTCATATTTCTGTACTATATTAATACTAAAGTATAAAAACCGAGCCACAAACTCATTAAAGACGAAATCTTCCCGAAAGGAACTTCAAAATTAAAAGCTTTAAAGAAATTGATCAAGTCACATCCATCTGAAGCAAACAGATTTGTTTCAAAGCATTTCTCGGCTGTACAACTATATCTCAGTGCCAGCGCGTTCGTCTCATACCGCAGAGATGGCTGGTTCAAATCCAACTTCGTCCACTTTTGCTTTTTCCTAACTTTCTTCAATTGACGGATATTTTACCTCTTGTAACGGAGGGGGTATATTCGTAAATTCACGGAAATATGCCGGCAGCATCGCTGCCAGTAGAACTTCCGTGAATTGAAGAAAGTTTTTTTGAGAGTGTACAGCAATGCTTTGATGAGCACTCATTTTTATTCTAGAAGAATGCACAGATGCCAAAAATTATGAATTATCACAAGGAAACCACTTTTGGTGAAACCGAATAGTCAAAGCAATGGTCAAACTAATGTTCATTCTGAAGAGAATCATCTACCTCGAAGAGAAAGGAATAGATATTATAGATTTTTCTCTTGATTAGATTTTTCTCTAGAATAACAAGTCTGAAATTGTACGTCAAACGTGGCAAATGAGGTAGGTACTTACGTACTATAACTAGTTTTATAAATATGGATCTTGGTGCAGTAGCTGTTGCATGAAAACGCAGTTGCAGTAGAAAATGCATGAATACAAAATTTATTACGATTATATATATTATACATATTAAATTCAGTCTTACGGAAATAATTATTACGACTCCATCTTAAATAGAACGTAATCACCATCGCAACCTAGAATTATTACCTACCATGGGATATCATTGAATTAATTACGTATGATAGGATTTAATAGAATGAAGAAATCCTTTATTAATATCTTTTTAAGTTTTGATTCGATCTTCATAAAATTTGAAATGACTTTACAAAATTCTGCAATGGTTATATACAGTAGCACTCAAAAATATTTTGACAACATTAAATTCGCTTTTATTTTATTTAATATAAAAATGTGAAAGAAAATATATTTCCTATCGTTGATAACAATATGGCTGCAGTTATTTAAAGGTATCAAGTTTCAACTTGTTTGTTTCAATTTGGCGTCACCGAAAAAATATGACTCCTTCTTAGCGAAAAAGTATTTTGACAATTAGTTTAAATTTAATTGTTGAAGACGTCAGTTTCTCTATGGCTTCAATTAGTGTTTATACTGAATTATTTTGATTATTTTTAAATGCCCAGGCGCAAAGAATATTCTAGTGATTTTAGAAAATCCGTTGTAAATGCACTTAAGAAAGGAAGGACGCAAGCAGTTATTGCTCGTTTTTTTAACGTATCTCAGCAGCTTGTTATTACATGGAATACAATTTTTAATAAACGGAAATATATCGAAAATAAGCCTCGAAATATCCGTCCGTAAAAAACAACTTGCAATGTTGACCGTATTATAAAAAAGCTTACAAGTGGTTGTCGTAAGTCAGCTGTAGTAATAAAAAATTAATTGGAAGAAAATTAAGGCATAGACATACACATTTCAACTGTCAAACGACGCCTAAATCACTATGGTTTACATGGCCGAAGACCAGCGAAAAAGTGTTTGTTATCTTCTAACAATAGGAAGGCTAGACTTAAATTTGCAAAACGTCATAAATCGTGGACAAGTGTAGGGTGGTTTAATGTTTTGTGGAGTGATGAAAGCAAGTTTAATTTACTGTCATCTGATGGAATCAAGTGCATTCGGAGTAGTAAAAACAAAAAATATGATGTTCTATGCCAAATACACATCGTCAAACATGGAGGCGATAATGTGATGGTTTGGAGTTGTTTTTCACGCAACAGAGTTGGACTCTTAGTTCGAATTGATGGGAATATGGATCGGTTCATGTATGTCGGTAGATTAAAGATTCATATGCTACCATTACGCTAAACAAAACATGCTTGCTCGGTGGTATTTTCAGATAGATAATGACATAAATCCAAGACAAATCCCGAAACACAAATCCAAGTACGTAATTTTATTTTATGAAACGCAGAAAAGTTAAGGTTCTAGAGTGGCCAAGCCAAAGTCCGGATGTGAATCCCATACAGCATTGGTGGGGCCAGTTAGATCGTACAGTAACATGCCAAAGTTATTCAAATAAGGTGGCTTTATACGAAGCTCTTAAAAATGAGTGGGACCGAATTCCTTTAGATCGAATACTAAAGTTAATCGATTCAATGCCCACTCGTTTTGAGGCTGTCATAAAAGCTAGAGGATATGCTACTAAATATTGACTGACTCATTACTATATTTGATAACTATTGTGCTAAAACAATTTTTTATTATAATGTCAAAATACTTTTGATTTATCATTTTTCTAATTTTTCTCGGGTTTCACATTATTTTCTAGAAAATGATACTTAATTTATTAAAATTCTTTAAAACATTTTATAGGGTTAAATAAAATAAATGATTGATTTTTGTATTTTATTATTCTTTTTAATTAAGTCAATTATTATCTTTGTCAAAATACTTTTGAGCGCTACTGTATATTAAATTTCAAACCATTCGGTTGGGTAGTTTTTGCTCTGTTATATGCGAACAGACGGGCGTACCAGACGAAGACTATATGTGCTACATTATTTATATAATTACAAACGCACCTAAAAACGTTAATTATTGTTATAACAGGTTCATCTAGGCGAAACTTATCAAAAAGGTGAATCTCAACAACAGATAAGATTTCTTATGTAATTGATTTTAATATAAATATATTGGTTAGTTTATAGTAGTGTTGACTGTAGAAAAAAAGTGTCGCCGGGCGGGAATTTTTCAAAAAGGAACACTATCCTAAAAAAGGGTCCATTTTTCAAAAAGGGAACACTATTCTAAAAAAGGAAACACTATTCTAAAAAAAGGGCACATTTTTTTCAAAAAAGACACACGTGTACCTTGTTCACAAAAAATATTTTGAACGGTTTGTTTAGAGTCCCTAGAATTTGCGATATTTTCCCGGGGTCCATTGAATTGCCACGGGGCGCATAGGAAGTGTTAAAAAGGTCGCCGGGAGCATCGGAAGGGTTTAAAAGAGCCGCCGGGCGTTGCGCCCTGCTAAAGCGGCTTAGAGTCAACACTAGTTTATAGATTTATTAAATCATCGTGATAAAGTATCTACCAAGACCACATTCCCTGTAATATTGTACAAAGACATACACTGATGTTCCTATAAAAAAAAAAAAATGTGTAAAGTGCTTAAAGAATGTTAAAGTATACAAATGAATTTAGAAAGATTTTTGCGCCAAAATTAAAAAAATTAAAATTGGTTAAAAAGTCTCTTAAATATACAAAATGCTTTACATTCAAACTAGATGTGAGCTGTCAGAAAAAGTTTTTATATTATTTCAGTTCTATTAAAAGACAAGATGCAAAAAATCTAAAAAAAAAAAAAAAAACTTTTTATGTTTGTGGGCGTGTGTGTAAAAATGAGAAGATTGTTCTTGGAAATTAAAAATGTGTTCTGTTTTCTAAACTAATTTTTGCAGTAAATAATTTCTATCAAAATATTGTCTTAGTTTACTGTAATATGATCTATGTGTTACCAAACTATTTTCACCAGCCCAAAAAATAACCATGTTCCAGAATTTGTCCTCATTATAACAACTTTATTTCAAATAATATATATATTTTTTTTAATACACTTGAATTTTTAGACTTATTTTTTAGAAATTTAACAAGATTTTTACAAGAACAGATGAAGTATGAAGGCAGATTATTTTGGAAACTTACCACTCTTGATGTAGGGGGGGGGGGGGGGAGGGATACAAAAATATCCGATTTTAATTCTTTTTAAAACCCTGATTTTTTAAAAATTCATATAAACAATACAAATACCTGTACAAGAATTAGTTTCAGGTGCATATGTATAATTAATAAGTATTTAAAATACATCAAAATATCTTAAAATACATTAGAAAAAAACCAGAACGTTTTGAACCTTCACAAGGCCGTCATCAGTGGGATTTAAATGTTATTAGTTTCTTTGCGCTTATTCGAGAATGGTCTAAAAGAAATTTATTTCAATTTAAGAGTTGTACGTCAGGTGAGATGCCAGATAAAGTTATTCAAATTTTTCAACAAAACGAGCTTTCATTTATTATGCAGCAAATTTCTCCATACTCCATGTATATCGTACGATAGTGCATCGATACAAGCTGCATATTTATTGGCAATTATTTCAATTGATTCTTTTATAATAGCTTCCTGGTAATTATTTGTACATAATATAATTTTCGATTTATTAAATTCTATTTTTATAGGTTGAGTTTGAGCTAATCTTGATAACGCAGTTATGGGGTCTTATTTAATCTTATTATTTTATGCAATTATTTTATTTTATTATTTTATTTAATGCATTACTATTCGAATTACACTGGTGTCCAAAATTAAGGACCAGTCACAAAATGCTAATTTTTTAGTAAGCTAATACTCATAAGGAAATAATATAATTAAAATAATTACTATCCCTACAGCACAACTAGTCCATATAGCATCTCATTCATGTCACACATGGTCTCAAGTGTCACAGTCACTACGGTGAAATAAAAAATAGGAAATTCCACACGTCTCATTATGAGTCTCAAATTATCATTATATGTGACTCCAGTGAGACATCAATGTAACTGCTGCTTTGTGACGAGTCACCAGGTGACTTTACAATGTAGTTACATTGTGACTCTCGTGTGACTGTCATTTTTAGACTCAATTTCAAAGTCATCATGAACGTTGCATTATGATAAGTCACCAAATAATATCACATTATAGTCACATGGTGACTTTTCACAAAAGATCACAATGGTGACTTCACAGTAGTCTCTCTGTCACCTGGAAGTCCTCATGTGACTTTAATGTGACATTATTTGGTAACTTATCACGATGCGGCGTTCACGATGACTTTGAAATTGGGTCTACACGTGACAGTCACATGAGAGTCACAATGCAACTATATTGTAAAGTCACATGGTGACTCGTCACAAAGCTGCAGTCACAGTGACGTCTCAGTGGAGTCACATATAGTGATCATTTGAGACTCATAATGAGATGTATGAAATTTCCTATTTTTTTGCTTCACCGTAGTGACTGTGATACTTGTGACCATGTGTGACATGAATGAGATGTTATATGGACTAGTTGTGTTGTAGATATAGTAATTATTCGAATTACATTATTTTCTTTTGAGAATTCGCCTACTTGAAAATTAGCATTTTGTGATTGGTCCTTAATTTTGGACACCAGTGTACATGATTCGAATATAATTAGTATTCGACTTTTTAATAATATCCCATGGACATATTTAACAGTATAAATTAACTTAAGAATATATGGTGACCATGAAGATGTACATAAACATAAAGATAACACTTAAGTGCCTTTAGTCTTTTAAATATGCCTCAGTACATGAGAAAAATTCAAAATAAATATGAACAATACACGGGGGAGAAGAGGGGGCTGCAAATATATATATATACAAGAAAAATGATCTAAAACTTTTACAGTTATGCTGTTAAGAGTGCTGTAAACAATAAAACGTTACTGTAAAATTTACAAATTTATTATAGAATCTAAAAAACAAAATTTCTGTAAAATATTGCAAAAAATATATTCTGCAGATTTACAAATTTGCTGTTTATCCGTGAAAACAAAATTGCTGTAAATTTACAGCAAAATATGCTGGCACCTATATTGGCAGCACTTTTTACTGTAAAGATACAGTTTTTTTTTTAGAGTGTGGTTAACCACAATGTTACGAAAATAAGACTATCCCCAATCATTTATTACCAACTTTCCATTCGAATAAATAAACTCAACAAAAAGCTGCTTATTTCCTTCTACAGTACTTGGAAACAAATTTCCAACACCACAAAATTGCAAAAACTAACTGCTAAAAGATTTTACTAAAAAGTATCAAGCATTTTAAATAAAATTTTTGTTGAGCTGTCGGCATGAGCTCAACGAGCTTGGGAGACAAAGAACTTTTCAACTACGTCTTGCAAAATTTCAAGAAAGAACATTAGCAATCCAACTACAGATGCACATTTATGTCCAAAAGAAGGAGAACAAAAAAGTCAGGAAGAAACACACTAAGAAGTTTTCTAAGTAAGCGTCGATTGCTATGTTTCAAAAACAACCTTTTTTCTGGAAAAAATCAAAGAAAAACTTAAATTGGATGATTCTGCATAGCAAAACATTGCTGTAAAATTTACAAATTCATTTTTAAATCGAAAAAACAAAGTTTCTGTAAAATCAACTGCAAAAAGTATACTTTAAAATTACAAATTTACTGTTTAGCCATGAAAAACAAAATGTGCTGCCACCCATATTGCCAGCATTTTTTGCTTTAATGATACAGTTATATATATATATGTATATACATATATGTGTATATATATATATATATATATATGTATATACATATATGTATATATATATATATATATATATAATATACAGTGTGTTAACAACAATAATGAGAATATGACTATATCCAATACAAAATTTTCATTCGGAAAGGCGGAGAAATAATCTTTAAAAAAACTGCATATTTCTTTCTCTTCATGGAAACAAATTTCCAACACCACAAAATTACAAAAACTAACTGATAAAAGATTTCACTAAAAAGTATCAAACATTTTAAATAAAATTTTTGTTGAGCTGTCGGCATGAACTCAACGAGTTTGGGAGACAAAGAACTTTTCAACTACGTCTTGCAAAATTTCAAGAAAGAACATTAGCAATCCAACTACAGATGCACATTTATGTCCAAAAGAGGGAGAAAAAAAAAGGAAGAAAAAAATCAGGAAGAAACATACTAAAGAGTTTTCGAAGTAAGCGTCGATTGCTTTATTTCAAAGACAACCCTTTTTCTGGAAAAAATCAAAGAAAAACTTAAACTGGATGATTCTGCACAGCAAAATACAGAACACTCATCATCAGAAAGAAACTTCGCAAGAACAAACAAGGCTCGTTTAAAATTCCCTTTAAGGCGTACCGCAGAACAAAAGGAGTTTCCAGCAAATGCAAACAAAGTAGCTATCACCACACCCAACGGCCTCTTTTAACTTTTAAATGGGAAGCGCGGGTAAATAGAGGACACCATTTGCAGCTCAAATCGGCCATAATAGATGCTGATCACTGAAAGAGAACAGTCAGTATACGGTAACAGTGGCATAAGGGGAAGATTGTAGTTCTGTATTTACATTCTTTTTGAAGAGGAGTCATTACGGCATCCGAAAAGAGTTGAATTTACAAATGACTTATCAATTTCAGTATCTGCGTTGGATATCTTTCAACTGCTTTTGCAACAGTAAGATTTGAAAAGAATACTAAATTGTAATGTTTAATTTTTATTTACATTTTCAGCCACGTACATACTTAGTAGACACAGTAACAATATAGAAAAATTATTTTCGTTCAGGAGATTTTTACAAATTTAAGAATATTTAAACTTCCGCAGCTCAAATATTACTAGACGAATATTACCAAATTTCAGAATTTTTCCTCTTTGTCTATCAGTTATATTTATGCAAGGTTGTATTCAATTGGTAGACTATTAATTTTGAATTCTTTTATATTATTTTCAACACAGTATTAAATTAATAGTAATTAATAAAAATTAACATGCATACTACACCATACCATCAAACTAGGTATACCATTCGCATATTCCTGGTAAACGATTTAATTCTCGCAATATTCCACTGTTTTTATAAACTCAAAAGTCAACAGAAGTATTTACAGTGCAAAAGCTTATTTTCTTTTTATCATCAATTGTTTATCTAAACATCTATTAAATCAATAAAATATAGTAACAGAATAAGTAACAGAAAGGGAAAATTATCAAATGTTAAGGGAAAAGGAAAAAATGTGTTTCTACCACATCATTGGCATCAATGTGATGCCATAGAAAATATTTAAAAACTGAAAACATTTAAGAGTTTTTCAATTACGTCAAACAAGTGCAATGTTATCCCTATGGGATAAAATCAAATTTCAACCCTGCTCAACGCACCAAGGAAAGATCAAGGGAATCAATCTTCTCAAGGAAAGATTATCAAATATTAAGAGAAAAGGAAAAAATGTGTTTCTAGTACATCATCAGCATCAATGTGTGAGGGAGAGGGGATATTTTCTGTACTAGATTAAAATATCTACAAATATTAATCAAATAAAAAGTTGCAACCACTTGTCGCAGTAAGAACCGGATTCATACGGATGTAAAAATATCGTTGATCCTGGTCGCAAATAATCGGCAATCATTTTGGAAATAAAGATGCACCAGGTTTCGCATGCCATAGAAAATATTTAAAAACGGAAAACATTTAAGAGTTTTTCAATTACTTCAAACAAGTGCAATGTTATCCCTATGGGATAAAAGCAAATTTCAACCCTTCTCAACGCACCAAGGAAAGATCAAGGGAATCAATCTTCTCAAGGAAAGATTATCAAATGTTAAGAGAAAAGGAAAAATGTGTTTCTAGCACATCATCAGCATCAATGTGTTAGGGGGAGGGGATATTTTCTGCACTAGATTAAAATATCCACAAATATTAATCAAATAAAAAGTTGCAACCACTTGTCGCAGTAAGAATGAACTTATTCATACGGATGTAAAAATATCGTTGATTCTGGTTGCAAATAACCCACAATCATTTTGGAAACATAGATGCACCAGGTTTCGCATGCCATAGAAAATATTTAAAAACTGAAAACATTTAACAGTTTTTGAATTACATTAAACAAGTGTAATGTTATCCCTAAGGGATAAAAGCAAATTTCAACCCTTCTCCACACGACCTAAGAGCGAGCCCTGTCTTGACCTTCTTTCTTTATTGGGTACTACTACTGAATCTAATTTGGTAACTTTGCGTACTGTGATGGGGCTAAAATCACGATCACAAAATTTATGAAATTTGAATTTTCCCCCAGGTTTGTGCTAATGTTCGACATTAATTTGCTCGGCTGCTTATTTCTTTACAAAAGTTCTTCATTTATTTATAAACAATGATTATAAAATTAACTTTTTTAAACTTAAAGCGATATTGATTTCAGATCCATTTTATTTAGAAGACAATTTGTTCCCATTACATAAAAGCAGTTTTCGCTTTTTTTTTTTTTTGAAAAGTTGGACTAGTTGGGTTGTACCAATCAGTGGTATGCACAATAAAACTCATGATCTTGTACGGATAGATTGTAAGGGGGAAAAAACGGAGAAAATTATAGCTAAATCTGCTGCCAATTCACAAAACATCACAGCAGAACTTGCAGACAATTTGTGTGTTTGTAAATTCTGCTTGAAATTTAAAAAGGAAAGTACATCTAAATTCCATTCCTATTACAGAAATACTGGTGTAATCGTGAAATTTTCTACGGCAAAAGTGCTAACACACAAATTGCTAACAGATTATACTGTGAGGTCTGTGTTTTTTCTTAAAGGAAGTCTAACGTTGTGGAAATTAAATGAGGAATTCCTATAATAAGAAGAAGCGATTAAATTTAACAATTAATAAAAAACCTAGCTATTTCTGACACAGTAAAATTTCCGTAAAGAACACTCCTGACTATCGGGCACTCTGATGAGCGAACACCTTTTCATCTCTAAGACATGAGACCAACATACAGGGCTGCGGAGTCGGAGTCAGGCCCATTTTTGAGCGAAAAAGTCGGAGTCGGATCTGTTAAAATTCCCGGAGGTAGAGTCGGAGTCGCCCATATTACAAATATGTGTATGATTTTACCTCTGAATAGCGGACAAATTCAGTGGTAACCGAGGTACCTGCTATTTACAGATTATCTTGCACTTATTTTTATTAAATAAAAGAATATGATTCCTGGGTAAATCTGTAAATATTATAGTGATCTCATGTTCAGTTTTCGGCCTTATATTGTTAAAAATTTGTGGCAACTGCATATCTAGTCATTTGGCCGTTTTTATATAAAACCGTTACAAAACATTAATTTAATTCTATTCGGACCATATTATTGTCCATATCATGGACAGAATAGAGTTAAATTAATGTTATATACCGTTTTCTATAAAAACGGTCAAATGGCTGAATAGTTTGCAGTAAAATTTTAAAAGCATGCGGATAGCGAAACTGATCCTATACAAACATCGTAGATATGGATTTCTTCATATTTTTTTAGAAAAAGAACTCATTCATAAATGATTATAACCGATAAATCAAAATAAAAGGATCAACCATGCACATAAGTAATCGGTGATAAAAAAAGAAAAAGAAAATAGCGATAAAAAAAAAAAATGCTCGCATCTAGGGGTGGGGATCTGGTAAGTCTTCAGAGATTTAAAACAGATCAGAAATAATTTGCAAGGAAAATAAACAAAACATTCAAAAACAATATTTTCTTTAAAAAAAAAAAACAATAACAAAAACCCAAAGAATTTCATAATACAACAATACGTTTTTCAGCAATATAAGTTTCTCAGCCATTATAATAATAAAATCGCAGTCTGGTCTCCTGGGTGATTTAGTAATGCTCCCACCTTCGCCTCTCCCATCACAGCCTTTTCATTATTGAAAGCAGTGTTTCCACACGTAACACTTTATTAAGTTTCTACGAAGAAGGAATAATTGTTTTTCTCGCTAGACTGAATTTTGTCGTCTTAGTAAAACTTAACGTTAAAACCACTTCCCCGAGTATCTTTTAATTATTCCTAATGGAACCTAAGATTACGAAAAAGCCGAATATTTCCACATGCAAAAGATGCCGTTCATTCCAAAAATCAGCAACCCGTACTCTGCTTATCAGAAACGTCTGAAGCTTAAGTAAGAGGCAGTAAAACGCTTCCTTTGGATTCTCTTCTCCCTCAATGCAACCTGGTACATACAATATCTCATTTCCTGTTGCGTACAATGGAAGGAGAGCACCCAAAAATTTCGAAATCCGATGGTTATAACGGGAGAGGATATTATTCCCGAGTTTCCACGGCCACCCCATCCTCCCGCGCAGAGGCGCGTGCCGGAATCAATATCGAACGATTGTTGCGCCGTGGCGGCAAGACATCAGAGAGAAGAAACTAGAAAAAACGACAACATCGGAGGAAAATAACGTTAAATAAAAACGAAATAATAATACTAATAACAAGAGAAAAAAGGCCGAAGAATCGGCTCTTTCTTTTGTTCGGGGCGAGCGCACGGCACAAAAATCAACAAAAGCGAACGCTATAGTAAAATGGATTCACCACAAAAGCAATATCAGGAAAAAGGTATGGGCTTTTGGAACAAATAATCTTTTAAAAGCGGATTTCTTTCTCCGAGAAAAAAAAAATCTAAGTAAATAAAAAAATTCCCTCATATTATTCCAAGTTTTCGATAAAATTGAGGCGTCGTTAGAAAGAGTGCATGGCATCGCAAAAATGCGTTTTAAAATTTAAGTGCCCCTAAAGAGAGGTATGGTGTATTTGCTAAGAAATGTGTAGAGTTATAGGGAAAAAGCCAGAGCAATTGAGGATCCATAATCTAAAGCCCACTTTTTATGAAGAGAGAGAGAGTTACTTAACGTTTTCTCAAGAACTAAAACCGCACGAATCTTCGACAAGGAAGCTGCCGCTCGAAAAATGAGAGAATTCCTGCCCCTCCCCCCATCTCTTTTTTTATCTTCCTGGAAAAGAGATTTTTAATATGCGAGAATCCGGAAAAAAGTATCTTTCGAGTGCCTGGCAAATTTAATCGTAGTAGAATCTGGAATGGATTTATTTTGATAACATAAACAAATAGTTCAATCGGTTTACTTTAAGTTAAGGAAATTTCGGGACTTGTAATGATTGCGCAATCATTCAGTATCACACCAAAATATATTTTAAGAATTATGGTTGCTTTCTCTTTAACATGATATGAGATCCAAATTGACAGCATTTTTTCATTTATATGATGACTTCAATGACATTTCAGTGGTGACAGGAGATGCTTTGGATATAAGTCAGATATACTATGACATATTCATACGCAAAATGTAAAACTGAAAAGAAGAGAAATAAGAATTCTGTTAACCACTCACTGTTGATTATTCAGGGTGTCTCGCTAAAAGTTAGTACCAGAAAATGTTGTTTTTATAAAAAAAAAAAAAAAATGGTGAGACAATAAAACAAAGCAAAAGGTAATTACGTGTCACACTTGTTCGATCGTATATATAGAAGTACAGTAAACACTGTCTAAGGCGGAATCGATCGGGACCAAGGGAATTTTACGCAGTAGACAATATTCCGCCTTAGACACATTTTACTCTATGCCTATGGATTCGCAGGGACTTGAAAATCTTTCCGAGTTAGACAGCTTTCCGTCTTACACAGAGTCCGCCTTAGAGAGAGTTTACTGTAGCTCGCAAACTAAGGAAAGACAGATATATGTCAGGCTTGCAATCCATTTAATCTGTCAAAAATACTGGAGTACTCATGAGCCAGGATTTTCTTTAATAAATTTGATAATAGATATATTCTAACGGTATTTTCAATACACATACTTTATTTTCTAAGAATTATTATGGCACCGCAAGAAGTTGTTTTGGAAGTACGCAACAATTGGATCGGTGACAGCTACATTTTGAAATTTGGAGCAAATCGACCACTTGGAGCAATGTTGTTTGCACGCGCGAATAGCTGTCACTTGACGTTATTCTCGCGATGCCATCACCTTTCATACAAAACAAAATAAATTTCTTAAAAATATCATCATATATGATCAAAGGTTACGAACGAACAAATATCCAGGTTACGCTTGGAGCCAGTCATCCTGTATTTTTTTACTATAAAAATGGATTACAACCTTAGGTTCAATATCAGATATTGTTTGTCTTGCTTGAAATATCAGCTTTTTGTGGTTGCTATTAACCCTCTTGCTGCGTATGTAATTCTTCGCGATCAGCGTCTTTTACAGAATTTTTAATCTTTTATCACCGGTTCTTTAAAGCAAAATTTTTTTACTATGGCAATCGGGGAAAATGTCCTGATTAAATCAAAGTTTTTGATAAAAAAATAACTTGGTGGGAATAACCAAATAGTATTAATTAGACGGAAAAATGCATGCCCGAGCATATCTCGAATTGTGCAGCGAGAGGGTTAAAATAGTTCTCGAACTCCTTGTTGTTGTAAGCTTTAACACTTCTAATCTTTACAATATTCAGATAAAAATTGATTCATTTATTTCTAAAAAGATAACAGACTTTTTAATGTTTTGAAATTTTTTAACTTTGTGATGGAATTTGTCACTGTATTATGCTTCAGCATAGAATTCGAAAACTGTAAAATTAAATGAAGTTAACCAAATGAGTGATTCCTATATGGAAAAAAAAAGAAAATCTCTTAAAAATTAGTTCATTCAAGTCCTTCTTAATGCACTATTGGCTAAATGAATATTCTATTTTATGTTATATATTATCAATGTCTCTAAGCAAATAGTTGATGCTAAAATTTCCATTTAACAGAACATATTTTGATTCAAGTCTCGACAAAATTAAGCTTTCTGGAACATTCATAAATTCATTTTTATTCCTACATGTATGAAATTTTTGGGTATGGTTTCATCAAGAGCCAAAAAACTGAATGTTTTAAAAACTTTTAATAAATGAGGTACAGCTTGAATCAAAACTCGAACCCCTTGTTGTTTTAAGCCTAAACACTTCTAATCTTTACACTATTCAGATAAAAATTAATTCATTTATTTCTAAAGAGATAACAAACTTTTAAAAGTCTTAAATTTTTTTAACTTTGTGATGGAATTTGTCATTGTATTATACTTCAGCATAGAATTCGAAAACTGTAAAATTAAATAAATAAATTAAATCAACCAAATGTGTGATTCCCATATGGGAAAAAAAAGAAAATCTCTTAAAAATTAATTCAGTCAAAACCTGCTTAATACAATAATTGGCTAAAGGAATATTCTATTTTATGTTATATATTCTGAATGTCTCTAACAACAGCAAATAGCTTTCATGCTAAAATTTCTATTTAATTGAACATATTTTGATTCAAATCTAGACAAAATTAAGCTTTCTGGAACATTCATAAATTCATTTTTATTCCTTCATGCATGAAATTTTTGGGAATGATTTCATCAGGAGCCGAAGAACTAGATATTTTAAAAGCTTTTTATAAATGAGGTACAGCTTGAATTAAATGCATCGTTTCAAAAACTACATGTCCAGTTTCTTTCAAAATGTACCATTTTAGTTGCTAACATGTCCTTAAAGTTAGGTTCACATGCGGGGACAAAATTTATGAAAGTTTACTTCTCGTTCCACTCAAAATGCATTGCTCGTTAATTACAAAAGATCCCTCCCGGCTCGGCCTACAGGCGGAGGTAGATTTCGAAGTTAAGTATTAATTTCACCAACAAAAACTAAATCAAGATTAGAGATAAACCCAGTTTAACTATTTTATCTGGCCGCTATTCACGAGTTTTTAATTTAATTTTTCTGTAAGAGCTGATTGTATCTGAATCCTATTAAGGCGGTATTCAAAAAAATATTTTTCCACGCTCAATAACTAGAAATTTTCTGACGCATTTTCAGACTCATTTTTAAAAGTAAAAACATGAAACTTGCTGACGTGATTTTTTGAAGAGATTTATAAGCGACCTGTGTTTTTATTTTTCGTTCAATTAATTAGATTTACAATTATTTTCTCAGTACGACCATTTTTTCCGTTTCCAGCACTATCGCTTCGGGAAATTCGGTTCAAAATGCTCACTTTGACAGCATTTTTTGAAATATATTTTACCTTTATCAAAAAATCGACAAATGTTGCACATTATGTAGTTTCTGAATAAGAGAACCTACCAATTGGATGCATTTCAGAGCGAAAATTAATTTAAAAAATGAAGTCAGAAAATAAGCCGTTTGGATTTGAGTACACCCTTAATACGATAATTTTTTCGGCAGCCCCTACTTTTGTTCATTTTTATTTATTTATTTATTTATTTATTTTATTTTTTATTTATTTATTTTATTTTTTATTTATTTATTTATTTATTTTATTTTATTTTATTTTATTTTATTTTGCTGTAAGAGTTGATCCTATCAAAAACTTGTCAATATGAAAATTGTAAATATATTGAGAAGATGTACAATAAATTTAAGCGGATTGGATATCTTGTGGGTTAACGAAATTATGAATTTTTTTCTTATTCAATCCCCCCCCCCCCCCCAATATTTTTTTTTAGTAAGAGTTGGCCTTATCAAAAATTTGTGAACATAAAAGTTGTAGATAATATTAAAAAGATTTATAATATGTTTAAGTGAATTTGATATATTAAGAATTGACGAAGTTATGAATTTGTTTCTCCCTAAAACTCTATTTTTGCGCCCTTTGAGACCATTTTTAATTTTATCAAAAATCTGTGATACATAAATTTTTGCCCCTTTTCCTAGACGTAATAATTTTAAACTGATTTGATATGTATAAAAATTACGAAGTTATGGGGTTTTTGGTTTTCACAACACCCCTCCCTCTATTTTCACCCCCTTGGTCCGATTTTGCACATTAACGATTTTGTTATTTTCTACCCCTTGATTTTATATATCAGTTTGGAAGGGATTTGTGCAGAATTATGGAAGTTATCGTGTCCTTAAAAAAGTGATATAGATAGATAGATAAAGTTTTTTACTGAGGGTGGTTTTGGGTTCTAGGAGTCTTGATCGGTCTAGATCTGCAAAAAATTTTCAGAAATTCCAACATAGGGGAGATTGCAATAGATAGTATTTCATACGAAATCTACCTAAAACGGCATTAGTCAATTAATTACCAAGATACACTACGGCCAAACATACCCGTACACTTTCGATTTTATACGTTTTGTCGAATATCTATAGCAGGACTGCCATAGGCAGCTATTTTTATATTCTGTTCGCTCCAATATTTAAAAAAAATAATAATAATACATTTTGTAGTATATTTCTCTTGCAAATGTTATCAAAGCGAATGTAAAAGACTTTTGTATTGAAAAAGGTGGTGCGAAATAGAATTAAAAAATAGGCGCCTGTGGCAACCCTGCTATAGGGATATCTTTGGCGGAATCTTTTGGAACTGCAGGAATGTAAAAAATATGTTTTATCAAAAAAAAAAAAAAAATGCGTTAAATTTGGTCGAAACCCTGCATGATATAAACAAAAAACATGCAGAAATTTCTTGATATTTTTTAAATAATGAATAATAATTTTCATGAATATACATGCTATCCTTTCACAAATGGACACAAACCTTGCACAATATCTACATAATCATGTGAGGCAGCAAGAGATCATTTCGTGCAGTTTATTTTACTTGGTGATTCCGATTTTTTTTTTCTTTCTTTCTTCCCTAATTGCTCTCCTGATGAAATCTTAGTTGAAAAATATGAGCTCAGATGTATTCTTTGCACTCCTGAAGTTCTAGAAAAATAATGCAAATAGAGGGCGTTTTTGATTAGAGATGTACTTTTTTAAATTGGCAACACTGTTCCAAGTCACGGTCAATTTGACAGCTAATAGATGACTTGTGCTCAGTATGTTTTGCCATTTCACCATGAATAGACTTACGCAGCACACGAATAGACTTACGCAGCACATGACTTACGCAGCACATGACTGCACATGACATTGACTGCACATGACTGCACATGACTGCACGTGACTGCACATGACTGCACGTGACAGCACATGACTGCACATGACTGCACATGACATCATGACAGCACATGACATGAGACTTACGCAGCACATGAATAGACTTACGCATAACAATGCTTGCAAATTGTGCAAAACAACATCAGTTTGTTGCGGGAGACATTTGGTGAGCGCATTATTTCGCATAATGCTGGACCTGTGAACTGGCCTCCACAGTCATGTGATCTCATACAAATAGATTATTTTCTGTACGGATATGTGAAGTCGCTGGTCTACGCCGGTAAACCATAGACGTTGGACCACTTGGAAATCAACATCTGTACGCGTTATTGCTGATATATGGCCCCAGCTGTTCGATAAAGTGGTCGAAAATGGGACTTCCAGATTGCGCTTCATTCGAGCCAGCCGCGACGAAATTGACGGCTGAAATTTCAAGATTAATTAAAACTCGATTCGCATATTAAAATGCAACTGGTCTGCCAGGTCATACCTTGTTGAAAGCACCAGCAAACCCGATTTTATTGGTTAACTGGTAAGTTTACCATTGTGTTTTCCTGCTCCCAGTCTGAAATCTTTTTTAAACTCTAATGGGATAAAATTATTTATTTAATAAAACCAATATTATGGCTATTTTTATGCATTTTATTTCGTTTCAAATTTGTATACCTCTAAAAAAACACCCTGTATATCTTTAGATATTTGATAAAACGTCCAAAATCGACAGTGCTACGTGATTTTTGGCCATATATAGTGTATATTCCAACAGCCAACAGCTAGACCCGGAGACGGCCGCACAGACCATCACCTAATCGAGTTGATGGCTGAAATCCCATGTTTAAACAGAACTCGATTAACATATTAAAATGCAACTGGTCTGCCAAGTCATATCTTAGGGGAAATGACCTGTAGACGCGATTTTAGTGGTTGATAGCTATAGGTTTATCATTGCATTTTCCTGCACCCAAAGGTATGAAAACATGGGGGAATGGGAGCAGCAAAAAACACAATGGTAAACCTACCAGTCAACCAATGAAATCGGGTTTGCAGGTGCTTTCCACCAAGATAGGACTTGAACAGACCAGTTGCATTTTAATATGTGAATCGAGTTTTAATTAGTCCTAAAATTTCAGCCATAACTCTATGAGGTAATGGTTTATACAGCGGCCTCCTGGTCTAAGAAGAAAATGCGATCATACAATGCTAATATGACAACGCGCCTTAATGTCAACCCTTACAACGCGGACGTTAATGTCTATTTTGCTAAATATATAATAAAAATATGAATTATACCATTTTTTGTATCCTTTGTAAGGCAGTAAGTCTCATTTTTAGCAAAAGCAACACAATTCAAAAGATTGTTTTTAAAGTTTTCTATCAATTTTAATTACCATAAAATAAATAATTGATAGCCGATTTACAAATTTAAAGTTCTAAGAAATACAATGAGAACAGAAACAGACTGTTAAAGAAGCTAACATTCGTGTATAGTGCAGTATTAATTTATTCCTGAAAATTTTGAAGTTGTGTGATTCTTAACCACTTGGGAACGAGCGACACGTATACGTGCCGCACGAAGCTCTCAGAATCCTTGTTTTTCCTCACCAGTAAAATTTTACTGTAAAATTTGCCTTATTTAATCAGCGCATTTTCTCGATTCAAGAAGATACAAATTTCTGTTTTTTAAAACGGTGAAAAAAGATTAAAAATTTCGTAAAAGGCTCCCGTCCCGAAGGGGTTAAGCTGTTGAAATAGATTATTCAATTACAATCGACTGTTACTTGATAATCATGTTTTTTTGTTTTTCTTTTCAAGTCCTGAAAATCAATTTAAAATGTCAAATTCTACAACATCTGAAAGACGTTTCCATTTGAAAAAAAAATGTTATTTTGGATTCTAAATAAAAATAAAAAATAGATTTCTCGGATTCTAAATGAAAAATAGATCGAAGTTTTATGCATTTACAAGTGAAAATGGTTTTGTGAAATGTCAGAGAGCAGAGAGCAAAGACTTAGAGAACTTTGTCACTATAGACATTATAAAAGTTCAGTATTGAAATAGAGTAATGATAGAATAGACGTTGAAATAATTTTCACTGAAAAAAAAATACTACCAGTTAATAAATACATACTATTTTCTTAATTTGATATTGTACCAAGAAAATTGCACAATAGGTATTGAAGAAGCTGAAAGTTTAAAATTGTCGAATAAGTATCTGCATGATTTTAATAATTTGTAAGACTTAAAGAATGTGCTTGTATGCTATATGCATATGAAGCAACTTATTTTACAAAATCCTTTTTAGTGTAAAAAGTGAGCTGTTATTTACATTTGATTATGTAGATATAAATTTCTTTATAACTAATAGTAATTATTTATTTTAAATTTTTCTTTTTAACACTTTCCAACAAAGTTGAAAAGTGTTTATGAGTTCGGTTTGTCTGGCCGTCTGCACGCGCTCTAACTCTTGTAAATATACTCGGATTGCTTTGAAATTTTTGGATGTTATTGGCGTTTACCATAGCACAAACTTTATTTCAAATGAAGTTTGTAGCATGTTTAGTTCATCTACAGGGACAGTCAAAAGTATTCCGTTACATTAGAGCCAATAGGAAAAAATCGTTTCAAATGATTTTTAATGATGTTACACGCATCCAAACATAAGAAAAAATATATGCATTTATGAAGTGCACTAAAATATGCATTCTGTAGAATATGCGGTGCAAAGAATAGTTATTATTCATTTATAGAGCCACACAAAAGAATTCAGTTACATTGATATATGAGTGGGGGAATTGTTTGCGGCGTATTTTAATTATGTTAAACTATTACATATATAATGAAATTGATATACGTCGCTGAGGTTTATTATAAGTTATTTCATGTGTAATACGAAGTGGAGAGTATTTACAGGGACACATAAAATATTTCAGATACTATATTGTATCAGAAGTAAAGTACATTAACGGTGACTGCTGGAAATGCGTTTTCAATTATGATATCCGCTTTTATGTTTCCCTATATTTATGCTTACTATATGGCATGTATAAATTCTATAATTTATATACAGGGCTACACAAAATAATTTATAAAGTTAGTGGGTATGAGCGCAAATTGCTTAAAGGTGATTTTTAAATGAGCTGTGCATTTTTACGCTGACTGCATTTACTTTATTAAGAAATATTTGTAGAATATAGATAAAATGATATACAAGGTCGCGCAAAGAATTGGATATATGCCGTCTATGGATGATAATTTCTCGAAATATGATTTCAGTAGTTTTAAGAGTTTTTTAGTTTGAATTAAATTTTAGCTAAATAGTGCAGTATAATAAAGGTACTAGGTAAACTACAGGGCTGTACAAAAGTATTCAAGTCTGTTTCCATCTATTAGTAAAAATTGCTGAAAGAGAAATTTCAACCTGTTTGCGTTTTCTTGCTAAACTAAATTTTCCCATTATATATATATCAACATACAGATAAAATACAGGGCTGTTCAAAAGAATTGGTTACATATTTGGCTATGGACGGTAACTGCTGAAATCAATTTTTTAAACGTTTATTTAGTTATCTTATTTACCTCATTTCCCTAAATAACGTTATAATAAAGTTTTGTTAAAGCTTTCAGTGAGTGTTAGAAAGTGTTTCATAATCTATGCCGCACGCATGATTTTTCTTTCATGTTTTTTTTTCTTTTTTTTTTTTTTCTTTTTCTTTTTTTTTCTTTTTTTTTTTTTTAAGATTGATATATATATGATAAGGAAACATATTGGAGTAAAAGTCGCCTAGATACAGAGGAATTTATTACTAGCGCCAAACGTAATGAAGGACAATTTCTATTAAATATGATTAAAAAGACTAAAATACAGTTGAGATCAATTTCATATCGTACGTGCTTTGGGTGCATTGAGACCATAATTGAGAAGCAATAAAATTAATATATATTGCAGGTAGAATTTTAACGAATGGTAATTTTAATTTGTTAAAGAATTTACTTTTATGTAGTATTTTGTTACTTTAAAAATGGCTGAATTAAATTTTTAAAATATATCTTATATTTCCACAACTTTATTTATTTTTATAAAATATGAAAATATGATGCAGATTCATTGAATATTCAGCTTGATGAAATAACTTCTGTTAACAAAAATGACTATTTAAATTAATGAGCTTGAATACACTTTTAAAATATTGTTAATTTTCATTCTTTCTCGTTTTCTTAACGTAAATTCAAATAAATTATACAAATAACATTATTAACTAATAAAAATGTAAAGTTCTAGCCTGTCTCCGTTATATGTATATCCTCCCTCTTTATTATTATTTTAATTATTATTATTAATTTTGTTTTATAGAAGAAAGGAAAAAAGAGTTCAAAATGCCGTTTCCTTTTAAAACTTTTAATGATATCTTTTTTCATCTTTTTTTGCGTTAGTTAATAAGATAATAAAATTTAGAAAAATTTCTCTGTTTCTTAATTGATTGTAAGATTGTCTGCGTTAAAAATCATTCGCAGAAAACATAAAAATTGAAACTTTTTTCATTTATTTTCTTAGTTTTAACAATTTCAACTCTCTTATTATAAAAATATGAGCAAGAAAAAAATAGAATTCTTCTTGAAATCGAAATTCTTAAGGAAAACTGCACGTTAAGTTGGTGATATTTTTTAAGAATAAAAATAATAAGAGTTCACATAAAGAATCTTTACGACGATTAACTTAACTTAACGTAATGCACCAGGGTCACAATATTTTAATTTTTGTGCTTTAGAAATGTATATATATTTTTTCAGTTAGAACTAGTGTAGGTTACATCATCTATATATGATAGACATACAGGGTGTATCATAAAAGATAGGCGAAACTTCAAGGGGTGATAATACACATGCAAACAAACAACTTACATCAGATAATGCATGGTCGGAAATGAAATGCAAAGGTGCTGGAGCATTTGGAAACTTGGTCCATGTGAACGTTAAAGCTCCATTAATGTTGCGAATTAGCAAGAGAAAAACGACACTGATAGCATGCAAATGTGATATGGGGAAGAAGAAGAACGCGTGTGAAAACGCGTGTGACGCTTATCCGGGTGTGCATCTGCTAATCGCGGTAGGACTAATAGGGAAAAGGCTGATATGCATTTTATCTACGGAACTGCAAATGGAAATAGCTCAAAGGCTCAACGATTGTACGAAGAGCGGTTTTCCACCTTGCTTTTGTCACTTAATCGTTCTATGTGTGTTTTTGCATCGTATAACAACATCACATTCGGCGCCCTCTAGCACCTTTGCGTCTTAATTCCGGCCATGCATTCTTTGATCAAAATTGTTTCTTTGTATGTGTACTGTCACCTTTTAAAGTTTTGCCCATCTTTTATGAAACACCCTGTATAAACATTTTCCCGTTATAATTATTTACTGAACAAGCTCGTGGTACACGAAAAATATCGAAAAAAAGTTGTCATGACACATTTTTTAAGATGGAAACGTAAATAGCAGATTTCACACACACATACACATATAAAAAAGAACCCACCAAAAAAATTATATTAAAAAAAATTTTAAAGTGAAAATTGGTTGATAGTTTTCTGTTCAGAAAATCTTAAAATTTGGAGAGCGCCAAAAAGAAACGATAGGAAATTTTTCTAGATCGAATTTTGACTCGGGGGGATATCTTGAAAACTTAGTCTGACGTGTATCCACATAAAATCTTTTATTTATCTTAAAAACAGCATAGTATATCATGTGCGTAACTTTGTAATGCACATTGCAATCCACCATCGAATATACTATGTTATGACTCCAGACAGTCACTGTAAAAATCAAAAATTCTGTTAGGTCACTAAGAATTTTTTATGAAACTGGATTCCCAGAACTTTTTATGTATAACTGCAATCCGGGTTACAGATAAAATTTTAGTAAGATTACTGTAATTTTGGTAGATTCTTTAGTAAAGCAATAGATTTCTGTAGCTACTACATGCAGCATAAAACTAATCTTGTAGGTTTACATTTTTTTTCTTCTTTTGTACAGTGTACAGATAAAATTTTAGTAAGCATACAGAATTCTGTAACTTTACAACTGTAGAATTACAAACTTTTGTTGACGGTGTAGTAGGCAACGGTATCCATAATACTAAACATGTTTTGCCGTCAACAGCCATTTTGCATCTGATTTTTAATAAACATTTATTTATGTATTTTTACATATGTAGAACCCGAATCTGCTATCAGAAATTTTCTATCATGTCAGAGTTTTATAAAATTTTAGAATTTAATTTTTACATACATGGCAAAATATGTGGTGAAGTGTTAATTATAATTTACATTTTTTGTTTAAATAATAAGAAAATGAATGACTATCTAGGTTAAACCTTTATTTGGATGCATTAAGCTGTAAAAAGTAACTATCAAACTACTAAAGTAACTACTGTCATCAAGAAAGATATCTTCCTATTTTGAAAAATAATATTGTTAATATTAACGTTATGGGTTTATGTGCAACAGTTTCGTGCTCGTATCAGTTCATAGTTTGTGTTAAGTAATCAGAAAACTTTTTTACTGATAAATATTATGTTATGTTTGTATTTCAAACGGTCACTTTTTGTCAAATATTTCACTTTTGTTTGTATGTATACCTGCCTGTATTTAATAAATGTGACGCGATTGAGAGAACCTGATTATTCCACTGAATTCAGCACCCTAAAATTAGTTATTTACGAGCCAGGTACAGAAAAAAAGTTGAAATTTGTTGACTAGGGAATTTGAGAACTTCATGTTGTACATTCTGTATAAAAATATTTTTTCTCTGCATTGGATTTTTTTTTCTTTCGCTCCTGAAAAAATTCCTACCAACCCCTTACTACACTCCCTAAAGTAAATTTTATGTTTCTCTCGTGAACAGCTTTCGCTATTAATCCCTTAACAGTTTCTTTATTATAACAACATGTATAATAATCACTTATAAACAGATTAAGCTAAATAATGCTATAAAAAGTGATAAAATATATTTATTTAGATTGACGAACGTTTCATCCCACAAACGGCGACATTTTCAAAATCATTCGTGATAGAAATATTTTCACAAAATTTAAAAACAATAACTTGGTAAACAATGTCACGAGATATCAAGCATAATGAAAATAATGCAACCATAATATAAAATTAAATTGGACTTATTTTCTTGCATACTACATATATATATATATATATATATATATATATATATATATATATATATATATATATATTTATTTATTTATTTATTTATTTATTTATTAATTTTTTTTTCATTTTTTTAAAATATAGTATGTAAGAAAATAGATCCAAGTGAATCAAACCAGTTATCAGGAGTACACGAAATACCTTTTACCAAGGAAGATGTGAACAATGCAGTTTTATATAGATATGACAAGCAGAAAACTTAAAACTAGAATCAAAGAACATATAGCAGACATCAAATACAACAGGAGAACCACATAGCTTTGGCCAGATTATGCAACAAAGAACCTTTACAGATCGATTTTAAAAATAGCAGATTAATTTATCCACCAAGATTTTATTTACCATCCATTATCCGAGAATCAATAGAGATATTTTTACGCAACGAGAATATTTTCAATG
This sequence comes from Maratus speciosus, assembly GCA_963932465.1. Classification (NCBI taxonomy): domain Eukaryota; kingdom Metazoa; phylum Arthropoda; class Arachnida; order Araneae; family Salticidae; genus Maratus; species Maratus speciosus. The sequence goes on from OZ010791.1 coordinate 169,906,652, forward strand.
ATTCACTATCCCTTGATTTACCTAAAATTTGGAAAGAGATGCTATGCAATTTTAATAACAATAGTAAAAATTCATCCACGTTCACAAATATCCAATTTTATTTTATTTTATGGTTGCATTGATTTTTATTATGCTTGATGTCTCGTGACATTGTTTACCAAGTTACTATTTTTAAATTTTGTGAAAATATTTCTATCGTGAAGGATTTTGAAAATGTCGCCGTTTGTGCGATGAAACGTTCGTCAATCTAAATAAAGATATTTTATCACTTTTTATTGCATTATTTACCTTAAAGCTTCTTTATTTTTTTTATATATATATATATATAATACAATGAAAAATAGAGACAAGACGCTACTTTTTTGTGCTAAAATATATTGACTTATATGCTTGAAAAATGTCTAACACTTTATAAAATGAAGATTTACAGTTAAAATTAAGTGGTTTAAAAGATTTTTTTCAGTCGACGAAACAAAAAAAAACGTGAGTAAACCTATAAAAATAAAACAATGTAAGCAAAAACAATCCTTTCAAAAAATTCATGAATTTATGCGATCATCGCTTCTAAAATAGTACCAGAATTCTTCAATATTAAGAATTAATTACAGATAAAAAACATAAATTATTACATTTAAAATGACTTTCGTATGACTATTTTTTTAACAAGTTCTAAGTATAAGAAACATATCGAAAGCAGTTTCACGGTATATATTGAGGAAGAAAAAAATGCGTAAAATATTTTGCCCATAAATAGCAATTTAATTTTAAGAAGAATAAAACTTTTTAAGTAACTTACATGCATAAAAACTGCAACAAAATCGTAGGGAGGTCAGACTGAAGGGGAAAAAACAGTTTGAAGGACTTTTTGAAGGCAATTTTTTTTTTTTTTTTTTTTTTTTTTTTTTTTTTTTTTTTTTTTGCGGGATTTGCTATATCTATTTTTTTATTATTCCATTTCTTTTTTCTTAAGGTATTAGAAGACTTTTTTTGAAAAATGTAATTTTTGTTAAGAAAATAGCATAACCTCCTCAGATTAGATCTTTTCAACACGCGTAATGAAATGATAGAGAGATATTTCAAATGAAAATCAAATTTCAAATTAATTGCTTAATAGGCGCAAAGGCCAATCTAGTGAAAAAGATTCCATGCCGGGACACGAACCCGGGCCATCGGTATAGTGCACTGATGTTCTACCGATTAAACCGACTGGAATCTTTTTCACTAGGTTGGCCTTTGTGCCTATTAAGCAATTAATTTGAAATTTGATTTTCATTTGAAATATTGTATACAAGGCGAATGTTTCTCTCTCGAAAAATTTTCATGAATTAATATGATAGAGAGATCTTGAACTTTATCATCGCCAAATGACTGGAAATATCAGGTCGTAAATATAAGAATTTCACCCTCAAAGTGAAATAGCTTTGATATGTAATTACGTGTTTTACCCATTACTCAGGAACTATTTTTAACTCATGAACCTTTCTTCAGTTCAATATAGAAATTTTTATTTAAAAGTCAACACTGCGCTTATAATTAAACAATGCAAAATGCAAACCAGTAATATTAACTATTTCTCCACTTTTTCTCCACTACAATTTTACAATAAATCAAAAGATTATCAACAGGATAATTTCATTTACCATCCCATATTAATGGGTTACTTCGAACTCAATGTGCACTGGCTGAAAAAAGAAGGTAAGTGAAATTTCCTTACCTAAAATTTGTATTATTGCGCTACTGAGATTGAATATTTACAATCATTTTGATAGAATTTGATAACAATTTTGTGAATTATTGCAGCATATCGTTTCGAAAAGACATATTTAAGCTTCGGAGGACTTTTACATTTGTGATTACATTTCAGGTGTGCTTAGAAATGTGAAGAAAATTACAAAAATCTTTCTGATGAAACTAATGATTTGTGTTAAAAGCTTTTGGAATAAAAATATATTTTCTTTCTTTCTGTTGTTTTCTCCCATTTACTCCACTATCATATTAACTATTATTTCTCGAATGACTACCGCTCTAATTATTTTCTCATGGCCAAGTTCTTCGTACATGAAAAATCACAAAACCTTTTTTCTTCATAATGTAATTTTAAAGAGCAAAACATCAAAAGGTATAGACCGGGATGTAGCTTCATAAACCATCACCTCATTAAGTTGACTGCTGGAATTCTAGGATTAGACAAAACTCGATTAGTACATTAAAATGCCACTGGTCTGCCAAGTCATATCTAGGTGGAAGCCACCTGCAGACCCGATTTTAGTGGTTGATCGATAGGTATATCATAGTGTTTTCCCGCACTCAAAGGTATGAAAGCATGGAGAACTGGGAGCAGGAAAACACAATGGTAAACCTACCAGTCAACCACTAAAATCGGGTTTGCAGTAGTTTTCCGCCAAGATATAATTTGGCAGACCAGAATTTTAATATGGGAATCGAGTTTTAACTAATCCTGGAATTTCAGCCGTTAATTAGATGAGGTAATGGTTTGAGCAACCATCTCCCGGTCTAGTAGATTTTAGAAAAAAAAATTGTCAGAAAACACTTCAATTTTTAAAGTGGGAGGGGGGGGGGGGTTCATTGCAAATTCATATCTGGAAAAACTGCAGTAAAAACGTTGCGATATGATAGGGAAAAGAAACAATGACCTTATTAAGTCAGAAAATAACTGTGAAACGTTACCGCCAATCTTTTTCACAATGTTATAACATGTTTGTACTATCTTATTGAAATAATTGTATATTTTATAGAAAACACATATTTAAGCTTTCAGCTGTTCTACATTTATGATCACCTTATGCTTAGTAGGATGAAAACTATAAAACTGTTGTAGAAACTAACCGAATGTTTAAGTCGGTTTTGGAACTTAAAAAAAATTATACTTTCTTCCTTTTTTTGAATGAGGAGGGAGGTGGGGAGAGAAGACTTCACTGCCACATTAACTATTACCTCTCTACAGGCTCTCGCTATGATTATTTTCGCAGAGACAAGTTCTTGGTATACCAAAACTTCCCAAGCCAGTTTTCACTGTAGGTTTAAGGAAAAAAAGAATATATAAGTGGTAGATTTAGCAAAACCTTTTGCCTTAAAACACTCCAGTTTTTAAGAAAAAAAGAAAATCTCTCAAACCAATTCACATCCATAAAAACAGCAACAAAAATGTTGGTAAAAGACGGAAAAAAAGGAGGAAAAAACGACTTTTTAAAGGCAGAAAAAAAATTTAAAAAAAAAGGCTTGCTACAGCTTTTTTTTTTTTCCTTATCTTTTTTTCACAGAGTATTTTAAGAAGTTTTCGACCAAATGTGGATTATCTTATTGAATTGTAAGCTATCAAAAACATTTAAGCTTGGATCACTTCCACATCTGTCGTGGTGACCCCGGGTCAGCTTAGTAGTACAAAGAAAAACTTTAAAGCTACTAGCTTCGAAACTAATCGTTTATTATCAGCACTTTTGAAATTTAATAAATTATATTTAATGTCTTCCTTTTCTTTTTCCTTTCTTTTTTCTTTTTCTTTGTTTTTTTTTTTTTCTTGCCACATTAACTAGCATATCTCGAATGGCTCCTGCTATAACTACCTTCGCAAAGACAAATTCTTAGGACACGAAAAATCTCCAGCATATTTTCAAAGGGTAAAAAAAAAAAATAGATTTCGCAAAAACTTTTGCTAGAAAATACCACAGTTTTTAAGAAAAAGAAGAAAACTTCTGAAGAAAACTCACATCCATAAAAACTGCAACAAAAACGTTGGTGAAAGAGAGAGAGAGAGAGAGAAGAGGAAAAAACGACTCTTCGAAGAAACGAAAAAAAAAAAAGGAGGGGGATTGCGACAGCTAATTTTTTTTTCCACAGTGCATTATAACACGTTTTCGAATAAAATATAGACTGACTATCTTATTGCAAAATACCGTATCGAAAAAACACATTTTAAATTTTGAGCACTGTGAAGACAAGTAGCTATATTTGTAAGGAACGAGTAATGTAAAAAGAAGGCAGGGGAGAAAATCGAAAATCCATAATCTAAAGCCCACTTTATGAAGGAGAGAGAGTTTGCGACTCACTTTTTCCTTGTCACAGAAAACCAACCACACACACACGACTCGTCGAAGACGAAGCTTCGCGAAATGAGAGATTCTCTCTTCTGAAAGATTTTAATATGAAAGGAATTCAAAAAAAGAAATTTTTCCCCTCTTTTTCAAGTGCCCAGTGAATTTAATCGCCTTAGATTGTGAAAAGGGCTATTTTTATACCATGAATAAAAAAAGAAAATACAGTTATGAAACTCGTTTAGATTCCTCTTAACTTCTGAAGAAATAGCAGTTATAATATTAACACATCAAAAATGAAATGAATAAGAAAAGTCATGCTTTATGCATAGAGTATAGCTTGTTTTTCAAATTTACTTGCTTACATTGTTCAGACTACGGGGTTTTGCAATGAAAGTCTATATAAAAGAAAGTCCTTTAGAAAATATAATATTTATTTCGCGAAGATTCCAGAAAAAGCAGGAATTACATAAACAGATAGATATACGCTAATAAGCAAACAATCACGGCAGAATACAGCAGAAACTTTAGGAACAAATATTCCAAAGCAGAGGCATAAAATGCCTCAGATGAATAGCTTCACAGCTACAAATTAGAAAGGAGCTGAAACTCTTAAAGACAACTCAACAACTGACGACTTATACTCCTTCTCTGCGGAACAGAGCTTTCATACCGCCTATGCCGTCAGCCAAGTGATGCTGGCTCGTCTGCACTTTTTGGAAAATTTTGTGTTTGGAAAATACCACCGAAACCACACCCACATAACTATCGCTCTCCCCATCCCCCACCCCCCAAAAAAATGTGGATTTTTTAGTCGTTAACATTATTGGCTTTGCTCCGCACATCAGCGAAAAAATAAGCTTTCAAATATGTAACATTAACACAAATGTGTTGTCAAGTTCTATGTAAACACTTCCAACAATAAACCATGCCAAAGTTGGTCAGATATACTGTCCTAATAACAATAAAACTAAAGAGTTTTGGTTCCAATCATATTTTGGCTAAGTGTGGCAAAAAAATCAGCTTTCACCAAAAATTTTACTTTTTGAAGATGGCTGGTTTTGCAACTGGACGACACAATCGTGATCGCATATTTTAGTCGTTTTTTACAGTAAGCCCCAAGTACGGGAGTTACTTTCGCATGTTGCATTATTCAAGAAATCAATTTCTGCATTCAAGATTATATGAAAAATGGATATACTATATGTAATAATTATTATTTTTCTAAAGACGTATTTATATGCAAAGTATATTCATTGCATAAATACGTATATACATGCGAATATACATTTTTGAGAAATAATAAACAAATATAATGCACAGAACTGTTTTTTTTTTTTTTTTTTTTTTTTTTTTTTTTTCCAATTTTCCGATAAATGAATGATATCTTGAGTTAAAAGGGGCTACTAATAACATTATAAATATTAGTAATAATAAACTAAGAATACTTGTATTTGACGCTTGAAACAATATTTTCATAATCATCTTGAAAAGGACTTTACATAATAACTGTCCCCTAAATGACTAATAAAAATATGTACCCATTCGTGCCTAGCGTCTTATATTTTGTATGTTACAAAAATGTATAAAAAATAGGTTTCAACATATAATTTCACAATTTAAAAAAACATGTATTCCAAAAAAATCTACAAGCTACAATTATGACTTATTTATTTGCATAATTGGTAGAAAAAACACAAATAAACTTACTTTTTTCATTTCAGCATCTTAAAAAATGAAAAATCTATAAACTCAGAAAAAAGCCATTTTTTATAAAGCATTTTAAGCAAATAAATATCCATCTTATGCCATCATCTTTCGGTAAGAGATAAGGACATTTATAGATAATTATTTCATGCAATTTTCATGTTATAAAGAAGAAGAAAATCATACAAATTTATTAAAATTCGAAGCGTCCCAAAAATGGGACGCCAGGCATAAATGGGTTAAGCGGGTAGTTCCTTACCATGTCTTAAATTTGTGTTTTATTTATTTTTTATTATTTTATTCATCGATGAAGTTTTAATTTCGTCATGGAATATAATCCAGAAGCAAATGCCGAACTATTTATATTATTTTAAGTGCAAACTTATTTATATTTCGTAATCGCCTGCACGCGATCGAGATAGATTTAACCCTTAAGTGCCTGATTTTTCAAAAATCATTGTAATAATGTTTTTCGGCTTTCATTTTTTAAATAAATCATGGGAAAAATACTTTAAAAAATCATATTTTGTTTTTAAGTATGGTTTACAGCTAAAAAACAGTTTGTTACTAATCGGCAATACTGGTGTTTAATTGAAAAAATAATTTCCCTTAATAAAATTCTATAATATTAAACACACAAGAATTTAGGAACTATAATAAGAAATAAATTTTACTTGCTCACTGCAGGTCAAAATAGGGTATTTCGCAAGCTTCTAAACAAAACAAAAAGAACACGTAGCAACAATTGAAAAAATAAATCTATCTTTATTCTTAAACAGCACAAGTGTTGCCATCTACATGTTGAAAATCGATTTAATAATATTTTCAGAATGTATTTTATTGCCAACATTAGTCATTATAGCTTCGATATTATTCTAATAGTATTTTAGAGCCTAAATTGGGTATGGTGCCAAAAAGCAGCACTAGGCATTTAAGGGTTAAAGAAAAAAATCATGATGGAAAATTATTTTTAAAACCATAAAAAATCAGTAAACAGAGATCCAGTTTTAAAACAGATTGCATTTGAAAGTAATTTTTTTTTCCCTATTCGACGGCATAAAAATTGAAAGTGAGCGATATTTTCAAGTTAAAAAAATTGCAGCAAAAGCGAAATTGAATCGTTTGCTGTTGCCACCGTCAAAATGACGTCAGCGGTACTCCCGGACAGGTTTATTCTTTATCATATAGATATACAACTAGCTTTATTCGTCTTTTTGTTCATTTTTTGTAATAATGGTATCCCTTACAGACATTTGTGACTTTTCACCTACTTTGACTATTGTAGTATATCGTAAAATAAAATAACAAAAACATACATAATAGTCCAGGCAATAGGGAATTTTACCTAGCAAAATTAATGGTAGTTCTAGAAATCGGATTTTTAGATGTTTTTTGGGTCACTGAATCCGAATTTGTAACTTCCCACCAAAATTTCCCCCTGCAATCTCCCCAAATTTTGGAAAAAAGCCCCCCAAAAAAGGTTTTTATTAAAAAAATCAATTTTTTTATTGTTTTAGAGAAAAAGTATCTAGCAATTCAGAAAGTAGACAAAATTTCCAACAAATTAGATGCATGACATTATGACTTAGGATGAAGGGGAAGGGGGGATCTGCCTCGGAACATGATGGCGGTGCTGCGTAAACTAAGTTGCACAATTCCACTTAACCACTCACACGTTTACATTCGCCCTCCCATCTCCCCTCCGAACTTTCTCTATAAGGTTTACTTTAAGATTTTTGGGTCGCTGAATCCGAATTTTTAACTTTCCCCCCAAAATCCCCCACCCGATACCCCCCCCCCACAAATAGTTGTTTTTAACTTAAATTTCTTATTGTTTTAGGGGAAAAGCATTACGAAATTCAGAAACTAGACAAAATTTTCAACAAATAGGATATATGACATTATGAATTAGGATGAACGGGGAGGGTGAGGGCTACCTCTGAACATGCACTGCGGCGCGACGTGCACTAAATTATGAAGTCCAGGCAATAGGGGATTTTATGTGGTAAAATTAATACTAGTTCTGGATTTCGACTCACTTTATGTTTTTTGGGTCACTGAATCCGAATTTGTAACTTCCCACCAAAATTTCACCCGGCAACCCCCCAAAAATTGATTTTTTGAAAAAATTTGGTTTTTGAGAAAAGCGCGCGGGGAATGTTCCGAGGCAGCCCCCTATCTCCCCGTTTCTCCTACGTCATAATGTCATATATCCTATTTGTTGCAAATTTTGTCTAGTTTCTGAATTTCGTAATGCTTTTCCCCTAAAACAATAAGAAATTTAAGTTAAAAACAACTATTTGGGGGCGGAGGGGTCGGGGGGGAAAAGTTTGGGGGTAAGTTAAAAATTCGGATTCAGCTACCCAAAAAACTTAAAGTAAACCTTATAGAGAAAGTTCGGAGGGAAGATGGGATGGTTAATGTAAACGTGTGAGTGGTTAAGTGGAATTGCGCAACTTAGTCCACGCAGCACTGCGGCGCATGTTCCGAGGCAGATCCCCCCCCCCTTCCCCTTCATCCTAAGTCATAATGTCATACATCTAATTTGTTTCAAATTTTGTCTACTTTCTTAATTTCTAGCTACTTTTCCCTTAAAACAATAAAAATGGAATTTTTTAATAAAAACCTTTTTTAGGGGGCTTTTTACCAAAATTTGGGGGGGGGGGGGGGGGTTGCCGGGGAAATTTTGGTGGGAAGTTACAAATTCGGATTCAGCGACCCAAGAAACATCTAGAAAGCCGATTTCCAATACTACCATTAATTTTGCTAGGTAGAGTCCCTATACGGTCTCTATTGCCTGAACTATAAACAAGAACGAAAAATCATGCAAACGGCACGGATTATGAAACACTTTGAAACACATTCATACTACTATAACAAACTTCAGGTGAAAGATGAAAGATGGTGAAAGGTGAAAGATGATGTCTAAATGAAAAATTTGGAAAAGACATAATGCATTTGAAAACCCAATTTTTGCTATTACCGTGAATAATTGGGAAAATATAAAAAAATATGTGCAGCCCTGTATATGATCTATATGATATGTATGTATGCTACATAGTATGCTAAAAGTTAGTTCCTTTAAACGCATAGCACAGTTGAAAATTTCCATTCAGCAATTTCCTCCCATAAACGGATGTTGTTGAAAACTTTTGTGGAGCACTGCATATGATCTACAGAATTTATGCATACGAAGTAACAATTAAAAAATAATTAAATTTACAAACGCATATAACAACTGAAAACTCATTTCTAGCAATTATTGTTCGTAGGCTTCAATAGTTTAATTACCGTTCGTTTTCTTCGGTTGCCAAAGCGATAAATATCAATTTCAATATGTTTAAAATGGTGTAGTATTCACCGCAAACGATTTTTCACCGTAAGATAACGGAATTATTTTGAGTGTCACTGTAAATGAACCGTAAATGCTACACACTTCATTTTCAATGTCGATCCTGCCATAGTGTTACCCAATAACATAGACCCATTTCATGGCAATTGGACTATATTTACACGTTTTAGAGCACGGACAGACAGACAGACAAACCGAATTAATAAACACTTTTCAACTGTTCTAGAAAGTTTTAAAAATACAAAAAATATTAAGTTTTTTTCCACTTAACTTCACTTTACTCAAGTGGAGACGTGTCATACTTTTACACTTACTTTTCACGCAGATGGATTATATTATTGGTTTGCCCCTGGTCATTACTTGTAAAATTGGATGAATTAAAGAAGATTAATAGCTGTTTTTCATGCCATCATAATAAAATATGTATATTAAGCTACTATTACATTTTCTTGTGAATTTATTAATTGGCTTTTCTGTTATATTATTTATAAAATCAATTTAATACGTACCAACGTATTTTCAACTGAAATGGTTCATTGTTATTGTTAACCGTAACTTAGATTTATGTTAGATGAATTTTCGTTGATTACATTGAATGGAATTTTTTTAGTTGGTAACAGCGGTATTGTTATTTTCAATTTTTATCATTTACGGTATGGTCAGTTTTTATATTTTATTCTATTTTTATTTTCTTCTGTTATATTTTCTGCTGTGAAAAACATTTATTGCGAGAGCATAACGCAGTACAGAAATTACTTGAGTCTAATATTACCCAAACTTGGCAACTCTGGCGTCATCTGAGAAACAAATGAGAGTAATTGGTAAAAAAGCATATGGCATAGCCATTTTCATGTTTTTTGGCTTCCAAAATTTTTTTAAGTTAAATTTGACCTTCTTCATCTCAGAAAATTACGAATAAATAAAATACTACATTTTTCTTTTTAAAAATAGTGGGTAACATACATGTTGTTGTTTATCAACTTTCGATTATACGCATTTTCTCATAAAATGTCGGAAATACATACTTTAATTACTCTTCATTAAAAGTAGTAAATAAAATGTACTAATGAAACTGATTATGATCAAGGTCGTTAAATTTCAATATCGAACGAAATTGTTGTCTTCAATAACAAAAATCCGTTTCTCTATTGTTGTCTGCGACACCAACGTCAATTTTCGATATCGAAGCAGAATAAATAGCGTTGAGACTCTATATTTTTATTTAAATGTAAAATATAGCAGTTAATACATTGTCAGTTGACTTTATTCCGAAAATTCTTCAAATATCGAATTTTGTAGCACTGCAACCAAATTCCATCTTCATATGACTGTTATGCATATATATAGATATATTTATAAATATTTATATGCGTGTACCCACAGCACAATTTTGGCAGGGATATATATTATACGGGCACACAGGAGGAATTTTTGACAAAGAAGTGGTGATTTCCTTATAAATATAAGACATATTATTTATTTATTTATTTATTTATTTATTTTGTCTTGTAATACTCATTTGAAATTGTTACATTAATAGAAAATTATCCAAAAATTACCAGTCATGCGTTTTTTGTTCTTCTGTAACCTACGTTAATGCCATGAAATTCAATGCAGTGATTTGATAAAATTGATTTTTATAAAAATTGAATTTTTTTTAAATATAAATATGAATATGTATTAAGTTGATGATAGGAAGAATTCACTGTTAAATAGGTAGCAACATCGGGAGAAAAGAAAAGGAAAATTCATTGAAAGGCATCTGCCCTTTACGTTGTTATATTACTTACAAAAATATAATTAATTAAAAGAGAAAAACTTCATTTTAAGGGGTCTCGGAACTCTAAAGCTTCAAAGTTTTCGAAATTTTAATTTTCTTTTAGACGTTAAACTCCTATTTTTTCCGAAAATTTTGATATAACTGTTTCTTGAAATTCCCATTAGAACAGAAGTTATGAGTTTTGGAATTATATCCACTCAATAACCGAAGCGGCATTTCCGAAACTTTGAAGTCATTTTTCTCCAAATGACGTTTTTAGGTATAACGTGCAGGATATCTCAAAAACTTCTGAATATTTTTTTCATGAAATTTTCGAAACGTATTTTTCATGTTAATCTATAAATTGAACCTAAAATTTCATTTTTATTGTTCAAAAAAATGTTTTTTAAGTGAAATTTTCAAAATTTTGTATTAGCTAAATACAACTTTTTATTAAAAATATAAAAATTACTTAAATGCAAATTTATTTAGGTTCAGAGTAATTATTGTGATCTGAAATATAAATAGGCACAAAAAAATTCATTCTAGTTCCAAAATTTATTTTGTAATCCTGCGCGTAAGCTGTCATACCAATTTTCTGCTCGACAAATGTCTAACACTTTGGAGCCCCTTATAAATACTAATTCTGTATCTTGCAAATTTTTAAATGCATGAAATGAAAGAACACGCTTATATCTTTCATCCCAATAAAACCCTGTATTAAATGTTAAAAATGGTCTTTTTGTTTTTTCTCAATTTTCAGAGTTCCTTAGCACCATTTCAGTCTCGTTCTTCCAAAAAGCAGATCAAATGTTGTCTGCTTGTGAATTCCGTCCACCACCTATCCAACAATGGAAAACTTTTTTTTTTAAACCAATTCGGTAATTTCAGAGTAATCGTGATTTTAAAACGTTTTCCGTTCATTTCAACCTTTTTAATTTATAATATTAAAAAATGTTCTTAGTGAACATTTACATCTTAAATGTAAACCACCATTTGAAATTTCAAGTTTCTAGTCCTTACAGTCCAAAAAAATTGTAAATGTAGAACATTTGTCGTTCTTGTATATGTTCTGAGTACAGGGGTGCCGATATAAATATATATATATATATATAATAAAAATAGTCTTTGTTTAAGTTGGGATAGTCATCATTCATAACGCTGAAAGAATTTTTGAAATCGGTTCCGTGGTTTCAAAGTAATCGTGATTTTAGAAATTTTTCAGTTGATTTTATCTTTTTAAATTTCTACTTAAAAAAAAAAAAAAAAAAAAAAAAAAAAAAAAAAAAATCTGTGAGAGTATTTATGATTTAAAAGTAACCGCCATGTCAAATCAAAAAATTCCATCACAAACAATTTCTACGAAATCTTAAGTTAAAAAAAAAATCTTCTGCATCCACTGGGAGACAGAGATTTCCACGTAAAAAATAACTTAATTACTAAGCAGAGATAATCATTATTATAATGCTGAAAAAAATTTGAAATTGGTTCGGTAGTTTCAAAGTAATTATGATTTTTGAACATTTTCTGCTCATTACAACTTTTAAATTACGATTATTTTTTAAGCTGTTCTCAGTGAGCATTTGTCACTTAAAAGTAACTGCCAAAGTTTTTAGTCCAAACAATAAAAAAAAAAAAAATCGTTATTTTGGAACGTTTTTCACTTAGACGGCCTCTTAAGGGCAAGGATACCGACGTAAAACTAGTGAGTAAATGTGATCACAGATCGCACAGAAGGTTTCGTTTAATATTCCTTTCAAAACACTTTATCCTTTTGCAAAATCTGTTAGTTCCACATTTCACAACCAGGGGGCGTACTCTTTCTAAACAAACCTCTATCCGAACGAAACTCCGTTTTACAACCTATCCGTAGATATATTAGACGAGGGGATCGGGCCCATAGCAACCGAGGTAGTTAGGCACCCCCTGGCGGTAAAAAATGGAACTAAAATATGTAAGTCTATGGTGCGTAATATGAAAGAGTGGTCTAAGGGTTGTCGGCAAAAGTTAGAAGAGTGCTTCCCGGGTGAAAAGGGCGGAGGTTAGAAAAATTGCTTAAAATACACAAGCTACAGACCGGAGGGGTAAATATAAGACTTTTTGAAATTTTTATGATTTGTCATGTGATCGCAAGTGTTCAGCTATAAGTATTTAAAATTTCAAGTCTTCAACTTAATTAAGGGCTCAGTTAGAAAAAAAACTTAAAATACACAAGTTAGAGCCCGAACGGGTAAATATGACTTTTTCAAAATTTTATTATTTGTCATTTGACGTGAGGTGTTCGGCTATAAGTATCCAAAATTTCAAGTCTCCAACATATACAGTTTCTGAGAACGGGCCCTGTGACAGACAGACAGAGGAGTGAGACGAATAGTGTTTCGTCAGATGAACGAAACCCTAGAAATAGCCTATGCTGGAGCAGAGATTGCTATCATTATTTTAAAAATCAGTTAGGTAATTCCAGGGATTAGCTCCCATAAACAAGCAAACAAATTTTTCTTTTTTATATTATTAGTTCAGATGAATGAGGCAATATCATCATCAAATTCAAGACGGTAAAATTTTCATATGTTCATTTACTGCGCTTCCATCACTTCCAAAAATAATTTAGTCGGTGATTTTAAAATTAATTGAAAAATCATTATTTTATTCGAGTATCATAAATTATATAAGCAATAGGGAATTAAAAACTTTCAAAACTATAAATAGCATTCAATTAAATATTATTAAAAGTATACTGCATGATTAAAATTATATTGAGATGATATTAATGGAAAAAGGGAGCATATATATATTATTTCTATCTTCATGCAATTTCTCATACAATTACGTCTGACAATAATTGATATTCATAAAACGAATACAAAGCGTATAAATGTATTTTAGCATTTTTCCTCCCCCATGGACAACATCTTGTGTCCTTTTCAAAAGAAAAAGTTTACATATTTGAAGAGCAAGTTAAAATCATGTTTGTTACCATAAAAGCACTTACAGGAAAAAGAAACGTGAAAAGGGGAACCGAAAAACACTTCTGATTTTTCGGATACAGGGAAGTATCTAAACGTCTCTAAACACTCTCGAATGAGAACTAGCCGTCAATGATAATTACGCAAATTCAACACTTGTTTACGAGAAATTTCAAGTTAGTCGCCAACGGCTCGACCTTTAGATACTTCAAGGCACGTCGATTGAGATGAAAAAAAAGAGAAGATTAAAAACCAGAAAAAAATAAGAGCAGAATAATAATGAAAATAATGAAAAGGGGAGCAGAACCAAAAGCGTTGAATAACAGACAGACGAAAGCTCTTGAGATCCGTGGTTGATTCAATTCTGGAGAAGTTGAGGACTTCCCAAACTGTGTGTCGGCAACTGCAGTGGCCCGAACGCAAATAGGGTTAAACAAAACGAGACAAAAGACAGAAAAGAGCTAGAATGACAGGGGAGGGTGAGATTTGAAAGTAGAAAAAGCATCCCTATAAATATATACGGGAGGGGGGGAGGTTTGATATAAAAAAATTTCACAAAAGCATTCTACGTATAAGAAAAATTTCCGATAAATCAGACATCAGGCAGCAGCAGTCCGTCAACAATAGCAAGCCGTAACCATGGTAATATCCACTTGAGAATCCTCGCAGCTTGCAACTCAAGTACGGGCCCCGGACAACTGAATCATGTATGTGAATAGGATACGGAGTTCTCAAGGGCCCTCGAGAATTTGGGGCCCACACAGGCCCCAACTGTTCCCGACCTCAAAGGTCCATTCTCATTGCATCTACGTTGGTCACTGGAAAGCACCCCAACAGGTTTGAATCAAAAACATTCAAGGAACATCTGTTCCCATAAGCTTACGAAGTTTCAATTATAAACCATATAAATCCAAGGTATAAAAATCAAGGGAAATAGCATATGTTTATGTTTATACAGATATGATAATTACATATATGCTAGACAGCCTCGCACCTTGGATTTTTCTAGTAAAAACATTTGTTTTACTTTCAGCATGAAATACTTCACAGAATATAACAAAAATGTTTTTTAACAATCAATGCCGAAATTTTCTGTATAAGGGCAGTACGTAAAGGATTTTAGATGGCATCAGTTAACTTGTTAAAATAAAGAATAGGAAACAATTGTTTTAATAAAGGAAAAAGAAAATAGCTTTAGCATAGCTGCCAATCTTCCGGAGTTTTTTATCCTTTTTTAAGTGAGAAAACACACTTTGATTTAAAAAATAAAAAAATTCTTAAGGTATAAAATCAAATAAAAACCACTTAAAAGCAAGTAACTTTATTAAATAATCACATTACATTTTATAAATTCTACGATATCATGTTTAATTTTTGACTTGAGAAAAAAACAGAAGGTTAGCAGCTTATGATGCTTTAGTATCTGTTCACATCGCCAAAATAAAAAAAAAAATGCATTACAGCAGTTATAGAATACTATCTGCTTAGCAGCCCTTTGTATTGCATTTAAATCGCATGAACCCTTCGATTGTTTCGGGGTAAAAGGGATCTATTAGTTTTATTATATATTTAAAGTCTTAGCATTCCAAATTAATCTTAATGTAAGAACGTTTTAGAACATTTTACTTTTAAATTTCCGCCGTTGAAAACCGTTCTTTGGAAACATTTACATCTCGAAACTAACTACCATATGCAATAGTCCAAGTTTTTTCCTCGACAGTGTCACAGAAATCGCAGTTTTAGAACGTGTTTTATTTCTACGTCCTTTTACATTTTGATTTTTTTTTTTTTTAGAAACTGTTCTGTGCAATCATTTACGTCTTAAAAGTAACAGACATGTGAAATTTCAAGTTTCTATAGTCCTAATAACAGTTCCAAATAAATCGTAATTTAGAACATTTTCCGCTCATTTCACACTTTTGAATTTCAAAATTTTATAAACCGTTCATAGACCATCATATTTATATCTTAAAAATAACCACACTAAATTTCAAGTTTCTAGCCCAAACTATATCACAGAAATTTCAATTTTAGAAGTTTTTCATTTCGGCACACGTTTTAAATGTAACATATTAAATTTTCAAGTTTCTAGTCCTAATAACAGTTCCAAATAAAACGTAATTTAGGACGTTTTCAAAGCGTGTTCCATTCATTTCACGATTTAAAATTTCGAAATCTTTAGAAACCGTTCATAGCGCATATATATATCTTAAAAGAACTACCACACTAAATTTCAAGTTTCTAGCTCCAAAAATATCACAGAAATTTTAATTTTAGAACGTTTTTCATTTCAGCATACTTTTACTATTTGATTTTTTGTAGAAACTGTTCTGTGCATGCATTTGCGTCTTAAAAATAACAGTCATATTAAATTTCAAGTTTCCAGTCCTAGTAACAGTTCCAAATAAACCGTAATCTAGAACGTTTTCCACTTTTTTCACAATTTTAAATTTCGATATTTTTCGAAACCGTTCATAGCTAATTTTACGTCTTAAAAGTAACCACCACACTAAATTTCAATTTTCTATCCCCAACAATATCACATAAACCGCAATTATAGAACGTTCTTTGCTCCTGTACACCTTTGGGGGTTTTTGTAAAGGCATAAAACATAGCCTGCGTTGGAGTATTGTTTTTGAAATCGCCTCGGTATAGTTGCAGAGATTAAGCCCTATAAACACACAAAAGTTACTTCTTTTATAATATTAGTATGATTTCGCTCATAATGTTTTGAATAATAATAATAATAATAATAATAATAATAATAATCCCCCAGAATAATATATTTAAGGGGAAAAGAGGAGCGCTATGGATGAAGATTTTTGAGCAAAAAGAATGATTCAACCGTATAACGTAAAAGTTATGGCGTATTACATATAGCTCTGCAGGAGGTAGCAGAAGACAAGGTAGTATAATAAGAAAAAAGAAGTAAGTAATTCTGTAAGAGGATTTCAGAATAATAATCAAACCAGATCTTTATTATACAGGGTGCCCACTCTCAACGGTGTCCAAAGGTTAATTTCTAAACCGTTAGTCGCAGACGTTAGTTCCAATTACAAAATGTTTTAAATGAGGTAACAAATTATTTTAAAAGTCGTTTTGATCAATAAAAACATTTCTTTAAAAGTTTCAAAATTTAAATTTTCATACGATCCCCCGGTTCTATCAGTGATATTTAGTAAAAATTTCCTATTACACTAACAAGTAGGACAAAAAAAGGTACCATTCTTCTAACACTAAAATGGACCGAGTTATGAAACTCTGAACTGCATGACTTATGCCAATTTTCTGCATCTGAACACATATGAATTGGGCCATGTTTCGAGAGATCGCACACAAAGTGCTTAAAGTATTAGAAGAATTTATTTCGCGTGTATATTTCTGCATTGCAGCCGAAGGGAGTCACTTCGAGCAAGTTTTAAGATAACTTTATTTTTTATTAACTAAGTTCTAGATTAGATAATCTAACAGAATTTTAAAATATGTATCATTTTGTAAAGAATTGCGACTGTTGTTTTCTCCGTTTCATTTAACAAGAATTCTGATATTTTTTAACTTATATTTTCAGTGCAAGTTGTATATTTTGCTTTAATATATCAGAATGAAAACAGATTTCAAATTTATATTGTTATGTTAATTTTATTCGCAACTATTACTTTTTTTAATGTCTGAGGATTATTTATATTTCTAGTAAATTTGTGAATGACCCTTACTTCGCAGCAAAAAAGATGCTTCAACTTTAAACAGCTGTTACTTGGGCAGTTTTAATAGTAGAAAAATGAGAGTTTTTTGTCTTACTTCTTACCAGGATAATCTTACCAATAACAGGATATTTTTACTAAATATAACTTATAAGACCGGGGGGAGGGGGGGGGGGTTAAAAAATTAAATTTTTTAATTTTTTAAGAAATATTTTTATTGACCCAAATCGCTTTAAAATTACTTCTTTACCTCATTTAAAACACTTTTGTAATTGGGTTTATATGCCTATGGCTAACGATTTAGGAATTAACCATTGGACACGATTGGAGTGGACGTATCTTATCTAGTTCAGAAAGTAAGATATAACATTCATAAGTAAGATTGTTAATGTGAAGTCATCTAATGGAAAAATAACGCTTCTAGCGGTAGCGTCTTTAATAAAAGAATAAGCAATATCGATATATTAACCCTTTATATCCTGACGGTACTTTAAAGTACCATTAAAATAACTTATTATAAAATTCATTTAATACGTCGATTAGTAGTAATACAGTTTAGAATGCGTTATAGATACATTACTTTATCTTGTTCCAAAAGCATTATTGGTGACACAAAAAAAAAAAAAAAATATTTTTAAAGGGATGATTTTTTTTTGCCTTTGCATCTTTTCAGCTTTCTTGACGTTGGAGGATTGGCGGGGAAGGGAATTTCAGTTTGGAAATATTTCCATATTTCTATTGTAAGAACGTTATATTTGTACATTTCCTAATTCTACAAAATACAATATATATATATATATATATATATATATAAAAGATTTGAGTGGAGTTATAAATATTGCACAAAATCCCTATAGATTCAAATTTAATTCATCCTTCTAAATCCTTCAATCTTTATAAAATCGTTATAAAATTTATTAAATGGTTATATAAATCTTCTAATGTAGTTCCAAAAATTCACAAAAAATGAGCAGTTTTTCATTTTCCAATAAACGAATTACTTCTTTTTCCTGCCTTGTCGCGTCCGGAAATTTGGTTAAAAACGCCAACTTTTACAGCATTTTTTGACAAATCTTCTATCTTTAAATAAAAATGAAAAAAAAACAGTTCAATTACAAATCTAGTTTATTAATAAAAGCATCTGCCAATTTGACATATTTGTAAACAAAAATGAATTTTTTAAATGTGCACGAAAGTAACCGGTTTGGATTTGAGAACAGCCTTAAAAAACTAAGAGAGGACCATCGGAAGTAAAGAAAAAAAAACATTCTATGCATTACACTAAACTAAGTGTTGTCAAAAAGTGCACCCAATGTCGCATTTGAGTTCACCAACCCTCTTGCACTCAATGATGCATTTGTGGTCACCAACCATTTTTATTGCGGCCACGAAACTTCTACAAATTTATATGCATTTGTATTGGTGAACAGTAGGTATTAGTTTTGATTGAAAAAAGGAAAAATTCTTTATCTGAACAGTGTTTTCTCATGACAGCTACTATAGGAACTAAATATCGAGACTCACTTGCACGCTAAAAGAAAAGATCTTTGGACACTTTTTTCATTCAGTGAATTCTTGGTAGGTGCAAAGAAGTCCTGTTACCTTTTGCAATTGAATATTATGAAAATTTACAGGCTGTCCCTTCTTATGATTGACCAATAGCTAATTCCTAAACCATTAGTTTTAGAGACACAGTTTCAATTGCAAAATAACAAATTTCAAATCTTGTTCTTCATATGAAAATCCACTTTGTCAAAATAGTTATTGGTTAAAAAGTTGCGAAATTTAAATTTCCATACCGTCCCCAAGTCCTATAAGTTATATTTAGAAAACTTTTCTCCATGTTCTGATGATTAAAATAGTAGAAACTCCATTCTTCAACGACTCAAACTCACTGAGTCATGATACTTTGAATTTCGTGAAATTTCGATGCTTTCCGACACTAAAAATGGAAAGGCTGTTTTAATGCCAGAAAGAATGCAATTTTTACTGTTTCACTTGTCAAAGCATAAAGAAAATCTTTCTAAATGTAGTCCAGTGCCATATAAAAATTTTAATTTAGTAACTTTAAAAAAAAAAAAATAACTATTTTGACATAAATGGATTTTCATGTGATAAAGAAAATCATTTGATATGTTTTTGAAATTGGAAAAACACCTCTAAAACTGCACTGTTAAAAATTTTGTAGCAGGTTGAACTAACTTTTGCTGCTGCAGTAGCTGCAGCCATAAGATAATGAAATCTCACTCCAAGATTTGAAGCTCCGGTTGAACCTTAGCTCCAAATGTTGGTTTAAGATTTCACCATCTTATGGTTGCAGCTACTGGAGCACCACAAATTGGTTCGACGTATAACAAAATTTTTAATAGTGTAGTGGTTTAGGAGTTAGCTACTGGTCAACGGTAAGAGTGGATACCCTGTGTATCTTCAAAAAAATAAACTGCAAAAGCGTAACAGGGCTTGTGTAGACCTACCAAGGATGTAGCGAAGGAAAGGGTCCAAAATCTTTTCTTTTTGATTACAAGTCAGTCTCAATATTTAGTACCCAGCAGGTAGCTTAAGAAAACACTGTACAGATAAAGAACCTTTCCTTATTTCAATCAAAGCCTATTACTTATTGTGCATAGATGCAAAATACTTAGTTACATTTTTGTAATTATTTTTAACACAATCAACTTATTGGCAAATGATTCATATGAGTAGCAATTTTTCCATCTGAGCATTGGAAGAACATTGGCAATTGAAGCCAAATGTCCTAGGCTCGAGTCCTATCCTGGGCACGTTTTCGCTCTGGTGGAAAAATTACTAATATGAATTATTTACCAATCAGTTGATTGTGTTAAAAATAACTCAAAGTTTCATTACTCATTCATAATTTATTGGAGTTTCTTTACTTGCGATTTTTTTTTGTCGATCTGGTTCAAATAATAGCCTGGATATCATTTCCAAATGGTTGTTCTGAGCGATTATTGTGTTGTCTGGGATGTCATCCAAATAGCTCAATTGGAAGAATATTGGTAATTGAAGTCAAAGGCTCTGAGTTCGAGTTCCAGACTGGACACACTTTCGCTCAGATGGAAACATTACTACTCATGCTTACACATAAATTTATTATAGAAGTTTCGGGCGCGTAATAAAAGTGGTCGGTGATGGCAAAACCATGTTGAAATTGTCAATGTAAACATAAAACAGCGGCACAGATGTCATATACGCCCCATATTGGCGCGATATTTTTCTGACGCCAATGTCATATACTCAACGGGTACTTAACTGGCGCTAAGGTGTCGTTATTTTGCTTAATATGGTAACCCGAATGTTGTTGTTTATGCTGTTGATGTTTTCACCAAATCGGCATCGGGAAAAAATGGCGCCAATATTGGGCGTATATGACCATCTGTGCCAAATAGCTTAAGTATTTCTAGAAAACAATTTACTGTTACCTAGAACATTTTAGCTTACAAATACTTACGCGTACTTAATACCTACACATATTTAGTCTTAAAATATATTTTTCTATTGAAAAAATATATTTTAAGGGTTTAAATAAATTTCTCAAATTTCTTTTTCCAACAGCATGTTTTTTTTAAGCAGAACCAAGTGAAAATTTTATACCGATTATAAAAAATAACTGACACTTACCAGTATAAAACCACTATAAAAATTTCACTAAAAATAAACAAACAAAAAAAATCACAAAGAATTTTTAGTTTAAAGCGCTAAGTTTGACATCCAAGAGACTTTAACTGTCAACACTCGTGTTGACTTTCTTCAAGAAAAAACCAACACAATCTATATTGTTCGTGTCAACGGGCAATAACCCCTGTCATCTTCTAATCCCTTAGTGACCGAGAAAATGTCTTACGTGGACACTGTCCAACTTAAAATCTGTACACATCAGAACCACAACATGCGACGTCAGCAGTCAGCACCCAAAATCCGATAAAATCCATAATACGCTTTTTGTGCATAATCGGTCTTGCCACTTCAAGGCGACAAAGGCCTCAAAATCCTTTCCCTTAATCTTCGGTCCTAATTCCATTGTGCGCAGCTTTCCCGCACTGGGCAAATATCGGGAATCTAACATTCCCAACTGCAACACTTGAAAATCTCAACTAATCTAAAGGCCGTGTATTGGCAAGCTAGACCAACATACCCAGATATTACTCACCATGTGCTCCCCATCTTCCTCCTCAAATGCATTTTCAGTTCGTTGAAACTCCCATATGGCGTCACGGCTTAAGCAGCATTAAAATTTCCAAGTTTTAACTCCCACATTACGGCGAAAAGAGACTTGCATGGTGCCTTAACATTGCGATTTATTTCTAATCGACATAAATTATTCGTATATTTATTAATTGGTAAAATGGTTTATAAAGATATCAGTTGAATTTAAAAAGGAATGGGGAAAATAATAAGAATATAATAGTCAAATTCTCCAGTTTTGCTGCTTCCAGAGCCAGATAAAAAATGTTTCTCTCAAATGTTTACGACAGCTATGTAAATATTTGTGCTTATCAAGAAATGTATTCTGAACTGTACTAAAATGGTTGTCAAATTTCATAAGAACGCAAAATTAATTCTCAAATTTCAAGCGTAAAGATTTTCTAGCTCATAGTAAAAATATCAGAAATTGTGTTTTACAATTAATCGGTATCTATACATATATATATATATATATATCAAAGAATGTGTTACAATTGCGATGAAAACACGTATAGAATGATGTTTTAGTATTAGATTTTGCAAGGCTGAATCGACAAATTCTACAAAAAATTAATTACATGATATGATATGCTTACAGTTTTCACCTTGTAAAAAATCAAAAAATATAAGTATTTTGCGTATAGACGTTTAATTTTACTTTGTGGCTTCTGCCAGTCCTTGTTAACAATGTAGAACTTAAAGTTTCT
The DNA here is from genome assembly GCA_963932465.1 of Maratus speciosus. Taxonomy (NCBI): domain Eukaryota; kingdom Metazoa; phylum Arthropoda; class Arachnida; order Araneae; family Salticidae; genus Maratus; species Maratus speciosus. The sequence continues at coordinate 169,929,099 of OZ010791.1, forward strand.
GAGGCATAACGTGACAAACACTATTCAGTTTGTCGTTTTAAATAACTTGCATCTTATTATCAATTGTTTTATAACTCATAGTTCATTTGATCGAAAAATCGAGTAAGGTCGTCGTAGCACAAGCATTTGTCATATCATCGTAACATGTATATGACAATGCTGGGGTGGATCCTCTGGGTTAGTCATGTGTCGCAAACTCCAAAAGCATTTTGACGAAAATATTCATTTAATAACTGATTTAAAAAACAGTTAACGCTAAGTTTTCAAGTGTTATACTGAATGAATGTAGTTAAAATGTCAACCCATCGTAAGATAATTCCAGAGATGCACACAGGGCCGAAACTAGCCTTTTTTGCACCCGGGGCAAGCATGGATTTTGGCGCCCCCCCCCCCCCCCCCCGTCCTCTTCCGCAAAGTATATTTACAAAGAGAATTTTACTAATTTTCTAATAGCCGACTTATTTTAAAATTTAAAATATGTAATCTTAAAATATGTAATACTGAACTACGTAATCTACAATGGCGAATCCAAGGGGGAGGTCACGGGGGTCATGACTCCCCTCTGAACACCAACAAAAATATTCTAAAGATCATTTTTAAAATGAAATATACAGTTAGAGTCCCGATTATCTGAGTTCTGCTTAACCGAGTCCTGCTTAACCGAGTTTCCACTTTCACAAAGTTATTTTCTTCTGATGGACGGGTGTCTTCTATTATTATGAAACAGCCATTATAAATGAAGTGTTAGGTGAAGATGAAAGAGCAGTCGTAAAAAGTTAGAACTCTGATTTTCTGGTCAAAATGGGAAGAAAAAAAATGGCCATAATTTAAAAAAAAAAAAAAAAAAAAAAAAAAAAAAATTATGGCTATTTTTTTTCTTCCCATTCTGACCAGAAAATCAGAGTTCTAACTTTTTACGACTGCTCTTTCATCTTCACCTAACACTTCATTTATAATGGCTGTTTCATAATAATAAAAGACATCCGTCCATCAGAAGAAAATGATCCATTCCAAAGGTATAATCCTTCATTTGTTGCCCCTTCGTTCTGGCGCCCGGGGCACATGCCCCCTCTGCACCCCCCTTAGTTTCGGCCCTGGATGCACAGGACAGAAATAATTCGATTGCTACTTCACTTGTTGCTGGAATTCGATTTCACAGCATCGCTGCTTGAAAAATTACAACAAAAAGTGCAGTAAAAATCACAACATTGTTTCACAGTAAAATCAGCGCATTTGGAAATTTTCAAGTATGGGGAATTTCTTCTCGTCTTCAGTGAAAATTGCAGCATTTTGATTATGAAGCGAAACGTTTTCTCTGCTGATACTGAGCGTCAAGTTTTCACTCAATGGATGTTCAAGGACGCTGTCTTGTTTTCTCTGTATTTATTAGAAATATAATAAAGAATAATTGAAAGAGATCGAAATTTTAAAAATGTACTCGTTTTATGTACTCGATTTGGATCTTAAAAGGAAAAACATGACGAAAAAGCTGAAGTTGAGAAAAAAGGTAGACTCTGCCCCAAAACTTCTAATTTAGTTTGCAAGCATAACGAAAAATAAGCGAATATGTCAGACATTTTTCTTTTTTTTAACAAGATTTATGCATTAAAACATGTGCATTAATGTATATTTATGATTTTTAAAAAGTTGCGCAGCCACCAGAAGAGATTTCACCTGAGAGAGACTTTTAATCATTATTGTAAAATTCACAATTTCTTTGTTTTCTTGTTTATGAAGTATTTTTGCAAATACATCAGGTGTAAAACCAAGCTAATGAGAAGCATAAACAGCTGAAATAAATTTAGCATTCAGCTGCTTCATGTCTTCATAAAAGGAGTCCGTTCTTTAATCTTCCGAGAAAAATAAAAGACAGAGAAGAAAAGGTTGTAGCAATAACACATATACTTTGTTGTTAATTTTTCCTCACTCTCCTTTCGTTCATTTTGCATTAAAGAAAGTTTCTAAGACTTGAAATATTTGTTATTAAAATATTTTGTGTATTTATTATTTCATTTATGTTTTTCTTCAACACATCATATATACAACTGAATGCAATGGATTTTATCCTCATCTTATTACTTTTGAAATGCTCTGGGAAGAGTTTTTATCCCTAATCACACCCCATTCCTACTTCTCTAGTGTAAATAAATTTTAAAAAGATAAAGAATTGCAGAGGAATGATTTTTTTTTACAGATGGCTTTTGTAGCCTACCCAGGTTCAAATAGCAGGATACGCCACTTCGCAATGCGATCAGTCAACAAATGCGATCGCCAGGTCATCATTGGTGACAAAATATTTTAATTGGCGACCGAAAGTATCAACAATAAATGATCTAATGATCGTTCACTTGTACGGTTTACTTAAAGACTATAAACCAGAGAAAATTATAGATCTAGTACTTTGGATTTAAATAAAAATACAGGCATACACAAGAACATATGCTAGTAGTTAAGAAGCAAAATTTTTTTTAATGCATGTTTTAAAGAAACGTGACCAATAAATCTATACTAATAAAAGAAATTTTCCCGTTGTGTGCATGTTTGTATGTGTGTCTGCGATGGCTAGCGAGATCTACGGCACGTACGAGGTTGAACATTTTTATGATGGTAGCCCAAAGTGTCTCCTGATGCATCTGAGACTCAGAATTTTAAATTTCTAATAATTAGTTGAGTTATTAATTGAACGTCGCAACACGCTCTCATCAAAAAGTCATCTATTTGATCACCAATCAAGGCCAGCGCTTGCACACACGTACAAACCCATTTACACATCGGAGGCTATAGCAAAGAACCGACTTTCTATTTTATTTGTGTTTTTTAATGGTATTGTTTTAAGCTAAATCGAGCAAACCGCTCGGTATAGTTAAAATTGAAAGACATATTCCAAAACACTCTACTCTTACGTCTCAAATGCCGCAATCAATTCGAAAAAATTTCGCAGTTAACCCTTTGAAAAAAATTTTCAAAAAGAGTCTTCTTTCCGGAATGGTTTCCCCCCTTATTGCAACGCGTCTCCAGTGCTCAATTTTAAAGATATCACCAAACCAAAGTTAAATCCTTAAATCTGAAACCTTCCTATAATCGATGGTGTAATATCTTTTTAAAAATATGAATTTTAACCCTTTCAAATACACCGGCGAACACAGGTCACTTCGTGCCTTATGAAGACGATATTTTTTTTACGCTAAAAGTAACTAAACGTCCGTATTTTAACACAATTTGTTTAGAGCATATCAATAGACTAGATTTATACCACCTACAAAAATTGTTAAACGTTCAAAAGGGTTGAAATATTTTTTTACAAAATAAAATGTGTTAAAATTTCGATGGAATCAGTAAAAACCTGAGTGTATCGTCGCGGTTTCGCCACTCCGGGGTTCAATTTTAGAGATACCAACAAACCAGAAACATGTTCTTAAAGTTGAAACGTTCTTTTAATCAATCGTGTAATTGGTTTTTAAAAATATGAATTTTAACCCTTTCAAATACACCGGCGAACGCAGGTCACTTCGCGACTCATGGAGACGATGTTTTTTCTACGCTAAAAGCAACTAAACGTCCGTATTTTAAAACAATGTTTTTAGAGCATCTCTATAGATCAGATTTTTATCACCTACAAAAATTTTGAAACATTCGGATGGATAGAAATATTTTTTACAAAATAAGTTGTGTGAAAATGTCGACGAAATGAGTAAAAACCGGAGTATTTCGTCGCATAGGCTCCAAAAATCAAATACAGCATATAGCATATATGCTATATATATGCCAAATACAGCATATACTTTCTGGTCGATATTTTTTCGCGATTTTTTCATTTAAAAATATAAATTCAGACAAAATGGAGTTAATAAAATCATACAAATGTGAGTTTCCTTTAAGGATCATTCATCACGGGACCAAGCAACGTCGGGTAGATGAGCTAGTAAATAAATAAATAAGAGAGTTTCTAAAACTCTTATATAAGATAAAATGCTCTAAAGCACAGTGTGCAAAAACTAACAACAGTAAATGTTTTTTACTGGGGGTGGGGAACAGAATTTTTTGCTGGCTACCATATTTTTTTTAATTTGTAGAGCCCTGCACAATAGTATATAAAAACAAGCCTAAATGATCTACTAAGATTCAGGCTGGTTTCGGTAGCACTAAGATTGCCGTCTTTAGCTAAACAGTAATTATTTTTTAACTGATTTTATATATTAAAAAAAAAAGTAAAAACTAATGATGTACTCGAGTGTAAAAACAAAATAATTAATTTGGTTATAGTATCTCACCAAGATATGTGCGAGTGCATTAACTATCATTAAAAGGAAACGTTATTTGACGTCTGCACGGAAAATAAAGATTATTACAAAATAATCAGCTGAAAATTAACTGAAAACGCTTTATTTTGAGTACCAATCTTTACCTCATTTCAAAACGTGCACCAAACTGTTTTAGTTCAATCACGTTTTATTTTATTTTATTTCATTTATTTATTTATTTTTGTTTACATGTATATGATGAGAAAGGTGCTGTAAAGAATTGAGATTAGTGAATATTATATACATATTATAAACCAATACAAATTATCATCAACAAATGTGAATATATAAATTATAAAAGAATTTTTATTCAAATTAAAACGGATGTATAAACCATTTTAAAATTCTTTGAAAAATATCCTTATAACAAGAGCAACGTGGAATTGAAAGTACATTACACATTGGAAAAATGGAAAAATTTGTGGAATCAAGGAAAAATCATCAGGCCCAAATTACCTTGATTACCACAAATAGCATGTACGGTTTCATCTTTGCATTAGCCATAACATACTAAAGAATGCAAATTAAGGGCTACCGCACACAAAAATCCAGAAAAAAGCAGAAATAACACCAGGTAAAAATAATTAAATAAAAATATAAAGGATTAAAATGGATTTAAAAAATAAGGATATTACCAATTGAAGATCAATCCATGTCATAAATGAAACAGCATGAAAGGTATAAGGAATAATTTGCACATGTTGCCATAAATATTTAACTAAAAATTCATGAGTATAAACCATGAAGCAAAAATAGTGTAAGCAAGTTGTAATAGTAAAATTACATTATTTTCACTAATTGAACAAAAATAGTGCTACCCTCTATCGTTGAATAACACAATTAATGACTTCCAAAGTAATCACTAATGGATCATATTTAGTGCTGCACTAAATCTTTAAATAATACATTTGAAGTTTACTACAAAAGAATGTATTTTTAGGAAAAAACATGTTGGGGGAACGAAAACTAATTGATAAATATTAATATCTAAAAGTGGATTAAGCATAAATCATTAATTTATTAAGTTAATATAATATATGAATTTAAATTTTGTATATATATTCATATCAATACATAAAATTACACAAATAAATAAGTAAAATTATGAGATGAATGATTCATATAATGATGCGTTATAAATAAATGTAGAAAATTATAGTGAATTAATATATTTAAATTTCTGTTACAACAGTGCATAATCACTAAAATAAGTAAAAAAAAAATAGATTGTGTAGCTTATTGAATCTAAATTAGTTTAAAATGTTGAAAATAATAAATAACAATTAAAGTGCCCTCAAACTTGCATAAAATTTAAATTACATAATTAAGGGGGAGAAGATAGAATAAAGAATAAAAATTTATAATCATTACATACATTTGTGCTATTGTGATAGAGTTTACTATGTGTGAGATATTAATATGATATTGTCCGCATTGAGTTATAAATAAAAATTTACAATATTTATTAATAAAAAAATAATTCTTTAAACAAATAAACAGAAACATTAATGTAGGCATTAAAGTGTACTGAATCAACAACCAAAATAAAATATGTATTATTGCAACCTAATTATTATACATATGCCCTTTCTCTTTCTTTTTTTTTATATAAATAACCACTGTGTATCATTATCCAGGCAACTCCGCCCTCCTCCGTACTCTAACATCTACCCACTCAGCCATCCTATAATTTTTCTTTATTTTTTAATTTTTTATTGTTATTGTATGCTTGTATAGTTGTTGTTGTTTTTAAATATTTTTTTACACAATGTGGTATTTGTGTTGTGAGATAATTTATTTACTAATTGTATATTAAAGAATTTGTGAATTTTTTAAGAAAACCATGATTTAATGCATCATAAATTAGTTTTTTAATATTGTTGTTAATGCGATGAGAAGAACATAAACCCTTTATTCTATATGTATGATTGAGGAGTATATTACGATATACTGAAATATGAAAAGATGATTTAACATGTGTTAATGTATTAACTTTGAATTTAAATTCTTTACGTTTGTCATACAGATCAGTTACTTTTTTTCTTTTAGTATAATATTTAGATCTAAAAAGTTTATAGCATTGTTGTATAAAAGGTCTTCCGTTAATTTATAATCATTACATACATCTGTGCTATTGTGATAGAGTTTACTATGTGTGAGATATTAATATGATATTGTCCGCATTGAGCTATAAATTAAAATTTACAATATTTATTAATAAAAAATAATTCTTCTTTAAACAAATAAATAGAACCATTCAGGTAGGCATTAAAGTGTACTGAATCAACAACCAAAATAAAATATGTATTATTGCAACCTAATTATTATACATATGCCCTTTCTCTTTCTTTTTTTTATATAAATAACCACTGTGTATCATTATCCAGGCAACTCCGCCCTCCTCCGTACTCTAACATCTACCCACCCAGCCATCCTATATTTTTTCTTTATTTTTTAATTTTTTATTTTTATTGTATGCTTGTATAGTTGTTGTTGTTTTTAAATATTTTTTTACACAATGTGTTATTTGTGTTGTGAGATAATTTATTTACTAATTGTATATTAAAGAATTTATGAATTTTTTAAGAAAACCATGATTTAATGCATCATAAATTAGTTTTTTAATATTGTTGTTAATGCGATGAGAAGAACATAAACCCTTTATTCTATATGTATGATTGAGGAGTATATTACGATATACTGAAATATGAAGAGATGATTTAACATGGGTAAATGTATTAACTTTGAATTTAAATTCTTTACGTTTGTCATACAGGTCAGTTATTGTTTTTTTTTTTTTTCGTTTAGTATAATATTTAGATCTAAAAAGTTTATAGCATTGTTGTATAAAAGGTCTTCCGTTAATTCTAAATTAGTAGGATAATCTACTGGAAATTTAGAAATATTACACTGATCAGTAGCAATTAAAATTGTGTCATCAATATAACGATATGAATGTATATTACTCTCACAATAAGTACATTCATAGGGATATAAGTATAAATCTGATAATAAACTTGAAGTACATCCACCTTGTGATATACCGGCTTTTTGTTGATAAATTGTATTATCTTGCAATATATATTATTATAAATAATGAAATTAGTTAGAATTTGAAAATGATCTATATTGGTATTTATTGGTAGAGTCAATTGCTGATGATACTTTGTAAACAGTGTATTTATTGTATTATGTAGATCTAATAGATCTATATTATTAAAAAGATCTTTGAAATCAAATGCCTTTATCATGGAAGACGGTAGTATTACGAGTGACGCAGCCTTAAGCCTAAAATCGTATCATATCGTATCGTTAAAATCGTATCGTATCGTATCATAGAATTCGTAGATGGCGGAACTCATATATACAGCTAACTCGACATCAAAGAAAACGCGAAAAGCCGCCTTTTAATAACTCAGCAGATATATGTCTTATTGTTCTGAATTTTCTAGAACAGTCTTATATCTGCAGTCTAATCGTATACTGAAATTTTTGCATTTCTACGTGCAGTATATTTTGAGATCTAAATAGCCATTTTTAAAGTGAAAACGTTGGTATAATATCGAGGAAGTTCCTAATTTGAAAATCTCGAAAACGGTTCTAACGATTATTTTTAAATTGATACATAATATAAATGTGATTAAGGCGAGGTGAATAACACTTTTCTTTTTTCTGGGAAAACTCTCGTTCGTTAAATAATTCGATTTTTTTTTCTCTCGAAAATGACACGGGCGATTTTTTAAAAATCAAATAAATATGTTTCAGATGAACCAAATAACAATTTACTTGTTTCCAGCAAGACTCTTGTTCGTTTTATAATGCGCATGAAAAATCGGACTATATTTCTTCGCCATTCTATGGAAATTTCACCGAAAATGCATGACACTGTATTCATGCACATGCTTTCTTTTTAACCACTTTTGGGGAGAAAAATGTTGTCTTCCCACTGGCTGAGTGGCTAAGGGCCATCGTTTACTGACCTTCAGATAGGCAGTTCGATACTCCCTAGTACGTGTTTTCACATGTGAATGTTTTTTTTTTTTTTTTAAGTCTGCTAGTTGACCATTATTCTCAGTTCCTTTGTAATTTTTTTAATTGCTATTAAGTTAAATAAAATTACAATTATAATGACGCCAATTTGATGATGATTATTTCTTGGCAATTTTTCAACAATAAAAATATTACCATAAATTTTATAAATATATTTAATTTCAATCTCTTTACATAAAATATACATTAATAATTATTATTTGAATATAAATCACACGATCAGAAACGTAAAAAAAATAATTCATTTCAGCTCTTCTTTTTATAATATCATTTTTTATTATTATGACGGTCAATCAATATATAACCATTGACATCCATAATATTATTATTATTATAATTATTATTTTCCTTGCATAAAAGCTATTGTGATGTAATAATTCTTTTATAATAAATAATTTAGTTGAAATGTTTTATTTATAAATATCAATGAAGTTTGATAACCCCGAGACAATTCTTTGCAATATTTACAGTTTACATAATAAGCATATCAGAATTCTGGTGTCGCCATCTTTTGACGCAATTGCGTAGTATTATAGAGAAATGTTTGATAAAAATGTTGAAGCAGACAGTTTTTAAATCGAAGAATTATTTTAAGAGATATTTAATGTTAAATCTGGATAAAATTGTCTCATTAAAAAAGTCTTATAGGAAAAAAATATATACATGGGAATTTAATCATTTTCATTCAATTTAATCATTCAATAGAAACTCGAAGTTTGCAGAGTGCATTTATTATTCTTAACTTGCCTAATTTTTTGACGGTTTATTTCAATTTTAAATTAAAATTTTCAGAATTTCCAGAGATATTTTTTACATATTTTAGAAAAGGTTCTTTTAAATTGCTGCCAAATGTTAAAACAGCGCAAAGAATAATATATCCTTTAAATTAAAAATTTATTCACACGTGACTATTATAAACAAAAAAAAATCCTTTTAAATTAGAATTAAATGATAACGTGTTAAAAGCAGGAAAATATTAAACATTACGTCATAAAAATTGTTTTTACACATGCTTACTTAAAATGAAAGAAAATTATAAAATAATCAATTATTTTCAAATTAGAATTAAATGATTACGCATTAAAAGAAGGAAAACATTGAAAATTACGTCATAAAAATTATATTTACACGTGAATATTAAAAGAAAAAGAAAATTTTTAAATAATAAATTCATTGATATGTGTTAAAAGTCGTAAATGGAGGAAATTACGTCATATTGGCCAAAGTGGCCAAAACAGTTTACAAAACACATTGCAAAACATATTGCAAAACAGTGTAAATTAAAAAATATATTTATATGAGAGATTTATTTCAAATTTCGAGATGATATTTTTAACTATAGTTGCTAATTTGAAGGTAGCGCAAATAATAATATTATCTTTCTAATAATAAAAATATTTTCAGTTGAATGTTACAAAGAGAAAGGAAAGTTTGGTGAAAATTATGTCAGATTTAAAACGTTACATTTAAAATCTCTTATTTAAAATCATTTTCTTATAGCGTTGTTAAAAAATACCATAAAGCAAAGACTCTGTTGACTTAGTTCCTTTTATATTTGGTAATTTTCAAATGTTTAACTAATCTTATTTAATCAAGCAGGGAAACAGCAACTAACATCAGCTGATTCGGTTTTGAAATCCCTCAGTAAAAGGGAAACCCGTTTACAGTAAGATCGCCATTGATTTTTTAATTATACAGAGCAGCCTCGATTATCCGAGCTAATTGGGACTGTTAGTAAATCGGAATCGGAAATCTCGGTTAATAGAAACTGTGTGTAAAAACTCGCCGTGCTTGCGAATTTAACATCTCTTTTAAAAAAATATATAGAACGTTTTTTAAATAATAAAAGTAAATATATGTAAAGTTCTGTTTCACAGCTTAACAAATTTAAAAAGAAAATCAACTACCAGTAGTAAATTTTAAAATGCAAATTGAAAAATTTACGAAAGTTCACACAGCCACTGGAAACAAAGCATTGTTCGCTATTGACTTCTCAGGGTCCAATGTTTCTTTGGAGTTGAGGGCTTTTGGGGGCAGAAGGGCCTGTATAGCACGGACAGTGAGCTAAAGAGTGTGGTTATTTTTAAGGCTCATTCAAAAGGAAAAAATAAATCAGACTTTGTTATCGGCTCGGTTAACAGAAACCTCGATTAATCGAAGCTCGGTTAATCCAGGTTCTACTATAATTCAATCTTCCGTAATCTTTTTAAAGCAGATCAAATTAATGGACTTTAGCACAAAGTCACATAGCTGATAACTGCCATGCTTGTTGGCCACCTTTTTTTCAAAAAGTTTGGTTCACCTTATTCAATTAATGAGATATCTCCGATAAAATAAGTCACATTTTCCCGTTCTAAAATACTGGTATCCAAAAATCGTAGCATGTAACTGACACTACAAGTACTCATGGAACTAGACTATTTTAAGTCTGATTTTTATTATAGACTATATAAAATTATTAAAAATATATATTATGATAGGAACTAGCGGGCTTCGTCCGCTATTTACGTTACGGATATAAAAATCATGTTTTTTTTTTAGGGAAAAAGAAATAAAAACCTATTTGACGATAGGTTTATAAAGACACATTTTGTATTTGTTATATTTCCGGGGATGAGGAGGGGGGGGGGCTATTTTGATTAAATATCGCAATTAGTCTACATGGCAGATATAATTATGATAGACACTAGCGGGCTTCGCCCCTCTATGGCGCCTTATGGGTCCAGCTTCCATAACTCAGAAACTACCTTTCGGACATCAATGCAACAGATTCCAAACGTTATAATTAACTTAATAATCACCCTATATAGCATTAAAGTAAATTTATGAGTACTGCATACTATTTTTTTATCGTAATTTCTGAAGAGAAAAAATTATTTCGGTTCCATTCTTAGGTACCGGTCTGAAAAATTTTGAAAAAGGGGGGAAGGAGGGGACATGAGACTGCTGTTTGTCAAACAACACAACTGGATCTGGCTTATTCAACTTGGTTTTTGATGACTTCAATTGGAAGGTGGTTTGTTTAAAAGAGTGCGTTCCCTGCCCCATGAAAATTGGAACTATTGGTGCTACATCTATGTAAGGATTTAATAATTATAAATTAACATTTTGGATTTATTAATTTAAGGATAAAGTGTTTTTAAAGGAATATCAAATGAAACTCTCTGTGCGATCTGCGATTATACTTACCCAGTTGTTTTTATATACAAACTGCTATAAGGAAAATTGTAATAAAATAGTAAAAATTAAATCTGCATTAAATTCCATAAGTATCTTTTTTTTAATCATTTTATCACTAACCTCAAAAAAGTAATGATATCAATGCAAAAACCCTTGACGGGTTAAAAGTTTCTGACGCAGCACTTTATCTTATGCTCTAAGAATTTTAAATATGGAACTTAAAAATACTGATATCAAATTTTGAGTGACGTTATGCTATTTCTTAAAAAATATATTTGTATTTATTTCACCATTATATTTTTGTTTTATTTATAATCGCATGTGCAAAAGTTATGTTCAACATGAAAAGCTGCATAAAATTTTATTCGCTGTTGCTTTATCATTTACATCTCTCATAAATTCAAAATATGTGTTTTAAAAGATATGATATAAAATTTAAGTGACGCCTTGATGTGACTTTAAAAGGTTTGTTTTTTAAAATTCAATTTAAATTATTTTTGACTTGGTTAAAATATTTTTTTTACATCTACACAATACTTTTAATTTTCCAATTCACTGTTAAATATATCACTTTCATTGAATCTATACTATGCATTGAAATGTATTTATTTCAATAAATTGATTTATCTTTTGTGTCACGCTATTCAAAATTGTGAGTAAGATTTATGTAAATGGTTTCTTTGCGTCATTGTGTCCAAACTACATGAAATGTATGAAAAGGGATAGTTTGACGCAAATAAACCATTTACATAAATCTTACTCACAATTTTGAATAGCGTGACACAAAAGATAAATCAATTTATTGAAATAAATACATTTCAATGCATAGTATAGATTCAATGAAAGTGATATATTTAACAGTGAATTGGAAAATTAAAAGTATTGTGTAGATGTAAAAAAAATATTTTAACCAAGTCAAAAATAATTTAAATTGAATTTTAAAAAACAAACCTTTTAAAGTCACATCAAGGCGTCACTTAAATTTTATATCATATCTTTTAAAACACATATTTTGAATTTATGAGAGATGTAAATGATAAAGCAACAGCGAATAAAATTTTATGCAGCTTTTCATGTTGAACATAACTTTTGCACATGCGATTATAAATAAAACAAAAATAAAATGGTGAAATAAATACAAATATATTTTTTAAGAAATAGCATAACGTCACTCAAAATTTGATATCAGTATTTTTAAGTTCCATATTTAAAATTCTTAGAGCATAAGATAAAGTGCTGCGTCAGAAACTTTTAACCCGTCAAGGGTTTTTGCATTGATATTTTCTACAGTTGATAGCTATTTTTTATACAATGTGTATTATCTACTAATTTTGTAAGTGTATATATTTGATTAAGGATTGTTAATAGAAATTTATTGGCCTTATTATTATATGTATCGCTCCAATAGTGATAGTTCTAAATTTAATTGGTTTCTTATGAAATTTAGGTATAAGAATTAAATAAGGATAATTAAAGTTTGTAGGGGAAATTTTAAGTAGTTTATAATAACTATGAATTTTGCGATTGTTTACAATTACGTTTTCATTATTTTTTTTTTTTTTTTTTTTTTTTTTTGAAAAAATTATTAGAAGAAATACTGAATGTAAGAAGTTGGTGATAATAAGATTTGCATATAACTGCATAATTATTTGGAGATTGTAATGGAAAATTAATCATTTGTTCTAACAGATGCTTTGTGTTAATAGTAACCAGTTTCGAAATGTTATTCTTTAAAGCATTAGTTTTTCAATTACCAATATTTTCCATTGATTAAAATATTCAATAGGTTTATTGTATGAAATTAAAATTTTATAAATAAATAAATCTATATCATATGTAAATTGATTTAAAATAGAACTGATATTAAATTTTGAAGGAAGTCTATATTTAGTTCCATAGCCTATAATCCATTGGTTTTTTTCAATGTAAAATCATTTACAATATTAAGATTTTCAGTGATTATATGTCCATGATCATTATTAATGTATTTTTGTAGAGAGGGGTCATTGCATTTACACGGAAAAGTACTTGCTGCAGACGTATTTTTTGAAAATGAATTATAGTTAAAAATCTTTCTCCCTATAGTAATTGGATATTTAAAAGTTTTTGATATTTGAAGATTATTAATAGGGAATTCACAGCTCTTGTCATTAATTATAAAATTAATATTAATTTTATTAAAGATTTGATTTGAAAAAGTTATTATCATTTGAGTATTTGTGTTTTGAATTGTATGGGGGGGGGGGAGGTGTATATATATATATGTACCATCTTTAACAAGATATTCAGATGAAAAAGCGAACCTGCAGCCTTAATTACTAAATATAAAACATTTGACGCATGGCGTGAAAAAAAAAAAAAAAAAAAACGGATGAAGTGAAAATGATGAAGAAATTTTTACAAGTATCTTTATAATTCTCAAATTAGGAATAGAACAATATCGTCACGATAATCTCCAAACAAAAAATAATTTCAATGTGTTTACCTTTCTAATGAGCTTTTATTTCAAAGAGATAAATTCTGTATAAATAAGTTCTTCTATCACTTCTAAACTTTGTAATTTTTTAAATATCCATTACTGAACGCACCTGATCAACTTCCTATTTTACTATTATAACACATTTTTTTTTTATTATATTGTCATGGCTTAGTGAAAATAACCGCCATTTTACTTACATTATAGAGTTTTTCCAACAGATTCTAATACAGTTCTCATGGCTGACCATAACAGATCAACACAATACTTTTAACACCAATAGAAATATCACAGAACCTCAAACGCCCACAAGAATAAGAACTCCCAATGTATTGATTCCACAGTTATAGTGGGTTCCACAACAGCAACTGTCAAACATACCACCCCTTATGAGCACAAATCGTTTGATACAGATATTAAAAGCCCAGCTGGAATCTTTATGATGTCAAAAAAGGACGTATACCGCAAGCGTTTGACACCTGTGAGTTTGCGTATTTGACCGGTTGGTCCAAGTTGAGAAAATGCCCACACGTGCGTCACCGAGGCAGAAGTGAAACGAAGAGGGAACAAGTTAATCGGAGCTGAAAAGTGGGTATTCAAGTGGTCGGGATTCTTAAAATAGCAGAGCTAATCCCGGTTGTTTGAGTGACAGCTTCAGTGTTGGACATCGCAAAGTTTGCTTAATGGTATTGAAATCTCCCACACAGAATAAAAATGTGACACCGTGACGTTCTGAATTCAATGCAACAAAGTGTGGAATGTTAAATATTAGTAAATATGTGCGACAATATGTAACTGACGAATAAAGAGTATTTTTGAATTTCATGAAATGGTCCTTTATACTGCGTTCAGATTATGAAAGTTGAGTCACTTCGCTTAACTTTTTGAACCGAACAACCCGGAATGAGGATACACCTGTTCACATTACCAAACATTTTAAGAGACTTAACTTATGTTAAATTTGTAACTAAAACTTCTGACCATACATAGTTTATTATTGCTTTTGTTCATTATGGCGTGTTAAATAAATAAACGATTTAAAGGATCATTCAAAAAGCTGATTAATTATTTGTAGAACTCAACTCGAAATTCAAGAACAATTTCAAATGAGAAAAAGAGTTCAAAAGGCAGAGTTCCCCTCAACTTGTAGTTAAGTGAGTAACGAAAGTTAAGTGAGTAGTGAGAAGTTTCTCTGCGGCGTGTTAAATAAATAAACGATTCAAAGGATCATTTGAAAAAGCAAATTAAATATTTGTAGAACTAAACTCGAAATTTAAGAACAGTTTCAATAAGAAAAACAGTTCAGAAGGCAAAGTTCTACTGAACTTGTAGTTAAATGAGTATCGAAAGTTAAGTGAGTAGGGAGAAATGTTCTCTGCAGCGTGTTAAATAAATAAACGATTCAAAGGATCATTCGAAAAAGCTAATTAATTATTTGTAGAATTAAACTCGAAATTTAAGAACATTTTCAAATAATAAAAAGAGTTCAAAAAGGCAGAGTTCCACTCAACTTGTAGTTAAATGAGTATCGAAAGTTAAGTGAACAGTGAGATGTGTTCTCTGCGGCGTGTTAAATAATAAACTATTCAAAGGATCATTCGAAAAATCTTATTAGTTATTTGTAGAACTAAACTCGAATGTTAAGAACAGTTTCAAATAAGAAAAACAGTTCAGAAGGTAGAATTCTACTCAACTTGTAGTTAAGTGAGCAGTGGGACGTGTTCTCTGCGGCGTGTTAAATAAATAAACTATTCAAAGGATCATCCAAAAAAGCTTATTAATTATTTGTAGAACTAAACTCGAAAGTTAAGAACAGTTTCAAATAAGAAAAACAGTTCAGAAGGTAGAATTCTACTCAACCCATAATTAAGTGAGCATTGAAAGTTAAGTGAGTTTCCTAAACTTGCTGAAGTAAAAAATTTTAATTCCGGGTTGTCCACTTCAAAAATCTTCAAGTTCAGTGACTTATCTGAACAGGGTATTACCACTCAACAATTTAAAGAAAAAATATTATACTTCAAACCTCTAAATAGCGGCCACTAGCGGGCAGCGGAATCTTCGCACTATAACACAAAATCGCTAAAAACATAAAAATATGTAGGTGTTGGGAATTGAAAAAGTGTTATTGTGTAAGTGTATTCGGGAATGTCCGTTATGGAGGTTTTACTGTATATTTTTTTAAAGACAAAGCAATAGAAAAAGATATTTAGATGGCGAAAAACTTCATCTATCGAAAGCATTTTTTTTTTTTTCAAGTTAGACTGGAATTAAAACAAGTAAATCTATGGTGTCTCATTGAAATGTGACTGAATATAAAGCTACAAGTTTTCGAATTAGCTAAAATTTTCGTTTATCTAATTTTTCTTGGAGGATTACTTAAATTTAAAATACCGCATATTTTATAACTATATACACGTAAAATTTATTTAAATTACCATTTTATTCATGTCACTAATTTTAGAATTATTTTGCTTTAAATTCCAGATCTGACTAAAATTCTTTCCAAAATCCTCAAATCTGAATATAATTGCCGTACCACTACAATTTAGAATCTTGGGTACAATTTTCGAAATTTTTCATGATTCCATGTCTATGATATTTTATCAGTTTCCTGAACTGCGGTTGACTTTGGGTCTTTTTATTTTATCTAGAGGAAAAAGACGCTGAGAAATTTAAATTATCCAAAATATGAATTAATACAGGTATGAATTTTGAAGAAAAAAAATATGAGAACAAAACACTAAGATAAAAATTAAGTAATTTAATAATTAATCGTCAATATTTTCATGTTTTGTGCGTGATCCATATGGCAAAAAAATAAATAAATACGAGCATAAAGATGTGTGTGTGTGTGTGTAAAAACTTTAATTATTTATTCTCAGTTTAACATATTAACTTTGAGTGCTTTAGTTTGTATTTACATAGTAAATAAAAAAAAATGTTTTCTTTTCTTTCTTTCTTTTTTTTCTTAACTTCAACCACATCAATATTGTTATTTGCCAACTAACCAAATAACACCAAACATACTTCTCTCATTCAAAGCACATATTTATTCATTCGGTAAATTCATAAAATATTTGCGTTCAGATTTTGGAATTATTCAATTAAGTGGTTCCAAAATTTTATAAACCTTACAATAGAAATAAATTTATTTTCGAATTACCAAATATTTAAAATTATCTAAGTTCAAATAAAAAACAAGCCCACTGTAACCTAATACCGTTATTTTTTCTCTCTCTCTCTCTTTGTAGCAGCATATTATACAAGCAGATTTTTGAGAAAAGGAAAAATATAATCCGTTTTGGCAGTTATCATTTAATTTGCCAAATCACTCAACTCTCTCTCATAAATTCCTGAACTTAAAAAAAATTATCACAAAATTCGGAATTAAGACTATGTTACAATGATTTATATTAGAATAACCCAAAATCTTGAATTATCCAAGATCGAATTTAAAACGAGTTCACTGTACTCTGATACCTTTGTTTTATTTTTCTCTCTCTCTGTAGCAGCATATTATGGAAACATATTTTGATAAAACGTAAATTGTAATACCTTCCGACAATTTCCATTTAATTTACCAACTCAACTCTCTCTCACAGATTCCAGAATTTAAAAAGACCTATCACGAAATTCAGAATTAAGATGGCTTTCAATAAGACTTTTAGCGACAATAAATTTATGTTAGAATAACCCAAAATTTTAATTGTCCAAGTTTGAATTAAAAACGAGTCCAGTATACACTAATACTTTTATTTTATTTTTCTCTTCTCTCACTAGCAGCATATTATGCAAACATATTTTTGAGAAAACAAAAATTGTAATCCCTTCCGACAATTGCCATTTAATTTACAACTCAACTCTCTCTCACAGATTCCAGAACTTAAAAAGACCTATCACGAAATTCAGAATTAAGATGGCTTTCAATAAGACTTTCAACGACAATAAATTTATGTTCAAATAACCGAAAATTTTGAATTATCCAAGTTTGAATTAAAAACGAGTCCTCTATACTCTAATACCTCTGTTTTATTTTTTTTTCTCTCTCTCTCTCCGTCATACTAGCAGGATATTATACAAACTTGTTTTTCAGAAAACGAAAATTGTAATCCGTTCTGACAATTGCCTTTTAATTTACCAACTCACTCAACTCTCTCTCATAGATTCTTGAACTTAAAAAGACCTATCACGAAATTCAGAATTAAGATAGCTTTGAATAAGGCTTTCAGCGACAACAAATTTATGCTAGAATAACCCAAAATTTTGAATTATCCAAGTTTGAACTAAAAACGAGTCCACTATACTCTAATACCTCTATTTTATTTTCTCTCTCTCTCTCTAGCAACATATTATGCAAACATATTTTTCAGAAAACGAAAATTGTAATCCGAACTGAGAATTACCATTTAATTTACCAGCTCACTCAACTCTCTCTCATAGATTCCTGAACTTAAAAAAAATATATCACAAAATTCGGAATTAAGATGGCTTTCAATAAGACTTTAAACGGCAATAAATTTATGTTAGAATTACCCAAAAATTTTGAATTATTCAAATTTGAATTAAAAACGAGTCCATTATACTCTAATACCTTATTTTATTTCTCTCTCTCTCTCTCTCTCTCTCTCTCTCTAGCAGCATATTACGCAAAAACATTTGTCAGAAAACGAAAATTGTAATCCGTTCTGAAAATTGCTCATTAATTTACCAACTCACTCAACTCTCTCTCTCATGGATTCCTGAACTTAAAAGAATAATCACAAAATTCGGAATTAAGATGGATTTCAAATAAACTTTCAACGACAATAAATTTATATCAGAATTACCCAAATTTTTGAATTATCCAAGTTGGAATTAAAAACGACTCGACTATGCACTAATACTTTTATTTTATTTTTCTTTTCTCTCTCTAGCAGCTTACTATGAAAACATATTTTTGAGAAAACGAAAATTGTAATCCGTTCTGACAATTGCCGTTTAATTTAACACATCAACTTGCTCACACAGATTCCTGAACTTAAAAAGACCTATCACGAAATTCAGAACTAAGATGGCTTTCAATAAGACTTTGAACAACAATAAATTTATGTTAGAATAACCCAAAATTTTGAATGATTCAAGTTTGAATTAAAAACGAATCCACTATACTCTAATACCTCTATTTTATTTTATTCTCTCTCTCTCTCTATCTCTCTCTAGCAGCATATGCAAACATATTTTTCAGAAAACGAAAATTGTAATCCGTTCTGACAATTGCCACTTAATTTACCAACTCACTCAACTCTCTCTCATAGATTCCTGAACTTTAAAAAAAATTATCACAAAATTCGGAATTAAGGTGGCTTTCAATAAGACTTTCAACGACAATAAATTTATGTTAGAATTACCTAAAATTTTGAATTATCCAAGTTCGAATTAAAAACGAGTCCACTATAGTCTAATACCTTTATTCCATTTCTCTCTCTCTCTCTCTAGTAGTATATTATGCAAACATACTTTTGGGAAAAAGAAAATTGTAATCCGTTCTGACAATTGCCATTTAATTTACCAACTCACTCAACTCTCTCTCTCATAGATTCCTGAACTTAAAAAGACCTATCACGAAATTCGGAATCATCCTGAGGCCAGTTTTCCTTTGGCGGAACGGCAAGCAAATGGCTTTAATCCCATGTTAAACACGGTCTTTCTTTTATTTTCAAATCCGATAACAAGGATGAAGAATAAGTCCCCTAGGGATGGGATGCCTCTACCTACCTGAGGAGAAAGGCGTGATGACATAACGGGATGTAGATTTGTGGAGTGGGGGAGTAAGTATGTCTTCCCTTTCTGAATAGGGGTTGGTCTCTGTGGTTGTTTCGAGAGTCAGCAGCCGTCGGCATCAGGCGATGACTCCATTAAAGACCCATCAATATATACAGCGGAACGTCTCCCTACAGTTTGGCAGGGGACTTTGCCGTAGTTGACAAAGGGGATTTAACTGATAACGTGAGTACGTACATTTTGCGCTTGAATATGCTATTTATTCCCGAACTATCTCTTGCGACATCTAAACACAGAGCACCAAAATGTCTTTCTTTCTTACTTTTCTTTTTTATTTTATTTTCCTCTTCCATTTCATTCTTTTTTTCTTTTTTTTCTTTTTTTTTTCGTTGATAAAAATTCTTAAATAAGATTTTTTTGTATATATACATATATATATAGTACATTCTGTTGCATTCGGCTAAAATGAAAATACAGAGTCTTAACACTTCTGTCAATGACCAAAATTTGCCCTTGTCACCAATGACAGGGGTACCCGGGTACCTGTTGCGATTTTAACATATCCGCACCATAAACTCTATTTTAAACACCCCTATTTCATAGAATGTAACTGCCCCGACTTGGAAGAAGAATAGGTGGAGAAAGTATATCTAAATTCGTTTTAGTTTCTTTTGATATTAACACCCTGAAAGTGGGATGAAAGTGTAAAAAGGTACCCGGGTACCCAGTCACTGACTTAAGGGTTCATCAAGTAAAGCAACTAAAATTTTATACAAGAGTTTCAGGGCATTTTTTAAATTAGCAATAAATCTACAAACTACTTGAATTTTCTAATTCTTAAGTACTGCGGTAACAGCTAAATTAGGCCTTTTCAAAATTAATACTTTATCTCATTCATATCTAAAGTCAAGGTGGGGAAATGGAATGAAAAAATGCTGCTTGGGTAAAATAGACTTTTACTGTAAATAAAACGAACTGAAACTATGTTGAATTTACTCATTTAAGCACTTATATTTTCGCCACACACACTGTAAAAAAAAAAAAAAAAAAAAAAAAAAAAAAAAAAAAAAAAAAAAAAAAACGACATTTTTACAGCACAAAGTACTGTTCATCTCGCGCTCAAACTCGATCACAGTCGAATGTGCTATAGCTTCCTTGGTTTCTTGACTATATAAACATGAAAAATAACAGTACTTGCGTAAAATTGATAGCACAATATGCTGGCAATTCGGATGGCAGCAGTTTGTGCTGGCAAATCTACAGTGTTTTTTTTTTTTTTTTTACAGTGCATTTAAACAATACATATTTATACAAATTTTCGTCCTTCGGTAAAGAAAAGGACCATTCCTAATTAAACGAGTTTTTTATTGAAATAAATGCATTTTTCTTCGATGAATATTCCAGATTAATAACTAATTAAAATTCAAACCAGAACAATCGCAACAGAAGAACACAATAAGCAAAATATCAAAAATACTCTAAATGCGGTTAATTTCTGACAAAAATAGCTTCAAACTCGTCTGACTTACGAAATGAATAGATTGCTTAGATGTGGGATTTGTTTTTATCGAGGAAAAATTATCATAGTCAAAAATTTATATGACTTCATTTCATATAATCTCAAATAAATACGGCAAGTTTGGTAGCCCAGATTACCAAGAAAATCGCCTGGTTATATTCCCACTGAGGTCCATACCTGTACTTGCTTACTATGCATTACTATATCTGCTTTACCAGCAACAATAATGTTGGGGCAAGAAAAGCATCATAGCTGCATTTACTTGCTACATGCATTACTGTAAATCTACTTTACCATCAAGAATAGTATTGAGGCAAGAAAGCAACATAACTACACTTACTTGCTATATGCATTACTGTAAATCTACTTTACCAGCAACAGTTTTCGTGACGCAGGAAAACAATATCACAGATATCTTTGGGCGTTTTTCGCATTATATTTCAGATAGTCTTGATACCATTCTAATTTTCCCGCTAAGGATTTTCCGTTAACTTTGGTAACCAAGACTGAAAAAAAAAATGTTGCCTGATGGTTAGGTTTCCACTGAAGTCTGTACCTATAATTATCTGCTATCTGTTACTGTAAATCTACTTTAACAGCAACAAAAGTGTCTAAGCGGGAAAACATTTTGAGGTTTTTCGTAACTGTAGACTTTTTTCGATATTTTTAATTATAATATGGTTAATTAATTTAAATTATGTGATACATTTGATCGCCAACTGTACTGAAAGAATCTGAAAAGTTATATTCACGAGTATTTATTATTTAATTGTAGAAATTGATCAATTGTATTATTTTTTCTTAAGCGTAATCTTCGTTAGGATTTTTAATAAGAAATTCAGAACAATGAAATGAAAATTAAACCTAGGCACTAATTAAATCAACACACAAAATAATGAAAAATATACAGATTCTGGAAGTTCAACTGTATTTTTCCTTATTAAGAATCTACAAATTTACAACTATACATCAAGCAAAATAAAAATGTCTTCCAGTAACTCTCATATAATAACTAAAGTACTCTGCGCCATTACAAAACTTTCTTCTATATTATTCTAATGCAATTATTTAGGAGCGCAAGACGAATAAAAGTTAATTAATTAATTAATTAAACCACAGTTCAACAATGTTCTCTGTTACGTACTCCAATAGGGGAGAGTAGCCATATTTGAACCGCCGCTTTAAATGGACCGTTGCCATTCTGTTGTTAATTACAGAAAGAGGCGCCATCTACTGCTGAAATCAAACTCATCAGAATGACGTCATTTATGGTTAGAAGAAGCACCCGCCTACCACGTGGTGTTTTCAGACAATTTTTAAAAACCTAAAATTAGCTGTTTTGATCTAATTTTTTCCTACTAAACGTAAGTGAATAAAACTAAAGTAAGTTTGAACGTTTTCATATACATATGTAAATTCATCTGTTTATTTCCCATTTTTCACGCGGATTTGTTTGATTTCGTTTTTGTTCTTAGTCTTAAGATTATCTGTTTTAGAAAATGGCGCAGTTGCCTAATTGGGCCAATTTAAGTTGCGTAAATTGGACTAGATATACGATCATAAATTTGAAGAGTAAGTAATGAATTTCCAGGTCTGTGCGCTTTGTAAACAATTTTTTTAGTTTTTCATATTTTATAAGGAATTACTATCTCCATGCAAGTTTTTTATTTTATTTTTACTTTTATTTTATTTTTATTTATTTATTTTTTTATTTTATTTTATTTTTATTTTTTTTTTTTTTGTATATCAGGATCAATTTCTTTATAACAGTTTAAGCCTGTAAAAATATTAAAAAAAAAATTACATGTTTATGCAACAAATTTTGTTTGCAATTTCTTTTATCTTGTTTGTAAGTGTATTTATTTTCTTTGAATTCTTTATTCCTACGGCGTATTTCATTTACAAAGTCGAATTCAAACCTTTTCCTCCTGGAGGATATTTACGGTTCCATGAAAAGGGGGGGGGGTGACTTTTTACAGTTCAAGAGGTTGTAATTGCACTTTTGTGCCCTTAAAACGCATAAAATCTCAAACCTTTCGGGGGAGGGGGAGTATCTCAATGCTCTGGGAGGGGGGGGGGGGTCCCGTGAATTCAACACTGTTTGAATAGATGATGTTTTACGTTTGATTAATCGCAGCGTATTTTTTTTTTCAATATAGCATATTTTTTAAACACTTTTTTTAATATAATTGAAATATCTTGAAAACGACACAGACAAACTCTCTGGAAGTAAAACACCCGTGACAGCAAAAGCTGTTAAAGATATAGAAAACGAAAACGAGAGAGTAAGTTGTGAGGAAATTAACCTGCAAGAAGGCTACAAATCCAACCCCCCTCCCCCCCCCAAAAAAAAGCCAAAGAATCATTAGAAATGTTATCTTCCTTGCTAAATTCATTTAAATTAAAGTACAAAGAGAGCCCCCCCCCCCCAAAAAAAAAAAAAAAAAAACAGCTGTGTTAACATTTTCGCCATATAAAGTAAACCTTGAAATGAAAAAAAAAAGACAGAAAGGAAGCTCTCGCAGCGCAGCAGCAATTGGAACATCAAGTTTTAAAAAATAGGCGTAATGGAATTGGAAAGAAAATGATGGAAGGGAAGAACTACAAACGCAATGTAAAAAAAACTTCTGCTGAAAAAAAAGTCTAATGTTCCAGAACCTAAAAATAAAAATCAAGACAGTGATGATTGATTTTGCCTAATTTGTAAGAAAAATAAAATAGCAGAAAGGATTCAATGTTCAGATTGCCAAATACGATTCGATGTTGTGTGCGCTGGAATAAAAAAAGAATAAAGGAAATTCATGTGTAAGCTTTGCATCGCTTCTTACATGATATTCATGTAACTGGCAATTAGTTCTATAATTTCTATTCTTAATTACTGATAACTTTGATTGATAATTTGAATACATTTTGATTTAAAACAATTATTCTTATTTTCAGATATTTGATTTCATTATATTTCATTTGATTGTTTCATTAATTGCAAACTTTGCTTTTATTAAAATTAGTTACTATATCCCCTAGTCATTAAAACAACCTGTTTATTTTGTTTGGTCCAATTTAGGAGACTGGGGGTCCAACTCAAGCGACCAGTTGCTGAATTTGGACCACTTTTGATAAATTTTTCAAATTAAAATAAAACTTAAGATTTTCAAAAAGAAATCGATCTAAAGATTTATTTAGTTAGTAGATGAATATATTGACCACGTGTAGTGAAGTTTTGCAGATATACCAAAAATTAAGTGAGTTACACCTGAAAATAAGTGAAGTGGTCCAAATTCGGCTACTCTCCCCTACAAGGCTATTAAATAATATAAAAAA
This sequence comes from Maratus speciosus, assembly GCA_963932465.1. Classification (NCBI taxonomy): domain Eukaryota; kingdom Metazoa; phylum Arthropoda; class Arachnida; order Araneae; family Salticidae; genus Maratus; species Maratus speciosus. Next base: position 169,953,706 of record OZ010791.1, read on the forward strand.
TTCAAACATAACATTTGGTTCATTTCTACCGAATATACACTGAGATACAGCTTAAATGTTAGTCGCAAAAAATAGTACTGCAGGGCTTCTGTGGAGTGAACAAACCCCAAATTAGATAAACGTAAGTTTTATTATTTTAACTAAATAAAGAAATTAATTAATTAAAATGGACATTGAATAAAACTAAAACACAACACATTAATATATCGTATATTAAAATCAATTACAATAGACGTTTCAAGTTCTATAGAAGCTTTTCATCAGTACAAATATCAATCGAAAACCAAAGCTATTGTTTGTAAACAACAGCTTTGGGTACTTTTCCAGTATAGGGGCCTTGGCAAGATAAAGAAAATGGCTTTAGCTATCTTTATCTTCATAGCTATACAATTGCTTAATAGAAAAGAATAAAACATTCATATGACACATTAAACTCTTTTTGTTTCTCTATTTTCTTTTCTCCTTCAATTTTCGAAAGTAATTTTGGTGCTGCACCTTTTAGTGAGAGATCAAGAAATGCTTGGTGACAGTGGTGAGGAGAAAGATAACATTCTACAACCGACAACGTGAGAGGTTCAAACAATGCTGCCGATTGTTCGCCGATATTAAAAATCCAAATTTGATATATAATAAACCACATTTTGGGATGTGCCGCCAAAATAGAAAACGATACGGTAAAAAGATCGTTCCACTATCTCAAACAAAAAAAAGTGACTAATAATTCAAATAAATTTAAATTATGTAAGTGCGACAATTCATTTGTATATTGTTGTCTGAGCGAAGCGAAGGCTAATACTCAGCGAAATATTACTGTCCGGACACTTTACTACTACGATGGATATTAACGCCATGTCCTACTAAAAAAAAAGCCTAATAAAAACCTTTCGTCAAGCATAACTCAAAAAATATTTGTCGGATTTCGTTTCTGATTGCACCAGAAGGTACCTATGAGGGTCGCCTACTGAATGCACCTACTATGAAAAATAAGTTCCAAACCGTTTAAAAATTATATAGAAAAAACTCTTAAAAAAGCACAATTTATCTTTATACGTCACAGAAATTTTGGTGTGCGTCACTTTCACCGGTTGATGTTTTCGTAGACAACTGGTTTGAACACATGGAGCAAATAAAAAAAATACGCACGCAGTAATATTGAATAGATCAGTTTCAACCACGTGATCACAAACCTTGCAACAACCCGTGGCAACCGGTTTTGGTGGGCAAACAAATAATAATACAGTATTCCGTACCACGGTGACCGTTTTTAGCCTGTTGTATAAAATCTGGTATGTTGTATGACATACAATTGTGGATGATTAAAACAAAAGACATGAGTGTTTATTGATCCGGAGGTTATCTTTCTCTGGATGTCTGTCTGTCTATCATACAGCATGCAATTTTCTTGTAAAGGATGATATTATTATGCAGTAAAACCTCCATAACGGACACACCCGATTAGTGGACACCTCTATTTAGCGGGCATTTTTTCGATTACCAACCCTTAAATAACTGTACATTTTTTACTCTCAGTAGCGAACACCTCCAAATAGAGGACAAATTCTGCCCTCCCAAGGTGTTCGCTATTCAGAAGTTTTACTGGTAAAACCTCCATAGCGGACACACCCGATTAGCGGATACCTCTATTTAGCGGACATTTTTTCGATTACCAACTCTTAAATAACTGTACATGTTTTACTCTCAGTAGCGGTCACCTCTAAATAGAGGACAAATTCTGCATTCTCGGGGTGTCCGCTATTGAGAGGTTTTACTGTATATAATATTGATAATTATTTTACAGAACCGCACAAAAGAATAAGAATATATGAAACGAATATAAACTAAATTCGGGATTGGCAGATCGCTGATGGTAATGTAATTTTAGGATGTTGTTACAGTCATCCGCAGCATGTTTTTAGAGTTTCGTCCATCTAACGAAACCCTACCTGTCTCACTCCTTTGTCTGTCTGTTTGTCCGTCTGTCACAGAGCCCGTTCTCAGAAACTATATATGTCGGAGACTTGAAAATTTGCATACTTATAGCTGAACACCACACATCAAACGGCAAATAATAAAACTTTGAAAAAGTCTAATATTTAACCCTCTGGGCTCTAACTTGTGTATTTTAAGCAATTTTTCTAACTCAGCCCCTAATTTAATTAAGTTGGAGACATGAAATTTTGCATACTTATAGCTGGACATCTCACATCAAACGACAAATAATAAAATTTTGAAAAAGGCTTAATATGTAACCATTAGTGCTCTAACTTGTGTATTTAAAGTAATTTTTCTAACTCATCCCTAATTAAGTTGGAGACATGAAAGTTTGCATACTTATAGCTGAACACTTGCGATAACACGATAAATCATAAAATTTTGAAAAAGTCATATTTAACCCTCCGGTCTCTAACTTCTGTATTTTAAGCAATTTTTCTAACTCAACCCCTAATTAAGTTGGAGACATGACATTTTGCATACTTATAGCTGAACACCTCACATCAAACGACAAATAATAAATTTTTTAAAAAGTCTAATATTTAACCCTCTGGGCTCTAACTTATGTATTTTAAACAATTTTTCTAACTCAGCACCTAATTAAGTTGGAGACATGAAATTTCGCATACTTATAGCTGAAATCCTCACATCAAACGACAAATAATAAAATTTTGAAAAATGTCTGATATTTAACCCTCTGGTCTCTAACTTATGTATTTTAAGCAATTTTTCTAACCCATCCCCTAACTAAGTTGGAGAATTGAAAGTTTGCATACTTATAGCTGAAAACTTGCGATAACACGATAAATCTTAAAATTTTGAAAAAGTCATATTTAACCCTCCAGTCTCTAACTTCTGTATTTTAAGCAATTTTTCTAACTCAGCCCCTAATTAAGTTGGAGACATGACATTTTGCATATTATAGCTGAACACCTCACATCTAACGACAAATAATAAAATTTTGAAAAAGTCTATTACTTAATCCTCTGGTCTCTAACTTGTGTATTTTAAGCAATTTTTCTAACTCAGCCCCTAATTAAGTTGGAGACATGACATTTTACATACTTATAACTGAACACCTCACATCAAACGACAAATAATAAAATTTTGAAAAAGTCTATTATTTAACCCTCTGGATTCTAACTTGTGTATTTTAAGCAATTTTTCTAACTCAGCCCCTAATTAAGTTGGAGACATGAAATTTTGCATACTTATAGCTGAACACCTCACATCAAACAGCAAATAATAAAATTTTGAAAAAGTCTAATATTTAACACTCTGGGCTCTAACTTGTGTATTTAAAGCAATTTTTCTAACTCAGCCCCTAATTATGTTGAAACATAAAAATTTGCATACTTATAGCTGAACACCTCACATCAAACGACAAATAATAAAATTTTGAAAAAATCTAATATTTAACCTCTAATATTTTGTCTCGCGCAATTTTTAAATTTAAACTATTTTGCAATAGTATTTTTTGTTCATTTTGCATAATAAGTGTAATGTGACGTAATTTGTTCTATTTCAGATTTCTAACGCATGTTAATGAATTTATTTTACAATATCCTTTCTCTTTTAAAATTCACATGTAAATATAGTTTTTATGGCGTAATTTCCAATAAGTGCCTGCTTTTTATACCTAATTATATAATTGTAATTTGAAGGTTTTTTTCTGTTTATAATAGTAACGTGTAAATATTTTTTTTATTTGAAGCAAACATTATTGTTTGCGCTGTTTATACAGTTGGCAACAGTTTAAATTAATACCATTTTCTAAAATATGTAAAAAATATTTGTCAAAATGCTAAATATTTGAATTTAAAATAGAAATAAAACCTCAAAAAATGAGTCAAATTAAAAAAAATAATAATAATGAAATCTGCAGACCGGGATCTTCTATTGAATAAAATGATCTAAAAATGATTAAATTCCCATGTATAGCTTTTGCTCTTATAAATTTTTTTAATGGAACGATTTTGTCCAACTTTAGCATTAAATATCTCTTAAAATAATTCTTCGATTTGAAAACTGTATGCATTAGTGTGTTGATCAAACATTTCGCTATAATACCACCGATTTTCATATATTTGTATGCAATAGTTTTCTTAATATTAACGAAGAAAGACCTCCGGTCACAAAAAATTCAAAACCGGCGGCGGCGGCGGTGACAGCGTTAGTTACTTTTCATAGAATAGAGAGATATATAAAAATGAAAACTTGTCTATCTGTCTGTTTGTAATTCTATAAAAAATCCACAATTTGGAAGCCAAAATTGTGAAGAGATACGTACATGTGTATTAAAACATGGCCGAGACAACTAAAGTAATCCGGAATCGAAATAACTTATAGTTAATTTTTAATTAATAAAAAACCACCAATTTAACAGCAATTTCTTATCAAATTTAAACATTTTTCGTTATAGCAGTTGCCAACAATTAAAAAACACAATAAAATTATTACTACAACAATTAATTTTCTACTGCAAGATTTCCACGTGAAAAATGAAAATGAAATAAATAGTTTGCCGAATTTAAAAAAAAAAAAAGTGAATATTACGTCATAACTTTTCTATTGCAAGATATTCACGTGAAATATGAAAATGAAATAAATGGTTTGACGAATTTAAATGAAAGTGAATATAACTTCATAACTTTTCTATTTCAAGGTTTCCACGTGAAAGAGGAAAATATTACGTCATATTGGAAATATAAAGGGCATGGTGGATATAGTATAGCGTCATATGAGTGTGAAAAATGTATTGAAGCATAATAAAAACCCGATTAGGGAATATTGGCGTATTTTAACATTATTGCTCCAATTATAAATTGAAATAAGTTCATTTATAGCTCTATTCTTTTGCGTCTGTTATATACATTTATACATTTTTATGTAGCGTTTTCATATGATTCATTCAACAATATTTCGACTGCTTTTTTTAATGTTTGTTTTGTGTTGTATGTTAAATTTTGAAATTGATTTTTCAGAACAAACATCCTTCAAATTCTGGGCAACGCCGGCACTTTAGCTTGTAACAGATAAATGGCTTTTCTATCTGTACATCTAAAGCTAATATTATAAAGCGTTATAATATTATAAAGTATATAATATTATTAATGCTTGTACGTTTGTGAGGTGTTATCTCTGAAACTACATAGCCAACTTAAAAGAATGTTGGTGGCCATCTCTGCTCCGAAAAAAAGACTATTTTATGTCAGTGCAAGAACCTACATCGCTGCAGGAACAAAAAAGTTCTAAAATTGTGATTTCTGCGATATTGAATGGGTTAGAAACTTTAAATTTGGTGCGGTAGTTACTTTTAAGATGTAAATACTCGTAATGAACGCTCTCTAAAAGGTTCAAATTGACGGATAAACGTAAAAATTTCTAGAAAGGTTCTAAACTATGATTTATTTGGAATACTGAAATTTTTGGGATACTGTTGGGGTTAGAAACTAGAACTTTGGCATGGTAGTAATTAATAAGATGTAAATGCTCGTTGTAGAACGAATTCTAAAAAATAGAAAGACTAAAGAAAGCGGAAAAAGATCCAAAAATATCTAAGTAACGAAGAACATGGAACTGTTAGAAATATAAACATGAAAATTGACATGGCTGTATTTATCATGACGTAAATTCTCGCAATAGAACAATTTCTAAAAATGTCGCTATAAAAAACAGTGCAGAAACAAAAAACTTTCAAAAATTTTCTATTTCTCTGTTACTGCTGAGCCCAAAATCTTGAAATTTTGCTTCGGGTTAGTTTTAAAATATACAATTGTCTCTATGAATGGTTTCTAAAAAATTTAAAATTTAAAAAGATGAAATTAAAGGAAAGCGATCTCATTTACCAGTAATTTGGAATTATTAGGTACAGCAACTTTAAATATTTCATAATGCTGCATTTCCTCCGCAAAACATGCGATTTAAATGCAAGAAAACTGATAGATACCCACCTAGCATTAAATAAATTGTGTAAATATTGAATAAAGACCTGTATGAAACAGTGAGTAGGTTGCCCGAAAGTACTTGTTAAAGTGTTCCTTCTCTAGGCTTTTCTCTCTCTCGCCAAGGCCACTAACAGAGGGAAGTGCCATTTTAAATGTGATATGAATTTTTTATCGATTCATTTTTATAGGCATTTTATCATAAGGTCATTTCTCAATTATCATTAGTAGATTTTTTATATATTAACTTATTCTGGTGAAATTTTGTTATCGGGTTCATATTGGCGTATGTTAGCTTGCATGATTTGCTGAATAAATATGCATGGATTTGTAAATTACTTCAAATGACACTTTGACAGCTCAAAAGTTATGCAGACGATATATTCAGATCTTGTGTCATATTTTATGTTGTAATTATTGCCGATTTCTTTTATTTAATACATGCTAAATACAGCTCAACTTGTGCAGAATATGTTTCAAAACAAAACAATACAGCGTATGTAGTGGCCAGCATACACTCATCATTTAAATTCGATCGAGCATATCTAAAACACACTCTAACGAAACATTGCATGCCACTTTTGATGTATTCGGTACTTTGATACTATATTAGATTTTGAGAAGAGAATTCCTTAAATGTTATCGACAACCTCATTGCATCCGTGGAAAACAGATATTGTACAATATTAACTATTCCGGGGGAGCACACGCCATATAAAGTATAGTCCATTCTTTTTAAACATCATATATTTGTCATTTAAAGTTACTCAAATTGGTGCGGAGCGTCTGATTATGCTCTTGACATCATTTTATACAGTTAAAATTCCGATAAGTAAATTAGTGTTTCATTTTCTATTTTACTTTTAATATATTGCGTACTTTCAATTTTATAAATGGTTATTCAATTTTTTCAATGGCTGTCTTGAATGGTTTCATTTCCCATTTTTTTAAATAGTGTATACGAATTTATATATAAGATTTTGTAATTCTACAATTCGTTTATTTTCATCATTTAAATTTTTCGCAGTATATGGACAATTAAAGATAACATCTCATTTTCTTTGCTTCCACATGTTATTATTAAATCTATGTTCTCAGTAATATCGCTCAGACTAATCCCTCTGAGGGAAGTCCTAGTATATGTCCTGAGTTGTAATTAGGTCTTTTTTATTAACACTAATTATCATTAATTTGCATCTTTACTAAAAATACTAAATTAAAAGAACGTTTCTTCTTTTAGCATGTAGTTTTAATCTATTTAATTTTAAAAAATCTATATTAGTATTATTACAAAAAGCTTTACTATATATAAACATATGAAAACAGTATGTAAAATAAGAAACTATGGATGACTCACAGAATCATCAGAGGAGCTATATATATATGTATATATATATATATATATATATGTGTGTGTGTGTGTGTGTGTGTGTGTATCTGTATATGCATATGTATATGTATATAACCATAAAAAACCATTAGAAATTACCAACAAAAATTGTGAAAGTATAAATGATAAAGAAATTTATTCATTCACTATAAAACTGATCCCCTTAACATTTGCAACTTGGATTTGAAAAACATAATAAAATAGGATAAAAAGAATCACGAAAATTTGTGGAAACAAGGTAGATGCATCAGGTTCTAAATACCTTGGTTACCACAAATAAAGTGTGTGGTTTCATCTTCGTATTAGCCATAAAAGAGCTAAAAAATACGAATTTAGGACTGTATACCCAATAAATCCAGAAATAAGATATTGCAAAACAAATAAGTTAAAAATAAATTATGATTAACCCTTTAATTCTCGCTCCCGTGATATTCACGGGCTGTGTCTTTTATTCAGATTGTTTGATTGCCACCAGTTTTATAAAATAGTGTAACTGGCTTTATTATGGTATCATTTTACCTGTCATTAAACAAGGTGAATATTTCATTTTCATAAAAGTGGTGCCAATAAGCAATTTGAATCTTTAAGCTGTAATTTAATGCGACCGTTAAGGGGTTAAAATGGATTTTTAAAAAAAAAGAAAGAAAAAAAACATTACCAATTTCAAAGACTTTCTTAAGCGCGCCACACACACACACCAGGGAGACATGCACCAAAAAACATGGCTTGCGGCAATTTCACCCTGTTAACAAAGAAAAAACCGGTTTGAACAGCAGAATTTGTCTCCTGTCTCACAATTATTGTCGCATGTCTCTCTGGTGTCTTACCTTGAATGATGCAGCAAAAAACAAGGGTAAGAGATTATTTGCAGATGTTGCCAAAACGTTTTTAAAAAATATGATGGGCCAAGGAGTAATAATGTACAATATAGTCAGGTATAAACCTCAATATATGGTGCCAGCGCCCTCTATAGAACATTTAAAAATATTTAAAAATGAGTTCCACTTTGTTATCAAGCGAATCAATAATGTGCTGCCATCTGTAGTATTTATTATTAGTAAAATATTGTTTTGGAGCAAAAACTAATACATAATTAAATAAATATTTATATCTATTATTGAATTAAGATTTAAAGCATATACTGTCTAGAGATATGCAAATGATAATTAAAAATATGTTAATAAATTTTTAACAATATATAAGAAAAAAATAAGTAAATGATTTATTAAATAATAATAATATGTAAAATGGTGATATGGATGATTCATATATATATATATGTATATTAGGTTGAGCAAAAAGTTCTGGGAAATTTGTAATGTAATACACTGCTCAAAACAATTAAAGGATATTCGAAGTTTTATATAAAATAAAGATATAAACGAAATTTTTTTTTGCCGAAAATAGAAGAAGAGAATCACAAATGCAAATTTTTCTGGTTTTCAAACTGTGGAGTATGCAAATTTTGAGTTCGACGTCAAAAACGTCGCTTCAGCGGCAGCGAATGAAATTTGACTTTCAACTGGATAAAAGAGAATGAAGACAAGGATGATCGGCATTCAGTGATTGCTTTGTTTCGATGAGTACGATGTCTCAGCGAAGTCATTTGACAGATTCAGAAGCTTTGAGAATTGTTGGTAGGTTAGAAGGGGGCCAAACTCAAGCCGAAGTAGCGCAAGCCATTGGAGTGTCACAAAGTGTCATTTCCAGGATCTGGAACCGTTTTTTGGAGAGTGGATGTGCAGGCCGAAGACCAGGGCAAGGTCGTAGACGGGCAACAACGCCCAATGAAGATCGGTATTTAGCGTTAACAGCTCGAAGACACCGAACCATGAACGCTACTCTTCTCCAACAACACCTTCGCTCGGCTACAGGCACCACGATTTCAACTCAGACTGTCCGAAACCGGCTCCATGATGTAGGTCTGTATGCTCGCCGACCGATGGTATGTGTTGGATTAACATCAAGGCATCGTCGCGACCGCAGGAAGTGGGCAACCGAGCATGTCAACTGGAGGAGAAATGAATGGAGCAATATTCTGTTTTCTGACGAGTCCCGTTTTTCTGTGCATCCGGATAATAGGCGTATTTTCATCTGGAGGGACCGTGGCAGTAGGAATAATCCTGCGTTCGTGCACGAAAGTGTCAGATTTGGCGGTGGAGGAGTGTTGGTGTATGGTGGCATCTCCATTGACGGGCGCACTGACCTCTACATCATTCGAGATGGAGCTCTGACTGGTCGCCGATATAGGGATGAGATCCTCAGACCTATTGTAGTCCCTTACGCTCCAGCAATCGGAGATAACTTCATTTTAATGGACGATAACTGCAGGCCACATCGTGCAAACCTGGTGGAGGATTTCCTTTTCGAGGAAGGAATCGTTCGAATGGAATGGCCAGCGTGTTCTCCAGACATGAATCCAATCGAGCACGTTTGGGACGCTCTAGGAAGACGAGTTTCTGGCCGCCAACAACCCCCACAAACTCTCCAAGAACTGGAAAGAGCTCTTCTGGAAGAGTGGGGCAGAATACCCCAACTCGTCATTAATAGCCTCATTGAGTTCATGCCTCAAAGGTGTTCAACGTTGCTGGCCGCCCGTGGAAACCATACCCCCTACTGAAAATGATTTTCTTTGAAGAAAACACCTTTTCTTATTCTTTTTTTCTCATATGCACAAATTGTGTTTTTTTCCTTTAGTACACAAATGCGCAATAAAATGCATTTTTTTCTGCCAAACATGTGTAATTTATTCTCATATCACCTACTATGTCTGTCGACCATGTATCAATCAGCTAAACAGTTTACCAGATACAAAATCCACCTAAAACTGCAATATCCTTTAATTGTTTTGAGCAGTGTAGTTGCCAGAATTTGTATTGCATATAGGAGTACCAATGGTATAGTCCAGACGTGGCGCCATCCTCTTTAGAAAGGGCCGTCGATTTGAATCCTTTAATGAAGTTGAAGAAGCAAGTCAAGAGTATTTCGGTCCGAAGGATCCACCATGGTACTTCCAGAAAATCCGAAATCTGGCAGAACTGTGGCAAAAAGTCGTAGACTATGATGATCTCTACTTCGAAGAATAGTCCTTGTCGCTTTTGTTGTTAATTTCTGCATAACAACGCAACTTTTACAAATTTCCCAGAACATTTTGTTCAACTTAAGTATATATATATATATATATATATGTGGCAGCAATCTTTAATGTATTATCTAATGATAGAGAGCAGCACTATATCTGATCTAATAATAGTGGGTAGAACTATATTTAATCTACTTCAACATTATCAGACTGCTCGCATGGATCTATAAGTAATTTTATATTTATATTACTTCTGGCAACATGTGCAAATAATATCTTGCACTATTTAATTTTTTTTGTGTCGTTACTGACTTTGTTAATTCTTCAGGAGGTAAATGCTTTCTTTAATCCACATATTTGTTATTTTTGGCTTCTTTTTTTGCTGGATTTACTGTATACCATAGCCCATTTTTTCCTTTTTTTAGCTTGTTATGGCTAACTAGAAGATAGCCCGTCAGAATGACGTGTTTGCCTTTTCAAAAAGATGATAAAGCATTGCATTATAAAAATAATTATGAAGTAATAAATTATATCTTACATGACTAATAGGGTCATGTGGGGTAAAATAGTTATAAAAGCAGCCCATTTTACATTGAAATTTAATTTGCAAGAAAAATATTAATTGAATTGGTAAAATAATCACATAGAATATGCATATGAACTTCCCTCACAAAATTTGAAGAGCTATTTCAGAAAAAACGTGCAAATTAGTACTAATAAAGCTATTTTAAAACATATAGTCAATTAACTTTCGTCGTCGTTCATTCCATTAAAAAAAAATCACTAATCTTCAATTTCTTATAAATCAGAAAAAAAATAATAAATAAGAGTTATTCACGGCTGTGAAGAAAAAATTAAAACAGCCCGATATAAAAATTCTAACAATATTGCATTTAATACACACTTCGCTTGCCTTAAATTGTCATTTTTTTAGGAAAGTTTTTATGCATGGCGTTCGTTCAGATCGCTATATTGCCGATGAACTCGATGGTATGTATTTTAATGAATCTCAAAGGAATGAATCGAAAAAATTCATAATTAAATATTGCTTTTCAATACAGCTTTATTGAAAAAATTAAATTTCTGAAAATTAAAATAAAATGACTGATTTTAACGAAAGATTATCGAGACCCGGATGAGTTCACTTCGGAAGTGTTATACACTTAGCGCTATTATATATATAATAATGCAAACAAAGTTGATAACATTCAGAATAAAACACAATTTCAACAGAAAATTTATTTGCTTTTATTAATTGCCGATAGCTGGCACCAAAATTATATAACTTAGTTCACTTCGGAAGTGTTATACACTTAGCGCTATTATATATATAATAATGCAAACAAAGTTGATAACATTCAGAATAAAACACAATTTCAACAGAAAATTTATTTGCTTTTATTAATTGCCGATAGCTGGCACCAAAATTATATAACTTAAAATTAAAAAAAAATATCTCAGATTAAATCCTGATTTTTTTTAAATCATGCATAAAGAAACCTGTAATAAATTTTTATCATTAAAAGCATCTTTTATCACATAAGTAAATTGCAACTATTAATTGCATTAACAGATTTTTTTCTCTCAAATTCTTTTATTAAATTACAAATTTATTTTCCCTACAAAATACAAAATTTTATTTGCATTGATATATTTATTATATATATAAAACCATTAAAATCATTGCAAAATACCAACAAAAAGCGTGAAATTAATTCTAATTACATTTTATAAGAAATTTTCATTTTTTTCCAAATGTCTTTAGAATTCAAAGAATTTCAAAGAATATTTCTTTTTTTTTATTTTAACTACCAATAGATGGCGCCAAAAAAGCCTACACGTTCACAACGAATGCGAATCGAACGAATGTTTACTTTTATGCAGGGAGAGATTGAGCTGTCAATCTAATTTCAACTGAAGTTATCTCAGAATATATACATAATTGAATGCAAGTCATCTCTCAATCTCAAATGTTAATTTATTTTAAATAATCTTTCGAAAAATGTAACATTTATGAAGTTTTATTTCAAAAAATAATTTTGAATAAAAATGGCCGAATGGTTCGATAAAGCGAAGTGGTGTATCGGCATCCGAATGAGTTCACTCCGGAAGCGTTAGACACTTAGTGTTATCATATATATATGCAAGGATGAAATCGTACACGCTATTTGTTGAAAATAAGGTAATTTGGGCCTAACGATTCTTCCTTGGTTCCACAAATATTTCCATTTTCCCAATATTTCCAGGATATACAGTGTTTTTACTGTATTTTCAATTTTGTCTCACTTGATATAATAATATAATAAAATAATATATTTTGGAATTTTTTTATAAAGGATAAAACTATTTTTAATTTGCATATTCACAATTGTCAATGATCATTTGTGTTGGTTTATAATGGTTATATATAATATACAATATACGCACAAATTTTATTTGAATTATTTTGAAAAAAAAGTTAATCAAAAACGTCTTCAATAAAAGAATGAAGGAGTCTTTCATATATCACTAATAATAATGTATTGGCAAGCTAAATTATTATTCTAAATGAAACATCACTTAAATAGAATATCATGTCGATAAGGTTAAGGAAGTAAAAATCAAGTAAGAAAGCGAAATTGAATGTTATTACCTAACAGTTAGTTTAACCCAAAAAGATTTTAATAAAAAAAGAAAGAAAAGTTGAAATTAATCTACAGTAAGGGGGAGGGAAGGAGTAACAACCACAGAAACCAGTTTAATAATATACAAAATTGATCATGCAGTCCAATTTGTCACTGACAAGACCAATGCCCAAAGGGGTGGACAAAATGGTCAGTCTTTTTTGAGATCAAAGGCGAGAAAAATAATAGCACTTTATCATGCGGTAGATATCTGTAACACTAAGTGTCAAATACAACGGAGAAGGGTATACCAATATTATGATGATATTTAATAGGATAGATAAAGAAAAGTAGCTATATAACCACAAAGTAACATACATAATCACAAAGAAAGGATATTGATGATATGAAAGTAAGAAAAAGAATGCAATACGTGTGCAAAGATTTTCGATTAAAAAAACAGCTGTTTTAAAACAAGGTTTATGGAAAATCGACAAATATCTTTAAAACTGCAAACATGGATGCATTACATACAGAGGGTGTTCACACATTTTTGTAAAGATTTTGATTTTATGATTTAAATTTAAATGAGAAAAAAAAAGAAACCTGTATGGCATCAATTCTGTTTTCCGAATCGTCTGGATCATTAAAAATATTCTTTGCTTTAAAATGTCGTTGGAAAACAAACAAAGGATATATCCATTGTTTATTTGAAGGAAGCTATGTATTTCCGCTTTACGAAGAGAAATACTCTTATTCGATTATTAAAAAGGGGGCGTGAAAAGCATAGTTTTAATATTCCACACACGTAAAATAAGTGACATAATTAATGAAAAAGGAAGAAAATGTGCATTTAGACATTTAAAGCAAGCTCTTTATACGCGGCATCCCAGAACAATCGATGGACTCTCGAAGATTACTATCAAGGAATTGAACAAAATCAACATTGATATTACATAGAAAGCGCTTTTCGCTTGAAAATACAATTAATTAATAATAGGGATATCATACTGAACAGATTAAAAAAAAATAAAACTATTACCTTTGTTTATAAATTTCTTTCTCCAAAATCGTCACAAAAATATGTGAACATCATCTATATAAATAAATCCACCTAGAATATAAGTACAAATATTCACATATGAGTGAATCCTTAAAGTGTCTTTATTCTGTAAGGTAATGCTTATCACTAGATTCCGGAATGCGTAATAACCATTCCAAGCTGCCAACTTTCGATTTTTTCCCAAGTCAAATAAATTTTGAGACAGAAATTTTTCTTAATAAATGAAATCGAAAAAGTACCCCAGATAAACAAAATACATTTTATTTAATATATTTATTTCTTCAAAAGATATTTATTTGTCTTGGAAAAAAATTGAAAGCTGATAACTGAACCAACCTGTCTAGCGGTTACAACACAGCTGGTCCACTAATCAAGAGGTGCTGGATTCGAACTTCGGTTCTCACTTGGCAGTTCATAGTGATTAAGAAATCCCTTTAAGCCTTTTTGCCTTAAGCACTTTTTGACTTGATCTATTTAGTTCTCATGAGCAAAAAAATGCTAGTGGATCTTCAAATTAATATACAATGAAAATTAATACAAATTAATAACCAATGTAATGAAAGCCGTATAGATCCAGGTTTAAAACTGAGATTACTTAATAACACAAATCTAAGATAATCTTGATCTTGCCGTAATCAAAACAAGTTTGTTTTACGTTGAAATAATAATAATAATAATCCTTTCTGCATATCCTATCACATTAGACTTGCCGCATATTAAAAGGCCAAAAGAAACAGAAAAGAAAGAGAGGAAAAGAAAGAAAAAAATAAGGAATAATTATTAATTTTCCAGCTAGAAATATTCCACTCTCAATTGTAGAAGCCTTATAAAATGCATATCTGAAACAAAAAATTAAAGCGTCGGTGTTAAAAAAAAATAATAAATAAACAGTTGCTGGATGTCTTGATGTAGCCACTTGACCATAGTGCCGAGTCATTTACCACTGGTTCACTAAGGGAGAAATTTTGTGTCGAGTGAACTGAGGCTTGAACTCATCGTACTGGACGTTCTTAATAGTTAATAAGCAAATTCAAAACAAGTCGATTGAAAAGTGAAACTGATTCAGCTTTAAAACAGATATTACTTAATATAAAATAGCGCAAATTCTAAGATCATCTTGATCTTGCGTTACAAAAATAAATTTATTTTACCTTTAAATAATAATAAAAAATTATCTCCACGTGTTTCATTACAGTAGGTTGCCACATTTTAAGGTAGAAAAGAAAATATACCTGGATCACTAAGCGAAAAGTGCTGGGTCGAATGAACTGAGGCTCGAACTCATTGTACTAGACAATACGATATTTAATTAGCAAATTCATAACAAATAGATTGAAAAATGAATCTGATCCAGCTTTAAAACAGAGATTACTTAATATAAAATAACACATACTCTAAGATCATCTTGATCTAGCCGTACAAAAATAAATTCATTTTACCTTTAAATAATAATTAAAAAAATTCTCTCCATATATCTCATTACAGCAGGCTACCACATATTAAGGGCCAAAAGAAAAAAAATCCTGCTCACTAAGCGAGAAGTACTGGGTCGAATGAATTGAGGCTCGAACTCGTTGTACTGGGCGATATTTAATTAGCAAATTCAAAACAAACCGATTGAAAACTGAAGCTGACCCAGCTTTAAAACAGAGATTTCTTATTATAAAGTAACACAAATTTTAAGATCATCTTGATCTTGCTGTATACAAATAAATTTATTTTATCTTTAAATAGTAATAAAAAAATTATCTCCACGTGTCTCATTACAGCAAGTTGCCACATTTTAAGGGAGAAAAGAAAATATAACTGGCTCAATAAGCGAAAAGTGCTGGGTCGAATGAACTGAGACTCGAACTCATTGTACTATAGACGATATTTAATTAGCAAATTCAAAGCAAATTGATTGAAAACTGAAACTGATCCAGCTTTTAAACAGAGATTACTTAATATAAAATAACATATACTCTAAAATCATCTTGATCTAGCCGTACAAAAATAAATTTATTTTACCTTTAAATAGTAATAAAAAATTCTCTCCACATATCTCATTACAGCAGGTTTTCACATATTAAGTCTGTTCTTAACTGCTCTGCTCAACAAGCGCAAAACGTTTTTACACATTTACAAATTCATTTTTTAGCAGAAAGATATAAAATTGGAAAGCCTGGCCATGGAAGCGATTGGGAATTTAACTGTTTTTTTCCATTTTTTAATCAATCAATTATCTATTGAGTTATAAGCGTTTTGGATCACGTGACAAACTCGTTTTTCAACCTTTCTTCAGTGCCTATTCTTCCTTCACGCGGAAATTCGGTTAAAAACGCTTACTTTGACACTATTTTCTGAAAGATCTATTGCGTTTGCAAAAAAAAAAAAATAAAATAAAAACGGAAAAAACTGCTTGATGACATAGTTTCTGAAGAACAACACTTGCTAATTTCATGCATTTCCGAACAAAAATAAATTAAAACTTATGTCAGAAAGTTGCCCTTTCGGATTTGAGAACAGCCTTAAGGGCTAAAAGAAAAAAAATCCTGCTCACTAAGCGAGAAGTGCTGGGTCGAATGAACTGAGACTCGAAGTCATCGCACTGGACCTTCATAATAGCGACTTGGACGTTCGTAATAGTTAATTAGCAAACGTAAAACAAATCGATTGGAAACTGAAACTGGTCCAGCTTTAAAACAGAGATTATTTAACATAAAATAGCATTAACTCTAAGAGCTGGAACTCCTCGTTACTAGACGTTCGTAATAGTTAATTAGCAAATTCAAAACAAATCGATTGGAAACTGAAACTGATCCAGCTTTAAAACAGAGATTACAGTGAAACCTCTCTGTAAGGGCCACCTGCCGTTCCATTGAAAATTGGCCCTTATGAGGGGTGGACCTTGAATAGGGGTGAGCAAATTTTTCATTTATCTTTCTTTCTTATCCCGCGATTTTTAAAATCTGCATATTCTTTCAGTAAGTTCTCTTTGTTTTTAACAATATTGTTTATTTGGTTCTTGCTGCAATTAAACTGTGAAGTCAATTTTCTTGCAGATGTTCCTTGATCATGACAATTAAGAACTTTGATTTTGTCTTTCAAATCCAAATGTACTCTTTGGCTTGATTTAAGTGTCATAATTTTAAATTTTACATAAGCCAGAGCATAAAATTTCTAGTGTAAAAATTGTGCTTCAATATGCATTCACAATTTTAGTAAATGTGGAATCAGTTTTCCCAGATGACCTTTCCTTGTTATCCTTTGTTTGCCCACAACAAAAAGTCAAGTTTTCTCTCCAACCCAACCCCTACAGGTTGAAAGGTCAAACAAAGTGTGAGGAACACCTGTTTGTCTCACTTGTGGTCCTCATAAAGTTTGTAGTTCTTCATTGTGTTACTAAATCCTTCCCATCTCCCCCTGCGTTCTTTGTTGCAAGTGCAGTTGTTTTGAACTCTTACCTTTTGGTTCAGGAATCCAACACACCTGTTTGGGATTTAAGGCACATGTGAAAAAATGGCCTTTATGAGGGGTAGGTCTGGCCCCTAATGGGAGTAATGTCCGGCACTATGTCTATGGGGAAAATTTTCGTTGCTAAAGATATTGGCTCTTAATAGAGGTGGTCCTTGAATAGGGGTGGCCTTTAAAAGAAGTTTCACTGTATTTAACATAAAATAACACTAACTCTAAGAGCTGGAACTCCTCGTTACTAGACGTTCATATTAAAGACTTGGGCGTTCGTAATAGTTAATTAGCAAATTAAAAACAAATCGATTGGAAACTGAAACTGATTCAGCTTTAAAACAGAGATTATTTAATATAAAATAACACTAACTCTAAGAGCTGGAACTCATCGTTACTGGACGTTCGTAATAGCGACTTGGACGTCCGTAATAGTTAATTAGCAAACTCAAAACAAATCGATTGATATCTAAAACTGATCCAGCTTTAAAACAGAGATTACTTAATATAAAATAACACAAATTCTAAGATCATCTTGATCTTGCCGTACAAAAATAAATTTATTTTACCTTCAAATATTAATAAAAAAATCTCTCCACATATCTTATTATAGCAGGCTGCCACATATTAAGGGGCAAAGTAAAAAAAAAAAAACGTAAAAAGGAAAAAATATTAATTCCCCAGCGAGAAATATACTACTCTCAACTGCAGAAACCTCGTAAAATGAAGTTCTGCAACAGACAATTGGCGCGTCGGCAAAAAAACAGACGTTTCTTTTCCAGATATTGGATATCTCGGGATAGCCACTTGAGACCTCCCCACTGCCGACAAGTAATGAACTCCAGCTCCCGATATTATTAAATGCCCGCTGCAGTGGATGAAAGAGTATCGGATATGAGAAGCTTAAAAAACGAACTTGAAGTTACTGGTTTAAGAATAATAAAGGGAAGATGAAAGGCACTCAGTAATTGCGAGATGAATAGAATAGGAAAACAATCACTTAAACTAGAGATAACAAGGTGTAGTTTTAGAATTGTTGGGTGTTTGAAGATACACGCCAAGCTAGGAATTGTTGAAAAAGAAACTATTGGAGAAAAAATTATTAGATTTCAAGTCTCAACACAAGTGGAATAAAGTATCTTTTTACATAAATGACTAAGTAACCTACATTTCAACAGTTATTTTCTGACAAGTTTAAATAAATAGCAGCAGAATTCTACATTCAACAAAAGAGGGAAAAAAGCTACATTGCTAGAAGTAAGAATATTAAATTAAATAGATGAAGTAGGACCTTACTCGTTTTTACATCAGAACAAAGACAGAGCTCTTATACCACTACTATTTTCTTCTACTATTTTACTCTTATTTCATTTCTTTAAAAGAAAATCTCAATAAATTATACGAATTTACATTTATGTTTTAAAATTCAGTCATGGTTTGGCATTTTCTAAGATGCATTTATGGCAAATTTAAAATAATTGTTAAAGGCAACATGGATGGAATTAATAGAAATTGAAAGTAACTTTTATTTCAATAGTTATTTCTGACAATTTTTACCACTTCATAAAAAAAAAGAAAAGAAAAAGAGGAAGAAGAAATATTTACTAAGTTGTAGTTTTAGGATTGTTGAAAACAGTATTGTAGAAAAAAAAGTATTCAATTTCATATCTCAACACAAAAAGAATAATTGCATAAATGACCTATATTTCAAAACTTATTTCCCACGAATAACAACAGACGTCCATCGAAAGAAAAGAGCAACATTGCTAAAAGTAAAAGTATTACATTAAAAACACTGTCAGTCAGTCATACAAGTGTTGAAAAACACCCCGAAAAAGCAGTTTTCTAAAAGAGGGTTCATTTGATTAAAATGAATATTTTAACAATAATCGGCATTATAATTGTCTCTTTCATAGTATATTTACAATTGAATATAATTAGATTAAGTAAAACCGGATATTAAAAATAAATTAGTATTACTTTATAATGTATGGATAATGAATGCATTTTTAATTGTTTATAAATAGTACCGATTATTTTGTTTTGTAAAATACACTAACTGAAATAGTAATGCACTTATACACTTTTGTAAATATAAGATATATTTATTAGTAAAAAATGAAAAAAAAAGGAAGAATAGAAAAAGAAAGAAAAGAAATTGGAGAGATAGATTTCAATATTAAAAAATCTTATTTCGTTAAAACGTATTGTACATTTGTTTCAATTATCACTGGCATAAAATAAAAGAAATACAGACAGTTGTTGCAAACAACTTTGTTGATGTGTATAATTCTATATACAAATAAATACCATTGTATTTCTCAATTTAAATTGTACAAACCGATATGATGAGCTCAATTTTTCACCATTAGCATTAGATGTCTTTCCTGTCAAAAATTACTGTTTTTTTCTAAGTAGATTAAGTTATGACGATTTAAAAAAATAAATGAATTAAATTAACGTAACATCCCGTTCCCTTACCCCATTAGCTGTTCGACTGAGACAAAGCCTTATTACCACAGGGGCTCATCACTCTTTTCAAATAATAATTTTTGCCTTATTTATGACAGAAATTCTTGTTTAAGTAAGGTAACACAATTACTATTCAGAAATACTGGTGGAAGTTTGTCCTTGCTGTAAACAAGTTCTGTCTCTCTCGATTTTACTTGCATGCTTATCAGGATGTGTGGTAAATAATTACTAAATTATGATAACTAAATTAAATGGTTATAAAAAGTTGTTAATTTTATTTTTATACCAGATATAATGTTATTTCACTTATAATTATGCGTTTAAGAAGTAAATACTTTGGAAATGGTGGCTTTTCCGTTTTGAATTTCATTATTAAGAGCATGAATGAGTCTTTGGGATATTTTTGCGTTGTCCAATTTAAGGCATTACTTTTCTCCTGCTCCTTTGGGAAACACCCCACTGGGGGATGCGATAAGTGATATACATGAGTCTCACAAAATATAGAAAACTCCCAAGAGAGTCTTAAAAAAAAAAAAAAAAAAAAAAATTTCGTTTAACTTTTAAATTAAAAAAAAATATACGCGTGAGAAATGTTCTACAACTTGATTTATTTTTTATATGGCCTCCAGTGAAACTAAAAAAAAATGTTTTTACTTCCAAACGAAAATTTACAATCTTATTTTTTTTTCTCCTAACCCCTTTGAATAAGAGGCCAAACTTACCTGCTACGGAGTTCTGAGCCTTCATCTCTTTCTGCCACGGATTCAACATATAAGACAGATAAAATGGTTGAGCCATTTTGCATCGAGCTTACGTATGTTATATTACTTATTTACCTACCTTCTTGGCAAACTTATTTGTAATAATTTTCCAAACATGTGTACAGCATCAGCAGTAATAGTTGTTTTCAATTTAATTATTTTAGCACAATAAAACTAATTGGTTAATAAATAACACGAAAAATAATTTTTTCGAGTGAGTGAAAATGTGCCAGACGGGACTGGAACACAGAACCTTTCGCTTTAATTGTCAATGCTCTTCCAATTGAGATATCTGGACGACATCCCAACAAACGCATTTCACTCGCATTCATTTGGTGGTGCATCTGGTCTGTTATTTGAAACAGTTCGACATAATAAACATCAAGTAAAGGAATTTGAATAAACTATGGATACGTAATTACATTTTAATTATTTTAATACAATCAAACTAGTTGGTAAACAAATCACGCGAGTAATAATTTTTCCAACTGAGCGAAAATATGTCCATGCCGGAACAAATTTGTTAAAATGCAACGTGGCAGTGTTATGTTAGCCCACGCATCCAATAAAACATCGGCAAGCCGAATTCAGATTGATAAGTCGAGTCCAAAACACAGTGACAAAAAAAAAAAAAAAAAAAAAAAAAAAAAATTAACTGAAACATTCGGTTACCGAAGTATTACTGTACTTCTTAATGTACCACCGTTAAACATTACTCGTAATTATGGTCAAAACAAAAATACAACAATTGTAGTAAAAACTGACTTTTTACCTAAGTTTTATAATAATTGAAGCCGCATAAAAATATCGACTGAGTATTTCTTTCTCGCAGCCCTGATAACCACGAGATGAAAAAAAAAATCAACTTGTTCATCCTAGAGATAAGACGGACTGAGCCCGAGCTCTTTCCCGAAACGAACTCGGGTTCGATTTTTATACATTATATGAAAAATTTTATTTGTTCATAAACGAAAAAAAAAAAAAAAAAACCAAAAAGAAAAAAATAGTTGTGAAATAAGGATGTGTTTTAAGTTTCTTAGTATTTCACAATCCTATATGAATCAGTGTGAAAGGGAATTAAATTGTTATTGATGGGATATAAGGAGAAATATTTTATCTGATTCTGAAGCCTTTGCCCGGTCATATGTTGGCAACATAAAGAAGACCTGTGATATTCTTTGTCCGGTATTACAGGAAAACAGAACTCACGTCTTTCTTCCACAGTTGTTCAATGATATTTTAAAACAATAAGAATTGTGACTTTTCCAGATTTCTGTCAATTGTTTGGTATAAATAACAAATTTGGTATTTTAAACCAAAAGATGTATTCTAAGTTTCTTAGTATTTTACTTTCCTTTAGAATCAGTTTGAATGGGAATTAAATTGTTATTGATCGGATATAAGGAGAAATATTTTATCTGATTCTGAAGCCTTTGCCCGGTCATGTGTTGACAACATAAAGAAGACCTGGGATATCCTTTGTCCGGTATTACAGGAAAACAGAACTCACGTCTTTCTTCCACAGTTGTTCAATGATATTTTAAAAGAATAAGAATTGTGACATTTTCAGATTTCTGTCAATGGTTTGATATAAATAACAAATTTGGTATTTTAACTTAAAAAAATGTATTCTAAATTTCTTAGTATTTTACTATCATTTAGAATCAGTTTGAAAGGGAATTAAATTGTTATTGATGGGATATAAGGAGAAATATTCTATCTGATTCTGAAGCCTTTGCCCGGTCATGTGTTGGCAACATAAAGAAGACCTGGGATATCCCTTGTCCGGAATTACTGGAAAACAGAACTCACGTCTTTCTTCCACACACGGAAAAAACTGTTTTGTTGAAATTACTGAAGTTTGGTCCATATAGCTCCATCCAAATATTTTATCTGGAATGATTAAATTTGGTTAGATTAACCAAATTATTTTGTTAATTCAACAAATCGTTTGGTTAGTTCACCCAAAGTTTGATCATTCCAACCAAAATATTTGGATGGAGCTATATGAACCAAAATTTAGTAATTTCATCAAAACGGTTTTTTCCGTGCAGTTGTTCAATGATATTTTAAAAGAATGATAATTGTGATTTTTTCCGATCTTTGTCAGTTGGCATGGTATAAATAACAAATTTGGTATTTTAAACAGATTTTCAGGACCACGAAAATCATGAAACATTGACGCGTAGGAGAATCCAGGATTAATATTCTTATATAAGAAGATATTTTTAAATTAGAAAATTATCAGTTTTTAAATGTTATTACAGTCCTCCCCACTTAATCGGGTCACGGATAATCGAATACCCCACTTATTCGAATAGAATCATCCGGAACCGAATTTATTCCTATTGGTTCTATGTTATCTTTACCCGCTTAAACCAAATATCTTTTACGAATGTCCCCGCTTAATCGAATAAAAACTGTGTGACCAATGTTTGAAAATTAGCGCGGAAAGCATGTTTCAGCTGGAATTTTCTTCCACCTTTTGTCATTTTCGGTTCCTCTACGCTGAAAACAAATTTTCAGTTCTTTCTGCAATGATTTCGGCCGGCAGGTGTATAATAGACTGGTCAAGTGATTGCCCCACATTGATCTCCCCGCCATCACTTCTTGGTGTTAACCAGGCTTTAATGGCAATGCGCCGTCACTTCGAGACTCGAGATGGTAGTTGTGACATTTTGCACTCATTCGAAAAATAACTCGATCGATATTTACTCCTTTAAAATTCCCCTTGAAGAAAACAATTTTAAACGATTTTTTAAGGCAGTATAAGTAACGTAAATTAGAAGTAGCAAAGTTTTGACCAAATTGAAGCGAGCTGCATTAAGTGTGATGTAAACCATATAAATGTATGTACTAACATTAAATTAATATGTATTTACTTTATATTAGCATTTGCATTTATTTTAATTTATGTTATTCTATTAACTATTTATTATGCTGTTAATTAAATATACCGTAGATGGTTACTTTGCCTTTTTATTATGCATTAAATATTACAGTTATGATTCCCCGTTTAATCAAATCCCGCTTAATCGAATATTATTTCTGGAACCGTCAATATTCGTTTAAACGGGGACGACTGTAACAATTTAATATTGCGTAATTTTGGTATCAGGCTCTAAAGACACAAACATTTCAGGTTCGTATTTCAAATCGTTGGACTCAGGAAAAAAGAGAACGCACTCATCCCTAGTTCATCCCGCTTTATCACCTACTAAATATGCAAAATGACTGACAATTCAAGTAAGAATTCAATATCTTCATAATACGCAATACAAGAAAGTGTCTTATCTAAATGTATACATGTAAATACACCTCTAACAGATAATACTCGCAATTCGAAATTATAGTCAAAACAAATGAAAAACAGTAATAGTAAAAAATTAAATTTTCCCGGTTTACAACATCGAATAAAGCTGCATAAAAACATCAATTGATTATTCTTTCTCTCAACACTGATCAAATGGTGGAAATTTAAAAATAAAATAAAATAAAATAAAATAAATATGAAACCACGACATGAAAAACAATGATGACTTGTTCATCTACTTTATCCCTTACTGAATCTACAAAATGACTGACAATTCAAATAAGAATTCATAATACAAGATGAGATACAAAAAAGTGTCTCATCTAAATGATTTACACACGCAAATACACCTTATATTACTCGCAATTTGTAATTATAGTCAAAACAAATGGAAAACAATAATAATAAAAATTTTTAATTTTGCCGCTTTGTAGTTGAATAAAGCTGCATAAAAAAAACTGATTATTCTTTCTTTCAGCCGTGATCAAAAGGTGGAAATTTCAAAATAAAATAAAATAAATAAATATGAAACCACGACATGTAAAACAATGATGACTTGTTCATCTACTTTATCACTTACTGAATCTACAATATGACTGACAATTCAAATCAGAATTCAGTAAATTCATAACACAAGATGAGATACAATAAACTGTCTCATCTAAATGTATACATGCAAATACACCTTTAATATACATTACTCGCAATTTGTAATTAAAATCAAAACAAATGGTAAAAAATAATACTAAAAATTTTAAATTTTGGCATTTTTACAGTTGAATAAAGCTGCATAAAAAATCAATTGATTATTCTTTCTTTTAGCCCTGATCAAACGGTGGGGGGGGGGGGGGGGGGATGAAACCACGACATGAAAAACAATAAATCGACTGGTTCATCCTACTTTATCACCTACTGAATCTGAAAATGACTGACAAATCAAATAGAATTCAGTAACTCCGTGACACGCGATGCAAGAAAGTGGCCCAAATACAGCCATGCGGGCTAGGGTCTGATTTTCATTGTGAACTTTCATCGGGTACCTAGGATCTAATTCATCCTGAAAAGGCGGGTGCATTGTCAAGCTATCGAGCCATCAAATCGGGAGATGAGGCACGTGGTTTACACGTGACACACAAAGGCAAGATTCCATTGTTAAACAGGAATAGAGATGAGTCTTTTACATATATTAATATATATTTTTTTTAATGATGGATATCTATATTCAAACAGATTTTTGAAAATACTTCAGAGCATAATCGGTTTCAACAATAATTTACAAAGTAAATAATATGAATTCATAATTTCTCGTTTGCAATCCTTATTTCTTACAGCTTTAGTAAAATATGCCTTGTGTGTAATAAATCAATGTACACACTTATAATAAAAGAGAAAATTTAAAGAAAAAAATAACAGAAAAATTAAATTTGTTTCATTAAAAACCTGTTCTTCCTGGAATATAATTTTGAACTATCAAACAATTTAAGGGAAAAAAAAATAACAAAAAATATACAAACTTCTTCCACCAGACAAATCCACCTTTCCCGGAACATAATACAACCGGAACAAACCATATTTTATATTAGGGAAAATAAATTATGTATTTAATAACACCTAGGCATCCAGCACCAACGGTAAAATTGTTAAAATAAACATTTCAGTTGCATTTTTCAGTTTATATTTAAAGAAACTTAAAGGGGAAAACAGTAGTCAACGGAAACTTTTTCACTACCCAACATCTATATGTTTGCATGTTTTTACTGCTGAATATTAGCAGATACCTCCGAATAGTCGAATAGTAGATAAATTTTATAGTCCTGAAGTGTTTGGTTTTAAGACGTTTAACTGTATTTCCTTTTAATTAGTTATATAATTGCTTCCTCTTCGTGGTACTTATTTATTTATATCATTTATATGAAAAACAATAAGTCTAAGGAAAAATACCTAATGAAGAAACCAGAAGAAAAGAGTTCTAGTTGCATTATAAGAAAAAGTGCATTTCATTATTTCCAAGAAGTCTGCGTTATAATATTAAAAAATTTTTGGTGATTACTACATGATTATTTATTTAAGAACAAAAAAGTTTTCGACTAATCAATATGTAACCAAAACAAAAGACTAAAGCGTTCAGAACCATAAATATGCATAAAGGTTTTATTCGACAGTAAAATTTTACAATGAAGCTAGAATGCACTGTTACGATTATTACTTGATGGGTATTAAAACATTTTAAATTACTTAAGGCTGCTAGTCACTCAGCTTCCAGATTCCCGTCGGTAATGTTAAGTCTATGGGTGTTGGATGCATTCTTATATTTAAAATATGAACCGAGTAAATTAATATTTCTAAATTCTTCTTTCAGTGTTTTCTTTTAAAAGGGTGTCACATTTTTTTTCTTATTTGTCAAAATATTTCTAAAATCTATGTATAATTTAATATTTTATGTTTTAAAAAATAACGAACTGGGAGTAAAATTTTAACACTTCACATAAAATTAAGTATACATTTTAGAAATATTTTGACAACTAAGAAAAATAGAGACATCCTTTAAGAAGAGTACACAGAAAAAAGAAGTTAAAAATATTGATTTTCTAAGGAGATATTTTGAATATAAAAATACATCAAAAGCCCATGGACAACATTACGAAGGAGAATTCACAAACTGAGTGACTAGCAGACTTAAGCGATAAAATTGGGTAATGCTATAGACCATCGTGATTGTGATGGCTGGGGATTTAAGGAATTTAAAAAAGTGCACATATAACAGTAAAAATATATTATCTTTTCAAATTTACCATTTTCACTAATGGGTATTATTAAAATTTGGCATATGAATTTTCATTTTTAATGAGAGAAGCGGCATTATAATTAATTTACAGATTATATTTTCCAAGTTACTTTTTTCATGAGAAAGATGGAATATTTTCATGAAGGTGTCACAAATATGAGAAAAAAAAACATCAGAATTTATTTAATACCTTACGAATATAATTTAATAAATTATTAAAATATTAAATATAATATTTCAAAAATTAAATTGCAAAGTTTCGATTTTTTTTCAAGTGGAAATAAATCTTTTCGGAAAAAGACGAATACCCCACATCCCCTCCCCTAGATGTTATATTAATTAAATTAATAATTTAAAAAATATGTAAATAAATAAAAAATGGCCTCTAAATTATGTTTTCGCAATTTATTAAATTATATGCGGAAAATATTAAAGCAATTCTCGTGTCTTTTCTTCATAGTTGTGACAGCTTCATGAAAACATCCCCCGCACACACACACACTATATATATTTTTTTTCTTTGAGCATCTCTATCTCTAATAAGTAAATAACTTAAAACAGCTTAAGGTTGATAACAGTCGAAATAACCATCAATAGCAAAATCTTATAAGTATATTTGAGTTTGAGAAAAACAGTTTTATCCTTAAATAAACACATAGGAAATGTCTCATTCTTAACGTTTTTCTCAAAATGTAACTATAACTATCCATCATCCTCTAAGAAAATCTTGTTTTAGATAAGAAGCTTTCGGAAATTTTTAATGATTGCAAAAGCTTAAAAAATATATGAACACAAATATTTTTTTATGTTAAATAATATGAATAATTTTTCTCCGTTTAGCTCGATATATTAACTCCAATAAATTTCTAACTGTGCTGTTGTTATTTTGCTCAGCATATACATCAAAAGTTTTCAAAACGTCCATACTGAAAATAAAGAGTTTGAAGTTCTTCAACTGTTATATGTCTTGCTGTACTACACTACACATTTTTATAAGAGTGGACGAGTTCAGTTGCAATAAAACAAGGATGCCATGTGACCAGAAGTCCCATACAAATCTTTTGCAAGCAGTAATAAATGCTGCACACATAAATTGATAACATAGAAGACAAGAGCTTGAATAAATATGTTAGAAATAAAGATTTATTACAGCTAGGATAAATTATTCAAGAATTTAATTATATCTCAAAAAATAAGTTAACAAGATTCAAAAGATTATAATTTCAAAAATCAGCCTATCGTTAATTGCAGAACTATTACTCATTCAACGAGATGCAGAACAAGCAATTAAAACTACTCGCAAATTACACGGAAAACTGAGAGCTCAATTAAAACGAAAAGAAAACGAAACAATCACCGAGTTATTTCCCATATCCACTCCAATCCACCGCCCAAACAGACGCGAATATAAACTTAGCTATTTTAGACTAAAATAATTACCGTATAATATTAGAAACGAGTACTGTTAAAAGAGAGAAAACAGTGCATCCCGTAAAGAGTTGCTACCATTCTCAACAGACAATTACCCTGCGAATAAACTCTAATTGAAGAGAGGTCAACTTAAGAAGCTAATAAATAATAACTGAAGGAAAATATTTGAAAATGGAACTACGGCTCGTTATTCAAAAGTTTTCCCCCGTAGTTCTATTTCTCTTCAGAAACACCTAGAATAATCGAATAGGCATCACTAATGAGGTAGGAAGATGCATACATAATTGCGAAATAGAAAGTAACATGCTTGGGAACACACTTAAAGAAACAACTCGGAGTACAAGTATCTGCACTATTGCCAGAAAGGCACGAACTACTAAGAAGCAAAGCAGTTTTATTACATTTTGAAACGAACCATGATCTAAATCGAGTTATCTTTTCTTTTTAACGCGCGCAGTTGATGAAATTGTATACTGGTAATTAGATTTGAGTTTGCACGCTGAATTATGCATAAGAGGCGGCCAACAAGTTACAATAATGAAAAAATAAATAAAACAGGATAATAATAACGAAGACCTCAGCAATTACATTTCAGGAGATTGTGAAATGTGACTGAAAAATTTAATGCAGCTGAAAAAGATGATGATGAAATAAATTCAAGAACTGTGTAATGATTTGTTCAAAGGAAATCAAAATAAAAATGAAGATGTCACTAAGAAACAGAGATTTGTTACAATAGGCAGTTTTTAATTTTTATCATGCTTTGCATCAGGGGTTGTCAATCATTACAACCTCATATGTGCAGCAGTTGAATGTTTTAAACATGGCCATTCCCTCCTCCTAACTCGCATATTTATTTCTAGATCTATGTGTTGTGTGCACATTGTATTAACATACGCAGTTACACATATGGAATGATAGATAAAAATATTTGAAAGAAATTTCTAGAGCAAAGTTTCTTCTTTAAATTCTTCTTCAAAAACTTAGTTTAATACAAAATAAAAATCAACCAGAAAGAATTATCCGAATCATTTTGTATTTATTAGCAAAACTGATTATATTACTACATTCTCATAAACATCACATTTTTGCAATGCTGACAGTGGATGATGCTCATAAATTAACCGAATCAGTGCTTTTTATGAATTAAAAAATTTATATCAAAACAAAAAACATAGGATTTTTGTTGCCGTATATTGGAATCAGTCGTTTATTCCAGCTGAAATGTGAGTTGCATGAGCGGTACCAAGCAAAAATTTTGATAGACAAATACAAGGGATTTCCAGTAAAGAAACTGGGAATAGCTTAAAAATAATAATGATAATAAAATCAAGAAATGTAGATGCAACTTTAAAGAAAAAAAACTGTTTTTCTTCGTCAAACTATTCCCCCTCAAATAATTATAAAGATTTGAGGGGAAAGTAGCTGAATGTTTTAAAAATGTTATAGCATGTTATAGCATATATGCTATATAACCCCACCGGCTCACTTTTAAAAACCAGTAAACGAAAGCCTTTTCTGGAAGTTACTTCAGCCTCTAAGCCGCTGAAATAACGAGAGCATCTATATTAAAACTTCTTTCACGTAGAATCAATTTTTTGGGGAAAATAGCACCAGAAAAAAAATTTTCAATAAAATGTCTGTCTTTCTAAGCTTAGAGATGTTTTGCCTGAACGATAGCTTCGTCATAGAAAGATTTAATAATAAGGACGAGTTTCAAAACTCGCTTTATGCAGGAAAGAATATTTTGGTAGATGAAGTTTTGTTCGCAAATCCCTTAGTATATAAAGCATTTCATTTATTTTATTTGAAAGTAAACTAGTGAGAAATACACAATAATACTAGTTTTGTTGCAAATTGTGGTGTTTTCTTGGTGCAGGTTTACAAAGAGAATAAAGAAAATACATTTTTTTTTTTTTTTTTTTTTTTTTTTGATAAGGCGAGTTTTGAAAATCACGTCCTTATATACGCTGTCTTTATTTCAGCTGTATAGAATTCAGTAATATAGCTCCCATAGAATACCGTTACTGCTGATTGTGAAACGTGAACTGAGCGATCAGATCACAGCATATAATGTGAGGGAATATGTTCAATAGCAATTTTCATTTATTATTGTTATTATTATTATTATCTGAAGCAATTTTCAGTTTTTATTTTAAAAAAATCCATGTATTTCAAAATGATATAAAGCTGTCCTTGATATTATAATACATGTGCATGGTAATAATAATAATAACAGTACACGGTAATAATAATAATAATAATAATAATAATAATAATAATAATAATAATATATACAACCGTTAAGAAATTATAAGACCGCTTAAGATTTCGTGAATTATTAAAAAGAAATATTACGCATTATTTTATTTTGTATATTTAAAATTGATAGTAAAACACTTTCTATATTAATCACAACTTAATAAATAAACTTAAATTACATAAAAATTCATTCATTTTTCTAAAAACTAAATAAAGGACATGTTAAGATATAAAACCACCTGAGAAAATTTGCATACTTATTACATATCAATTGAAAATCATTATATAAACCGCATGCGTTAGTATTTTGTAGTCATTAACAGAATAGTTTCAAGCTTTGATTGTGATATTCACTATTTACTTGAAGATGCTGCGGGAAAAGAGTTATCTGAGTACGAGGTGAGAGAAATTTTAACTTTAAAGGGTGCTGGTAAATCCGAAAGAGTTAATGAAACGTTCGAAAACTTCCAGCCACAATATCAGAATAAAAAACATTCTCAAATAATAATAAAAAAACGATCCGGAAGGAAGAAGCAATTGACAGCACGTGATAATTGACAAGTTTTTTCGTCTACTAACATAAAAAGGGTTTTTCCACTCGTGAAATTTTAAAGCGAGAATATTAAAAAAAAAAAAAAAAAAAAAAAAAAAAAAAAAAAAAATCGTGTGTATCATAGTGTGGAAGTTTTATAGAGGAGTATGCAGCCTATTTCTTTCTTTTCCAATTTTCAACAATAGTAAATTAAAACAGGGAAATGATATTTCTTACCTGTGTTCAGTAGCGCTGTTTAGACCCCAATCCCGTTTTATGTAGATCCGTAATATATCAGCCACTGGTCGGTTGCTTGATATTTCACAATATTTATCTAAAGTGTATAATAGAAAAAATATTATTATATTAGCATTATTAATTATATTGGTATTATTATAATTTTCGTGTTTTGGATAGAATTTAAATTGGAACAATTTTGTATATATCCATTCTAATATGTTTAATGAAAATTTCTAGATTAAGATATCATATTAAACAGTAGAAACACCGAGAGAAGAAAATTGTAAGCACAACATCATACATAGGCAGCAATAGCAGTTCTAAAAGAATACGTAAAAAAAAGTCAAAGTCCAGTCGTAGATGAAGTTCACATAATGATCACATATACACAGTAGTAGTAGAAAACAAAGAGAGGCAACCGCAAATATTCAATATATTCTATTCTTTAGTAGCACTTCTCGAAGCTTTGAAAGAGATTTCAAAGTCTCGAAATGAGATCACAAAAAGTTTTAATATTTCTGTCAGGAGTTACACACCTCACCCCCCCCCCCCCCCCATAAGCTCTGAAGCAATGAGTCGATGAAAACAAACTTAGACTTGGGCAGGGGTTTCGTAAGAAGATTTGCGGTCATTAAATCCGTGTTGACGTAGCGGAGCTTTATAATTTCTTTGTCTACTAAGTGTCTTAGAGTTGGTACCACAAGTCTATATGTTTTGTCTTGTTATGAAATTTATCCGACTCCGCAAGTTTTATTGCGGACTGATTGTCATCCATTAAATTTATCAGGCACTATTGTGGCATGTCCAGTTCCGTTAATAAATTTATTAGCCATGAAATTTCTTGCGTGGCACTGCAAGCAAATATAAATTCTGATTCGGCTGAAGACATTGCTAAACATTTCTGACGTCTTGATGTCCATAAGATCGGGTTGGACTCCAAGAGAAATAAGTTTCCGGAAACATATTTCCGATCGAGTGGGTCGTTTGCCCAATCAGAGTCGGCATATGCCTTCAAGACAGGTTCTTCGAAATTGGTATATGTTAACTTTAGATCGATAGTAGTTTTTAAATATCTAATAGTTCTTTTGATGGCTTCCCAGTCCTTTGCTCTGGGACGTTCATTTCTACGACATAGGATGTTAACGGCTGAGCTAATATCTGGTCTGGAAACTTTTGAGATGTAAAGTAGTGCGCCACCGCCTGTCTATAGTTTATGTTATCCGGTACTAGATTTTCTTCATAGTTTAATTTAACATAGCCCGGTTCCATAGGTGTATCGGTTGGTTTTGAATTTTCCAAGCCAAATTTAATTACTAATTCACGAATTTTGTTAATCTGATCTAGGGTCATTGTATTTTGATCAGGCCGATTAATGTTTAACCTAAATAATATTTAGCATCACCTAAATATGTCACAGAGTATTCTTTCTTTAATTGACGTATTAATTTATCAATGTTTTGATCTTCCCCCGCAATGAGGAGATCGTCAAAGTAAACAATTATATAAATTGTTTTGTTATTTGTGGTGCGTTTGTGTTAAAACTTGTCAATCGAGCTTCGATGAAACCCCAATTTTGATAGCGAATCATGTATCTTTATATTCCAGGCTCTCGCTGCTTGCTTTAAACCATATATCGCCCTTTTGAGTTTACAAACCTTTTGTTCAGATCCGGGGACTACATACCCTTCAGGTTCACGCATGTATATTTGCTCCTTTAACTCCCCGTGTAAGAAGGCCGTCTTGATATCGATGTGTCTAAGGCTTAAGTTTTTATGCAAGGCCATTGCCAAAAAGCTTCTTATTATGGTATAAGACGCAACGGGTGCGAAAGTCTCATCGTAGTCAATCCCAAATTTCTGGGAGAAACCCTTAACCACTAGCCTTACCTTGTATTTTTCTATTTGACCCTGACTGCTGTACTTCAATTTAAATGCCCGTTTGCTACCGATGACTGTTGTCCCTGGTGGGACCTCAACTAATTCCCAAGTATAATTCTCTTTGAGTGACTTTATCTCGTCTAACCTAGCGTTTACCCATTTTTGCTTTTCCAGGTGATTTTCCAATTTCAGTATATCATCCCAGCACTCTGGCTCTTTTATCCTTAAATCGTTTATTAAAAATTCGAATCTGTCAGGGGGAACACCTCTATTAGGTCTGTTAGATCTACGTGGTGAAATCTGTGGGGTGCCTCTGCCTGATACATTTGTGTTCGCATCCTGATTTTGCATATCATCTTCGGTGCTATTCTTTTCCTCGTCAATTAGTTGTAATTTTGGTTGCGGATTTTTATCGCTTAGTATTACTTTATTTTGATTTGATGCATTATTTTTAACTAAGTTATGATTCTTATCTTCTAAAAATTTTACTGTCCGACTTCATTTTTCCTTCCATCTGTGCAAATTCTAAAACCTTTACTTCTGTTGTCGTATCCGACAAATGTACCTTCTTGCGCGGTGTCGTCCAACTTTCTCCTATTTGATTTTTGAATATATGCATATGCGCGGCAACCAAAAGTTTTAATGTTAGAAAGATCTGGTTCACGACCGGTCCATTTTTCATACGGAGTCCGATCGCAGGATGATGTTGGGAAACTATTTTGAATGTACATCGCTGTACAGATGGCTTCCCCCCAGACCGAATTAGGTAAACCACTTTCCGTAAGATGACAGCGTCCCATCTCCACTAAGATGCGGTTTTAACGCTCTGCAACCCCATTTTGAGGCGAGGAGTACGGTACGGTGAATTGATGATCAATTCCCTCACTTTTCAAATAATCTTCGAATTCCTGACTCGAATACTCCCCTCCCCCCGTTATCAGACCGTATTGTCTGCACCTTTCTGCCAAATTTGTTAGCAGTCATTGCTACATATTCCTTAAATTTTGAAAAACCTTCATATTTGTTTATTACCAAATATACAACTGTAAAGCGACTAA
Organism: Maratus speciosus; assembly: GCA_963932465.1. NCBI lineage: Eukaryota > Metazoa > Arthropoda > Arachnida > Araneae > Salticidae > Maratus > Maratus speciosus. The sequence goes on from OZ010791.1 coordinate 169,987,958, forward strand.
AATCATCTACGAAAGTTAGAAAATAATATTTCTCCCCAATCGTTGCTGTTTGCATAGAGCCACAAAGGTCACTGTGGACAAGCTCAATTGCTCTCGTAGCTCTAAAACTAGCGGTTTTGGGGTAAGGCTTATCCGTAAGTTTTGACGCAAGGCAAACTTCACATTCATTACTGTGTTTACAGTTATCAATTTGAATCTCTGATGCCATGTTTTTATCAACTAATTCTTTTATGTGGTTAATATTTCTATGACCTAACCTTACATGCCACTTATGTAAACAATTTTTCTTTTCACAGTGACTTATCATATTTACATTTTGAATTGAATCAGGTTTCACCTTACTTTCATACAAATTGTTATTTACATAACCCTCAAGGTATGTTACGCCTTCATGAGTTATTTTACACATATTTTCGAATATAGCTACTCAACCATTTTCGGTAGCTTGTTTTACGGAAATTAAATTTGTTTCTATCTCTGGAAGATATAAAACATTTTTTAATGTTATGGTTTTACTCTTATTATCTGCCATAATAGTATTTAATTTTGCAGATCCGTAACCGTCACAATGTAATTCTTGACCGTTCGTGATAGTTACATTAGATGTATCATAATTGAAGTCATAAAATATACTTTTGTCATTGCAAATGTGGGTTGAAGACCATGAATCGACAAGCCAGAGATCTTTCGAGCCGTTGCCTATAAAAAATGTTAAGTTTTTATCCGCATGTTTTCCCTATCGAAATTTTTGGCTTTAAAAACATTCGCGCCTTTGAAGCATACAGCTGACCTGTTAGGCATATTATAATGTTTGTTTCCACATTGTTTTTATTCTTTAATTTTCAACATTCGTCAATTGTATGAGAATTTTTCTTGCAGTATTTACAGAACTTATTCATTTTCTGTTGCGAATGTTTCACTTTTAAGGCAGAATAATTGTTTGAACTTTCAACATTATTTTATCGTTTATTATATTCATCGATCAGTTTTCCTCGAATGAAATTTGGTGTTAGTTCATCATTCTTTCTTGTCTCAAGGGCACATATTAATGTGTCATAGCCTCATAGCTAATAGGTAAGGAACAAAGTAGTAGAGCCGCCAGGTATACATCATTTATATTTTCACCAATGGCGGTTAATTTATCACGAAGTTGATAAATATTAGTTAAATGCTCTATCATGTTGCTGTTTTCATCTAACCTGCTAGAGTATAATTTTCCTAGCAAATATAACTTATTACTTAAATTGGTTCTCTCATGCACATTCTTAAGTGCATTCCATACTTCTCGTGCAGTTTCTAGATGTTTAGTATGTATGATTTGATTGCCGTCAACTAGCAAATTTATGATTGCTTTGGCTTTACGATTTTTAGTAGTAAAATCGGTATTGACGGGATTTGGGGGTTCATTTATTATTATATCGTAAAGATCTTCTTTTTGTAGGTAATTTTCGACACGAAATTTCCACACATCATAATTGCTGGAATTTAATTTTTCAATACGTATCTTTAAGAATGCTCATTTAATTTAGATAGATAACAAAATCTCATATAATATAGATATTTCAATAATTCAATGAGTGATTCAAATAATTCAGTAAAATATTTAAATACTAGTTTGATGACGTTTTCTATTTATCTTTAAAATGATGCTTACATCACTTTCATTTTGCTTATATAAGAATATATATAAGTGTAGCAAAAATATTTATATGTACTAAAGCACATTCCAAATAACAACTTAGCGACATTCAGTTGATCATAATATTTTATAGATAATATTTCTATTCAAAAATTCGAGTGTGCAGCCCTTTTCTTTCTTTTCAAATTTTCAACAATAGTAAATTAAAACAGGAAAATAATATTTCTTACCTGTGTTCAGTAGCGCTGTTTTGACCCCAATCCCGTTTTATGTAAATCCGTAATATATCAGCCATTGGTTGGTTGCTTGATATTTCACAATATTTATCTAAAGTGTATATAATATAAAAAATATTATTATATTTGTATTATTATAATTTTCATGTCGTGGATAGAATTTAAATTGGAACAATGCCGTATATATCCACTTTAATATGTTTAATGAAAATTTCTAGATTAAAATATTATATTAAACAGTAGAAGCATTGAGAGAAGAAAATTCCTCTCGGAGCCTGGTAAGCACAACATCATACATAGGCAGCAATAGCAGTTCTAAAAGAATACGTAAAAGAAAGTCAAAGTCCAGTCGTAGATGAAGTCCACACAATGATCACATATACACAGTAGATGTAGAAAACTAGGAGAGGCTAAACCGCAAATATTCAATATATTCTATTCTTTGTAGAAGCACTTCTCGAAGCTTTGAAAGAGTGAGTTTAAAGTCTTGAAATGAGATCACAAAAAGTTTAATATTTTTGTCAGGGGATACATCACACCTCAACAGGAAGAGCCTTAAATCTAATTTTAATACCAAATTTAAAAAATGAAGAAAAAACTAAAGTTATTCAAGCGTCATGAAGAAGAAATACTGAAATAGGCTAAAAATGTCCATTTCATGGAATGAAGAGGGGAAACAAACTACATTTTTTGATAAAATAAAATTTAACCTTAAGTGTTACGTGTGAGAATCTTCGAAGCAAGAAACTTTTATAATATCCCAGACTCTTTTAAAGACTATCCTTTTCCTTTTAATTCTTTTCTAGAACTTTCATTTCAGAGTTCATTAAGGTATATGTATCTGCCCAACCTAATTCCTGTGGTTACACGTCATCAACACTTGCCATGCAGATGTGTGAACTTTGATCTATTCGTTTGTACCGCGTTTTATTCCTTTTTTTCTGATGTATCTTTGAAAAGGGAAGAGGTGTTTTTCTCTCCCTCTACTTCTTTCACTTTAATTTACTTAATATCAGTTTAATCAAGAGAACTATTAAAGTTTATCTAAATTGGAAAGCCATCGGTTTATATGTGTGTGAAACTACGCACTAAATACATTTGAAATGAAAAAATTAAGTAATACAATCTCCAACTTTCTTTCACCTACACTATAGGTTTTTAAAGTGAAATATGTGGTGACGATGTACTGAGGATCCGGGCCGACCCTGGGATAATCTGAGGTAAAAGAAATTTTTTATCTCTATTTTTTCTCCAATTGAAGAAAATTGATCTATATGAATAAATAAGTAATAAATGGAGTAGAGGTCGCTCCATAAAATTCACAACAGATTATGAGCCTGGCAGGATAGAGGACAACAAATTCTAATGACATGACTCTAGAAAAGAACCAAAATAATACCTTGGTCGACAAATGAGCGGGAGCTCCATGATGGTTTGGAAAGCGTTTGCACGTAATAGATTTTGTTATTTACATTGAATTTCAAGACGAATGAACTTCAAAAAATATCTATCCATGATATATGCTTTATGCTTTATGTTAAGTCTCACACTATCTGGTCCTTTATTGGATAGTGTTGAATGGAGGTTTTAGCAAGATAGTGCTTCTTTCGACTCAGGAATGGTTTAAAAAATAAATGGCCCAGTTAAAATCCTGATTTGAGCGCCATTAAAAATCTTCAGGCACTTTACGTCGCTAATAGTAATCCGTTTTCTTCTGCGAATTAATTAGAAGTTGCCATTGCAAGGGAATATCACAATGTTCCTTAAACAGAAACTAAAAATCTGGTCACTTTAATGAAATACAGAGTATGATATATTTCCATTTTAATCCTCATAAGGTAGTACATGGGACTATACTTTTTACGTAACATATGGTTAATGTGGTGTTTTTGTTTTCATATTATTGGTCATTTTCATTATCTTTCAAAGGTTTTATTGTACAGAAAGTTATATATACCCAGATAGCATGAACATTGGCAGCAAGTTCGTTTTTTTCTGACATTATCTTGCCGTGACAAATTTGAATTGAGAAATTCGCAGAAAATTTCCCGCAAGGTATACCTTCCCCAACTTGCATGAGTAGTTTGTTGTGGAACTGATGACAAAACTGTCTTTAATTCACGAAAGTGACGAAAGCAAAAAATTCCTCTGTTGAGAGAATAGACAATCAGCACATATGTAGAAATTGCAGAAATTTTATTCGATAGGCACCGCTTTTTCTAAACGCTATATTTATCAAATAACATAAAAGGCTCGTACTGAAAAGTACAAATATTACCTTAATTTGCTTATGGGGATAAAAACAATGCATGCACCTTCTGACGGTGTGTTCGCATCAATAGACCTGATCAGGTCTATGGACCTTTCCGAAGGGACTTATAGTGTAACAATTATAAACAGATTGTGGGGCGTGAAAAGATTACTACTTTGTAGTACCTTTGCAGTATTTTTGATTACTTGTTTGCCGTTAATTTGCAATAAATTTGATACAGTATGAATTTAACTTGCACGACAAGTTAGCTGCAAGTTCAAAGTGTGGTGACTTCGGCGTTTGCGTTATCTTGCTGCAGTCCTGTTATGAACTTTTAGTCTTGTCATGCTGAGCTTGCTGCAACTTTGCAGGTTTTCAAAGCAAGGCTGCTGCAAATTTTCTGCAAATTAAAAATGCTATCTGGGTAATATACACAATGGTTGTAACTACCCTTTTTTTCAAACTAATAAATACAAATAACTAATGAAGAATTTTCCAAATTCAAACTCATGATAATAATTGCTAAAGTGTGGTTTCTTTTCATAGTGGAGGTATTCTTTTATCCTAATTTACACGACGTTTTTCCAACGATTAAAAACTATACGCAATTAATTCTGTTAATTATTTAAAAGAAACAAAGAAATGAAACAAAAAATCCTTTTTGGATTTGAATACTTTTTTGTAAATTATTATATGACTTGCATTGAAATTTGTTATGTTCTTAACATTGTTTTAGTAAAGCAAATGTCATCGAATTTATAATTAAAAAAAAAAAAAAAAAAAACGTCAGTTGTGACTTATTGTGCAGACTCGAAAAGTGTTTTTTATGTCTATCTGTTTGTTTTTCTTTATGTATCGCGATAACTACTGAAAATGCATCCGATTAGCTTATAATTATGCGGGTACATATTGGTGAAGTACCCGGAATTAGCTGCATAGCTCACTGAAATGAAAATAGCAGGTTTGAATAAGTTATGTAAATGCTACATTAACGACACTGAGTTTTCGCTATGCGATTTCTTAAATTTAATTTAATTATTTGAAATTTTGTTAATACATTTTTCGGCCATTCGCAATTGTCTGTTTATTTTTTTATGGAATTTTGGGTATATACGTATATTAAAAAAATATGAACCATTTTTCTTTAACATTTTTTAAATTTTGAAATAAGATGTATATTTTTTTCTTTTTTCTCTTTTTTTCCTGTTTTCCTTTAAAGTTGTCTAGCAAATGAATTTCATAGCATATCAGAAAGTGAAAATTAAGTAAAATCAGGTTAATTTGACATTCTTAAAAATTAGATTTTCTGATCTTTGGGAAATCTTATATACTTAGAAATATAGAAATAATCTAAGATTATTAACTGTATTATTTTCAGTATGTCAGATATTGTGTGAAGTGAGATGGCAATTTGAGGGAAGTCACAAAAATATGCAACTGACTAGGAAAAACATATTAGTGCCCAGACTCAAAAACTGGTTCTAAAATTATGAAATTTGGATAACTGGTACTCTTTATAACATAAGTACACACAGGCGAAAAATTTAAAGACTATTTAAAATAAAGGTAATTTAAAAAAGAAAAAAGTATTTTATTATCCTAACCACTTTGGACTTGATGGTTTACAATTGATTAAACACTATCTGTGACTTAGTGCGTTGTCAGTAGGTTTCTTTTTTTTTTTTTTTTTTTTTTTTTTTTAAGACTACTTTAGAGTCTTCTGCGATTTTTACAATGAAAAAATTAGTTGAACAATGAGTTTGCCTTAAATTTTGTGTTTCAAACAAAATTTCTTGTACCGAATCACTGAAAATATTGCAAAAGACCTACGGTGAATCGTGTATGTCCAAAACATCGAGATATGAATCGTATAAATAATTCATACAGGACTGAGAAGTGGAGGTGAATTTCTGGTCGACTCTCAACGTCTACGAATGAATCAAACATCAAGAAAATCAAGAAGTTGGCGCTTTAAAATCATCATATGAGTCTTAGCTCAAAACATCTCACATATCTTTTAAGTCCGTTCATAACTTTATGACTAATATTTCGGACATGAAATGTATCTCCATACGACTGGTTTCGCGCTCAATTTTTTCCTATTGTTCAGCAAGAATTTTGGAGCAAAAATACAAATAATATCATTGACCAAGGACAAAACTCGCCTGGTATGGCCTCGTGTGACTTTTTCCTATTCACGAAGCTAAAATTAGTACTTCAGAGAAAATGTTTTGAGTCAACTGAGGGCATAAAAGAAAATTCGCAGAAGGAGCTAAAGCCAGGGGTCGTACTTGTCCTGAAATTTTAAGACCAGGAAATTCTTCGGTACTGGTATTTTCTTATAAAAATCTCTTCTTAAATAAGGCAAAATTTCGCACGTTGAACCTACATTTATTTTTCTATAAAAAAAAAAAATACTGATACAGTCGTAGCCGTTTAAACGAATATTGCCGGTTCCAGAAAAAAATATTCGATTAAGAGAGTATTTTGATTAAACGGGAAATCATAACTGTAATATTTAAAGCGTAGTAAAAAGGCAAAATAACCCTCTACGGTATATTTAATTAATAGCATAATAAATCGTTAATAGGATAGCATACAATAAAAATAAATACAAATGCTAATATAAAGTAAATACGTATTAATTTAATTTCAATACAGTCGAACCTCGTTAACATGAACCTCAAGGGGAAACAATATTTTGTTCATGTTAACAGCAATTCATGTTATCAGTATGAAATCTTTGTATTCGTTTTTATAGGCGACTGTGAAAACAATTCATGTTAAAAGTAATTCACGTTAAGCGTGTTCATCTTAACGAGGTTTGACTGTACATACATTTATATGGTTTACCTCACACTTAATACAGCTGGTTTGAATTTGGTCAAAACTTTGCTACTTCTAATTTACGTTACTTATACTGCCTTAACAAATCGTTTAAAGTGGTATGTTTAAGTGTAATTTTAATAAGAGTAAATATCGAGTTATTTTTCGAATGAGTGCAAAATATCACAACTACCATCTCAAGTCTCGAAGTGACGGCGCATTGCCATTAAAGCCTGGTTAAGAACAAGAAGTGATGGGGGGGGGGGGATCAAGGGGGGAAATCATTTGATCTGTCCATTATACACCTGCTGGCCGAACTCATTGCAGAAGAACTGAAAATTTGCTTTCAGCGTAAAGGAACCGAAAATGAAAAAAGGTCGAAGGAAATTCCAGCTGAAACGAGCTTTTCGCGCTTATTTTCAAACATCAGTCACATAGTTATTATTCGATTAAGCAGGGACGTTCGTAAAAGGTAGTTGGTTTAAGCGGGGAAAAATAACGTAGAACCAATAGGAATAAATTCGGTGTTCCGGAGGATTCTATTCGAATAAGCGGAGTATTCGATTATCCGTGACTCGATTAAGTGGGGATGACTGTATGTCCATGAAAAATTCCTTGAAGCGTACGACCCCAGGTTAAAGGTCATACCCCAATCTGCCTACCTAAAAAGTATGAATCTTAGATCCTGCAGTGGTTTCGCTGTATTGAGCCCGATAGGATCTACTTTGAAGTTGCAAAATATACAGGTTGGTTATAATTAAACTTCCCCTATAAACAGCATCCTACAGCGCAAACGGGTGAGCGGAATGCAAGGAAATTTGGTATATAGACTATACACGAGATGCGCTCACGGAATTTCGAAAAAAAAATTAGTTCCAAAATGTCCACCAGAGAGCGCTTTTTCCGAAAAAACATTAAATTTAACACAATAAACGACCAAAACGGAATACAAAAACTATATTAACAATCCAGAAAAAGAATTATGAGTAATAAAATGTAAAACCGGCTGTTTTGGCCGCTTATTGTGTTAAATTTAATGTTTTTCCGAAAAAAGCGCCATCTGGTGGACATGTTGAAACTATTTTTTTTTTTTTTTCGAAATTCCGTGAGAGCATCTCGTGTATAGTTTATATACTAAATTTCATTGCATTCCGTTCACCGGTTTGCGCTGTAGGATGCTGTTTATAGGGGAAGTTTAATTATAACCACCCTGTAGTTTGATGAAAAAGAAATTTTGTGTGTTTTATTTAACAATTCCAGGTTCTTTTTACACAGAGTGTACATTTAAACAATCCATTTTTAACTGATCAAGCAATTTAATCTTGAATCGATAAAATGATGAAAATATAAACCTCCAACAATATTACAGAAATAGCCCAAAACTAAATACTGAGAAAGAAACAACACAACTCGCAAAATCTACACTAAAAAATATTTGTAATAGTAATTTCGAATGTAGCTTTACAAACGAAACATTTTCAAACAGTTTGTTGCATTAAAATGCATTGTTCGAGAAGTACTTTTCGCTGTAGGTAATTTTAAAACGGCGAAATACAACATCATTTTTTTTTCCTTATGTGCAAGTTATACTCCCAAGAAAATTATTGAAAAAACAATTTTTACTAAATGCCTGCGTCTGTTTATAATAGTTAACGAAAGAATTGTAACATTTCTGAGATTTATCAAGAACTCATAATTTGTCTTCTGAATGCGTGGAAATCATTCGGATGAAAAGTAATTTTCCTGACAAGAATTAATAATGCTGAGAAATTTTACTTACTATCCATCTTCTATTTTCCTTTCTCTAATTTACGCCATTTTACGAATATTTAATTGTTCTCTAACTGTATACATTTACTCTCACACACAAATACATGCATACGTATAAAAAGAGAGTTGAAAAAAAAAAAAGCAATTTAATGCTATTTTGACTAACAAAGACTAATTGCGAAGGCACAGTAAATAGTTTCTTCCAAAAGCTAATTTACTGCGCTCATAATTATCACGGTTAAGAAGTACTTTTTGTCGCAGAAGTCACCGGCTACATCCTCGACCCCCCTCCCTCAGAAATAAAGATCTCAAAACACAGGCAGCATATTAACAACCTTGTCAGTTTTAAACCATTGCCATATTTGCCGATCAAAACACTTTCCATCAAAAATTGGGTCCGTTTAATTATCAAGACGTTTTGTAATTAGTAAAAACACGAACATTTGCCAAAACCGCCTCCTCAAACAATACAGCCTTCTTTTCCCTTTCTTTGCCGCCCACTTGTCTTTTTAATCGCAGTCGTTAGTGGCTGCCTGCAAATGAAGACATTCATCTTCTTCCGCGCCAAACAATGCGGGGATCTCCCCTTGCACTAATTGGCCACTTCAGCGTCCCTGGACATCTAGCAGTGGGAAGGGCCTTTATCCGGTTTTCAACGAGAGCACGGGCTGACAGCGTTAGCGGGAGAGTTATTCAGTAATTAGTACTCTTGCTGTAATGATCGTAATTACGTGACTCGGTCCGCCCAAGTCCTTTTGCATCGCTGGCCCCATCCAGCCACTCGATCGAAGGGAAAGATAGTGATTCCAGGGATGCCACTGAGATGCTCACATTAAAACACAAGCTCTAAGTCATATTTCCGAAAATAGCCGAAGTAGACGTGTCCATTATATGAAGCTGAGAAGAGAGAGAGATGGCTTGACGAGCCAGAATAGAGCGCGCAGACGGAATTTAACGCTGTGGCCAGATTCACCACAGTTGAGCAAGATAAATAGATTTAATGTAGAGAAATGAAATGGGTTAAAATACGGGATAAAAAAATAGCAAAATAATTGTATAAATATATTATTTCGTACGATGGTCAAAGATCACAGGGCGAAATGTATCGCAGATGCGTTTTACAATAACAGAAAGAGAAAGATCCATCATAGTTGGCGAAGATAAAAAGATTTAATAAATAAAATAGCTTAAAATACAGGGTAAAAAATAGTAAAATAAATATATTATTTCGTTCGATGGTCATAAAGATCACAGGGTAATAAAGATCACATATCGCAGATGGAATTTAAAATAACAGGAAGATCACCTCGCTTGAGCAAGATAAATAGATTTAATGTAAAGAAATGAAATAGGTTAAAATACGGGATAAAAACTAGCGAAATAATTGCATAAATGTATTACTTCGTTCGATGGCCAAAGATCACAGGGCGAAATATATAACAGATGGGTTTTAAAATAACATAAACAGAAAGATCACCACAGTTCAACAAGATAAATAGATTTAATGTAGAGAAATGAAATGGGTTAAAATACGGGATAAAAAACAGCAAAATAATTACATAAATATATTACTTCGTTCGATGGTCAAAGATCACAGGGCGAAATATATCACAAATCGCTTTTAAAACAACAGAAACAGAAAGATCACTACAGTTGATCAAGATAAATAGATTTAATGTAAAGAAATTAAATAGGTTAAAATACGGGATAAAAACTAGCGAAATAATTGCATAAATATATTATTTCGTTCGATGGCCAAAGATCACAGGGCGAAATATATCGCAGATGTGTTTTAAAATAACAGAAACAGACAGATCACCACAGTTGATCAAGATAAACAGATTTAATGTAAAGAAATGAAATGGGTTAAAATACGGGATAAAAAATGGCGAAATAATTGCATAAATATATTACTTCGTTCGATGGTCAAAGATAACAGGGCGAAATATATCGCAGATGGTTTTTAAAATGACAGAAACGGACAGATCATCACAGTTCAACAAGATAAATGGATTTAATGTAGAGAAATGAAATGTGTTAAAATGCGGGATAAAAAATAGCAAAATAATTGTACAAACATATTATTTCGTCCGATGGCCAAAGATCACAGGGTATATCGCAGATGGGTTTTTAAATAACAGAAACAGAAAGATCACCACGGTTGATCAAGAAAAATAGATTTAATGTGGAAAAGTAAAATAGTTTTTTCTTTTTTTTTAAAGTAAATAAATGCCTTTATATATGAGTTAGATATATGTATGTATGTACTAAATTTTGTCCGCACGATAAAAGTCACAATTGAAGAGCTGAGTGGAAGAACATGTTATGCTACATTTTCTTAAAAATTATTTTATCTTTTGGACGAAGGTGCACTGTTAAAAATTTTGCAGCATTCTGGCAGGTCATTCGACCGTTTTTTGAAAAAACGGTTTCATAACCATAATTTAACTGTATTCTGACCATAAAATGGCCAATAATATGGTCAGAATAGTGTTAAATTTACGGTTGTGTAACCGTTTTCGGAAAAAACAATCAAATGACCTGCCAGAATGCTGCAAATTTTTAACAGCGTGTTATCAGGTTTTCTATCACATGGTAAAGGTAAAATACCAAAGTTCCATTTTGCCTCAAAGATTTAAGACATTATTCATTAATATTTAATATTTTAATATTTAATAATGCAAATAATATTAATATTTTTTTAATATTTAAAAATTAAATACGAATAAGTTTTTTTGATAGAGTTTAGTACCACACCTCTTACCGCATTCCCCCGCATTAGCTGGTAGGCCGGAAAAAATTGAGGTACACCAGCATGCCGGAAAAACTCATATTTACCGGCATGCCGGAAAATATGAGGTGTCGCTACTGGAGAACGGGTGGCTGATTTATTTTGGTTTTTCTAATAACATTTTTCCTTTTAAGGTAAAAAAATCAATACTTATTTTTCTCTCTGTCTCTCCCTCTCTAATATATATTCCTTTATATTTATTTGAATATTAAATTCTATTTATCTTACTAGCTAAGCCGCCCGGCGTTATCCGGACCTGTAATAATATGCTAAAATGAACCTGAAATTTGTAATGTAAAATCTCATAAAAAGACCCAATCTCGAACAGAACGAACATTGAAAAGAGTCCCCACTACCTACAGTGCCGTTTAGCAAGCGTTCTGCGCACACACTGCAAAATCTTGCCCCCCCCCCCCCCCCACACACACACACACAAAAAAAAAATCCTCGAATTTTTTAGTTCCACATTTCACCACCAGGGGGCGAACTATATTCTTAATAAAACTGTTTTTGAACGAAACTCCGTTAAACAACCTACCTGTAGATGTATTAGTCAAGGGTGTGGCGGAATTAAGCAAGAATTTAAGATATTTGTTGAAATTACTATTCGAAAATAGTAGTATGTACACTTTTGAAAATTTATATTAAATTTTAAATAAGTAATATTTATCCCAGGACTTTGTCAAAAATCCGCATCTAAAACGGTAGAAAACGGAACGGATTTAAATATTTGATCGCGTCCCCTAAAAAAATTTTATTTTTTGAAATTACTATCCTCAATTTTTCCTGCATGCCGGGAAAGACCAGGGACTAATATTCAAAAATCTGGTCTCCCTCGAATTTTGCAGCATGCCGGCTAATGCGGGGGAATACGGTAATATTTTAAACACATGGTATCAAACAGAAAATAAATCATTAAAATTGACAACAAAAACTTTCACATCAAATTTCTCCACATGTAATTTTTGTTACTTAACATGTTCTTCCACTTAGCTCTTCAATTATGCACGGATCGTCTTCAAACTCCCCAAAGGTATTGAGATGACTAATACCTCGGCGCGGATTGCTGACAAAATCGACCCCAGGGATTGGAAATAGGGAGGGGTTTTGTGAAAACAGAAAACTCCATAAAATTTTAATTATAATACAGATAAAATCAGTTTAAAGTTGCTATTACTTCTAGAAAAAAGGCAAAACATTTATGTAAAACAGATTTTTGATAAAATAAAATAATGGGCTCAAGTGGCGAAAAGAATAGAGTTTTAGGAAGAGAAAATTCATACTTCGTCAATTATCAAGATATCAAATTCGATCAAATTTATTATAAATTTTCTTAATTTTATCTACAACTTTTATACAGAAAAGTTTTTGATAGTATCAAATCTTACAGCAAATACAAATTAAGAATGCACAGCGATTGAAGAAGAAATTATCCTATTAACCTGATTCTGATAAAACCAGATTACACACAGCTAAATTTTCACAAGAGGGTAAATTTTACGATAAAAGTGTAATTTTACAAATTTACACGGTTAAATCTTATTGTAATTATACAAAAATGACAAATTTAACCGTTCATTTTTTAGAGTGTACTGGCTGAAAATCATTCGTCTAAGATTAAGTACAACTAATAAGTTTACAAACTGCATTAATATATGTTTAGCTATATTTTTGTCTTTAACATAGATGGCGATAGTTGCATTTTTTTAATAATATAATTTTAATGAAAGCTATTTGCAGTGAAATCCATATACAACTAATAAGTTTACAAACTGCATTAATATAAGTTTAGCTATATTTTAGTCTCTAACATAGATGGCGATAGTTGCATTTTTTTAATAATATAATTTGAATGAAATCTATTTGCAGTGAAATCCTTATACACATAATGTAAACATTCTATGAAATGCAATTTAAGAAATTGTGTTCATTAGTCATAAAATATCAAGTTAGAACAAATGAAAGGGGAAAAAAAGAAAGAAGAGGGGGAAAAAAAAAAGGAAGACGCAAAAACTTATTTTACAAACGAATAAAATAGTTCATTTATTATTTCAGGTATTTTACATAAATTTCACTTTATTTATATTATTTTAATACTTAATAGTTTTATTATGCATTTATATTTGACAAGTATTACACTGTAAAAAAAACGGACTACAAAACGGAGATTCTACTGGCAATCTGGACGCCAGTACTATTTCCGTATTTTTACGGAAATTTTTCCCCATAAATTACAGAAAAACGGACATTTTTCAGCAATTTATAGCGAAAAATTTCCGTAAAAACACGGAAATAGTACTGGCGTCTAGATTGCCAGTAGAATCGCCTTTTTATAGTCCGTTTTTTTTTACAGTGTACTATTTATAATTATAAGTATTTAATTATAAGTATAATCATTGTAATTATTAATTATAATTAATTATAAGTACGAATTATAATTATAAGTATAATTATAACTATTTTGTTTATAATTATATAAAAAAAACTTTGTATAAATATCGATAGAAATATAAAAACACATAGGGCGCGTTTCGAGCTGGAAAAATTAATATCCTGTCAAAATTTCCATCGCCAGCGGTTTGTCGTCAGATTTCGGTATTGTTTCATCAAATATTACTTATACTATGTTTATTAACACGATGCCTGTTCTCTGATTTCTATTCATCTTGGAACAATGAAAGTCGAGAGTTTTCATTATTATATTTAAAAAAAGGGGGTCTTTCAAAAATTAGGTACAGTATAATACTAAAATAACATTTTAATAAAAGAATGATTCAAAAAAAAAAAAAAAAAAAGATAAATTGTTTTTAACTATAATGATTATGTTAAATATAGGGTGGTTCATCTGTTAGTTCTTTTTTGAACTATGAATATTTCACAGGTTATTTGTATCAGCTGTCATGTGTCACGTATGTATGAACTGTCAAATGTATGCCATTTGTATGACAAGACGGTGCAACGGCACACACTGCTCGCCAAACCATCAACTTATTGAACGAGAAATTTCTAGATCGCGTAATTTCAAGAAATTGATATGAATTGGCCGCCAAGATCGTGCAATTTAACCCCAATGGATTATTTTCTTTGGAGGTTTCTGAAAAGTAAAGTGTACGCCAATGCCCCCCCCCCCCCCCCCACAATCCAAGACCTCAAACGTAACATCCAAGTTGAAATTTTGGCCATGCATCTGCTCACTCTGGGAAAAGTCATCGAAAATTTTGATGTTTGGATGATGGCATGCAAGCAGAGCCGCAGTGGTCACATGTGCGATATTGTATTCGATACACTGTTAAAAATTTGCAGCATTCTGTCCAGTCATTTGACCGTTTTTTGCGAAAACGGTTACACAACCGTAATTTAACACTATTCTGACCATATTATTGGCCATTTTATGGTCAGAATATAGTTAAATTACGGTTATGAAACCGTTTTTTCAAAAAACGGTCGAATAACTAGACAGAATGCTGCAAATTTTTAACAGTGTACATAAATGGCATAGACTGACCTTCCATGCTCAATAAAGAATTTTGACTTTCACTCATAAAAAATGCGTTTTCTTTCATAATAAAAAAAGAACCAACAGATGGGCCACCCGATATAAGAGCTGGAACATAAAAAAATATAACAAAACTAATTATCATTATAGTTCATGACTTTTTTAATCAATCCACTAAAAATAATAATAATATGGTGCGTGTAGCATGAAATAAACAAAAAACTGTGTGTGGCAGGTGTCCTTCTTTTACGTATTAATTTTTAGACGAGAGAAGCAAAATCCACAGAAAATTATGTCTAATGTCACGAAATGCCAGAAACTATTTATTTGCATCAATATTGTACTTGACAGAAAAATAGTTTTACGGGTTCGAACGCTGTAATATTGAACACGATTTGGCCTTATAAAATTATTTAAATCATGCTACTAGAAAATTTTATTTGTGTTTGTAATTTTGTTTTTACACGATTATTTAAGATAAAGGAAATCGTTTAAACTTAAACTTACACTATGTGCAAACTACTTAAAAGATGAGACAATATTTAAAAAGGTGTTAAATTACTTTAATATCCTTAGTACTTTCAACTATAAAAACATAGCCTTCATCAGAGAAATACAAGAAATACTACTGTTATTAAGATCTTATTTTCAAAATTCACGTAGATGGTGTCGAAAGGAGTGAAAGTGAAAGTCAATTTTTAGATCTGGAAAACATTGGGAAAATAAAACATGGATATAGGGAAGTGGAATATTACTCGTTTTATGATTCTTTAACCAAACTGAGCCAAATTCTGGGTATGTTGTAGGATAAAACGTCATTACAAACAGTATTTTCTTTAGTAATAATTTCTGTTGATTCACGGACAATTAAATCATGATAATTCTTTAAGGGATATATAATTTTTGCGTCTTCGAAATTAACTTGTATATTCTGCTTCTGGTTAAGTCTTGACAGGGCTGTTGTAGGTCGGTTGTACTTTAAATCTCTCAAATGTTCTTTAATACGAACTTTAAGTTTACGCGAAGTCATTCCTATGTATTCGAGATAAATATTTTCTGTTTTCAGAGGAATTATATATACTCCAGAAACTTCATCTTTCGGGATCGGGTCTATTTTGGCACTAATTAGATTTTTCAGTTTTGCTGGAGGAGTGGCGATTAAGTTTACGCCAAAGCGAAAAAGTGCATGTCTGAGTTTTTCGAAAAGTTCTGGTATGTACTTCATTTTGCAATATCTCATATTACTCCGTGGAGTTTTTTGTATTTTCTGTGATATAATTCAGTGATTCTGTGAATATCCGTAGTATTTCTTGTATTTCTCTGACGAAGGCTATGTTTTTATAGTTGAAAGTACTAAGGATGTTAAAGTAATTTAACATCTTTTTTGAATATTGTCTCATCTTTTAAGTAGTGTAAGTTTAAGTTTAACTTTTTAAAGATGAATTAAGCATTTCTATTTATTTATTTACTGATGAAATCGTTTAATTTCAAAGTAATTGTCATGTTTTATTGTTTACATTTCTAATTTAAAATATATATATAAGTTTTTTTTTAAAGAATATTTACTTTGTTATCAATATACAGTATTTTTAAAACTAGATTCTGAACAGAAATTTTATCATTAAATTTAGATTTACATTTGTATTGAAATAATCAGAAAGCTGTATGACGGGGGTATGCTACATTTTTTGTATTAAAATTCAGAAAACAGAAGAGAACCTTGCAAATTCTTATACATAATATTACAAAATATCAGGCACAGCTTGCCTACATCTACACTGTTACTCAGAAGGAGAAAAAAAAATGCCTTACAGTTTCGAATTAAATAAAATTGGATGACATTTCACGAGATGAAATTATCTAAAATGTAATGTCAGATAAATATTTGATATATGCAAGGCCGGAGTAGCACAGGTGAAATTTATTCCAACAGAGCGAAAAATGTCCAGACCAGGAATCGAACCTGAATACTTCGCGTGCCGTGCCAATGCTTTACCTGTTAAGCTATCCGGACGATGCCTAGCTGACATAATTCACTCTTATTTGTTAGACACGGCTGCAGCGCTAGTTTCATTCATCCAAGCTATAACTATACCATTTACATGATGAAAGTGTGCTTTAACACGGAAACTCCTTGTTAACGAGTCCATAATGCGTTTCCGTGTTAAAACACTTTCATCATATAAATGCTATAGTTATAGCTCGGACGAATGAAACTAGCGCTGCAGTTCGCAGCCGTGTCCAACAAATAAGAGTGAATTATGTCAGCCAGGTATCGTCCGGATAGCTTAACAGGTAAAGCATTGGCACGGCACGCCAAGTATCCAGGTTCGATTCCTGATCTGAACATTTTTCGCTCTGTTGGAATAAACTTCAACTGTGCTACTCCCTCCTTTAATATGATTTAATTCAGTTGGAAAAAATATTCGTTCTCTTCATTATGATATATGCTGTTTATAAATAAGTAATATGTGGTGCAATTTATTTTTAAACATTATATTTTCTGTATCACTACCTAAGATTAATTAAACCGTATTTCGAAATAACAGTCATGTTTTAATTTTTTCTTTTGTTTTATTTTCAGGAACTGGTTCCGTACATCAACACAATACTTTCTAGAAATGCAGTTTTACAGGATCGGGACGATTGCGGAGGATTTGACCAGATAAAATTATCTATATTAAAACAGGATAAAATATCTTATTGCGTATATTCTGCATTGCTATCTGAGGCAAATACGTTTATCTAACTTTGACGTACTCGTCTTTTAAGACAATGCGAAGAACTGCCTCCCTACGCCAACATAGTACTTGCCAAGAAAAGTAGTTGTCCGAGTCTCTGACACGACAAAATTGAGTGAGATTTAACCAGATATAGTTCTCTAAATTATAATATGAGAAAATATGATATTGTATATTCTATATTGCTATCTGAGATAAATAAAATCATCTAACTTCGAAATACTTGTCATATTGTTGTAATTACATTTTTCGTTTTCACGATAATGTCAGGAACTGCTTCTCTATAGCAACACAGTTACTTGTTAGAAAAACAGTTTTACAGATTCGGTACAGTCATTCAGGGTAACTTTGATGCGCATTTTCTCTATTTTTATATGCCACACTCTTATTTTAAGAATATTGTTGCAACTAGGGGCATAAAAGAGAAGAAATGATCTTAAATCATTGTTTGACTATCAAAAATTAAGGAATAATAAGGATAAAAACAATAAAAAATAAATTTTTAGCCTGGTTCAAAGTTACCCATCCCTTTAGGGTAACTTTGCACCATATGATAAATATTATCTAAAATAATTCATTATAAAAAAAGTATTATAGTTAGGACAACTTTAAACCCCCAAAAATGTTTTCAGATATGTAAAGACTCCGAATTTACATTTCCCAACATCACAAGATTTGTACAATTTATGATATTACAAGAAATATTATGCATAAGAAAAGTGGAAGAAGAGAACCATGAATATTTAGAAATAAAAAACCTGTTTATTGTTCATATAAAACATAAAAATGCAGTGAAAAACAATTTTCAATGTTTAAACTCAATAATATATCCATAGTTACTGTAATACATACTAGTACTAGTATTATTCAAATAAGAATAAAAAATGTCGAATGTATGAAATGTCAAATTTGAGTAGCTCCGCTTCCAAACACGCCTTTAAATTAATTTTATGTATTTTACACATATTTGTGAAAATATTTACATGTTATATCTAATGCACACTTTCGGCATTTATATAAAATATACGTGCAAACATTGAAAATTTTAGACAGTAGCACCTATAATCAGTAAATTATAAACATCAGTATAACATTAGCCGGCTCAATGTTACCCTGAAAATATGCTAAAATGTTAGTGTTTTCTTATTTTACATTTTATTAACTATTAATAAATAAATAATCACAAAATATTAACACATTTACAACATTTAGATAATAATATGTCTTATAAATGAGTATATTGTTACTTACTATGAAAATTTAATTGGATTACAACAACTTCAAAACAGCATTCAAAATTAACTTGAAAACAGTGCTTCACAAAAATAGTTAGATGGCGCAATTAATTGTGCATAATGTTGCTAATTTATTTTCTAAAATAAAGATTAGAAATCCCAGTTTAGAACCTTGCCAACAGAGCACAGTTCTGGAGTTCATTTAGTCTTTTGGAGTCAAAAATATTGAAAAATAGGAGGTGGTGCAAAGTTACACCCCATGGTTCAAAGTTACCCTGAATGACTGTACTCTTAAAATTAGGTGATACCTGAGGACCAAATAAATTATTTAAATTTTAGTATGTGAAAGTATGATATTGAATATTCTATATTGCTATCTGGGATAAATAAAATCTTCTAACATTGAAATATTTGTCATATTTTAATATTTAGTTTTTCGTTTTCAAGACAATACCAGGAATTGCTTCCCTAAAGCAGTACAATACTTATTGGAAAAATAGTTTTCCAGGTTCGGGACTCGTAAAATGGGTGAGATCCAACCAGTCAAAATTTTCTAAATTATAATATGAGAAAATATAATATTTTATACTTTATATTTTAAATTACTGTTTGAGTTAAATAAAACGTCTAACTTCGAAATACTTTCTTATTTTAATATTTACATTTTTAGTTTTCAAGATAATGTCCGGAAATTCCTCTCTGCATAAACACAGCATCTGCTAGAAAAATATTTTTACAGGTTCGGGACTCTTTGAAATTGGGTGAGACTCGATCAGATAAAATGATCTAAATTGTAATACAAAAAAAAAAAAAAAAAAAAAAAAAAAAAAAAAAAAAAAATACTGTATATTTTATATCACTCTTTGAGATATATTTTGTCACGTTTTAACCTTTTAACCGGCTGGCCCGGATTTTTCCGTTTCTAGGAATCCTGTTAAAATGGCTTTAGACAAAAATATTTTAAAAAGAATTTTATTTTGAACCGTATATATTAACACTAGAATCGCGGGAAATTTTGCTCAAGTTTTATTAAAATATTTTACATCAGAATTTTTTTTAAAAACTGTTTAACTTATTTATTTCAATTATTTTTGTGCAGATTGTATTAAACTTATTTTATAAAGAGTTTTTTGCTTCAAATCGACATCTATTTACTTGATAACGGTCAAAATGACCCGTCACCGCGGTTCTAGTGTTAAGAAGTGATATTAAAGACTTTATAGCATCAAGCTGCGATTAATAAATAAGTATATATGTCCTAGAATTTACAAGCATTCTTATAAAAATACAGAAAAACCCTTGGACGGTGAAAAGGTTTTAATATTTAATTTTTTTGTTTTCAAGAACATGTTAGGAACTGCTTCCCTACAGCAACACAGTACTTGTTAGAAAAATAGTTTTACTGGTCCAGGACTTATAAAATTAGATGAGATATGAGTAGCAGATAAAGTTATCAAAATTATAACATGAGAAAGTATGATATTGAATATTCTATATTACTATCTGGGATAAATAAAATCATCTAACTTCGAAATACTTGTCATATTGTAGTACTTACATTTTTCGTTTTCCCGACAATATCAGGAACTGCTTCCCTACAGCAACACAGTACTTTTTAGATAAATAGTTTTACAGGTTCAGGACTTGTAAAATAGCTGAGATCTAGCCAGATAAAATGATCTTAATTATAATATGGGAAAATATAATATTTTATATTACTGGATGAGATAAATAAAACGTCTAACTTCGAAATACTTTCATATTTTAACATTTACATTTTTAGTTTTCAAGGCAATGTCAGGAACTGCTTCTCTACATCAACATAACATCTGCTAGAAAAACAATTTTACAGGTTCGGTACTCTGGGAAATTGCGTGAGACCTGACCAGATAAAATTATCTTAATCATAATATGGGGGAGAGGAGAAATGATATTGCATATTTTATATTATTCTTCGAGATATATCTTGTCAATTTTAAGATTAAAATTTTTAGTTTATTTTTCAAGAATATGTCAGGAACTGCTTCCCTACAGCAACACAGCACTTGTTAGAAAAATAGGTTAGCAGGTTCTGGATTCATAAAATTATGTAAAATCTAACAACATAAAATTACCTAAATTATGATATGATCAAATATGATATTGTATATTGCTTATCTGAGATAAATAAAATCATCTAACTTCGAAAACTTGTCATATTGTAATATTTACATTTTTCATTTTCAAGACAATGACAAGAACTGCTTCCCTACAGCAACACAGTACTTGTTAGAAAAATAGTTTTACAGGTTCGGTACTCGTAAAATTGGGTGATACCTAATGACCAGATAAAATTATGTAAATTATAGTATGAGAAAATATGATACTGAATATTCTATATTGCTGTCTCCGATAAATAAAATCATCTAACCTCGAAATACTTGTCATATTTTAATATTTAGTTTTTCGTTTTCAGGACAATACCAGGAGTTGCTTCCCTAAAGCAATACAGTAGTTTTTAGGAAAATAGTTTTACAGGTTCAGGACTTTAAAAATGGGTGAGATCTAACCAGATAAAATTATCGAAATTATAATATGAGAAAATTTAATATTTTTCATTTTATATTACTGATTGAGATAAATAAAATGTCTAACTTCAAGTACTTTCATATTTTAATATTTATATTTTTAATTTTCAAGGCAAAGTCAGGAAGTGCTTCTTTACATCAAAACAGTATCTGCTAGAAAGATAATTTTACAGGTTCGGGACTCTGTGAAATTCGGTGAGTGCTGATCAGATAAAGCTATCTAAATTATAATATGATAAAAAAAATTATGTTGTATATTTTATATTACTCTGACATCAATCTTGTCAGATTTTAATATTTAAATTTTTAGTTTTCAAGACAATGTCAGAAACCGCTTCCCTACAACAACACAGTAGGGGAGACCGGGACTAGTAGGCGCAGTTTTTAGTTATTAATTTTTTGTTTAAGATTTTTATGAAACTTTAACTGTACTTTTAAAGAACAGGCATTGGGCTATAAATACCCGGAGTTTTGAGTTTGTAGCTTTTGTAGTTTATGTTTAGCGGAAGCCTAAAGTAAAAGAAAAATTGTGCGCCAACCTACCCCATCACGGGGCAAGTTGTCTATACATATGGGGTAAGTTGGCACACGCTTTATAAAAATTTAAATGAAATTCAAATAAGACACGCAGTTAAGAGAAATCAGTTTCATTATTACCAGTAAGTTTAAACAAAGGCGTTCTCTCAGTACAATGTAAATTCTAAATTATATAGACATAAAAATAATGAATAAAATATTAACACTGAGCAACTTCTATCCTACTCGATATCATCATCAGAGTTACAGTTGTCGCAAATAAAAAATTGAGTATCTTCGTTTGAGCAAGCCTCGTGTGCCCAAAATCTTGCATTGCAACCACTTTTCTCGGTGTTTGCTGTTTTTCAAACTAACAGCACACACCAGATACCAAGCCAACTTGCCCCGTGTTCAATGCGCCTACTAGCCCCATAATAAATTTATTCACAAAAGGGACACATAACCATCTAAGCATAAATAATCCAAGTAAATCACATATGGGGTAGGTACAGTTAATCATACACTAAGAAAAACTGCACAAGTTAAATCGCAATTATTAAGATAAGTATTAGAAATTAGAAAAAGAATGAAGAACAAAAAATTACTTATGAGTGCAAAAAATAGAAAAATCGTAATAAATGTCCACTGCACGTAGGTAATGTTGCAAATCTACATTGAGGATTGTAAAAAGCAAGAAGAAAGGTACTCTGTGACTGGTTGCGCAATCTATCCACAAACAGGCGATTTATGAGGACTGCGCCTACTTACCCCTGTAGCCAACTAGCCCCGATCTCCCCTACTTATTAGAAAAATAGTTTAACATGTTCGGTACTTGTAAAATTGGATGAGATCTGAGGATCTGATAAAAATTTCTAAATTATAATATGATAAAATATGATGTTGAATATTCTATATTACTATCTGGGATAAATAAAATCATTAAACGTCGAAATACTTATCATATTTTAATATATGCTTTTTTCATTTTCAAGACAATGGCAAGAACTGCTTCCCTACAGCAAAACAGTACTTGTTAGAAAAATAGTTTTACAGGTTTGGTACTCGGAAAATTGGGTGATACCTGAGGATCAGATAAAAATATCTAAATTATAGTCTGAGAAAATATGATATTGAATATTCTACATTGCTATCTGGGATAAATGAAATCATCTAACCTCGAAATACTTGTCATATTTTAATATTTAGTTTTTAATTTTCAAGACAATATCAGGAGTTGTTTCCCTAAAGCAATACAGACTTTTTAGGAAAATAGTTTTACAGGTTCAGGATTCGTAAAATGGGTGAAATATAACCAAATAAAATCATTTAAATTACAATATGTGAAAGGTTAATATTTTATATTTTATATTACTGGTTGAGATAAATAAAACGTCTAACTTCGAAATGCTTTCATATTTTAATATTTACATTTTTAGTTTTCAAGGCAAAGTCAGGAACTTCTTCTCTACATCAAAACAGTATCTGCTAAATAAATAATTTTACAGGTTCGGAACTCTGGGAATTTCGGTGAGACCTTACCAGATGAAATTATCTGATATGAGATCTTATAATATGAGAAAAAAATTATATTGTATATTTTATATTACTCTGGTATAAATCTTGTCACATTTTAATATTTAAATTTCCGCTTCCCTACAGCAACACAGTTCTTATTAGAAAAATAGTTCAACATGTTCAGTACTCGCAAAATTGGATTGAGATCTGAGGACCAGATAAAAATTTCTAAATTATAATATGACAAAATATTAAATTGAATATTCTATATTACAATCTGGGATAAATAAAATCATCGAACCCCGAAATACTTGTCATATTTTAATATATACTTTTTCGTTTTCAAGACAAAAATCAGGAACTGCTTCCCTAAAGCAATACAGTAGGGGAAGAAGAGGGCACATTGGACATGGGGCAGACTGGGATAAAGGTTTTATCTCACAATAACCCTGGGGAGAAAATTCTGAAAAAATTGTCAGAAGATGGCAGCACCAGTATTGCCTATCACCACTTGTGTTTGCGAGTCTCACAGAAAAAACTAGTAACATTCCAGGTAAGCAACTCTATTTTTAATGCTCAAAAGTAACTTTTCAAAGTCATTTTATGATGAGATTATTTTTAAATTAATGAAAATTATTGTAAGTAACTTTTAAGAACATGAATAGACATATAATAAAGCTATTTTTACAATTCCAATATGTATCTTATCATGTTCCAATAATTAGGTCTAATATGTTTTTTGAAAAGTTAGAGGCACATTGGGACAAGAACAAGTGGGGTACGGCGGAACAATCCCAAAGTGTCTTTGGCCCATTAAAATCCCATCAAAAGAGATGAATGACTGAATCGTTTCAAATTCTGGAAAAAGGGTTTCTCGGATCTTTCAACATTTGCATATAATGCGTCATTTAACATTAACATCATTACAAGTGGATTTAAATATACAGAAATTTGGACATTTAAACAAGATTAATATTAACACAATTATTCTAATTGGTAAACAAATCATATTAGATGTAAATTTCCAACTGGGCGAAAAAAACTGGTCCGGACGTTTTTTCGCCCAGTTGGAAATTTACATCTAATATTTAATCAAGTGTTTTCAGTGCAGATAACTTTGTGGTTTCTCAGTTACAGAAACAACTGAGATAATCCTGACAATCTAGGGGATGATTGTATTCAAAACTCAAAGTTTTGAAAACTATCAAAATGCTTGTGGTGTTTTATCTCTCTCCAAATCATTTAGCTCTACTCAGACTCTCATTAGCAATAGTATTGTTACAGCAAGAAAACATGGAAGACACATTTTTTTCTCCAGTCACTCCAGAAGATCCTATCCAAAATCCTTCCGTAGGAAAATAAAACAATTGGATAAAAAACCTAGAAAGTCTCCTATTCTAACTTCTACACCAGAGAAAAACAGAAAAGAAGAAAATAAAGTTGTCGAAAAAGCAAGAGAAGAAAAGAAAATTAACTAAAGGTAAATTATCAGCTAAAAGAGTTAAAATAGCTAAAGGATAAATCCACTTCACAATGATTTCGATTCTAGTTTTTAAAAACAGCAACTCTGATCCTGAACTTGAGAGTAAAGTAAATTTTGATTTAAAATTGTTTAAACATGTCGCTGAGGAATTAGAGAAAAATGATTTTGTTTTTGTCACATTAGTGGGAAAAGTCACTGCATGTCCTAAGTTTCTGTGTCATGTGAGCTGTGTAGAATCAGTTGAAAGTAAAGAAATATATATATATATATATATATATATTTTAAGAAAAAAGGAGAATTTCTGAAACTTTACTTACCCAAATAATGAATATATAGCTGCTGGCTGCTATTTTATATTACAGGTTGAGATAAATAAAACTTCTAATTTCGAAATACATTCATATTTTAATATTTACATTTTTAGTTTTCAAGACAATGTCAGGAATTGCTTCTCTACATCAACATAACATCTGCTAGAAAAATTATTTTACTGGTTCGGTACTCTGTAAAATTGGGTGCGACCTGACCAGATAAAATTATCTAAATTATAATACGAGAAAAAAATGATATTGCATATTTTATACTACTGTTTCAGATAAATCTTGTCATATTTTAATATTTACATTTTTAGTTTTCCAGACAATGTTAGGAACTGCTACTCTACAGCAACACAGTACTTGTTAGAAAAATAGTTTTACATGTTAGGGACTCAATAAAATTGGGTGAGATATGAACAAATAAAATTATCAAAATTATAATATGAAAAAATATGATACTGTATATTCTAGATTGCTATCAGAGATAAATAAAATCAACTAACTTCGAAATACTTGTCATATTTTAATATTCTCTTTTTTTTCAAGACAATGTCAGAAACTATTCACTACATTAAGAGAGTAATTGTTATAAAAATAGTTTTATAGTTTCGGGACTCGGTAAAATTGGGTGAGACCTGACCAGATAAAATTATCTAAATTATAATATGAGAAAAAATAATATTGTATATTTTATATTACTGCTTGAGATTAATCTTGACATATTTTAATATTTGCATTTTTAATTTTCAAGACAATGTCAGGAACTGCTTCTCTATAGTAACACAGTACTTGTTAGAAAAATAGTTTTAGAGGCTCAGGACTCGATGAAATTGGGAGAGATTTCAACAAATAAAATTAACAGCATCGTAATATGAGAAAATATGATACTGTATATTCTAGTTTGCTATCTGAGATAGATTATAGGTTCGGGACTCGGTAAAATTGGGTGAGACCTGACCAGATAAAAACTATTTAAATTTTACTTCGGAATAGTCATATTTTAATATTGATATTTTTAGTTTTCAAGACAATGTCAGGAACTGCTCCTCTACAGCAACACAGTACTTGTTAGAAAAATAGTTTTACAGTTTCGGGACTCGGTAAAATTGGGTGAGATTTGACCAGATAAAACTATCTGAAATATATTATGAAAAGATATGGTATTCTATTTTACTGTCTGATATAAATATAACGTTTAACGACGAAATATTTGTCTTATTTTATTATTGACATTTTTAGTTTGCAAGACAATGTCAGGAACTGCTTCTCTACAGCAACACAGTTCTTGTTAGAAAAATAGTTTTACAGGTTCGTAACTCGTTAACATTAAGACAGATTTGAACAGATGAAATTATCAAAATTATAATGTGAGGAAATACGATATTGCTTATTCTATATTCCTAGCTGATATAGATAAAATCAACTAACTTCGAAATAGTTGTCATATTTTAATAATGAGATTTTTAGTTTTCAAGACAATGTCAGGAACTGCTTCTCTACAGCAACACAGTACTTGCTAGAAAAATAGTTTTACAGGTTCGTAACTCGATAACATTAAGACAGATTTGAAAATATGAAATTATCAAAATTATAATATGAGAAAATATGATATTGTTTATTCTATATTCCTAGCTGAGATAGATAAAATCAACTAACTTCGAAATAATTTTCATATTTTAATAATGAGGTTTAACTATCTGGAATATATTATGAAAAGATATGGTATTCTATTTTACTGTCTGAGATAAATATAACGTTTAACGGCGAAATACTTGTCTTATTTTATTATTTACATTTTTAGTTTGCAAGACAATGTCAGGAACTGCTTCTCTACAGCAACACAGTACTTGTTAGAAAAATAGTTTTACAGGTTCGTAACTCGATAACATTAAGACAGATTTGAAAAGATGAAATTATCAAAATTATAATATGAGGAAATATGATATTGTTTATTCTATATTCCTAGCTGAGATAGATAAAATCAACTAACTTCGAAATAGTTTTCATGTTTTAATAATGAGGTTTAACTATCTGGAATATATTATGAAAATATATGGTATTCTATTTTACTGTCTGAGATAAATATAACGTTTAACGGCGAAATACTTGTCTTATTTTATTATTTACATTTTTAGTTTTCAAGACAATGTCAGGAACTGCTTCTCTACAGCAACACAGTACTTGTTAGAAAAATAGTTTTACAGGTTCGTAACTCGATAACATTAAGACAGATTTGAAAAGATGAAATTATCAAAATTATAATATGAGGAAATATGATATTGTTTATTCTATATTCCTAGCTGAGATAGATAAAATCAACTAACTTCGAAATAGTTTTCATATTTTAATAATGAGGTTTAACTATCTGGAATATATTATGAAAAGATATGGTATTCTATTTTACTGTCTGAGATAAATATAACGTTTAACGGCGAAATACTTGTCTTATTTTATTATTTACATTTTTAGTTTTCAAGACAATGTCAGGAACTGCTTCTCTACAGCAACACAGTACTTGCTAGAAAAATAGTTTTACAGGTTCGTAACTCGATAACATTAAGACAGATTTGAAAAGATGAAATTATCAAAATTATAATATGAGGAAATATGATATTGTTTATTCTATATTCCTAGCTGAGATAGATAAAATCAACTAACTTCGAAATAGTTTTCATATTTTAATAATGAGGTTTAACTATCTGGAATATATTATGAAAAGATATGGTATTCTATTTTACTGTCTGAGATAAATATAACGTTTAACGGCGAAATACTTGTCTTATTTTATTATTTACATTTTTAGTTTTCAAGACAATGTCAGGAACTGCTTCTCTACAGCAACACAGTACTTGCTAGAAAAATAGTTTTACAGGTTCGTAACTCGATAACATTAAGACAGATTTGAAAAGATGAAATTATCAAAATTATAATATGAGGAAATATGATATTGTTTATTCTATATTCCTAGCTGAGATAGATAAAATCAACTAACTTCGAAATAGTTTTCATATTTTAATAATGAGGTTTAACTATCTGGAATATATTATGAAAAGATATGGTATTCTATTTTACTGTCTGAGATAAATATAACGTTTAACGGCGAAATACTTGTCTTATTTTATTATTTACATTTTTAGTTTGCAAGACAATGTCAGGAACTGCTTCTCTACAGCAACACAGTACTTGTTAGAAAAATAGTTTTACAGGTTCGTAACTCGATAACATTAAGACAGATTTGAAAAGATGAAATTATCAAAATTATAATATGAGGAAATATGATATTGTTTATTCTATATTCCTAGCTGAGATAGATAAAATCAACTAACTTCGAAATAGTTTTCATATTTTAATAATGAGGTTTAACTATCTGGAATATATTATGAAAAGATATGGTATTCTATTTTACTGTCTGAGATAAATATAACGTTTAACGACGAAATACTTGTCTTATTTTATTATTTACATTTTTAGTTTGCAAGACAATGTCAGGAACTGCTTCTCTACAGCAACACAGTACTTGCTAGAAAAATAGTTTTACAGGTTCGTAACTCGATAACATTAAGACAGATTTGAAAAGATGAAATTATCAAAATTATAATATGAGGAAATATGATATTGTTTATTCTATATTCCTAGCTGAGATAGATAAAATCAACTAACTTCGAAATAGTTTTCATATTTTAATAATGAGGTTTAACTATCTGGAATATATTATGAAAAGATATGGTATTCTATTTTACTGTCTGAGATAAATATAACGTTTAACGGCGAAATACTTGTCTTATTTTATTATTTACATTTTTAGTTTTCAAGACAATGTCAGGAACTGCGTCTCTACAGCAACACAGTACTTGCTAGAAAAATAGTTTTACAGGTTCGTAACTCGATAACATTAAGACAGATTTGAAAAGATGAAATTATCAAAATTATAATATGAGGAAATATGATAGTGTTATTCTATATTCCTAGCTGAGATAGATAAAATCAACTAACTTCGAAATAGTTTTCATATTTTAATAATGAGGTTTAACTATCTGGAATATATTATGAAAAGATATGGTATTCTATTTTACTGTCTGAGATAAATATAACGTTTAACGGCGAAATACTTGTCTTATTTTATTATTTACATTTTTAGTTTGCAAGACAATGTCAGGAACTGCTTCTCTACAGCAACACAGTACTTGTTAGAAAAATAGTCTTACAGGATCGGGACTCGGTAAAATTGGGAGAGATTTGAACAGATGAAATTATCAAAATTATAATATGAGGAAATATGATATTGTTTATTCTATATTCCTAGCTGAGATAGATAAAATCAACCAACTTCGAAATGGTTGTCATATTTTAATAATGAGATTTTAGTTTTCAAGACAATGTCAGGAACTGCTTCTCTACAGCAACACAGTACTTGTTAGAAAAATAGTTTTACAGTTTCGGGACTCGGTAAAATTGGGTTAGATTTGACCAGATAAAACTATCTGAAATATATTATGAAAATATATTATATTCCATTTTACTGTCTGAGATAAATATAACGTTTAACGACGAAATACTTGTCTTATTTTATTATTTACATTTTTAGTTTGCAAGACAATGTCAGGAACTGCTTCTCTACAGCAAAACAGTACTTGCTAGAAAAATAGTTTTACAGGTTCGTAACTCGATAACATTAAGACAGATTTGAAAAGATGAAATTATCAAAATTATAATATGAGGAAATATGATATTGTTTATTCTATATTCCTAGCTGAGATAGATAAAATCAACTAACTTCGAAATAGTTTTCATATTTTAATAATGAGGTTTAACTATCTGGAATATATTATGAAAAGATATGGTATTCTATTTTACTGTCTGAGATAAATATAACGTTTAACGGCGAAATACTTGTCTTATTTTATTATTTACATTTTTAGTTTTCAAGACAATGTCAGGAACTGCTTCTCTACAGCAACACAGTACTTGCTAGAAAAATAGTTTTACAGGTTCGTAACTCGATAACATTAAGACAGATTTGAAAAGATGAAATTATCAAAATTATAATATGAGGAAATATGATATTGTTTATTCTATATTCCTAGCTGAGATAGATAAAATCAACTAACTTCGAAATAGTTTTCATATTTTAATAATGAGGTTTAACTATCTGGAATATATTATGAAAAGGTATGGTATTCTATTTTACTGTCTGAGATAAATATAACGTTTAACGGCGAAATACTTGTCTTATTTTATTATTTACATTTTTAGTTTGCAAGACAATGTCAGGAACTGCTTCTCTACAGCAACACAGTACTTGTTAGAAAAATAGTTTTACAGTTTCGGGACTCGGTAAAATTGGGTTAGATTTGACCAGATAAAACTATCTGAAATATATTATGAAAATATATTATATTCCATTTTACTGTCTGAGATAAATATAACGTTTAACGACGAAATACTTGTCTTATTTTATTATTTACATTTTTAGTTTGCAAGACAATGTCAGGAACTGCTTCTCTACAGCAACACAGTACTTGTTAGAAAAATAGTTTTACAGTTTCGGGACTCGGTAAAATTGGGTTAGATTTGACCAGATAAAACTATCTGAAATATATTATGAAAAGATATTATATTCCATTTTACTGTCTGAGATAAATATAACGTTTAACGACGAAATACTTGTCTTATTTTATTATTTACATTTTTAGTTTGCAAGACAATGTCAGGAACTGCTTCTCTACAGCAACACAGTACTTGTTAGAAAAATAGTTTTACAGTTTCGGGACTCGGTAAAATTGGGTTAGATTTGACCAGATAAAACTATCTGAAATATATTATGAAAAGATATTATATTCCATTTTACTGTCTGAGATAAATATAACGTTTAACGACGAAATACTTGTCTTATTTTATTATTTACATTTTTAGTTTGCAAGACAATGTCAGGAACTGCTTCTCTACAGCAACACAGTACTTGTTAGAAAAATAGTTTTACAGTTTCGGGACTCGGTAAAATTGGGTTAGATTTGACCAGATAAAACTATCTGAAATATATTATGAAAATATATTATATTCCATTTTACTGTCTGAGATAAATATAACGTTTAACGACGAAATACTTGTCTTATTTTATTATTTACATTTTTAGTTTGCAAGACAATGTCAGGAACTGCTTCTCTACAGCAACACAGTACTTGCTAGAAAAATAGTTTTACAGGTTCGTAACTCGATAACATTAAGACAGATTTGAAAAGATGAAATTATCAAAATTATAATATGAGGAAATATGATATTGTTTATTCTATATTCCTAGCTGAGATAGATAAAATCAACTAACTTCGAAATAGTTTTCATATTTTAATAATGAGGTTTAACTATCTGGAATATATTATGAAAAGATATGGTATTCTATTTTACTGTCTGAGATAAATATAACGTTTAACGGCGAAATACTTGTCTTATTTTATTACTTACATTTTTAGTTTTCAAGACAATGTCAGGAACTGCTTCTCTACAGCAACACAGTACTTGCTAGAAAAATAGTTTTACAGGTTCGTAACTCGATAACATTAAGACAGATTTGAAAAGATGAAATTATCAAAATTATAATATGAGGAAATATGATATTGTTTATTCTATATTCCTAGCTGAGATAGATAAAATCAACTAACTTCGAAATAGTTTTCATATTTTAATAATGAGGTTTAACTATCTGGAATATATTATGAAAAGGTATGGTATTCTATTTTACTGTCTGAGATAAATATAACGTTTAACGGCGAAATACTTGTCTTATTTTATTATTTACATTTTTAGTTTGCAAGACAATGTCAGGAACTGCTTCTCTACAGCAACACAGTACTTGTTAGAAAAATAGTTTTACAGTTTCGGGACTCGGTAAAATTGGGTTAGATTTGACCAGATAAAACTATCTGAAATATATTATGAAAATATATTATATTCCATTTTACTGTCTGAGATAAATATAACGTTTAACGACGAAATACTTGTCTTATTTTATTATTTACATTTTTAGTTTGCAAGACAATGTCAGGAACTGCTTCTCTACAGCAACACAGTACTTGTTAGAAAAATAGTTTTACAGTTTCGGGACTCGGTAAAATTGGGTTAGATTTGACCAGATAAAACTATCTGAAATATATTATGAAAAGATATTATATTCCATTTTACTGTCTGAGATAAATATAACGTTTAACGACGAAATACTTGTCTTATTTTATTGTTTACATTTTTAGTTTGCAAGACAATGTCAGGAACTGCTTCTCTACAGCAACACAGTACTTGTTAGAAAAATAGTTTTACAGTTTCGGGACTCGGTAAAATTGGGTTAGATTTGACCAGATAAAACTATCTGAAATATATTATGAAAAGATATTATATTCCATTTTACTGTCTGAGATAAATATAACGTTTAACGACGAAATACTTGTCTTATTTTATTATTTACATTTTTAGTTTGCAAGACAATGTCAGGAACTGCTTCTCTACAGCAACACAGTACTTGTTAGAAAAATAGTTTTACAGTTTCGGGACTCGGTAAAATTGGGTTAGATTTGACCAGATAAAACTATCTGAAATATATTATGAAAAGATATTATATTTCATTTTACTGTCTGAGATAAATATAACGTTTAACGACGAAATACTTGTCTTATTTTATTATTTACATTTTTAGTTTGCAAGACAATGTCAGGAACTGCTTCTCTACAGCAACACAGTACTTGTTAGAAAAATAGTTTTACAGTTTCGGGACTCGGTAAAATTGGGTTAGATTTGACCAGATAAAACTATCTGAAATATATTATGAAAATATATTATATTCTATTTTACTGTCTGAGATAAATATAACGTTTAACGACGAAATACTTGTCTTATTTTATTATTTACATTTTTAGTTTGCAAGACAATGTCAGGAACTGCTTCTCTACAGCAACACAGTACTTGTTAGAAAAATAGTTTTACAGTTTCGGGACTCGGTAAAATTGGGTTAGATTTGACCAGATAAAACTATCTGAAATATATTATGAAAAGATATTATATTCCATTTTACTGTCTGAGATAAATATAACGTTTAACGACGAAATACTTGTCTTATTTTATTATTTACATTTTTAGTTTGCAAGACAATGTCAGGAACTGCTTCTCTACAGCAACACAGTACTTGTTAGAAAAATAGTTTTACAGTTTCGGGACTCGGTAAAATTGGGTTAGATTTGACCAGATAAAACTATCTGAAATATATTATGAAAATATATTATATTCTATTTTACTGTCTGAGATAAATATAACGTTTAACGACGAAATACTTGTCTTATTTTATTATTTACATTTTTAGTTTGCAAGACAATGTCAGGAACTGCTTCTCTACAGCAACACAGTACTTGTTAGAAAAATAGTTTTACAGTTTCGGGACTCGGTAAAATTGGGTTAGATTTGACCAGATAAAACTATCTGAAATATATTATGAAAATATATTATATTCTATTTTACTGTCTGAGATAAATATAACGTTTAACGACGAAATACTTGTCTTATTTTATTATTTACATTTTTAGTTTGCAAGACAATGTCAGGAACTGCTTCTCTACAGCAACACAGTACTTGTTAGAAAAATAGTTTTACAGTTTCGGGACTCGGTAAAATTGGGTGAGATTTGACCAGATAAAACTATCTGAAATATATTATGAAAAGATATTACATTCTATTTTACTGTCTGAGATAAATATAACGTTTAACGACGAAATACTTGTCTTATAATGAAGGGAACGAATATTTTTTCCAACTGGATTAAATCATATTTAAGGATGGAGTAGCACAGTTGAAGTTTTTTCGCTCTGTTGGAAAAAACTTCAACTGTGCTACTCCATCCTTAAATATGATTTAATCCAGTTGGAAAAAATATTCGTTCCCTTCATTATGACCTAATTACATGGTATACAGGAGTTTCCGTGTTAAAGTAGTTTCATCATGTAAATGCTATAGTTATAGCTCGGATGAATGAAACTAGCGCTGCAGTTCGCAGCCAAGTCCAACTAATAAGAGTGAATTATGTCAACCAGGTATCGGTCCGGATAGCCTAACAGGTAAGGCATTGGCACGGGACGCCAAGTATCCAGGTTCGATCCCTGGTCTGGACATTTTTCGCTCTGTTGGAAAAAACTTCAACTGTGCTACTCCATCCTTAAATATGAAAAAATATAAATAAGAAAAAATACTTGTCTTATTTTAATATTTACATTTTTAGTTTTCAAGACAATGTTAGGAATTGCTTCTCTACAGCAACACAGTTCTTGTTAGAAAAATAGTTTTACAGGATCGTAACTCGTTAACATTACGACAGATTTGAACAGATGAAATTATCAAAATTATAATATGATGAAATATGATATTGTTTATTCTATATTCCTAGCTGAGATAGATAAAATCAACTAACTTCGAAATAGTTGTCATATTTTAATAATGAGATTTTAGTTTTCAAGACAATGTCAGGAACTGCTTCTCTACAGCAACACAGTACTACTTGTTAGAAAAATAGTTTTACAGTTTCGGGACTCGGTAAAATTTGGTGAGATTTGACCAGATAAAACTATCTGAAATATATTATGAAAAAATATGGTATTCTATTTTACTGTCTGAGATAAATGTAACGTTTAACGACGAAATACTTGTCTTATTTTAATATTCATATTTTTAATGCTTTAAAATAATTGTCATATTTTAACCCTTAAATGCCTGATTTTTCAAAAATCATTATAATAATGTTTTTCGGCTTTCATTTTTTAAATAAATCATGGGAAAAATACTTTTAAAAATCATATTTTGTTTTAAGTATACTTTACGGCTAAAAGCAGTTTGTTTTCTAATTGGCAATACTGGTATTTAATTGAAAAAAATAATTTCCCTTGATAAAATTCTATAATATTAAACACACAAGAATTTTAGGAACTATAATAAGAAATAAATTTTACTTGCTCACTGCAGGTCAAAATAGGGTATTTCGCAAGCTTCTGAACAAAACAAAAAGAACAAGCAGCAACAATTGAAAAAATAAATCTTTCTTTATTCTTAAACAGCACAAGTGTTGCCATCTACATGTCGAAAATCGATTTAATAATATCTTGAGAATGTATTTTATTGGCAACATTAGGCATTATAGCTTCAATATTATTCAATTTGTATTTTAAAGCCTAAATTGGGTATGTTGCCGAAAAGCAACACCAGGCATTTAAAGGTTAAGATATACAGCGGATATTTTTTAAGTTTATTTACTATGTTAACAATGTATAATCTATAATCTATAATATATAATAAGTCTTTCCGAGTTTAATAAGAATAGCATGAAAATAGTGAGTTATATGATGGTGTAGCAATAAGTTTTTGCCCTCACATAGAAATAATCGTGTGAAATTTATGGAATTGCTACATTTTATTAGTTCTTTTCTATAAAGTCACCGTGCACAGTAACACATTTCTGCAAACGTATTTCAAAGAGAGGAGGGAGGGTGTATTCCAGGAGGCGCGATAGTAGATCCATAGGGGATCATTTTTCTAACTTTTACCGACCCCCACATGCGACATATTCTAGGAAAGGCCTTTGACCACTTATTCATGCTATGCTCTTCCCGAGCCGCTCTCCCCAAATTTGCCCTCCATAAGGGTTCACAGGCCTTTCCAACAATATGTCACATGTGGGGGTCGGTAAAAGTTAAGAAAATGCCCCCCTTTGTGTCTACCATCGCGCCTCCTGGAATACATCCTCTCCCCTCTCTTTGAAATAGTGGTTGCACAAATGGTCTACTGTGCACACTGACTACATAGAAAAGGACTCATAAAATGTAGATATTTCGTAAATTTCACCCAATTATTTCTATGTGAAGGCAAAAACTCATTGATACACCCTCGTATATTTAAATGGTTATTCGAATTGTATATGTATTTGCTAATAAAAAAAAGTTTTCATGCTCAGTTTTAGTCCAGGGGAAATGTACCAAAAAAGGGGGTTACCTTGCAAAAGGCCGGGTAGAAGATTTTTTTTCTGAATTGTTTATAATGATGCCAACATGGAAAAAACAAGTTTTCTAACAAAAATTTTTAAGGCTAAATTTTCTGTGGCCAAAAAACAACAAAATTTTGGGACCTTTTTTAATTTTTTTGAAATATCACGAGACCCGTTGCCGTAGCATGTTATTTGTCAGTTACAATATTAAAGAGGACAAAATTCTCCACAACTTCCATATGTAGAACTTTTTTATACACTCAATATCAAGCGCAGTACGGCATTAAAAAAACAGGACAATTTTTTCAATTTTCTTAAAAACCGTAAAAAACATAGTTTTGCCCTAATTATTCAAATGTTTCCCACGGATTTAATCGTGTATGTCAACTTCTATATATTGGTAGCAGTAAATTATGTGTTTCAGGGCCAAAACTAGTCTTTTTTGTACCCGTGGCAAACATGGATTTTGGAGGGGCCCCCTCCCCCCCCCCCCCCCACCACCACCACCACCGCACTTTAAAAGAAAATTTTCCACGATAATTTTAATAAATCTCTAATAGCCGGATTTTGAAAATTTTAAGTGTGTAATCACTAAATACGTAATGCTGAATTACGTAATCAGCTTTGTCAAATGTGGATTCATTAATACCATGAAAACCGAAACGAAGTATATTCCGCTTTAAACAGGTTTCCATCTTAGCAGATTAATTGTTCGTATTCCTTCTCTTGAAAATATATAATTTTTTCTTAATTTTTTGCAAAGACCGGATTCCATATATACAGATTTCATTTTCAAAGATTTCACGGTGGTTCGAGTATTGAGGCGTTTACAGTCATAGTTATATGGATTATGAGACTAAATTAGTCACGCGAAGACATTCGCAAGGTAATATTAAACCTATGGGAGCGTTCTTGACAAATATCTCACTTGGTTTATATTACTTTTAAATAAAAAAAATTTCATGGGATACCTGAGATCAATATCTAACGTTGTGCTTTTGTACTTTTTCGGGTTTGGTTGATTTTTTTTTTTTTTTTTAATATTCGGACATTTTAATTTTTGGAAAACTGTTTGGAACGCGGTCTGAAATTTAAAGTATCCTCATTAAAAAAAATGCATCCAAATTCGAAAAATTAAAAACGCATAACATTAGATACCGACCTCGGGTATCATATGAAAAATATATATATAAATATTGAAATTTAAGCAAGAATCCTGAAAAGAATGCTCAAATAGGTTTAACATTAGCGTGTAAAAGTTTTCGCATGAGACTACACTAGTCACGCGACGAAACTGGAAGAAAGTGCCTGAAAATGCTGATGAATGGGAAATATCAGGCATACCTCTAGATGATACAGATATCTACTTTATTCAGGATGGGGATATTCCTTTGAAACATCATACAACAGTGCCATCAAAGAGAAAAAAATATTTATTGTTAAATAGCCTGTAGAATTTATTATTATTAAAATATATTTCTTCATTTAACTTATGAAACTATATTGTGTACCTTACTTTATTGTGTTGGGAAAGTGGAGTTGAATGAAACAGGTGATCAATGCGAAAACAAAAACGTTTATATGGTCTACAATCATAAATAAATTGGTATTTCATTTGATAAATCAAATCACTGAGATCATTAAACAGATATTGTTTCAAAACAGTACATATTACAGAAGATTAGAATATTCCACAAAGTATAGTTTTCAACAAACAAACAAAGTTTTTCTGTTTGAGCTTTAAATCAATTAATAGATAATCTTAAAGTTTTATATATTTTTGCATGCTAAAATGATATAATCTCTTGTTATATTTATTGATATAAAGGGGGAAATATTTAGCAATATTTTTTAAACTAATATTTTAAACAGTTTTATGAATCTAGTAATCTCAAAAATTTTATTGGCGGAATTTTTAAATTTTATAAGAGATAAACGCATAACATTAGCTAGTGAAATAATCTGTTGTCACTTTTATTGTAGCTATTTTATAAGGTATCTTACATAAAATATATTTATTTTTTCAGTCCCCCCTTTTATATGGAACTTCAATCCAATGTTTGCTATCTTTAAAACAGTAAAACATTAAAACATATGTTATCAATAATTGGTAAATAAAATATACCATTATAGTATGGAATAAAATATATTTTCGCAAATTTTCATACCTATCCCATTGATACCTTGAAAAATATGTATGCATTATAAAAATTATAAAAATTATCAAAGTTAATCAAGAATTCTTTCTTACTAGAAACTATCGTGCCAATAAGCTACTAAATATTGAAGTATTCTTTTTAATCAATGCTTTGAAGTTAACATTGTCTACACTTAAAGTTAATGTACTATGAAAATTGTCTCATTCATTTTTCACTCTGTCCTACTTTTAAAATTATTTAAATTTATTGAATATAAAATGTCTGTTGAGATGAAAATAAAGACGTGAGTGTGCAAGTAATAGATAATTTACTGCTACCAATTTTTAGAAGTCGGCATACACGATTGAATCCGCGGGGAACGTTTGAATAATCGGGCAAAACTACGTTTTTCATGGTTTTTAAGAAAATTGAAAAAAATGTCTTATTTTTG
The DNA here is from genome assembly GCA_963932465.1 of Maratus speciosus. NCBI lineage: Eukaryota > Metazoa > Arthropoda > Arachnida > Araneae > Salticidae > Maratus > Maratus speciosus. The sequence goes on from OZ010791.1 coordinate 170,026,932, forward strand.
AAATGGCGTACTGTGCTTGCTATTAAGTGTATAAAAAAGCTCTAGCTTTGAAAGTTGTAGAGAATTTTGTTCTCTTTAATATTGTAATTGTCAAATAATATGCTATGGCAACGGGTCTCGAGATATTTCAAAAAAATCAAAAAAGGTCCAAAGATTTTGTTGTTTTTTGGCCACAGAAAATTTAGCCTTTAAGGGTATTTTCAAATCCAAAAAGGCAACTTTCTAACATAAGTTTTAATTTATTTCTGTTCGGAAATGCATGAAACCAACAGGTGTTGTTGTTCAGAAACTATGTAATCGAGCTATTTTTTCCGTTTTTTTTTTTTTTTTTTTTTTTTGCAAACGCAATAGATCTTTTCGAAAATAATGTCAAAGTTGACGGTTTGAACCGAAGTTCCCGAAGAAAGCAGAAAAACCAGTCCGTGAAGGGTGAAAATCGTGTTTGTCATGTGATCAAAAACGCTTATAACTCAATAGGTAATTTATGGGTCAAAAAATGGAAAAAACAGCTCGATTTCAAAACGCTTCCGTAGCCAGGCTTTCCAATTTTATATCTTTCCGTTAAAAAATGAATTTGTAAATGTGCCAAAACGTTTTGCGCTTGTTGAGCAGAGCAGTTAAGAACAGCCTTAAGAAATTTTGTTAGAAAACTTGGTTTTTCCATGTTGGCATCATTATAAACAAATCAGAAAAAAAAAATCTTCTACCCGACCTTTTGGAAGGTAAAATGTACATTTCCCCTTGGACTATTTGGCATTTCAGATAAAAGAATCAAACAATTCACAAATCAAATTGCATTTGAATAATCGCAAATATTTGCTGGCTTGAAAAACATTACTGTTGCCACAACTGGGTTCAGATGTTATCGGAAATGGGTTAAATTACAGCATTCCTGAATAACAATTTCATCATTAAATTTAACATATGTTTGAAATAGTTTTTCCAGGTTCACTGTCACAAAGTGGGACTTAAAAACAAACAAACAAACAAACAAAAAAAAAGCAATTTAACAAATTACAACGACCATTTGGAAGATGATTTTTTCAAAGACTAAAATTTAAGACATAAAAAATCGCATGGAGTTGATCCTACATTACGTACACCATTAATTAAACATTAAACGGATTATCCAAGCATTTCATTGGCTGTTCGGGAAAAGGCTTTTCCATCGTCAGATCTCCAAGAAATCTGACAACCACTTTTAAATGAAATTTCATTCTTAAACTTCTAAACATCCGACAATATTACTTTTTACACCGTCGGATAGAGAAAAAAATGTACTTTTAAAGGCAATTTGTTTGAAAGCGGTATCTCAATTTGTTTCTGAGTTATTAATTTTTTTTGTAGTTTTTATTACTTTTTTGTCATAGTGGCAACAGAAGTATCCATCTCTCTTGAAAGTAAAGGTTAGTGTATAGAACAATCAGAACACGAATAAAATGCGGATTAAACCAATAAAAACCTTCAGATATGCTTTTGATTTCCGAACCTGACGAGAACAATAATCATTTTTCCAAATGGTTAAAAAACGGGACCGTGGCATCAAAAGCGGGACATAAGTACGGGGGTATCTATAAAAGATCTGACACATTTTGATGTTTAATAATTCATAAATAATGAAGATAGATTTAAATTAATAATATTGGTGGTTAGATAGATTCAAAAAGTTTTATGGCCCTTTATGAAGCAAGTCGGAGAAAATTATGCGACTAAGAATTCAGCATCATCCTCTATCCTCCTCAACATTTTTGTTGTAAAGTCCATCTTCCTAGGCCTATTGTCCGGTACCAAAGCTTTAAGTGGACAGTTTACTTCAAAATTTTTCAAAATGTTGATTTTTTTATATACAAGGTAGCTATAATTAAACTGACATAGCACGATCAAATTGAGAGATCTTGTAAGAAGATTAAACAAGACGAGGAACAAAGGATTCCGCGAAAAAAAGTTTCAAAGTCACCACTAGGGGAATATGTGGCGCTGTGTCTGGAAAGAGAGTTTTAAAAAACGCAGTATCAACACTGAAAAAAAATCACCTTTTATTTAGCACATTTAACGATTTTAGTATTGATTCTGCAATTTCAAAACTCTCTTTTCTGTTACATTTTTCTGTTAAGTCATTTATTCCCTAGCGGTGACTTTTGGAACTAATTTTTTTTTTTTTTTTTCGCGGAATCCTTTGTCCCTCGTCTTGTTTAATCTTCTTATAAAATTTGGCGTCATTCTCTCAATTAGACCGTGCTACAGCACACTCTGAGTACAGTCAGTTTAATTATGGCCACCTTGTATATAATGAAAGCCCGTTTAATTGTGAATATATTGAGACCTCATTTTTACCCATACAGTAATTATATCGCGAGATATTGTAAATTTTGCTAATCCAACCAGCGCAACTCCCCACACAAATGGAAACTTAAAGGGCTTTTTCTCCATCTTCATATTTTCTTCACTTTCGTGTTGTCAAAATGGTAAGGCTTTTTTTTTTTTTTTTTTTTTTTTTTTTTTTTTTTTTTGTATTTGAGATAGGGATTTAAATTTTTTTGTACATGTTCTTTATTATATATGTAATAAATATGCGTATGGAATTAGCCTTCAGGATTTTTTTTTTCAAAAATAAAAGTATATGAAGATGTGTTAGATTTCATCATTTTACTCTATATGTATCAGTAAAAAAATCACATTAAATGTAATATTAGATGTATCTAAAAATTCACGCGCAGTCTTGTGTAATATACATTTGGCCAAAAGAATTGGTTAAAATATTAATATTTTAAAAAGTAGTAGGGATTTTAAAAAATTCAAAAAAATTGAAACTTTTTAAAACCTTTAATTAAATATGCAGTTAAAAAATGATTTTTCCAAAATGTACGTGTTTTAAACATTGAAATGCAGCCATTTGAACCATATTTTTAAAAATAAACAAAATTGTTGAAAAGGTAAACTGCCCCTTTAACAATATGAGCTTTGTAAGCATACAGTCTTAATATTTTCTTAAGAACCTTATTCACAGTCGAAAATGACATATCCAATTCTCTTCTCGCTGATCTCACAGATCGCCTAAGGACAGTGTAAGAATGTAGAGAAGCTCAACATCAAAATGATTTACCCTGTGAGATCGGCGACAAGAAAATTGGATAAGTCAGTTTTGACTGTGCAGGAGGTTCTTAGGAAAAGAATAAGACCACGTGCTTACAAATTTCATATTGTTCAAGCTTTAGAAACGGACGAGAGGTCTACGATGATGGACTTTGCAACAGACATGCTAAGGAGGATAGAGGATGATGCTGAATTTCTTCATCACATAACGTTGTCCAACGAACAAGGGCCATAAAAATTTGGACTCTAATCACCAACGTTATCAATTTAAATCTATCTTCATTATTTTATGAATTATTGAACATCAAAATGCTTCAGACCTTTTGTAGATATCCTGCATAATAAATTATATGAAAACGTAATCTGTGTTTAACAGAATCCTGTCTTAAACAGAAAAAGAAAATCATAGTCCCTGAGGAAGAAACTCCATAAAATTATACATGCTAAGACGGAAACCTGTTTAAAATGGAAATATATCCCAGTCACTAGATTCCATCTAAGTAGGTTTTACGGTACTAAATCATAATTTTATACAGTAAAATCTCTGAAAGCGGAATCACCAGAGACCAAAACCGAAACAAGATTCCGTTTTGGAGAGGTTTCCATTTGAGTAGCCGTAATTGTATAGTACCTTCTATAGAGACTATAGGCATACCCAAAGGGGGGGGGGGGCTGATCCCACCCCTCTTCGAAATTATCGAAATTGGTATGAGAAAAAATGAAAAAAAATGTATTCCTTTTTTTATCATATAGCGGACTAGCCATTCTCGTTAGTCCCATATTAGTCCGCATTGAAACCAAAGAACAGAAAAGAGGTTGATAGAGTTACACCCCCCCCCCCTCCCGAAATAGTCGAAAATTTAATGAAAAAAGTCTATTTTTCTTACTTTTTTAAATAAAACTGTAATTTTGTTCTTCTGTCACACAGCAAAATAGCCATTCTCGTTAGCCCCATGTTAGCTCACATTACTGATATCATAGCATACCAAAAGAAGGGGAGGGGACTGATGGGATTACAGCCCCCTCCTCCCGAAATAGTCGAAAATGAAATTTTAAAAAATATCCTGATTTTTTTTCTTTCTGTTTGAAATAATTTTATAATTTTTACCCCCCTATCGTTCAACAGACTAACCGCTCTGCTCTCTTTAGTTTCACAGGCACCACATTATTCCTAAAGAGGTGGAAGGTAGCTAATGGGGTTACAGCCCCTTCCCAGAATAGTCGAAAAGGATATTAAAAGCGCTGTTTTTTGTTGTTGTTGTTTGAGATAAATTCATAATTTTGTTTTCTGCAATACAACTAACTATCCATTCTAGTTACTCCCGTATCAGTGCACAGTTACACCACAGTATACCCAACGAGGGGAAGGTAGTTGATGCTGTTGCAGGCCCCCTTCCGAAATAGTCGAAAATTAAATAAAAAATATGCTATTTTTTTCTTTCTGTTTGAGATAAATTTGTAATTTAGTTTTCTGAGGATTAGCTGTTTTCGTTAGTCCCATATTAGTCCACATTGCTTCCAAAGAAGAGGAAGGGTCTGATTGGGTACAACTCTCCCTCCCGAAATAGTCAAAAGTGAAAGGGAAAAAATACTGATTTTTTTTTATTCTTTCTTTTCTGATAAATTTGTATTTTTATTCGTCATACAGCCCTTCTCTTTAGTCGCATATATTAGTGCACAGTGACTCCCCAGCATACAATACTCAAAGAAGGTGGTGGGGGCGGGGGTTATGAAGTTACAGCTCCATTCCCCCTCCGAAGAGTTCGCAGTGAAATAAAAAAAGGGTTGAATTTGTTTCTTTTTTGCGATAAATTTATTTTATTTTCTGGCATGCAACGGACTTGCCTTTCTCGTTAATCCAATATCCTCCTCAGTCCTGCGACCAAATTTACTTGAGACCAAAAAATCTATTTTCAAATGACTGAAAAATAGCTCCATTCCTGTTTTACTAAATAAGAGAATACGCTCAGTTCACGAGATCTACAAGTAAATTCGTCAAATTTAGAGGCAGTTTAATTTAAGAAGTTTTTTAATCTCGCCCACAGCCGGCTGGCGCCAAGACTGTCAATGCGAAATCATGTTAATGCACAGTAACACCACAGCTAATCTCAAGTTGATTTCGGCTAAATCGGAAATCAGCTGTGGAAGAGTTGGCGGTGAAAGTAGCTTATTAAATTTTGTTTTTCAAGCACATCTCCATGCCACACCGAAATGTGTGTGTGTGTGGTAGGATTGGGAGGGGGGGGGTGAAGGGAATAAGCTTCTTTCCTCTGCCGAAATAGTTGCAGTAAAATGGTAAAGTAAGTCTGATTTTGTTTCTTACTTTTCAAATCAATTAGTATATATATAATTATATATATATATATATATATTTGTCATGCATCGCACTGGCTTTTCTTGTTAATCCCATATTAGTTAACAGTGACACTATAGCTAATCGCTTCGGAAATTTTGGCTAAGTCGGAAGTCGGGCACTATATATGCGCTGAAAAGCTCATTGTGAATGATATTCATTAACTTTCGTTTTTAACACTCGATTACTTCCTTGGATCTGTAAGATACTCAGTGACTTTTTGACTGACTGCAAAGACATCTTTGGAGTTCGGGAACGCTCCCCACACATCTTCCTATTCTGTTCCAACTTTGCAGCCAGTATTTTTCATTTGGAACGGTTTAAAGTTATTATTATTACTTGTACAATGCACAAATAATAAACAAAGTCGGTATTTTATATATGTGTTTAAAAATATTTTTTGTGTATATGTGACAAGTAAAAACCAATATAAAGAAAGCAACCAGAATAAATTTAGCTTACCGTTTCATAATGGAAGCTTTATATAAAGAGCTTCTTGCTGTTTATCTCTTTTCATTTTACACTGAAAAATCGGACTTATCTTATGATGTTGGATAGATCTTTTATTCTGGTTATTTGTGCTTTCTTTTACGTTGCTATTTGCACATCACATATTCATAGTAACAAGAAAAAAACCTTTATTTTATTAGACTTTAAGTGCACTAGGAGGAAATTTTAACATTCAATTACTCCCCTCAAATCTTTCCTACTCCGCTGGGTATCTAATATATTTTTGTTCAAACTATCTTAATAATATTTTTTGGATTTAAAGAAAACAAAAGAAGGGATACGCAGCTCATAAACAGTTGTATGAATTCTACAAAAAAATATTGTATATGCATGTATTCTGTTGAAAGGAATTTAAAAACAATTTTGGGAACTTAAAAGTGAGGTCTTAGATCAGGAAATCTTCAAAAGCACCAACGTGTCATATGTTTGAGGTAAATGTTGTTTTTTTTTTTGTTTTTGTTTTTTTTAAGCGTTTTAAGAAAATTTTAGATATAATGTAATGCGTATAGAATGCATTCATATTACCCGTATGTCCACTGTATAGGCCATCATCTTGTAGATAATGACTAAATGATATTGTTCCTTTGCCCTTTCAAAAAAAGATAGTCTCTTTTTAAAACAGGATCTAGTTTAAGAATCTGATACACATTCTTTAAATTTAAGCGCTATTTATATTGCGCTATGTCGTGTCACCCACTACTTATTGTTAAAGAAAATAAGTCGAAACTGGTGTGAATCAATAAGAACTAAAATATCGTCTTAAAATACCATCAAAAACTTTTAAATGCACTAGGCCTTTCGAAAGACCTGAATCTTTCTTCGCCAGGCGCAAAGAAGACTTGTTTCTACTATGAAAGCAGCAGCAAGACTGAAATGAGAGGCGAGGGAAAGAAAACAAGCTAAAGAACATCCAACAGGAAAGCAGAAGACAACAACCAATACAGGAAAGCAGAAGACAACAACCAATCACAGAAGAGTATAATCAAAACAAAAGAACACAGAGTAGGAGGGAAATAAGGAAGCAAGTTGAAAAAAAAAACATGAAAATAAAATAAAATTAAATTAAAAATAGATTATAATAAAATGAAAACACACACATATATTAAAGTATGGAAACAAATGATATTAAAAAATAAATAAATAAAATATGAAAAACAGACTAATATTAATACAAAAAATAAATTATATGGTAGTACTAAAAAGGTTTTTCCAAGTTGCAGAGAGCATTGTGGAATCAGATTTATCATTAACAATAACTTCACGATAAATAGCTAAATTTTCAAGAAAGTCCAATTCAGAGATACTATTGGCATTAAAGATAATTTTAGCATTTTGAAAATTGAAACTGTGGCCGGAATCTCAAGAGTGCTTGACAATAGAAGATTTAGGAATTTCATGATTAATTGCATAACGAGAGTGTTCTTTTAAGCGGATTTCGAGATAGATTCTTTTAGTTTGACCAATATAAGATAAATCACAGTCATTACAAGGAACATTATAAATTCCCCATTTACGAAGATCAGGAATAGGAGATTTAGTGGAGGGCAATTTGAATTTATTGACAGTTTTAAAGATGACGTTAAACTTGAAATTTCTTAAAACTATAGCTAATTTTAAACATAAAGGAGGATAAAAGGGGAGGATAACCAAATTATCAATTTTAAACATAAAGGAGGATAAAAGGGGAGGATAACCAAATTATCAAGTTTGCTTTTGACAGATTTGGAAGAAGTAGATTTAGTAGACGGTCTATTGAATTTCTTCACAGCATTATTGATAACAGAAGGATTGAAACCTCTTTTGGCAGCAACAGTTTTTAAGTAATTAAGTTCGTCCTTAAGGGATGCAGAGTCGGAATAAATTTTGAGAGCACGATTTACATACGTGTAAAAAACACCGAATTTTTGGTTGACAAGATGATTAGAGAGAGCATGAGGTGGGTTAGAAACAGAAAAGGGTTTTCTATAAACACAAGTTTTGAAAGAAGAATCACATTTGGTAACTAAAACATCTAGGAAAGGAAGTTTATTACAATTTTCTAACTCGAAAGTAAACTTGATATGTGGATAGATAGAATTGACAGTTTGAAGAATGGTAGAAATATCAAAAGGATTATCAACTAAACTAAAAGTATCATCGACATAACACATCGAACATTTAAAGTTAACCAGATTTAATAATTTTCTCTCAAAAATTATCTGGCATTTGCTTCTTCTCCGCTTAAATCTAATTAATTTTAAATGCTGGATGCGTTAAGTCGACGATACTTTTGTTTTAGTTGATAATCCTTTTGATATTTCTACCATTCTTCAAACTGTCAATTCTATCGACCCACATTTTCGTTATCTTCCTTGCGCTTGACGAAGAAAGACTCAGATCTTTCGAAAGGCTTAGCGCATTTCAAAGTTTTTGATGGTGTTTTAAGAAGATATTTTAGTACTTATTGTTAAATTGATCATTTAAAAATAATTTCACCAAATTTGGTATTTAAGTACGTGCATGTATTGAAATTTTTTTGTGAATGGCTATGTCAAGTAAGATTTGCCGTTCATTATTCATTTTCGGTTTTGAAGTGGCCTCTTAAAGATGCCCAGGATTAATACTATAACATCATCTCCTGTTGATTTATTTGTTCTTGATCTTTTTACTTGCCAACTAGTAGTCTTTACTTTATGTGTGTTTCTTAGACTTAAGGGGCCCCGGGACACAAAAATCTTCAAATTTTGCAAAAACATTTTATTTCATAAAAATATTCTCTGTTTTTTCTTGCTTAAAATGACATTTAAATCATGTTCCTATCTGAATTAGAACAAAAAATATTATTTTTTTCGTTTTGGTTTGTTTTCAAAATCTTGCTTTCAAGCAATGGCTGTCATGGAAACGACTTCTTGTAAAAATACATTTTTCTTCATGATAGGTTTTTTTCACCATTTCTCATATTTAAATTCTTATAATTCGAGAACCGTTAAAGATACAGGGTTTAAACTTGGGACATACCTTTTTCAATTATTGTACTTTAATTTTGATTCAGCATATTTGAAAAAAAATATTTACTTTTGAAAATATGATTTGAAAAAAAAAAAGTTGCACCACTTTTTTTAAATTTTTTTGTTAAAAATTTTTAATTTTTTTTATAAATTAATATTTTTTAAAATGCTGAATCAACATTAAAACTTATATATTTCTGTTTATTTAAATGAAAATAAAATTTAATTCTATAAAAAATATTTAGAGTTATAACGATTTTAATTTACCCCACTTTTTTAATAAATTTTAAATTTAAATTTAAAAAAAATTATGAGAAGTTTTATCATGTGATTTTGTTTACAAATGATAAGGTTAACCATCACAAAAAAAAACTCAGAATTTTAACTCAATAAATAAAAATTATTTCAAAATGTGTCCCGGACCCCTCCTTAAAAGAAGATTTCAGTTTTACTATTTCAGTGATCGAGCGATCCAGCAAAAGATAAAAATTCTTAATTATTCTTCTGTGAGAGCACAATATTATCAGGGCCGAAACTAGCCTTTTTTGCACCCGGGGCAAACCTGGATTTTGGCGCCCCTCTTCCGCAAAGTATATTTACAAAGATAATTTTACTAATTTTATAATAGCCGACTTATTTTAAAATTTAAAATACTTAATCATAAAATATGTGATACTGAACTACGTAATCTACAATGGCGGGTCTAAGTGGGAGGTCACGAGGGTCATGGCACTCTCAGAACACCAAAAAAAAAAATATTCTAAAGATCATTTTTAAAATGAAATATAAAGTAGAGTCCCGATTATCCGAGTCCCGCTTAACCGGAGTTTCCGCTTTAACCGAGTTATTTTCTTCTGATGGACTGATGGCTTCCATTATTATGAAACATCCATTATAAATGAAGTGTTAGGTGAAGATGAAAGAGCAGTCGTAAAAAGTTAGAACTCTGATTTTCTGGTCAGAATGGGAAAAAGGTGGCCATAATTTTTTTTTCCCATTTTGACCAAAAAATTCTAACTTTTCAGAGTTCTAAATTTTTATAGAATTCTGATTTTCTGGTCAGGGTGAGTGGGGAGGGGGGAAATTATGGCCATTTTTTCCCTATTTTGACCAGAAAATCAGAGTTCTAACTTTGCACGGCTGCTCTTTCTTCACCTAACACTTCATTTATAATGGAAGTTTCATAACAGTAGAAGCCATCAGTCCATCAGAAGAAAATGATTCCAAATGTATAATCCTTCATTTGGAGCCCCTTCGTTCTGGCGCCCGGGGCACATTCCCCCTCTGTCCCCCCTTAGTTTCGGCCCTGACTGTTATAAATAGTGGTCTTTTCTATTCTCTCTTATCCTGCCATAATACACATTAGTATCGGCCTTTTTTCTATTTTTCAATATTTGATATTATAATATTCAACAACGGAAACATTAAATAAATTAAAATTTTCTCGTAGTCAACGCAAACATTTAGTAATAAACACTAGTTTGAAAAAAACATCCTACAATTTGCTAAGCAAATTAAATGTAGCTCGAATTCAGAAATGGTATTTTCGGTAATTGGTCGATATTAATGGTATTAATCATAAATGGTATTTTCGGATATTTCGATTATACAGAAGAACTTGCAAAATTAATTAATCGGTTATTTAAAAATAAGCTTTCTTTTATTAACATTGGTAATTATGTATTTCAGGTTATTTTTCTTTTTATAAAAAAAGATATCCATGTACACTATATGGCCAAAGATGACCGGTCACTTGCGATTTTAAACGTTTTCTTAAATATCTAGAAAAATACATGAGGAATTATCTTGAAACTCCAGGTGTGTAAACAGAATAGTACAGGTCATATATTTCTTAAGATTAAGGTGAAGATTTTTTCCCGAAACCCCATAGAGGACCGACAACAAATTGAAAAAGAAAGAATATCTTTTGAATAAAATTGTAAAAACTAACGTAGCAAAAGCGCTCAACACAGTAGATTATGATTAAGTGCTTTATTGCAATAAACTGTGTTCATTTTTATGAGAATTGCATGTATATACGTATAGAGAAATTAAAGTTTTTATGAAAATAGCCCCAAATTTTGCTAAGTTTTTTGCTAATAATTTGTAGAGTTCTTAATATTAAAAAAAAAAAAAGTTATTTTCAGAAAATATGACAAACAACATTGTACACAATACCCTGCAATCAGAATTAAAAAATATTAAAAATTGCATGAAAAATGAGCAGGTTTACTAAAAAATGTTTCACTGCGCGTGCGCGAATGCAATCAAAATATAATGTGCATAATGTATTAGCTAAGTGTATAGAGCAACTTTTGTGAAAGTCTCAAAAACATAGCTTGAAAATTCTGAAAATATTCATTGATAGAATAAGCTCGAAATCCGTTGTTCCTAAAATGAAGCTAAAAGATGAGGGGTTGTATCCTTATATCCATTAATTAGTGCCAATATCGCATACACAATATTGAACGTACTACTGTATTTGGATACAGCCCCTCATATTTTTGCTTCATTTTGGAAACAACGGATTTCGAACTTATTCTATCAACGAATATTTTCAGAATTTTCAAGCTATGTTTTTGAGACTTTCACAAAAGTTGCTCTATACACTTAGCTAATACATTATGCACATTATATATTGATTGTATTCGCGCATGCGCAGTGAAGCATTTTTTAGTAAACCTGCTCATTTTTCATCCAATTTTTTTAATTATTATTCTGATTGCAGGATTGTGTACAATGTTGTTTGTCATATTTTCTGAAAAGAACTTTTTTTTACATTAAGAACTCTACAAATTATAAGCAAAAAACTTGGCAAAATTTGGGACTCTTTTTATAAAAACTTTAATTTTTCTACGAATATACATGCTATTCTCATAAAAATGAACAAGTTTTATTGCAATAAGACATTTAATCATAATCTACTGTGTTGAACGCTTTTGCTACGTTAGTTTTTACAGGGTTATCCAAAAGATATTCGTTCATTTTCAATTTGTTGACGGTCCCCTATGGGGTTTCGGGAAAAAATCTTCACTGAAATATATGACCTGTACTATTCTGTTTACACACCTGGAGTTTCAAGACAATTCCTCATGTATTTTTTTTTTTTAGATATTTAAGAAAACGTCTAAAATCGCAAGTGACCGGTCACCTTTGGCCATATAGTGTATATATAATTCAAAATACTATTTTCTATAATATTTTTTTAATCTCCTGCACCCTCACATAAGACTGGGTAAATGAACGACCACAAAACCAGAGACGTATAAATACAGAGTTAAAAAATAATATAAAGTGTTCGAAGGGGCCCCAAAATCAAAGTGTTACTAGGGTCTTCAAATTAATAATTAGGTCCCTATCATAAAAAATATGTGCAACAACAACAAAAAAAATATATGATATTGTTTCTCATAGTGTTCCCTTATTCCGAGAAGAAGCATTATTTTTAAGTTCTGATTCAAGAGGTGGTCGAATTTCATTCATTATTACAATTAATTTTTGCTACTGTTTATTTATTTATTTATTTATTTGTTGTTTTAAAGCTAGGAATGCTTCTGTGAAGGTTTTTAGCCAGTTGTGATCAAAAAATGTTGCAAGTATTTTGGATATAATCCATGTTTGTTTTTTTAATATTCGGCTTCATTAAAAATGTTGGAATATTTGCTGTTTTGGGTTTTAAAACGTAAAAGTTCAGTAAAGTTGTTAGACATGATGGGAAAAAAATAATTCAATAACTATAGCTCTTCAAAAAAAAAAAAAAGGAAATCTGATCCATAGTTTCCAACTAATTTTTAGTTTGTCCCTTCCTTCCCAAATTTGATGTTTTTTTTTAAATGAATATTTCTCGAAGATTAATAACCATATGTTTGATCAAAATCCCATGAGTATGTATAAGAGAGGAGAAGAAGAAATGTTTTTTCCACCTAGGAATTTGAATAAACTTTTTGTTGCTATTAACCCATTTATGCCTGAACTTTTGTTTTCTCAAATTTCTTGGTAAAATCACTTTTAAATATTGCAAAATGAACTTAAAAAATACTAAAAAAAATTACGCTAAAATATTTTTGTATTTATTTGATAAAATGTAAACGTACAAAATATGGGAATATCCATATGTGCAAAATGCATAATTATATGTTTTGTCTAAATTTATATAAATTAAGCTTTTAAATTGTATATTATATACTATAATTGGTATTTTTATGAACTAGTAAAAATATATATTTCCTTACAGAGACTAATAACATTATAAGTATTATCAATAATAAATTAAGAATAATCGTATTTGAGGCTAGAAAACAATTTATTTCAAAATCATCTTGAAAAGGACTTTACATAAATAAATGTCCTCTAACTGGCTAATAGAAATATGTACCCATTTGTGCTTAGCACCCTATATTTTGTACGTTACAAACATGCATGAAAATACGCTTGGATATATAATTTCGCAATTTAAAAAAATACGTATTTCAAAGAAGTCTACAAGCTAAGATTATGACTTATTTATTTGGATCCTTAATACAAAAAATGCAAAATAAACTTACTTTTTACATTTCGCTATCTTGAAAAAGGAAAAATCTATAAACACAGAAAAAAGGCCTTCACTTAAGCAAATAAATATCCATCTTATGTTGTTATCTCTCGGTAATAGATAAAGACATTTATAGACAATTACTTCATGCAGTGTTCACGTTGTAACGAAGAAGAAAATTATAAAAAATTATTAAAATTCGAAACTTCCCAAAAATTAAACGCTAGGCATAATGGGTTAAAAAATAGATTCAACAAAGAAAGTTCGGTTATGTTGAACAGAGCCCGACCATCAAAATTTTGGCCCCTGGCCACAGAAAATATTTTGGACCGTAATGTAATCACATTTTTATACATACTGTGAATGAGATGTGTATGAATATAAATACGTATTACTAAAATGCACACATGAAAATGAAAGACTGAGAATTATTGTGAACTGAAGTTGCGAAATTTCTACATAAAAAATAACTTGTCAGACTCAAATGCGACGTTAAATAAATATAAACGAATGTTGCACGAACTTGACAAATATATACGTATCCCAAAGAAAATATGATTTTATAGATAAGATAGCCATAAAATTAAAACATACATCTGAAAATTTTAAACGCACATAAAAAAGCAGAAATGTTTTGGCACACATGAATGACTTAAAACTTTAAATATGCAGAAACATTATAAATACACTTAAGATGTCAATTTTAATTTACATAAATTCTGAAATGAATCTATAAATTTTTAATTTCTTATACCATTATGATTGATTTCAATAAAATTTATTTGAAGCACCAAAAAGTTTTGGGCTGCTTAAATGTATATGGGTTCTGGGAAAGTGCCCCACGTCTACCAGCACCTCCCGCCTACCAGCTTCGAGAGCAGAACCTCTCGGCCACTGGTGGGGCATTTTCAATGGGGAAAGAGAATTTTTTTTATGTATATAGATTTTAAGTTTCAATGACTTTCTTTTAAATGAAAGTATATAAAAAAAACCATTAACACTTTTCAACTAATTTCAGCGTGTGATGGCATCAGGATCGGACCCGTGTCCTCCACCCCCTTTTCTTCCCATCTGGCTACAGCCTTATTGCTAAAAAAGATTTTTGTTTACAATACAGTTCAACGTGTTTCGTAAGACTGAGAACATTATGGAAATTTAAGTCAACCCCCCCCCCCCCCCAGAAATAAAATCCTGGTTACGCCACTGATAGAAGCTATAGTCTTTTGGGGTGGTTTAATACAGGATTCCGTTAAAGACAGATTCCTTTATTACAGGTTTTACTGACAAAAGGACCGCAAAACATGCAACCAAAGCAGGATATAAGTAAGCGTCCTGTCTCAAATGGGAGAGGTAACCACGAGGTCACATCAATCAAGGTCACACGGCACTTAGCGGACGGGGTTGAACTACAGGAATATACCTAACTGTTTTCTTCTGTATGGATAATCTATTAATTGTACATCTATGAAATAACTGCGCAAGCTCAAACGTCTTGTTTTCATTTGTTTGTAGTATTTACATTCTGACAGTATAGAATATTCTATTAATTTTTATTTGTGATTATTTAATTTATTTATTGTAGTTAACTATTTAAGTAAAAACAGTTCTTTTTAGAACTAATATTATTTGTTAAAATAGCAAAATGTCGAGCATCGAATAACTGTAGTTTTCGAAATTATAAGAAAATTCTTTTTCTGGTAGAAGTCATTTGTGCCCTTTTCCAAAGAGTAAAACAATTTAGTTACGTGTTTTTATTTTAATTTATTAAAAGAAGAAAAATTATTATTTAATATATATTATCAAATGTTGCTGATTTAAATATGTTCGGTTTTAAGTATGTTTTTTTTTTTTTTTTAATGTAATGAAAAATGACGCATAAAAATTAGTAAGTAGTTAATGTGTAAAGAAGGAATTTTGTAGCCTCATTTCTTACTGAATTCTTGATATGCTAAAGTTATAAAAAAATTATATACACGGTTGTATTCCTGATGAGAATACAACGTTTATGAATGTTTAGAATATGTATAGAATTCAATAATAAATAAGGTATTTAATTTTAGGTCCTTTTTTCTACTTATCGAGTGCAGACGATAAGATTCCAATATTCTGTTGATCATATTGTACTCATGTTATTTAACTTACAACTATTTCATTCATTTAATTTAAAACTTATTTCATTTTATATTCAGAATCACTTTATTTTAAAATGCAAACATTAAATGTTGTACTATTAAAGGAGTAAGTATTGTTCATTTATTCGTTTAAATTTTTTGAGATTCTAGAAAATAGCTTCAGTAATTTTCCTGAAATCTCCAGATTATATATATATATATAGATATATTACAGACAAACCCATTTAGAGAATCCCTATTTAAAATTCAACCATGAATTTCAAACTGTTACTCACTCACAGAAGATGAGTCTTGTTTACCAAATTTATTGCAAAATATTTTTGTTACAACTTGTTTTGATAAAAGTGTGCATATTTAAAAAAAAAAGTCGCAATGTCATTTTAGTTTCAGGGCAAAAGGCAATAATGTTTTCGTAGCATTAGTGCTTTTTCTCTCGAAATTAAAATGATATTGTCACTATTTTTTAAATGTACATAATTTTATCAAAACAAACTGTAACAAAAATACAGGGTGATTAAAGAAAGATGGGAAAATTTTTAAGAGTTGATAGTACACACCCAAACAAACATTTTGTATCAAAGAATGCATGGTCGAAAACTAAACGTAAAGAGGCCGCCAAAAGTTATGTTCTTATAAGAGGCAAAAACACACAATGAACGATTAAGTTAAGTTACAAAAACAAATTTAATGGCATTTGATTACAATAAGTGCTCAAAACATTGACCGGCAGCTGTTATGCACGCAGTACAACGGCGAAGAACAGATTGGCGAATTTTCTGAAACACAACAGGCACCACCGCGCTCGCCAGATCTTTCATGTCTCGATTTTTTTTTGTGAGGACAGCTAAAGGCTCTTGTGTATGAGACTCCCATTGAATCCGCAGAAGAACTTGTCGCTAAGCTTTCGGCTGCTGTTGGGGAAGTTCGCGATATACCTGGTGTGTTTCAGAAAATTCGCCAATCTGTTCTTCGCCGTTGTACTGCGTGCATAACAGCTGCCGGTCAATGTTTTGAGCACTTATTGTAATCAAATGCCATTAAATTTGTTTTCGTAATTTAACTTAATCGTTCATTGTGTGTTTTTGCCTCGTATAAGAACATAACTTTTGGCGCCCTCTAACTTTTTTACGTTTAGTTTTCGACCATGCATTCTTTGATACAAAATGTTTGTTTGAGTGTGTACTATCACCTCTTAAAATTTTTCCCATCTTTTTTTGAATCACCCTGTATTTTGCAATAAATCTGGTAAACAAGATTCGTCTTATATAAGTGAGTAAAAATTCAGAAAATATGAGCAAGAGATGCACAGATAGTAGATATTCTGTGATATATGACGTCATACTAAAAACCCGCGTATTTGCATTATCAACCCTGTCCACCAGATGGCGTACCTGTGTCAATTTACAATTACACTAGATTCCACATTCCAGCATTAACATTGTACGCTTAATCTGTATGCAGTTTTGCCTGTAACAAAATAATCGCCAAAAACATGAACAGTACTCAACAGATATATTTGTACTTTGTAACGGTATTTCTTTTGGTGGGACCAAAAAAGAATTTCCGTCATAAATAGGTTCTTTTTTCACAGGCTTTACTTGCATTAAGTTCCAGTCGATGCAAAAAAAAAAAAAAAAAAAAAAAAAAAAGGCATGGTACTAAAAAAATTTTTAAAGAACTCACGCATCCTGAAAAAGTGGCATTTTTTGCGCCCAGCGGATCGGATCTTAACCCGGCAGTAGCCGCGTGTCGGTCTTTTTGCCGCCTATATAAATGGTCTTCTCCTAACACATTTTCCCTTAGAAATACAATGGAGAACTACCATGTAGCTGACTTTAAACGTTTCTCTATCACCATCGTGAAGTAACAAGACATTTCTGGTTTTCCTTCAGGTAATTGTTTATAATCAAAGTTGAAATGGGTGGAAAAGTCTACGCAACGACAACTAATGTCAGATCATTTTTACCTTTTCCCATTATTCCTAATGTCATGAATAAAATGTATAATTTAAGTAAACTGCAAATTTATAACTTCATTGAAATGTAATATTCGTATATTAAGTGAAAAATATTTCTTATTTTACATTTTCTGTATGCGGGTTGTCGGCGGCAAAAAGACCGAGCGCGACTAATAACGTTCCGAAAAAAGACGCGACTTCTCGGGGCCTGGTTACTCAGCTTCCAATTTCCCCTCACTAATGTAAAGTCTATGGGCATTTGATGCATTTTTATACTTAAAATATCTCCTCGGGAAATTAATATTTTTAACTTTTATTTTTTGTGTACACTTCCTAAAAGATGTCTCTTTTCTTCTTAGTTCTCAAAATATTTCTAAAATATACACTTTTCATTTTGTAGGAAGTGTTAAAATCTTACTCCCAGTTTGCCCGCTTTTATTACATAAAATATAAAATTCAGCATAGATTTTAGAAATATTTTGAAAACTGAGAAAAAAAGATATATCTTTTAAGAAGAGTACACAGAAAAAAGATGTTAAAAATATAAATTTCCCGAGACGATATTTTAAATATACGAATGCATCAAAAGGCCATAGACTTAACATTGCGGAGGAGAATTCCGAAGCTGAGTGACCAGACCCCTTAAAGCCCTTGACCATCGGGACACCTACAACGCTAGTTTGAAATTTAATAAGCAGAAGACTAGGTGTGACAAGAGTTTAACTTTTCCTCACGGTTACATGTCGAATGTCTTTTTTTGTATCAATTTGCTTTCCTACATTAACACTGTACTTGCTGGAAAATAGTTTTACAGATTCGGATTTGGTGAAACTGAGCTATATTTGATATAGTCCAGGCAATAGAGAATTTTACCTAGCAAAATTAATGGTAGTTCTGGAAATCGGCTTACTTTATGTTTTTTGGGTCACTGAATCCGAATTTGTAACTTCCAACCAAAATTTCCCCCGGCAACCCCCCCCCCCCCCCAAATTTTGATAAAATGCCCCCCAAAAAAGGTTTTTATTAAAAAAATCAATTTTTTTATTGTTTTAGGGGAAAAGTATCTAGAAATTCAGAAAGTAGATAAAATTTACAACAAATTAGATATATGACATTATGACTTAGGATGAAGGGGAAGGGGGATCTGCCTCGGAACATACGCGCGGTGCTGCGTGGACTAAGTTGCGCAATTCCACTTAACCACTCGCACGTTTACATTCGCCCTCCCATCTCCTCTCCGAACTTTCCTTATAAGGTTTACTTTAAGTTTTTTGGGTCGTTGAATCCGAATTTTTAACTTACCCCCAACCCCCCCCCCCCCCCCAAAAAAAAAATAGTTGTTATTAACTTAAATTTCTTATTGTTTTAGGGTAAAAGCATTACGAAATTCAGAAACTAGACAAAATTTGCAACAAATAGGATACATGACATTATGACGTAGGATAAACGGGGAGAGAGGGGGCTGCCTCGGAATATTCCCCGCGCGCTTTTCTAAAAAACCAAATTTTTGCAAAAAATCAATTTTTTGGGGGGTTGCCGGGTGAAATTTTGGTGGGAAGTTAAAAATTCGGATTTAGCGACCCAAAAAACATAAAGTTAGTCGAAATCCAGAACTAGTATTAATTTTTCCAGGTAAAATCCCCTATTGCCTGGACTTCATAACTTAGTGCACGTAGCGCCGCAGTGCATGTTCAGAGTCAGCCCTCCCCCTCCCGTTCATCCTACGTCATAATGTCATGTATCCTATTTGTTGCAAATTTTGTCTAGTTTCTGAATTTTGTAATGCTTTTTCCCTAAAACAATAAGAAATTTAAGTTAAAAACAACTATTTGGAGGGGAAGTTAAAAATTCGGATTCAGCGACCCAAAAAACTTAAAGTATACCTTATAGAGAAAATTCCGACGGGAGATAGGAGGGCGAATGTAAACGTGTGAGTGGTTAAGTGGAATTGCGCAACTTAGTTCACGCAGCACCGCGCGCATGTTCCGAGGCAGATCCCCCTTCCCCTTCATCCTAAGTCATAATGTCATATATCTAATTTCTTGTAAATTTTATCTACTTTCTGAATTTCTAGATACTTTTCCCCTAAAACAATAAAAAAATTGATTTTTTAATAAAAACCTTTTTTGGGGGGCATTTTATCAAAATTTGGGGGTGTTGCCGAGGGAAATTTTGGTGGGAAGTTAAAAATTCGGATTCAGCGACCCAAAAAACATATAGTAAGCTTTTTCCCAGAACTACCGTGAATTTTGCTAGGTAGAGCCTCTATACGGTCTCTATTGCCCGGACTAATATGATAATCTAAAAGTATTATGAGAAAATAAGTTATTTTTTATATTATTATTTGAAATAAATAAAATACTTTACTTTCAAAATAATTGCCGTTTTTAATATCTACATTTCTAGTTTTCGAAACTTATACAGCGGATGTTTAAACAGGATTATTCCCTTTATGTGTCAAAAATATATTCATTTCTAACTAAGGCGATTGATTTCTGTAAGGAATTGTCTAGAACTCCAAGCAATTATTAAGTAAAAATTATTGATAAAAATTGCAAATTTAAAGCATTTAATAATAAATTTGTAATTTAAATTTAAATTGCTTTAATTCAAAATAATAACAGCATTTTAATCACTGTACCTACATTTTTGGTTTTCAATACTATTTTTTAAACTACAAACGGTCACTTTTGTAAAAATTTCCTAGAAAACCAAAACAAGAAAAATTACTGGTGGAAAAAGTACATTAAATATATATATCCTAATGGAAGTGCGAATTAGAAGAATATATACCAACTAGTCGCCCTTGGCGACCAGTTTGGTCTCCCTTAAAATTTATTTTTAGGAAAGCATGCTAAGCATTGTATCATGTTACATTTGTTCATAACATAATTCACTTGGACTCCCTTAAATATAATTAATATAATTCCTTAAGCTAATATTAGTTTTTGTTGTATTAAAATATCTCAATTTGTTGATTTTCTGTAAGCAAGTAAACTCTATTGGTTTACAATGGAAGTCTATGGGAATTTGGCAAAATATTAGAGATATCGTCAAGTTGGCGACAAACTTGGTGGCATGGGGCGACAGAACAGCTCCCCCCCATGGTAACACCCCCCCCCCCTTATAGGTATGGAGATGCACTAAATGATGTTCAACAACCAATGAGATGTGTTTCATTCGGGCGTTGCCATTAAATAATTAACAAATAATCGCGATTTCTGTGCCACGTACGATAGGGTAATATATTTATAGATTACTTTTTATGCAATTCTACACTTCCCCCTCCCCTCTTCGCCCACAAAAAGAAAAAAAACTCAACTATCATTTTCACCTATATTTTTATTTTCAGAAAATAATTATAATAATATTAATAATAATTAACGAGGGACAAACATACAAACAACTCAAAATCAGATAAACTTCTAACAAAATAAAGAATTGGATCTGCATTAAAAACGCAAATGCAGAATTTAATGTAAAAAAAAAAATAAAAAAAAAAATAAAATAAAAAAAAATCATTAAATTTTGCGCTAAGTATTCCAAAATCGAGGCTCCACAATGATTCGCCAACTGAATACCAATATTTTTAACAGCAAATTTTATAGTAGATTTCTAAAACATTTGCTCTAGAATTAATTTCCAGAGGCGATTTCTACGAAATTTGCAAGAAAAATCTTTAAAAAAAAAAAAATCTAAGAAAATACTGGTCTGTAGAATAATCATTACTCACAGTGCATTCATAAATATGCTTTTCGTTTTGCATGCAAATTGCCATATTCCTTTTAAAATGTAAAATAAATTATCTAAATTAGAAAATCACAGAGATGTGATTGATATCAATCACCTAAAATAAATTAAATGAATAAAAGAATGCGGAATATAGCAGAATGTAGTCACACCCTATAAGTAAAAGTAATTACACAAGAAAATTTTTAAAGTTTTAAATGATATGGATAATTCAAGGCACTCATATTACAGAGATTAATTCCCAGTTGGAAATTTTCGGGTTTTTAAAACTTTCACCCAATGAAGAAATTACCTCAATCAATAAAACCGATATCTTTCTATTTGCTCGCCAGTGGCAACTTTTGAAATCTTCGATTTTATCATATGTTCCAGAAATTTTTATGCGATGATCAAAACTCTCTCGGATGAATGATAACTGGTTCCGATCTTAATGATATGGTAATCATCATTATCTATCTTCTATATTATAATGGACAAACGTGTCTTTGCGTAACGCTGACGTCATTTTGACGGTGGCAACAGCAGACGATTAAATTTAACTTTTACTGCGATTTTTAAAACTTCTAAACATCTCCCATTTTCAATTTTCACACCGTCGAATAGAAGAAAAGGTGTACCGTCAACCGGGGCTACTTTGGGCCTCTTTTTCCTGGTTTCACTCACATTTCCATTATAAAAAAATATTGTATGTGATTTCTTAACATCGAAATGACGTTCTGAACAATTAACAGGAGACAATGAAGCAAACTGTATGGTTTTTAAGAGGAATTGTTTTTTTTTTTTTTTTTTTTTAACTATTTTTAAATTTTTGGAACGAAGTAGCCCCTGCTGGGGAAGGGCTTCTTTGGTCAATTCACTTAGTTTCATATAAAATGAATGCATTTCATATGTAAATGAATACATTTTTATTAAAACTCCCTTATTGCAGTAGCATTTGCTAATAAATTAATACTGTCAACTCGATAAACAAATGTTTTTTTTTTTTTTTTTTTTTTTTTTTTTTTTTTTTTTTACATTTAAACACAATAAATCAATTGTTAAAATTAAAGAAGGAAGAAACAATTTTCGTCATGTTATCCTCAGCAACTGGAACAAAAACAATTAGAACTACAGTACTTTTGCTACAGTAACATTTGAAAAAAATATTACTTAAAACATGTTTTAAGACATTTGGTTGTATAAAAGGCATTTCTAAGTAATTGGAGCTATTTTCGGACCAAAAAAGGCCTGGCACAAAGTAGCCCCGAATTACTAGTTTTCATGCTAGCTTTATGAAAACGCAAACTATTCCTCTCAAAATAAAAAGTTAAAGGAAAAACTATGATCACACATGGGTTACAGGTTACTAAAGGTAATATTTTGACACTTACCTTATTTGTAGCTCTTATCCACATTGTTTCACTATAGGAAGTTTGGGGAGTTAAAATTTACACACGAAAACAGTTGTTTGCAAACACATCCAGTGCTGCCACTAAAAAAATTTTAATTACCCCCAAACTATTCAAATACCCTATAGTAGGGTATAAAATATTTCTCAAGGGCAAAAACTCCAAATTATCTTGTATTGTTTGTTCAGTACAAGCAATAAAAACTTTTTTTTATGGGATGGACCAAAGTAACCCCGCAAGGACCAAAGTAAGATTGACGGTACTTTCAAATACAATTTGTTTCAAAATTATATATCGCAATTTGTTTCAAAACTGAATCGCTATTTCCTTAATTTTTATTGTTTTAAAAATAATATTCAAGCATTTTTTTTTTATATATCTCTTTTGCGTGCAGACCATTACGAACATAAATCCGTTTGGCATTCAATTAATATAAATAGCTCAGCATTCGTTTCCAGCTTGTATTCTATAGAGAAATTAAAACATTCATCAACCAATGACTAAAAAAATAAAATACAATTAAAACAAAAATATAACCCGTGTATGCCTAGCGTCCCATTTTTGGAACGTTTCGAATTTTAATAATTTTTTTAATTTTTCTTCTTCTTTACAACATGAAAGCTGTATGAAGTATTTGTCTATAAATATCTTTATCTATTCCCGAGAGATTATAGCATATAAGATCGATATTTATTTTTTTTAAAAATGAAGGCCTCTTTTTGGTGTTTATAGAATTTTCTTTTTTCAAGATAGCAAAATGTAAAAAGAAATTTTATGTGTATTTTTTGTACCAAACATCCAAATAAATGTCATAATCTTAGCTTGTAGACATCTTTGAAATACGTATTTTTTTAAATTGCGAAATTATATGTTCAAGCCTATTTTTTATGCTTGTTTGTAGCGTACAAAATATAGGACGCGAGGCGCAAATGGGTACATATTTCTATTAGACATTTAGGGGAAGTTATTTATGTAAAGTCCTTTTCAAGATGATTTTGAAATAAATTGTTTTTTAGCCTCAAATATTATTATTCTTAATTTATTATCAATAATATTTATAATGTTATTAGTCTCTGCAAAGAACTAAATATATTTTTTAATAGTTCATAAAAATGCTAATTATTGTATATAATATACAATTTAAAAGCTTAACTTATATAAATTTAGACAAAACGTATAATTATGCATTTGTCCACATATGAATATTCTCATATTTAGTATGTTTACATTTTATCAAATAAATACAAAAGTATTTTAGCATAATTTTTTTAAAGTATTTTTCCGGTTTATTTTGCAACATTTTAAAGTGATTTTACCAACAAATTTGAGAAAGCAAAAATTCAGGCATAAATGGGTTAAGACGTATAATCCAATCCAACTACGCGTTTAAACCACTGAAATGAACAGAATCAAAAAGGCTGATTGCAAATAGTGATCTTCGGCGATTTCTTTCTTTTTTAACTCCTGGCACGAGACCAATATTAAAGATATGGCCAATACAATCGCTTTTAAAAAATTTCAAATCTATATTTGAATGCATAATTGCAATTTTTCATATAAATAAGATTTTTGGCATTGTAAGTGGGCATTCTAAAAAATATATTAAATGTAAAAATCTGTTAGATTTATCAATTAAAAAAATTGTTTTCACTTATATTCTCGAACTCGAGAAATCGGGGTTTATTTCCTTGTTTTAATAAAAGAAATAATATAATTTGTGCTGGCGATGGCCGGAAAAATTTATTACAAATAGAGGTCTGAAATTTGGTTCCAGATAAACGAAGACGGGTCCTAAATATATCTGGGCCTCAGATTTTTTATTTTTTATTAGATGTTTTCTTTTATTTTATGTTGAGCGGAAAAATTCGCGTATTTCCTCGATCTTCGTTCACTGGCCTTTTTGACCTATTTTGAAAAGCAATCCAAACTCTTTTTGAACAAAATTGTTACATTTCGCCCTCTTTTCAAGTTTATTCAGAAATCGTAAGCAATTTTTTAATCTTTCGCGAATTTTTTTTTTTTTTTTTTAAGTCTCGAATTTGTTGAAAATGTGGTCTGTTTTTTATCAACCAGCTACTGTTTCCCATTGTGTATTTATCCAATCTTATATTTATACCATTGTACGGAGCAGATTTTTTAGAGACGTTTAAAAACAAATAAATAAATCGGGAGAATAAGGATATAAATAAACGAATTTTTTTTTCTAATTAATTATTAAAGAAAGTAAGGTAATCGATTTTTTCCTCTAAAATGTATCGAAGGAAAAGAGGAAAAAGTCCAGCGTTGATTTCATAAGCAACCCCCTGTATCGCCAAAAACTATTGCCTTGGCTATGCGTCGGGAGTCGGAGTGAACTTGTCACTGGGAACATTTTAACACTTTCCAAGAAATTTGAAAAGTGTTTGTGAATTTAGTTGGACTTACCGTCTGCCTGTGCTCTAACACACAGAAATAAACTCAGATTGCCATGTAATTGATGCATGTCATCGAGGTTAAATGTGGCATGCTTGGTATTGAAAATAAAGTGTGCAGAATTTACTGTTCGTTTACAGTTTACAGGGACACTCAAAAGAATTATAGTCTATGGGGGAAATCGTTTGTAATGTATTTTAATGATCTTATACTAGTTCAAAAATACTGAAATTGATACGCGTCACTTAAGTGCACTTACTGTAGAGTATGGTGTAGCAGCATTTAATGTTCATTTACAGTGACCCACAAATAATTCGGTTGCAGTATTGTCTTTGAGCGAGAATTACGTTTCCGTTGTGGTATGCCCTTTTAAATTTAAGGGGACGGTTTACCTTTTCAACAATTTTGCTTATTTTTAAAAATATGGTTCAAATGATTAAAACTAAAAGTGAATTTAGAAAAAAAAATTGCATATTTAATTAAAAGTTTTAAAAAATGCATTTTTTAAAACCACTGCTACTTTTTTAAATATTGATATTTTTGCCCAATTTTTTTAAAAAGATTTTCAGATGTGTATTACACAAGACTCCGCAATGATTTTTAGATACATCTAATATTCCATTTAATATAGTTTATTTACTGATATATATATATATATTAATGAAAAACGATGAAACTAACACATCTCCATATATTCTTATTTTTTAAAAAATAACAAAAAACTCCGAGGCTAATTCCATGCGCAAATTTATCACATATATAACTAAGAACATGCGCAAAAAAGTTTAAATCTCTGTCTCAAATACAAAAAAAAAAAAAAAAAAAAAAAAAAAAAAAAAGCCTTAGCATTTTAAAAACAGGATAGTGACAAAAATATGAACATGGAGAAAAAGCCATTTAAAATTTTAATTTGCGTGGATAATTGCGCTGGGTGTATTAACAAAATTTGCAATATCTCGCGATATAATTGTCGTATGGGTAAAAATGAGGTGTCAAAATATTCAAGCTTTCATTTAATATTTAAAAAAAGAAAATCAATTTTTTGACAAAAATTTGAGATAAACTGTCCCCTTAATTAATTTTTAGCATATTTGGAGTTTATAAATTCTATAGATCATATACGGAGATGAACTACACACACACCAGAAGAAAAAAAAATCGACTACATTTCCGTTTATAGACGGAAATTACTCAAGGAGAATTTTCAACTGTGTTGTGCATTTTCTAACTGAACTAAATTTTAGCATTCTATCAAGTGCATATACAAATCTATAAATCATATACAGTTATGCACAAAAGAATTGAGATACTTTTTCCGACAATAGATTGTAATTGGGTTTTTTAATGTGTAGTGCATTTTACAAGTTATTTAATTAGAGGTTATCTCTCACCTTATTAAACGCAAACGGTGAAGTTTTCTTACATTCTAAATGTACAATTTTTAAATTAATTCTTCAACTACTTCTCAGCAGTGAAATTACGCTTGAAATTATTGAATATTAAAGACGTGAATTATCACTTTGCTAGCTAGCGTAAACCAACAGAGTGAGAAATGTTCAAGCCGGGAATCGAACCCGGACCCCTGGAATAGCGCTCCAGTGCTCTACCATTAAGCCACGAGGACGATGCCCAACTTGACATCTCTCACTCACATAAGACTTACCGACTTATGTGAGTGAGAGATGCTGAGCTGGGCATCGTCCTCGTGGCTTAATGGTAGAGCACTGGATTCCAAGGGTCCAGGTTCGATTCCCGGCTTGAACATTTCTCACTCTGTTGGTTTACGCTTAGTTAGCAAAGTGACAATTCACGTCTTTAATATTCTGAATGTGTTGGAAAGTGTTTCATAATCTATGCTTGATGCATGATTTTTTTATTTGATCTTTTATTATTCAGCGCCTGGATAGAGATGATGTTTGTTTGGAAAAACCAACTACTGTAGAGAGATATTATTTAAAGTAATCCCAGGTAACAGTAAGGTTTTTATAGGCAATGTTAAATTCAGAGGGAAGGGGCAATCTCACTACAGCATCAACATGTAGCCCCTCCACCCCGGAACTACAAAATGTCCTCCCAGAGTTGTAGAAATCCCTCCCGAAGAAAAATATCTCAATTCAACACTGATTTTGGGTATAGTTAAGGTTATTAAGGTTATTATTTCCAGGACGGGCAACACCGGGCTGCTCAGCTAAGATTTATTAGATTAGTTTATTGGGCTTGATTTCTCATACACCGTAGACACATTATTTCTCTAATAATCGGTACTACTTAGTTATTCCGTCGACCAATTTCGCCAAATTATACAAATTGATATAATTTTCCCTTTAAATAACGAAAGAACAAATAAATTAGTATAACATTAATCAAAATACAAATAAAACGTCGAAATGAAAATCGCTTGATGACGTAAACACGTGTAACTTGCTTAAAGTCAAGTGAATGTAACATTTACGATCAACCATTATTGGCATTTAATCTTATAGTTTGGCGATAGATTTTTGGTCGACGGGATAACTAAGTAGCACCATTTTTTCATTATTATTTCATTATTTACATGTATTGTATAGGGAAACTACAAGACATTACCATTATATCTTATTTTCAACTGGAATTACTTTTTAACACTTTCCAACAAAGTCGAAAAGTGTTTATGAATTCGGTTTGTCTTAGCCGTCCTTCCGTCTGCACAACTGGCCGTCTGTCTATCCACGCTCTAACTCGCGTAAATATACTCGGATTTTCATGCAATTGATATATGTTAATGATGTTTACCATGGTATGTTCGGTATTGAATATGAAGTGTGTTGCACTAGTAATTCATCTATAGGGAGACTCAAAAGGATTCCGTTACATTATAGTCAATGGAGAAAAATTCATTTCCAGAGTATTTTAATGACATTAAGCTATCTCAAGTGCATTGGAATTGATATAAACCACTGAATTTCACTACAAGATGATTACTAAAGAATAGGGCATTCATAGCATTTGTCGTTCATTTACAGGGACACACAAAAGAAATCGGTTACAGTATTGTCTTTGAGCAATAATTGCTAGAAGAGCGTTTTCAATTTCGTTATGTGCTTTTAAATTTAATAAATTTTTTGCATGTTAATCGTTGTGTATAGATTCTATACCTTGTATAAAGGGCTACATAAAAGAATATATGTACCATTCTCCTAGCGGAAATTGCTGAAGAAGAATTTTCAACTGAGATATATATTTCCTAACTGAACTAAATTTTTGCATGCATGTAGTTAATAGATACAAATATATACTAGTATGTTATGGCCATCACAAAACTTTCTTCTGTATAAATCACGTCTATTAAATCATTTAAATAATACAAGAAATTACACCAATTTAGCATTAATTC
This sequence comes from Maratus speciosus, assembly GCA_963932465.1. Lineage (NCBI taxonomy): Eukaryota > Metazoa > Arthropoda > Arachnida > Araneae > Salticidae > Maratus > Maratus speciosus. The sequence goes on from OZ010791.1 coordinate 170,055,418, forward strand.
AGATCAAAGTATATCTGAATTTGAAGTTTGCTGAAAATTCGTGCATTCGTTCTTGAGATAGAACTGTAGTGGAAATTCTGAAAAATGTGGCATAGCAGCTCCACCTATTGAGCGATTTGCACTAAAACATAAGCATCAGTAATTCATATAAAGGTATACCTGAATCTGAAGTTTGTTGAAAATCCAAGCATTAGTTCTTGAGATAGAGCTATTGCGGAAATCGCAAAAAATACAGCATAGCAGCACCACTTGTTGAGCGATTTACACCAAAATGTATAAAATGTCAATTCCCGTCAAGCACTAACTGAATCTGAAGTTTAATGAATATCCGTGCATTAGTTCTGGAGATTGAGCTATTGTGGAAATCGTGAAAAATGTTGCATACCAGCGCCACCTGTTGAGCGATTTACACCAAAAACTAATTAGCGTCAATTTATATCAGGGTCTAACTGAATATACATTTTTATTCAATTCCGTTCATTAGTTCTTGAGATAGAGCGCATACAAAATTTGTATCACACAGAGACAGACAGACATTTTGTAAAAACATGTTTTTCGGGTTCTCTGACCCCTAAAACGTGTAAAACCGACGAAAACCGGAATTCGAAAATTTTCATGAATTCAGTACTTTCTTCTTGTAAAGATAGAAGAAAGTAATAACATAATACAGGGCTGCTCAAATAATTTATATACTTTTCCGACTGTAGATGGTAATTGCTGAAATTGGGATTTCAAATGTGTTATGCGATTAATGGGTTTTGATGTTGCCGAAACATCTGGGGGATTAAATTCAGCACAATATACATCCTATTTCAACATATTAATCGGTGAAGTTTTGTTACATTATTCTGGATGTGCTGGAAAGTGTTTCATAATGTATGCTTGGCGCATGATTTTTCTTTCTTGATTAATAATTATTTTGTGACATCGTTTTTTGAGTTTCTAGGAGAATGAACTAGATCTATTTTGTAACTCATATCACCAACGATAACATTAAAAATTTTGATTGAAAATTTGAAAATTTAAGAGAAATATTTAAAAATATATTTCCCCTTTTTTACACCACTCAGATAGCAGAAAAAGATTTTTTTTTTATATATAAAGATTCAAAATATCATGCAAAAAAGGGTGAAATAACAATGAATAAAAATAAAAGTTTTCTTTATTTCTATTAGTATTTTAGTTTTTGAAAACTAGATAATTATATTAATAAAATTGCAATGTGCCAATGAATGATTAGTTAATTTAAATATTTTTATTTTTGTTCTTTATTTCAGTTTAGAAAATACGTAAATATACTGATTCCGAATTCCAGCTTACAAAATTTCAATTAAATTCGGAAATCCCATTACATATTAATTAACATTCTACGATTATTCAATAAACATGTCATGGATGTCTCATGATTTTATTGAGCCAGATATAATTAAATAGAGCACGTTTTTCTTACTCATATTATGTACTGTTACACTTGGTAAATAAATAAACAGTTTAATTTAAAATAAATAAATTACTTTTTAAAAAAATATTTATAAATTTTATAATTTTTTATAATTGATTTTCATATGATTATTTAACAGACATGTAACATCTTTTTCAACACAAGTGTTGTCAATTTAGCACGCTCTTTTATTTAAAATATCTAACCATAATTTTTGCTACATTCCTTTTTCGGTTTATTGAATAAATGATATTACATTGTTAAATAAAGAAAAAATTACAACTAAAAAAGTCTGGTAGATATTTTGAATTTTAAAAAAAACCTAAATTATTGATTAAAATGTACTTGTCATCGGTCAACAAATTGTTAACTATATTGTACATTATGAATCATCAGCCTTTTTACTGCCACGGATGCAATTCAATTTTTTGAATAATTTTTTACGTTAAAGGTCACCCAGCCTCCTCTGATACATACACATATAAAACTTATACAGCCTTGGCCAAAAATATTAGGCATTTGCCTCCCACGCTTTTACTATATGTTTAAAAGTAATAGTCGGATACAGCTGTATATATCATAGCTGCCAACTTTTACGCTTTTATCTTACCACAAAAATTTTATAGTAAACATTGCCTTATTTAATCTTTGAAATCTCATAATTAATGAAGACGAAAATTAATCTCTATTAAATTTTAGTGGTAGCAAAAAAGCGTAAAAGTTGGCAGCTATAATATATACAAATATATATTACAAAATTTAAAATATTTTCGCCAAGGTTAACATTAATCTATATAAATTTCCCTTTTAATAATATTCCATATATTATTCCGGCTTATTAAATTACAACCCTATTCTTAAACTAATCTATTAATCTCCATATGTAAAAGTATAAGATCTTAATCCATCTAATAATATTTATTCCAAATTGCGTAATTCTAAAAATGGCGCTAACTACTTATATTCCTTTAATAAAACCCTTTTATTATTTAAATCCCTATTAAAATTCGCTATTATTTCCCGGTATATCAAACCCCTCTAAATTTTTTATTTAATTGTTAAAATATCATAATTTATAATTTATCCCACCTAAAAAACCTATATATTTAAAATCATTCTTTTATTAAAATATCAAGGTGTCTACTATTCCGCGGCAATAAATTCATTTTTCTTTTCTGCTAAAATTATCGTCTGAGGGGATAGAATCTATTTTTAGCTGCAATCTCGACAGGAGTTATTTTGAATTTACGCCTTTTGCATCTGGTTGGAGGATAGAGAAGGTTCTAGAAGAATGTTTTCGCGCTAGGAAGTTGATTAACTTACTTCCATATTATTCCACCGGAAATAGTAATAAATACCTCAAAAAAGCGATTATGATTGGAAAAGAGGAATCAGCTGACCTTGGATTGTAACTTTGAGCCGATGTAGGTAAATACAGACGCACAGCCAGATACGGTGTATACGGGTGTAGATAAATGTGTAGAAAGGTGTAGTGTAGTAGACAGAGACTAAGAGTGTATGGGAGAGAAGAATGAGGTTAAAGTTTGGAAGGTCGACTTCGAGATGAAATGTTTATTGAGACTTCGAAAGTTGATGCGAAGCTCCTTTTTTCTTCAAAAACTCCGGTTACCACCTTCAAATGATGAATCAATAATCTTTTTTATCATCGACTACTTCGAGCATTTTCCCAAAATGAATATTCCTGAAAAATTTTAATAAAGTGTGGATAATATCACATTTGACTGCATCATTTATGAGTTTCGTCTATGTTCTTCTTCACATGACCAACCGACCAAAACCTGTGCGAATAAATTCGGAAATCCAGGTAAACAAATGATTTTCGCCCAACCGATATTACCCACATATATCTACATACAACAATGAATTTCTCCTTAAAGTTATTAAGATTTGTAACAAGGAAGAAAAATCATTCTTCAAGCATGAATCCCTTAAGATCAAGCATAGCGATTTCCAACTCTTCCAGAATACTATAACGGAACCTCGTCATTTAACGTCTTGAGGAGAGGTGGGAGATATTATATCCCACTTAATTTTAATCAAGATTTGCACCAGAATCTTTTAATTAAATTTTAATTTTATAACTTTGATAAAAAAAAAATGTTGTAAAATGGCATTTCCTTATTTTCAAATAAATTTTTCGAAAATTTCGGTGTAAATTCAACATTACAGAAACACAATTATTTGCCCTTGAAAGGGATAAAAAGGTGAAAAAAGATATTTATAAGCAAAGAAAAAAAAACCCGCTTAGAAAACGATTAATACATTTGAAAACCAGATTTCAGGAATTACCGTCAATAGACGATAATTGCTGTTCTTTTGTGCATCTCTGTACACGATCTATAGTATGTATAATGTATATGTTGTATAGCATGTATATCACTACACTGCTAAAATTTAATTTAGTTGCAAAAAGTAGTCGAAAATTCGCCTTCAGCAGTTTTCACCAACAGACGGAAACATGCTCGACTAATTTTGTAACCTTGTATGTTTACAGACTTTTATACACGTTTTAAATTAAAATTTAATTCAGAAAAACGTACAAATACAACTGAAAACTTCCTTCAGAAATTATCACCTCTAGATGGTAAAGTTTCCAGTTCTTTGCGCAATCCTGCATATAAATTCATTTATGTTCTATAATCATCGGTACTAGTCCAGCTGGAAAATGCATTAAATCAATTATAAAAGGCCATTAAGCAATTCCCGCTGACGCACAATAACACTTACGAATTCTTTTGTGCAGTCCTGTATATGATCTATAGAATTTATAAACATCACATAATATGAGAAAATTTAGTAAAATATATATAGAAACTCTATATCTCAAGTTGAAACGGCATATTCATCTTACTGAAATAAATAAACTACATGAATACTTAATTCACAATATACAGGGTTATTCTAAATGATGGACCCATTTTCAAATAATTGTATTTATTAAATTACAAATCCAAAATGAATAATCTTCATACCAATGAAAAGAGGAAGTTTCAAAGTTTTTTTTTAAGACATTATAAATGATTAATGTGTCCACCGTTTGCTGCACAGCAAACATCTACGCGATAGCCAAACTCGTCCCGCACACGAGAAAGCGTATCTGCTGTTACTGAATGCACGGCTTTCAAAGCGAGGATGGTTCAGAAAAGGCCGGTAGAGGTCGCGCGGCAATAGGCCGCGATTTCGTTTCACTGTCAGTTGTGAGTGAGATGGCTACTGTGGAGCACAAGGTTTTCGAGACGAGTTTGGCTATCGCATAGATGTTTGCCGTGCAGCAAACGGTGAACACATTGAACATTTATAATGTCTTAAAAAAAAAAACCTTGAAACTTCCTCTTTTCATTGATATAAAGATTGTTCATTTTGGATTTGTACTTTAATAAATACAATTTTTTTGAAAATGGGTCCATAATTTAGAATAAACCTGTATACCTTTTACTAAATAGGTGCAAGTACATAGAAGTTTTAAAACATTTAAAATCATTCAAGATGTTAAAAGACATTGGTGACAGAAGATGTTAAAATCCCTAGCGCTTTCGACTAAACATTAGCCATCATCAGGGAAACTGCTGTAGTTTCAAAGACATACGCTGAATAAATATCAGAAGGTGAAACCAAAAACAACAGATAGGTGGGTGGGAAGGAAAGAAAATAGGGGGATTGCTATAGAAACCGGAAAAAAGGGGGAGGAGGGAAGGGTTATTCAAAACCAAATTCACCAGTTACTCCAAGCATGTTAAAAAATATCCGTGGTATATTTATCCAGCGTATGTCTTTGAGACTACAGCAGTTCCCCTGATGACGGCTAATGTTTAGTTGAAAGCGCTAGGGAGTTTAACATCTTCTGACACCAATGTTTTTAACATCTTGGATGGTTTTAAATGCTTTTAAAACTTTTATGTACTTTCACCGGGTGTACATCAATTGCGCCTACGGTGGGAGGAGATCATAAATTGCGCCTACAGCTTCGTCCCCTTCTGTATGAACTGCGCTCGAAGGGATGAGATAAGCAATCCATCATTTTATTGAGGGTTGCCTTAAAGAGTTCTTTTCCCAAAAAAGTCTTCTGGATGCAAATCCGGCCATGGTAAATCTTGGCGACAATAATCACAATACTTAAGGTCTGTATTCATCTAGCATTGCATTATATCTTATGAGATATTCAACGTAATGAATACAAATAAAATATTACTAGAGGATACATACTAATATTTACTACGAAAGAAGGGTACTTCTCATTTAAATGGCGCGGTGCAAACTGCCGCCCCAAATTTTGTTAGCTCTTTCAAGGTATTTCAAGAAATATCTAATGTTAATTTAAAAAAAAACACATACCATTGTTAAGAAAATTTTTATTTTGACTTGTAACATTTGGATAAAAAGTGTTTTTCCTTTTTCAATGACAAAAAATGCTGAAAATACATAAAATTCAAGTTATCATAACTCGGTAAGTTTTATTTGTACAAAAATGATACTTTTATTGTTTAATTATTAGTACACGAAGAAAGTTTTACTAAATATATAGTATTTAAATCCCGTAAAAAAATTAAATTTCTGTAACTTTTAAAAATAACATTTTATATATATATACAGTAGAAACCCGGTTATCCGAAAATCGGCTTAACCGAAAGCCCTTAAAATTCCTCAATGTCCTTTTTAAATGTGAAAAATTTTATTGCCAACGCTATTTTGACCGATGTCAAATGACAACTTTTAACATATTTTGATTTATGATTAATATTTTATTTGTAAGTTTTAGATCAAACAATTCCGAATCATTTCTAGTACATTGAAGAGTTGTTTTAATACTTATTATCTTTAAAAATTAAAAGGAAAATAAATACAAATCAAAACTTTGAAAGGTGTTATTGGATGTGGGTAGAAATAGTGTTAAAAAAGCATGTTCTTTATGAAAATAATAAACAGAGTCAACTTACTTATTTTGTCAATTGCGCAATTTCGGGCACTTTATTAGATAGACACGTACGACACTTCATCTTTTTTACAAAATATGTTGTGATTTTCTTTTGTTTTTTAACTTTGCATCGTTTCAATGCTGCTTTATCAAGCCACCTTTTAAACAGGACCGAAATTAGCCTTTTTTGCACCCGGGGCAAACATGGATTTTGCCGCCCCTCCCCCCTCTCTTACGGAAAGTATATTTACAAAGAGAATTTTACTAATTTTCTAATAGCCGACTTATTTTAAAATTTAAAATATGTAATCATATGTAATACTGAACTATGCAATCTACAATGGCACGTACAAGGGGGGGGGGGTCACGGGGGTCATGACGCCCCTCTGAACACCAACAAAAATATTCTAAAGACCATTTTTTAAATGAAATATACAGTAGAGTCCCGATTATCCGAGTCCCGCTTAACCAAGTTTCCGCCTTAACCGAGTTATTTTCTTCTGATGGGCTGATGGCTTCCATTATTATGAAACAGCCATTATAAAGGAAGTGTTAGGTGAAGATGAAAGAGCAGCCGTAAAAAGTTAGAACTCTGATTTTCTGGTCAGAATGTGGGGGGAAAAAATGCCCATATACATTTATTTTTTTTTTAATTATGGCCATTTTTCTTTCCCATTCTGACCAGAAAATCGGACTTCTAACTTTTTACGACTGCTCTTTCATCTTCACCTAACACTTCATTTATAATGGCTGTTTCATAATAATGAAAGCCATCAGTCGATCAGAAGAAAATTATCCATTCCAAAGACTAACGAAAAGCACAAACATCCATTATATAAATTGAGCATTTATGTGCTTAAAGGCTTAATCTTCAGAAAAGACAGACAGAGAAACAGCAGTAGCAGTAACATTACAACTTTGCTGCTATTGCTGCATTCTTTTCCTTTCTTTAAGAAATTTTTTCTTTTCTAATAAAGGCTCTCATTATGGAGCCACGAAACAGTTGTATGCTAAAAATTTTGGCTGTTTATACTTTTCTTTACGTTGGTTTTACATATAATGTATTTATTTAACACAATGAGTTTTGTATGCATGTTATTAGTTTATACTCTTGGAGGAATTTGACGTAGAATCCCCTCCTCCCTTACCTTATTTTGCGCTAATGATGTTTAAAACGGAATATTTTATTTATTTTAATCGAAAATCTATGGAATGGTTAAATAATAATAAAAAAAAAGATTAAAAATGTATTCATTTTTTGCAAGAACTATAGGTAGTAATATAAAATAAATGCTTATTCTCTGGTGGGAAAATTTTTGGCAAAATATTGGCGTCCGAAATAAATCGCGAGATAACTTGTAACAGATAATCATAACCCTCATTTCCAAAGCTATTATGATTTTTAATATACAGTGAAAATTCTTATTTTCGAAAGATAAAAATAATGGACTTGAACTTTTCATAATTATTTTCCTCAAATAATACCAAATCTGTCAGCAGCATGTTTAAATTAACAAGATTATTACTATAAGTTGTAGTATTACTATTATTATTACTAGTATTATTTTTTAAATGAAGCAGAATGGAGAATGGTCTAATTTACGGTTATTTTAAAAATCATTAATATGTTAAATTTTTCTATCACAGCATAATTCTCATCCATTCATGTATTTATATTCTCTTTCAGATACCAAATAACTAATTCATCAGTTCTACTTAAAAATTTGGCTTTTAAAAGTCAGCAAAAATTTAATTTAAAAATATTTTGAGGATCAAAATCATAAAGTCAACTATAATCTATTATTTAAAGTGTATTTTTCTTTTATAGGAAGTCATCTATTATTAAAAAAAGATATTTTATCTTTATAGATAAATAAAACTTTGAAATTATATTTTGAGAAGATGCGTTGATTTAATACGAAATTAGAAAATCATAATCTAATGTGTGAAATTACTATATTTGGAGATGTGTTGATTTAATAAAAAATTAGAAAATCATAATCTTATGTGTATAAAGGTAATTTTTTTTTAGATTTAAGGGTGTTGCAAAGAGTTTCCCTCAAAAATTTCTAACTTACAAACTTGCTTTTAAACGTAAAAGCATGTTACTTGCAGACATGACTATTGAATGGATTTAGAATCTATTAATCTTTCATTTTCAGATAACTGAATTACATGTTGAATTATAAGCAATTGTTGTTTGATAAAAATTTATCGGACTGTCACGTCTGGAAATTCAGTTTAGAACGCATTGTGGAAATACAGTTCAAATGCTAAATGCTTTTAACAGCATTTTGTAAAAGATTGCCTTTAATGAAAATTGGAAAAACCGTTCGATTTCACAGATTCTGAATAACATATAGGTCACTCTCATGTAAATACAAACAAATATGAATTCTAGAAAGTAACCAGTTTGCATTTGAAAACAGTCTTAAGGCTGCTCTCAAATTCAAAGAAGCTATTTTCTGACACATTTCTGAGTGCTTGAAAACACATTAAATTAGAAGATGTTCTTATTAAGAAACTATGTAATCGAATGACTTTTCCATTTTGTGGAAAAAGTAGATAATTTTACAGAAAATACTGTAAAAGTTGGCGTTTTGAACCAAATTCACGAAGCAGCAGTGCGATAAAGTATAAAAATTTCTCATCACATAACAAGAATGGGTTATAACTGTTTAAGTAATTTATTTATTTGGAAATGGAATACGCTATTCAATTAAAAATCGCTTAGGCTTGTTAATTTTATTTCTTTAAGTATAAAAATGAATCAGACAATATGTCACAAAATTTTGTGTTGCGAGCAGGGAATTTGTGAAGCACCTTAAGCTGTTCTTAACTGCTCTGCTCAACAAGCGCAAAACGTTTTGACACATTTACAAATTCATTTTTAACGGAAAGGTATAAAATGGGACAGCCTGGCCATGGAAGCGATTTGGAATGGAACTGTTTTTTTCCATTTTTTGATCCATTCATTACTTATTGAGTTAGAAGCGAATTTGATTACGTGACAAACACGTTTTTCGCCCGCTCTTGAGGGCTCTTTCCTCCTTCGCGAGGAAATTCGGTTCCAAACGTCCACTTGGATACTTTTTCCTGAAAGATCTATTGCGTTTGCAAAAAAAAAAAAAAAAAAAAAAATGGAAAAAATAGCTCAATGACATAGTTTCTGAACAACAACACCAGTTATTTTCATGCATTTTCGAACAAAAATAAATTAAAAATTATGTCAGAAAGTTGCTCTTTTGGATTTGAGAACACCCTTAAGGAATTAAGTTTCTTTACACCACTTTTGAATGCATATTTTTCAAATGATAATGCACTTCTCAGTTTTGAATTCATGAGAATTTAATGCTCTTCTTATTATTATTAATTTATCAGCCTGTGCATAAGAGAATCGTGCGTGATTATAAGAATTATATATTCGGAAAAAATTAAACTTTATCAAGAAATACATATTTAAGTTTTACTTATAAAACATCGTGCAACCGCTTTGGAATTTTAAAATTTACTTTAGAACTTGTAAAAAATTAAGTTTTGAAAGAAAATAAAAAATGATTATTTATATACCATAGTTCTAAATAAGTTTAATAATAATAATAGTAAAAACAATAATATTAAGAGCAATAAAAGAAGTACAAATTAGCGTTCATAGGGATATTTCAGCAGCAAGAATATTCTTCCATTTAGAATGTTGTTCTTTTTCCTCAGCATCTTTCTTTCAAAATACTACAGAGAATAATATTAAAGTGAAATTTATTTCTAGCATATTAATTGAATTATGAAATATCTGTAAATATCTGTATATAAATGTTAATAATGTTTAAGGTTCTTGAAGAATCTTAGAATGAAACATCTAAAAGCAGAGTGAATGAGATATTAGTTCAAACCTTACGAAAATATTTGTTTCCATGCATAATTGGCCCATGTCAAATATTATATTATTGAACGAAAAATAATATGCTTGGAGAAAAAAAATGGCATTATTAGGTAACAAGTTTTATTTCTTCATAAAATTTTCTCTTCTAAAGTAATTTAAAAAAATTCTTCAATGTTTAAGTTTCTTATGTAAATATTTGAAATTGATGATGATTTGTAATGTTCTATAATGGTTATATATATGGATTTTTTTATCATCATACTTTATTTCCTTTTTTTTTTTTCAATTTGTGCATATTATATTAACGGAATATACATTTTTATAGTGTCGATTTTTCTGTGATTTAATAGTTATTATTAACAACAACAACAAAAAAATATTATACACATATATAAAATATATGTGTATAAGTTTTTTGCGAGTTTAAGAAAAGCATTATTGATAGCCGAAATTATCGATAAAGCGCCCAATTTAGCGAATCAACGCCAACAGAAAAGTGTTTCTAACAAAAAAAGCTGTCACTTCGTGCCCATAAGTATAAGAGAGGGGGTTGACAATGATATCCGGTCCAACGTGACGCCGAGCGCAGTTCATACAGGGGGAGGCAAAGAAGGGTTGGCATTGGCGCAGTTAGCCGGTCTCCCTTTCACCTATTTAGTAAAAGAAATATATTGTGAATTAAGTATTCATGTTGTTTATTTGAGAAGATTTAATTAAATTTAAAGTCGCATACTACAAATGTAAACGCACTTGCATTTATCGCTCCTAAGACAGTGCTATAGCCGAAATATTTTGTGTTTCCTATATACATGAAGGATAACTGCTATGCATGTCATATTATGCACTAAGCATCTTGTAATGCACCTCCATATTATATATAAATTTCGTTATGTTTGAAATAGTGTAACAACATTAAAATATGCTGCAAACAATATTTCAATCTAGACCATTATGTGACGGATTTTGTTGACCCTGTAAATGAATTTAAAATTCTTTGTATTCCATATTCAACACAGAAACTGTATTTTTGGAGCACCTCAGAAGTTCATATCAATTTCACTATGTTTGAAACAGTATAACACAATTAGAATACACCGCAAAGAATTTTTCATCATGGACGATAATGTAAAGGAATTTTTTTATAGTGTCCCTGTAAATGAACTCTAAATGCTACACACTTCCTCTTTAATAGCGAACATGCTATATAAAACTTCAATAACATACGTGGGTGGTTCAATAATTATTGTCCCTACCTAATGCATATAAAATATTTGTACGATGGTTGATGTGGAATATCGAAGCCTAATCTCTTAAATGCGTATATATGCTCAATTTCAGAACAGTAGCTGCTATATTAACATATTTTTGGAGGGAGGGGTGAAGTTTTAAAGACCTATTTTTGGGAGTTTTTAAGGAGGGGTAAGGGTGAAATGCTTGTTTGGAGCTTATAAGGCTACATTTGTGACAGTGGATGAGAGGTGGGCTATATCACTATGAATCCGAGACCAAACGACAGTAGTTACGTCTCATCCACTGTCGCAATCCAGCCCCATAAGCTAAAAATCAGCCTTTCACCTCCATCCCCCCCCCCCCTTTCACTCCTCCCTCCAAAACTATGTGAATAAAGCAGCTACAATTTTGAAATTGGGCATATAGGTATCTAAGACATTAGGCTTCAATATTCCACAACAACCATCGCAGTACAAATGTTTTATATACACTAGGAACAATAATTATTAAACCACCCTCGTACATCCTTTACATGACAATCCGAGTATAATTTATGAGAGTTTGAGCACGGTCAGACAGCAGATTGACAGGAGTCATAAATACTTTTCAACCATGTTAGAAAAGTTTTAAAAAAATGACAGCAAACTAACAGCTTAACTTTTAATTAATCTAATAAATAAATAAAATTTTAATAATTTAATTTAATTATTTTCTTTAAAAAACTATTTTTTTAATGCTAACCTACTTCTTCTTCTATTTATGTAGTTGTTATGTTATGCAATTTAATGCATAATATTAAAAATTAAAATAATTTTTGCAGAATATGCCGAATCCTAAAGTCTTCATAGCAACGAAAATAATAAAGAAAATTCTTTTAATGTTTAAAAAAAAAAAGAAAGAAAGAGAGAGAGAGAGAGAGAAAAAATGATTTTTGAAATTTATTTGTAATTTTTTTATTACTTAAGTTTTTAAAATGTATAAAAATAAAAATAAATAAATAATTACATAATATTTAAAAAATATATTTTCTTTATTTGACTTTTTTGACCTTAAAAATTCCTTTATTATTTTCGTTACTGAAGATTAAGTTCTTTACATTTTGGTATTTTTTGCAAAAATTGTTCTAATTTTCCTAATTACTTATTAACTTGCATAACATGACATTGGAACTTCCAGTTAAACAAAGTAGTTTGTCATTTAAAAAATAAAAGAAAACCTCCTTTTTTAAAGCAAATGTTTTAATTGAAAGAATTAAAACTTAACAAGAAATTCAGCACCCTATGCAACTAAACAATTATATTAGACTATTACTTTTAAAGATATATTAAAAATCGGGGGTGCCTAATACTTAGACAACCTCAAATGCCCAAGGCGGTTAAGTTTAAAATAATTCTTTTTAGGGGGGGGGGGGGTATTAACAACCTCTTTAGAAACTCATTGACCTCATCATGTCTGTATAACGCCAAATTAATGTATTGTAAAGGATCTTTTTGTTTTTCTTTTTTCTTTATATACATGAATTGCACTCATTAAATGAGATGTGATTTTTAAAATAAACATTTAACGCTTTTAAAAGAGAATTTTTTATAAACTATTTTACTTTTTGTGTAATTTTTTATATGTTATATACTTTCCCACCTTTTTAAACGTAAATTTCATTATTAGTAGAAAAAATAATACTGAGTCGGTTTTACAGTTCAGACCCAACTAAAACAAATACATAAATATTAAGACCATTCTTTGTAAATAGTTAACCCTTAAATATGCATAGTGTAACTCAAGAATTACATGATTTTGTTTTTTCATTTAGCGCTTTCTATTGTTTGTTTTCGCTAACTATTATATGCAACTTACTGGTGATGACATGCATTGAAAATTGTGAATTCACTAACTTGTAATCTCTGGACAATTAAAACATCTTTTGTTAATGTTGCTCTCAATGTGCTCGACTGGCGTTTTTTCTCTATCTTTATATGGTTGTCATTATTAATTCTGCTAACTATTAAAAGCATTATAAAATTATTATATTGTTGAATAGTTGTTATTGTGCAATGTAAACACTTTAAATAGTAAGTATATAATTTAAAATTATCATTTTTTGAGCAATTTGTGTTTTGTAACTTAGGAGTGGCATTGTTTCCAACAGAAACATAAATAATTTTTTTCACAATTTTTCTAGTGGATAATTAACAAAAACAGAGTGAAATATGTTTTCCGAACAAAATAATAAAACACTAATTAAAGGGTTAATGTCCTTTCCCCTAAACCTATGTTTAAATTGTTTTTTTACTGTTATGAATATCGGCGCGTATCTCGCTTTAATTGACAACTTTTTTAACACTTTCCAACAAAGTTGAAAAGTGTTTATGACTTTGGTTTGTCTGTCCGTCTGCCCACGCACTAACTCCCGTAAACATACACGGATTGCCCTGAAATTTTTGAATGTTATTAAATGTTTACCATAGCAAGTTCCCTATTTCAAGTGAAGTTTCTATGATGTTTAGTTCATTTACAGGGACAGTCAAAAGGTTTCCGTTACATTACGGTCTATGGGAAAAAAATCGTTTAAAATGATTTTTAATGATGTTACATGCTTTCAGACATAATAAAATTCATATGCATTTATCAAGTGCACTAAAATATGCATTCTGTAGACTATGTGGTGCAAAGAATAGTTATTATTCATTTACAGGGTCACACAAAAGAATTCCGTTACATTATGATATAGGGGTGCAGGGAAATGTTTGTGGCGTATTTTAATTATGTTAAATTATTTCATGTACAATGAAACTGATATACGTCGTTGAGGTTTACTATAACTTATTTCATGTATAATACGAAGTGCATAGCTTTACAGGGATACACAAAAGATTTCAGATACTATATTATATCCGAAGTACTGTACAGTAGCAATGATTGCTGGAAATGCATTTTTAATTATGTTATGTGCTTTTATGTTTCACTATATTTATGCATAGTATATGGTGTGTATAAATGCTGTAATTCATATACAGGGCTACACAAAAGAATTCGTAATGGTTACTGGGTATGATTGCAAATTACTTAAAGGTGGCTTTTAAATGAGTTATGCATTTTTACGCTGAACTGCATTTTGTTTACTAAGAAATGTTAGTAGAACATAGATAAAATTGTATACAGGGTCACGCAAAGAACTGGATACATGGCCGTCTATAAATGATAATTTTTGGAAATGTGATTTCACTAGTTTTAAGAGTATTCTACTTTGAATTAAACTTTAGCTAAATAATGGCGTGTGATAAAGGTACTAGGTTAACTACAGAGTTGTACAAAAGTATAAGAGTATGTTTCCATCTATTAGTATAAATTGCTGAAAGAGAAATTTCAACCTGTAATGCGTTTTCTTGCTAAACTAAACTTCCCCATTATATAGTATATATATCAACCTACATATCAAATACAGGGCTGTTCAAAAGAATTGAATACATATATGCTGAAATCAGTTTTTCAAATGTTTTATATGTTTTCTTAATATGTTTACTTAGTTCTCTTATATACCTTATTTTCCTAAATAACGAAGTTTTTTGAAAGCATTCAGAATTCAGGAAGAGTGGGAAAGTGTTTCATAATCTATGCTTAACGCATGATTTCCTACTTGTTTTGTTTTGTTTTGACAGAACAAGAGAGTTAAATAAAAAGTTTCATAACAGTCTATTATAAATTCAATCTAACACTTAATTTTTTAAACATTTTCTTTAGTTAAATTTGGGCGGATTCCATCTCGTATTTACTAAAACGCAAATTTAATTAAAAATTGAAACTCCTGACAACATTTTCCCTCTCCCCCCCCCCCCCCCCCCGATTTGATTTGAAGGTAGATAAAAAATTAAAGTTCTTAGAAATATAATCACTCCTTTGTAAATTGTTTATAAGCATTACTACCTTTATTTTTATTTTTATTTATTTTATTTTTTTTTTTTTTTTGGGGGGGGGGGTTAAAAATTGAAAAACATATGTATATACATTCAAGTTAGGAAGGAAAGAAACAAAAATATTCAATAAAAATAACCTTAACTTTATTTTCAAAGCCGCTTTTTTGCAATTCAAAAAAAAAAAAAAAAACAGCTGAATAATTACAAAGCTATGTCGAGCACTTAAAAAAAATTCGAAACAATAAAACTTCTAAAATTACAGAAATACCTTGGAAAAATAATACTTTTTTAATGTTACAAAACATGAGCTGCTAGTCTATCACTAAAGAATAAAAATTTAGTTTTGACCAGGGACATCCAATTCTAACTCGAAAGAAAGAAAAAAAACTACAAAAAAAAAAAAAAAAAAGAGCTATAAAATGAGATTTTTCCAACAAATAGATCCATAAAAATAGCTGATAGCTTTCTTCAAATAAAAGGTATAGTTCAAACAAATAAAAGAAAACCATTGTTTCAATGGAAATCAATGGGCAGTTTCCGTTTGTTCCTGACAAAATGGAGTAGAGAAGAAAAAAAAAGGGCATTTTTTCTTCTTTACAGGAAGAGTTTTGTTTATTTAGCGAAGATATATCAAATTATCGAAAAGCTGAAAATCATACTTGGAAATGTTACAGTCGTGTGAACGGATTCCAGGGGCGTTTCTATAAGAAGAGGCGGTTCAGGGGACTGAGATTCTAACCACGGACAATTCTTGTCCATTTTCGTAACTTCACATTCAACCTTTTTTTTCTCGCAGGCCACAAACGTATTTTTCGTTGTCCGGCAGGCCGCAACACGCATATAAAAGGGTAAAAAAAAAAAAAAAAAAAAGAGTAATTAAAAAAAGAAGGTATGTCGCAGAAGAAATGTTGCCAAAAAAATTTACACCGCTATTTCCAAACAATAAACTTCGTGATAGATTTTTCTATTGCAAATGTTGCAGAAATAAACCACGAAGTTTCTTGTTTGGAAATAGAGGGTGTAATGTGTAGAAATATTTCGATGCCAGTTTTTAGGTGAGCATAAATACGTACCACGTATAGTCGTCGTTCGGTCCGTCTGTCTGTCCGTCCGCATATAACAGAGCAAAAACTACCCAACCGAATGGTCTGAAATTTTAAATATATAATTGTTGCAAAATTTTGTCGAGTGATTTCAAATGTTATGAAAATCGGATGTATAGTTTAATTACAGGAACAGTCAAAAGTTTTCCGTTACATTACTGCCAATGGGGAAAAAATTATTTCAAGTGCATTTTAATGATGTTACAGCCTTTCGAACAGAATGAAATTGATATGCGCTTATGAAGTGCACTAAAATATACATTCAGTACAATATGCGGTGCAAAAAATATTTACAACAACTAGTTATAGTACGAACGCACCTCATTTGCCACGTTTGACGTGCAATTTCCGCAACTAGTTTCTAATACAACCGTTCAACCCCAAAAATCTGTATTAACTATTACACAATAAGCATAAAACCAATGAAGTTATGATAAAGAGGAGGAGACATAGTGTATTGTCTAGCAGTTGCGAGTGAAGTAACTGAGGAGGTTGTAAGAAGAAGACAGCTGTTTCTTTTAATCGGATCAACAGTTTCTGATTACCGCCAGTGAAAACTTCCACCAGTAAATTTGAATAGAAAATTTCGACTAATTTAAGCGCCTTATCGATGGGAAATTTCTCTCACAAATACGGTAAAAAATTTCTTTTTTACTGGTGTCAGTTTACCCAAGTATTATATTCTTTTCACTGACACAGACAGTATAGGTTGACTTGGTTGTCACAATGTGACGGAACTACTACTACCGCCGAAGTAAATTTCCGCCAGTAAAAATGAATATCAGTGTTTGAAATATACAATTATTCTATTACTCGTTTGAACATGAAGGAAAGCTCTTAAAGTTATAAAATTATTTGACGTTATAGCTAAAAGTATATATTTTAAATATCGAAACTTTCATTCTTGCCTTTTTGTTCCTTAATGAGAAAAAAAAAAGGTAAGGGAAAAGCGTAATATTTCTATGACTTGTTTGAACGTGAAGGAAAGCTCTTAAATTTTTTTAATTATTTGAGATTATAGAAAACGGCGTATATTTTAAATATAAAAATTTTTATTCTTGCTTTAAGTTTATTTTTGCCTGAAGAATATTTTAAATTACAATAGAAAAAATGATTGAGTTGAACAAAAAATTATGATTTAATTCTGGATCAATGTAGATGGCAGCACTAAATATATTTTTCTTGTATTCGTTCCCAATATTGTAAGAAACCCGTGCAAATTTGAAACGGAATGTAATAAATATTACCCTTTTTTAACCCAATTCATTATGTTAGGAATCAAAAGGCAATCTTGAACTTTTTAAAACATACCACGGGCTTTTTTATCTTTACGCCTGTGCAATATTGTTAACGTTATTTAATTTTTTGAGCATATATAAGAGAAAAAATTGTGATTTTGAAATTTTTTTAAAAGTTTCTAAGCTATTTTGAAGATGAAGGAAATAAATGGTAACTTACAAACTTGAGCAATTCGATCTTAATATGTAACATTACATCAGGCATCAATTTCACAGATGTTTTTTGAACTCCTTTGATTTTTATAACGTTTTTAATTTTCTCAAAATTGACGAATTTTCATTTTTTACAACTAATTTAAGTTTAATAATTGAATTACCAAATTATTATTACTAAATATTTATGAAGATAATTTTCCAGAGGTTACAACGTAATAAGAAGATTTAATTTATGTTAAATAGTTTTTAAGATACGGAACTTCAAACTTGCAATTTTGAACGATTGAATACATGTCCTTCACTCTATGTCACAAGTTTTTAAAATGTCCAGAACTGTCAAAATATTTTATTTTTTTTAGAAATATTTTGCAGAGCTCTATTTGAATATAAATTGAATCTGTGTACCAAATATTATAAAAATCGGTTAGTGTGTGGCCACGACTTTTTTGAAATTTTTGCTCATTTTGTGTGGAATGACACTGGTGAAAACTTTCCGCGGTGGTAATGAAACTCTGCAAAAGCGGTTACAGTTGAAGCTTCACTATTTTAAGGATATGTCAGCTCCCGTTTCTTAATAGTTCCCTGGTAAAACCTAATAGTTAGACAGTGCAGAATTTCCGAGTTCTAAAGAAAAAAATAGGGAGACTTTCTCTAATAAATCAGTATTTTTTTCAATGCAAAACTTTTTATTCATTTTTTAACTGTATGTATTGAAAATTTACTTAATTTTTAATATTATTTGATTACTGTACCACTGTAGCAAGTAAAAGGAACTTTTGACCAGAAAAAAAGGCATTTAAGATGTTTTAACATAATTTTAAATACAAAATATTTAAAATAACAGTGAAGGTCGTAAATAATTTTCATGCTCATCTCTATATATTTTATCAATGTGGTTTCATTACTATGTGTTTCCGGTCGCACATAAAACGTCACTGGGCCGCAGGTTGAGTAATAACTGCCTCATACGTTGTCAATCCTGCTCAGCTCCTCTCTTTAATCCCCAAAATCAAATCCTAGAGACATTACTAGTATTCACTGCAATTAGTTACTCTTAGAAAAAGGCATACGGATATTAGAAAAGAATGACTTTAACAGACATACGCAAAAAAGATATCTCTGTTACATGATATTCATCACAGTAGCATAATATATAAGCATTCTGAACAAAAATCAATTTATTATTAAATACATTTCTATTGAGAACAAATAATGAAGCAAAAAATAAAGCTAAATTAAAGAAAAATATAATTGCTTAACCCTCAATTCTCAATCCATCTTGTAACGTACAGCTCTTTTTTTTTTCCCCCATAAATTCTTGAAGCCGCCGCAGGGAATTGCAGGACCATCTAATGGCTCCTCACACAACTAATGAAGCTGCTGATATATAATCAAAACTTACTACTATAACGAAATACTTTTTATAATTAGTAATTTTATAATGAATTTCTATTTTACCAAAAATTTATAGAAGTTACATATATCTACAGATAACATTATAGTATTAATAATTTAAGGTTTATTAAAAGTCGTATTTTATTTTTACCATGAAATTGTTTGACAAATTAGCAAAAATATACATGAAGCTGTTAAATTTTTAAACACACAAATTAAACACATAAAATAATAAAATATAAATTTTAATTTGCGTTTAATTTTATTTCTATTTAAAAAAATAAATAAATAAATAAAGGAATTAGAATCAATATGTACTTCAAACAAGTTGGAAATTGCACGTCAAACGTGGCAAATGAGGTGCGTTCGTACTATAACTAGTTTATAAATATTTTTTGGCACCGCATTTTGTACTAAATGTATATGTTAGTGCACATCATAAGTGCATGTCAATTTCATTCTGTTCGAAAGGCTGTAACATCATTAAAATGCACTTTAAATAATTTTTTCCCATTGGCCGTAATGTAACGGAAAACTTTTGACTGTCCCTGTAATTAAACTATACATCCGATTTTCATAAAATTTTAAATGACTCGAGAAAATTTTACAACAATTATATATTTAAAATTTCAGACCATTCGGTTGGGTAGTTTTTGCTCTGTTATATGCGGATGCGCGGACAGACAGACGGATTGAAAGCCGACTATAGGGGCTACGTATTTATATAATTACGAACGCACCTAAAAAGCGAGTAAGAATGATCGAAAATCGCACATAGGGTTTCGATTAATGTTCCTTTCAAAACATTTTATCATTTGATTAATAAGTCCAAATCATTAATTTATAATTATTAAATCCTTAACCCTTTTCAATAAAAACATAGATGGCAGCACCATCAATTTAATTTTTAAAATATTACAATTGGAAGCTATTTTTTTTAATCAAATAAAAATATTCAACAACTGCTTTTCAGATAATTGTAACAGCACATATTTGTATTAGATCTACTGGAAAATTCTGTCCGATAATGTAATTCCACGCCTACTTTTTTTAAATTCAGATTTCGTCATTGGCACCACTTTTTTTAAATCGCATAATTCACCTTATTTTATAACTTATTAATTAAGGTGAAAACAAAGAGAATTTTACCATTTCAAAAAAGTGGTGTCAATGAAGAAATCTGAATTTTAAAAAAGTAAGCGTGAAATAACATTATCGGACAGAACTTTCCGGTTGACCTAATATATCTGAGAAGCATATTTAATTACCGTAATTTCCGGTGTATAACCCGCGGATCAAATAATCGTGTTTCGACCCAGAATTTTTTAAAAATAAAATGTAACTTTTTAGATCGCGGTAAATATTGGTTTTCAAATACTGAATAAAATTTCTGCGTCCAAACTGAGTTGTTTGATCTGCGAGCTATACACCGGAAATTACGGTACATGATTTAATTATAGCTTAAAAGAAATGAAACCTTTAAAGTGGCAAAAAATACGAAAGTTCTCAAATCAATAAAAGTAATTGATAAAATATTTTACAACAACTTTTGGTCTTAAAATGAAACAAACATTACAAAATTCAGTAAAATTGAATCTATTAAATATTGAAATCTATTTCAGGAAAAAAATTTCGA
Source organism: Maratus speciosus (assembly GCA_963932465.1). Lineage (NCBI taxonomy): Eukaryota > Metazoa > Arthropoda > Arachnida > Araneae > Salticidae > Maratus > Maratus speciosus. The sequence goes on from OZ010791.1 coordinate 170,076,401, forward strand.
ATTCTAGCGCTCAGTTTTGAACCGGGAACTTTTCGATTAGCAGGCAAACGCGATACCGCGGAGCTATCTAACATACGCAAAAAAGACAGAAATTAAGGTTCTGCTTTAAAACCTAAATAGCAAAAATGGTGTAATGTAATTAAATTAATCCATTTAATTAAAATAATATAAGACTATTTCAAAATTTTATGATTTGTCGCGTGATCGGAGGTATCCAGCTATAAGTATACAAAATTTCAAGTCTCTAACTTATACAGTTTCTGAAAACGAACTCTGTGACGGACAGACAGAGGAGCGAGACGAATAGGGTTTCGTCAGATGAACAAAACCCTACTAAAGTTGGTATTCTAAAAATTTGGATTAGTCTGTTCAACCATTCATTACATAGAAAATAGAATTCTACACGACTTGAATGATGAATCCAGCGGCAGTCTTGCCCCATCTGCCTGATTTTTTTATTTAGGCATCCCGAATTCTCACCAGCAAGCAAGTCTTAATAGTTATTTTTCTTTTTTAAGATTATAGATAATCCATATATTAGTTTTTTTTTTTAATTGCTATTCAAACTTTTCTGGTATGAATTTAAAATTTCTAAATGAAAAATCCGTCAGATGCTACAACACTGCCCAGTGAACCCGTGCGACGCTTCACTTTGCAATCTTTGAAAGTATTTGATACGTATTTCATTATTCCTTTAATAAACTGCAATTTTTAACCAAACAATGTGTTTTAATGAAATGTGAGTGCTCTACGTTAAATGCCTGATCAAAAATCTTTCGCATGATACTCCATTCGTCGTTGTGCGTTTTGTATATGCATAGAAAACAGTGATTTTGACATCATATCATATCTGATAAATGCATTAAGGAGACTCTTCACTCACTTGAAAACACCCACTCCGTAATGTTAAACCAATGGGCAGGTTGTTTTCGAATTTCTCGTTTCAGTTTGAATGTTTTTAAACATTTTTTTTTTCATAGGATAGCTGAGGCCGATCTTTAAAATGGCTATTTTTTACTTTTTCGATTTCGGTTGCAGATTTTTTTAATAAAGGTACTTTGACTTTCGGAACCTGTTTCGAAACTGAAAGAACTTCTTAAAAAAGTACTTTCAGTACAAAAAGTACTTTCAGTTTAAAAGTACTTTTTAAGTACCTTTTTTATTTTCCCTATTTTCTCATTTTAACACGTGATCATTTAATTCTTATTTTGAAAATTTCTTTCTATTTTTAATAATTTCAATTTGAAAATGACGACAAAAAACAAATCCAATTTTATTTTTATTATTTTTATTAGCTACCGGTACGGTATGCTATTTCTTTCTCCTAGCTTATTTTGTGTAGTCTCCAAAAAATAACGTTACCTTACAGACGCCAGCCGTAAAACAAAGCAGTACATTTAAATACTCTATAGCAATTTTTTTTAACTTCTAAGCATCGCACATTTTCAATTTTTATACCGTCGTATTGAGAAAAAAAGTACTTTTAAATGCAATGCGTTTGAAAACTGCATCTCCATTTATTTTTGAAATATTAATTTTTTTGTAGTTTTTGGAGCCATTTGCTTAATATTGGCAACGGAAGTATTCAATTTCTGTAGAAAGTAAAGTAAAAAAAAAAAAAAAAAAGGTACTTTGGGGGGAAAAAAGTACTTTTAAATGCAATGTGTTTGAAAACTGCATCTCCATTTATTTTTGAAATATTAATTTGTTTGTAGTTTTTGGAGCCATTTGCTTAATATTGGCAACGGAAGTACTCAATTTCTGTAGAAAGTAAAGTAAAAATAGTTGTAAAATATTAATTAGTATATATTTTTGTTGCCATTTTTTCATAACAACCAAAAGAAAATGTAATAGACGCTTTCAGTGTGATGTCAATCATGACGATTTGGTTGGAAACTGACTCCAAACAAACGGTTGCTATACGTCATTTATTTTTAAATATAAATCGTAGAAAATGTTACCTCTACATATCAAGTATTAAAACACTTACATGTGAGATATAGATATAAGATATAGCTATAATATACGAACAAAATAGAAAATACAACATAGCAACCGTTGGTTTGGAGTCAGTTTCCAACCAAAATGTCATGACTGAAGTCACGACTGAAATCGTCCATTAAAATACGTGCTATTTTGAAAAAATATAAACGAATGATTTCTGTTACAACATGGAACTATTATAAACTATATTTAATTTTAAGTATCTATATTAATGTTACAAACAAATGAAGGCCTATGAATCATTAGACAGCCGTTTTTGTTTTTCGAGTTTCTTTAATGACGGCATATTTTTGCTGCATTTGTGTATTATTTCGCGATAGTGATGTCCTATGCATACTTTACCGTAGATGTTTAAGAGTGGATCGTAACGGTGGAATTCTTAAGAGGATGCAAATGACGTCATTTTGCATAAAATAAAAGCGTGTGCTGTAAGTCTTAAAATTGAAATATGTTTTGTTACTATTTATATATACATGTATTTTTTTTTTCATCGGGAGCGACACAAAATTCTGGAAAAGCAGAATTCCTGTTTTCTAGTTTATTTTATTTTATTTTTTTTTTTTTCAAAATTTACTGAAAATCATAATTTAATCACAATATTGTTTCACTATCGATTGAAATGAAAGATAATTTCGATTTCAATTTAAAACTGACGAAAAAGAAGAAATCTAATAGTCCCTATAGTTTTTTCCTGTTCTCTCCTTTTTTGCACAAAAATAGATAATTTAGTTGACATTTTTAATGAAATGTTATTAAAATTAAAAAAAAAATTAATATCTCGAAAACTAATTCAGATTTTAAAATTCTAATACAAGTTTTGGCTCTTGTGGATCAATACGGATAATTGGAGTTAATTTCCTACCTACAGTGGTTACGCCCTTGGTGCGGTACTTCTTCAAGGACACAAAGAGCACTCAATTGAATATGCAAGTCGTTTGTTGAATACTACTGAAATAAATTATTCCACAACAGAACGTGAAGCACTTGCAGTTGTTTGGGCCTTAAACAAATTTCGTGGATACATAGAAGGCCAAGAGGTAACTGTTGCCTCGGATCAACAACCACTGAAATGGTTGATGAGTTTGAAGTCGCCATTCGGCAGATTTTTCTCGATGGGCTCTACAAACCCATTCTTACAACCTGAAGATTGAATACATTCCTGGTAAAATGAATGTGTTTTCTGACATGTTGTCACGCCCAAATTGCAGTCACGAGGAACCCTCCTGTGAAATCTGTACAGTCTCCATTGAGATACCCAAAAGATCTTCAATGAATATTCGAGAAGAACAGTTAAAAGATGATGATTTAAGAAGAAACATTGAAGCTGCAAATTGGACTGAGCGAGGATATCTTTTTAACCAAGGAGTCTTGTATCGCTATGCTCCAGATTCCGATTCTGAAGAAGCACAACTAGTCGTTCCGGTTCCTGTGCTGTACATGAAAGAAATGAAATTTTAAAAAGTCATCACGATTCACCAACAGCCGGACATTATGGAGCTGAAGGGACATATCACAGAATATCCAAAAGATGCTATTGGACCGGTATGAGAACTTTCATAACCAGCTATGTCAAGAATTGTGCAGATAGTCTTCGTTACAAAGCTAGTAACACAAAACCTGCTAGGCTCTTACAGACACCTATCTACTGTCAACGGTTTGAAATCCTTTCCATTGACTTGTTTGGACCCTTACCTGAAACCAAAGATGGTAAGAAATGGATTTTCGTAGTGGAAGATTGCTCTACAAAATGGGTAGAGCTTTTCGTACTGAATGTTGCCACAGCAAAAGGATGCGCTGTAACTCTTCTAGAAAAAATTTTCCTGAGGTACGGTCTTCCTAGAAGAATAATTAGTGACAACGGTCTTCAGTTTGACAGTGAAGTAATTCAGCAACTGTGTTATATTCTGGATGTGAAACAATCTTTAATTCCGATGTATCATCGACAAGCAAATCCGGTTGAACGAAAAAACCGTGATCTAAAACCTCGTTTAGCTATTCTCGTTTAAAACGAACACTCTACATGGGCAGAAAAATTGCCTACAATCAGGTTTTCTATGAACACAGCCAAATGTGACACGACAGGGCAAACGGCTGCTTTTCTATAGTTTGGTCGCGAACCTCGCATCATTGATGACATTTGTCATGATATCCGACCTGTCATTAACAATGATAACTTTGTGCCAGAGTGACTCCTTACCTAAAGAAATTTGCTAACTTTACTAAGCAAGTGAGAGACTTGGTCAAACAACGCCAAGACAAAAGACAACAGTATGCGGACAGAAGCCGGAGAGAAGGACCTCAATATTCTCCTTGTGACCATGTATGGGTAGAACTCCATCCCGTTAGCAAGGCTGGTCAGAAAAGAAGAGCCAAATTCAGTCCCCGACATGGCCGACCGTATGTAGTGCTCACACAGCACTCACCAACTTCCTATGAAGTTGCCAGTTTACAAACTCCTGAAGTTCCCTTAGGAACTTACCATACATCTGCTCTAAAACTTTGCAACAATGTTACCAACCAACCAGTTGCTCCACTCAGGAAATGTGGTAGGCCAAAGAAAATGTTCCTGGTCCCTTGTCGTGACGTCTAAGGAACCAGAGGGGGGAAGATGTAACGAATACCTTATATTTAAAGATTATTACAGTATGTGGCAGCACTAGCCGGCAGACCCCAATTTCCCGCCATTACCTACGGTCCCCACCCTCACCCCCCAGAGTTGTTCATGAGACGGAGGAAGGAGGTGGTAGTGTAGATGTATGCGTGTCAATGTTTCTCCCGCGGATTTCTTCTGTCATTCCTAATTTTGTAAATATGTACATGTACATCCTGTAAATAGAAATATGTCATGTCCTACAGAAGTTTCATCAAACATTCTTTTCTACTAAATTCTAGCGTGGCGTGACTACTTGAAGCCATGTGTCCATTATTTAAAATTGAGGCACCTACTTAGAGAAAGTGGCTGCTATAAACCTTTAAAAAGGTCTAGGCTTTATTTTGTTTTCATTTGAATGGAATCTAAGTTTTTAAGGGGCTATAGGTATGATATTGTTAGAATTTTATTTTTATTTATTTTTATTTTTTTAGTTTATTTGGTTTAACTATATTTGTTACAAAAATTTAACATCAAATGTAGAACCAACAGAATGAAATATCTCAATATCTGCCCTTTCTCGGTCCTCAACAAAGTCGGATTTTTTTTTTTTTTTTTTTTTTTTTAATTATGTTTTTGTTTATTAATTTATAAGCAAGGTCTAAAAATATTAAAATGTTGTATTGTCATCCGAAACACACCGTGAATGTTATTTTTATAATCCTAGCATATCAGTAAGTGGATTAAATATTGTGTACAAAATTCCATCTTTTTATGTAAAACCAAGTTGAGTGTAATAACAATAGTGTAAAAAAATGATGAATGTTTTATAAATAAATATGATACGGGTCGCAGGCAGACGGAACACGTGTCGGAGGCTCATTTACAGCATATTGCGCTACCTGGCGGTGGAAGGTGGAAATACAAAATTTTCCGGCAAATCAGTGTGAAAATCAAAATATTTCACTCAGGATTTCGATGTGAAAAAAAATGATTACCCGTAGGTCAGTGATTTTTACAGTTAATTATCAATATTTTAGCACGGAAATTACGCAGTCGTCAAAAACATATCGCCCCCTTCCTTTCGTTTCTGTGATAGTTATTTCGCCATGTATAATCATACAAATTTCAGGTTCATTTAAGAATATTATCACGGACCCGGGCAACGCCGGGCGGGTCAGCTAGTATATTAATAAATTCGAAACTAATAAATCAAAAGCTTTTTTTCTTCTTGCTCACTTTCTTTCTAAGATATGGCAACAACATTTTATATGAATGATATTAATTTTTGTGCAATTAAATAACGAAATGTTGAATTTAACACAAATCTACACGATTAAATGGGATAAAAAGCAGCATGTACAGTTTTTTCGGCTTTAATCCATTTACATAGAAAGTTAAAAAGTAATTAACTCAGACATTTTGATTACTCTGGTTGATCACGGAATCTATGACGTCATTTGAGCAAATCGATGCTATTGGCTGGGCTTGAATTCATTCATTTTTTCCCCTTTACAGTTTTATTTATAATACTGTATAAAAATAACAGCAATTTTTAACTAAACAACGTATTTTAACGAAATGTGAGTGCACTAAGCCTGAAGCCTGTGCAAAAACCTTTCGTATGATACTTCCTCAATCACCGGTCTCCATTTTATATGTGATTAGAAAAAAGTAACTTGACAACTGAAATAATATACAGTGGATGATCGGTTAACGAACTTAATCCGTTCCGAAACAGTGTTCGTTAACCGAATTGTTCGTTAACCGATCATAAATTTTCTATTGATTTGTATGGGAATTCAATTAATTCGTTCTTGAAAGCTAAATATTGTATAAATAATAATATAAATCTTCTATTTTTAATAGGGTTAATTACATCCTTTTTTAATGTGGACAGATCGTATTTTGATGGCTTTGTCCGTGTAGTGCCGTATTCAAAATAAATGATATGTTCTTTATAAAAAACTTTTAAGATTACATTCATTTACTGCGGCATTAAATCATATCACTTTGTCACTTTGACCTTACAAAAACTCCTTAGTTACTCTAAAAGAGCGTATTTAGTGTAGGACCCGATAAAACTCAAGTGGAGCCTAAATAGCCTATTAATAATTTGTGAACTAAATATCAATTAAAATTAAATTGCAATTAAAAATATTTCTTTAGAAAAGGACACAAAACATAAAAATTATTTTTTCTGATCTGTTAATTTTAATTTGGGGAACTAAAATATAGGGCCCGAACCCCCGGTAGCCCCTTAATTAATTAGGCCATGGGTATATACAATTGTTAAAATGTTCTCTAAGTCGATAATGTATGCAATTGAATACAGCTCGCAAATCTGAAACACAGCATAATTTCTTCTTGGCTTTGTTTTGTGAGTCTTTGTGTTCGTTAGCCGAACATGTGTTTGTTATCCGAACATAAAAATCTCTCGCAAAAGTGTTCGTTAACCGATCACCCGCGGTATATGATTGGGACATTTTTAGCTAACAGACATTTTAGTGAATTACTCAGAAAAATGGGATCACAAATGTATGGGTATACCGCAATTCTACGGCAATATATTCAATGTATGGCGAAACATATTAATTTCGTACCAAACACAACATCGAAGTTAAAAAATATTTTCTTTTCCATAAGACAGCAATGATATGGCATAGGACTCAACTAAATAACTCACGCAATGTCAAACAAATCAGTGTCATAAAATCGACAGAAAATATCCTAAAAAAGACAAATGTCAAAACTTTTATTACATTCTGCATGACACGAAAAAAAAAATAATATTTATGATGTTTTTTAACCACGGACTTTTTGATTAATCACAAATGAAATTAAAATTTTAAATGAAGTATCAAGCGTGTAGAAATACCACAAATCTTCGACAATGTTGAAATGTATGATGAAACATATAAGTTTCAAACAATATTATTAAAGCATTTCTCTAAATTTATATATTTTGTTTCCGATATTAAGAGAAAAAATGATATGGCACAGTATTCAACTAAACAACTCACACAGTTTCAAGAGAATCAAAAAATGAATGGCATAAAATTGAAAAAACAGCATTCCAAGAATGTCAAACAAACAAAATTTTCTCTCTCATCATATTCTACACGACACGAAAAAAATTATAAATTATGACAACTAATCCCAACAAGTAATATAAAAATTTTGTTTTTAAAGTCAATTCCTACTGAGATCATCAAAGAAAAATTTAATATAATCCCTTAAGCTAATATTAGTTTTTGTTGCATTAAAACATCTCAATTTGTTGATTTTCTATAAACCAGTAAACCCTATTGGTTTACAATGGAAGTCTATGGGAATTTGGCAAAATATTAGAGATATCGCCAAGTTGGCGTCACTTTTGGCGATATATCGAACAGTTGGCGACAAACTTGGCGGTATTTTGCGACAGAACAGGGTCCCCCCTATGGTAACTCCCCTTATAGATATGAAGATGCATTAAATGCTGTTCAATAACCAATATCCGCCATTTTGTCTCCCATATAAAACTAAAATTAATTAATTAAAATTTAATTAATGAATTAATATTTGAAAAAAACTGTATTAACATCAATTGTCATCCAGTACAAGTTTAAAAAAATTATTTCAACTTGATAGGATGAATAATAAGTATTTTATTAACGATTGAACGATTGAAAATTTGAACAAGATATATATATATATATATATATATATAGGGAGAGTGTGAACTAATAGTAGGAATTGAAAAAGGAAATATCAAGCGTGTACAAATAGAACAAGTCTACGACAGTGTTTTAATGTATGGCGAAATATTAATTTTACACACAACATAATAAAAGCTGATCCTTGTGATTTATGTATTTTGTATCCCATAATAGAAAAAATGATATGGCACAGTACTCAACTAAACAACTCACACAGATTCGAGATAATCAAAAACGAGCGGCATAAAATTGAGAGAAAGCACGCCAAGTAGTATGTCAAGCAAACAAAATTTTCACTCTCACTACATTCTACACGACACGAAAAACAATAATAATGACGACTCTTTTAGTTAGAGAATTTTCAACTAATCGCAAAAATAAAATCTCAAGCGTATAGAAATACCACAATTCTAGGACAATGTTTTAATGTATGGAGAAACATTATTTTTATACATAATGCAATAAAAACTGATCCTTGAAATTTATGCATTTTGTCTCCCATAATAGAAAAAATTATATGGCACAGTACTTAACTAAACAACTCACACAGTTTCAAGAGAATCAAAAATAAGCAGCATAAAATTGAGAGAAAGCATTCCAAGATTGTCAAACAAACAAAATTTTCACTCTCACTGCATTGACACGAAAAGAAATAATAAGTTATGACACTATTAGCTAGCGAATTTTTAAATAACCGCAAAAATGAAATTTCAAGCTTCTAGAAGCATAATTCTACGACAATGTTTTAATGTATGGCCAAACGTTAATTTTATACTCAATGTAATAAAAGTAGATCCTCTAAATTAATGTATTTTGTCTCTCATAATAGAACAAAATGATATGACACAGTACTCAACTAAACAGCTCACACAGTTTCAAGAGAATAAAAAATGAGTAGCATAAAATTGTGAGAAAGCATTCCACGAATGTCAAACTCTCACTACATACTACACGACACGAAAAAAATTAATAAATAAATAAATTATCACACTTTTAGCTAGCGAATTTTTAACTAATCGCAAAAATGAAATCTCAAACATGTAGAAATAGCACAATTCTACGAAAGTGTTTTAATGTATGGCGAAACATTAATTTTATACACAATATAATAAAAGCTGATCCTTGAAATTTATGTATTTTGTCCCTCATAATCATAAATTATGACACACTACTCAACTAAACGACTCACACAATTCCAAGAGAATAAAAAATGAGCAGCATAAAATTGAGAAAAAGCATTCAAGAATGTCAATTTTTAAATAACCGCAAAAATGAAATCTCAAGCGTGTAGAAATAGCACACTTCTACGACAATGTTTTAATGTATGGCGAAACATTAATTTTATACGCAATGTAATAAAAGTAGATCTTCTAAATTAATGTATTTTGTCTCTCATAATAGAACAAAATTATATGGCACAGTACTCAACTAAGCAACTCGCACAGTTTCAAGAGAATCGAAAATGAGCATCATAAAACTGAGGGAAAACATTCCAAGAATGTCAAACGAAGAGAATTATTACTCTCCCTACATTCTACACGACACAAAAAAAAAAAAAAAAAAAAAAAAAAAAAAAAAAAAAAATGACACTTTTAGCTAGCGAATTTTCAACTAATCACAAAAGTGAAATCTCAAGCGTGTAGAAATAGCACACTTCTACGAAAATGTTTTAATGTATGGCGAAACATTAATTGTATACACAATGTAATAAAAGCAGATTCTTGAAATTTATGTATTTGTCTCCCATAAGAGAAAAAATTATATGGCACAGTACTCAACTAAACAACTCGCACAGTTTCAAGAGAATCAAAAATGAGCAGCATAAAACTGAGAGAAATCATTCCAAGAATGTCAAACTCTCACTACATGCTACACGACACGAAAAAAAAAACCATAAAATAAAATAAAATAAAATATCACACTTTTAGCTAGCGAATTTTTAACTAATCGCAAAAATGAAATCTCAAACATGTAGAAAAGCACAATTCTACGAAAGTGTTTTAATGTATGGCGAAACATTAATTTTATACACATAATAAAAACTGATCCTTGAAATTTATGTATTTTGCCCCTCATAATTATAAATTATGATACACTACACAACTAAACGACTCACACAGTTCCAAGAGAATTAAAAATGAGCAGCATAAAATTGATAGAAAGCATTCCACGAATTTCAATTTTTAACTAATCGCAAAAATGAAATCTCACGCGTGTAGAAATATCACAATTCTACGACAATGTTTTAATGTATGGCGAAACATTAATTTTATGCACAATATAACAAAAGCAGATCCTTGAAATTTATGTATTTTGTCTCCCATAAGAAAAAAAAAATTATATGGCACATACAACTAAACAACTCGCACATTTTCAAGATAATCAAAAATAAGCAGTATAAAATTGGAAGAAAGCATTCCAAAAATTTCAAAGAAACAAAATTTTCACTCTCACTACATTCTAGACGACACGAAAAGAAATAATAAGTTATGGCACTCTTAACTAGCGAATTTTTAACTAATCGCAAAAAAATGAAATCTCAAGCATGTAGAAATACAACAATTCTACGACAATATTTTAATGTATGGCCAAACGTTAATTTTATACGCAATGCAATAAACGCAGATCCTCTAAATTAATGTATCTTGTCTCTCATAATAGAAAAATAAATGATATGGCACAGTACTCAACTAAACAGCTCACACAGTTTCAAGAGAATAAAAAATGAGCATCATAAAACTGAGAGAAAGCATTCCAAGAATGCCAAACAAACAAAATTTTCACTTTCACTACATCCTACACGACACGAAAATCTATAATAAATGACGACACTTTTAGCTAGCGAATTTTCAACTAATCGCAAAAATGACATCTCAAGCGTGTAGAAATACCACAATTCTAGGACAGTGTTTTAATGTATAGCGAAACATTAATTTTATACACAATGTAATAAAAGCATATCCTCTAAATTAATGTATTTTGTCTCCCGTAAGACAAAAATTACATGACAGAGTACTCAACTAAACAAATCATTCAATTTCAAGCAAATCAAAAATGAATGTCATATAAAGAGAGCAAACATTCCAAGAATGTCAAACGAACAAAACTTTCACTCTCACAGCATTCTATACACGACATGAAAAGTAATAATGATTATGACATTTTTAGCTACAGCATTTTTAACTAATCACTCACAAAAATGAGATCTCAAGCGTGCAGAAACTAAAGAAAACCAAAAAATTTTTCCGCGTAAACGCCCTCGGTAAAAAAGTTTTATGCGAAGAAAACTCAAAATAACAAGAACTAACTCGCATTCAAAACAGCACAACAAAATCTGAAATCTTAAAAACCACATGCATATACGACCTGTTACCCTTCCCATTCAAAACTCCAATCGCTCTCGCAAAAGGAAAAAGAAAAATCCCAAAACGCGCACGCAAAAACAAAAAAGGAAAACGGGAGCGACTGGAAAGCGCGAATTTTTAAAACACCATTTAATTGCCCTTTATGTAGCCAATTTGTGCACCACCACCACAGCGAAAACTAAACAAAACGTACCCGAAGAAATAAAAAAAATAAAAAAAACGTGCAAAGATTGAGCTGGGGGGCACGGCGGGAATCGTGCAGCATCGATCCGGCAGAGAAGTGCACTTGAGTATCGGCGCCGTAAGCTCGGGAGCATGCCGTTGCTAGCGAGCCCATTCAGCCTTGCAGCTAGCAACATCATGCGCGCGTCTGCGAAACACTGAGTCACCTTGGGGAATAGATCCCTCGCTCTCTTTCATCTATCGCTCCATCCCGCGCTTCAAGTGGCTCCCGTGTGTACGGACGGGACTGCCAGTTAATTAATAATTACCCCCGGTGTGTGTATATATATCTCGCTGACCACGTAGGAAGGGGGAACGCTGCAAGGCACGTTCGAGTCGATAACAAACTTACGATTTTTATTATGGAATTATTTATTATTTTACTCCTTTTTTTTATTTTTATTATTATTCGAACTTTCCCGCGTTTTTAGATCAGCCCCGCATGGCAGGAGAAATTAACCCTATCGCAGTTTTGTGGAATAAAAGTGATAGCAGATACGGCGCGAGTTTTATGTTGTTTTCGAAAGGATAATAAAACTTTTTAAGAAATAATGTAATTTTAAAACATTTACAAAGAAAAAGACTTTAACCTCATTTCTATTTTGCTAAGTTATTCTGTTGTTGTTGTTGATTTTATTTTCCAGCCGTTATAACACGAAAGAAAAATCATGCGTCAAACATAGACTATGAAACACTTTCCAACAAATTCAAAATACTGTAACAAAACTTCCCCTTTTAACCCTCTCGCTAGGCAATATTTTTTTTAAATCAAAATAGGTTGAAAAATTGCGCATTTATTTTCTTGCAAATTTCAAATCTACATATATTTTAGAATCAAAATATGTAACATGTTTTGGTAAAAGAGTTATTTTTTTTAATGTAGAATTAGAACATAAAAAAAAGATCGCTTACACAAATTTTGCTACTTTTACTTTGCCCGTGGAAACCGCGGGATGCGCAGCGACAGAGTTAATAAGGTGAAAATATATCTAAGTAAACAACTTGGAAAATATATAACGCGTTTTGAAAAGCCAATTTCAATAATTACTATCTATAATCGGAAAAGTATTCAAATTCTTTTCTGAGGATCTGCATATGATCTAAAGATTTCTATATACATAGCATGGTAAAATTTAGTTCAGTTACAGGAAACGCATAACACAGTTGAAAATCTCCTTTCAGCAATTCCCGTCAATAAACGGAAATGTAACTCGAATTCTTTTGTGCAGTCCTGTATATGATCTATAGAATTTATATACACCAAGTAATATGCAAAACAACAGTTAAATTTTAAAACGTATAACAAAATTTAAAACGAACTTCCAGCAATCACTTATAAGGGGATATACCCGGGCTTTCCTGGTTACAGAATATAGATAACCATATTAGATTTTTTACATTTAATATTTTTATTTGAATACGCTCTAACAATATCAAAAATCATATTTATAGTGTGAAAAATAGTGATTAGTTTAGATATTTATTAAAAGCTATACTTTTGTATTGGGCTCGCGCCAGGAGTTAGCAGCAGAAGAAATCACCAAAGATCAGTACTTAAAATCAGCCTTTTTAGGTGCGTTCGTAATTATATAAATACGTAGCACCTATAATCGTCGTTCAGTCCGTCGGTCCGTCCGTCCGCATATAACAGAGCCAAAATTACCCAAACGAATGGTCTGAAATTTTAAATATATGATTGTTGCAAAATTTTGTCGAGCCATTTCAAATTTTATGAAAATCAGATGTATAGTTTAATAACAGGGACAGTCAAAAGTTTTTCTTTACATTACGACCAGTGGGAAAAATTATTGCAAGTGCATTTTAATGATGTTACAGCCTTCCGAAAGGTCTGAAATTTTAAATATATAATTGTTGCAAAATTTTGTCGAGCCATTTCAAATTTTATGAAAATCGGATGTATAGTTTAATTACAGGGACAGTCAAATTTTTTCCGTTTCATTACGGGGAATGGGAAAAAAAATTATTGCACTGCATTTTAATGATGTTACAAACTATGCACTTATGAAATGCAAAAAAATATACATTCAGTAGAATATGGGGTGCAAAAAATAATTATAAAACTAGCTATAGTACGAACGCACCTCATTTGCCACGTTTGACGAGCAATTTCTAACTTGTTTTTTATTCTGATCATTTTAGTTTAGTGGTTCAATTGCATAGTTTTATCACATGTCTTAAATTTGTATTTTATTTATATTTTATTGTTTTATTTATAGATTGATGAATGTTTTGATTCCGTTATGTCATACAAACTGGAAATGCGGAACTATTTATATTAATTTAAATACAAACGGATTTATCTTACGTAATCGACTACATGCTATAGACATAGATTTTTAAAAAGTCGTGCCTGAAAATTATTTTAAACCAATAAACATTTAGTAAATCGCGATACAGTTTTCAAACAAATTACGATACAGTTTTCAAACAAATTTCATTTGAAAGTTGCATTTTTTTTCCTGTTCGACGGTGTAACAATTGAAAATGCGCGATATTTAGATGTTTAAAATTTTTTAAAAATTGCAGTGAAAACGAAATTTAATAGTCTGCTGTTGCCAATCGCAAAATGACGTCAGCGTAACGCACAGACACGTTTGTCCTTATAATATAGATAGACAGTACTATAACCAAATTCTTTTGTGTGTCCCTGTATAAATGAACGATAAATCCTATGCGCATCATATTCTGTAGTAAGCAACTTGTATTGCCCTCAGTGATGTATATCAATTTCAATACGTTTGAAATAGTCTAACATCATTAAAATGATTTGTAAACTATTTTCCCTCATAGATCATATAATGTTACGAAATTCTTTTGATTGTGTCTGTAAACAAACTTTAAATGCTGCAGTTTACAATTTTAATACTGAACAGGGCACAGTAATCCTCAATATCACAGAGGTACCTCAGGCTATAAAAAAATAACTCAAAAATATTGAAATACAAGTCTGTAAAGATTTCTCCTATAGGTTTAACATTAGTGTTCCAGTTTTTTCGCGTGAGTAGGATCTTAAGGCTGTTCACATATCCGAATGGGGCCACTTATGACACATTTTTTAATTCATTTTCGTTCGTAAACTCGTGAAATTGGCAGGTGTTCTTATTTAGAAACATATAATCGAAAGACGTTTTTCATTTGTTGGTAAAGGCAAAAGATCGTTCAGAAAATACTGTCAAAGTTGGTGTTTTGAACCGAATTTCCAAACGAGACAATGTGAGAAAAGAGAAAAACCCAGTCGTTACTTGATCAAAATCGCTTAATCTATATGTTTATGATACATGTGTTTGGTAAATTTAAAATTTTTACCCGATTATAACTTTTTTTAATTGCTATGATTAATAAAGTGAAGTGTAAGTCCTGTCGGAATGTACCAAACAAAATGTTCTCGACTTTTGCTGCTACTCATTGCAACTTATTTTTATAAATTTATTTTTTTCCTAGGTGGCCAGAGTATATAGAGAGGGTGCTCCTAACTTTATGTTGCTTTTCTATTCGAACTTTATAAATTTTGATTCAAAAGTGTACCGAATTATGTTATTGAACTCGAAATTTGTTGTGGTCTCTTGGCTAAAAATTTATTTAGCTTTTGTATAATTTTTTTTTTTAAATAGGGTAATATTTTAATTTTTAGAGATCATTTTAAAGGAAGGTGTCTGTATTTGCCTACGATTTCAATGGGGCTTATTATTATTATTGTATACTCTCATTTTATATATACTGTGTATTGAAATATGAATGTACTATCTTGATGTATATTCTTTTTCTTTCTCTTTTGCTCACTGTACATGTACGTACACTATACTTACGATCATCATTATATGTGCACATGCACTTATAATTTTTATTTATGGCTTTTAAACTTAAATTTTAAATTTTATTCTAAATTTTTGTTCCTCGGTTTTCAAATTTTTGCCTTTCTGTGTTGAAAAAGGTCTTTATTTTTTTTATGTTTTCCACCTTTTGGTCATCAAAAGTTTGTTCGGTGAATGGGGGTAATGTGATGTGGTAATCACATTTCTTTTTTCCATCCCGTTTTTGAACGCCTACGATGTTGCTTTCTGTGCAATTCATCGTTTTCCTTCGCTGAATCGCGGCTTTAAGACAGCATTTTCTACCGTGCTTGCCCTTCGTATTTTTGTGCAACGCGTATGCGTCAGCAGCACGTCACACCGCTTCTCATTTTTCTGTTCTATATTTAGCTCTTCGCTCCTGCATTGATGCTCCTCAGCGGCCCACGTCGTAAAAAGGGTGTATTTCGCTAAGCCAATGAAATTTAGTTTCGCTTTTCATGGTGTTTTAAATTTGTTTCTTCTATTTTAATACTTTCGTTTTATCGTATCGTATCACGTCATTTTAATTTAACTAATGGATTTAAAGTTTTTTTTTTTTTTTGGAGTCACTTCTGTGAACCCCTTTTGCTGTAGCATAAATAATATTGCATTTGATTTTTCAGAAGAATTTTAAAAGTATTTTAGATCTGAGAATGTTTCTAACGGGGTGAAGTTCGGGCCTTAGGCCTACTTCGGGAACCAACCATTTAAAAACGAAGTGGTGTTATGTCTTTGTAAATTTTCATTATCTGGATTTAAATTCTAAATCACAGAATGCTCATTTTTTAGGGGAAAGTAGCCGAATTTGGACCACGACATTTATTTTCAGCTATAACTCACTTCATTTTTGGAATACATGCAAAATATCACTACACGCGGTTATTCTATTCATCTACTAACTAAATAAATCGTTAGAACAATTTCTTTTTGAAAATCTTGCTTTATTTTAGTTTGAAAAAACTGTCAAAAGTGGTCCAAATTCAGCGACTGGTAGTCTAAGTTGGACCCCCGGTCTCCTAAATTGGACCAAACAATATTAGACTGTTTTAATGACAAGGGGGTATAACTAATTTTATTAAAATCAAAGTATGCAATTAATGAAACAATGAAACAAAACTACAGCAATGGAAAATGGAATATAATGAAATCAAATGTCTGAAAGTAAGAGTAATTGTTTTAAATCAAAATGTATTCAAAGTATAAATCAAAATTAAAAGTAATAAAGAATAGAAATTATAGAACGAATTGCAAGTCACTTGAATATCATGTAAGAAGTCATGTAAGGCTTACATATGAATTTCTTTTGTTCATTTTTCATTTCATGACATATAACATGGAACCATATTTGGCAATCTCAACACTGAATCATTTCTGCTATTTTAGTTTTCTTACAAATAAGGCAAAACCAATCATCACTGTCTTAAATCTCTTTCATCAATCATCACTGTCTTAACACGTGAATTGTTCTTTTTAGATTCTGAATCATTAGATTTTTCTTTGGAACACAAGTTTTCTTTACCTTATGTCTGTAGTTTTCTCTTTCCATAATTTTCTTTCCAACTGAATTACGCCTATTTTTTAAAACTCGATGTTCCAATTGGTTTTATGCTTTGAAAACTTCCTTTTTATCGTTTTTTTTTTTTTTTTTTTTTTGCACACTGTAAGAAAAAATTGTAACATTCCATGTAAATTCGAGAAATGTTTTTCCTTTTTAAAAGTTTCCAGAACAATTTAGCAGTTTCCTGGGAAATTCTGGTTTTCCTATCTGAAACGTTTCATAATTAAAATTGGCAACATCATACTGTTGCCGCCCGCCATTAATATTTGTTGTTGTGTGTCGTGAGCGAGTCGAAAATGAATTCCTTATATGAATGTCAAAAAATCACTGTGAAATGCGAATAAATGAACAGTAAACAAACATTTCAATCTGTATTATTGATACCTTTCAGGTGAAAATGCAATACTCTTCTGACCGCTCAGATTGTCCTCTGTGGAATGCTAAACAGTGTCATGTGTGAAAGAATCGTAGAGTATGTGAACCTCGTGGTAATTCTAAGACTTTAGTCTAACTGGGATTTCTAGGTTAGCTGGTTAATTTAAATGAAATATATATTAATCAGTTATCTAGAAATCCTTGTTGGACATAAAAAATATTTCCTCCATCTAAACAAAGGAATATAAATTAACCCTTTCGAGACGGCATCCTTTGCGCAAGTTTTATGTGGTTGGCACCACTTTTTTTAAACAGCTCCCTTTACTTGTAAAATACAAAACAATACTCTAATTAAATAAGACAAATAATACATTTATTTATTAATGGTGGTGCCAAAAACAAATTTCACATGCACCTTTTGACGATACATATATGCATCACCCGTCCCGAAAGGGTTAAAAGAAATGTATCCTATTCAAAAGGGTAAGTGACTTATAAACTATAATATTCCATTTTGTTCCGCTAATGTTTTTTACATGCTATATTATTTTTAGAACAAATTTGGTTTTAACAAATATTAATGTTATCTATGTTTTAATGAGTCCATTTATAAAGTATACATTTTGTGTCTAAGATTTTAAATTAATATTAATCCATATTTACGCTATTGTTTTCTGAGGGGTTTTTCGTACTATAAAATGCAGTTATGCAGTACAATATTGTTTAACTCTGTGTTTTTACTCAGTTTATTTTCTTATATATAAAAAAAACTTTAATATTATTTATTTATTTATTTTTGTTAAAAAATAATGGTCTCATTTTTAATTATTTTTATTATTGCAATGTTCGTAAACATTTATTTTATCGTTGGAACACACTGAATTAACCTTTTTTTTTTTTAATATTAACATTTTGTCAAAGGGAGTTGAATAACGGTTATTCTTTTTCAAAATCTATGTGTATAAAATGTATAAAATTTGTTCAAAACTTAAAATTACCCTATTTCTTATGTGATTTATTGCTAATCATTTACAATTAATTTATAACCAAAACAAAGCTTTAAGAAAATTCTGTAAATATGCAAAAAGCAAATTTGCAGTTACATAAGGATACAGAACTAAGATCATAACTAATATTATACTAAATGGCTTTTTTTTCTTCTTCCAATGGAAACTTGAATTAATTAATTAATATATAAAATTTTGGCAACTTTAATTATTAAATGTTCTTATATGTTATATGGAAGCAAAAAGACATGCAATGTTTTCAGATCAGATATATTTATATATGAATATTTATATATGAAAATAAATTATATGTAAAATAATTATATTATAATTATATATAAAATAATATATAAAATAAATTTATATTAATTAAATTAATATAAATATATATATAATAATTATAATAATAAATATATAAAATTTATATATAATAATTATATATAAAATTTTATAAATAATTATAATTATATATAAAATTTATATATAAAATAATTTTTATAAAATAATTATAATTATATATAAAATTTATATATAAAATAATTTTTATAAAATAATTATAATTATATATAAAATAATAATATAAAATAATTTATATATAAAATAATAATTCAATTCAAAGGTTAATTCATATTATATATAAAATAATAATTATATATAAAATAATTATAATTATATATAAAATATTTATATATGAACGATGAAATTTAATAATAATTTTAAATGATGTGTAAAATTATTTAAAATATTTACTCCTGTTTAACAAACACTTTATTAACTGTTGAATCATAAAATGATTTCTTAACTGATTTTAATATTTTACAGCAGGATAAGTTTGAATAATAAAAATCACACGTAAATGATTATTTTAATTTCACCTTACAGAAAAAAAAAAAAAAACAGTGTTATCAGAAATTTTAAATATGCTTCGAATGTTTGTTTATGAAAATGCGCCTGAACTTGTGTTTGTGCACATTTTCCTTGAATTATAACCGAAATATAAAAATTTGTTATAATTTACCATATGAAGCATAGAAAATTTTCATAAAGAGAGAATGAAATGTCGATTTGAAAATAACATTATATTTATCTTGTCTACAATGTTGAAGGGGGTGAGGAATTCTATTTTTAATTACACTGAATCTATGGAAAAATAACATAAATAATAATCCCAGATATGGTTTGTATGAATGTCTAATAATTTAAATTGACTAAATGATTAATAAACTTCTACAAATATTTTCCAAAGTAAACAAAGAAAAAAATTAATATTTTTAAATACTTGAAAATGGATTAATATATATTGGCATCGAATCTAATGAAAAAAATATATATACATATATAAATAAATAAAAATAAATAAATAAAAATAAATAAATAAATAAAATACATAAATAAATAAAAATAATAATAAAACAAAATCTATTGAAATCTAATATATGAAACGTTCCTGCATTGTGAAAAGAAATCTAGGAATGTTCCTGGGAAGTAATTGTCAGTTGAATTGCCCATTATTTATACGAAACGTTTCTGGAAAATAACAGAAACCTTACTGGACACTTCTGAAACGTTCCATAGAAAATAAGTAAATTTCCTGTGAACTATCAGTAATATTTTTGTTGTCTAGTTTTGTTGTCAGTAATTTTTTTGTTCCTGGTATTTCACAGGAACCTTGCTGGCTTTTCTGGGGAACGTTTTAAAATTAGTTCCACTCATTTCAAGAAATGTTTCTTGGAAATAATGGGCACATCAGCAGCTCATTTTTTCCCAGGAGCGTTTCTGGATTTTTTTTTTTTTTTTCTGTACGTAGCAGATGACATTTCTAATAATTTTTTGGCTTTTTCAGGAGTTTTGTAGATGCAACCTACTTGAGGGTCAATCTCTTCACAACTTACTCTTTCCTTTTCGTTTCCTATATCTTTAACAAATTTTGCATCATTGATGTTTTTCTTACAGACTATTTGTCTGTGTCGTTTTCATTCTTTTTTTTTTTTTTTAATTTTCTTAGTTTTAGTAGGTTTTATGATTACTGACTCGCACTAGCAGGTGAATCAGCGGATATATCTGCAGTGCCTGTCTTCTCTTAAGGAATAAGTGATGAAGCAACTGCGAAATGGTGATGGTATATCAGGTCCACTTTAAGCAACTCAAATTGGTCCAATTAAGGCATCTGAGCCATTTTTTAAAACAGGTAATCTCAAGGCTAAAAACAAAAACGAAAGTAAACAAATCCGCGTGAAAAATATGCGCAATAAACACATGAATTTAGATATGTGTATGAAAACATAACATCTTACCTTATTTTTAAAGTATTCTCTTACGTTTAGTAGGAAAAAATAAGATCAAAACAGCTAATTTTAGGTTTTTTTTAAATTGTGTGAAAATAACACGTGAAAGGTGGGTGCTTCTTCTAATCATGTATAACGTCATTCTGATGAGTAGGATTTCAGCGGTAGATGGCGTATTTTTCGGTAGTTAACGGGAGAATTGCAGCGGTCCATTTAAAGCGTCGGTCCAAATATGGCTACTCTCCCCTCTTTGGATTTTTATCCTCAAAATGTTCTACAAGGAATGAATTTTGCCAGCCAGAATTATTGCAGAATCTAACGCTATCGAATTAAAAGGATGATTCTCTCGGGAACATTTTGTGCATCACAAAGCACAGTGACCAACTATAAAATATTTGATATGCCTTCCTCTTTCACCTCTTCACAAGGATAAAAATAAATCTGGATTTTTCATATCCATATGTGTCTTCATTTATGGTCGAGTTCCTTGTCTTTCCAGTATAATTAAGTAAGATCAACTTCATTTATTAATTTTCCATTTTTACTGCCAAACAGTTTTTGACCACGAAGGACAATCAAGGGTTCTGCGGTATGTTCACAACGCTCATGTGTTCCTTTATCATATTCACAATAGCAATCTATCTTAAGTTTATTTTAATTTACAACGTCTTTTCCCAATATTTATTTTTTTCAATTAAGCATCCAAGATATTATTCGTGTGACATATGGAAGCTGGATATTCTCGGTATAACGGATCCAGTTGAATTTAAAACTAAATCTAAAATTCACAAAGAAACTGTGCTACATTTTAAGAACTAGTCAGATGTGGCAATCCCAAAACTTTCTTCTATCTCATACATGTTAATACTTCAAAATTCGCTATCACAGTGCCAAAATTAAATGTCAATCTATGCCCATCATGAGTATTCTAAAGATATGAAATTCTTGAGATATGACTATCGCTAAAATCGTGTAAATCCTACAAAATGCAGCTTAGCAGCGACACCTGTTGGACGATTAATAGCAAAACCTAATCAGCAACAACTTGTGTCAACGTCTAACTGAATCCTAAGTTAGATGAAATTTCGTGCATTACACTGTAAAAAAAAATCTGTGAAGTTACTAACATATTTCTCGGAAACTGGGATTCCAGGAACTATTTATGTAACGGCAACAGCAAAAATTTCTGTAACAGCATCTGTTACAGGAATTTTTCTTGTTGCCGTTACATAAAAAGTTCCTGGAATCCCAGTTTCCTAGAAAAATTTTAGTAACTTTACAAATTTTTTTTTACAGTGTAGTTCATGAGATAGAGCTATTGCGGAAATCGTGAAAAATGCAGCATAGCAGCGCCACCTGTTGGGTGATTTACACCAAAACGTTAAACAGCACCAAATCATATCAGGGACTAACTGAATCTGGAGTTTGATAAAAATCCGTGCATTAAAAATCGAGATAGAGCTAATGCGGAAATCATGAAAAATGCAGCATAGAAGCTCCACCTGTTGGGCGAATTACACATAAACTTAAACAGAACCAATTTATATCAAGGTATAACCTGATCTGAAGTTTGATTAAAATCCGTGCATCAGTTCTTGAGATAGAGCGATTGCAGAAATCGTGGAAAATGCAGTATAGCAGCGCCACCTGTTTAGCGATTTACACCAAAAAGTAATCAGCCCCAATTTATATCATGGACTAACTGAATAGAGATTTTTATTAAATTCTGTTCATTAGTTCTTGAGATAGAGAGTCCACAAAATTTGTGTCGCATACAGACACACAAACGGGCAGTCAGACACACAGACGGGCAGCCAGACACACAGACGGGCAGCCAGACAAACAGACTCACCGACAGGCATTTTGTAAAAATATATTTTTTGGAATGACCCCTGAAACTTGTAACAGTCGAAAACCGGATTTCGAAAATTTTATATACTTTCTTCTTGTAAGATAGAAGAAAGTAATAGTATAAGAATGGATTCAGATGAGAGATAGGAAGTACAGTAGAACCCCGCTAATCCGAAATTCCGATTAATCCAAACCGATTTTATTTACAGTGTGAAAGTCAGTGGAAATGTGTAGAAGTTAGAATTAAACAAAAAAGGCAGTAAAACATGTTTTTTTTATTCTTTAAACAGCTTAAATAAAATAAAAATTACTCAATAATGTAAAAGTACAACATATGTATACACGGATATAAAATGAAAACGTGCACTGTATAGGCCTACTCGTACAACTTATCTTAAAAAAAACTTGAATATCAGTTTGTTTGTCCGCCACTATAAAATTCCTTTCTAAAATGCAAAAAGTATTTAATTCAGAAGATAAAAATTTATTTTTCCTTTCAATAGTTTGATTTCGTTGACAGCTATTTACAGATTCTTGATTTTGAATTGTTTGTGGGTTGTTACGTAATTCCTCATTCAGAAATTCCACTGGATTACTATAAACATCAGGAGTGATTATACAATGTAAACTATTTATTTTCCGAAAGTCGTGCCGGATTATTCAGCATGCCGGACCTTAGGACGCCAGATTAGAGGATGTTTACTGTATTACTGAGTACCTATAACTTACATGTTTTAAGCATGCAATTTTTTCTTTCTATTTTTATCGGAATTTCGGGTAATCCGAATAGGCATCGGTCCCAATTAGTTCGGATTAGCCGGATTCTACTGTATCATTGACTTTGGTGTTAGAAAATGCTAGCTTAACTAGTAATAGAGAGTTTGTCGAAAAACAGCTTGCTACAGCAAATAAAAAGTTATGTAATAACCGAATAAAACGGAGGTTTATAAAACTAAGGTTGTACAGTGCTGAAAAAAAGTTTAAATTCGAAGCCAAGTCAAAACTACATTGATGCAAAACTAAAATCAGCATCTTTCAATGTCTTACAATTCAATCTATGCCACAAATTAATTTTTACTTTCTTCTATCTTTACAAGAAGAAAGTATTGGATTTGTGAAAAATTTCGACTTTCGGTTTCCGACGGATTTATACGTTTTAGAATGACCAGAACACGATTTGATGGTTTTTAGAAAATGTCTGTCTGTGAGTCTGTCTGTCACTCTGTCACTCTGTCACTCCGTCACTCTGTCTGTGAGTCTGTATGTGACAAAAATTTTGTGGGCGCTCTATCTCAAGAACTAACATAGGCGTAGAGTTATATGGGCCCGTGGGGCTCGGGCCCCTCCAATAATTTTTTCAGATGGGCTATATTTTGTGTACGCCAACTGACATAGAAAAAACTCAGATTTTGGAATTTCGTATAATTTACAAAATTGTTTAGCGTATAAGGTTTCCGATGTATAATTGTTCTCTAAATTCGTTGTTTACTTTTATTCTTTGTAAACAAGCAAAACAACTGGAAAATTTTAGCGTGGCGTATGGGAAAAAACTAACAATAAGCACTCTCCATGGTGGGTTTTTCTTCCTTCTTTGGACACTGGGCACACTTTCTGGGAGAACGCAATTCACTATAGTGGACTAAAAACATTAACCGCTATTATTTCACGAATGTCAAAAAATCTCGACGGAATGCAAAAAATCGCAATAAAAATCGCTCAAAGTGAACAAAATTTACTACATTAAGCTAAAGGTTTAACTAAATTCCTTCTACCAATGTAAAAAAGTCACTGCGGAACGCGAAAAACCGCTGAAAATTGCATTGAAAAGCACTAAAGATTCTAAACGTCGCAAAGGCCAAAAATTACTATAAGTGCACTACAACATTTTAACCGGAATTCTTTCACGAGTATCAAAATTCGCTGCGAAGAATCGCAAAAACTCGCAATGAAAATCGAATTAAAAAATCAAAAATTTCGGAGGACAAAATTTATTGTATAATGCTAAAAATTGGAAACCGAATTCCTTTTATCAATAAAAAAAATGCGAAACACGAAATGACGCTAAAAATCGCATACAAATATTTGCGAAAAATTCAAAAATCGCTGTACGAATTCCGAATAAACTTTTTTGAAAAGAGGGCAAAATTTACTATATTATACGCTAAAAGATTGAAATCGGATTTATTTTATTAATTAAAAAAATCGCCTCGAACCGTGAAAAAACGTTAAAAATTGCATTAAAAATTATATGGGAAAAGTTCGAAATCGGGCTTTGGGGTGCACAACTAAATACACAGAGGCACCTTCATACCAAATTTTGTAGCTCTGCGTGCAGCGGTTTTTTTCAGAACTCAGCCGACAGACAGAAAGACTTCTTTCCTTATTATTATAGACCACCTGACCCGCCCGGCGTTGCCCGGGCCCGTGATAATAACCTTTAATAAAGCACAAATTTGTATGATTTTACACCTTTAATCGGATTTTGTCCGAATTGATATTTTTAAATGAAAAAAATATTGACTTTTAATGATAAGAGCCCTCGTAAGAAGTCATTTTCTGTTTTTCATCTACGGTCGTTTCATAATTTTTTTTTTTTTTTTTTTAAATCGTTTCTTTTGGTCTGAACTCTTTAAAATTTTTATCGTTATAAATATAATCGTTTCTCAGCCCGTATAAAAATTTCGTGAAAAAAATGTTGACATCTACTTCTAAAAGAAATATGTTTCTTCTTCTTTTTTACTTTCCTTTATCTTTGCAAGAAGAAAGTATTGGATTCAAGAAAATTTTCGAATTCGGGTTTTCGACGGATTTACACTTTTTAGCGGTCACAGATCCCGAAAAACATGTTTTTACAAAATGTTTATCTGTGAATCTGTCTGTGAGTTTGTCTGTATGTGACAGAAATTTTTTGGGCGCTCTATCTCTAGAACTAATGCACGGAATTTAATAAAACTTCAGATTCAATTAGTCCCTGATATAAATTGGTGCTGAATAGTTGTTGGTGCAAATCCCCCTATATCTCAAGAACTAATACACAGATTTTCTTAAAATATCAGATTATGTTAGTCCTTAATATTGCTTGGTGCTGATTAATTTTTTGTGTAAATTGCTCAATAGGTGGCGCTGCTATGATGCACTATTCACGATTTCCGCAATAGCTGTATCTCAAGAACTAGTGAGCAGATTTTTATCAAACTTCAGATTCAGTTATATCTTGATATTATTTCGTACTGATTACGTTTTCGTGTAAATCGCCCAACAGGTATTGCTGCTATGCTGCATTTTTCACGATTTCCGCAATAGCTCTTTCTCAAGAACTAATGCACGTATTTTCATCAAACTTCAAATTAGGTTAGTCCGTGATATAAAATGAAACTGATTACTTTTTGGTTTAAATTGACCAACAGGTGGCGCTGAGATACAGATTTTTTTACGATTTTCGCAATAGCTCTATCTTAAACACTAATGCACAAATTTTCATCGAACTTCACATTCAGTTAGACGTTGATATATGTTGTTCTTTATTACGTTTTGATGTAAATCGCGCAATAGGTGGCGCTGCTATGGCCGTTTTTCACTATTTCCGCAATTATTCTGTCTCAAAAACGAACACACGGAATTTATTAAAATAGCAATTAAAGCCTTTGTGCAGGAATACTAAAAAGCAGAAAACCAACGTTTAAAAATTCACAAATAATACGTGAAAAGCAGCTCAGACTTGCTTTTTCTAGCACGCTGTCTTGCTCTATCTTGCACTGAAGAAGAATCTCGCTAGTAGATTCGAAACAGCTGTTTGCTGCTTTTCACGTATTATTTGTGCATTTTTAAACGTTGGTTTTCTGCTTTTTAACACAGAATTTAATCAGACTTCATATTCTGTTACACTTTCACATAAATAGATTTTTTTTTAGGCTTGGGTAATATACAGCGCGATAGGTGTCGCTTTTGTGCTCTTTTAGTTGAGAATTTTTCTTGCAGACATCTAAGAAGGTGGATGCTAAAAATCAATTGTTTGTTTCAAAGATGCGATGCTTATATCTCCTTTTAAAATGCACACAATTTAATGAATATATATCTTTAGAATCCTTATGATGGCGATGAGTATAGATTGTCATTTAATTTAGGCACTGTGGTAATGAATTTTGTCGTATTAACCTGTATGAGATAGACAAGAGTTTTGGGATTGTCACATCCGACTAGTTCTTCTTGTTTTCGCGTCGGGTTCTTAACATAACAAGAAAAAAAAATAATTCTCGTCGTCCGAACTGTACGACATTTTAATATGTTATAAATATAACTGTACCCGAGTACTCTATATAATTTCATGAAAAATATGCATATTTAATAGTGAAAACGTGTGTCGAAGGCAAGCGAAACCGCGCCGAAACCGTTTTATTGCTTTTTCGTCGAAAATTTCTAAGTTATTATTATGATTTTTAAATACTCTTACTCGTTCGAACATTACGGAATTTTTGTAATATATGAAAAATCCAGTCTGTCGAAATGCTCTAAAGAGATTGTGGAAAAAAGATAGTCTCGTCACGATGAGGCGCGAAGAAGTGACCTGCGGTCGCGAATTTGTTTAAAGAATTAAAATTAATCTTTTAGAAAAACGATTGCACCGGCGACGAGAAGATGATCTTAGCTTTAAATACGTATTTTTTGCGAATTGGTACCTCTAAAATTGAGCCCTGAGTAAGCGTTGGCGAAAGGGAGAAAAAGTCGCCTGAGAAATCCTTTTTGAAAAAAAATTTCAAAGAGTTAAGAACTACATTTTGTTAACTGATTGTGGCATTCGAGATGTAAAAGTAGAAGAATATGTCGTCCGTTTTTTCGTATTTTAAACGGCACGGGTGATGGGCATTAAAACAAAGCGGCAAAAAAAAAAAAAATGTATTAGTTCTTCTTTCCTTTCTGCTCGAAAAGCAGGCTCTGGTCATTGCACGAGCGCGCCTCCGCCAATTTTTTTTTTAAAAATATCTTTTTTGATGAGTTTTTAATTAATATCTTGGCCAATTATCAAAAAATTAAAAATTTGAGCCTCAGGGGCATCCATACCTGCATTGAATTATTCTCGTATAAATGTTTAGACCTCTGCGGGCAGTAGATTTTCCTAGCCATCGGCAATAAACACACACAAACAGCGATCTTGTCTTTTACTATTAGATATATAGATATTTATGATATGTGTAGAGTAAAACCTGTCTATGGCATAATCCTGTCTTAAGGGGTCTCAGGACTCTTAAAATTGGAAAAAAAGGAAAAAAAAAGACAATTTTCAACATCTAACGTATTTGATTTTAAGACACAATTTTAATTGGAATAAAATATATAAGTATGTTCTTTCATTTCATGTATTTTAAAAATTATAAAATGCAGAATTAGCATTTACAGGGGGCTCCAAACTGTTAGACATTTGACGAGCAAAAAATCGGCATAACAGGTTACGCGCACGATTACAAAATAAATATTGCAACTAGAATAAAAAAATTCGGTGCCTACTTCAGATTGTAATAAATACCCTGAACCTAAATAAATTTGTATTTAAAGCTTTTTTATATTTTTAATACAAAGTTGTATTTAGCTAATGCAAAATTAAGAAAATTTCAACAGTATAATCACCTAAAAAAATATTGTTTTGAACAATAAAAAGGAAATTTTAGGTTCAGTTTATACAGACTAACATGAAACATACGTTTTGAAAATTTCATGAAAAAAATATTCGTAAGTTTTTGAGGTATCGTGCAGTTATGCCCAAAAACGTCATTTGGAGAAAAATGGCTTCAAAGTTTCCGAAACGAAGCTTCAGCTATTGAACGTGTATAAATGTAAAAGCCATAACTTCAGTTCTAATAGGAATTTCAAGGAAAAATCAATATGTTCAGAAAAGATAGGAGTTTAACATCTAAAAAAAAATTAAAATTTCAAAAATTTTAAAGCTTTAAGAGTCCTGAGACCCCTTAAGTGGGAACTTTTCATGCTCCAAAAGGAAAGATTGCCATACAATTTTACTAATTAGCCAGAAACCTGTCTTAAGCAGAATATTGTTCCGTCGCTTACGATTGCTTTTACAAAGGTTTTACTGTGTGGATATAACGTTACCCTGTGTATCCATACTGTAAAACCTTTGTAAAAGCAATCGTAAGCGACCGAAACAATGTTCTGTTTAAGACAAGTTTCTGGCTAATTAAGTAAAATTGTATACGGATTAGCCTGTGCAGGTGCATGTAAAATCAGTCGTGGATGCAAAGTCCTCCAAGTTACCTGTGAATTATACCTCTGGAGGTGCCTTGCCAGGTTGAAGATCTCGTCACCTGACCAAGGTTCCAAATTACGAGATCAACAATGTGCAGGTTCCAAACAACAGGATATAAATGTTAAGCAACCGATATAACACCGTTCACAACTAAGCAATAGGCACTGCCGATACGATCTAGGCACTCGTTAGGTTTATTGCCGCTACGCGACGATTAGGCGGTTGCCCGCCCCGATACCAGGTATCAAACCCGTTCAGCTGGCGCTGGGGCTTCTCGGCAGGTAGGGGCCTGGTCATCGGTTAGAAAGAAAGAAAAAGGTTAGCCTTTGTAAACGGAACCTGTCTATAACGAAATCTTGCCTAATGGCAAACATTTCATGATCCCGTCGGAAGGAACACTTTGAATTTTTACCTGCTAAGGTAGACAAAAACCTGTATAAAACGGAAAATTTTAACGGTTATATGTAATTTTGTCTTAGCAGGTTTTAGTATTTTTGTATTCATTACTTAGTAAATTAATTTCCAGGTCCAGGGAATGTTGACCCCCCCCCCCCCTTTGTCTCCGCCACCGGCTGAGCCCCTCCAATAATTTTGAAAACTCTACGCCTATGAGAACTAATGCACGGAATTTCACAAAACTTCATATTTAGTTAGACCTCGATATAAACTGGACCTGATTAGTTTTTGGTGAAAATCGCCCAACAGGTGGCGCTGCTATGCGGCATTTTTCACGATTTCTGCAATAGCTATATCTCAAGAACTACTGCACGGATTTTCTAAAACTTCAGATTCAGTTAGTCCAAGATATAGTTTGGTGCTGATTACTTTTTTGTGAAAATCGCCCAACAGGTGGCGCTGGTATGCTGCATTATTCATAATTATCGCAATAGCTCTAACTCAAGAAAAAATGCACGAATTTTCATCAATCTTCAGATTCAGTTAGTCCCTGATATAAATTAGTGCTGTTTAATTTTTGGTGTAAATCGCTCAACAGGTGGCGCTGCTATGCTGTGTTTTTTGCGATTTCCGCAATAGCTTTATCTCAAGAACTAATGCTTGGATTTACAAAAAATTTCAGATTCAGGTATACCTTGATATCGTTTAGTGCTGTTTACTTTTGGTGTAAATCGTTCAACAGGTGGCGCTGCTATACTACATTTTTTCAGAATTTCCGCTATAGCTCTATCTCAAGAACTAATACACGAATTTTCATCCAACTTCAAATACAGATATACTTTCATATGAATTGGTGCTAAATCGTTGTTATTTCTTGTACTATTTAAATGATTTAATTGCTGTGATTTATATAGAAGAAAGTTTTGTGATGGCCACAACATACTAGTTACTAATGAAAAAGTATTCATCCTTGATGAAACAGATGGTTAAGATATTACTGACATGATTTACCAAGTGAGCCATATCTGCTTTCAAAATGTGTACAAGGTGGTGACTTTGTCAGTCCTATGATTTGGGAAGGCTTTATTGCAAAAGGAAAAACTAGTTTGGTTTTCACCAAGTCAAAGATGAACTCCTTTGACTATGAAGATATTCTTGATAACAATTGTGTTCTTCTTAAAAATGAACTTCTGGATCAGAATTTGGTACTGCTTTAAAATAACGTTCTATTCGCAAGTCTATATAAAATTCAGATGGATTATCTACAAACAACGCCAAAACCTTGGACATTCCAG
Organism: Maratus speciosus; assembly: GCA_963932465.1. NCBI lineage: Eukaryota > Metazoa > Arthropoda > Arachnida > Araneae > Salticidae > Maratus > Maratus speciosus. The sequence continues at coordinate 170,107,157 of OZ010791.1, forward strand.
CTAAATGTCCGGACATAAATCCTATAGAAAACTCGTGGGAAATCTTGGTTCGTCAAGTTTATGCCAACAGAAAGCAGATTGATTCGATTGTTGAACTGAAAGCAGCCATTCTGGAAACACGCGAAAAAAAAAAAAAAACATTTCCATATTTAAACTAGTCGGATGTACCAATCCCAAAACTTTCTTCTATCTCATACATGATACTTCAAAATTCGCTATCACACTGCCAAAATTAAATGGCAATCTATGCATCTCATGAGGATTCTAACGATATGAAATTCCGTGCATTAGTTCTTGAGATATGACTATCGCTGAAATCGTCTAAATTCAACAAATGCTACCTAGCAGCGCCACCTATTGGGTGATTTATACCAAATCCTAATCAGCAACAATTTATGTCAACGTCTGACCGAATCTGAAGTTTGGAGAAAATCCGTACATTAGTTTTTGAGATAGAGCAATAGCGAAATTCGTGAAAATTCCTGCATAGCAGCGCCCCCTATTGGGTGATTAACAACAAAACATAATTAACAAAAACTTGTGTCAACATACAACTAAATCTGAAGTTAGATGAAAATTCGTCCATTAATTCTATTGATAGAGCTATTGAGGCAATCGTGAAAAAGGCAGCAGAGAAGCGCCACCTGTTGGGCGATTTACATCAACACCTAATCAGTAGCAAGTCATATCAAGGACTAACTGAATCTGAAGTTTTATGAAAATGCGTGCGTTAGTTCTTAAGATAGAGCTATTGGGGAAATCGTGTAAATCCTACAAAATTCATCATAACAGCGCCACCTGTTGGGCGATTTACACCAAAACGTAACCATCACCAATTCACATCAAGGACTAACTAAATCTGAAGTTTGATCAAAATCCGTGCATTAGTTCTTGAGATAGAGCTATTGCGAAAATCGTGAAAAATGCAGCATTGCAGCTCCACCTGTTGAGCGATTTACACCAAAAACTAATCAGCATCAATTTGTATTAGGGACTAACAGAATATCAATTTTTATTAAATTCCGTGCATTAGTTCTTGAGATAGAGCGCCCACAAAATTTGTGTCACATACACACAGACAGACAGACAGACAGACAGACTCACAGAGTCACAGACAGACATTTTGTAAAAACATGTTTTTTGGAATCTCTGACCCCTAAAACGTGTAAATCCGTCGAAAACCGGAATTCGAAAATTTTCATGAATCCAATACTTTCTTCTTGTAAAGATAGAAGAAAGTAAAAACTGGCGAAATTCTTCCCAAAGCGTCTTTTGCAAGACATTAGTGTTGAGGGGAAACAAACAAAGTGCTAAAAATTAATGCACAAATCGTTTACGTGTGTAATTTAAACTTTAAAAATACTGGTCCTAAACATTTTTCCACCGAGTTGTGTTACTATATAGAAATTAATTTTTGTGTATTTTTTAAAACATATTATTGTATTATAATTTAAAACAAATAACAAAACTTACGTATTGCGTAAATTTTATGTGTATAATTTTGCAATGACATTGGTTTTTCAATAAAGTAAGGGCTTTACTGTTTTTGTTGGTGGTATAAACTTTTTTTCCAGCACTGGTTTTGATACGTGGTTAAATGCAGCAATAATGCAGGGTGGTTGATAATAAAGAAACAAAAGTACATTATTGCCACACAGACCTATATTTAAAGAATTAAGTGAAAATACTAAAGCCAGTTTTTGATGCTTCGGCTCATGTTAATCCCTTGAGGAGCGGTGTGTGATATATTTTATCCTACCTACCTTTAATGAAGATTTGCACCAGAAACTTTTAATTAAATTTTTATTTTATAACTTTGGTGGAAAAAAACTTGAAAAAATGCTTCTCCTTATTGTGAAACAAAACTTTTCGAAAATTCCGGTGGGAATTCAACATTACAGAAACACAGTTACTTGCCCCTGAAAGGGTTAAACGTTCCTCTTCACTAAACGATTGTCTGGATAAGATACTAAATCTGATTGAAATGGTTCCTACAGTTTTATCCGTTTTCGGATATTTATAAACATAAACGTGTAGTTTTCGAAATCAATTGCAGTTCTTTTTTACTAGCGGCTATATTGAAACACCACCTAGAAAGTGCATCTGATAAATTTGCTTCTACAGCAGAGACTTTGGATGCATCTTTGTATGTAGAAGATTGTATTTACAGTTTCAACACTCTTGAAGAGTTAAACAAGTTTATAATTGTATCCCGAATGTTACTGTCCTCTGCAAAATTCAATCTAAGGGAATGGCTGTCAAATTATCCCATTCAAATTACTCTGAAATTTCGACAGTTAATATGACACCAGTGTTAGGTTTAAACTGGAATCTGGAAAACGATACCTGTCTTGCAAATCTCTTGAAGAAGAGAAAATTGTTTCTACTAAACAAGCTCTACTTTCATTGGCTCAGAAGGTTTTTTATCCTCTTTGGATTTAACTCACCTGTGACTTTTCCTTCTAAACTTATTCTACAAGAATGCTGGAAATTAATAATTAAGTGAGATGAGTTAATTCCATAGAATTTAGCAAAACAATTTTTAAGGTGGGTGCAGAGAATGAAACTGATTTCAGACATCAAACTGCAGCGTTGGATAAATTGAGACAACTATGAAAGTAATGATGTAAGTCGTCACATATTTTGTGACGGAAGTAAACACGCATATGCTACTTGCATTTTTCTGACAGTGAAGAAGAAAGATGAAATTCGCGAGTTTTATACAATCACGCTCAAGAGTTAGTCCCTCTTAAGAAGAACTTAAGTATGCCGCGGTTGGAGCTTTTATCAGGCTGAATTGAAGTCAGGTTGGGAAGTCGTATCATAGCTGATTAATTAATTCCAAATTTGAAGATCTGTTATTAGAGTGACTCAACCAAGCTTTAAGCTGGATAAAGCGAGATGATAGACGGAGTTGGAAAAGCGTGGAAGAAATCAGATCATTATTTTAAAAAGACCAATGGCGACACATTTCAGGAATATTGAATCCGACTGATCTCCCTTCCAGATGTTGTCCATTGAACAATTTTTACAGCCAAGACGGTGACGGGGACCAGCTTGGCAAGCTGAGCCAAAATTTACTTCGCCTCAAAGTGTTGAATCTCCAGATGAAGAAGTTATTAATGCTGAAAAACGGAAGAATGTCATTTCAGCATTAAAACCTAATCGATGATGGTAATTTTAATTAATTTTTCTACTACTTTTCAGCAGTGAAATTACGCTTCAAATTATTGAATATTAGAGACGTGAATTATCAGATTGCTAACAAAGCGTAAACCAACTTAGTGAAAAATGTCCAAGCCGGGAATCGAACCCGGGCCCCTGGAATAGATCTCCAGTGCTCTACCACTAAGCCACAAGGACGATGCCCAGCTTGGCATCTCTCACTTATATAAGTCGGTAAGGCTGCTTATCGGTAAGCTTATATAAGTGAGAGATGCCAAGCTGGGCATCGTTCTTGTGGCTTAGTGGTAGAGCACTACAGATCTATTCCAGGGTTCGATTCCCGGCTTGGACATTTTTCACTAAGTTGGTTTACGCTTTGTTAGCAATGTGATAATTCACGTCTCTAATATTCGATGATGGTAATATCGATGGTTTTCATCATAAAAGAAAATTGTAAGGTTAATAGTCTGGATTGTAAGATTCATAAACAATTCAAGAAAACCGAATTGAAAAGAAGTATTTGAACATACTTTTTTTCTCCCCCAAATAGAACAAGCCGAAAGGAAATTGATGATTTTGATCCAGAGATACAGATTAGATGAGGAGAATAATGAGAAGATTCGTAGCTTAAGACCAATCCTAGTTGAAGAGGGTATCATAAGAGTGAAAATACAAGTCGTTTATCGAGGAGATACTATGAATTTTAAGTACATCTTTTGCCTTCTGACCATCCTGCAGTCCACGGACTGTTCTCCTGGGAACACGAAGAGATATTACATGCAGGAGTGGCTCTTTTGACTACATATTTACAAGAAGACAAGTGGATCCTGATTCCTAAAAGCCAGGAAAACTATTCGAGCAGTAGCTCAGAAATGTGTGTGATGCAAAAGATTTAGCTTACAAAAGACAGAGTCAGTTCCTAATTGCATTAACAGCAGAAAGAGTTCAAGACGCAGCAGTATTCCAAATGACTGGGGTTGATGTAACCGGTACCTTATAATTAAAGAATGAGAAAAAGGCATGGATTGTGCTGCACACTAGTGCAGTATAAAGGGCCATATATTTAAAATTAGTGACGTCATTGTCAACAGATACCTTCCTCCAGTCTTTCAGGCGCTTTATAGCGAGAAGAGGAAGACCAACCACTTGATCACTCCACCTGGTGCCAACCAAATATCATGGCATAGGCAAGAATACTCCGGGTGAAAATCCCCTACACTATAACAAAGCCCCAGATACGGTAACCGACCCGGAAAAACAACGAGAAATAATTTAAAAAATATTTTCACAAAGCAAAAACAGTACGTTCTCTGGCAACCGTAAATTAAAGATAAGCTTAACAGAAATAGAGACAACTACACATATGTCTGGAGCTAAAAGTTCATAGGTTTTAAGACAACTGAACATTTATTTTGAAATAGAATTATAAACATTTATTAATATGCGTGAAAAAAAATTAGAACACAGCTCAAGAAATAATAAATAAATAATAAAAATAAAACTCAAAACTTCTTGTTCAATGTACAACGTTCAATTCAACGTTTCAAAAGTTCTGAAAGTCCGGAAATGTAAGTGCAAAGTCTTAAGGCTGTTCTTAAATGCAAAAGGGCAACTTTGTGACATAAGTTTAAATTTAATTTTGGTCGGAAATGCATGAAACTAGCAGTTGTTGTTGTTCAGAAACTATGTTATCGTTCTGTTTTTTTTTTTCCCTTTTTTTTTTTTTTTTTTTTCAAACGCAGTAGATCTTTCGAAAATATTGTCAAAGTTGATGTTTTGAACTGGAGTTCTCGAAGAAAACAGAAAAACCGGTCAACGAAGAGAGAAAAAAGCCTTTGTCACGTGATCAAAATCGCTTATAACTCAATAGGTAATTTATTTTTCAAAAAATGGAAAACACAGTTCGATTCCAAATCGCTTCAATTTCAGTCAGGCCTTCTAATTTTATATATTTCCGTTAAAAAATGAATTTGTAAATGTGTCAAAATATTTTGCGCTTGTTGAGCAGTGCAGTTAAGAACATAATACTATGCATACACAGCCTTAAGTCAGTGTATATGTATAGTATTATGAAAGTTCTCATGTAAGAAGTCCTACCATATGAGTTCACAAAAGGAATCACTTAAATGCACTTAAATTAAACAAATCTGAAAGTCTAAAATAATTGTTGAAGGAAACAGGAATTGGTGAGAACAATAGGAAAGCATCATCATAGTTATTCACACGGTTATCGCCTGAAGTTGCCAATTTAAAAGACATAGAATAAATAAAAATAATTCTGCTGAGCTTAGTTGATAACAAAACGTAAAACGCAAATAAAATCTGGTCAGGTGTATGTTTAGAATCTGTAACTTGATAAATAAAAAACGTTTATTCGGTTCATTATATATATCTATCAGTTTTTTATAGTTGGAGATCGATAGAAAGATGGTCTTGAAATTCCAAGAAAGGGTTTTTGAACAGATAAACTCGAAGGAATCGGGCAGCGACCAAATAAGTTGTGCTTAGGATATCCTAATTCACCACAAAGACATCTGTTACTACTTCTTTTGTAGATTTTAAAAAGGTATGCAGGAAAGGCGCCGTGTCCAGATATAAAGTAGGCTGACACCTGAGAAAAGCATAAGAAATCAGTATTTACTTCCTTGATCACTGCATAGGTATCGCGATCTTTTTCACTAATGCGCCAGGATTCCTGTGCCATTCACTCATAATCTTATTTTTGAAATGTGTCTTCGATTACGGACTTGGCCAAAGTGACTTCTCTTTCATTGCCCGTGATTCTCATGTGTAATTTAATCCATCCACCAATGTTAACTTTTTTATCACCAAGCAGACGAAAATTAGTAAAAATATGAAAAGCTATTTCATTTACAGGAAATAAGTTTTTCAGCAGGCAGATAGAAGGTAAACTATCTGTATATATATTAATCTGCTTATATTGTGCTACCATACACCATTGAATCGCCTCGTCCAGGGCTTCCTATCATTCAATTTTGTAGCCTAATTTAACAGGCTAATAACAGGACAGGCTATCATATTTCACGATGAGTGCAACCACTGTTATGAGGAATTTCCCTATTTTGTGCGCGATTCCTGCAATCCCGCACGCTATTTTAAACCCTGTCCCCCCCAAAAATACTTGTCCCGAGGAAGTGAATTCGCGATGTAAACATTCCCTGAAACTCCATTTAACCGGGATTTTTTAGTAATTGTTCGATGAAAATCGATATTTATAACAAATATCTTTGACGAAATTTACGATAAATTTTTGCTATCGTTTGAAGAAATTCGCAATTTTTCCACGACTGATTTTCATGAATTAATTTGGCGAAATTCCGCAAAGGAAAGAAAAATCCAAGTTAATATCTATTAAGAGCGTTTTATGTTGAGAAGGTTGCTTTCCAACCCAGATTTTTTTTTTCGTGCTTTTTTTATGTCCGAAATTTCGGAGTGATGATCGATTTATTAAAATTTTCGGAACTGAATGCCTTAAAACTTTGGATCAGAATCATCCCAAGGCTTGCCGATGAATTAAAAAGAAATTAAGAACAAACAATCTTCTTGAAACACCATCAAAAATTTGTAAATGCGATTTTAGTTAATAAATAATGACAAAATATCCCCGAAATTTTCTTCTTCGTTTTCAACCTATGCATAAATAAGGCTTCAGCGCATGCGTGACAGCTTTTCCCTTCTCGCAACGACCGAGATGGGTTAGTAATGCGAACGGGTTGCGATTGTTAATTAAGTCTAATGTCAGACGAACGTCTATTTGCACGCTTTTTCTTTCCACGTCAAACAGAAACATATTCTCTAACATGGGTTTCTGTTTGATGCGGAAAGAAAAAGCGTGCAAACAGACGTTCGTCTGACTTTAGCCTAATAACTTAACTAATTATAAGAATTTTAAAATTCTGAGACTTAGGTGCATCATGAGATACTTTGGGCTGACCTGACAAAATTTTTCAGCCTCGTACGTGCCGTAGATTTTGCTAGCCATCGCACACAGACAGAGCGAAACTTTCTTTTATTAGTATAAACTAGCTGATCCGCCCGGTATTGCCCGGGTCCTTGATAATAACCTTAAATTTGTATGTAATTGCATCAGGGTCCGAATTCATAAGAAAATTTTCCTAAAAACGAACCTCTGGCTCGGGTCCCCGCTGCCTACGGTACAAGAAGTGCCGCACACGTGTCTGAAAATGTTGTATTTCCACCTTCTACAGCCAGTGGGCGCATTCTGTTCTAAACGAATTTGCGACACGTGAACCTGTTGTCTGCGGCACTGTATGGCAGGAGTGCTGCGCACGCCCTGTAAAATCTTTTAGTTCCATTTTCCACCGCCACGGGCGCACTCTGTTCCAAGCAAATCATCTCTCGAAGAAACTCCGACACGTATACATCAGGGTGGAACGAAAGTATAGGTCAAAATATTTTTTTCAGTAAATAATTTTCTAATAGCAATTAAAAGTTGTGTTTGTATGTTAACAATAAAACTACGAAGTTTTTTCGTTCTAAATTTATATCTTGAGGTGCCGCAAAAGCCTTAAAAATAAAGATTTTTTTTTTTTTTTTTTTTTACGAAAAGTCCAAATTATAATTTCTTTCGCTGTTTTATTTTTACATTTTAAAAATCAAATATTGTTTTTAATAGCAATCCATAGATGCTTTTTTACTATAACAACAATAATATTAAGTTTAATTGATCTAAATTTATGCATTAATTTTCTGGAAATAAATGAGTTTTTTTTTTTTTTTTTAAACAAAACAAGATGTAATATCAGTTTGAATTTAACTGTTGTAATTACTTTTTTGCTTACAAATGGTTGTTCAGACACAGTTTTAAAAAATATATATGAAAAACTTTTTAAAATAACTAATTATTAATAAAAATAAACTTATTAGTTGTTTGGGTCTTTTTCTTTTTAAAATTTTTTGGAAAGGGATTAAACACAAGCCCGCAACATAAACAGTAACAAGTTACTAGAATTGAAGAAAATAGAACAAATGTCATGACATAATTAATAACCAGTGTTATTGAAACAAAACAAATATTAAAGAATAATTAGAATATTCCATTACATTATTAGTTTCACATTTATTTGTTTTTTAAATTTTCTTGGTTATTAGATAAAATGTTTTTTGCTCTAAAATTTTGGCATCATCTTTTGCGAAGCAATTTTTGCTTTTAATAAAGCCTTCTTTTGCTTCAGGACCCACAGACACTTATTGATGACTCTGTCACAAGCTTTATAACTCTTTCTACTGCTTGTGTATTACAGGGTAAATGAGGAAAATCTATAGATGGTAATGGGCAATTCGGTTCTCTTGCTTCACTTATATACATTTTAAAATCCTCATCAGTTATGCATTTTGTCATTGGAGGATCTGTTATTGCTATATCCGCCCACTTAATCATAACAATGCAATCTTCAGCATGGAAATTAAGTTTGGGGACCACAAACTTTCAGATGCCATTCTTTTCTTCCAATCTTGCTTTTAGAAGTCGGCGAAGACCCAACTCTCTTATGTGCTTTCTCTCATCACTTAACATACAGAGAAGCATGTTTTAGCGTAATAACTATTCAGGGATATGTTTAGAAAAATTTTAAGGTCCTTTAATATTTTAAACCCCTTCACAAAATAATTTATCTTAAAACAGGACCCTTCACAAAATTATTTGTCTCTTAAATAGACCTTTCACAGAATTTTTTAACCTTCAAATTGAACTTTTCACAAATTTAGTCATTTAAAAATAAAATCTGGCCTGTAAGTAAGCAGTTTAACTCACCAAAGAGCATAATATTTAGCTTTTTATATATGAAGGATAGAACATGAAGACATCGATAATTTAAAATTCACAAAATTATGACTAGATTTTTCACAAAAATTAAAAAACTTCACAATTTCACAAAAATAGGACCCTGTGAGAAAAGTCTGGACAGACCCCTGCTATTTCTCCGAATAACTGGGTCAATTATTTTTAGATGTTGCTCACAAAGCTAACGTGAAAATTTTATCAGTCTCCAAAAATGTTTGGAATCATTTACACATGATGGTTTAAGCTTAATATGGAACCAGATGGGGGCATACACTTTCATAACATACTCTGTTAAAGCTTTAATGTTATTTCAAGGATTCTCTTTTCCAACATATAACCGAAGATTGAGACTTGCTAACGTAAGACATCGAGAATGAGCCAACTTTCCTGTTTTTTTAAAAGGACAGATTTGGAAAGCATGCACCGCTTGAGATTGATGTGCACATTTCAAGTAAATATTTTTGATCTGTGCTCAAATCTTCAATTATTTTAACATTAGGAAGGTTGTGTTGTATAGGCAAGAACTTAACCACTGGAAGTTCGTTACAATTTTCAAGTTGTTTGCCTAAAACTCCGCCAAATTCATTAGGGCCCTTTGTTTTTCCGTCTAATTCACGAAACAGGTGGCCCAAAGGCAATTCATTTAAGTGGAACAAACAAATCAGCAAATGCAGTGGACTATTTAGATCTTTTTCAATTAAAGCAGTCACACCGTTATTAACTCCAGTGTTTGTGGCTGTCCCATCACACCCAAAAGCAGTTACAGTTTGTATGTTCAAATGATTGTTACCATTAAAGTACGCTATTATGCTATTTTTTATAGCTTCGCCTGTTCCAAATACAGGGGTTACCAGGGGCGTGCCGAAAGCTGTTTTAGTGGGGGTGTGTGAACTGAATTTTGCCGACTGCAAGATCGGGGGTGAGAAAGACTTTGTGATAGCCCCCCCCCCCCCTCTCAGCGACGGTGTCAACTGTTCTACAATACTGTGAATTTATAAAAATCACTAAAAGTCTTAAGTGTTCACCCGCGTTCTCCTTAACCACATGCGCAATTAAATGTTGTTGTTCAATATGTGTAATTTTTTTAAAATTATTTTACTATATAAGTAGAGTTCAGAATCCTGTTATTAATTAGGATTCTGCTTACGATTTAAAAGGAAATGTGTATGGATGTACTGTACATTAACCAGTTCTCAAAAGTAACAATTTAAGAATTTTGAAGTACTTCGGAATTTATGTTTCTATAAATAAAACCGCATGCTGTTGTGTAATGTAAGTGTATAAATTTTAAGATACATAAAAAAGACAAATCTTGCTTACTAAAAATAAGATATATATTAGTATAAGAGACTAAAAATTATCCTTCTACATTTTTAAATTATCACCCGCCTATCTTTCAGAATAGCCCATTTTCCAGCTACACTGTCTAAATCCAACATGTCAGTTATGTCTGTTTCACAGGTTAATAGCATTAGTTAGTCCAGTCGCTCTTCCAACATGGTGGTACGCAAGTAATTTTTTACTAACTTTAACCTGCTGAAACTTCTTTTATTACTTGCTATAGTTACTGTAATAATTAAGGCCAACTTGTAGGCCAAAGAAAGGTTAGGATACAAATGAGCCTTCCCCACAAATTTTTGCGCTGCTGCGCCAATTGTATCCGATTCAGAACTAGCTATTTCTGAGAACATGAGATCAATTTCACATTCCAAGTTATCTACATCTTTGAGATCACCAGGAAATAGTTGACATAGTTTAGAAATGTCCTCGGTAGAGCTATACTTGATACTAGATGGAAGGAGACAGGCTAGTGGTTTAACTTTTGAATGTCTTGCCAACTTATGAATGTCTACAAATGCAGTTGTAAGCCGATCTACCACCTTCAAAATTTCTGCTTTAAAATAATTCTCTCGTGTAAATAGAACTGCAGTTTTAGGATTTTCGTCGATCTTCGATGGAGGCCTCCGTCGCCTGTGCCGCAAATTGAACTCATCATCTTGATTTATTCCATGTATCTCGCAGATGTTGTCAGCTTCCTTAATGATGTTCATTATTGCCGCCGTGTCATCATTCCGGAGTTTCTGAATGCTTTCGTAAGTTTTCTGCATTATGTCGGTCCCCTCTAAAATGTTCAGGTCGTCACGTTGCAATTGCTCTGTTGCTAACTTGGTCTGAAACATAATTGTTTTCATTCCAAGTAAAGAAACAATGAAATCGTATGACATCATTTTGCTTCTTAACCCTGCTGCCTTAGCTCGAGCATCCTTGTCAACCTTCATGTCTTCAGAAATAATTTGCAGAGTATGGATGAGGGCATCATAGGACGATAAAATAGCTCTGACTGAATCCGCTCGCATAGTCCATCTTGTCTTTGACAAAAATTTCAAAGTAAGACTCTTCTGAAGAACTTCTATTTTCTCTGTCAGTATGCCGAATCGCTTTGTACTCAGTTAAAAAAAAGTTATAGAGATCCTGAATACTGTCGTAGAACAATTTTATTACATTGCTTTCTTTGCACGCATGTTCAACACATAAATTCACTTTATGCGCGAGGCAGGGTATGTATAAAATAGATCTACCAGCTATTTCTGAAAGTTTTGATTAACAGCCTAAAATGCGCCGGACATAGATGACGTGGTGTCGTAAGACTGTGCACGAGCTTGGGAAAGAGATATTCCAACTGACTGTAGAATTTCAGAAATAAGCTTAGCCATTCCTTCGCCTGTTTTAGCTAGATAATCTTTTAGTTTTAACAACCTTTCTTCTGGGTGAAACTGGGTCACGTATCGGATTACAATTGAGAGCTGGTCAAGATGAGAGATATCGGGTGTGCTTTCAGCCATAACGCTAAAAAATCCACATTTTTTGACATTTGCAACTATTTTTTCACGGACACATGATCCAAGAACCCCAATAAAGTCGTTTTGTGACTTGTTGGCATGGTATGGGCGAAGATGATTATCATCAATCCAGTTTTTTAAAGTTGGAATCCACCTGGCCATTAATCTAATGAGCTGAATGTAGTTACCGCTGTCACTTTCTCGTCCCCAAAATGCAAATGCTTGACGACTTAGATATCTGGTGCAGTCTAGAAGTATATTAATAATCTCTCTGTTTCTTAGACGAATTTGCTCCGCGTTAGCTGCTGCCTTTCTACGTTGACTAGATAGAAAGTTGTCAACGTGCTTACTTTTTTGGCCCAAATTATCTAATTTATACACTGCGGTTCTATGAGCATTGCTCGTAAAATGAACCATTAACTTGCCTTTACGGTTTTTTCCTCGGCCTTTCATCTTATGCCATACACGAATATCAACACTGATCCAAGCTTCTTCTGCGTTTTCAGGCCCCGGGCCATCAGAGCAAAGTGAACAAGCAAAACAAAATGCGGCATCCAGTTGGTCGCTGTATTCTAAATATGGATATTCTTTATACCAGCAGGAGCTAAACTTATTCTGCTTCTTAGGATCTATGTCATGATTCACAGGGTAAGATGATCTCTGAGGTTGATAAGGTCCATGAGACAGGATGAAAAGTTTCTGGTTTTCGGTTAAATTCTTTCCAATACGATCGGCTGGATCACAACTTAGAAAAGTCGAGGAATCTTCCTTTTCAGAAACATTGACATTTTCCATAGAATTGCTAGTTAGGATTTTATCGCATTCCTCAGTCAAACTTTCGCTGTAGTGCCGAACCCGGTCTGCAAAAGCCTTAACATTCGCAGTAAATTTTGTGATGAAAATGATGTTTCGGAAACATTTTTACAAAGCTCTGAATTTTACATCTGGAGGATCTGTTTGAATATGACTATGCAGGCCTCTAATAGAAATGCAGAAATATCTACATATTGTACATTGAATCCGTTTTCCTTTCTGGAGGTTGATGTTTTCATTCGGATGAAATATTCTTATATGGCGATATAAATTTATTTTTTTCTGTGAAATGTGTGCGTACACAATCACAGTGTGTGCATAAACTTTTCACTGAACTATTCGCCATCATGCGACAAAAACAAACTTTCGCAAATCGCTCTTCTTCTGTGTCCGTGACTTCATCTTTTAAATGCAACAACTTCAAATAACTAGCGCCAAATCCAGAGCCAAGAGGTCACCAAATTCTAAGAATCAGTCCATAGCAGAAGGGAGCAATTAAAGATGCTACATGGGAAAACTTACAATAGAGATTGCAACAACCGTCTCCTCCCCCTCCTTTCCCGAAAGTCTCAAATTCTCAGAAACGCGATTCTCTCTCTCTCTATCTATCACCTCCGCTCTCTGACAACCCCTCCCTCCCACACAGAATCATACACAATCTTCCGTGAGAAGTTATTTCTTTTCCCCTTTAAATGACGGACAACAGAGAATTGAAATGATACTGACGACAGGAGAGGGGATTTTTTGCTGGGTGTGTTCTTAACTTTACGACTATTCTAAATTTTACCAACTCTTCCAAATAAGTGTGTGTGGGGGGGTGTTACACCCCCAACACCCCCCCCGCTAGGCACGCCCCTGAGGGTTACATGCCCCAGAAAGGATGAATTGGGCTCTTTTAATAAAGAAATATGTTCTTCGATGACCGCTTTTTTATAAAATTTGTTTCCTTTTTTATCTTGCACAATTGTTTTATCTTTTCTTTCATCGAAAAACAAACCTATATTTTCTCCAACTTCTTACTATCGCTTTTGTTCGATTCTTGGCTCTCTCTCTCTTCGAATTTTTATCCTATCAATTACCTTACTTTTGTTATCCTCTGTAATCATTCCATCATCTTTAAGAACAGCACTTGCAATAGTCGCAGCATTTCTGTCTGAAACCCCAGTTCGGTCACAGGCACTTGCTACTGTTGGAAGTTCTACTCGCATTTGCTCGCTCGTAGTTGAATAGAGGAAATTTTGGCATTGTATGTTAAGTTTCCTTTAGATGTTTGCTCAGGATCTGATTGAATGGCACCATTTTCAGCTTCTCTAGTAAGCCTTATCTACTATTTTCTTATTGTACTTGTACTTTAATTGTTGCTGTATTACCTATTGCTTTCTCTCTTCTCTTTGTGTTAAAATCTTGGAAATAACTTAATCGACTCCACTTATTTTTCTCAATGTTCTTTGGTCAAGTAAAAAATCTCGTTCAGGTTTAGGTACTTTTTTCCTTTTTCGCACTTACAGACAGAAAATTCTTTGCTCTTACAGGCTGCTACATCAAAAAGACGTTTGCTTTCATTTAAAAACTTTGCTGCAATTAAATCATATTTTTCTGTACCTTTTCTACCTTTTGATCTTAAAATACTTCTGTACTTATCGCGATAGCTTTGTCCCATTTGTAACATGCGAGTGCGAGATACTGCAGTAATAGATGCTTTCGACTAAACAGATTCAACTTTCTTAATAAGAATGTCAAGTATTTCACTCACCGTTGGTTCTTTTGATGTGTTGTCTGGTTTCAGCTTACGTCGAATATAAAGATAATATTTTATAATGTCGTAATAAGTTGGAAGACTTAAATCACTTAATTGTTTAGGGTACCCAAAAACTGGGCATTCTAACTTTTGTCTGGTCTGAAATGGTCTTGACACTGCCATCGCACTAAAGATAAAGTATTAACTAATAAATTATTATACTAATATTCAAGATGACATATTCATAAACAAAACAAAATCCAGTAAAGAACAGCATAAAAATATTTGTTACTGACACGATTCGTTTGCCTGCACTGACTCACGACAGAAACATGTGACCAGACCATTGACGTGCTTCTCTTCCTCTTCCGCCACCCTACACCAGCCAATAATATGCCGCCTGAATCAAGGTCACTTCAAACCACGTACTGTTCTCCATCTCCACTTGACTATTAATTTTCAGAATTAAAAATGTTTTGCTGCGTTTTTAAGTTAAAAGTAAGGTTAATCCTTTCTATTAAGAAATACTGTTAAAATCTAGCATAAATATTAAAGGTATGCAGTATAAAACTATAAATATCTACTGTAAAGTAGTTTATGTGTATTATTTAAAAATTCAAAACATGCATTTGGTACTTATTATTATTTTTTTTTTTTTTACTAAACCAAATTTATCAAAATACATAAAATCTTCTTAAAAATACATATTTGCGGCACCTCTATATACCGGGTGTCCCAAAAAGGACTGACTGATTTTAAAATTCAATAACTTGCAAACGGTGACAGATATTTAAAAAATTCTTGCAGGAGGGTTATGCATAAGGTCAAAAGTTTTTTTACAGTGATTTTCAATTTTAGTTCGAATTACAAATAATAGATGGCGCTGCGATCAATAGACGCTGAATTCAGGCTCGATTTTTGGTACTTCGTGGCCCGGATAATACATTTCCATCTCCTTTTTCAGCATGGAACAAGAGAAAGGACCAGAAATCGAGCCTGTATTTAGCGACTATTGCTTACAGCGCCATCTATTGTTTGTAATTCGAACTAAAATTGAAAATCACTGTAATAAAACTTTTGACCTTATGCATAACCCTCCTGCAAGAATTTTTTAAATATCTGTCACCGTTTGCAAGTTATTGAATTTTAAAATCAGTCAGTCCTTTTTGGGACACCCGGTATATTATGTTTGTTAAAATATTTTAATACTGTCTTAACAAAGGCACTAGACAACTTTTTATCTCTATTACATATCGAAATAAAAAAAAAAAAAATTCGTTCCGCCCTAGTGTACATGCTGTCTCCGACACCATATAATAGTCTTGCTCTTTTAGTTTCACCTTTCACCTCCAGTTTGCGAAATATATTTTATACGAACATCCAACACGGGTCCTTGTGTTAATTTAAAAAAATGAAAATAGAAGGGGGACGGGAGATCTTTTTTTTTTCCATAAATTAATGCTACCGATGTCTTTTCTTAATTTTTCGAAATTATGAAATAGAATATTATTTTGCGTATATGTACCAATTTTCAAATCCCTACCTGAAACAGTTTTAAAGATTTCGATATGCTAAAAATTTCTTTTTTAAATATCTTTCATATCGGAAAGTAATTGAGTATACATCCCTAATGCTGAATAGTAAATTTAATACAACCCCTTGCAGGTGTTGCAGATGAAATAAAGAGGTTGTGCATTAATTAATGATTTTTATTTGATATTTCGGAAAATTTTTGACAAACTTTCTTGATTTCTGGGATTTCCGAAAAAGATTATTATCATCTGTGTCCAAAATTTTCAAATACTTTTTAAAATTTTCAATATATGCTTAAAAAAAAAAAAAAAAAAAAAAAAAAAAAAAAAACACTCTGTTATTATTTTTTCTCATCTGTGATTTCTAGAATGAGATGTAATTGGCTTGCTGATAAATAGAAAATAAATTATTTCAGTTAATAAGTTTTTAATTGATATTTCAGGAAATTCTGGACTAAATTTGTAGAATTTCTAAAGTAGAACATTATTTTGAATATGTGTCCAAATTTCCAAATCCCTACCACAAATATTTTTAAAAATTTCAATGAATTCGAAATTGTCCAGTCTCCTATAGTCCAGGCAATAGAGACCGTATAGGGACTCTACCTGGCAAAATTAATGGTAGTACTGGAAATCGGCTTTTTAAATGTGTTTTGGGTTGCTGAATCCGAATTTGTAACTTCCCACCAAAATTTCCCCCGACAACCTCCCAAATTTTGGTAAAAAGCCCCCCAAAAAAGGTTTTTATTAAAAAAAAATCAATTTTTTTATTGTTTTAGAGAAAAAGTATCTAGAAATTCAGAAAGTAGACAAAATTTCCAACAAATTAGATATATGACATTATGACTTAGGATGAAGGGGAAGGGGGGATCTGCCTCGGAACATGAGCGCAGTGCTGCGTAAACTAAGTTGCGCAATTCCACTTAACCACTCACACGTTTATATTCGCCCTCCCATCTCCACTCCGAACTTTCTCTATAAGGTTTACTTTAAGATTTTTGGGTCGCTGAATCCGAATTTTTATCTTCCCCCCAAAATCCCCCCCCCCCCCGAAAACCCCCAAATAGTTGTTTTTAACTTAAATTTCTTATTGTTTTAGGGGAAAAGCATTACAAAATTCAGAAACTAGACAAAATTTGCAACAAATAGGATATATGACGTTATAAATTAGGATGAACGGGGAGGGTGAGGGCTGCCTCTGAACATGCACTGCGCGCTACGTGCACTAAGTTATGAAATCCAGGCAATAGGGAATTTTACCTGGCAAAATTAATACTAGTTCTGGATTTCGACTCACTTTATGTTTTTTGGGTCGCTGAATCCGAATTTGTAACTTCCCACCAAAATTTCACCCGGCAACCTTCAAAAAATTTATTTTTTGAGAAAATTTGGTTTTTGAGAAAAGCGCGCGGGGAATGTTCCGAGGCAGCCCCCTCTCTCCCCGTTTATCCTACGTCATAATGTCATCTATCCTATTTGTTGCAAATTTTGTCTAGTTTCTTGATTTTGTAATGCTTTTCCCCTAAAACAATAAGAAATTTAAGTTAAAAACAACTATTTGGGGGGGGGGAATTTTGGGGGTAAGTTAAAAATTCGGATTAAGCGATCCAAAAACTTAAAGTAAACCTTATAGAGAAAGTTCGGAGGGAAGATGGGAGGGCAAATGTAAACGTCTGAGTGGTTAAGTGGAATTGCGCAACTTAGTTTACGCAGCACCGCGCGCATGTTCCGAGGCAGATCCCCCCTTCCTCTTCATCCTAAGTCATAATGTCATATATCTAATTTGTTGGAAATTTTGTCTACTTTCTGAATTTCTAGATACTTTTTCTCTAAAAC
Organism: Maratus speciosus; assembly: GCA_963932465.1. Classification (NCBI taxonomy): domain Eukaryota; kingdom Metazoa; phylum Arthropoda; class Arachnida; order Araneae; family Salticidae; genus Maratus; species Maratus speciosus. Next base: position 170,124,905 of record OZ010791.1, read on the forward strand.
AATTTAAAAAAAAAATGATTTTTTTAATAAAAACCTTTTTTGTGGCGCTTTTTACCAAAATTTGGGGAGGTTGCCGGGGGAAATTTTGGTGGGAAGTTACAAATTCGGATTCAGCGACCCAAAAAACATCTAGAAAACCGATTTCCAGTACTACCATTAATTTTGCTAGGTAAAATTCCCTATTGCCTGGACTACTATCTTTCTAGCAAATCCGCATTTTTCTGACAACCCTTTCCCCTTCTGGATGTGAGACGAGTTTCTTTGTAATTCTGATAAAATGCGATGCCTTTATTTAATACCTTTGCTAATTTTTTAATTCTTTTTTTAACGTTTTTAATTAATACTTCGACTAATTTTCAAAACTTTAAAATACCAAATCTCAGGTGCATTCGGACATGCCTTGGACTATCCCGATACACATTTTTACTTACATCTTTACAAGAAGAAAGTGTTGTATTCGTGAAAAATTTCGACGGATTTACACGTTTTAGGGGGTCAGAAATTCCGAAAAACATTTTTTGTTTTTGTTTTCTTTTTTGTTTTTTACAAAATGTCTGTCTGTATGTAACAAAAATTTGTGGGCGCTCTATTTCAAGAACTAATGCACAGAATTTAATAAAAATTTATATTTAGTTAATCCCTGATATAAATTGGTGATGATTAGTTTTTTCGTGTAAATTGCTCAACAGGTGGCGCTGCTATGCAACATTTTTCACGATTTTCACAATAGCTCAGTCTCCAGAACTAATGCACGGATTTTCATCAAACTTCAGATTCAGTTAGTCCTTGACATGAATTGATTTATAGATTTTGGTGTAAATCGCTCAACAGGTGGCGCTGCTATGCTACATTTTTTGCAATTTCCGTAATAGCTCTATCTCAAGAACTAATGCTTGGATTTTCAACAAACTTCAGATTCAGGTATGCCTTGATATGAATTAGAACTGCTTATGTTTTGGTGCAAATCACTCAAAAGGCGGCGCTGCTATGCTGCATTTTTCAAAATTTCCACCATAGCTCTATCTCAATAACTAATGCACGAATTTTCATCAAACTTCAGATTCAGGTATACCTTGATATCAATTAGTGCTGTTTATGTTTTGGTGTAAATCGCTCAACAGGTGGCGCTGCTATGCTGCATTTTTTGTGATTTCCGCAATAGCTCTATCTCAAGAACTAATGCACGGATTTCCATCCAAATTCAGATTCAGGTATACCTGGATATGAATTAGTGCTGTTTATGTTTTGGTGTAAATAGCTCAATAGATGGCGCTGCTTTGCAGCTTTTTTCACGATTTCTACAATAGCTCAATCTCCAGAACTAATGCACGGATTTCCATCCGAATTCAGATTCAGGTATACCTTGATATCAATTAGAGCTGTTTATGTTTTGGTGTAAATCGCTCAACAGGTGGCGCTGCTATGCTGCATTTTTTGCGATTTCCGCAATAGCTCTATCTCAAGAATTAATGCATGGATTTTCAACAAACTTCAGATTCAGGTATACCTTGATATGAATTAGTGCTGTTTATGTTTTGGTGCAAATCGCTCAACAAGTGACGCTGCTATGCAGCATTTCTCAGAATTTCCACAATAGCTCTTTCTCAATAACTAATGCACGAATTTTCATAAAACTTCATATTCAGGTATACCTTGATATCAATTAGTGCTGTTTATGTTTTAGTGTAAATCGCTCAACAGGTGGCGCTGCTACGCCACATTTTTCAGAATTTCCGCTATAGGATTATCTCAAAAACTAATGCAAGAATTTTCATCAAACTTCATACTTTGATATGAATTGGTGCTAAATTGATGTAATTTCTTGTACTATTTAAATGATTTAATTGACGTGATTTATATAGAAGAAAGTTTTGTGACGGCCACAACATACTAGTTTCTGTTGTTACGTTTTTTTCTCTGCACATATTAAAGGCACGGTGATGAATGAAGTATTTTTCGAAAAGTTCTTAGATACAGTAAAACACTGTTATATATATATATATATATATATATAAAGAATACAGTTAATCCAAAATTAATGTAAAAAAATGTATCCAAATATCAAAGATTGCGGCAAGAAAGCCTCGCACGTTTTTTTTTTTTTTTTTTTGTTTTGTTTTTAGGGTTCAGTACTTAAAAAGTAAAAACGGAACCATTATAAGATCACTCCTGTGTCTGTCTGTCTGTTACAGCCATTTTACTCGTAAACTATGGAACGTGGAAAGTTCACATTCGGGGAAGTAATAAAGACCGTTGACCCACATATTTTCAGATTAAAAAACATTCATAAATATATTTCGTAAAAAACTAGAGGGGCTAATTATGCTACTTGAAAAAAAAAATCTTTTCTTTGCATATCATGTGGGGTATCCTGTGAAAGCTTTTGTAACGCTGAACTCAAAAATACATTCCTTTTAATTTTAGGTATTATATTTTCAAAGATATTGTTGAAAATGTAGCGCAAAAATATGTCCCCCCCCCCCCCAATCTAATTCCGAATCTACTGAAACTAAAATTATGAAAAAATTAGAGGTAGTAGACGTTAATGTAAACCTTGCCAGAAAATTATAGCGATTACCCTAGGTCACATAGTTTTTGAGTAATTAGCATTTTTCTGTTATACACAAATTTCGATTTACGGGCATTCAGAAAAATTGTCGAGCATCGCTGAATATACCTATCGTTGCAGAAGAATAAAAGCATTGCTGATAATGATTTTCGAAAAAAAAAATCGGTAATTAGCCGAGATATTAACCCTTAAAGGTACGGTCAGTTTGGACATACACAAGGACAGGGGCGGCGTACTCTATGCCTAGTTAACAACTTTTAATGATATATGTGTGTAATGTAATGTCCAGTAACAGTATAAAAGCAAGAAACGTCAAATTGTTAAAAACATACTAATTTAAGGGGTCTCGTGACTCTAAAAAGTGGAAAAAATGAAAAAAAGAGACCATTTTCAACATTTAATGTCTTAAAATGTATATGACTTTAAAACACAATTTTAATTGTGATAAAAAATTGCAAGATACAGAATTAGTATTTATAGGGGGCTCGAAACTGTTAGACATTTGTCGAACAAAAAATTGGCATAACAGCTTACGCGCAGGATTACAAAATAAATATTGCAACTAGAATGAAAATTTTGGTGCTTCAGATTGTAATAATTTCCCTGAACTTAAATAAATTTGTATTTAAAGCATTTTTATATTTTTAATGCAATGTTGCATTTAGCTAATACAAAATTTTGAAAATTTCAACAGTAAAATCACCTAAAAAAATATTTCTTTTGAACAATAAAAAGGAAATTTTAGGTTCAGTTTATACAGACTAACATGAAATATATGCTTTGAAAATTTCATGAAAAAATATTCAGAAGTTTTTTAGGTATCCTGCGCGTTATGCTCCAAAAACGCCATTTGGAAAATAATGACTTTAAAGCTTCGGAAACGCCGCTTCAGCTATTGAGCGGGTATAATTCTAAAAGCCAAAACTTCTGTTCTAATGGGAGTTTCAAGGAAACAATTATATCAAAATATTCAGAAAAAATAGGAGTTTAACATCTAAAAAAAAATAAAATTTCTTAAATTTTGAAGCTTTGAGTCCTGCGACCACTTAATCCTTTCCGACACGGAGTAATTCTATTTATAAACTTATGAAATAATGAAGTGACACCAGAATTTATAAACGAATTTATTAGAAAATGCGAACTTGCTTATTTTCACGTACATGATAAAAGGAAAATTTTAATTAAATATTCTTGGTGCCGTTTGTCTGTTTTGGAATTAAAATTAGGTGTCCGTTTTTTAAGGGCATCGCCCTCGAAAGATTTAATTAGAATGAATCGCATAAATACTGTGGGATTCGCGATAGTTTGCATTGATTGTATCTCTCAATACGCCTCGAGTGACTTTAAAAGTTAATTAAACACCTATCTGGAAAAACGCGGCACTGACCAAGGCGGCGTTGCAACTTTGGGGGTATGCATATATAACGTTATCGTTTTAGGGAGGCGGAGGGGGGGTCTGGCACATGATATCGTAAGATATCTCTAGGGGGAGGGGGTTTGTCTTTTGATATCGTTATCATTTCTGATCCAACCAAAATTTTCTCTTTTTATTTGTAACTTGGTCTTTACATCAAAATAATATGTTCATTACGATTATCTTTTACAATTGTCATAAGCACATGTTACAATTATCTTTTTTTAGTCTATTATCTACTTTTATGAAAATACAAAATTATTACTAAAATCATTAAGTGATTATAAAATTATTTAATTCCAAAATATGGAAAACTCCAAACCTTTGGAATTCCTATTCTTCTGTATGCATATATAATCCGCTGTTCGACAAACCATATGCGAAGTATGTTTGAAATGGAACTTTTATTTACTACTGAATAAAATAGAAAGAATGTTGTCCATCTGTGTTGTTGATAAAAAATTTTGTATGCCCTATCTCCTGCGGGAAAGTTGCAAGAAGACATTATTACGTTGAATGCACTGTGTAACAAAAATATTATTGAATACTTTTAAATAGTAACTATTTCGTTGATGTGTTATTTGACATAAAGTTATTTCAAACATAAAGTGAATTTTTTATTGACTTCTCTTCATTTGAATCAATAAAGTATACGAAAAATTAATGCAACCATATTTGTATATCGCTGCAAGCAAAAGAAAAAATTTTCCAAAAATCTAAAAAAAAAATTATACATTGATAAACGGGGGGGGGGGGGGGGTGTTCGAGGAATGATAACGTACGATATCGTAAGGGGGGAGGGGGTCCAAAATTTCCAAAAACTTTATAACGTTATATATCTTTGAGACCTCAATTCGAAGCGCGCTTAGTACAATGCCAAATTTAAACTTTGAACACAGGTTTTGTTTTAGCTACACTGTAGAAATAAAGGTTATTACTACGCTTAATTTGGTTTCATGAAATGCCAAATGAAGTTTAACTATGCACTGCTTTTATTGTCAGTATCGAATTAAGTTCATCATAAACAGATTAGGATAATATTAAAAAAAGAGTTATACGAATAGCTATATTTGATATTATTTAGGTTCCATATCTCTTTGAACTTTCATGGTATACCTATTTACACTTTTCTAATATATACAGTTATACCCAACCCTACGTTGTATAGTTTTTTACAAAATCTTGGTATTCTTTTAGAAACTTTGTATTATTAAAAAAAAAAAAAAAAAAAAAAAAAAAAAAATTACAAATTCATATATTTATTCTACAGAACCCTCTGTGCGCGAGTAATACTCGCACTTGACCGTTTATTCATGATATAGATATACTACATATTTTTACAATGTCCATTAACAATACCAAAAATCTTATTTGCATGATAAACAGCAATAATACATTCAAATAAAATTTCGAAACTTAACAATACTTTCCTATTGGCCTCTTGCCAGGCGTTAACAGCCGAAGAAATCACGATTTACATTCAGCTTTTTTATTCCGTTCGTACACTTAGTGGTTTAAGCTCGTACGGTTCGATTACACATTTAATTTGTGATTTATTTATATTTTATTGTTTTATTTATTGATTGATTGATTGATGAAAGTTTTAATTTTGTTATGGAATATAAGCTAGAAACAAATGATGAGCTATTTATATAAATTCAAGTGTAAGCGTATTTATTTTTCCTAATCGTCTGAATGCAATATAGATTTGAAAAAAATTCAAGCTTCTTGAAAATCCTTTTAAAAACAATAAAAATTGAGCAAATTGCGATACAATTTTGGAAACAAATAGCATTTGAAAGTACAGTTTTTTTGCCTATTCAATGGTGTAAAAGTTGAAAATATGCAGGTATTTAGAAGCTTAAAAAATTGCAATAAAAGTTAAATTTAATCATTTGCTGTTGCCACTATCAAAATTTCTGCTATTACCATCAATAGTAAGAAAAAGTTTTTTTTTGCGTGTGTTGTGTGCAGCGTATATGATATATAGATTTGTATGTATGCTAAAAGTTAGTTCAGTTAAACAAACACCTTCACGAATATGCGTGCTATGCTTACGCATACAAATGCATATGACCGTGACCTATGCATAATGACCGTTAAACAGCACCCACATAGTTATTTGCTTACAGTAACAGACCATCTTGAGCATTTTCTGTTGCATGAATGATTGCAAATATTGATTATTAAATAAATTGTTCCCTATGACTAAATCTTCACTGAAAAATATGAAGTTAAACATGTTCTTTACATCCCCAAAGTTCAAGGGCAATTTCTCAAGAACTTTGGAAGATTATTTTGACAAACTGTGTTTGTTATTATTAAATATTGTATTAATTTATAAATTGATATTATTTAAAAATATTTTTGGGAAATGTTTATATATAGTAAGGTTCTTTATAAGCCACAATCATTTTAAAATATAATTTTTGGTTCAGTACAAACTTTAAGAACTACTGTTTATTCTGTCACATGTGGATGCGAGAGACACAAATTTACAGCAACTTTAATTCCCAAAATAATGCACAATATGAAAAAGGTACTTGCATATAATAAACTGTAACAGCAAATAGCTCAAAGTCGAAAAGAAAACAAAATTAGGTTCGTTTGAAGTCAATGCATTTTAGCCACATGTTATTCAGCTGATGGTGGCTATCTTTGAAGCACTGTTGCCAGTAGCTAAACGTGAAATATTGAAAAATTGTTATATACATCATATGTCTTCTTACATGACTTTGAAAAATAACTTCAGCAACTTACATAATTAAATGTCTTATTTCTCATGGAATGGCCCTATTCAACATGCAAAATATATCTCAATTTTCTAATCATACATTGAATCCACTAAATTTTGCTTCACAATAATTTAAGAAGTTTTTAAGAAGCATTTTGCATATCTCAGGAGTTCTAAATAGTCTAAGAAGTCTGTAAAAACTATAGAATTTTTTCGCCAGGGGCATACACCTCGTCCCCTCCCATGAAAAGTAATTTGTAGTTGTTCTTCTTACATTAATATTTGTAAATATTGTCTTAAACAAAGGTTCAGTGAGTAGGATTTCCCTAAGGAAAAATAGGTTAAAATATTTCTATTCCTCAAGTTGGGAAAAAAAAAAAAAAAAAAAAAAAAAAAAAAAAAAGGCCAGTAAAAGCTTTTAGAATTTTTAATACTCCTTGTTTGCTAAATTTTTGCAATGCTTTTTATTCTGATTTGTTTATGAATTATTTTGAATGGAGATAGACAAAAACTTCTAGTTTAATATATTTCATGTTTATATTCTCCATTTTCAGAAACATAGTGTACATAGGAGACTATATGCATATCTGTCCCAAAATCTTACCTTTTCCTGGATTTCATTCTGCCAGAGCGTGTGCATGAAAATATTGCAAGATATAAATTTTCACACTTAAAGTTTACAAAGATAGTGAAAAGCTGGAGGAAGAACGGAGGGGGGTTGGGGGGTTGAGTTGTTGACAATGATGGTCTCTGGTTACTTGAATCATAAGTTAATCGAATAAGTCTTATTTAATGAATGAAATCATGCTTTTTTTATTTTTATTGGATATAAGATTCTGCAGCTATGTTGGTTATGATTCATGCAAGTTTACAGTATTATAGTTACAAAACATAAGAAGTCCCAATGAAATAACACAAAACTATGTTAGATTTATATCAAGTGTTTAAAATCATAAAAGTATCAAGTGAAAAAAATGAGGCAACCTTTGAGAGATGAAAGAGTAGAGTGTACAGTGCAAGCATTTTTCTATGGGAATCCAGAATCGCTATCCAATTGTTCAATCAAAAATTCAAAGAGTTTCGACCCAAGGCAATCCTGAATTCTTGTTTTTTTTTGTTTTTTTAACTTTAATAATAATGAAGGGATTTTAATAAAATTTTCCATAGACTTACATTGCTTTGTATAAAATGTAAAAAAATCACGAGAACCAGTGCAAGTCATAATCCACTTCCACATTCAAACAGTGTTAAATTAGGTAACCCATATTTTGACATTAAACGCATAATGGACTGAAATACTGTCCACTTAATTTACTTTATGTGACATCGAATTTCGCATAAAGCAACGTAAATCTGTTGAAAAATCTCTTCATTATTGTTAAACTTCTGAATAAATATCCTGGTTTCATTTGAAATTTATACTCTATATTTTTGACTGAAAAAATGGATTGCGACCTGGTTTCCTATACAAAAATTGTTCTACTTTTTTTTCAAAAACACCCTGTAATATGAGAATGTTTTTTATGAAAAAAAGCATGCATGTGTTCTAAATGTTATTTTTCGGAATATTTAGATAAAAGGCAGTATCAATCAGGGCAAAACAATTTCTTTCTATAAGATTTATTTCTTTTCTAGTATTGAATAAGAAAATATTGAATGCAAAAAAATCTATAAAAGTATCTTTCATCTGGATAAAAATTTTGTGGTTAAGCCTTTGCAATTTTTCCCTTGGTATTAGTGCTGTGATTTTTTATGGCAGTAGAATGTTATTTATGTATGTGGCATATAATTTTGCAATATTATTTATCTATGTGGCATACGATTTTGAAAGTGTTCAATGTGATTCTGCTTTTACTCAATTTTTTCCTGGTATATACTTGGTGTTTTTAGTTGGTATGGATATATTTTAGTAGTTAGAATTTTAAATTCCAAATTTTCCTGCCTACTATGATAACGATAAGTCTTAATAGATCTTTCATTAAATAATGTTAATTGCTGAGTCTTTTTTTGTTAACCATGTTCTCAAACATTTGTAATGCTTTTATTTGAGAAAGCGACTTGGTCTATGGGAGGACACATATACTACAGGGATACAACAACACATATACACATGGGAGGACATCTTGGTCTACAGGATTTTTCTTCGAAATGAATGGGAGCTGGAACCTTCTTTTGGCAGCGAAAAATGGGAAAAAATTTCAGTAACATAACAAAAAAAAAAAAAAAAAAAAAAGGGGAGAGGTTGTAGAATCATATCTTTAGCCCAGTATAGAGCATGTGTTTTATATTTTCCTAAAATTCAATGGTCCATTATCAAACATTGAGCAAAGAAAGAAATGCAAGAAACAGAGCACAAGACTATAAAATCTTTTTACCTTTCGTAAAATTCAATGATCCATTATCATATCAAGCATGAAGCAATAAAAGAAATGCAACTGATTCTTCACTGTATTTTACTCAAACTCAGAGTGTTTGTGCGACAGAAAATTACCATTTTTTCAGCCTAAGACATCTCAAAAATATGAATGCTGCCCTTATTCAAAACAAATGAACAGTTTTCACTTAACCTGTGCAAATATCTTTTTTCACCATTTGATCAAGTCATTTTTGTTGAATAAAGTTGGACTCTATAAAGCTGTGGATTTTGAATAGACCAAAAAATTTTAATAATAAAGTTAGTTTTGTTTCATAAGAGCGGCTAATTGAATTAACTAGCAATTCATACAAGTGACAATTATTATATTTTTTAAAAACTCGGGTAGTTTTAATTCCCCCTCCCTTGCTGCATCAATGTAAAAATGTGTGTCAGGTGCATGTAAGAAAAAATAGAAAAAAAGAAACTCCATTTAAAGCAGAGTAAATAAAATCCTTGTTTTATTCCACAATTTACAGGCTGATGGCTCATTTCATTGTATTTATAACACAAGTTTAGATGCATAACTCACTTTAAAACAAATACAGCAGGCATGTCAAACTCGTTTACCACTGCAAGCCAAATTAAGCGTCATAAACAAAGTCATGACCACAATTAATAAAGTTGATAACATATTGCACAATTTATACACACAAAATGTACCTATGTTAAAGAAATGTTCATGTAAAGCTCATAGCTATCATTAGTCAGACTTTATTTTATTTTACTTTTTTGAAAAAATATTGAACATTACTATTTATGTACAAAATTTAATCAAATTTTATTTGTTTTCAGATTTTATTGTACACACTAGTTTGTTAATCTTTATATAGCTAAGGCATAGATTTTTCCAAAAAAAAAAAATAAAAAATAAAAAATAAATAAATAAATAAATCTTAAAATTAGTAAATTGTGTTTTGTATTTATACACCACTTATTTGGTTTCATTTATTAAATACATTTTCTGGCTCAAATTATGTTTATATGACTTGAAAAATAATAAAAGGTTGTCAGATATGCAACGATGTCGTACAATTAGTTATACCGAACATAGATAAAATATGTCTAGTTGCAAACTATTTTGGAACCTGCATCCATATATTTTCGCTCTAATATGGAATTGCACTGAATTTTGGTTAACTGCAATGATAATTTCTAAACAATAATTTTAACATCAATCCTAGAAGTGAAGAAATAGATTAAATTGATTTTCCTATTTCTTAAAATTCAAAAATCTTCTTTTGAATTCATTTTTGAATTAATGACCTGCAACATTTAAAATGAAATACATTTTCTTTTTTAACATTGTTTTGTCAAAGTGATAAATACTATATGACAATTAACATAATAGCATAATGAAATTTGTCTTACGATTGAACTTTACTCAAGTGCTTTGTAGTTTCAAATTAACCCTCCAAGTACTTTGTCCACTTGGTGGTCTTTGGTGGTTTTTTGGTGTTCTTTTCCACGTTCATCAATTGTCGATTTAAAATAAAAATGGTAATCTTGTTTAACAGTTCGAAATTAACAGTTAAAATTTTACTATCGAAAGCTGTTAAATTTCTGTATAAGAAAAAACTCCGTTTATCTTCACTTTCTAAGATATTTTTTAGATTGACGATAATTAAGCATTCACATATGAATATAATATAAATTTATAAGCACCAAAAATTTTTAAGCCCATATTTGGCTTTTATAAATCCATCTGATTATACACAATACTTTCCACCAATGGTATTTATGCTTGTAGTATGTTTTCAAATTTCTTTAACAGTTTTGGATATCATTTTTTTCCATTCCATAATGAATGATTTCAAGTCGTGGGGTATTTAATGTAATATAGACAATAATTTTTATATAAAGAAAATGAATCTTTTTCAATAGGCTTGGTGAAAGCCCTTTATGTCTCTTTGAATAAGTACAAGTTTAAATTCTGATATCCTACCTTTTCCAAGTTCAGGCAGATTTTTATGAGCTTTCTTTATACTTCGTACTGTAGTACCTCTTAATGTGACATTATTTTCAAAATCAAACAAAGTCTAGATATCAAAGATAAAATTTCTTTTTCCTTTTAATATAATAGAACTGCATACCTTTTAAAAAATCTGCAATATTTATCTTCAGTTAATCATATTTATTGCTACTGGTAGAGAACTTTAACATTTTTTCTATACATAAATCCTGATATGTACGTGAGTATGTCAAAAATACGTGTGTATAACGTATATCAATAAAAAAAAGAAAGAAAGATTACGCAGGATTCATTAATGAAATAAATTAATTAAAGAACATAAATTCAAAATCCATATGTTCGACTGAAACAAAGTAGTAAAAAATACAAATATTACTATTCAAAAAATAGTGGTAGCATTCTGAATTAAAAAAAAAAAAAAAAAAGCTCACCTAATTGGCAAAACTGAATGTTTCCAATCTCTAAGACCACAGCTGGTGTAAGTGTGTTTGTGCAAAGTATATTTCCAGCATGTGTGTTCGTGCAAAGTATATTTCCAGCATGTGTGTTCGAATAATTGAATTAAATGCGTGTAAAATGACAAAGGCTTGGTGGGCCTCAGAGAAGTAGTCGGCGGGCCACGTGTTTGACATGCCTGACTTACAGTAACATTTCGTCTTATTTATACACAAGTTTAGAGGATTTTTTAAAAATTATGAATGAATACAATTAATTATAAAACATAAAAAAATGAAAACAAAATTCTAAATGAATGCATGTTATAGTCACATAAAACATATTTTGGAAAAAAAAAAAAAAAAAAAAAAGATATGCAGATTTGAAAAGGGTTACTGTCCTGCTGTAGATAATATTAATGTTGAAAGATTATGAAGTCTATTCTGCTTAACCAGTCTTCAAAGAATGACCTTGGCACATAAGCAAAATACTTTATAATCTTGGAGAGAAGTAAATGCGAAACTGACAGAATTCTCCAATTCATTTCCCACAAAACAAAAGCTATGGAAGACTTGCCTTTCATTATCAAGAACACACTCATCTTAGCAAGATTTGTTACTCACACATTCAAAGTCTTAGGACTGATTTCAGTTTTAGAGACATTTTTGTTTGATAATAAATAATGAATTAATAAATATTTAAATAATGGCAATTTTACAAGCAAGAACTTTCAGTCATTTTCTTTTATTGTGAAACATCAATTTTTAGCTATAAAACAGGGATGACAGCCCAGGGAACCCAACTTTGATTTAAAATACAAGTGCAATCCTGAGAGGAAGTATAATGTAAGACAAACAAACATATTTTTTTTTCACTTTAATAATAAATTTAACCTTCTCAGTGCCGTGAACTGGTGTATCCGTTCACTAAGCTGCAGTTTTCACTGCAATAGAAACATTATTTAAAATAATATAATTACAGAAATAATGCAGTTTAAAAAAAATTGAGTTAGGATTAGTACTCTCAAGAATTATATTCCTATACATAATTAAATTTTTTACATCAAGTTGGGAAAAATGATCTTTTTTTTAGCATTTACAAACAATTACAGAGAAAACAACATTTCAAAATTGCCTTTTTGTTCAGCAGTCAGGTGGTTAAGCACACAAAATCTAGGCTTCTTGAAATAATTACGGGGTGCAACAGATATTTGAGAATAAAAAAACACCTGCTTTCAAGCAGAAACTGTCACTAGAGATAGAACATTTTAATGTTTTGTACAGGTGACTACATGCACAATGGATATCATTAATTGAAGCCACCGCCAATCGCAATAACCGCCCTTCACGCTGCTGAAATTGACTGCAAGTAATAATCAGAAGGGTGTTGGGAATGTTTGCCACAGCATACACAGTGGCTGCCCTGAGAGCCACAACAGTGTTGTGTGGATGACTACTGGAGCCACTTTCAACCACACTGCATACTTATTTGCTCATCTGATTTAATATTAGGGGGGGCAACAAGTTGAAGATGACATGGTGATGAAAGTTTCTGGCCATCAATTATTGTGTTGTATTGGCTCTATGGGATGCTGTAGAGCCTTGCTGAAAAATGTACTGCCTCCCACAAGCTACAGAAATAATCCAGGGCTTTAACACCTTGGTTTTAATGCCTCGGTATAAGCAACGGTGTTGAATCTGGCACCTTGAAAAAAAAAATGTGTAGGCATCAGGTCGGCTTCGCTGCTTATGGTCTCCTGAATCATCAGTGAGGCTAGAAATTTTCTGTGCATGATGGTCTGAACCTTTTTGGGGATTTTACATAACCACTGATCTTTTTGTGGTTCATTTTCTGGACCCGGACAGTCTTTTTCATCAGAGGGAAACAAAGCATTCCTGGTTCCTCTTGTTGTTCCATCTTGTTAACGAGTTGCTCAGGTCTGGTCAAGCAGTTATCTCTGGCTTTCTCAAACAAGAGCTGTTCTATCCTCATCAAGTAGAACCTCTAACAAAAGTCCTCATCAATCACATCTTAGATGGTGATGTCATTAATCTGCAGCTCGCTAGCCAGTGTCCTTATCGACGTCCTTGGATTTTCATCAGCATGACCAATGAATTTCCATGTCTTGATAATGTCATATAACTGACAATGTCATTTTCTGTATGAAACAGATGCTACATCAAACCTGGCAGTCTTCAGTTCGCTCCTTACTTTAAAGACGAGCTTCAAGCATGTGGCAATCTTTAAATCAGATTGTTCTTCAGCCAAGGAGACAATGACAGCATACCTCTTCATCTTCTCAGTTAGTCAAGGTTCTGACATGTTTACATGTCACAGAAAAGGATTTGTAACAATAATGTATTGGGTCGTATTTCATCGAAATCTCAAATACCTGCCACACCCTGTATACGTGATGTCAATGTATGATTTAAGAACATATGCATATTTTTTATGAACAAGATAATTTAAAGTCACATTCTGAGATCACTTATAATGTACCTTGAAGATTTTCAAGCACAGAAAAAATATCCGTAAAAAAAAAATTTACGGTTGTCATTAAAACAATTATAACCAAAAAGCTGTACACTGTAAAAGTGAAAATGTAATTTGAAATGCTGAAAAAAGGCATCTGAAAACTGAAAAATCAAATCTGTTTTTCTTTTAAACTTTTTTTTTTTTTTTTTTTTTTTCCTTTCTAAGAGTGCTACTGTCAGGTTTAAAAGATTACACAATGATGCCATGCCTGTACAGTAGTACATGTGTACATGCCTTAGTAGCGTCTAGGTGGTGGGTAAGAGCTACCACTGCTACTGGAAGAATAAGACCTTCCAGGTTGAGATGGTGGAGGATTCTGAAAAATTAAAACATAAATTAAATCACAATTAGAATATATTTAAAAAATAAGAAAAGGTAATTAAATAAGAATTGGCACTATACTATAGATAGATAATTATTGAAAAATGCACACACATATTTTACAAATACTGTAAAGCGCTGTTTATATGGCTCTAAAGGGGTCATCTAAAACAATGTATAATTGAGAAAGACAGACAATCAAAACTGTAGGTCATATAAGGTAAAAATCTGGTTGTAGAAATTAAATGAACAAATTAATCATACAAATTTAATTTTGCTAACATTTTCGGTTGTTTAAAATACACATATATTGAAAAAAAAATTGTTGAACAATCATTTCTAAAATTTAAGATCAAAAGTGAGAAAAATCAAACCTTATATCAATTGTATAAATTGAATTACACTTATTTTATTCAATTAGTGAACATACCAGGAGATATTAATTAAAATAATCGTTAATCTTAATCTGATATGCTGATTTACTTTGAGACTTAAACAAAACATTAATTATGCATAAAGTTAAGTTTTTGAACAGATTTTCACTAGTATTGTGAGAAATAAAAAAGTTCTAAATATGTAAATGCTGTTCAACACATCTTTGAAAGAAGGTGGGATAATTTCTTCGTTTTCTTCTTCTCTTCTACTTAAATGGGTATCTGGCAATCAGTTTTCTACCAGTTCACATATTCCTCAAAAGTAAGGTCTGATTTCAGATTATTCCAGCCTTTTAATTATAACAGTTTATAACTTTTGTTTCTTTTCTTTCATCTGATTTTGGATAGGAAAACTCTTCATTGATGAAACATTGTTTTGTTATTTTGGATTTTACTTGAGGGCATGGTCTACCTTAGAGATCATGTTCATCACATGTTTACTTTTCCATGAATGTTTCCTGTAATGTTTTACAGAGAAAATTGATTAAATTGCTTTCCATAGTGCACCTTTAAATTTTTTATTCTACTCAGGTATAACCGTGGTAGTTGACTGGTGCAGTTTGGTGGAAAGAAAACTTTCAAATTTCGTAAAAAGTCAGCCTGTTGAGGATGAATAGTGCATTGATCCATGAAAAGCAAAACTTGTGATTTTGCCATTTCATCATTTTATCCATCGTCTTCAGCCACTCAGTAAAAATATCAGCAGTCATCTATGCTTTAGTATTCGTAAAATATCCCAACAGCAATTATTTTATATTTTTGAAGAGTTTTAGTTTCTGAAATTTTGCTATTAGCCCAGTGGTAGGGGATGAAAAAAGGCCGGATTTGGAATTAATTAGCGGAAAGCTAGAAATAGTTTTAGTTCCTTTAAGTCTAGAATGTACTAAGTTTCCCCCCTTGTATATTATGTGAGTTTTATCTGCTTTGTACTGATTTACAGTCGAAAAACACATTTTTTTATTTTTTTTTTTATTTAACAAAATGTATCTCAAAACAATTAACACTATCAAAAACATTGTGTATACATATGTTGTAGAGCTTAAAATTCTTAATAAAATGAGTACCCACACTTAACACTAGAATTATGACAGCGGTCATGTTGGCTGCAAATTCGATGTAACTGAACATAATTTTTTTTATTTCCTTATTTATAATCTGGATATTTTCTGACTTTATTACTATGTATACATAGAATTACGGCTACCAGTCATTTTGACCGCATCTAGATAATTACATATGACGCGGTCAAAATATTTTCTTCACTTTTATAGTTATTTCCGCTATTCTAACAGATAAGCAGGTGCATCTGTGGCAAGAGGGATTGTGTATTTCAAAGTAGCGTTAGTTAGGTGGAAGGCAAGCAGAGGGGAGGGAGAGGAAAAGCATCTGTTTGACATCTATCAGGAATTTCAGTGTGCCTTCTGGCTGCACATTTCTTTTGTGTTAGAAACATTATCTTTCAATAGACACAAATAATATGAACTTCAATTCGTTTCAGTGAATGTCAATGTTCAGAAATGTGTATTTTGTGACCTGTTTATCATGGCGCGCAGATGTGTTGATAGAAAATATCTAACGAAAGAAGATGCACTGAAAGTTTTTGAAAGTATTTCTGATGATAATTCTGATTGGGCTATTGAACCTGAAGAAGAATTTCACATCGAAACTATATCCAGTTTATCAGACGAAGACCGGATTGTTACTTCAGGAACAAGTGTATTTGATTCATCTAATGGAGAGTCTACTCACGAAACACCAAATGAAAATAATAATTTACATCAAGAAAGTGTTTTATTGCCTGCTGCTAGTACAGTTTTAAGAAGTGAAATCAGTTTTATAAGCACTAAAATATTTTAAATAATTTGATTACATATCTGATTATATATAAAAAATGAAAGAAAAAAAATCACATTAAACAGATAAAACGTTTCTAAAATTTTATTTAGAATTAAAAAAATAGTAACAAGTGGCAACAATGCAACAAGTTTTGTGGTATTGTGTAAGCTTAATCAGCTTCGTAGTTTATTCTGGACCAAATTTGGAAAACAATCTTTTCATTAATGAAGAGCTTATGCATAATCAAATGCATAATAAATAAAACACACAAAATTCAAATCTATACTTTCAATATTTTTCACTGCTGTCCATAAAATTTCAGGTCGTAAAGTATCAAGTACACTTTAGGAAATGGCAATATTTCTGTTTGGAAAGCCAATATTCAATGCAAAAAAGATGCATCAATTTTATCATGCAACCACTGCAAGCTGTATGGACATGTAACACAAAAATGTTCATTTTATGAGTAACAACGGTTCATAACATATCTCAGACGACGATCTTGGCTGTGCCACTGCACATCTACAGTAAAACTACTAAATACTACTAGTAAGTACTAAATAGCAGACCCAGAATTCAGCTGTTATTTGGAGGGTCTGCCATTCAGAACTAAGATATAAATAAACATAGAAATATACAGAGATGTTAAGGTTCATTGATTTAAAAAGTGCTATCCAAAGAGAAGTGTTCGCTATTCAAGAGTGTCCGTTATAAAAGTTTTACTCAATTTTAAAAAAATGTAAAAAGAAAATGAAAGAAAGGAATGTTTTATTATTTTCTTTCTCCACCAAGAAAAAGTTTACAAAAAAATCGGCCCTACATGACATGGAAAAAGTGATATCCAAACCAACTCAGCCATAATCTGTAGAAAAAATTTAAGGCCTAGGGCTGGTCCAGCACAGAAAAAAAATAAAATCTAGCCCCAATTTGAATCTTCAAAAAAATGTTAATCTCAGGGCTGCCAAGAGTCAACTGAAAGAAACTTGGCTCGAACTCAGGCTTCGAGCCCATTCTGAACTCAACCTTCTTCCTTCTCCCAGAATTTGAAAATATGCGAAAGTAAAGAAATATTTATTTGATATTAGAAATGATCTAAAATTAATATGATTGTAAAATATTTCTAAAAGGTATATATAGAACAACTGCAAGACATCTCTTAATCGTTTACAAATTGTGCTATGGTGCATGAGTAAAGCTGAAGTCATAGATATGTTGGAATTACAATAATGCGATAACTAGCCCACCCACCCCCCAGTCATACTTAGATATAAAAAATTAGATAAATGTTCATGAAGATTAGGTATGTAAAAGTAACAATAAAACTGTTTTCCTTCCTGTAAAATAAAACATAAAAGTAGAATTAATGAAAACAAAGATACCCTTGAATATTATCTGCTCTCTCATACATAATATGGGTGAAGGTAGCACAATTCTATGTACAAATGACTCACAGAGAATGTCAGCCTAAGCAAAATGCTGTAGTTAGATTGCTAGCTTTGAGAACGTGACAGAGGACCTGATTCCTATAAGTAGCTTCCCAGAATTTAGCGTAGGAGTTTTACCACCAAGAATATTTTATACCAAAGGAGAGTAGTTGCCTTAACTCAGAATGTACAATAGAGTATCCCTCTTTGTGCTTCAGCCATAAAAAAAAAAAATTGAGATCTTTCAGGTTCCAATCTGATATGCCTGTTATTTATTACCTATGAGGCTTTGACTGCACTTCCTCTTTCTCTGCTAAATAGTGACATAATAAACTAAAAGTTGTGTTTTATTATTCTGTCTTGTTATTATTACATATCAGCCTTTATAGCATTACTGTTCTTTTAAAATATTTTATTCATTATAAAATATTTCTTGGGGATCCAGCAACTCCCCCCCCCCCCTTTCTTATGCTCCTGCTCCTACTAAATTTAACTGTTTTTGTGTTTGAAAAAGGAGGGCTTACAACTGCGATTTTACGAGCAATTGTTGCTCAGGCTTTAAAATGTAATAAAAAAGATATGTATGTCTTTAAATCAGCTTTTTGATAAGCGTTATAGTGTTTGCACATCTTCTCCCCTGCATTAATAAATGTAGTCAATATACTATGTATACACACTTTTTTACTTTAATCTTCAATAGAAGAAAGTATTGTAATCGAAATTTTTTTCGACAGATTCACATGTTTTAGGGGTCAGACATCCCTAAAAACATGTTCATACAAAATGTCTGTCTGTCCATGTGTCCCCATTATACCATGGAAAAGTGTATGAAGTTATCCATAGAATTGAACCAAATTTTTTGTGTATGCTTTTGGCTATGGCAGCAAGTTCCCCCTTAATTTAGAAATATTCTGCCAGAAGGGGGCACTGTAATAGGGATTTTTGCGCCATTTTCATTATTGTACCATTGAAAAGTGTATGAAATTGTACATAGAATTAAATAAAAATTTTGTGTATATTTCTGGCTATGGCATGCAGGTCCTCCCTGAATTTGAAAAAATTCTGCTGGAAGGGGGGCACCATTTTTATTATTGTACCATTGAAAAGTGTATAAAGTTATGCATAGAATTTAACCAAATTTTTTGTGTATGTTTTTGGCTATGGCCAGCAAGTCCTCCTTAAATTTGGAAATATTCTACCAGAAAGGGGTGCTGTGTTAGCAATTTTGGTATAATTTTCTTGATTTTTTGTAGCCCTATTGTCCATTGGTGGCTCGTGCAGCGATGAAAACTTCGCATCATGCTAAGCAGGCTTTTCACAAACAGCTAATGTACAACAGAATAACAAAAAACTATTGATTTTAATAAATATCATAATCAAGATTAATTCGTTTTTACTCCGATTAATTGACTGAAGAAGAAATTTAAGATGAAAATCAAAGCTGGCATAGTACTGAGCTAATAATATTGAAGTATTTGCATCTGTAGAAATATTAAGATGTATGAAAGATAAAAGAAAGTTTAAGGAAAGGTTAAGGAAAGATAAAAGAAAGTTTTGGGATTGACACACCCAACTAGTTTTTATCAGAAATTTGGAATTTAATGAGCTTCAGAAGTGAACTATGAGCTTCCTGTATGAGTAGATACTATCAAACAATAAAATAAATAATAAGTGTTTCTTAATCAGTGTTATAGTGTTTTGTGTACCCCTTCCTTCATTAATAAATGTAGTTAATATACTAGATATATATATTTTCCTTCTGAAATTTAGAAGCCAAACCTCACTTTATAGGTGAACTACAAATTTTATGTATTGATAGAATTTAGCAAATAATAAAAGTAAATTTTTATTCCTTTATACCTAATCATGATATATCCCCGAGAGCTCTGTGAATATTTCATGAATAATGATCACCAGAACTAGCACAGAGCAATTTGTAAACAATGGATTTGACAGCCAAGAGCCATACTCAAGCTTTTTTCCCTCGAGAGCCCCAAATATGTACCTTTGCAACATTTGGAGGGCTCCAACACACTCATATAATACCGCAAAAAAAGGGGTAGTTAAAATAGTAAGATAACAAAAGTAGAATAACAAAGCAATATTAAAAAGTTTATATTACAAGTAGGGTTGAATGCTTGTCATGGAAGAAATGTTACCAAAATATTTACCTCTACTATTTCCGTCACAATATACTTAAGCTGCATTTGGACTATCCTGCAAAAGATCATCTAGAAAAAGACAAATTTTATCTTTGAAGAAAGCGGCATCTCCGACCCTTTAACTGAGCGGAATAACAGGTTGCTAGTTTGGCATTTAATCACCAGTGTGATGAATATCCTCTTTTTCAAAGTACCAAAACACAAACAATATGCAATTATGATCTTTTTTCCATTTTTGCCGTATATATCTTTAACTACATTATCCAGAAAAATAAATGTAGTATGCACCTAATTAATATTCAAATTTTAAATTTAAAAATTCATCTCACTAAAATGCGTGATTAAGTGCTGGGTGCATGATAAAACTCTAAATTATGCATATAGAAAACAATTTTTGAACAAAATAGAATCATAATCATCTACTTCTAAATTTTAGTATGTAGGATATAAAGAAAGGCATATTTGGCTAACATTTTTTAAGCTGTAGCGTACATAGTTTAAAAGTAACAGTGCGCAAACTCCAACTTTACTAATTTGAGAAAACGCTTTTTAAAGTTTCAATATCTATGGACATTCAACTATACTCACCGTCTATAAATGATTGTAACTCAAGAAATAATGCATATTTTTGAAGAGTTTTTTTTTTTTGCAGAGAAATATTAAAACATTCAAAATGAAACAGAAACCGAAAACTGATTTTGTGAAAATCCAAATGTCCTGTGCTCCCGGTGAAACGAAACCATTATAAGATCACTCCCGTGTCTATCTGTCTGTTACACCCATGTTACTCGGAAACTATGGAAGGTGGAAAGTTCAAATTGGCTGAAGTAATAAAGACTATTGACCCACATATTTATAGATTATTAACCATTCACAAATACATTTAGGAAAAATGTATAGGGGCTAATTAAGTAACTTGAAAACAAATTTTTCCTTTGTATATCGTGTGAAAGCTTTGGTAACGCAAAACTCAAAAACATATGTCTTTTAATTTTAGATATTATATTTTCAGAGGTATTGTCGAAAATATAATGCAAAAATATGTCCCTTCCCCCTCTCCCATCTATTTCCAAATCTAGTGAAACTAAATTTCTATTAAAATTAGGGATTAGTAGACATTATTTTAAACTTTGCAGGAAAACTTAGCAATTACCCTAAGTCACATAGTTTTTGAGAAAATAGCATTTTTCCGTTACACACAAATTTTGATTTGAGGGCCTTCAGCAATGGTACCTATGGCTGGAGGTACCTATTTTCGTAGAAGTATAAAATGATTACTGATAATGAATTTCGAAAAAAAAAAAAATTGTCGCTAATTAGCCGTGTTATTCTCAAATAGGATTTTTTCCCCCTATTTCATTTTGTGAATAAATATAAAATTTCCACTTTGAGGCCGTATACCGAAGGCTAGTAAAGAATCAAGCTTGACCCCCATTTCAAACTCTTTTTATAGAGCCGATATAAAAGGTATATACAGTAAAAAATTGTTAATAACATTTTAAAATTGTTTCAAGATAAATCTTGTTTAAAAATATATTCTTACATAGAAGTAAATATTAATCCTGAATATTCTTTTATGACGACGTTTTGTGATTGTTGTATAAAAACCTGTTTTAAAATATATACATACATTTATATCCAACCACTGGCAGAAATCTACAAAAGCCACAATTTTTATCCTTTGTAAAACTATGACAGAAAGACAAGTTCTATTTTCTAGTAATTCTGGAACATGACTTTAAACAGAAAGCGAGGATCGACAAAGGATATCCCACGGCTTCTTTATTTTACTATCACTGACCGTGAAAAAGCTTCAGATTCAGATGAAATATTTCTTTCTGAATCCCATCAATAACAGTAGTATTCCTTTCAAACTGATTTCTAAAGGCTTGTAAAACACTTTATCCAAAAAAGATTGTAAAATACTGGTATAGAAAGTTCAGTTATTCATATGCGACATTATAAAATTAAAAGATTTTTGCTTTTAAAGCTTTGTTCATATGAGTGTAGTCAATATTAATTTTTTATATTCCATCAGTTTTTAAATCTTTTTTTTTTCTCCTGTGCCATCCGGACCCAAACAAAATATAGCTGAATATAATATCTTATGGTACTATTATTCGTTTTTCAAAAATCATGATGAAGATTTGTCTGGCTGTTCGATGCAAAGAACAAATAAAATTATGAAAAAATGTCATGGAATATCTGACAATGCTTTTGTTGTTGTTGTTGTTGTTTGTGTCATTTACATTGGAAGGAAAAAAAAGTTAATGATTGTGTGTGTGGTGGTTGGGGGGGGGGGGGGGGAGAGTAATTACGCCTTTTTTTACAAAAAAGAGAAAAGAATTTACTTTTGTCATTAGGAATAGGACATTTTCATTACAGCAATATAATTTAAATATAGAACTCACACACACACATAAAACAAGAAAACCTAAAAAACGTGTAAAAATTTATAATTATTGAATACACTAATTTCATAACAAAATTTTAATCAAATTTTCTCTTAAAAAACAGTTTTCTAAAATTTATGCTCATAAAAACGTACTACTTAAAAAATCCTTTATTAAAATACTGATTAAGGCAAAATACTGATTATTTTTTGACAGATTTTTAAATTCATTTTTGTCCGGAAACACCTGAAATGTGCAGGTGTTGTGATTATGAAATAATGTAATCGAAAGACGTTTTCCATTTTTTGGTAAAGACAGGAGATCTTTTTGAAAATACTGTTCGAGTTGGACCGAATTTCCAGGTGTGACAGGAAGAAAAAAAACTTGTCATCACGTGACCAGAATCATTTTAAACTCTGCACGCAATTTATTTATTTAAAAAAAGAAAAACGCTATTCGATTTCAAATCGCTTCAACTGCTTGTTTTCTACATTTACGTTTAAAAAAAGAATCAGAAAATGTCTCAGAAAATTTCGCATTGTTGACAAGGGAATTTCAGAACCCCCTTAAGAAATTTATGAAAGCATAAATTTAAAAATAATAGAAAGTTGAAAAAATCAAACAATCTGGCTAATTGTTATAGCGCTTTTCTCTTTTTTTCTTTTCTTTTTTTATGTATCCTTTTTTTTTTTTTTTTCATTGAAAGATCAAAAAGACGCTACCATTTCGCACTTGGCGAAAATGTAAATTTATTTTCTGCTTATTTCAAATCGCCAAATAAATTGCAACCTTTTTAAGTGGATTGGAAAGGAGGCAATTTCCAAAGTATATTGAACTGACAAAAGGAGTGTAAGTTTTCTGGGCAATTATCTCCCCAAACACTAGTCATAAAACTGCCAGTGCAGTTGAGCATCTAGTTTCGTCAGGCAACTCCCTATCCATTTCCTGCAAAACCCATTATAACATCAAATGCTCAGACTGCCTGGATCAAACACGCCGAAAGTTGACCGCAAGAAACTAGATAGTGCGTGCGCAGCCTTAGTGGTAAATTACTATTGCAAATGTTGTAGCAATATGCCACGAAGATTGTTTTTTGGAAATAGTGATGTAATACTTTTTTTGTGCCATTTCTTTCCACAACAAAAATTTTACCCTAATAAGTAGTATTAGCTATATATAAGTATAAAAATAAAAATATGCACAATATCTAAATTCGAAAGAACAAAATCATGAGATTTCCTTTCATAAATTAGTCTTATTCAATACAAACATTTTTTTTTTTTTTATGTAGAAATACATAGTGCAAATTTAATTAATTTAGAAAAATGTTTGATTAGCATTGAAGCGTATGACGGCTGGTGTACAATGCCGAAAGCAATGGGACTCCTAACTCTATGTTTGGTTGGATATATTTTATTTAAAAAATATAAAATCATACAATTCTAGGGTGTATGCTGGCAAAGGAGCGAGACCTCCACTATTAGGTTCATTTGGACAGATTTTCATTTTAAAATATCAAATAATTAAACACTAATTTTAGGTATATTTAAGGTTATCACAGGTCCAAGCAATGCCAGGTAAGTAAAAAACAAGTTAAATTTCAGGAGTTTTGACACATTTCAAGAGTCCAATATTATAATTTCAAGGAGAGCAATATTTTTTTAGAATTTTTTCTGAATCCTTATCCTTTACAGCATTTGCATTTATCTACACAAACATAACTGAAATAAAAATTACATAATTTACTTTTACCTTTTACATATGATTTTTTATAATAAATGTATGGAAAAGTAATTGAAATTTTGTTATAACCAAAGAGTGAAAAATTCATGATTGATATAATTATGTGAAATTTCATGAATAATTGACTAATTGCACAATTTTTTTCCACAACTGACTGATTAAATGAGACGTTTTCATCAACAATAATTAACAAATTCCATGGTATTTTTATAAGATCGACTGACAAAACTTGCATATTTTTTTTCGCAACTAACTGTCAAAATTAGATTTTTTTTTTTTTTTTTTTGGCCCCCGGCAGCAAATTGAAGAAATTCGAGAATATGTTTCTGTAACTAACTTAAGAAGATTCAGGTTTACTATTCTGAGATAAACTGATGAAATTGACGATTCCAGAGTGCCAATAGTCACGAAAAAAAAAAAAAAAAAAAAAAAAAAAAAAAAATCAACAATTTCAGTAATATGTTCCGAAGCTCACAATTTCACTTCTACTCCATCTGCAATATGAATGTCAGCATTTATATTAAACACATTTTATTATTATCTAAAAGTTAAAAAGAAATAAAATTGCACCTTATTTCTGATATATCTTCCTTTTTCCTCACTACTTTTCTCATTGAGGTAAATGAACGGTTAAATTCATAATTGAACTCATTAAATCTGCGACTGTTTTACCACTATAACTTCCAAATTCTATGTCAGTAAAAGAAAGTTTATGTTGCTAGAGTGTGGTGCTATTTGGATGGGCTAGTGGAAATCATTGTCAATACTTTCTTTTGAAAACTATATAGTAAAGAAAGTATTAAAAAAAAAAAAAAAAAAAAAAAAAAAACAAGAAGAGATTGTAATTAAGATTTCCTTCAATAGCTTGGATATACTTCTCCATCAAAATTGAAAACAAAACCAAATCTATAATAATAAAGATAGAAGTTTGTCTATTTGTCTTTGTGCTGAAGAGATCACTGCACATAAAGCTACAAGATTTGGCAGGAATGATGTCTAAAGTTATGCACTATAAAGCCAGTTTTTGGATTTTTCTATTTTTTTTAATGTAATTTTTAACATTCTTTTTTTCAAATTTCACGGCGATTTTTCCACATCAGTAAAAGAATCTAGTTTCAATTTTTTTTGCTCAATGTAGTAAATTTTGTGATCTTTTTAATAAAGTTTATATGGTTTATTTAAAGTATATAATAATTTTAAATTATAGTAAGTATAATAAATATTGCACAGCAATGTTTTAATTTTTTTTGTGAATTTCAGCATTTTTTTTTCACATTTTGCAGTGTTTTTTTTCCCCATTCGTAAAAGAAATTCAGTTTCAAACTTTTAGCCCTAATGTAGTATATTTTGTCTTTCAGCGACTGTGTCCTCCGATTTGAACTGTTAGCAAAATTTTTTATTTTATTGCAACCCATGACATTTTCCCCCTTCCCTTTGTGAAAGAATTCCGGCTACAAAGTTTTAGCCTCCTATAGTACATTTTGTCTTCTCCAATTTTCTGAATTTTTATCGATTTTTTTATGCAGTGACTTTTTCATGTTAATATATGGAATCCAGTTTCAATTTTTTAATCCACTATAGTAAATGCTTTTTCGACAAAATTCATTCAGAATTTGTACAGTGATTTTTTTATTTTTTTTGCATTCTGCAGTGATTTTTTGGCATTCATAAAAGTATTAGTTTCAATTTTTAATTCAGTTTATTAAATTTTGTCCTCTTTACAGTAAAATTTATTTGGAATTCGTACAGGTACTTTCTAATCTTTTGCATTTTTTTTTTTTCTGTGTGTGTGAGAGAAAGAGGGGGGGGGGGGGGGGGGAGAAGAGAGAAAGAGAAAGGCGATTTTTTGACATTTCTAGCTTAAGGTAGTAAAATCTCAAGTTCTAATTTTTAGAGATTTTCAATGTGTATTAAAAAAATTTTCACATTCTGCAGCGATTTTTTGACATATATGAAAGAACTCTGGTTATAACATTTTAGCCAGGGCTGTGGAGTCAGAGTCAGGCCCATTTTTGATCAAAAGTGTCAGAGCCGATGAAAAACAAACCGACTCAGACTTCAGCTTTTTTTTGTTAGACAGTTTGAAGTGAAATAAAACTTGCATGTAATTTTAAATCTATAAAAATGAATTATATTGTTATTTTTAGGCTATACCAAGTTACCCAAAATAAAGATTCCCAACATACTGCCCGGTGTACAAAGCAAATGAAGACTGTTTTTAATTGACAATTCTAGCAGATATTTTATATTTAGTATATAGGTACTATATGTAATTGATACTCTTGGATTTTTTGGGTTTGCAGAACTCGAGGTAGAAAGGTCTGCAAGGGTCCAAGGCATGAAAAATGAAGGCAATTTTTGAAACCTACCAGGTCAGTATAATAAAGACAATTTTTGTTAATGGACCAGACCAGACTGATAAAAAATTAAGCAGGCTGTTCGGCCCAATATAACAAATTTGAAAAAATCTAACTACTCTGATAAAATAGGAACAATTTTAATGGACATGATTGAGGTGAGAATAAGTACAAATGTGCTGCATGAGCGGATGCTAGTTTAATAACATCAACACAGAAATGTAATATGTCCAACTTAGAGATCGGCAATGGACAGTTAGATTGTGTCTGATTCCGAGTTGAATTTTTTCAGCAGACTCGGATCGAGCCAAGATCAAGCTTACATTTCCCCTACATACTCGAGCCGAGCCATAACTGGACATAATTATTCCCAGGACATGTCGGATGCAGTTTGTTTGGTAAAAATAGTAATAGCAATAATGAATTTAAGTTTCAAAAAAAATCTTTAAAAATATCTATAATAAGTTACAGAATTATTTTATTTTTATTTTTTTATACACTGTTATATTTTATCCACCTTTTTTTTCTTTTATTGTAAACTACATTAAGTTTTTGAATGAGTCTTATTTTGAATGTAATAGTCTAAGGGTTTAAGTAATCATTATTGTTACTATTTTGTATTATTATTGATATGTATTCTAACATTTTGTAACCTGAAATACACAGTAAAATTTTCCATAAATATGTATGCAGTATTCTTTAAACAAATCTTAATTGTATGTTATAAAAATCTGAATTTTTTTGTAGAAATTGAGTCGAGCTGGGCCAGATTTCATTGATTTTTTACATGGGTCGGGTCTGCTTTCTTTGATTTTTGCACAAGCCAAGGTGTGAACTGCAAAAGTATAAATGAGTAGAGCTGATTCCGCACCTGGAAATTTCAGTCCACGCAGATCTGTAAACGGAGGTAATGCAAAAATTGTAAATTTCTGCTATTTTTTTAGGCCAAGGAACCCGAAATAGCATTGTAATAGAAAATTTTTCCTTCCTTCCCCCTCAGATTCTTTGGTTCCATAAGACCAGAAGTAACACCAAAATTGTATGTCCTCCCCTCTTTATTTCAATGTTCACAGGACTCAAAATAAGGTGAAACTAATTTTTTTTTTCTGAATCAGCGGTACTCAAAATTTTATCCTTCTATTGCTGTTTTTCGGATTCTTCAGGTCTGCAAAACCTGAAATAAAGCCAAAATTCTAAAATTAATGCAGGAAATGTAAAATTTTTGCTTTTTCTTTCGAATCTGCAGAACCCGAATTATTCCTCAAAATAGCAAAATTTTCATCTTTATTTTTGTTCCTTTACATCAAAATTTTAGGATCTGGAACACACGA
Source organism: Maratus speciosus (assembly GCA_963932465.1). Taxonomy (NCBI): domain Eukaryota; kingdom Metazoa; phylum Arthropoda; class Arachnida; order Araneae; family Salticidae; genus Maratus; species Maratus speciosus. The sequence continues at coordinate 170,152,978 of OZ010791.1, forward strand.
AATAACAACAAAATTGTTGCAATTTCGCCTTTTCTTTTCACAGACTGCATATTTGAAATAGTAAAATTTCCGTTTTGTTTTCTGCTTGAGATTATGATATTTTGATTTTTCAGATTTGCAGAAAGCAAAATAGTAAAATTAATAAAGTAGAAAATATATTTTCGTTTTTTTCTTTCAAAGCCCTAAGAATACAATTAATGCCGAAATAGTGAAATTTTAATCTTTGTATTTCTTGCGTTCCCTTATAATTTTAAACAACAGGTAACAATAGTATTATTGGTCAGTCCAGAGTTGGAGGTCGCTAAAATTTTCGGAATCTGATTTTTCCCACTGATTTTGCAGCCCTGGTTTTAGCTCACTGTAGTAAATTTTGTCCTCTGCAAACTTTACATAAATTTTAAGATTTTTCATATTTTACTACATTATTATTATTATTATTTTTTTAATTTCCAGTCATAGAAAGGGGATCAAGTGGGCCAAATTGCATAAAAGAGGATTTTAAGGGAAGAAGGGAGACCATTTGGGAGCCCTCTAATAAAAATAACACATATTCCAAAAATAGAAAATAACTTCCACTGAAGTAGCTTTTGCTGTACCTAACATTTTGATACTTATTAGTTTTCTTTTATATGTTCTTTTACAATAGTTATTGAGCAGATCTTACTCTTCTATTTTTCTTTATAGCTCAAATTTGTTGCTATACATTTGTAAAAAGAGAATAAGGAAATAAATTTCTCTAGTTAAGAAAAATGTTTTATGTTTTTTGTGCTTATTTTACAGAAATTTTTTAATCAAAGGCAGTTATTTTGACAATATAAATTATAACAGATTTAAATATTAATTTTAAAAGAAATACTTTTATGATTGATAAAAAATAACTATTTTCAAGTTTATTGTACTTCTTATTATACCTTTATTACTATTATACTTTGCATAAGCTCTCCCATTTATTTAAATGCAAAAAAAAAAAAATATCTTTCGATACATTGCAATTTATGTTCATCATGGATATGAAGTTTTTTCACATGATTTCAAAAAAATTATGGATTTTATGAAGTCTAAAAGACAACAAAATGTGCCATGAATAGTCCAAAAGACATCAAAATGAGCTGTGAACAGTCTAAAAGATTTAAATATTGACTGCAAATATAATTGATATACAATTGAAAAAGAATTGTGTAAATAAATTTAAATTCAGTTGATCAAAGAAAAAAAAAAAAAAAGGGTAAATTTTTTTTTCTCTAAAATATAAAATTTAAAAAACGCTTGGATAATATTTCGTAAAAATAAAGTCTCTGCACATAATTTTTCTTCTTTTTTTCAGGGGTATAGGTTATTATGGATATTGGATATTACAGCAAATGTATTTCACAGCCTAAAAGAATTGAGACTCAAATAAAAAAAGTTCATTGAAAATATTTTAATACAGTATGAAAATCACAAAAAGTAGAGTAAGTAATATCAAGTACTCACTCTCTGTGACCCATAAGGGTCATATCTGTTCGAACTTCCAGAGGAGGCATTTCTGCTGGGTAGCACTGGACCCCACTTTCCTCCATCATTAGACCTTGTGGCATCTGAAGAAGATGGTTGTCTCCAAGATTCACCTCGGGTACCTTGGGATGACTGGTAGTTAGAATTCCTATCTCTCCGATAGGAATAAGAGTCCTGATTATGAGAAGGCATTGGATTTCTTGAAGGCTCATTTTGATACGATCGACCACTGGAGTGGCTGCTTGGAATGGAGTCACGGCTGTAAGGCATATTGTATGACCTCGGATCTTGATAACCTTGAGATCTAGATAAGTAATGATTATCATAAATAAAAAAGACAAAATAAGCTGAAATATGCTGATTTATAAAATGCATAAATGAAGAATGTCTATCAAATGCATTGTTGCCTCGCATTTAATAATTAATATAATAGTACAATAATTTCATGGAATGACTAGGTTTGCCAGATTGCGTGTTTTCTCTGAAAATTGTATGTTTTGGAAGCTTACTGCATATTGTAAGTTTAAACCCTACCCATAGAACAATTTTTTCCATTTTTTAAGAAACATATCTGACATTTCTAATTTCAAAAATCTTTATTTCTTAAAATTTGCTTCAAAAATTTTGCTTTTGGTGCACTCTTTACTATAAAAGTGTAAGTAAAAAAACTAAACCTGTGGCTGTACGATCCATGAAGGATCAGGACCTACAGTGCCCAACTCTGTTTACTTGACCATGGGCCCCGAGGTGCTATGCAGCATGTGCCCCGACCAGGTGGTCAACCCAACGTGAGACCCTCGTTGTTTAGTTCCCAAGCAAGCTTGGTACACATTTTATCGATCCCGAAGGGATGAAAGGTTGAATGAACCTTGCCCAGCCGGAAACAGAACTCACGAGATGTGGCATGCTGTTAAATGCGACTATATATATGATACAGTAGCGCTCAAAAGTATTTTGACAAAGATAATAATTCACTTAATTGAAAAGAATAATAAAATACAGAAATCAATCATTTATTTTATTTAACCATATTCAATGTTTTAATTTTAATAAATTAACAATAAATATTAATAATATTAATAAAATTATATATATACTATATATAGAGATAGATATACAGTGGCGGTCAAAAGTTTCCGGCCAGTTAGTTTTTTTGATTTGTTTGACAGAACGTTTTAGCGAAGAAGAAGTTCAATTGCTCTAAAAGTTAGGAATAAGCAAATTACCTCTGATCACGTGATCATTTTGATTGGTTACTTAAAATACTTGATGCAAAGGGGAGGAATTTAAAATTCGCGCGTGCAAAAGTTTCCGGCCATTCGTCATTCATGATGTTTTTGCTATCGCTAAAGTGTTTTTTTGGCCAAGTTTGTTAATTAATCAAGGTGAATAATGTAATTAAATTCAAAAATGAAAAGTTTAACAATTTATTGTTCCTAAATGAGTGATTTGTTTGTCACTAAAGGGACAATCCTCTCGTGAGATTGCGGCAAAGCTGTCGATCGAAAAATTTGCTGTAAACGATATTTAAAAAATATATATAAAGATGGTCATGGCCTTCGGAGCTTGCCACGGTCCGGGGGCAATCCACAAAACGACTATTCTTGTGGATTGAATTATAAGAAGAAAAGCAGTTGATGACCCGCGTAAAAATGCCACTGCAATTCCACGCCATTTATGGTGTTAAAAGTGATTTATGGTGTTATGGTTATTGCTGAAACAAGTCTATCTACAGTGTCAAGATGCTTATGTGACGTAGAACTTTATGGAACAGTCGGTGTTATAAAACCTATCATAAGTAAAAAAATTCAGAGGGTTCGACTGGCGTTTGCCACGGAATACAAAGACTGGACAAGTGAAAAATGGAAAAAAGTAGTATTTTCCGATGGATCGACGTTCAATCTTTTTGTGAGTGATAAAAAGCATTACAACCGATGACCTAAAAACAAACGATAAGGAGCGAGATATATTATTCCTACAATGAAGCACGGCGGAGGACATGTTATGCTGTGGGGAGCATTTTCTGGAAAATGCGCTTGTCCGTTATTTGAAATCCGCGGCAAGATGAATAGTGCAATGCATAAGGATATCTTGCAAGATCATTTGCTGCCTTATTGGAGGAAAAACTGTGGTCGCAACCATTTGTTTCATCATGATAACGACCAAAAACATACATCCAAGCTCGTCAAGCAGTGGATTTCGCACAAAAAAACTTTGCTTTTGAAATGGAAAGTCCAATCATCCGATCTGAATGTAATAGAAAATCTTTGAAACTAACTTGAAAACGTACTTGGAATTATAAATATTCCAGTTTAGCAGCATTTTCACAAAAATTGCAAGAACCGTGGACAAAACTTAACACTGATGATCTACAACTGTTCATTGACTCGATGCCACGTTGCTGTGCGCGCAGTACTTATTGTATGTACTTATACTAAATGTATGAATACAAAATACTAATTGTAAATGTTGTTGATCACTGTTATTTTCTTTTCTAACACCATTTTTTTCCAAACTTGCCAAGGTGACTGGAAACTTTTGAGAACATGCGTTTTCTTTTGAAATTAATTTTGTCAATTAAATTAATTAATATTTAAATTTTATTCCATAACTAAGTTCTTAACTGTTATGTCAATAGTGTGTATAAGTATCACTTTGAGATTCCTCTCCATATGGGTATACTTACAAATTAACCAAAAAATTTATGCTGGCCGGAAACTTTTGACTGCCACTGTATATAGATATATATCCATATATACATATTATTTATATCTGAATTTTGTCATGCTGTAACTCACGAATTTTTGAACCGATTTGGATGAAATTTTTCATATACATAGCACATACTAATGTCTCGACCAAGTTCGTTGGCCAGCTTCATCCGCCATCTTGTTTCAAAATGGCGGCCATTGGAATTTTTGAAATTTTTTTATGCTTTCTAACATTGTATACTTATAGAAAATGTTACGTTTCACAAAATGTATAATTTATCTATCACTCTTATGTATAATTTTAAACAGAATGTTAGAAACATTAAAAGATATTTTAAAGAGTCACACAGTGTAAGTTAACAACATAGGTCATTTTAAAGAGAAAGTTAGGAAACCTAAAAATTTCCAAACATGTTCACAAAATTCAAATGGCCGCCATTTTAAAACAAGATGGCGGATGAAGCTGGCCAACGAACGCGGTCGAGTCATTAGTATGTACTATGCATATGAAAAATTTCATCCAAATCGGTTCAAAAATTCTAGAGTTACAGCATGATATATATATATATAATTTTATTAATATTATTAATTTATTAAAATTAAAACACTGAATATGGTTAAATAAAATAAATGATTGATTTTTGTATTTTATTATTCTTTTCAATTAAGTGAATTATTATCTTTGTCAAAATACTTTTGAGCGCAACTGTATATACTGACTATATATATATATATATATATATATATATATATATATATATATATATATATTATTATTTTTTTTTGGGGGGGGGCATAATTTATTTTAAATTGCTTTATAATAGTTTTTGGTTTTAAATTATAGTTTAAAAAATTTTAATTTGATCTCATTTTCATATCATTATATATGTTATTAGTTTGTGTTTAATGACATGATATCTCGCTTTACGAAACCTGTCGATAGTCCTTTTGTTTACTTTTAAAATAAGGGCTGATGTTTAAAACACCTTTCAACACACTAAAGAGCAAAGGCAGATCATTTAACTTGTGACATAATATGTTGTTTCTATTTCATTTTCAAATATTTTTCATAAACTTTTTACAACTCTATACACCTGATTAATTATCGCATATTTTTTAAAAATGATTATATATCAGGGGTGATTGTGACTCAGAGTGAAAAACCCTGAAAATTAATCGATACAAAGTGAAAAACCCTGAAAATTATCGATGCAAAATATACCAATATCAAGTTACATAACTGATGCTGCAACAGCATGACAATCAAATGACATATTTCTGCTATTGTTTGAAATATACAATTGCAGAAAAACATAATTTGGTAAACTTGTGTTAATTTCACTGAAAGCTAAATGACTTCATCAAATGGAGAGTGCAATTTATCTTGTTATATGCAAAGTTCGACTTCTATATTCAGTAAATGAATTTATTCTAAGTACTCATGAAACAAGTACAAATTATATGTTAAGAGTTATTCTCTTAGTAGATTTAATGCAAGTCATATCTAGTTATTTGAAAACAGTAAAAAAATGTCAAAACCAATCCAATTTTACTTCTAAGTGGCTAAGTATTAGAAAAAAATAAATAAAAATCTATTTTTAAAGCTTTACTCTTACACAAGGTAAATTTCTTTTTCCTGCTTCTTTTTGGGTATTACATATTACAGATATGCAATTCTGGACATTTTTGTACTGAGATTGAGATGGATAACAATACCAGGGGTGATTCTGAGTAAAAAAAAATGTATCTGAAATTCACAGCAACTTTTCTGAAAGGTTACAGGAGAGAGGGTGGGGACAGAATCACTCCTGGTTCTAATTATGTTTTTTCTGCGATCCTTTCACGAAATTTGCGTTTTTTCCGCGATTTTTCGGCGAAATTTGCGCTTTTTTCACGATTCTTTAAAGAAATTCATGTTTTTTCCTTGTGACCCTTTAATAAAATTTGCGTTTTTTCTGCGATCCTTTGACGATATTTCCGTTTTTCTAGCGATTCTTTGACGAAAATCGCGTTTTTTCCTGCGATCTTTTGACGAAAATCGCGTTTTTTCCGCGATTCTTTGAAGAAATTGTTTTTTTTTTCCGTGATCCTTTAATGAAATTTCCGTTTTTCCCGCGATCTTTTGACGAAAATCTTGTTTTTTTTCGCGATCCTTTGACGAAATTTGTGTTTATTTCGCGATCATTAGAAGAAATTTGTTTTATTTCGAGATCATTAGACGAAATTTGTTTTACTTCGAGATTCTTTGATAAAATTCGCGTTTTTTCCGCGATCGTTTGGTGAAATTTGCGGGGTTTTTTGCGATTATTTAAAGAAACTAGTATTTTACGCGATCCTTTAACGATGTTCGTGTTTTTCCATCGATTCTTTGGCGATATTTCCGTCTTTCCCGCGATCCTTTGATGAAAATCGCGTTTTTCCCCGCAAACTTTTGACGAAAATCGCGTTTTTCCCCCGCAATCTTTTGACGAAAATCGCATTTTCCCCGCGATTCCGGGATGGGAAAAATCTTTCCCGGTTCTAATTATGTGATCTTCAACGGTCTTTTGCCGAAATTCGCGTTTTTTCCGCGCTTCTTTAATGAAATTAATGTTTTTTACGTGATCTTTTAACGAAATTTGAGTTTTTCTAGCAATCCTTTAACGATATCCATTTTTCTGCGTTACTTTGACGATGTATCCGTTTCTCCCGCGATCTTTTGACGAAAATCGCGTTTTTCCCCGCGATGTTTTGACGAAAATCTTAGTTTTATCGCGATCCTTTGCGAAATTCGCGCTTTTTTCGCGATCCTTTGACGAAATTTGTGTTTATTTCGAGATTCTTTGACGAAATTCACTTTTTCCCCCGTAATCCTTTGAAGAAATTGTCGATTGTTTTTCAGCGAACGATTGAGGAATTGATTTTTTTCGGCGACCATTTGTCGAAATTCGCGATACTTTTTAATGTCCGAATTTTCCGCTAAACGTAACGATCTCATAAACCCGGAAGGATAGATCGAAAAACCCGGAAATCCGGGCTACACCCGGAGCACAATCACCCCTGATATATGTCACATTTTAGCATAATGACATTATTCAATTCTTATTAAAATGATTAAGCTTTCTTAAATCAAGAATGATTCATCAGAAACTCTCCATAGTTGCAGATAGGATGGCTTCCATACAGCAAGTGGCCGTAGACATATATTAGAAATTCCTCATCTTTGCAGGGTTGACAGCTCGGAAAACCATGTTTTTTTATTAATTAAGTAATAAAATTAGCTACACTGCTAAACTTGTGATTAATTTTTATTAAGCCTGTATTAAAAGTTAAGGGGCAATTCATTTAAAACAAAACTAATTAGGTCTGATTCCTACAATTCCCTCAAATTTCAGGGGATGGGCCAGCAGCAATACCTGAAACAGATAACCTGAAAGAGTCTGAAAATTTGTATGAGGATAGTACAAGGTATGTCCCGATGCGTACAAGGCTCAGATTTTTTCTTTTCCAATAATTAGTAGAGATATTAATTAGTAAAAACTCATCAAAAATGCATTATTTTTTCTGAAAATTGGCAAGTGCAATCAACACAATTTGGAGCTTTCCAAAGCTAACATAAAAAGCAAGAGTGGCCTTTCTTAATTTGCCAATTTTAATGCATTACAGGCGAATCGTGCAAAATATGAAAAAACAGACATTTCTTAAATTTCATACTTTTAAAGCATCAAATGCCACAATTCCCCCAAAAAGATATTAATGTTAACCCTTTTCAAAAAATTAATTACGAAACCCAAATTAATTTTTTTTTCTTATTTTACATTTTATGTACCATACGCCAAACTAAAAAAAATATGAAAAAAACAATTACACCGAATTAAAGACCTATGGTTCCAGATTGCATGTTTTCCCCATAATTTGTACATTTTTTAGCTTTATTGTACTCTATCCAGTATGATGATTTCGGGAGTCATACTTACTCAGAATAATTTGTAGTAGTTATCGAGCAGCAAAAATCTAATTTTATAGCAGCAAAAAATGAAATTTGTAGCAACAAAATACAAATTTTGTAGCAGAAAAACACAAATTTTGGAGCAACAAAATACAAATTTTGAGGCAGCAAAATTCATTTTTTTTCTAGCAGGTTAAAGAAATGTTTTTTTACCTGCACTCATTCAGTTAAAAACTATTTTTGCAAGCAGAAAAACATTTTATAGCAAGCTAAAATAAGAAACGCAGAGAAAACATTTACTTTTGTAGCAGAAAACAAATCTGCCTTGATAAAAAACTGTAGGGAAAAAAATTGCATTATGACTCCTCTCTTTCAAGAAACGTTTCTGTAATTAAAATTTCATTGTGGGAGAAAAATATAGTAAATAAACTATTGTAAACTATACTAATCTTCAAAAATTTGTTGCTATTATTCAGCTCTACAAAATTAATCAAAAAATTTACTTACCCAAAGATAAACTGATCTTAATGAAATAAATGTATAGAAATAAAAAAGAATAAAAAGTGATGTTCAAGAAAATTTTATTCCATACAAACATACTTTATATTAAACTTGAAACTTGTATAAACAAAATTCTTTTTTCTTTTTACTAGTTGATTTAATTTTATAAAGCTCAAGATTATTTTTATTCTAAGCTAAAAGAATATTGTTTATTCCTGGAACATCTGTCAAAACATAAAATTTTTTTTAGGTAAAGTTGATTACTAGGAAAACAGAAATGAATTTAACAGCGGAAATGTAGTATAACCCAGACATAAATTAAAAATTAAATAAAATTATTTTAAAATTCTGAAAACCCACCGGTCATTAAATATCGAAAAAATTTTGTTAATAAGACCCCTTATTAAAATCTTTTTTTCTTTAATAAAAAAAAATAAAATTCTAATGCACGGTTCCTTTCTGGACAACAAAACATTATCTATCCAAAGGTGATGATTTAATTTTGATAACATTCCGATTGTTCTCGCCTTTTACTTTGTTTTTTTCTATAGTGGGCACTTTTGTTAGATTGTTAATTTTCTAATAACTTATTATATTTTAATAAAAATTTGTTACACAGCCTAAGTTACTATTATTGCAACTTGCTGAAATTGTGAGCGAAACCAGTGAATTATTGACTTAGATAGCAATTATTTTTTTTAACAGTAAGGAAAAAACAGCTTTGCTTTTCGTTCTTTTACTTTCGATTATTTTTTGTTTGTTTGCAGCTCAAGAATTTTTTTTTCCCGCTCTGTCTCAAGCAACTTGAAGTTGCAGACACCATATTCACAAAACCAAATTTGAAAAGATTCTCTCTGGGGGTTTTTTTTTTTTTTTAAGCTTTTTAAGAACTTTTTTTTTTTAAGTTTCAAATATTTATAGAATATACCTTGTTGTGTACAAATTAATTTCTGCTAAAAGGCACTAATGCTAAGAGTTAGCATTGAGGAAATTTTACAAAAAATTCGATTTATAAGCATTTTCCCCCACTTTTGCTAATATTTCATGTAGTCGAAAGGCGGTCAGAACTTCTTTTCAAAAATTTTATGGTAACTTTATTTAAAGCATAAAATATCATTGAAAAGTGTGAAGGAATAAAATATAAAAGTAGATTAAAGGAAAGAAAAAAAAAAAAAATCACCATCGCCATTTTATTCTATTGAATTTGGTGCATTATATCAGTTGTTTTTGGAGAACTTACGCTCACAAGTTTGTATTCACACTGACACACACCAGTTTTGTTTAACTTTCGGCCATAGAACAACATTTAACTATTTAATTCAATACACATTGAAAACATGAGTGCTCAATCATCCAATAATTAAGGAGGCTGGTCACTCAGCTTTGGAATTCTCCTCCGTAATGTTAAGTCTATGGACTTTTGATGCATTCGTATATTTAAAATATCTTCTTGGGAAATTCATATTTTTAACATCTTTTTTCTGTGTACTCTTCTTAAAGGATGCCTCTTTTTTTCTTAGTTCTCAAAATATTTCTAAAGTATAGACTAATTTTATATGAAGTGTTAAAATCTTTTTAAAACTAAGAAAAAAAGAGACATCTTTTAGGAAGTGTACACAAAAAATAGAAGTTAAAAATATTAATTTCCCCGAGGAGACATTTTAAATATACGAATGCATCAAATACCCATAGACTTTTACTGAGGGGAAATCGGATGCTGAGAGTGACCAGCCCCCTTAAGTATGTAGGAAAGCATAGGTGAGGCTATTCCAATGATATGAAGGAATAGGATGAGACAGGCACTGTTACACATACAAGTTCAAGTATGAAAAAGAAAATTCTTTGGAGAAGAAAGCAAATGGCACAAAGAAATCAAATTTCGACACAGAAGGGAGAAATGAAACAGCCGTTTCGATACAAACACAGTCAAAATATAACCCAAATGTAGTAGATTTTAGCAGATATTTTTCTTTGCATGGGAGTGGGACACCAGCTCATCTCCTTACGAGCTATCCACATCAACCCCTACATACAGCCGCAGGTTTTAAACCATACTATGTATTATTTAAAAAATATTACCACATTACATAATATTGGGTGATATTATGACCAATAATGATCTTCATTCATTTCCCTTTGACTGAGGGATTTTGCAGTTACCAGTACTGTTTAAACATTAAGAATTAATAACTATTTAAGATATAAGTGCTATTTAAGATACTTAGCAAACAAATTAAACTCAAAACATAAGCAAACTTTTATATAGTGGTGACTATTAAAATTGAGGTTTTTCTTTTTTCTTTAATACTTAAACACTATACAGAGGAACTGGGAAAAACAAAGCAATTGTCAAGCATTTTGAATTTTTTTAAATGTGTATTTATAGTTCTAAATGGAAAAGATAATTAAATACTAGGGATAGGTAAATTGTTGAAGATCTAATAATCAACTTTTATGCAGTTTTAATTTATATAATGTGTTCACCAATTTAATGATAACCCCAATTTAACAACGATTTTACAGAGAACCTTTACAATCTGTAAATTGAGGTTAGACTACTGTATCTGAACTGCAAAATGGCATAACTTCAGCTGCTATAAAAGTTATGTGTCAATGGAATTTAGATTTGTATAGTCTAAGAATAACTAACTGCTAAAAACGACCATAAATAGTTAACTTAAGATTATAAAGGAATACTGCACAACTAGAAATGTAAGAAAATGCATGAAATTTTAAAATAGTATGGTCTTCAATTATCTGCAAATACTCATCACCCATTATGAAAAGGCACTGTCCTCCACTCTGCAAAAAGACGAGAGAAGGCACCATTAACTATTTCACTCAAGTTTGATAATTTAATTGCATCAATACTTCAAAAGAATCTCCAGGCTAAAAGTCTCTTATTGTGCCATCATTCATGAAGCATTGACACAAAAGCTGTCAATAAAGCAATTGGATCTATTAGGTCTAATTAAAATGTTCTAGAATACAGGTGTCTGTCTAGACTTTTTTCACAGGGTCCTGTTTTTGTGGAATTGTGAAGTTTTTCTTATATTTGTGAAAATTCTAGTTATAATTTTGTAAATTTAAAACTATCGTTATATTAAAGTTCTAACCTTCATATATAAAATATCTAAGTAATATGTTATTTCATGAGTTCAGCTTTTATTTTACAAGTCAGATTTTACTTTTAAATGAATAAATGTGTGAAAGGTTCAATTTGAAGGTGGGAAAATTTTGTAAAAGTTCTATTTATAATACAAAGAATTTTGTGAAGGGTCCTGTTTTGGGATGAAAAGTTTTGTGAAGGGTCCTGTTTTAAGATAAAAACTGTGAAGGGTCCTTTAAAAGACCTAGAATTTTCCTAAAGAGATCCCTGAGAAATATTGTATAAATTAATAGTTTAAGTGTTAATCCTATTATGTTTGAAGAAGCTAGTTATAATGCCTTGCAAAATTAAATGTCTTCAATGAATTAAAGTTTGTATGATTTCAGCCATCTGTTATTATTTGAATACTTCAATAAAATGACGTCCTGCACATCACCTTACTATGTATATTTATTATTAATTTTTTAATAAAAGGCTTATGACCCCACAAAATAAATAATCTTTTATTTCCAAAAAAGAAAAAAAAAATGATTTGTTGACCCACTTAAATACTACTTTACACAGGGCACTGAAAAATGCTTCCAGAAAAACACATTTAAGGTTTTACTAAAGAAAAAGAGTATAAAACTTTTTAGTTAATCACTGTATTTTGCAACTTACAGTTAGTTTGCAATTCCGGAATTTATACCTATGAAGCATAGAATTCAGCACAAATGCAGCTATGTTCCACCAAGTCCCGTAAATTGTGGTATTACTAATAATGTGTCATTAATTTGAAGGTAAAATTATTAGTGGAGTTCTTTTTAGTTAAAATGCATTGTGTAATATTTGCAATAAAACCCTCCGTTCTTTGAGGTCAGCAATTGTAAAAAAAAATAGAAAAAAATGAAACTTCTTACTTGGATCGTGTCGTCTGTAAAATAAATGAAGAGGAGACTTGATAACGATATAAATTAAATGTTTATTCCATCTTTTTAGAAGAGAAGAAAAGGCTTCCCGTTGGTCAACGTTCATAAATTAATTCTTGCCAATAAAAGCATCTACTCCATTTGAAGATAGATATTTCTTTTAAAAATTAAGGTGCAGCATAAATCCAATTTAGTATTGATGAGAAACGTAATTAAAATCTTTTCCACGGTATCAAGAAATAATTTAACAGGAGTTGTTAAAATCGTAGACATCGTTTTCGAAAAACTTTTTATCGGATTCCACATCCATCAGCAGACAGACCGGAGTCGGAGCCTGCGATCTTTTTAAAACCAAAACTAAGTCATGACAGCTCTCCAACAAAACAGATTCTGATTTAAAATTAACGAAATTTTTAATTTATAGTAAGAATACGGGGACTTCAAAAATTACTGAAAGAAAAGATTTAAATCTATTAGAGAATATAAAATATTAGGTAATATCTTAATAAACAAATACGAAAGAAAACATTTAAAAAGCTTTATTTTTATTTTTTGTACGCTCGGCGATTAGACACACCTCCAAAAGATAGACACCCATTCAATGCATATGCCGTGAGAGACTTGCTCTGATGATGTCATCACAATCGTACAAAACTCAAAGGCGAAGCACCCCATGCCAGGCGCTGCGAAACATCGGAGAACTTGCTGATGTGCGGTCGAAACGAATCGCCCGTGCAAAAATAAATATGGATTAGGTTTTAGGAACATCAAAGTATAAGGCCAAAAGAAATAAAACAGTAACATAATTTAAACACTGTGAGATTTCATCTCACATATACCTGTTTTTAAGCCAGACCACACTTGCTTTCAATTGACTGCAGCTTCTTAAATATTCTTCATTCCCCCTAAAAGTTCTAGGAGCTTATTCTACACACTATAGGGAGTTAAAAGAAGATTCCTCACCAGTGCTAATTTGCACAGCAGCCCACCAGAGCTCGGCTCCGGTACTTCTCTGTTTTTAGTACATATTTAAATATTGGTCGGAATTCACCGGAGCTCATAAATATAGGGCTCCGGAGCCCTGTGCAACAGCGATTCTGAAAAATCAAAGCTTAAATTACCCTTTCCTTTCCCTCCCATCTCCAAGTATCTGCATTCTTTTCTATCAAAACGCTTAAATGTGATGTAGTGTGCCGCACATGTGGGACATGGAGGTGAACCGTCGCGTAAGATTTTTTGAAAATTTTTTCATATAAATGCTTTTACTAGTTGTTCATTCATTATATATACATAAGCGTAGCTGTGAATAATTCCCTTTTCTGTTAACACTATTTACGAATCATAATCCTTACCTTATTTAATTTCGAATTCTGCGATTAATTAACATTAAAATTAAGCAAAGATTTCTATTCGGAAGGAATGATAAACTAAACGGTGGATTAGTTGACAGTTAAGTATAAGCAGGTAGATATATTTAAAATTTTTATTTTGCTAAAGAAAAAAAAGATAGTTAAATTTTGTAAATAATGTATGAAATATAAATATGCTGATTGGGGGGGAGGGGGGTACGCTACGGTTCTGGTACTGCAGAATATTAGGGCTCTGGTACTTTTTTTGTAAGAAATTAAGCCTTGTGCCCCTCCCCCCCCCCCCATGAATGATAACCTCCCCTAACACCATTTGGTAATTAACTGATAACACCATTTGGTAATTAACTGAAAATGAAAGAAAAATAATTATAATAAGCTGAATCACACAAACTTTTATCCACTTAATAATAAAGAACAATAACTTACTGAAGAGGTCTTGTAGGCATATTTCTGGAGTTTGTACTTCTAGAACTCCATGGCTGTTCTTCATACCTGCCTAAAAATAAAAACAATCATCATACTTGTTTAAAAACTACAAACAAGGGGTAAAGTTTATGATATTAATCAATGGAAATGATTAGATAATAAAATGTATCAGTAAAAATTTTCAAACATAGATAATGTTGCACTATGACAACATTTTAAGTAACTGAACAGAAAGTAAATTTTGAGCTTTATTATTATTTATTAGCGATTACACAATGTAGAGGATATACAAAAAGGAAACCATGGTAACCAAGAGTTTAAGAATATCTGGCCTAGAACATGAACATGTTTTTCAAACACATCATAAGTCATTAAAAATCTTCAAAATGTAAATCGTGAGTCAACTACAGTAGAATCCCAGTAATCAAAAACCTGTTATTTCGAGGTAGCTAAAAAAAATGAAGTAGCGCTATCTGTCACTGTGTTAGGTAATAGAAACTTTAAAATATTTAATTAATTAATTAATATTAATCGTTCAAATTTCATTTTCAGTTACATAGTTCACTTCAGTTCATTTTACTTCAAAACAATTTTAATTTATTCTACAAAAAAGATTGTTAATAAATATCAATAGTAAAATAATAAATCTTAAATTTAATACTTTCAGGAAAAATAAATATTTTTATAACAATTTTCCAATATTAAATTCAAATTTTTAACATAACAATCTTTTATTTAAATCTTTTATCATTTCGTGTGGCAACAAATCAAACAGCTAATCGGTAACTTTCGCACCTAACGAAAATTTCTTGTGAGCGTCCTTCCTGGCGTCTCCCTCTCTCTTGCCATTGAAATTTTGAAAGGATAGGACATGCCTCACCCACCCGGTGTACTGTGGGTTTTTTTTTTAAATCAGTACACCGGGGGAGGATCTGTACTTTACCAACTAGAGTTGTACATATAGTAATAAAAATAGACATATAAATATTAACTAAGTCTAAAATCTCAAAGAAATTAAAGTTTGTACAAGATCTATAAAACTACAGAATAAAGTTCGACTAAAGTGTGAAGTGAACAGTATGATCGTAAAAGGTATGTTCTGATGATCAATCCACTTTTGGCAATGGAGGCCTGTACAAGAAGTGTTTCTGTGACGAATTCGACAAAATCAAATGATATGATGTTCGGTGTTGGAAATGATACAGAGGGAAACTCCCTTGAGTCATGAAGTTCGACTGGTCACGATATGATAACTTAACGGTATTTCGGCGATCTATAAAGAATTTCAGGTAACATAGACTTTTGTTAATCTCAATTCCCTTGACATTGAAATCAAGTGAAAACATATGAACATTTAAATCATGAACATTATTTTGCTTCGATCGTTCGTTGGAGCTATTTGATTCCAGTAAGGGAACATTACGGATCATTTAAATATATCCTCAGGATGCTCCAGAATTGCTTGGTAGCTAAACGGTATTTTGTTGTCAATTGCACATCTTTTACTTGAAGGAATAAATAAATGTTAACTCTCTCATGCAATCAGTTCATAATGAATGTAAATGTAATGATTTGTGCACTAGTCTATCTCCCCCTTCCCCACTCTTTTCTTTTATATTTGTAATAAAATAATAACTTTAAGAAATGTCTATTTATTGAGTATTGTGTATGATGTATTTATTTAATATAAAGTTTAATGTGCCAAAAGGATCAATAGAATTAAACAAGTAAAATATTCAATATTGATTAGTTTGATGAATCAACTTTTGATTGGTAAAATCATGTTCAAAATATTACTTTGGCACTTCTGCAGTATAAATTGATATAAGGGTTTTCAGATGAATAATCCAACTGTTAAGTTCAGGTGAGTACTTCTTTAATAATTATTAACTGTGATCCATCATGTATCTATTCATTTATGCAATGTACTTCTTCTATTTTCCCACTTAGATCACAAGCCTCTTCTTCTTTTAAATTCAGTTTACATTAAACACTTTTACACTTTTTTTAAACAGATGAAGGTGCTCTTTAAAACTATTTAAACTCTATTTATTTATTTATACTTAACACACTGGAAAAAAAAAATTACATATTTGACACATTTCTCCTCTCGCAAGTGCTTAAAATTTGTCACTGGCCTGTTGAAATGGCTGTCAGTTTTTCGTGGAATTTTCACTTCCTTCTGCACTTGCCATTGTGGTTCGGGATAGTTCATTTTGCTTCTGAGGGGTGTCACACGCCTGACCAAAAAAAAAAAAAAAACTCACAGACAATAATAATAAAGGTAGAAAATCAAGAACATTTTGAATTTAAAAATACAGTTTTGAAACTACCCAGGTGTTAAGTGGTGACAGATAACTGCGTCGAAGAATGGCTTTACAGTGACGAGGAAGAGGAAATTACCGACGATGCAATTGCATGATTACCGAAGAAGAAGAAACTGATGAAATTGAAGATTTAAACGATGAAACAGAGAAGATCATTTCACATACAGAAGGTGCGTCAGATGTTGCTCTTTGCTATATTGAGCAGCAACCAGATGCTTTACCACATGACATTTTCTTTTTGAAAAGCTTGCGAGATAACATTTTAAGAAACAGACTTTCAGTGCAAAAACAAACAACTTTAGATTCATTTTTTAAACATTAAATCAAGTAAGTCTGATGTTAAAATAAATTTTTATATTTATAAATCTGTGTGCTCGAGATTTTTTTGCTATTTGACCTCTCAATATTAAGAACTAGCATAACTTATATAATGTACCAAAATTTATACATAATTTTGTTTCATTGATATATTGAAAGGTTGCACAACCAACTTATCTCTTTCACTGGTATGGATCGTAATTCTAATTCAATACATATAAATTGCTATTTGAACCATATTCTGTTAACAGATGGGAGCACTATACTGATCTTAAAAGTTGCTACAGAAATTTGTCATTTCCCTGTGATATGTATATGGTTATGCAACATTTTAAATCTTATATTGCTTGTCATCTGAGACTATTTTAATACTTATTGTTCAAATAAGTGGCTTCTAAAAATGCACAGGCATTAAAGAAAAAAAAAAAAAAAAAAAAAAGCAAAATTTGAATTTTATGTATCAAATAAGACAAAATGTATGCTTTCTTGTTTTTCGGAAAACAGCTGCCAAAAAGATTTTTGACTCAGGAAGAAATTGAAGAAATGGTAAACTGCAGGAGTGATGCAAGTGGAGATTGCTTGGATTTTGATAGCGATATCACAGATGTTCATAATTATGTTCCAAAGCATGACTGTGAGTAAGTTTTTAAAAGTTACAGTGATGTAGAAGGTAATGATTCCTTTAATAATGATAATAAAGCAGATGAACAAAAAGTTGTTGAGCCCGGTACTAGTAAAAATAAAAAAGTGAAATAAAAAAATGGCCAATCCACTAATCAAATGTAAAATATTAGTTTAGTACTGAACGATGATAAAATTTTATTTCAAATCAATGAGAAATTATTTCCTGAAATTTTTAATTTAAGCTCACTTTTCATTTTTTTTACATTCTGTTTACAGATGATTTGATTGAACATATTACCCAACAAACAAATTTATTCAGTATGCAAAAGATCCTGAAAAGTGCATAAATCTAACAAAATTAGAAATTAGGCAATATATGAGGATTTGAGCACTGATTTCTATCACGCATGTTCCAAATATCAGGATATACTAGTCATCTGTTATGGGATATGCAATCTTTGGAAAGATTAGGGAATTACTGAATTTCAATAACCCCAACCACGGGTGATGCCCAATATGATCCCTTCAGGGAATTCAGAGCGGAGATAGCAGATATCTAATGTAAGCAAGGGGTGAACAAATCTAAAATGCAGACGTCTTTCATAGCTAAAAATTTATTATTCATTTGGTTGCAAGTTATTTATCTCACAAAATATAAATGTTTAATTATGCTTATTTATAAATATAAAATGCTCAGTGAAAGGAATAAATGCTCAACAAGATAATAGATTATTTACAGTACTATAAAACCTATTTTAATTTAAATAAACAAGAAAGTAAGAGCTGTAATTATTTCTATTTGACAGGAAAAACCCATAATAACTTACGATACTTGGCATAAATCTTGTCAATAAAACTTTTTTTTTTAATCACCAGTCGCAGCTTTTATATTTTGTCCAAGTAAATTAACCCTTTCAGGGGCAAGACATTTCTGCTCCAAAAATATTCGAATAATTAATTCACACTGCAATTACGAACAATTTTATTTGAAAATAATCAAAAGCTTTTCTTCACGTATATTATAAAATCGAAATTACTGGTGCCAACTGGAAATTTCGACAGTATAATAAACTATTTGCAGACTGCCCCCCTCCCCCTCCCTCCGAAAAGAATAAAAAAAAATTTTGGATGTTTAAATAAAATCTTTTAAATGAATGCATTTTAAATGAAATTAGTGAAATGCATGCATTTTAAATAAAATGAGTGAAAGATTTATATTTTTAATGAAAGGAACAAATCCTTTAAATAAAATACAATATGAATATGGTATGAGAACACTATCTGATGATTTACCAGCTGAGACTATCTAACATAAAAGTACCAATATTGCAATTGCAAATGGTATCCTGTATTCGAAATGAAACAATTATGTTATAAAACCACTCTCTGTACAAGAAAAATAGCTAATATTTTGCATTCAGATATACAAGCAAGTTTGGATTAAAATATGATTAAGGCTAGCAACAATGTGCTTTAAATGTATCAAAGTTATAATAATGATACTAAATGCTCCAACTGACTTTGGGCCCAACTACGGAAGTTTCACATAGAAAATAATAACCACAGAAGGAGCCTTTTACGTTTGTTTTGAATGAAAATCAGCCAACAAGGTACTGGTACCAATTAATAACACAAACAATAATTATATAAACATGGAGGCAAAAGTAAAAATTTAAATATAAATATTTGTCACCCCTTTTCCACCCACACATATAAAAAATACATCAATGAAATTAAACTGATTTAAGACACACTTAAAAGATGCAGTTGGCTGCAAACCCGATTACAGAACTTTCCTCCACAACTTCTAACAAGTATCTAATAAACCAGACGGTACTTGTTTGTTATATGGGCATTGGCCTTTACATTTGACGAAATTTGGTTTTAAGAAAGTGAGATTTATTGCCAAATGATATAAACAACTATGAAAATGAAACTGATGAATCATTATGCTGCTTTATGTATACATTTAAAAAAATTATCTGGTTACACATATTAGATAAATTACTTCTGTTAGTATATAATGACAGATAAATGACTTGTGTATATTAAATAAATTGTTGAAATATTAGGGAAATCCCTGCATGTATAAAATAATGAATAGATTGCTGGAAAGCACCAATGCCCCTAACACAAATATTGCAAAGACCCTAGACTTTATTTAATCACGAAAAAAAAAAAAAAGATGTCTTAAGTATTGGCTTATTTTTTATTTCTTTATTTTTATTTATTTATACATATACAAATGTTTCTTTAAAGACCCATCATCAAAACATTTTTTTTTTGTTTAAAAATCAAATTTTTGCTAAAATAAAAAGTTATTTATCGATTTTTATGAAAATTAGATTTCTGGATTCAGCGTTACATTTTGTGCATAGATGTGTTAACTTCAAATTGATAAATGCAATATTAGAAAAAATTCTACAAAGCTGGAAAACTGCTTAGTCCATTTAGTCATATATTGTTTTGAAATAATTTTGAGTCCCGCTTGAAGTACGCATCTCATTGGCTGCAAAAATGCTAGACACTTGGTCTCCTCTGAATGAGAATGAATTCTGCAATTTGATAAGAAAAAATGCTTTTGTTGAATTATGAATACTTTTCCATTCTTTTAATCGGGGTTTTTAATTAATAAATCAGGTAACAATTAGAAATTTAAAATTCTGAGTATCAGGTGCATTAGGAGGGATTTCAGACTATCTTTACAAAAATTTTCAGCCTCGTACAAGTCGTAGATTTTCCTAGCCATCGCTCCTAGACAGAGCAAAACTTTTTTATTAGTATAGATATCATGTCTACGGAACCTGTTATTTATAAAATAAACTTTTTCACAGTTTTACCTTTCAAAAACGAGTTCGTTTTTCTACAAAATCAGGACATATTACATTATCGGATTTTCCAGCTTACTTCAATTCAATTATCCAGTAAAGTTTCCATAGAGCTATCACGGCCAGAGTCCTGAGTTCTGTTTATTTAAATATTTTTAGACTGTATGATTTGATATTCGACCATACAAGAACTTTTTTTTTGTTTTCATGTGCACGAAAACGAAGCACTTGAACATGAATTTGAACTTTGCAATGATTGTTAAAAATTTTTTTTAATATTGATGAAATGTGCATTAGAGGTCTGCACGGGCCGGAATTTCCAGGCCCGGGCCCGGCCCGGCCCGAACGAAAGCTATATTTGGCCCGGCCCGGCCCGGTGTAAAATTGGAAGTTCGGCCCGAGCCCGGCCCGGCCCGTTTGCATTTTTATAGTTCTCGGCCCGGCCCGTACAAAAATCAGTGAAAACAGGCCCGGCCCGGCCCGACACAATTTCTACAAAAAAAAAAAAAGAAAAAAAAATCTGTTTTTTCTCAACATACAATTAAGATTCTTTTAATGAATACTACATGCATATTTATGGGAACATTTTACAGTATATTTTACATTACTATGATGTTCGCAAAACAGAAAACACACAATAGTAAACATTAACGATTACTTACAGTGTTTTAGTCATCGTGTCTACAGACATTTCAAAATGGAAATAATTATTCATTAAAAGATTAATGTAGTTCATAATAAAGGATTAAAAACATAATAACTTTTGAAGCTGTATAATAAAAGTAGATTTGTGAAAATATTTCTCTCATTTTTAAGGCTTTTCTCAAATCCAAAGGAGCTACATTTCGACACATTTATGAATCTTTTCGGAAACGCGTAAGATTGGCAGGTATTCTTATTCAGAAGCTATGTAAATGTCGTTTTTTTTAATAGATAAAAGCATTATATCTTTCTGAAAATACTGTCAAAGTTAGCGTTTTGAATCGAATTTCCGGAAGCAATAGCACAGGAAAAGAGAAAAACGTACAATCACGTGACAGGAATCTCTGTTATCTCTGTAAGAAATTTATCAAATATGGAAAAAGCTATTCGTTTCCAAATGCCTTCAATAGGCAGGTCTGTCAATTTTATTCCTTTATAATTAAAAATTTTGTCCGAAAATGTGTCTGAAAGCTTCGCATTGTTGAGCAGTGAATATGAGAACCACCTTAAGGTATATTTCCAAAGATACTGTTAAGAGAAGTTCATTATCACTATTAATACTACAAAACACAATGACTGTTCTACACATCCTGAGATAGATTAAGACCAGTTCCGTCCCGGCACGAGTCTGCTGAAAAAAAATTAAACTCGGAATCAGACATCTTGTAACTGTACGATGCCGATCTCTACGATGGACATGTTAAATTTTTGTTTTGATGTTGTTAAACTCGCATCGACTCGTGACGCACATTTATACTTCTCGAGAAAATCATATTCATTGAAAATGGCTCGTATTGTATCTGCTTCGCTTAAATTCTTATATCGGGCCGATAGGCCCGATTAATTTTTTTGCAGGCCCGGCCCGGCCCGCGGGCCGGGCCGGGTACGGGCCTCGGGCCAAGCCCGGGCCCGTGCAGACCTCTAATGTGCATTAAAATGTTTCTTCTGCTCATCAGACTTGTATAAAACCAAAAACTTTCTGCGCACATAAATATTGGGTCAAAAACTTTCTGCAAATTAATGTTTAATAAAATAACGTGTTATATTATTTTGATGATATGAATTAAAAACAGTAGTTTATAATTAATTACCATTTAGATAAAAAAAATAATTAATATTAATTACAGAATAATTATGTTGGTTAAAAAAATAAAACTGAAAATCCATGATAAGAAGGGGTGTGAATTCTTATCAATTATTTTGTCAATGCATTTCGAAACAGCCCAATCCTTGTATTGTGACCTCTTCACACAAAATGCCAGTCACTCTATTCACAGATATAATGTGACATTGCTTCTGAAACAACTGAATCACATTTTGTAAGGAGAGGTCCATTCAGAAGTATCATCATTAAAGAGACCAATGAATTTTTATTGCGGCCCTTTGACGAAATTCCTGTTTTTTCCCACAGCCCTTTGACGAAATTCTCGTTTTTTCTGCGATTCTTTGACGAAATTCCCGTTTTTTTTTGCAATCCTTTGACAAAATTCATGTTCTTTTGCGATTTTTGACAAAATTTGCGCTTTTTCAAATATGCTTTTATGAAATTTCGTGTTTTCCTGCACTCCTTGGACAAAATTTGATTTTTTCTGCGATCTTTTGACGAAATTCGCGTTTTTCTGTGATCTTTTGACGAAATTTGCGTTTTTTCGCTATCTTTGACAAAATTCGCGCTTTTCCGCTATGCTTTTACGAAATTCGTTTTTTTCTGTGCTAATTTGACGAATTTTGCGTTTTTTTGACGAAATTTATCTTTTTTTTTATAATTTTGCGTTTTTTCACGGTCCTTTGATGAAAGTCGTGTTTTTTCCGCGGTCCTTTGACGAAATTCGCGTTTTTTCTGCGATGCTTTGAAAAAATGGGCGATTTTTTTTTCTGCGAACGATTCACGAAATTGGTTTATTTTCAGCAACCATTTCTTGAAATTCGCAATATATTTCAGTGATTTTTTTTTCTTATGTCTGAATTTTCAGACTGATGGCCGATTTTTATATATTTTTGGAACCGAATGCCTTAAATTCGCTTTCTTCCTATGCTAATTTGACGAAATGTACGTTTTTTTTGCGATTCTTTGGAAAAATTGGTGATTTTTTCTGCGAACGATTGACGAAATTGGTTTATTTTCGGCGACCATTTGTTGAAATTCGCAATATATTTCAGTGATTTTTTTTATGTCTGAATTTTCGAACTGATGGCCGATTTTTTAAAATTTTCGGAACCGAATGCCTTAAATTTTTGGAAAAATTCGGAACAGAATAACCCCTGGCAAACAGTAAATAAATCGTACCTAAAATTGGGAAATATTTTAAATTTTTCAGTATTTAAACAACAACAACAACAAAAAAAAATTACAAGAACAAAAATTACGCTTTTTTTTTCTAAAAAATTTTCCACGCACGGCGTGCGTCTATATTATACAACTCTGCTGCTCATATTAACATTTTTATGTGTATCTCAATAAATTTGTGAAATTAAATACAATATAGAACCCATTATCCGGATTTTCGAAATCCGGAAAAAAAAAATTGATAATTTTCTAAATTTGTAAATTTATACGGGGTAGTGGGTGGGAGGGGAAGATTCCCAACTTTGGGACAGGGTTGTAAAAAGCCTGGGTTTTTTATAAAAAACCCAGGCCAGGCGGGTACCCGGGCACCTACCCACTACAACCCTGCTTTGGGAGGACCTGAAATCCAGAGAATTCCAAAATCCAAAAAGCCTTCGGTCCCAAGGATTCTGGATAATAGGTCTTGTACTGTATTTATATTTTGTTCACAAACGTAATGTCTAAAATCAGCTGTTTGTTTATAGTTTAATTTAATAATTCTGCATTTAAATTCTTAAATTCTTCCTTATATTTAAATTAATTCTTATAATTATTTCTTAAAAAGAAAGCATTCTTTTATCCAAAACAGTCTAAAAAGATCGAATTTTAAATCCAGTATGTCTGTACTCTCATATAAAGCCACCAATTCTCCAGTGACTGTTTTATCGCTAAATTCATTCATTTTCCTATCTGTAACTATTTACGAATTTAGAATCGCAATATTCTGATATTTCTTTATTGGGTGTTATAATTCGACGATTCTTTTTCTTTTATGGAAAGTGTTTGACATGATAATGGAGAACTTCCTTGAAATCTTTCGGTACTTACGTATTATCAGGGCCAGGTCATATTCAATGCACCAACAATCAACAATGGTGCTGAAATTATTAATAACAGTAACCCTTGTATTTATTAATTTTTGCTATCTTCATTTTAAGTGCATAGTTGCTATCACATTAAAGGCGGTGGCAGAAGTATTTATTTAAGTACTGCGCGGCAGCGCAATACTTATTTATTTCCAGTGTCACTTCTCAATGTTAATTTAACATAGAAAAGCCTATGGAGATCATAACTTTTTCATTTTTTCTTCCCACCTTTTTGTCCCTGATGCCACTCATTTTTAATTCTTTGCTAATTCTAATAATATTATAAATTCAAAGTGTAAAAACATTTGCCAGATGTCAGGGTCAAAACGGATTATAAGATGCCTTTGCATATAGGTGGATTATAAACCAGAGAGAAACATGCGCCAATTTTGTACATTATTCAAATATTTTTCTTAATAATTCCAATTTTCGTTTTTTTTATTGAAAATCAACAGCCATTTTTCATAGAAAATGTAACATTTTTTCTTCATTGTTGCAAAAATTTCAAAAGCCGTAATAATAATTTATTTCATATTTTAGTTGAAAGATTTTCACATGAAATGTTAAATTGAGCTAGTTTTTTTTTTTTTTTTTTTTTTTTTTTGAACAATTAAAAAGGTGAATATGGCTTCATAGTAGAAATAAAAAGGATATTTTCAGAATAAGTTTTTGCTTTGGTCAAGTTTATACTTTAGTAAAAAGTTTCTAGTGGATAGCTATTTTTACGCAGGTAGCGAACTTAGTGGGGAATTACATAACTTAAATTTTAAAATGTATTTTTATTTCCGAGATGAGAACTATTTATACCCCACGTAAAACTTAGGTAATAATTTTCTGACGTGTTTACATCACCCCTTGGGAGAGAATAAGGTTTAGAAATTTAAGTAAAACTTTTATTTTTTATTTTTTACTGTATCACAGCTATAATATTGTTAAATATTAGCAGTAAGGATTCAACACAATTTACATTTACATTCATAGCGTTCCTGAGTGGGAAATAGGGTATCTAAATTTAAGTGAAGTTAATTTTTTATGTTTTGATTCTAGATTTTTTACGTTCAGATTAGAAGTTTTTGTCCAAACTACAGCAACCTAAATTACTACAGTGGTGAAACAATTTGAATTACACATTGGTAAACTCCATCCCACATTGTGATGCAATACCGCGTACATCAAAGCCTGATGATAATACTCTCTATTAATTTTGAAATGCATTCATCTGAGTGCATTAGTTATTAAAAAACTTGACATATTAAACAAAAACATAATTTGAAGAACAAATTAAAAAAACAAAATTTATTTCCAAGATTTTTTAAGCCCGAGAAGGGACAGATATTAAGTTATTTCATTCAATTAGTTCTACATTTAATGTTAAATTTTTGTAACAAATTAGTTAAGCCAATTGAAGATTAAAAAATAAAAGTAAAATTCATACCATATGATACTTAAAACACCCTAAAAAATTAGATTTCGCTCAAATGAAATCGAAATAAATCTTAGACTTTTTTTTAAGTTTTGTATTTTGCATGCATCTTATAATTTTATGTACAATTGTCATAAACATAATACAAAATCTGCAATACAAATATTTTCAATTAAATATGGAAGAAGTCTAAGATTTATTTCGATTTCATTTGAACGGAATCTAATTTTTTAGGGTGTTTTAAGTATCATATGGTATGAATTTTACTTTTATTTTTTAATCTTCAATTGGCTTAACTAATTTGTTACAAAAATTTAACATTAAATGTAGAACTAATTGAATGAAATAACTTAATATCTGTCCCTTCTCGGGCTTAAACAATCTTGGAAATAAATTTTGTTTTTTTAATTTGTTCTTCAAATTATGTTTTTGTTTAATAAATGTATGACTATATAATACGATACAAGATAGATAAAGAGATATTATAATCATCAATAAAATATATTTATATTATATTCCTTCTGGTGGTCATAACAAACCGGTGGAAATAAAATTACCATTGTTAATATAGTTTATTTCTTAAAGCTGTCAATTTGATATTACATATTTATTAAAAGTACATTAAATTACCATTTTGAAGATGATTAGCAATTGACTGTGATAAACAAAATTAGTGATCTATCCACTGGCTTGGATAATACATAAGTACCAATTTTTCTACACAGTAAAAAAACAAGTTGGAAATTGCTCGTCAAACGTGGCAAATGAGGTGTGTTCGTACTATAACTAGTTTTGTAAATATTTTTTGCACCGTATATTGTACTGAATGTGTATTTTAGTGTACTTCATAAGTGCATATCAATTTCATTCTGTTCGAAAGGCTGTAACATCATTAAAATGCACTTGAAATAATTTTTTCCCACTGACCTTAATGTAACGTAAAATTTTTGACCATCCCTGTAATTAAACTATGCATCCGATTTCCATAACTTTTGAAACGACTCAACAAAATTTTGTAACAATTATATATTTAAAATTTCAGACCATTCAGAAGGCAGTAACATCATTAAAATGCACTTGCAATAATTTTTTCCCATTGGCCGTGATCTAACGAAAAAAATTTGACTGTCCCTGTAATTAAACTATACATCCGATTTTCATAAAATTTGAAATGAATCGACAAAATTTTGCAACAATTAAATATTTAAAATTTCAGACCATTCCGTTGGGTAGTTTTTGCTCTATTATATGTGGACGGACAGACAGACAGGCTGAACGACAACTATAGGTGCTATGTATTTATATAATTACAAATGCACCTAAAAACCAGATTAACCCTTAAGGGGGCTGGTCACTCAGCTTCCAATTTCTCATCACTAATGTAAAATCTATGGGCATTTGATGTATTCGTATATTTAAAATATCTCCTTGGGTAATTAGTATTTTGAACTTCTATTTTTTGTGTTCACATCCTAAAAGATGTCTCTTTTTTTCTTAGTTCTCAAAATATTTCTAAAGTATAGACTTAATTTCATAGGAAGTGTTAAAATCTTGCTCACAATTCTTCTGCTTTTAACACACAAAATATTAAATTCAGCATAGATTTTAGAAATAATTTTAGAGCTAAGAAAAAAAAGAAACATCCCTTAAGAAGAGCACACAGAAAAAAGATGTTAAAAAAAGGAATTTCCCAAGGAGAAATTTTAAATATTAGAATGCATGAAAAGTCCGTAGACTTAACATAACGGAGGAGAATTCCGAAGCTGAGTGACCAACCCCCTTAAGCGGAAACATGAGAATCCCGTGCACAAAAAGAACACTTAATAATTTATCAAAAATTGAACTTAAACATTTAATCTTTAATAGTAATGTATTAACAGGTCCAATTTTTTTAATATAAAAGCATAAAAATAAGTTTAGAATGTCAGAGAGAGAAAATATTTAGGAAAGATATGTAAACGAAAACATCTCGCAGATGTACGTTTCTGGTTAAGGGTTAAAATTAGGGATTGACTGAAGCAGCAATTTTGCCGAGTACCGAAGCTTCGGTATTCGGCAACCGAATACTTAAAATTTCTTAATACACATTTTTGCATATATTATCTTTTTAAATACACTTTAATTTAAATTAAATTCTTAATAATTTAATTCAGTTACTTTTATTCTTAAATCTAATTACACAAAAAAATTTAATGACTTATTTCCAATTTCCCTTCACAAATTCATTAATCCATCACTTATTTTTTATTATTTTATCACTAGTCAATACCCAAAATAACCTACAGGCCTGTATTAAACTATACAGGTTATTATTAAGGGTAAGGATTGTCAGAAAAACAAAAGATCATTCAAATAAAAAAAAACAATTTTGTCATTAAGCTGATTTACTGATTGTCTAATTATAAACATATTGAATAGGAATATTCTCAAATACTAAAGGTATCATAAAAATTTGTACATTTAGCTATTTTCTATCAAATTATTGATACATATTTTGGTTAATACTTTGACATTGTGGTGATGAAGATAACAAATTTGAGCGATTTTAATTAATGGTTATAAAAGTTATAGGATAGGCATAGGTGTATACTTATTTGATGTTTATATTTTCTTTAACATACATCTTAGATATACAGAGGTGAACTCTGACATACGTATTTAAAATGTATATTAAAGAAAATACACATTAAATAAATTTAAATTAAGAAAACTAATGCAGAAATAATTAAAATTAAATGATAAGGGAAAGATGCCCATCTTCCTTACATTTTTTTAGTTGTTTTGATTTGACCCCTATGTAGACTATTTTAGGAAGGAAAAAGTTTTTATTAAAAATGGCCTTTGACTTGTTTTTTGTAGTGCAGCTGAACTCTGAATTCAAGCACATAATATTGAAACTCATTGTTTAGCCTATTCTACTTCTAAGTAAAAGAGAATTCTCCTGTTTCTAAGAAAATATTTATCTGCAATTGTTCGGCTGAATACTTTAAAAGTATTCGGCAGAAGCCGAATATTCAGTTTACATGCCGAATCACCAAATACCGAATCGACTATTCGGTATTCGGTCAATCCCTAGTTAAAATACAGAAATACTACTAACAATCGAGATGCCAGTGCTATTTCCATATTTTAACAGAACTTTTTCATGGTAAATTACAGAAAAATTTCCATTTTTTTTTTTTTTTTTTTTCATTTACGGGGGGAAAAACTCTGTTAAAATACGGAAATAGTACTGGCGTCCCGATTGCTAGTAGTATTTCTGTATTTTAGTCCTTTTTTTTTTACAGTGTAATAACTCCCAATTTTCAATTCCATACATTATCCATGCATGGTGGTTCTAAGCAAAAATAATTTGAAAAACATTATTTAAGAAACTAGTCAGATAAAACAATATGGAAGTCATTTTTCCAAACAAATAACAAAATGTTGCTCTATTATCAATATTATTGAAAAGTAAAAGAATACATAGAAACAGAAATTACAATGCTCTGAAATCATGGTTTTTAAAGTGGTGTTTGTGACCCCCCAGGGCAGTCACGAAAAATTCCCAGGCATTTTCAGAAAACTTGGTGAGAGAGAGAGCTATTTATTTTTCAGCTGCCTTAACTTAGGGTTACTTCAACTCAGAGGTGCTACATAAGGTCAAAACGAATAATAAATAAAATAGATAAAAATCAATCCTGGATCTACAGTGCTGAAAGTATTGATATAATTTAGCAATACTCAATAAGTTGTGTCAAAACTATCACATTTTATTTCTTAAATATATTTCATCCCAGAATTCCTTAATAGCCAAATTATAATTTTAGTAAATAAAACTGCTAGCATTTAAACAGAAAACAAATTTATATCACAACTGAAAGTTATATGTGGCTCATTCCATGCCAAATCACCCGGAGCCATGTGCTCTTACGTCTCAGATTTTGTTCATATTTTTTTTGTGTATAGATATCTAAGAGATATGACCACAGTAATTTTTTTAATTTTTTATCACAAAAATTGACTTTAGGAAAAATATTTGAAATTTGCACATTTCGTGTGATTCTTCCCATCATTGTGTTGGCATCAAATTGTGTAAAATGCTGTAACTCAGTTATTTTTGGAACAATATACATGATTTTGGTATCAAATTAAAGATAATTTTTTATTCTTTCTGACTGTGCTATGATATTTCCAGAAAAATTATTATAAAAAAAAATTAGGAGCCCTCAAAGTGAAATTTGTGGTTTTTAAAAGTGTCACAATAAATTTGCAATAACGGGCAAGTACCAACAAACACATACTTTAAATTCTAGCATTAGCTCTATCTCAACATGTGTTTTCAGTTTTGAAAATATTAAAAGAGTGTTTTTTGTGGTTGCTAAATTATGTAAGTATATTGTTCTCCGATATTTAATGGTGATTAAGACTATTCAGCTGCTACTAGACATTTAAAAAAGTGTTGAATTTTAGAAACAAGGTGAAACAATTTGACATTTGGGTAACATGTGAATAGACCAATAAACCTATGTCCAATTATTAATTGTTTTACTACTTTATAAAACAAACTTTTTAATTCATTGCACACACTCCAAACAAAATTGCTTTGAATGTGAAACACAGAGTTTAGAATAAAATATCAATGTAACAGATGATATATCATTGCATCAACATGCAAAAGAACATTTAAAATATTAAAGAATTGCAATTTAACTGTTAATACCTGTTAAATGAGCACCAATTTTTACAAGTCGGAAATTGTACGTCAAATGAGGTGCATTCATACTACAATTAATTTTACAAATATTCAGATCTTGTTGTGATAGCTGTTGCACTCTTATGCAAAAATGCAAAATCTATTTCGATTGTATATATTAAATTCAGTAATATAATTCATTAATATGTAATAGTGTGTCCATTTTAAATAGGAAGTAATCATAATGGCAACCTAGAATCATTACCTAGCATGGGATATCATTAAACTAATTATGTAAGATAAGATTAATTAGAATGAAAACTTTTATTAATATCCTTTAAAATTTTGATTTGACATTCACAAAATTTAACATGACTCAACAAAATTCTGCAACGATTCTGTATATTAAATATCAAACCATTTGGTTGGGTAGTTTTTGCGCTGTTATATGAGGACAGACAGACGAACGGACCAAATGAAGACTATAGGAGCTACGTATTTATATAATTTGATATTTCCCAATAAACCATAATGTAATAGAATACTTTTGAGTATCTCCGTAAATAAACTATTAATGCTACATACTAGTACCGAACATGGAATAGTAAATCTCAAAAACATTAGCAATTACAGAAAAATCCAACTATATTAAGGCAAGTTAGTGTTCAGACAGACAGATAGAGGGCCAGATGGACAGACAAACCAAATTCATAAACAATTAACTATGTTGGAAAGTGTTAAAAATGCATAATAGATTGAAATTTCATTTTCAGCAATTTATACGAATAGACGGAAGCATACTTGAATAGTTTTGTACAGCCCTGCATTTTACCTACTATCTTTATATATATACCACTGTTTAGCTAAAATTTACTTAAGACTAAAAACGATTAAAACTACTGAAATCACACTTCCAGAGATTATCATCCATCGAAAATTATTGATTATGGTCGCAGAAAAATTTTATGCAACTATTTATGGCAAAAAATGGTGGGTAGGGAAAGCGCAACAATGTTCTATGAATGCAAGGGATTGTTGGATACCTTTTGAAAACATTATACATGAAGTACTTGTGCCTTCATTAACTTCAATGTCAAGCAGAACATATGTTCTGGAAAAAAATATTTAGTGTTGACTCTAGGAAAAAAGTGCCGCTGGGCGGAAATTTTTCAAAAAGGGAACACTATTCTAAAAAAAGGGGTACATTTTTCAAAAAGGGAACAAACACTATTCTAAAAAAGGGTACATTTTTTCAAAAAGGGAACACTATTCTAAAAAAGGGCACTTTTTTTTTCAAAAAGGGCGCACTTGTACCTTGTTCACAAAAAATATTTTGAACTGGTTTGTTTAGAGTCCCTAGAATTTATGATATTTTCCTGGGATTAATTGAATTACCACGGGGATCATAGGAAGTGTAAAAAGGATGCCGGGCGCATCGGAAGGGTTTAAAAGGGCCGCCAAGCGCAAAAAAGAAATAAAAAGGGCCGCCGGGCGCTGCGCCCTGCTAAAGCGGCTTAGAGTCAACACTAAAAATATTCAACAATTAATTGTGGAATCAGTTAAAACCATTTCATAAATCAGCTTCCAAGCAACAGGTATTAGTAACAGTTAAAATACAATTCTTTAATATTTTAAATGTTCTTTTGCATGTTGATGCAATGATACATCATCCGTTACATTGATATTTTATTCTAAACTCCGTGTTTCACATTCAAAGTAATTTTGTTTGGAGTGTATAGTGCAATGAATTAAAAAGTTTGTTCTATAAAGTAGTCAAACAATTAATAATTTGACATAGGTTTATTGGTCTATTCACATGTTACCCAAATATCAAATTGTTTCACCTTGTTTCTAAAATTCAACACTTTTTTAAATGTCTAGTAGCAGCTGAATAGTCATAATCATCGTTAAATATCAGAGAACAATAAACTTACATAATTTAACAACCACAAAAACACCCTTTTAATATTTTTAAAACTGAAAACACATGTTGAGATAGAGCTAATGCTAGAATTTAAAGTATGTGTTTGTTGGTACTTGCCCATTATTGCAAATTTATTGTGACACTTTTAAAAACCAAAAATTTCATTTTGAGGGCTCCTAATTTTTTATAATGATTTTGGGGAAATATTATAGCACAGTCAGAAAGAATAAAAAATTATCTTTAATTTGATACCAAAATTATTTATATTGTTCCAAAAATAACGAAGTTACAGCATTTTACACAATTTGATGCCAACACAATGATGGGAAGAATCGCACGAAATGCACAAATTTCAAATATTTTTCCTAAAGTCAATTTTTGAGATAAAAAATTGAAAAAATTACTGTGGTCATATCTCTTAGGTATCTATACACAAAAAAAAAATATGAACAAAATCTGAGACATAAGGGCACATTGAATATTTTATTTTGGGTGATTTGGCATGGAATGAGCCATGTGTTAAAAATTCTAATAAAAAGGTTGCTTACTGCGTTGTCCAGACGGATAATTATCATAAGAAGGTCTATTAGAGCCCTGCCTGTACTGCCGTTGCGTATTATAGAATGACGGCGGAGGGACATTTCCATACTGCTGATTATTGCCAGGCAAACTGTGACTAAAAAAAAAATTTTTTTTTTTTACATATATATATAAATTAAAGTCATGAAATAGGAAAAACACAAATGAATTTTTTTTAGAATTAATGAATAAAAGTCCTTTCAGCATAAGTCAAAGGAAAATGTAGTTTCCCTATGTAGTCTGACACTCAGGTCTCTGCATGGAAATCTGATAATGAAATAT
This sequence comes from Maratus speciosus, assembly GCA_963932465.1. Classification (NCBI taxonomy): domain Eukaryota; kingdom Metazoa; phylum Arthropoda; class Arachnida; order Araneae; family Salticidae; genus Maratus; species Maratus speciosus. The sequence goes on from OZ010791.1 coordinate 170,186,299, forward strand.
TATCTAGTATTTTTACATAATCAAGTTTACAGTTAACAGTTGTTCAAATTTATATTTGGTGCATCTTAGCAAGCAATATTTTGTACAAAACTAATTTTATAATTGTTTCAAGTTCAGTTGTACACTTAATCTGTTTCAAAATGTTGGTCATTAACAGATTTCAAATTTCCATATGTCAGACATTTTTAAAGAATGACTGCAATAAGTAGCTTATTACTTTTGACAAGGAAGCTACCGAAATTGCATTTGAAAATTAATGAATAAAAAATCAAACAACAGAACATCAAAACTACAATAATCATTTCAGAAGTTCAAAGTAAAAAAGTTTATAAATAAAGTTTATAAAAGCATTGCAGTGATATAGTTAGGAAGATCTCATACTATTAACCTTTTTCAAACTAATGTTCACATACAGAAATAAATAAATTTCATTCAGATTGACTTAGCAGTTACAACAGAAAGACGGCTTAAGGTTTTGAAACAGAAACTAAATTTTAATTACAAAAGGAGAAATATACAGAGTCATAAAAATGTAATTTTGTGCCATTTTTCATGGAGCATAACTCGGCAGCTCATGCTATTTATATTTCATTGGTGGAGAGCATTTGTGTTACAACTGTCTGAGAAGAATGCATATCTGTAGGGTTAAGTCATATTACTGTAAGATAAGTCATGCATTAAAAATTATTGGGAGCATTAACTTTACATATTAGATTATTAAAACCTCCAGCAACTAAAATTTCCAAGACAATAAATATGAAAACAGAAGATTTTGAAAATAAGGATAGAAAAATACATACACTATATGGCCATTAATGACAGGACACTTTCAATTTTAGTCATTTTGTGTAATATATTTAGAAATGTACTCGTCAGATTCTTCTGAAATTTCAGGATTAAAAAGAACAGGCTAGACATCATATTAATCAAAGTTGATTTGATAAGGGAGACAATTAGGGGGCCAACAAAGAATCAAAGAGAAAAAAAATAATACTTGGGAACACCCTGTAAATTAAAATGCACGAAATGATCTATATCTGCAGAATACAAATTTGTGGATACTGTACATGTTTATTGATTTTTGTAAGAATAGCACATATATTCTTAGAGATAGAGATTTTTTTTTAAAGTTCAAAAAATTCATGCATGTTTTTAGCTTATATCACACAGGCTTTTCAACCAAATTTAACGTCGGTTTAAAAAAAATTGGCACAATGTAGTAGAAGCAATATAGTGCAATTGGAATATAAATGTATTAAACATTTTATGAAATATGAGCAGTTGTATGAAATAATTTTTATCTGTGCATGCGTGAACGATAACAAAGTTTTTTTACATAATTTAATAGTCATCTTTATGGAGCAACTCCTAAAAAAAATCCAGTCAAATATTATGAAAATTCAGAAAGATATCGTAGATAGAGTGAGCTGATTTTTAGTTGCTCTCTAAAAGCAGCTCAATGATAAGGGATTTTCCACAAACTGTCATTTTTTATTAAGTGACTTTCAGAAAAAAGTTAGTATTTAATGAATATCAATGAGTAGATTTGGAACAAATGCTTCGATTTTGATACTTCTTTTTATCATGGAATAGGCTTGAATAGCCATGTTATGATCATTTTTTTTTCTTCTGTATGTAATGAACATTGTTCATCATTAATATAAAGCAATTACTACAATTAATCACATTAAACTGTCTAACAAACTTGTACTTGCTCTATGAAAAGAATTTTCATCTTGATGTCTTACTTCTCTACATCTATAAGCATAGAAAGTTAGAAAATGTTTTAGATACTGCTTCTGTTAATACAGTTTCATCTCTTCCATAATAATCAAACTATTAGTAGAATCTAATGACCAAAAGGTAAAATCTGTGTCAAACTGACGAAATTTGCAATTTTTATGACAAACTGACAAAATCTGTAACAAATAGACGAACTTTGCGGTATTTTTCCTCGACAGATTGACAAAAATTTGCAATTTTTTGTTCAACTGCAGATTGGAGAAATTTGAGATTTTTTCTGCATATAATAGATGAATTTGCAATGTCAACTATAAATTTAATTCACAATTTTATTCAGCTTTCGATTCACAAAGCACATTTTTTTCTAAAGCAAACTGACAAAATTCATGATTTTTTTTTCCCCGCATAAGATTGAAGAAATTTGCAAATTTTATATGACCAACTGATGAATTTCTTTATATTTTTTCACGATCGATTTACAAAATTTGCAATTATTTTTAAAAATACATAAAGAAATTTGAGATTTTTTTTCTGCAAGTAATTGACAGAATTCTCGATTTTTTTCTGTTAGCAATAGATGAAATTCACAATTTACTTCTGTGACAGAAAAATATTCGGTTGTGGAAAATAACCGTGGATTAATTTTTGCAACCGAAAGACAAGATTATTTTCTTTCTGTGACAAATTGACAAAATTTGCATTTTTTTTTTTTTTTTTTTTTTTTTTTTTTCTTCGAATAGAAGAAATTTGCAATTTTTTCCAACATATTGTTTGAAGATTGGTTTATTCAAAATTTTATCTCGGAAGCTTAGCATTATTGCTAACCCAAAATTCACTCTTTAAGGTGATGTTAATTATCAATAACGCACCTGGGCACTCACCAAAAATTTGAATTTTGACTCAAGAGTAAAAGTTGTGTTTTTGCCTCCAAATACCACCTGCTTACTTCAATCCATGGACCAGGGTGTGTTCAAGACGTTTAATGCATATTATATTCAACATTCATTTGGCAATTTGAACGCAGCAATGAGAGAAGTTACAGAATTGCTAGTGAAAGAGTTTTGGAAGAAATTTAGCATCTCACATGCAGTCACAGTCATAGGGAATTCATGGGGAGAAGTTCAGCCAAAAACAATTCGAGAAGCTTGGAAAAAACTGTGCCCATATCTGCTCACTTTTGAAAATGGTAAAATGGCATGCAATTGACATATAATGTTTTATTAATAAGAACACGAGACCCATGTGTTAGGTAGAAAAAAAGAAATTAAAAATTAATAAATTAATTAAAATTAGGAGTTATAAAATATCTTATGTGATTTTTTTAAAAATATGAATTAGAAAGGAGAAAGTTTACTATTAAATATGGCCAAAAGATCGTTAGTGGTTAACAAATATAGTACATTACGTATAAAAAAAGGTAAACAAATGTAAACTGGTAAATTCATGGTGAAAATCAAAACAAATAAATTCATCTTACCTGAACCAGAAACGATAAACCAATTTATCATAGCTAAATTCGTGTTTATATTGAGCATATTTAAGATTGTGCCAAGAATTAAATTTTTACTTTAGAACGTTTATAATTAATTATTCTTTAAAAAATCATTGTAATAAATTAATTTGGCACTTTATGATAATATTAAGAGATACATAAATCAAAACACAGGAAAATACACAAATATATTTAAATAAACAATTTCCTTTATTAAAATATTATATATATTTATTGAATGGGGGGAAAGGGGGGGAGAGAAGTGCACACTTATCATACAAATATTAATAAATCACTCATGACATACATTTTTTTTTTTTAGAATAACATTGATACTTATATATCAATATGGGCGAATTAACATTCACTTTTCTGAAATCAATTAATTAAATTTGTTTGAACAAGTTAATCATCATTTACGAATTTTGAAACATCGGGATTCGTAGTTGAGTCCATTATTCTGAAAATAAGTTCAAAGTCAATTTACAGTCTTTGGATCACTGTATTTTTTGTTGTCATCCAGCATAATTTAAGAGAGATAGATTATCAGTTTATTAGCCTTACGGTGACAAAAAATTATTTGTAATGGAAAGGGCGTTCATCCATAAATACGTAGAGTTAGTATTAAGAAGTAAGATTACATACCAACATATTGTAAAATATTCAGGAAACGATTATAATCACAATACCACTATCCAGTATTCTTCTTGTAGCACATTTTTTTTCTCTTTCCACTATAATTTTTCTAAGTGGGAATTTTCTTTCACTAATACTCCGTGACTCCAAAGCATTTGATTGTAACTCTTCTGTAACGGTTTGACACCGCTATCTTCAACGTTATTACAAAGTTTCTGATAATCACTAATTCATAGACATTAACTTTGTAGCACCCTTTTGATTAGGATATTTCCTTTTAAAGATAAAATCATGAGAGACAAAAGGACCAAAGGACCTGTTTAATCCAATAGTAGAAAAAATAATTTTGCGGAGCGACTCCATGCCCTTCTTGGCACGTCGCCGTCCAAGGCCCAAGAGACCGTGATGACGCTATCAACGAACGTGCGTTCGGCGCCAAAGATGCTGATTGGTTGATTTTAAAATCGATGCCACACAGAGTAATAGAAGTGTTTGAATAAAATAACGTTAAGTGATAAATTTGAATTTTAGATTTGAAAATTATTATCAAAATATTCTATTACGGTAGAATGTATTAATTTTAAGATTTATTATTTTATTATTGATAATTTTTGACGATCTTTTATAGCGATTAAATTAAAAATGTTTTTAAGTGAAATTTAACTGAAAAACAAACTTAATGAAAATTAATGAATATTTAAAGGTAGAATTTAAATTTAGAAAGTAAATTTTTTTTTGATTTAATTTAAATATTTTAAAATAGTTTTTTAAATTAATTTTAATTGGAAAGGATGTTATTACATAACACCATGTAACCCAATTTTTATGTAACTCATAAACGACGTTTATACATCTTTTTAAAGTACATATTCATATTGTTAAATAATACAGTTATGACCATTATAAGATTATTTTGATGAGGGAAAAATATGAAAACCATTATAAAATTCATACAGAAACTACTTTGCAAACTTTACAAACTTTGCAAAAAAGTGTAAAAATAAGTATCCTAAGTGTAAAAGTGTAAAAAATGGTAAAAAAAAACAAAAAGTGTAAATTTTACAGTTAAAGTGTAAAAGTTAGCAAGTATATGTGTCCTTTTTTCTTCGTAGGGACTAAGAAAGCATCTGAAAATGATGCTTCTTGTAGCTCTCCTAATTGATGAAATTGTCAAAAATAAAAGAGAACTCAACTGATGGATACTGAGGTTGATGTTGAACTCAAATTCCCCAGATCCAGAATTAACCATTGACAAACTTATTGAATTAAAGAAAAGTAGTACTGTCAAAGAACTAGATAAAGATTTTGAGCCTGTACGGGATGGGAGATTACGACAGTTGCAAAATTAACTGAAGGACTAAACCTTATTGAAGCCATTTTTATTTTATTTAGGATTATTTTTGATGATCTTTTTTGAGGAATAAATTAAAATTACTTTTTAATAATATTTAAATAATAACAAATTTTAGGGAAAATAATAAATTGATAAATATTGAGAGAGAGAATTTAAAATTTTGAAATTGAATAATGATTACTGATATGATTTAATTATTTGAAAGATATTTTAATTAGTTACAAAGTAACAAACATATTATATATAATCTGTGCAAATATATAGATCATGTAAAGAGCTGCACAAAATAACCTTTCCATTTATGGGCAGAAATTTTTTTAATCTGGTTTTCAAATGTGTTACATGTGTTCTAAAATGTTTATTTACGTGTCTTCTTTACCTTATTAAACTGCGAAGTTTCATTAAAGCATTCTGGAAATGTTGGAAAGTGTTTTATAATCTATGCTCAATGCAGGATTTTTTTTTTTGGGGGGGGGGGACACTAGAAAATACAAAATTCTTTCCCTAACCCAAAAGTTATTGTCTACTATTCAGTGCATTTAAAAAAAAAATCTACATTTTTGTGAATTTTAATTTTTTTTTCTTTTATTTTATTATTTCACTTCAACATTTTAATCTTTGATCTTGTGATTGTACAATTCTAATGTAACCTACATGAAAATTGAGATTTCCCACAATTTGAATTCCATCTTCATTTATTGTCAAATATCTTTTGTTAACCAAATCAGTTCCTCATAGTGCATCATATGCAAGAGATTACAAAACAGACAAATATCTAAAAATTATAAAAATCAACAACAACAAAATCATACAAAAAATAGCTTATAGAGTACACAATTTTGTTATCAACACCAGATAATGAGACATTATCAAAAGATAAAATTTGATAAACTGATATTTATGCCAATATGAATGCATAGCTCATTAGGCTCAAATCACTTCCAGTACCAAATAAAAGTTTTATTTCTGTACCATTATCATCAACTAGCAGACCCGCTCACAGGGCCGTAGCGACCCCCCCCCCCCATACCACTCAGTTGGCAAAGCCAGGGGTCCTGTAATTGACTTTATCAACCTTTTTATCGAAGTTTGTTAAATGTAAAATTTTGTAAAAAGTACATTTTTGCAAAAAACTTTTTTTTTTTTTCACTAGGGGGCTCGGCCCCCTACGAGCTACGCTCGCCAACCCCCGTCCAGACACCGCAGACTCTAAATGCACGCTAATTTGATCGGCTTTAAAAAGATTTCGAAATATTGAATTATAATGTAAAAAGCAGTGGCGATCTCCCTATAAACGAATTTCTATTCATTTGTCTTTGATTGGGAATTTTAACGCCAAATCCGCTGCGGTACTGCTTGATTATCTCGTCGACCAATTTCACCAAATTATATAAATCGCCAAACCACTCGCCAAATTATACAAATTGACATAATTTTTTATTTTAAATAACAATAGAACAAATAAATTCGTACAACATTAATAAAAATACAAATAAAACGTCAAATAAAATTAACTTGATGACGTAGATACGTGTAACAACATTTCAAAATAAGCTAATATAAAAGGAATTAAGTAAACAGAGTCTTTGTCTCCTGGTATTTTTTAACAAAGCAAAAAGAAAGTTCTTTTAAATGAGACATTTTAAATTAATCGTTTTTAATCTAACATAATTTTTACCAAGCTATTTTTTTCTCTTTTAAATATTCACGTGAAGATACTTTTGTTAGAAATGAAATATTATTTGCGCTTTCCTAACAGAAATAGTTGAAAAGATCCTCTCAAAATATTAAATTGCCTTGCGCAATTTCTAAATTTAAACTTTTTTGCAATATTATTTTGTGTTCATTTTATGTAATAACTATAATGTGACGTAAATATGACGTAATTTCTCCTACGACTTCTAACGCATGTTAATGAACTTATTATTTTACAACATCCTTTCTCTTTTAAAATTCACGTGTCTACTTTTTATGACATAATTTTTAATAAATTCCTGCTTTGTATACGTAATTATTTAATTTTAATTTGAAAGTTTTTTTCCTGTTTATAATAGTCACGTGTCAATAAATTTTTAATTTGAAGCAAATATTATTGCTTGCGCTTTTTATACAGTTGGCAACAGTTTAAATTAGTACAATTTTCTGAAATCTGTAAAAAATATCTCTAGAAATGCTGAAAATTTGAATTTAAAATAGAAGTAAAACCTGAAAAAATGAGTCAAAATAAAAAAATTAATGCAATCTGCACTCCGGCAAATTCTAACGCATAAAATGATCTAAAAATGATTACACTGCCATGTATAGTTTTTGCTGCTATAAAACTTTTTTAGTGGAACGATTTTGTCCAACTTTAGCATTAAATATCTCTTAAAATAATTCTTCGATTTGAAAACTGTCTGCATCAGCATGTTTATCAAACATTTCTGTATAAAACCACCGATTTTCATATTTTTGTATGCATTATTTTTCTTAATATTAACGAAGAAAGACCTCCGGTCACAAAAAATTCAAAACCGGCGGCGGCGGTGACAGCGGTAGTTACTTTTTTTTAGAATAGAGAGAAATTTACCTTTTCTTATTAACAGCCTTGTTTAGATTTCGAAAAAGCAGGAGATGGGAATCATCATTATTTTCTTTTTTTGGCCATGTGTTTTTACATCGAAATAGCTACAAAAAGCTGTGGCGTTTTCTTTTGAGGCAGCAGAATGTTATGTTCTCAGAAGATAGGTCATTCTTTAGATTAGCTGCACAATACTGTCCTTTTTTACTCATTTATTTTAGGAGCTGTCACAAACTTCGCGAGGCATGGTTGAGACAAATAAATAACACATGGAAAATCAACTTACAGTGCTGGACATAATTATAAGACACATACCTAATTTTACATACAGTGAAAGAAAAGATTCAGGGCTTGAAAATGCTTTATCAAATACGACAAAAACATAAAATTATTCTATTATCACACGTAATTGTTTTACAGAAACGAGATTTTTATAGAGTTTAATAAAAAAATTTAAAAATACCATGGACAAAACTATAAGACACCTAACATTTTAATTAAAACACCTGCTTTTTTTCGAAAATAATGTGCAATATGCAAATTTTCTGCCCGCTGTTATGACATCAGAAGTTAACTAAAGCAGACGATAACCACCTTCACGCATTTACAAACATGCCACGAGGTACAGAATTAAAAGAAAGTGAAATTCACGAAATTTGGAGATTAAATGGAACTGGTGCTTCCGTTAATAATATTTCAAAAATTATTACACGCTCTAGATGTGCAATTTCAAATGTTTTGAAAAAAGGAATTAATGGATCGGTGATTAAAAGATCTGGACGTACTCCTTGCTTATCCTCGAGAGGCAGACGCCAAGTGATTTCGCTCGCTACACAGAATAAGATGACCACTACAGGCATTAAAAATGCTTTGAAACTGAATTGTTCAAAGAGAACCATTTGCAGGGTGTTGCATAATGCTTCCTATGTGAAACTTAAAAAATTGAAGAAAAAACCACCGCTTCTAAGGCGGCACAAAATGGACCGTTTAAACTTCGCTAAACAAACTATGGCATCTTCCTCCAAATGGTACTCTGTGTTATTTTCTGATGAAAAAAAAGTTTAACCTGGATGGTCCTGACGGGTTTCACTATTATTGGCATGATTTATGGAAGTCTCCTGATGTACAAATGAGCCGCCAAATGGGTGGAGGCTCAGTAATGGTTTGGGCTGGTTTTTCGGCTCAAGGGAAAACCGATATCGTTTTTGTGCATTCAAGAATGAACTCCGAAAAGTATAAGAATCTTCTTAAAGATCAACTAGCCATATACGGTGAACTTCTTTGTGGCGAAAACTACACTTTCCAGCACGATAACGCGTCGATTCATACATCACACGTAACAAGAATGGTGCTTTCAGAGCAAAGTATCAATGTTCTTCCGTGGCCTTCTCGCTCCCCAGACTTAAATCCCATCGAAAATTTGTGGGGGATTTTAGCTCGTGAGGTTTACCGAAATGGGAGGCGGTTTACATGTGTCAAAAACCTAAAGAATGCTATAAAATGTGCTTGGGAAGAACTGTCTTGCGATATTTAGTTAGAATTGATAGATTCGAGGCCGAATCGCATCTTACATGCTATAAAAAACAATGGCGGCTCCACCAAATATTGAATAACCATGTTAGAGGATTTTCTTTTAAACCATTAGTGTCTGCTAATTATGTTGACCACTGTATTTGGAAAAAAAAGGTTGGTGTCTTATAATTTTGTCCATGGTATTTTTAATTTTTTTTTTATTAAACTCTATAAAAATATCATTTCTGTAAAACAATTACGTGTGATAACAGAATAAATTTATGTTTTTGTCGTATTTGATAAAGCATTTTTAAGATCTGAATCTTTTCTTTCACTGTATCTCAAATTCAGTAGGTGTCTTATAATTATGTCCACCACTGTATAAATGTTAAGAGTAACTCGGCTCTATAACTCCGAAGGGAGTAGTACTGACCTGTTCAAGTACTTAGCATTCCGGAAATGCATACGTATCTGCAGACCAAGACATCACATGTGGATTTATAAAATTGAATGTAGATCTGGACCATTTGGGTAGAAAAAGATAAAATTTTGTTATTTTATGATTCTGGTGTAATTTATTTTCTTATCTAAGATAAAAAATACGGCATAACAGTAGCTTTCACACAATACCTGCAACTGTAACTGTTGAAGCCATTGTCACTGTTTACTATTTTGCATTTGTTTCTTCAGTATTCTAATTTTGTTTTAATCTGAAATGATTTTTATTCTTTCATAATTTCGTACGTAATTCTCGCTAATATGGTTGATTCTAATATTTCTAATGGGAAAAAAAATCAGGAAAGGAAAACACATTAGTTTAACAATAATTCAAAAAGTAGAGATCATAAAAAAGCTTGATTCTCGGTCCTCTACTTGTTTTTTGGCAGAATTGTATGGAATAAGGATAAGTCCTAAAATGGTATATGGCATAAAAAACAACAACAACAAAAAATTAAATTTCTATAGGAACATTGACAACAATGCTGGAGTTGCAGAGAGATAAACAATATAATTTTAATATTTTAATCTTTTTCTAAAAGTTTATTACTTTACATAATTATTTTATGTAATTAAATTAATAAATTATTTCAATATTTTACTTTTCACGCTACCTCTGATTTTAAGCAGGATGGATTTCAGAAAATCTACTGTATTTCAATAGAAAAAAGCATACTTAAAATTAAAATCACCCCAAAATCAGCTATTTTGTTAATAAATTGTTGTGTCACAATAATGTGATTTAATTGAATTTTCTTTTTTCTTTATATGCTTTGAAGTACAGTTGCTAGTCAACAGTGTAATGAAAAAAAGAAATGCATTGGAAATTTTGTGAAAAATGAGAAATTACAATGTCATATCTCTCGAATTGATGCATAAAATTTTCCAGTAATTTATACAATTAATTTCAAAATTCTAACAAATCTATTGGCAAATTTTCAAAGCATTTAGATTAATTTAAAAACCCCATTTCGGAAATTTATTGCCCATAATTTAATGTTTAAATCAATTATTCAAATTTGCCATTTTATTTCAGCTGGATGATAAAATTTTTAAATAGTCTGAATTTCTATACAAAGTATTATGAGAGGAAAGAAGATGTTCTATATTTTTCAAACAAATAAAACAAATGAAACCAAAAACCATACAGCTGATTTCGGGTATCTCACCAACATATCTATCAAATATCAAACTAACTGGATGACTTTTGTGACAGTTATCGCAGGACATACACATACCAAAAACTTTTTGGGTCTTCACAGTAAGCCTTAACGGACGTTTCGACAATTATATAGTAGCAATTATTATTATTATTATTTTACACGGTAAAAATTAAATTACTTACTTTAGCATTCTGTGACCACCAGGAGTTAAGGAAACATTCTTGTTCCATGGAGCCATTCCCACTTGTGGGCGCCTAAAGTTACCGCGTCGCCTAAAATTGTTATTTCTGTAGTCTGGAACAAACGTTTGACCAGGTTTTAAGACTTTGGGTGGATCCCTAAGAAAAGAAAGGGCAACAATTAAGCATAAATGATTGCAAAAGCTTTTTCTCATACAAATGACTATACAAAGGTGACTACAACATACCGTGACACTCCAAAAAATAATTTTAATCATTTGGTAAAACATTTTCTCTTTATTTCTGCAATTTGCTAAATGGTGCCGACAATTTTTGTATAACACAAAAAATTAGAATTTTTTAAATATGGAAACTGAAAAGATGATGGTTTCCATATTTAAGTAATTTCATTTTATTTCATCCACAATAAATGATGCAGCACTTTGATCGTGGATTTTCTGCAAGTAAAATCATTAAGTACCAATTAAAACATTTATTATATACTAATAACTGTATTGTATAAACTAGTAACTGATTATCAGATACTAATAATTGCAAATATTGGCAAAGGTCTAGTCGTCCAAGCTCAGTTCATACGAAAGAAAACAAAAAGGATTTGTGATAAGATTTGGGCCAAATTCGAAGAAACACCTTATTTTATTTGTTTTCTCTCATGTGTACAAAATTGTGATTTTTTTTCCCTATTGTACCCAAATGCTCAATACAATGCATTTTTTTCTGTCAAACATGTGTAATTTTTTTCTCATATAGCCTATCACGTCTGTCGATCATGTATCAATCATCTAAAGCAGAGGTTCTCAAACTTCTATGGTATGCATACCAGTACTGGTACACGAAGCTCAGTTTACCGGTATGTGAAATGAGATTAAAAATAGAGCATGCAAAAACTAAAATCTCTCCTATATCTTGATTTGTCAGTTATTATCTTCCTAGTTTCAATCAAAAACGAAAATGAAACTGACTTAAAAATAAATTTAAAGCAATTAAAAAAACAAACAAACACCAAGACATATGTATGCATGTAGTATATACATAATTATTAATTTATTATACATATAAATGCATTTTCATCAAACACACACATAGATACATATGTTTGTGTGTATACGCAAAAAAAAAGACCCTAAGAATACTTTTGATATTATATCAATAATTAACAATATACAACAAAATTCTGAAAATAAGCCTCCACTGAAATATAAGTCCCCTCCACAATTTTTAACAAATTTTGTTTAATCTTTTGTTGTAATGTATTTTTATCCACCCTTTGATGACAATTTTTTTTTACTATGTCGATAAGGGCTTCAAAGTTAGTTTCTTTGTTTTCATGCTTCCTATTATGACCGTTTGATGTTTTTCAAAGGGTGCCTTGCATTGCCCTTATTGTTTTAAGTGCTGTTGTGCCCTGCCCTTTTTAAACGCAGAAAATGCCCTCTGTCCTTTTTCCATGTTTCTTCTTTGCACCTTGTAATTTTTTATTTTTATCAAAATAGTTTCTTTTTTGTGGAAAAACATGCAACATTATTTTCTTTAATTAAATTAAAAAAAAAAATCTATTCACGGTTTCTTTCTTTTCTGCATAATGAAACATATTATCCATTTAAAGCTGATGAGCTGATTTTAATAACTTTCGATTTCTGATTCCTAGAATTGATTTGATAAAACAAACCGCAGATAGTCATCTCTTTTTTCTTTGCAACTGTTCTGTAGTCAGACCTGCCAACCTTTGAAAATGAGAAATCGTAGCACACAAAATTTAAATTAATCTGGAGGTTGGTTGGTTGGTTTTTCGTGTTACGCAACCATCTTTTGACATTTGTAAAAGGAATAAGGTTTCAGTCTTTCATCTCAATATAGTAAAAAGGAGTCTGGTTCCAATCTTTTAGCCCAGTGCAGTAAATTTTGACGAAATTCGCGATTTTTTTCCCGCGAACATTTCAAAATATTCACATTTTTTCCCCACAATCGTAATTTATATTTTTCTATCACGATTCTTTGTTGAAATCTGCATTTTTTACCCTGAACTTTTGACGAAATTCGCAAATCGTGCAACCTTGCCCCTCAAAGAACCACCCCTCCCCCTTTCAGAAATTCTTAAAATGGCACCCTTGTTTCTAAGGAAGAGAATTCCTGTATAAATATTTACAGAAACACGATTCACTCCTGGTTAATATACATAAAGAGTGTTTTATGTTAAGAAGTTTGTTTTGCAGCCCAGATTTTTTTCAGACTAATGGCCATTTTTTTAAACGGATTTTTTTTTTAACTTTCGGAAATGAATATGTTGAAATTTTGGAAATTTCATAACAGAATCACTCCTGAAAAATATGCTGCGCGGGATAAAAATCGCAACTAGAAACAAAAAATGTGTTTGTGTTTTTTGCAAAAAATCGTAGTTTAAGACCGATTTTCGTAGCATCGTAGTTTATAGGTCCAAATCGTAGCAACTACGATTTTTTCGTAGCAGTTGGTAGGTCTGTGTAGTATGCTTTTTTGAAGGGTGCTCAAATTTTCTAACAACTTATTATATTTTAATAAAAATTTGTTACACAGCCTAATTTAATTCTATTGCAACTTGTTGAAAATTTAAATGAAACCGGTCAATTAACAACGGAGATATCTTTTTAATAGTAAGGAAAAAACGGGTTTTGCTTGCAGCTCAATAATTTTTTTTTTCCTGCAATCACACAACACGAACTTGTTCACACATCACAGACTCCTTTTTTTTAAGTAAAAAAAAAAAAAAAAAAAAAAAAAAAAAATGAATAGTTTCTCTCTCTTTAAAAAGGTAATGTTATTTAGAGGATTATTTTATTATTTAAAAAAAAAACTTCTTAGAACATTTTATTTTAAACATTTACGGGATATACCATATCATGTACCAATAAATTTTTATTAATAGACATTAACATTTAGATTTAGTATTGAGAAAATTTAAGAAAATCCCATTTATAAGACCCTCACAACTTTTGTCAATATTTCATGCTGTCAAAGAGGGTGGGGGGAAGGCTTATTTTCAGAATTTTATGGTAGTTAAAATATCAAGAGCAAATTGAATAATATATTTTTAATTATGCACAGATTTTGAGTTTATTAACATTTTGCCTTTAAATTGATTTAAATAAATTCCTAAAGTTTTTTTTTATGAAAATAATATTGAATATTATTTTAGAAATTTTTTTGTGCACATTACAGATGCTTCAACCCCCCCCCCCCCCCCCCCCCCCAAGAATTTTGAAATTTGGACGTTCCTTAGAAATTTTATCCCTGGGGCCCAAGTTGCCTCTCTGACCAAAACTTCTAATTTTTATATGAAATAAAATGCAAGTAATTAATCAATAAAACAAAATGATTTTCTACTTATATGAATTTTATCTGATAAAAAATGTTTTGCATATACATAACTTTTATAATGACTTTTGTAAATGATCATTAGCTGTTTTATTCTACACCTTTCTTAGACCATATTTGAAACAGTTTGGCAGTATTCAAACTAAAAAATTCTATCACTCTTAAAGAAGTGGAAAGCATTTTCAAAATTTAACCATGTAAGCAGTGTTTATAATTTGAACCCACGTCTTGAGTCAATGAAAATTGAAAATTGTGTCGTCTAGTTGCAAAACCAGCCATCTCCAAAAAAATAAAAATTTTTGGAGAAAGCTGATTTTTTTTGCCACACTTAGCCAAAATTAAGATTAGAACCAAAACTCTTTAGTTTTATAGTCTAAAACAGTATATCTGACCGGTTTTGGAATAGTTTCTTGTTTCCAGATGGCAGAAATGTTTACTTAGAACTTAAAAAACTAGTTTTATAGTCATTAGAACAGTATATTAGATTGGTTTTGACATGGTTTGTTTCCAGATGGTAGAAACATTTACTTAGAACTTAAAAAACTGAAAAAACACATTTTCCAATTTTGAGGAGTTGGCCAGATTTGCAACTAGATGACACAATTATAAAAAGTGAAGTTCATAGCAATAAATAAAACAGGGTCTCATTTTAGCCAATACAGCTCAAATCGATGGGTAATGTTGAAAATTGCCGAAAGAAGAAATGAGATTTTATGAATACAGATAATTTCAGTCCAGGGCTAAATATTTTGGCAGTAATGCAGTAATTTCACCGACAACAAATGTTCACTGAAACTCAGATTTTGTGCTGGAAACAAAAGCGAATATTCAGTCTAACTCTTATACCCAAGCACTTTAGAACCATATATATATACACATAAATTTCGATAAACGCATTGCTTCTGGAGTTGTAATCTATTGTTCACCAATTCTTTTCCCAGTAGTTGTCTATAAAATTGGCTTAAATCCTTAGCTTTTTTGAAAATTCTATTGCATTTTTTGGAATGTGAATCAGAACAGCTGAAAATTTGGTTCATTTCAGAATGAAAATGGCTTCATGAATGTGTCAGAAAATATCCTATTTGGATTTGAGAAAACAAAAGCATTCCACTAAAAATAAATAAAGTATTTGGCAAAAGGGCCTAATATTCATTACAGTTCTACTCATAAGCACCAGCCAATTAAAATTCACACAAAAATAAATGGGGAAAATATTGAATAAATATAAAGTATTTGGTAATAAAACTATATGACGATTTTTTTTTTTTTTTTAATTAACACAATGCAGAATTCTTATAATAAATTTAATAAAATACACAACTATTTTTTCTAACAAAGTCACAAATAAATAAATCAATTTAGACAGTAACACAAAATAATTTTACATAATGAAATTAATAATGAATCTTTGTACATGCTATTTAGTGTTTATCTTCCTGTATTTTTTTTTTCCTTTTCTAAAAATAGCAACTGTAGATTAACTTTTTTTTATATATACTATAGTTTATAAAATGACATTCTTAAATGAGTGTTTTCATTTAATCACTAAAGAAAACTTATGTAAATAAGAATTTTCAAAAATAAATTATAATTTAATTTAACCATAAGTCAATTAAAATTAAGAAATTTTATTGTTGTACAAAGCATCACAATTAAGTAACCAATACAATATCATATGCAACTTACGTAGCCGATTCTAATCTTGCTGCCGGAAATATGAATTTATCTGGGTACTGTGGGTCTACAAAATTTATACTACAAAATTTAAAAAAAGTATTAATATAAATGTGAATAGTAAAAGATACAGAAATACAAAAAAATTTCACCATGCAATTTCACATACCAGACTGTTGCATTTGCTGGAAGATCTGGCAAGGCATGAAGTGGGCTAGGAACAATTCTAGGGAAGGAAAGAAAAAAAAAAACTCAATAGGAAACATAACTTCAAATTTATACAAAAAAGACTAATTAGAATTACTTAAAATGTAATTAATAGACCAGTTACATAATGCAAAGGTAATTAAAAATCTTACACAAGCTAAGCATTTTTAAGAAATAAATCCTTCATTTTATAATAAAAACAGATAGAAAATTTTTACATTATTCTTAAGGTGTCAAAACATATTTTCCTTCACTCAACAATATGAAACTGACAAAATTTACAGACTCATTTTTGAACGTAAAAGCATGAAATAGGCAGACATCACTAATAGAGTTGTTTGTAATTCAATAGTGTTTTTCTTTTTCTGATAAATATATTACTTCTCGAGCAAACATCTTAACCTAGTCACATCTCAACCTTTCTTAGGCTGTCACTACTGAAAATTCAGTGTAAAATGCCAACTTTCACAGCATTTTTTGAAAGATGTCTTGCCTTTATCAAACAAGTAGAAAAAATCATGCGTACGGCATAGATTATGAAACACTTTCCAACACTCCCTGAAAGTTTCAACAAAACTACGTTATTTAGGGAAATAAGGTAAATAAGATATTTAAGTAAACATTTAAAAATCTGATTTCAGCAGTTACCATCCATAGCCAAATATGTATTCCAATTTTTCTGAACAGCCCTGTATTTGACCTGTATCTTGATACATATACTATATAATGGGAAAATTTAGTTTAGCAAGAAAATGTATAACAGGTTGAAATTTCTCTTTCAGCAATTTATACAATTAATTGAAAAAATACTTGAATACTTTTGTACAGCTCTGTAGTTTACCTAGTACCTTTATTACATGGCTAAAATTTAATTCAAACTAAAACAGTCTTAAAACTACTGAAATCACATTTCTAGAAATTATCCATAGACTATATTTATCCAATTCTTTGCATCATCATGCTTATCATTTCATCAGTATTCTACAAACAATTCTTAATAAACTAAATGCAGTTCAACATAAAAATGCATAACTCACTTAAAAACCACATTTAAGCAATTTGCATTCATACCCAGTAACCCTTACGAATTCTTTTGTGTACCCTGTATATGAATTATAGCATTTATACACACTGTATAGTATGCATAAATATAGTGAAACAAAAACGCATATCATAATTAAAAATGCATTTCCAGCAATCACCGCTAATGTACAGTACTTCTGATACAATATACTATCTGAAATATTTTGTGTGTCCCTGTAAATGCTATGCACTTCATATTATAAATGAAATAAGTTACAGTAAACCTCAGCTACGTATATCAATTTCCTTATATATGAAATAGTTTAACATAATTAAAATATGCCGCAAACAATCCCGCCCTATATCATTATGTAACGGAATTCTTTTCTGTGGCCCTGTAAAAGAATAATAACTATTCTTTGCACCGCATATTCTACAGAATGCATGTTTTAGTGCACTTTATAAATGCATATAAATTTTGTTATGTTTGAATGCGTGTAACATCATTAAAAATCATTTGAAATGATTTTTTCCCATTGGCCGTAATATAATGGAAAACTTTTGACTGTCCCTGTAAATGAACTAAACGTGCTACAAACTTCATTTGAAATAGGGAACGTGCTATGGTAGAGGTCAGTAACATCCACTAATTTCAGGGCAATCCAAGTATATTTACAAGAGTTAGAGTGCGGACAGATGGCCAGACAAACCGAAGTCATAAACACTTTTGAATTTTGTTGGAAAGTGTTAAAAAGGGTTCACTATCCAATTTCATAGTTTCTGAATAAGAATACTTGTGTCAATTTCATGCATTTATAAATAAACAAGTTGGAAATTGCTTGTCAAACGTGGCAAATGAGGTGCGTTCGTAGTATAACTAGTTTTATAATAATTTTTTGCACTGTATATTGTACTGAATGTGTATTTTAGTGCACTTCATAAGTGCATATAAATTTCATTCTGTTCGAACGGCTGTAACATCATTAAAATGCACTTGAAATAAATTTTCCATTGGCTTTAATGTAACCGAAAAATTTTGAATATCCCTGTAATTAAACTATTCATCCAATTTTCATAAAATTTGAAAGAAGTTGACAAAATTTTGCAACAATTACATATTTAAAACTTCAGACCATTCGTAAGGCTGTAACATCATTAAAATGCACTTGCAATAATTTTTTCCCATTTGCCGTAATGTAACGGAAAACTATTGACTGTCCCTGTAATTAAACTATACATCCGAATTTTATGAAATTTGAAATGACTCGACAAAATGTTGCAGCAATTATATATTCAAAATTTCAGACCATTCGGTTGGGTAGTTTTTGCTCTGTTATATGCGGACAGACGGACGGACTGAACGACGACTATAGGTGCTACATATTTATATAATTACGAACGCACCAAAAAATGGTATAAAAAATGTGTCAGAAAGTAGTCAGTTTTAATTTGAGAACCATTTTAAAAGGGTTAGAAATTAATTAGCAGTCACCAGCCATATTTTGGAACTAAATATTTCATTTTGATTCCCTATACTAGGTGACAAATTTTACAATAAACAACAGCAAGGGGGACAGGGGGAACTAATGGACCCAAAAACATTAACAGTAAATTGAATCATACAAATTACGAACAACAACAAAATAGTGAAAATATGTCAAATATATTTATTAGGTTACATGAAAAAAATGTCCGTTTTTAAAAGCATATCAAGAACAAGCTAAATAAGAATAATAAAATTATATCAGCTTACTCCTTAGGATGGATTACATCTTCTGAAAGAATAACAGTGCCACTTATACCAGCAAACAGTTTTGGATTTATATTCACCTCCTAAAAAAGAAAATAAATATTCATGTTTAACATGTGACTAGCATCTTGAAACAAAACTATCTTTAGTGGTTAGGAATAATTTACACAGATGTAATAAATACAGCAGACTATTTAATTCATATTACTGCTTAACTCCTTAACTGCCCCTGACATATACATATATATGCTTTCAAAATATTTTTCAGTATGACTGTTTTCGTTCTGCAAGGCTTCAAATTTTCACCCTCCACTTTGAAATAACAGTGGAAAAAGGGATGAAATTATTGATTTGACTTTTTAAAAAATTAGACAAGACTATACCCTCCTATCCCTTTTTTTTTAGGTAGATTTCGTAAGAAATACTGCCTATTACTTTTCCCCTATGTTTGAATTTCTGAAATTTTTTTGCAGATCTATGCCGATCATGACCCCTAGAACTCAAAACCACCTCCATCTGAAAACTTTATGTATCTATCTATCTATCTATCTATCTATATGTATCACTTTTTATGGACACTATAACTTCCATAATTCTGCACAAATCTCTTCAAAACTGATACATAAAATCAAGGGGCAGAAAATCTCGGTCAAGTTCGTTAATGGGCAAAATAGAACCAAGGGGGTGGGAAATAGGGAGGGTTTTTGAGAAAACAGAAAAAAAATTCCATAGCTTCTTAATTGTGATACATATCGAATCAGGTTAAAGTTATTATTACTTCTATTAAAAGGGCCAAAAATTTATGTATGACAGACTTTGGATATCATGAAAAATGGCATCAAGGGGCAAATAAAACAGGGGTTTAAGAAGAAGAAAATTCATAACTTCGTCCATTCACAAGATATCAAAATCCACTTAAAATTATTATAAATCTTCTTAATATTATCTACAATTTTTATATTGGCAAATTTTATGATCGCATCAACACTTACTGAAAAAATAAATAAATAAACAGGGTTGTAAAAAAAAAAAAAAAATCACATCTCCGTTAATCTGCCACTAAGGCAATAAAAAAGTATCATTGGCATGATGAAAATTTTTGACAACCCTCAGAGATGCTGTATATAGGGTTGCATTATTATACTCCCTGTACGAAAAATCGGCTTTTCAAGGACATACGTCCTCATTTCATTTTTCCTTCGTTACCATAGTTACTAACCTAAGATAAGGGCCGAGGAGCGACCAACGAAGGGATAATGAATAGAGGACATTTGTCCTTGAAAAGCCAATTTTTCCTACACGCAATATAAATGTGTGTGTGTCTCAATAAAAAGAACGTCAGAATTTAAAATATAGTGTGTGGCTCATTTAATAAAATAATCTCAACACAATTTAAATTTATTACATAAATCTTCTTAATATTATCTATAACTTTTGTAGTAACAAGTTTTTGATAGGAAGAACTCTTACAGCAAAAAAATTGGTTAGGGGGATTTATAAAAAACATTAGAACCACCATAACTTCTTATTTTTTAAACATATTGAATCTCTTTCACGATGTTATTTACTTCTCAGAAAAGGACCAAACATGATCGAAGTTTAAATCTAATCTTGATTTAGATTTTGGTTGGTGAAATTAGTACTTAACTTCGAAATCTACCTGTGCCTGTGTTTTGAAATCAGTATTGCTGCATGCATTAGATAGTCTCATTTGTGCTTGATTGTTGCGTTGTGCAATTTTTTAAATCAGATTTGAGTCTGTTTTTCTTTTGTTTGTGCCATATGAATAACAATGGCTGACAGTGAGTTAGATAATTATTTCTTGTCTTCACAGGGTGATCACAAATATTTCATTTTAAAATTCCATGATATTTCCAGGTTAGTTTTAAATTTCCATGTTAGCATTAAAATTATGAATTTTCACAGGTAATTTCTTTTATAATATTACTCTGATACATAGTTATTATTTATTATAAATTGATAATAAAAAATCCCACAACAAGATATTCACACAAGAACAATTTAAATAACATATATATATATATACATATATATATAATAACAAATATATATATATATTTTTTTTTTTTTTTTTCCCCTCAGGGATTAAATTTATTCAATTTATTGCAGCTAATAAAAAATCTTAAAATTTGCATATGTAGGGCTTACTAGCAGAGCCACCAGACTTTGCTAATGTTAACTGTGAGGCATTCTGAGTAAAATAAATAAAAATGGCAAAATATGGCAATTGCAATAACAGAGCTAGTTCTAAGTATTTGTGTCCATAAATCGTTAAAAAGACAACCAGAAAGAAAAAAAATAGGTTACTTTGGCGCAATGAAAGTAAAATATCTCAGCTTTAAAAATGAACAGGTGTAAATTTTCTTTGGAATGTATAACAGAAGAATATACGAGCTCTCTGACAATATGGGGGGGAAATGCAAAACATTCAACAAAATAGCATAGCATTTAGTAAAATTCTATTTTATATTATATTGTTTTAAAATAAAAGTTATATTTTCATTCTTGAAAACTAAATCTATAATGATTATATGAAGATAACACCTTTTTCTAGCGACTTTCGGTCTTGACGTCAGCCACAAAGTTTCGTTTAAAAAGAGAAAAATCCGACTCTTAGAAGATGTTACCACTGCATCTCAAATATTAAAACACTTAGTTATAAAATATATAGCTGAAGTATACAAACAAAATGGAAATAAAACATAGCAACTGTTTGTTTGGAGTCAGTTTGATAACCCCACTGAAAGAAACTCATAGAAAGTGACGTCATATTTCAAAGGTTATGTTTTTGCATGAATATCTTTCTTGAAATTATTAAAATGTTTTAATTTCAAATAAATTCAAAAGAAGGTTCTTTTAAAACTTTATATGTGAAAAATAAACATTATTTCCTCAGAATGATGTCAATTTCAGATGTGTAAAAATGACAAGCAGGGAGCAAGTCTAAATTTTTATTGTCCTGTAAAAACATTTCAAATACACAGTTTTTCTTTTTTGTGGCAACAGGAAATTAAAAATGCATCTGAAAATTAAAAAAAAAAAAAAAAAAAAAAAAAAAAAAATTACAGATCAATTACGGCAGGTTGCGGTAAAAAAGTAAAGAGCAGCCTGTGAAATTTTTAAAGTAGCCAGTAATTTTACTCTTGTTCTATGCATGTCAAGTTTCATACAAATCTGTCAAAAGTTGTAGATTTGTATACGAAAAATGCATTCAAACACTGATTTATATATTTAGTATATATAAATTGGCAAAATAGCCAGGGGGTTTCCTGTGTTAACCATAGAATATCTTAAAAATATCCCAATCACAATAATGGAGCTCTGCGCATTCACTCCCACATATAGTTAAAAACACAATTACAAAAAAAGTTATGTTACTCTGAAGCAATCATAGCAAAATCTCTCAACTTTATAAAAGATAATGCATGTTTTGTTTGGCGCGTGTAGCAGAAAAATATACTATTTTTCGATAATACAGAAAAAGTGAAAAAAAGTCAACCAACTGAAGTAGCATTTAGTAAAATTCGTTTTTTATGGCATTATTTTTAAACAGAAATTTACATTTACATTCATATAATATAACTAAATTTACAGTGATTACATGAAAATGACACATTTCTAGATGCTTTCAATTGTGACATCAGTCACAAGGTTTTTTTAAAAAGAGAAAAAACTAACTAAAAAAACTGTTGCTATGTTTCATTTCCTATTTAATATAAATCATAGAATATGTTAACTGCTGTATCTAAAATAATAAACACTTAGTTGTAAGGCATAAATATAAGGTATAACTGTAACAAAATAGGAAATAAAACATAGATAGGAAATAAAACAAGATAATCTAATAACCATTTGTTTAGAGCAAATCTGATATCATACTGAAAGCATGTGATAGAAAGAGGCATCTTATTTAATAAATTAAATATCCCCCCCCCCTCCCCCTCCCCCCAAATCAAAATTATTATAATAGAAATTTTAACTCCAAATATCATTTTAATGTCCTTACAGTAATGTTTTAAAATTTTACATATGAAAAATATGCATTATCTATTCAGAATGACGTAATTTTCTTGTGCAAAAACAAACCAAGTGGTTCTGAATTTTTATTAGCTGATAAGAACAAAGTACATGTAATTTTTCTTAGAGAAAAAATTGCATAAGAAAAAAAAAATGTATAAACTATGGCAGGTGGTTGAAAGAGGGAGTAAAGAGTATTCTGAGAAAATTTAATATAGCCAGTAATTTTACTCTTCCCCTAAAATATATGTATGGGTCATGTCATTCTCAGATAAAGGAAAATTTTCTCTTTAAAAAAAAAAGATTATATTATTTTAATTCCTAACTTTTATTTAGCTCAAGGTCAATGTTTCACGATTTTCATATTACTGAAAATCTGTTTCATAAGGCAACTTTATTTTATATACCCAACCAATGGCAAAAGTCATTATCATTCTCTTAAAATATCATTGTACAACTAAGACAGAAAGACATGAGTTCCATTTTCCAGTAATTCGGGAAAAGGCGTTGTGAGATAAAATCTCACAGTGCTTAAATTATGTTATTTTTTAATTCCTTTCGGTCTTACATTAGACAAGATAATCTAATGCAATATTGTTTAAATGTTTTCCATATTTATTTTTACGTGAGCACTTTGTGTCATGCTTATATCGGCATCTCTTTCCATGCTTCACACAGTTCACTGATGTGGTTTCTCTTTGCTAGTTGTCCATATTATGATGACGTCATCGATGCACTTCTCTTTCTCCCTTCCTTGACGCAATTGTTATGCAAAGGCTGATGTCTTCGGGAGGTGTGTTTGTTTGATGCTCGCTAGAGCGAATAATAATTAACCCTTTTAAATGTATTTTTTTTGATTTGTTTACTAAGATATTGGCTGATATTTTAATTCTCTAATAGATTTAAACCTTTACATGCTTTTACTTTGTCAGCTCTGTTACTTAATATAAATTAAAAATATCGTTAATTTAAATTCTGAATATGTTTTGTCATTGAAGCTGTAATGACTTAAGTTTTTTTTTCAAGGATAGCAGGGTCGCAGGCACAACCTGCCTGCCTTCTGATGCGGCCAACAAGAATTATGTCTTCTTTTTCAAGAACTTTTTAAAAAATTTATTTCCAATGGCATGGAAAATTTTTTATTGGAGTTTCATGAATGTATCATACACTTATGAATATTTGCGCTGCTCTTTACTTCTATGAGACTCTTTAATATATTTTACATACGGAATAAATCATTAATTGGCCAAAGAATTTGATTTAAAATGGTGACTATTAGGTGAACGCCTTTTCTTCCTTTCTGAAGTAATGATGAAATAAAGCATTGATTTATCATTAAAAGTCCTCTCATCATTTTATTAAAGCAGACACCATTCAAGTAAGAACTTTCCTAAAATTTTTATTCTTACCTCAAAGAATAAAAATGGGTCATGCATACACAATGCAAGTACTTTTTACAATACAATAGTTATTCCACTAGTTATTAATCACCATCTAAATAATTTTATTCCACCCAAAATAAAGAATTACATCCCAGCCGTCAAACAGAAAGAGGATAGACAAGGGCTATACCATGGCTTTTTTGTGTTACTAACACTGACTGTAAAAAGGCTTCAAAATCAAAGATTATTTCGCTTTAGATCACATTAATAACAATTCAGTTCCCTTTAAGCCCGAGAGTTGAGAATATATTTTGCATTCTGATTACCACACCCATAATGGAAATTAAAAATGTGTTTAATATATTTTCATGTTTGAGTCTGAATTTCCCCGATACTTCCAGATCAACAAAATTCCCTGATATTTCCATGTTTTCCAGGTCTATGACCAACCTGCTTCATCTGGGTTAGAGTCCATAGATTTAGATATTTTTTTTGATAAAGGTGAATATGATATATTTTTTTTTTTTGATAAAGGTGAATATGATATTTTTTTTGATAAAGGTAAATATGATTCTGATAGTAATAATGATACAATGGCAGATGCACGAAATTGGGTATGCCTTGATATGAAAAATTTACCTGTACCACCTCCACACTTTTCATTTATGAGCTTTTATACTAACTACGGTCATTCCAGGAAAACGGCGACACTGAGAAGCACACTGTGTCCAATGTCATAGGCAGTTAAGGGGATAATATAAATAGAAGCTCATTAGCTTTGAAAGTAGAATTGAAAACATTTAAAATAATTTTCAAATTTAAATTGAAAAAAATTAACATTTGATTTATTTATTGCGCATAAAATTAAATAATTAGAAAATCTTTAATACTAAAAAGTTAAACAGAAAGAGGGCTGCTTTATCTTTTTTATTTCCTAATTATCCAGAATAAATCAGAATGAGTAGAAAAAGATTTTGCTCTCTTTATAGCTTTCACTCACTCTTTAATAACATAGAATTGTTTACTCTTTTCTATGTAATGTTTGTGCGAAGATGTTTTAAATATGATGTAATTTTCACTACTAAATGCATTTCACACATAATAGTTTTAACTTTTTTAAAGCTTTCTTTCTTTTGTAATATTCACATGTAAATATATTTTTCTATTAAAAAGGGTTTGTATATTTTATTATTTGGGCTTTTTAAAATCTGGCAATAGCAAGTAAAAAACAATTACTTCAAACTATGAATTAAATTCATGTTCAGATAATTAAATTTTGATAAAAAAAATTTGAAAAACCTTAAAAAATTAAACATTTAAAAAATGATTTCATACTGCACACCACAATCTAGACACATAATTCTTCGATTTAAAAACTGCTTCAGCAGGGTTCAGTAGCATACATTTCTATATAAAACTTTCAGTTTTCAAGTTTTTTAAATATTAGCCAAGCCCCGACAAAAAAAAAAAAAAAAAAAAAAAAAAAAAAAAAATACAATTACAGCAGCAATGGCATCAGCATGAGTTACTTTTTTGTAGAACAGGGGGGAAATTACAGTAAAGAAATTAATAGACTTAGAATAATGTATTTTTCATAAGAGTAATACCTTCTGGGGGAAAAAAAATGTTTGAATTCAAGACGGGACAGCAAGATAAAAAAGAATATAATTTATAACTGTCCAAATATTTAATAGTAAATGAAAATAATTGAATAAAATTATACTCCTTTATGTAAATTTTAATTCGAAACTAATCAGACAGTTTAACACTGCAGATTATTATTTTTTTATCATAAGCAATATTTTTTCCTTTAATGACATAGTTGCCCAGCCCAAAGTTCTTTTAATAATCAAAAATAGCAATTTAACCCTCAAACTTTTTTATTACTAATGTAAGATGAGCAGATTTTTTTAGCACAAATGAGATAATACTTCTAATTTTATAAATAAAAAGCCCAAATGGTTATAAAATATTGCAACACATGACAATTTTAAAATAGCATTAAACAAAGCAAGTACAGAATAAAATTTTAAAATTGAAGAGACAAAAATAAAAGATTTAGAAACATTAACCATTTTAAAATTGGATCCTTTTTCATACAGTGAGACAAAAAAGTCATATCCTTCATGTCCTTGCCGAACATAAAATCTGTCATTTCCTCGAACATTCCTTTTCACTAAGAAAAAAAAAAAAAAAATATCATTCATATTCATGTTAGAGTAAAATGACTATGATAATCACACGTAATATAAAGAAAAAATTTATCAGATAGTGTAAGCTTGTATAAATTAGAATTCATGTAAACACATTAGATATAAATGTACAATTATAAGAAAACATAATTTGATAATAAAATTAAATTCCACTGAAAACTGAATGGCTTCATCAATGAAAGGTGTAACTTGTCTTGTTAAATATGGAAAATTCAAATTCTCGAACCAGTAAAGAGATGTATTCCAATTATTCAGAAAATAAACACAAACTATCTGCTAAGGGCTCTTACTAGGTTTAATGCAAATCTATACTAACATTATAAAGAAGTTATGTTTGTTTGCTTGTAGGGGGTAATCTCTGGAACGACTGAACCAATGTTGGTAAATTGATTGTGACAATCACTGCTCTAACATAGCATATATTTTGTGTCATTGTCACTGTCCCAAGGGGGTGCCAGAAGCGAAAAACCTTCTAAAATTGGGATTTTTGTAATACTGAAGGAGTTAAAAACTTTAAATTTAGTACGGTAGTTACTTTGACGCTAAATGCTTTCTAAGAAACATTTCTAAAAAAATTCGAAATTTAAAAGAGCGAAACGAGCTGAAAACGTTCTAAATTATGATTTCTATGGAACTGTTAAGAATAGAAACTTAAAATTTGACATGATTGCTACTTTTCAGAAGTGTAAATGCACACAAAGAACAGATTTTTAAAAATTTGAAATTTAAAAGGGTGCAGGAGAAAAAAAAACATTCTAAATTACGATTTTTACATACTGAAGGGACTAGAAGCTAGAAATTTGACTTGGCGTTTACTTTTAAGATACAAACACTCACAACCAGAAGCTAGAAATTTAGCTTAGCGTTAACTTTTAAGATACAAATACTCGCTAAGAAGGACGTTTTAAAAAAATTCAAAATTTAAAAGAGTGAAATGAGCAGAAAACTTTCTAAATTACGATGTCTATGGAATTGTTAGGGATAGAAACTCAAAATTTCACATGGCTGTTACTTTTAAGCTGTAAACGCTACCAAAGATAGTTTTTAAAGAAAATTCAAATTTTAAAAGGGCAAAATGGACAAAATTCTGAATTACGATTTCTATGGAGCTGTTAAATATAAAAACTTGAAAATTGACATTGCTACAATATTTAAATCGAAAATAGATGCACAGAACAGTTTTGTCTAAAAATTTAAAATTTAAAAAGGTGAGGGGAAAGAAACTTTCTAAACTTACAATTTTTATCATACTGAAGGGACTAGAAACTTGAAATTTGGTATGGCGGTTACTTTTAAGATGAATGTTTTCTAAAAGAAATCAAAATTTTAAAAGGATGAAATGAGTGGAAAACATTCTAAATTACGATTTCCATGGAATTTTACATACTGTAAAAACCAGGAAAAGAGCCGCGGCCCTTACAAGAAAAAAATAAAAGATTTTTGAAGTGCAGTCTTTCTCCAGATATGGCTCATCTGATGATTATTAGGACTACATTGTCTAATTTTCCATCCCTTTATTTTTGTTTTCTTTATTTTCTAGATCCTCCCAGAATTGGCCATTTTCTTTGTGATTGCAAGTTGTGCTTTTAATTAATTTAATTAATCTTTAAATGTAACACTTTAGGTACTTTTATGTGTTTACTAAATTTTATAGTAACATTTAATATATTTTATTTCAAATCTACAATATTATAATTGTCTAGCTTATGCAAATCGCGTAGCCCTTTTTAATTGACTAAGATCTTTTCACTGGCTGTTTCAAAAGTACAGAGCTCGATCTTCTGGATTACTAGCTTTTTTTTTTAAAACCTTTATATATAAAGAAAAGTATATGTGGAATGCTTAAAACCAGATCTAAGACCTCTCCAATTTTTTAACAATTTTTAAAGAACAAAGATATTCATACTCTTTTCATTTTCATTCCACATGTATAGTTTCAGCAAAATGATCTTACGGTACGTTCTTCTGTAATGCTTTTCCAGCCCCGCGGTAGCCAACACACCTTACCGGGATGGCATTTTAAAAAGCCATGATGATTAAAACCTATTATTTTTTTTCTAATTTTTTGTATGGGAAAAAAACTATTCAAATTCTATTCTTTTGCATATAAAAAAAGACTCCATGAATGTGTCAACCAAGTTTGCATTGCTTACATGCAGAAAAAAAAAAAAAAAACCTATTAAGTTGCAAGCAAACAAAAAAAAAAATGAAAAACCAAACTCCTCCTTCCCCCCCCCCCCCCCCCTACCGTTAAAAAAAAAAAATCCATATATCCTGTGTAAATTGACCGATTTCTTTCAAATTTTCAGCAAGTTGAAATAACAGTAAATTAGGCTGTGTAACAAATTTTTATTGAAAGATAATAAGTTACTAGAAAGTTACAATGCCTGCCAAAACTGTCCACTATACAGAAACTACTAAGAAAAGGTTGTTTACTCATCTCCTTCCATGAAATCACTCATCTCCCATGGAAATCGAATGTTTACACAATCAGATCATCAACTTTGGATTAATAATGCATTTTGCTATGCAGAAAGAAACCATGGATAGATTTTTTTTTTTTTTTTCTTTTAAACTAAAGATACTTTTATAAAAACTTATTAGTTTTATTATTTTTAAGTATCTTTTTTGCAGTATTGTAAACATGTCTCTGATGTAAATAATTTGCAGTGAAAAGAGGTCTTCAATGCAGGGACGTAGCTTAAAAATTTTATTTGCGAATGGGGGGGGGACCAGATTTTGGCATCATTTTATAGTTTTAACTTTTCGCCTTAACTTTTGACAAGACTTTGTAAAAACTTTTGAAGGCAGGTGGACGGGACGCAAACATGACACAGGACACTTATACCTGTGCTATGTAGTATGCTTAAATAATTTTCATGTAAGTATATCCAATAGATATAACTCCAATATAATCTTGTTAATTCATGAAGTCAGTTTTATTCATAAGTGCATAAAATTTGCAAGCATTCTTATTGAGATGTAATGAAATAGAGAACAGCATAATTTTTCAATATAACAGATGATATTTTAGAAAATGGTTTCAAATTTGAGAAACAGATTATAACTCAAGATGTATACATAAAACTTTAATATTTTGCTATATTTCAATATAAAACTGCGTAAATTATGAAGCTCAATTGTAATTTTTACAAACTTTGCCTACAGATTGTCCCCACCTAAACTTAGAGGACCTACAGGCATACAGACAGGCTCAAGACAAACATTTTTCAACTCAAGTTAAAAAGTATTAAATAAAAAAGCTTTGTTCCAAGAAGGATTTTTTTTTAGATCTTTTTTGCCCTCTCGAAAATACAAACATGTTTGATGCAGCACAGTTAGAATGTTGATTTTGTGTTTACATGCATTAAACTTTCAGATTTTCATATTTAAATACAAATGACCCAAAAAGGTTTTTTTACTTTTAAATATGTGAAACACACACTGAATTGTAGCCGATTGTTACCTAGTGATCACTTCTCTCAATATCATGTCTCAAAAGCCTATTTAAAACATCAGTTTTGATTTTTTCAGAAAAATTGTGATGTTGTTTGATTCCTAGCGACTTGATTAAAAATGTGAAATTTTATTTGCAAACAGATGATACAGTTTTATGAATATGTAAGCAAAAGTAATATTTTGAAACTGCAACTAAAGTAAACAACTATACAACTCTTACATTCTGCTCCATCATCAACAGTTTAAAACAATTCTTTCATAAATGAAGTTACATAATCTGCTTCTTGCGCAATTATTTTTATTATTTTGATTTTTGTAAAAGGTACCTAGTTTATTTCTTCCATTTATTTACTCTTTGTTCAGAGGATTCTTTCAGGATAATTGCCGTATGACCACCTTAATGGTCTACATAGCCAGCCAGAGTCCTGTACCCGGCGAAATGAAATCAAATGTTCAAACGGACCGGCCAATAAAAAAATTAAGAGGGCCTTGATATATCAAATTTTTAAAATATGGGCTTGTGAATGTCTCTGTAGATTTTCATGTCCAGAAGTTTTCGGTAAAGACATAGCACATCTGTGGAAACCTGGAGTTACAGCTGAGGGCCTGGCACGACTATGAGTGTCAGGTACACCCTGGTACAAGCTCCTGGAAGACTCGGAGGTGCAATCCCCAAACTATGCCACTTAATCTTCCGAGTATTTGGGTTCTGTCGATGCAACCATGGCGTCCAATGGGGCACAGGGAGAGTGACGCATGCTGGGTGGTGCTCTTCTTTGGCCAGTAGCCCGAGTCACGCCAGAATCACACTGACTTATGCCAATCCTGCTTGAGGCGATGCACAGAAGGGCTCCTCAGAGCTTAGACTGGCGATGTGACTTGCCATAAGACATGTTTATACCAAATTTAAAAGCAACCTCAGTGAGGGACTATCTTTCGTCTCATGAGGAATTCCACGACTCCTCTGGTTTCCCGAGTGGAGCTTATTGATTCTTTCACCCATCCACTGCCAACAAAAAATTTTGTCTTTCATTATAGGGTTCGTTCTTCGAAGGCTCCAGTAAAGTGAAAGTGCCCCAGGAAACCGCGGAGTTAGTCTCAGGCCTGGCCTCCTTTTGGATGGTCAGAGAACCTGGAGCTCTTGGGGCGAACACTGAGCTGGCAGTAAGGACCCTTTTATAGCTGGAAGTTTTAATGTTGTGACAGCCAAACGTCGCATGGTGCACTAGGGATCAGGACGAGTGACATGCGTTGGCAGTGCTCCTGCCTTGGACGAAAAGAAAGGTAATGGCTGCATTAAGCAGTTAAAAGCCCTTACCGCTCTGCAGAAAGGCCCATCCCGTCTGACCTTCTGTGGATTTATGGGGTCCTCAGACCCTATGTTGTCGGATGAAGGGTGGCTGCGTAAGTAACGAGGTAGTTTTTTTATACCAAATTTAAAAAGATCGGACTAAGCTGATGAAATATGAACAATTTTCATTGGACTTGGCTAGGTCTAAAAGGTTGTAAATGTGTTGCAGGATCCGGCACAGGTTTGAGAACATAATACAAAAATTTAACGTGTCCAATGTAGAGATCCACATCGGACAGTTACATTGTGTCTTAGACCGGGCTTAATTTTTCCTGTCGACCCGGAGGCTCAGGCATACATATTTTGCACATACACGGGCCGGACTGGACATCAAATTAATCGTTCCTAAGATGCGTCAGACAGGCATTTTTATTTATTTATTTGTAAGAAGAATAGTTTTAATGGAATCTTTGGAAATATAATTTAATGAATAGCGAATAAATATTTTCAAAAATATGTTTTTTTATCATACAGCTTCAAAATTTACGATGTTTTTTAATGTTTGTTATCTCTACTCTAAACTACATTATTTTTTAATCAGTCTTTATTTGAATGTAAAAGTCTAAGAGTCTAAGTGTTCATATCATTAATGTTGCTATTCTGTATACTATGGATTTCATACATATAGTCCCAAATATACTGTAAAAATTTCACATAAATGTGTATGCAGTGCTTTTTAAAATAACCTTAATTATATGTTAAGAAATATCAGTTGTTTTTTTTTTGTTTTTTTTTTGTAGAAATTGAACGTTTTAATTTTTAAAAGACTCCAGGTTTAAAGACTTTTAGTTTTTAAAACTCACCGATAGTGTCTCAAGATGGCAACTCAAGATAGTCCGAGAAATTTTGGCCCTTGCAGGCAGACCTCTAGACAATGTCCACGACCACCCTCTCTGAGCCGTTCTAAACCTCTCTCCAGTCATTTCCGCTTTTTTTCTACTAACAATAACCAGAGTCAGATAATATAGACGAACACGCGAACGCCGTTCACAGAAAATTTTCAAAGTTTGCAGACAGTTTTGATGGGGTATTTTTTACAAGTTTTTTTATTTAAAAAAAGAAATTAACAAGACCCCAGGTGGAGAATCGGTGTAACGCACGTTGCAGACTATTGACAAGGTCTGTAGACTATGTTTCAACTGGAGAAAAAAAAAAAAAGTTTGCTATAAAGTATTTGCCATGTACCATAGTACAGCATTTTTTGGAAGAAGAGCCGCAGCTCATACGAGTTAAAAACTTAAAAATATTATATATGCGGTGCTTATGCCAGGTACAATTCCTTTTTTTCCCCCCCTCCTGCTAAGGCCGGTAGCAGAAACAGTGCAGCACCGACGCAGGTGCTGCAGATTATGTTAGGCTTTGCAGATTAATTTAACAGATTAAAAATAAATTTTGAGTTAAAAAATAAATGTTAAATGTTGATCTCATTTTAAATAAAGTTTATTTGGTTGGAAATTTTAGCGAATGTATATGTGCTTGTATATAACTTTTCATTTTTGCTGTTGGCGGCAATATAGGACTCGGGAGGAGTGCGGTGTTTTTTTGCAAAAAATTTTAAAGAAATTATTTGAGTTCGCAGACAGTTTTACATTTTATCTAAGTCTGACAACAACTACTGAGATAGGGAAAAAATTGTACTTTTAATGATCAAATTACATTTACTGTCCCACAATTGATTACAATTCAATTCCTGTTTTCAGAATTATTTCTTCTGCATACATAAATTGTTTTTGTTATGGAATAGAGGAGATAGTATAAAATTCTAAAATTAAATGTCTTATACAAAAGTTGTATGTTAAAAGTAACTTACTTTATAATTTAACATTTAAAAGAAAGCGCTTGTATAATTACCTGTATTTCTTTATGGGTGCCGTCCCACTACTGAAATAAGCAGGAAATAATTGTACTTCTGAGGACAGAATTACGCATACTGTTATGCAATTAATTACAATTACTGTTTTCAGAATTATAATTTCCTCATATATAAATTGTTTTTGTTGGGGAATAGAGGTTGTACTTTAAACACTTTCTTTCGTAGGTGCTTTATGGCACCCTATTACTTTAAAAAATTAGAGAACTGTTCTACTTCCCAGTCACTTTCAGTTCTTTCCACTTTCTTTCTACTACAAAGGGTGACCAACCGCCACTTAGTTAAGAAGGAAATAATTTTACTTCTGAGGATTGAATTACACTTATTGTTCCGTAAATGATAACAATTCCCGTTTTCAGAATTTTTTTTCTGCATGTATAAATTATTTTTGTTAGGAAATACAGGTAGTAAATCTTTTTTTTAGTGGTGCCTAGTGGCACCCTTAAACCTTTAGTGGCACTCTAGCACAGAATGATACTAAAGAACCGTTCTAGTTGGTTGGTTGGTTGTATAAGATTTTATGGCGCAAAACCCCTTAGGGGACATGCTCGCCAAAAAAAAAAAGGTTTAAAAACACACTGTAAGTAAAAATAAAGAAAGCAATGAGAGCAGCAATCTGGATGGGGGACCCCACCAGAATGAATATATGGATATTGTAAATACTTTATCTAATTTTCTAAACACATTTAAAGAAACTTACTTTCTGCAGTTGTTAGCTTATTATAAACTGACTCTAAGGCTTTTAATAGACGCCTTTCATCCACAAATGGCAAAAGAGCAACACCTATATCAAACAGATACACAAAAACTTTAGAACTACAAAGATATTTTTTAATTTTCACAACAATGAGAGAAACAAATTACATAAAATAAAAACTCTATGAGTACATTTTCCTCACATTTATTTTTACAATTAATTAGCACCAAATTTATTCAAACATAATTTGTTAGTTTGGGGATAAAGTGGTGCACACCTGTCGTATGTCCCTTCCCTTTGAACACAGGACTAGAAAGGTAGTAGTAGATATCCAATCACAGAAGATCCCACCAGAAAAATATAAAAGCAAAATTCAATAAGATTAAGACATTGACCAGCAGGTTTTGGGCAGGGTGGGCATATATATTTATTATCATATAAGATTTCTCTAAGCTTCTGGAAATTTTAGAAGTGTCACATTAAACACTGTTTTATACAATGATATTCTGATGAATTGCTAACTGTAGTAATTTTTAAAGAAAGAAAAGTACATTCTTCAAAAAGGATCTGCTCACCTGAACCTCTCCCTCCCTTCACCCCCCCCCCCCCATAATTGTGCTATTTCAGGATTTATATACATATGGATACATTTACTACTGCAGTTTAATTAGCTTAAATAATCTCAGTGTACAACAGATTTTATCCTAACCTTGAAAGAAAAGTTATTTTTCAACCATGTAATACTCAAACTAAGCTCTTTATAGTCCGAACATGTACACTTTGAAAGCATTGTTTTTTTTCTCTCCTTAAACACTTCAGCAGTTGCCCCAAGATAAGTCGGAGGTAAAAGTACTGTTTTCTTATACCTGCTGCTGGTGAAGTGTTTAAAGTAGTTGTGTGCAGAAATCATGGATCATCAGCAATAAAATCTCATATAACAAAGATACAACATGTGCAATTTAATGACCAACACATTTTATAATTTTGGTTTGGAAAAAAACTGTTTTAGTGATCATTCTATAGTATTTAAAAGAAAGCTTTTATCCAAATAAATTCTCATCTATTTTAATATAGAAAGCATACTAAAATAACCCAAAACTAAGATAGATTGCTAATTGCTAATAAAATGTCAAAATAGTGTTTTTTTTTTTTTTTTTTTAAATACAGTTGAGCAAGGATTAATTGAAAGGGGAAGGGAAGAAAGGCATTAAAAAATTAGTAAAAAATAAGAAAGTAAAATGCTTATATTTCTTGAATAGATGCATAAAATTTTCCTATAAATCATGCAATTAATTTCTAATTTCTTATAAGGGTACAGGCAAATTTTCAAAAAATCACATTAATTTAAACCCCCACATATAAAAAATTTAGCATCCATAATTTAATGTTTAAATCAATTATTAAAAATAAATTATTTAAAACAATCATACATATATATGATAGCATAAAACAAACTTTTGATTTTTTAATTCAAAATTTTCCTAACTTTTTCCTAACAAAATTTTCCTAACTTCTTTTCTTAACTTTAACCTGTAAACCTAATTTACCTCAAAAACATCTTTGACATTGATTAGTGTTTAACAAACATAAATATATACTTAAAATCCTAATAAATCTCAGTTAAAATAAACATTATATGATTCTTAAAACACAAACAGTAATTAACTTTTCCAAGTTTGGCAGTTATTAGATTTAGAGCACATGAATCAAACTAAATCATTATGTTAGAAGATAAATTCAAATTAATGTTAAAATAAGTAATTGATATGCTATAAATCCTAATTAAAGTTCTGCTAGCTGACATTTAATAAACCATAAATAAGCATTAAGGGGGCAGAGAGTGTAAAATGAAATTTATAGGCACATTATTTTATTGCCTTAAATATTTATTTACTATCTGAATAATGTAGCCTTTTAAGACCAAAAGAAAATTCTAAAGGTCTTTGAGAAGTCATTACAGTGATGCTCTTGATACATGCTGAGTGCAGGTACACAACGTTTTTGGCCAAATAAGTTTTCTAGTTTGTTATTACTATAGCCATTGTTACTATATTAGCTATAGTCGTTACATAGAATGCAAACAAATCATTCAATGCAACCATGTGGTGTTTGGCTCTAAAGAATTTGAACTGTGGTTGGAAAATTATAGAAATTGCTGTATTCCTGGCCGGAAGTATGTTTAACGATGGACACATGCACAAAGCTGTGACAGGCAACTATTTTTCTATTCTTTTTGCACCACTATTAAAAAAACAGATTTTGTAGTATATTTCTCTTGCAAATGTTCTCGAACAGTTTGGTAATAATTTTTGTTTTGAGAAAGAGGTGTGAGGTAGAATTAAAAAATAGTCGTCTGTGGCAGCCCTGCATGCACATACTTAGAGTTATGAACGACCTTGCACTGCAAATTGGTTCCGAGTGCAAAGGATTTGCTGATAATTATAATCAGAATCGAATACAGAGACAAGGTCAATGATCAATGCATATGTCCAAAAGAGGCCAGGACTGTCTGAAAAGAGAAAAAAAACAGCACAGATGGATGCTTTTCTTGAAGAAAAAGGCTTACTTTACAGTCCTAAAATAGCAGGCTAAGCTTTGGTAAATATACATCTCTCTAAACACAATTTAGCAAGTCTGAAAACTTTGAACCCGATTTTCTCAAAACGTAAATTTTCTGTGCCGGGGAATGTAACTCAAAAAGTAACTGGCCGATTTACTTGAAATTTTGTACAGATATTCATTAATGTATTGGCTTCAGCACAAACCTAAGAATTTATTAAAATAACAGTTATATATATGTTTTTTTACAATTTGTTTATACAAAGAAAGGTGATTTTATTTTCAAAACATCCTCAATTTTTTGCTGTATTTAGGTTCAAGCTGAGCATAGGGACTTACTTTAATCAAAAAATGTTGGTGTACTGATTTTAATCAACTACAAGGACCTGGGCGTTCCCCAATGCAAATCGTAAGATCCAAGTTTAAGCAGCTACAGCACCGTCATTTTGTTTTTTCTTTCAACAATAATTTAAAAAAAAATTCTCGTAGAATTTAAACGTGAATATTATTTTGTAAATTACTGCGATTGAATAAATGTTCTCGTTTTCTTAAACTCATCATTAAAAATAGATTCAAGCAACCAGGATTGAAGAAAGACCCACTTTAACACTATGGCCCCTTGCTGGGAATAATCTAAATTACTCCCTTATATAATGAAATTTGATGGCTTTTTACCCACCATGATGTGAAGGAGAAAACTACTGTAGCTCAGATGAGCATTTCAGACTCAAGAGGCTCTCTTGCTGTCGGGGCCTGATTTGAAACAAGAAATTGTGTAGTAAACAGAACTAATTCAAAGTCAAGTCCCTTATGAACTGCAGGGTTCATACACATTCCTTTAAATAAAAATCATGGACTTTAAAGGACCAAAACCAGAAAAAAAATAAGGACTTACAAATTAAAGAGACTAATAAATTATAATATGCATAAACTCTCTCCAGACAGAGTACAGAGTACTCTAAGCTGTAATCCACGTGCGGTAGTGACAGTACTGCAGACAGGGCTTACTTAAGCTCTAGTTTGTGAAAAGCCAACCTCTTCATTTTTACTTTCTGAATATTTTTTGTATAGCTGTGCCGTGCTGCTTTAATAAATGCTTTCTGTAGCTAGACCATCCTGGATTCCTGTCTTATCACTGTACAGCAAGAATGAATTTCTGCATTTTGATTGGCCGGTTCAAGATCAGCATTATTCCTTCTTGCTAAGGGAGGCGGAAACAGCCAAGTCGCTCTGAGCTGTCTTTATTTAGTAAAAATTTGCCATGGTTTCCTCAAGTAATATATTTTTTCTATTTTAACGTTCGAAATGGAGAGAAGCACATACGTTCGGGAAGTCATACAATCGCTTTTAAATTGCAAGCTTTAGCAAAGTTAGATGAACTAAATAGAAATATTAGTGCAACTTCTAAATTCTTCTGTATTCCCCGCTCTTGTGTTCAAGATTGGATTAATCAAAGGGAAAAACTGATGAATGTGATTCTTGTGATTACGGAACGAGATGTGGAAGTACGCAAAAGGCATTATGTTTCAAGGAACTATTGAAGAAAAGGGCAAAATTCCCAGACATGGTACACTTATTAACTGGATTCAAGAAGAAAGATCAAGCAGTTACATCTTTCCAAATAAAATCACATGCAAAAAAATTTCTGAAAAACGGTGGAAAAGATGAATTTGTTGATTTTAAAGCATCGAATGGCTGGCTCGAAAGATTAATAGGCACAACATTATGAGCAGATCAGTAACAAGTACAGGCCAAAAAATTCCAGACGATGCACAGAAATTGTGTGAAATTTTTTTTTTAGTTTTTTCAAAGATAATGATGATTTGAATATAAGTTGCATTGCCAACATGGACAAAATACCTAAGGGGTTTGATATGCCACAGCAGAAAACTTATGACGTTCAAGGCATAAAATCTGTATTATGTAGAACGACTGTTAAGGGAAC
This sequence comes from Maratus speciosus, assembly GCA_963932465.1. NCBI lineage: Eukaryota > Metazoa > Arthropoda > Arachnida > Araneae > Salticidae > Maratus > Maratus speciosus. Next base: position 170,224,976 of record OZ010791.1, read on the forward strand.
ACTACGAGTTAAGGGAACACTACGATACACAGTTGTATTGAGCGCAATTGCCAATGGAACAAAACTGAAACCAATGATAATTTTTAAAGGCTTAAAAAAATATTCCGAAGTCAGATTTCCCAAAGGATGGTTGTAGTCACTGTGTCCATGAAAGGATCTATGAATAGTAGTGACTTGATATATAAGCAAAAAGTTTCGGGTACTCACCCTATTTTTTTTTTTTTAACCAAAATCCGTCTTAATAATGGAAAGTGCAAAACCCAACAAAAAAACGACTGTTAAATCCAGTTTTACGCAACATTATAAAACAGATCTTGTAATAATTCCTGGAGGATTCTTGTAATAATTCCCCATTGTTACAACCCGCGAATGTGTATTGGAATAAGACTTTCAATGATGAAATGAGGCGTTTATGGAGTGATTGGCTAAGAAATGGAGGACTCAAGAAGTCTGGTAAACATCGATCTGCTTCATATCTTACGATAGCTCTCTGGGTAAAGGCAGCTTGGGGAAAAGTTTTCAAAGACTTAAAACAGTCTTTCATAGAATGTGGTTTAACTACGAAAAGAAACAGACTTTTTACACAATCGATTTTAAAAACTTATTCAAAAGAATGTTATTAATGATTCTGATGCCAAAGACAAGAAGTCTGGTATAACATACGAAGAAAATGAGTATAGTAATGATGAATGATAAAATATAATAGAGCAAATTTTGTGTTTCTAATTTTTTCTTATTAAATAAAATCCTGGATTTCAGTTAAATTTCAGTTTTTAAACTATCATATAAAATTACTTTTTTGATATAAGGTAAACACATATTTCTCTCTTTATATATTTAGATAATTATTATATTTTTCTTGTTTTATATATACAGACCTGCCAACCTTTGAAAATGAGAAATCGTAGCACCCAAAATTCAAATGAATCTGGAGGTTGGTTGGTTGGTAGGATGGATGCTGTTTTTTACACTGCATATCGGGTGAACTCTGATTACTTTCGGCTCGGAACGAATTTAGATTCATGCAGGTTGGGTTAACCCGATTTTTCAAAAGTTAGTTCTTTATATTCTTTCAGATTAAAAACTATATGTATCATAACAATAAACATAAAGAATAAAGATTTTTGTCTGTGTATGATGTTTTCTATGAAGAGAGCACAGAGCTGGGGTGATTCTGAGTAAAAAAAAAATTCAGAAATCGTCAGAAAATTTTCTAAAAGGTTACAGCAGTGGGGAGGCGTTTATGCACTAATTATGCCTTTTTTCAGCGGCCCTTTCACAAAATTCGTGTTTTTTCTGCGATGCTTTGACGAGATTCGTGTACTTTTTCTGCGATCCTTTGACAAATTTTGTGTTTTTTCGCGATCCTTTGAAGAAATTTGTGTTTTTTTGCGATCCGTTGAAGAAATTTGCTTTTTTTCACAATTCCTTCACGAAATTTTCGTTTTTTCGGTATCCTCTGACGAAATTTGCTTTTCTCTGCTATCCTTTGACGAATTGGCATTTTTTTTGCGAACGATTGACGAAATTGATTTTTTCCGGCGTGTGTGTTTTTTGGAAAAAATCGTAGTTTTAGACTGATTTTCGTAGCATCGTAGTTTTTAGCTCCAAATCGTAGAAACTACAATTTTTTCGTAGCAGTTGGCAGGTCTGTATATAGTAAGAATATTTCTGTTCATATAATAAATTTATGAGATAATCTAATTCTACATTGTAAATATTGGATGGGTGGTGTGGAGCTTTGTGTGAAATGGTATGAAACACGTTTTCTCTAAAATATGTAAAAATTATAAACTAAAAAATTAGAGAAGTGGAGACAAACTCTATATTGCACCCCTCTCCCCTAACACCAATCGCTGCTACTGAATACAGCCAAAGAACCTCATTCCTTTCTGTTTTTGAAGATCCCCGCTTTTTCCGGCAGGCCGGGAAAGACCTGGGACTAACATTCAAAAATCTGGTCTCCCTGGAATTTTGCGGCATGCCAGCTAATGCTGGGGAATACGGTAGTTTAAAGCAAAATATGTGCCATTACGTGCAAGTTGATAAGACTTGCTGAGTATTGTATTTTCCTAACAGGAAGAACGAAATGCTTTTGATAAACAAAATTATTGAAAATGTGATTTTTTATTGAAAAAACTTTAAACCTAAGTGGTAAATATGATTTATTTCTTGTAATATAGCACTTAAGAAAATATTGTAACTGTCTTCTAAATTTACAATGAAGTTAGATTTCATTTCTCTCCAATGAAACAAGTGATCTCATGCAATTTAAATGCAAAATGCCGGGTTGCCACACAGTTAGTCTATTATATTAAAATCTGACAGGAGGGTTCTTTGAAATATTTCTGTATTTTGCAACCACTCCACCTAGAATATGTAATACAGTGCAATGAAATTAACAACAATTATCTGCAAGGATTTGAGGATGTCATATAAGCTCTCATAATTTTAAAATTTGAATTAATTTCTGAGATAATTTTTTTTATAACTCTTAATGAAGGTTATCTAAAGATGGCAATTAAATTATCCTATTTTTGTGAAGGAAAGGGAAAGAAAAGGGCAAAAATGTAGCACCTGCTATCGAAATGGTGAACAAATATCTTAAATTTTTTTGTCATTGTCAGAATAAATCTGGGGTGATTTATTCAAATAAATCATTTAATTTTATTATCATTTATTAAAATAAATCATTAAATTCATTTGAATTTAATAATTTATTTTACATTCTCTTAAAAATAAAAATGCACTGTAAAAAATATTAGACTTATTGCTACACTTACTAAAACAATCGAAAAGCTGAAATATTTTAATATTACTGATCCGTATGATATAATATTTTCAAATTTTATGCATGGAACTTGAGCATAGGTACAGGGAATATGCTCATATTAAAAGTTTTGTGCAAATCATAGCAGCAAACCACCTACAGAACTTGACGATACTTGGCCTGGATGAATTTGCTTAAGATGAGTTGGACAAGTAAGCAAACATCAGCTTGGCAATAATGGCATGCTCATCAATGGGAAATGTAAATTTTCGGAAAGGCAGAGCAAAATTATATGATAGATTATTTATTTTTACAATAAAGTAAAAGACTGAACAGAAAAAGTTTTTAAAAAGCAATGACTTTTTTAACTTTGTGAGCTGAGGTGCCAAGGCAGGTATCTTTTTTTTGTTGTTGTTGGGGGGGGGGGGGGGCTATTAGATGACTTATTATTTATTTACCTTACTAAAGATTTATAAACAGGTAAAAAAAAAAAAATAAATAAACTAAGAAGTTTTTAAGACTTTAAATTTTATGTGTTAGGTAAGAGAGGGAATGGGAAAGGGGAAAAGCCAATTTCGGTTAGAGGGATGGAAGGACAAATTTTTATGATTGATTTTTTATTGTTACAATAGGGTAACAAATTGAGCAGAAAAAGTTTTTAAAAAATTAAAGAGTTCTAAAGTTTTTAAATTGGGGTACTGTAAAGGGAGGAAGCAACAGCGGGAAGCAAAATTTTGGGGAGGGGGGGGGGGGGGATTTAGATGTTCCATTACATTCATTTCATTAAAATTTCAAAATGCTAATGAAATTTATGATTGATTATATAGCATTATTATAAAGCAACATATAGAGCAAAAAAAGTTTCTAAAAAATTAAAGAGTTTTAAAGATTTCAAAATTTTATACTGTAGAGGGAGGGTAAGCAAAAGGCGGAAGTGAAATTTCAGAAGGGGAGGCAAAGGGTGATTTTTTTTTTAAAATCATAAATTCAAAGAAATGCAGAAGAGTTTTACCCCTGAATAAGAAATAATACAAGAGGAAGATTAAGGACTTTTAAAGACTTTTTGCAGATTTTGCATAAAAATATGTACTTTTAAAGACCAAAAATTACTTAAATTTAGGCAATTTTAAGGACTATCAAGGATCGTACGAACCCTGTATTAATGTGACAGATCTAAAAATTAATTTCCTGAAACTTGGAAAGATTTTATAAACTCATTTACATATTTAAACTAAAAATTTAAAAATTGCAGACAGTAGGATATTAAATAAGATAAAAATTGAGAATAAAAAACAATTCATTGTAAAGTTGACATTGAATCCCCTGATCTGCAGATTTACTAGTTATTTTGCACAAATTATAGATTAATAATGTGTAATATACCTTGCCATGCATACTTCTTTCCATTAAGATCTACTTTAAAATCAGTAGGATAAAAGTCAATTATAGGAGATTCCTAAAAAGAAAAATTGAATGTGAAATATTCAAAATAAAAGACTATTTGAATAAATCCATGATTGAAATAAATAACCAAACAGTAAAATTAGCAAAATACTTACAGGATCGCACATTAGTTCACCCCAAGGCTCAGGGACATGTTGCTTGCTAGCTGCAGGAAATACAGCCATAAGTTGTTCTAATGGATTGAACTAAAATGCACAAAAAGGGAGAACTTTACTTATTTGAAAACTATGCACAAAAACAAAAATATAAATTTTTTAACTACTTATCAAGAACACATCAAAAACTGCACAAAACTAAACAATGCACAAAAACAACAAAAATATAAATTTTTTAGCTACTTATCAAGAACACATCAAAAACTCTAAAATGCATAGAGAAGTTAGACTTATAAGGTGATATTGTTTCAAGACACACAATAAAAATCCATTACAGTAGACTATCTCAAATCTGCAACACTAAAATCTGCAAATGCCTAAAATCCGCACATCATCACAGATGTAAAGAATGAAACTTTCAGTTTAAATATAAGGACAAAATTACAGAGTTTTTTTAGTTTTATATCATTCTGTATGTATTTTAATATGAAATTCTTGATAATATGACTGAACTCATGGTTTTTCATGAAGAAAGGATAAATTTACTTCTGAAAAAAAAAAAAAAAAAATTAAGATATTGCTGCTATCACTGGTAATCTGTCTTTTTGCTAAATATATTTATGTATTAATCCAGCTTTTTCGGTTATTAAGACTGGCTAAACCTGAATTAAAACTTTCTTACTTTATGATTTGGATGTGAATTAATAATGTACCATTTAAGAAGAAAATTTCAGTGAATAATTCAAGAAAAATCTATCTCATCTTTTGTTATTATGCATATTTAATTATACTTTAATAATTATTTACTTGACCTTTACTTCTAATAATTTAATCATTTTTAAAATTATCTTACTTTTTACTATTTTAGTTTATTACTTTACTTAATTAATTTAAACATTTTACTATATTGCAAGCATTCATTATAATTTCGATTGCATTATTACATTCAGATTACTGTTTAAACAAAGCAATGACCAGAAATCCGCAAAATTCTAAAATCTGCACAACCTCTGGTCTCAAGCTGTGTGGATTTGAGGGAGTCTACTGTATTTACTTTTAGCAACTTTGTCTATTTTTATTTAATTTTTAAAGTATGAGCACAATCACAAATCATAAGTCATCCCCCAGATTTAAATCAAGATTGATACTTTGTTTTCATGGCAACTAATTTTGAAAAGCAGAAATTGGTTGATGAAAACCAAATCAAAATATTAATTGCCTTTTTCTTTAGATTGGCATATTCATTTCCAATCAATAACCAAATTTTTTTTGGCAACAACTAGATTGAAAAAGGCTGTAGTAAAGATGGCCAATATACTAAACGTCAGGTAGACCCAAGATACATACTGTGCAGCCGAGATAAGAAAAACCCTGAATAGGTTTCCTGTTTTCGAAGGTTCCAAAATTTGTAGGGAGGAAAAAAAAAAAAAAGAGCGCTAATTCTCGGAATGATCAATTGAATGGGAGAAAAGAAAATGCAGGACTTCCCTAAAATAAAGTTGACTGACAGGATCGAGCCCATGGGTTCAAGTTTGAAATTTGGCCAAGACTGAAAATATTTTAAACCCTCCCTCACTGAATGAGCACGCACAGACGCACCACTTAGACAAAACACGTGCAAAATATTATATGCAGTAAAATTCAATTATGTTGAAACCGAATTTTAAAAAAAGTGCATATATGCATGTAAAACATTCATATTCATGTAAACAGCATTTGAAAAGTTTAATTCATACAGGCTATAGCTAAAAACAATGAAGTTGACATACTATGACAAATAAAACTGCGAAATACTCAAGAATGTGCATGGGCATACTTATACAAAATGTTTTTGTAATTTTAAAAATATCTTCCCATAAATGACATAAAAGAAAATTTTTTTACCTCAAATATCTGCAGATGTGTCCTGTTAATGTCTTTTTTAAAATCTTTGATTACAAAATGAAAACACAGTTTGAAAAATATCCCATTCATATCTACTTTTAGATTACAATCCTTTGAAGGAAGTGGAGTTAAGTCCTATTCTTAAACATTTTGCCCAAATCCTGTAAATCTAAAAACAGATTTTTTTTTTTTTTTTTGGTCCTGAGATTTTTTCTGTCCTGTTTCCATCCTCAGGAATTTTCAAAAGACATAATTCTGTCTGTGGACGGAAAACTTGCACCCATGACCAAGCCGAGACCGGTTCTAGAGTCTTTCTTATCCCAGTCAGAGAGTATGATTCTCAGCAGAATGCAGGTAGAAGACATCTCAAATTGTCCACAATTTTGTAACACTATGTCTGTTCACCTGCCGGTTGCCTTGTACTACATACAAATAATTGTTTTCATAAAAAAATATAGTTCTAATTTTATAATTAATATTATCTCATTTTGCTTACTTGCTGGAACAGTCTTATATTTTTTATTAACAAATAAATGTCTTTGAATTTGGCAACCCATAAAATGTTTCTTGCGACCCGCAGTTTGTGCACCACTGAAATTATAGCCTTTTAAATTAAATACACAATAAATTATATTTAATAGTTAATTAATTATGTTAGATATAATCTAAATCCAGAAGACTTAGTGATAATTTTTTTGATTTTATTGTCTAACAAGGGGACCACCAAACATGGTGCTCACCGATTTTGATGAATTTAAGATATGTTGTAGAGTCCTTATTCCTAATTATTCCTGTAAAGGGATTTCTTCAAATGGGCCTTAGATTTTCAGAAATTAGAGGTCAAAGTTCAGCATACGTTTCAAATACTCGTTAGTTTGAATGTTTCAACGAGTCATCCATAGCGATGAGGCAGAGTGCTCGCTTGCCAACCGGACGGCCCGGGTTCGATGGTACCTCTTGACTTTTTAAAATTAATTTTATATTTTGACTCTTTACAAGCTTTTAAGTATGGTTATGAACTGCTGTAACTTTGAATTTTTTTACATTTTCCTAAAAAATATACAATTACGCTTATGATTTTTTTTTCATGAAAATTTAAAGTTTATATATATTTAATCTCTAATGACGAAAATCCAAATTACTTTATGCCTAGATTTTTTTTTAATTATTATTTACCTTTATATATTTTTATATTTTAAGCAGAGTTTAGAAATAATACATTATATATATTTATTTACTTTATGGAATTTTAAGTGAAAATTTATTATTTCATGCAAATTATAAATAATAATTTTGATGTCAAATGTGTTTATCTTTAGATAATAAAAATGGACAAATTATGTTTCAAAATATTTTTCATTCAAACAAATGATAATAAAGCAAAAATTATCAACAAGAAATGTAAAAATCGTCTGCGGATCCCACATAAGATATAACTTATGAAACATATATTTTAAGAAATCGTCAGCTAGACTTTCATAATAAAATCTAAGTTTTTTTAACTGATATATTATCTTCTTTTGAAGACAAGTACTAGGTAAGAAATTATGCTCTATATAGGAAAATTTTCCGTATGAATATTCCATTTTGAATATTTTTATAATATATGTCACCCGAGTAATTGTATATTTACTAAACTTAAATATAAATGTCAGTAATATTAAAAAATTTTATATTTTATCATTTAACATATTTTAATATATTTAAAACAAACCAAATATTAAAAAGATATTTGTTTTGTTAATATTTTTTTCTAATAAAATACTATGCATTATTTGAGACTTGTATTTAAAATATAAAAAGGTAAATACTAATATTAATTTTATGAAAAGAAATTTTCTGCACAAATTAAACACTAATTTATAATTCTGCCAACAGAAATGTTAAGTTTAAAAATGAGAGAAAAAACAGATCTTTCCATGAAAAATCAAAAATGTAAATCATTTTTTTTTTTTTTTTTTTTTTTTAAAGGAAAATGTCAAAATTTTAAAACGGTAGAAATTTGTAACTTTGATAAAAATTTATAAAGTGTCAAAAGTGTGAAATAAATAAATAATAATAATAATAAAAAGAAGACGGGAGCCAGCATCAAACTCGAGCCATCCGGTTGGCGGGCAAGAGCTCTGTCGTCACGTCACGCAATACCCGTTGAAAACTGCAAACTAATGAGTATTTGAAATGCATGCTGAACTCTGACCACCAATTTCTCTAAATCTAAGGCCCATTTGAAGAAATCCTTTCACCCGAGTAATTAGGGATAAAAGCTCTACAATATACATTAAATACATCCAAATTGGTGAGTACCATGTTTGGTGGTCCCCCTGTAAGAAGAGGAATTATATTTCAAGGATAAAACAGAATTTAGAAGAACATGAAACAAAGAATAATCATTAAAAAAAAAAAAAAAAAAAAATTATATACACTTACAGGTTTTCCTTTCACAAAATCAATCTTAACGTCCCCAATATTCACAAAATCTGAAGCAAAAGGTGCATAATGATATGGGAAAAACCAGTTCCAAGAGGCACACCCCTAAAACAAATGCATAAAAAAATTTACATACAATTATACAAGAATAAAATGTAACAGTTTAAAAAAATTAATAAGATAATAAATAAGGTAATTATCTGTAGCTTATCATATATTATAATACAAGAAAATCTTGTGTTTATGCAAATTTTATCTAAAAAATGGCTCTAATGATTTTGACTAAATTTTGTATCTTATTGTTTCTGGGTATCAGAAGACCACTGAGTTAGGTCACATGTTTGAGATAATTTGATTAGTGGGTAATTTTAAGGTCACTATGGGTCAATGCATTTCAATGGGAAAGGAGATTGAAACACTTATTAAGTTGGCAGCAAACAAAACCGAAAAGTTGACAAAATGTCACCAAATTTGGCAAAATATTTATGACATTTGGCAGGAAAATTGACTTTCAAGATTACCAATGTAAAAGCACATGCTTGGCGCCAAATGAAATAATGTCACCAAATTTGTCTATATTTGGCAAAAACATTGGTTGTTAGAATGTGAAAGAATTTTCTAGAAATTACCAATAGGAGTAGAAACACATGATTCAATCAAGTATAAGTAAAAACACTTTTTCAGCACCCCTGTTGAACCTACATAAGACTAAAATCAATCTCAAAACACATTCTATCATACAGTTCCGTATTAAAAATAAAAATTAGAACTGCCAGTATAAGCACACAACTAACACAATATTCAGCTACAGATTGCCTTAAGACTGCTTGTCAATCAGTTTCCGAATTCACCTTGGTAATGTTAAGTGTTTGGGCGTTTGATACATTCTTATATTTAAAATATCTCCTCAGGAGATTAATATTTTTTATTTCTGTTTTCTGTGTGCTTTTCTTAAAGGATGTCTCTTTTTTCATTAGTTATCAAAATATTTCTAAAATCTATGCTTAATTTAGTATTTCATGTCTTAATAGCAGACGACCTGGGAGTAAGATTTTAACACTTCATATAAAATTAAGCATAGATTTTAGAAATATTTTGAGAACTGAGAAAAAAAAACAGACATCCTTTAAGAAGAGTACACTGAAAAAATAAGTTAATGCATCAAATGCCCATAGACTTAACATTATCGAGAGGAATTCAGAAACTGAGTGAGAAGCAGCCTTAAGGTCAAATTTTAAAAATGTACATATGTAATTAAAAAAATAATATGTGGCAGCTTCACCAAGCTTAATGCAATATCTCCTATTCTTTATCAATTCTATATTAAAAGTGATAAATTTAAATCATTTTCAATTTAACCTACATGACATCACAATCGAAATTTAACTTTGTTAAAAATAGGTAGACATTCAATGAGGCTTCCATCAAAGCTACCTATAAAGATTAGCAATACTCCAAGAGATATATTATCTGATTCGAATAAAGAGAAATGTCAAGCAGCAAATTATTTGTGCCTGAATTTTGTGAGCACTTTTTCTTTTTTATTCATAGTTAAATCAGTGCTTTGAGATGACAAGTGACACAAACTACTCCAATATATATATATGGAAAATTTCATTATGAGAAAAGTGGAATGGCCTGTTGGCAATAATTTAACTTGCTAAGTTCAATCAGTTACCACAACAACAGCTTTTTATATGTATATTTTGTTAATCAGTTCCTCCAAAATCATGCCTTAGGGAAGCAATGCTGTATGGGACAAAAAAAAAAAGGAAAACTTTTTGATTTTAAGGATTAACAACAATGTTTTTTCAAACTGAATGTGGCATTTATGACATAACAGAACAATCTTTCAGAATATGTCATCCATTTTTAACTATACTAAATGTTTTGGCAAACGGATGAAAAAATGTCCCTAAAACCCTACGCTTGGTACTTCATCTCTTTTTGCAGTGCAAATGGGATTCTGGGCAAGCATGGACACTTTTGCCGGCTCGGTATGAAAGAGATGAGTTTTGATGAGAGTTCACTAATTCTTAATATCTCGGCTAGTTATCAAAAAATTTTTAAATCAGCCTCAGATGCATCTAGACCTGCCTTGGACTTGTTGACAGAATTTAAATAATGTCAACAGGGTTAAAAATGTAACAGAGCTGCTTAAGGCAAATGAAATAGAAGTGTTCTGATTTCTGAACCCCAAAAGAAATATGAAAAATTAAAGAGAAATAAATTATGAAAGCGAATAATATTCCAATGTATGTTTCAGAAATCTTAAACTCAAAAGAGCTTTAAATGAATTCACAAATAAACTTAAACATGTGATAGATATAAAGACATACAACAAACTAAAAATTAAATGAACATTTATTCGTTTAAATAAGTAAAAGAAAAATATATACTGATAAGATAAAAATTAAATAATTGGCTTTAAACAAAAATAAAACAATTTATTAATAGCGTTAAACTTACTCGAATACTTCATTATAAGGAACTTCTTGAATCATATTAAACACAAAACATTTCCAAATACTATTTCAATTTCATACATGTACCATGTACCACAACAGCTTTTTAAATTACTTTAAATTTAGTTGCAGAGAAAGTTGAATATATTTCAAAGAAAAACAATTCACTAAACACATTACAGAAAAAGAGTCTACTATTCACATGTCCATCACGAAATATCAGCAGTAATATACTTCACTTTATAAACACAGACTTGCATCACATAGTACTGCAAAACAAAAAATTTCAAAACCACCAGCTAGGACTTCTAGAGTGAAGCAGATGAATCAAGACATTCAACCCATTAAATACATAAACTGGAAATGAAAAAGGACATTGACCTCATCACAAGCAGTCAAGGTGTAGCGAAACAGTGAAAGATGAAACACCTTTCTTCCATTGTTGTCATAGTTTTATCAAACGACCAATTTATTCAGAAGCTGGAATAACATCCCCACAAACTTGATCTTACACATGTTGACCACACAAACAATGTTAGCAGTTCCATCACTATATCATAATAAAAACATCGAGCCAAGAGTTTCTTATACTTCTGTAGGTTTCGAATAAACAGCTTTAGACAAGGGCCCAAGTTAAATTATTGAAGTACTAAAATGGAAAACTATTAGTATGACAATTTAAACATGTTTTTCTTTAAAATAAGTACTTTCGACTTCATAACACTAAAGTCACCTTCCAGAAATGAACTGAAAGCATTACTACTCGTAAACAGCACGAAACCAAAGAACAAAAGCTACAACCGACAATTCAAATCATATATAAGGACCTCAGATGTCAAAGGGTATAAGTGGCAAAATTAAAAAAACTGAGCTATGTGCACAGGCAAACTGGAAATAAGGTTATTTGTTTGGAGGAAAAGAAATATAAGTGATTTTCTAATTATGTGCTGTGTTCTATAGGTCAACTACTTAAGCTCTTTAAACTACTTAACTCTTAAATATTAGACTCCACTTTTCTTTAACAGTTATTGAACTAAGAGTTTAAAGACGGCTGTAAAATAAGTATCAGTTTCATATTTTAATTGTCATTTGATGTTCCAACATTGAGCTCAATTTACTCCAAATCTAAGTTTGTCACTTGTATCTCTTGGCTTTTGGGTCCTCATATATGATTCAGCTGTATGAAAATCATTCCACCACGCAACGCGAGACGCAACCACCAGTTTCAGAAAGATGAATAGCTAATGGAGTTATTGCATCACATTTGCAAAACATCATCAACTCAAGCTGCTTATGCGATCTTGTGACTGACGGAATAACTAAGCCAGAAACTAATGGATATGTATGATAGTTGCATGACAGAAACGATAATGGATGCTGCAAGATACGAAAGTTACACACAGTAAACAAAGAAGATAATGGATTATAAATAACGAAAGTAAATAAAGCAAGCCCCCATTAAGTTGAATTGAGAATATAAATAAAGTCAATAAAAATAACATGCTGTAACTATGTTAGACATTACACCATAGGTGTAAATAAATGTAATCATGTGTTCAGTGACAAAACCCAGGGTATATTCCTATCAAAGCTATTCTCACCAAAATTTTCAGACTTAAAAGTGTGCTAGCCATCCCAAACAGACAAAGCAAAACTTTCTTTTATTAATATTAATATAGATATTGGCAAATGCTAAAAAACACAATTTGAAAACATTTTATCAACTTAATCAAAGATTATTACTTTGTTCTCGAACAAGAGTAAAGAATTTATACACATGGGTTTCTTCCCCTTTATTTACATTTAAAAGTATGATTTCCTAAATATAGACTTTTTAGTTATCACCATTTTCGAACATTAACAGTGCATTCTTTTCTTGGATTCAACGAGAATTGATTCATTCAACTTAGCTGTTAGATTACAGTTATCATCATTTTTTAACATTAACAGTATTCTTTCTGGTGTAATTATTTCCCCAGATTCTATGGGTTTGATTTCAACAGGAATTGATTCATTCAACTTAGCTTACAATTATCTTACAGTTTTTATTTCCATCTTCTGCCGCCAGGAAGCACTTTCTTATCTCTGGTTCTACGTTCTATGGACCCCATTTCAATAGGGTTTGGCTCAATTAACTTTGTTTTCAAATGTCTTAAAGTTTTTAGTTTCACCTATTGCTGCCAGGAAGGGCAAGGGCCTTTTAATCTCTGGGGTTTTTTTTTTTGCCCAATTTCATCAGATCCATTTCTTTTAACGGAGCTTATGATTATTCTCAGATTTTTCTCTGTGCTGGAGGTTCATTCATAAAGTGGTTTGTTTTTAACACACTACATAGCATGCCCAGTGTAAGCTGTCAAAGGCAATCCAGAGGTTCATTTTGAAAGAGATACAGTAGCTTTCAGAAAATTTGAGACAATGTTTTTCTGTCCTAACTTTTTCTGTAAGCAAAATTTTTTAATGATGTAAATTAGTAATTTGTAGCTTTAGTCATCCTACATGGTGCACAAGTAATGATGTGTGTGAAAATTGTTAATTTCAAAAATACCAAACGTGAATTTGAAAAGTTGAAAGCAGAAGTTTAGAGACAATCTGATAAAATTCAAGTTTTTAATACTTAATTTAAAAACATGTGATATGTCACACATACAAGGGCTCCCCTAGCTGAGTGGCTACAGCAGAGGAATTTGTGGGTTCAAATCTTGTCCCTGGCTTTTAAATTACATTTTCGTTATTTCATTTCTACATGAGCTGCATGCAAATGACTTTATAATATTGATAACTTTGCACAGCTATGCAGATTAGTAGCTTTATGTCATCATGTTCCCAGAATGTTTTAGAATATGCGATGCTTCATATATAAAGCACAAAACAACCTGGCACCTTAGCCAAGTTGTTGTATGTGAAACTCACTTGCTTAATCCTTAAAGTATTAGAATTCTATTTCGTATGTGAAAACCTTGTTAGTATCTCTAACAGTTTCAGTATGAAGACAGGGAAATATACATCTTTGGCCATTCATCATTTAATTATTAAAGAAGCAAGGGGAAAAATTTATATTCTGCTATCGCCAGCAAGTTGGAAATTCCAAAATCAACTGTTGTCCAGATAGTAAAGAAGTGAAAGGATGATAAATGTGCGCATGATCTTCCAAGATTAGGAGCCCCAAGAAAAATGACTCAAAGTCAAGACACGTTGATCCGAAGGAAGTCGATCGCCGACCCAAACAAGAATGCTACTGAAATATGTAAGGAAATGGCTACCAAACATGGACTCACAGTGAAGGACACTGTTATAAAATGCAAGATCTCTATACATAATTAACCTTAATTTATTAATTATTTATCTTCCTCAATCTATAATTAATATTTATTCATTTTAAACTCAACTTCAAATCTAGAAAACTCTTTTCAAAACATTAAAGTTTACTCGTAGTAAAAATATTATATATTTTAATAATTTTTCTTATTTAAACTTAAACTCTATCCTTTTTAATCATTCATTAAAATTTATTAATCTAAACAATAACAATAATATGTGTAAACAAAGTTTTGCATTCTTGTTTACTTTTCAAAAAGATTGCAAGTCGCGATAGATTCACATTCTCTCTAAGTTTGAAACAGCGAAAATAAAAATATTTTATTTTTTAATATTGTGTACTCAATCTATATTATAGATAGAGTATATTTTTCTGGTAATTTTGATATAAATTGCAGAAAAATCCGTTAATAAATATAAGAAATATTTAATTTAACATTTTCTGCGTTTTTCTATTTTCAAATGTTGGCACGAGACAGGTTTTCCGCCATTGCTAAAAGTACGATCTCGAAATGCTTCCTCAGTCAGTAGATACACAAAATTCGGCGCCATTTTCATAATGATTCGTAGCATCTCTTACGGTAGACGTGCTGAGGACATTGCACTCCTGTAATTCTAAGAAGACGCTTCCTTTCTGCTCACTCCGGATTGGTTCAGATTTAAATCAAGCGCCGTTTTCAGATTACAAAGTGAATTTTGTCTGGAGATCGTCAATCGACGCAAGGGATTAAGCCAGCTAGGATGCTCTTTTACCGGGCTTCGGGGATTTCCCTCCGTTAGCTTCGGGATGGCAGAGAGTGAGGATCCTTTTTCTGATGAAGTGACATCTTTTTTCCTTTGGATTGAGTAAATACGACTGACAGAGAAGAATATTAATTCTATCGCCACAATCCTAATCATGAATAATATTTCATTATGAAATTGATCTGCTTCTTTGGATATCTAACTTCCGTTGGAAGTGAAATAATTCATCCCGCAATTCTCGTTCATTCTACAAATCGATTGTGTTCATCATTCATTTTTATTATCATGTCGGAAGTTCAATAAGTGATACTTTCTGCAAAGATTCTCCTTCAACTAATTTAATTTATACCAGAAGATTGATGTCAAAGATATTGGCCTTTGAAAGTTTACTCCAAACCAACAACTACAAACCACCAGCATCTTTTCGTCTAACATCCCTTAAGGATATTGTTCATCACACTGCAGTAAATTTCTATCGAGCTCAACTTCATCATTGTGTTAAAAAGATTGTCACAGTGGACTTTACCTTTAGTGAGCTTTTGGACAACAGTTACAAAAATCGTCAAAATACTCTGTTAAAAACTATTTTTTTTTCTTCAAAATAGACTTTAAGCAACCATCGATCCTGATGATTCAATTTTCCAAGAATTTCATTTAAATAACAACCACATTACAACCTAGAAATTACGATTACGACTGTTTATTTAAAAATTTCTTTTATTTTATTGAATATAAATATCATATTTAATTATAGAGTTATTCTGGATTCAGATTGAGTACGGTTAATTTTGATGAGTAAAATAGACAGAGTTATCCAAAGTGTGTTCTTTTCAGTCTACACATATTATAAATGGGTGAGTGTTTTTATTATATTCTTTATTTTACAGATATTGAAAAGTAATTTTGTGAATACTTAAGATTCAATAGATGGCTCATCACTTATATAAACTTAAATTCATTTTCTCAGCAATGCAATTTTCTAGCCACTTACATTCCAGCCGTAATGTGTCTTTGGACAAAGGGATTTCTTACTTTTAAGATTTTAACTTTACTTAATTAATTTAATTATTTGATTATCTTAATTTTTGCCAATTTATATATCTTATTTAATTAACTTTAGATCCCTTTCTCCAAAATTACGTTACAAACACCATAGAACGTCGTCTGATTGCCGCTGGATTGTGAGCATGGCATCCTGCAAAAAACCTATCTCATCTGGACAAAGAATAGGAAAATATGATTGAAATTCGATAAGGAGCACAAAACATGGACAAACAAAGATTGAAAGGAGCAATTAATCCAAATTCAATTTGTTTAGAAGTGATGGTCAATGTTATATTTGTTGTCCAGCACCAAAATGGATCTCCGGTACCAGCATCTAACAGTGAAGCATGGATACAGATCAGTAATGGTCTGGGGAGCTTTCCATCATGATGACAGCATCCCCCTGGTACACACAGATGGGATTATGGATCAAAATGTTTATAAAAACATTTTAGAAGATCATATGCCGCCGTATGCTCATAAAAAGATGCTTCATGAATGGATGTTGAAGCAGGATAATGATCCCAAGCACACCTCCAAAATGGTGACAAATGGGTTTACAGCTAAAAAAATTAAAGTTTTGGACTGGCCGAGACAATCACCTGACCATAATCCAATTGGACATCTTTGGGAACACATTGGAAGAAAAATCAGGACATGGAAGCATTCTTTAAAGGCAGAACCAATCTTCAATCGAGAGGGCCAAAATCCCTAGGTTCACCTTGTTAGAAAGTCTTTTAAATTCCATGTCCAGACAATGTGCTGCAGTCCTTAAAGCAAAAAGATATGCAACTAAATATTACATGTTGCTGTATTTCATTACATTAAGATGCTTAATTTCAATAAAAGTTTAGAAAACAGAATTGTCTCAAAACTTTTGCTTAAATAATTTTGCAAATTTCCAAACTATTTTTAATTCTTTCATGTCTGAATTGTTCTAATATTGCATTTTGTTGAGTTTTAAAAGGGGTACAAATTACTAATTTACATCACTAAGAAATTTTGGCTACAGAAAAAATTAGGACAGAAAAACATATCATCTCAAAACTTTTGCCAGTTACAGTATGTTTGAATCAATGAGGTTTTAATTCGTTAGAAATGCATGAATAGCATGCCTGGTCTAATCCCCCATCCCAAGGATTCATTTTGAGAATTTGTTAATTTTAATATGAATCCATGTTTTAATCATTCCTGATTCATTTGGGAAAATTGATGGCCCAGACAATGCTGTCTGGGTCAGCTAGTATGCAATGAATTGTGGAAAAACTGTTTTACGCTTTTTCTACTAGTACAAAAAACCTGTTCCTTTGAAGCAATATTTGATTTCAAGTTTAACTGTGCATACTGAGAGTGACGATTCTGCATTTATTTCCATATAAACATGCTCAGTATGTTCCGAACTGTATCCAACAGACATTTTGGGGGGGGGGGGGGGAATAAAAGAAAAAGAAAAATATCCTCAACAACATTAAAAATTGCAGCACACTTCAACTGTTAAAATATTAACTATATTATAATATAGCATTAATAGAAGTATTTTCTGACACATATAATATACCTGATAATAATATTTCAGAACCCAGCAAAGGCCTTCAACATATGCAGCAGCCTAAAATAAAAGTGATAATTAGTGTTTTGAGATTTCAGATGACTCAAAGAGAAAAAAAATATTTTAGAAAGCAGCTTACCACTTTATATCTGAACATGATATCATCCTTATCAACTCTAAACTTAACTTCATAATAACGATCCTTCCAGCCATTTTCCCATAACCTGAAAAAAGAAATAACAAAACTGATAAAGAATGGTTTAATTTGAAACATTTTATTTAAATAAAACACACTAAATTTAGTAAAATTGTTAAAGTATGAATCAGCATGCTTTATGATGCTAGTACATAAACAGAATAAAGGTATAAAAATTTTGTATCCTCAAGGTTATTGTTTTTTTGACGTGAAAAATTGGTTTAAGCTTTAAAAATTTGCTTAAGGGGGCTGGTCACTCAGCTTCCGATTTCCCCTCACTAATGTAAAGCCTATGGGTATTGGATGCATTCGTCTATTTAAAATATCTCCTCGGGAAATTAATATTTTGAACTTCTATTTTTTGTGTACACTTCCTAAAAGATGTCTCTTTTTTTCTTTGTTCTCAAAATATTTCTAAAGTATAGACTTAATTTTATAGGAAGCGTTAAATTCTTACTCACTGTTCGCCCGCTTTTAACACATAAAATATTAAATTCAGCATAGATTTTAGAAATATGTTGAAAACTAAGAAAAAAAGAGACATTATTTAAGAAGAGTACACAGAAAAAAGATGTTAAAAATATAAATTCCCCGAGAAGATATTTTAAATATACGAATGCATCAAAAGACCATAGACTTAGCATTACGGGGGAGAATTTCGAAGCTGAGTAACCAGCCCCCTTAAACTATAAAAAAATAAGGTTAAAGTTGAGAAAAATCACATAGAGCAAATTGACTGAATTACTTTTGTACCATATTGTATTTTAAGTATATAATTTACATTAAGTATATTGAAAAATTGTAATAAACTAGAAAATGAATCATTACTTCAATTCGCTTCATTAATATTAGTAATATGAACTATAGTTTGCACTCTTAAATTTAACTCTCATGAAACAAATTCTGAAACTTCTCAAGATTTTGATAATAAAATGCAACTAAAATTTTTTTTTAAAAAACTATAAAACATACTTTTGATTATATAACCTAAATTGAAAAGACATGATTTCATTGAGAGGGGGAAGGCCCTGATCATGACTAATTGGGGTCCTGGGCAAAGATAAATTAGGAGGCCCCATACAAATCGTTGCAATATTATTCAAATAGAACTGATGCTCAGTCATATGTGTAATGGCATAAACAATATTTTCGCACCTTGGATTTTAAATAGAAGAAAATTCTTAGCTTTGTCAATTCTAAATTAAGTACTACTTTAATTAATAAAAATACTCTTTTTTTCTTAGTACAGATCAAAACACTTTTATATAACTTTAGCAACTTGTTATATTACTTTAAGATGAATTTTATAATTTCAACTTATGGAAGAGTGTCAAATACTCTAACATGTAAATATGAGTTAATCAAGTTACTTTCTTTTACCTCTTTTTAAGTCGTACTACACACAACATAATATCAAATTGAATACATCTACTTTACAAGTAGAAAGTGTTTTTGCAATAAATCTAAAAAGATGGGAATTTTGGGTTTGTTTTTCATATTTCACTCAAAATTAATAGAAATAACTTTGAATACGGAATAAAATTTATCTCATGACAATTAGAACTGATTATTTTCAACCACTAAAGTTTAGATATGATTTAAGTTCATTGCTAATTAAATCAAAATATTATTTCTTATTTAATAGGGTCAGGTGGGGTAAAGTGGTCATAATTCATAAAAAGGGCTAAAATCCTGACTAATATAGAAATTTGAATAATTTTCTTTTAATTTTAGATTTATTGAGTATTCATCAAAGTTTCTCACTCAAAAAAAAACATTTTTAGTAACATGTTTGAACCACTGAGCACTCATTTTGTCTGTCTTTGTTACACCTTGTTCTTTTAACTCTTTAATTAACTTTTCTGCTGCATTTTGTTTATTCCAAATTTTGTTAAATTGGCAGTTCAGAAGGCTTTACACATATCTTAAAAACATATTTTGATTTATAACTAAGTTATATTTATCACAGATTTTATTTCATAATAGTTTTAGTTACATGGGGTAAAGTGGTCACAGGGTTAGGCTTAACTTATAGATATTTGATCTGAGTTAAATTATTCATTATATACAATGCCGGTTTATTAAATACTAATAATTATTAAAAACTAACTGCAAATAGTTATTATTTAATAATAGTTTATAATATGGGGGTTAGAAAAAAATTAGGTTTAATTTTTAATAGGTTCTAAGTGAATGAATTAACTAAGTGTAAACCCGAACTGCTTGCAAAGGTTACATCAACTAATTTAACAACCAACACATTAACTACTTTTTCCAATACCTATACTTGTATTATATAAGAAAATGGTCCACAAGAAAGTCCTGTAAGAATTTTTAATGTTGATGAGGCTGGAATGGATGTGGATAGCCAAAATAGTCCAGTTTTAAAAAAATTACGCAATGCAATGCATTATATAAAATTCAGAAACCAAAGAAAAGATAATGTTTAGTGTTCCTTTTGGTATATCAGCTAGTGGTTATTACGTTCTTCCATTCGCAGTTTATGAGTGAGTATATATGAATTATGGATAAAGTGTGGTTGGTCGTGCAGGAGCATTGTATGAATCACGTAATCTGGATAGATGCAGGATTCTGTACTTGAATCTTTGATGGATCATTTTATTAAGTAGATAGTACACCGAAAGCTTACAAAAGCCTACCCTTTTATTTATGATTGTGATGGACATAAATGAATTATGATGCTGTGAAAAAAAGCTATCGACAATCACATTATAATACTCTGCCTGCTACCTCATACTAGTCATAGTCTAAAACCATTAGATCTAGGTGTATTTTCCCCCATTAAAAAAAGCCTAGAAAGGAATTTTAAAGAAACAGTATCTAGAAAGCCGACTGCAAAATAGGTAAAAAAATTAAAATAAGCTACATTGGCAACATTATCTACACTCATTTCAGATGTGAATAGAATTGTTAGACATAGTTTTAAAGGAAAAGGAAATGTGTCCAGTCCAAGATCGGGGTAGTATTGACAGAAAAAACACTTGCATTATATCTGTAAAAATAACAAGAGGAATGAGATACTTAAAAGTTGCATAAATTTCCAAGAGGAAAAAAACAACAAAAAATATCCCTAATCAACATTCTTGTTTGAATCCATTTATAATCGCTAAAGATGACATCTCAAACCATATCTATAGGACCTTGAGTGTTGCTAAGATATGAAATGAAGAAATCAATAAAGCAATTTATTGGGGAAAAAACTGATGAAAACTGGGAAACTGGGAAAAATCCAAATTTGGCAATCATTATACTTTTCCAGAATCAGATGTGATCAAAATCCTTGAAGAACCAAATTTTAACAACAAACAATTTTAACATTACAAATTTACACTTTAATAAAATAAAATGGCAGATAACTTATTATAAAGGTTGTTTAAAATGTTTGTAGATAATAAAATGTCACTTTTTATTCATTAGTTTATTCTTTTATTACACTTTTTCAATGTGACCACTTTACCCCATCCCCTGGGGTAAAGTGGTCATAAAAACATGCCTGGAAAAATATGTTATAAAAAGGTGTTAGTTATTCCCCAAAAATATTTCTGAAATGGATATGGATGTACTCTAGAGTAATGTAATGTAAAATAACACCCAAAATTTAAGAAAACATCACAGAAATTCTGATGTTTATATCCTCTGAAAGTTTGAAAAACCTGTTTTTATGACCACTTTCCCCCACCTGACCCTAGCGGTTGAGGTTAACTTTGCGAAAGCATTGAGGCCTGGGTTCAAAATGAAATTTGTGTTTTAGAATGTTTAGTAGAATATTTTAAAAGATGAAATTTGTATTTGAAAATTATCAGAGTTGAAACTGAAAAAAAGGAAATATTTTAAAGATTAATGTATGGATTTGGGGCCCTTGGGCAAAGTCCTGATTTGCCCATGTGATAATAAGGGCCCGAGAGGGGTAAAGGGAATGAATCAATATTATAAAACAAAATCTATTGGAATGTTTGTTTGCCCCCTACCCCCATCTCTTCTTTTTCTAACCCTGTCTTCCTTAGAAGAACTTTAATAATACGACCAGCGACCAGCTAATCTACTTTTAATGATTTATATTCTTATACTAAGATTGGCAATGAAAAAAAAAAAAAAAAAAAATTGTTCCAATCTTTATGCATGTTGATAATTTAGAATTTTAATGTGCAATCAGAAATATTGCTTTAAATATTTGAACTTTTAAAAGATAATTTTATATTAGTAAAATGAATACAGTAGAAGACCCAAAATCTGCACAGATTGGGACCAGACCTTGTGCGGATTTTGGGTCACAAAAAGAAAATTACATCCCCAACCCCCTAGTTTTCATTTAATTTTTAACTCATACAGAAACAGAGGACTTGTATATGCACT
Organism: Maratus speciosus; assembly: GCA_963932465.1. Lineage (NCBI taxonomy): Eukaryota > Metazoa > Arthropoda > Arachnida > Araneae > Salticidae > Maratus > Maratus speciosus. The sequence continues at coordinate 170,247,303 of OZ010791.1, forward strand.
ATTATGAGAAAACTAGGAAATACAAAGAATATAAAGGTTATTTTTTTAATTTTGCAAACATTTGTTGTACAGTAACTTGTTTTAAAATTTTGGGATGTTGTGAGTTTTTTTATTTTGTGTGTGTCGGCTGCATATTATACACTGTCATTATTTCTTGGTCACTTATACAGCTTTGCTGCTATTTAAACTGTAAATATTCCCCCCCCCCCCCCCAAGTCAAACCTTTATCGAAAAAAAAAAAAAAAATATTTGTCACTATCCTGTGCATCATCAGAACCATCACCATAGGAATCCACATCTTGCGAGTGTACAACAGCCAACAATTTCACTATATGACATTTGATAGTTATCAGTGATGTCACCTGGGTTTACATGATAGTTAATTTTTTTTTTTTTTTTTTTTTTTTTAATATAGTACAAATTATTATAAACGAATTAATGTGGACTGGAATAATCTGGATAAGAGAAAGGGAGATTTTTTTTTATTATTAAAAATGATTAATATGCATCTAATTGACCCATAAAAACATTTATTTTCACATTTTATTATGTTTTCAAATGGCTTTTGCAGTTACAAGTTGAAGTACATAAATTTATTTTTACTTTCCTCTATCTTTAAGAGAAAAGTATTGAATTCGTGAAAAATTTTAAATTCCTGTTTTTGATGGATTTTTACTTTTTAGAAGGTCCTGAACAAAATTTGATGGTTTTTAGAAAATGTCTGCGTCACCCTGTCTGTATGTAACAAAAATTTTATGGGCACTATCTCAAAAACTAAAGCACAGAATTTCACAAAATTTTGGCTTCAGTTAGACCTTGATATAAACTGGTGCTGATTAGGTTTTGGTGTATATCCTCCAACAGGTGGCGCTGCTATGCTGCACTTTTCACGATTTTCACAATAGCTCTATCTCAAAAACTAATGCACGAGTTTTCATCAAACTTCAGATTCAGATACAAGTTGACTTAAGTTGTTGCTTTATTATGTTTTGGTGTATATCACGCAACAGGTGGTGCTCCTATGCAGATTTTTTTATAATTTCAGCAATAACTCTATTTCAAGAACTAATGTACAGAATTTAACAAAACTTTAGATTCAGTTAGACAATAAAGATGGCAATTTAAAAATATTTTACACACTTAACTACTATCTAATTATTACTAATCACCCTAATTAATTAATATTAATTAATCAACTATAAAAACGATAGTCTGCAAAAAGTGCTTTACCACCCACATTGCTACAGAGGTTAACAAATCCATTAAAATTCTTCTGCACTTCCATGATTGCCATTCCCAAAGAAACATAGTTCGAAAAACTGATGCAGTTAATTTCTTTGCAACGTACAATCAAAAATTGTGCTGTTGCATATGGCGAATTGAACCTTTTCAACTCTGACCTGTGGCATCCATTGGCAACAGCCAATGGGATCGTCATAAAGAGCACATATCTTGTTTGCTGCTTGTGTGGTGTTTTTGCTTTTCTGGTAAAAAAAAAAAAGCATTAAGTGCCTAAAGTGCACCTTGTTTTCTTTCATATTTAAAGACGTAAAACTGACAAAAATTAACGCATCACATTCATAACCAATTTTTTTTTTTTTTTCCAAGTAAGCCTTAATTAATGGAGGTTCATCTTTTATGAAATGTATGCACGTCATCTTTTTCAATTATTCTGGTACATTAAGACCTTCCTTATGCCACCTACCAAAAAATCAAAATGAACTTTCCAGACAACCCAATAATTAAATAAAGGATATATTGGTGTGTGGGGGGGGGGGGTGCATAGATTAGATGATTATTTATCATTACTATAGAGTTACAACTACGGCAGAAAAAAATATTAAAGAGTTTTAATGTTTTTTAAACTTTGTATACTTTTTACAAGGAAAGGAAAAAAAAAAAAAATTCGGGAAGAGGAAAGATTTAGATGAGCTTTATTGTTGCAATAAAGAAACAAAACAGAATATTTTTTCAAAATTAAAAAGTTTAAAAAATTTTAAACTTTGTAAGCTGGGCAGGAGGGGGTGGAAAATAAACGAAGCAGATTTATTACATTATTCAAGGCTGGAGTAGTACAGTTGAAGTTTATTCCAACACAGCGAAAGATGTCCAGACCAGGAATCTGATGTCATTAAATTAACGACAACGACTTAAATTAGCAGAGTTTAAAATAATACACAATGAAAGCTAAAGCTAAGAGTCCTGATTCAGCGTTAAATAGTTATGAAAAAGGTAAGAGACGTATGGTGGCAAAATGAAAACAAATTAAGTTTAAAAACAAACTAAACGTTTATTAAATAAAATATAAAACAATATGATTAAATATATTTCCAACAGTGAACAAATCTTTAAATTCTATTAAGTACATTATGCTATTAAATTATACATATCCAGAAAAACATATTTAACAATGATAAAAGTAAAACTGACCTCACAGCACATGAAGAAGTAAAATAAAAAGATGTAATCAATGAGTAACTGACATTCCCTAAAAGTTCCGTGTTGTTCAAACACATCTACGAACTACCGACGAACTTAACTGAAGCATTACGATTCATATATCAGTGCTGAATAACGCCAGGAAAACACTTCTTTATAGATGAAATCGCATAACAGAAGAATATCAAGATAATACATAAAGTGGATGCAGTAAACAATAAATTAACTTTGAGCTTCACTTTAACAATCGCCATTCATGACTCACAACTCGGCGTTTACTTGTTGACGTGATAAAACAAGAGTCCATACTTAAAACCGGAGTCGAAGTTAAATACTATCGAACTCCTATCAGTAACCTCATAAATGGTTGACACAGGTTAAAGCAAGAACAAGTAAAATAACAATTTGTTGAAAACCAAGAGAACTTCTAAAAAGACATCTTCGGTCATCGAATCTCTGGAGAGACAAAACACTGTTAGTGGAAAAGGAGAAGGGGGTGAAGTGAAAAGAAAATGGATCTGTATTTATATCAGCCGGGCATTCAAATAACATCTCATTATGCAATTCAAGGAGCAGCAGCAGACAGTTCCAGAATGAAAACATAATGAAAGATCATACACTCAAACGAACGACGCCATCTGGCGGTGGTTGTGGAACTATTATCGTGGTGGTCATTCGAATGAAATGCATGCTCTTGATTGTATGGAGGCTGACAGCTGAAAAACGAAAGTACGTTTGGCAAAGAAAGTAAACAGAGTAAAGGAATTTAAAGACAGAATAACAGAAGTGGATAAAAGGTAAGTAAAGAAATGATTGACTTTATATTATTAATAAAAGATATTTAAAGAGTGTTAATAAATAAATATAGTGAAATGTAGAGGAGATATTTCTGGAGTGTCAAGATAGGAATAAGGACTTATCAGAATCGAACCTGTATACTTGGCATGCCGTGCCGATGCTTTACCTGTTAAGCTATCCAAACGATACCTGGCTGACATAATTCACTCTTATTTGTTGGACATGGCTGCGAACTGCACTGCTAGTTTCATTCATCCGAGCTATAACTATAGCATTTACATGATGAAAGTGTGTTTTAACATGGAAACTCCTGTATACCATGCAATTAGATCATAATGAAGAGAACGAATATTTTTTCCAACTGGATTAAATCATATTCAAGGCTGCCAAGTATCATCTGGATAGCTTAACATGTAAAGCATTGGCACAGCACGGCACGGCACGGCACGGCACAGCACGCCAAGTATCCAGGTTTGATTCCTGGTCTGGACATTTTTCACTCTGTTGAAATAAACTTGAACTGTGCTATTCCAGTCTTGAATATGATTTAATCCAGTTGGAAAAAATATTCGTTCTCTTCAGACTTATTCATTTATTTATTTATTTTATTTTATTTTATTTTATTTTTTTTTTTTGGGCGGCGGGGGGTGTTAAAAAAAGGTTGATTAGATGATTTCTTAGATATTTACCATTACTTAAAATTTACAATTGGAACAGACAAAAAAGACTAGAAGTTAAAACTTCTAAATTTTATGTGGCAGGAAAGAGGCAGAGGGGAGGTGGGAGACAATTTCAGATGTGTGAAAGTTAAAGGATTAATTGAGGGGCTCACAACCATGGTAGACCTAGTCCATGAAAAAAAAAAAAAAAAAAAAAAAAGAAAAAAAAGAGAGAGAGTCTTTTTAGAAGGTGCATAAAAAATCTGTTTTATTCACTCCCACAGTAAATCAAGTCTGTAAATGGATGCCATATATGAGAAAGTATGTGTAAACAGGCTTGGTCTGTGGACTATTGGTGTGGCTCTAAATGGACTATTTCATTTTTTTTTTTTTTTTTTCCCAAAATGGACTTAGTTTACTATGGTTGTGAGCCACTCAATTATAGTTACTGTTGCAATAAAATAAAAAATAGAGGAAATAAAGTAGCACAAATTTTACAGGTGGGAGGGATAAGAAGTTTATTAGATGATTAATTATTTACCATTACTAAAGATTTATCATTAAATTGGAAAAAAATAAACAGTTTTACAGACTAAATTTTGTATGCAAGGAAAATGGGAATGGGGGCGGAGATTTTGGATTAAGGGAAACCTTCAGGTGATTAATTATTGTTACAATAAAGTAACAAATAGAACAGGAAAATGAAAAAAAAAAAAAAAAAAAAAAGAAGACTTTTAAAGATTTTTAATTTAGTGAGTTGGTATGGGAGGGGCAAAGGCTGGTTGTGTTTATGACGACCAATTATCAACACGAGTGATATAGGCCCTAAGGGGAGGAGTGCCCTTCGTGGGGGTCTTTCTAAGGGAACTTAACCCGTATTAACGCTTGGAAATCCAAGGTTCGAAGAAAACTACGAAAACTCCGAACGATTAGGCTGACGGGTGTGATTGGGTTTGAACTCAGCACCTTCCGTCTACCAGCTTCAAGAGCAGAACCTCTCGGCCACTGGTGGGGCGGGAGGGGAAAGGGGAGGAGCATATTTTTTTTTTTTTTCGTTATTGGGGGGAGGAGGAGGTTAACAGATGACTTGATAATTTACTTTACCTTCCAAAAGATTTACAAATCATGCAAAAAATGAAAATTAATAAAATAAAAGTAAACAGAAAATAAACAGTTTAAAAGAATTTATATTATGTATGCTTGGTAAGGAGGGGAGGGGTAACGTCAATTTCAGTGTGGAGAGGAGTAAAACTCTATTACCGATTATTTATTGTTACAATAAAGAAACAGACAGAGCAGAATTTTTTTTTTTTTTTTTTTAAAGCAATGATTTTTAATGTTTTAAACTTTATGAGCTGAGGGGGCAAAGGGGGAAACAGATTTTTTCATTTTCTTTAGGAAGCGAGGGTGTTTATTAGATGACTTATTTATTTACCTTATTAAAAATTTACAAACAAGTAAAAAAAAGAAGCAAAAACTGAGAAGTTCAAGGACGTTAAATTCTATGTGCTCTTTAAGACTGGGAGGGGAGGGGGAGCAAAGGGAAAATGCCAATTTCGGGTGGGAGGAGAAATCTTCATGAACAATTATTAATTGTAACAATAAAATGACAAATAGAGCAGAATTTTTTTTTAATTAAACAGTTTTTAAATAAAACAGTTTTGTACTGTGGTGGGGGGTATAAAACAGTGAAGCAGAACTTTGAGAGGGTGAAATTCAGATGAAATTTTAATGAAATGAATTTGATGGAATGAATAGTTGATGAAATTTAGGACTGATTATTTATTCACTATAAAGCAACAAATAAGAGTAGAAAAGTTTACAAAAATTAAGTTTGAAAGATTTTAAACTTTGGAAATGTAGAGGGGGAGAAAAAGGGGAAAGTGAAATTTCGGAAGAAACGAGGGGGGGGGGGGGGCGGGCAAGATTTAAGATTTATTTTTAAATCAGAAATTCAAAGAAATGCAAAAGAGTTTCATCCGATTAAGAAATAATACAAGAGTAGAAATAAGCACTAAGCACTTTTAAGGACTTTTTGCAGATTTTGCATGAAAATAATTTCATTTTTTATTTTATAAGCATTTTTAATCTAATATTTTATTTAATAAATTTTCTTACCTAACATCATCTTCAGGTTCTGGCTCACTATCAGAATCTTCAGCATCGTCACCATCTTCTCTTTTTCTTTTGACACCGCTCGGTGAACTGCCAGGTGTACTAGACGCACTGTTATCACCTTGTTCCTAAATTTATTCAGTAAAAATGATAAAGACTGTTAAATCTCAAAGGGAATGTGTAAGTTAAAATTTGAACCTAATACAAAGCTATTTTACAATGCCTACTAGTAATACTCTAAAATAAATTGTATGGATGCATTTTAAATAAAAAGCTTTAAAAAAAATGAGACTATAAAAAATTGGTAAAGTTAAAAAAAAAAAAAAAAGAAAAAAAAAAGAATGATTAATTTTATTTGTAATCATGGTTTACATTTAACTATGGCATAAGAATTATATACATAAATAAAGTAGGTATGCAAAATATGGAGAGTAATATATCTTAAGAGTTAAATTAATTAAATCAATTTTGAAGCATGATTTTTTGAAAAAAACTATATCATGATAGGAGTCATGGAGCTTCTGACATAATGCAATAATAATTGTTATTAGGGTTCTGTACTCAAAAAGTAAAAATGGAACCATTATAAGATCACTCCTGTGTCTGTCTGTCCGTCTGTCACTGCCATTTAACTCGTAAACTATGGAACGTGGAAATTTCTAATTGGCTGAAGTAGTAAAGGCTATTGACTTATATATTTATAGATTATTAACAACTCACAAATATATTTAGGCAAAATATAGAGGGGTTAATTAAATTACTTGAAAAAAAATTCTTTTCTTTGTATATCGTTTGGGGTATCATGTGAAAGCTTTCGTAACGCCAAACTCAAAAATACATTTCTTTCGATTTTAGGTATTATATTTTCAGAGATATGATCAAAAACGTGCTGCAAAAATATGATTTCACTCTATATTTCCGATTCTACTAAAATTATGAAAAAGAGGTAGTAGAAGGTAATTTAAACCTTGCATGAAAACTATAGCAATCACCCAATGTCACAAAATTTTTGAGAAAATCCCATTTTTCATTTAGACATATTTTTCCATCTGCAGGCTTTCAGGAAAGGAGTTGAGGAGTGCTTGAGGCACCTATCATCGCAGAAGTATATAAGGATTGCAGATAATGATTTTCAAAAACAATTATCGGTAATTAGCGGAGATATTAACCCTTAAAGACAACGGTTTGGACATACATAAAGACATAAGCAGCATGCGCTATGCACCATTGGCTTTTAATGCCTAGATAACAACTTTTAATGATATATTTGTGTAATGCAATGCCCAGTAGTAGTACAAAAGCAATAAACTTCAAACTGTTTAAAACAGACTAATTTAATTAGAATCAATCACATAATTACTATGAGATTCGCAATGAGTTTGCATTGCGTGGCTCTCTCAATACGCCACCCGTGTCTTTAAAGGTAAAAAACAAATCTGGAAAAATGCAGGGTGGACCAAGGTGGCATTGCAACTTTGCGACCTCCTTTTGAAGCATGCTTAGCACAATGCCAAGTTTAAATTTGGAACAAGAGCTTTGTTTTAGGTAACCTGTAAAAAGAAAAGATTATTACTTTGCTGAATTTGGGTTTATGAAATACCAAAGGAAGTTTAGATATGTACTACTTTTACTTTCAACACCGAATTAAGTTCATCATAAATAGATTAGGATAAGATTTAAAAGAAAAGAGTTACACAAAATAGCAATATTTGATACTATTTAGGCTACATATCTCTCCGAACTTTCATGGTATATTCATTTATACTTTTTGAGTATATACAGATATACCCAACCCTATGTTAAATAGTTTTTCTCACAAAATCTTATTATTCTTTTATCAATTTTTTTTGTAATAATACAATTATTAATTAATATATTAATTGTACGGAACCCTCTGAGCACGAGTAATACTCACACTTGACGTTTGTATTTTCTTAAGTTAATTTTTATTAATGTATTTATTTTATGTTTTTATTTTTGAACTAATAAATGTTACTTTTGATTTTAAATTGTTGTATGTCATTATACCTACCAAACATCTACTTTATTTTTGAAGCAACTAATTTCAAACTAATAACAATATTCAACAATATTTAAGTATGTATTTTATCTATATTTAAATCTCTACTAAACGAATAATAATTGTAAAATATAAAATGGTTATATTTTTAATTGAAACATATTTAATGTTAATTTCCTAAAAACAAACTTTTAAGTAGTTTATTTTAATTAATTTAAATATTCATTATTGAATTTGTTCTGTAATAAAATATAAAAGTTTTGTTTTTGTTTAAAACTTATACACACACATACATATACGTATGTATGTATGTATGTTTGTTTGTTAGAAATGTGTTTCTATACAATGACAATTAATAATTATGCATATTTATGCATGTATTAATTACTTAAAATGTTTTTTGGACATTTTCATTTCCAGCTGAAACTAGGAAGATTACAGAAATTTGGTTTTGATCTATCTTTACTCAAAAGCATCATTTTCTTTTTAACAAATGGAAAATTGTCTAAATTGTTCTATAGTTTTCAAACAAATGTAACCCAGAAACTATACAGCTAAATCCGGGTACCTCATAAACATGCCTACTTAATTAGAAGCTAATCGGATGTTTTTTGCAGCAGATATAATGGAACAGAACACAGCGAATAAAAACAGACAAACAGAAACCAAAAATTTTTTTTGCCTCCACAGTGAGCCTTCACTGATGTTTCAGTAATTAAGTGGTGTAAACACTGCATAAATTACTTCTGCTTTTTATACATACTACATACACAGCTGTTTCATAAAGGTACAACAATCTGATAAGATAGCTAGAAAGTGCTTTTTAAAATTTTGCTTTTTGTACCAAATTTAACCTTTCTGTTTTCTCTATCATGCCAAGGCCTCTGTAACAAAGAAGTTCCAAAATTCCATTGTATAAGCCAATATTTAATAAAAGATGCAACTTACAGATGTTAACATAGACTGTAATCGTTCACGAGAACTACTTTGGTTTCCACTAGCATTAGCAGATGTGCCATACATTCTCATCTGATAAGCTTCCTGACGAGCATTTTGGACAGGAGATGGTGTACTTGATACTGACTAGAAAAGAGAAAAGTGTTTTAAAGATTGGATATAATTTATACTGCAGGATGAAAATATTCATAATTTCAATTTTGAAACATAAGATACAATAAATCCACAAAATAAAGCAATTATTATTTTTTAACTAACTAGCAAAAAAAATAAATGAACAGATAAAAAAAATACTAATTTAATTTAGTAAAAGTCATTGTGCTGTATGGCAATAAGTATCCTTTAAGCAAATCTTAAGCTAAGTTTAATTTAGAGCAGAACTGAAAATAAAATAAATTATTCATTACTTATGGATCACAGTATATTGTACAAACTTATTTATAAGTTTTGAGTTAAGCTAATAAATGACATACATGATATTGGTATCAATTCATTAAAAATACCATTTACTACTCCTTTTTGCAGACGAAAATACATAACACATACAAAAATAAATAAATAAAAAATCCCTTATTTTCAGTTCTAACCATATCTTTGGTTAAATTAATATTTACAACTTCAAAAAAATTTTCTTAAAATTGTTTCATGGATTTGGCAGATATTTTTAAAGATATAGTTTCACAATTTTTACTATACAAAAACATCATTGCACATTTTAAATTATTTAGTTTTTCTCAGGAATTTTTGGTCAGAACTAAAAGTTTAATACAGTATGGGACCCGTTATCCGGAAACCCCGTATCCAGAATGCAAAATGATAGCTGAAAAATAATTTGTTTCATTTCAAAAACATAAAATCGTGTGATGTTTTTTAATGGTGTGAAAGAGCATGAAGTTGAAGACTTTAAAATTTAAAAAGAGAAAGAATTTATTACAGATCTGCTGGACTAAGCTAAAGAACTTTCATGTTCAGAAGCTCAGTTGTTGGATCAAGAACCAGTAGAAGATTGTCTAATTGCTGATGACGATACTCCTGTAAGTGATCAGATGACTGGCAGTGAGATTTGTGACATAATGCCAAGGGATATGTCTAATGGAAGTGAAGATTATGACAAGCAGAATCTCCTACAAACAGCAAATCATGGCAGTATACAGAAGCAGTTAGTACAAAAGACACACTATAAGCAACCAATCTTAATTAAAATGTTCCAAGAAACCAAATCAAAGGATTCTGCTCTCTTCTTATATGCTAATGTAATTTTCTTTTTTATTTAAATTGTAATTTAGATGGGTTTTTTATTTTGTGTAAATAAGTTATTAAATTAACAAATTTATAATTATGTATTTTCATATATTATTCATATTTTATACATTTCATACCATTATTTTATACTATTCTTAACATTTATTGTAAAGTGTTCCGAATTATGGAAAACCCCCTTATCCAGAATGTCTCAGGTCCCAAGCATTCTGGATAACGGATCCTATACTGTATACCTAAATGTCACAAATTAATTAGAAATCACTCATAACGAATGATTTCTTAATTCATTCGGAAAGATTTTCGTTTAATAAAAAAACAGAAAAATTCAAGGTTCATTTGTGTTGGAGGAGACTATATATCTTGCCAACAGTTGAATAAATAATTCTTTGTGTGAATTATGATAGCAAAAACAAAGTTGTCAAAAGTCTTTAAATAAATGATCTCTAAAAATTCATAAATGATGACAGCTTTATGTAAAAAACAATTCCTTTTATTTAATGCTAGCTTGCGCAGCAGGGGTGTAGTGGGAGGTATACGGGGATGTACGTCGTATACCCTCTGGATTTTGTTAAGAAGTTCCTATACCCTCTGTTTCTCAAATAAAGCTATAGCGTATACTCTAGCCATGAACGCCCATCACTCTAGTATATACTCTCTGCCTATAGCGTATATCCTCTGGTTTTTTTATGACTACAACACTGTGGCCCAGGCATGTGACAATAATCTTCTTTAAATTTCTATGACTTTATATATTTAATCCGATTTCGTATGAAGTTTTTAAATGAAAAAACATTAATATTTAGTGATAAAGTGCTTATAAGAAGACATTTTCCTGTTTTTTAGGGTTAAAATATTCAGGCAAAAAAAAAAGGGGGTGGGGGGCATTTGTTTCTTCCCTTCTATGCACTCAACAAAGCAGAGACTGAGCATAGAGAAGGCACATTGCTGATTTTCATAAAATAGAATAAGCTTTTGATGAGTTTTTAATTAATATATTGGCTAATTATTAAAAATTAAAAATGAGATCCTCAGATGTATCAGGGCCTGCCTTGGACTACCCTCATCCAAATTTTCTGACCTGTGCATGCGGTAAGATTTCGCTAACCATCACCGACAGACATAGCAAAACTATCTTTTATTAGTACTAAGAGATCCAACCCGGCCTTCCCAGGTTACACAATATATGTGAAACTTATTTTTATTTTTAATAAAAACTTTAATATATATATTTTTTTAATTTAAGTACTGCACGGCAGCACAATACTTATTTATTTCCAGTGTCACTTCTCAATGTTAATTTAACATAGAAAAGCCTATGGACATAACTTTTTGACTTTTTCTTTCCACCTTTTTGTCCCTGATGCCACAAATTTTTTATTCTTTGTAATTTTAATGATATTATAAATTCAAAGTATGAAAATGTTTGCCCGACGTCAGGGTCAAAACGGATGATAAAATGCCTTTGCATATGGGTGAATTATAATGCAGAGTGTAACATAGCCTAAGCTTTATTTATATTACTCAAATATGTTTCTTAATAATTCCAAATTTCGCATTTTTTCAATGAGAATCAATGGACATTTTTGCTATAAAATTTTATTTTTTTTCAATTGTTAAAAAAAATTCAAAAGCCATAATAATAATTTATCTACAGTAATTAATTTTCAGTTATAATATTCCCACGTGAGAAATTGAATTAAAAATAATTTTTTAGGAATTAAAAAGAAGATGAATATGGTTTCATACGGGAAATAAAACTGATATTTTCAAACATTTGTTTACTAACAAATGTTTGAAAATATCAGTTATCAATAAGCACTAATAAGGGTAAATACAGAAAGCAAGTGACTATGACGTCAAAAAATTGCAACATATTTCACCGAAACTGATTTTCAAGCATGAATATCAATTACATACAGATGTGTCCATTCAATTAAAAGGTGTTAACTTTGTGATTTATTTATGTTTTCCTTCTATTTATTTGTTAATGAAGTTTTAATTCCGTTAAGGAATACCAGCCGGAAAGAAATACTAAATTATTTATATCGTTTTTAAGACTGTGTAAAAATTGAAATCGTCGGATGTTTAGAAGTTAATAAATTTGCAAATAACTGAAATTTATTTTACGGGTTTTATCATCAATATGACGTAAGCATTACACACGGGCATGTAATATATATATATATTGTTCATATGTAATTTCTTTTTGTGGTATTAAGAAATAAAAAAATAAAAAATTGTTTGTAAATTTTAGAAAGACAGAGACTTTTGATGTTAAGTAAACTTAACGAAGTTACATTAAGTAAACTTAACGTTATTACTGTATTTTTTATCTAAAATTATTCCTCAAGGCCTTTTGTACTTTTTTTTTTTTTTTTTTTTTTTTGGTGGCCTGAAAACGACTGATGTTGATGCTAAATAATTACACGAAGTTAAATTTAGGTAACAATTTAATCTTGCATTTTACATCGCCCCCTGGCGATATCAAATATTTAAGGATATTTTTGCATTCGTAGCGTACCAAAGGGGAAAGTGGGATAACTAAAATTAAGTAAAAAATTTTTTATGTTTTTAATGAAGATTTTTTATGCTTAGACTGGAAGTTTTTGTATAAACTTTGCACTACTGCACAGATGAAACATTATGGATTAAATATTGGTAAATACACCACAAATTTTGATGTGATACCTTGTAGATCAAACCTGATGATGATACATCTAATTTTTAAATGAGTTCGTCTGAATGCAGTAGTTATTAAAAAACTTGACATATTAAACAAAAACATAATTTGCTGAACAAATTAAAAAAAATTATTTCCTACATTATTTAATCCCGAGGACGGACAGATATTAAGATATTTCATTCAGTTAGTTCTACATTTAACGTTAAATTTTTGTAACAAATTAGTTAAACCAAGTGAACATTAAAAAATAAAAATGAAATTCATACAATATGATACTTAAAACAGACTAAAAAATTAGATTCCGATCAAACTAAATCGAAATAAATCTTAGACTTTTTTTTGGAAGGTTTGTATTTTAGATGTGCTTAATCATTTGTTTTCACCTACCGTAAACATAATACAAAATCAGCAATACAAATTTCCAAATTTAAGTCAGCAACTTAAATTTGGAAAAGAGTAAGATTTATTTCAATTTCATTTGAACGGAATCTAATTTTTTAGTGTGTTTTAAGTATCATATTGTATTAATTTTATTTTTATTTTTTAATGTTTAATTGGTTTAACTAATTTGTTACAAAAATTTAACATTAAATGTAGAACTAACTGAATGAAAGATCTTAATATCTGTCCCTTCTCAAGCTTAAATAATGTAGAAAATATTTTTTTTTTTTTTAAATTTGTTCGGCAAATTATATTTTTGTTTACTATTTATACATAGTTCATATACTTGAGAACAAATAAAATTCAAGCACTTTTCCAGCACTATTCAAGGACTGTTTAGATACATACATTAAAATGGCGTAGAAATACATTACAAAATTAACAGAGCTTCTGTTAAAACTGATCACTTATGTGGGGTCCTGAGAATTATGGGTATAAAAAATGACATTCAAACTATTCAAATATTGGAAAAATTAAATTGGAGGACACAAAACACAGAGGCTGGTTATTTGTTTTATCTAATCAGCACATTTTTTTGTTTAGCCTAGTTAGTTTATGAAATTACTTATAATTTAACTTACCACAGGACTGAATTGTCCAGTAGGAGTCCAAGCAGGTCTATCATTATTCATCTGAGGAAAAAAAAAAAAAAAAAAAAAAGGAAAAAGTAAATGAAAAATGGATGAATTCATAATTAAAATAAAAGAATTAGATGAAGAAAAAAAATACATGACTTAAATTATTCTTAGAACTGTATGTAAGAAATGTCTGTTATTATATTTGTTAAGGGCTGTTACATAAAGACATATCTTATGTGATATTCAGTCATTAGAATAATATGGTGTTAATTAACTCCTAAATTATCAAAATAGAAAGTATATCCAACAGAAGGGGCAGATAGCAAAGACAAAGAATATAGATGAATATATGAACACCAATCTCAATCTTAAAGAACTAAATAAAATATCTTTTTTTCATTTATAGGAATGAACTCCTAGAGTATTTTTACATAATCAGAAAATTAATATTTTTATAATTTAAATGATAGTCACATTGCTTCATGAAATAACATCAACAAAGTAGCCAACTCTTGAACTTTTCCATATTCCTCGATATTTCCATGATATATCTAGGCCATTCTCTCATGAAATCAAACTGTAAGCAGTCAATAGCAACATTGCAGCTACTGCATATAGAAATCTCCAGGTTTCAACCAAAATTCCATATTGTGACGAAGTTATTTAAAAAGTTGCCGTGAATAAGATAAGTGAGTTGCGGTAAAAATATAAGTGGCGAGAATAGAGTGATCGTATAGTAAAGATGATAAGGTTGACTTGCAGTAAAAATAAAAGGAATAGTTTATTGTCTTACTTAAATGTGGTTATTGTCTTACTTAAATGACAACAGTAGACACATTGAAGAGACAGCAGTTATAAAAAATCTTCTTTATTCGTTGTTTCACTTGAGAGGTGGAAGGCAATTAGGAGAAGTAGGTCACTGTACACATTCGAAGAGCGTTCCACGTAGAATTATTAAAACTTGGAAGTAATTCCATGATAAAGATGAATACTGGTTAAAATCATTTTTTAAAGAAGGTCTTGATAATAAAAAGTCCGAAATCAAATATGCGTTAAATTAAAAAAAACCAGAGACCGAAGATAAACTTTTAGATATCGCGATACAGCTATTGAAGAACATCGCTCTTTGAATTTAGGCGTAAAGGCCCGAA
Source organism: Maratus speciosus (assembly GCA_963932465.1). Taxonomy (NCBI): domain Eukaryota; kingdom Metazoa; phylum Arthropoda; class Arachnida; order Araneae; family Salticidae; genus Maratus; species Maratus speciosus. The sequence goes on from OZ010791.1 coordinate 170,262,407, forward strand.
ATTCAAACGACAAATCACACTGTCAAAAATAATACATACTTTCGTAAATCTTAAAATCTGTTAAAAAACTGGCTGCATTGATATATATACTACATAAAAGGAGTTTACAAAACTACATGCAGAAATGATTAAAATGTATTTGTTAAATTAAATTTACGTATTATGATTAAATCGTATGAAAACAGAGAAAAGAGAAATGAAACTTTACAAGGAGAGAATGAAGCTCTAATTCGCCAAGCGAAGACACACCCCAATATGACGCGGTCGACGTCACTTGCAACACACCCTGGTTCTAAAAATAGATCAGGAAGAGGGGAAAAAGCTGAAATCAAAACTTATCTGCTGCATGCAGTAAAAAGGAGAGAAAAAAAGTGATTTGAACGATGTTTTGCGTTGAAAATAAATAGTTTAAAACATGAGATAATAATGCTGCATTACAATTTAAAAAATAAATAATAAATGTGATTGCTACATCACACATATTTTCCAAGGTTTTAATCGAAATTATCTGAGTTTGAAATTTCCGTTCAGGTCGATGATGTAAATTTGGTCTGCTGAGAAGCTCTAAAAAGATTGAGTCAAAACCGATGCTTAGTTACTTTTAGCATAGAAAAAAAAAGATTTTTCGTGAGGTTTGAAGTGACTTGCAGTCAAGAATTTTTTCGCAAGTGTTGAAATTTGTATTTTTCAAAATCAAATGCACCATTGAAGAGCAGAAAATCTCACCTTTAAATATGATTTTTTTGTGAATTGGTACCTCTGAAATTTAGCCCTAGGGAAGCATTGCCAAAAGGTAAAAAAATTTAACTGCAAAAACAACCCCCTTTTTTTTAATGGCAAACAACGATATTTTTTCAAAATGAATGTGCTGTTAAGACGTAAAAGTACAAATTATAAAAATATGACTACCTTTTTTCCGTATACCAAACAGTTCAGTCAATGAACGTTAAAAATGATCAGCCAAAGAGGAAAAAAAAAACAAAAAAAAAACAGCACTTGATTTCTTCCTTCTATACACTCTAGAATGAGCATGCACAGGAGCACTGCCAAATTACAGAAAAAATAATGTGTTTTTGATGAGTTTTTAATTAATATCTCGGCTAATTACCAAAAAAATAAAAAATCTAAGCCCCAGGTGCATCAGGACCTATCTTGGACTAACCTTGTCAAAATTTTCGCACTTATATGTGCTACAGATTTAGCTGGCCATTGCTGACAGACAGATACACACACACACAGCAAACCTTTCTTTTATTAGCATAAATACCAGGAGAACTCACAGACATGTTTTTGCTTACATTTTATTTTAAAAGATATCTCTGTACCTGCTTGTTATAGTGGCCACTGAAGATCAATCGTCAAGCAACTAAGATGTATAGCGAAATTGCATAACATATGTAAGTTGTAGTCATATAATATATATGGATAAGATATAGTCCAATATGACACACACATGATGTACATGGGAAATAAAGATTTATTATATGACATATAAGACATACATATATAAAATAGCAAATGACATGTAAATATGACGGGTACGGCATATACAGTATTATGATGATCATAGCAACAACTTTAGAGAAATCGTAATTGCAACCTTGGCATAATGGTAATATCGAAAGCCGCTATAACAAAGAAGTATCAATATTTCTTAAATATACAGAATGCATTTATAGATAAATATTATATATTTTTTTATACACGATCTTCAATAGACTTTTAACAATGCTAATTCAATAAAGATTTCTGATAAAACATTAATACGGAAGAGAGTTAAAGATTGCACAAACTGCCAACTACAGATTAGTGATATGCTGAATTCATAAAACAAGCAGACTGGATAAAAGTTTACTTAACAGATTTAAAGCATAGGGATGCAAAATAAAAATTCACAAGTACATGAATGACCATAAAATTTTTAATAAATTTTTAAATCAAAGAAACTAATTTTGAATGCAGTTTCATGCAATGTGTATAGCTTGAAATTTAACACATACCTTCAAAAACCACAGCAACATTTTTAAGTTTAAGAGCATAAAATAAACAGCCTATTCATTTAAATAATTAAAAAAATCATTTATTTTTAAAAAGTTCATAAACTGACTGTATACTGAAATTGTTTTGAATGATAAAATTAACCTAAACTTCACAATAAAAGACAGTAACAATAATTCATTAATTATATTAACAATAAATGTCAAGAATTTCTTTTCTTTTTCTCTATAAATGTAGGATTTATTCTGAAAACTGTTTAAAGATTCACTTGGCTTATAACTATAAATAAATGCATCTATTAGTTCATCAATTTAATACAGCATTTATTATTCACTCAAACAAATATTATGCTTGGAAGATCACAACAGTTCATCCACATCAATCAATAATATAATACATTTGCAAATGTAAGTAGTGGAATTCACCTAGAATTCTTACTCAAATCTTTTATTTTTTATTTAACGAATGTTCAACCTTCATGTTGAGATAAAAACTATAGAACTTCTAAAAAACATAAACATCTCTTGAATTTTTACTTATTTCTTTTTTCAAAACCTGCTATATTTATGTGGCCGTGATCACCGTAGAGGTTGTCTGAAAATTAAAATGAATTGGCAACCAATGAAAATATTAAGAATTAAAGTTAAGCATTAAAAATAATTTAGAAAATGTTGCCATAAAAATATTCAATAACGGAAGCTGAAAAATAAGAAAGTGTAAAATAACTCACCCGGAGATTGAAGGTACAGTTGACACATATTTTATTGAAATATTATATGTACTGAATTAATATATAAATACTAATTATAAAGTAAAATATTTTCCTGGCCAGGAAATAACAGAGTGATGAGGATACACTTTTAGATTATGTTAAAAATAGGTGTTTATTTCCATTAACTAGCTGGCGGTAATGTGGAAGGATGTTTGGATTGTTCTTTTTAACAAACTTGAGTTATACTGTCCGAATTTTAATTAATGTCCACAGTTCTATTTAAAAGTTCAGTATTCCGGAAAGTTTTTGGTCGAGAAGGATTCTGGATAAGTTGTAGTACTCAGTTGCTTTGAGAGTTCGTACAGAGATGAAAAGAATTTAATAAAGGGATGGTTTCCTTCCTGCAGTTGAGGAACACTGTAGATGATTTATGAGGTTGAGAAGAAGTACTTAAGGAATTATGAAGAAGTCACAGGGGACAGTTGTCATCATTCTGCCGCATCATGGGAAGTGAAAGCAGCTGTTAGTTGACATAGTCTTGTGAATAATAGAGAGAGCAGCAGATAGCTCCTCAAGCAGGCTTAAAGAAGAAAACAGCAGACAGGTCCTCACATCCTTAACTCAACATAACACGCCACTCATGTTGCTGGAATTCTCTTGTAAAAATATTGAAAGAAAATAATAAATGGATTGATGTTCTTAGATGTAAAGCTGACGAAAGTTTTTACCTAAAAATTTTGCTCGTTACGCACGGAACTCTGACAGAACGACTGAGGCCAGAAAACCCCAGCCGCCCGACAACAACCTCCTGCTACATCGTCCCGAGAGAGAGTGAGTAAAAACAGATGGCCCGAAAAGAACGTTAAAACGCTCAACTTAAATTCGCCAATCAGCGACCGGCACGTGCACCTCTGAGTCATCACGATAGCGATTTTCATCGCAATCGAAATATCGATAACGCTTTATATCGTAATCGAAGTTGCATTCCCCCTGCATTCCTGAGTACCGGCGATGTCACGTCGTGATACCAAAACAAGATGGAGGATAGAGTGACGTCACGACGTCCTTTTCCGCGAGGAAGAAAGATAAAAAATGTCTAACTGCATCGGGGAAAAAAAATGGATTGCGCGTCTTTTAAAACTGACAGAAGTGATTAAATTTTGTAATGCGGATATCTCGCTAAATTACGGTTTAAAATTAATGAAATTTTGGCAAACGCTTAGAAATAAATAGTAGCATCCAATAAAAATAGTTTTGGAATAAAATAATTAATATTAAATAACTTTTTTAATTTATATTTTCGGAAGTTAGCGATGGTAAGAAAAGCATTGTAAGTTACTTTAACGAGCGATATGCCGTAATGTTTATATTTTAAAAGATCCGTACACATTAGAATTATATTTAATTGCATATTATAATATTTATTATTTTGAATAATTATTAATTATAGGATTATTAACGGAATATAAATTATTTAAAATGCTTTTTATTTATTTACTTAATACGTTTTTAAAAGTTGTTTTTGAACTTAAATATTTAAATTTAAATAGAGAAATAATGCAGACGATAAATTAATAATCTGAAATATTGAAAATGTAACAAAACCCTTTGCCACACATTTTTAGCTTTTTTCCACGCTCCTCGTGTTGTACTTTTTATTTCATATAATATAAGATTGCATATCGATTCCATAAACCCTTGTGTTAGACGAGTTGCACTGTTGAGAATATTTACATTCCCACATAAATTTCAATACAAAATAAAATTCTAAATAGAAAAAAAAAAAAAAAAGACTCAAAAACAATTAAATTGTATACTAAAAAGCAACAAGACAATAAAATAAAGTCCAATCTATTTGTCATTTTACAGATGACAGACAAAAGGATAAAACACCACAACAATACATTTTACATAGAAAAAAACTTTTGTAAAATATTAGAATCTTTTTTTTTAAACATTTGATTATATTTTTAAAATGAAACATACAGAAAGCAAATCATTTTTGAAGAAAACTAGCTAGGACAGTGGAAATAATGACAAAATAACTTAAATGTAAAATATGATATTATAGGACAGGATGTTAAAAGTCAACACTAACCTTCATTCGTTTCTTTCTTTCTTTTTGCCGTGCCTTAAATATCAACTAGAAAATAATAACAGTAATAAATTAGAATTGAAACACTTTTCACTAAACTTTTGATTTGTAAGTAAAATAGAGGTTTTCCTCGATCATTGCAGTTAATTAATCCCAAAATATTACTGTATTAAAAATTTTGGTACAATTAGAGAATTCACACCTACTTGAACTGATTTCAAAACCTTTAAATTGGCAACTTCTTAATTGTTTGTTTATATTTACCATACTGTAATCCCAATAAACAAATGGAAGAATGTTGCCATTCTGGAATTTTATTTTGTTACAGATAGAAAAATCAGTGGATTTAGAGATAAAATTGTCACTGAAGAAAAGGGTTCCTTTATATGAGAGTGGCAATATACTGGATTGGCTGAAACCATTTTGGACAAAAGAATGCTAAGAAAAATTTAAGAATTTAAATAACTATTAAATTAAAACATACAGATTTTTTTAGATATTGCTTTATGAATAAAATAAAAATAGTTTGTCTCACTAATTTAATAAGATACATATAGAGATAATATGAGCAGAAGAAACAACATCTTCATGCGCATTTCATCAACATTTACAAAAAATTGTAACAATTATTTCAAAGTTGAAAGGAAAAAAACATTAAATTTGTTAATGCCACAATCACTGACACACATAAGCTTTTAAAATTATTCAGAATCAATATTAAATTGTCAAAAATGTGGTTTTTAACAACATACATTTAATTTAAAAAATTGCATTTAGCTACTTAGATGATAAATGGAGGGTTGTATCAGTATTTATGCAAGGGCTTGTAAATTAACATTTTTGAACAACAATAAAAATCTCTGGATGCAGTAGGGCTTGGCGATGTCTGGAATTAAATATGATAAATCAGCATCTTTATATCAAGATATTTTGATAAATCGTAAAATCGATATTGTGTCATATGAACAAAGTAGTAAAATAACCAATCAAATAAATGAAATTATTGATATCATATATGTAAAACAAGTAAATAATTATGAATGATATCGTAAACGGCTGGGAAGATTTACACAAAACTTGCATCCTATATTAAATCGACCATGAAAAAATGATTTAGCTGTTTTTTAAGATAGGAGGATAGAGAAAAAAAAAAAAACAACATTATTTAAGCTATTTTTTATTGATTTTTCAACAGATAATGAAAAGTTAATATTATACTAGTAATTAAAAAAAAAATATTACTTCATTTTTTATTTATAATTTATTATCTAATTTTTTGCCTTTAAAATGTTTCATTGTTACAATTTTACAGTGATTTGGCATATTTTGGCAAGTGCTTATTGATGCATAATTGAAAAGCTGAGTGGAAGAACATGTTATGCTACATTTTCTTAAAAATGATTTTATCTTTTGGACGAAGGTGTTATCAGGTATTCTATCACATGGTAAAGCTAAAATACCAAAGTTCTATTTAGCCTTGAAGATTAAAGACTTTATTCATTAATATTTAATAATCCAAATAATATTAATATTTTTTAATATTTAAAAATTAAATATGAATAAGTTTTTTTGATAGAGTTTAGTACCACACCTGTTAATATTTTAAACACATGGTATCAAACAGAAAATAAATCATTAAAACTGAAAACAAAAATTTTCACATCAAATTTCTTCAAATGTAATTTTTGTTACTTAACATGTTCTTCCATTTAGCTCTTCAATTAAGAAATTGTTTTTTCAAATCCTCCATAACTTATTGACGTTTTGTGTATCGTAACTTAAATTTTTTTATGCTTATTGAAAACTATACTTGAGGCAGACCTTAGTTGTCAATGGAGATTATACTAGAGAGGAGTGCAAGTCTGCGACAATAAATAGTTCTGTACAGAATCTGAAAGAAATGGCATATTAAATCTTTTTTTTTCCACATTTTTATATGAAAAATGATTGACTCATTAATCAAAATCGATTGAGCTTAACATATATTCATTTTTATGATAAATATCTAATAATAATCAAGGAAATGTATTTATTCGCAAGGAAGGATTCTGGCGAGAATTTGGCGCGGTGCAAGCAAATGGCTAGTAACCTTAGGCCCCCAACAGAGATCTGCGGGGTGATGGTCAATAGATAAAGCCTCCTCTTATTGTCAGAGATAGTAGATTTTTGATGTCCAATCAAAAGTTTCTTTTTTTTAACTATTAAATATAGAGAAAAATTTTCGGTGGATTCAAATTTTTCGGAAAATTTCACCCCAAGTACATACCCAATATATGGCTGACACATTTAAAATAATAAAGAAAAATTTCTTTTGCAAATTAAAACAAATAAAAGAAGCTCTTTATTTTAAGACTGTTCTCATAAAACTATTTTTCCCCGCCCAAGAACCGGAAACTTTATATTTTAGGGCTTGTTTTTAAACGTAAAAACAGGATACTTGAAGGCATGATATTTGAAGGGATTTGAAATCGAACAGTTTTGCTTAGTTTCCGGTAAATTAATTACAAGCAATTGTTATCTAAGAATGCATTTTTATTTCTTTAATTTACAGGACAATCGCGTTGGGTAGAAAATTTTGGTGGATTAGACAATTTCATCTCAAGTAAATATGAAGCACATGGAAAGAATATGTAAAATAACAAGAATCTCTTTTTTTTTTCTTTTTTTTTTCCATGCGGCTTTTTTAAGTACATTCATGATATAGTTTCTATCTTTCCGCAAACAGAAGTTTAAACTATTCTTATTTTACTTAGAAAGAATTGATCAGCAGTTAAATTAATTTGTCTTTTAAACAATAGTATAAATTCAATATTTTAACAGTATTTTAGACATAAAAAACAAGAAAAAATTCACCAGTTATTCATAATGCATGCTACAGTTTTATGCATAAATGTAAGTTAATTTGATTTGATAAGTAAAATTATAATTTAACTTGACATAAATCAATCAGGCCTGCGCAAAATGGGGGGAGCGAAGGGGGGCAGTCGTCCCAGGCGCGGAGATTGAGGGACGCGACTAGCAACACAAACATCTTATTTTGATTGTTACAAGAAATTATAGATATACATATCGAGAATGTTTTTTCAAAATGAAAGTACGTACATTTTTCGTTTCAAAGTTTCACCGTTCCTCAACCCATACCCGAACACAAATTTCTGATTAAGGACTTCTTCCTTTTAAAAACTTGTTTCGACATTTTTAATTTTTTTTTTTTTTTTTTTGCATTGGATAGCTGAGGCTTATCTCTACATCTCTCCTTTTTTTACTTTTTCGATTTTGGTTGCAGATATTTTTTTAGAATGACGCTTTCATTTTCGGAACCGGTTTCGAAAGTGAAAGTAACTTAATAAAAAATATCTGCAACCAAAATTGAAAAAGTAAAAAGAGCGATATAGATATCGACCTCAGCTATCCAATGCAAAAAAATATTTAAAAATTCCGAGGTGCAAACGAGATACTAGAAAATAAACTCCCCATAGGGTAGCATTAGTTTGCGAGTGTCTTCGCCTGTAGGGACAGGAGCCTTAGACGTGAGTTAATGTTAAACCAATGGGGAGGTTATTTTCTAATATCTCATTTGCATTTACACATTTAAAAAAAAAAAAAAAAAAAAAAAAATTGTTGTTGTTGGATGGCTGAGATCCATGGTCTACATTCGCCCGCTGCAGAATGTAAGTATAAAATAAGCTAAATTAAAAAAAAAAATAAAAAAAATTGACAGAATTCTCTATTTAAGACAATTTTTAAACATACCCAGAAGCAATAAAATAATACAACAATTAAGAAATATTAAATATTCAAAAATAGTTTTCTACCAACATTTAACAAAATTGACAATTAAAAAAAAAAAAAAAAAAAAAAAAAAAAAATTCCCGCCACAGGGTCTCTGATCTCTTTTGGATAAATTAAAAACATGTGAATGTAAAAAGAAAATTAAAGAAAAAGAATTAAAAATTCTTTGCCACGGTAGGGGTTGAGGAAGACAAGGCAGTTTTTTATCTTTCGTTTTTAACAATCATAAATGAAGAAAGTTTCGTTTAAAATTAATTTTCAAAATCCAGAGAGAGGCGGTGGCCCTTACTGGCCCCTCCCCAGCCGGCGTCCCTAAAGGGGATTTTTCGTTTTTTTAAAAATAATTTTATTCTAAATGTATTTTGGCTGTCTATCATCAACCGGAATTCTTTCAGGAGTATAAAAAAAAATCTGCGTGGAACGGAAAAAAACAAATTAATTAGTAAATTCAACTCGCACAAATTTATTCCTCCAAACAATGATAAACAGCCTGGCGATCCAAGAATATACTTCAGCAGTAAACAAATAATATAAATTAAATCCGAAAAAGGATTTTCTGCGCGCCAAACTCCTCGCTATATCTCCCAGTATGGAAATCCTACAGCACCAGAGTCAGTAAAAAGGCTCGCTCAGTATAATCACCATTGACAACTAAGGTTTGCCCAGAGATTAGATGTTACCCATGACTTCATTCACATAGTATTATTAAAAAAGTATTAAGCAAAACATTTCACTCCTGATAATTAAAAATGTATACAATTAACAAACTCTGTCACATTTTATAGGAGACAATTATGGTATTTCTTATTTGCATATGCCTTGACCCAACTCAGTCATAAAAAGTGAAATTTTGTGCTAAATAGCATAAACCAACGCAAAAATGAAATTGCAAACAATAAAAAAAGAAAGGAGGGCAAAGTAAAATCATGGAAATTGCCTAATCTTTTTTCGTAAAGGAAAAACAATAACCTTGGGAGAATGCTATGTGTACTTTAAGTGTTATTTCGTGCAAAATTTGTATATGTGCATTGCATCCTATAAGACTTCATAAAAATCCATTATAAAAATTTTTTTAAAGTTTATTTATAAAAATAACATTTTTATCCTTTTAAAGCTAAAAGAAATGTGGAATTAAAATCTGAATGCCAAACTATGATTTACAAATGTGTCTTTACATACTTTGAGCATCCGAGCCTTAATTTTGATACTGGCAGAGAGAAAATGTTTCTTTGATGCAATCATATTTAACTTTTAGGTTTTATGAACAAAGATGCTATTTTGTTTCAAAACAAAGCAATTTCCCTTAATATTTTCGGAAATGAGCCGTTTTAAGAACAAAAATAACTATTTTCCGCTAACCATGGCGTCATTTTTGACATGGATAATTTCATGGTGCATATTATTGACATTTACTATCTATTTCTTGTACAAATATATAATTTTTAAATTAAAAATTAAATCTTTATGTTAACTGTACTCAGATGATAAACCGTCAAGTATTGATAATAATTTTCCTTAAATAATAAGAATTAATACTACAACCAAAGACTATTTTTATTTCCACATTAAACGGTATCTATTTTATTTTCCATATATGACGTCATTTTCACCTTCTTTCTTACTTACTCATTTCATACACTTTGTATTATTAAAAAATACTTTAATATTTGCGTTTTATTTCAAATACGGCATCTTGCTTGTCTTTTTTATAATTCTTATTATTATTTTTTTTTTCATTTTCCTTTTTCAAGTGAAAATCTTTCAATTGAAAATTAAGTGTGGAGGAGAAAATATTATTCCAGGTTTTGATTTTCTTGGAAACGATAAAGAAAGATTGTTAAATTTTATTGGAAAAATGTCAATTGATTATTAATTGTCAATTAAAAATAACGAATTTTTAATTAAGAAAAATGTTTAAATAAAAGAAATAAAGCATAGCCTATGTTTATTTCTGGGTTATAATCCAACTATATGTACAGACACAAGGGCATTAATCCATCTTTATGTTGACTTCAAACATTCACACACATTTATAAAAATTTTTACAATAAATAAATCTTGAATAAGTACAAAAGTAAAAATAACAATAATAATAATAATAATAAACACTCTTTTATAAGCATTCAATGTTCATCTTGAAAATCAAAACTAATTTTTCAACTGAACTGTTTTGAATTGAATTGTTTTTTCCCCAAAAATTTCAATTATAATGCCTTAATTTGGATTGGGCACTGAATTCTATTCTGAAAAATCCACTGTTTTTCTAGCTTGGTAGAAAACGCAAACAAATGAATTTATTAATATACTAGCTGCCCCACCTGGCTTTTCCTGGGCGCATTATAATAACCTTAAACAAAACAAGTTTGTATGATTTTGTATCTTTATAAAATCTTTCAAATGAACCTAATTCGGAGGTCCCGCTGCCTTCTGCAGCATCTAGTATGTTCCCAACAAAACTCTTTTGAAGGAAATCTGTGACCTAGTTCTCCACTGCTTAAGGCAGCATATACAAGGTGCGCTCCACACGCACCAGAAACAATCAGAAACCAAACTGAATGAACCAAACCCCCACACTAATCAGGCCCTTAGAACCCGAGATAAGAATGTGTCCCCCTGTTGGTGAAAGGGGGAATCTGTAAAACAATCGTAAGCTAAGTTGAATGAACTAATTTCCGTTGAAATTGAGCCCATAGAAACAGAGAAAATAATGCGTTTTTAAAATTAGAAAATGGTGGTAACAGAAGTCTAAGATAAATTTTCATAATGCAGAAAATAAAAAAAAAATCCTTGGCTTTTCCCTGACCTTTATAGAAAAATTTCCCTGATCCTTTCAATAAAAGTTTGGCTTCTATATTGTTGTAAAACTCTCCACAACAGACACCTCCCAGTTACATACAGTTGCTAATTTCTATAAAAATGCATTACTCTAATATAGGCATATTCCCTTTCTTTTGCAAATACTCTTACATGGACACTTATTTTATACTTTTAAAGTGCATAATGCTGGAACGAGATCTCTAAAATAAGGAGATGATGTTGCCTACAGCTAACCAAAAAGTACAAAACACTGAAATTATAAGATTTGTAATCACATACTCATGAGAATAAAGTCAAAGAAAGTTTTCATCCAAGTGGCATTACATTCTATTTAAAATGGAACTTGCAGCATAAAGTTATTTTGTCTTCATCTACTTTTAGTTATTAAGTTAGTATAACTAAACCCTGCCATGCTGAAAGTTATTTGATTGTTATAGCTATTATTCCAAACAGAGATTTTTTTTGGCTTTTAAAATTTTTGAATTCTTGCTAATCCCATATTTTGTATTTAAATTACAGTAAATTAAAATGTAGTAATAATGCTCAATGGGAACTAAAAGCTTTCTGTTAAATCAGTTATTTAAGAATATTTAGTATACATCTAAATTATCTTTATTTAGTTAAAAAGCTACTAACATGCTATCAATACATACAGCGTTACAGTAAAGAAATAAACTACAGTACTAACAGTGAGAAACTGACTACATGTGGTGCAAGCAAATTAAGCCAATACAAAAGAAAAATCATAGTTCTATGCAATACATAGGATGCACTCCCAGCTCTTGCGTTAAAAATAAAAGAGCCACATTTGGCATTATTTAGCCAAAGAAAATGTCTTGCTGTTATTCCACTATAAATCATTAAAATTTCAAAGAGTTTGTCCAATAAAAAGATTAATAATATGTCTTCAGTTTAAACATATTCGAAAGTAGTCTATGAAAACTTTTTTATAGAAAATGTTTTCTTACTTAGGTTTTTGTTTAAAAATTTAAATAATTCGACACTTATTTTGGCTATATTTAAGGTTTTTTGTGTTTTTTTTTTTAAATCTTAGTTTATCAAAATACAAATTCAAAATAAAACATTAATATCTACTTTTTTAAAGTAAAAAAAAAAAAGGAGGATGTTAACAATTCAATGCATATTTATTAGTATTTTTATGTATGTTCACTGATTATTCTGAAACTATGCAACAGATTCTTATGATTTTTTTTTTTTTTTTTTTTTTTTTTAATATTAAAAGCAGACTCTCTCGAATTGGTCCAAATTAAATTTAATTAAAATCGGTTCAGTATTTCTTAAAAAAAATCAACAAAAACCAATAAAATCAATATCTTTCCTCACTCTGTTGTATGTTAAAATGCATGCAAATTGCCCATCACTGCATGAGCAGCTGATGTACAACAGAACTATGAAAACTCAACATTATTTATGCAAGTACACAGATTACTCCAAAACTATGCTACCCATTCTTTTATATACTTAATTTAAAGATGATACTCTTGAATTCGTCCAATTTAAATTTCATCAAAATTGGTTCAGTACTTTTTTAGAAAAATATATAAATAAATAAAACATCTTTAAAATACTTTATTTTCATCAATTTTCATCAAGTGATGTAGTACTATCTGTTTGATGAGAAAGTTACTACCTTGAAATTCATTCCTTTTTTTTTATACGGTTTTGTTTCTAGGATTACTGTAGGGGAAACCATCAAATAATTAAAGTCTGTTTATTTATTTTTTATTTATTTATTTTTTGAGGGGTGTGGGGTGTTAAAAGTTTATATTATAGCCACAATAGAATTAAGTTCACTCCCTTAAAATTGTCAATTTACACATAAAAAGCTTTCTTTATTGATTATATCATATTTTGGTTTAAATGTCTTAAAGATATTTTAAATAAAGAGAAATTGCTGAATAACAGTAACAATTTCAATAAAAATATAAATTACATTACTTTAATATCTATTAATTTATGAAGCACAGTTTTACAATTATAAATCTTTCTTTATTCATTACTAGCTGATCCACCCCACAATTATCTGGACTTATCAGAGCCTAAAAATCGTATTTAAAAAATCGCGAAATATTCAAAAACCACTACACAAATTCTCAACAAACTATTAAAAAACAAAATAAAATTTACTGTATTGGACAAGAAAATTGAAATAAAATTCAGTTTACTAATGCGAAAAAAATGCAGCAAAATGCGAAAAAAAAACTAAAAAGCGCATACAAAATTGTAGAGGACCAAGATATACTTATATTGGACGGAGAGATTAAAACAGGATTATTTTGACAAATGTAAAAGAATTGTATAAACATGAAAAAAAAAAACTAAAACTCCATAAAAATTTAAAAATCACCATAAAAATTCCGAATAAGCTTTATTGAAAAGAAGACAACACTTACTATATTGAGCAAAAAAAGATTAAAATTAGATTCCTTTTACTAATGTGGAAAAATAAACTTGAAATGCAATAATGGAAAAAAAAAAATCTCTCTAGAAATCACTAAAAATTCAAAAATTTGCAGAGGGCAAAATTTACTACAGCTAAAACATTGTAACAGGAATTATCTCAGGAATGTCAAAAAATCAAAGCAGAATGCAAAAAATTAAAAAATGCACAGGAAAAAATTTACTATATTAGGCTAAAATTTTGAAATTGAACTTCTTTTGCAAATGCAAAAAAATTGCTGTAAAATGCAACAAAACTGTAAAAATTGTTGTACGAATTCCGAATAAACTTCATGAATGTGAATAAATATGCATTCAAATTTTTTCATGACAAATAAAATTCATACTAGATATATAATAAAAGACTTAATTCATAATTACATTTAGGCATAGCATTAATTTTCCTTCATTTCAGGTTTGTTCTTTTTATAGTTCGTCAGGCTCAGGTCGTCAAAAATTGTCTTTGATAGTTTGGGGTCTATGGTAATTTCTTTTTTTTCGGGTTGACTTCAAAGGAATTTTCAGGTCATGTTAATCTTTAACAACCTGATCAGATCTATTTTTCGAAAGAACAGTGTACGCTGTGCAGTGTACTCTTCGTTTATTATAGATAAATGCTTTAAAAAAAAGTATGTGCTGTATGATGTTCTGATTTTTAATTATTTTCATATTATACTATTGTTAATTGTTGCATTATTTGCATAAATTTTACATAAAATTTTTTAGATCGGACGATTAATTCCAAATTTTTTCATTTACAAGATCATAACCAAGATCCCGTTGGAAAGTAGTACATCGAAAATTCCCTGATCTATTGAAATATTTTTGAATTTCCCTGACTTTTTGCCACGATTTTCAAATTCCTCACTTTTCTCTGTTTTCGAGGTTTTCCATGACCTGGAGGAACACTGTAACCTTTAAGAGTATTTCTTATGCATGTGTTACTAGGAGGATTGGATGGGGATATCCCACATTACGACAGATTTTTATTAGAAACAAAATATGTAACGATAAAATTGTAAATTTTCTATTTCCATCCCACCGTCTTTTTTTGTTGTGTATGTGGAACTCAAAATAATGTGAAATTATAATTTTTTTTTTTCCCTGAGTCTGCAGTACCCAAAATAATGAGGAAACAGGGAAATTTCCTTTATCTTTCTCCTGTCAATTTTCAGATATTTTGGGTCTGCAAGACCCAAAATTTTAAAATTAATGTGAAAAAGGTAAAATTTTCATATTTTCTTTTGAATTCACAGAACCCGAATTATTTCCGAAATAGTAAAATTTTCATCTTTATTTTTCTGGTCTGGTCTGGTCGATTAGTTGTATGAGGTTTTATGGTACAAACTCCATTAAGGGATATGCTGCACCAAACGGCTAGACTAAATACACCAAAGAGTGAGATGGAACCAATGTCAAAATAAAAGAGTAATGAGAAAAGAAATCTGAATGGGGATCTCATCCAGATGTAGACAGACAAGTGTATAAAATTAAAAAATTAAAACCAAATATAGTAGTATAAAAAAAGAAGTATTTTAATAAAATGTGCAGTCTGGATTGTGCCCCCATCCAGATGTTATAAAAATGTTTAAGTAAAATCTGAGTTTTTAAACCAATAAAAAAGATAAGAAATTATCTTTCAAAGTAAAATGCAAGTCTGGTCTGGTCTAAATAACAATAAGAATGAAATATTTTGGCCTTTTCTTTTCTGAATCTGCAGGATCTGATATAGCAAAATTCCATTTTGTTTTCTTTAGATTTCCATGTTTGTATTTTTTGTATCTGCAACATCCGAAATTGTAAAATTAATAATTCAGAAAACATAAAATTTTTGTCATTTTTTACTGTTGGGAATTTGTCCCTGCAGTAATTGGGTCCTGGTTTTCACTGCCTATCACAGCTCACACCCATTGATTCATCTGAAGAAATGATACTGATATGTACACATCACATGCTTCAAGGTCAATGTGTCAGTAAATTGCAGTGTTGTCGCTTTGGTATTTCTTTCTTTCTTTTTTTTATATAAATTCAAATTGCTTGATTACAACCGCTTCTTTAAAATAGTAATATTTCCTTTAATTAATGACAAATTTAGTAAAACTATTACTACTATTTCAAAACAAGTGATACCAATCAAGCAATCTGAATTAAAGGAACAACCAGCCCAATTCGGGAGTCTGAGTTTGTTTCTTTAAAATGTTAGGAGTTTGAATCTGTCATTTTTCCCACCAACTCCACAGCCCTGTCAGCAATTAAGTTATGTAGCACACTCAAACATTCATGAAATTTGTCAAAGCTGCAATCTCTAATGCAGGTATGAATGCTTCGCACACATGCAAAACTGACGTCATGTATCGCAGTTCGCCCACCTTGTACATTGTACACTTAAACACAATTCTGCATTAGTCTTATTCAAATACTTAGAATTTCCTTTCTCTTTGCTTAAAGTATCTTTTCAACCTGGCCATTATTTCAATTAACAGTTTCCTGACAGTCTTATTTTTAATTAATAAATTCAGATTTTTATTTGATTGCATCATGATCATGTCATGTATCAACGTGATTAAAAAGAGTGTTACTTAATCTATGTTGTTTCAAGTATTTTTGAAAAGTAGTTTGTAGATCTAATTACGTTTTAAAATAATTTATTTGTACTAAACTACATTTTCGATAAAGTAATTGTAGTTTCCTACAAAAATGAAGTAGTTTTCAAAACATTGGTCCTAATTTAATAAGCAAAAATTCAGAAAAACTAAGGCGATTTTAAAACCAATTCAGTATAATAAGGATCTTTGTCCAGTTGGTGCACTATTGGTCAGATTTCTTTTGTTTTATATTCATAACAATTCAACAGCATTTGGCAGGCAAAATGGGATCACTCATTCCATGCTTTGTGTACTAATCAAAAATTTTCCCCAAATTAATCAAGAGATAGTAAAAAAATTTAAATACTAACAAACTGCATAGAGCGAGGGAAACCTGTACAGATTTTCATTAAAAAGAGAAGATTATGTAAATTCATACTTCAGTTTCTTGTCTTCTTTTAAAAATTTCGTCTTCAGCTTCTCCTAAGTCTATAAAATAAATGCATAATTCAAGTAATTCAATAACTTCATATATTGCACATTATATTTAAACCAAAATAATTGAATAAACAGACAAACATTGTTCCTATCACATTTCATTAATTTCCTTTAAAATATAATCCTTTTACTTATTTTATTTAAAATACCTAACTTTAATGTAAAGCTAAAACATTTGAAAATCACAACTTTTTTTTTTTTTTTTTTTTTTTTTTTTTTTTTAAATAAAACAAAACAACAGAAAAAATAATACCATAAACCATGACATTTAATTTCAAAATCAAAGCACTGTTTTCATTTACCACACGAAAAATAAAAAATGCTATTTGCGATCAGAGAAAGTTACAAATTCTGTGATGATATAAGTTGAAAATTACTACTTAAAAATGTTGGTGCTTGAAAGTGTAAGGTTTTGTAATGCACCCTGTATGTGTTAATCACTTTCAGTTAAAAATTGTTTGGATTCACGAAGACATAAGAAATAAAAAAGGGTCCAAAAATTTAAAAACTGCTACTTTAAACAATGAGCTTAAAGATTTAAAAGTAAAACACTTACCAGACATTATTAATTGAACTCTGCTTAGTTCAACATGTCCACTGTCAGTAAGGAAACCCTAGTAATAAAAACAGATTTATTTTTTAAATGGCACTAACGAAGTCAAGTTACATACTATCAAAAATTTAAAACAATTCCTTCAAAATCAAACATTTATACAGTCAAATCATGCTACAGCAAATACTGCAGGGTTGCAAATAAACAAAAATGTGGAAAAAAAAATGACAGAATACAGAATCAGAAGAATTCAAAATGTTTTATAAGAATTACTTTATATACATATGGGATTTCTAGTTTCAACCTCAAATGCTAATTCTTTGTAGATCGGAGTCAAAGTTGAACAAACTTTCCCCACACTGTAAAATATATCTCAGCAGGATTTGAACCTGGTACCTTGGCTGTGTGTCAGTCTGGATATCGTCTGAGTAGCTAGTGATAGAGCATTGGGTCCCCAGGTTCGAATCATGTCCCGGGTACTTTTTACTTTGTTGAGAAAATTTTCTAAACTTCAACTTCCACTTACAAAGAATTACTTTATTTTTTAAAGTAGACCAAAATCTTCAATGACTCCAGTAAAGACTGTGAAAATTAAATTTGCTTATAATACAATTCTGCCTTAAATGGAAAAATTTTCATAGTGCCAATTAAATAGCTTGTTCACAGGGTAATCTCTGGAACTACTGCACCAATAAAAAAATATAATTGGTGGCAAAATGATCGGGATAATCTTGGCTTCAAATAGGCTATACTTTATGTTGATACCACTACTTCCAAGGAAGTGCAGAGGCAAAAAACACTCTAAAAATTGAAGTTTTGGAGATACAGCTGAGTCTAGAAATATGAAATTTGGCATGATTACTTTTAAAATGCAAGAGTTCACCTGGAACAGTTTCTAAAAAATTCGAAATTTAAAAAAGGTGAAATGATGCATTTTAAATTACAATTTATTTTGAATTGTTAGCGAAAGAAGCTTGACATTTGACATGGCTATTACTTTTAAGGCATTAATGCTCTCACTGAACAGTTTTATACAAATTAAAAATTTAGAAAGCTGTAGAAGCAAAAGAAATAATTCTAAAATTGCGATTCCTGTGACATGTCATGGTTAGAAACTTAAAATAAATAAGAATGTGCAAATTAATGATAATTTAGTTAGTTTTATATAGCAATGAACAAAAAATTAATATAATAAAATTATTTTAATGAATTTTTCATTTGAGGGAGGATAATTATTTTTTCAATCTACTGTTCAGATTTCCACATAGAATAAAATTAGTTTATTCATACTGACACTGTTACAAAAGATCAATTTCAGAAGTTATGTGTACAGGGAGTGTGTGTACGTGCAATACTTCTCTAAAGATAAAAGATACTTTTTAAAATTTGGAAAAATAAAAAATTATGCATACATTAATATAAAATACATATATAATACAGAATAGGTGTTGGGGGGAAGCATAAAGACCTTATTTCATCATTATCAATTAAAAAATAGATTTCATAGTCTGAATGTTAAATAGGTGTTAAAATTTTTATCACTAAATCACAATATTAGATTGATGTAAATTGATTTAAGAAATTTCTACATCACTGTCTTACTGCTGACAGTCTCTGCATAAAACTGGGCTGTTTTTATTTTGTGCAACAGCCTTCAAACGGATGCAAGAGTGACAGGCATTCTAAAATTACTATTTCTTTGAATAGGTTGAGGCAAGGAACATGAAATTTGACACGGGGTTACATTTAAGATGCAAATGCTTGCTAAGAATGGTTTCTAAAAAATTCAAAATTTTAAAGGAGGAAATGTATCGATCTTTTTCTTCAAATGTTCTAAATTATGATTCCTTTGTATGGGCTAGAAACATGAAACTCAAGATGATAGTTACTTTAAAATGTTCTGGAATTTGGATTTATATGATTTTGTTAAAGGTAAAAACAAATTTTATATGATGGTTACTTTTAAGACATTAATGTTAGAATGTTTTTTTAAATATTCAAGATTTAAAGGTATCAAATGATTAGAAAACGCTCTATTAATTGTGATTACTCGGAAGCTAACAGGGGTAAAATTTTTTAAATTGTAGGTTTCCATTAGAATGAGATTTCCTCAAAGTAAATCTTTCAAAAAAATTCACACTTCAAATGAGTTAAATGAGAAAATAACTTTCTACAGTAACATTTGTACCACAATTTCTTTGAATGTGTAAGGCTAAAACGATTAAATTTGGCATAGGGATAACCTCTAAAATGCAGATGTGCACAAATTTTTTTTTTTTTTTTTTTTTTTGAAAATTTTTTTTCATTTAAAGAAAAAAAATATCATTTATCACACCATCATTATTAGATTAAAATTTTCTGGACAATAAAATAAAATGTAAGTACCAATAAGTGCTACGTTAGTAAAAAAAAAAAAAAAAAAAAAATAGGATTGCCAACTTGTCAAGGAAGTACTTCATATTTAGCCTTTCGCCACACAAAAATTGTAGTTAAATATACAAAACTTATGTTTTTCAACTTATTATTTTGTAGTATTTTAATCTGCATGGTGATTCAAGTTACACTAATAGTGTGAAAAGAACCATTATTGTTTGCAGAAAATACTCTGAAACTACTGAAGCGATTTTCAAAATTATTTCATGGTACAATAGCTGATAAATGGAAAGAAGATTGCATCCTATCTGTTTAGAAAGGGGTTGTTGCTGCAGGTAGGTTGGAATGAATGCTTTCTCATTGATTCAAGTCTCATGATTCCTTAATGCAGTACAAAAATAAGCTTTCTCAAAACGCGACTTGGTTAGTAACATTTAAATTATTCATAGTAGAATAATTTCCCATAATGTAAATAAGCACACAAATACAACATGGCATATTTCAACAACCACGCATGCAAAGCTGCAGGTTTTACTAATATTTAATAATTTCAGTGCAATATTGTGGCATAGGATTTACAAGGTTTGAAACTTGTCGAAGAGAGAAAACATGCCATGCCTCATAAATGGCAGATTTTAATTGTTTATTTCCTTGCAGTATAAAGGGTATTTAAGTTACTTTTCTCTCCAGACGACATTCTAAAATAGTGTAATATTAATCCACTTTACATTGTACCATTTCTTTGTAATTCACTAATATTTTAATAAAATTACAATACATAACTTTCATAAAATAAAATAAAAGGTATAATACATACTCCCGTATTATATACAGCTTTCTTATAAATTTCAACTAATCTATCAATAGCTCCTTCTCTAAAAAAGCAAGAAAAAAAAAATCAATGCTTTTAAATTAACTTTAAAAACTTAATTTTTAAAAAACTTTATGCAAAAAACTGCAATAATAAATAAACATTTTAATTACTTTACCTAATTTCTAGAGAAGGTAAATGCGGCAGGAAGTCATTTCCTACGAAGAAACAAAGGAAGACCCAATCGTCAAGAACTCTCTGTAACAGATGAATAATTTCAATAATAGAATACATATACAAAGTCATTAAAAAAGGACAAAGAACTTTTTAAGGTAGAAAAAATTAATATTATGAAAAAGCAAAAAAATGATTAACATAGTTAAGCACCTTTAATATATTTATTTAAGTATTGTGTGGCAGCGCAATACTTATTTATTTCCAGTGTCACTTCTCAATGTTAATTTAACATAGGAAAGCCTATGCAGCTCATAACTTTTTGACCTTTCTTCCCAACTTTTTGTCCCTGATACCACAAATTTTTTATTCTTTGTCATTTTAATGATGTTGTAAATTCAAAGTATGAAAATGTTTGCCTGTCGTCAGGGTCAAAACGGATGATAAAATGCCTTTGCATATGAGTGATTTATAATGCAGAGAGTAAAATAGCCTAAGTTTTATTTATATTATTCAAATATATTTGATCCTTGGATGAAATTCGCATTTTCTCTGCGATAGTTGACGAAATTCCATGTTTTTCCGCGATCTTTTGACAAAATTTCATGTTTTTCCGAGATCCTTTGACAAATTTCTCGTTTTTTCGCAATCCTTGATGAAATCTGAGTTTTTTTTTCACAGCCCTTTGACAAAATCCTCGTTTTTTTTTTCTTTTTTTTTTTTTACAATCTTGCGATGAAATTTCTGTTTTTACGCTTGACAAAATTCGTGTTTTTCCTGGAGCTTTTTAATGAACTCATTTTTTTTCTGCGATTATTTGACGAAATTTGCATTTTTTCACAATCTTTTGACGAAATTTGCGTTTTTTTTTCTGAAAAAGATAGATTTGTTAGCCATATTCCCACTTTTCTTATCAATTGCATTATCTTTATTTTATTCAACTAAATATATTTTTATCTTGAAACTTCTTTAGTTATGACTTACCTTTCATCCTTACAGCTAATTTATTTTTATCCATTTGTGCAGCTATTTATTTGTTTTAAAGAGAACTTGCATCGTATCATCGGACTTTCACATCGCGATGTTTTTCCAGCCGAGCTCTATCATATATCGTTTTCGAACTGAGCGGTAACTCCGTTGGCCGGTAGGTGGCGTTGCCTGTCCACGAGTGCTCTTTTCGCCTTTGGCGCAGCACGTGCCTATGCAAATCAATTTTTCCATGTGCGATGGAAGGAGGGCGTTACCGATTGCGGCTTCTCTGCGGAGCAGCTCTCGGTGTTTGCCGATATAGATAAAAGGAACAGCGTGATAGCTGTTGGGAACGTTTGTTTTTGATGCATGCTGGTCGTCTCTCTTTCGGTGTTTTGATGTCTGCCGCTCTGATGTTTATTTAATGGATATGAAGTTTATGTTATTGAGTTTTACGTACGATGGAGTTGCTGAGAGGATGTTTTTAATCTTTGGATCTTCGCTAGTTCTACAATGTTTTTCTTCAAGTTTAAAGATGAAATAAAGTGATGAATTCGTTTACTACAGGTGACATTTTTCATTTGCAATTTGATTTAGAGTGAATATATTATGGCATGAGCTCTGGAGGGATTATCTTAAAGTATTGTTTTGTTGCGTTTATTTTCTGCAAGATTGAAAGAATTTTAATAAAATTAAGTTTTTCTTTTATTTATCAGGTCATCATTTCTTCTTACACTTACTGCATAAAACAACCATATCTCTCTCTCTGCATATTTAGGGTTTTATTTTTCAGCGGATGCTTTTTTTACTGCAAATTTTATATCTGCTTAGTTTTAGGATGTATTATTGAAGTGCTTTATAAAAGTAATAGATCATTTTTAAGCACTAGTTATATGAGTAGTCTCGTATAACAAGATTAAATTGATTTTTTTTTGGCGACAATTAGACAAAATTCGCGATCTTTTCCTCGATATTCGCGCAAAGAAATCAAATTTGGGCGCAGAAAGGAGAAACGAAATGGCCATTTTGGTGCAAATACAGTCAAAATGACCCATTTGTAGCAGATATTTTTGTTGGGTGCAGTTTGACGCAGGTGTGTGACACCTGCCAATCTTTTGACTTAAGATTCAATTGTTACAAATCCCACCAAGATTTTTAAATGCCTGGTATTATTTATGGAGACAGGCAAACAAATGAACAAGTTTGCTGTAGTAAAATTAAAGTTAGCTATAAAAGTTTAAGTTGAAAAAAAAGCACAACTGAATTTACTAAATTGATATTAACAATACACATACGATAAATTTCATGTATGCTGTTTCCAAATATAACACACTTATCGAGCTTGCTAATATCTCATTTGGGTGAAAAAAACAAGAGAAAACATAAAAAATGCCAATCATTCATTAATTATTGGTTGACAGTTTTATAAATCCAAACTCAAAATTTACTGCAACAACTTCATACAGTGGCCAATAGATATATGGTGACCAAAAAATTTCCTCATTTTCAGAAAATTGTTCAATTTTAAGACATTACATCTGGCGGGATAGCTTGGATTAAGCTGGCCACCCAGTCAGGTTATGCTAATATATCATTTAAAGTTTTCAAAAATGGGTAAGCACTATCCACAGAAAATGAGGAAATCTGATCACCTTAATGTGTGTTGAATATAAAAAACCCATACCATGTGCATCATTTAAAAAAAATATTGGGAAAGACTAATCAGCATGTGAAAAAATAGGTTACATAAAATAGACAAATCAGTCTCGTTGGCAAGGTGAAAACGTAAATATTTCGCATATAGACAAACTTTCCTGATTTTGGAGTATTTTGACAAACTTCCCTGACTTTTCCATGATTTCCAGATTCTGGAGACACCCTGATATTGGTTTTTTTCTTTGTTCACAATTATCTAACTATCAAGATATTTTTAAAAAAGTAAAGTAAAACCTTTATGGATGTAACATGAAAGATATAACAAATTTGAAGACTGCAATCAAATTTCAGTACTACAAATAGTGGACTCAAAAATAAAATTACCTCCAAATCAAAAGGAAAAGGAAGATTGTCCATAACTAATTCTTTGGCAAGGTATTCTCTCAAAACATTCAATCGGATAAAAATAAACTCCACATCAGTCTCTAATGGCTTTTCCAACTCATCAAACTGAAATGATAACTTAAACTTTAATATACTGCTTATTACATAGAGTTAACAAAAACAGAAGAATAAAAAATATTAAAACTTTATATAGAAAATTATACTGTACACATATACATTTTAAAGAAGCATTACACTACAATCTGCCACCTAGGGCATGACTTTTAGTAACAGTAACATAATAAAATAGCCAGTTGAAATATACATTTAATAAAAATATTTTGTTTTGGCATAGTAAATAACTTTTTATAAAGTCTATATTTGCACAAAATATGTAAAGTCTGAAAAATAATGCATATATATGCATGCAAATTATACTTTTTGTTGTTGAATATTCTCTAAAAAATATAGTATATTTTTATTTAAGAATAGAAAGGATAAATTACTTTAATTATTAGTATTTAATATTTAAGTATTAATAACAAAGGGCAGTTTTTTTAATTATTTCTTATTATTTAAAATTTTCCTTTATTCCTTTCTATCGCTTTTTTTTATAATGATTTAAATGTAGCTACATTTAAAGAATGCTTTTTCTTTTCTTATCAAAAAACATTTTATTTTAGTAAGGTAAAGAACCTTTTACAAAATCAAAGTTTATAATACAGAATATATATGGTACAAAAAAAAAAATTAAACGTATGTTAATTATATTCTGAAGAAAATTTATTTATCTTATTTATAAATAACAGAAAGGATCATGTAATTATGTAATTATTTTTATTATTAGTGTATTAATAATTAAAATTTATATTAGTAATAATTATTTATTCTTTTTTAAATATTATATATTACAGCGTTTTATTTATTCATTTTTATTACAACATTTCATTACAAATTAAATGAAGCTTATTTTAAAGAATCATTTAAAGAAAAGTGTTTTAATATGGTAATAAACTTTATGTTTACACAATTATTATTTAAAGTAGCAACGTAAGTTATTAAGTTGAACAATGATTCGAGGAAAAAAAAAACACACACACACACACAAAGAAGAAACACAATCCTCCAGGGGAAAAAAAAGAGATATTGGGAGGGGAAGGGAAGAGTTCTGTCTAAGATTTTAATTCTAGTTATTTATATGTGTACTTTAGTACATATTTCTCATTTTGATTGCTAAATTCCCCCTCCCCCCAAATATTTAAAATTATCTGGCGTTAAAATATTATTCAGAAAAAATAAACTGCTTATATTTAAAAAGTAACAGCTTTTAAATGCAAAAGAACTTAAGAACACATTTTACTGAAAAATAATATATTGTATATTAAAAAACAAGCCTAGAATTTCTATTCATTTAGCTTCAATAATTTCAATATTTTTCTTATAATAAAATAATAATTTAGCATTTTTACAAAGAAAATTTATAGAATTTCTCTTTTCAATATAAATTAAAAATATATTTTACAGAAAAAGGAAATAAATTACAAAATAAAAGCAGAATTTCTTTTCTTTTACTTTAATAATCTATTGCTATTTTCATTTTTTTATATTAAAAATTAAGTATATTTTACTAAGAAAATGTATATAAATAAAAACTGAAAATAAATAAATAAAAATTTAGCAGCGGTGCAAAATTAATAATGGACATTGACTTTTTAGCAAACTGATTCAAAAACTATAATAAACTAGTTGAATGTGCCAATCCCAAAACTTTCTTCTATGTCATACATGTTAATATTTGAAAATTCGCCACCACAGTACCAAAATTAAATGACAATTTATGCCCATCATGAGGATATAAAAGGTATAGGTTCTTTGAATTGTGTGCAATTATAAAGAAGATACAAGCATTACATCTTTCAAACAAATCATTCAATTTCGGCACCCACCATCTTAGATGTCTGCAACCAAAATTCCCAAACATAAAGAGCATAAAAAGAACACCTGTTGTGTTGTATATACCCAAGCCTAATAATGATCTATTTATGTGAAAATGTAACCTAATATGAAGTTAGTTTAAATTCCGTGCATTAGTTTTTTGAGATACAGCTATCGCAAAAATCTTGAAAAATGCAGCATAGCAGCACCACCTGTTCAGCGATTAACAACAAAACCTAATAAGCAATAACTTATGTCAATACATCTAAGTGAATCTGAAGTTTGATGAAAATCCATGCATTAGGGTTTGAGATAGAGCTATTGCGTAATAATAGAAAACACAGCATAGCAGCGTGCCATCGGTTGGGTAATTTACACCAAAACGCAATCAGTACCTACTCATATCAAGGTAGACCAGAATCTGAAGTTTTTATTCCTGTGCCACACATAAAACTCATTTAATACAATAAAATTTGCATAATACATCAATAGATAGCAGATCCATTTCCTTTTCAAATATTCAGTTATTCAGTCTTTGACAATGTTTTCTGTCCTGCACAAGAGAAGATTTTTTCAAAAAGCGTTAGCTCTTGAATCAAAACAAATACAATAGTAATAAACTATTAACTCTTAATATTACTTAGTGCTTCAGCAGAAATTCACATGCAAGATATTTTTTAAATATATTTATTACATTAACAAATAATACAGAAAAGTTACAAAAAAGACACATTAAAAAAGTTCCATAGCAGTTTTTTAAAAAAAGGGATGAGGGGGGGGGGGGGGGGTTACAAACATGCATCAGATTAACAAATTAAAATATAAAAAAACAAAACAGAAAATACCAATTTTATACTTTTGAGGTTCTAATGCAGTTATAGTTAAAAAAAATACTTATTTACCCTTTCAAAAAAATTACTTTTCAAATGTCACATTAGTTTTTTTTTTTTTTTTTTTTCCTTCTGCATGTTTACAAGTCTGTATCCAACGTCTTGAACAAAATACAAAAAATACTAACTTATTGTGATACCTTTCCAGTTACTATGGGGTTACTTGTTTAAAAATATATCAATTTTTTTTTTTTTGGCAATTTTTAAAAATCTGCATCTGTTTTCCTGAATAAAATATATATATATAAAAAAAATCCTCTTATTGATGGTACTTTTTATAGATGTCTCTCTAACGATATTTTTGCTTTAAAGAAAATGTATTTATCATTTCAAAAAATATTTTCTGGAAGTCCAGTCCTACGAAATTGCAAGACTAACTTTCTTCTCGGTGTTTTCCCAGAATTTATTTCAGGTTTGAAGAGAATTGTTTTGGAAATTTTTAGATAGGGAATGGAAGATATTTCATGCCTTAAAAAAGGGGGAAGGGGATTCTTTCCTGAAGGACATATTTACAAAAACAGAGCAAAAATTAACATTTAAAAAATAAATTCACTAATTCTTGCTTTCTACTGAGCATAAATAAAAACTGAATTTTTGATAATCAAGGCTCATGACAAATTCACAAACTTCTAACAAATTTTTTTTTAAACATGAATTGAAGTTATGAAATCAGGCAAAATTTTAAAAATAAACATGATTTCTCATGCTATAATTGTGTGTTCTAGAAAAAATAATAAACATTTACATAATACATTTTTAAACTTAAAAAGATTTTTGTTTGCTTAATTTAAATTATTATTTACCAAAGCACATACTTAAATGTTAGGTTATTTAATTGCATTATTTCACAAAATAGTCATGCTTTGATTCAAGATCAAGGCTTTAAATTACAAAACTTAAATTCCAATTTAATTACATTTAATATAATTTAATAACAAATATAACAGAGATAATGCATACTTCTCCTTGCTTTTCTTTAGCACCCCCAGTACATTCTTTCATTTCATGACCTAAAAATGAATAGTGGAAATAAAAATCAAACATTGCAATTAACACAGAATACTACAACAAAAGTAAAACACATGTATTTATTTATTTATTTTTACAGCTATTTAAATTCTTAACATTAAAAAAGTCTCAAAAAAGAAAAAAAAAGAAATGGTAAATTATGCAATTAAATTAAATTCTGCTTACATGAGATTCTACAGGATAAATATTAGGATTTATAAAAAGAAAGGACAAAGAAAAAATATCTCATGACTAGGGCTGAACGATTTATCAATGCAACAAATACCAATTTCTATAACACATTGTCTAAATAGAATTCAAACTTCTTTAAAAATCGATATAATGGCTCATAATATATTCATTCATTACTCAACAGAATTTCTTATTCTCTAATTAATGCTAGAGTGAGAACAACAAAACTAAAAAATAAATAAATTAAAGGGTTGTTTTTTTTTTCTTTATCTCCTGCTCTCCCATACTTAGGAGATCCCCCATTTGCTTGTGGAAGGAGGGAGATAATATTTAGATGATTGTTTATTTAATGTCACTGGAATCCA
Organism: Maratus speciosus; assembly: GCA_963932465.1. Taxonomy (NCBI): domain Eukaryota; kingdom Metazoa; phylum Arthropoda; class Arachnida; order Araneae; family Salticidae; genus Maratus; species Maratus speciosus. The sequence goes on from OZ010791.1 coordinate 170,290,674, forward strand.
AAATAGCAAACAGAGTAGAAAAATTAAACAGTTAAACTTTGTGTGCTAGCAACCAAATGAGTGAAATTTTCAGTAATTGAGGGGTAGCATACACATAAAAAAAAATTAATTAAGCGGAAACTGGTTAAAATGTGGAAGATCCCCATCCAAGTTTCCTGGTAGCACAAAGAAAAAGTCTTAAAGGTTAGGAATATAAATATATATTTTTTTTTATTTCAGAATTTTTTTTTTAATTCTTCAGCTCAGAAAAGTATTTCACATGAAATTTTCTGGCACATTCATGGATTTTTTAAATACAAAAGCAGAAAATTAGTGCACTAATGAAGTGATTCAGAAATGAATAGTATTTTTCATTTTTTGATAAATGTATTGTAATTTAAATTATAAGCTATTGTTTTCCACATAACAGCCATTTCCGTGTTGTCGTGTTAGGAAAATTGGTTCAAATTTACTTTGACAACCTTTTCTGATAGATCATTTAATTGAGCGAAAAATGAAAAATGCTATTTGATTTCACAGCTTTCAAATTCATGCCCCTTTCAATTCCATGCATCTATGCTTAGGATTGACTTCTCAAATGTGTCAGAAAGTTCGGAGATTGGACTTGAGAAACACATTAACAATATATTGCATATATTTCCTTATTTTGTATAATATATTTCCAAATCTTTTGCTAACCCCCTCCCCCTCTAAAAAAAAGAAAACTGTTCTTGAATGGATTAAGATTTTTGGCATTTTCAAAACTCTATGAAGAATCAACATCACATTCCTAGCTGATGGAAACCATCAAACTTTGTGGTTCTCATCGCCTCCCTTATCTATTTATACCATCATTTCATTTCACTTACATCATTTTTATTTCTAAGTTCACATTCCATAAAGTTTCTTATTTACTTGTATTTATTTCATTATAATAACAACAATAGATATGAATTAACTTAAACTTACCTTTCCATATTGTTTTCACTTAATATCCAGTTGATTTAGGTTCCTCTTTAATCTTTTGGCGGTCGTATTAACTTCTGCTATTTTCCGTTTCATTACACCCATATCTTGTGATCCTACACCGGCAAAATCCATCTTCAGACTAAGTTTAATTTTCCATAGTTATATTTTCTCCGCTAGATGGCGACGTTGCATATCGCTTCTTTGCATCGATTCGATGCCGCTTTCTGATTGGTCCGTTTGGCGGGCGTCGCTCCCAAACAATGTTTTCAATCCGAGCCATTTTAGATAAATACGCGATGCAAGCACAGTAATGTTGCACTTTTTAGTCTTCCAAATGGAAGCTAGTTTTCATGTACTGGATAGGGGCTGGGACTCTATCCTGGAAGTATGATTAGAATACTTTTTATTATATTTACGTTTCATAAGATTTTAAATGTTTTTAAATAGTTTTCATATGTAAATTAATTATGCTTATTCCTGTATTCAAACGAAATCTTCATTCTTCATGACTGTCGTTTACAAGAGATTTTATTATGTGAATTATTATGCTGTCTACCTTTCAAGATGTTTATAAATAAACTGCATTCTGTTTTTAAGTGAATACGACTCTGTGCTACTAAAGCTTTCAAGTTACATTTATTACATTCAAGACACGTCCATTCTTCCGTGAAACTTCATATCCAGCCTTTGCTTTCATGGCGCATTTCTGCTCATGTTAATTTACCATTTTAACGTATATAATTAGTCAAATTATATATCGCATGAGACTAGCAACTTAGCACAGATATAAAAAACACAGTCGTAAAGGTTAGGAGAAGTTTTTTTTTTAAATTCTAGAGAGATTCCCCAAAAAGTTTTTTTTTTTCAAGCAAAAATTTCTGACATATTCACAGACATTTTAAAAAGTAAAAGCAAGAAATTAGTGTGCTATTGAAGTGATTTAGAAACAAATAGCATTTTTCAATAAATGTCTTGCATTTTAAGCTTGAAGCGATTGTTGTCTCATGATGGCTATTTCTGATTTGTCACGTTCGAAATTCTGTTCAAAACATTTAGTTTGACAGCCTTTTGTGATAATCCTTTATTTTATCAAAAAATTGAAGCTCTTTTTTTTAAATACGTGAATCTTCCAACTTTGTGTATCTAAGCATAAGATCGCTTTCGTGAATGTGTCAGGAAGTTAGGAGATTGTATATGAGAACAGCCTTAACAATGTATTATATATTTCTAGAATTTCTAAATTATAATATATTTCCAAATCTTCTGCTGCTTCCCCTCCCCCCATCCCAAAAAAACCCCGGCTAATAGTTTAATATTTCTGGCATTTTAAAAACTCTATTAAAAAATTCTACATCACATTCCTAGAGACACGTACCATGGGCTTAAGAAGTAGAGTCTTAAAGGTTAGAAGAAAAACTTTTTATTTTTCATTCTGAATTTTTTTAACAAAATTCTTAAGTTTAAGCTCAAAAAAGTATTTTTCCACATGAAATTCTCACAGACATTCACAGATTTTTTTTAAAACATAAAAGCAAAATCAGCATGCATGGCTATTGTAGGGTTTCAGGAACAAATAGCATTTTCCATTTTTCGATAAATATATTACATTTTAAGTTATAAGCAGTTCTTGTCTCGCAATGATTCCTGGGCTGTCGCATTACGAAAAATGATTAAAAATGCCAACTTGACAGACTATTCCTAATAAATCTTTCGAAACAAGGCAAACTCTATTTGATTTCACAGTTTTTTAATAAATGCACTTTTAATTTCTACATAAAGCTTAACTTCGTGAGTGTGTCAGAAAACTGTGAGATTCAATTTAGGAACTGCCTTAATGATATGCATATACAGTGGAACCTCGATTTAACAAAACCATTTTAAAAGGGGGAAAAGGTTAAATTAGGGTTATAAGAAAAGCACTATGAATGTTTTTTCAAAACATCGCCTAAAAGATAAAATTAAGTTTAAATAAAATAAAACATAGGATAAAGCATTTGTATGTAACAAGCACATTTTGTTACTTTAACAAGAGATCAAAACTTACATTATTTTGCCATAAAAAAAACCTGAGATTTAGATTTGAATGTTTGTTTTAGATTGAAAAACGCAACTTACATTATTTTGCTATATAAAAAAAAAAAAAAAAAAAATCTAAGATTTTGGTTTGAATGTTTGTTTGTTTGCAAAACACACAAGGAAGTCCCAAGCATTAAAATTGCATCCTAATTTTTTTCGTGAGCTTCATGTCCTTGAAAAAAGTCTCAGTTTTAGCAAAATAGCTTGGGTTTTATTGAAAAATGGCATTGATTCAACAACTTGCAGTCTTTTTCATCTTCGATTTCATCCAAAGACAGTTCCATCAATTTAGCAATTAACGATGCTTTTGTTTCGCAAGCCAATACTTCGGTGTCACATTCTGTATAGGGTCAGGTGGGGTGGAATGGGTATAAAAATACAAGTTTTTGAAATGATTATGGAATCATTCCTAATTGGAAAGAAATTTATAGAAAGCAATGATTTAGTGTTTACATTGCATTTATGACATCACATTTTCATTGTAATTTTTTTTTTAAAGATTATTTATTAATGTAAAAAAAAAGTTTTTCTGATGACTGCTTTTATATCCATTCCACCACATAGGCTGGGGTGGAATGGGTAACCAAGTTTAAAAGGCATTCAAAGCAACCAATAACCCAAATTTCAGTGTATTATATATTTTATTACATCAAATTATTTATTGACAATTATATTGGCCAATTTCTTTCTCATTAAATACATAATGTCCCTGGTTATTAAGTGTTGGTTGGCTAAGCTTTCTGAAAATTGTTTACTGTCGATTTCTACCTTTGTCATCTTTGTTAAGAAAGGTATAGAAGTTTCCTATTGATGATTTATGCAGGATTTTTACAATATCAGTAAGAGAATCTGATGTTTCAATCACTTGGGCATTAAAATATTTGTTACATTTTTTTTTCCTAGGTATTTTTCCCCTAAACCTAATCATATACCCATTTCACCCCACTTTACATTTTTAATTACAGCTTTAAAAAAGAAAAGAATTTTTCTTAGATGTTTGTTTCAGTCAAAAAAGGACTATGTACAAACTATGCAGTAAAAAAAATTATTTCTGCAATAAAATAAAAAAATACAATAAAGTTAATGTAGCACTAAGTGACATTGAAATTCACCATGCACCTTTTAAAACTGATTCTAAATGGGCTAAATGTTGACAATATTTTTTTTTCTAAACTTAAAATGGAAGTTGAATGGTTAATAAATTATATACACGATTTACAAATATTTTTTGTACATAGTATGATTTTAATTCAGACACAAAACAGTATTACCCATTCCACCCCACCTGACCCTATTCAATGAAATCCCTACCAATTTCCACTGTATCAACCTCAGTGGAATCGTTATTCCATAATATTGAATCCATATGTGATCAAAAGAAGACAGTTCCGATTGGAATTGTTATTCCATATGTGATCAAACACAGATGATCCAGTTGGACCAGGATTGGAAATACATCTTTCTTGAAGCTCTACGAGATGCAATGATGATTCCGATGGGACTGGGATCAGAAATATACCTGTCTTGAAGCTGTGTGAGATGCAATCTCTTGTAACTTTTATTTTTGCAAACAATATAAAATGCACGGCTTCCAACACGTTTATCTTCATTTTGGATTCATCTTGGTTACTGCAGTTGAGACAAAATTCCAACTGAAACAATACCTTTTGTTCAAGTTGTTGTCTGCAAGTCACTTTGAAGGAAGAATTTATCATTCAATCACAGGGCTGTAACATACTGGTACAATTTGGTGGAAGAAATTCTTTGTGCACATTTTTCAATGTTACATTCTTGTCATTGATCTACAAACAAGATTATTTTATGGTTCTCCGACTGCATTTTCATATCCAGTTGCTGCAGACAACCTTGAAAAATAACTTCCATCACCCTGGATTTTTTATTAGTTTTGTAACTTGTACGTAAAGTTTTTCTGCTTTTAAAGAAACAAGGCCAATAACAAGCAGAATTAGTTTTGCACTACCATCAGTAAAACAGTTAAATTTTCTTCTGACATTGTTCCATGATTCTTCTTTTATTGTGTATGAAAAATAAGCCTATTTCATCAGCTTTAAAAATATTCTACCAGATTCTGCATAATTTTCTACCAGAGATGGTTGTGCATCCCTTTTCCAGTCATCAACCATGACTCGACCGATGCTTCCAGATCCACAACACACTGATGTGCATGTCAAGTTGTGTCGCTTTTTTAATCTGCCGATCCACCCATTTGATGCAGAAAATCCTGCTATAAGCATATTTCATCAGCTTTTAAAATATTCTACCAGATTCTGCATAATTTTCGACCAGAGATGGTTGTGCATCCTTTTTCCAGTCATCAACCGTGACCTGACCGATGCTTTCAGATTCACCACACACTGATCTGTATGCCAAGTTGTGTCTCTTTTTGAATCTACCAATCCACCCAATTAATGCAGAAAATCCTGTTATTTCTAATACAAGATAAATTTTCATAGCTTTCTCTTTTATTATTGTTCCATGAATAGGAATATTTGCAGAGCATACTTGGTAGAGCCCTTCAGTTAAGATTTTTACCAGTTCAGCACATGGAGAAGCTTTTAAGGTTTTAATCTTTTTTGCAGCATTTCCTAGTGTATCTGATTTTGCTTCAATGGCACCTTGCTGGGTTAAAATTGTTTTAAATGTAGATGTTGCAAGTCCAAGAGATTTTGCATATTCTGCTTTAATCATCGAAAAATGCTTTACTTTTCAGATAATGCTGGCCTTATCGGCAATAAAGAAATGCTTCCATATTGTAGTAATTTCTCACTGAATGAAAATGAATAAAGATTTTCAATGTTATCCCCCAGTTCTGTTTCTATTAGAAACCTAACACTCCTGTTCTCTCAGGCCTTCCCCTTTAACCCAACTCCCCCAATTAGCCCACTAAAAAGAAAAGAAAGCAGAACAAGGATTAACTTGAATAGATAGCGGAACAAAAGAAAAAAAAATTTCATTGTGGATTTGTGTATAATGATATCCTGTGCTTTTATGCATCCTTGATAAAATACACACATGATTTTCTAAAGCGATGGAATAGCCTTTCAATGCATCAGGACTTCAAAGAATGGGTCAGAAGATGGGGGGAGGGAGTAATTCTTTCCCAAACACTTGGAAAAAAGGGAGGAGAGTTCACATGTCAAATCATCACTTGACTAATCCACTGTTAAGAAAGGTAACAGGGGGATATCTACCTGATTCTGGTCAAAGAAAAGTCACCTGACTTATATAAATCAAAAAAGCATGAAATTTGTCGAAAACGACCAGTTTTTGTTAAAAAAGTTCTCATTTTCATTTAAGAAAACGTTAAATGCAAAAAAGACATGATTTTAAAATGAGATTTTAAGACACTGTTCACGATTTTCAATATTTTTAGGGTTTTTTTAATATTCCATGACTATTTTTTTAGCATTCATAAAATAAATTAAATTTCAAATTCCACATTTTAAATTTGGTAAACCCGTAGCAGAAAATGTGCAGCACGGCAGATTATTTTAGACTTTGCAGATTAATCTACGAGCTTAAAAATAAATACTGGGCTTAAAAAATTCCAAAAAAATTTATTTTGTTATTGTGTTTCTTATTACATTTTATTCCTAAAATATAACTTTTGCATATGTTATGGGTTACTATTAGTATTTATGATAGTAGCTTGGTTCAGCATTGTTGGGGCGCAGATAAATTTTGTTTTGAAGCAGATGGACATTGAAAATTCTGCTACTGGATTTGTTAATAACTCCAGATTTTAAATTTGTCAATAGCTCTGGCATTAATATTCATTCTACACAATACATTAAAATTTCTTTATTCGCTATCTTATAAATGCAAAAATTCAATGCAGAAACCTCTAGACTTATCTAATAAAATAAATAAAAATTCATTTACTTTTATTTCTCATATTTTGTTCATACCAATTAAACCCATAGGAAGGAAATTGAACTTACCCTAAACTTCTTTAACCCAGGAGAAATCGTACATACCCAGGGTATGAATGGTTTTCAGCTTGTCACCAATAAATACAAATGATAATAGTCACCTTATTTAGTTGGAGAAAATTGTTACACATTCTACCATAAAGTTGAAGAATACTTTAAAAAAAAATAGTGGTGACAATTGTAAAAAACATACGCACCCTGGGTCTGTTCAGGCCCGGCGCGAGTACTCTTGGGTTAATGATTAGAAAATAAGACCTTTTAAATATACTTCAATTTATCAAGCATTTAAAAACTTGAAAAAATAACCACAACCATTTAAAAAAAAATAGCTTCTTAAACACAAAGAATATCAAACACGTTGACAAAACACATGTCATACACTTGAATTTTCATCATCTTCAATAAAAGCAAAATAAAAAAACACCTGAACTCAACAAACACAGATATTTGACAAACAATGAACCCAATAATCAGACAATACCAATCCAAATCTCTGATCAAACCATAGCAGCCACAATGTACGAAACAAAATGGTAGTAAGAAGAACTGATTTCTCTCCTTGTCAAATTCAATGACGCCAAATGTCTCACTTATTCTAGGATTAAACTTTTATTGTTGCTGACAGTTTTACCCCCAATTAAGAAAAAATAGAAGTAAAATTAAGAACTTTTTGCAGATTTTGCATAAAAATAAGGACTTTTAAGAACCAAAAATTATCTTTGAAAAAATTCAGGACATTTAAAGACTTTCAAGGACTGTACAATTAATTAATATTAGTGTTATAAAATACTGCGTATTTTATAACACTATATACTATTTAAAATACTGCGTATTTTATAAGCAGATTAAGATGTTTCTTGTTAAAAATTTTTTTTGTCTTGACCAGATTATCTCTCCTGAAACACTTTGTATGACTCATGTTTTCGAGACTAATTTATATATATATTCATATTATATTTATATATATTATATATATATATATTAGGCCTGGGCCTTAAATCGATTTAAGCTAAAATCGGAAATTGCGATTTAGCTAATGTCAAATCGCGATTTAGTCAATGTCTTAAATCACGATTTAGCCATTGTCTTAAATCGCGATTTAACCATTGGCTTTAAATCGATTTAAAACAAAATACTGATTCAGAGCTAACTTCGGAAAACCGATTTATCTACTTTGAGGTATCTACCACTTACATGCCAAGCTAGTGTTAAATCTATTTAGGTGGATCCGATTTAAGCAAACATCGCAAGCCTCAATGCTTTCCAATTTAAGACAAACAAGGCAAGCTGGTGTTAAATCGATTTAGGACGATCCGATTTAAGCAAACATCGCAAGCCTCCATGCTTTCCGATTTAATGAAAACAAGGCAAGCTGGTGTTAAATCGATTTAGCAGGATCCAATTTAAGAAAAAGGCAATTTAAGAAAACGATGATTTAAGTAAGAATTGATATTTATTTATTTTGTAAACAAGATTCAGAGTTTACGAGATTGGAATGTGTATTTTTCAGAAATTAAGAACTTATATAGTGGAAAGGAAAAAGTAATGTTTAAATCTTAAAATCCAAATTCATCGAATTTCAATTTATATGCTAATGCAATCTTTTGATGATAAATTAAGTTTTCACATATTTGAGTAATATTGCAATATGCATTTTTTATTTTCCAATATTCTGTAATTAATTAAAATGTTTTAAAATAGAATCCTGCATTGTTTCAAAAGATTGTTTTCCTGAAATTCATTCAGCATTTATATGATTAAAAATAATAATAATAAAGTTTTATATTTAAAATTCAAACTCATCGACTTGCAGTTTATACTTTTATGCATTCTTATGATGAAAAATTCATTTTTTTGCATGTTTTAGTAATATTTTAACATTTATTTTTTATTTTCTATTATTTTGTAATTAATGCAATTATTTTAAAGGTATAGTCATGCATTGTTTTGTGTATCACTATTTGGCCGTGATCCACATGAAATATATTTCTTTTACTAAAAATATTTTTTTCCTGAAATTGATTGAGTATTTATGGTTGGAAAAAAAAAAAAAGAATAAAGTTTCATATTTAAAATCCAAATTCATCGAATTTCAGTTTTTATTTTTATGTATTCTTTTAATGAAACATTCATTTTTCACATGTTTGGGTAATATTTTACTACATATTCTTTATTTTCTATTATTCTGTAATTAATTAAAATATTTTAAAATAGTCATGAATCAGATTTGACATCCGATTTCAATACCAGTCACATGGATTGAGTACCTTGCTGAAATTGATTCACTATTTATATCCAAATACATCCATTTTTACTTTATATTTTTATGCATTATTTTCATGAAAAATTAATTTTTACATGTTTAGGAATTATGGGAATATTTTAGTTTTAATTTATTATTATTTTATAATTAATTAAAAATACTTTAATAAAGTTCTGTAATGAATCAAGTAACTTTATTTTTACAGCAGAATGAGGGAGGGCTGGAGGAGGCATTCATTAGCTTTTTCTGCAGATCTGCGATTTTTTGCTTTTTTGACATTTTGTTATCATTAAAAAGAGATATTTTAAGATTATATTTTATTACTAATCTTAAAGGATGGCAACAACCCCGAAAAAAAAAAAAAAAACAGCAATTTCAGTGATGTGCTCCAAGGGTCACACTTTCAATCCTTCTCCATCCGCTATATAAATGTCAGTATTTATGTTAAACAAATCTTATTTTAATCTAAAAGTTAAAAAGATATAAAATTGCACCTTATTTCTCATATCTCTCTCCCCCCCCCTTTTTTTTTACTACTTTTCTCATCATGGTAAATGAATAGTTAAATTCATCATTGAAGTCTTTTAATATGCTTCTGTTTTACCTCAGTAACTTTTTAAATCTGTGTCTGTAAAGAAAAAAAAAAAAAAAAAAAAAAAAAAAAAGTGTATGTAGGCTGTTAGCAATGAAGTGCTATTTGAGTGGGCTAGGGGAAGCCCCCCCCCCCCCCCTAAGGAATTTAGATTGTAGCATGCATAACAAGTCAGACAAAAAAAAAAATCATTTTCTTTTATATTACTTCTTATAGAATGAGTTTATAAAATGTATTACAAAAGGTCACTAATTTTTAAAATGGAAAAAAAAAACTAGTGCTTTGGGACATTCAAAGCTTTTTTATGTGTAAAATATACCTCTTTTCAAAATTATTTGACAAATTTAAAGCTAAGTATACTAAATAATACAGGAGGGGTGGGGGCACATAAAGATCGTATTTTGTTACTAAAAATTAAAAAATAGGCTTCCATATTCTAAAATGTAAAATCGGTGTTAAATCGCGATGTTGGATGGATGATAAATCGGTTTAAGAAATTTCTACATCGACCAGTCTTAAAAAATTTGGAGTTCTGACAATAAGAACAATATTTTATTGTTTTCAAATGAGCCAAAGCGAAAAAAAAAAAAAAATGAAATTAATTTTGATGCAGGGTTTGGGATGTTTGAATATATTTTCACTTGAAAGTAATTCAAGCTTGTACACAACCAAAGTCAGCATGTCTTCCGAGTATTAGAATTATTTAGAAAGATTTCTGTGATGATATATAAAACAGCTCAACATTGATTTTAGGCAAGCATATTTAAGGTTATACTACATTAATTTTAACACAATTATTCTAATTGGTAAATAAATCATATGAATTGTAAATTTTTAACTGGGCGAAAAATGTCCAGGCCAGTACTCAAACTAGTGGATCTCTTGACTGAAACCATGATAGAGCATTGGTGGCTTCAGCCAAGAGATCCCTGGTTCGAATCTTCGGCTGGGCATTTTTCGCCTAGTTGGAAATTTAAAACTTAATTTAATGTTTAAGGCTATCATCAAGGACCCAAGTAACACTGAACGGGTCAGTTAGTTCATAAAATTGCGGAGCAAGTTTATTTAACAATTCGCATTTGAAAATATCTCTAAGCAAAGAAATGGATAAAAAGCTTTTCTGTTTCTGACATTTGAAAATATCTATCTATGCTTCTAATGTTATAAGCTCAATTGTTAGACAATGTGCAAAGCACATTCAACACTCACCAGATAGGAAATCAGCTCAGTGTTTAATTCAAATGACCCACTAACAATCTTTCTTTTCAATCTATACTAATAAAAGAAAGGGTTTGTGAGTCTGCCTATCAGTATAGACTCTCATGCTGTAGTGGACAAGGCCAGTGCTACATCATTGAACATGGAGGAGGTAAAAGGTGTATCCAAGAACCCTCAAAGAGATTTTTCAAATTTCGATTTGCTTTACTTTTTAACAAGTTAAGTTGGTGCCAAACAATCACAATCGATAATGATTAAACAAATAAATTTCTGAAGAAAGAAAGTATTTTTCTGACTTTTTACCATATTTTCCATCATCACTGTATTCATGGTAATAGGTACAATATATTCACAATTTTACTGTTCTTAAGATAGTTTGGCACAAACTTCAAAAATTGATTACTTTTTACATGTATGAATACGCAAATTAAATCATAAATATATAAATTAATCTCTTGTAAAAAATATTCTCTAGAAAATTCATATTTGGTAGATATTACATTTAACGTTTCATCATTAGAGAATTTTAAGGAATTATTTCATTCTTTTTTTAATGCTTTTTTTTTTTTTTTAAGTCTTAATTTTTTTTTTTTTTTTTTTTGAAAAGTTGATTTTATTTAATCAAGTATTGCATTCTGTATTTCCTTTCACCATTTTCATCTTTATTTCTAAATATTGCATAGTCTTTAGAGCACAGAAAAGAACAAAGTGCTTTTAAATAAAATTTATCTCAAAACAAAAATACTTTATGAATTTTGAATAAATATATTTTTTAAACACATAACTGTTTGCTTTTAAATTCAATTAATATCGAACTTCAAACTATTATTTTGTTTCTTTTCCCAATGCTGAGCCATTAATTATGATATCTTTTTTTCCTGCTAGATTTTGGCAAAATGCTAAACCATATATGTGCAGTAAAAATTCAGAGACTTATATAAAAAAAAAAAAACAAGTTGGAAATTGCTCGTCAAACGTGGCAAATGAGGTGCGTTCGTACTATAACTAGTTTTATAATTATTTTTTGCATCCCATATTGTACTGAATGTATAATTTTTTGCACTTCATAAAGCGCATAGTCTGATACATCATTAAAATGCACTTCCAATATTTTTTTCCCATTCCCCGTAATGTAACGGAACACTTTTGACTGTCCCTGTAATTAAACTATACATCCGATTTTCCTAAAATTTGAAATAGCTCAACAAAATTTTTCAACAATTATATCTTTAAAATTTCAGACCATTCGGAAGGCTGTAATATCATTAAAATGCACTTGCAATAATTTTTCCCACTGGCCGTAATGTAAAGAAAAACTTTTGACTGTCCCTGTAATTAAACTATGCATCCGATTTTCCTAAAATTTGAAAGGGCTCGACAAAATTTTGCAACAGTTATATCTTTAAAATTTCAGATCATTCGGAAGGCTCTAATATCATTAAAATCCACTTGCAATAATTTTTCCCATTGGCCGTAATGTAAAGAAAAACTTTTGACTGTCCCTGTAATTAAACTATACATCCGATTTTTCTAAAATTTGAAAGGGCTCGACAAAATTTTGCAACAGTTATATCTTTAAAATTTCAGATCATTCGGAAGGCTCTCATATCATTAAAATGCACTTGCAATAATTTTTCCCATTGGCCGTAATGTAAAGAAAAACTTTTGAGTGTCCCTGTAATTAAACTATACATCCGATTTTCCTAAAATTTGAAAGGGCTCGACAAAATTTTGCAACAGTTATATCTTTAAAATTTCAGATCATTCGGAAGGCTCTAATATCATTAAAATGCACTTGCAATAATTTTTCCCATTGGCCGTAATGTAAGGAAAAACTTTTGACTGTCCCTGTAATTAAACTATACATCCGATTTTCCTAAAATTTGAAAGGGCTCGACAAAATTTTGCAACAGTTATATTTTTAAAATTTCAGATCATTCGGAAGGCTGTAATATCATTAAAATGCACTTGCAATAATTTTTCCCATTGGCCGTAATGTAAAGAAAAACTTTTGACTGTCCCTGTAATTAAACTATACATCCGATTTTCATAAAATTTGAAATGGCTTGACAAAATTTTGCAACAATCATATATTTGAAATTTCAGACCATTCGGTTGGGTAGTTTTTGCTCTGTTACATGCGGACAGACGGACGGACAGACGGACTGAACGACGACTATAGGTGCTACGTATTTATATAATTACGAATGCACCTAAAAAGGACTAATTTTCACTCAATTGTAAGTAAAATACTTCAAACTGATGTATGAATATGCACATTTTCTTTTTGTTCAATAATGGATTTTTGCTATTTAGATGTTTTAATAGTTTCGTTGCTTATTTTAACCACAAAATTACAAAAATTTACCTTTGCAATGTGGCACTTTAATGTTAGTCTAAGCTGAAAATAAAAGTGAAAAAACATGTGTCTTTTTTAGTATAAACAAATAAAATCAAAATTTCTATAAAATAATTTCAAACACCAACTTTAAGTATCGTTAAAATTCATTCATTGATTATACTGCTGAAATAAAATTGAGTATTTTGATAAAGTTCTTGAAATAAAATTTTTATAAAATATAAAAGTAACTCACCAAACTGACCGCACAATTCACATGGTTTAGGTTGGTTAGGCTTAAATTCTTCTCTAATAATAGTGAAATTTGGTTCGTGGGTAGCCAAGCCTAAATAAATGTAAAAAAGAGAGGAATTAAGAACAAATTAGAACTATTACATATGCATAAAAATGCTTGTACATTATCAAATTATGAAAAAAATCTATCTAATGAATAAATGGAGTAAGTAATGTTATACATGCACACTAAATAATTAGCATCTAATCAGGGTTGCTAGTCATACGATAGAATGAAATTCCCTGACTTTTCCAGGTGTATTTCACGAAAATTGTAGTCTAGTGATGTAGTGTGTAGTGGACATGCTGAAGTAAAACAAATGTTGTATCAAAAACACTAAAATTTCCAGAATAGAGTGGTTAATAATCAAAAGCTTCTTATCTCAACCCCTCGCCCCATGCCCCTCCCAAAACAATAACAACTTCACTTTGAGGTTTATATTTTTAGTTGGTGTCACCTGGTAAAAGCATCTAATTTTTTGCGATCTTTAGATGAAACTTGCGTTGGTTTCACGATCCTTTGACGAAATTTGTATGTTTTCTGAAATCCTTTGAAAAATTTACATTTCTGCGAACTTTTAATGAAATTCGTGTTTCTTCTATGACCATTTGACGAAATTAGTGTTTCTTTTGCGACTCTTTGTCGAAATTCACATTTCTTCCATAATTCTTTGTCGAAATTTGCATTTCTTCTGCGATCCTTTGTCAAAATTCGCATTCTTCCACAATCCTTTGCCAAAATTCACATTTCTATGCGATCTTTTGTCGAAATATGCATTTCTCCCACGATTCTCTTTCAAAATTTGCATTTCTCCTGCAATCCTTTGTCGAAATATATATATTTTTCTGTGATCCTTTGATGAAATTCGCATTTCTTCCATGAACTTTTAATGAAATTCACATTTCTTTTGCGATCTATTATCAAAATTCGCATTCCTTTTATGATCCTTTGTCGAAATTCCCTTTTCTTCTGTGATCCTTTGTCGAAATTTGCATTTTTTCTACAATCCTTTGACGAAATTTGCATTTTTTCTCAGTCCTATGACGAAATTCCCTTTTTTCGCCATAATACTTTGGCGAAATTCATGTTTTTTCAGCAATCCTTTCACAAAATTTGTATTTTTAAAAAATCCTTTCATGAAATTCACGTTTTCACCATGATCATTTCATGAAATTGTCAATTTTTTCTGCAAACAATTGACAAAAAAGAGTTTTTTTTCAAAGACCTTTTGTCAAAATTTCTGATTTTTTAAAAAAGGAAAAAAAAAAAAAACTAAATCCTCCAATCCAAAATTTTCAATCCACTCAAACTGATGATTTTTTTTTTTTTTTTTAAATTTCAGAACCAAATTCCTTAATTTTTCGGAAATTTCGGAACAGAATCACCCCCTAATGGTAGCTAACACCCTTCTGTTACCGAAAATTGCCATAATTTTTGTATAGATACTGTTCGGACTGTCTATAGATTGAAAAAAAAAAAAAAAAAAAACTTTGCAACTCTTCCATATTCATACATCGGCTGAAAGATTCTGGTGTCTATAAAAAGAGCTGCTGCTCTGAATTATGATATGCTTAGTGTTCTCATTTGATGTTTTTCAAAGGGTGTCGCACCCTGTCCCGTTTCCCAATAGCTTCTTCGTCTTCTCTATTTTTTTTTTTTTTTTTTTTTTTTCAAAATATCTGGATTTTTTCTCTCCTCCGCTCCCTTCCCGACTTTTGAAAACAGAATTTCTGCTGCTCTGATTGACTCATATGTAGTAAATTTTAAATCAATGTAAAAAAAAAACATGCAGCAGCTGCATATTATATGTGTTTTCACCATAATGCATTTTCAATTTCAAAATAGTCCCAGAACAGCACATGTTCCCATACATGGAATATTCGAAAAATGGAGTTATTTTAATCACATTATTTTATGATATTCTTAAAAATACAGCACAATTTCAGTTTACCTTGATAATATATGATAGTGAATCCAGAGTGTGCCTCCTCGAAATGCCCTCAGGAAATTTAAGACTTAAATACTAATTTAACCCTTTGATTACGGGGTTGGGATACATGTCATCCCAGCAACTATTTCTATTTGCACCACTTTATGAAAAAAAACCCTTTGCCATACACTTATTATAGAATACTTTCAAGAAAAATCTACCACAAAGAAATTTTTTTTGTAAATTGTGGTACGAGAGAATATAAAAATAGTCGCCAGTCTTAGCCCGTAATCAAAAGGTTAAGGTTTAGAGTTGAAATTCCCACTCCTCAAAACTGACAAATGATAATCCAATGAGTGTGTCCTTCCACTCAACAAAATGTGCCCCTTTACTCAATATAAGTGCCCTTTTATTGGACAAAAATGCCCTTTTCAGCAAACCCGCCCTGCCCTTTTTAAAAGAAATGTGAACACTAGATATGCTGAAAGGATCATGCAGCCTTAAAATGAGCCACTGTTAATGATAATAGGTATCCCAGAAACTATGGTTGTTGCCAAACAGCAAGCTACAAGTTTAGCTTTATTTTTGTACTATGTAAGAGATATATCAAGTTTACCCTCCTCAGTTTGACATCTTCACCCATTGATGGAAAATATGACAAATTATTAACAAAATAGTTATGCAACCAAAGAAGGTCAGTTTTTTTTTTTTTTTTTTTTTTTTTTTTTTTTAAATAGAGATTTCAGCCTGGTCTAATGACCTCAAAGTGATATAAAGAAATATATAGTTTCTCAGGCCTCCAGCAGACTCACAACTGCATTTTATCTGCCAACTGGACAATAAACAAAATTAATTCAAGAAGCGAGGTCCTGAGTCAAATTATTTTAATACTGCTGTAACAACTCTCAATAATAGTTAAATTTACATAACAAACTTTGATATGAGACAGAAAGCACCTGTTAATAGGACATTAATAGGACCTGTTAATCTTTATAATTTAAAGACTTCTTTTCTTGCACACTCTTGTGTTCATTAAACTGAAATGAGTATTCTTTTTAAAACATCAATAAATTTGTTAATTTGAAAAATTCATTGATTTGAAATTCGTTAAAGTGATTATTTATATTATAAAGGACAAACATATCTGTGTGTAACGCATACGTCATTTTGCGAATGGCAACCCTTTGAAATTTGAAATAAAATTTCGGTTTGGCAATTTTCTCTACTGCAAATATTTAAACTTCTAAACATTTTAAATTTTACACCTTCGTATGAGGAAAAAAATGCTCTTTTGAATGCAATTTGTTTGAAAGCTGTACCTCAATTTATTTTGAGATATTAATTTTTTTGCAGTTTTTAATACCATTTTTCTAATCATGGCAACAAAAGTAACCCATTTCTATTGAAAGTAAAGGGAAAATACTCAAAAATAGGAGATTACTGTATCTTTTTGTTGCCATTTTCTCATAAAACCTGAAAAAAAAAAGTTGAAATTAAAATACGGGCTATGTCAAGAATATTGTCTATTATTCCACGATAATGACGTCATATGCATACTTTTCTATAGACGGAGTTTAAGACTGAATGACATCATTTTATAAAAAAACGTGTATTTTCATTCTTAAAACTGAATTATGGTTTGTAGGAGTGCATCATTTTCACTGCCCAGCTGCTTTGAAATTCTTCACAGGTGAAAATGTTTCCCTTTTAAAAATAATGTAATTGAAATCACACACTGATAAAGCACAATGTTTAAAAAAAATTTAGAGTGTCTTTTTAAAAGAGAGGTGACATGCAAATAATAGCAATTTATATTACAGAAATTGATGATTCTCACCTGGATGGATTTGCTTCGCCGAGTTCGACAAGCAAACAAGTAAATAGAGTTTTAAAATAATATCATGTTCCTGAAGTTTTTGTCTAAAATTCTCTCGAATAACAAAATTTTAATGCTATTCTTTAGGACATTCTACTATAATTTTATCAAAATAACATAATTTTGCTTAATTTAATTTTTCATAATTTTATATAATCTATGTATTTAAAACACAGGTGTGTTTTTTAGTCATCTGCCCTGATCTTTCTGCTAAACCAATTTTACTTTTTTTTTTTTTTTTTTTTTTTTGTTATTGAAAGGTGTTCATTTGTAGATGTGATCACACTATCTGTTTTTTTTTTTAATATCCCCACTTTTATGTTTTAATTTTAAAAGCATTTTATGAAATTTCTTCAAAATGGTGAAAATTAGACAGCTTTCATTACTGCAGAGAGAACTATTTTTTTTTTTTTTTTTTTTTTTTTTTTTTTTTTTTTTAATAACTCCATTTTTATATTTTAATTTTAAAAGTATTTTATGAAATTTCTTCAAAATGGTGAAAATTAGATAGCTTTCATTATTGCAGAGAAGAGAAAAAAAAATGAGGTTTATTTATCTTTATTCATGCCATTTTCTGATAAAAATTCAAAATTGTTGATAAAAATTGTTGTATAGGGTTTAGTGGCGCGAAATTCCATTAGGAGCATAATATTATATTAGGGGAATAATAACGGA
Source organism: Maratus speciosus (assembly GCA_963932465.1). Lineage (NCBI taxonomy): Eukaryota > Metazoa > Arthropoda > Arachnida > Araneae > Salticidae > Maratus > Maratus speciosus. The sequence goes on from OZ010791.1 coordinate 170,308,838, forward strand.
AAATGACATACTGCTTTTGAAAACATGCATTTTTCCTCATAAATTTTCTATATTGTTTTTCCTTCTGCATGTGTACTGATAGTAAGTTTCAGACACTAGGCGAAATGCTTATTTAAGTGAAAATGAAGTCATATTTAAAAGAAAACGATAATTTTCTTAGATAAAACTAAACAAATGCGTCTAAAAAACATAAATTACGGAAATTTTTACTGTCCGGAATTGAGATTAGGATCTCAAGTAAAGAGTTCATCTGTTCATATAAAAGATGTTGCTGACAATCGTGACTTCAAGTTTTGAGTTAAAATGATTTTAAAATGATCAAACAAGATACAAATTTTTTTTAAATGATGAATATGGATATGAGAAGTGTGTACACAAATTTTGAAAAGGTGAAAATTGCTGTTTTTCATTCCGGAATACCAAGCATAAGAGCCTCAATTGATAACCACACCCTAATAACTGATCTTTATTATATTTTACTGATTACGTATGTATATTATAAAGAACAAACGTATCTGAGCGCAACGCTGACATCATTTTGTGAATAGCAACACTTCACAATCAAATTTCGGTCTTGAAATGTTCGCAACTGCAATTTTTTAATCTTCTGACCATCATACATTTTCAATTTTCGTCGCATAGGGAAAAAATTTACTTTCAAATGCAATTTGTTTAAAAACTGTATCTTAATTGACTGATGTATTATGTTTTAAAAAATAATTTTTAATCATCATTTTTTTTAAGTTTATCACGCGCCGGTTTCAAAACATAATAATAATAATAATCATTTTGCGCATAAAGCAACAAACATTGTTCAGCATTTGTTTCTGACTATTTTTGCATAACGAAATTAATACTTCCTTTATAAACAAATAAAAGAATAATATTAAAAAAACACCAATCTAACATATTTGTGAAAGACAAATTAACGAAATTAATACTTCTTTTATAAACAATCAAAAGGATAATATTAAAAAAACACAAATTTAACATATTTGTAATCGTACAATTTAAATTTTTAGATCGCCAAATAAGAATTTTTTTCTTTCAAATGGATTTTTTTTGCAAAGTTCATCTCAGTTTACTGACTGTCTATGGTTTTAAAAACAATTTTAAAGCATGAAATATTTTTAATTTATCTCTATCGCACGGAGCTCGATTATGAAGTTTTTAATTTATCTATATCGCACGGAGCTCGATTACAAAAGATTAATCCGTTTGCCCTCAAGACAAAATAAAGAGTTCATCATTTTCTTACGGTTAATATCCATTAAAAAAAAAAAAAACTTCCCTATGAATAAATAAATAAAATAATATAAATAAAACACAAATTTAACAGACATAAGCTCTGAAATTATCATAATATAAAAGGATGCCGTAAGTAGCAAAATCTTGATCAAATAACTCTTAGCATACGGCTAATAAGAAAATATCGCTTTTGATAAATTGGGCACGATCCCCGAGTATTTATAATGTTCAAAGTACAGTTTTTTTTTTTTTTGTTCCAATACAAATAATATTCGTTAAGCTGAAAAATGCCTTAAAGCGACATCTATTGTAACAAGATTCTACTGTATTTAAATCATTCTTGAGTATCTTAAATCTAATTATTTAAATATTTTAATTCATAAAAAAATATATTTAATAATAGTATTTTAAAATGCATTTTAATTCATATGTTTCTATTATAAGTGTAAAAAAAGGAAAGTACTATATACAAGTGTAAAAGAGGGGGGGGAAAGTTACTGCAAAGTTAGAAATAAAAATTCAAACAAAACTTACCTAACATAATCAAGTCCGCTGAAAATAAAATAAAATAAAGGATTACAAAAAAATAATTACAAAAGAATTAGCACAAATGTTAAAAATAAATGTAACAATTAACATTAATTATATGCAGCATAGTTTTTTCTTTTTGAACTATACAAGGGGGACCCAAAAAATGGCTAGAATTTCTTTATAAAAACATATGTGTTTATTTTTTTCAATCTTCAGAAAGATAGGGACAGCATAGTGTGTTGCTTTCTAAAAATAGCTTTATTCTAAAAGATTTTCACAATTTGTCTCTCAGCTCACCATATCTTTTTCTGAGTTTTTACAATATTTGATTGGACTTTTTTTAAATTTAAATTTCTCTAAATAGATGCCTGACTACGAAATGATGAAATAAAAATTTTAGAATTTTTCATGCATGCACAGTTAAATATTATTTCATACAAATGCCTGTATCGCATCAAACATTCAATATACGTTTTAGGGGCCAGGGATCCTGAAAAACATGTTTTTACAAAATATCTGTCTGAGTCCGTTACTCCACCTGTCTGTATGCGACACAAATTTTTTGGGCGCTCTATCTCAAGAACTAATGCACAGAATTTAATAAAAATTTATATTCAGTTAGTCCCTGATATAAATTGGTGCTGATTAGTTTTTGGTGTAAATCATTCAATAAGTAGCACTGCTATGCTGCATTTTTTAAGATTTACATAATAGCTCTATCTCACGAACTAATGCACAGATTTTCATCAAACTTCAGATTCAATTACTCCTTGATATGAATTGGTGGTGCTGATTATGTTTTGGCATAAATAAATCACCCAACAGGTGGCACTGCTGTGCTGCATTTTTTCCGATTTCTGCAATAGCTATATCTCAAGAACTTATACATGGATTTTCATCAAACTTTATTCGGGTATATCTTGATAAATATTGGTAATGATTACGTTTTGGTGCAAATCGCCCAACGAAGGCACTGCTGTTCTTCATTTTTCACGATTTCTGCAATAGTTCTATCTCAAGAGCTAATGCACCAATTTTCATCTGACTTCAGATTCAGTTAGACCAGAGGTTCCCAATGTGGGGAATATGCCTAACCAGGGAGGCAATTTGGCTTTTTAGGAGGGCAATTCAAATTTGTAACCCACACATTCACTGTCAGTCTTTTGAAAAAGTAATGTCTTTGGCAAAAAATTAAAGTAATACAGACAAAATTAAAAATATAATTAAAAAAAGATAATCAAAAGTTTAAAATGGAATGAAAACTAGAATAATTATATGAACAGTCTTTAACACGTTCGTCACCCAGAGTGATTTGGATGAGTTTCTCGCCGGCCCAATTCCGATCACTGGAGCGCCAGAACTTAGCAGGGCTCTGTCCAGCCTTTTTTTTTTTTTACAGGGTCCATCATTTGATGAAATTCGCATTTTCCCCGCAATTCTTTGGGGAGATTCACGTTTTTTTTCCGTGATCCCTCCAAATTTGTGGTTTTTTTTTTTTCCATGATCCTCTGACGAAATTATCACTTTTCTTTTCTGCGAACGACTGACGAAATAGATTTTATTCGGTGACCATTTGTCGAAATTCGTGATATTTTTTGTCTGAATTTCCAGACTAATGACCAATTTTTTAAAATTTTCTGAACCGAATGTTTTAAATTTTCGGAAAATTCAGAACAGAATCACCCCTGGTGCAGAGCTGGAAGATTTGTCAGGAAGGTACCTCTCTGAAGCATGGGTGCAAGAAGTCAATCCAAGCTAAGACTGTTTCACACAGAATTTTTTACATTAGTAAAAGAAATCAGGAATTCCTACAGCTATTTTTTAATTAATTGTGAATTTTTTAAGTGATTTTTCATATTTTGACATTTGTTAAAGGAATCGGTTTCAATCTTTCAGCTCAATATTACATTTTTTCCACTGCAAACTTTATATGATTTTTAGAGTTTCTTCTCGTTTCGCGGCATCCTTTTGACATTTGTAAAATTAACCCAGTTTCAATCTTTTAATTCAATGAAGTAAATCTGATGAAATTTGTGATTTTTTTTTGACCATTTCATTTCATGATCTTCACATGTCTTTTCCACAATCGTTTGACAAAATGCATGTTTTTTCTATCAAGATCATTTGACGGAATTCGCGTTTCTTTACCAACTGTAATCCTTTGACGGAATTTGCGTTTCCTTTATACGATCTTTCAATGAAATTCACATTTTCTTTCCGTAATCTTTCGCTGAAATTCGCGTTTTTTTCCCCCAATCGTTTGAGGGAGTTAGCATTTTCTTTCTGCGATCCTTTGAAGAAATTCACGTTTCTACAATAATCCTTTGACAAAATTTATTTACTTCTGCGATGATTGATAAAACTGATTTTTTAACGCAGTCAATTTTTGAAATTTACTATCTTTCTGCACAACCGAACGACAAAATTTGTGATATCTTTCAGTGACCAATTAAAAAATTCACTACTTTGTTTCCACGACCTTTTGATGAAACTTGCAATATTTTTTCTTGATCGTTTATCAAAATTAGTGATTTTTTTTGCACAATCTTTTAACAAAATTTATGATTTTTCTTCAGCGACCAATTAAGGAAAATAGCTATTTATGTTTCTGAGATCTTTGATGAAATTCACGATATATATCTATATATATATATTTTTTTTTACAATTGTTTGAAGGAATTCTCTTTTTTCCACGACCGATTTATGAATTGATTTTGAGAAATTCCATAAAAGAAAAAAAAATTGCGGTCTTCTAAGAAATTTAAAAAATACTTACAGAAGAATTACAGCACTGTGAAAGAATTTGGAGGGGGAAAAAATGCACAGCATTTTTTATTATACAGGACTTTGCTTTTCTGTGCACAAATTGTCCATGCTATTTTAAATGCCTGCCTCTTCAGAAACTTTTGAAATGATGCCCCTGCTTTTAAGGAAAGGAATTCCCAATATAAATATTTACAGAAACACGATTCACTCATGTTTAATATCCATTAACAGGTTTTATGGTAACAAGTTTGTTTTCCAGCCCAGATTTTTTATTTTTCCTTTTTTTTATGTCCAAATTTTCAGACTAATGACTGATTTTTTAAAATTTTCGTAACAGAATCACACCTGAAAAATATGCTGCGCAGGCAGAAAAACTGCAACTGAGAAAAAAAAAAAAGGTGTGTCTTTTGCAGAAAATTGTAGTTTTAGATCAATTTTCATAGCACCGTTGTTTTTAGCTCCAAATCGTAGAAACTACGATTTTTCGTTGCAGTTGGCAGATCTGGAACCCTACACACCAATGTGTTATCTGACTGTGGGGGAGAGAGAAGGGTAAGTAGTGCCATCTGATACAATAAATAAAAGAAGTCTCCCAGTTATCCAAAAATTCCTATGGAATCCCGGTCAACAGAAAATGCTTTGGTCCCATGCCTTTCAGATAACAAGGGTTTTTCTGTATTTATATTTTAATTGCAGTATACTGTTTCTGTTTTTCATATTTTCAGAAAATGATGTTAAATTTGGTTAAAAATTTTGCATGCTATAAACAAAATACATTTGATTTTTTTACAGAAACATTAACATCTTCAAGAATATGCATGCTATGCTTACACAAACGTTAAACAGGACTCACAAAGTCATTTGCTATAGAAGTTAGAGACCATTTTGAGGATTTTCTGTTACATGGGTGATCGCAAACATTATTTTATTAATAAAATTTATTGTTGGCCCCTCTAATTCTCCCCGCGGGTAAATTTTCACTGAAAAATATGAAGTCGAACATGTTCTTCATGTCTTTAAAGTTAAAGGACAATTTGCCAAGAATTTCAGTATATATTCGACAAACCATGTACATCAAAAGCTTCCAGTCACTCTCACTGTCCCTTAACTTTTGGAAGCCAGTGTACAAATAGAGACATATTCAAAACCTTTCATTTATTTTATTTAAAATACAGAAAAGGAGCAATTACTAAGTAATGTAATTTTAAGGAATATCTTCATATCTCTTGTCAGTATTTTTTTTTTTTGTTAGCCGGCTGCAAATATAGCCAAAACAAATATTTTTTTTTCATTTTCAACAAAAGAATTCAGATGAAACATCAGTAGGGAAAATAGAAACATTCGGGAAAAAAAAAAAAAAAAAACTTTCATTTATTTTATTTAAAATACAGAAAAGGAGCAATTATTTTTTAGAAGTTTTATAACAACATTAAAATTTCAAAGCAGTGTTTCTAATACACATGCAGAAATATACATATTTTAAATTTCTTACTTCAAGAAAATACTTCTTCTCATAGTCTTTTGCCCAAGTTGCATTAATAGACAAATTATGGTTTGTTCCTCTATTATATACAAGGGCATAATTTTCTTTACAATTAAGTGGACTAGAATCATCGCAAAACAACCGAGTATCACATTTCAGAAAACTGTACTGAGTGGCAAAAAATTTTTTTTAATACCGATAACGGAAATTAAAACAATATTTGGCAATTATCACTTGCACCTGGCTGACAGGAAAGTACTCAATTTTTTATCTTCTGCAGGGGTTGATCCAGGCAAAATTTAGGGCCTACTTAGAGCCCTTTCACAAAAATCTATTTAATAAAATAGGTTGGTTGGTTGGTTGATTTTTGACGGCCAATTATCTGCTCGAGGGATATAGGCCCAGGGGGGAGTGCCCTTCGTGGGGGTCTTTCTAAGGGAACCTAACCCGTATTAACGCTTGGAAATCCAAGGCTCGAAGAAAACCACGAAAACTCCGAACGATTAGGCCGACGGGCGCGATTGGGATCGAACCCAGCACCTCCCGTCTACCAGCTTCGAGAGCAGAACCTCTCGGCCACTGGTGGGGCTTTAATAAAATAGGCCCCTTCACAAAAATAAATTTAATAAAATGGCCTCCTTCAGAAAAATGAACTTAATAAAACAGGACCCTTCACAAAATTCCTTTTAATAAAACAAGTCCCCTTCGTAACATTCTTTTTCATAAAAACTGTTTTAAAATATGTAATTTGTAAATAAAACCAGGTCACGAAAAATAAAAACTTAAGCAAGGGGATTTAAAGAAGTTTTTGGTTATAAATTCTTGGTTCGTATTTCAGTAACTGGATTTCAAATTTCGTTACAGAGTGTTATTTTTCACAAAAATATAATAAAATTCACAAAAATAACTTTTATTTTTGACAAAATGGGCCCCAAGAATAAAAACCTGCATCAACCCCTGTTCTGGATTCTATACAAAAATAAATTTTTTTGTAAATCTGAAAGGCTGAGTTTATTTTTAAAAAAAAATCAAGCAGATATAAATAAAGATGCACATATGCAATAATGAAATATTATTAACTGCTAAAAAAAAGATTTAAAAAAAAAATTACCATCAGCTCCACATAAGCAATGTCTCGTGTTTGCATCATGATCAGGATTTGCTGAAAAACAAAAAAATAAAATCTAAAATTTAGAAAACTTACAACACTGAAAAATTGTTCAGAAGCCAAATATTAAATAAGTAGGCTAAGAAGTAATATAAAATTCTTACAAAGCCTTCACCTTGAATTCCAGAAGTGCCAATATGGCTGACCCTGTAGTCCGAAGTAATTTTCCCTTTACCGTTGACCTTCACATTAATAGCCAATGCTGGTGCATGTTTCTGCCTCGCATCTCGCCATTTTAAATTCTAGGTTGTGCATAATTTGGATATTTTAAAGAATAAAATTAAGTTTTATCTTTGTTTCCTTATATTATTGTTTTAATAACAATGCTTTAACGTTTACACGGGGGCTCGGACAGCATCTGTCTGAGAATGCATGCTACCAGTGGTCAGGGTTGCAAAAAACCCCAATCCAGTTGGGTTTTATTGGGTTTTTTAGGGTTTTATTGGGCTTTTTGGGGTTTTATTGATTTTTTTTTTTTTTTTTTTTTTTTTTAAGAAGTGAGGGCAGGAGCCCTCACTTCTTAATCTTAAAAGGATCTTAATCTTAATCTTAAAAGGAGGGCCCTTGCTTTTTAAAGTATATGTATTAAATTAAGAAATCTTATTATATTTCTATTGATTAACTTAATATACAAGTAATTTGAATGGAAATAACAAATAAATCAGTGTAAAAGTCTGGAAAAAAGCTTTTACTTCTGACATCATATAATATTATGTAATAACCACATATCACATATTTAAAAGTTTTTATATGGCTTAATTATAACCTTAATAGATTACTTTTTATCTGTATTCCTCACTAAGAACACATTTTTAAAACATATCTTTAATCTTTTATTATTTATTAATCAAATAATGCTTCATAATATTTTCAAGATATCTATTGTTCATTGTATAGAACAGTTTATTCTTAGAACATAATACATAGCTGTTACTAAAAATATTTAAATTACAAATGACTTCAATTACCTACATAACCGATTGTAATTATTTAATTGGAATATTTTGAAATGAAGTTATAATATTTAGATAATATCCAACACTGTTTATTTTTATCAACAAACATGCAAACAGGAAATGATATTTACCACCCCCCCCCCCCCAAAAAAAAAGGGTTAAACAAACAAACAAAAACTAGTTTATTTGGGGTTTTTAAAAACAGCCCCCCCCCCCTCCTTTTTTTTTTTTTTTTTTTTTTTTTTTTTTTGCCAACACTGGCCAAAAGTGAATAAGTGAAATTTGTATCCAGTTGGGAACTTATGAAGTTTTATATTGTTAAATCTTGATAAAAGACCTTGTAATTTTTTATCTAATACGAAAATGTTATGATGAGCTCTGTATATTCATTTTGGCTTCTTTTTTTCATAATATTAACAGGCTTTTTAAAAAAAAAGACTTAAAAGCACATTATTTCATTTTGGCTTGGTCACATTTGGATTTAGCAGTGCACCCACACATTAAGTTTTAATAGGATAGTGTAACTCTTTAAACACAAACGTTAAAAAACTAATTTAAAAGTTACTGAATATTAAGTAATATTAAAAAGCAAAAAAACCAACGTTTAAAATGCACATATAATATATGAAAAGCAGCATTTTTGCTGCTTTTCATATATTATTTGTGCATTTTAAATGTTGGTTTTTCTGCTTTTTAATATTGTTGCACAAAGGTTTTATTTGCTATTTTTATATTAAGTAATAATATCATAGATTGTAAAAAAACCAATAAAACCCATTTTGTTGTGGGTTTCATTGGGTTTTTTAGAGTGGGTTTTACCCAAAAAAAATCCGGGTGGGTTTTTTGCAACCCTGCCAGTGCTTAGTTGCTCCCTGCCAGTGCTTAGTTGTATCCAAGGGATGGGCTGATGGGACTGCAGCCCCCTCCGAAGTTTATAGAAAATATCTAGTTTAATTGCAAAAGTTTAGCGAAAGGTAATGAAACCTTCTAAGATGAAATTCAAAAGGAACCAGAAAAATGTTCAGTTTAGGTAGTTCATTTTAGAAAGGTTACCGTTATCACAGGTTATCATTTTAGAAAGTGAGTTACTTCATAGAGATCATGAAATTTTCCATTTCAGCCAAGTTTCTGTTACATGCAAGCTCTCTTTACACATGTTTTATAGTAAAAAACGTAATACGTGGTGATTAAAAGTGCATTATTAATTTTTATTACTCAGTATTGATCAGTTTGAAAGTCTGTCATTTAAAGTAATACATAGATTGAGATATTTTCTCAGTATGAACTGCGAAGTAGAGGTCTGCACAGGCCGAAATTTCCAGGCCCGGCCTGACTCATTGAAAAAAAAAAATTCAGCCCGGCCCGGTAAAAAAGTTAAAAGTTCGACCTGGCCCAGTAAAACAGTTAAAGTTTCGTCCGACTTCGGAAAAAAGTTAAAATCCCGGTCCGAGAGAATTTCTACGAAAGATTGATTTTATGTCGATTTGGTTAAAAGTTTGTCTCGTACGAAGAGTTCTGACCAAAAATATTTATCTTAACTTTTTTTTCATGCTTATAATCTTCATTTTTAAAGTGTCGCAGAATGCAATATCCATTCTTTTAATGAATTGCTATTTCTTGTATGTAAATGTTTCAGTTATCATTAATATCCATATTCCATGTATTGAAGTGTTAAAAATCTGAAAAATGCTATACAGTAAAATCTTCTAAGACTTAATTACATAGAAAAGAAAAAAAAAATGCTTTATAGACAAGTTCCCTTCTCAGCAAGTGTAAATGTATTATATATTCTTTTCTTACGGATTAGTATATTAATTTTGAATGGATCAACACGTTTTTCAGTTTAAAACAGGATTCCGTCATAGGCAGGTTCTTTTTCACACGTTTTACTATATTTTAATAAGCGTAGAAATGTATTATTCTTTAAAAAGAATAAATGTTAATGTTTAATTGTAGAATAATGGCTATTTGGTTATTTAAAAATGTATGCATATTTTAAAAAATCTTTAGTTTTACTGACCTTTGAATGCACAGGCCACGCCGAGACAAGGATTTTCATACAGGCTGGCTCAAAACTAGGACTGAAAATTTTGGGCCGTGAAGACTAGGAAAGAAACCAGTCCTGGCTCTGTACAGAAAAAATAAGTTAGGTCTGGCTCAACCCGATTTTTCCAGAAAAAAGCAAGGCCCGTGCAGATCTCTACTGCAAAGCCCTAAACCTTTTTTTTTAAATTTACTTAAATGTTGTAGGTTTAATAATTTTAAATTTCATGTTTATGTCGGTTTTATTTACTGTTTACTGAGATTACCGTTTAACAGATAATTTTCAGCATTCCATTTATAAAAATGCGGTATAACCATGGAATTATACTTGTTAAGACGAAAATCTGCCTAAAACGAAATTTTTCTCAGTCCCATGCGATTGCATCTTAGCAGGTTTGATTGTATAATATATGTGTTATCTGCTAACATAAAAACTTGCTTAAAGTGGAATTTTTCCCGGTTGATTGTGATTTGATCAACTTTTATTGTACCTCAGCCCCCTCCGAAATGATGTCTAGATATGCCACTGCATGCTACGGCGGACAGATGCTGTCCAAGTCCCCCGTGTAAAGGTTAATATAATTTCTGTTATATATATTTGTAAGATTACCGGTTTAGTTTTCAAGTCACGTGTATATTATGACAATAGCTTTACCTAGAATTAGTATTTTGTCTTAAATAATAATAATAATAAAAGATAATTTTGCTTCTCATCTGGGTTTTTTATCCAGTTTATTTTGACTTTCTGTATTTCCACAGAGGACTTTATTATTATTTATGCATAATATATGTCTATAAGAAAATCCCTGCCCTTTAGCTATTGTTTATTTCGTTGTTTATTAAGTATTTTTCTAAACTCCAGTTTGTTAGTTTGCATCTGAATATACTTATTAAATTATATAATTTTACTCTCTACCAGTTTAAAATCATTTACTAAGAGTATTCTGGATGCGCATTTAAATTAATTCATAAAATATTCCAAGAGTTTGTTTAATGCTATCGCAGCATTCATTAGTACATTAATTAACAGCAGCTCTTATATTGTTTTCGACATTTTGTCAATCATCTTTTTTTCCCCTTTTTTTAAATACTCTAAATTTTAAAGTTATTTTTATGGGAACAGATTTTTTTTCTTTAATAATAATAATAGTAATTTAAAAATAATTCATAGATTGATAAAAGTTGTTGCGCATCATGATGACGTCGCCTGCGTCACATTAGAGGTGTGTATTTGCTAGCCTATTAACTGTATGTTTGGTTTCTACCTGCTGTTATTTGTTCTACAATTCATACGTAATTCTAATTTAACGAATAGATTTAAATCAACTGTGGATGTACTTTTGTAAACCCTGTTTACATAGTATGTATACCAATGCAGCCAGTTTTTTAACAGATTTTTTTTACAAAAGATTTGATATTGTATTTTTTGACAATGTGATTGTCTTTTTGATTTTGGGCCTTGTGCCTGAATTCAAAGAGCGATTCTTCGATCATGATGTTCTGAGGTGATCATTTAATAATTAAAAGTTTGTCGTCAATCGCCGATGGAATTTAATTTAATGCATTTTCGATTCGGACATTTTATCATCAAGACATTCCCTAAGAAGTGATTTTAACCAGCATCAGTCAGCATTCTTTATAGTCATGGAATTACTTCAAGTTTTTAATAATTCTACGTGGAACGTTTTCGCCGTGTACGGTGACCTACCTCTTCTAATTATCTTCCAAACCTCCCAAGTAATGGACAAATAAAGAAGAGTTTTTATAACTGCTGCATCTTCAATGTGTTACCTCATCATTTACGTAAGATCATTCCCTTTTATTTTTCTGTAATAACATTCTATCATCGGCAAAATATTTATTCTTGGCACTTAAGTCAATCTTATCAACGGCACCTAACTCTCCTTTTTTTATACAATGCCACAATTGATTTCCGTGACTTTAAAAGAACATTTTGGCGTTATTGCTTTCTGTTTACAATGCAATGCCTTAAAAAAAAATAACTCAATGACTGTTTTTTTCCCCGTATTTTTGACAGTTGATTGATGCATTGTTTTAAAAAAAAAAAGATTTTTGTTCTCAAATAGTAGAACTGCTCTTTTTAATAGAATTCTGAAAATGTTTTAACATTATATTTGCTGTTATTCTTTTTCGCAATATTTTCTGTTCATCTTAAAAATATTTCATAGCCGTTTACTTAAATAACACACACTCATATCCTGTTCTTCTTTAGTGGTATCATACTTAATGTTTAATTACTTTGAGATTGTCTTTCCCCCTCTTTCATTTAGAATGAAGAAAGTTTGTTGTTTTTCCAATTTCTATTTTCTGCTTATAAGGTGATGTATGTCATTAGGTTAGATGCTACTGGACTTCACTTTTTTCAAAAGAAGTTCCTGTATGTATTCACCAGGATATGTTTGACACTTTCTTGGATACCAATGATGTTTTATTGCCAGTTTTTGCGTCTAATGTCGGAGGTTTTTCCATGTTGCAGAGTAAGAAATGGAATTGTATTACACTTGCTTGGATACCAACGATACTTTATTGCTGGCTTTTCACGTCTAGTGTCAGCAGTTTTCCATGGTGCAAGGTATGAAATGGAAATTGAATTTAATATCATTTGGAAATGAATTGCTTGGAAAGTGAAGGAGGGGGGAAGTTAAAGTTTCTATAATAGATTACTGAGCATTGTTTTTTCCTATACATAGATACGTTTTTCTATACACTATAAATTAAAAGTAAATGTGTAATGATTTTTTTTTCTTTAAGAAGTTAAGAGTTATTTATATAAAGTTAAAGGTAATTGAAATGGTGTTTTGAGGTGGATATACATTTAATTTTTAGAGTCTCTTTGGTGCTTCAATCCTTGTTCAACTGTATGTTTATATAGAGGTAATTTTGATTTTTTCCAAACTATTTGTGTTAATGGAAGAACCGTTTGATGTTTAATTTGGAACTTCATATGTCTGATAAGTTGAAGTGTCCATGTTGTTAAACTCTGGACTCATGTCACATACTTTCCTGGTTTTTATTTTAAAGTTTTTAATCTCTTTTACTCTTGTTATTTTTGTTAAATAAAATTAGTTATTTTAAAATTTAGTTTGTTATCCTTTTACAAACACTACATTCTTCTTTTTCAGCTATTTAAATTGATTTGAACTTTAAATAATTTAGCAATTCTGTTTTAATAAGTTTGGGCAAAACTTCTCAGCAATATACGCTCCAACTGCCTATTTATTTTTGCTCTGCTGATTCAGCTTTTTCCAGTAATTACATTTGGTAATTACTTCAAATAAGAGATAATACTTAGCATTCTTTAAAATATGTCTCAGTATCAAATAAGGAACTACATGGGAGTGGGGGGTGGGGTTAGTCTTTGAAGTGAAAAAAAAAAATCTTCTCTTTCTTCTTTCATAGTCTGCCACACTTTTAACATATAAGTGCATTTAATTCTTTAATATAGATTTTTATGCTTACTCTTTTGAAATATTGTGGTATTGATAAAGGAAGTATTCGATTTCTAAATTAAATCACATATATTTAGAAATCTAAAGGTCTAATCCAGTTTAGTTTTGCCTTTTATAAAATTTTGTATTTTAAGTCCCGTTTGGTATATTTTTTAAACAATAAGTACCCTCTCTTAATAACTTTTTTTTGTTTGTCAAAAGTCTCTTTTTTCAAATCAGGAAAATTCTTTAACTCTATTGACAAACCTGTATATTGTAAATGGTTATATGTAAAAAATTAAAGAGAGATAGAAAAAAAAAAAATGAATTCCATCAAACATAATTTAAACAAAAATGATTTAAATGAAAACAGAAAAATAAGATAAAGGACTTATTACAATAAAAATAATCTCGTTCAAAGGGAATAAATGCAAATCTAACACAATAAATAAATAAAATAAAAGTTTAATTTTTAATATTTGTAATAGTTTTTAATATTTAAATTACCACATTTATGTTTTGGAAATGACAATTATTTACTTGATTATTATATATATAAAAAAAAAAAAAAAAAAAAAAAAAATCAACAAACATTAGAGAACTCCGATTTTATTCGATTTTTTAATTAAATGAGAAAATAAAACACTAAATGCTAAAAATTTTGAAAGTTACAGGAAATGCAATTTTAATGTGTGGGCTTGCGTAACGTGTGTTATGCATCAATTACTTAGTGCTTAATTAAACATTCAGTAAAGTTTAAATTGAATGATAAAGCTTTAAAGTATTTACTTTTACTATTGATGCACATTTATTTTTCATCCTCTCTTGTTCTGTTTACATATCCGAAACGACCGGCAGTTTCATTCATGCGTATTAGCTCCTGAGACAAGTGCCGTTGCTGAGTAACTGTCAGTAACAGTGATTTCAGAATTGCGTCTTTCACCGTGAGCGGTTGACTTGCAACATCATAGTTTGCAGCCAATGGCGTTTCAGATATGCTTGTATGATCGGCATTTCGGATGTGTTTTGCATAAGTCTGTATTTACTGATTGGCAATGGTTTTTATACAAAACATTGCTGTTCCCGGGTGTATAAAGGTCTGGACTGATTGTGGATCAGTAGCTTCGTGAATTTTTTGTATGTTTATATCACCTATCATAATGTAGCTGCATCAGATATTATTTTGTTTTTATTATGATTTAACGGCGAAGTAAAGCTGTTACAATGTATATCATCATTCCATCTTGCTTCAATAAATTAAGTTTGTTTTAGAACTGGTGTCTTGAAAGTCTTCCACATTAACCACAGCAACTCTGTTTAGCCATGTTTTTAATGGCTAACAATGCATACACTCATATTATTGAAGTGGGAAATAGGACTCTATGATCAGCCATCTTGAATCGGTGTGAAGGCTTTGAATATAGGGGTGTTGAATGAGACCCCTAGTACTGTTAAAAAGACAATATTAATAGGGATTCATCGAATAGTGATTTTGGCCGAATACCGAATATTTGGCTTACAGGCGAACCGAATACCGAATATTTGGCTAGCCGAATAGTAACTGCTAGGCCAAATACCAGATATTCGCCTTGTCGAATACTTTTATATTTCAAAGTTTAAAGGCATTAAAATGTTAAATTACAATTTTACATAATATTTAAAATAAACAAGCTTTTTTTCAATTAAACTTTATGCGAAGAAAATCTGCTTTGAGTTATTTAAGAAGATGATAGTTATAAAAATTTTTTAAGTAATAAAATTTTAAATTTCATGGCTTCTTCAGAGAATTAAAACAAATGAATAAAATTTTCTTAAATTCTAAAACAAACATTTTAAAATCAAAGAGAAATTGTGAAAAAAATTGGAAGAAAAATTGTACAGCATTATATATTATTTGTTTGTCAGGAAGAGACTAAAGTAAAAGTAAATAAATAATACAATCCATTCAAATTTTATATGGTGGCAACTTAGCAAGAATAACTGTTCTACTCTTTTTGATTAAGGAAGGAAGTTTTTAAATGCATCCTAGATCAGTGTCTTGAGTGGGCAATCACTTTCAGAGATTGTAAAAGTTGTTCTTAAAATCTTTGCAAGAAACAGATTATTTACTGGACAATTTTCAGGAACTTGCATTTGTAAATAATTAATTCCCATGAAAATCCTTGTGATTGGTTAATTTTCTTAAGGCTGTTCTTAAATTCAAAAAGGCAACTTTCTGACGTAAGTTTTAATTTTTTTTTTTTCGGAAATGCATGAAACTAGCAGGTGTTGTTCAGAAACTATGTAATCAAGCTGTTCTTTCTGTTTCTTTCCAAACGCAATAGATCTTTCAGAAAATAGTGTCAAAGTGAGCGTTTTTAACCGATTTTCCACGCAAAGGAAGATCTTTCAGAAAATAGTGTCAAAGTGAGCGTTTTAACCGAATTTCCATGCAAAGGAAGGCTAGCCTCTAAAGAAAGGTTGAAAAACGAGTTTGTCACGTGATCAAAATCGCTCATAACTCAATAGGCAATTTATTGATCAAAAAATAAAAAAAAACAGTTCGATCCCAAATCGTTTCTATGGCCAGGCTTTCCAATTCTATATCTTTCCATTAAAAAATAAATTTGTAAAAGTGTCAAAATGTTTTGCGCTTATTGAGCAGAGCAGTTAAGAACAGCCTTAAATAATACTTAACAAACAGCAAATAAATAATGTAAAAACATTATCTTTTATTTAAATATGATTCTGTTTCTAATTATTCTGAATATCTTTATAAGTTGACTGTTAAAGGTAGAAGTTGTATACGGTTTTTAAAAATGTTTTAAAAGTTTTTTTAAGTATTCAGTTCGGCCGAATAGTTTGCTATTCAGCCAAGCCGAATATTCACCATACTGAATAATTTGATATTCAGCATACCGAATAGTTTGATATTCAGCCAAACCAAATATTCAGCAACATGGCAGAATAAATACCGAATATTCGGTGCATCCCTAAATATTAATTAATAAAAGAAATATTTGGCACAGAGCTTCAAAATAACAAAATTACTACTTACATCTTTGTCGTCTTATAAAATCCATAATTTTATGTTCGCCCTCGCCTGGAACATTAGCGTCTGATAATATGACTGTAATGCCTCGCCAGCCAGGATCATTATTAAGTCTGTCATGTATATAAAAATGAAGACATTTGGCCAGCCTTGCCATAAATGGAGTTCCCTAAATTTAAAATACAGTAATACAGCATATATAATATAGTATAATATTGGGGAAAATATTCAGAATTTTGAAAGAAATTTTTAATTTTGAAGCATTTTTTTATTATTTCCATATTTTTTTTATATAAATAAGTCAACATGGTAAAATTTCTCTAAATACAAGACAGAAAAATCTATATATATAAAATAAGAGATGTCTGTCTGCCTGCCTGCCTGACCGCGGAAAGCTCCGAAATTATAACACCTAGACCTCTGAAATTTTTGTCATGTGTAGATGCTATTACCGGAAAGTGCACTTCACCGCCGGATTTTAAAATTTCAATTTAGATATTTAAAAAAAAATTAAAACGTAATTAAAACGTTATGTGTTAGAGGCTATTTACAGCTCTAAGCCAATCCGCTGCAATAAAACGTTATGGGTTTCAGGCTATTTACAGCTCTTCTAAGCCAATCCGTGGCAAAGAAGAAACCAGCCAATGAGATCAGGTGGTAAATATGAGATACAGCGGCTGCATTTCCTAGCCTAACTGTAGCGGGAAATTGCACTGTTTATTTTCCATGCTTTATTTATTTTGTTACTATAAGATTTAATCTTATTGACATTATTTTATAATGTTTTTTATATTGTTTATAAGAAGTGATATAATACAATTCACGTAAGTTACTTCAAATTGTATTCGTTCTTCGTATTAATATCTATTTACATACGCGTAGTCGCCCAAGAATGAAATAGTATAATGTTTCTTCAACTTTCTGGAATCTTAAAGTAATTTTTTTTTTTTTTTCAAATTTGCTGAATCAACGCTTCACTGAATGTTTTCATTTCTTAGTAAAAATAGAACTGTACATTTTATAGTAAAGTGTAAGATGAAAACTGTACTTTCTATGAAATGGAAACATTCAGTAAATAATTTCCGTTCTCGGGTGATTAAGAGATGTATGTTATCATCGCCCAAGAATAGGAATAAAACAAATATTTCTTTTCAGGGGAAATGAATGAATTTAGTTGGGTTTTTCTTTTATCTTTTTTTGCCACTTCCCAATATATTATGAGTTTCATAACAAATCCCAATGAAAACATATTTTTTACACTTTACTGAGTGTTTTCATTTCTTATCAAAGTCATGTTCAGGAAAAATTGGATTCTTTAAAGGACCCCTCACAAAATTTTTCATTTCAAAACAGGACCCCTCACAACATTTTTCATGTCAAAATTGGACCCTTCACAACATCTTTTATGTCAAAACTGGACCCTGCACAATTTTTTTCAAATCAAAGCAGCACCCTTGACAAAACTTTTCACCTTAAAAAAAGGACCCGTCACAAAATTGTCATAAAAGTAGGCTTTTTACAAACTTTTTCACCTGAGAACTAAACTTTTCACATATTTGCTGAATCAACGCTTCACTGAATGTTTTCTTTTCATTTCTTAGCAAAAGTATAAGATGTATGTTTTGATAGGGCTTTTTGCAGCGATCGTTTCACAAAATGCATAATTTTTTCCCAAGATTGTTTGGCGAAATTTGCATTTTTTTTTTCAATTATCTGTGACGAATTTGATTTTTTTTTTCTGCGACTATTTGTCGAAGTTCCCGATATTCCTGAGTGACAGATTGGCAAAATTCAACATGTGCTTCTGCGATCTTTTGATGAAATTTGCAATTTTTTTCTTCGATTGTTTCACAAAATTCATGATTATTTTTCCAAGATCGTTGGATGAAATTCTTTTTTTTTCTAATGATCATTTCACAATTTTTTTCAACGATCTATGACAAAATTTGTGACAATTTATCGCATGTTATGTGTTCACCGTTCATGGGTGTCTAAAAATGTAGTCAACAATTTTAACAGGAAGATAGATTATAAATAACAAACACTCAAAATTTTCGCTTTATTGAATTATGCCTAAACTTTACACTGCACTTTCAATGTGAAAACATTCAATAAAGTATAACATATGTTTTCATTAGGATGAGAAAATATAAGAACTGAGTGAAAAATCCTTGAGTTCATGAAATACTTAATATGGTGTGCATTTTGTGATATATTAGGAGTTTCATAAGAATCGCATGTGAATGGACTCTTAATCGCTCAAGAACGGAAATTATTTACTTCATAAAAAGTTCAAGAAACACGTTCCATGCTTCGGCAACTATGCATATGTAAATTGCCATTAACGCGAAGAACGAATACAATTGAAATTAACTTACGTGAATGATAACACTTTAAAATTTTAAAGAAGGTGGGAGAGTTGAATTTCGAGTTTGGAAGGCGGGTGACGATAATTGTCCTTACAACTGTAGCGTTTTCTTCGATGAGTATCCTTTATATGTTGTTTTCTGACAGAGGTCGTTTTAAAGCTTTTGGCCTGTACATTACTAAGCACTCACTCCTCTCCTCTTAACTAATTTTTTCATCAGTAGAGGGTGTTTTAAAATTTTAATTTGTTCATGACTATGGCATACAATTTTACAAAAATTTATGAATAAAATTTGCATAACATCTCAACAATTTGCAACTGCTTCTCCCCATTTTCACACTGTGAGTGGGTACGTATTTCAGACAAAATCGAGTTACATATAAAATCATATAAATTAAAGGTTTCTTTATAAATATTACCACGGACCCGGGTAACGCCGGGCGGGTCAGCTAGTGTTCTTATAAAACTTGCAAGCTTTTCTTTTACTCAGAATGTCAGAACAATTCCAACAACATTACTAGTAAGTAATAATATTAGAATTCCAAATTCCAACAAATACTGATTAAAGAATGGACATTTTTTAATAGAACAAAACCACAATTAATCACAACAAAATCTCTTATGTGTTATCAGTTGTAAAAATATTGCTGAAATAAAGTAGAAAAAATAAACATACTGGTGTTATACAATTGCTGTCAAAGTGTTCTTCTTTTGGCTTTTCTGGTGGTAGTTCTACACCTTTTTTACTCAATTCTTCCCTTAAGCGAGATATAAGGTCAACTTTCTCAACAGATTCTTTAGATGCACGAAATCTTCGAGATCGCTGCTGGTTCATTTTAGCCCTGGGTGCCTGAAAGAAGATAAATAAAAGTTAATTTGTTATTTGACTGACTCATTTATGAGTTTACTTGTACAAATGACTCATTTATCACTGACTCATTTGTCCAAGTAAAAAAAAAAAAAGAAATTACATACGAAACATATGCAGCCCTTTATTTTATTAAAAACAAACCATAAAATGCATAATAGCTAAGTTTTTAAATAAGATGAATACCGAAATAAAGCATTAAAAATTATTTATTTCAAAAAAGTTTTTTAAGAATTTGTATTCAAGTTATAGTACTATTTTCTAGAGAGCTTGATGGTTTTTAAAGTGTTTTTTTAAAGGCTTAAGAAAGATTTGTTGCCAAATGCACAGATGCTAACAGCTGAGATTTTTTGGTACCACAATTGGTCATATTGTAAGTAATGGGTAACAAATTAAGGGCTTTACTGTTAAACACAAGTATCATTTCAAACATACTTCACATATGGTTTTTCGAACAATGTATTATATCATGGTTCATACACTCGAGAACAAATAAAATTCAAGCACTTTTCAAGTACTATTCAAGGACTGTTTAGATACATGCATAAAAATGGCGTAGAATAACACATAAGGAAAATAGCTACCCCATTGATTATCTGTTTCAAAGAAATCTTATCAAATCGTTTCATTTTTATTACAGGCATTTTCAAGACATTATTAGAGAATTTTTAAAGAATAATGTGTTTTAACTTATTAAGGTACCATGGGAAGAAATTTCATATATAATAAAAAGTTAAGACAACAGAGCTTGGTTTTCTTTTCTTTAAATGCAAAAAAATATTTAAAAAATAAATAAATAAAAGCTATGGTATCACTACAAAAGCAGAAAACAGGAGTAAACCAGTTAAATTTTAGGAATTCTGAACGCTCGTCAGGAGTCATATATTAGCACTTCTGAAGTTGTAAACAATATACTTTTTAATAAATATTATCTGAATTCTTAAACCTTACAGCATTTCCGCTTATCCATACAAAAGTAATTGAAATAAAGGTTAGATAATTTACTTTTACTTTTTAAATACAAAAGATTTTCTTTTAAATGGATTTATAAAAAGGAAATAAAATTTTCTTATCAGTTACACAGTGAAAAATTTGAAATTAATATAATTCGGTGAAGTTTTAACTGAGTGACAACACTCACAGTTCAATGACAGATTGAAGAAATTCGTGATTTTTTTTTTTTCAATGTATAGTTGACGAAATTTTCAAGGGTGCTTCTCAGTTTAAAAAATTCTAAAATTCACAGCAAATTTTCTGAAAGACTACAGCACATAGCAGAAGAGGTAAATCTTCTCCCGGCACTGGCTATGCGTTTTTTTCGAGGCCCTTTGACAAATTTAGTCTTTTTTCGTAACCTTTCGATGAAATTTCCCTTTTTTTCGCGATCCTTTAACAAATTTTGTGTTTTTTTTCGCGATCCTTTGAAGAAATTTGCATTATTTCTGCGATCCTGGGGATGATTCCAAGTAAAAAAAAATTTCTGAAATTTACCTCAAATTTTCTGAAAAGTTACAGCAGAGGTTGAGAAGAGGAAATCCACTCCTGACACTAATTATGCATTTTTTCTGCAGCCCTTTGACGAAATTCGCGATTTTTTCGCGATCTTTCGACGAAATTTGCTGTTTTCTCGCAATCTTTTGACGAAATATTCCATTTTCTCACTATATTTTGACGAAATTTTCGGTTTTTCGTGATTTTTTGACAAAATTTTCGGTTTTTTCGCGATCTTTTGACGAAATTTCGGGTTTTTTCGCGATCTTTTGACGAAATTTCGGGTTTTTTCGCGATCTTTTGACGAAATTTCGGGTTTTTTCGCGATCTTTTGACGAAATTTCGGGTTTTTTCGCGATCTTTTGACGAAATTTCGGGTTTTTTCGCGATCTTTTGACGAAATTTTCGGGTTTTTTCGCGATCTTTTGACGAAATTTTCGGGTTTTTTCGCGATCTTTTGACGAAATTTTCGGGGTTTTTCGCGATCTTTTGACGAAATTTTCGGGGTTTTTCACGATATTTTGACGAAATTTTCGGGTTTTTTCGCGATCTTTTGACGAAATTTTCGGGGGTTTTCGCGTATTTTCTGACAAAATCTTCGGGTTTTTTTGCGATCTTTCCACGAAATTTAGTTTTTCCTGCGTTTCTTAGACGAAATTTGCGTTTTTTCCGCGATCTTTTGACGAAATCTGCGTTTTTTCTGAAAACGATTGGCAATTTTTTTTTTTTTTTTGACGGCCGTTTGTTGAAATTCACGATTTTTTATGGCCGAATTTTCGGATTGGTGACCGATTTTTTTTAATTTTCGGAAATGAATGCCTTAAATTTTCGGAAAATTCGGAATAGAATCACCCCTACGCGATCCTTTGGAGAATTCGCAATTTTTTGCGATATTTTGTCGAAATTTGTGTTTTTTTTACGATCTTTTGTCGAAATTTGTGTATTTTTTACGATCCTTTGTCGAAATTTGAGTATTTTTTACGATCCTTTGTCGAAATTTGAGTTTTTTGCGCGATCCTCTGACGAAATTTGCGCTTTATTCGAGATTTCTTGTCGAAATTTGGGTTATTTCTCTAGTCTTTGATGAAATATGCGATTTTTTTTCCACGACCTTTCGACGAAATTCGCACTTTTTAAAGCGATCCTTTGGCGACATTACCGATTTTTTAATGCGAAAGATTGTTGAAATTGATATTTTTCGGCAACAATTTGGCGAAGTTCGCGATATTTTCCAGCACTTTTCATTCCTTGAAAATGAATACTTTTTTTTCCAGCACTTTTCATTCCTTGAAAATGAATACTTTTTTTTCCAGCACTTTTTCTACTTTTTCCAAAGCGTACGAACCATGTATATATGCATACACATATGGCAGAAGAACAGGAATGTCAAATGTTCAGGTATTTCATATTTTGGAACAACATACAGTCGAGTCTCTCTATAATGAAACTCCATACATCAAATTTCTCTATATAACGATTTTTTAGCAGGAACGTTCCCCTTTTCCTATGATCTCAGTAAAAACATTCTTCATATAGCGAAATATCTATCTCCATATAACGAATTTTTTCATAGAATGCTCTTTATTTATTCAGCTTTTAAAAAGCTTCCAAAACACATGGAATTAATTTTCCATCACTGATTCCTGATTTATTGTTCAGTGCTGAATTTTTTATCTTATTTTTCTACTTTGAATCACCTTGTTCTTTATGTCCAACAAATTCATCTCTCCCGCCCCCTCCTCCCACACACATTCCAACATCCTTCTTAAAACAGTGTTAATTGTTACACATATAAGAGCAGGATCAGAGAGGTAATTGAAGTTTAAGGTGAATGAGATTGAAGATCATTTAGAAGATTAAGACAGAAAAATAAATTATCTTTTAATCAATCACAACAAGTCGAAATTCGTAATGTATTCACTTACAGAATGCTCCTGAAATCAGACGGGCATGACATGTGATCTGATGCGCTCCACGAAAAAGCGGGCGGAACAGAAGGCACAAGCACGCTATTGATCGAATGAAAAATTCTCCCTCGACAGCTGCAGCCGCGAGAGCAGATCACTGTCACCATTTAGAACACGTTTTCATCTATCCTAAGTAAAGCTCTCAACCCTTACAGTTAGAGTAGATGTTCATTGTTTCTGGCTTTTAGTGTGAAAGATTCACAAAACTTAAGGTTCCTGTCCCTGCCGGCGAAGACACCCACGAGCTAATGCTATGGAGAGGGATTTTTCTAATATCTCATTTGCATTTCGACATTTTTAAATAATTTTCTTTGCATTAGATAGCCGAGGTCCGTCTCTACAGCGCACCTTGGTTACTTTTTCGATTTTGGTTGCAGATATTTTTTAGAATGACACTTTCATTTTCAGAACCGGTTTTGAAAATGAAAGTAACTTTATTAAAAATATCTGCGACCAAAATCGAAAAAGTAACCAAGGTGCGCTGTAGAGACGGACCTCGGCTATCCAATGCAAAAAAAATTATTTAAAAATGTCGAAATGCAAACAAGATATTAGAAAAATCCCTCCCCATAGGATTAGCATTATTAGCTCGTGAGTGTCTTCGCCGGCAGGGACAGGACCCTTAATCTGTTTGAGTGCGTTTTTTTACTGCTTCTGCAAAAAATGTCTCCTAGCAACTGCATAACTCTTTGTGATAAAAAGAGTCAATCACCAAGCAGAATTCGGATCTTGGTTTGGCGCAAAAAAGAAAGAGGACGTGCCAATACGAGGACTAAGACGAAGCAATGTTTTAGTGGATTAAAGGGATAAGGAACCGGAATCTTAACACTTTCAGGTCTAATGATTTTAGAAAAGGCACTAGAAAATGCTTCATCTCTTGGGCACTCTGACTTCCAGGCCAGCATTGGTTGGCTAGAAAAGTTCAAGAAGAGACATGGATTATTCCAGAAAAATATCTGCAGTGAAAGTGCGGATGCTTCAGTGACAGCATGTGAGAAGTGGAGTCTTAAAGTACCAGAAATTCTAAATGAATTCGCTCCTGAGAACATTTTCAATGCTGACGAAACAGTCTCTTTTACAAGTGTCTCCCAAACAAGACTCTGGCATTTAAAGAAGATAAATGTTTTGGCAGCAAATAAAGCAAACAAAGGATTACCATTTTGTCGTGTGCTAACATGACAAGGAAAGAAAAATTAAAGATGCTAGTCATTGGGAAAAGTAAATCTCCCCGGTGTTTTAAAGGTGTAAAGTCCTTAGATGTGGACTATGATTTTAATAAAAAGTCCTGGATGACCACTGAAATGTTTGACAAATGGTTAACAGCACCTGACAATCAAATGAGAAAACAATGCCTAAAAATTGTTTTGCTTATTGATAATTGTCCAGCTCACTCACAAAACTGTGGAATACAACTGCAAAATGTTGAAGTTACTTTCTTACCACCCAATTGCACATCAAAACTGCAGCCCTTGGACTTGGGGATAATAAAAAAATCTAAAGGTGTATTATAAGAAAAGAATTCTTAAAGAACTGATCATAGATACTGAAAAAAATTATTCCACCCAAGACATCGTTAGTCTTAGAAAGTGTATTGCGGAACTTTATAAAGCTTGGAGATTTGATATAACTGAAAAAACAACTTACAATTGCTTCAAAAAGGCTGGCTTTTCTAAACTGGAGAATAATGTGGATTCTAAGGACGAATAAGATATGGCTTTAGCAGACTTAAAAGAGAAATGGAAAATAATTAAGGAACGCGGAAATGTTGAAGAAAATGTTACTCTCTCTGATTTTTTGGAAGTGGATGACAATCTACTATTACACAGTATCCCACTGATAGTGATATTTTAAGCAGCGTTATGAACAATGATGGTGAGAGAGACAATGAGCATGAAAACAAAAACGTACAATACAAAAAACCATCCCGCAGTGAAATGATGAGTTCTTTTGATCTCATAAGGAGAGGACTTGAAATGGAAGAAAAGGTTCCCAATACAATTTTTTATTCCTTGCCAAAGTGTGAACATTTTTTTGAGAGTGTAACAATTTTGAAATCAAAACAGCGAAAAATTACAGATTTCTTTGTCTAAAATTAATGTAAGTTTTCCTTATGTGATTTTTATTATTCTTTCAAACAAATGTCTATTCTCTTTTTTGAAACTTTTTAAATAATTAAGAAATACAATATTAGGTTAATATTTATAGTTAAACATTTCAAATTCTTAATTAAACACCTCAAAAGTAATTTTTGTTCAAAATTTACACATTAAATAGGAATTTTCACTAATTCTCTATACAACGAATTTCTCTATATAACGAATTTTTTACTGGAACAATGGATTTTGTTATATAGAGATTCCACTGTAGTTTTATAATCATTTAATGATTTTAATAATCACTGTGTATTTTCATAAAAATAGAAAACAAATAAAAGCATTCAATTTTTTTTAATGGAAAGTTTGAACTTTAAGAGCTCAAACAAGCAGAAATTTTATTTTCATTTATATGGTTGTCTTCACAACATACACTTTAAGGTATTTGGCTCATTTTCAGGGATTTAGTGGGGGATATACGGCATATATGCCGTATACCCTCTTAATTTTTTAAGGAACACCGTATACCCCTGTTTCTCAAGAAAGGTATAGTATATATACACTAGGGTATACCTTCTGCCTTGAGCGTATACCCTCTGTTCTTTTTACAACTACACCACTGCTCATTTTTATATATACATATAATTCATAGCTAATTTTTTATACTTTTCAAGTTTTGCATGGCTGAGAGCTTGTTGTCCGCTGCGACTTAGCAAAAATGTTCCCCGGGCACAAACAGCATCAAAACACATACCTCCTCTTTTATCCAATATGCAAATTCTACACTCAGTTTTTTTTGTTTTTTTATCTGTCCAGTCTAAATTAAAAGTAGTTTTAAAACAGCTCATTTTGATATGAAAAATAATTTTTCCAGAAATAATAATTTTCAAGTTTTCAAACAAATACAACAATCGAAAAGTAGCAATCGCCTGGTATTACTGACAAGAATGAATTAATAATGAACATGCTTTTCTTACATCCACTCAACAACATTTTTGATTTCATTTATATTTTTCCTTTTGTCCATTTCAAATATTTTTCACATTTTCCAACAAATGTTGGAAATTGAAGCTAACAATTGCCAAATATTACTGGCAATTTCATAAACATGAACTCTCTTACATTTGTTATACATAAGAATAAGAACATTTCAAATCAATTCCATAACAAATTTGAAACTGTTGCCAGATGCAGACTTCATGAGTGAGAGATAGTTAATCAAGAAGAAAAATCTGTCCCTTTGAAATAAAATTTCAGGGAAGATAATGTAGTCAATACAAACACTTTTTGAATAAGAAAAATCTCAAACAACTTATTCCATCAAAAATAGAATAAATTCAATCAGAAATACAAGGTGTGACACTACAAGATGAAACTGAATTTTCGTTCACAGCTTTAACAATAATAAAGATATTTTAACAAAATTTGCAGCATGTTAATTTTGGTTGTATAAAATGTGATGACATCATTGGAAATTACTGAATTTCGAACTGTTACACAGTATAATGTCAGCTGCATTCTGAATAATGGAGTCAAGTTCAGCGTTGTTTAGATATGAATGCTGGTAATTTCCAGCCCTTCTGGTCATGCAGGGCTTGAAATTATATTTCTCCTAGGTGGGGAACCTCACTCCCAACATTTATAAATGGAGGGGAGTTGAGTTGTTTGGGAGGGAGAATTTTTTTTTTTAACCCACTGTTATTTTATGTGTCATTTAAAGAATTACATTAATATAAACATGACAAAATAGCGTTGAAGCAATTTAAATCAACATCCCCTCCCAGTACTATTTTTTTTGTTTTTGCAGCTCGAATTAACTCTGTTTTTGGTTCGTGTCAATTTCAAACTGAGTGTTGATTACTGCAAGTTGCGTTCGAGTTAAATTTTTCAAAAGCTAGTTCAGTATATTATTTCAGATTAAAAACTAATCTATAATAATAAACATAGATATTTGTGTGTGTGTGTGCTGATTTCTAAAGAGATCGCTGTGTTTTTTCTGCAACCCTTTGACGAAATTTGCATGTTTTTTGCGATCCTTTGCAAAAATTCATATTTTTTCTGCGATTCTTAGACGAAATTCTCGTTTTTTCCCCCTGTGATTCTTTGACGAAATTCGCATTTTTTTCCTGATCTTTCAACGAAATTCGCTTTTTTCGCGATCCTTTGACGGAATTTGCATTTTTCAGCAATCTTTTGACAGAATTAGTGTTTTTCGGCAATCGCAATCCTTATATAAAATTAGTATTTTTTCTGCCATCATTTGACAAAATTAGGGTTTTCTGAGAATTATTGATGAATTTTTTTTTCTTTTTTTTTTCTGCTTTTATTTGTCGAAATTTGCGAGATTTTTCAGTTATATATTTTCATTTCCAAACTTATGATCGATTTTTCATAATTTTCAGCGAAACAGAATCACCAATGAATCGGCAATCGGCCTCGACAAAAAACGTGAAACTTGTCAATCGATCGCAGGGAAAAAAATCGTGAAATTGTTCACAGGAAAAAAAAAATCGAGAATTTCAACATTTCAACGATCTTTTGCAGTAAATGAAGCAGTAAAATGCATCAATTGGTCACGCGAAAATATCACAAAATTTGCAGTTGCGGTCGCGGGAGTTGATCATAGTATCAAATGCAAAATTTTCCAGAAAATGGTGAAATTTTCTGGACGGGATCCTCCTGCCCACGATATTCTTTTGGGCGGAATTTCAAAATTTTGGGTGTAAACCCCGCCCAGAAATTCAATCCCTGTCATGTAATCATATTTCACAGAAATCAAAGCAAGTCTGTTGAAAATAATATCGTTATAATATCTTCATTATTTTTAAGGTAAACAAAAACCCAAGTTCAACCAGAAGTGAGATACACTATATATATCACTGAATTAATGGATTGCAATCCTGTTTTCTTGGGCAAAAAATGTCTGTTCTGAAGCTCCTGTGACGTTTTATCTCAGCTGACTCAAAGACCAGATGGCCATAACGAAATAAACATCTTTAATTGGGACCTCCAGATCCATATCTATAAAATTCACATGTCAATGTTTCACAGAATCCAGATGGAACGTGTAAACAGACTTAATGAAGTAAATATCTTGAAAAGGCTGCGTAGCAATCTATAAGAACTAAAACTTTCTGACTAAAGTGACTCAATGTATACCACGTGGGTTGGCTAAGAGGTAGAGTGGACTCTCTCGAAAAAGGGCCCCGTGAAAAAGAGATGTCTTCTGGACGCGACCGAAAGAGGTCATTTTTTGGCTCTGCTGAGGGAGCGATCCGCTCCGAAACGGATAATTTTTTTTTTATGTGTATAAGACTAATGTATGCTTGCTGTGTGTGTGTGTCCATGTGCCGTCAATAAAACTGTAGAAAATGAACTCGAAGTTCTTTTTATTTTAGTTAAGAGTAATTCTTTAAGTTAGTTTTATTTGGCGTTACACTCCTAATGCCTATTATCACCCCTGAAAGTTTAATCTATTTTGTTTAATGTTGTGTGACAACATCCTTTCCAATTAAAAATAATTTTAAAATTGATTTAAAATATTTAAATTAAATCAATAAACCTTTTTACTTTAAAATTTAAAATTCTCCCTTTAAATATTCATTAATTTTTGTAAAGTTCGTTTTCAGTTAACTTTTACTTAAAAACAATTTTATTTTATTCTCTACAAAAGATCGTTAAAAATTATCAATAATGAAATAAAAATCTTAATATTAATACTTTCTGCTGAAATAGAATATTTTTATAATAATTTTCAAATATAAAATTCAAATTATCACCTAACGATCTTTTATTTAAAAGTTCATCATGCCTTCTGGCAACAAGCAAGAACAGCCAATCCACTACTTTCGCACCGAACGTTGATTCAACTTAGCGTCCTTTAGCTCTCTCTCTGGCTTTGGATGGCATTACACCAAGAAGGGTGCATTGTCGCTCTGCAAAATTTACTTTTTTAACCGTTGGATCAAACTGATCCTTCGGTCTATTTTATTACTTATGATTTCACTTTTAAAAGAATTACTCTAATTAAGAATGTGCTGCAAAGTTATTGGCAACGATTTTTGTTCATCGGGAATTTTGGAAGAACCTTGAAGATGAACGGTTTCTGACCGTTGCAGAGAAATTATAGCCAGTGCTTTGGATTTACGGAATTTAAGGGAAAGAAGTTTTCCATTTAGACGAGTCAAAGTGAAAGAAATGTGCTACAGGAAACATAGCTAGATGGTTATATCATTAGTTCAAGCGTTTCGTGAATGTGCATCGAAATAAAATGTTTCAGTATGTACCATTATTTCTCAATGTGAACTCTCTATGTATTTTTGGATAAACTCTCTCTCCATTTTAAAGAATATCTGTCATCGTATTGGAAGAAACTTTAAATCCATCTTTCTTAACATATTCAGGATGGTAACTGAAATAGTGTGATCCAAAGACTGTAAACTAAATATGAACAGATCTTCATATTAAATGATACAAATTGCCTTGAACTTCGTTCGCACTCATCCATGGGAACAAGAAGTCCATCTAAGGCAAGACTGAAAACTTTTCTGAGTATTAGGAAAAAACAAATAAAAATAGACTACAGGATTTCTATGCCCTGCATTATGGCTAAAGAATGATTTCTTGCAATAAAAGAAAATGCTTAATAGTAAAATTGCCATAATTTAAGTATATAAAGTAGAATTTACTATCAGTCAAAAATATGTCCAAGACTGAAATCAGTCCTGAGACTGAAGGTCTTGCACCCATACGCTCATCTAGGAGTGAGAAAGAGATAATTTGTTAGTCTTTTGTCTTCTAATTGCATATCCCGATCTTTCAAAAACTTTAAGTTGTAAATAATTTGTGTAAGAAAATTTAACTTGTTGATCTTAGAGAATTCAATATTAATGGTTCCATATTTTATAAATAAATATCAATATCCTTGTTAAAGAAATACATATAACAATTTGTTTACTAATATTTGTATGGCGAGTGCACTTCCCTTCCCCTTTCCTCCTTTTCATTTAATATACATATAATAAAGTTATTTGATATTCATATCTCCTTGTATAGGTGAAAATTAGCGGTCGCCACTCGCCACATGGCGATTAAAGTTGTAAAAGTGGCGATTAAAAAATCGGCCATCGATCGCCACTTTAGTCGCCACTCGACAAGTGGCGATTTTAAATTTTGTTAACGATCGCCAACGGAAATACAGCATTTTTCATGGAAATATGCATCTCTACTTTGATTACACCTAAGTAGCAAACTGGTTAATTCTTTTTCCTGTTGGATGCAAGCAGATTTCAACGATTTAGCTGCATTTTCAATATTTCGACTTTTCGTCATATGCTAGCTCCTCACTTATTTTTTACATGAAATTTCTATTTTTTTCAAGAATTCTGCAAAATGTATTCATCAGCTTTGATTCCACATGCATTTCAAATAATTTATTCCTTTTTTTTTTTCACTGGATGGAAGCCGATTTTAAGGACATTGCAGTATCTTCAATATTTTGACTCCTGCCACATTCTCACCAGTTATGGAAAAAAAAAATCTCTGAAAATTCAAAGAAAAAATTCAAGGACTTTCAAGCACTTTTTGCAAATTTTGCATAAAAATAAGTACTTTTAAGGACCAAAATTTGCTTTTGAAAAATTTAAGGACTTTTACACTTTCAAGGACCGTACAAACCCTGAGTTAGATTATTTTTCTTCAAGAGATATACCGTTTAATCCTGCGAAATACTCACCAGCTTAGATTTCAACTGTATGTAATTTGTGTAGTATGTTAATAGCACATTTACTTATTAAATAAAATCTAAATAACATTTTATTGTGTTTTATTTGATTTATTATTATTATTATTGTATACACTTAGCTGTTGGAATTTTGATTTAGTTATTTTTTATATAAAGAAAGTAATAGTAATTTGGTTGATAATTGTGTTTATAAACATATACAAATAATCCAAAAATATATTCTAAAAAATTAATATAACAGATTTTGTCGCTTTAAAGTAATTTTCTTGAATTTTGACTGCTTCCCTATTCTTATCATGAATAGTTGGCTGGTATAAAACTCTGATTTATAGAAAAATATGTATATATACAGCGATTATAATTTATCTAGATGTAAAGAAAGTTTGAAACATGATAGTGGCCACTAACTTTAAAAAGTGGCCACTAACGAAACTGAGTCTACCGGCCACTGGCTACTAACTCAATTTCCCAGTTTTCACCTATATCTCCTTGTTTGTTTCAATTTGTATCTGTTTTGAGTATATATCATTATAGTGCCAAATAAATTTTGATTAATAAGTTTTTAGTTAAATAATTGATTTTAATTATTATAGAGCTTTATGAAAGCATATAATTAAAAAGAAGAAAGACTCTATTTTCAGTATGATTATAATAATTTGTTTGAATATACAAAATAAAATAAAATTAATAAGTATTTATTAAAATATAAAATTAACAATTGGCATGAAGTTAAATTTATTTTGTATATCATATATAGACACGATTTCAGGTATAATGAAATGGTTTATTTGTCTCTGGTTTAGGTGAGTTCAATTTTATAGTTATTTATTTTTCCCCATGAGGAATGTTCTTTATATGCTCTTTTATACACGTGCAATGTACGATCTTTTAGCCAATTTAATAATAAACTTTCTCCTTTATCATTCATGTCAAAATTGCAAAATTATTATAGATTCCAAATTTTAATAATTTAAATTTCAAATCCTCTCCTACCTTTATTTTCTTATATTTCTTTTCTTCTACCTAACATTAATTGTGCCTCTGACAAACTTTCAAACTTCTATTTTTTTTTTTTTTTTTTTTTTTTTTTAATGGGACTCTTTCTGGGTTATTCTTTTCAGCATCCTGTTTGTAAAAAAGCAAGTAACTGATTGTTACAAGACAATATTCAGGAACTTTCATTTGTGCATCATTAATTCTTATGAAGTTTGCCATTAAGCATTACTGATTAATTTTCTTGTCACCTTTTCAAACAATAAATAATGTAAAACCATTTTCTTTTATCTAAATAAGATTCCATTTTCTTAGTTATTCTGAATATCTTTATTAATTGGCAGTTAAAAGTAGAAGTTGTGTTTTGATTTTTAAAATATTTTTGAAGTATTTGATTTGGCTGAATATTTAAATAATTGACCTAACTAAATATTCAGTAGTACAGCCATATACACCAAATATTTGGTGCATCTTTACTTAAAAGAAAACTATTCATACAACCTGAATTATTGCTTAGATGTGACAACCAGTGACATAAGGAGAGGAGGAGGTAAAAAAAAAAATATGAAATGTGTTTGACGAAATAAAAAATTTTAGAATGATACAATATTTTTTTTTTTTTTTTTTTTTTAAACAGAATAATTATTTAATAAGAATTTAATTTTAATGAAAACTACAAAAAAAGACACAATTTGATATGACTGATACCAGGGCAACACTAGATACCGGATTTGCTCATTCATTATCATGATGTCACAAATGGTGGCTGGCCGCTATCAATGACATACAGCGATTGGTACAAAATGATGGGAGAGCCGCTTTGTACCAATCACTGTGTATTGTTGATAGCGGACAGCCACCATTTGTGTTATCATGATAATGAATAAGCAAGCCCAGTATCTAGTGTTGCCTTGTTGATACTTCAGTTTATAAAAATTCCGAAGACTAACCACTACATATTAAAAAATAATTATACTTACTACTCCATCAATAGCCATATACAACAGTCTACGAGGTCGAACTATGCTAAATATTCTGTCAATATATTCAAAAATGGCAACCATCATTTCTTCTTCATCTTTCGGAGCTGGTCTGAAAGAAAAAAAAAATCAAAATTTAAAGCTCACACTGCAAATATAGAATCATAACAACAATCAAAATTAACAATTTTAAAAATATAAAATACTATGGTATGAAGATTAGAGATTAATACACACACCACAGAGACATTTCGGATGAGCAGGAAATCAGTAGTTCTTTTGACTGCTTACAATAACACTTAGATAGAAATGAATGTCCACTAAACAGGTGGAAAGCAAATTCTATTGAATTTCCCAAGTTATCACAATGGCAAGGAAATATTTATAAGCACCTGCCAGCAGTGCATAAAGCAGGGTTAGAAAAATTTGAAAGAATTTGATTTTTGGTAGAAAGAAATAGATCCCAGAATAAAAAAATTACATGGCCAACTATAAAGTAAGTACTTTAAAGTAAAAGCACTTCTAAATTTCATGGCTATAATTTTAAAATTAGTAAATATAACAATCTATAAAACAATAAAGGATACACTGAATATATTTTATTCAAGGGAATATGAAACTCTTATGATTCAATTATTTTTTAAATAGATGATTCTCATTTAAATATAACAATCTATAAACTAGTATGTTGTGGTCATCACAAAACTTTCTTCTATATAAATCACGTCAATTAAATCCTTTAAATAGTACAAGAAATAACAACAATTTAGCACCAATTCATATCAAAGTATATCTGAATTTGAAGTTGGATGAAAATTCGTGCATTAGTTCTTGAGATAGAGCTATAGCGGAAATTCTGAAAAAATGTAGCATAGCAGCGCCACCTGTTGAGCGATTTACACTAAAAGTAAACAGCACTAAACTATACTAAGGTATACCTGAATCTGAAGTTTGATGAAAATCCAAGCATTAGTTCTTGAGAAAAAGCTATTGCGGAAATCGCAAAAAATACAGCATAGCAGCGCCACCTGTGGAGCGATTTACACCAAAAATTAAACAGCACTAATTTATACGTCAATTCATGTCAAGGACTAACTAAATCTGAAGTTTGATGAAAATCCGTGCAATAGTTCTTGAGATACAGCTCTTGTGGAAATCGTGAAAAATGCAGCACAGCAGCACCACCTATTGGGCGATTTACACCAAAAATTAAACAGCACTAATTTATATCAGGGACTAACTGAATCTGAAGTTTGATGAAAATTCGTGCATTTTTTCTTGAGTTAGAGCTATTGCGATAATCATGAACAATGCAGCATACCAGCGCCACCTGTTGGGCGATTTTCACAAAAAAGTAATCAGCACCAAACTATATCTTGGACTAACTGAATCTGAAGTTTTATCAAAATCCGTGCAGTAGTTCTTGAGATATAGCTATTGCAGAAATCGTGAAAAATGCCTCATAGCAGCGCCACCTGTTGGGCGATTTTCACCAAAAACTAATCAGGTCCAGTTTATATCAAGGTCTAACTAAATATGAAGTTTTGTGAAATTCCGTGCATTATTTCTTGAGATAGAGCGCCCACAAAATTTTTGTCACATACAGACTCACAGACAGAGTGACGGAGTGACAGACTCACAGACAGACATTTTCTAAAAACCATCAAATCGTGTTCTGGGCATTCTAAAACGTATGAATCCGTTGAAAACCGGAAGTCGAAATTTTTCACGAATCCAATACTTTCTTCTTGTAAAGATAGAAGAAAGTAAAAAATAAAGAATACACTGAATATATTTTA
This sequence comes from Maratus speciosus, assembly GCA_963932465.1. Classification (NCBI taxonomy): domain Eukaryota; kingdom Metazoa; phylum Arthropoda; class Arachnida; order Araneae; family Salticidae; genus Maratus; species Maratus speciosus. The sequence continues at coordinate 170,343,815 of OZ010791.1, forward strand.
TTCAAGGGAATATGAAGCTCTTATGATTCCATTATTTTTTAAATAAATGATTCTCATTTAATAGATAAAAATCACAACACAAAACTAATTAAATACTGTTTTATTATGAATTACATTCTCCACATTCGATTGCTAAGGTAAAAAATGTCCAGTAATGTGTTGTGCATATTTGGCAGTCGATTGCCAGTGTTCGATAGCCAGTGAAGTCATAGATACAAGGGTCAGGACCAGCAATGCTTATTCGCATTAAGTAAGTCACACATAGCTTCTGCCAAGAGGCAAGAGCGAAGGAAGGTTTTAACTTGATTCATACAGCTAAAGCCCCTTTCACATGCAGATGTACTAGGTGAACAACAAAACATTATTTAAACCAATAAAAGTATATTAGTGATACCTTTTGGCTGCACTTTGAGAAGATATGTATACAGAGCAAACTGGCACGTTGTCAGCCAATGGTGTCTCGAGTATGTTTTTCATTTTACAGAATAGGCAGCAAATTTATGTAAATTTGTCAAAACAACTCTTACAAGTGTGGCGTGATACGGATCACTTTCGCTCTTTAAATTCCTCTTATCGTTTGTCCATACTATAATATATTGCTTGAGTTATAGCTGCAGATAGCTATATTTGATGTATTTTCTAACTTTCACTAATCACAGATAGCAATATATTGGCAGGATTTGTGCACAGCTAACATAAAAGTACCCATTTTTTCTTCTTATCCAGGAGCAAATGATAAATTGCCAAATATTATTACAATTCCAATGTCTTTCAATGGAAACTTTTTTAAGTTGTCAAACATTGTTTTTATATTTAAATTAAATATTTGGTTTTTATAATCTCAATTTCTTATTAAATCTCTTTACTTTATATTTTAAATAAAGGCAGTAAGTTTTTTTCCCCTTCATTTCGATGTGTTTGTACTTTTCCCCCCAACTGATATAGCTGTTTTAATTCTTTAACTAAAGGCATTAACAAAAAGATTTTATTTGAATTTCTTCCATTGCTATAGTAACGAATGTACTATTTGAATGAACATGAATGAATTATCATTTGTAATGCAGTAGACTGCCTCAAATCCGCAAACGCCTAAAATCCACACATCCATTGCAGATGTAAACAATGAAACTTTCAGTTCAGATTAGAGATGGGAAAAACAGTTACTTTTTGTTAACAGGTTCCATCATTACACCTCATTGTTGGTAACATGTTACAATAACCTAATAACTTTTTAACACCTTACCAGAGGCTAAAAATTTGTTGAAATTTGCACTTTTAGGGTCTTTTTTTTAAATTTGTGTCATTTTTTTTTATATAGATTTTGGTTAAGTATTTGTAGGTAAAGAACATTTTTTGGACTTTAGGGTAATATATATATATACAGGGTGGCTACTAAATACTGATACAAATATTTAGACATTTTATTTTACAAATATAAAATAGAAAAAAATAATTACACTAATATGATGAACATCATACATGAAAGTTTACCTGTAAACAAATTCACTCAAATCGACCGCCATCTTTATCAATTACCAAAGATAATCTCTTATGCCATTGTCCGAGGGCGGCACGAATCATTTTAAGAGGTAATTTGTCCCATTCACGCAATATGGAAGCTTTGAGAGAGTCCAAACTTCTGTGTTGTTTGCTATTTACTTTAGCCTCTAAAATCCCCCAGACACAATAATCTAAAGGATTTAGATCCGGTGAAGAAGGTGGCCAATCTTCGTGCATGATAAAATTCGGACAATTGACCTGGAGCCAAGCTTGTGTTGATTTAGCTCGGTGTGAAGGTGCAGAATCTTGCTGAAATATCCAATTCTTTTTTGGATACAACCAGTCAGCATGTGGCAATAAATGTGTAGCCAATATGTTCTGTTTGTAATATTCCGCATTGATTTTTACCCCTTTATCTATGAATTTCAAAGGCAATTTCCCATTGTTTGACACTGCAGCCCAAACCATAACAGAATTCTTGTTCTGAAAGCGTTTAACAGTTCGGAGAGTTTCAGGTATATCCTCAAACGTTGCTGAATATACGACATCATTTTTAGCATTATAACACTGTTCAGTGCAAAATAGCTTCTCATCAGAAAATATCATTCTGTCAATATTTTTCTTAGCGTGCCGCTTCAGCAATTTCTTGCATCTTTGTAATCTTTTTATCTTTTGGGCATCAGTCAAACCTTGAACTTTTCTTTTCCGATAAGGACGAAAGCCCAGGTCTTCATTTATAATAACTTGCATAGTTCTGCGACTCACGTTCTCTTCTGCAGCCATTTTATTTGCAGAGCGTTGTGGATTTCTTCGTATCTTTTCACGAATTCTTTTGATGCGCTCTTTTGTGCGAACTGATCGTGGGCGACCAGACCTAGGTCGATCTTTACAGCTATTAGTATCCAATAATCGATTTATAGTTCTATATATAAATAATCTATTAAAACCAAGGCATTTCAATTGCTTAAATATTTGACCTGCGGAAAGCCCGCGATCAAAGAGCTGTTTAATCATCATTCTTTTAGCTTCCATTTTAAAAATAATTCTAAATATTTGATTTTTACAAAAATCGTCTGCACTAATAGAAAATTGCCAAACGCTGAAATACAGAAATAAATTATTTTACCAAACGATTAAAATTAATTCTTATTTTTTGAAGTGTATCAGTATTTAGTAGCCACCCTGTATATATATTTAAATATTAATGTCTAAAAAATGATCTAAGCTCATATTTAAAATGTAGAGTTAAAATTTACAAAAAATCAAAACAAGTTTTCAAACTTCAGCAGCAGACTTTAAGACATACTAAACAGAATTATTTATTTATGTAAAAGGTTTACATTAGAGTCTATATCTAACATAATTCTTCTTTTATAATTACAGCATTCTAATTTCTTATTCCCATGCAACCTAAGTCTGAGGATATCTGTACATAAAGGAATAGTACAATTTTTTTTTTTCTTTTTGATAGCTTCTGGCATTCAAAACTTACTAGGATTTAAGATGTCCTCAATTCAAATGTCATTCAATTTCTAGAATATCTCTCAATTTTTTAAAGGCGAAAATTCATATATTCAAGTAAATTTATCACTATTATAAATTCATTTGCCTAATAATTAGATTATTCAATAGATATCTCACACTTATTCCTAAAATGCACAACTTTCTCTCTCTATATATATATATTTTTAGCGTTCCTTAATATGAGTGGTTACAAACATACCCCTATTTGAGATTAAAAAAGGATTTTTAAATATCTATAGAAAGACCAAATTAGAGTATATATATAATGTTTACAATATTATTTAGTCTCACTGTTTACATATCACTCACCCGCAAGAAAATAGACATGTCTTGCAAATATTCATTTTACATTTTATTCTGCAAATACGTCTGTCATGGGTGTTGTATCTTGCTACACAAACAGTTTCATAAGTGTACTTATGTTTGAAATCACTTTATTGGGCCGTATGTCCTTTATGACCACAGAAGAGGGGTAGATTGTGTGTGGAGGTAAAATTACCCAACCCTCCAAACCTCATCCTACATCTTCATTTTTAAGGGTTTTATACTTTTATGCAAGTTTTCATTTCAGCATGCACAGCTAAGTGCTATAATTTCATGTAACAGTAAAATCATGCACATTTTCCTTTGCCTCTCCCGTGAAATTTACTTTTGTCAAGATGTGTCACTTTCTTGAGGGTTAGCGATATATTAAATGAACAAAATTATTCATACTAAAATAAATGTTTACTCTATATATTGCGAAGCTTTTTTTTCCATATTTAAAAGTATTTTTCATTTTTTCTGAAACACTTCACTTTTTCATATGTGTCACTTATCGAATAATGGTGCGATGCGATCAACTGTGTATTCTGACCTATCCGTTAACAACATCCAATAACATTATGGGATATAGAAAAATAATTTAATAAAATCTTTTAAACCTAATTAGGTTTAAGACAAAATTCGTTAATTAAAATATTCCACTATCATGACATTTCCACTTATTTGATCAAATATTTCTTAAAACGCTGTCGCTTTCATATTTGACAACAGTGATTATTATTTTTTCTAAATTGATTAAAGCATTTTTAAAAAATTTTACAAATGTTCCTATAAAATAAGAATCTTATTGCTTTAGTAAAATTAATTCCAAGAAAAAAAGTTTTCTAGCAGTCATAGTTATGACAAAAAGTACAATAAATAAATAGCTTTACCACACCCGTACATCAGACCCGCATCAACAGACATATCCTTCAACCTGTAATTAAAAAAATGCTTTGCCTCACCTCCCCAACCTCAAAGCAAGTGCACTAACTTACAAATTACCCCAAAATATCCCCAGACAGCCATGAAAGCAACCGCGAATAACTTACAAACTTAGAAACACTTTTCCTTCCCTCTCAATAACGTAAAATTCTCAGATTCTAATATTGCCAGTCTAGATAAACAATATATTCAAAGCAATAATATATTTTTTGAATAATATAATTGCTTCATAGCTATGTATTACAAATAACTATAATCTCTCATAGATGTTATTAAATTTTTTTTTTTTTACGCATTCGATATTGAAAGAACTATAGATATTAGGCTGAAGCGAACATAATATTTGAACATTTAGCAGTTGGTATAGAATATTTCATACTGACAGATATTTACAACTGATAGTTTTTATTACTAACAAAACAATGAGGAGAAAAGTTTGTCGGACATCTCTATTATCGTTAGCGGGGGTGAAAAGCAAATGGCTTTATCGTGAAAAATGATTGAGTAATGAATAAAATGAAAATATTCTTGGCTTTTCTTTTTCATACATAGGACGCGATTGAACATTTTTGTGTTTTATAAGCTAAAGTAGGATTTACTTGACTCTTTTGTAATAGTTCATTTTTTTTTTTTTCACTTTTTCTTAAAAACTTATTAAGACCTAGGAAAAAAGATCTTGCGATTTTATTTTCATCGGAATATAAAATTAAAATAAAGCTTTTTTTTTTTTTTTTTTGCCTTATTTTCAGTTTTTTGCAAGGGAAGTTGATAAATAGTTATAAAATTATTAGGGTGTTTCTGATATTCTGTTACTAAAAAACAAACTTTAAAGCAATAACAGTGTTTTTTTAAACTGTTATGTTAAATAATGCCCGCTTCTAGTTCAGATGTAGGGACAAAATTATACACTTTTATATTTTTATATCATTCTATAGGTATTTTAATATGTAATTCTTATTAATATGACTGAATTCATGTTTTTTTTTTCATGATGGAAGTATAAATTAATTTCTGAAAAAAATAAAGATATTGTTGATATTACTGATAATCACAATCTGTTTACCAAATATATTTATGTATTAATCAAGCATTTTTGGTTATTAAGTCTGGTTAAATCTGAAATAAAATGTCCTTATTTTATGATTTTTATGTGAATTTGTAGGGTACCTTTATGAGGCAAGTTTCATCGAATAATTCAAGATAAATGCATCTCATCTTTATTATGTATATTTAATTATACATTATTAATTATTTATTTGATCTTTATTTTTAATAATTTCATCATTTTTAAAATATCATAATTTTTATTATTTTAGTTTATAACTTTACTTAATTATTTTAATATTTTACTATATTATAGTAAGCATTCATTATAATCAGTGACCCAGAGCCGAACAATTTTTGATGCTCCAGCTCCAGCTCCAGCTCCAGCTCCGCTCCTAGAGAAAATACTGTGGCTCCAGCTCCGGCTCCAACTCGGCTCCGCGCTTTTAAGTTGCAGATTTTAATTTACACGTTTAATTTTTTGCTCACAAATACTTTCTACCTTCATTAAAGATCTGACAAAATGCATTTTTCTTCTTATCAAACTTGAAATACTTGTTCAGAAAATATGACATCTTTTAGCTTTTGCTTTTAAAATAGAAAGTTTAGTGGAATTTTAAACACAAAAATCTTAAATTTTTTCTACACTTCAAACAGCCGAAATTGTAGAACTATGTACACATTTTTATACATGTTGTTATACATACATTATATATACATGTTATACATGTTATGTATACATGTTGTTTACATGTATATACACATGTAAGCAACAGGCGGCCATATTTGTTTTCAAATAGTGTTGTCACTTAGTTCAAGTAGAAAGTAGAAGTAAAGTAGTGTTACCATTTTTTGAGAGGTTTTCCTTCTCTAATAATAATAATAATAACCTAAAAAATGATATATAATTAAAATACTGAATAATGATGTAATTAAAATATTTTAAGCCTAGAAATTTAAAAGACTGAAAAAAAAAAAAAGATTTAAAAGAATATTAAAAACTAAAGGAGCCCTGGAGCTGGGGAAAATTTAGAGCTCCAGCTCCGGCTCCAGCTCCAGGGAAAACACAGCTCCGGAGCGCTCCGGCTCCGGGCTCCAGCTCCGAGTCCCTGATTATAATTGTGATTGCATTATTACATTGAAATTACTATTTAAAAATGTAAACAAAGCAATGATCAGAAATCTACAAAATTCTAAAATCTGCACAACCTCTGGTCCCAAACTGTGCGGATTTGAGGGAGTCTACTGTATCAGAAATTTTGGCACGAAAGACATTACCAAATTAGGAAAAAATATGAAATATCTCACAAACTATTGAACTTAGAATAATTTACTTGATAACATTCGATTTAGCATAGCATACAAAAATAGATTAAAATATGCTATCATTTGATACATAATTATAATACCTGATTTTTTAAGAATTTTTTTAAAGTTTGTTCACCTTTTTACCACCTTTAAGGGTGAAAATTTAGAAAATCCTTTCTTAACAGGAACCTAATTCATAAGTACTATTTTTCTACCAATTTTCATGATTATAGGTTCAGTAGTTTGGGCTGAGCATGAGCATTGATTAGACCACCAACCCAGACTTTCTTATATACAGTAGAACTAAAAATGAAAATAAGGAATTTTGCTTAGTGGCCACTGGCCGGTAAATTGATATTTTTTAGTAGCCAGTTACTGGCTAGTGAGAATAATTTCTTTAGTCGCCAGTAAGTACATTTATGTCACTGAATATTTAATTTTAAAATATATAAGTTTAGAGTAAATAAGTAATTTATGTAATAAATAAAAATATTTTAATTCATATTGTTTTGAATAAACTTAAGATACTAATTTCCAATCTATTTTAAATTTTAAATTAAGTTAACAGCAAAGTTATATGTAACATGCTTATATAGCTAACTACATAAGTCCACTATACTTAGGTACTTTTCAAAATTAAAAAAAAATCTGAAATTTACAGCAAATTTTCTGAAATGTAAAGGGGGGCTGAGGGGGGGGGGGTCTCTTCTGGCACTAATTATGCATTTTTTACAAGATACTTTAACAAAATTCGCGTTTTTCCGCGATCTATTGGCGATGTTTCTGTTTCTTCCGCGATCCTTTGATAAAATGTGCGTTTTTTTCGCGATATTTTGACAAAATTCGCACTTTTTTCGTAATTTTTTGATGAAATTCGAGTTCGTTTTCGCGATTCTTCGACGAAATTATCTTTTTTACTCGATTCTTTGACAAAATTCGGTTTTTACTGCGATCTATTGACGATATTTGCGTCTTTTTCGCGATCTATTGACGATATTTGCGTTTTTTCGCGATCTATTGACGATATTTGACGTTTTTTTGCGATCTATTGACGATATTTATGTTTTTCCGCGATCCATTCACGATGTTTGGATTTTTTTCGCGATCCTTCGACGAAATTTACGTTTTCTTCCGCAACCTTTTGACGAAATGTGCGTTTTTCGCGATCTATTGACGATATTTGCGTTTTTCCCGCGATCTATTGACGATATTTGCGCTTTTTCGCGATCTATTGACGATATTTGCGCTTTTTCGCGATCTATTGACGATATTTGCGTTTTTTCGCGATCTATTGACCATATTTGTGTTTTTCCGCGATCCATTCACGATGTTTGGATTTTTTTCGCGATCCTTCGACGAAATTTACGTTCTCTTCCGCAATCTTTTTACGAAATGTGCGTTTTTCGCGATCTTTTGACGAAATTCTCGTTTTTTTCGCGATTCTTTGACGAAATTCGCGTTTGTTTTTCGCAATGAATTGATGATATTTGCGTTTTTTCCGCGATCCATTCACGATATCTGCATTTTATCCGCGATTCATTCACGATATCTGCGTTTTATCCGCGATCACTTGACGAAATTTGGGTTTCTGAGCGATTCTTTGACGAAATTAGCTTTTTCGCGATCTATTGACGATATTTGGGTACTTTCGCGATCTTTTGACAAAATTCGCGTTTTTTTTCCGCGATTCTTTGACGAAATCCCTTTTGAAAATCCTGCATTTGGCCGGTACTTTCCATATTTTTAGTCGCCAGTTTTTCACGTTTAGTCGCCGAGTAGCGACTGCTTATTTTCATCTTTAAGTAGAACCCCACTAATCCAAAATTCTGGTTAATCCAAACTGATTTATTTGCAAGATGAATGTCGCGAAAAACTTGTAGAAGTTAGAATTAAACAAAAAATGGCAGTACAGCATGTTTTTTATTATTTAAACAGCTTTAATAGAACAAAATACTCAATGTGAAAGTACAATATATGTACACGAATATAAAATGAAAACGGGCATAGTAGGCCTACTCGTTGAAGCCATCTTCAAAAAATGTCGAATATCAGTTTGTTTGCTAGTTGCTATAAAAGTCTTTTCTAAAATGCAAAAAGTATTTAATTCAGATAGTAAAAACTTATTTTTCCTTTCAATAATTTGATTTTGCAAATTATCTATAGAAATATTTTCTCTTCCCCCTCGTCAACGTAGTGAGTGAGCAATTTATCATGAATGTTTGAACTGTAATTAATACGTTGTCAGAGATGCCGCGGACGCGTTATAGCGCGTAAATTACGCGAAAAATCGGAGACGGGACGCAAAAAAATAGCTCTTACGCGTCCCGTGGGACGCGTAATTTCGTCAAAAAATCGCAGAAAAAGGCCGATTTTCGTCAAAGAATCGCGAAAAAAAAGCGAATTTTGTCAAAAACTCGCGGAAATGTGCGCAAATTTCATCAAAATATTGCGAAAAAACGCGATTTTCGTAAAAGGGCGCGACAAATTAACGTATATCGTTAAAAGATCGCGAAAAAATAGCGAATTTCGTCAAAAAATCGCGGAAAAAGTCGAATTTTGTCAAAGAATCGCAAAAAAATCACAAATTTCATCAAAATATCGCGGAAAAAAGCCGATTTTCGTCAAAGGATCGCGAAAAAATAGCGTATTTCGTCAAAAAATAGCGTAAAAAAGTCAATTTTCGTCAAAAGATCGCGAAAAAAGCTCAAATTTCATCAAAATATCGCGAAAAAAACGCTATTTTCGTAAAAGGGCTGAGACAAAATATTGTATATCGTCAAAAGATCGCGAAAAATAGCGAATTTCGTCAAAAAATCGCGGAAAAAAAGGCGAATTTTGTCAAAGGATCGCGAAAAAAGCTGAATTTTTTAAAAATATCGCGTAAAAAACCCGATTTTCGTCAAACGATCGCGAAAAAATAGCGAATGCCGTCAAAAAATTGCATAAAAAAACCGATTTTCGTCAAAGGATCGCGAAAAAAACACAAATTTCATCAAAATATCTAGGAAAAAACGCTATTTTTGTAAAAGGGCCGAGACAAAATAGTGTATTTCGTCAAAAGATCGCTAAAAAGTAGCGAATTTCGTCAAAGTATCGCGGAAAAAACACGATTTTCGTGACAGGCTCACGAAAAATAGCGAATTTCGACAAAAGGATCGCGGAAAAAACGCGAATTTAGTCAAAGCACAAAAAAGATGTGCAAACTAAACTTATAGGTAGAAAATTCATAAAATGGGATTTAATTTTTTTTTTTTTTAAAGGAGATTCTTAAAAATACAGCATGATTTCAGTGTACTTTTGATAATGTATTCATAGGTGGACCAGTGAAAAATCCCCCCCCCCCACCCCCTCCTTCTTACTGCATTGAAATGTCTCCCGCCTTCAGAACATTTAGAATTTAATGCTTATTAATGATTTAGATGTAAATTTCCCTTCCAAGGAAAATGTCTGATTCCAGCACAGATCTATGCTGACAAATAATTCAATGGGAAGTATAATGAAAGCACCCATTCATTCAACAAAAAGTACACCTTTACTTAACATAAGTATTCTTTTTTTCAGCAAAAATATCTTTTTCAATAAACCCGTCTTGCCCTCTTTTAAAAGAAACACAAACATTAGTGTAACTTGGTATCTTCTACTCTCAAATAAACATTATTTTACAATTAAAATTGTATCTTGCATTTTTACTTTTAAAAAAGTAAAGAAAATTTCTCTTAATATTTTTTTAAAATATCTTATTTGAGTGCAAATAATACTAGTTTTAATTCATTTAATTATTATTAAAACAATAATTAATGCAATTCATTTATCTTTTCCAAATAAACAAGTTTCATTTATTCCTTTAAAATATAAATTATTATTGATGGGGACCCGCTTTTGTAAAAAAAGGACCCAGATTTTTTAAAATCCTGGGTCCCGGGGACCCAGGTTTTTTCAAGTACAGCGGCATCACTGGTTGTTATGTAATTCCACATTCTGAAGTTCCACTGGATTATTATAACCATCAGGAGTGCTCAAACAAGGAATACTATTTTTTTCTGAAAGTCGTGCCTGATTAGAGGATGTTTACTGTACTACTGAGTAGGGATTGACCGAATATCGAATAGTTGATTCGGTATTCGGTGGTTTGGCACGTAAACCGAATAATTGCAGATAAGTATTTTCTTAGAAGTAGAAGAATTCTTTTACTTAGCAGTAAAATAGGCTAAACAATGAGTTTCAATATTATGTGCATGAGTTCAGCTGCACTACAAAAAACAAGTCAAAGGCAATTTTTAATTAAAAAAAACCTTTTCCTTCCTAAAACAGTCTATATATGTGTGAAATCAAAACAACTGTCTACAGCAAAGAAAAAAAAAGCAAGGAAGATGCGCACCATTTAATTTTATTTACTTCTACATTAGTTTTTTTTAATTTAAATTTATTTAATGTGTATTTTCTTTAATATACACATCAAATAAGTATATCAGAGTTCATATCTGTATATTTAAGGTGTATATTAAAGAAAACACACACATCAAATAAGTATACCCGTATGCCTATCCTATAACTTTTAACCATTATATCAAAATCACTCAAATTTCTATTCTTCATCGCCACAATGTTAAAATATTAATCAAAATATAAATATTCTATCAATAATTTGACAGAAAATAATTAAATGTAAAAACTGATATACCTTTTGTATTTTAAGAATATTCGTATTCAATATGTTTATAATTAGACTTAGACAATCAGTAAATCAGCTTAATGACAGCTTGTTTCTTTTTATTTGAATAAACTTTTGTTTTTCTGACAATCCTTATCTTCAATAACACCCAGTACAGTTTAATACTTTCATAGGTTATTTTTGGGTATTGACTAGTGGTAAAATAAAAAATAAGTGATGGGTTAATGAATTTGTGAGTGGAAAGAAGTCATTAAATTGTTTTGTGTAATTAGATTTAAGAATAAAAATGTAACTGAATTAAATTATTGAGAATTTAATTTCAATTAAAGCTTATTAAAAAATCTAATATATGCAAAAATGCTTATTAAAAAGTTTCAAGTATTCGGTTGGCAAAATTGCTGCTTTGGTCAATCCCTACTACTGAGTATTATATTTATAACTTACATTTTTTAGCACACATCTTTTTTCCCCATTGTTATCGGAATTTTGGGTAATCCGAATATTTTGTAATCTGAACAGGCACCGGCCCCAATTAATTCGGATTAGCAGGTTCTACTGCATATATAGATTACATTGCAGTGACTTCCATATAGTGAATATATCTAACCACAGTCTTCTACAAATGGGTAATAAATTTGAAATTTTAAAGAAAAAAACATCAATTAATATACATAAATTTTTCTGTTGCATAAATACTATAATAATACATACTTGTTTTCAGGATGGCAACATGGATGAATTATGCCATTCATGTCTAAATAAAGGTTGTCAAATTCGACATCATTTGGATTTTTCTGAGAACTGTCTACAGGAATCTTAACTCCATTAACGATTTTAGGCTGGAAATATTTAAATAAATAAGCATATAAATTTTTTGTCACACAGTAATAACATTCAAATTATAATGTAACACAAAAATTAATACAAAATGCTAAAAAATTTAAATGTTAAATATTATGTTAAAGTACATATCAGATCAGAAAGTCTATTTTTAAAAATTCTGAAATACAAAGTGTACCACATTAAATTACCTATCATTAATAGAATTTGGCAAAAATATTCAAATGAAATTTGGCTAGTGCCATTAAGACATGAGAATTTCTTTCTTTTAAAACTAAAAAAGTTACTCCCACAACCATCGGCAGAAAATGTATAATACCTTTATATAGGTAGAATATATATAGGGTAGACATGCCAGTAATGGACACCCCCCCCCCCCCCAGAAGCAGAATTTTCTGCGTCAGTCTGCAGCAAACTAAAATTTATCTGCGAACTAACAATACTAGACTAAGCTTATTATTATAAGAAATAATATAAAACCATAAAATAAACAAAATTTGCATTTATAAAATATTTTTGGTTCATAAAATAAACAAAATTTGCATTTATAAAGAAACTATAATAAAAGGATAACACAAATACCATAAATCTAGAGACTTAAAGTAAATTTCAGCTATTTTTTAAGCTTAGCATTTCCTTTTAAGCTTGTAGATTAATCTGCAAGGCTTAAAATAATCTGCAGCACCCGCTACCATGCAGCACTGTTTCTGCTACTGGGTAGACACCACTTGATGATTTTGGTTCATAAAAAATAGTGCTGTAAAAGTAACGACTCAATGAATACCCGTATGATGTCGTTACTTTCGATCTCGCTACCCGTTAGAAAGTATTCGTTACTCGTTACTTTCGTTACTGTTCAGAAACCGGGTATTAACAATCATCGTATGTACTACAAAACTGCGGCAAATCTACGTATATACCGTACATGAGTCTTTGGAAGAATTCGTTACTGTTTTAACGTAAAAACTGTATTTACTCCTCGCATATTGCTAGTGCTGCCATCTGTACGTAAAACTTACATTTAATTAAGTTTCTAAGCTTTAATGAAAAAAAGGAAACAAAATTAAAATACGATGAATAATTGAATATAACATGTCTAAATTGTAGAATTTATTACTTATAAAATAAACAATAATCGGAGAACGCAACTTAGGAAGAGTAAAAATTTACCAAATTTATACAATAAAACTATGAAATGTAATTACACAAACAAAATGTTTTTACGAGCAAATTTACTTACTAATTTTACACTAAAAGTAATTATGTACTATGAATATTTAATTTCTGGAATAATTTGAAAATATATAAAAAAAATATTTAATTTCTTACATTGTCATCCTATCCAATAACATTATACTTCAATCACATTATTATTTCTGAAATTTTTGATTTATATTTAAAAATACTTTTTTTTAAATATGAAATTTAAAAACATACTAACAAAAATATTTTTACAATTAACAAATACAAAATAATAATAATAATAATAATAAATAAAAATAAACTTTATCATAAAAACATTTTTACAAACAACCTAAAAATTCGTTTTTATCATACAAATATTTTTTTTTTTTTTTCAAATATAAAACATAAATACAAGTACAAAGGTATTTTTATAGAAAAAAGAAAGCAAACCTGTAAATTTTAGAACTTAATTTCTTGAATATTTTCAGAATATTTAAAAGAAATGTGTTTCATTCTAGACTTTATCATCTTATTAAACAATAGCTTACATCACTCGAATTATTATTTCAGAAATCTTTGATTTATGTTTAAAAATAATATTTTTTCCATTCTTTTTGGTTTTAATGAAGCACGCTTTTCAGATAATATATAACCTGATTTTGAAAAGATTCTTTCAGATGGTACTGATGTAGACATCACTGATAAATACTTTTTTGCTAAATCCGCAAGCTCTGGGTATAAAATAGATCGTGCGTGCCACCATTTAAGAGGATTTTCCTGTCTATTAAGTTGCTTTTCTTCCATGTATTGACTCATTGTTAGAATATTTGCAGAAATGGTCGAAATAGTTGAATTTGAAGTTGTCATATTGTCAAATTCCATCCAAATGGAGTCTTCCTCAAGTGTTTCTGGAATAATATTTTCTGTCTCGTTTTCAGATTTTGTTTCTATTATCGGCATATTCTCTAATTCCGCCATTAAACAATTTTCAGCATATTCATATGATGAAGTGTCAGCGAATGCCAATTTTTTGAATCTAGGATCCAAAAGAGCCGCTTTTGCCAATAATGAGTTTTGAGAGTTATCTTTAAATCGACTGTCAAATTCTTCGATCAATTTATCAAGCACTTGCTTCGACATTTCGTTCTTTAAAGTGTTATGTAAATTATTCAAAATTTTTGTAACACTATTAGTGGCTGCCAAAACTTTTGAAACTGTCACCTGATTTTGAGAAGAAAATTCTTCTGTAAGTTGTTTAAATGGTTTCAAAACTTTTATTATTTCTGGCAAAGCCTGCCATTCTTCCTCTAATAAATTTTGCACCGGGTTGTTTAGCATACCTAGTGCTGCTTTTAAAGGTTCTTGCAGAATTGTTATTCTTTCTAGCATGTCTAGTGTACTGTTCCAGCGAGTAATAATATCTATTTTAAGTTTTAAGGGTTTATGTCCAGGTTTAAGTTGTTCTTGTAACACGATAAGTTTGTTTGTGGCCACTGGACTTCTGTGAAAGTGTTCTACTATAGCCTTTACTTTTTTAAGAACGGAATCTTTTATCACATCGAGACTTGTCCGTACTATCAGATTTAAAGTATGAGCAATGCATGGCAAATACTCCCATCCAGTCAATTTTATTCCACGTTTCATGTTTGATGCATTGTCTGTAACACACGCAACAATTTTATTTCCTACTTCCCATTCATTTGCAATTTTAATTAATTCTTCTTTTATATAATCGCCAGTGTGTCGTTCCTGACATTCAAAGCAACCTAGGAGTGCCGATTGTAATTCCCAAACCTCGTCTAGTATGTAATGTGCTGTCACAGTTTGATAAGAAGTTGTTGCCCGAGATGTCCATGCATCAGTTGTTAATGATATATACGGGGCACACTTCAACTCCTCTTTAAGTTTTTCTTTAGCCAATGTAAATTTAGCATCAAGCAAAGTAGTACTAAGTAAATATCTAGAAGGGACTTTGTAATTTGGCTCGAGGTAGTTAATTAAATCATTAAAACCGAAATCGTCTACAATAGAAAACGGTTGAAGATCTTTAACAATCATGTTTAAAATTAAATCATTAATTTTTTTTTCACGAGCAACACTAATAGGTTTTTTTACATATCTAGAAAGATCTGTTTGTCTTTTTATAGAAACACATTGAGACTGGGGTAGATTCGTATCATCAACGGAATTAGAGCTCTCTGCAACACTTACCTCATTATTACTAGGCTGCTGGCTTATTGAGGGCGGCAACAATGAATTTGATGGAAACAAATTATCATATGATGGACGATGCTTCACGAATAAATGTTTTTTCAAATTTGTTGTTGAACCCCCTTTAACTGAATACTTCGATTGACATAAATCACATTTGGCTTTATCATTTGATGCTTCAGAAAAATATGTCCACAGCTTACTTCTTTTTCTTTCCATAATAAAAGAAATAAATTAATCAACAAGCCCCTACGAAATCCAAATCATTTGAGATTTGAGAATAACTCATACAAACAGAATGATACCCATACACTGATACGGAAACAACTGACGCCGAAATGTGCGAGTCTGAACATAAATTCGCATCCTTTACCGCACCCGGCTGTCTGGCTCCATTCATGAATTACGCAAACGTAAGCAGCGTTTGAAGTTAGTTTCATTTTGTTCGGCTGCGTATTGACACAGTAACGACTAACGAGTGATATTTCGAAGTACCGATTCGGTACTTCGTATCTTAGAGAATACCCGTTACTTAGTAACGAATATGTGCGGTTTGCCACAGCTCTAATAAAAAAGTAGCTAATAAATATTTAGCTTTAATTATTTTTTTTTTTATAATTCCCCCTTGCATGTTTTATAAAACGGGTTATTGTTGACACTTTTAATCAAACCAATCAGGAAGCAGAAAATAATGTTTCAAAGTTTCGCTGTTTTTCTATGTAAATCTTAATGAAGAGGTTAAGAGCTGGCTTCATTTAATTAATTTATACATTATTTATTTTCTTGCAAAATTTGAATGTTTTTGTTTGAGTAGCAATAGAAAACTTAGAACTTTATATATTAACAGCCATTTACAAAATTTCATTTATTTTTAAGGTTTTAAGAGGGGGTGTCCCTTACTGGAATGGCTGATTAGTCATTTTCCAGTAATGGACACCCCAGGTAGACATTGTTAAAAATGCAATTCCAGTAATGTTTATAGTGCATAAAATATTTTGACGTAACTGCAAACCTAAATAATCAAATTTAATTTTTAAATTATACTTACCAAAATGTAATAACACCAAAACTTTTATAAATAGCTGATTTTAAGTTATTTTATGTGATTAATAAAATTTCAATATATATATAGGGTAGAAGTGTCAGTAATGGACACCCTTAAAGAATTTCTTTTAAAATCCTTTTTTTATTAATAGTTATAATTATTATATTTCAATTTTTTCAATATTATATTAACCTATCAACAATATTTAACCATTCTTATATTCTCATTTCCCAATATGAATCAAAATTTAATTTTAAATAACAGAAATATATCAAAATACCCAAAAGTCCAGTAATGGACACCTTATGTTCCAGTAATGGACACCCCATAAAAAGCAATAAATATAATTGTTTTTATGACTGTATTTAGAACCAGAATTTAATGAATACATACTAAAGAAACAAAATAGTTATTTTCAAATAAATTTAACAATTAGGATACCAGAAATTAATAAAATATTTGTGATAATCATTTACTGTTTGCATCCATTATTGTAATTATCAGAAGATCAATGTTTTAATTATTTTAGATGGATAGTTTAAAATACTAAATATCAGGCAATTACATAGCTATCAAATTATTGAATCAGTCGGAGATTTAAAAGGTAATTAAAAAAAAAAAAAAGTTTTGGAATATTGGCATTTAGTTTTGTCTCACTTTTTTTAGCAAATCTTCCAGCGACTAATTGATATACCATTTATAATAATTAATATTACAAATATGAAAGAAATGAAATTGTAAGTTGAATATTTTAAATACTAAATAAAATAATTTCAAAATAAAACTGTAGAACTGATGTTTGAGGCCACTGATCTGCAGATTTACTAGTTTCATGAATATTACCTATAACTTTCATTAATATTACTTTTTTTTTTTTTTTTTTTTTTTTTGTCAGAGGTGAATAAGGGAACATTTAAGAAAATAGATTTTTAATAGGTTCTGTAACTTAATTGTTTTTATTTAAATGGAGAGGGATTAAGCCCTATGAGCCCCTCTTTGACTGTGCTCTTAAACAATATTTTCTGCTTCCTGGCTGGTTTGATTGCCAGATTATAAAATATGCAAAGTACATACATAAAAAAAAAAAAGAATAAAATATTGAAATTTTATTAATCACATAAAATAACTTAAAAGCAGCTATTTATAAAAGTTTTAGCGTTATTACATTTTGGTAAATATAATTTAAAAATTAAATTTGATTATTTAGGTTTGCAGTTAAGTCAAAATATTTTATGCACTATAAACATTACTGAAATTGCATTTTTAACAATGTCTATATGGGGTGTCCATTACTGGAAAATGACTAAATCATCATCCCAGTAATGGACACCCCCCTCTTAAAACCTTAAAAATAAACGAAATTTTGTAAATGACCATTAGTATATAAAATTCTAAGTTTTCTATTGCTACTCAAACAAAAACATTCAAATTTTGCAAGAAAATAAATAATATATAAATTAATTAAACGAAGACAGCTCTTAGACTCTTCATTAAGGTTTTCACAGAAAAACAGCGAAACTTTGAAACATTATTTTCTGCTTCCTGATTGGTTTGATTAAAAGTGTCAACAATAACCCAGTTTTATAAAACATGCAAGGAGGAATTATTAAAAAAAAAAAAAAAAATTAAAGCTAAATATTTATTAGTTATTTTTTTATGAACCAAAAACATCAAGGGGTGTCCATTACTGGCACATCTACCCTATATATATTTTAATGTATGCTTTAAGTTTCAAAATTAGGCTTTTAGAGAATGAGACTGATATAAATAAAATTCATGGCAGCTTTTAAAGGTCGTGCAGTTAAAAAAAATAAAAATAGATACTGTTATTTTTTCAGCAAAAAAATGAGACTGTAGTAAGTAAAAATAAATGCTCTGCCCAGTATTTTTCAGTAAATTTCTGATAAAAGGCAAGCATAATTGGTTGTAAATTATAAACAAAGTTCTTTCACTTCATTCAATAGGTTAGACCAGGGTTCGTTGATATATATCATGATATATATCCGATATTTATTTTGAAAATATCAAAATTTTTGATATTTTCATATTACAGTAAACCTTCGATTTAACGGACCTCGGTTCAATGGACATCGGATTCAACAAACTAATTAAAAAAAAAAAATAAAATAAAAAATAAAGTAAAACAAGTGGGTAAGTGTGATCGCAGATTGCACAGAGGGTTTCATTTAATATCCCTTTTAAAACACTTTATCCTTAAATTAACAAATCAAAATCGTTAATTTAAAATTATTCCCCTCTCCCTAACCTGAAATTCAACGCAAGTATTTCAAATTTTTATATTTGACAAATGTCAAATACTTATTTATCACTATTATTTACTGGAAGCCTCCATGATAAAACAGCTTCTAAAACGATGAAACACGCTTCGAATATAAAAAAAAAGTATTACTGCCCCCCTCCCCCTCCCCTATTTGAGAATCAACACGCAACCCTCTTTTAAGCTTTTGTAAAAAATCAAGCAATGAACAACGACAAAGCATTTCATTTTACTATTTTTAAAAAGCGATTTCTCGGTAAAATAAAAAAATATTTATTATATCTCTGGCGACACAATGTCTCGTGATCAAATGAACGAAACCTTAAAAAAAGGGAAAGAACACGAAACGACGAAAGAGCGTGCTTTGATTCTCACTGCAGCGTGGTTTTTGTTCTAAGCATGCGCAATGATGCTGGCGACCTATGTGGCCATGTGATATGCTTTTCGTTCTATGCATGCATAAAAGTTGCATATGTGTTAATTCGTTTGTGGGTGAAACCAAAAATACATGTGCTTTTCATGTCCAAAACTTCAATATTTTTTTCCCCCATCTAATATACAAAGAAATTCCAATTTTTTTATGCCATCTTTTAGAAAAAACTGTTCTTAACTGGTATGAAATATGCTCTAGCTAATTTTATTGTATTTATTGCACAATTTATGCACTTTATCTATTCTTAGCTATGAAAATTAGCTGTCCAAATGACTAGAGAGACAACTTTAAACAGACTACAATTCTCAATATTATGAACAACACAATATTTATCTGTTTTTATTTAAATAACAGATATCTTAGTTTAATAAATTTGTACTAATGAATTAAGATATGTATTTTGTAACTGCATAAGTTTAATTTAACATTTGTTCATGAAAATGAAACCTCTGTTACTTTATCTGCATTTATCAGAATAAATAATAAAAATTTTGTTCAATAAAGGGCGCTACTAATCTATATTGGTCAAAGAACTTTCTAGAATAGAAGTAAAGAGCCATTTTCACTTTGTCTGCCACATGTTTAGAGTATAGAGCAGTATTATGAAGTTCTAAGGTGAGTGTGTTTTCTCTTTGTAACTTCTGTTACTCCAATCATAGGTTTAAATATTGTTTTAAAAGTAAAATTTCTCTTTAAATCACAAAACACTAAATAAAATAAGTTTATATAAATAACATAGTTATTTTTTAGAACATTATTATTTTTTAAAAAAAAATTGTTTTTGCTTAAATGTAACCTCTGTTACAACTTTTGGTAACAGATGTTACATACAAATAACAGAGGTTACATTTTATCCCAGAATATACATTTTTTGTGGTACTTACTGTCATTCTTATTACTTATTTATATTTATTTTTGCAGTAGCATGTATTATTTATTTGTGGTATTTTCCAGATCTAAAAATGTCTCCAAAGAAAACAAGTTTTCAAGTTCATGAATCTACTGCTGAAGAAAATTAAATTAAAGAAATAACGCTAGATAAAATAATTAAAGGAACATACATACTAGTAGAATTTGTAACTGAAAAAAAAGAGAAAAATGAAGTATTAATACATAGCCGTTACACAAGATGATTTAGAAGATGGTGAACTGCAAGTTATGTTTTTGAAAGCTTGTGATGATGCATTGTCTATTTTTAAATTAGATGACAATGATATTGCATACATACAGTTCGAACAGATCCAAAATATTTGCCCATGCCAACTGTAGTACAGAAAGGGGGCAGAATATTTTACAAGTTTCCACACCCTGTTGATGTATTTGAAAAATAATTGCAGTGTTAAAAATTTGTGGAAATTTCTTTGGAAAATAAAATTATGTCTGATTTATTCAGTGTGCCTTTGTTAGTTGCTAAAAAGTCAGTTTGTTTACATCTTGTAAATTTTTGTAACCTCTGTTACTGGATTTGGCCTCTGTTACTGGATGTAACCTCTGTTACTTGAAGAATTTTTCTATTTCTTTTTAATAATTGTAAACTAATAATAAACCAAATGTATTTAAAACAGAGAATATGTTATGCACTTTAAATATAATTTAAAAAAATATTTTCTTTAAAACTAAAATAAGAGGTAATTATGAACTTTAACTTTGTTTTTTTTTTCTAAACGAAATAATTTTTACATGTAATGATAATTAAATTTTATTATTTATTATTCATCTTTCTATAACTATTATTTTGAACTAAAGGACATTTTTGCTAAAGTAATATAAAAAGTTATATTTTTTGCTGAAATATTTGTATCATAAATTAAGCAAATACTGTCCAGTAAGAGAGGTTACATTTTTCATGCTAGATATGACTTTGCAGGGTTATATTTTAATTGCAAAATTGATTTTTTCCTCTGCGGATGCTAATTTTGTGCAGCTTACATATATATTTAAACAATATTATTCTTATTTAGTAAAATCTAGATAATAAAAAATGACGAAAAAAAATCTTGAAAAGCACAAAGAAAATTGGTTTTACCCTTGTATTTCATTACCAATATTGTATTATTAAAAGTAATGTATTGTGTTTATATATACATATACAGTAGTATATATGTATATACGATATATATTTATGTATATACATATATTGTATATATACAATACATGTATATACACTGTATATATTGTATATATAATATATATATATGTAATTTGCACTGTAATAATATATGTAATTACAAGTACGTAATAATATATATATGTACTATAATTATAACAAAATAATATTATAAATAGTACTTTGCGATTTAACGGACATATCTTAGTCCCAATTAGTCCGTTAAATCGAGGGTTTACCGTACTTTGATATTTATTTTCAAAATATCAAGATGTGTGCTATTTTCAATATTTTTCTATATTTGATATTTTCAGTCAAAAGAAATGCAAATGAAATTTCTAACTGTTGTTGAGTGTGTTGTTCAGTAAATAATGAATTTTTGTCTCTGATAGTGACTTTTTTAGCTGAAGAACAAATATCTTTTCCAAGCTTTATGTTTGAATTTTTTACTTTTAACTGTGGATTATGAGGAACATAATTAAGTCAGAACAGACACTGAATAATAAACTGTCTAATTTAAATAATCAGTTATATATATACATATACAGCTTCATTAGAAAAGAATATGTTCTGGTATTTAGTTTTGTTTAAACTGTACAGCTTATTAGGGAATAAAAAAAATGTTAAACATTTTCAGTTAAAACAATATTATGTATTTAAAATTTTGTTTTATGAATTTGATTTCTTGATAGTTAATACTGAATCCCACAGCTTTTTTTTTTTTTTTTAATATAAGTGCATAAATCAAATTGTTTCGGTTTTCAAATAGTTGATCTTCAATTTTGTTCTAAATTTCTGATTTCTTGATAGTTAATACTAAATCCTATAGCTTTTTTTTTTTATGTAAGTGCATAAATCAAATTGTTTCAGTTTTCAGTTAGTTCCTCTTCAATTTTAGGTAAAAAAAAAAAAAAAAAAAGTGTGTTTAGTACCTATATTGTTTTAAGTTTTCATGTTAAGTGCAATATGTTTTAGTTTGTAATGTAATATTATTATTTGAAAATATTTATTATCAGCAAAGTTGACTATTTTGAAAATATTGGATATATATCGAAAATATCGATATATATCAAAATATCGGATATTTTTGATATTTTCGAAAATATCATGATATTTACGAACTCTGGGTTAGACTGACAGCACCCTCTAGCTCGCCTTCAAGAAATAGGAATCACTTATGCAATATAAAAATTTGTCACGATTTCAATAATTAATTTAAAAGCAACTAATTCAAAATTCAAGAATTTTTCTAATGGAACATTCAGGTTATTTACCATCAAATCTTGATGAGTACTATCTAGTATACATATAAATATATCTAGTTTAATTAAGTTATTTAATTTATTGGAATTCCATTCGGTACAGATTTCACTCCACAAAAAAAAAATCCAAGACTGTGGCTTGCGGAAAGATATGACATCTGTTCAGAAATTTGAAGGGTCCAATCTGAAATGATTCAGATTGGACAGATTGAAATGATTGATCAGATTCTGGCACAGCCAGAATCTGCAGAAAAAAAATAAGGCCTGGCTCTAAAAGAGAGAAGACATGACCCAACCTGATCCTCATAAGTTAAAACTGGCACGGCCCGAGGCAGACCACGTGGGGTATAGGCGAAAATTGGCGGTCGCCATGTGCCAATTAAAGTTGTAAAAGTGGCGATTAAAAAATCGGCCATTGATCCCCACCCCAGTCGCCAAGTGGCGATAAAAAATTTGTTATCGATCGCCAAGTGAAATATAGCTTTTTTCATAGAAATATGCATCTCTACTTTGGTTACATCTAATTAGCAAACTGGTTAATTCTTTTTTTCTACCGGATGTAAACAAATTACAATGATTTAGCTGTACGTGTACGTATTTTCAATATTTAGGCTTTTCGCCATTGCTCTCAGTTGGATTATTTTTTCAAGAAATATAGTTTTATTCAGCAAAATATATTCATCAGTTTTGGTTCCACATGCATTTCAAACACTTTATTCTTTTTTTTTTTTTTTTTTTTCACCGTATGCAAGCGGATTTTAAGGACACTGCAGTATTTTCAATATTTCGACTCCTGCTACATACTGACCAATTAGATTATTTTTCTTCAAGAAATACTGTTTAATCCTGTAGAATACACTCATCAGCTTAGATTTCAACTGTATGTAATGTGTGTAGTATGTTAATAACACATTCACTTATTAAATAAAATCCAAATATAATTTTATTGCGCTTTGATTATTTTTTTTATTGTATACACCTGACTGTCAGAATTTTGATTTAATTATTTTTTATATAAAGAAAGTAACAGTAATTTAATTGATAATAGTGTTTATGAACATATACAAATAATCTAAAAATATATTCTAAAAAATTAATATAATAGATTCTGTGGTTTTAAAGTAATTTTCTTGAATTTTGACTGCTTCCCTATTCTTATCATGAATAGTTGGCTGGTATAAAGCTCTGACTTATGGAAAAAGATGTATATATACAACAGTTATAGTTTATGTAGATTTCAAGAAAGTTTGATACATTATAGTGGCCACTAACTTTAAAAAGTGGCCACTAATGAAACTGAGTGTACCGGCCACTGGCTACTAACTCAATTTCCCAGTTTTCACCTATAACATGGGGCTGTCATTTTGTAAACCCTGTAATAACCCAATAAGGGAGCACGAAGTTCCCCAAATTAGACTCACCATTGGCTCAAAGGGACGAATGCTGAATACTTATTAATCTTACTGTGGTAATTTACCACATTTCATTTTATTTTCTTCTTTTGGTTGCTTAAGCCATTTTAATGCATTTAATTTTTTTCCCTTTCTTTTTCCTGTACCCCATGTAGTAGCGAAGCAATAGCCCAGACCAGATGTCAGGAGATGTCAAAGTCCATTTCTCACGAGAAGTTGATGAGCTAGCAAAAAACGGAAGGCCGGGCGCTGGATTTTGGGGGAGATGGTTTTCTGACTGGAGGAGAGCGGTGCTCTCTCCTAGCTGATCTTGAATTGGGCGTTGCCCATTTTTATTTTATTTGACGGAATCTAACTAGATCCGTGCTTCAATTTCCTTTTTGAATGTTTTAATGTTGTGCTCCTGTATACGTTATAATTTTTATAGCCAAGAATCCTTAAGTGTTTGTATTTTAACGATAGCCTAGAAATTTATAATTAAATATGTGTGCATTTGAACAGAGGCAGTTCCTTTTTTCGTCTTCTGACTGAACATACTTCTACAATTTTTGGGGGCCTGGCCGGGATCTGAATTACCGGACTCAACAATTTTTTTTTACGATTTGAAATTTGAAATCTATCCCCTGGACATTCGGACATCCGAACGGAATCTGAATCTACGACTCGGATCCGAAGGATTTGTTTTAAGCTGCTAAGTTGCTTCGAAAAAATCTGGAAAAGAACTTTGGTTTTTTCGGAAAAGGAAGGAGGTTCGTCGCTTCAAAAACCCTGTGTGCAACGAATGCTCGTAGTGTTTTTTTAATTTCACGGGACGAAGCATCCCCGGGTGTGAACGACTCACAGTGTTTTTTTTTTGTGTGAGTCTGGGTTTTTTTTCGCGAGTGATGTGATAGTTACTGGCTCACGGTGTGTTTTTTTAGTGAGCTTTTGTGTTACCAAATCAGTTTATGCAGCCTAGTGATTTATTTTTTGTGGGCTGTTGTTTTTTTTTGTGTGTTTTAGTGTGATCGAATCATGTTCCCAGCCTAGTGATTTGTTTTTGTGGGCTGTTTTGCTAATTTCTGGCTCACTGTGCTTTTTTTGTTGTGAGCTTTGATTCGTCTTTTTTTCCCTTATGCATGTGAAAAAATATATTCATTTTACACACAGCGAATGTACTGGTGGTGGTACAAGTTCGCACAAACCATTTTTTTATTTTTATTATTGTGTTTTATATTTTCAAGAAAGGATTTTCCCTTTAAAAGTAAGTGAGTTCCTTTTTATATGTTTGTGTTGCTATAAAGAATTGATATTAAACTGGAAATAAAAATAATGGCACATTTAGTACGTGCCAAGAAGGTAGACCTTTTAGGGGTAGTGCGGGAATTGGTACTAGAAGCTCCAGAAAGCTCTACTAAGCCCCAACTCTCGGACATGATCATTAAATCGAGCGATTATAATGAAGATGTTGTAAAAAATCTTCTAGCCGGAATTGTTGCTGAAAGGGAAGAGTTCGACAACAAAATACTATTAGAAGAAGAGAGCAAACGCGAATTCGAACTCAAAAAACTTGAACTCGAAATAGCCACGAAAAATAAAACCGAAATACCGACATTGAGTAGCGGGATTAAAAGCCCCGATGTTTTGAAATTAATTACAAAGTACAACCACCAGGAAGAAATTAGTATTTACCTTACATTGTTTGAACGCCAAATCAAGCATTTGGGAGTAGAAAAGGAAAATTGGGTAACTTATTTGTTAGGTCTGTTACCGTTGGAAATAGTCAATATAATAGGTCGCGAAAACGAGGAACTCTCCAATGATTACGATTACATGAAACAGTTATTACTTAAGAGATTCAAACTGAGTGCAGAACAATTTCGACAAAAATTCTTTTCCCATAGAAAGGAAAATTCGGCCTCGTGGCGAGATTTTTCATTTGAAATTACTAATTTTTTGGAACAATGGCTGGCAGGTCTTAACATTTCGTCTTTTGATGATTTAAAAAACATTTTGGTCATTGACCAAATAAGGAAGAGATTACCGTTTGAGATGAGGGAGCATTTTATTGATGACTTACCTAAGTTTACGAAGGTCTCAGATTTTATAAGTAAGCTTGATGATTATGAGGCGGCTCACAATATTATCAGGAAAAACTCCGAACTGAGGAGTCCGAATAACGATGTTAAAAAGCGTTTCACTCAAAATGTTGAAAACAAAGTTTTAACAGAAATAAGATTCTGCAGAGTAGCAAATATGAAAAAAATTATCTTAACACGAGGAATAACGCTAACCCTTTCAAAATTAGATGCTTTTATTGTAATGAATACGCCTCCCATAAATCAAATCAATGTCCCAGAAGAAAAGAAGGGCCAACTTATTTTAGAGGCAAAGAAACCGAACACAGGGCTGAGCAAAGTAACTTCCATAATAATAAATCAGTGAACACTACGAACAAAAATTCCTGCCCATCGGATAAAATCCTCAGAGTTATTGAGATTATGGGGAAAAAAATAAATTCTGTGGTGGATTGTGGATCTGATGTGACAATGGTTAATGATAACATCTGTAAGAGTTTACGATGCCCTAAATTAAATGAAAACGATGTGAAACTGACAGGAATTAGCGGAAAAGGAGTGAGTCCGAAGGGTTTTTTCAATACCGACATTTCAATTGATAATGTTAATATGAATTGTGATATTTACGTTTTAAATGACTTACAATATGACATGATGATCCTCGGAAATAATTGTTTAAGTAAACTAAATTTTGAAATATCTGGTAATGGCCTTAAAGTTATGAGTAAGCGAAATAAGGAGAAAAATTATACTGTTAATATGATAACTGCAGTTTCCTTAAAAATTCCAAAGTTAGACACTCCTTCAGATGTTATAAACATTCCCATGGCCAAAGCAGTCTTGCAGTCGGATGTTGTAAACATTCCCATGACCATCCCAGGCTTGCGGTCAAATTCCATAGACACTCCCATGATTGAAGAATGCTTAACTGACACTCCTAAGTATGCATCTGTTTACTTAGCAGAAATGGTAAATTCGATATCAAATAAAAAAAAAATTGATTTTACTCACATAACTGACTGCGGTTTAAAAAAGGAATTAATTAACTTAGTTGAGAATTACAAGCCTGAGAAAATAAAAAGTGCTAACTTGAAAGTTAAAATAATATTGAGCGATGAAATACCGATTACGCACCGACCCAGGAGATTAGCATTTGCAGAACAAGCGTTTGTTGATAAACAAATCCAGGAATGGCTTGATAAAGGCATTATACGAGAAAGTTGTTCGAGTTACGGCGCGCCTATTGTTTTAGCCAAAAAGAAAAATGGCAATTATAGATTGTGCATTGATTATAGAAAGCTTAACCGAAAGATAATTAGGGATAATTACCCCTTTCCGGTAATAGATGATATTTTAGACAATATTGGGCAAAATAAAGTTTTTAGCACATTAGACTTAAAGAATGGTTTTTTCCACGTAGAAGTCGATGAGGACAGTAAACAATTTACTTCGTTTGTTACAAATAATTCCCAGTTCGAGTATAATGTAATGCCTTTTGGCTTAAGCTCCGCCCCTCAGTTTTTCCAACACTACATATATGCATGCCTCAGAGAGTTAATAAGAGATAAAACGATTTCCGTGTGCTTAGACAATATAATCGTCCCTGCGAAGACTGAAGAAGAGACGCTTTCTAAACTGAAACGCGTGTTTCAGGTAGCATCAGAGTATGGTCTCGAATTCAATTTTTCTAAATGCCAGTTTTTGAAAAGAAGGATAGAATTTTTAGGATACATAGTGGAAAACGGAACAATTCGCTCTTCAGAAACACAAACATTAGCTGTTGAGAAATTCCCTGAGCCACAAAATAAGAAACAACTCCAGAGTTTCCTAGGGTTAACTGGATATTTTAGAAAATATATAGCGAATTATGCTAGAATCGCTAAACCCTTAAGTGATCTCCTGAAAACGGAGAACGAATTTAATTTTGGAGCGAGTCAAAAGGAAGCTTTCCAAACATTGAAAAATAAATTATCTGATAAACCAGTGTTGCACATATTTAGACAAGGGGCAGACTCAGAGTTACACACGGATGCTAGCAGCTTAGGTTTTGGAGCAGTTTTGTTACAAAAAGACAATTATGGAAACTTACATCCGATTCATTTCATGAGTAAGAAAACAACACCCGCCCAAGCCAAATATAGTAGTTACGAGCTTGAAGCGCTGGTTGCGATTGAAGCATTAAAGAAATTCCGGACATACCTGTTAGGGAATAAATTTAAAATAGTAACTGACTGTTCCGCATTTCAAAAAACATTAGAGAAGAAAGATCTTGCGCCAAAAGTAGCAAGGTGGGCATTATTCCTACAAGAATTCGATTATCAAATTGTCCACAGGCCCGGAAGTCAAATGAAATACGTTGATGCATTGAGTCGTAACACCGTATTAGTCACAACACGTTCGCATGATGAAATTACAACAAAATTAACCAAAGCACAAAACGAAGACGATTACATTAAAACTATTAAAACACTAGTTGAGAAAAATGAAAGTAAAGATTATTTTGTTAGGAAAAATATGGTGTACAAATATGAAGATGGTAGAGAATTAATTATGGTACCCGAAATTATGCAGAAAGAAATTATTCGCGAAATTCATAATAAAGGACATTACGCTGTAGCCAAGACCAAAGCGATAATAAAGCAGAATTATTATATCCCTAATCTTCGAAAACAAATGGAAAGTGTTATAGGAAATTGTGTAGAATGCATCCTATACAACCGAAAGCGGGGGAAAGGTGAAGGATTGCTAAATCCCATTCCTAAACACGATTCCCCTCTCCAAACTTATCACGTCGACCACTTAGGTCCAATGCCCTCGACCAACAAAAACTACAATTTTATATTCTCTGTAGTGGACGCTTTTTCCAAATTCGTGTTGTTCTATCCAGTCAAGACTACATCTGCAAAGGAGGCAATTTCTAAATTAAAAATTCAACAAGCTACATTCGGGAACCCAGAGCGAATAATCAGCGACCAAGGTGCCGCCTTCACTTCTAGTGAGTTTAAAAAGTACCTCGAAGACGAAAATATTGAGCATGTTCTAATTACAACGGGAATACCCAGAGGAAACGGACAGGTAGAACAACAACAGGAAACACTCATATCAATCCTTGCTAAATTAAGTATCGACGATCCATCAAAGTGGTACAAATACGTACCGGCTGTCCAGCGAATAATGAATAGTACGATTTCCCGAAGCACTCAATACACACCCTTTGAGCTTTTAACGGGAGTAAAAATTAAAAATAGGGAAGATTTAAGAATAAAACAAATTCTTGATGAGGAACATGAAAACGCATTTGCCGAGGAAAGACAGAATAGCAGAAATATCGCGAAACAATGTACAGTGGCGGTCAAAAGTTTCCGGCCAGTTAGTTTCTTTGATTTGTTTGACAGAACGTTTTAGCGAAGAAGTTCAATTGCTCCAAAAGTTAGGAATAAGCAAATTACCTCTGGCCATGTGATCATTTTGATTGGTTACTTCAGATACTTGATGCAAAGGGGAGGAATTCAAATTTAGCGCATGCAAAAGTTTCCGGCCATTTGTCATTCATTAGTTTTTCCTATTGCTAAAGTGTTTTTTTGGCCATGTTTGTTAATTAATCAACATGAATAATGTATTTGAAATTTAAAAATGAAAAATTTAACAATTTATTGTTCCTAAATGAGTTATTTGTTTGATGCTAAAGGGACAATCCTCTCGTGAGATTGCGGCAAAGTTGTCGATCGGAAAATTTGCTGTAAACGATATTTTAAAAAATATAAAGATGGTCATGGTCTTCGGAACTTGCCACGGTCCGGGGGACCCCAGAAAACGACTATTCTTGCAGACAGAATTATCAGAAGAAAAGCAGTTGATGACCCGTGTAAAAATGCCGCTGCAATTCCACGCCATTTATGGTGTTAAAGGAAATTTATGGTGTTATGGTTATTGCTGAAACAAGTCTATCTACAGTGTCAAGACGCTTATGTGTCGTAGAACTTTATGGAACAGTCGGTGTTAAAAAAATCTTTCATAAGTAAAAAAATTCAGATGGCCCGACTGGCGTTTGCCAAGAAATGAAAAAACCGGTCAAGTGAAAACTAGAAAAAAGTATACTATTTTCCGATGAATCGACGTTCAATCTTTTTGTGAGTGATAAAAAACATTACAACCGACGACCTAAAAACAAAAGATAAGGTGTGAGATATATTATTCCTACAATGAAGCACGGCGGAGCATTTTCTGGAAAATGCGTCTGTCTGTTATTTGAAATCCGCGGCAAGATGAATAGTGCAATGCATAAGGATATCTTGCAAGATCATTTGCTGCCTTATTGGAGGAAAAATGTGGTCGCAACTATTTGTTTCATCATGATAACGACCAAAAACATACATGCAAGCTCGACAAGCAGTGGCTTTCGCCCAAACAAAATTCGCTTTTGAAATTGACAGCCCAATCATCCGATCTGAATATAATAGAAAATCTTTGAAACTAACTTGAAAACATGTGTGGAATCATTGATGATCTACAACCATCCACTGAATCGATGCCACGTTGCTGCGCCACAGTACTTATTGCTAAATATATGAATACAAAATACTAATTGCAAATGTTGTTGATCGCTGTTATTTTCTGTTATAACACCATTTTTTTCCAAACTTACCAAGGTGGCTGGAAACTTTTGAGAACATGCGTTTTCTTTTGCAATTAATTTTGTTAATTAAATTTATTAATATTTAATTTTTATTCCATAAATAAGTTCTTAACTATTATGTCAATAAAGTATATAAGTATCACTTTGAGATTCCTCTTCATATGGGTATACTTACAAATTAACCAAAAATTTTATGCTGGCTGGAAACTTTTGACCGCCACTGTATATTAAAAATCCAGGAGGAAAATCGCAAAACTTTCAACCATAAACGCAAAAAAGCGAAATGTTATAGAATTGGTGATTTAGTTGCAATCCAACGAACCCAGTTTGGGGTCGGTATGAAGCTACAACCGAAATTCCTTGGTCTATACAAACTGATCAAAGTGAAGCGCAATGATCGATACGATGTCGAAAAAGTGGGCTTTCAAGAGGGTCCAAGAGTGACCTCTACTGCAGCCGATCACATGAAGCCGTGGGCTTCTTCAACCTAAAGAAAAAACATATACTGCTAATTCAAGTTGATATATGTGTTTTTTTTTTTGCATCGTCTCATCTTTTCTTTTTTTTACTGTGTTTATCAAAAGTGGCTGTGCTGTCATCTGAACATATTTTTTTTTACTGTTTTAACAAGAAAAAAAAACTCTCTGTTTAAAAACTGTTCATAGGACTGTATCCACATGATGAACTCACCTGCGCATTGTTCTTTTTTGGACTATATTTAGCAAAAAAGAACTGAAACTGTGTTTTTTTCCCTTTTTTTGATGGAAAGACTGTGTTCGTCTGTATACGTAGTTTGGTATTGCAATTATTTGTCATGTTGTTTGTTTTTGTGTGTTTTTCCAGTATTTTTCAGGATCCATGAAAGTTGGACGGTACCAATCCAGTTTATATGGTGGGTGATCTGTGAGGACACAGAATGGTCAGGATGGACGAATGTAGTAGCGAAGCAATAGCCCAGACCAGATGTCGGAAGAAGTCAAAGTCCATTTCTCACGAGAAGTTGATGAGCTAGCAAAAAACGGAAGGCCGAGCGCTGGATTTTGGGGGAGATGGTTTTCTGCGTTGGAGGAGAGCGGTGCTCTCTCCTAGCTGATCTTGAATTGGGCGTTGCCCGCTTTTATTTTATCTGACGAAATCTAACTAGATCCGTGCTTCAATTTCCTTTTTGAATGTTTTAATGTTGTGTTCCTGTATACATTATAATTTTTATAGCCAAGAATCCTTAAGTGTTTGTATTTTAACGATAGCCTAGAAATTTATAATTAAATATGTGTACATTTGAACAAAGGCAGTTCCTTTTTTCGTCTTCTGACTGAACATACTTCTACACCCATGGTATTTTGTTTCCCTGCTAGCACATTCATCGTTATTTTTATTTATTTAATCATTTTCTACGTTTTTATTTAGCCCGATGGCTTCAAACATTATTTCATTTTGGTTGTTTCAATTTTGTCTTTACATGACGTCACCTAGTTTTGGTATCAAATCAGATTTAAAATCTCTTTGTCAGTTTAATTCAGGGTGTAAAAAAATCATGATTTTTTTTTAAAAAATCAAAAAAATCGGATTTTTTTTATTTAAATCGGATTTTTTTTATTTAAATCAGATTTTTTTAATTTTTTTCCCTGTGTTAAAATATTAAACATCTACCAAGAATTAAGCATTTCAGAAATGAATAACCCTCCAATTACTAACATAATCTATGTTTTTTTCCTTTAAATAATAAAATTTTAATTATGTAATTATAGAAATAAAAAAAAACTGCAAATTAAAAATTTCTTTAGTAACATATAACATTATGTGCACTAATATTTTGTAATAATTATATAAACCAATATTAAATACTGCTTATATTTTAAAATTAATGATAAATTGAATTTAATTTTAAATTGATGATACGGATTAAATTTTGTGATTATTAAACAATTAACTGTTTAATTAAGAACACAATCTACATTTTTGAAAAAGTGGTTGAAAAAAAGGTGATAAATAATCGTTTGATAAATTCATAAAGTGGCCAATAATTTTACATAGGTTCTAAAGCTATGTATATCAAATTGATCAAAAATTGTAGCAATGTATCTAGACCTACATTGATCCTAAAGACCCGATTATTTGCCGACTTTCCATTCAAAAAAGCGTGTTCAGTTTATCCGGAGTGTGCCAGCAGATGGCGTGGGAGAGCAGAACAACATTTCAAGGTTTTCCTTTTAAATATACGTAAATAATGTTATCTGTTTATTAATATTTTTGGCATCTATTTGTATTTACGAACTAGATGAAACTGGTGGAAAAAACATATTTAAACTTAAGAATTGAAGTTTCATCGCAAACAAGTGTTTATTTATTAATAAAATTTAAAATGATCAAGTCATAGCAGATGTTCTACTAAATAGCGGTTTGTTTGTTCTGCTATTGATTACGTGACCCCGAAAACTTCCTTCAAAAATCCCACGCATAAAATCGACGAATGGACGGGTCTTTAGGATCAATGTAGGTCTAGCAATGTATACAGCAAACTTGCACATAATTTATAAATAGATTACAAAAATTGTATTTTGAAGTTTAAATCAGATTGTTTCCCCACAACATTAAAATATTCGAATAGCTACTAAATATTATAATGTTTTGAAGTTATTTAACATTGTTATAATTAACAATAACAAATATTAAATTTTTTACAAGTGATTTAGTGATAATTTTCATTACTGATTATAATGCTTTTTCACACTATTTTAAAAAATCAGAAAATATGTGATTTTATCATCTGATTTAAATCAGTTGATTAAAATCATTGACACTCTATTGCTATGTTTATTGTATATAAAAGAATGAATAACTTGATTATTAAAAGGAAATTATGACATTGTAAGTTATATTAAATTTAAATATCATTTTTAAATTAAATGCTTTTTATGTTTGTTAGATAAAAACCATGCTTTTTACAAACTTACTGTACTTAAATTTTTCACAATACTCAGGAATTACGCTTAGAAACAATTATTTAAAGCTTTGTTTTGTGTATTCATAAGTCACAATACCTGTAGAAACTTTCCAAATTATGTTCGTCTTAGATTTGAAAACTTTTTTATGTCATTTTAAACATTTAAAAAATTTTTGATTTTAATCAATGATTTTTTTAAAAAAATCATTTGATTAAAATCATGATTTAAATCGCTGATTTAAATCGTTGACACCCTGGTTTAATTTAAATTAGTTTATTTCTCCTGTTGGCATCCGTTTATCCCTTGTTGGCATCCCGATATTTTGCTGTCTTCGCAGCCTATTACACTCTCAGGTACTGGTTCGGTATCATCTGCATTTTGTTTAGCGAATTTTGCGTAATCTGTCAACCCTTTTCCCTCGCCAAGTGACAGCTGCATTTTTTTCCCTTTGTTTTTTAGAACTGATTCGCAGAGAAGTCGTTGAGGTGTCAGAAGAAGTGTCTGTATATTATGGAGTGTGATGTCTTTATATGCCGGTAGTTTTTTGTTTTAAGTGCTTGTTGGATCAAGATCATTGATAGTTACATATCTATGTATGTATAGTACAGAGTAAATTGTATAAGATTCCATATAATAGATGTAGGAACGGCACATACATGGGTATATGCGCTATGATGAAGGCAACATCGACTGCTGAGTACTAAAAAAAATTCTGTTAGTCCTTTTTCGAAAAAAAAAAAAAAAATCATGGGTATCAGAATTGTTTGGTTTAAACCACGCTGGTTTAAACCAAATGGATTTTTTTTTAAAAACATGCTGGTTTTTTTTCATCTGTTTTTTTTTTTTTCCCTAATGTTTTCCTTTATTTTACACGTTATTGAAAAATGCAAAATCCAAGTTATGCAGAAGCTACAAGGAAAGCTTTAGAAAAATGATGAATTAATAAATTTGTAAAGTGACAAAGATTTTTAATCAATCAAACTTTTCTTATAAGATTTAAATCTACATGGCAGACTAACTAATTTTTCTAAAATTAGCTGGGAAGAAAAAAACAAGTAGTTAGTTTTCTTTTAATCCTTTTATTTTTAAAAATAGCTAAAATGGCACATTTGAGCTAAAAATACACTTGTACTACTTAGACTGCTTGATTGGTTAAGACTTTTTAAGAATTACATATGCCTCAATGATGACATAATCATAAGTAATTCTCTACATTGGTTACTCTTTGTTTTGTATGTTAATGAATGATTGGCTGTGAGTTTTCTTTGCTGTATCATGGCTATTGGGTTTAGTAACCTTTGTTTTTCTTGCATTCCTACACTAGGATTGGGGTTTTGCATTATGATTTAATTCTGTTACCAGCAGGGTAGGCAAGGTTTAAATCAATTGGTTAACCAACTGGTTTTTTAGAAAAGATTTAATATAATATTTTCTCATTTTTGTAATTTAAGTGTTTCAAATTATTGGATTTAAATCATTTCTACTTTTAACAGTCTTATCCCAGCAGTCACTCTGAGACATAGTGAGTCTAGGTTATATTTGTATGCATTTAGAATGCAAATTACATGTGGTGATGAACATATCTGAAGCTCTAAAGAGAAAATTTAAAACATGTGAATTTAGCAACGATAAAATAGATTAAAAATACTCAAGATTTTGAATAAAATATTTTCCTTTTAGAAAACACAGATTATTTACAATTAATAACGTAAAATGACCTTTAAGATTTCAGTCAAGCTGTAAAAGAAAATTTTCTTGATTGGGGAGATTATCTTTTAAGGCTGTTCTCAACTGCTCTACTCAACAATTGCAAAATGCTTTGACATATTTACAAATTCATTTTTTAATGGAAATATATGAAATTGGAAGGCCTGACTATGGTAGCGATTTGGAATCGAACTGTGCTTTCCATTTTTGATAGATAAATTACCTATTGAGTTATAAGCAATTTTGATCACGTGACAAAGATGTTTTTAACCTTCCTTGAGTGGTTATTCTTCTTTCGTGCAGAAATTTGGTTCAAAACAACATCCACTTTGACACTATTTTCTAAAAGATCTATTGTGTTTGCAAAAAAACCCGGAAAACACAGTTCCATTACATAGTTTCTAAACAACAGCATCTGCTAGTTTCATGCATTTCCGAACAAAAATAAATTAAAACTTATGTCACAAAGTTGCCCTTTCCGATTTAAGAACAGCCTTAAGAATAAAAAAGAAACTCAAGATATGAAGTCAAATAAGAGGACATTGAAAAATTTTGTGCTAGCGAAGCACCTGTTTACTTTTAACTGAAATATGCGATAAGATATATTTAAATCATCTATTGCATAATCAAATCTACTATTTAGATCTGACAAAAAAATGGTGGAAAATCGAGATAAAGTTTGTGTGATATATAATAGAAAAAAGTCTCATAAAGGTGTCTAAAAAGATATATTATTAATTTTTAGTTTAGACATTTAAAAGTAATACGTATTATAACAGAGCTTAGAAAAAAAGCCTGTGTATTAAATCTGATAGCTGTTTAAATGTTTTAGTGGATGACAACTTTTATAAATCTACTTTACATTTTAAGATCAATGTTTTAAGTATACTCTAAAAAGCTGGTAAATAGGTATTTCTGTTTATTTTACTGTCACTTTTTTTTTTTTAACCTGGCAGTTTCTCGGAAGTGTCACAATACTTCTTGAAACATCTTAAGACTACTTCTAAATTCAAATCATTCCAGGAATTCTTTATAAAAAGTTTACTTTTAATAAAAGATAATAATTGTTCATGTAGTGTTCTAACAGAAAAATCAGATATCTCAGATTGCAAATGTTTCAAAGAAATTATTTTGAATAGCCATGGGAAAAGTACATTATATTTATGAAACTACATCATATATTTATCTACTAGTAACCAAAAGATTGTTTATTTTCAAGGTATCAATGTTTCACTATGTAGAGCATTTTATTCATGGAACATAAGACATAGCTTTGGCAGATTCCCAAAACAGCCGAGACATCCCATTTGGCGACTTTTCTTACAAGTGCCAAATACCCCACATACGCCAATCTAAAATGCAGCAACCTGAAAACTAACATGATTGGTCCACTTTCCTGAATGCTTCCAGACTGTTTTTTACTACGTCATCAGCCAGGAATCATGGAAAATACAACATTTATAAATAAAAATAACGACGTATTAGAAAACACAGGAAAGCTGATTTTTATGAGATTTAAAATAAAACAAACGATTCCAACA
This sequence comes from Maratus speciosus, assembly GCA_963932465.1. Lineage (NCBI taxonomy): Eukaryota > Metazoa > Arthropoda > Arachnida > Araneae > Salticidae > Maratus > Maratus speciosus. The sequence continues at coordinate 170,380,770 of OZ010791.1, forward strand.
TAAGTTTATTGAAAATGTGAAATTTTTAAAGTACCTTTTCAAATCAGAGTAACGATATAATGATTAAAATTTTCATTTCTCAACAACTTTCAGAAAAAATCATGGGGTCATTTAATATTGTAAGTACGTGCCTATATTATAGTAAACATTGAACAATTCATTTGTAATTTAAAAAAGTATGAACGCTTCGCGTTCATAAAAAAAAATATATATCACTGAATACAGCAACCTAGTTCTGCAGCAATCTGAAAAACGCAGGAAACTCATTAAAGCGGCAATCAGTGAACATGTATGAAAGCTTCGCGTTCATTAACCGAAAAAAAAAAAAAAACATCACTGTCACCAGCAGTTTCCGTGTGTAGCAATCTCAAAATTCAGCAGTTCTCGCTACCTAGCAATCTCAAAATTCAGCAGTTCTCGTTGCATAGCATAGCAATATCAAAATTCAGCAGTTCTCAATGCGTAGCAATATCAAAATTCAGCAGTTCTCAATGCATAGCAATATCAAAATTCAGCAGTTCACGCTGCGTAGCAATGTCAAAATGTACAAAACTCGTAAAGTCAGCATATATGAGAAATATGCAATAAACGGCTAATATAAAATACATAAAATTATTAACATACCTTAACAAACATCTCCTTTCTTGAAAACCAACTCTATAAAATGTTGAATTGCCATAATTTCATAAATTTCTAGTCGTTGATAAACTTTATTTAACTTTCCAGCAAAAAAAATGAACAAATACTCACAATTTCAAACTAAATTACACAGGTACTTTAACTTTCAAATTTTACAACTAAAAACAGCAAAAAATATTAACAATAACAAACCCTTACCGTCATTTAATTTTTACAATTACAAAACGTCTTTCTTCTACACCTCGTTGTACACAAATTACAAAACATGCAGAGTTGAGTTGTCAAAGGTAAGTGTAGCCATCCAATACACAAGAAATCAACCAATCCAAATTCAAGATCACACAACTGTAGGCGTGGAGAGAATTTACGAAACGAACTGGTAACAACAAAGATCCATTTATCGCCTCGCCAAATTGAATGATGCCAAGTATCTCGGCTGTTTTGGGATTCAGCCCATAGCTTTTACTACAAATGTTTAAATTTTAAATAATTTCAGTTTTCTACATAATTGATTATAATTATCTAATTTAAATTATTTTTAAATGAAGTTATATTACTTATATATCCAACAATGTTTATTTTTATCAATAAATATGCATGTATATGTAATAGAAAAATATATTTAAAAAAAATGGTTTAAACCAAAAAAAAGAGGTTTTTGGGGTTTTAAAAAAAAAAAAAAAAAAAAAACGGGTTTTTTACCAACTCTGATGAGTATAATAGCCTAGTGCTATGAGAGAGGTATGACATGTCATGGAGATGTACTAGGGTCATTCCATGTCAAATCAACGTGGGCTCTGGACCTCAACATCTCAGATTTCCATAATTTTTTGTTTATAGTTTGTATCCATGAAGTATATGAAAAATCTAATTTTTGTAATTTTTTCCCCAGTGGATTTTTTTTTTACGGAATTTTAAAAATTGCCAAAAGTACCAAATTTAACAAAACTCTCAATCACAAAAGCCTTTACAATTCTTTAACAAATTGGGCTAGAGAGTTAATTTATATCTCATTTGAAAGCTCTTTTTATGGGCTTTAATATGATATGCAATACTAACAATTTTGTGTAAAATAAATTTTTGGACAAATTTTCAAAATTTTTGAATTTAAATTTTTCAAAAACACTATCTTTAATTTTTTTCAAAAAAATATATGTTAATCTTTGACTTTTTGGCTACAAGTATGCCAAATTTCAAGATGGAGAAATGATGGGGTTTTGAACTATTAATTTTTAAATATGAGTTATACATGAAAATTTTCAAGTATCAGGAGAAAATTAACAATTGTACAATTTCTTTTCATGTATAATTCACACTTCTTTTTCATTAAAAATTTCAGAGTTTGATGCTAAGTAAATTTAGTTCTAAGGCATGAAAATTTTCTAAAGCATATTTCTCGAAATATAATTATATAATTTGCCCTTAAGGGGACTCTTCATTCACTTGAAAGCACCTGATCGGTAAAGTTAAACCTATGGGCAGGTTGTTTTCGAATTTTTCGTTTAAATTTGAATATTTTTAAATGATTTTTTTTTTTTTACATAGGATAGTTGATGTCGATCTCTCATGTCTATTTTTTAATTTTTCGATTTCGGTTGCAGATTTTTTAATAAAGGTACTTTCACTTTCGGACCAGTTTATAGTACCTTTACTAAAAAGTTACAGTACCTTTATTAAAAAAATCTGCAACCGAAATAAAAAAATTCCCTATTAAAGATTGACCTCAGCTATCCTATGAAAAAAAAAAAATCGTTTAAAAATATTCAAATTTAAATGAGAAATTCGAAAACAGCCTGCCCATAGGTTTAGCATTACCAAGCACATGTTTTCAAGTAAGTGAAGAGTGTTTTCACCTGGCACTTCTATCTTTTGATAGTTTAATTCTACAGCCATCACATATTTTCAAATCTTAAACTGCACTACCAAGTTGTGACATTCCTAAGTTTGCCTGGTTTTGAATGAATTGTTTCTTTATAGGGATTGATCTGGATGGGTTACCTCATCTATATAGCTTTTCTATTTCCATTTTAACTCATTTAATTATGTCTTTTTCTTAAACTCACTTTTCTTTTGTTTTATTCTTTGTTTGGCACAGCATGTCCCTAAAGGGATTTTGTGCAATAAAACTCAATACAACCACCTTTATAGGGATTGCAGCATTTAACAGAAAATAATGCCCAGTCTTTCTTATCTTCTGACATCATTAATAGTAGTAATTCAAGACTTCTTTGTTAAAGCATTTGATTAAAATAAAATGAAGCTTGTTTATTATATAGTTATCCTTCTATATGTAAAAAAAAATAATAATAACGATTTGAGAATGCGTCAAACGATTTTGAAATGAACCAATGAAAATCTGCATAGATAGGGGAAGACGGGGTACAATGAAACATTACTTGTAAAATCAGTCAAATTTGCCATAGAGAGTTGCAGTTTATATATATGTTATACAACTATATGTTCCAATTACTGATGTGATTTGGATACATTCACACTTCTACAACAGTAGCAATAGAAGATTATTGCTTTTACGCCATTGAAAGTAACTTTCTTTACTAAAAGTAATTTTGTTTATTTTTCCTTGTTGTTATATGTAATAATAATTTTTTCTATACATTGTTTTCTTTAGGTTGTTGTCTTCATACCTCCAAAACCAAACTAAAAAAAATAAATATTAGAAGTTTGAAAATAAATTTTTATTTAGTAACCTCAGTGCGGGGTACAATGAAACACTTGCAGACGGGGTACAATGAAACATGTTTTATTATAGTAATAAAAGTAGTAAATAGAATATATTAGAAGTAAGAGTACGAAAACAGAAAAAAAAAGAGTTTTGTTCTAACCAGGCCGGTAAAAAATGCTCTTGTTAAGCAATTACAAAACAGAAAGAGAAAAAAAGCTGAGAAGGGATTGTTTTGTAAACAAACTCTGCCTGCTACAGACTCTGATGATGATCCAGATTTTTTTCCAGGCCCAGCTGGTCATCGAGGTACTAAGAATGAGATATTCACACACAACATGTATGGCACAAGCAGTATCCATATAAATGAAAACATAAGGAAATATATACTGTTGGAGAAATCATACATTTAAATGAAGTCAAATGTGAAATACTTGATATAAAAACTCCAACCTAGGTTTTTTTTTTTTTTTTTTAGAAACTTACATTTAAAAAAAAAACTCATTCTGTTGAAACTACCACCCCATATTCCTACAGGATCAACTGAAATATAAACAGAAATGCTAATTTTTGAAACTGACTTGCGCCAATTTAATGTAAAATGAAAGGTATTTCTTAAACTAATAGAATTTTCTTATTTTTCATCTTAGACTATACTATTTTTATCAATTTCCTTATTAATCAAGTTTTGTTTTTGTATTTATCTCATTTTTCATAAAATAAACTATACTGGGTGAAAATTGCTTCTATCATTTGGAGTGTTTCATTGTACCCCAGTATGTGTTTCATTGTACCCCGGCATACGGGGTACAATGAAACACTGTAAGACATTTATTTTTTGTTATTTTTCAAGCATAAAGATATCGTTTAGAACCTAATAAAAATTTATTTAGATGGGCAAAATACAAGATTAAAAATATGCATTAATTATATTTTTGTGCATGCAAAATTGTGGATAGGAAAAAAAAATTAGTAAATTTTGTTTCATTGTACCCCGTCTTCCCCTACCTCAAAATGCATCTGATTAGTCTTTTCTTAGCAGGAATTGTGCTTGGCGGAAACCATGAAAGTAGAGAGGATAGGTGGGGAAAGGGAAGAATCTTCTGCATTTCGATAGACTTATTTAAGGGGTCAATGGCAAAAGTGATTTTTACAGAAAGAAGATAATTTACATTAACTAATGAGAAGGGGGGGGGTCATTTGCATTTCGACTATTTTTTATGAGGGAGGGTATGTAGATTATTTAATTATTATTACTATAAAAAAAGATAGAAGGAAATATTTATATATATATATAATTTTACACATATATGTTGGTAGCGAAGTGAAAATTTCAGAGGAGAGGAGATTTATATGATAAGATTATTTACTGTAACTACAAATTATCGACTTCATTACAAAGATAAGAAAAAAAAAAATTCTAATAATTTTAATAAAGTTGTTGCTTTTTAAATTTACAATATTTTAAATTTTCTATTAATTTATAATTTTATTTAATTATAAATTTATTTAATTTGTAATCATTCAAATAAATTATAAATTTTACCTTTTTTAATGATTTTATATTTAATAATTCTTATAATTATGAAACTCACAAGGGAACCACTTTTGGTGTTGCTCGCATCTAGCATTGAGACCCGGTGCATTTTAAAGCCCTATATTACGAAGTTTGAGAATCGATAAAATTTTTCTGTTAAAATAATATTTCTTGATTATACAGCAGCATAACTTTCTGAAAATGCAATTTTCGAGACCACTTATCGGACTATTAATATTGAATTTTTTAAAAGAAAAGCATTTAAAAATAAAAATTAGTTAATAATAAGTATAAAATATTGAAAAAAGTTTGAAAATTCCTTCAAAAACCCACGAATTTGATTTTGAAAAATTGCAACTTTATAGTCATATTTTTGGCGGGGAAACAGTTTGCGTTTATTTTCAAAAGTAGAGCTTTCCGGCAAACCTAGACATATGTCATAGCTGAATTTGTAATAGCTAAGAATTGTAATTTCCAACCTATTTTGCCACATTAATTTTTCTAAATTGTGTAAAAATATTAATTTACTTTATGATTACTTTTACCGTAGGACCATTTAATACAGCAACATTTCATTTTAAACATTCGAAACTTTATTTCATTCATTTTCAAAAGAAAATAGTTTGTTTATTTTATATTTCACTAAAAAATAGTTTTCAATGATCTTCGAAGCTTTTATAGAATTGTATTTATTACTTATATATTTATCGTCTGCATAGAAAAAAATAAAAACCCAATATTTGTTTCTTATGCTATCAATTATAAAAAAAAATCGCAATCTGATATAATTCTAGTAATATGTTCTGCACATTCTCTTTGGGTAAAGCGGGTGGAAAAATTGTAGTGCCATATTTGGCGACTTAACTAACTTTTGGCGTGAAATAAACAAATAAATATGTAATAATAAAAAATTAAAAGTATATAAAATATTATTTTAACAGAGAAATTTTTTCGGTTTTCTAACTTTTATGTATAGGGCTACAAAACGCACCAAGTCTCGATGCTAGGTCCGAGCAACACCAAAAGTGGTTCCCTTGTCAGTAAGCTCTAATGATTATGTGCTCGGAGATAGGAAAAAAATTTATCAGGAGTTGGGGAGGAGCATATTTTTACCAAGTGGAATCTAAAAATTGAATGCATAGGAAATAAGGGATCGCAAAGCGATCCAGAATGGAAACGCGAAACAATTACATATGGTGTTGGCTAGAAGATAGGGATGGCTTCGCGATACCGAACAGAATAGCGAAGTGATTACAAAAGGGGTTGATGAGCATAGTGAACAGGGGGGACTGAGCCCCTCCCCCTAGTTAAAAGATAATTAATGTAGGACATACTTTTACGAAAACTGTTTAAATGCAGAATTTATATCACTGAGTGCACAAGTAAAACAATTGCAGTGCAGTTGTAATGCAAACCTAAATTAAAAAAGAAAACAGCTCTCTGATTGGCTGGTCTGATTAAACTAAACTAAAAAGTCTCTCCACCTGAAAGGCTACAGTCAACTGAAACCAAAAGTAAAAACAAGAAAGTAAAATTGTAATTAAGTAAGACATCCAAATATATTAGAATTTCAAGTAAATAAGAACTGAAAAATCTTATTAAAACATCATTATTATTATTTTTTTTTAATTGTTTAATGGTGTTTTAAGAAGATATTTTAGTTTTTATTGTTTCACACCAGTTTCAACTTATATTCTTTCAATTACTTATAAAAAGAGTAGAAATATAGAACTGCTTATTTCCAGGTATAAGGTACCAGTAGTTTCAATAAACCATTCTTATTCAAAAATTAATAGCTCGAAATCCCATCATTTCTCCATCTTGAAATTTTGCATACTTGTAGCCAAAAAGTCAAAGATTAACATATATTTTTTTGAAAAAAATCAAAAATGGTGTTTTTGAAAAATTTAAATTCAAAAATTTTGAAAATTTGTCAAAAAATTTAGTTTATTCAAAATAGTTAGTGTTGCATATCATATTAAAGCCCATAAAAAGAGCTTTCAAATAAGATATAACTTAACTCTCTAGCCCAATTAGTTAAAGAATTATAGAGGATTTTGTGGTTGAGAATTTGGTTAAATTTGGTATTTTTGGCCATTTTTAAAATTCCGTAAAAAATAAACCGCTAAGAAAAAAAAAAATTAGATTTTTCATATACTCCATGGATACAAACTATAAACCAAAAATTATAGAAATCTGAGATGTCGAGGTCCAAAAATTGCATTTTTCTCGTTGATTTGACATGGAATGACCCACTAATCTTTTTACACAGCGTGGAATTCCAAAGAAAATTTGATAAGTATATTTTATATGCACTTTTCCTTGTATTGTAACTATAGTTCATTTTTATGAGAAAGGTATAATATCTTGATGCAATTAAAATGAATAATTGTTCCAAACGAACAAATATTCATGCGGTTGTAAAAAAAGAAATTAGAAATGTTATATTTTGTATAACTTACTACTTTTAACAGTTTAAAAGTCTAAAAAGCAATTCTAGTTTATGAATGGAATTTTAATATACTTAACACATATTTATGGCTCCAAAAGAATAGTAATCAGTTGATTATGGTAAAATGTGAAGACGTTGTGTCTCATACTTTCAAGTTCCATTTCTCGAAAGAAATAAAAAAAAATGCTTATGTTTAATATTTCGTATAAACAGTTTTGCTAAAAATTTCTGTCTTCCTTTTTATGAAAGTGATGTATATGTATTTTCTTGACATACCTTAAGTATTATCTTTTATATTTTGAAGGTTTATAAAACCAAAATGAGATGCACTTATTTTCTTTTGTGAGCATAAATTCCTCTATTGAATGAAAATTCTTTATATAGCTCACAGTTGTCTAAGTAAAGGTACAACTTTAAAAATCTGGGTTATTAATGGAATTATAGAGGAGGTGTAATTCTCAATGCAAGTTGTCAGTAGGAATTCTAGAAGTGCTGATTAAAAAAGATTTTCAACAAAATAATCCTGCATAGAATTTTAGCTGACATTAAGTCAATTCAACTTATTTTACTACACCTTTATTTTCAATAAAAATAAAAGGTCTTCCACAACTACTAAATATTCCATATTTCACAATTCATATTTTACTACAGTTAATTTTCAGAGAAACATAATAAAAAATTAACTATTCTAAAGAAAAATCAAATTCGTTGCATTTACAGACATTAATTATAAGTTCAAATAGTATAAGGAAAAAACAAGTGTTAATAGTACCTTTTCTTCAATACAGTGAACTACGATTGACGGATACTTCCGACTTAACCATCTGAAAAAGGCTGGGACTCCCATAGTTAACTTTTTCTGTTAAACCCTGTAAAAGAACCATGAGAAAATTTTATATGAATCATAAAGTAGAAAAATTGTTTTGACATACAATTTACTCAAATCACCACTCGTGTAAAATGCAACTGCAAAAAAAAAAAAATAATATCTCAAATACTTACAAAAATAATAATCTGTTAAAAATTTATAGAAGTGTATAAAATTAAGTAAAAACAAATTAATATTTGAAAAATCTATCTTTTAAGTCTAATTACAAGTGGTGTTATACATAAAACTGGTGTTATGCTTATCATTGGTTGGTTGGCTGTCGAAAGCTTTTTATACTTTGGTGGACTTCGATGAGACCCAGACCATGGAACTATGAAAAGAGAGGAATTCCACTGCTCCACTGAGAAATGATCTCCCACTGTGGAAAGATTTGAAGCCCAAAAAAGAGTGTATGTAACCCAATGTAAAACTACACAAATAACTCACTACCTGAAAGATGATTAAAACAGCTTAAAATGATGATGAAAAAAACGAGTACTTTCGGCTGTGTACCTAGCTTTCATCAGGACTTAGGATTTAAATTGATGTTACGAACGTTACTTTTGCGGGATAAATCAGTTCGCGTGATGTTTCTGATTTTTTCTGAATGAAAGTACATAAGCATGCATTCCTATTATAAGAGCCATTGTTTTGGGTGGATAAGGAAATGTCATTTGTTATATCAGTTTTGAATGAAAAATGTGAAATGATTAAATTATTTCGAAATGCTTTGCTCCAATATTACCTACTCCATAAGGAAATCTCTTTGCAATCGTACGAGCCATTTGCAGGACTGTGAACAGAACCTTTGTATTTATTGCAAATTTTGAAAGTAATGTTTGGCAATGTGAAGCGAAAATGTTGCTGAAAATCATCATGTGAGTTTGTTTAGAAGCGAAGAGTAGAAGATTTAATAAAGAAAAAATATTTTTTTCGCTCTAAAATATAGAAAGCAAGATTATAGAGTTAAAGCTACATTACATATTTGTTATTACTTGAAATTAAACACTAAGAAGTTTATGTATCTACCACTAATTTCTGTGATTTAGGCTTAGTTGAGCATTTAAAAGGCAAAACTTTAGTTTTGATGACGAAATTGATAAATTGACTTTTATGTTATGTTGTTTTATTTTAAGAATGAACTATTATTATAATTGTTCGGATTCATATCAGCACTTTTTCAGTCGTATGACGTTAACTGTTCAAGTTTAGGTACCAGTATGGCTGATGGTTTTTTTGGTTTCGATGCAGGCTTTCCAAATGAAGTTGGAGTAAGTGTGTTTGGTTTCTTTTCTTTTGATTTATATTTTAAGTTTTCATTTTTGCGTTTGATTATTCTATAATGTAAGTGTTTTTATATTGTTGATAAACGTTTGTTTCTGCGATTCATTTTTAATTTGCTTTTTAAACATAAATTATCTGTCCGAAATTTTAATTCCATACACAGCATATTTTGTAATTTTAGATTTTGTGTGTTTACTTCTACATCTATTGCAATACTTAAATGTTTTTCTACAATAAAAAAGAAAAAAAGATTTATATAAATAGCAAGATTTTCGTACTTAAATGGATTCAGAAAAAAAAATTGTACATTGTTTATTATGAATGTTGGGCCGAAGTCAATGTCAAAACAGTAACGGATGAATTCTTGCCTTTTTTCTCTTTGCATCCCACAGGTGAAAAAAGTTTTATATCCAGAAAGTGTTTTTAAGCCATTTTTTTCTTTAAAAAAAAAAAAAAAAATCTAAATTTTGTTATTTTCATAGAAAATCAAATGACATTTTCCTCATAAAATTTAGTCGTTTTTCGGTATTTTTCCAGTATATGAGCCTTGGCAGGTTAGAGAGAATGGCCTCGGCCAGGGCCTGATTAATGCTCGGCCCTGGGCCCACCAATTTCAGGGGCCCACAAATTTGTGTGTATTTTCGCACAATTTAAGTTTTTCCACTGTTTGCATTTTATAGTTTGGTCCCTGACGTAAAATCAAAGTTTTACTGTAATAAAAAACCTCCATATTTAATTTTTCTGTAAAAGTCCTTTGCAATTTAAGAGTACCTCTAATTTAAAAAAATTGCTGTATCCAGAAAATTAAATTTGGGGAAAATGCCAAAAACTGTATACTGTGTCTATTGGTTTAGATATAAATGAAGATTTTACAATTGATTACTGGACCGTTAAGGAAAACACAATTTTTATGATTTTGAATAAGGTGTGTTTTGAAAAAGACGTCCTCATTTATTGTGCAACATAAACTGTGAATCATAGATGTTTGTGAATTATAGGGGAGAAGGGGGCTAGTGTGGACAATTTTTATAAATTTCGCAAAAAAGTGTACTAAATACCATTTTTCACACTTCAAGTATTTTTTTTACAAGAATTTACTATTTTATCTTTGATTTGGTTGATATATTAAATTATTTTGCAATACAGTTATTTATTAATAAATTTTTAAAAAAAGTTATTTTTGTCCACATTACCCCATGTTGTGGGGCTAGTGTGGACGAGCTAGAATATTGATTTAGACAATGTAATACAACTCTTATAAGTGTTTGCAAAACCATTATAAAATAAATTTGAACCTAAACAACAAATCTAGACTTTCAGTTGGAGCACCAACAAGAAAATAATCCTTATAATTTACTCTAGGATACAACAACTGAAAGCTGAATGGGGCTAGTGTGGACATGTCCACAGTAGCCCCACCACCATGTGTCCACACTAGCCCCATGGTGCCCTTTATTTTTTTAGGACTTACACTGGTAAATGTAAACCATGCAGAGCAAAAATGAATATAAAAAATATATTGATTAGATTCATTTATAATATAATATCCCCTTCCATTTGAAATAATGATTATAAATAATCTAAATTAGTAATTAAAAACAAACCATGAATTTACTTTTTCACCATAAAAACCTTTTTTTATAAATTGCAAATGAACTATGAACTGTATTCTCATGTAATTACACATGGAAGTGTATATCAGTGTTGTCAATGTACAAAAATTTACAGAACAACTTTAACTAAAAAAAATAACAGAATTATTCAAGCTGTCCACATTAGCGTCATGTCCACACTAGCCCCCTTCTCCGCTACAAATGCTTATTTAAGAAAGTGAACGGTAATTCATTTTCTTGATTATTTTTGCAAGTTAATTTTTTTTTTTTTTTTTTTTTTTGTAAACTTGAAACTTTCATCCAAATCAATTTGTCAACTCATCAAAAAAAACCTACTTTTTTTTCTGAAAGTGATGCCAGGAATGGGGCGGTAGGGGTGGGGGGGACTTTTTAAAAGGCCTCGGGCCCAACTTCAGCTTGATCGGGCTCTGGCCTCGGCAAGAGAAGGAAATTTGGTAACATATTTTCTGGTAACCTATTCACTGTTTCTTATACACAAGCATTTTTTTATTTATTATTATTTATACAATTTATTGAATATGGAAAAACTATTATGCAAACAGAAGTGAATTGCTTAATATAAACGGTTTCGGTTTTAAAGGTTCAGTATAAAACTTTTCGGTTAGCCAGGCACCAGTGTTATACACAAACACATATAATATATTTGCAGCGGTAGAATTGATTAAAAAAAAGTCACTGGTCCCAAGCTCCAGTAAACATCACAATTTACTGGCCTGCTATATAAAATTCTATTAAGTACCTTTATGAGTGACCCCCCCTCTTCCTCCTCCTAAGATATAAATTAAACTTCCTTTCAGTTACCCAAAATTTTCGGCATAATAAAATGTAAAATTATAATTTGCTACAAATTAAATAAACAGCACATAAACAAAAACTTTAAAATTAATTATGTGCTTTATTTCCGATTATTTCAACTGACTAAGTTTTAATGCAATTTTTTATTTTTTTTTAAATAAAATTCTGTGGTTTCGTGTTTGGCTGCGTTTTTCTCAGGGACTAAATTTTTTAAATTAGTGGTCTCGGGCCAGTGGACCACCAAGGGTTTTGAATGCTGATTTGTATATATATAACACTGGTGCCCGACTAACCGAAACGTACCATATACACATCTATATATATAAAATAAGAGATGTCTGTCTGCCTGCCTGCCTGCCTGACCGCGGAAAGCTCCGAAATTATAACACCTAGACCTCTGAAATTTTTGTCATGTGTAGATGCTGTTACCGGAAAGTGTACTTCGCCGCCGGATTTTAAAATTTCAATTTAGACATTTAAAAAAAAAATTAAAACGTTATGTGTTAGAGGCTATTTACAGCTCTAAGCCAATCCGCTGCAATAAAACGTTATGGGTTTCAGGCTATTTGCAGCTCTAAGCCAATCCGCGGCAAAGAAGAAACCAGCCAATGAGAGCAGGTGGTAAATATGAGATACAGCGGCTGCATTTCCTAGCCTAACTGTAGCGGGAAATTGCACTGTTTATTTTTCATGCTTTATTTATTTTGTTACTATAAGATTTAATCTTATTGATATTATTTTATAATGTTTATAAGAAGTGATATAATACAATTCACGTAAGTTATTTTAAATTGTATTCGTTCTTCGTATTAATATCTATTTACATACGCGTAGTCGCCCAAGAATGAAATAGTATAATGTTTCTTGAACTTTCTGGGATCTTAAAGTAATTTTTTTTTCAAATTTGCTGATTTTTTTTTTTCAAATTTGCTGAATCAACGCTTCACTGAATGTTTTCATTTCTTAGTAAAAATAGAACTGTACATTTTATAGTAAAGTGTAAGATGAAAACTGTACTTTCTATGAAATGGAAACATTCAGTAAATAATTTCCGTTCTCGGGTGATTAAGAGATGTATGTTGTCATCGCCCAAGAATAGGAATAAAACAAATATTTCTTTTCAGGGGAAATGAATGAAGTTATTTGGGTTTTTCTTTTATCTTTTTTTTCCACTTCCCCATATATTATGAGTTTCATAACAAATCCCAATGAAAACATATTTTTTACACTTTACTGGGTGTTTTCATTTCTTATCAAAGTCATGATAAGTAACAAGCACAGGGATCTGTTTAGGAAAAATTGGGTTCTTTAAAAGACCCCTCACAAAATTTTTCATTTCAAAACAGGACCCCTCGCAACATTTTTCATGCCAAAACTGGACCCTGCACAAATTTTTTCAAATCAAAGCAGGATCCTTCACAAAACGTTTCCCCTTAAAAAAAGGACCCTTCACAAAATTGTCATAAAATTAGGTTTTTTACAAACTTTTTCACCTGAAAACTAAACTTTTCACATATTTGCTGAATCAACGCTTCACTGAATGTTTTTTTTTTTTTTTTTTTCATTTCTTAGCAAAAGTATAAGATGCATGTTTTGATTTTAAGATTTGTTATTGAACTTTGTTTCATTTAAGGAGGTTCGGAACATACCTATTTTAAAATAATTTTTATTTATTGAGTTACTATTTTGAAATTTTTTGTGATGCTTAACCATAACATGATAAAACTTATTAATCGGTATAACTCGAAATGTTATATGTAGAATTTAAACTTTTTTTCATTTAAATAAACAAAAATATAAGTTTTAATTTTGATTCTGCATTTTTAAAATTGTTATTGAACTCAGTTTGCTTCATATACAAATATTCAATGTTTTCATTTATTATTGTTGACATTATTGGGCGATGACAACGTACATTTTATACCTGACTGCATGTCCATTCTTGGACGATTATTCTGAAACTCCAAATTTGTCTAATCGCCCCAAGAATAGAATGTTTTTTTAAAACATTCAGTAAATAATTTCCGTTCTTGGGCGATTAAGAGTTCATTCATGTGCGATTCTTATGAAACTCCATGTCACAAAATGCACATCTTAACTATTTTATGCACTCAGAATTTTCCATTTTCAGTTCTTTTCCTTTTGTTAATCTTTTCTCTCCACTTTCCCACTGATAAGAAATCGTAATGAAAACATATCTTGCACTTTACTGAATATTTTCATAGTGCCAGGTCCAGTAGCAGAAAATTCAAGATGGGAGACAGGCGTCACAGATTTTCTTATCTCTTTTGCAGATTATTTTTCCATCAAACCTTTTATTATTTCACTTTACAATTATGTTTAGCTCTTTATTACTTCATACAAAACTAAGATTATTATCTATAAAAATTAATAAAATGCTTAAAGACATTGCAGGTAAGTGGTGGTTTGATTAATTAATGCTTCAATTGTAAAATATTTTACCAGCAGATTATTTTCTGCCACTGAAGTATCTGTCACAGACACTTGGAGAATTTTCTGCAACTGTGGTGCCAGGCATAGCAGTTTAAAGTTTAGGTGTAATTCAGTGAAGAGAAATTATGATTTTTTTTTTGTTCTGTCGCCATTTGTCAAAGTTCCCGACATTTCTCAGCGACAGATTGGAAAAATTCAGCGTGTGCTTCTGCACTCTTTTGTCAAAATTTGCTATACATTTCCGCGATCTTTTGATGAAATTTGCAATTTATTCCCTCTACTGTTTATCGAATTTTGTGTTTTATTTTTATAGTGATTGTTTTTACAAGATTTTTCATGAAATTCGCGTTTTTTTTTTTTTTTTTTTTTTTTTTGCGACCATTAGCCAAAGATTAGACAAACTTTGCTATGCGTTTCTGCGATCTTTTGATGAAATGTACAATATCTTTCTTCGTTTACTGAAATTCACGTTTTTTTTCAGCAATCGTTTCACAAAATGCACGATCTCCCCCCCCCCCCCCACCCAAATCGTTTCACGAAATTTGCAGGGTTTTTTTTTTTCACGACTTTTTTTAAACGATCAGTGACAAAATTTGTTTTTCTTTTCCGTGGCCATTTGTCGAACTTTCCTATATTTCTCAGCGACATATTGGCAAAATTTGTAATCTGCACTCTTCAAACAAACTTTGCTATGCGTTTCTGTGATCTTTTGATGAAATTTGCAATAATTTTTTTTGTTCACTGAAATCCACGTTTTTTTTTTTCTGTGATCGTTTCACAAAATGCACAATCCCCCCCCCCCCCCCCCAAATCGTTTCATGAAATTTGCATTTTTTTTTTTTTTTTTCAACGATAAGTGACAAAATTTGTGTTTTTCTTTTCCGCGGCCATTTGTCGAAGTTCTTGATATTTCTCAGTGACAGATTGGCAGAATTGGCATATGCTTCTGCACTTTTTTGTCGAAATTTGCCATGCATTTCCGCGATCTTTTGATGAAATTTGCAATATTTTTCTTCGATTGTTTACTGAAATTCGCGGGGTTTTTTTCAGCAATCGTTTGACGAAATTCGCGTTTTTTTTTTTTCACGATTTTTTTTAAACGATCAGTGACAAAATTTGTTTTTCTTTTCCGTGGCCATTTGTCGAAGTTTCCGATATTTCTCAGCGACATATTGGCAAAATTTGTAATCTGCACTCTTTGGACAAACTTTGCTATGCGTTTTTGCGATCTTTTGATGAAATTTGCAATATTTTACTTCGTTTACTGAAATTCACGCTTTTTTTTCAGTGATCGTTTCACAAAATGCACGATCCCCCCCCCCCCCCAAAAAAAAATCGTTTCATGAAATTTGTGGGGGTTTTTTAACGATCAGTGACAAAATTTGTGTTTTCCTTTTCCGCGGCCATTTGACAAAATTCGTAATGTGCACTCTTTAGACAAACTTTGCTATGCGTTTCTGTGATCTTTTGATGAAATTTGCAATATTTTTCTTTGTTTACTGCAATTCACGTTTTTTTTCTGCGATCGTTTCACAAAATGCACGATCCCCCCCCCCCCCCCCAAATCGTTTCATGAAATTTGCATTTTTTTTTTCAACGATCAGTGACAAAATTTGTGTTTTTCTTTTCCACGGCCATTTGTCAAAGTTCCCGATATTTCTCAGCGACAGATTGGCAAAATTGGCATATGCTTCTGCACTTTTTTGACGAAATTTGCCATGCATTTCCGCGATCTTTTGATGAAATTTGCAATTTTTTTTCGATTGTTTACTGAAATTCGCGGGGGTTTTTTCAACAATCGTTTGACGAAATTCACGTTTTTTTTTCAACGATCTATGATGAAATTTGTTATTTTATTTATTTCTTTTTGGTGACTATTTGCCAAAGTTCCCGATATTTCTCAGCGACAGATTGGCAAAATTCAGTGTGCGCTTCGGCACTCTTTTGTCAAAATTTGCTATACATTTCCGCGATTTTTTGATGAAATTTGCAATATTTTTTTTCGATTGTTTACTGAAATTCGAGGGCTTTTTGCAGCGATCGTTTCACAAAATGCATGATTTTTTCCCAAGATTGTTTGGCGAAATTTGCATTTTTTTTTCAATTATCTGTGACGAATTTGATTTTTTTTTTCTGTGACTATTTGTCGAAGTTCCCGATATTCCTGAGTGACAGATTGGCAAAATTCAACATGTGCTTCTGCGATCTTTTGATGAAATTTGCAATTTTTTTTCTTCGATTGTTTCACAAAATTCATGATTATTTTTCCAAGATCGTTGGATGAAATTCTTTTTTTTTTCTAATGATCACTTCACAATTTTTTCAACGATCTATGACAAAATTTGTGATTTTTTTTAAATTTGTGACAATTTATCGCATGTTATGTGTTCACCGTTCATGGGTGTCTAAAAATGTAGTCAACAATTTTAACAGGAAGATAGATTATAAATAACGAACACTCAAAATTTTCGCTTTATTGAATTATGCCTAAACTTTACACTGCACTTTCAATGTGAAAACATTCAATAAAGTATAACATATGTTTTCATTAGGATGAGAAAATATTAACAAAAGAATAATAACTGAGTGAAAAATCCTTGAGTTCATGAAATAATATGGTGTGCATTTTGTTATATATTAGGAGTTTTATAAGAATCGCATGTGAATGGACTCTTAATCGCTCAAGAACGGAAATTATTTACTTCATAAAAAGTTCAAGAAACACATTCCATGCTTGGGCGACTATGCATATGTAAATTGCCATTAACACGAAGAACGAATACAATTGAAATTAACTTACGTGAATGATAACACTTTAAAATTTTAAAGAAGGTGGGAGAGTTGAATTTCGAGTTTGGAAGGCGGGTGACGATAATTGTCCTTACAACTGTAGCGTTTTCTTCGATGAGTATCCTTTATATGTTGTTTTCTGACAAAGGTCGTTTTAAAGCTTTTGGCCTGTACATTACTAAGCACTCACTCCTCTCCTCTTAACTAATTTTTTCATCAGTAGAGGGTGTTTTAAAATTTTAATTTGTTCATGACTATGGCATACAATTTTACAAAAATTTATGAATAAAATTTGCATAACATCTCAACAATTTGCAACTGCTTCTCCCCATTTTCACACTGTGAGTGGGTACGTATTTCAGACAAAATCGAGTTACATATAAAATCATATAAATTAAAGGTTTCTTTATAAATATTACCACGGACCCGGGCAACGCCGGGCGGGTCAGCTAGTATATATATATGAATACATAGATGTAAGTGAATTTCAGAATTTGTTTCAATTGGTGGTTCGAGAGAATTATTTATATGAGGGCAATAAGGTATACAAGCAGATCCATGGTATCCCAATGGGGGGTAGAGTTGCAGTTCAATATTTGCCGACATGTATCTGGATATATATATATAAATAACAGTTAATTAAATAAAGATATAATCAGCTTTAGATATATAGATGTTTTAATTACTGAGCTAAATGGAATAAAGGCAAACCTTGATTTTAACTACTATCCAAAAAATCTAGAATTGAAACTATCCTCTAATCGTAATAGTCCATTATAAATATTTGGATGTAAATCTAAAAATAAGAAATAAGAATTTAATTACAACAGTATATATGATTAAAAAGAAGACTTTAAAACCGTTGCAATGTTACACTTTAACTCTAATGTCCATTATCGATCTTTAGAAATAATTTTATTAAACACATTGATATCAGACTGAAACATATTGAAAGGGGAAATGCTTGAATGGTGCAGAATAGCTGCAGGGTTGGGTTTTTGGCAAGACAAGCATTAAAAACTGGTTTAAACCGAAAAAAACGTGTAACACACTTTAAGACATGTTAATAACAATACTATACACTACGGTACTATACATTAAATAAGTCATAATGATTTATGTAATCTGTTGTTTAAAATTTTAGTAATTTAATAAAAATACAAAAAATATTAAATTATTTGTAATAATATATTTAGATTTTTTTTTTTTTTTTAATCAGAAGAAAATCATTTTGTACAATTAATAATCCGGATCAATTTTATCCCGTAGGATCCTGTAGCACATAACCAATTTAGCACATTTGGAACACATGCCCAGAGTCCGCCATCTTGTTTCTTTGTTGGTCAATGGCGATTTTAAATTTCTTCATTTCGTTTTATTTGTTTTTGTTATTGTTTTTTTAAATGTTTAATCTGATTTTTTTTTTTTTTTTGGCTGTAATTTCAGAATATATATTCTTAAAAATGAATATTTGCTTTACTGTTTGAAAATTTATGTATTTACCATATGCTAATTACGAATTCCCCCTAATTTTTTTTTCTTTTTTACAAATAATGTTTGGAGTGCTGATTTTCAGTTTAAAATTTTGATGATGTTTATGTTTAATCTCTAAATTTTCAAAAATTAAGCATAAAGTGGTTATAAATGACTAACAAAGAAACAAGATGGCGGACTCCGGGCGAATACTGCATCTGTTCTGCACATTTAATTACACACAAACAATTTCTGAGTATAGAGTGTATGAAGCCAAAGTTAAAAAATAGTCTCTCAATTGATGCTGAGCTAGCAGGATTTGATAGCAAAAGCGTTGCTAGTCAAGCAAGTTTGGAAGCAGGTTCAGCCGAAAAGCTATTGCAACTAATGATTTCACCATGTTAGAGTTGAAGTATATTTTCACCATGTTAGAGTTAGCCCGTCAGCACACGTGCTCAGATAAAATCTATCATCCCAATCACATTGTGCACCAAATATACACATGTAGGCATATGTGCTGATGCTTTAACTGTACTTCCTGTAGCACTGAAATAAGAATGGAAAGGAGATTCTTCGTATGCAATCAGCATGGGTAAACATCCATTGATTCTCTTTGTAGCCCATGTGCGAGCTGTATCAACTTGTGCATCAGTCAATTCTTGTGATAATGGCGACAAGATAAATAATAATTTTATTATTATTATAAGCCTATAATAATAATTCTTGGGATTAATTTAGAGATTTTTTTAATTGTATAAATATGAGGATGTGAGTTTCAAAACTCACAGCCTAATCCATTGTCTATTCATTTATGTGAACCTTCACTGAAGAAACACAGCAATCAGCGAAAAAAAAAAAAAAAAAAAAAAAACTTGTTTTAACTTATATTTCTCCCATTTTAAGTCTTGGTTTACAATGAAAACCAATAGACACGTTTTTGAGATTTTCCAAAATTTGATTTTCAGGTCTCGATCCAGGCAAATTTGGAGCCTATTTAGGGCCCTTTCGCAAAAATCTATTTAATAAAATAGGCCCCTTCTCAAAAATGAATTTAATAAAACAGGCCCCTTCACAAAATTCCTTTTAATAAAATAGGCCCCATACATAACATTCTTTTTCATAAAAACTGTTTTAAAATGTGTAATTTGTAAATAAAACCAGATCATGGAAAACAAATTTTAGCACGGGGATTTAAAGAATGTTTTTGTTCATAAATTCTTAGTTCGAATTTGTGTAACTGAATTTCAACATTAAAAAATGTTATTTTTCACAAAAATATAATAAAATTCACAAAAATAACTTTTACTTTTCACAAAATAGGCCCCAAGAATAAAAAACCTGCCTCGACCCCTGATTTCCTGGATAAGGCAAGTTTTGAAACTCATGTCCTCATATAATATATAAATAAAATGTTTTTACATATTATACTTAAATACATAATAAACTAGCATAAAAGTTCTTTAGATTTGTTTTCATAGCTATCATGGAAGACGGTAGTATTTCGAGTGACGCAGCCTTAAGCCTAGAATCGTATCGTATCGTATCATAGAATTCGTAGATGGCGGAACTCATATATACAGCTAACTCGACATCAAAGAAAATGCGAAAAGCCGCCTTTTAATAACTCAGCAGATATACGTCTTATTGTTCTGAATTTTCTAGAACAGTCTTATATCTGCAGTCTAATCGTATACTGAAATTTTTACATTTCTACGTGCAGTATATTTTGAGATCTAAATAGTCATTTTTAAAGTGAAAACGTTGGTATAATATCGAGGAAGTTCCTAATTTGAAAATCTCGAAAACGGTTCTAACGATTATTTTTAAATTGATACATAATATAAATGTGATTAAGGCGAGGTGAATAACACTTTTCTTTTTTCTGGGAAAACTCTCGTTCGTTAAATAATTCGATTTTTTTTTCTCTCGAAAATGACACGGGCGATTTTTTAAAAATCAAATAAATATGTTTCAGATGAACCAAATAACAATTTACTTGTTTCCAGCAAGACTCTTGTTCGTTTTATAATGCGCATGAAAAATCGGACTATATTTCTTCGCCATTCTATGGAAATTTCACCGAAAATGCATGACACTGTATTCATACACATGCTTTCTTTTTAACCACTTTTGGGGAGAAAAATTTTGTCTTCCCACGGCTGAGTGGTTGAGGGCCATCGTCTACTGATCTTAACATAGGCAGTTCGATACTCCCTGGTGCGTGTGAAGTTTTTTTTTTTTTTTTTTTAAAGTCTATTAGTTGACCATTATTCTTAGTTCCTTTGTAATTTTTTAATTGCTATTAAGTTAAATAAAATTACAATTATAATGATGCCAATTTGATGATGATTATTTCTTGGCAATTTTTCAACAATAAAAATATTACCATAAATTTTATAAATATATTTAATTTCAATCACTTTACAAAAAATATACATTAATAATTATTATTTGAATATAAATCACACGATCAGAAATGTAAAAAAATAATTCATTTCAGCTCTTCTTTTTATAATATCATTTTTTATTATTATGACGGTCAATCAATATATAATCACTGACATCCATAATATTATTATTATTATTATAATTATTATTTTCCTTGCATAAAAACTATTGTGATGTAATAATTATTTTATAATAAATAATTTAGTTGAAATTATAGGTGTAAATTAGCGGTCGCCACTCGCCACGTGGCGATTAAAGTTGTAAAAGTGGCGATTAAAAAATCGGCCATCGATCGCCACTATAGTCGCCACTCGCCAAATGGCGATTCAAAAATCTGTTATCGATCGCCAACTGAAATACAACTTTTTTCATGAAAATATGCATCTCTACTTTGATTACATCTAATTAGCAAACTGGTTAATTTTTTTTCCTACCGGATGCAAGTAGATTTCAATGATTTAGCTGCATTTTCAACATTTCATTTTTTCGCCAAGTGCTTGCTCTTCAGTTGGATTATTTTTTTTACAGTTTTATTCTGCAAAATATATTCATCAGCTTTGATTCCACATGCGTTTCAAATAATTTATTCCTTTTCTTTCACTGCCTTTTCCTTTTCTTTCACATTTAAAATTGCAAGTGCATTTTAACCCTTTCGGGTTTGGAGTACTGTTAATAGTACATGTCTTTTCATTCAGTATTGTTTTGTCTTAACAATTACTTTTGCTACTATCTACATATGGTAATGATAGTATATGGCTATGCCTCTCTTATTATGATTTCATTTATGTTTGGACATTTAGTAATAACAATAAAAGTTTGCTTAATTCTCTTTGCACCGTTGGCGATTCCTTTATTTTATAAATATATATCACTCTTTAAATTTAAAATAGTATAGGTTACTTTTCTGAACAAATCATGTGTGATAAAACACAAAAAACATTAGAAAGTTGTAATATCTGTTAAACTCTGTTGCAATGATATTTTCCAAACGTCTCCAAAAACTTCCTTCCTATTATCATATGAATTGAATAGTACACAAAATAAGTTCATTCGTTAGAATTCAGACAATAAGATAATCTTTAAACTCCAGTAAACCTATTCAGATAACTACGATTAGCATTATTAAAATAAAAGTAATTTTATTATCAAAACTGAAGAATAAAAATCCGACATGAAAGGGTTAAGGACATTGCAATTTTAAAGCAATTTTCTTGAATTTCGACTGCTTCCCTATTCTTATTGTGAATAGTTGTCTGGTATAAAACTCTGATTTATAGAAAAATATGTATATATACAACGATTATAGTTTATCTAGATGTCAAGAAAGTTTGAAACATTATAGTGGCCACTAACTTTAAAAAGTGGCCACTAATGAAACTGAGTCTACCGGCCACTGGCTACTAACTCAATTTCCCAGTTTTCACCTATAGTTGAAATGTTTTATTTATAAATAACAATGAAGTTTTACATAATAAGCATACCAGAATTTTGGTGTCGCCATCTTTTGACGCAATGAGGAATTTGCACACATGGGGGATTTGATCATTTATATATTTTTCTGATAGTTCCACATCCTCAGTTTTCAAAAATGTTCTCGAAAACGCGAAAAAAATATCTATACTATTAAATAATTAGTCCTAAAAGTAAGCTAAAATCACGTCGCTTCAAATCGGGGCGTGACTTACTATGACGTCACAGTTCACGACAGGCAAGCGGAACGGAAAGAAAAGAGTTACTAAGCTTTGGAAATAAAGGTTCGAAATTTTTAAACTACTGATTTTACAAATTTGGTTCTTTCGCATCTGGATGTTATTTTGTACGTTGATTTATAAAATGTCTATTTGAAAAAAAATGAACTCTAAGTTTATGAAAAAATTGATTTTTAAACTCATTAAAAGTCTTTTCACATAGAGAAAGTTGACGGGATTTTGTTAAAATTAGGAAAAATAAAGAACTGATCGCTTTTAAACTTTGACGTTGTTTTAACGCATAATAAAGATTTTATAAATTTAAGATGAGTTGATTTTTGGTGGTGGTGGTGTGTGTGTGTGGGGGGGGGGGGGGGGGGCGTTTTCTCTTTTTTCCTTCAGATCAACTATTTATTGCGTTTTAAATGCGATTTTTCATTTAACACTCAAATAAATATTATTTTTTAACATTAGATATTTGAAAGAGTGGGAAAGGCAGAGGGAGGGAAGGGTCATCCGGGGAGGAGCTATTTTCTAAATTTTGAGTACGCGCCTCATGTGACATATCGTTAGAAAGGTGTATGAAAACTTATTCATATTATGCACATCTGGTGCCCCCCCCCCCTACACTTCGTCCCCTGGGGGCACTTTTGTAAATTTTTAGGTTTTTTACAAGAATTTGCAGTGCGTGCGCAGCACGTGGTGCTATACGATGCCGCAGACAGCAGGGATGTGGTTCGCGGTTTTTTTTCCAGATGATTTTTTTTTTTTTTTTTTTTTTAAGATTATGCAGTACTGTCGAAGCACGCCTGCTACACGGGGTCATAGGCAGCGGGACCTAAAGTATTTTTATGTTGAAAAGTAAAAATTTAATATTAAAATTTTTTTGAGTAGTTTCAATATTTTTACGTTTTATAATATCTATTAAGACATGACAAAATATTGTTTCGAAATAAATCCTTTATTTTTTAAACCTAGTCCCTAACTTAATAAAAATGTACACTTACGCAATAAAATTTTTATTTACTTCCTAAATAAAAACTAACATATTTGTGTGTGTCATATCTTAGACGTTTCTACGTTTTACCTATTTAATCATCAATAAAACAGGGTTATTGCTTATTAATCTTTACAGATACAATATACGTATGAAATCTACTACAGAGTGTTTTGTTTGTTTTTAAATACGAATGAGTACATCATAAATATGAATGCCTTTTTTTTTCTCTTGAGTAACTATTTATCCAATCAATTAATGTTCTAAAATAGTAATATTTAAACAAAATCAAACATAAAGTTACTGAAAAATGATCTTCACAAGATCAAAGAGATGATGCATTAGATAAATTAGGATTTTTCTTGTCATCTCTCTTCATAGCTTTAGTCCATGATTTTCTAATGGCAGGGTCTTTTGGCACACTGAAAAACAACTTTTCGCTAGAAGTTACTGGTTGTATTAGTGCAGAGTGGTACAATACAGTACAGTAAAACCTCCTTAAAGCGACCATGTTTCATTCTAATAAAAATTGATCGTTTCAAGAGGTGGCCTCATAATGGAGGTCATGTTTAAATCTAGATTTCAATTGTTGAAAAAAAAGCAGAAATAATGTTACTAGAATTTATTTTTCACATTAGGAAAAAATATAAAAATTTAAGTATCAAAATAAAAGTTAATTATATAAGTTAATTACTGCAGTGTTTAAAAATGAATATATTGACGATTGCTTTGGTTTTACAGTTTTATCTTTCGTAACATTTATTTCCAAGTCCTTTCAAAATTCAGTAAATAAATACAATTTTTTTTTTTTTTTTTTTTTGGGACGAGAACAAATAAAGATATTTTCATTAATTTATCTATTTCTTTGAGAGTTTCCTAACTGAATAGGGTAGGGGAGTTTATTGATCGTCATTCTTAATTCGTCATCAGAGTTAACTTCATTGTCTAAAAAGGCATAAAGGGGTTTAAGCACTTAAAAGTTACCGGAATAAAAAAAAAAAAAAAAAAAAAAAAAAAAAAAAAATCTAAACTTATTTAAAAGTTTAAACCCCCTCGGAATTATTTTTCTAATAAAACCTTCTTCAAGTGACAGGAAAAAACGGAATTTGTTTCCTTTTCTTCAAAGAAATTGGTCGCTCATGGAGAGAGGTCAGCTGGGATGGTCTCTGAACGGAAGTAAAATTAGTATTGAGCCTATGGGAATAAATTTCGTTCAATGAAAAACTGATCGTTCAGGGAGGTGGTCGCTTAATGGAGGTGATCGCTTAATGTAGGTGGTCGCACAGAGAGGTTTCACTGTATTTATAATATGACTTTGTGCTCTCAGTCATAATAATTTTAGAAACAGCAATATTTAAAATGAACAAGTTGAAAAGCGACACACGTAAAGAATAACAGTCGTTTGTTGTCATGAACTGTGACGTCAGATGTATTAGTATTATGGAGCGTTTTCGGGATACGGTAAATAGTGCGATATTAAAACAATCATAAATCAGTAATAAAAGCTCAAAATAAAAAACATATGCAGGGTATCCTTCTTATTTTTTCATGTACTATTGTTTCGTGATAAAGTTAGAAAACGTGCAAATTCTCCATTGCGTACTACATTTTGTCTCTTATTCGGAAAAAAAAAGAAAAAACTAACGCTTTTCACCGCTTTGAAAGAATCTCTTGTGACTAGAGGTCTATTTCGCAAATATTAAGAAAATTACTGCATACAAAAATATTAAAATGGGTAGTATTATAGAGAAATGTTTGATAAAAACGTTGAAGTAGACAGTTTTTAAATCGAAGAATTATTTTAAGAGATATTTAATGTTAAATCTGGATAAAATTGTCTCATTAAAAAAGTCTCATAGGAAAAAAAAAATATACATGGGAATTTAATCATTTTCATTCAATTTAATCATTCAATAGAAACTCGAAGTTTGCAGAGTGCATTTATTATTTTTAACTTGCCTAATTTTTTGACGGTTTATTTCAATTTTAAATTAAAATTTTCAGAATTTCCAGAGATATTTTTTACATATTTTAGAAAAGGTTATTTTAAATTGTTGCCAATTGTTAAAACAGCGCAAAGAATAATATATCCTTTAAATTAAAAATTTATTCACACGTGACTATTATAAACAGAAAAAAATCCTTTTAAATTAGAATTAAATGATAGCGTGTTAAAAGCAGGAAAATATTAAACATTACGTCATAAAAATTGTTTTTACACATGCTTACTTAAAATGAAAGAAAATTATAAAATAATCAATTATTTTCAAATTAGAATTAAATGATTACGCATTAAAAGCAGGAAAACATTGAAAATTACGTCATAAAAATTATATTTACACGTGAATATTAAAAGAAAAAGAAAATTTTTAAATAATAAATTCATTGATATGTGTTAAAAGTCGTAAATGGAGGAAATTACGTCATATTGGCCAAAGTGGCCAAATAATAATATTGCAAAACAGTTTAAATTAAAAAATATATTTATATGAGAGATTTATTTCAAATTTCGAGATGATATTTTTAACTATAGTTGCCAATTTTAAGGTAGCACAAATAATAATATTATCTTTCTAATAATAAAAATATTTTCAGTTGAATGTTACAAAGAGAAAGGAAAGTTTGGTGAAAATTATGTCAGATTTAAAATGTTACATTTAAAATCTCTTATTTAAAATCATTTTCTTATAGCGTTGTTAAAAAATACCATAAAGCAAACACTCTGTTGACTTAGTTCCTTTTATATTTGGTAATTTTCAAATGTTTAACTAATCTTATTTAATCAAGCACGGAAACAGCAACTAACATCAGCTGATTCGGTCTTGAAATCCCTCAGTAAAAGGGAAACCCGTTTACAGTAAGATCGCCATTGATTTTTTAATTATACAGAGCAGCCTCGATTATCCGAGCTAATTGGGACTGTTAGTAAATCGGAATCGGAAATCTCGGTTAATAGAAACTGTGTGTAAAAACTCGCCGTGCTTGCGAATTTAACATCTCTTTTAAAAAAATATATAGAACGTTTTTTAAATAATAAAAATAAATATATGTAAAGTTCTGTTTCACAGCTTAACAAATTTAAAAAGAAAATCAACTACCAGTAGTAAATTTTAAAATGCAAATTGAAAAATTTACGAAAGTTCACACAGTCACTGGAAACAAAGCATTGTTCGCTATTGACTTCTCAGGGTCCAGTGTTTCTTTGGAGTTGAGTGCTTTTGGGGGCAGAAGGGCCTGTATAGCACGGACAGTGAGCTAAAGAGTGTGGTTATTTTTAAGGCTCATTCAAAAGGGGAAAAAAAATCAGACTTTGTTATCGGCTCGGTTAACAGAAACCTCGATTAATCGAAGCTCGGTTAATCCAGGTTCTACTATAATTCAATCTTCCGTAATCTTTTTAAAGCAGATCAAATTAATGGACTTTAGCACAAAGTCACATAGCTGATAACTGCCATGCTTGTTGGCCACCTTTTTTTCAAAAAGTTTGCTTCACCTTATTCAATTAATGAGATATCTCCGATAAAATAAGTCACATTTTCCCGTTCTAAAATACTGGTATCCAAAAATCGTAGCATGTAACTGACACTACAAGTACTCATGGAACTAGACTATTTTAAGTCTGATTTTTATTATAGACTATATAAAATTATTAAAAATATATATTATGATAGGAACTACGGGCTTCGTCCGCTATTTACGTTACAGATATAAAAATCATGTTTTTTTTTTTTTTTTTTTTTAGGGAAAAAGAAATAAAAACCTATTTGACGATAGGTTTATAAAGACACATTTTGTATTTGTTATATTTCCGGGGATGAGGAGGGGGGGGGGACTATTTTGATTAAATATCGCAATTAGTCCACATGGCAGATATAATTATGATAGACACTAGTTTGCTTCGCCCCTCTATGGCGCCTTATGGGTCCAGCTTCCATAACTCAGAAACCACCTTTCGGACATCAATGCAACAGATTCCAAACGTTATAATTAACTTAATAACCACCCTATATAGCATTAAAGTAAATTTATGAGTACTGCATACTATTTTTTTATCGTAATTTCTGAAGAGAAAAAATTATTTCGGTTCCATTCTTAGGTACTGGTCTGAAAAATTTTGAAAAAGGGGGGAAGGAGGGGACATGAGACTGCTGTTTGTGAAACAACACAACGGGGTCTGGCTTATTCAACTTGGTTTTTGGTGACTTCAATTGGAAGGTGGTTTGTTTAAAAGAATGCGTTCCCTGCCCCATGAAAATTGGAACTATTGGTGCACCATCTATGTAAGGATTTAATAATTATAAATTAACATTTTGGATTTATTAATTTAAGGATAAAGTGTTTTTAAAGGAATATCAAATGAAACCCTCTGTGCGATCTGCGATTATACTTACCCACTTGTTTTTATATGCAAACTGCTATAAGGAAAATTGTAATAAAATAGTAAAAATTAAATCTGCATTAAATTCCATAAGTATCTTTTTTTTAATAATTTTATCACTAACCTCAAAAAAGTAATGATATCAATGCAAAAACCCTTGACGGGTTAAAAGTTTCTGACGCAGCAATTTATCTTATGCTCTAAGAATTTTAAATATGGAACTTAAAAATACTGATATCAAATTTTGAGTGACGTTATGCTATTTCTTAAAAAATATATTTGTATTTATTTCATCATTTTATTTTTGTTTTATTTATAATCGCATGTGCAAAAGTTATGTTCAACATGAAAAGCTGCATAAAATTTTATTCGCTGTTGCTTTATCATTTACATCTCTCATAAATTCAAAATATGAGTTTTAAAAGATATGATATAAAATTTAAGTGACGCCTTGATGTGACTTTAAAAGGTTTGTTTTAAAATTCAATTTAAATTATTTTTGACTTGGTTAAAATATTTTTTTACATCTATACAATACTTTTAATTTTCCAATTCACTGTTAAATATATCACTTTCATTGAATCTATACTATGCATTGAAATGTATTTATTTCAATAAATTGATTTATCTTTTGTGTCACGCTATTCAAAATTGGGAGTAAGATTTATGTAAATGGTTTCTTTGCGTCATTGTGTCCAAACTACATGAAATGTATGAAAAAGGATAGTTTGACGCAAATAAACCATTTACATAAATCTTACTCACAATTTTGAATAGCGTGACACAAAAGATAAATCAATTTATTGAAATAAATACATTTCAATGCATAGTATAGATTCAATGAAAGTGATATATTTAACAGTGAATTGGAAAATTAAAAGTATTGTATAGATGTAAAAAAATATTTTAACCAAGTCAAAAATAATTTAAATTGAATTTTAAAACAAACCTTTTAAAGTCACATCAAGGCGTCACTTAAATTTTATATCATATCTTTTAAAACTCATATTTTGAATTTATGAGAGATGTAAATGATAAAGCAACAGCGAATAAAATTTTATGCAGCTTTTCATGTTGAACATAACTTTTGCACATGCGATTATAAATAAAACAAAAAAAATAAAATGATGAAATAAATACAAATATATTTTTTAAGAAATAGCATAACGTCACTCAAAATTTGATATCAGTATTTTTAAGTTCCATATTTAAAATTCTTAGAGCATAAGATAAATTGCTGCGTCAGAAACTTTTAACCCGTCAAGGGTTTTTGCATTGATTTATATTATTCGGAAACACATCTTGCTTTCTGATGCTTGAATTGAATCAGGCTTTAAAAATAAATGACAAGGTCCCTATTCTGAAAAAATATTAGGTTGAGCAAAAAGTCCTGGGAAATTTTTTACCTAATAGTTACCAGAATTTGTATCATATATATCAATACTAGTTTTATATCGATAAGAGTTAAGGTACTTCAGGTATAGGCTCCAAAATGCCTATTAAACAGTGTGATTTGCATGTGTTGATCCGGCATTATTGGAGAAAATGTCTAAAAATTCTGAAAGCCGATTCTCAAGGGCCTCGATTTGAATCCTTTAATGAAGTTGAAGAAGCATCTCAAGAGTTTTTCGATTCGAAGGAGCCGCTATGGTACTTCCAACAAATCCGGAATCTGGCAGAAAGTCATGGACTATGATAGTCTCTTTGAAGAATAATTCTTGTTGCTTTTGTTGTTAATTTGCATATAACATCACAAATTTCCCAGAACTTTTTGCTCAACTTAGTAAATAAGTAGAAACCTACCTATTTTTCTTTATAGTTGTCAAAATTTCAAAAACTGAAATAATTTTCCCACAGTAATTAATTTTCGATTGAAAGCTTTATACATAAAAAATACAAATGAAATAAACATATTCAAAAATTAAAAAGCAGATGAATATGATGTCATATTTCAAGTACAAAGTTGAAATGTCAGATTATTCTGAAAGAATAGTTTATTGATAAATTGGCATCTGGAAATCATTACATTGTATTTTTTTGTTATTTTAACTTATTCAACCAAGGAAGTTAAACAAATTTAAATTCTGTGTATTGAATTATTGCCCTATATTTTGAGCAAATTTAAAGGAGAAACACTTGATTTTCAACAAATTATTTCTTAAAGATTGCAATATTACTTTTCCAATATACCAGCACCTATGTCGTGAAGTGCGACGAAATGAAAAATTGCTGGTACGAAGGTGATCATTTTAAAAAATGTGCCGTTTGAAAATTAGACTTTTATGAACTATTTTATTATATTAATACAAATATATACCTAAAAGAACAAATAACTATTATGTAATAAAGTAAAATAAAACGTATTTTAAGTGCATGTATGACTAACGAATTCATGCTTTTTACATGCTAATTGAAAATTTTCACAATATTTTCCTTCCTTCTACCGATTGGTGAAAATCGCAGGTTTTTTTCCCAGTGATTTACTGATAAATTCAGAGGTTTTTTTACTTGTGACTGACAAATTTTGCAATAATTTACCTTCTAACGACTGTCAAATTTTTGTGGCTTTATCTTGCGACAGATTGATTGGTAGAAATCGCAGCTTTTTTTCTTTGACTGATCTATGGATTTTCCGATTATTTTCCAACTATCCACTGACAAATTTAGAGTTTTTTCACTTGTTGACTGATTGGTGACTTTCGCTATTTACCTGCTAACAATTGTCAAATTTTGTGACTGATTAGCAAATTTTGCTATGTTTTTCTTCTACCAATGAGCAAATTTCATGATATTTTCCTCCCACTGACTGCCAAATTATGTGGCTCTTTCTTGCAACTGATTGGAGAAAATAGTGTTTTTTCAAGGCTGATCGATGAATTTCGCAATTTTTTTCTGACATCTCTTGGAAAATTTGTCTTTTTTTTTTTTGCCTGTAACGGATTAGTGAATTTCACAATATTTTTCTTCTACCGATTGGCAAATTTTGGGACTTTTCCTTGCTATTGATTGTCGAAAACTGTTCGAAGAATTTCGCATTTTTTTCTACAACCAGTTGAAAATTTGCACAATTTTTTACCACGATCAATATGTATATTATTGTTGTTATTTATGTACAAATTACTTTTGTTTCTGAATAAAATTAGATAAATGACTTCTGTATGTTAAGTAAATTGTATAAACATTGAAAAAAAAATCGTGTATATATGAAATGAAATGGTGAATAGGTTGCCAGGAAATATGTTGCCAAATTTCCTTCTTCGCCAAGACAATTTTCTCTATTCCACAAAGGTTCCTGTGCTGGAAAAATATCAGGAATTTAATTTCTGTATCCAGCTTTATAAAGTACATAAAAATCAGACAGTTAGGATCTTAGATAGTACAGCGCCATCTGGTGACAGTTATGTTATTAGTAGCATCAGGATGAAGATGTAAAGATGTACATTTTGTATATTGCACTTTCGATTCTTACCCATAAATTTTGGGGAGGAAAAACCTTAAATGGGTGGAGTTTAAATTGTGGTAAGATGAATTATGGATGATTAATGAGTTTCAATGGGAATCTCACCAAATTAGCCAGCTATCATAGTGTTGACTCCAGAAAAAAAGGGCCGCCGGGCGGGAATTTTTCAAAAAGGGAACAAACACAATTCTAAAAAAGGGTACATATTTCAAAAAGGGAACACTATTCTAAAATAAGGGCACATTTTTTTCAAAAAGGACACACTTGTTCCTTGTTCATAAACATATTTTGAATTGGTTTGTTTAGAGTCCCTAGAATCTGTGATATTTTCCCAGTATCAATTGAATTACCACGGGGCGCATATGAAGTGTTAAAAAAGGCAGTCGGGTGCATCTGAAGGGTTTAAAAGGGCCGCCAAGTGCTGTGCCCTGCAATAGCGGCTTAGAGTTAACACTATATCATTAAATTGACTTCATCAAGTTGGCCAAAATTTGGCACTATTGTGATAATTCTGCCTTTACTACTTTTCAACAATTACTCATTGTTGAGGATGGTACTGATTTTCTCCATAGGAAATCAACCGTTGCCTTCTCACCATTATCTCCTTCAGGGATCAATTTACAATTTCAATGTCCAGTTCATACATTGTTCTCAGGAATACAAATATATTCCAAATTGTAAAGCTCTATGTCAATAGGAAGTTGGTGAAAAATGAGTCGCAATATTTGACAGCCATTTACAAACATAATTGTAAGTTTAAAAAAGACATTTAATAATTTATTCCCGATGTGTTGAATTGTGTTTATAATGTAAATTTAACAATGTGTGAAATAATTTGTATTATGAAAAAATTTATATAATCTGCACAACTTTTGGTCCCGAGAAGTGCTGTATAAATATTTTCTACTGTATATTAGGGTGGAGTGAAAAAAATTATTTATTATTTTTTTTTTTTTTACCAAAAGCAGGTAGGTGCCAAAAGTTGCCTTTATACTAGTACATCAGCTGCGCATGATTTTACCGCTGAAAAAAAATGGCTTGTGTCTGCGCTTTTGGTCCAAAAATCGAAATTTTAGGTAAAATTTTACATTTTTTTCAAAAAAATTTTTTTAATTCCTATAGAGCTGGTTATTAATTAAAAGTGTTATTTAAACCTTTATTATTAAAGACTTAACATATTTAAACAATATCTTTATTCTGTGTAACGAGCAAAATTGACAACTTTCGGTAAAAAAAAGGTGCTTTTACTCTGTGTTGGCATACAACAAACTGTTGTTTTGAATATAGCTGTAACCAAGTTGCTTTCAAAACTACCCAGCACATACTATATGGAGGTGACTGCATATCATGTCACACCCATACCGTACCCATCTTGACCACCCTACTATCTGAGCACAATGTGTTATTTATACATTGAATTGTGATTTTTTATCAGACTGGCATAAGTTTTCTATGTATTAACCTAGTCTGTCTCTTCTTTGTATCCACAGACTTTGAAGGGTGCTGCTGTGACTTCCTTCATATACAGTAGACTCCCTCAAATCCGCGAACGCCTAAAATCCGCGTATTTTTTCAGATGTAAACAATAAAATTTACAATTAAGTTGCAGGAACAAAATTCAAGATGGCGCCGAAATCAGCGACTACCGCAATGTTTTTTTTACGAAATTTTTTGTTAATCATTCTCTTTTGGCTATTACAGCTGATTTATTACTAAATAAATTTACATTACTTTTGATTTTGATATAAATTAGCATATCTATATCAAAAATTCCAGGGTTCGAAATGGAAAAATCCATGAACCGGAACACTACTTTAAAATTATTTTTCGCTGAATTTTTAAAAAAAATTATAGATAAATTTATTTCTAAACATACAAAGCAGTATAAGAAAAGCATTCAATACTCTAAATAACAATGAAAAAAGTTACAGTGAGCGCAATAAGCTATATATACTAATAATAGCATTTACACTGTTCTCCTTGCTGTCACTAGATGGCAGCATAGGACTTTTGGAATCGAATTGAATCGATTTCATTCGTAATAATTTAATATTTTCTAAATTTTAATTTTACATAATTATTTTAAAAATTACTTACTTTTAAACTAATAAATTATTTTAATATTTTACTTATTTTAATGTTTCACTTTATTGTAAGCATTTATTATAATTTCCCTTGCTTAACTACCAATGAAATTAATGTTTCAAAAATGTAAACAAATCAATGACCAGAAATCCACAAAATTCTAAAATCCGCAAAACCTCTGGTCCCAAGCTGTGCGGATTTGAGGGAGTCTACTGTATATGGGTTGTTCTCTACAGTACTTACAAATTTGGCCAATCAGTGACTTGAATGATGCATATGTAAATTTTCATAAAAATTAGATAAATGGTAAGAAATCAGTCAATTATTGAAGATTTTAATTTTAATAGCAGCAAAAATTGTTTTAAAAATTTGACTTAGCAAAAAAAAAAAAAAAAAAAAAAGAAAAGAAAATGTGGAAAAAATAAAATAAAAAATGTGAGGGAATGATGAAATAAGATATTTTTACTAGTTGTAGGGAAAAATGCAAAATTATGAAGCAATCCAAACTGTTTCCTTTAAGAGCAACACTTAATATATAATGTATGATAAAATTTTTGATATTTATAAAAAAAAATTAGTATTCTGTGTGAGGGAATGACTGCTAATAAAAACGCTTCCAGATATGTTGGCTGAAATTTTTTTTTGAAAAATTAACAAAATCTTACACCACCAATTTATGTTGCTGGACTGACAAGTGCTCAAAATGCCTTCTTCTCTGTGAAGGATGCTAGACTGCTATTGCTCTTTAGTGGTAGATATTTCAGATAAGAGCAATGTGTGAGGGAATGGTGGTCTAACATGGGGAAACATAGAATTGATTGAGTAGACTATATAATAATAGTAAAAAATAATATTTTTATTATTTTTTGTAATGTACCAAATAAGAACTTTATTTTGCTTAGGGTATTTTTAATTATTTTTATTTCTGTATGGAAAGAAATAGGCAATAAAATATGGTAGTGCAGGTGGAGGAAAGGTGAGGGAATGATGTTTGCATATAGGTGAAAACTGGGAAATTGAGTTAGTAGCCAGTGGCCGGTAGACTCAGTTTCATTAGTAGCCACTATAATGTTTCAAACTTTCTTGACATCTAGATAAACTATAATCGTTGTATATATACGCATTTTTCTATAAATCAGAGTTTTATACCAGCCAACTATTCGTGATAAGAATAGGGAAGCAGTCGAAATTCAAGAAAATTACACTTTAAAACCACAAAATCTATTATCATATTGATTTATTTTAGAATATATTTTTCGATTATTTGTATATGTTCATAAACACTATTATCAATCAAATTACTATTACTTTCTTTATATAAAAAATAACTAAATCAAAATTCCAACAGTTAGGTGTATACAATAAAAAAATAATCAAATAAAACACAAAATGTTATTTGTATTTTATTTAATAAGTAAATGTGTTATTAACATACTACACACATTAATTACATACAGCTGAAATCTAAGCTGGTGAGTGTATTTCGCAGGATTAAACAATATCTCTTCAAGAAAAATAATCGTAACTGGTGAGCATGTGGCAGGAGTCAAAATATTGAAAATACTGCAATGTTCTTAAAACACGCTTGCATCCAGTGAAAAAAAAAAAAAGAAAAGAAATTATTTGAAATGCATGTGGAGTCAAAGCTGATGAACATATTTTGCAGAATAAAACTGTACTTCTTGAAAAAATAATCCAACTGAAGGGCAATGGCAAAAAGCCGAAATATTGAAAATACAGCTAAATCACTGCAATCTGCTTGCATCCGGTAGAAAAAAGAATTAACCCGTTTGCTAATTAGATGTAATCAAAGTAGAGACGCATGTTTCTATGAAAAAAGCTATATTTCACTTGGCGATCGATAACAGATTTTTTATCGCCCTTTGGCGAGTGGCGACTAGGGTGGCGATCGATGGTCGATTTTTTAATCGCCACGTGGCGAGTGGCGACCGCCAATTTTCACCTATATGTTTGCATGATATATGGGTGATTCTCCAATAAGTGGTAATTTCACTCCTTGATTTAGTGAAAAATAAAAATTAAATTTTACCCAATATTTTTTAATAACTAGATAAAGCATAGGTTACTGAGCAATATGCAACATTCTGGCACAAACTTTAAGCACTGTATATTTAAAAAAAAATTATTTTATAAATTAATATGGTGATCAATGTCACTACTGTCCCCAAGATATTTGTTTACTTTATAAACCAGGATTTTAATAAAATTTATTAAAAAAATATGTTTATTTTATTCAATTGTATCTTTTTATAATAAAAAATATAATGTTTATTATATCATCTGTGATAAATTGGAATATGTTTTCAGTTTTAAGAATAAGGGGACAGGAGTGACATTTACAGGGACAGAAGTGACATATTTTCAAAAATTTTCTGTTTTGAACAGTTTAACAATTATAAATTCAACATCTGTTTTTTTTTACTATTTCAACAGAAAGATGTAATTTCATCTTGTAAAGACATATTTTGTGTATAGATAACACCTGTGTGTAGACTGACTTGTTGTCTTGAGGCACCAACATAAGCACTCTGTACTTCTGATGAATACTTGCAAAGATAG
Organism: Maratus speciosus; assembly: GCA_963932465.1. Classification (NCBI taxonomy): domain Eukaryota; kingdom Metazoa; phylum Arthropoda; class Arachnida; order Araneae; family Salticidae; genus Maratus; species Maratus speciosus. The sequence goes on from OZ010791.1 coordinate 170,417,012, forward strand.
TTTTCTGAAAAGCTTATTACGACTACAACTTCATTTAGTTTAAATAATGTTCTTAATGACTTCATGGATGATAATTGTAAGAATGTTTTAGAAAAGCATTATCTAGTTTGGGCTACATTTATCAAATCTTCTACAGTCAAAACTATTTTATTCTTAACAGTAAATTTTACTCCTATTTTATCTTTATTTTTCTTTCTTCTGTTTTGAGTAACCATTGGTAATAAAATGTTTCTCCTTTCTTTTTATCTTGATTAACTGTAATGGCTAAAGTTTTATGTTTGTAACAATTGCATTGACGATGCATGCAGGCCTTTGATAAAGTATCACAACAGACTGTGGCACTTGCATCATGTGAATAATTTTGTAGCAATAACTTCAGAAAGTGAAGCGTATCAATCAAATATTGAAAATTGGCATGTTTTATACATAAACAACTGCTCAAAATTTTTGTGTAGATAGTTCACGCCCTTTCCTAATGTACCTGAGCCTCAGAATTTTAAAATTCTTATAATTATTTGAGTTATTAATTAACAACCGTAACTCTCTCATTAAAAAGCCATCAAACGGCCCAATTAAAAAAAAAAGCATTTATTTCCTCAAAACCACACACCGACTAGATTTGGACCTTGATTTGAGGCTAGCACAAGACTGTCCAATCAGGGTAGTTAAAGAAAAGTTAGCATTTGATAAGATATCTTCATTTAATTGCTCCTTTTTAACTCTACACTTATTTTGTCTGGTTCTCAACTCTTTTCTTCTCTGTCTTTCTTCCTTAGGTGTTAGATTAGTAATTAGCTTTATCTTGCCACATTCTTTCTTTTTCTTTAAATTTTTCTCTAGCTTCGGGATTTTGCTTCATTTTTTCACGCTGTCTTCTTTTACTCCTTCCTTGTCTTTTACGTTTTTCTTCTAATGATTTTAAAGATGGCTTTTTAATTTTTGTTGTGCTGATATGTTCCAAACATCCCTTAGGGAAAAAAAGATTAAATTATTTATTTATACTACACTTGAAAATCAAATATCAAAAATAAAATAAATATAAATTAAAAAAACAGGCTTCAAATAATTTTACAATCTTGAAAAAATGTAATACAAGATATTTAAAAATAAAGATCTCTAAGTTTAGTCAAAAATTGTTAAAAAAATTTAAAGGATTTTAAAGATATCTTTTAATTTTTGCTTTGCTGATATGTTCCAAACATCCCTTAGAAAAAAAAAAATAAATCATTTATTTACACTTGATAATAAAATATCAAAAACAAAATCAAGATAAAAAATATAAATTTAAAAAGCAGGCTAAATTGTTCTAAAAAACTAATCTATCTGTTAAACCGGAGTACATTTAAAAATTAAGATCTTTTAAGGTTTATACTAAAAAATTATTAAAGAAATGTAAAACTTAGAATAGTTAAAAGGAACAAATTGTGGTTCTTTAGAAACAGAGTACAAATATATAATACTAAAATGAAAACTATTTAATAAAGTAAAAACTGAGTTGCACATCACTACTGTCCTTATAGTGTCACTTCTGTCCTTCAAATAAATAATCTGAAAGAGGACAGAAGTGACAGAGACAGTAGTGACAAAATTAAGAAAATTACTTCTGTGTACATAGTAAGTTAGGTTTAGTAAAACTGCAATATGATATTTTGTACTAAGTAAAAGTATGTTATATCATGACAAAATAATAAATAAATAAAAACAATAGCAAGGACAGTTTAAGTAGGGGACAGTAGTGACAAGTAATAAACATATTCTTACCTTTCTATCTATTTTGTAGCTTGTAAGTGCTTTTGAAGTCCAGATAATTACACCGTGTGCTTTTCTTGGCAATCAAGATGGCTACTTCTACTAAATGCACCTGTTCACCAAATTTTATCTGGCCACTTTGGTGGTCACATGAGCAGTTTTATACAAGAAGACAGTAGTGACATAAAAACTAGGGGACAACGTTTCTTTGGCTCAGAATAAATATAAAACTATTTTTAATTTACAATAAAAATCCTTTATTAAGTACTTTGGAGTATAAATTTTTACTTTGGGTGGTAAAATTGTTAAAAAAAGTTTGTCATTACACTTAAAACTATTCCAGAAGATCAGTACATGAGGTGGGGGACAAGGGACAGAAGTGACAAATTTAATATTTAAAACACTATTAAAGTAAAATTTACAGTTATTTTCTTGAAAATACTTTTTGAAATTATAGAAATACATTACAAAATACATTTTATGCTAAAAAAAACCTATATGAATGACGAAAAACAGCATATAACACAAAGGGACGGAAATTACCCACTTATTGGAGAATCACCCATATATTACATTTTTAAATACTAAATTTATTTATTTTTAAATTTTACTTTCTGTCCCTAATAAACTATGTTTAGATCTTCAAATAAAAATAAATAAAAATGTAATGAAATTAAGAGCATTTATATGACCGGGAAACACTTTTTGCACTATTGTAGAGAATAACCCATATTTTTACTGCTTGTGTAAGAGAAAGGCAAGCAGAGTCGTGCAATGGGGATCTTATTAACAGAATCTAAGCAGCATCCAAAATCTGTGGATACAAAGAAGAGATGGACTAGTTTGATACATGGAAAACTTATGCAGGGTTCCTACGGGTCAGGGAATTTTTGATGTACTACTTTACATCAGAATCTCAGTTATCATAAATGAAGAAACTTTGAATTAATTATTCATAAAATTTAAAATTTTTATATAAAATTTATGCAAACTATATAGCATAATATGAAAAATAATTAAAAATCAGAAATTCATACAGCGCATACTTTTAAAAAAAGCATTTATCTAGATTTAAGTTGTCCACTGCGGGGTGTTTTACAACAATGCATATTTACATAAGCCAAATTTTTACTGAGAAAGGTCAGGGAAATTTTTGAAAAAAATCTGGGAATTTTTTTTTACCAGAATTGTGTAGGAACCCTGTTATGTCTTTGATAAAAAATCACAATTTAATGCATAAATAAAACATTGTGCACAGATGGTAGGGTTGTCAAGCTGGGCACGGGTGTAACATGATATGCCCTCACCTCCACATGGTATGTCCTGGGAAGTTTTGAAAGCAACTAGGTAGGAGCTGTATTCAAAACAACAATTTGTTGTATGCCACAACTGGAAATGCCTTTTTTTTACAGAATGTTGTAAATTTTGCTCCAGTTATACAGAATAAAGATATCGTTTAAATATGTTAAGTCTTTAATAATAAAGATTTGAATAACACTTTGAAATAATAACCAGCTCTATAGGAATTTTTTTGAAAAAATGTCAAATTTGACCCAAAATTTTGACTTTTAGATGGTAAACGCATACTCAAGCTTTTTTTTTTTTTTTTTTTTTTTTTTTTTGCATTAAAATTGCATGCAGTTGATGATCAGTGATTTCCGCGGAATCGTAAAAGAAAAAGAAAATCGCGTTGATGTTCACATTGAAGGCATTTGGTTCCGAAAATTTAAAAAAAAAATCGGCATAAAAGTATCGCGAATTTCGACAAATGGTCGCCGAAAGATATCAATTTCGTCAATCGTTCGCAAAAAATCGTCAAAGAATCACGGGAAAAACGAGAATTTCATAAGAATCTCGATAAAGGCAACTTTTGGCACCTACCCGTTTTTAGTAAAAAATAAATAATTTTTTTTTGCTTCACCTTACTGTATATTTATATGTTCCAGGCATATTTAGCAATGTTTATAGGTAAGTTTAATAATGTGTGAAATGGTCTGTGTAATGTTAGGATCTGTATTTGGACCTTCATTATTATATAAATAATCTTGAAATTTTACATTTCAATATAGGTGCTAGGGAGGTCTGGCTTTGATGAAGAATTGTTAACACCTGAAGTTGAAGAAGAATATGATGCATTAAATGATGAGACGTTTGGTCAAGCAGCAAATGGTATTAATTTGCGTATAGTTTGCTTTAACTTTCTTTTATTCAGCTGTAATATTTTAATTTTGTTTTAGACAGTGCTTTTTAATATTGGATCCAAAGGTGTCTTCCATATGGCTTGTGCAACCAACACATCCTACAAAAAAAAACCTCCCCACTGGATGTCTGACGTAACAGTGACGTTCATAATTATGCAGTAGATTAGATATCTTTCTGTTTCTTCAATATTGTTTTTAAATTTATAAAAGAAGAAAAAATACAAAAATAGACGTTTATTTTGTTTTTACTGGTCACTAAGTGATTGGTACATATATATGGGGAAAAATAGGGAAAGGGATGAATTTTGTATTAAAAAGAAAAATAAAGAAAAACTTTGGCAGTTATATTCTTATATCAACTACTATTTATTTTCTAATGTGTTATATTTACTTAATGGCAGTAAGTTTTCTGTATTCATTTTTTATTTTATATTAATATAAATTTTAAACTTTATTTTTTACAGCATCAGAAAATTAATTTAATAATATTACTATTGTAGATTTATTCATCAGCTTAACTTTTGATCTATGCTCTTTTTTAGATTCAATATATTTTTTTTATATTAAAAGTTTTTCATAATTTTAATAACTACAAGAAAGCATCTAAAGAATTTTGCTTTGAAATATGTATATATATATTATATTTTTTCCATTTCATTAATTGTATTTAAACTTATTTATTGATTTATGTTTTCATAGCAGACATATGGGTTTTAACTTTTTGTGGTCCAGCTTTTAGTAAAATTGACATAAGGTTGCAAATAAGCTGCCACATATTGTTTATCATTTTTATGCTTGTCTAACAGAAATTGTTTATAGGGAATTAATTAATTAAAAATTTAATTACCATACTACAAAACGATTGCAGAACTTCCACTGGTCGTTTTTTTAAATATCATTGTTTCTGAGGAAATTTTTTCATTCTACACTTTTAGAACATTTGCAATAAAAATTTCCTCCTGTGTAGGTGTATACAATTAATCTTACAATGAATAACTACTGAAGTAAGCACATACTATAAGTGTCACAATGAAACATATTATAGTATTTTATTTTAAGATAAAGAGATTTTACTTTCAAAAATATTTTCTATTAGTAAAATCAAATTTATGTCCAAAAGAATATAAGGTTCAAAGTAAAAAAAAAAAAAAAAAAAATCTTTTTTAGATTTAACATGAAATTTGGACTTCAAATTTAATATTTCTAAGAAGAAAATCCTTTATTACTATTTATAGTGAATGGATTCATTCTTTGATAAGCTTTATTGAATATTGTTATTGGAATAATGATAGGGTTGAACAATTTAATCTGTACTTTGATTACTTTTAAATACATTTTAATTTAATAAAAAAATAGTTGAGATAAAAAAGGGAACTCACCTTAAAATATTTGACTTTATGTAGGTATTTCTATGTTCCAAATCCACTTTATTATTATTAATTTTTTAAGTTGATATCCATAGAAAAGAAAATGCAACCACTGTTATGTACATTTATATGTATTTTGTACTCTTCAAAAATGCTTCAATTTATATTTAACTGTAAACACTTTCTTTTTAAATTGAATTATAAATTAAAGATGATAGACTGGCACATGTTTTAGTTACACACACTAACTCAGTAAGCTATTCTGTGGACTATACTATATCACTATCTAGGGTAGAGGTAAGGGATTATGACAATGGATGACTGCCCGTGACATCACAATCCAGTTTGCAGGTTCTGTGGAGGCTTTCTTGTAGGATTGTTTAGGTGCAACCCTTTGATTTGATATACTCTCACTTGGCTATAGGTTTTTCCCATTTTTTGGACAGCCAATTCCTTTTATCAATTTAAATATATCTGTTGATTCTCATGTCCCTGAAATATTTAAAGTTACTAAGTATCTATACTAATAAAAGAAAGTTTCACTCTGTTTGTGTGCAATGACTAGGAAAATGTATGTCATGTACAAGGCTGAAAATTTGTCTGAGGATAGTCGAATGCCACTCCTGGTGCACTTGAGACTCAGAATTTTTAATTTCTAATAATTAGTCGAGTTGTTATTTAAAAATCAAAGCACACTCTCATTAAAAAAAAACAAATCATCATCTAAAGCGATTGTGCCATGTCCCAAACCTGAATTGCAATTCAGTAAGGAAACATAACTTTAAGTCATTTTCGTACAGTCATCGTAGCTCCTTATTAAAGTGTAGGACTTCTAAACGAAAGGTTTTCAGTTTGAAACTCGAAGGACAAAAGTTGAAATTTTCTATTAACCCCCGGTACTGTATGCTATTTCTTTCTCCCAGCTTATTTTGTGACATGTCCAAAAAATAACTTTACTTACAGAAGCCAGCCGTAAAACAAAGCAGTACGATTAAATACTCAATTGCAATTTTTTAAACTTCTAAGCATCACACATTTTCAATTTTTATACCATTGTATTGGGGGAAAAAAGTACTTCGAAATGCAATTTGTTTGAAAACTGCACCTCGATTTATTTTTGAAATATTAATTTTTTTTGTAGTTTTTTGAGCCATTTGCTTAATACTGGCAACGGAAGTACTTTATTTCCGTAGAAAGTAAAGGAAAAATAGTTGTAAAATATTAATTATATATTTTTGTTGCCATTTTTTCATAACAGCCGAAAGAAAACGTAATTAAAATACATGCTATTTTGAAAAAATATAAACGAATGATTTCTGTTAAAACATGAGCTATTATAAACTATATTTAATTTTAAGTGTCTATATTAATGTTACAAACAAATGAAGGCCTATGAATCGTTAGATAGACTTTTTTTTTTTTTTTTGACTGCATCTTTTGAAGGCATCTTTTTGCTGCATTTGTGTATTATTTCGCAGTAGTGACGTCCTATTTTACTGTAGATGTTTAAGAGTGAATCGTATGTGGAATTCATAAACGGATGCGAATGACGTCATTTTACATAACATAAAAGCATGTGTTGCAAGTCTTAAAATTGATATATGTTTTGTACGATTTATATATATCGTATATACTCGCGTATAAGTCGAGGAATTTCTGATAATTTTCGGTAAGCAAATTTGGGGGGTCGACTTATACACGGGTCAGTTAAAAAAGAAAAACAATAAACTTCGAATACTGCAAAATTATGGCTTTTTATGTGTATGAATAAAAAAATAATACGTAAAATATACAAATAATAATAATTTATCATTTAAAAAAATTTCAATGATTTGTTTTTGTTTACTTACTACCTTTTCACATTGGCAAGTGAAATCTTTGGTTTGATTTTGTGCAAAATTGAAGTAAAAAGTTAAGGGGTCGACTTATACGCGGGATTTTGATTTTTTCCAGAATATGCATTCAAAAGTTAGGGGGGGGGGGGGGGGTCGGCTTATACGCGAGTATATATGGTAATTTTTTTTTTTTTTTTTTTTCATCGGGGGAGACACTAAATTCTGAAAAAGCAGTATTCCTGTTTTCTAGTTTATTTATAAATTTCATTGTCTCATGGATTTAATTAAAAGAAATTTTGTATTTTTTTTTTTTTTTTTTCAATTTTAAGAGTTTCTTTTATCTAATAATAAAAGAAAGTTTCACTCTGTGTGTTTGTATGTCATCCACACATACATAAAAATTTCAAATGTATGTCAATTTATTAATATGTTTAACAGCTTGATGGCAATAAATAGAAGTATATGCTAATTATTCTTAATTTTAAAATGATTGGATTAGTAAAAAAAAGAATTGCACATAAATAAATCTGTCTATTCTAAAAAAAAGCAACTACCGCTGTCACCGCCGCCGCTGGTTTTGAATTTTTTATGACCGGAGGTCTTTCTTCGTTAATATTAAGAAAAATACTGCATACAAAAATATGAAAAACAGTAGTATTATACAGAAATGTTTGATAAACACGCTGATGCAGACAGTTTTCAAATCGAAGAATTATTTTAAGAGATATTTAATGCTAAAGTTGGACAAAATCGTTCCACTAAAAAAGTTTTATAGGAGCAAAAACTGTACATCAGAATTTAATAATTTTTGGATCATTTTATATGTTATAATTTCCCGGTGTGCAGAATTAATTTATTTTTTTAATTTGACTCATTTTTCAAGGTTTCATTTCTATTTTAAATTCAAATTTTCAGCATTTCGAGAGATATTTTTTACTTATTTTAGAAAATTGTACTAATTTAACCTGTTGCCAACTGTATAAACAACGGAAACAATAATGTTTCCTTCAAATTAAAAATTTATTTACACGTGACTATTATAAACAGAAAAGATACTTTCAAATTAAAATTAAATAATTGCGTATAAAAAGCAGGAACTTATTGAAAATTACTTCATAAGAACTATATTTATACATGAAGTTTAACAGAGAAAGGATATTGTAAAATAATAAATTCATTAACATGCGTTAGAAGTCTTAAATAGGAGAAATACGTCACATTACACTTATTATGTAAAATGAACAAAAAATAATATTGCAAAACAGTAGGGATGCACCGGATATTGATTTTGCCGGATATCGGATACCGGATATCCGAAGCTCCTTCGCCTGCCGGATTCGGATATCCGATCGGATATCCGGCACTAGATATGTTTTTAATTATATAGTGAATTATTTCTCTATATAATGTCATCTCAGAACAATAAATTACAAACATGTTTCACACATCATTAAAAAAATTTTAAATATATGGAAATATAATTTACAAAAACTATATCTCTTTGAATATCAGGGCTTGTAATTCAAGTTTTCCCAAGGGGAGTTTCATACCCAAAATTTATAAATGCAGGGGAGTTGAACTGTTAGAAAGGAAAAAAAAAATCTTTAAACCCCGTTATTTTTTATGTGCTACATTTATACAGACATTGATGAATTACATTTATACAGACATGACAAAATACCATTGAAACAATTTAAATTAACAACTCAAGATAATTATTCAAAATTTTTATTTTATTAAAACAAAGGAACAGAATCAAGTTTTACATATGTTGTAGGCTAATTGAGAAATCAGGCTCTTTGCAAAGAGCCGGGCTAATTGGAGAATCGTCTTTCTTTTTCCAATTAGCCTGATATTTTTCAGACTTATTGCAAAGAGCCTATACACCGTTAGGCTAATTGAAAAATGACCACTTATATCCCAGTCACGATGATTTTTTACGCTTATTAACCCATAACCCGGCCCGAACCCGAAAAATAAATTACAACAGACCGTATCTCGATCTGAGCAAGACAAAATAATTTCAGTCTGCACGCAACCCGACCCGAACCTAAAAATTCCATTTAAAAAAAAACCCGGAATCTGAACCGAACCAAATCTGAACAAGACAACAATATTCCAATGAACCGTAACCGATCCGATCAAGACAAATTGATTTCTGAGGACATGCAACCCGATCCGAACCTAAAAATTCTATTTGAAAAAAAAAAACGGAATCTGAACCCGACAAAAATATACCAATGAACCATAACCGATCCGAGCAAGACAAAATAATTTCTGAGGACATGCAACACAACCAGAACCTAAAAATTCAGTTTAAAATAAAACGAAATCTGTCACGAACCAAATCTGAACACGACAAAATTATTCCAAAAAACTATTACCGGATCCGAGCAAGGCAGAATTATTCCCGTGGACTCGAACCTAAAAATTCAATTTAAAAAAAAAAAACGAAATCTGACGCGAACCAAATTTGAACCCAACAAAATTATTCCAAAGAACCATAAACAGATCCGAGTAAGGCAAAATAATTTCCGTGGTCACGCAACCCGACTCGAACCTAAAAATTCTATTTGAAAAAAACCCCGAAATCTGACGCGAATCAAATCTGAACCCGAGAAAAATAATCCAAAGAACCATAGCCCGATCGGAGAAAGACAAAATAACTTCCATGGACACGCAACCCTATCCGAACCTAAAAATTTTGTTTAAAAAAACGCGAAATATTACCCGAACCAAATATGATAACCGACAAAAATATTCTAATGAACCATAATCCGATCCGAGCAAGACAGTAATTTCCGTGGACATGCAACCGGACCCGAACCTAAAAATTCCATTTGAAAAAACCCTGAAATCTAACCCGAACCAAATCTGAATCCGACAAAAATATCCCCCAAAACCATAACCAGATCCGAGAAAGAAAAAATAATTTTGGTGGACACGCAACCCGACCCGAACCTAAAAATCCCATTAGAAAACCCCCGAAATCTGAACCGAACCAAATCTGAATCCGTCAAAAATATTCCAAAAAACCATAACCGGATCCGAGCAAGACAAAATAATTTCAGTCGGCATGAAACCCGATCCGAACCTGAAAGTTCTACTTGAAGTTAACCCGAAACCTGACCAGAACCCGAAATTAAAATACATCAGGCCGTATACCCCGATCCGAGCAATGCAAATTATTTTTCGCGTACACGCAGTACGACCAGAATCTAAAAATTCCACTGGACGTCAACCTGAAACCCGATCGGAACACGACAAGCATATTTCAAAGAACCGTAACCCGATCTGAGAAAGACAATATAATTTTCTTCGACATACAACCGGATTCGAACCTAAAAGTTTCATTTGAAGTCAACCCGAAAACCTTCCATAACCCGCGTTCGGGTCAAATTTCGGATTGAGCTTAACTAGAACTTTCAGGTTCGAATCGGGTTGCCTGTCGACAGAAATTATTTTGTCTTGCTTGGATCGAGTTATGGTTCTTTGGAATATTTTTGCCGGGTTAAAATTTGGTTTGGGTCGGGTTGCAGGTTGACTTCAAATGGAATTTTTAGGTTCTGGTCGTGTTGCCTGTCCACGGAAATTAATTTGCCTTGCTCCGATTCGGTTATGGTTCTTTGGAATATTTTTGTCGGGTTCAGATTTGATTCGGGTTTTTTCAAATGGAATTTTTAGTTCGGCTCGGGGTGCGCGTCCACGGAAATTATTTTGTCTTGCTCGTATAGGATTATTGATCTTTGGAATATTTTTGACGGGTTCAAATGTCGTTTTTTTTTTCAAATGAAATTTTAGGTTCCGGTTTGGGTGCATGTCCATGGACATAGTTTTGTCTTGCTCGGATTGCTAAAAAATATTTTGTCTTGCTCGGATCGGGTTATGGTTCATTGGAAAATTTTTAGCGGCTCCAGATCTGGTTCGGGTCAGATTTCGATTTATTTTCAAATGGAATTTTTAGGTTCACGTCGGGTAACATGTCCATGGAAATTATTTTGTTTTGCTCAGATCCGTTTATGTTTCTTTGGAATAATTTTATCGGGTTCAGATTTGGTTCAAGTCAGATTTAGGGGTTTTTTCAAATTGAATTTTTAAGTTCTGGTTTGGTTTTATGTCCTCAGAAATTATTTTTTCTTCCTCGGATCGGTTATGGTTCATTGGAATATTTTTGTCGGGTTCAGATTGCGGGTTTTCAATTAGAATTTTTAGGTTCGGGTCGGGTTGCATGTCCTCAGAAATTATTTTCTCTTGCTCGGATCGGTTATGGTTCATTAGAATATTTTTATCGGGTTCAGATTTGGTTCGGTTAAGATTCTGAGTTTTTTTTTCAAATGGAATTTTTAGGTTCATGTCGGGTAACATGTCCACAGAAATTAATTTGTGTTGCTCGTATCCGTTTATGTTTCTTTGGAATAATTTTTTCGGGTTCAGATTTGGTTCAAGTCAGATTTAGGGTTTTTTTTCAAATTGAAATTTTAGGTTCTGGTTTGGTTGTATGTCCTAAGAAATTATTTTGTCTTGCTCGGATCGGTTATGGTTCATTGGAATATTTTTGTCGGGTTCAGATTCCGGGTTTTTTTCAATTAGAATTTTTAGGTTCGGGTCGGGTTGCATGTCCTCAGAAATTATTTTGTCTTGCTGGGATCGATTATGGTTTATTAGAATATTTTTGTCGGGTTCAGATTTTGTTCGGTTCAGATTCCGAATTTTCTTCAAATGGAATTTTTAGGTTCGTGCCGGGTAACATGTCCACGGAAATTATTTTGCGTTGCTCGGATCCGTTTATGGTTCTTTAGAATAATTTTGTCGGGTTCAGATTTGGTTCGCATCAGATTTCGGAGTTTTTCTCAAATTAAATTTTTATGTTCTGGTTGGGTCGCATGTCTTCAGAAATTATTTTGTCTTGAACGGAACGGTTATGGTTCATTGGAATATTTTTGTCGGGTTCAGATTCCGGCTTTTTTTCAAATAGAATTTTTAGGTTCGGGTCGGCTTGTATGTCCTCAGAAATTATTTTGACTTGCTCGGATCGGTTATGGTTCATTGGAATATTTTTATCCGGTTCAGATTTGGTTCGGTTCAGATTCCGGTTTTTTTAAAAGGAATTTTTAGGTTCGGGTCGGGTTGCTTGTAGACTGAAATTATTTTGTTTTGCTCGGATCGGAGTACGGTCTGTTGTAATTTATTTTTCGGGTTCGGGTCGGGTTATCGGTAATTAAGCCTAAAAAAACCATTCTGATTGGGAAATAAGTGGTCATTTTTCAATTAGCCTAAAAGTGTCTAGGCTGTTTGCAATAAGCCTGAAAAATATCAGGCTAATTGGAAAAAGAGAGATGATTCTCCAATTAGCCCGGCTCTTTGCAAACAGCCTAGGCTGTTTGCAAAGAGCCGGATTTCTCAATTAGCCTACGACATATATATCATGTCTATTTTTCAACCTTCACTTAATGTTATGGGCAATTAACAATCGGGTTGCTAAATGAATTTCTTAATTTAGATTTTATTCCATTTTGCGTACTTTAGCCTCTTTCACAAGTTACACTTTTGACAAACAGCACAGAGCAACTTTTCAGGGTTAGTAAAAAACCCGTTTTTTTTTTTTTTTTTTTTAAACCAGGTTTTTTTGGTTTAAACCGTTTTTTTTTTTAAATATATTTTCTATTACATATACATACATATTTATTGATAAAAATAAACATTGTTGAATATGTAAGTAATATAACTTCATTTAAAAAAAATACGAAAAGAAGGTGAATTTGATCTCATATATCAACTAGTATGTTGTGGCCATCACAAAACTTTCTTCTATATAAATCACGTCAATTAAATCATTTAAATAGTACAAGAAATAACGATTTAGCACCAATTCATATCAAAGTATATCTGAATTTGAAGTTGGATGAAAATTCGCGCATTAGTTCTTGAGATAGAGCTATAGCGGAAATTCTGAAAAAATGTAGCATAGCAGCGTCACCTGTTGAGCGATTTACACCAAAAGTAAACAGCACTAAACGATATCAAGGTATACCTGAATCTGAAGTTTGTTGAAAATCCAAGCATTAGTTCTTGAGATAAAGCTATTGTGGAAATCGCAAAAAATACAGCATAGAAGCGCCACCTGTTGAGTGATTTACACCAAAAATTAAACAGCACTAATTAATACATCAATTCATGTCAAGGACTACCTAAATGTGAAGTTTGATGAAAATCCGTGCAATAGTTCTTGAGACACAGCTCTTGTGGAAATCGTGAAAAATGCAGCACAGAAGCGCCACCTGTTGAGCGATTTACACTAAAAATTAAACGGCACTAATTTATACATCAATTCATGTCAAGGACTAACTAAATCTGAAGTTTGATGAAAATCCGTGCAATAGTTCTTGAGATACACCTCTTGTGGAAATCGTGAAAAATGCAGCACAGCAGCGCCACCTGTTGGGCGATTTGCACCAAAAATTAAGCAGCACTAATTTATATCAGGGACTAACTGAATCTGAAGTTTGATGAAAATCCGTGCATTTTTTCTTGAGTTAGAGCTATTGCGATAATCATGAACAATGCAGCATACCAGCGCCACCTGTTGGGCGATTTTCACAAAAAAGTAATCAGCACCAAACTATATCCTGGACTAACTGAATCTGAAGTTTTATGAAAATCCGTGCAGTAGTTCTTGAGATACAGCTATGGCAGAAATCGTTAAAAATGCCGCATAGCAGCGCCACCTGTTGGGCGATTTTCACCAAAAACTAATCAGTTCCAGTTTATATCAAGGTCTAACTAAATATGAAGTTTTGTGAAATTTCGTCCATTAGTTCTTCAGATAGAGCGCCCACAAAATTTGTGTCACATACAGACAGACAGACGGACGGACAGACAGACAGACAGACAGACTCACAGACAGACATTTTGTAAAAATATGTTTTTTGGAATCTCTGACTCATAAAACGTGTAAATCCGTCGAAAACTGGAATTCGAAAATTTTCATGAAACCAATACTTTCTTCTTGTAAAGATAGAAGAAAGTAATAATTTAAATTAAGTAATTACAATAATTATGTAGAAAATTGAAATAATATAACATTTTTAGTAAAAGTTATGTCTTATGTTCCATGAATAAAATGCTCTACATAGTGAAACATTGATACCTTGAAAATCTTAATAAACAATTTTTTGATTACTATAGTCCTATAAATAAATATATGGTGTAGTTTAATAAATACAATATAATTTCCCATGGCTATTCAAAATCATTTCTTTGAAATATTTGCAATATGATATGTCTGATTTTTCTGTTAAAACACTACATGAATAATTATTATCTTTTATTAAAGTAAAGCTTTTAAGCTTTTTATAAAGAATTCCTGGAATGATTTGAATTTAGCAGTAGAGTCTTTACACGTTTCAAGAAGTATTGTATATTGTCATTTGACACTTCTCAGAAACTGCCAGGTAAAAAAAAAAAAAAAAAGCGACAGTAAAATAAGCAGAAATACCTATTTACCAGCTTTTTAGACTACTGAAAACATTGATCTTAAAGTGGAAAGTAGATTTATAAAAGTTGTCAACCTTAAAAAAAATTCAGAAGGTATATGTCGCATACCTGCATATGCATATACCCTCCACTACATCCCTTGTTAAAAGTAGAAATTATTTATATCCGATAATTTGAAACACTTAAATTACAAAAATGAGAAAATGTTATATTAGATTTTTTCTAAAAAACCAGTTGGTTAACCAATTGATTTAAACCATGCTAACCCTACTGGTAACAATAAAATAAATCATAATGCAAAACCTCAATCCCAATGTAGGAATGAAAGAAAAAAAAAAAAGCTTACTAAACCCAATAGCCATGATACAACAAAGAAAACTCACCGCCAATCCTTCATTAGCATACAGAACAAAGAGCAACCAATGGAGAGAATTACTTATGATTATGTCATCATTGAGGCATATGTAATCCTTAGTAAATCTTAACTAATCAAGCAATCTAAGTAGTAAAAGTGTATTTTTAGCTAGAATCTGCCATTTTGGCTATTTTTTAAAATAAAAGGCTTGAAAAAGAAGAAGAAAGAAAACTAACTACTTTTTTTTTTTTTTTTTTTTTTCCCAGCCAATTTTAGAAAAATTAGTCTGCCATGTAGACTTAAAGCTTATAAGAAAAGTTTGTTACTTTACAAGTTTATTAATTCATCATTTTTCTAAAGTTTTGCTTGTAGCTTCTGCATAACTTGGATTTTGCATTTTTCAATAATGTGTAAAATAAATGAAAACAATAGGGAAAAAGAGAAAAAAAACAGATGAAAAAAAAACCAGCATGGTTTTAAAAAAAAAAAAACCACGGTTTAAACCAGCGTCGTTTAAACCAAACAACCCTGCGACTTTTATAACTTTAGAAATTATCGGAAACACATAGTTATGCTCTCTTAAAAAGTTTTAGAAAACTTTGCAAAATCTACTGTGCATTCATTTTTAACTTACACGAATAATGCATATCGGTGATGGTATGTCACTTCTGAACAAATTTGTTTTATTATATCCTTAATGGAATTATATTCAAAACTGTAATCCCTGGTATTTTCATTAATTGAACTATGTTCTATGCATTGGAATTTTAAATCCATAGCCAAAGTTTGAAAAGGAAAATAGTCAATTGCTTTCTTCTATTACACGAGAAAAGGTTGATTTCAAAAAGTCATGTCCTAATTTCTGTTAATTGCGAGAAACAACTAGTTTGCTGTTTCTAAATATGTTTTTTTGAAGTTCATCAAAGTTTTTTTTTTTTCATGTGCACCACAAGTGTAATCTCATTTTGTTTAGTGCTGACTATTGTCCAGTTTGGTAGAGCTTAGTCTCCGGTGGCCTTTTCTGACCTTTTAGTTATTTCCAATTTTGGGCGCACAGGAAAAACATCGCAAAATATGTAAAACGGTCATAGGAAATAACATTGCTGATTTCGTCAATCATGGTGAAAATAAATAAAATAATTTGTCGATTGGTTGCGAGAAAAAAACTGAAGTTCATGGGAAAACGAAAGTGGGAAAATATCACGAAATTCGTCAATCGATCATGGAAAAGTATCGTGAAATTTGCCAATCAGTCACGAGCAAATACCGTGAAATTCCTCAGCCGATCACAGAGAAAAAATGCGAAAATTTTCAATCAGATGCAGAAAAACAATCGTTACTTTCATCAGTATGTCACAAGAACAAACAGGGAAATTTGCCAATCGGTCACAGAATAAAATTTCAACATTTGTCAATTGATTGTGAAAAATTTTTTAATGAAATTCACCAATTGGTCTCCAAAAAAAAAAAAAAAATCAAGAAATTCGTCAGTTGGTCGAGGAGAAAAATCGCAAACTTTTTTGGTCAGATGCAGAAAAACAAACACTAATTTTGTCAATTTATTGTAAGAAGAAACTGTGAAAACTGCAAATCGATAGTGGAAAATATCATGAAATTTGTCAGTCGGTCCTGACACTTCATCGTCGTTTTACAAAGAAACATTTTCGGAAAATGATTTTTTGGAAACAGGAGCTTCCGTCCCCAATGTTCTTTAGGGCACGAATCCTGCCATCCCATCCCGAAATTCAAGACATGTATCTGCCATTCAAGCTGTGTAATGTATATTAATAATATTGTATAAAAAATATAATTTAAACATTAAAATATTCTGTTTATTTGTACAATGAAATGCACATGCTGATAATTGCTACTGGATTTGGATATGACATTGACTATATTGGTAATTGCTAATAATTAATTTGTACAACGAAATGCTGATAATTTGTGTAAAAAATTTTAACCAATTAATAGGCTTTATAATTGAAGAGTATCTTCACAAAGAAATGCATACGTTCTTTTTATAATTTAAACATAAAATATCTACTGATATTATCCATGATTAAAGAGTTATTTTCTACAAATATAGGTTTAGTTGATGTCTTTTTTCTGTTTTAATTATTTAATACTGTTTTGCTTTGAGTCACATTTAGTTTTATTTTAAGTTAAATTACTGTGATATTTATAAGTAAAAAGAAAATTACTTTTAATTTTAATTATTTTATTTATAATGAAGTTACAAAAATAACTAATTGGATGTGCCAGTCCCAAAACAGTTTTCTATCTCATACATCTTAATATTTCAAAAAGTAGTTCCAAATGTTAATACTTCGATATTATTAGTTCAATATTATACCAACTTTGATTTTGATCTAAAATTTCTATTCGTCAATAAATCAAAATAAGAATAAGTTAATCTCGATCATGATATTTATTAAAATCAATATTTTTTTCGTTATTCTGCTGTACATCAGCTGATTGTGAATAACCAGCTTAGCAGGATGCGAAGTTCCCATGGCTTCACGAGACACCAATATACAGTACAAAAAACTGAGAAAAATTGAGAAAATTTTACAAAAAATGCTGTCATAGTGCCACCTTCTGGCAGAATATTTCCAAATTCAAGAAAAACTGCCGGCCATAGCCAAAAATGTACACAAAAAATTGGTTCAATTGTATGCTTAGCTTCATACACTTTTCGACGATAAAATAATGGAAATAACACAAAAATCACTATTATAGCGCCCCCTTCCAGCAGAATATTTTCAAATTGAAGGAGGACCAGTTGGCCATAGCCAAAAACATACCCTCAAAAATTGGTTCAATTCTATACATAACTTCATACACTTGTCGATGGCACAAGAATGAAAATGGCACAAAAATCACTATTACAGCGCACCCTTCTGGCAGAATATTTCCAATTTAAAGGAGAACCTGCTGGACATAGCCAAAAACATGCACAAAAAATTTTAAAATAAATAATCATTGTTTAACGTCTGATATACGAGTTAAAAATAATAAATATATTACAAATCATCAGACATACAAGTAAAATTACATAAATACATTTAATACAATTAAAAAGCAAGCGTTTCAAGCTAAATTTTAGCCCCTCATCAGTGCAACAAAACATTCAAATGACAGAAAACTATATATCATGTTTACAGTTAAAAATTATTAGCAGTTAAAATTAAATAAAGTATAAAAATTTTTTAAAACAATGCTGAGTATTCAGGAGGAAGACAAAAAATTTTGTTCAATTATATGGATAACTTATGATTACATATTTAACATACACTTTTCGATAGTACAATAATGAAAATGGCACAAAAATCACAATTACAGCACTTTCTTCCGGCAGAATGCTTCCATATTGAAGAAGGACCTGCTGGTCACAGCCAAAAACATACACAAAAAATTTGGTTCAATTCTATGCGTAACTTCATACACTTTTTGATGACGCAATAATGAAAATGGCACAAAAATCACGATTACAGCACCCCCTTCCAGTAGAATGTTCCAATATTGAAAGAGGGCCAGCTGGCTATAGCCAAAAACATTCACAAAAAATTTGGTTCAATTTTATGCACAACTTCATACACTTTTTGATGGTATGATGACAGACAGACAATTTGTATAAACATGTTTTGGGATCTCTGACCCCTAAAACGTCTAAGACCACCGAAAACCAGAAATCGAAAAAAATCTCAGTTACAATACTTTCTTCTATTGAAGATAGAAGAAAGAGAGAAAGAAAATTAATAAAGTCATACTTTAATAAACAATTTCAGATTTTGTTTCACATTCTGAAAGTAAAGGTACAATTTTCTAAAAGATGTAAACATAAATTCTTAAATTTATTATAAAGCGTTCTAATACCAATGTTAGGAAAGCTGGCAATTCTTTAAACTTTTGAGAATTACCTTTTACTCATGAATAGTGGACTTACTTTCATATTTTGCATTATAAACAAAAGTTGTTCGGCATTGTTTGGATCAAACGATTTCTCTTATCCTTATATATTTACTTTGCTACGTATTGCCGGATATCCGGCAGAGAAGTCAGATATCCGGTGATTGTGATTCGGATATCCGACGGTATTTCGGATATTGAAAAATCAGCCGGATATGCCGGATATCCGTTGCATCCCTACAAAACAGTTTAAATTTAAGAATTGGGCGAGAGATTTGATATTTCGAGATGATCTTTTCCACTATTTTTGCTGGGACAGCGCAAATATTTCATTTCTAACAAAAGTACTTTCACGTGAATATTAAAAAGAGAAAGAGAAGTTTGGTGAAAATTACGTCAGAAAGAACTTTTTTTTCACTTTGTTAAAAAATATCGGGATACAAAGACTCTGTTTACTTGGTTCATTTTATATTAGCTTATTTTGAAATGTTTAATGATTTTATTTAATCAAAGACGAAAACAGCCATTGTATCTTTTAACAGTACCTGATTTTTCCTTAAAATTCCCCAATCAAAGAGAAATAAATAGAAACCCGTTTATAGGGAGATCACCACTGTTTTTTAATTTATAATTCAATCTTTTTAAAGCCAATCAAATTAGCGTGCTTTTAGAAAATGTGGTGTCTGAACGGGGGTTGGCGAGCGTAGCTCTTAGGGGGCCGAGTCCCCTAGTTGAATTATAAAAAAAAAATTACTTCATTAACTTATTTTAAAATTATTATAAAATAAATGAAATTTAGTGCCCTAAAATAATTTAACAAACTATGTAGATATATTTGAAATAAAAAATGAGACTTGATACATTTTTATAAATCCATAAGACATTAAATAAGTAAAAATAAATTCTTCCTTCATTTTCTAAAGATATGCAGGCAAATTGAATCATTACTTATTAAATCAATGAAAAAGTATTTTTTCATTTATAAAACCCTTGCTAGATGATGGCAAGAAAAGCTGTCGCGACTTCTTAGATAAAAATACTTATTTAGCAAAGGAAATAAGCTGAATTGCAGTTAAGTATCGTAAATTTTGCTGATGAGAAAAAATTTATTCTCAAAAAAATCTTTTTCACTGTGAAACTTTCTAACACAATTATGTACTTATTTTTTAAACATAAAAGCATGACTATTGAAACATGTTGGAATCAAATAATTTTTTTGAATCTCCAACAAATGAATTTCATCTTAAGTTACGCACAATTGTTGTCTCATAATGATCTTTATAATAAGTTTTGTTACATTCAATTACAGATGACTGGGAGGAAGCGCATGAGAAACTGTCTGAATTAATCAAGAATAACAATATTGATGTAAAGTCATATTTTAAAGATTCATTATTAGAAAATGATGACAGTCAAGATGTAAGTTTGCATTTAATACTGTAAGTTATGTATTAATATACTGTTATGTAACATGAAATATTTAAAAATAAATGTTTCAGAATTTATATCTGATTATTTTTTAAATTTTATATTTCTAGGAGATAGTATCTAAAAGTATATCGCAGCTAGGTTTAGAAGATGATTTAGACGATCCTGCCATAATGACTGTATCACGTAACTGTCAACCAATGGTGAGTTTAAAAAATGTTCTTTCTTTAGTTAATGCTAATAAGGTTGCCTTGCTTCTCCGTTTGAATGGGGCATTTTTCTGTTACCATGGCCTTATCCATCATTGTTGTAACAACTGATGACTGTGGCTTGATAAGTAAGATCAATTACACATTTGAAAATCAGCTTACATAAAATGGCACATTAAAAATGTTGCTTTCTTTCTGACTTTTATGAAGACGTTATGTACAATATTCTTCCTTTATGTTCGAAGTTAAAAAACTCAGTCTGCTTGGGAATAAATAGCTTTCAAGAACCACGGTATTGAAAACCATTGTGTTTGCGCTTATATTATATGTTTTGATCGCGTTTTGGATATTTTCAGGAACAGGTATAGTTTATTCATGAATTCTTTTCTCTATTTTGATACGCCATAATGCAATTTTTTTTTTTTTACATTGCATATTGTTTATATTAATTAATAAGAATATCTGTATCTAATATGTATTTATCAAATTTTAATTTAAAGTGTTTTGTGAAATACATTTACCTATATTTATGCTGCATCAAGTGATGTAATATACAAATAATTTTGCTAGCCGCATTTCTTTTATACCATGTGACGTCACATTAAAATTCTCCCGAAAGAAAATCATTTTATATGTATCATTTTAAAATATGACGTAATTTCCACTATTAAATGCATTTGTATGCAATAATTTTTTAATTTTTAAGTTTTTTTCTCGTTTAAGATTCATGGGTACATACATTATTTAATTTAAAAGTGTGTAGCCTCCATGAACTTCTAGAAACTCGTTATTATTCTTATTGAAATTTAATTCATCTTGTTGTTATGGGAACGCACACACACACAAAAAAAAATCTTTGGAATTGAAATCACGCATAGATATATTTTTAATTTTTAACTGTTCATTAGTATTACCATTTGTCCATTTTAAATATGACATAATTACTCCCATTTGCTGCTTTTAACGAATATTAATGAATTCATCATTTTAAAGATTTCTTTCACATTTTAATATTCATGTCAAAATAGTTTTGTTGTTAGAAAGGAAGTATTATTTGCGCTGCTTTAGAATTGATGGCAAACATTAAAAAATGCATCTCGAAATATGATATAAAAGTAAAAATATTATCCATTAATGATTGCGCAAATGCAGCATTTCATTATGGAAATTTAATGTATAAAAACTTTCTGTACAATTATACCATTGAAACAAATGAAATTGACCAATAATTATGAAATCAGTATTAAGCACATCAGAAACCGCATACTAGTTAAATTGTATAGTCCAATAAAATACCATATGAAAATTAAAAGTGAGGGGGGGGGGGGGGAAACACAAAAATGGATACAAAAGAATTTTTATATGATAAATTATGTTTTTAAGAGCACAGAATTTACACATATAAGCAAAACAGTCATTTTCTGTAGAGAAACAAGCTATAAGCTAAATAATGATTTCTCTCTGTGCCCAAATGACCGTTGAACCAGAATAATAAAATAAAAATGAACTCTGAATATCAAGAAAAGCCTTGAAATGGAATATAATAAATAAATAAATTTTAAAAGAAAAGTATTTTTTATTCCATTACTTCATTTAATATTATATATATGATAAAAAGTAATAAAATACCGCTTACCCAATAAAATTACACACGTTTTTTCCCCATTCCCTTTGCACATGTTCAATATCTGCTACCAAGAATAAGGTTAAATTTAACCATTAAGTAATTCTATTTTAAAACATACATTATAGCCGTCGGTTGCAGTTAAAATAGATATTGACTCCTTGAGTTTTACATTTAATCAATAAAAAGAAAATGGGGGAAAAAAAGGAATTTACCATAATATAATTTAAAATACAATTTAACTCTTATACAGTTAATAAAACTAAATTAAATAATATTCAGAATCACTTAATTTACAATATTAAGGCTAAAATATTTGTTATTACTGCCATCTAGTGATTTAAAAAAAAAAGGAATTTTTACTAAAATATATAATAAGTCCTGACTGCATTACTAAATTCTTTGATGCTGCCATCTATGGATTAATATTATAAACAAAATACTACAAATTATCATATACAGTAGTGCTGCCATATTAATGAAAATTAAAACTACAGGGATCGATCCAGGCAAAATTTGGGGCCTATTTAGGGCCCTTTCACAAAAATCTATTTAATAAAATAGGCCCCTTCACAAAAATAAATTTAACAAAATGGGCCCCTTCACAAAAATAGATTTAATAAAACAGGCCCCTTCACAAAATTCCTTTTAATAAAATAGGCCCCCTTTGTAACGCAAGTTTTTGTTAATAAATTCTTGGTTCGAATTTGAGTAAATGGATTTCAACTTTCGTTACAAAATGTTATTTTTCACAAAAATATACACTATATGGCCAAAGGTGACCGGTCACTTGCGATTTTTGATGTTTTGTTAAACATCTAGAAAAATACATAAGGAATTAACCTGAAACTGCAGTAAACAGTGTAGTATGGGTCATATATTTCTGTGAAGATTTTTTCCAAAAAACCCCATAGGGGACCGTCAAAAAATTAAAAAAGAACGAATATCTTTTGGATAACCCTGTAAAAACTAATGGAGCAAAAGCGTTTAAACTCGAGATTATTAATAAGTGGCTTATTGTAATATACTGTGTTCATTTGTATGAGGATAGCATGTATACTCGTAGAGAAATTAAGGTATTTATAAAAACAGTCCCAAATTTCACCGAGTTTTTTGCTTATAATTTGCAGAGTTCTTAATATAAAAGAAAAGTTATTTTCAGTAAATATGACGAACAACACTGTACATAATATTCTGCAGTCAGAATTAAAAAATAATAAAAACTGGATGAAAGATGAGCAGGTTTACTAAAACATTTTTCACTGCACATGCGCAAATGCAATCAAAATATAATGTGCATGATGTGTTAGCTAAATGTATAGAGCAACTTTTGTAATAGTCTCAAAAACATAGTTTGAAAAGCCTGATAATAATCATTTATAGAATAAGCTCAAAATCCGTTGTTCCCAAAATGAAGCAAAAACATGAGGGGCTGTATCCATATATCCATTGATTAGTGTCGATTTAGCATACATAATATTGCATGTACTACTTTATTTGAATATATGATTATATGCAGAAAAATTCAGTGCTTTTTGTAAAAATCTTGGGTTTTTTTTTTTTTTTTTTTTTTTACTTTTCTTTACAAGAGAATTAAATTACCCCTCCTCCCCTCTTTTGCTTTCCCTATTATTAAGGTGCTATCAGATTGCGTTATGCTTTAGTAGAATTTCTGATGTAATCATTCACGCTCTTTGTTAGGATCAGTCTTTTGCAGCTTGTCTGCATGTCAGAGGTCAGCAGAGTAGATTTCTGACATGCTTATCCCACCTCTTTCTTTTTTTTGGGACTTCCTTTTCTTTTACTGATGACCACAGAATCTTTTGAAAATAAAGACTAGAGAAATGGTTTATGTGTTCTTAAAACACAATACAAAACACTACCTTAATGCTTCGTATGTTTTTTGCCCCTGCAAACTATTTTGTTTATGAACTAGACAAAACATACATTAATCTATGTTATACTGTATGTACTTTGTGTGACACAGGTATGAGGGTTTTACTTTTAATTTTTTAAAACTTTGAAGTTTATGAATATTTGAGATAATATTAGGAAAAAAAATTCTTAAAATTAAATTAATTTCTGAAATTATTAGTTTCATATTTTCTAACAGCAGTATAGTCTTCTCAATTTACTTTTTGCTGCATAAAATATATTTTTTGTTTTGAATTACGAAATATTTTAAGCTTTAATAATGTTGTATTATTTTTAGGCCCGTTTAAGCTCTGTCTTTGGTCCATCTCCACCTCCTCCTGCTATTTTAGAGACTGAAAATTGTGTAAGTATTCAATGATAAAATAGATGATTACTTTGAAGAAGAAAAAAAATAAATGCCTTTCTTTGTTTGCAAAAAGATTTTGTACACAGGGATGCCGCGGACGCGCTATAGCGCGTAATTTATGCGTATAATCGGAGACGGGACGCAAAAAAATAGCTCTTACGCGTCAAATTTAGTCAAAAAATCGCAGAAAACAGCCGATTTTCGTCAAAGAATCGCGAAAAAAGCGCAAATCACATCAAAATACCGCGCAAAAGCAGCGATTTTCTTAAGGGCCGCAAAAAAATAGCGTATTTTGTCAAAACATCGCGAAAAAAAAGCTAATTTCGCCAAAAAATCGCGGAAATAAGCGCAATTTTCATGAAAATATCGCAGAAATAAGCGCAATTTTCATGAAAATATCGCTGAAATAAGCGCAAATTTCATCAAAATATTGCGAAAAACGCGATTTTCGTAAAAGGGCCTCGACAAATTAGCGTATTTCGTTAAAAGATCGCGAAAAAACAGCAAATTTCGTCAAAAAATCGCGGAAAAAAGCTGAATTTTATCAAAGGGTCGAGAAAAAAGCGCAAATTTCATCAAAATATCGCGAAAAAAAGCCTATTTTCGTCAAAGGATCGCGAAAAAATAACGTTTTTCGTCAAAGGATCCCCCAAAAATAGCAAATGTCGTCAAAAAATAACGTTTAAAAGCCGATTTGTCAAAGGATCGCGAAAAAAGCACAAATTTCATGAAAATATCATGGGAAAAACGCTATTTTCGTAAAAGGGCTAAGACAAAATAGTGTATTTCTTCAAAAGATCGTGAAAAAATAGCGAATTTCGTCAAAAAATCGCGGAATAAAGTCGATTTTCGTCAAAGTATCGTGAAAAAATAGCGTTTTTCGTCAAAGGATCTACCAAAAATAGCAAATGTCGTCAAAAAATAACGTAAAAAAGCCGATTTTCGTCAAAGGATCGCGAAAAAAGCATACATTTTATGAAAATATCGCGGAAAAAATGCTATTTTCGTAAAAGGACTGAGACAAAATAGTGTATTTCGTCAAAAGATCGCGAAAAAATAGCGAATTTCGTCAAAAAATCGCGATAAAGCCGAATTTTGTCAAAGTATCGCGGGAAAAAACACGATTTTCGTGACAGGCTCGTGAAAAAATAGCGAATTTCAACAAAAGGATCGCGGAAAAACGCGAATTTCGTCAAAGTAACGCGGAAAAAACGTGAATTTAGACAAAGCACCAAAAAAGATGTGCAAACTAAACTTATAGGTAGAAAATTCATAAAATGGGATTTAATTTTTTTTTTATGATATTCTTAAAAATACAGCATGATTTCAGTGTACTTTGATAATGTATTCAGTAGGTGGACCAGTGAAAAATCCCCCCCCCCCCCCCCTCGTTCTTACTGCATTGAAATGTCTTCCGCCTTCAGAACATTTAAGATTTGATGCTTATTAGTGATTTAGATGTAAATTTCCCTTCCAAGGAAAATGTATGATTCCAACACAGATCTATGCTGACAAATAATTCAATGGGAAGTATAATGAAAGCACCCATTCATTCAACAAAAAGTACACCTTTACTTAACATAAGTATTCTTTTTTTCAGCAAAAATATCTTTTTCAATAAACCCGTCTTGCCCCGTTTTAAAAGAATGTGAACATTAGTGATAATTGTTAGTGGAACTTGGTATCTTCTACTCTCAAATAAACATTATTTTACAATTAAAATTGTATCTTGCATTTTTATTTTTAAAAAAGTAAAGAAAATTTCTCTTAATATTTTTTAAAAATGTCTTATTTGAGTGCAAATAATACTGGTTTTAATTCATTATTTAATTATTGTTAAAACAATAATTAATGCATTTCATTTATCTTTTCCAAATAAACAAGTTTCATTTATTCCTTTAAAATATAAATTATTATTGATGGGGACCCGCTTTTGTAAAAAAGGGACCCAGATTTTTGGAAATCCTGGGTCCCGGGAACCCAGGTTCTTTCAAGTACAGCGGCATCACTGATCTATATTATTAGTTTTTTTTATTTTGGGGGGGGGGGGGGGGGTGTAGATGGGTCTGTGTAGATGATAGATAGAAAAATTTATCACACATAGAGGCCTGCAAATTTGGTTCCAGATAGATGAAGGTAGGTCTGGGTACATTCTACACCAGAGCCTCAGATTTGTATATTTTTTTAATTAAAATTTTATGATTTTTAGTATTATTATTATGATGTTGTATTAAAATAATTGAAGAGCTGAGTGGATGAACATGTTACGCTACATTTTCTAAAAAAAAATTTTATCTTTTGGATGAAAGCGTTATGAGGTATCCTATCACATAGCAGGGTTGGCAGGTTTTTGACATATGTCAGTTTTTGACAGTTTAAACTGCGGTTTAAACTGTCATGTCAAAAACCCCTTGTCAAAAACCTCGTCAAAAACCTCAAATACTTACAGTGATCTGTAAAATTTCACATTAAATGTCACACATTAGATGTAATATTTAAAATTCACTATTACTGTAATTGTATAATTAGTATATAGTATTAGTAATAATTACAGGGTTGGCAGGTTTTTGACATGTGTCAGCTTATGTCGGGTTTAAACCATAGTTTAAACCGTCATGGCAAAATCCTCAAATACTAAATTGATCTGTAAAAATTCAAATTAAATGTCACACATGACAATATTACATGTAATATTTTAAATTCATTCTTACTGTATATCAGTAATTAGTACATAGTAAAGTATTATTGTTTAGTACAACTTTTTAACAGGGTAAAATTTTTATTTAATTTTTTTTTCTTTTTTTTTTTTGTAAAATTGTGTTTTTCTGAAAAGTAGACATTAAGCTCACCTGAGCGGTACATTTTTTTCTCTTACTTAAAATCGTTTTAATTTCGCTTACTTTTGAGAGCTTAAAGCATTAGCTAGCTTTTTTTATGGGAAAAAAAAACTTAGAAAAGTGTAGATTTTTTTTGTATATATAACAAGATAATGTGCATCAATGTTATTCTAGTCTAGGCAATAACCATTCCATTCAAAATTGAAATTGGATTATTAATTTTAAACATTTACAAAATAAGAGAAGTAATTAAAAAAAAAAAAAGCTTAAAGTCAAAATCTTTTTAAAACATGCTTTCTTTCAATATATAAAAATGTTTTTGATTTTAAAACTGAACAAAATTGGCTCGGGATCAAATCATGAAACTGTACCATTGTTTGGCTTATACTTTGTATCCCAACCACCAGGGGCAAGGGTTGACTGCTGTATCAGTTGATTCAGCTCGCGCTTGAGCTACGGAGAGAGTTTATGGATGCTTACCCATACTGATTGTGTATGAAGCTAAAGAATCCCCTTTCCAGTCTTCCTATTTCAGTGATATAGGGAGGACTCCATTGTTTGGTGGAAAGGTATCACTAAATGCAACAGCTTTTTGAGCCTGCTTCAAAACTTGCTCATCTAGCAATGCTTTTGCTATCAAGTCCTACTAGCTCAGCATCAATTAAGAGACATACTATTTTGTAACGCTTTATACACTCTAAACTCAGAAATCTTTTTGGTGTAAATAAATGTGCTAAACACGTGGTGTGCTGCAGCATGCTGCGGGGTAAAATTGATCCGAATTATTTAATTGTACAAAATTATTTTCTTCTGGTTGAAAAAAAAAAAAAAATATTTTATTGCAAATAATATATTTTTTAAATTATTAAATTTCAATAAAAGATCACATAAATCATTGACTTATTTAATGTTTATCTATTGTTAAAATGTTTTAGCGTGTTACATGTATTTGGCAGTTTTCGACGGTTTAAACCAGTTTTCGACAGTTTAAACCAGTTTATGACAGTTTAAACCAGTTTTTGACGCTTGTCATGTCAAAAACCAGTTTTTGACGTCAAAAACCCAACCCTGTCACATAGTGAAGCTAAAATACTAAGATTCTATTTAGTTTTGAAGATTTAAGACGTTATTCGGTAATATTTTAATATTTAATAATGTCAATAATATTAATAATTTTTAATATTTGAAAATTAAATATGAATAAGTTTTTCTGAGAGAGTTTAGTACCATACCTGTTAATATTTTAAACACTTCGTATCAAACAGAAAATAAATCATTAAAATTTACAACAAAAACTTTCACTTCAAATGTAATTTTTGTTACTTAACATGTTCTTCCACTTAGCTCTTCAATTGTTGTGTAAATATAAAAAATTATTTGCAATAAAATAAATTGAGTAAACTTCATTCAGTTTTCTCAAGAGTTTTTAAACAAGAACAGAATTTCAAAATTAAAGTTTCATTTAGGTAATTTTAATAACCAATAACTTTTTGTTTTCTTTAAGTAGATAATTTGATTTAAAGATGAAGTCAATCCATGTCATATCAATCAATCAATGAAGTTATATTTTTAGTTTTTGATCAAAGATTTTTTATCTCGTATTTCAATAATTTGAAGTTTATAATTTGTACTCGTAAGATATATGGAAAATAGTTTTTTTATTTTTTTTTGTCTCAGCATTTTTTTAATAGAATTTTAAAAAATGTCAATTTTGCTCTACTGTTGTGCAAATATTTTAAAATATTTTTATAACTAATGATACTAAATAAAAAGTTTTTTTATCTCATTTTAAAAGCTTTCTATTGGTAAACATTTTTATATACATTAAAAATAAAAGTTACTGTGGGATATGTATATATTTTTTGACAAATTTTCAAAATTTTGGATTAAAAATTTTCCCAGAGCACTCTCTTCATTTTTTTTTTTTTTTTTCAAATAAATAAAATTATAATATTTCACTTACTGTCTACAACAAAGTTTCAAGGTGGAGAAATGATGAAGTTCTGAGAAATGCTTGATTATGAATAGTATATACTAGCAGGCTAAGCCTGCCGTGCAGGTCAATTTTTCCGAACAAACCTCGAATCAAGCAAAATGGTGAATCTAATCTTGTATTTTAAACTGATATATACCTTCACCTGGAATGTCTTTTTGCATTGCTGAAACTATGGTAACTCTATTGCTATATTTTATACATTGGACAAAATTTGGGCTAGTAAGAAGCAATGATTTTTTGTTAATCATCTATAGTGAAGTTTGATACGGAAATGAGGCTGCTAAGACAACAGGAATGAAAATGTTCTTTTGTCATCATACTATTAAATTAGAGAGCATTACAATAATTGAAGAGATTGATCATTGAACTTTAATAATGTTCGAATTGTTCATTTTTGGTTCTTAGTTCTTGAACTTCGAACCTCTAAGCTAGCACTATATGTGGTTCTGGTAGCTAAAATACAATCTCATTACTTGTTACATTATATTTTGTAATAAACATCCTCATCTGTCTATTCCAATAGCTTAAACAGAGTCAAAAATTTAATGAATTATTTGCAAACAAAGAAGAGTGTTTAACTTGCATATTTATTAGAACTGTGAAGAATTAAAAAAGTGGGTTTTTAAAGCTGAATTGTTTGAATAAAATTAAAATTACGTCAGTTTCACTGCCTTTTTATTTTATAAACCAGTTGCAATTATGTAACCATTAACTTAGGATTAAACTTGATGACTTAATTTTATAGAATAGCTTGCGTTCAATAAAATCTCCAACCTTCCGTAATCGTTTCCATTATAAAAGTTGACGTCAAACATTAGAAGTGCTTGCAACTAGGATTGACAGAATCAGGAATTTCGCTGAATATCAAAGCTTCGGACAAAGTATATACCGAATACTTAAAAATTTTGAATGAACATTTTTGCGTATACAGTCAGTACCGGATATATGGTCACCCGCTTATAAGGTCACTTTTCGTAAATCCGGACTGACTGAATAGGTATTATGTGTTAAAATAGACTGCCTATATGGTCAGTTTCTAATGGCTACTATCGGATACATGGTCACCTTTAGTACTCCTTTTATTGCAAAATATGTTAGCTTTATGCTTTTCTTTCCCTTTTTTAGGGTGTAAAGTGCCAAATAGACGTATCATTTAACTATCTTCAACTTTCGGCCACTTTGTATTGATAACGCAGTGCTTTGCATTTTTAAAGCTTTAGAAAGAAGTGGATGGACATCCTGCTGCTTGTCGGCTGCAGCCGATAAGAGAAACTCTTTCCTGGCGGCAAGAGTTTCCAAAGCTCTAGAGATTTCTCCCTCAACTGTCGATTTAGGTACCGATTCTTGGAAAAAATGCCATCACTCCTTGCGATCAAATGAGAATTGTCCTCCGTGTAGACAGATGTTAAATCACATGTTTTTATTGTTTTGTATTTTTACTTTCTTCTATCTTCAATAGAAGAAAGTATTGTAATCGAAATTTTTTTCGACTTCCGGTTTTCAACGGATTTGCATGTTTTAGGGGTCAGAGATTCCAAAAAACATGTTTATAGAAAATGTCTGTCTGTCTGTGTGTACGTCTGCCCGTCTGTCTGTCGCCATTGTACCATCAAAAAGTGTATGAAGTTATGTATAGAATTAAACCAAAATTTTATTATAAGTTTTTGGCTATGGCAAGCAGGTCCTCCCGGAATTTGGAAAAAATTCACCGGTAGGGGGCGCTGATATAACAATTTTTGTGCGATTTTGAATATTGTACCATCCAAAAGTGTATGAAGTTATGCATAGAATTGAACCAAATTTTTATTTTAAGTTTTTGGCTATGGCGAGCAGGTCCTCCCTGAATTTGGAAAAAATTTGCTGGTAGGGGGCGCTGTAATAGCGATTTTTGTGCGATTTTGAATATTGTACCGTCCAAAAGTGTATGAAGGTATGCATAGAATTAAACCAAATTTTTATTTTAAGTTTTAGGATATGGCAAGCAAGTCCTCCATGAATTTGCAAAAAATTCGCCGTTAGGGGGCTCTGTAATAGCGATTTTTGTGCGATTTTGAATATTGCACCATTGAAAAGTGTATGAAGTTACGCATAGAATTGAACCAAAAAAAATTTTTAAGTTCTTGGCTATGGCAAGGAGGTCCTCCCTTAATTTGTAAAAAATCCGCCGTGTTTGACATGCCTGGTT
Organism: Maratus speciosus; assembly: GCA_963932465.1. NCBI lineage: Eukaryota > Metazoa > Arthropoda > Arachnida > Araneae > Salticidae > Maratus > Maratus speciosus. The sequence continues at coordinate 170,448,482 of OZ010791.1, forward strand.
TAGTGCAATGGCGATATATCTTGGTGCAAAATTAGCAGAAATTGTAAAAGCAAGACACTTTTTCTGCAAAAATTTACCTAATTGTTCCCGAAAAAATTCATTTTTACCGCCTACAATTGACTTTGCAGTGATGGAACAGCTGCGCCAAATCAATAATGCTGTGCATTTCTGTGCCAAAACGATTATTTTTCAACAAAATTGCACCCAACTGCGCCAATTCGATAATAATTCTTGAGCCAAATCGATCATTTTCCACCCGAATTTCGGCAAAAGATCGCGAAAAACACGTGATGTTTGTCAAATGATCACGAAAAAAAAACTATGAATTTTAACAAAGGATCGCTAATTTCGTTAAAAAATGAACAAAATGCGGTCAAAAGATCGCGAAAAAGCGTGATTTCGTTAAAACATTGTGAATAAAATGCAAATTTCGTTAAAAGATTGCGAAAAACACGCAAATTTTGTCGAAATGTCGCGAAAAACATGCAAATTTCGTCAAAAAACGAACAAAACACGGTCAAAAGAGCGTGAAAAATGCTAATTTATTTAAAAGATAGAAAAAAAACCCGCAAATTTTATCAAAAGGTCTCAAATTTCTTCAAAAGATCGCGAAAAACACTCAAATTTCGTCAAAAGATCGCAAATAACACGTGAATTTCGTCAAAAGATCGCAAATAACACGCACATTTCTTTAAGAGATTGACACGCGAATTTCATCAAATGATCGTGAAAAGACGCGATTACGTTAAAAGATTGCGAATAAAACACAAATTTCGTCAAAAGATCGTGAAAAACGTGCGAATATCGTCAAAGGATCACAAAAACAAACGTGAATTTCGCCAAAAGATATCTAACTTCGTCAAAAAGCAAACAAACACGGTCAAAAGATCGTGAAAAAATGCTACTTTCGTTAAAATATCGCGAAAAAAACCGCAAATTTTTTAAAAAGATCGCAAGAAAACCTCAAATTTAGTCAAAAGATTTCGAAAAACACTCTAATTTCGTCAAAAGATTTCAAAAAATACGCTAATTTCATCAAAAGATAGCTAAAAACACGCTGATTTCAACAAAGGGTCCAAATAACACGTGAAAAATACGCGATTTTGTCAAAAGATTGCGAGCAATATGCAAATTTGGTCAAAAGATCGTGAAAAACACGCAAATTTCGTCAAAGGATTGCGAAAAATGCGAATTTTGTGAAAGAGTCGCGGAAAAAATGTGAATTTCGTCAAAGAATTGCAGAAAAAACACGAATTTCATTAAGAATTACCAAAATGAGCATTTTTGCTTCTCCAAAATAGTTATTTTCTGCTCCAAAGTGGCTTTTTGCTGCTCCAAAGTAGCTATTTTCTGCTCCAAAATGAGCGTTTTTGCTGCTCCAAAATGAAGTCCATGCTGTTCCATCACTGACTTTGGTAACGATTGTTGAAGAATAAACATTTAAATCTTTATAAAACATTGAGAATATCACTTAGGATGTGTCTGCCATATAAAAACATTTATTTTTATAAATAACAATCCACATTTCTTGCTATATAGAAAGGTTTCGTATTTTTATTAAAATCTGTTTTTATGTACTCCAATGAGAGCTGTGGAATTAAAAATCTGAGTTCTACCCCTTCCCTCCTGGAATATTTTATGTTATTTAAAGTGTATTTTTGTGTTTAAATGACATTATATTTAAAAGAAAACGAGCATTTTATATTTAAACTTCAATATGTCAGCACTTCGACATCACTATGACTATTTTTACTGGCTTCATTTCCGACCGTGCTAAGACTACAAGCCATAGATATAAGTATATCCTTCATAACTTAAGTTTTTGCACCTTCATAACTTATTAAGTTTTTGCATATAGTAACTCACTTTTCTATGTTTATTGTGGAATATAAGTAAAAGTATGTACTTTTCCACTAACCCATCGATTATTTTCCATAAAAAACTATCGCCAAATTTACGATAATATCCTCGATTTTACGCCACAGTTGCATGATTGTGGCATCACATTCACTTGATATTAGATGCATTACACGTGTTATGTCCTTGATTTTCAAATCCACACTTATCTGTATTTTTAATGATATTTTACTGATTTATTTGTTATTTCATTACTTCAGGGGCTACATTGCTTATGCGAAAACACCTGTTCGCTAATGTTAATCCTATAGAAGATATTTTTTAAAATATATCATATGCATTTCAATATTTTCCTTTACTTATTATTTTTTTTTTATCTCTACAGTTGCCGTTTTTTTATTTTTGTTGCATTTTTTTTGCGGTGGCAGTTTCATTTTCAAAATCGATTATGAAAGTAAAAGTTTATTAAAAATGAAAAATCTGGAAATGAAATCGAAAAAGTACAGAAAAGTCTTTGTCCAGATCAACCTTAGCTATCCAGTGCAAAAAAAAAAAAAAAAAAAAATAATAATAAAGAAAAAAACATTTATAGATATTGAAATGCAAACGAGATGTTAAAAAAAATATGTCCCACAGGACTAAAGTAAGCCAGCAGGTGTTTTTGCGTGAGTATAGTACCCCCCTTTAACTAACAATTGTATTTTTAAACGGCCACAACATAATTTTAAAAGTGAAAAAGCATTGAAAAAATGTTGCGATGCAGAGTTACATAGAATAGAGCAGTTTCTACTGACACCATAAACATTCACCCATCGAGAGGGATAATTATGAAAAATAATATAAGAAAATAAATATCCAATATTATTTTTTTCTGATTACCTTAATACATTTTAAAATTTATTTTATAAAAATCTTCATAGTTGACACTTGAGTAAATGGCGGCTTTTCCGATTTTTTTTTTTTTTTTTTTTTTTTTTAAATATTCAGATGCCAACATTCATACATTTGTTTGATGTTAGTCTGGCGATAGTTTATTTTATGTAAATTGGTCGACGGGATGATGCGAAAGTACCAAAAATAGTTTTTAAAAATACTTTTTTATAAGCAATCAGTGGTCATCTTGAAAATACTGCGGAATTTTTCAGCTGCAATACATATTTTTCCAATAAAATATCTATTACAATACATTAATTTGTCCTGGGCAAAGATCTTGATAAGGAAAAATTCACTGCTTTTTTATACGTTTGCTAGGAATCTCAAGACAATGGATTTATTAGAAAGATATACTTTTTGCTGTGTTTATTTATCAACGAAAGAGAATCAGAAAGAGAAAATGAAACATTACTTAAATTATCTTGTCTTTTTAATTTATTTTTCATGGTGTAATCGTAAATTTATTGATATTTCATTATTAATTGATAAAAGCATATTCTGTATGTTACTCTTTTTTATTTATAATTAATTTTTTTCTTTTAACTCTTTAAAATATTGACTGTTGGCATTTCATAGCCTGGGCCTGGGCAAAGATCTTGATAAGGAAAAATTCACTGCTTTTTTATACATTTGCTAGGAAGCTCAAGACAATGGATTTATTAGAAAGATATACTTTTTTCTCTGTTTATTTATCAACGAAAGAGAATCAGAAAGAGAAAATGAAACATTACTTAAATTATCTTGTCTTTTTAATTTATTTTTCATGGTGTAATCGTAAATTTATTGATATTTAATTATTAATTCATAAAAGCATATTCTGTGTGTTACTCTTTTTTATTTATAATTAATTTTTTTCTTTTAAGTCTTTAAAATATTGACTGTTGCCATTTCATAGCGCTTTGGTCTATTTTGTCAAGCATTTATTTTCACATAATTAAATTCATTGTTTTTTCAACTCCCATACAATTGCACAAGTTAGAGATATTTGGCGATTTATCACCTGTGGTTGCCTAATTGAAAAATGGCTTAAAGTGACTTAATTAATTTATAATTAATTTGTAAAAATATTAAAATATTGTATTATCATCGGCAAAACACTTTTGTACATAATTTATATAATTCTAGCCTATCAGGAAGTGGTTTAAAAATCGATTGCAAAATTTCATGAATTAAAAAAAAAAAAAAAAAATACCAAGCAAGGCTTGGTCTACCAGGCATTTAAAGATTAAATGATTATTCAGTCTGTTGTCAGAGTAACCTTGATTATGAAAGTAATTGTTAATTTGCCACTGAGGTTAGCAACTAGGATGTACGTTAACTGATTTTTCTTAATAATAATCGAAATTTTATCTAATATGATAATTTCAGGTACTTTTTTTCTTGTCAAGGTTGAAAAAACAAACAAATATTGTTCAATTTGCCATCATTAGTATTACAAAGTTTTTTTTTTTTTTTTTTTTTTTTTTCCTCTCTACATTGAAAATATTGCCAAATCAGCTAAATAAAAGCTATTCTAAATTGTATATTAAAAATGAACTTGTCACATATTGAGGTTTTGATATTTAATAGGTGTCAATCAAAATAAAATTTAGTTGAACTGATTTTAAGACTTTTTATAACTTGGAGTTTTAAAAGGTACTGGTGAGCAAGATGGTACTTTACAAAAACTAGTCAAAACATAATCTTTAAAATTTGCTGTTTGTCTGTTAAATTTATCATTATTTTGAATGTGTATAATATGAAAGAAAATGTATACTTATCATATATTCTGCCATATATAATTCATACTTTTGGTATTAAAAAAATTGCTCAATATTTATAGATGTGCATTATTGTATGCCTGTTATAAAAGACAGATTAAAAATTAAGAAAAACAGATGATTGAAATTTCGACATTAAAAAAATCTTTTCATTTACAAAAAATTGCATACTTTATTACTTATGAGCTTAATAATGCTTGCTATCATCTTACATGCAAATTACTATTATGCTTTTAAATGTTCTTTATTGTTATTTGTGTTTTTTGCTATAAATCTCATAAAAGTTTATTTCTTCATGGATCAAAGAAGGGTATGTGTTTGTGTTATATGGAAAAAATACCCAAAAATTCGAAAGTGTACTCTTAAAGTTTAGGTACACTCCCTACTTCAGAATATACAGTATATATGTATTTTCTTTAATAATGATATATATATATAATTGTGTACATTTATACATTATATATTTAAAATTAATAAGTGGATTGATTTTTATTTTAAATTTATATTTAACTAGGGATCTCCCAAGACTCATTCCATTTGGAGCACAACACCAAAAGATAGTGGACTTTCCTTTTTACATGGATTTTATAACTCAAGTAGTAGTCTTGCACAACAGGTTAATTTTTTTTTATTCTTTTCAATTAATTTGAATATTTAAAAATGCAAGCGAAGATATTATTCTAGACCCCGTGTCAACATGGCAATAATGTCACAATGGAAAAGATTTCTTGCAGAAAAAAAAAAAATTTGTGGGGGAGGGAGGGGAGGAACAGGGAGAAGAGATCCATGTAACAGCAAGAGGATCTTCTGTATGTTTCATTTTAATTCTGCAGTTAACGATATTAGTAAAAGATGACAGTCTTCTGCATTTCAGCAGATTTGCGTGCCTCCATCCAGTCCCCCAAAATTTTCCTTTGCCCCCACCCTCCAAGCATTAAAGTTGAAAATCTTTAAAATTGTCAAGCTCCAAGTTCTGCCAAGTTTTTTAATATGGTTTTGCTCAATTTTTTTTTTTTTTTTTTTTGTTACTTTAAAATACTAATTCATAAATAACGAATCATCTACATTACCCCACCATTGAAATTTCCAGTCATAACAATAACAATCCCTCTTCTCAAATTGTTTGAAATCATTAAAACTCTTAAAAACTTCCGTATTCATTACTTTGAAACAATAAATAAATGATCAACCTTCTACCTGCCCTGAAAATTTCAATTTCCTTCTCTTTGCTTTCCCCTCCTCAATGTCCAGCATTAATCCTTAACTGCTGTGAAAAAAACTTGCATGGATATTGTGGGTGGTCTTTCAGACTGCTTCATCAAAAGATGAATAAAAGGCTCGATTAACTCATAGGATATTGTTTCTGTACTAAACTTTATGTACAGGGCTATTATAATTAAAATTCACTTACTCAAAATTCTGTAGCAATAGTACTAGTACTCCAAACAAAACAAAATTTCACTACAGGGATGCAAGTTTGTCACTTTTCTCACTTTTAGTCACTTTTTTTAAAACTTGTCACTTTTAGTCACTATTTTTTTAAAAAGTCACTTTTAGTCACTTTTTTTGACTAAAAGAGATGAAGTCTCTAAAAGTGAGCAAGGTGCGGAAACTGGTTCGCTCACATTTAAAAAAAAAAAATAGGGTAACTAAAATCAACATTTTTATCTTTCAGATTTGTCGATATCCTCAGCATCAATAATTGATATTTTTGCACAAAAAGCCATGTGTAAGTACATTCGAACTCGGTTAATACGAGACTGGTTAATTTGAGTGCGCAGTTAAAACAAGCAATTTGGACATTAAGAAAAGTTGTCATTTAAACTGTGCTATGATTTTCTCACTTATTATGAATTACAAAAGTAGGATCACGGCTAATAGGAGCAAAACATCATTCGGTTGCATTTGAATTTCATCAAAAAGTAGGGTAGAATTAAAAAGGAATCTCGTCACATGACTGTAAGATTCATAGCGTGCACACTCTTTATTGAATTTCAGTTCCAGTCACAATTCCATCTTTATTTATCATGATTTATGCCAAATATTCTAAAATTCTTGCCCCCACCTTTAACCCCTTAAGTGGAGAGTTTTCTAAAATCGTTGTAATATGTGTTTAATAATTTTTTTAGTAGATTTATTTTCTGGAATTTTACGCTCCTACCTAAAACGGCTGCTGAGATATGCCAGATGTTATAAAATTTTGGACCTCATTTTAACCGCCTTAGGTGGGGATTTTGTAAAATTGCTGAAATGTGTGCTTAATTATTTTTTTTAGTAGATTTATTTTCTGGAATTTTATCTTCCTACCTAAAACGGCTGCTAAGATATGGCCAAATGTTCTAAAATTTTTTACCCTTCTTTAACACACATTGGAGGCATTTCAAAAATCGCTGAAATACTTGTCTAAATATTTTTTAGTACAGTTATTTTCTGGGCATTCACGCTGCTACCTAAAATGGCTGCTGAGATATGGCCAAATGTTCTAAAAGTTTTGACCCCCCCTCCCTTTAACCACCTTAGGGGGGGAATTTCTAAAAATAACTGAAGTTTAATTGATTTTGAATACAGTTATTTTCTGTAATTTCATGCCCCTACCTAAAGCGGTTGCTAAGATATGGCAAAATGACCTAAAAATTTCAATTATCCTCTTAACCCACATAGAGGAAATGGGGGAGGGGGGGCGGTGGAGGATTTCTAAAATCACTGAAATGCGTGTTTAATTACTTTTTCAGTAGATTTATTTTCTTGGCTTTCATGCTTCTACCTAATATGGCTGCTGTGATATGGCCAAATGTTTTAAAATTTTCGACCCTTCTTTAACCCTCTTAGGGAGGAATTTCTATTAATTTCTGAAATACGTGTTTAATTATTTTTTAGTAGATTTATTTTCTGGAATTTCACGGCCCTACCTAAAACGGATGATGAGATATGGCCAGATGCACTAAAATTTGCGACCCCCCCCCCCTCTTTAACCCCTTTAGGGGTTGAATTTCTAAAATTGCTGAAATACTTTTTTAATTATTTTTTAGTAGATTTATTTTCTGGCTTTTCACACTCCTACCTAAAACTGCTGCTGAGATATGCCAAATGTTCTAAAATTTTCTGCTCCCCCTTTTAACCCCCTTAGGAGGGGAATTTATAAAATCGCTGAAATATGTGTTTAATTATTTTTTTAATAGATTTATTTTATGGCTTTTCACACTCCTACCTAAAATGGCTGCTGAGGTATGGCCAGATGTTATAAAACTTTTGACCCCCTTAGGAGGGAATTTTCAAAAATCCTTTCTTAGTGTGTGCTTATGTTATAAGAAGTATTTTGTCCCCAATTTTCATGCTTCTAGGTTCAGTAGTTAGGGCTGTGCGTTGATTATGAGTCACAAACTCTTTTATAGATATAGATATATGCACTGTAAACAATTTGGTACGTTTTATTTTCACTTTTTCTAAGAGTTTTAATTATTTACTCGGGGTGAATTTAGCAATACAATTTTAATTTTTCTTTATTTCCATCATTTTTTCTTAAACATCTAGTTTCTTTTTGTATAGTTAGTTGCAGTTAAAATTGGAACTTGTCGCAGAAAATATTGCAAGGATTCTACCAGTGACCTATTATCATATCACTGTTGGCAAACAATAGATTTTTATTGCAAATGTTGTAGAAATAAAATGAAAAGTGTTCTTTAGAAATAGTGGTAATTAAAAGGTGATAGGTAGGACCCCTGCCATTTTTTTTTTTATGACAAACAATCTTGCTATTTATAGTTAAATTTTAAAAGTTTATTATGCTAACATTGTACTTTTTGTTTTATATGATTAAATGAAACTGAGGTTTTACCTTATCCGTCATTTTGATAGAGGATTGTCATCTTAAAAGCAAAATGGTGTTTTTTTTTACATAATTTAACTTGCAAATAAATTGAAAAAAAAATCATTGTCACGTACCATTCATGTCACTTTTTTTTTGGTGCTTTAGCCTCCCCCCTCCCCCTTTTTTTGTTACGCTTTAGTCACTTATTTTGGTCTTTTTGTCACTTTTCTCATTTTTTTGGAAGCATTGTTGCACTTGCATCCTAGTGACTAGGATCTGCTGTTAAACTGTCAAAATTGAAGAAAACAGCAGTCTGTGAGACCACCGACAACAGCTTGGTTTTATTTTTTAAAGTTTGTCCCCCTTTTTCAAATGTTGTTTTTCTTTAGTTCTTTTATTTGTTACTTTGAAATATTGATATATAAATATTAATATAGCTTTCCACCTCGCTTGAAAATTCCAATCACCTTCCAGGGATGCCGCGGACGCGCTATAACGCGTAAATTACGCGAAAAATCGTAGACGGGACGCAAAAAAATAGCTCTTATGCGTCCCATGGGACGCGTAATTTCGTCAAAAAATAGCGGAAAAAAGCCGATTTTCGTCAAAGAATCGCGAAAAAAACGCAAATCTCATCAAAATATCATGCAAAAACAGCGATTTTCGTAAAAGGGCCGCAAAATAATAGCGTATTTCGTCAAAGAATCGCGAAAAAAAAAGCGAATTTCGTCAAAAAATCGCGGAAATACGCACAAATTTCATCAAAATATCGTGGAAATAAGCGCAAATTTCATCAAAATATTGCGAAAAAAACGCGATTTTCGTAAAACGGCTGCGAAAATTAGCGTATTTCGTTAAAAGATCGCGAAAACATAGCGAATTTCGACACAGAATCGGTGAAAAAAACCGAATTTTGTCAAAGGATCGCGAAAAAATAGCGTATTTCGTCAATGGATTCCTCAAAAATAACGAATTGCGTCAAAAAAGCGCGGAAAAAAGCCGATTTTCGTCAAAGGATCGCGAAAAAATAGCGTATTTCGTCAATGGATTCCTCAAAAATAATGAATTGCGTCAAAAAATCGCGGAAAAAAGCCGATTTTCGTCAAAGAATCGCGAAAAAAGCGCAAATCTCATCAAAATGTCGCGCAAAAACAGCGATTTTCGTACAAGGGCCGCAAAATAGCGAATTTCGTCAAAAAATCGCGCAAAAATAGCGTATTTCGTCAAAGGATCGCGAAAAAAAGCACAAATTTCATCAAAATATCGCGAAAAAACGCTATAATTTTCATAAAAGGCCTGAGACAAAATAGTGTATTTCGTCAAAAGATCGCGAAAAAATAGCGAATTTCGACAAAAGGATCGCGGAGAAAACGCGAATTTCGTCAAAGTAATGCGGAAAAAACGTGAATTTAGTCAAAGCACCAAAAAAGATGTGCTAACTAAACTTATAGGTAGAAAATTCATAAAATGGGATTTAATTTTTTTTATGAGATTCTTAAAAATACAGCACGATTTCAGTGCGCTTTGATAATGTATTCAGTCAGGGTTCATACTCATCAGGGGAATATGGGATTCCTGGGAAAGTCAGGGGATGAAATTCGGGTCTTAAAAATCAGGGGAATCTCAGGGGAAAATCTAAAAAATACCAAAAACCTGGGGAAACTTGACGAAATGATCGTCTACTCTGGGAAATAAGGGTACTCTCTGCTATTCACATGCTTTGTGATGTCATAATGCAATCGAACTAAGACCCACCTTCAAACCTCGTGAGACATTGAATCGGAAACTAGCCATGCCTTCTAACGTCTGGCAACATCCACTCAAAAACCAGACACGCCTTCAACACCACCAAGCACTGCAGGAGAAAGATTTTTTTCTACATGGTTAACTATTCTTCATTCATGAAGTCTGAATTTCACAACAGCTTCAAATTTGTTTTGAAAATGATATGATCGTCAAGCGAGCAGATCATAGATGTAAATAGACAATATTATGTGTATTATTGCGTGATTGTTTGTAGAAATATAATTTAAAATAGATGAAATATATCTTGAAGTAGACAAAGTCAAATATCTATTTACTCAAATGCATTATTTAATGGATTGTAAAAGGATAAATGTTCATTTATGAATTTGTCAGTATTGGATTTTTGATATTTCTATTTTGAAATTCTGAAAATATTTTTTTTCATGTCAAAATGAGCTCTGTCAAAACTGTTTTTAATTTAGACTGGACAAATAAAAATGTGAATCCAGAATTTGCAGTTTGGGTTGAATGTGTTAAACCTGATACTTACAAGTTTTGCTGTCGTTTCTGCCAGAAAGGAAAGTTCAGAGAAGGTTTTCTTTAATCTCATAGGGTCTAGGAGTCAATTTTTTTTTATGATTTTTTTTTCCCTGTAAAGATTATTTTTCAGATTAAAAAGGTATTGAAAACTTTGAAATTTAAAAATAATAAACTTATTTAATTTTTAAAGTAAAAACTTAAAACGCTTGGCTTGCCAAATTTTATTTCTTTTTTTCCCTATTGGGTGCAGAAAAGGTTTAAGAGTATAAAAAAGAAAATTTTTGAGAAGGATTTTTAATTGATTAAGCTTAAAGTTTTAGTTAAGGGATAGGAAAGTCAGTAAAACATAAAAATCATTATGTGTAATCTGTTAATCTAATCATCAGAAATATGCAGTTTGCTTTATTTAACTTTGTAGTGCTTTATTAAAACAGGAAAAAAACAGACATGTTAGTGTGCTTGTGATTCAGCAGATTTTTGGATTAATTTTTACAGATACAACTTAGGTAGGTAGAAAATATATATAAATTGTATTTTATATCTGAAGCATAATCTTTACTTTTACTGATTGCCTCTTTATTTATTATTTTTTGGGATAGGTTGGGGCTCGATACTGATTTTTAAAAATGTCGTTAATTGTCGACATGGAAAAATTATTCATCCTGGAAAATACATCAGGGGATTCTCAGGGGATTTTTTTGGGGAAAATGAGTATGAACCCTGAGTAGGTAGACCAGTGAACCCCCTCCCCCCTTCTTACTGCATTGAAATGTCTGCCGCCTTCAGAACATTTAGGATTTGATGCTTATTAATGATTTAGATGTAAATTTCCCTTCCAAGGAAAATGTCTGATTCCAACACAGATCTATGCTGACAAATAATTCAATGGGAAGTATAATGAAAGCACCCATTCATTTAATAAAAAGTACACCTTTACTTAACATAAATATTCTTTTTTTCAGCAAAAATGTCTTTTTCAATAAACCCGTCTTGCCCCTTTTTAAAAGAAATGCGAACATTAGTGATACTTGTTAGTGGAACTTGCTATCTTCTACTCTCAAATAAACATTATTTTACAATTAAAATTGTATCTTGCATTTTTACTTTTAAAAAAGTAAAGAAAATTTCTCTTAATATATTTTTTAAATATCTTATTTGAGTGCAAATAATACTGGTTTTCATTCATTATTTAATTATTATTAAAACAATAATTAATGCATTTCATTTATCTTTTCCAAATAAACAAGTTTCATTTATTCCTTTAAAATATAAATTATTATTGACGGGGACCCGCTTTTTTAAAAAAGGGACCCAGATTTTTGGAAATCCTGGGTCCCGGGGACCCAGGTTTTTTCAAGTACAGCGGCATCACTGCACCTTCCCTTTGTTCCATCATCACACTGTTTAAAATATTTGCTGTAAAAAAACAAAACCTTCCCTATTTTTTTCAATTCCTACTATTAGCTCACACTCTCCCTATATTTATTTATATATTTATCTTGTACAAATTTTCAATCGTTAATAAAATACTCATTATTCATCCTATTAGGTTGAAATAAATTTTTTTAAACTTGTGTCTGGATGACAATTGATGTTAATAAAGTTTTTTCAAATATTAATTAATTAAATTTTAATTAATTAATTTTAGTTTTGCATGGGAAACAAAATGGCCGCCATTGGTTATTGAATTTCAATGAAAGTATTTTCAATAAGGGTTACCGTAAGGGGGGGACCTGTTCTGTCGCCAAATACCGCCAAGTTTGTCGCCAACTTGGCGATATATCGCCAAATTTGGTGGCCAAAATGAGTCGCCAAAAGTGACGCCAACTTGGCGATATCTGTAATATTTCGCCAAATTCCCATAGAGTTCCATTGTAAACCTACTTGCTTATAGAAAATCAACAAATTGAGATATTTTAATGCAACAAAAACTCATATTAGCTTGATTATATTAAATTTTTCTTTGATGGCCTAAGTAGGAATTGACTTTAAAAACAAAATTTTTATATTACTTGTTATTTTGAATTAACATAAAATGATTGATCATTTATTTCCCTCCCCCAATCTGAAATTTTGGTTTATCATCTCTTAAGACACAAATTTTAAAGTATTTAAAATTTGTTATTTTATTTATTTAAGTTTTCTTGTTCTATTTGTTACTTTTCATTCTTAAACTTCTTCATTTCATTAAATTCTCCCTTGGAATGTTTGCTCCTCCTTCTTTCATCATAGAGCACACAAAGTTTAAAATATTATAAAAATGGGTTCACTTTATTTGTTTGTTGTCTTACCTTAGTTCTTTGGTTATCTTATTTGTTACTTCGAATCATATAAAAATAATCATTCTAAATTTTTTCAAGGGGGATTGGTGGGAGGGGGAGCAAAGTATTTTAACTTTTTTGTAGCTTGGCCTATTATTATGTTTGACTTGACTTCAGGGACTGCTCATGCAGAAAGATTTTGCTGTTAGTAAGGTTTGTCGCAGAAAGCATAGAAATTTTTGGCCACAGAATTTCTAGATAACTAAAATGTAACTAATTATATATATATAATTGATTTAAAATAAGCACACCTTTTTAATTATTCTCATTCTAATATATAAATGTTATGTACTCAAAACACTCACTCTGTTTTATATAATAAAAAATAACACTTTTTTTTTATTAAAAATTGTTTTTTAATTTAATTAAAGATTTCTTATTTTTATAGGAGCCTCATACACCATTAAATTCAACTTCCGACAGCGTATTTCTTACACCTCATAAAGCTTGGCGAGCTGAAGAATTAGAGAAAGACTTGTTATCAGCTTCTTCCAAAGAGCAATCTTGTGCTTCCACTAATAGTTGGCCTCAAACATCTCAAATGAACTCACCATCTAATCAGAATCTGTCCAATAAATTTTTACCTAGGTTTCCTATGAATACAATTAACTGTCTTAATAAAGTAAATCGTGTTTTGACACGAGAGGAAGTTGAAAGGCAGATGCTCACAGATCAAAGGTTGAATGTTCAAAATAAAGCTGTAAATTTACCACCACCACCACAATTGCCTCGTATGACACCACCTTTGATGCATCCTAACATGCCCCCTGTTCGTTCTACTGGTGTATGTAATTTTTTTTTATGTTTTATTTGCATGCTTATATTTAATTTTATGTATGAACTTCAGTTTTGTTTATGTATCATATTACAGTGTGTTGACTCTCACTGTTTGGAAGTAACTAATTTGTAACCTACTTCTAATTAGAAAAGGGCTTAAAATGAGAGAAAAATATTTTAGGTAGTGTTATAAACATTCTGAAAGTAATAAGTTATAGGTATGCACTGAATAGTAATCTTGGCCAAATATTCGACCTACAGGCGAACCGAATATTTGGCTAGCCGAATAGTAACTGCTAGGCCGAATAACGAATATTCGGCTTGTCGAATAATTTTATATTTCAAAGTTTAAAGGCATTAAAATGTTAAATTTTAAAACAGCTTTACATAATATTTAAAACAGAAACTTTCATTTTTATAATCAAGAGCTTTTTTCAAGTAAACTTTATACCGAAAAAAATCTGATTTGAGTTATTTAAGAAGAGGATAGTTATAAAACTTTTTTAATTATTAAAATTTTAAATTTCTTGGCTTCTTCTGTGAATTAAAACAAATGAATAAAATTTTCTTAAATTCTAAAACAAACATTTTTAAATCAAGAAAAATTGGAAGAAAAATTGTACAGGATCATATATTATTTGTTTGTCAGGAAGAGACTAAAGTAAAAGTAAATAAATAATACAATCTATTCAAATTTTATATGGTGACAACTCAGCAAGAATAACTGTTCTGCTCCTTTTTATTAAGCAAGGAAGTTTTTAAATACATCCTAGATCGGTGTCTGGAGTGGGCGATCATTTTCAGAGATTGTAAATGTTGTTCTTAAAATCTTAGCAAGAAACAGATTATTTACTGGAGTGGAGAATGTTCAGGAATTTGCATTTTTACATAATTAATTCCTATGAAAATCCTTGTGATTGGTTAATTTTCTTAAATAATACTTAACAAACAGCAAATAAATAATGTAAAAACATTCTCTTTTATTTAAATATATGATTCTGTTTCTAATTATTCTGAATATGTTTATAAGTTCCCTGTTAAACGTAGAAGTGGTATGTATAAGATTTTTAGAAATATGTTTTGAAAGTTTTTTTTTAGTATTCGGTTGCATTCGGTTTAGTATTTGGCCGAATATTTCGATATTCGGCAGGCCGAATAGTTTGCTATTTAGCCAAGCCAAATATTCGGTATACCGAATAGTTTGATATTCACCCAAACTCAATATTCGGTAACATAGCCGAATACCGAATAGATACCGAATATTCGGTGCATCCCTAATAAGTTATCTATACTAAAATAATAAAGATACTAGGTTGAGCAAAAAGTTCTGGGAAATTTGTAAAAGTTGCATTGTTACGCACAAATTAACAATAAAAACAACAAGGACTATTCTTCAAAGTAGAGACCACCATAGTCCATGACTCTCTGCCATCTTTCTGCCAGATTTCGGATTTGCTGGAAGTACAAAGTTTGTCGCCGTACTAGAAAATTCACCCTCATTAATTTGATTGACGGCTTTCAGAATCGTTAGACCTTTTCTCCAATAATGCCGGTCAACACACGCAAATCATAGTGTTCAATAGGATTTTTGAGCCAAAATTCCTGAACTCCTATATACAATACAAATTCTGGTAACTATTAGATTAAATATTTCTCAGAACTTTTTTCTCAACCTAATAGAAACTCGTGACTGATCAACGCAGAGATGTAATGACCTGGATCACAAAATTCGGACAGAAGATTGCTGTTATGACATAGGCAAGCAATAGAAAGGATTTTTGAAAAATCCACTACTCAGGGTGGTAAAAGACAAGGTTGAAAGTTTTAGGTCGTTGTCATATCTGAGCAACCATTTTAGGTAGGAGCGTGAAATTCAAGATAACAAACCTCCTAGGGTTGGCATGTTTTTGCCAAAGGTAGTAAAAACCATGGGAAAAACGGTTAAAACTGTCATGGCAAAAATAGATTGTTTTATTTTCAGCAATGTAATTAATATTTAAATTTTTTAATAATTTTCACTCTAATAGTATATAATTTTATTTATTTACCTTAGAATATTCAATGCATCATTGAAACAGTAATCTAAGTTGTTTGTATTTTTTAGTAAAATACTTTTGTAAGCAGTTTTACTTTTTAGTAAATAACTTACTGGGTTTGGTTTAAACTGTCATAATTATTAAACAACTTATCCTTACACTTCAGTTAATTTTGTAACAAAGTCTGAGAAAGAAATAATACCAATTTTGGTATGCTATGAGAAATCTGCATTTATTTGCTAGTATTTAAGTCTGCAGCGTGTATGATGAGAACAGAGAAAATAGTGAGGAAAGTTACCGAAAAGATTAATTTGCCTATATTTGCAACATTAAATAATCGATTAAAATCATTCTATCCTCCCTTCTCTTATACATATTAATTTCACCTGGTCCTCGTGTTCTTTTATAACCCCCCCCCCCCCCCAAAAAAAAAAAAAGAGTTGTAGGAATTTTAAGTTTACTTGTATAAATTATTTTTTAAAGGTATACCTAGAGGCTCAAATAAAGATAAGATGAAGATTGATTTTACAAATGTTTATGTATTAATGCTGTTTTTAATTATAGGTTTCTTAAATGTAAAAACTATTGATTTAAAATTTTTTAATATATATACATATTACTTTTAAAGTCACCATTACTGCATTAATTTGAGGGGGAAAAAAAAAAAAAAAAAAAAAAGTTTTTATCTCATATCTCCATCACAAATTTATTTACAAAATTTATGTGTGGTACTTTCACCATTTTCCATACTTAGTTCTCAAATATCTAACTAATATTCTGATTTAAATCTCCATTATCATGGTTCGTACGCTTTGGAAAAAATAGAAAAAGTGCTGGAAAAAAAAGTATTCATTTTCAAGGAATGAAAAGTGCTGGAAAAAAAAAGTATTCATTTTCAAGGAATGAAAAGTGCTGGAAAATATCGCAAACTTCGACAAATGGTTGCCGAAAAATATCAATAGTCGTTCGCATGAAAAAATCAGTAATTTCACCAAAGGATCGCTTAAAAAATGCTAATTTCGTCAAAAGGTCGCGGAAAAAATGCGAATTTCGTCGAAAGGTCGCGGAAAAAAACACGCATTTCGTCAAAGACTAGAGAAAATAACCGGAATTTCGACAAAAGATCTCGAATAAAGCGCAAATTTCGTCAGAGGATCGCGGAAAAAACGCGAATTGCATTAAAAGATCGCAAAAATACGCGTGTTTTATCAAAGGATCGCGCAAAGAAATGCAAATTTCGACAAAGGATTGTAAAAAAAACAGAAATTTTGACAAAAGATCGCAAGAAATTATGAATTTGTACAAAGGATCACGTAGGGGTATGATTCTGTTCCGAATTTTCCGAAAATTTAAAGCATTCATTTCAGAAAATTAAAAAAAATCGGTCACCAATCCGAAAATTCGGCCATAAAAAAGCACGAATTTCGACAAATGGTCGCGCCGAAAAAAATTAATTTTGCCAATTGTTTTCAGAAAAATCGCTAATTTTGCCAAAGGATCGTGGAGAAACGCAAATTTCGTCAAAAAATCGCGGGAAAAAACTCAAATTTCATCCAAGAAACGCGAAAAAAAGTATCTTTTGCCGAAAAAAGGCGAAAAAAACGAAAATTTCGTCAAAACAACTTGAAGAACCCAAAATTTTGTCAAAAGACCGTGAAAAACTGAAAATTTCGTCAAAAGATCGCTAAAAACCGAAAATTTCGTCAAAAGATCACGAAAAACCGAAAATTTCGTCAAAACATCGCGAGAAACCGAAAATTTCTCGTCAAAAGATCGCGAAAAACCGAAAATTTCTTTGAAAGATCGCGAGAAAAATGTGAAATTTCTTCGAAAGATCGCGAGAAAAATGTCAAATTTCGTCGAAGGATTGCGAAAAATGGCAAATTTCGTCTAAGAGCCGCAGAAAAACCGCATAGTTAGTGCTGGGAATGGATTTCCCCTCCCCCTTTCCCCCCCTCCGCTGTAACTTTTTAGAAAATTTCTGGTGAATCGCAGAAAAAACTCAAATTTCTTCAAAGGATCGCGAAAAAAAGGAAATTTCGTCGAAAGATTATGGAAAAAGACTAAATTTGTCAAATGGCCTCGAAAAAAAACAAAAAAAAAACACATAGCCAGTGCTGGGAGGGGATTTGCCCCTTCCCTTATCTGCTGTAATCTTTCAGAAAATTTGGTGTGAATTTTAGAATTTTTTAAACTCAGAATCACCCTTGAAAATTTCATCAATGCTGAAAAAAAATCATGAATTTCTTCAATCTGTCATAGAAAAAAAATTGCAAATTTTAGGAATCCTCCAGGGAAAAATAAGACGGACGAACCACAAAATTCGTCCATTGGCCATCGTTAAAGAATGCAAATTTTGCCAATTTGTCGAAAAAATCGTGAAATTCGTCAGCTTGATGCCGATTTCATATATTGCCCCCCCCCCAAAAAAAAAAAAACCCTCCTAACATAATCAGTCATAAAAAAAAAAAAAAAAAAAAAAAATCGGTCATTCATAAAAATTGCGAATTTTGTCAATCGGTTAAAACTTCACCGAATTATATTAATTCCAAATTTTTCACTGTGTAACAAATAAAAAAAATTTTATTTCCGTTTTATAAATCCATTTTAAAAAAAATCTTTTGTATTTAAAAAGTAAAAGTAAATTATCTAATTTTTATTTCAATTATTTTTGTATGGATAAGTGCAAATGCTGTAAAGTTTGAGAATTCAGAGAATATGTAACAAGTATCACTTGTAAAAAATTGTTCACAACTTCAGAAATGCTAATATTTGACTCCTGATGAGTGTTCAGAATTCCTAAAATTTAACTGGTTTACTCCTGTCTTCTACTCTTGTAGTGATACCATATCTTTTATTTATTTTTATTTTTATTTTTTTTGCACTTAAAGAATAAAAATCAAGCTCTGTTTTTTTAACTTTTTATTATATATGAAGACATGGTACCTTACTAAGTTAAAACACATTATTCTTTAAAAATTCTCTAATAATGTCTTGAAAATGCCTGTTATAAAAATTCAAAGATTTCATAAGATTTCTTTGAAATAGATAATCAATGGGGTGGCTATTTTCCCTGTGTGTTATTCTACGCCATTTTTATGCATGTATCTAAACAGTCCTTGAATAGTGCTGGAATAGTGCTTGAAAAGTGTTTGAATTTTATTTGTTCTCGAGTGTATGAACCATGATTGTAATATATGTAAAATTATATTTTAGTATATTTATTAAATTCAGCCTTTTTTGCCGGTATTATAATGTATTTAATAATTATTTTTATGTGTAGCCGTTTTTTTACTGTATTCTTTTTTAATATGTGCACATAAACAAGCTGTGGTTCAGAGGATATGTTTTTACGCTTTCCGAGGAGAAATATTTTTATCCTGCTATTAAAAATTGTGAAATACATAGTTTAAAAGTTTCTAAATAGAAAATAATCTACATTATTTATGGGAAAGGGAAATACCATCAATAGAAGAAAGATTCTAAATGAAATACGCTGAAAAAGTTTGTGCTTTTTCTAAAGTTAAATCGCTGGTAACAATAGATAACCTGCCAACACAAAAATCAATTGCAAAGTCTTTAAATGCAGGGATGTTATGACCAACTCAAGTTGACAGGTACTAAAATGAAAAATAACATTATAGAAAAGTTATTACATTAAACATTAAAACATTACATTAAAACATTAGTAGAAATTATGGAATGTTTTAAAGCTGCTGTTTAAAAAAAATGAGAGTGGTCTTACTAATCACATGTTTTTTGTGATTCACATTCACATACAGATATTTTCTTAGCTGTTGGCAATTCAAGATATCAAAATTATTGTTGCTTGTCACACACCTAATGATATTTGATTTATCAATGAGTGTGATGTGACATTTAAATAAAGAGGATTAAAATGTTTCTTCTCTTTTTTAAATGTATTTCTGTGTCATTATTTTAAATATTTATCAAATTTTTATACCCTTATTTAATGCATAAATTGTAATATTCGTAGGGTAGCAATTTGAATACCATTCAGCCACCTTCTGTTGTTCCTCTTGGAATGAGAGGGCCAGTCATACGTAAGTTTATTTTTCCAATTAAGATCATACTTATTGTATATAATAATTGTAAAATTTCCTGAAATATTTTCTCTAAATTTTATGCCTAGCATTGTCTTTTAAAGCTAATCAATGAAATGTAAATCATAGTTAAACTGTAGTAATACCAGGGGTCGCGTTAACCATTCGCCTATTCGGCAAATGCGAATATATCGTGAAATTGATGAGGAAAAAATTATTATGGTGAAAAAGCTGGCAAATAATTTTTTTTTAGACTCTTTTGTTGTTGTAATCATGTTTTGCAACGTAAATGAATTTCCGTTTTTAGCGCGAGTTCGCGTACGGTCGCATTTCCAGTCTATATTCCTCCTCTTCTTCTCGGCCGGCCAATTAGGGGTGATTCTGTTCCGAATTTCAGAAAATTTAAGGCATTCATTTCCGAAAGTTTTAAAAAAATCGGTCATCAATCCGAAAATTCGGACATAAAAAACATTGCGGATTTCGACAAATGGTCGCAAGAAAAAATGCAAATTTCGTCAAAGAATCGATTAAAAAAACATGAATTTTTGTCAAAAGATCACGAAAAAAACTGCAAATTTTGTCAAAAGATCACGAAAAACCGCAAATTGCGTCAAAAGATCGCAAAAAAAAAAAAAAAAAACCCACAAATTTCATAAAAAGGACAAAAAACCCGCAAATTTCGTCAAAAGTTTGCGAAAACACCCGCAAATTTCGTCAAAAGATCGCGAAAAATCACAAATTTCATCAAAAGATCACATGGTTCGTACGCTTTGGAAAAAATAGAAAAAGTGCTGGAAAAAAAAGTGTTCATTTTCAAGGAATGAAAAGTGCTGGAAAAAAAAAGCATTCATTTTCAAGGAATGAAAAGTGCTGGAAAATATTGCGAACTTCGACAAATGGTCGCCGAAAAATATCAATTTGAACGGTCGTTCGCATGAAAAAAATCCGGTAATTTCGCTAAAGAATTGCTGAAAAATGCAAATTTTGTCAAAAGGTCGTGGAAAATACGCATATTTCGTCAAAGAATAGAGAAATAACGCAAATTTCGGCAAAAGATCTCGAATAAAGAGCACATTTCATCAGAGGATCACGCACAAAACGCGAATTGCATTAAAAAATCGCGTAAATACGCGTGTTTCATCAAAGGAACGCGAAAAAACGAAAATTTCATTAAAGGATCGCGGAAAAACGCAAATTTCGTTAAAGAATCGCGAAAAAAACCCGCCAATTTCGTCCAAGAAACGCAAAAAACTTACAAATTTCATCATAAATTCACGAAAAAACCTCAAATTTCGTCAAAAGATCGCGAAAAAACGGCAAATTTCGACAGAAGATCGCGAAAAAACGGCAAATTTCGACGGAAGATCGCGAAAAAACGGCAAATTGCGTCGAAAGATCGCGAGAAAACGGAAAATTTCCACGGAAGATCGCGAAAAAACGGCAAATTGCGTCGCAAGATCGCGAGAAAAAGGAAAATTTTGGCGCAAAAATGGCAAATTGCTTCGAAGGATCACGAAAGAGTAGCAAATTGCGTCGAAAGATCGCGAAAGAGTGGCAAATTGCGTTGAAAGATCGCGAAAAACAGCAAATTTCGTCGAAAGATCGCGAAAAAACGGCGAATTTCGTCAAAGGGCCGTGAAAAAACTGCATAGTTAGTGCCTGGAGTGGATTCCCCCCCCCCCCCCCCCCTCTGATGTAACTTTTCAAAGAATTTTATGTGAATTTCAGAATTTTTTTTTTTACTGAGAATCGCCCCTGAAAAATTGTCGGGAAAAAATACCCCAAAATTCGTCCAATGGTCACGATAAAAAATGCAAATTTCGTCAATTTGTCGAAAAAATTGCGAATTTTGTCAGTTTGGTGCCAATTTCACCTAATGTCTCCCCCCCCCCACCCCCCCCCCCCCCCCCCACCCCCCCCCCCCCCCCCCTCCTAATATAGTCAATCGGTCATTGAAAAAAAAATTATTAAATTTGTTAATCGGTTGCAGAAAAACATTGTAAAATTTTTTCAATCGGTCATTCATAAAAATCGCAAATGGTGTCAATCAGGATAAACTTCACAGAATTATATCAATTATAAATTTTTTGCTGTGTAACTGATAATAAAATTTTTATTCCTTTTTATAAACTCTTTTTTTTTTAAATCTTTTGTTTTTAAAAAGTAAAAGTAAATTATCTAACATTATTCCAATTATTTTTGTATGGATAAGCGCAAATGCTGTAAGGTGTGAGAATTCAGAGAATAATATTTATTAAAAATATTAAAGTATAACTTAGAAAAAATTATGCACAAGTTCAGAAATGCTAGTATTTGACCCCTGATGAGTTTTCAAAATTCCTAAAATTTAACTAGTTTACTCCTGCCTTCTTCTCTTGTAGTGATATCATACCTTTTATTTATTTTGCACTTAAATAAAAAAAAAAAATCAAGTTCTGTTTTCTTATCTTTTTATTATATGTGAAATTTCTTTTCATTGTACCTCACTAAGTTAAAACACATTATTCTTTAAAAATTCTCTAATAATATAATGTCTTAAAAATGTCTTTTATAAAAATTAAAAGATCCAATAAGATTTCTTTGAAATAGATAATCAATGGGGTGGCTATTTTCCTTATGTGTTATTCTACGCCAATTTTATGCATGTATCTAAACAGTCCTTGAATAGTACTGGAATAGTGCTTGAAAAGTGCTTGAATTTTATTTGTTCTTGAGTGTATGAACCATGGATCACGAAAACCCCCACAAATTTTGTCAAAAGATCGCGAAAAAAAAAAAACTACAAAAGCTACTTATACATAATACAAAACTACTTCAGGCTTGAAAGGGCTAATGATAATAATTATATATATGATATATATCTATATGTAATATATATATAATAATCTTTTGGCTAATGTGTTGGCTAATAGTCTTAATTTCTTAGCACAGTCCCTGAATACTGAGAGTTAAAATTTTTAGACTATATCATTAATATGCTATGTTTTTTCCCCTTTATTATAGCTGTTAATTCTCACAAATTTAAGTCAATTTCCCAAAATCTGGGTATGGATAAAACTGTTCCTAAATAATGTAGGCTTTTATAAATCGCTAAACTTAAATGTAGTTCACAATTCATTAGTTTTTTAAATTTATGTATTAAAAAAAAAAAAAAAAAAAAAAAAAAAAAAAAAAAACTTTATTTATTGCAACAAAGTGGTTCAGTGCTATTTGTTAATCCCTTCATGATGAGCAGCACATATATGTGCTATATAGTCTGTACAAAATCCTTGAACTTGTACATCAGTTTTTGAAACAAAAAATTTGGCTTTATTTAATCTCAAAATTTCAATGATTAAATTGCGAAATCTTCCGAAAAATAAGTGTGCTCAAAAGTTAAAAATAGTGTATTTTGTCGCGAAGATGTTAATAGTTTTTATGGTTATCATTGTTGAAAGAGTTATTTAATTAGTAGGTATTTTGCAAGGTACTACAAAAATTCTGTAAGGAGATAATGTGATAAACTGCTCAATATTTATTTAGAGCTAAATATGAACAATAAAATGTTATTTTTTTTCTGTTTTGCTTTTATTTATTTTTTTATATACTAGCTGACCCACCCAATGTTGCCCAGACCTGTGATAATAACCTTAAATGAACCCTAAATTTGTATGATTTTATATCTTTATTTTGTCCAAATATTTTTAAATTAAAAAAAAATGAAAAAAATATTAATTTTTAGTGGTAAAAGTGCTTGTAAGAATGCTTTTTCAAATTAAATTATGTAACAGGATTTCACCATTGTTATAAATGTTATTTTTCACAAAAATATAATACATTCCACAAAAGTATAATAAAATTCACAATCTATAATTGTCCAAATGCTTAAGGATTTGTATATGTTATATAAAATACATATCTGCTGCCTGTGTAAAAATCAGCATTAAAAAACTGATATTTAATGGTAAAAGGCCTTCAGAAAACTTCAATGGATTAGGAGAATGAGCGATTCAACGTTTAAAAAAATACATTTCTTCTCATCCAAAGCGTGTTTCCAACAATTCTGTGAAGTTGTAAAAATTGGGGTTTTATGCATAACTATTTATTTTACATTGAAATATTAAGTGATTTTTTTTTTTTCAAACTAATTATTTCATTCCTAAATCCGATTATACCTGAACCAAGCTGATGCTCTATCTTTAACTAAAATAAGATTTGTTTATAGCAGAGTTTCCCCCAGACAGTTTCAGGAGGGTGCTGCACCCTGCCTGCCCTTATATTTACAAAATAGCACCCCTCTTGCCCCTCATTTAAAAAATTAGCTCCCTTGTTGCCCCCACCTGAAAAAAGTGCCTTTACTCCTTTGTTTATTAAAAATTTTACTTGCATAGTAAAAATTGACTCACTGCTGTCTTTAAAATAGTTTTCTGTCTATTAAATATTAAAAAGTAGTTTTAAAAATCAAAAGAATGCCTTTAAAAATTTCAAGAAATGCCCTTAAGAATCCAAAACATGCCCTTTGGAATCTAAAAGTGCCCTTTTTTCACAAACAGCACCCTGCCCATTTTTAAACTTGGGGGAAACTCTGATATAGTATTAGAATTTCAGAGTTATTGTATAAAATTAAGTGTGTTTTTTACATCAAAATGTGGATAATGTTAATCCTACAGAAAAATACATGGATAAAACAAAAAGTGACTTCAATTAAAAAGAAAAGGGTTAATTTTCGTATTTTTAAGAGTGTTAGAAAGAGAATTAAAAGTATATGCTGTTTGGTATTTTCTTTTTTTTTTTTTTTTTTTTTTTGCATATTTTGATTTTTGAAGTCAATATGTAATTTTCATATATGCCAAAAATGGAAGGGATTAGGTTGGTTCTGGTATTTTAAATGTTTAAAAAAAATAGTTGTCAATGTCTAACTCTTTGAAATTGTTAGAAGTTAAAAGCATGTTTTCGTAACCCGTGTGAAACAGTTGAGAAAAAAATATTGATATTTAATGGTAAAATGGCTCCTAAGACTTTTTTTTTCCCTCGTCTATTTCAGTTGTTGAAAAAAAAAAGTTATTGTTCTCCGAATTCTGAGATTTTCATTAGTTATAAATATAACAGTTGTGCATCTCGTGACAAAAAATCTGAAAAAAAAAAAAAAAAAAAAAAATCATATCTAATTGAAAAAGAAATGTATTTTTTTTTTCTCTCTCTCTCTCTCTTTTTTTTTTTTTTTTTTTTCTCCTCTGTTAGTATAAAAAAAAAAAAGTTCTTATTTTCCTAATTCTCTGAAACTTTAATAATTTATAAATATAACCAATCCACCTTTAAAATTTCGTGAATGCATATTTAGTAGTGAAAACTGGGGCCGAAGGCAAGCAAATTCATGCCAAAACATGCCTGATTTTCATTTTTTCATCAAAATTTTTACACATTTTGTAAAAAATACTTCTATTTGACCGAACGTTTTGAAAATTTTATATGCATGTAATTCCACTCTGCAGATATGATCTGAAAAGATTGTATATAATTATGGACATAAATACACTCTGCAGATATGTTCTGGAAAGATTGCATGGACGTTTAGTCTTTCTTACCGTAGAAAAAAAGATCTCCATAAGGCACAAAGTGACCCGTGGTTGTGAATTTTTTCAAGAGGTTAAAATTAGTATTTTTGAAAATCAATCTTTGACAAGATCACAGCTTTATATACATATTTTTGTTAATGGGTACCTGTGAAATTGTGCTCTAGGGCAGTGGTAGCATATAGGAGGGAAAAAAAAAAAAAATGTGAAAACAACTCATTTTGAAATTCTTTTTTAACAAAGGGTCAGCAACTTTTTTTTTTCTTTCAAACTGATTATGGCATTTCAGATGTAAAAGTACGCTGTTTCAGAATATCGCTCTCGTTTTTAATTATGCTAAGTGGTTTGGCTGATATCGGTTAAGAAATAACTAAAAAAAAAAATCCTCCAAAAATCCTTTTTTTCGGTCTTTATTCGCGTGCCACTTTGTAAATTGGGTTTTGGGCATTCACAAACACTTTTGCCAGCTCAGAATGAAAGAGATGAGTTTTTGATAGGAGTTTGCTGTGATTTTTAATTTATAATTTGACTTATCAAAAAATTTAAATTATGAACCTCTGGTTTAGCTAGCCATCACAGATAGAGTGAAACTTTCTTTTATTAGTATAATATATTTTATGCAAAAAAGGGAAAAGCTTTATATTCAAATTTTTATGTTTGTATTGTTTGGTATAAATTTGAAACTAAGAATAGAATCTCATTGCAGATTTTCCTTATATTTTTTAATCAAGTTAAAAAATTTTTACATATATGTCCTATTTGTGTCGCTCCTTTGTCTGTTTGTTGTTTGTTCATCACAGAGACCGTTCTCAGAAACTGTTTAAGTTAAAGACATGAAATTTCGTGTAGTGTCTAGACCGCAGCCCCTCACAAACGGCTCTTATCACAAATGCACCCAAGAAATTCCCCAGCACAACGCGTTGGCTCATACGATGATGCAATTATTGTTTATAACTTTCAGCTTTGAAGCGGAGTGTTGTGTAATACTGTCTTCATTGTTTTTAGAAATTAAAAAAAAAATGAGAAAAGGGATTACAAATATCATTCATGTACAAGTTAAATGAGCTTTATTTAATACAGGATTTAAATTGCTTGATATCATCATTTATTTTTATTTAATTTTTTTTTTAATCTGAATAAAATCAGTTTATTTTTTTCTTTTGGATTGATTTTTACTGGAGACGGGATTTTTTATTTATTCATATTCAGTAAATAGAAATTAAAACAATATTACAGATAACTTATGATGAAATGAGGTAACATTTTATTAAATTTCTGTCTTTTAGAAAAGAAAAAAAAAACTCGCTATATTATGGGGGGAGGAGGGAAATCTGCCTTTTAAATATGATGCAAGATACAATATCCTAAAAATAAAAGTATGGGTAAAGTATTCTTTTTTAAAAACTGCTTCATTTCCTAGTTAGATGATCACTTTATTTTTCTAAGAATATAACTAGTCTGATGTGCTAATCCCAAAACTTTCTTCTATCTCATACATGTTCAAAATTCACTATCACAGTGCCAAAATTAAATGACAATCTATGCCCATCATGAGGATTGTAAAGATATATAAGTTTGTTGAATTGGATGCATTTAACAAGGATATAGAAGTGTCGCATTGTTTCAAACAAATCATTGAATTTCGAAACCCACCTTCTTTGATGGCCACAACCAAAATTCGAACGCAAAGTATATAAAATCAACACCTGTTTTCAATATACACCCAAGTCTAATAAGGATCTATTTACATGAAAATGTAACAGAGTATTAAGTTTGATTAAATTGCATGCATAAGTTTGTGAGGTATAGCTTTTGTGAAAATCGTGAAAAATTCATCATAGCAGCGGCACCTGTTGTGCAATTTATACCAAAATCACTAACTGAATCTGAAGTTTGAATAAAATCCGTGCATTAGTTCTTAAGATAGAGCTATTAATTACAGAAAGCAGCACAGCAGCACCACCTGTTGGGCGATATATGCCAAAAACTTATCAAACTAGTTTATTTCAAGGTTTAACTGAATCTAAAGTTTTATTAAATTCCGTACATTAGTTCTTGAGAAAGCTATTTTCTGAAATCGTCAAAAATTCAGCATAGCAGCGCCCCCTGTTGGGCGACATACACCAAAACCACTAATAAGCAACAACTTAAGTCAACTTATCACTGAATATGAAGTTTGAAAAACCGTGAGTTAATTCTTGAGATAGAGGTGTTGTGTAAATCGAGAAAAATGCAGCATAGCAACACCACCTCTTGGGCGATATACACCAAACACTAATCAGCGCCAGTTTATATTAAGGTCTCACTGAATCTATAGTTTTGTGAAATTTCGTGTTTTAATTCTTGAGATAGTGCCCACAAAATTTTTGTCACATACAGACAGAGTGACACAGACATTTTCTAAAAACCATCAAATCGTGTTCAGGACCTTCTGAAACATATAAATCCAAAGAAAACTGGAAGTTGAAATTTTTCACGAATCCAATACTTTCGTCTTGTAAAGATAGAACGTAAAAATTTGAAACATGGATTTTTCCTTTACAATTTTTATTAGTAATTAAAAATCAGTACAAAAATCCTCAATGGGTTAAACGTTTGTGACACAGTGCTTTACCTTATAGCCTTAAAATTTTTGAATATAGGTCTTAAAAATAATGATATCAAAAATGAGTAACGCTATGCCATTAATTAAAAGAAAAAATATTTTCTTTTTAGGGTTTCGTTCATCTGACGAAACCCTATTCGTCTCACTCCTCTGTCTGTCTGTCTGTCACAGAGCCCGTTCTCAGAAACTATATATGTTGGAGACTTGAAATTTTGCATACTTATAGCTGGACACCTGAGATCAAACAACAAATCATAAAATTTTGCAAAAGTCGTAATTAACAGATGTTATTAATTAAAAACTCCCAATTTTATGTCTCATTAACGAAGAAACGGTATAAAATTAATTCCGATACGAACGGACTCATGAAATATTTTCATTTCTCCTCCGGGTTGCCACACATCTGCGCTTCGAAATTGCAGGTTTGCCAGAGCGCACTTCAAACAAAAAAGTGTACTGGACATTTTTAAATCGACTTGTATCTCAGAAAGTTTTTGGGCGAGAAATTTTTAACTTACACAGACATACGCAGAAAAAAATCTACTTTCATTTGGTATATAGATCGTTTCTCTACGATGCATATAAGTTAAAAAATCCTCTAAAAGTCAATCGATAAAAATTTAATTTTCTTCCATTACCAAAGCAGGTGTCCATAGATTTGATTTCCGAGGCCTGTCGTAATTTTTTTTCTCCAGACAAACGGCGCTGGGTCACGTGGTTCTCATAGTAGGATATTTTAATACGAAATTTAAACTTTTGAAATATTAAATTTTTAGATTAAATTTTCAGACAACTTGGCGTGAAATTCTTGGCTGATTTCATTGATGCCCATTTCTAACTCCTATGTTAATTACAAGCTGAGATATTAATTATTGTTTAATTAATTGGTTTTATATCTATCAAATACGTATTGTATTAAAAATACCCTAATGAAGGCACGTGATTTCAAGAACCGCGATTTCATTTAAATTAGGAAATGAAGGCAATCTGTTTGAAACTCTATGATAGTTAGTTCATAACACATAAGAAAAGTTTAAATAAAGATTGGCGCGTGAAGTTTTCTGGTAAAGGGGGGGAGGGGTGCTAATTTCACTAACTGGTTTATTTCTATTATATGATTATATTATAGTTATTTTAAAATTTTAAAAGGCAGTCACGTGAACTTTCATTGCAGTATTCTTCTGAACGGTGTCCGATTTTTAAAAATGCAGCATAAATGTTACTTATGCCAGATAAAAATTTCAGAAGTATTGATACCACTATTTTCGAATAGTATTTTCAACAAAAATATTAAATTCTTGGTTAAGACCACCCCCCCCCTCACCCCCCCGACCCATGTATCTACTGATAGGTTGTGTAAAGGAGTTTCGTTCAGATACACTTTTGTTAAGAATAGAGTGCACTCCCTGGTGGTGGAATGCAGAACTAAATGACCGCGATTTCATTTTAATTAGGAATTCCAACAAAGCGATCTGTTTGAAACTTTAAGATAATTTATAACAAATACTAAACGATTATAAAAAAGAATGGCGGGTCACATTCCGGTTGTGGGGGGGGGGGGGGAGGTAAGGGTAAGGGGCGCGAACAAAATTACGCAACATAACAGGGCTTTTTGTACTGTTTTGTGTGCAGTTTTTTGATGGCGTGATGAGATAACTATATTACTAATTCAATATCAAAAATTTTATAAGTGTTCATACCACTATTTTCGAATAGTAATTTAAGAAAATATCTTAAATTCTTGGATAAGACCGCCACCCCTTCGACTAGCATATCTCCTGATAGGTTGTTTAACGGAGTTACGTTCAGATACACTTTTGTTAAGAATAGAGTGCGCTCCCTCGTTGTGAAATGTGAAACTAACAGACCGCGATTTCATTTAAAGTAGGAAATATAACAAGGCGATATGTTTGAAACTTTAAGATAACTTATAACACATAAGAAAAAGTTTATAAAAAATGGTGCGTGAAATTTCTGGCAGGTGGGGGTAGAAGGAGGGGCGAATTTTTTTTTTTTTTTTTTTTTTTTTACTTTGGGTTTCATACCGTTTCACGCAGGTTTGGGTTTTTGAAGTCAAAAACTGGCTTTTGACATGACAAGCGTCAACAACTGGTTTAAACTGTCATAAATTGGTTTAAACTGTCGAAAACTGTCATAAACTGGTTTAAACCGTCGAAAACTGCCAAATACATGTAACACGCTAGAACATTTTAACAATAGATAAACATTAAATAAGTCAATGATTTATGTGATCTTTTATTGAAATTTAATAATTTAAAAAATATATTATTTGCAATAATTTTTTTTTTTTTTTTTCAACCAGAAGAAAATAATTTTGTACAATTAAATAATCTGGATCAATTTTACCCCGCAGCATGCTGCAGCACACCACTTGTTTAGCACATTTATTTACACCCAAAAGATTTTTGAGTTTAGAGTGTATGAAGCGTTAGAAAATAGTCTGTCTCTTAATTGATGCTGAGCTAGTAGGACTTGATAGCAAAAGCATTGCTAGATGAGCAAGTTTTGAAGCAGGTTCAAAAAGCTGTTGCATTTAGTGATACCTTTCCACCAAACAATGGAGTCTTCCCTATAGCACTGAAGTAAGAAGACTGGAAAGGGGATTCTTTAGCTTCATACACAATCCGTATGGGTAAGCATCCATAAACTCTGTCCGTAGCTCTAGCGCGAGCTGAATCAACTGATACAGCAGTCAATCCTTGCCCCTGATGGTTGGGATGCAAAGTATAAGCCAAACAATGGTATGGTTTCATGATTTGATCCCTTCTATTATGCACTTTTTCAATATGGGCTTACAGGAATTTTCTTTTAGATGACTGAGCCAATTTTGTTCAGTTTTAAAATCGAAAACATTTTTATATATTGAAAGAAAGTATGTTTTAAAAAGATTTTGACTTTAAGCTTTTTTTTTTTTTTTTAAATTACTTCTCTTATTTTGTAAATGTTTAAAATTAATAATTCAATTTTGAATGGAATGGCTATTGCCTAGACTAGAATAACATTGATGCACATTATCTTGTTACATATACAAAAAAAATCTACACTTTTCTAAGTTTTTTTTTCCCCATAAAAAAAGCTAGCTAATGCTTTAAGCTCTCAAAAGTAAGCGAAATTAAAACGATTTTAAGTAAGAGAAAAAATGTACAGCTCAGGTGAGCTTAATGTCTGCTTTTTTAGAAAAACACAATTTTACAAAAAAAAAAAAAAAAAAAAAAAACTAAATAAAATTTTACCTTGTTAAAAAGTTGTACTTAACAATAATACTTTACTATGTACTAATTACTGATATACAGTAAGAGTGAATTTAAAATATTACATGTAATGTTGTCATGTGTGACATTTAATTTGAATTTTTACAGATCAATTTAGTATTTGAGGTTTCTGACATGACTGTTTAAACTATGGTTTAAACCCGACATAAACTGACACATGTCAAAAACCTGCCAACCCTGTAATTATTACTAATACTATATACTAATTATACAATTACAGTAATAGTGAATTTTAAATATTACATCTAATGTGTGACATTTAATGTGAAATTTTACAGACCACTGTAAGTATTTGAGGTTTTTGACATGACGGTTTTAACTGTCAAAAACTGACATGTGTCAAAAACCTGCCAACCCTGCGTTTCAGGTACGTTTTTTGACGGAGTCCTCGGATACATGCTAATTATTAAATATAAATATGTCAAAAGTTAAGTTACCACTATTTCCGAATAGTAATTTCATCAAATATCTTAAATTCTTGCTGAAGACCGCCACCCCCTCGAGTAACATATCTACTGTTAGGTTGTGTAAAGGAGTTTTGTTCACATACGCTTTTGTTAAGAATTGAGTGTGCTCCCTGGTGGTTGAATCTGGAACTAATAGACCGCGATTTCATTTAAAATAAGAAATCTAACAATGCGATCTGTTTGAGACTTTAAGATACTTTATAACACATAACAAAAAATTATAAAGAAGAATGGCATGTCACATTTCGAGGGGGGGGGGGGGTTGAAGGAGGTGCGCGAACAAAATTTGGAAATATAACTGGACGATCTGTTTGAAACTTTAATACAGCTTATAAAACATAACAAAATTTTTAAAAACAAGGCTGCGTCATAAATCATGGTGACCATCTGCCCCCCCCCCCCCCCCAAGCAAATGGGGCACTCCTCTAAATTTGGCAGATACCCGTCATGTGATATATCGCAGCATTTCGGGGAGGGGGGGAGGGTTATGAACAAAATTAGGAAATCATGGAAGACGGTAGTATTCCGAGTGACGCAGCCTTAAGCCTAAAATCGTATCGTATAATTCGTAGATGGCGGAACTCATATATACAGCTAACTCGACATCAAAGAAAATGCGAAAAGCCGCCTGTTAATAACTCATCAAATATAGGTCCTATTGTTCTGATTTTTTTTAAACAGTCTTATATCTGCAGTCTAATCCTATTCTGAATTTTTTACAATTCTACGTGCA
Source organism: Maratus speciosus (assembly GCA_963932465.1). Lineage (NCBI taxonomy): Eukaryota > Metazoa > Arthropoda > Arachnida > Araneae > Salticidae > Maratus > Maratus speciosus. The sequence continues at coordinate 170,480,974 of OZ010791.1, forward strand.
GTATATTTTCAGATCTGTAAACCCATTTTGAAAGCAATTTCGATGGTGTAAGTTTGTCTTTTTTTTTTCTCCGAAACGGTCTAGATTTTTTTAAAAACATTAATATATAAAATGAATCTGTTTTTGACGAAGTGGATAAGACTAACCTAGTATCTAGGAAAACTCTTAATTTTTATATAATCCGCATGAAAAAATGGACTTCTTAGGATCGCGGATTACATGTTATTCTATGGGCTAGCAGACAGAACGTTGCACATCGGTTTTGCGCGGTTTAGGTCACAGTTAAAAATCTGAATATTGGCAATAAATCTTTTTTTAAACTACGAAAACAGTTTATTATGTGCTTTAAAATACTTAGGCTGATTTTTTAAAATGGAGCAGTATTTTGTAATTATAGGTATTTTATTTCATTGTTATTCATAGTAAGTAAACATTTTTTAAGGAGAAAATATTTCACATTTAAAAAAAAATTCTCGTATCGAAATTCGATATTTATCGAAAATTCTCGTATCGAAATGAAAATTCATCGCGTTCGCCATAAGACTTCGCCATGTATCACTACGCGATACGCGAAGTTGACTGAAGAAATAAGAAATATCAAAGATCTTGAAATGGTATTCCAAGGGGAGAAAGTGAGTACAATTTCTAATTATCCAGACAGCATTCTTTGCAACCGATCCTTTCTAATTAGTATAATGTTCTGAATTGTTTTTATTTTCAACAATACTTATAACTGTTTTCCTTACAAAATAACGTTCATGTGTGGCATAGGTATTTCTTGTGATATGTGAGTGTAATACAGATAGATTACTAATTTAATTTTGAGTTTTCTTTTAAAGAAATTAAACAAAATCTTTCATTTGTAAAGAACGCACAATTTAAATAAAAGGTATGACGAAATCAAAATTAAGATTTCCAATCCCGTTTATAAAATGATTCATTTGCGAATCGTTTCTAATAATATTATAAACGAAAATTGACTTAAAATGACATCTTTCGTTTATTTTTTTTTTTTTTTATATAACTCTTTTCAGCTTCAAAAATTAAAGCATCGTAGTATTTTATTTCTATAAAATTTAACCTAAAGGGGAAGAAAATTCTTATTGCCGTTTATCTCTGTAACAAAAGAAAAACAGAAAAACAAAAAACAAAACAAAAAAAACAAACAAACACCTGAAGCATTTCTTTTAGGCTAATTGATTACAGCCATGGGTGCAAGACCTTCAGTCTCAGGACTGATTTCAGTCTTGGACACATTTTTGACTGATAGTAAATTCTACTTTATATACTTAAATTATCACGATTAGCTCAAAATGAACCATTTTATCCTGACTGGTTGTTTTGAGCTCCTAAAAGTAAAAATTTTCATCATGATACTTTTCCTTATTTTAATTAAAGTTTATAGATAAATAAGATAAAACAGCTTTTTTGCAAAAGTAAGATACTTGTTTTTATTTAATTTTAAAGTTAATATGCTTAAAAGAAAGCTTTAAATAATTTACTTTTAAAAAATATAAAAGTAGCCAGCTCCCTTATATGGTATTTGTGGTAATGAAGTATTATTGTAAATAAGAACAATTGAGAACATGTTACTATTTAGAAAAGATTGGTTTCACAAAATTTCATTAGCAGCTGCATTGTAGCTGTCATGATAATTAGACTTTGTATAAACTAATAAAGTGATTACTCAGTAACCATTTCAATTAATATATTAATCTGACTCGCATCTTAAATTAAATATTAAGTTTTTATTCTGCTTTCATTAAACCATTCACTATTCTGTAACATTCCGCATATTCCGACTACAAAAACTCTTTTTATCAATTCCACCTGTACACTGGAGGGTTGCCGTGCCACTTACAGAGTAGCGCGTTTATCGCCTCGTTGTGCAATAGCATTTGAAAGATCACCACACTAACATAAAAAAGTAGCAATAAAAGAAAAACAAAATTAATCAGTTGATTGTAAAAAGCCCGCTCCATTCTCGGTCGGGGGAGGAACATCACAAGAAAAAAATAACCTCGCGAAATTTGACAGTATGTCATGGGGGGGGGGGGGAATCCAAAACTTCATGAAAATAGTTGTAACTTTTCTAATGAATATGTTACATATAACATATGGTAGTAATAATCAGTATATCTGATGAAAATACAAGTAATTTTTTAAAATTAACTATTTAATGATTTTTTTTTATCCCTATTACCGTATTTGATTAATAGTAGTTCAAAAGCCATAATTTTATATTGTAAAATCCTTAAAAGCACTCTGCAAGCAGTCCTTGTTCAATCACAAAAGCCTGCCACTAAAAAATTTTAATGCAGAAGATGTAATGTATTTCTCAGATATAAACAATGAATTTTTCAGTTAAGAAGCACATGTATTTTACAAATATTGCTATTTCTTACAGCACTAAATATGATACATTATCGCCTTTAACACATTATTTTGGAGTAATGAAAACATTGTTATTATATTAAAATTTTTTGTAAATGAGTGTTATAATCAGAGCAGCTCATGACAGGTTTTTCTTGCAGCACTAAAATGCATGCTTTCCAAAAGTTTTTTGTTGTTGTTGTTGTTTTTTAATTTTTGCCTTATTTAATGGAAGAAAATTCTGCTAAAAATAAGGCAAAGATTTCATTATTAAAAATAGTGAAAAAGAATAAATTGGCCAGCCATGCATTTAGTGTTCCCAAAACTGTCAGTCATGAGTTATCACTGTTTATAATGATTTTGCCCAGGCATATTTGGATGTTATATTTCAAGGTAATATCTTTAAGGTAATTTAATAATGTGTGATCTATACCTATTATATAAAATATCATAATTTGCACATTTTCTGGTTCCAAGGAATGTAATTTAAAGCATGTATACGAAGTAAATTTAATGATGTATGAAATATGATCTATATAATGCAAAATTCTATAATACGCACAACTTCTCATACCAAGGTGTGCATTATAAAGATCTTCTACTGTATTCATATGTAGTTCACACATCAAAAACCTTAAAGATTTAGTATCTGTAACAAGAGGACATTATTACAACTTTATATTTTTTTCATTCTGTAGCACAAATTACTCAGCTTAGAATTTGCCAATCAAAACATTGCCATCTTGATTTTTTTTCCACTGTCTTTATTTACCTCAGAAGTGATTAAGATTTTTTTATATTGTAAATCCTAAAGGTTATAATAGCAAAAAAGCATCTTTAAGCCCTTGGGAATGAGCGACCGGTATACTTGGCCACTTAAGGTATTCAGAATCCTTCATTATTCTCACCACTTATTTTTAATTGTAAAGTTTACCTTCTTTAATGGGAGCATTTCTGTGATTCAACTACAGAAAATTTTCTGTTTTTAAAAACCTGTAGTAAAAGGTTAAAAATTAACCAAAGGGCTCTTGTCGCGAAGGGGTTAAACATCTTGAATTACAGCGAACTTTAATAACCCTTGGCTTTAATTGCCAGCACTTTTCCAATTGAGCTATCTGCACGACAGCCCAGCCAACACAATATTAGCTCAGAACAACTATTATCATGACATCAATTGATTGTGTGAAAAATAATTAAAAGTGTACATGATTATATATTTTACTAGGGGGCTCTGCCCCCTACGAGCTACGCTTGCCAACCCCCGTTCAGGCACACCAAAATCCAAAAAGCACGCTAATTTGATCGGCTTTAAAAATATTGAATTAAAACTTTAAAAAACAGTAGCGATCTCTCTGTAAACGGGTTTCCATTCGTTTTTCTTGGATTGGGGATTTTTAAGACCAAATCTGCTGCTGTTAAGAGGTACAATGGTGGTTTTCGTATTTAATTAAAGAAATAGTTAAACATTTGAAAATAAGCTAATGTAAAATGAATTAAGTAAACAGCGTCATTGTCTCCTGGTATTTTTTAACAGCGCTATAAGATAGTTCTTTTAAATAATTCATTTTAAATGTATCGTTTTAAATCTGACGTAATTTACACCAAAGTTTTATTTCTCTTATTAATATTCACGTGAAAATACTTTTGTTGTTAGAAGGAAATATTATTTGCGCTGTCTTCGAATTCACGATAATAGTTGAAAAGATTATCTCAAAATATCTCGCACAAATATATTTTTCAATTTAAATTGTTTTGCTATATTTTTTTTTTGCCATTTTAAATATGACGTAATTTCCTCAAATTACAAGTTTTAACGCATAATAATGATTTTTTTTATTTTAAGATTTTGTTTCTCTTTTAAAATTCAAGTGCAAATATGGTTCGTTGCAGATGTCATATACGCCCCATATTGGCGCAATTTTTTTCTGACGCTAATTTCATATACGCAACGGGTACTTAACTGGTACTAAAGTGTTGTTATTTTGCTTGATATTGTAACCCGGATGGGTACAGATGTCATATTCGCCCCATATTGGCGCCATTTTTTTCGGTTTCCAATTTGGCGAAAACATCAACAGCATAAACAACATAATCCGGGTTACCACATCAAGCAAAATAACGACACTTTGGCGCGGAAAAAAATTGCGCCAAAATGCTCGTATATGACATCTGTGCTTATGGTTCTTATGACGTAATTTTCCTGCTTTTAACATGTAATCATTTAATTCTAATTTTAAAGTTTTTTTTTCTGTTTGTAATAGTCACGTGTAAATAAATTTTTAATTTGAAGTAAACATTATTGTTTGCGCTGTTTATGCAACTGGCAACAGTTTAAATTAATAACATTTTCTAAAATTTGTACAAAATATCTCTCGAAATGCTGAAAATTTGAATTTAAAATTGAAATAAAACATCAAAAAATGAGTCAAATAAGAAAACTAAATGCAATCTGCACATCGGGAACTTATAACGTATAAAATGATCTAAAAATGATTAAATTCTCATGTATAGTGTTTGCTCCAATAAAACTTTTTTAATGGAACGATTTTGTCCAACTTTAGCATTAAATATCTCTTAAAATAATTCTTCGATTTGAAAACTGTCTGCATCAGCGTATTTATCAAACATTTCTCTATAATACCACCGATTTTCATATTTTTGTATGCAACAGTTTTTTTAATATTAACGATGAAAGGCCATGCTTAAGCATTCAAATTGGATGTGGTCTACCCGGAATATCTACGCAGATGTTCATTGGTCCATTTCCAAATCAAAACTTTTTTTTATATATAGAAGGATTATTGAGCAACAGACTTTGCAGATCTGATTTTCTAAAAAGCTTTAAAGATTGAAATCTCTAGGCTGGAGTGGGAAAGTGGTAATTTTGAGGAATAGGAGGATAATTTATATAGAAGAATTTTCTGTATAAAAATAAAGATTTAAATTTTTTTAATGTTGGGGAGTAGGGGGAGGGAGAAGAGGTGAAATGTACAGTCGTGGAAAAAAAAAAGTAAACACCCTCTACTAACTCCTTAACAAATTATTATCATAGACAAAAGTTATTGGTACCGAACGATTGGAAATAAAGTCTATTTTTAAATGATGTATCTAAAATTTGCTTAGGGGGCCATCTACATATTAAAACAAATCCAAACTTCATTTTTTTCAATGACAATACCCAATTTTAACGAGATATTTCAAATCTTCGGTTCAAACTATGCCTAGGCACCAAATTTCAAGTAATTTGAATAATAAGTTTTTGAATTATAAACATTCAAAATTTAGTGCTTCTAATGTTAAATTATATTTTCATATTTTTCTTCATATCTCATGAAATTATGCTACTAATGTGCTAACTTTTTGTGTAGCAGTAATACTAACATACCCAAACATAAATACGTTGAATTTTCAATTTTTATAATTTTATGATATGAATTATGAAATTAATATTCGAAAGAATTATGAATTGTAACCTAAAATTTTTTTGATGGATTTAAATTTATTAAGTCCTGCTTTATGGAAATCCAAAATTTCACATTTTTCTTCGATATAGTTTTCAAATTATGCTTAAAAAACGGCAAAATTATGGTTTAAGGGGCCGTCTATGATAGAAGTGACTAGATATTTTGAAATGTCTTACGCTGTCCTGTAATCTAGCAGACTTCATTGACTGCTTGAGTGACGCTTAAGGTGCCTTGATCAAGAAGGGGGCTCTCTCGGTTAACAATCGAGTACCGAACTTCAATTTGGATACAGCCCTTAAAATAAGCTTGTTTTAAAATAATTAATTTCTCGGGAAATTATAGTACGAATTGCATAAAAATTTGTTTTTAGGCTAATTAAATGGTGTAGAATTCATTTATGCTGTAAAAATTGTGTACTGCTATTGAAAAAAACAAAGTTATGGTTCGTTTTAATATGTAGATAACCCCTTAAGCAAATTTTATATACATTTAAAAGTAGACTTTATTTCCAATCGTTCGGTACCAGTAACTTTCTTCTACGGTAATTTGTTGAGGAGTTAGTAGGGGTGTTTACTTTTTTTTCCATGACTGTACATTAGGGAAGTTAGTGCTTATTTATTTATGTTAGTGAGCAACAAATGTTGCAGATTTTTTTTTTTTTTTCAAACTAATTTTTGAAAGATTTTATTATTTAGGTAAGCTGGAGAGGTGGGTGCAAAAGCAGTAGTGGAATCTTCGGAGCTCAGGGGATTATTTTATATGATTTATTATTATTGTTAATAAAGAATTTTAAATAGGGATGGTGAAAGATTATTTTATATAAAATTAAGGAATGTTTAATTATTTTGCGCTAGGAATGAGAAAAGGGAGAAGCAGAAATTTGTATATATATATATATATATATATATATATATATATAAGGTTTAAAGAGTAATATTTCTTGCTATTTTTCTTAACAAAGTAATTTTTTTATATAGTAAAATTTAACATAGCTTTTTATATCTCTGAAGCAAACCAACAGAAATACCCTCTAAACATGCATGTTGTACATTACTTCCATATATTACCAAAGAGTTCTTATGAAAATCTCATTGCACGGTGCTCTTTAAAATTGAAGTATGGTCATCCTTTTTTGCGGGGAGGGAGGGGGGAGAGATTGAAGGTGAATTGAAATCCTGACTATGAATTCTTTGTATTGGTCTTTAATTTTTTTTGTGTGTGTGTTTATTGTTTTATTTATTTTTTTCAATAACCTCAAAAAAGTAATGATATCAATGCAAAAACCCTTAACGGGTTAAAAGTTTGTGACGCAGCACTTTATCTCATGCTCTAAGAATTTTAAATATGGAACTTAAAAATAATGATATCAAATTTTGAGTGACGCTATGCTATTAATTATAATCTCTCTATATATTATTTATTTCATCTTTTTATTTTTTTATAATCGCATGTGCAAAAACTATGTTCAATTAAAAAAAATTTATAAAAGTTTATTCATTGATGCTTTAACATTTACACCTCTCATAAATTCCAAGTATGAGTTTTAAAAGATATGATATCAAAATTTTAGTGACGCTTTGATGTGGCTTTAAACGATTTGTTTTAAAATTAAATTTAAATTATTTTTGTTTTGGCTAAGATATATTCACACATCTAAATAATAGTTTTAATTTTCCAATATACTTTAAATATTTCACTTTCACTGAATTTATATAATGCATTTAAATGTATTTATTTGAATAAATTGATTTATCCTTTGTCCAGTGCTATTAAAAATTTAAAATAAGATTTGCGTAAATAATTTTTTTGCGTCATTGTATCCAAACTCAAAACTTCAAATGGATACTATGAGGCAAAAAAATTATTTACGCAAATCTTATTTTAAATTTTTAATAGCACTGGACAAAGGATAAATCAATTTATTCAAATAAATACATTTAAATGCATTATATAAATTCAGTGAAAGTGACATATTTAAAGTATATAGGAAAATTAAAACTATTATTTAGATGTGTGAATATATCTTAGCCAAAACAAAAATAATTTAAATTTAATTTTAAAACAAATCGTTTAAAGCCACATCAAAGCGTCACTAAAATTTTGATATCATATCTTTTAAAACTCATACTTGGAATTTATGAGAGGTGTAAATGTTAAAGCATCAATGAATAAACTTTTATAATTTTTTTTTAATTGAACATAATTTTTGCACATGCGATTATAAAAAAATAAAAAGATGAAATAAATAATATATAGAGAGATTATAATTAATAGCATAGCGTCACTCAAAATTTGATATCATTATTTTTAAGTTCCATATTTAAAATTCTTAGAGCATAAGATAAAGTGCTGCGTCACAAACTTTTAACCCGTTAAGGGTTTTTGCATTGATATAACAAGACGAATATGTTTGAAACTTTAAGATAGTTTAGGATGGGTTTGCCAAAATTTAGAAGGCATTCCATGGCACTAAATGTATTGAACGTTTTGAAAGAAAGTGTTTTGAAAGGAATATTAAAACGAAATCCTCTGTGCGATCTATGATCACAGTTACCCACTTGTTTCTATTTATATTCACAACTGCAAACAGTATTTTCAACATCAATTGATATATATATATATATACAATTTATTCACTGATGCTTTTACATTCAGGTCTCTCATAAATTCAAAATATGTGTTTTAAATGAGATGATATGAAAATTTGATTGGCGAATTAATGGGACTTTAAAAGGTTTGTTTTAAAATTCAATAAAAATTATTTCTGGTTTGTCTTTTAAAATATATTTTCCCATCCAAACGATATTTTTAATTTTCCAGTGCACTGTTAAATATATCACATTTTCATTGAGCCGATATTATACATTGAAATGTATTTATTTCTCTCGATTGAGTTATCGTTTGCATCAAGCTATCCAAAAATCATAAGTAAAATTTATGTAAATGCTTTGTCTGCGTCATAGTAGCCAAATTAAATTAAATATATGCAAATCGATAACATGATAGAAAGAAAACCCGATAAGTTTTTAAAACTTTTATTTAAAGAAATAATTACTGTTTGCAGCTTTTAATGAGCACGTGGAAAGCCTTTCCAAAGTTTAGTAATATATGCATTTCTTGCTTGATACTTTGCACTCACATCTTGAATCCCTGATGACTGATAATTATAAACAGTGAAGTTCATAGCAATAAATGAAGAGTGTCTCATTTGATCCGATACAGCTCAAATCAATGAGTAATGTAGAAAATTTCCGAAGAAACAAACAAAATTTTTGAAATACGTTTCGGCCGAATTTTCAGCAGCATTTTTGCCGAAAACGAATGTTTTACGAAACTCAGATTTTGTTGCAAAAATGTATAGAATATTCGGTAGAGTAGATATTAAACCTTTTAAATCGATTATATGCAACTCGCTAGTCGCTTATTCTCCAATCTGGAAGATATTTAAGATCCGATTTCTTACCTTTACCTAAGAAAGCCATTGTGATGTAGTAATCACATTTATTATTTATTTTTTTTAATGTAATGCAGCATTTTTATCTCACGTTTTAAACTATTTATTTTCAACGCAAAACATCGTTCAAATCGCTTTTTTTCTTTCCTTTTTACCGCAAGTAACAGAACATTTTATTTCAGATTTTTCCCTTCCTCTGTTTTATTTTTAGAATCAGTGTGGCGTCGCCCGCGTCATATTGGAGGTGTGTCTCCTCTTGCCCTTTGATCGTAGTTTCGTTTTCTCCGTGCTGCTATTCGTTCTACAGTTCATACGCAAATTTAATTTAACGAATAGATTTAAATCATTTCTGAAGGTCGTTTTGTAAACCCCTTTTATGTAGTACATATATCAATGCAGCCAGTTTTTTAACAGATTTTAAGATTTTTAAGATGTACGAAAGTTTAAGATGTATTTTTGACAATGTGATGTGTCTTTTTCAAATCAGGCCTAGTGCCTGTTTGAAGGGTTGCGAACGTGTTTCAGCGATCATGTATTCTAAGGTGCTCATTTAATAAGTAAAAGTTTATCGCAGATCGCCGATGGAATTTAATTCAACGCTTTTTCGAATTTGGACTTAGTATTTTCAAGACATTCTCTAAGAAAGGATTTTAACCAGCTTTAGCCAGCATTCATTTTTATCATGGAATTACTTCAAGTTTTAATACTACTACATGAAACTTTTTTTGTAATGTGTACGGTGACCTACTTCTTCTACCTTCCACCTCTCAAGTGAATCAATGAATAAAGAAGATTTTTATAACTGCTGTCTCTTCAATGTGTATCTCATCATTACGTAAGAACGTTATATTTACTTATTCATCCTTCTTTTATTTTTATTTTTACTACAACTCAATTTATTTATTTCATAACCCAATTGCTTAAAAATTTTTTAATCTGCCATATACCTCACTTTTTCAATTTTATGCAAGAAATTATTTTAAATTGATCATGAAGATATATTTTTTTTTAAATGAAGAAAATTTTTATTTGCTCCTTTCATATGAAGAAAAGCACAAGTTCTTAGTGAACATATTTACCAGCACATCTTTTTTTGAAGTATTCATCATTGAATCTTCCACAATTCTCTAAGAATCATAATTAAAAAGTGCTTCTTTACTACCGATTTTGTCTACCTGATCTTGTCCTCTACTCATCATGGTGTATGTGTTTATATCATCCTTAAGTGAAGTGTTACTCCTAAATGTACCACCATGGATTGTCTTCTTTTTTCCAGCAGTGTCTACCGATTTTTCCTTCAAGTATATCACTATATTCTGCTAAATGTTCATAATTGGTGATAGTGTTGTTGCTAACTGTGCCTTTTTCAACCAAATATAAGTGTTTGAATAGTTCAGTACTGTTCTTATCCAGCCATTTGTGGTTTATACCAAGAGCTTCTTTACATCTGTAAAATACACTTTTTTTTTTTCTTTTTCTATGCTGATTATTTGATTATCTCTTGCACAAGATCTCAGAGGTCTCTTATGCGCATTGGAGTCTGCTGTATTTTTGTGTTTTGTATAAACGTGTTTACAGAGTTACTGAATGTGTCCACTGGCCATGGTATCATGAAGGATTGTCTGTTTACTCTACAATATTTTTAAAATTTTTGCAGCTCTTTAATTTAATTTCAACTGTTGTTTAAAGTTAATTTAATATAATTTTTCTTTACAAGCGTAGAAACTTAAATTGAAATTTTACTATTAAATTATTGAAGGAATTAAACTAAATATTTTTATAGTACACTTGTTTGGTAATTTAAATTTTTTCCTGATTATGACAATTTTTTTAAACTATTATTATGATTAATGAAATTTAAGTCCTAGGTTGTCGGAATATAAAAGTAAAATATTCTCGACTTTCTCATTGCAATTTATTTTTATAAATATGCGGAAATTGATTAGTAGAAATGATTTATTTATTCATTTTGAATGTTTCAATATTTATGAGAAAATTGATTAGTAGAAATGACTTGTTCATTTTGAATGTTTCAATATTATGAGAAAATTGATTAGTAGAAATGATTTTTCATTTTGAATGTTTCAATTTATGATTTATTTTCCTAGGCAGTCAGAGTATTTAGAGAGGATACTTCTGACTTTATGTTGCTTTACTTTTGCAACTTTATAAATTTTGATTCATAAGTGTACCTTATTTTTATCTTATTGAATTCAAAATTTTTTTTGTGGTCTCTTTCGGCTAAAAATTTATTTAGCTTTTGGATTTATAAAAATTTAAAATATTAAAAGAGTAATATTTTAAATTGTAGAGATCATTTCGCACAGGAAGGTGCCTTTCTGTGCCTGTCATTGCAATGGTGCTTGATATTATTATTATTGTGTACTATCATGTTATGTATACTATTGAAATTTGAATGTACTACTTGATGTATATTCTTTCTCTTTAGGTCACTGTACATGTACGTTCCCTAAATGTGCAAATGCACTTAAAATTTTTCTCATGACTTTTAAATTTTAACTTAAATTTTATTCTACATTTTTTTGCTCCTTGGGTTTTAAAATTTTGTTTTCCCTTTGTTGAAAAAGCTCTTTCAAAATTTACCTTTTTTCACATTTTGGTCATCCAAAATTTTGTTCAGCGAATGGGGGTAATGTGATGTAGTAATCACATTTATTATTTATTTTTTTAATTGTAATGCAGCATTATTATCTCACGTTTTAAACTATTTATTTTCAACGCAAAACATCGTTCAAATCGCTTTTTTTCTTTCCTTTTTACTGCAAGTAACAGAACATTTTATTTCAGATTTTTCCCTTCCTCTGTTCTATTTTTAGAATCAGTGTGACGTTGCCTGCGTCATATTGGAGGTGTGTCTCCTCTTGCCTTTTGATCGTAGTTTCGTTTTCTCCGTGCTGCTATTCGTTCTACAGTTCATACGCAAATTTAATTTAACGAATAGATTTAAATCATTTCTGAAGGTAGTTTTGTAAACCCCTTTTATGTAGTACATATATCAATGCAGCCAGTTTTTTAACAGATTTTAAGATTTTTAAGATGTACGAAAGTTTAAGATGTATTTTTGACAATGTGATTTGTCTTTTTCAAATCAGGCCTAGTGCCTGTTTGAAGGATTGCGAACGTATTTCAGCGATCATGTATTCTAAGGTGCTCATTTAATAAGTACAAGTTTGTCGCAGATCGCCGATGGAATTTAATTCAACGCTTTTTCGAATTTGGACTTTGTATTTTCAAGACATTCTCTAAGAAAGTATTTTAACCAGCTTTAGCCAGCATTCATTTTTATCATGGAATTACTTCAAGTTTTAATACTACTACGTGGAACGTTTTTTGTAATGTGTACGGTGACCTACTTCTTCTACCTTCCACCTCTCAAGTGAATCAACGAATAAAGAAGATTTTTATAACAGCTGTCTCTTCAATGTGTATCTCATCATTAAGTAAGAACGTTACATTTACTTATTCATCCTTCTTTTATTTTTATTTTTACTGCAACTCAATTTATTTATTTCACGGCATCTCTTTAAATTTATTATACCACAGCCATTTTAAAAACTAATGTTAATATACTATTTATTCTTACCTTTAAATACTGAAACAACCAGAGATTTGATAAGTAAAAAAAAATAACAAAATTAACAAAAATTGTATTCATAACATCTACCTTATTATTTTATGGAAGAAATGCTGCACCTGTCGTAAACGCCGCACTCCTCAAATTGGCCTGAATAAGCTTAAAAATATCGTAATCGCCGCACCTGTTGTAAACGCTGTATCCGTCGGAACGCTACTTTTGTCGACAGCGTCACATTGACCTAACTTTAATCAAAGTTTTCCGAGCAGTGTAGGATGCCTCATTTTTAATATCTTAAGATGTTTGAGGTTTTATTTAAAATATTTAAATCTGATTTTAAATATTTTTATGAATTTTTAAATTAAGGAAATTCAGTTGGTATTAAAAAAAAATCGTAAATGCCGCACTTGGAAAAAAATTAACTTTTAAACTCGTAAACGCCACGGCGTTTCTTCCATAAAATACGGTAAAGGAAAACCTTTTTATTCGGAAATATTCCTCTATATTCATCTATTTATTTTATTCAAAATCAATAGATAAAAAAATTTTAATCCCACTCCAATCAAATATCTTTAAAATTATTTTGCTCCCCTCGCCAATAACAACACACACACACACACGTGGGGGGGGAGAAAAACCATCTATTTAACTCATTTCAGCAGAAAAATAGAAAAAGCATATTTTCCTTTTAAATAGCGACTTTCTCAGTAGCATAGGGAATTTGAAGAATGCTTTTGTGATAAGAGTCATTGTGAGGGGTGCGGTGTAGACGCTAGTATATGCAGCTCATCTGCTATACAGTGTGAAAAGTTGCAAAAATTTTAATTTTGTTGAAACTTCTGCTAATTTTTTTTTTAATTTTGAATTTCGTTTAAACAATTTTTAAATTTTGGTTGTACTTCTACTAAATTATTGAGAAATTTCAGCATTTTTAAATTTCATTTAGTTTTAGAAAATTAAATTTATATCTGCTATTTTTTTATAATTTCGAAATTTTGAATTTTGTTTAAATAATTGGACTTTAATATTTTTAATTTGATTAAAAAAAATAACTTCTTTTATAATCATTTTAAAATTAAAATGAAATTTATTGGGGCTACTGTCTATGTGAAGATTTAATGATTACAAACTAACAGTTTGGATTTATTAATTAAAGCAGGGGTCGATCCAGGCAAAATTTGGGGCCTATTTAGGGACCTATCTGTACTAAAATAGACCCCTTCACAAAAATAAATTTAATAAAATGAGCCCCTTCACAAAAATAAATTTAATAAAATGGGCCCCATCACAAAAATCAACTTAATAAAACAGGCCCCTTCACAAAATACCTTTTAATAAAATGGGCCCCCTACATAACATTCTAACATTCTTTTTCATAAAAACTGTTTTAAAATGTGCAATTTAAATAAAACCAGGTCACGAAAAACAAAAACTTTAGCAAGGGGATTTAAAGAATGTTTTTTTTTTCAAAAATTCTTGGTTTAAATTTGAGTAACTGGATTTCAACTTTCATTACAAAATGTTATTTTTCACAAAATGTTATTTTTCACAAAAATATAATAAAATTCACAAAATAACTTCTACTTTTTACAAAATGGGCCCAAAGAATAAAAACCTGCATCGACCCCTGAAATGAAAAAATGTTTTGAAAAGAATATTAAACAAAACCCTCTGTACGCTCTGCCACCACCTGGCTTATCCACATGTTTCATGTATTGCATTATAAACAAAATTTCCCCTTTTTTTTATTCTTGTCATTATGCAAAATTTCTCTATTTTTTTAACTAAGAAAGTTTTCTTTTATCAAATTTGTTCAATGACAGAAATTTTTTAACAATTATAATTTACAAATGTGTTAATTATTCAATACAATGTAATGAAAATTAAATCATTTAATCATGGATTTGATCAGTGTTGGGCACGCTTACAAAAAAAAAAAAAAACGAACTAATTCAAACTCAAGTTCAATTCTTGAAAATGAGTCAAGTTCAAGTTCAAATTCAAAAATTTTCAAACAAACTCGTTCAACTCAAACTCATTTATGAAAGTGAACAAAGTTCACTAAAAACTTTTTTTTTTTAAAAATATATTAGAACTTTATCGTCCAAATTTACAAAAAATTGTAAACTAATCTTTTGGTTATTCGATGTAAGGGTCTTCATGGGCCCGACCCAATTTATCTTCCTGACACTCGGTCCGAGCGTGGTTCGGGATTACTTTTTTCTAGAGGATCCAACCCAGATGGGCCAAGACTGGATTTATTTTCCGTTTCACGTCGGGGCTGGACTGCATTCTTCTTGGCCTGAACAGGCAGAAATTTTCAGTCCCAGCTCATATGAAAATCATTGGACCGGCACGGCTCTGTCCTGTCCAGTAAAAATAACAATAAAATTTGGCCTGGTCCAATATATGTATATATTTTTTAAATGCATGTATTTTTAAATCGCTATTATTCCACAATTAAAATTGATTGATTTATTTATTTTTTAAAGATGGGTAGATGTACTTCTAGGCAATAAAATTAAAATACGGTAAAACCTGAGAAAAAGAACCTGTCTATGACGGAATCCCGTGTTTAACAAAACAAAATGTTCATCTATGTAAAATGAGGATAACAGTAATTGTGAAAAGAATGTAATGCATTTACAACAAACGATGAACTTGCTCATAGGGGAACTAGCTTATGATGGATTTTTCTTCTTTCCTATGCAATTCCGTCTTAGAAAATTTTATTGTATAGAATTTAAAAAATTTTTAAATCTCCGAGACATAGATTGTGGATTAGCGATATTGATGGTAACTGTGATATTTACATATAATCAGATGCGTTTAAAAAATAAATACCACATCTCAGAACACTTTTTAAAAATGAAGAATATAAACATGATATAAAAAGGTTTTTAGTTCATGTACAAGACACTTTTAACCTTATAGGCGTAAAAATCTATGTTCAGCCAGGTCGAGCTTGGTCGAGCCCACCTGAGCCAATTAATGTTTTATGCAGGCTGTGCCGAAGTTTTAATTTTTATACCGAATTTGGTCAATAATTGTTTTGCAACAGCCCGATTTGTGCTTGGAATAGTTCTGGTCAAACTTTTTTACAGGGCCAAAAGAAAAATTGTCTATGAATTGTCTTGGTCGTGCTCGGCTTGAAAATTCTTCCTGTGCATACGTCTAATTCAATGTATTTTTTTATGCATCACATCTGCATGATAAGTTGGCATGTTTTTTCTTTACATTTTTATGAAATAATTGTATATAAAAGTTTAAATCTAACAAACATAGAAGATATATTTTTAATCGTTCAATGGTACTAAAAATTTATTTTTATTATTTTGTTTTTTATACTTTTTCATTTATACAAAAAGGTGATGTGTAATAATTAGAGTTATATCATTAGTTTTCATTGATTATTTTACATATATAAATAAGTATATCGATACCATCTCGGAAGGAATATATCTGTCAACTGTATCTTGAAATTAAATTTTATTCGTCTCTAATTTGTTAAAAAAAGTGTGATCTTTATTCATAAGTAACTTAAAATAATTAAACACACAGAGAAAGAATAACAACAATTCTTTTGCCAGGATGTCTTAGTTTCTCCTGCCCTTAATTCCCAGAAAGACAATTTTTGTTTTATTTTATTTATTTATTTTTACATTAATGCATTTCAAATTTGTTATACAGAAGACAAATTAAAAAAATGAGCTGTTTCATCTTCAGATTTTCAAATATACTGGTAGAAACTTATTTTTCACTATTTCTTAAATGTTAAAATCTCTGAAATGCTCTTGTGGATTTATATGTTTAAAACAAAACTGTCTTGTACGAGGAGTTTTAAAATAATTCCTAGTTTAGTTTTTCATGTTTATGTTCTCCGTTTTAAAAAAACTAGCCTGGACTGCAGATTACAGCAAACACATTTATTCCAAAACTCTTGTACCGTTTCCACTGAATTTTGTTTGTACGAGCGATGATAAAAACTAAATGTCTACATTAAAAAGGCCCTTCTCTTTTTGAATATGAATCGATAAAATTTGCACATGTAACTTCTTAAGAATCGAATAGATATTTTCCTTTCCCTACAAAATTGACACAACTTTAATCATTACAAGTTATTGCCCCTTGACGACGGCCCTTCACAGACTGCTGAGTCTCAAAAATAGACTTTAAACACCTAATTTGACATCATTAAAGATACTTTGCATGTATAGAAAAATGAAAATTTTTCTCTTCACTGGTGTTTGAATGAGGATTATGCAAATTTTTCGAATGTATAAATGAAAATGAATTAACGATAGATTGAAAATTTATTTATTACTTTAGAAGTAAAATTCTTTTTAAAATAAATAATCTATTTATAAATTATACAAATTTTCTTTTCTCATTGAAAAAAAAATGTCAAAATTGACAATTTCTGAAAGCCCCAGAGTTACATCTCCTCGCCCTCACATAAATCTGGATCTGTGCATCATTTTCTTAAAGCCAGACTCCTTTTTTTTTTTTTTTAAATCCAAAATCTTAAGCATTTTGTTTGGCTTAAAATTCAGATACAAATACATAATAACTAGGGGGATCAGCTCCCTGCTCGCTCATGCTCCCCAACCCCCGTTAATTGCTACGCAATTCACATTGGGACCGCTATGCGATCCCAGCTCGCTTTGCTCGCTCGCCACTATTTGTGCCAACTCTAGCCAGAATGAGTGCTATCATAAATCATTATAACATATTAAATTTACAATTATTGTTTATGTATAAAAAAGTAATGTAAAACTTTGTTGAAAATTTGAATAAAAATTTATTTAAATGGTGCTGTAAATGGTTATAAATCACTTTAACATTATGAAATTAAAAATTTTTTGAAATGCAAAATAATAAACTGAAAAATTACCGTGAAAATAGAATTAATTTAAAACCTCGGTGAAAACACAATTAATAATTCATAAAAAAAGTAATTGAAAATTTTGTTGAAAATGTAAATAAAAATGCATTTATCAAAAGTTTGGCCTTGTGACTTGTTGATCGTCATTGTGAAAGCTAAGTGGGCTGGAAATTGAGGCCGTTAATATTTAAATGGCATGTTAGTGTCAGGTGGGGTCCTTCTCCTTTCATTTTGCCTATAGTATTGAACAGCACGGCTTAACTTCATTTAAAACTATAATAAGACGCTATAATAGATGCTAGATAACACACAAACGAACTGTAAACAAAACATTTTCGGCTGTGTCTAAATACAATCTTGAACACAAAGCTGATTCGCTGAATTCACCACGTCACCGTAAAATGCACCAATAGCAATTGTTATTCATGCATGGCTTAAACGGTTTGTGTTAAAAAAGAGATTCCAACTGGATTTCGATTTGCTGATTGGGTCGAGACATGTGACGGTAAATTAACCACTGAGAATCGTTGCTATGGTTATTGCCAAATAGGAAGCTACAAATTCAGCCCTATTCTAGCACCACGCAAGAGAAATATGTATATACTAACAGAACTACCCGGCTTCGCCCATGTCAGTTTTAAGGAGCCCTTCAGGTAAAATAAATTAAAACGAAATAATACGGCATTCACAATAACTGGAATTTATACATTCCCATTCACAAATCATTAAAAAGACAATCTGAAAACATGACGTTATTGTCTTGCAACCATAGTTAAATCCTTGAGCTTTAATAACAGTATACGCGTTTTCTTTGGTCGGTGCAAGAGAAAAATAGGATTTAAAAAAAAAAAAAAAAAAAAAAAAAAAAAAAGTCCACCAAATCGCGCAGCATATAGTGAAATTCTCGTTTGTATAGTATATATACACATCATAAAGTAAAAACACTATGTCTGTGCCCCATAAATTGTGCCTTTATTGACTTCTAAATACAACACAATTTCATTTTTTACAGTGCCGAATTGAAAAAAGTTCTTTCAAATAAAATTTCTTTAAAAATCGTATCTCAATTTTCTCATTTTAATGGATTTTAAAGTAATTTTCAAGCATGGATATTTTTAAATGTGCGTGCAACCCGATTACGAAAGATGAACCCATTTACTCTTAATGCAATTGTATAAAGAAAAGACATGTCTATGAGTAACGCTGGTATCATATTTTCGGTGGCAACAACCTAACACAACAATAAATTTCTTTTTTTACTGCAATTTAGCCTCTAAACATCTGACATTCGATTGTTCCACCCATCTTATAGAAAATAAAAGTACTTTCAGTAATATTTATCTAAATTTTTTTATGGATTAACAGATTTTTTATGGATTTTAAAGTAATTTTCAAGCATGAATATTTTTTAAATATGCTTGAAACCCAATTACAAATTATTTACTCAATTATTCAAAAACATTGTAAATAATTCAGAATTTGTTTGTTTTCGTGTAATATTCAATAACCGAATTGGCAAACGAAAATAAAACACCAAATGTAAAATAAAGTAAAACACTAATTTAACAGATATCAAATCAAACTAATCAAAATAATCTAATAAGTATATTTTTTTAACTTTTAAAATTAAAATACATGTTTTCTATGTCACGCGTAACAGAAATATGCGATTTCTCACAATACGGCAAAAATAAAATACATGCATGAATTTTAAGCTTTGATTAAAGTATTAGATCAAGAGGGTTTCCACTCTAAATAAAACATTACTCTTAAACGTAAACTTAAATTTTTCATTAATAGAAATTAAATCTACAATGATTAGATGAAATGATGTCATTTTTTATAAATTTTAAATCGTGACATCAGCCAAGAATTTTTTTGAAAAGGGAACTAACTTTTATCTTTTTACTATAAATCGCAGAAAAGGTAACTACTGAATATAAATCAATACAACACTTAGCTAAAACGTGTAGCTATAAGATATGGCTGTAGTATACAAAATGTAGGAGCCATTTATTTTTACAGTGATTTTGATTACACGTTGAAAAGATTTGATAGAATGTGACGTCATATCTAGCCTTTATTTTCTTTTTCCTTAATTGTTTTCATGAAATTTTACTGTCTGTATTAAAAATAGATGTTTTAATCTAAATAAACATTCAAATTAAGGTGTTACATTATTTTACTGCTCTTATAGTTAAAGTTTTTATTTTAAATATAAAAAGAAATTGCATTTCCTGTTAAGAACGACGTCAATTTCAAAAATGCAAAAATATAGCAAGAAAATCTGAATTTTTTTTTGGAAATTTAAAAAAAATTACACGCATTATCGTTAATTTTTTCACATTTTTGTGTCGTGGGTGTGGCAACATGAAAGAAACGATTTAATTAGAAATTTTAAAAAGAGATATTTCTATAATCTTAAATTATGGAAGATGGTAGAAAAAAAGGGATAAATATTGGTCTGATGATTTTTTAAAGTAGACAGTGATCTTTTCCACGGTCTAAAACGTATGTATACGAAGTTTCGTGCAAATCCGCCAAAAATTGAAGATTTGTATAAAGGACATACACACAGAGAACGGCTTTTATATATATAGATATATAGATTATTAAGATGCTACTTGGTGCAGTATAATACAGTAGACTCCCTTAAATCCGCGCATTTTTTCAGATGTAAACAATGAAATTTACAGTTAAGTTGCGGGAACAAAATTCAAGTCAAGTCAACGCGGTGCTTACGGAGTACCGACGTGGATCGTTTTACCGCCACGCGAAACCTCCAACGAAATTGAAAAAAGCAACATAACTTTAATTTAGAAACAATGCTTAAAAAAAAAAAATTAAAGAATTCAGAAACCCTGGTGGAGGGCCCTGAGGCTCATTCCGGGGTTTGGAAGCACCTGAGGCACAAATCCGCCTCAAAACAAGGGGCGCGTAGAGCATCCAAATTAAATTTGGTTGCCCTACACTTCGTTAACAGACTAATGTTTGACCTGGCAATAGTCGGAAAATGAGAAGGCAGGTGGCGCCAGGAGTCACAGCTAAGCCTGACATCCAGGAAAACCAGAGGCCCAAACTAACACTATCTCTGAAAACTTGTAAAAAAAAAAAGGGGGGGCCACATAGCTCACTAAATTTTGAAAGTCAAGCCTTATGTCCCTCACAAGTCGCAGATCTCCCGGCTTTCGCACAAACAGGGAAGCCTTGAAAAAGGCTTTGTGGTACTAGACATCGAAATTTCCACGACTGCAAGTTTCACATTGGCGTTGACTAAGATCTAAAAATATGGGG
This sequence comes from Maratus speciosus, assembly GCA_963932465.1. Taxonomy (NCBI): domain Eukaryota; kingdom Metazoa; phylum Arthropoda; class Arachnida; order Araneae; family Salticidae; genus Maratus; species Maratus speciosus. Next base: position 170,502,039 of record OZ010791.1, read on the forward strand.
TAATTTAAATTTAAAAAACTAACTAACACTGAGTGAATCTGTGACCAAGCCGGATAGCAACTACTCCCGTAATCCCCGATACAGCTCGGACCGTTTAGCTCTGAAAAGAGCACTTTGCTAACGGGTTTCCAGGGAGGTGCACACACGCCGGCGGTCTTAGGTGAAATGAAGCTGGGGGTGAAAAACCGGGGTTTAAATAGAGTAACCGAGGATCTCGTGAGCAGGTTCCCCTCGGCCAATGAAATTACTGGAAGGGCTAACTCGACCGTAAGCGCTGATTGGAGCTAGGACGATGATGTCATAGACAGTCTCTGGCCCAGAAAAGGGCAGAGAAGAGAAAATAAATGAAAATAATAATGGGATGCAAAATACTAAGCAAAATACTAAGAATAAATGAAGGCAGGTTAAGACCCTAAAAACTACAATAATACAAAAGATAAAAATGTAAGGAAGGTTGCGCTCGCGGCTGTTTAATAAAATAACAGCAGATTGCATGACGTCAGGGGAAAGCCAAAGCTAGACGAAAATTTCTTTCTGTCTAGGGAATAATGAATTTGCAGGGGAATTCTGCGTTTAATTAACTCCAGAGGGGTTACGTCTCGATGTTTTCGAGCAAGGAATAAAATCATTATCCCTAGCTAAGATAGCGAGGGGACGTTTCCGGCCCCTGCCCACCCTAGCATCGTAAGTTCGAATTGAGTTTAACGCAGGATTCCTTACTGAGGGAATTGAGCTGTGAAATTTAGTGGCAAGCTTTTTAATCTCACCAAAAATAGGCCTAATTTTAAGATCCTTATGGATGATGTCATTGCGGACATAACGGGTTGCTCTAACAAATTTACGTAGTAAATTATTTTGAAAGGTTTGAAGTTTTTCAAGATGAATTTTACTGGCACTGCCATACACGACCGAACCATAAGTTACGATCGGTCTAATCATAGATTTGTACAACAACAATTTATTTTTGATTGACAGGGGGCTGTAATAAGCCAAAAGAGGGTGAAGGGATGATACAGCAGCATTCGCACGATTCAGAGTTTCTGCAACGTGCTTGCTCCAAAGTAATTTTGAATCCAGGTGAATGCCCAGGTATTTATAATCTAATTTCCAGGGAATTGGTTCATTGTTTAATTTAAAATTTAAGTTAGTGTCTGGGGTGAATTTTTTATTCGTGAAAAAAATGGCAGCACTTTTAGCATTATTTACTTTAATTCTCCATTTTCTTAACCAGGTCGAAAGTTTATCAAGGTACCCTTGGAGTTTATTGAACACTTGGAGTGCATGTTTGTGTTTGTGTAGAACGGCAGTGTCATCGGCAAAAATTGCTAAATCGATGTCAGGCTCTCTTGGGATGTCATTTACATAAATTGCAAATAACGTGGGCGCAGAAATTGAGCCCTGGGGGACCGAGCTGAGAATAGGTTTAGGGTTAGAGAGAGCATTTCCCACTCTAACAACAAAAGATCTGTTTTTTAAATAGTCGGCATAGATTTTAATTAGTTGGCCAGGAAGGCCGAGAGTTATAAGTTTAAAAAGTAAGGCGACATGCCAGACTTTGTCAAAAGCCTTTTGCACATCGAGAAAAATAGCCCCTGTGAACCCGCCTGATCTAATTCCTTCGTGCAGGAGTTCCGTGACCCTCCACACTTGGTGTGTTGTAACAAAATTCAAGATGGCGCCGAAATCAGCAACTACCGCAATGTTCTTTTCGGCGGATTTCGACATACACAGATTCTTGTAACAGGTTTTATAGTACTGTATCCCCTCCCCTAGAAATGTATATGTGTGTATACATGTTTATAATATAATGTTTATTCCTTAAAGAGAATTTTAATTGTAGAATAATAATAATTTAAAAATATATATATTTTCAGCAAAAATTGTTGACCCAAGGAAGTCGTTCCTTAAACAGATTTTTGCATGAGTCAGACAGGGACGGATCAATTATTTTCATACAAGGAGGAGGGTTGTGAGACCGGGCCAGAAAATTTCAGTCATTGCAGATTTCTAAGAAGAATAAAGCACAGGTCCAGAAATAAGTCCAGTTCAGCCTGGCCCGAGCCTCCAGAGAAGGCATGACCCAGAAAAACTTATGATCAGACTCGACCCGTCCCGAATCCGTGTATGCCTCTAAATGGCATTTGAATGGGAAAAACGTGTTCATAATGGCTGGAAAATTTAAAAATAAATTATGAAATAAATTGAGTTTGAGTTGTAAATTTCGTTCAAACTCACGGATTTTTTCAGCTCATGTTCGTTTATCAAAAAGTGAGTCAAGTTCAACTCAATGTTCACAGAAAGTGAACTAAGTTCGTGAGTTTTCGTTCAATGAGCGTGCTCATGCCCAACACTGGATTTGATGTGTTTGATAAAAATTTTGCATGTATATGAATCAACACAAAAAAAATCTACAAGTTATTTCAGTAGTGTTACTAGATGATTCAATAAGCTTTTAAAAATTCAGTATAGATAAAGTTTTTAAATGTAAATGTATGTTTCCAGTTATCATGCAACTTATTCTGATAATATTTTAAAATGTGGCTTAAATACAAAATGATTAACTAATGTTAAATTTGTGTAAGTTCTGGTTTGATGTGTCTAAGCTTCTATCAACAATAAAAAAAAAATTATTTTACTTCTTGGGTATTAGTGTGTATTTAAATAAGTTTATTTTAGCGTTATAAAAGAAAAACTTTCTCATTTTTTGATGCTTTATTGAGTATCAAAATTTTAAGGGTGATTCTTCGAAATGCGTGGAAATCTTGTACAGCATAGCTATTTTCTTATTATCTTTCTCTGTAACTTTAGTAATTTGCTGTTGATAAAAAAATTGAATTCTTTAATTGCAGTTTGAGTCTGGGAGGGGGCAAGTATAAGTGTTTATATAACGTGTATAGATAGCTGTTGACATTTAGCACTTTGACACAAAACAGACATTTAACATAATAGCATTAAATATTATTCATTAAAATTAAATACATCTATTGCTTGTTATTTATGATTCATACATAAACCTGAATATAAGCCAAATCTTATTGAATTCCATTTCAAAATGTTTTACTCTTATGTTCCACTTGCAAGTATTTATAAAGTTTTAAATTGATTTTTTCAGGTGGTCCTTTAGAGCATCCTTTTGCGCCATTTACTGCCAATCATCCTGTTCATCCTCGGAGTAAGTATGATTTAATCGAATTCCTATGTTAAATGTCTAATTTTTAATACTATTCTAAGATGCTTGTTTATTAGGTAGATTTCGTAAGAAATACTATCTATTGCATTCTCCCTTATGTTGGAATTTCTGAAAAATATTTGCTGATCTATGCCGATCATGACCCCTAGAACCCAAAATCACCCCTCCCCCCCTCCCCCAGTTAAAAACTAACTTTATCTATCTCTCTTTCTCTCTCTCTCTATATATATATATATCACTTTTTTTTATGGAAATGAAAACTTCCATAATTCTGCACAAATCTTCTCCAAACTGACACAGAAAATCAAGGGGCAGAAAATCTCGGTCAAGTTTGTTAATGAGCAAAATCAGACCACGGGGATGGAAATAGGGAGGGATTTTATGAAAACCGAAAAAAAAACCCATATCAGCTTAAAGTTATTATTACTTCTAGAAAAAAGGCCAAAAATTTATGCATTACACATTACAGATTGTTAATAAAATTTAAAATGGGCTCAAGATGTAAAAAAAAATATGGTCTATTATCTACAATTTTATATTGGCAAGACTTTGATAGGATCAACTGTTATTACAAAAAAAAAAAGAGGGGGTTGGTTGAAGAAGAAAAAAATTCATAACTTCATCAATTCACAAGATATCCAATCCGCTTAAATTTATTATAAACTAAACTAAACTCTGTGGCTAAACAATCCAAGAAGGATCAGGGCCGACAGTGCCCATCTCTGTTTTCTTGACCCTGGGCCCCGAGGTGCTATGCAGCATGCGTCCCAGCCAGGTGGTCAACCTAACGTGAGACCCTCGGTGTTTAGTTCCCAAGCAAGCTTGGTACTCATTTTATCGACCCCGAAGGGATGAAAGGCTGAGTGAACCTTGCCCAGTCGGGAGTCGAACTCTCGACCTGCGGTGCGGCAGACAGGCGTGCTGACCACTACACCACTGGGCTTTAAATTTATTATACATCTTCTTAAAACAGTGAAACTCGCTTAAGAAGTTTCCCAAGGGAATGGAAGGGAAAAACTTCTTAAAAAGGAAAATTAGCATTTTTTGAAAAAATCAATAGTTTAAATATTGATATTCAGAAGAGGGCTTATTTTATCTTAGTACAATAATACAAAGAGTACGTTCTATAAAATTGAGTTTTCTTAAGAAATTTAAATTAGTTTGCACACTTAAAAAATTAGCTAATAAAGTAAAAATGCATAATTACCTTAGAAACTCTTTATTTAATCCAAGACAAGAAATTTCCCTTTAAGAGTCATTTGATAAGTTTTTGTAAAAAAAATTGGTTATAGTTTTTTGTTTCTGCTTTTGGCAACCTTTAATTGATAACAGTCTAATTGTCTTTAGCTTATGAAAACTTCTTCAGGCACATTTTCGACACTTTCGATAAAACGCCGAAAGGTTTCTAGTCCTTTTACAGCTTCTGAAAAACTAAGAATTTCCACATCTTCTTCCTCAGTTTCACTCATTTTTTCATCTATTGTCATTTCACAAATATGATCCACTGTAAGCATTTCACATGGTACTACTTCATCATCTACCGACACATACTCCTCAAACGATGCAGTGAAATCCATCTTTCTTTGAAGAGTCTTCCAGTCATCCTCAATATCAAATTCATATTCTTCTGTTGATTCTCCATCCAAAAATCCCGCTTTTTGAAAACAATTGGCAATGACAGATAGGATTATTAACTTCCATGCAGATAAAATAAAATGAATTGATTCCAAAACGTTCACTTATTTAACTCTCCAGTATTGTCAAGTTTTTCAATCATCCATTTCACTAGCCATTTTCTACAATGTTGCTTAAACACTTTAATTACTCCCTTATCCATAGGTTGTAAAACGGAAGTTGAGTTCGGTGGTAGAAAATGGACTTTTATGTTGCTCAAGTTTTTTGTGTCTTTGGAATGGGCGATGCAGTTGTCTACGAAAATGTTCCTTTTAGCTTTCCTCATTTTATCATTCAATCTTTTCAAGTAAGCTTCATAAATTGTAATTGTCATCCATGCAGTCTTGTTGCTTTCATAATCACAAGGCAGCGAATTTCACCTACTGAAAACATCTGGGTTAATTCGATTTTCCAACAACTAAAATTGGCAACTTTTCAGAACTATCCATGTTGGCACCCAATAAAATTGTAAGTTGTTCCTTATTTCTTTTACCTCTGTGACATATTTTGCATTTATATGCATATGTTTTATCTGGTAAAAGATTGTAAAAAAGTCCACACTCATCCATATTGAAAATGTCTTTAGGATGATAGCAGGTTATCAAATCTGGTAAGATTTTCTTCCACTCTTCGATTTCTTGTGGATCGACACTTTTACTCTCACCTTGTATAGAATTATAAGTAAATCCAGCCCTTTTCTTCATCCTATCAATCCATCCATTTGAATGAGTAAATTCAATCTCCATTTTTTTTTGGAAATTTCTTCAGCCTTCTCTCTAAGAATAGGTCCACTTATAGGAATATTGGTGGATCTGGCTTGTTTGAACCAAATCAAAAACTTTTCTTACATAACTTCATATTTTCCTCTTTTCACCTTTTTAATTTTACGAAATTTTTCAGAACAGTTTAAAATGAGATCTCATTTTGCTACAATTTCATTCAGAGTAGTCACTGGTATGTTCAACTTCTTTGCAATTTCAACTCTTGTTGTTTTTGTGTTACTATCAACTTCTTTCAAAATTTTGATTTTGTCATTAATTGACAAGGCTTGCCCGACATTTTTTTTTGGGGGGGGGGGGAAACAGAATTTTTTGTTCGTATATTTTCTAACGAGAAAGATTTGATGTTATGCACTTTACACTGACTTAAAAACTGTCAGATCAATAAACCAAACGCAGCTTTGGTACATTACACTCATGGAAGAGGGTGGGAGAGACTCTGTTGTAACAGAAGGTAACTATTGAACTGAAAGAACCACCCCTCGGTAGGGCGTAGCAATTCCCTTTTCTCTTTATCAGTCACTATTGTTACAGTGACGAGGGAGCCATACTCTACCCACATTCCATTTTTATCAAACACGTTACACAGATTTTAAGGTGAAATAGAGGTGACCACAACTGCTATCAGTCCTAAACATTGACCTTTTTGAATAGTGAAGAATATAAAGAAAGACATTTCCAGCACAAAAAATAAAATAATCAAAAAGACAAAATAAACGCGCTTTGAAAGTAAAAATGGAAGGAAAAATAAAACTTTTAAGCGGGAAAGAGTTTCGAACTAAACTTCTTAAATGAGTTATTTTAGCGTTGTAAGAATAAGAGAAAAATAGGAATAAAAAATATAAACTTCTTAAATGGAAAAACTTCTTAAGCGGGTTTTACTGTATTATCTACAACTTTTATATTGATAAGTTTTTGATAGGACTAACTCTTACCACAAAAACAAATTAAGCAAAAATAAGGATTGAAAAAAAAAAAATTACCTTATTAAGGTTGTACTCAAATCGAATCTCCATATTTTCTAACTCATTATTTTTAAATTCATTTTTGCTCTCAAACGCATCCAATTGGTATGCTCTCTTATTGGGAAACTGCAGGTGTCCTAAAAAGGACTGACTGATTTTAAAATTCAATAACTGGCAAATGGTGACAGATATTTAGAAAATTATTGCAGAAGGGTTATGTATGTCAAGAGTTTTTTTACTGTGATTCTTGAATTTAGTTAGAATTATAAACAATAGATGGCGCTGCAAGCAATAGCCACTAAATTCAAACTGGATTTTTTGGCCTTTCTTTTCTCCCATGCCAAAAAAGAGATTAAAATGTATTGAGTGGGTAAAAATTTGGGCCTGGATTTAGCATTTTTTTCGCAGCGCCATCTATTGTTTGTAATTCAAACTAAATTCAAGAATGACTGTAAAAAAACTCCTGACATCATACATAATGCTCCTGCAAGAATTTTTTTAATATCTGCCATCGTTTGTAAGTTATTGAATTTTAAAATCAGTCAGATTTTTTAGGACACCTTGCTTGGAAAGTGCCATATTTGTTGATTTTTTGATGAAGGCAGAATGTATTTAAAAAAATGCTGTCAAATTGGACATTTTGAACCGAATTTCCCGAAGTGATAGGGCTGGGAATTAAAAAAATGGCCGTGTTGAAAAGATAATTTTTTGCAAATCAAGTTCTAATTAATTGAATGAAAAATGAAAGCACAGGTCACATATAAACAGTGGCGTCAAATTATATGGGCCCATAGAGCGCAAGCCCACCCAATTTCAATTGATTTAATTCATAATTTATTTTTTTTATTATTTAATCGCTGAAATGAAATTTGGTTTTATTAACGTTCTCAAAATAGTTCTGTTTGAAAAATAGTAAGGACATAAATTAGATTTAGGGGAGCACTCAAAGTTCCTTCGGCGGATATATAGTTAAATTTCACACAAAAACAAATTTCCTGCCTATTTTGCCATCTGTTTTAATGTCTTGAATTGATAAAGTACTTGGTGACTAGAATGTATGCTTTTCTTGACATTTAGTTTTTTGCACTTTCAATACTTAGAAATTCCAATGTTATTTAAAATGAATACTATTGCAATTTTAAGGAAGAACTTATAAGAACATAATTTAATAAAATTATAATTATAATAATTAAAAAATTTGCTTGAAAAAAATAATTGAATTTTGAATTGTCATTTTTAGTCATTTGCTCCTCCCCTCTCTTTATGCACATACACACTAAGGGAAAAATATTAGAAGTGTTATTTTATTCAAAATCTTTTGATCCCATCCAATATTTTTTGAAAAGTTGTCTGTTACATGTGATATCGGGATCACAGATTAAATACCAGAAAATATTTAAAATTACTAATAATGAACTACTGAAAAAGGATCTGGTATTTAAAATGCCATATGTGGTAGTGGAATGGCATTGTGAATACCAGATCCATTTTCAGTAAATTTTTGAATAATTAATTAAATGGGTGAGATATTTTAAAGTTACCATCTCCTAACATTGGCACTACTGCTTATAAATGTTTTCAAAAAATCTCGTCAGCACGTTTCATGTTTTTACTTTTGAAAATGAGTTTAAAACTGTGTCAGAAAATTTTAAGTTGTGAAGCGTGGGAAAATATTTTTTTTAATACCGCCTTAACATGATGCTGATAAAAACCAGCTCTTACCAAAAAAAAAGGGGGCTGGTGGATTAAAAACTCGTCAAAAGCGGCCAGATAAAATTGTTAAATTGGTTTTATCTCTAATCTTGATTTAGTTTTTGTTTGTGAAATTAGTACTTCAAAATCTACCTGTGTCCGTAGGCCGAGTCGGCAGGGATATTTTTTATTAAGGAAAGCAAACAAGCTAAAAAATAAAAATCTTTTAAACTCATCTTTGACAGATTCTTTTATTACTATTAATTTATCTGAATTTTTTTTTTTTTTTTTTTTTTTTTTTTTTTTTAAAGCAAGAATTTAAGTATTATTCGAGAAAGAGAATTGTGCATATTTTCAACAGCAGTTTAACTTCAGTTTTATATTTATTGTATAATTCTGCAAATATAAATAGCAGGAAGGGTATAATTAAGATTGTGATAAGAAGAAAGTAATCAACTCCCATTTACAAGGAAATGAAAAGGGGGAGGCCTGCTTTTCAAGCAACTGTCTTACATTGTTTTGGAAGAATGTTGCTTGAGCTTGCACACTCACATATATTGACAATAATGTATTCAATTTTATTTTATTCTCTTTTTGTATAAGGAAATTCAAACTATCTGAAATTCCATATATCGAGATTGTAATTCCCCCAACCCCTTTCTTTCTTCTGATATATCAATCTGTTTAAGCCAACGTTAAAATTTGTTTACTAAAGCACAGCAAGTCTGAAGCAAGCAAAGCTTCCTATGTATCTACTTCAATCTGACAGTGAAATGGACAAGATTTTCGGCAACGCATGATCAATTACAATATAATTTATTACAAATATAGATCACAGTAAGTCTGTGATAATAATGTAGCCCGATTTTTGAAATTCAATATGTGGATTGAGTAAATAAGGGTCAACTAACTTCATTCACAAAGGTCATTTCAGTAAGGGTATTCTAACACAATAATTAACTTCAAAACAATATGTGGATAAATAATGAATTCGAAATTTGATGTAAGAATCAATATATTTAAACCAAGACTGTTTGATGAAAAGAAATGCCTTAAGCTTTCTACTGAACCAATTTTAATAATATCAAATTTTGCTTGATAGTGCTATTTTATGCCATTAGCCATTAAAAGCAAAGTGCTGTAGAAAACAACTCAGTTAATTTTGTAATATTTTCAAATTTTCCTTTTTTTACATTTGGGGGGGAGGGGGGTTGCTAGGCTTTACATTGCCCTGGACCCATGATAATAACTTTAAATATACCTAAAATCAGTGTTATATTTTTAAATGAAAATCTACCGTAATTTCTGGCGTATAATCTGCGGATTATCTGTTAAAAAACCTCAAGAAGGTTAAGTGCGGATTATGTACCGGTGCGGGTTATCTGTTGAAATTTTTTTTAAAGCAGAAGTTCACGTCAGACATCCAGATTCTACTGCACGATTGTCTACTGTCGACCGTTCGCGGATTTGCTCCTGATTGGTTCACATATGACATGCATGCTAGTGGGAGTGGCTTCTGATTTTTATGTTATTTTTTTAGCCTTTTGGCAAAATGTTTCGATGATGAACAAAGCGTTTCTCAACTAATATCTTTCATAAATTTCAATCTCAGTCATTTATGAAATATTGTATTGTTGTGACTAGGGATGCAACGGATATCCGGCTGATTTTTCAATATCCGAAATATCGTCGGATATCCGAATCAAAATCACCGGATATCCGACTTCTCTGCCGGGTATCCGGCAGAGTGCAGCAAAGCGAATATATAAGGATAACAGAAATCATTTGACCCCAAACAATGCCGAACAATTTTGTTTATAATGTAAAATGTGAAAGTAAGTTCACTATTCATGAGTAAAAGGTAATTCTGAAAAGTTTAAAGAATTGCCAGCTTTCCTAACATTGATATTTGAACTCTTTATAATAAATTTAAGAATTTACGCTTACTTCTTTTAGAAAATTGTACCTTTACTTTCAGAGTGTAAAACAAAATTTGAAGTTGTTTATTAAAGTATGACTTTATTAATTTTCTTTCTTTCTTTAAAATTTAACAATTAAACAGGCCTATTTTTAGAAGAAAGTATTGTAATAGAATTTTTTTCGATTTCTGGTTTTCGACGGATTTAGATGTTTTAGGGGTCAGATATCCCAAAACATGTTTATACAAAATGTCTGTCTGTCCATGTGTCGCCATCGTACCATCGAAAAATGAATGAAGTTATGCATAGAATTGAACCATTTTTTTTTTGTGAATGTTTTTCGCTATAGCCAGGCGACCCTCCTTCAATATGGAAACATTTCACTGGAGGGGGGGGGGGGGCACGGTAATCACGATTTTTGTGCCATTCTTGTTATTGCACCATCGAAAAGTGTATGAAGTTATCCATATGATTGAACAAAATTTTTTGTATTTGTTTTTGGCTATGTCCAGCAGGTTCTCCTTAAATTGGAAATATTCCGCCAGGATGGTAATATTTCCAATAATAGCGATTTTTGCCATCGTAATGAAGTTATGCATAGAATTGAACCAATTTTTTTGTGAATGTTTTTGGCTATAGCCAGGCGGCCCTTCTTCAATATGGAAACATTCCACTGGAAGGGTGGGGGCACTGTAATAGCGATTTTTGTGCCACTTTCATTCTTGTACAATCGAAAAGTGTATGAAGTTATGTATAGAATTGAACCAATTTTTCGGGGGTACGTTTTTGGCTATGGCCAGCAAGTCCTCCTTCAATTTGAAAATATTTTGCTGGAAGGGGGTGCTATAATACAGATTTTTGTGTTATTTTCATTATTTTACCATTGAAAAGTGTATGAAGTTAAGCATAAAATTGAACCAATTTTGTGGTGTATATTTTTGACTATGGCCAGCAGTTTCTCCTTGAATTTGGAAATATTCTGCCAGAAGGTGGCAATGTAACAGAAATTTTTGTAAAATTTTCTCGATTTTTCAGGGGTTTTTTTTTGGGGGGGGGGGGGGGGGGGGGGTACTGTATATTGGCAGCTCATGAAGCAAAGGGAACTTCGCATCCTGCTAAGCTGGCTATTCACAAACAGCTAATGTACAACAGAATAACAATTTTTTTTTTTTTTTTAATAAATATTATGATCGAGATTAACTTATTCTTATTCTGATTAATTGACTGAAGCAGAAATTTTAGACCAAAATCAAAGTTGGTATAATATTGAACTAATAATATTGAAGTATTAACATTTGGAACTACTTTTTGAAATATTAAGATGTATGAGATAGAAGAAAGTTTTGGGATTGGCAAATCCAACTAGTTGTTTTTGTAACTTCATTATAAATATTTAAAAGTAATTTTCTTTTTACTTTTAAATATAAAAATAATTTAACTTAAAATAAAACTAAACGTGACTTAGAGCAAAAACAATATTAAATAATTAAAACAGAAAAAGGGCATCAACTAAACCTATGTTTGGAGAAAATAACTCTTTAATCATGGTTATATTAGTAGATATTTTATGTTTAAATTATAAAAAGAAAGTATGTAGTATTTCTTTGTGGAAATACTCTACAATTATACACATATTAATTGGTTAAAATTTGTTGTACAAATTATCAACATTTCATCGTACAAATTAATTATTAGCAATTATTGATATAGTGAATCCCATATTCAAATCCAGTAGCAATTATCAGCATTTCATTGTACAAATAAACAGAATATTTTAATGTTTAAATTACATTTTTTATGCAATATTATTAATATACATTACAGGGCTTGAACGGCAGATACAGGGCTTGAATTTCGAAGCGGGATGGCAGGATTCGTGCCCAATTGTGAGCGGGCAGCTCCTGTTTCCAAAAATCCATTTTCCGAAAATGTTTCTTTGTAAAACGACGAGCAAGTCTCAGGACCGACTGACAAATTTCATGATATTTTCTATCGATGGGCAGATTTCACAGTTTCTTCTTACGACAGATTGACAAAATTCATGGTTATTTTTCTGCATCTGACTGAAAAATGTTGCGCTTTTTCTCCACGACCGACTGATGAATTTCACAATTCTTTTCTAGAGACTGATCGGTAAATTTCATAATTTTTTTTTTCTCGAGACCAATTGATAAATAAAGCAATTTTATTCTGTGACCGGTTGGCAAATTTCCGTGCTTGTTCTTGCGACATTAGTGATGGGCGATTCTCGAGAATTCGACAATCGAGAAAAATCGTCATCGTAAAAAATCACAATCGATACAGACATCGATTAATTCCTAGAATCTACAATCGAGATGTTTTACAATCGATTATAACGAGAAAAGCTAAAAACAGTTATTGGAAAACTTAGCTATTATTCTGGCCGACAATTTCATAGTAGTGATAGGGCTTAGTGATGGGCGGTTCTCGAAAATTTACCAATCGAAAAAAATCGTTATCGTAAAATACACAATCGATACAGTCATCGATTACTTTCGAGAATCTACAAAGGAGATGTTCTGGAATCGATTATTGAAATCATTGTTTTTACATATATATAAGGCAGATTTTACTAAATATAGGATAACTGAAAACAGATGGAATAAAAAAACAACAAACCAAAGGGAGGCTATAAAGGAGCCATAAGACTCTAAAGGATGATAAAAGGGATCAAAATTTTTTATTGATTTTTCTATGTCATTTGAGATTGGATCTTTAATTTCCCCATTTTTAGAAAGTCTTCGACTGGAATACATTAAACGAACCCCCGCGGGGAGCAAAGTAGGGGGGGAGGGGCAAGGAAAGTGCATAATATGAATAAGTGATCACAGAACTTTCCAACGATATGTCACATGAGGGGTGTCGGCTAAATTTAGAAAAGTGCCCCCGCACGGGGACAAAGTAAGGAGAGGGGCGCGGGTGATATATAAAATGAAATAGCAGTCACAAAGCTTTCCAATGATATATCACATGAGGGATATAGCAAATGATAGAAAAGAGTCCCAACTCCCAGGATTCCAATTATCATGCCCCCCGAAATATACCCTGCCCATCCTTCTCTTTGAAATTTTCATATATTAAAAATTATTTATCGGAGGGCTCCGTAAAAAATCCGATCAAAAATGTTTAAAAACGCTACGATTTCAAAAAAGTTTGAAAAGTCCCTCTCTCGGGGTGCCAAACTAGGGAGGGAAGAAGAAAGGTTCATAATATGAAAGAGTAACTTTCCGATGATAACCGAAAACTTTCCGATGATATACCAAATGACTGGTCCAAAAAAAGTTTTAAATCTACCCCTCCCACGTGGGTTCCCTCTTTTATCCCAGAATATACCCGGAAATCACGCAGCCCCACTTTTAGAATTTTATATTTAATAAATAATATTTGTCGGAGAGCTCCATTAAAAAACCTCATTTAACGATATTTATTGTAGAAATCTCTACAATTAAAAAAAAAAAAAAATTCACCCCTGCACCGCTCCCCCCTCCCCGCCCCTTCCGTAATTCAACTCTGGGAGGAGAAAGGTTCATAATATAAAAGAATGGTGAAAGGACTTTCCGATGATATGTCAAGGAGATGTCTTGTGAGATATCGTTGAAAAGGTCTGTGACTACTTATTGATGTTATGCACTTCCGGTGACAGCCCCCCCCCACTCTTTGCCACCCCCCCCCCCCCCGGGGGGGACACTTTTTCAAATTTATTCAAGTCCCCTCGTGTGAGATATCGTTGGTAAGGTCTGTGACTACTTATTAATGTTATGTACCTACGGTGTCCGCACCACCACTTTGCCCCCTTCCTGGGGGCACTTTTCCAAATTTAGCCAAGACCCCTAATGTGAGATATCGTTGGAAAGGTCTGTGACTATTTATTGATGTTATGCACCTCCGGTGACAGTCTCCCCCAATTTGCCCCTCCCGGGGGACACTTTTTCAAATTTAGCCAAGACCCCTCATGTGAGATATCATTGGAAAGGTCTGTGACTACTTATTGATGTTATGCTCCTCCGGTGTCCATCCCCCTATTTTGCCCCCCCCCCCCCCGGGACACTTTTCCGAATTTAGCCAAGACCCCACATGTGGGATATCGTTGGGAAGGTCTGTGACTACGTATTGATGTAATGCACCTCCGGTGACCGCCCCCCCCCCCCCCCACTTTTCCCCCACAGGGGTGTTTTTCTAAATTTAGCCGAGACCCCTCATGTGACATATTGTTGGAAAGGCTTATGACCACTTACTCATGTTATCCACCTCCCGCACCCCTCTCCCCCTTTGCCCCCACGGGGAGGGCATTTTTATAAATTCAGATCCAGACTTCTCATGTGACATATGGTTGGAAAGGCCTAAAGACCTGTGACGACTTAATCATATTATGCAGCTGCTGTGCTCCTCCACTCGCTTTGACCCCTCCCCCAAGAGATCTGGTCCGAGGTTCATTCGTTTCGATATTATATTTTTTACAAGATTTTGTAGTGCGTGCACACCACACCCGCCTGCTATCATATATCAGTGCTGTATATAGCGGGTAACCTGTTCGTGATTTCATATTACAAGATCACGTTTAAAGGAGGGGCCCGCTAGCGGTCGAAGTCACGTAGTCTTTATTAACATTGACTCATTCCAGTTCACCCGCAGACGATTCTTGATAAATGTATGACATATATAATACATAATATATGATTTATAAAAGAAATTTGCAAACTGTAGTCATCGAGAAAAAATTTACACAATCGAAAAATATCGAGATGTCCATACAATCGAGAAAAACATCTCGTTATCGCCCATCACTATGCGACATACTGATGAAAGTAACGATTGTTTTTCTGCATCCGATTAAAAATTTTCGCGTTTTTTCTCTGCGACCGGCTGAGGAATTTCACGATATTTGCTCGTGACAGATCGATTAACGAATTTTCTGATATTTTCCCGCTGCCGATTTCCCCTGCACTTCAGTTTTCTTCTTGCAACCGGTCGACATTTTTAAAAATTTGTCACCATGATTGACAAAATTGGCGATATTTTTTTTAATGACCGATTTATGTATTTTGCAATGTTTTCTCCCTATGCCCAAAATAGGAAATAACTAAAAGGGCAGTAATGGCCACCGGAGACTTAGCCCTACCAAATTGGCCAATAATAAGCGCTCAACAAAATGAGATTACACTTGTGGTGCACATGAAGAAAAAAAAATGTGGTTGAACTTAAAAAACATGTTTAGAAATAACAAACTAGTTGATTCTTTCAATTCACAGATTAGGACATAGCTTTTTGAAATCAATCTTTTATCGTGTAATGGAAAAAATCAATGACTATTTCCTTTTCAAACTTTGGATATGGATTTAAAATTCCAATGCATAGAACATAGTTCAATTAACGAAAATACCAGGGACTACAGTTTTGACTATAATTCCATTAAGGATATAATAAAACAAGTTTGTTCAGAAGTGACATACAATCACCGTGGGATATTGACAATAGAATCACCAATATGCACTATTCATGCATTTTTAACTTACTGTTAAAAATTAATGCACATCAGATTTTGCAAAGTTTTCTAAAATTTTTTAACAGCGCATAACCATGCGTTTCCGATAATTTCTAAAGTTATAAAAGTTGGTCTGTACTGTTTGTCACAAGTGTAACTTGTGAAAGAGGCTAAATCACGCAAAATGGAATAAAATCTAAATTAAGAAATTCATTTAGGAACCCAATTGTTAATTGCCCATAACATTAGGTGAAAGTTGAAAGATAGACATGGTATATATAAAACTTGATTCTGTTCCTTTGTTTTAATAAAAATAAACATTTTGGATAATTATCTTGAGTTGTTGATTTAAATTATTTTAATGGTATTTTGTCATGTCTGTATAAATGTAATTCTTTAAGTGGCACATAAAAAAAAAAACGGAGTTAAAAGATTTTTTTTTTCCTTTCTAACAGTTCAACTCCCCTGCATTTTTAAATGTTGGATGGGAAACTCCCCTTCTAGGGAAAACTTGAATTTCAAGCCCTGATATTCAAAGAGATATAGTTTTTTTAAATTATATTTCAATACATTTAAAATGTTTTAATGATGTGTGAAACATGCTTGTAATTTATTGTTCTGAGATGGTGTTATATAAAGAAATAATTCACCACATAACTAAAAACATATCTAGTGCCGGATATTCGAATCCGGCAGGCAAAGGAGCTTCGGATATCCGGTATCCGATATCCGGCAAAATCAATATCCGGTGCATCCCTAGTTGTGACGTTGAAAGTTATAATAATGTCTAAGAGAAAACGTGTTATTTAAAACTACAGAATTTAAACTGAACGTTGTTTAAAAAGCGGAAGGTGATTTCGATATAGGTATCGATTATTAGCATAAATCTATAGCCAAATCGATATAGGTATGGGAATTAGGATAAACATAGGGCCAAATCGATATAGGTATCACAATTAGCATAAATCTATAGTTAAATCGAAATAGGTACCGATTATTAGCATGAATATATAACCAAATCGATATAGGTATCGGAATTAGCATAAATGTAGGCCCAAAATCGATATAGGTATCGGAATTATCATAAATCTATTGTCAAATATGAAAAAGCTTTTTAAACTGTAACACGCTGAAGGTTACGATATACAATCACAGTAAAAAATAAACGTTATTATTTTTTAAATCAGTTGTTTTTTGTTTGCTTCAATGGGTCAATTTTTGTGAAATACTTTTCAAAATAACTTGTTAACATTGTGTTAATAATCTTTTAGATTACATATTCAATAAGAATTTAATCAGACACAATATATGTAATAACATAAAAGCATTATTTTAGATACTAACGTGCTATTGTGGATTAAAAAATATAAAATTAAAAATAGTATAATATACTAATATACCACATCAATCATATCCAACGAAAACAACTAACATTCGATGATTCGATTACAAATATCGATTGAAGCTCGATTATTCTGAAATGATTTAGATTTTGTTTGAGTCAATATAGACATGTATTCCCTCGTGTATGCCTATTACAAGAGTCATTGTTTGGAAAGATAAGAAGATTTAGTCATTGGTTTCAGCTGTTTTGAACCATACCATAAAATTACAAAATAATCAAGCATAAATCTATAGTCAAATCGATATAGGTGTCGATTATTATCATAAATCTACAGCCAAATCGATCAAAAGTTTAGATATAAGATTCAATGGAAATTTTTTTTTTATTTTTTTAACTTGTAATTATTTTATTGTTATTTTTTTTCAATTATTTTAATACAATTATCATTTAAATAGAGCAACTAAATAAATAGGGAGGTGGTTTATTAGTGGTACTTTCGAATGTTGAAAAAAAAAATGAGTAATCCCCGTATAGTCCGGCGTATAATCCGCGGATTATACACCGATGCGGATTATACACCGATGCGGATTATCTGCTGAAATTTTTTTATAATGGCTAAAAATTGCGACTGCGGATTATACGCAGGAAATTACGGTAACTTAATGTTGGTGGCCTCGCTGTGTTTGTTGGCATATCGCCTTGAATATTTGTATGATTCTATATTTTTAAATAAAAATCTATCCAACTGAATAAATTTTATATTTTTAAACTAAAATCTTACCAAACAAACTTATTATTGGGGACTCCACTGTCTTTGGCATCGTACACCTCTATTTTGTATGATTTTGTTTTTAAAAGATAATCTCCAACCGAACCTAGAGAGTAGAGGGCTCTACTACCTTTGACAGCATACACTAGGCTTGCTACGCATGTTCCAGTCTGTTTTGATTTTATATTTTTTAACTAATCTTTCCAATCAAACTTAATGTTATAAGTTCTGTCTTTGGTATACCATGTTGGCTTATGTGCACTTCGGTCTGTTTTGATTTTATATTTTTAAATAAAACTCCTTCCAAATTAACCTAATGTCGGCGGCCACACTCTTTTTCAGTGTGCTGTACAGCCTCGATTTTCTTTGATTTTACATTTAAACAAGAATCTAGAATTGGAGGCCCTTACTTCATTTGGCAGTGTACACCAGGCATGCTACACAGGCTTCGGTCTATTCTTATTTTATATTTTTTAACGAAAGACTGGCATAGCGCAAGCCCATGATAACCTTAATACCTAAAATCAGTCTTAAATGAACATATATTTTTAAATGAAAATCTTTCTAAACGAACAATATTTTGGAGCCTTCACTCTGTTTAGTAGCATACACCCTTGAATTTGTATAATTTTATGATTTAGAGCAAAAATTTTTCCTATCAAATTAAGGACTCCTCCTGATCTTAGTGATTGCTGATTTAATTTGTGACAATTAAATGTATTAAACCTTATTGTGTTATTATTTAATTATTAACTATTGCATTAAATTCCAAATTATTTTTTTATTTTTGGTCAGATTTAAATAGTTTAGGTTTGGATCAAAAAATGTAATTTTTAAATAGAATTTAAGTTTGTGTCGGTTGCACCTGGCTCACAAAAAGCTCTACTCTAATCTAACAGCTACTTAGAAAGCAATTCTAATATATATAAATCTGAATTTTGCCATATAATAGCTCTCGTATTTATAAACCAATTTTTATGTAATTAGTTACATAAATATTTTTTTATGTCTGTTGGGGCTTACTAAGATCTCGACAGAGTTCTCTGGCCAGCTTGGTCTGCTATCTTGTTTCAAAATAATGGGCAATAAAGATTTCAAACTGAAAAGAAAAATACACAAAATTAGAAATCCAAATTTATTTTCTACTTAAGGAGCCTCAATGCAAGGATTACAGACCTTTTTTTCTTTTGGCCCCTGTCTTAAATTGTTGATATTATAGCAGTTTGAAATTCTAAGGTGGCTGACATTTTGAAACAAGACAACATTCATTCATTTGGGGGGGGGGGGAGGGGGGATTAATTTATGAGTTTTAGTGAATGTGATTTCTCACAAATTGTCTTTTGTTGTTGTAAACATTTTCCAATCATAAGCATAAAACTACACTCATTGCCATAAAAATTTGCACACCAAGAAATAATTGTGGGATCGTAACGAAACTTGGAATGAAGGTACATATCAGGCAAATATGCAAATTATTAGAGATGCAGCGTAATTGTGCATTGCGTAATGCCACTAGAGGGCATTGAACTTCGTCCTCCTTGGAGTATAAAACTGGTAAGCAGAACTTGCCTGAGTGTACCTTTTCTTTTGCAAAGGAAACGCTGAGGTAGACATGGCGTTACGCAGCCATCAAAGACAATATGAGCAGCTGTCAGAGTTTGAGAGGGGAAGAATCATCGGGATGATGGAAGCTGGGTGGTCAGCTCGGCGAGTAGCTCGTCAAGTAGGCAGTTCTAATTTTACTGTGAGTAGGTGTTGGGACCAGTGGACTGAAGAGATGTCATTTACACGGCGACCAGGCTCAGGACGCCCTCGACAAACCAGTCATCGAGAAGACCGTCACGTCATACGAAACGCATGCGTAGAGCCAACTGCCTCATTGGCCGCTATGCAGACACAGGCAGCACCTTCACTACGGACCCCTGTGTCTTCCCGAGCCATCGCAAGGAGCTTGGCTGAAGGACATCTGGTATCGCGGTGCCCATTACGTGTGCTGCCAATGACACCCACCCACCCACCGATGCCTCCGTTTGGAGTGGTGTCGCGCATGACGGGATTGGTCTGCAACGGAATGGAACCAGATCGTCTTCAACTACGAGTCTAGATTCAATTTGAGTGGCAATGACAATTGTGTTCGTGTGTGGAGGCCGCGTGGTGAACGCCTCAAACCTGCCTTCGCTTTACAGCGACACACCGCTCCCACAGCTGGTGTGATAGTATGGGGTGCCATTGCTTACGATACACAGTCACCCCTAATATTGATCCGTGGCACAATGACAGCCCAGTGGTACATCCAGGATATCCTTCAGCCACATGTGTTGCCTCTTGTGGTAGGGCTCCCAGGAGCCATTTTTCAGCAAGACAATGCTCGGCCACACTCAGCAAGGATGTCACAAGCCTGCCTCCGCTACATTACCACCCTTCCCCGGCCTGCTCGATCCCCAGATTTGTCACCAATCAAGCATATCTGGGATCATTTGGGACGGCAAGTGATACACCCTACGAGTTTGGTTGAACTCGAGGCGCGTTTACAGCAACTGTGGAACGAGATGTCTCAGGACATCATACGGAACTTGTATGCCTCAATGTCCGCTCGTATCGCATCGTGCATTCGCGCTAGAAGGGGTCCAACAGAGTACCCCAGTAGCAGAAAATTCTCCAGGTATCTGCAACAGATATTTCAAAGACAAAAAATAATCTGTAGGTAAAATACTTTTACAATTGAAACGTTAATTAATCAAACAATCACTTACCTGGAGCGTTTTTATGCACTTTATAGTTTTTTATTAATAATAATCTTAAGTTTTTGTATTAAGTAATAAAGAACTAAACATAATAAAAAGCAAAATAAAGGTTCAATGGAAAAAGAATCTGCAAAAGAGAAAAGAAAATCCGCGACGCCCGTCTCCCGTCTCGAACTTTCTGCTACCGGGCAGAGTACTAAAATTTCCATTCATTTGTACTTTTTTCTGCAGTAAATGATCCTTTTTCTTTGGTTTTCTACTCACTTACTTATATCGTAGTAGTACTTACGCGTATAAAATTTTGTTTCATTTGGACGTCTTTTTCTTAGCGTGCAAATTTTTATGGCAATGAGTGTAAGTATTCATATCTTCTAGTGTCGATTTTTTGTCAAGCTTATGAAAATAAATCTCCATAAATGAAGCTTGGCTGTAGCTGACTGATTTGCCGAAACTCTCATTCAAATTCAAGTATTGGAGAAATATAGAAATGAATCTTCTCTAATCGGGTTCTTCTCATTTTTAGCTTTGTGTTTTCCAGTGAAATTAGCTAAAATGTTAAAACCAAAAAAATAGGGGAGCTACTTATTCCTTCTGGGTACAGGCCAAAAAGACTTTTTTGGTATTTTGTTTGTTTTATTGAATACTTAAATATTACCATTGAATTTTGTTGCAATTATGTTATTTCATATTTTATTTCAGATATGCTTAATCATCAAATGCCAAGATCTGATTACATGATACCTAATCCACCGGTGGGAGGGTAAATTATTTTAAAACTTTTTTTTTTATTCTGAATTTAATTGCCTAATTAAAATATATTTTTTAATTAATTTAAAAATTCTTAACTCCAAATTACTTCTGTTCTAGGGTAATGAATCCATTTATGGGTTTTCCAAGACAGATTAATCATCCTTTAATGCCGTAAGTGTTGTTTCAACTTTCTGTATAAATTCATACATTTGTTGTTGCTACATGAGTATAGATAATTGTGAAATATAATCTAATCCTTTTTTTTTTTTAACTTTAATGTATCAGTAGTTTAGAAAATAGCACTTCTTTTTATAGGGACATTAGCATGATAGAGAAAATTAAAAGATTGAATTTATTAAGAAATGCAAAATTTGAACTAGCTCTTTCTAGCAACCTTAACTTTTTTTTTTATTATTTAACAAAAAGGATTATAAGAATCATCTTTATGTAATATAATGTCCCTTTTTCATGATTGTCTCCATTATCCGGATGTCTGCATATGCAGATTACATTCAGACGACATTAGTCTGGATAATTAAGAGTTCTTACTGTGTAACGGAATAATTTATTATAACATTTTAAGGAAATAATTCATTATAGCATTTTAACAAAGCATGTTATAACGAGCAGATCTTTAGCACTTTTCATTAAGTGCTTTGACTGTATATAAGTCAAAGTTGCGTATGTTAATTCTCATTCAAAAATAAATTTAGTCAAATTGCCACTTTTAATTTCTGCATATAAGAAATATTGATATGTCAGTTGAACCATCTTAATTTAATAAGAATTTGATTCATTTAATTAAAATGAATATTAGTGTTTTTGCATGCTGTGCATATTTTTTTCATCAGTGTATGTTATTGTGCAGAAAGTCAATTGTGTGTGCATGTGCATAGTTTTTCTATATTTATACACATTAGTCAGCAGTATTATTTAATTTAATGAAGCCAAATATTTATCCAATTCTTTTATGTGATCTGAACAATGTTAATGAGGTTTTCGTTTCATCTGTAATTCATTAGCTTTGATATGTTTTGTTTCATTTTTTGTCAGTAGAATTTGATGTAGGACTGGGACCTGTCCAGAATTCATGATGATCAGGCCCTGAATGTAGTGTTGAGATAGTGTAAATAAATTTATGTTAATACCCATGGTTACATTTTTCTCTGAATTATAGTTTACCGCCTTTGAATGTGTTTTTATTCTTGAATATGCAGTCAGTATTAGATATATTTCAGAAACAATTTTAACTTTACTTTTATCTTGTACAATATTTCATCACTAAGTTTGTCTAATTCTCAAGGCTTAATTTCTAACAAAAAAGTACCAGAGCTCTAATTTTCTGCAGTAATAAAAATCTTAGTATAACCCCCTCATCATCCCCTCTATCGGCATATTTAAATGTGATACTTTTCAGAAAATTCACAGCAATGTCTTCTTCAGCAAATAATAAAAAAATAGATAAAAAATAAAATATATTTTGACTATATCTATATTAGCCCAGTGGTAGGGGAGCAAAAAAAGGCCGAATTCGGAATTAATTAGGGGAAAGCTGGAAATTGTTTTAATCCCTTCTGTTTAGGTCTAGAATGAATATGCTATGTTTCTCCCCTCATACTAGGTGAGCGTTAGGAAATATGTATAGAATTATAGTCAAAAAACATGTTTTTTTGCATACCATAACAATATCTCAAAACAGCTAACTCTGTCAAAAACATTGTCAATACGAATGTTGTAGGGCTTAAAATTCTGAATAAAATGAGTACCTACACTCAATACTTACGTTGAATATTAAGGTCACAATTCTACTTCAAAGTTTTAGACCCATCATCAGGGGGTTGACCTCAGAATTAATTAGGAGAAAACTTGAAATTGTTTTAATCCCTTCAGTTTAGGTCTAAAAGGAACGTAATATGTTTTCTTCCTCATACTTGGGTGAATGTTAGAAAATATGTACATATTTATTTTCGAAAAACACATTTTTTTTTAGTTTCCTTAACAATATCTCAAAACAGCTAACTCTATAAAAAACATTGTCAATACAAATGTTGTAGAGCTTAAAATTCTGAATAAAGTGAGTACCATCATTAATATTTTTGTTCAACATTAAGGTCGCAATTCTATTTCAAAATTTTGCCTTAATCGCTAATCAATAGATTGAAGCCAGGAGAGACCAAGTTAACTTAACAATATCTCAAACTCAAAATAGCTAACTCTATTAAAAACATTGTTAGTACAAAAGTTATAGAGCCTAAAATTCTGAGTAAAATGAGTACCTACACTTAAAAAATTTTTGTTCAATATTAAGGCCGCAAGTTAGCAGAGTTAGCTGCTTTGAGATATTGTTATGGTATGCAAAAAAAAAAAACGGTTTTTTCACTATAATTCTATACATATTTCCTAACGCTCACCTAGTACGAGGGGAAAACATAGCATATTCATTCTAGACCTAAACAGAAGGGATTAAAACAATTTCCAGCATTCCCTTAATTAATTCCGAATTCAACCCCCTAACCACTGGGCTATATTCATTTATATGTATTAAAATCAGGGAGTGAAGAATTTTCATAACATCATATTCACCTAGGATTTTCTTTATGAACTAGCAAAATATAACACATGGCTTCGGTTAACAGTATTTATAAAATCTGATGATTTCTGACTAATATTTAAATATTCACTAAAAATAAAGAAAAACTGGAGCTGCGTTCCTTTGATTTTCAGTACAAATTAAGCACAGCATAGAGCTAATAAATTCATCAGCAAGATTATTTTACAAACACGAACAAAAAGCAGCGAGTAAACATACACGACCATGAGTAAAAACAGCAGATACGGTTGCGGTTAATTCTGGCATTTCTTGTTGAGACAGAAAATCATTGAGTCTACATTTGCAAGTGATAGATAGAAGTATGTTCCTATGTGTGCAACATACTATATGTCACATATGTAAGCGCTTTGGGATGAAAGAAGGTAAAGGGATTGGAGATGGGAGGAACGGAACAGATAATTTAAGCTTTGGCATTTTGGAAGTGTTGTTTCGCATTGCTCCAGGGGGTATTTATGAGCTCTGGCAAATTCTGACCAATATTTAAATAATCACTAAAAGCAAAGGCAAATTAAGCACTGCTTGTTCTTTAAGCATTTGGGAAGGGGAGTTGAGAATGAATCCAAAAACTCCAGAACATGTTGGATAAAGATTTTACCAACTTTAATAAATTTAATATACAGTTTTTAACTATAAAGACCAGTAGTACTGTATGGTCACAATATAACTGCCAACGCACCTGTCATTTGAGTACTGATATTTCCAAACTGAAGAATTATTAGTTTTATTTAATGACTGAAATTTTGTGATAAATTAAGAATATTATGTATTTAAAATTAGTGATAGGAAGTACAATGTGATCTATGCCAAAAATTTTAGAGAAATAATGCAGTTCTTAATGTGTTAATTGTGCACAGATGTTTTATACGTTAGTTTTCTAAATTCTGTTTTATTTAGTACAATCTTTAAAAATTGTGTTTTTCCTCTAGTGAATTGAAAAATGTTCCTCTGTGTATTGATTATTACAAATTATTACAGTAATTATAGGCAGATGTATGAAAAACACTATGATAATGAAGAATATAGAAATGGAATTCAAAATGTAGAGGATGAATATGCTGGATTAATGACTCAAAAGGAAAAAGACTGGCTTTGTAAGATACAGTTGATGCTATTGAAATCTGAAAATCCATATGTGGAAGATTACTATTACACAGTAAGTACAAATCTTAAACTTTGTCAGAAGGTCATTATCTCTTCTTCAAGTTGGTATTATGGTCCCCCCCTCCTTTTTTTTTTTAAAAAAGTAGTATTCAGTAGAGATGCAACGGATGTCAGTTTGGCCGAGCACCGAATATCTGGCGTAATTTGCAGCTAGATATCCGGCCGCAGTATGTTTTGATCTGTCCTTTTGTAATTTTTATTTACCTTTAAAGAAATTAGGCATAGGTTTACATACTATTAATATGTTGTTCTCTTTTCAATCTAATTTTTAAATCTTCTATTAACAATTATTTTTATAATTATTTAAGTTTTAATGCCAATATTATAGTTAAATTATTTTTAAATCATTAGTTATAATAATATCAGCTAAATAGTTTAGAAATAATAAAATAATTTTATGATAACAACAAACTGACAACTGATTACTTTGGAAAGAGAAAATATTTAATACTTTTATCTTCCTCTTTCTATATTATAAAGGACAAACATATCCTTGCGTCATTTTGATGGTGGCAACAGCAGATGTTTAACTTTTACAGCAATTTCTTTTAATTTCTAATTATGGCACATAATTTTTACACCATCAAATTGGAGACTTTTTATTCCTGGCACAAGGTCAAGACAAAAGTATCATTTTCAATAAATTTGAAAATTTTATTTGAATATGTAATTGCTGTTTTTCATATAAAAGCAATTGTTGCTATTGTTTGCAAAAAATCTAAAAGATATAAATTAAATGTAAAAAATCTATTAGTGTTTTCTATTAAAAAAAATATATGGGGCATTCTCACAATCTTTTGACTTTTGGAGAAAAAAATCTGGCGAAATTAAACTTGCTAAAATAACATTTTAATCTTGTAATGGAGCCGATGTCGTAAGGTGGTGTGGTAGCGGGCAACTTCAACGGCCAAGGCTTATTTAAAGTCGAAGAAATATTTTATTGCATTACAAACAATTAAATAATATTTTCTGGATTATATAAGTCCTATTTACAACGTTTTTCATAAAAGGGTTTGAGTTCAGCTGACAATAATATGTTTATAGAATCAAGTCCAGTCCTCGAATAATAGATCGCTTTCAGTGTTAGTCAGTCTCTTATTTATTCAATGTCCACTATTTTCGAAGATAGTTTGCGATGCTCGACAGGAATGTCGCACTTTTTGTAGGTGTTTAACCGAGGTTTAGGAACCTCCGATCTTCAACTCCGTGATGGAGATATCTTAACAGCCACACCTGACTATCTCTTTTCTGTGCTTCGGAGTATGCCCCGAAGCCGTCAACCCGTGAGAGATTTCCACTCTGCACGGCCAGAAACACCTTGAAGTCTCAACTTCAACAGACGGGAAAAAAAAGCTCCCGAGAATGCTCTTGCATCCTCTTTTATCAGTTTTGTTTTTCCGTCTAGGACCAAAGCCACTCACCATCCGTCGCCCATGATCCATAGACCAGCCCTTTCTCTATAGGCTGCAGTCAGGAACTTTCGCATCCGGTTTCATCTCTGGTTTCACTTTCTACTTTCCCACGGGAACTAGACCCTCGTGAACATCAAAAGAATATTTCTCTCGCTAGATAAAAGAGTTCCTTTCACCCTAGTGTCATCTGCGAAGATTGATTGAAATTGAAGTATTTGTTTCATCTCTAGCGACATTTTCGAGGACTCTGAAGAAATTTGGAGGCTAGGTGAAAATACATTAGCTTCCCTATGCTGGCTTTTGCCTTGCTAATTTGAGAGTTCCAATGTGAGATATCGTCGAATTCTCACAATCTGATAGACGAATGCCTTAATGATTCAAAATAAAGAAAAAATGGTTAGCAGCAAAATTTTTTTTATTTAACTGAGGTTTATGTTAAACTTATGTTATGGAAAATTAAACTTTGAGTTTAATTTTCCTTACCATTTTACCGCTAAAACTTTTTGTTTTCTTTGAAATTTTTACTTATAATGAATTTGCATAGCACCCACAGGTCATTCAAATAAGAAATAATAACAATGCAGTATTTTTAGTACAAAATTTGGTATAACATTGTCTTAAAAGGGTATTAAAGAAAGGACGGTAAGGTAAAAAAAGGAGACGGTATAGGAAAAAAGGAACAAAATGGGGGGGGGGGGGGGAAATGGACGGTAAGGAAAATTACCACCTATTTTAGGCAAATTATGTTAAGACTAAGTAATAGCCACAATGTTCACTGATTTTTAGAAACAGTTGTTAACATTAGATTAAATAATTTTTTTTTTTTTTAATTTACTTCGAAAAGTGCAGGAATAAACCTTTGGGACGGTAAGACTACCAATAAAGCCACGATCTTGAAATTGATATTTAAATGCTGCAGTAAATTTCCTGTCACAGAATTTTAGACATTCTTTCTCTAGCATACTTCTGTATGAGAAAAAACTTGAAAAAAAAATTCTGTGGCTGCATCTGAAGTGATTTTCTGTAAAGTTTAGCAAGGGGGACGGTAGGGATGAAAAACCCAGGGACAGAGTTCAAAAAATAATATCAACCGTAAAAATGTGTGCAGGTTAATTTTTTGCTACATATTTATATAAAACAATTGTCCCAATTTCGGGAAAAAATTACATCAAATTACTTTTATTGGAACAATTTTATACAGACAGCTCCAAACTTAAAAATCAGCATCAGAGACACTGGATGTGATGTAGTAATCACATTTATTTTTTATTTGTAATACAACATTCTTATCTCGCCCTTTTAAATGATTTCTTTTTGACTGAATGCATCGTTCAAATTGCTTTTTTTTTTTTCTTTTTTTTTACCGAAAAGTAATATAGTTTTTTCCCCTCTCTCTGATCTATTTTTAGAACAAGCGCGTATTGCAAGTGATGTCGACCACGTCATATTAGAGGTGTGTCTCTGCTAGCCTATTAAATGTAGTTTTGGTTTCTCCATGCTGTTATTTGTTCTACAATTCATACGCAATTTTAATTTAACAAATAGATTTAAATCAATTGTGGATGTACTTTTGTAAACCCTGTTTACATAGTATATATACCAGTGCAGCCAGTTTTTTAACAGACTTTAAGTAGCTTTGATATGGTATTTTTGACAATGTGATTGTCTTTGGGATTTCTGGCTGTGAGCGCCTGAATTCAAAGAGCGATTCTTCGATCACGATGTTCTGAGGTGATCATTTAATAATTAAAAGTTTGTCGTCGATCGCCGATGGAATTTAATTTTAACGCATTTTCGATTCGGACATTTTATCATCAAGACATTCTCTAAGAAATGATTTTAACCAGCATCAATCAGCATTCTTTATAGTCATAGAATTACTTCAAGTTTTTAATAATGCTACATGGAACATTTTTGCCGTGTACGGTGACCTACCTCTTCTAATTACCTTCCAACCTCTCAAGTAATGGACAAATAAAGAAGATTTTTTATAACTGCTGTCTCTTCAGTGTTTTACCTCATCATTTAAGTAAGATCACTCCCTTTTATTTTTACTGCAATAACATTCTATCATTGGCAAAATATTTATTCTCGGCACTTAAGTCCATCTTATCATCCGCAGCTATATGATCATTTACGGCTCTCAAGATCTGTTTATTTTATCTAATGCCACTTATATTTATTTTACATAACAGCAATTAACTCTTTTTATTTTCAATACCACATTTTAATGCTCCTTTTTATTTACAATGTCACATGGGACGGTATATGAGTTATTTGGGCCCCCAACATCATCCAAAACTTATTTATCTTGTTAATATTGTTATGCAATCATGCAATGGGATGTTTCCCAGTATATGAAATAAAAAAAAACACAAAAAAGTGTATTAAAATAATAATTATTTATTATTCAGGGACATGAAAGTCAAAAGATTGTGAGAATGCCCCATATATATACAGTAGAACCCCGCTAATCCGAACTAATTGGGACTAGTGCCTGTTCGGATTACCCAAAATTCCAATAAAAATGAAAAGAAAAAGGATGCATGCTAAAAAAAGTAAGTTATAAGTACTCGGTAGTGCCGCAAATATCCTCTAATACATCATCAGCTTGCCGGATAATCCGGTACGACTTTTCTAAAAAATAGTATTCCTTGTTTCATCACTCCTGATGTTTATAATAATAGAATGGAACTTCAGAATGAGGAGTTACGTAACGATACATTACAAACGGTTCAAAATCACGAATTCATAAACAGCTCAGTCACCATGTCGACGAAAAGAGAAGAAAAAGACATTTCTGTAGATAATTTGCGAAATCAAATTGTTGAAAGCAAAAAGAAATTTTTATCATCTGAATTAAATACTTTTTGCATTTTAGAAAAGATTTTTATTATGACAAACAAACTAACTGATATTCGAGATTTTTTTAAAGATGTCTTCTACTAGTAGGTCTACATACAGTGCATGTTTTCATTTTATATTTGTGTGCATATGTTGTACTTTTACATTATTGAGTATTTTTTATTATATTCAAACTGTTTAAGGAATAAACATGCTTTACTGCCATTTTTTGTTTAATTCTAACTTTTACATCTTTTTCCTGACATTTATCCTATAATCCAGAAAATTCAGTAGTAAAAAGTACTTTTTGTTTAGTACAATATTTCAATCTTTTCAGTTAATCTGTTCAAGTATAATTTTTGAAAATAAAATCGGTTCGGATTAACCGGAATTTCGGATTAGCGGGGTTCTACTGTGTATATATATATATATATATTTATATATAAGGTTTTCACTTAAATTCTTTAACCTGGGAAGGAACTCCTTGTTTCTTTAACAGCATATGTTCAAGCTGATAACTCTCCTCAATACCTATTGCTTTACTATTTAAAACTGCTTTCAAAATCCTTGGTGGTCCGCTGGTCCGAGACCACCAAAATTTCAATCAGATGACTAATTTGGAAAATTTAGTGGTCCTCTCCACAGGACCAGTAACTTTTTTGCCCTCTCTGAGAGGTAAACGTAAATTTTCTTGTCCCTGAGAAAACTGCAACCGATTGCAAATAACAATTTTATTTTTAACAAATTATAATTTTACACTTTATTATGCTGAACATTTTGGATAACTGAAGCAGTTTATATTCTAGGGGGTGGAGGGGAGTTTGCTCAAATGGTTAAAGAGACTTAATAGAGTTTTATGTAGCAGACCAGTACATTCTCATGCTTACTGGTCCCTGATAGAGGTGACTTTTTTTTTAATCAATTTTGATGCTGTAAAAATAGTTTTGTGTTGTGATTACATAAAACTTGTTCTTGCTAGTTGCTACTAACATAACTACTGAACTTCATAACAAAATTTGTAAATTAATATATTAGTTTAGTAATAGTACATTATTTTCGAGAAAAAAAAATCTTAACTGAATACATATAAATATAGCAGAATGTTTTTTCATATCTTTAACTTCCCTCTTTTTTTTTTCCCTTGAACTTGACTGTATACATCACTTTACCTTATATGTAAATAAGTTTTGTGTTGTGAGAACAGAAAATTTATTCTTTCTTGCTACTAACACACTGTAAAATGAGATTTTTCTTCTTTTGATGAGTCATTCTGCATTTTTTCCCTTTTTAACTGTTTCTGTTGCTGATATGTAAAGGTACATAGCGTATGTGTAGTTATAGTTATTCGCATGTTTTTATAGGCTTAGAAAAGCAATGCCATAAATATAAATTTTAAAATTTAATAAATTAATACATTGCATTTTGCAAAATTAAATTATCAGCTTTATAATCTGGAAATTTTAACAATGAGTTGGAACAATAAATGCATAATATGGGCTTATAGTTTCAGGTCATAGGTACTGCAGGATAATCATAATATTCGACTACTGCCAAATATCCAGCCGGATGCAGTATGTTTGCCGGATATCCACTCAACTATTGAAATATGGAGAGTTTAAAAATACATCTTGTATTCTTGTAGTTTATCTTTCTTATTATGCTATCCGTTTAAAAGAATATTAATATTAACCCTTTTTAAAAAAATCCTTTTTGAAACATTGTTTTTCACTTTTTTTTTTTTTCCCATCCCATCTTTGTAGCCTGTATCAGCTAGCCCAGCGTTTCTTAATCTTTGGGATCTCGCAGACCCCCTTTGATATGATATGCATTCCGGGGACCCCCAACAAAATTTTTGTTAATGTAAGGGAAAAAAATTTTTATAGTAAGAGCTTATTTATTATTCATTACAGATATTCCTTGTTTAGTGGTTGAAAAAATCAGTTGCATTAATAAGAAAAATTGCACATATTTTAAGACAGCTAAAATATACACTACTATTTCCCATGAGAGGTATTCTGTTTTTTTTTTTCCTACGAGATGTGCAATGTCTGGTTCAGGGTTTGAAACATGTATTTGCAAATCTGTTTAGACATTCAATCAATTTCTATGTTTTTCATGTGCACAAGGCTGGAGAAAGTCATTTCACACAAATATATTTGTGCAGGAGAAAAGTAAACACTGAATAGCAATTCTGCTAGTTCTGCATACGTATTTCTCACACAACCAAAAATTAGGAAGGCTATTCACTTGGAAAGCAATTTTCATGGAACCATCACAAGATAATTCCGCAAGTTGTTTCTGCTCTAAGATTGTTAAAAATTGCATTTCACTAATATTTTGGAAATGAAATAGATCCCTCATCCATTCATTTTCTAACTGTAGGGGAGGAAAATAATGTCAGGAAGCTTCTTTCAAGTTCTTCATTTATACAACGAAATTTTGAACAATATCAGGGGGAATTGTATTGCCAGAGTTTTGTAAGAAATCGAATAATGTTGGGAATGATTACAAATTATTATTTTCAAGTCGATTTGTCCATAAATCAATTTTTTTATTGTTGCATCTACTTTGTCCTGTCCTGGAAAATACGTACCGATATTCCTTGTAAGCTTAAATTCAGTTCATTCAGAAAACTAAAAATATCTATCAAATATGCCGTCTTGACAAGCCAGGAGAAATCATTGAAACATTCTTTCAAATGACATATGGAACCCAATAAAAATAACCTTACTTCATCACTAGGTGCAAAATAGCAATGTAAAACTTTATCTCGGGACAGCCACCTAATTTCTGTATGCAAAAGTAACTGTTTGTGTTGGCTCCCAATTTCTTCCCACAGAATTTTAAAAAGTCTAGAATTCAATGGATGAGCCTTGATATAATTTACGACTGCAACAACTTCGTTGAATGTATATTTCAAATCTTGAGGCATTTTTTTCGCGACCAGTGATTCACGGTGAATACAACAGTGTGTCCAAACTGCATGTGGTGTTTTATCTTTAAATGAGCTTATATTATCAAACCGTTAATAGGTCCACTCACAGTTGCAGCTTGAGGCCCATCTACTTATTCCAACACATTTTGACCAGTTTTACTTTCTTTTATGAAACCTTCTAAAGAGGTGGATAGCGCTGCCCTTGTTGTGTGAGATGGAATGGATTCGCAAAACAAAAAATCTTCACATACCTTACCACAAAATTCATAACGAACGAAAGCTAACAAATTCACATTATTGGAAATGTAAACGTCTAAACTCTCATCCACCTGTAAAGCGAAATAAGGACTTATTTAGATAATGAAATTAAATTTAGATTATTTGCTGCTTTTTCTCTAAGCATTGTTATGATCGTTGCTTTAGCAGCAGGTAGAATTAAATTCCCTGGAATCTTATGTGGTTTTGCAGACTTTGCTACCATCAAAGATACCTAATATGAGGCAAAAACGGTCTTTTCATTATTGGAACCAGTTGCGGTCTTTTCGAATAATTTCTGATTTGTTTTCAGTTCTTTTAACTTATTATTAAAAAATCCAGTTGGTTTGTTTAAATACTCTTTATGTTTAGTTTGTAAATTTCTATGGAGTTTTGCTTACTGTAAAAGTACTTATTTTCGCGAGCCTGTCGTAATCGCGAAAATTTAAGTCTCGCGAAATATTTTTTTTTTTTTTTCTTCTCAAATAATAATAGAAAATCAGAAATTTTTCACTTATCCAAAATTAAATGATTGCAGTTACTTAAATAAGAAATAAGTAAACATTTTTTTTTAATACTGACAACTATTTCTTGAATACTATACAACTACTTCTTGAATAAAAACAATAGTACAACTAATAGAAAAGTCATTCATTTTTAGAGCGATTGGGGGGGGGGGGGGGGGGGGAGAACTTTTCGGACAAAAGGAAGTTTCTTAAATTGCCTTATGCAAAAGTCGTTCTATTTAGGTAGTTTTGGAATTTGTCAACTTTCGGTTCAGTTCAAAGAAAATTGGCGAAATTTTCAGCTCGCGAAATCTCCAATATCTTCATTTTTGCGAAAATTAAGACTCGCAAAAATAAGTGCTTATACAGTATTTCATACATTTTTTTTTACTGTATATCGTGACTAATAATGCAAACATGCTGTTTTTCATTGCTAATACAGGTGTTTTTCAGAGTACTTAGTTTTTTTTCTTTGCAGTAATTTCTTCTTTATTAAATTGCGAGATATTTAAATCATTATCATCTATATCTGACTCCATCTCTTCTTTACGTGTTATTTTACCGGTCTTTAACCACTCATTCATATCATGAATAAAAAAAAGGTAAGTATGTAACAAGAGGGTCCAAAATACGAGCAGTGCACTCAAAAATAGCAATGACTGCAATTCACTCACTACCGTTTTCACTTTGCTTTAGCGTTTCTTGATAACCAATGGTTATGTGATTACTTCTATGACAATGTGAAACAGAATTCATATGTAAAATGCGAAAAAATATTCGGAAAAAATGGTTGGCTTGCTCAGAGATGAATTAAGAGAATGGAACGGAGGAGGAGGGGGTTGGGGTTTTTTCTTCCCCAGTATTCAAATGTCTCCCTTGAAAGATTTAGATTTAGGTGTTTATTTTATGCTTATTAATAGTGGTAGATTAGAAGTTCTAGTCCTGCATTTATTTAGAGCTACAGAAAATTCTGCCAAAAGAAAAAAGGTCTGAATTCAATACCGGGCTTGAGGATCCCCGTCTGTAAGCTCGCGGACCACAGTTTAAGAAACGCTGAGCTAACCTATTCAAAATACACAAAAATTAAAAAAGTGCCAGGCTACATCTACATACTCAAACCTGCTAATAGTTTTTTGGAGCGGCCATTTAAACATTGTCAATATAAAATTAATTAAATTTATGCTGTTATTTATTCAAAGTTTTCAATATAATAAAAATTAAAGAAATATGTAAGGATATATTCTTATTTTTTTAATTGCTTTTTTCTTTTATGTACTTCCATATATTTTACCCTTCCCCCTTTTTTAAAAAAATATAAGTTTGTTGATTTTCTCTATTAAAAAATTTCTGGATTTTGTTTTCCGTATTTTCTTATAGGATGGTGGTATAAAATGTTACTTTATTTATTTGTATTTTTGTAGACACAACTTGCTAGAAAATGTAAGAAAAAATATTCAGAAAATGCCAAGAAAGGAGATGGTGATGCTCCAGAACTTATCCTTCCAGAAACACCTAAACTTGAAAATAAAACTTATGTGCCCAGTAAGTTAAGTTTTTAAGAAAATTTCATGAAACATTCAAAAGAATTTATTGCATGTATTGTTATTATTATTTTATTGCATGTTTATTTTTTACTACTGTATTTCCTTGAAAATAAGACCTAACTGGGAGAAAATATGCCCTAGAAAATATGAGTTTTCCTCCCTAAAAAGTTCTATTTCAAAATTATGTTGTCATACTTTCTGGTTAAATATCTTCATTATCATCAGATTTTGAATATACACGCAATCATAAGAGACATTTAGATCATATACATTTAAAAGTAATGATTATAAAATTAACTTTTAAATATTTTGCTGCACATAACATGAATAAAATGTGAGAAAAAAAACTTTTCCCCTTATTTTTATCTCAGCATTACAGGGTTGGTAAAAAAACTTTTTTTTTTTTTTTTTGAAAAAAAAAAAACAAAAAAACCCAGTTTTTTTTTTTGGTTTAAACCGGGTTTTTTTAGATATATTTTCCTATTGCATATACATGCATATTTATTGAAAAAAAATAAACATTGTTGGATAGATAAGTAATATAACTTCACTTAAAAATAATTTAAATTAAATAATTACAATCAATTATGTAGAAAATTGAAATCATTTAAAATTTAAACATTTTTAGTAAAAGCTATGTCTTATGATCCATTAATAAAATGATCTACATAGTGAAACATTGATACCTTGAAAATCTTAATAAACAATCTTTTGATTACTATAGTACTATAAATAAATATATGGTGTAGTTTCATAAATATAATATACTTTCCCATGGCTATTAAAAATAATTTCTTTGAAAAATTTGATATCTGATTTTTCTGTTAGAACAAGAACACTACATGAACAATTATTATCTTTTATTAAAAGTAAAGCTTTTTATAAAGAATTTTTGGAATGATTTGAATTTAGCAGTAGAGTCTTTACATGTTTCAAGAAGTATTGTCATTTGACGCTTCTTCTCTGATACTGCCAGGTAAAAAAAAAAAAAAAGGCGACAGTAAAATAAACAGAACAGAAATAACTATTTACCAGCTTTTTAAGAAAACATTTATCTTAAAATGGAAAAGCAGATTTATAAAAGTTGTCATGCACTAAAACATTTAAACAGCCATCAGACTTAATACACAGGCTTTCTTTCTAAGATATGTTATAATACGTATTACTTTTAAATGTCTAAACTAAAAATTAATAATATACTTTTTTAGGCATTTTTATGAGAAATTTTTCTGTTATGTCTCAAGTGAGCCTTGTCTCGATTTCCCCCCATTTTTTGTCATCTAAATAGTGGATTCGATTATGCAATAGACAATTTAAATATATCTTATTGCATATTTTAGTTAAAAGTAAACAAGTGCTTCACTAGCACCCAATTTTTCAATGTCCTCTTATTCGACTTCATATCTTGAGTTTTCTTTTTCATTCTTAAGACTGTTCTCAAATCCGAAAGGGCAACTTTATGACATGTTTTAATTTATTTTGTTCAGAAATGTATGAAACTAGCAGATGCTGTTGTTCGGAAACTATGTAATCGAACTGTGGTTTTCCGGTTTGTTTGTTTTTTTGAAAACCAATAGATCTTTCAGAAAATAGTGTCAAAGTGAGCGTTTTTGAACCGAATTTCCACGCGAAAGAAGAATAATCACTCAAGGAAGGTTAAAAAACATATTTGTCTCATGATCAAAATTGCTTATAACTCAATAGGTAATAATTTATTTATCAAAAATGGAAAACACAGTTCGATTCCAAATCGCTTCCATAGTCAGGCCTTCCAATTTTATATGAAAAATGAATTTCTAAATGTGTCAAAGCATTTTGCACTTATTGAGTAGAGCAGAACCTTAAAAGATAATCTCCCTAATCAAGAAAATTTTCTTTTACAGCTTGATTGAAATCTTAATGGTCATTTTATGTTATTAATTGTAAATAATCTGCGTTTTCTCAAAGGAAAATATTTTATTTAAAGTATTGAATATTTTTAATCTATTTTATCTTTGCTAAATTCACATGTTTTAAATTTTCTCTTTAGAGCTTCAGATATGTTCATCAACACATGCAATTTGCATTCTACATGCATACAAATATAACCTAGACTCACTATGTCTCACTGTGACATAGTGAGGGATAAGATGTTAAAAGTTGAAATTATTTATATCCAATAATTTGAAGCACTTAAATTACAAAAATGAGAAAATATTATATTAGATTTTTCTTCTAAAAAACCAGTTGTTTAACCAATTTATTTAAACCGTGCTAACCCTGCTGGTAGCAGAATAAAATCATAATGCAAAACCCCAATCCCAAATGAAGGAATGCAAGAAAAACAAAGGCTTACTAAACCAAATACCCATACAGCAAAGAAACTTCACAGCCAATCATTGATTAGCATACAGCAGGGGTGCAGAAAATGTTTCTACTCTCAACATTTCCCCCAATCCACATGAAAATTTCCCCAAATTTTTACTTTATGTTATAGGTAAATGTTGTATTATCGTAGGTATGGAAAATTTATTTTTCCAATATTTCTCGACTTATGCGCAAGTACATATGGCAGTGGTGATTCTGAGTGAAAAAAAAAAAAAAAAAAAATTGAAATTCAGTTATTTTTCTGAAAGGTTACAGCAGAGTGGGGGAAGGGCGGGGGGGGGAATCCACTCCCAGCACTGTTTTTTTCACGGATCTTTGACGAAATTCGCGGTTATTTCGCCTTCTTTTGACGAAATTCGCTGCTATTTTGCCATCTTTTGAGGAAATTCGCAGTTGTTTTACGATTGATTAATGAAATTTGCGGGTTTTTTACCATCTTTTGATGAAATTTGCAGTTGTGCGATCTTTTGACAAAATTTGCGGTTGTTGCGTGATCTTTGACGAAATTCACGTTTTGTTTTTTTTTCGCGATCTTTTGACAAAAATTGCAGGTTTTTTTCGCGATCTTTTGACAAAAAATACGTTTTTTGCCGAAGTTTGCTGTTGTTTCGCGATCTTTTGACAAAATTTGCGTCTTTTGATGAAATTTGCGTCCTTTTCTCAGTCTTTTGATGAAATTTGCGTCCTTTTCTCAGTCTTTTGACGAAATTTGCGTCTTTTTCTCGGTCTTTGAACGAAATTAGCGTTTTTTTCGCGATTTTTTCATAAAATTTGTGTTCATTTCCTGATCTTTTGACGAAACTTGCGGCTCTTTCACGAACTTTTGAAAAATTTGCGATTATTTTGTGATCTTTTGTCAAAATTCGCGGTTTTTTTTCGCATTACAAAATTTGCGGTTATTTTGCAATCTTGTGACGTAATTCTTGGACAAAATTCGAGGTATTTTTATGTTATTTTCAGATTGATGACCGATTTTTTTAATTTTCGGAATCAAATGCCTTAAATTTAAGGAAAATTCCGAACAGAATCCCCCCTGATATACGGTACATATTATTCTGAGATCGACTTTGTGAAGGTCACCATACGGATCTTTTTATTTGTAGTGAAATTTTTTATCTCAGGGAATTATGGAATTCGTTGTTAAAATCGAAATCAATTGTAATGTTTCTGCAAAATTTCCACAGGTGGTTAAAATTTCCCCTGATCATAGATCGCCGGATCGGACATATTCTGCACCCCTGGCATACAGAACAAAGAGTAACCAATGGTGAGAATTACTTATGATTATGTCATCATTGAGGGATAATGTAATCCTTAGTAAATCTTAACTAATCAAGCAATCTAAGTAGTAAAAATGTATTATTAGCTCAAATCTGCCATTTTGGCTATTTTTAAAAATAAAAGGCTTAAAAAGAAGAAGAAATAAAACTAACTACTTGTTTTTTTCTAGTCTGCCATGTAGATTTAAAGCTTATAAGAAAAGTTTGAATGATTAAAAATCTTCATCACTTTACAAATTTATTAATTCATCATTTTTCTAAAGCTTTGCTTCTAGCTTCTGCATAACTTAGATTTTGCGTTTTTCAATAATGTGTAAAATAAATGAAAACATTAGGGAAAAAGAGAAAAAAACCAGACGGAAAAAAAAAAACAGCATGGTTTTTTTTTTTTTTTAAAACCATTTGGTTTAAACCAAACAACCCTGCAGCATTATAAATGAAAATGCACATTTTTTTAAACAGAACATGATTTTCTTGGATAATTGAATCTTGTCCTTCTGAGATTAGGACTGCTACCAAGATATGTATATTATATAAGCATTTCATTCTTCATTCCCCCCCCCCCCCCAAAAGTATCCATAATCATGATTGTTTCTTTTACTTTTTTCTTCCAATTTAATACTCATAAGGTAGTACATTGGACTATACATTTGAAATAATATTTGGTGTATGTGGTGTTTGTAATTTCATATTATTGGTCATTTTCATTATTTTTCATTGATATGGTATTATTTTTCAGAAAATTTATAAGCTACATATTTATTTAATAATCACCAACAAAAAACAAAATACATTTATGTGAAATGCACCAAAATATTGTAGTAAAACACATAAATATAAGCTAGCAAAAGAATATATTTAACCTGAACTAGCACACTCCCTCACAGAACAAGAAAAAAAGAAAATAACTGTTTTAAAAAGCTTAAAATTTCAACAAGAAAATACAGAAAAAAAAAAACAGGTTGCGGCCTCCTTTGCAGTGGGTTATATTTCAAAAGCAGCCTAGCATTTAAAAAAAATGCATTTAAAATATGTATTAGTGGCAGTGGGATTCGGCCAGAACAGTGAGTAGCAAAATCAATTGTTAAATACTCGATGGCTGCATATCACATGTTCTCCCACCAGACCCTATGCCACATTATTAAATGAATGCCTCACCTGAAACATAGTAAAAGATTAAAAAATTATCATTGAAGAAACCACACTAACCCAACTCAGCCACGTTGCCACAACCAAAAATATAAAACATAAAACAGACTAAACAAGGCAGAATCCAACTTCCAAATTCATTCCAGGTCTGTTGCCAATCGACTCAGCACGTCATCATAAAACTGTCCTTGAACAGGCTTTAGGTAATATGAGTCATTCACTGACGTCGAAAAGCAAACGATCAATAATCAAGAAAATCTGCAAAATCTGAATATTTTTTTATAAAATTTAGAAGAATATTGTTTTTGTAATATAGATTACTTTTCAAATGAAATAATTCCTTTTTAAACAGGTGTTAATATGTACAAATCTACAAATTTTAAAAAATTGAAATATTTGTCTGATAACGATATTAATGTATATACGTTTGTAAATGTTGGAGGACCAATGAACAAGCTGATTAACATTAAATGGAAAACTATTACGTTTATGGTAGATTGAAATCTGTACTTTGTTACCTATTAAAATTTTTAAATCTAGGTAATTGGCCTCCAATCCATTATCATTTGTTTTCTTTAATATCAGGGAATCTGAAGAAATTTCACTAAAGTCACTATTGAAGTTTAAAACAATCAAATCGTCAATGTATCTATAAGCGAGGAATTTAGCATCAGCTGTATTAAAACTATACTTAAACTCATAAAAAAATAAATTAGCAGCTGTAGATGAGTAGCTAGTACCAATTCCATTGATTTGTAATTATATTTTAGATCCTGTATAAACATAATTATTGTAAAGACAAAAACGACATAATTTATAAAACAAGTTATAGTTTAAATCTGTAACATCTGAAACCAATTCCACTGTCTTTAAAAGTGCCTCCTTTAAACTATTAATAGGAATAGTAGTAAATAAATTTTCAAAATCATAAGTTTGGATAGAATGAATGCTATTGCTTTTTAATTTTTCAGCAATCTCGAAACTATTGGAAATAATCCAGAAATAATTACTGTTTTTATACTTGTATTTTAACATGTTCAAAATTTTTTTAAGTAAATCTTCAAATTTCCTATTAAAATTATTGCCTATACTGTTGACATTACTGCAAATAAACCTACATTTAGTAGGTACTTTATGAAATTTTGGAGTGAGAAATAGAAATGGAAATGACAAGATTTTTATTGCGAGGAAAAGGAATATTTGTTTGCTTTGAAAAGGCCAAATATTTATTAATAAGTGTTTGCATGGAAGATTTACATACTCTGTAAATTACACTATTTATTTAACTCTGCATTGAGTATTTCAGCATAAATTTTTTTCAGATGATTGCAAAATTACCAGCAGCTTTATCTACTTGACAGAAAACGAACATCTGTTTTAATTTGGTTATTTCACTTCTGATATCTGTATTGAAATTATGATAAGTATAAGAAGAATTATTAAGGAAACTGCCCAGAAACGATTTAAAATCACTTAAGATATGTAGCTTCCAATCTGTAAAGGTGGAGGGGGGGGATTAATGTATTGTATCTGTAACTCGAATTTAAAATAAAAGCATTTAAATCAGCTTTAAAAATATTAAATGTTTTTATTGGATTCAACTTTTTATTAATGTGGAATTTAGTTCCGAAGCAAAAGATAGCGTAGATTATCGTTTTCGATAATGTTCAGATCTCCTGTTACGATATGTTGTCCGGTATCATTTAAAAATGTTGAATTTTTATAATCTTCACATTTACATTCCAGATCCATATATGATTCAAGTTCTTGAGAAACTTCTCTGTAATTAAATAGAATACTGCCCAGTGTTTTAGTATATTTATAATAACTCATTCATTCCGTTCTATTTAAAATAATCATTTAACTCAGCATCATCTATTATTATTTATCTACTTTCAGATTCCTGATCTGCAGAAATCTGCAATTAAATTTCAATTTTAATGCAAAAAAATTTGGCTTTGAACACTTTTGGAGAAAAACATGTACTACATATTGCTGCTTGTACACTCTTTCCTTTCCACAAATGTGAAATTTTGTCATCCCCCCCCCCCTCTTGCCACACCTGTTTTCGAGCGGGATGCTGCTAATCAACTGCTACAGATTAATAGAGAAATTTTAAGGACATCAACATCAAATAAGCAAATCCTCTCCCACATTCTTCACGATCTCAATTGTAGTTAAAACATAACATAAAAAAAATGTCATGAGGTATCCGTTGTTCGGAGGTTTAGTGTAATGTTATTTCTATGAAAGAGGTTCGGTAATACTAAAACATGACTGGTATTCGGAGGTTACCATTCTTCGGAGTGACCGTTGTAAGAGATTTCACTGTATTTGAAAATAATTGCTAAGTTGCAAAATGTTATTAAATAGTAGTTAGGGCTTTGCGCTAGATTGCTTGATTTGCACAATTTTAGTAAAGATTACCCTTTAAAATAGTGCCACCTTTCAAACATCTCTCATAACATTTTGGTTAGTATCTAAAAATCTTACCATATTTTTTTTCCTTTTCTGCAGACTCTGTTGTTATGGAATATAAGATGACATTTTTAGCTCTTTCAGATTGCTTATTTTTTCTCACTTTAAACTTTTATTTTTTTTTTAATAGCCCAGTTTGAAGGTTCACTTGGTAAGCTGC
Source organism: Maratus speciosus (assembly GCA_963932465.1). NCBI lineage: Eukaryota > Metazoa > Arthropoda > Arachnida > Araneae > Salticidae > Maratus > Maratus speciosus. The sequence goes on from OZ010791.1 coordinate 170,544,071, forward strand.
AAGCTGTTAGTGTAAACTTTCCTAGAAAAGTGCTGGATATCAAAGTTACTCGGCCACTTGAAGATGATGAAGGAAGAATTGTAACGAATCAATGTCTTATGAAATATCGTCGTCTCCTACTAGACATTGAAAAGTTATATACTTACTTTTTGGAAATAGAAGATGAAGAAAAAAGAATTCTTGCCAAACCTGATACTGGTGAAGCTCCTCATCGGAAAAATATCGCTTCTTTAACATTAAAAATTTTCAAAGGACTTTGCTCAGAAAATCCGTCTGATGACAATTTTCAAAATATCATGACAATAAGAAAAGGACGAAATCTTTTAGCAAGAGTGCTACCACTATTTAACCTGGTAATTCTTAATGTAGCTAATACATATTTTTATGTGACATATTTTATGTTTGTTCATACTGAAGATGTTATAAATTATCTTTAAAAAATGCCTAAGTTTGACTTTTAAAACCTTCTCTTGTCTTAGCATAACTTAACAAATTATTACTTAAAAAATAGTTTGAATCACTTCTATCCTAAAAAATTGAGCTGTGATAATAACTAATGTGGCTGGTTCTTTCATTTTTGGAAATGTCTGAGATAATAAGAACTTGCACAGTTCCAAAACTATTTTTCTCAAACAAAAAAAAATTATAGATTTCTAAATTAGGTTAAGTATTTTAAATTCAGTTTACTCTTCTGTCAGATACAGATGTTTCGGGTTTGGCAGATAAGCAGGGGTCGATTTAGAAAAAGAAAGTTGCATAGCAGTAACTGCTATACAAAGTCAGTTTTGAATAGCAGTTAGACACTTTTGTATAGCAAGTAAAAAATAGCTAACGTAACTTTTAAATCTTGAAAATTTACAACAAATTTTTTTTAAAAAAAAAGCGTACTTCCTCGCTGTACTTCCATTGTAAATAAACACTTGGGGAGGGTGAAAACACAACGTATGTTGTGTAAAAACACCTTTAAATTTTAACTTTAAGCAGTGATGCCGCTGTACTTGAAAAAACCTGGGTCCCCGGGACCCAGGATTTCCAAAAATCTGGGTCCCTTTTTTACAAAAGCGGGTCCCCATCAATAATAATTTATATTTTAAAGGAATAAATGAAACTTGTTTATTTGGAAAAGATAAATGAAATGCATTAATTATTGTTTTAACAATAATTAAATAATGAATTAAAACCAGCATTATTTGCACTCAAATAAGATATTTTTAAAAAATATTAAGAGAAATTTTCTTTACTTTTTTAAAAGTAAAAATGCAAGATACAATTTTAATTGTAAAATAATGTTTATTTGAGAGTAGAAGATACCAAGTTCCACTAACAAGTATCACTAATGTTCGCATTCTTTTAAAAAGAGGCAAGACGGGTTTATTGAAAAAGATATTTTTGCTGAAAAAAAGAACACTTATGTTAAGTAAAGGTGTACTTTTCGTTGAATGAATGGGTGCTTTCATTATTATACTTCCCATTGAATTATTTGTCAGCATAGATCTGTGTTGGAATCAGACATTTTCCTTGGAAGGGAAATTTATATCTAAATCACTAATAAGCATCAAATCTTAAATGTTCTGAAGGCGGGAGACATTTCAATGCAGTAAGAACGAGGGGGGGGGGGGGGGGGTGATTTTTACTGGTCCACCTAATGAATATAAATATTATCAAAGTACACTGAAATCATGCTGTATTTTTAAGAATCTCATAAAAAAGAAATTAAATCCCATTTTATGAATTTTCTACCTATAAGTTTAGTTTGCACATCTTTTTTGGTGCTTTGACTAAATTCACGTTTTTTCCGCGTTACTTTGACGAAATTCGCGTTTTTCCGCGATCCTTTTGTTGAAATTCGCTATTTTTTCGCGAGTCTCACGAAAATCGTGTTTTTTTTCCGTGATACTTTGACAAAATTCGGCTTTATTCCGCGATTTTTTGACGAAATTTGCTATTTTTTCGCAATCTTTTGTCGAAATACACTATTTTGTCTCAGCCCTTTTACGAAAATAGCGTTTTTTCCGCTATATTTTCACGAAATTTGTGCTTTTTTCGCGATCCTTTGACGAAAATCGGCTTTTTTAAATCGGCTTTTTGACGACATTTGCTATTTTTTGGGTATCCTTTGATGAAAAACAACTATTTTTTCGCGATCCTTTGACGAAAATCGGCTTTTTTCCGCGATTTTTTGATGAAATTTGCGCTTTTTTCGCGATCCTTTGACAAAATTCGGCTTTTTTCCGCGATTTTTTGACGAAATTCGCTATTTTTTCGCGATCTTTTAACGAAATACGGTAATTTGTCGCGGCCCTTTTACGAAAATCGCGTTTTCTCAATATTTTGATGAAATTTGCGCTTATTTCAGCGATATTTTCATGAAATTTGCGCTTATTTCCGCGATTTTTTGACGAAATTCGCTTTTTATTTCGCGATGCTTTGACGAAGTACGCTATTTTTTCGCGGCCCTTTTACGAAAATCGCTGCTTTTGCGCGATATTTTGATGAGATTTACGCTTTTTTCGCGATTCTTTGACGAAAATCGTCTGTTTTCCGCGATTTTTTCATGAAATTACGCGTCCCACGGGACGTGTAAGAGCTATTTTTTTGCGTCCCATATCCGATTTTTCGCGTAATTTACGTGCAATAGCGCGTCCGCGGCATCCCTGCTTTAAGTGTACATGACATAACAAAGGGTGTGGGAAATATGCATCGCAATGATTGCGATTTAATGCATTTCTTGGATCGCATTTTAGTTAAATTTGAATCGCAAATTGCGATGCGATACTGCTTAAATCGAACCCTGCAGATAAGTAAGTATTGCTATTAGGATAACATAAAATCCCTATCCAAACTGGTGCTTATTCTAATAATATCAGTGTAAAATGGAATTCAACATGTACTAAAATTATGACAAAGCACATGTATAGGCGAATTGCCAATATAAAATGAACAATTTATTTCCTGAATTTTCAATACGAAAACTGCTTCGCCTGAATAATTATTTACATTAATGTCTAAGATATCCAGAACATATATAATAATAATTTGATTTTTAGATAATTTTTAAAAGATGAATTAAATAAATTTTACATTGCATTTTCTTTAATGGTATTTAAAAAAGTACCTTCTGGCAGTATTAGAAATTAACAGTCGTTTACCGTCAAATGCAACTAAAGTATTGCATTTGACGACTGCAAAATTATTCTTGGTTGTCAAATTTGGTGCCTGTTTTTTAACAGTAAAAAAAAGCACTTTTTAATTTTATAATTACGAGATTCAGATGTAGATGCATTACATAGTGTGTTTTTTAACACTAAATTCAATTGTAAATTTCAACATTGATTTTGTTCCCGTTGAAAATATTTTTTACATGATTAAGTGCATTTTTCTATTAATTTTTAATATAGTAATAATTAAAAATGCTTTATATCAGTTTTATAGTTTCTTCAATTATTATTATAATCTTAGAGATTAAGAACTTCAATAATTTTAAATAAAAACAAGTAGTGCTTTTCTAAAAAGTAGCATACAATATTACATTAATGTTAAAAATGAATTTTAGAAATTGCAACTTAAATTATAGGGTCATTCCATGTCAAATCAACACACTGATTTTACTTCACTATTTCAAATTTGAATGAAATTTGGCACATAGTTATTTTTCATACAGATATAGAAAAACACCAAATTTTATCAAAAAATATCAACCCGTTTTGAAAATATACCCCCGTGAATATTCAAAAAATCAGTCAAAAAACCGTGACAGACCAATTTTCAAAATGATGTAGAAACTTTCCTAATTAAGCTAGAGCGATAAAATTGATGCCATTTTACAGCAATTTTCAAGACCTTTTCAATGATATATAACACAGTTAGGGCTTAGAAAAATTTATTTTCATAAAATTTAAATTTAAAACTTGAATTTTTCAAAATGCGCCGCTTCAAAAATTTTCAAAAAATTTTGAATAGTACTTTATTTAGTATTGAAAAGATTGTATGAGTTTGAAAGTGGGATCTTTATGGGTTCATGTTAAAATACTGCATTGAATAGAGCATTCCTGATTAAAAAACACATAATTTCCTTAATACAACATCTTTTAAAGCCTAGAAAACATTAAAAAGAATAATTTATTTAAGATTTGAGATTAATCACATATATATATATATATTTAAAAATTGTGTAATGATGTGTTCTCTGGTTAGAATATTTGAATAACTCATAATTTATTGCTGGTTAAAAAACTAATTTATTTAAGATGTGAAAGTAATAACATTGGTTTTGTATAAATAGCAAATAATTATCAGATCATATATTTATTGCTTGAAGCTCTTGTACAGTTTATTTGTAAAACTTCATTGTCTGACAATCTATATACTCTTCCTGTTGGAGTTATAGTGTTTACTAAAGATAGGATTTAAATAATAGAAACCCACAATATATCTGGCCTACTTGGGAAAGAAAAAGAAGGTGAAGGTCCTGCTGGATGTAGAAAAGACACCTTTACTTCATCATCAGTTTCATTTTTTGCCAGCACATATGCAAGCCACCAATTATGTTCATACATAACACATACATAACCTCTTACTTCTGAAAGTTGAAGTCTGTCTTCCGATAAGGATACTTTCTCAATTACTGATTCAGATGCATGAGAAAATGCCTTAACTTTAATTTTTGATGTGCTTGAGGCTACTGGGATAAATGTAATTTCTGTGTACCTTTAATAGTAATGGATTTACTAAGACGATTTACTAAAAAATTTTCTGTATTGATGTATTCGTCTTGAGTAACATATAAAAAATTTACAGACGGAATATTTTCCACAGCCCATTGGTACAACTGTATTGGTGTCATAATTTGGTTTTCAGATGGGTGCTGTAAACTTGCCCTAGCTGCCAACCTCTTTACTGTGCCACCAACATCATTGCACGGTCCTTTACCATGTGCAGTGGCCGAAATGTGCCACTCAGCTTCAATATTAAAATCATTTTTGTGGAAACACAAGTTGGGGAAATTCTTCTTGTTTTTATATTGTGCAGCTGAACCGTCGGAATAATAAAAGATCCTTTCAAACTTTGCTTTCAAAAAATCAATCATTTTTCTGTGGAAGCAATACACTGCTACTGTGTTGTGTTCTAAGCATTCAGATATTACAACTAAACTCTGATGTTTAATCTTTATTTCGCTATTGTAATAAATTACAAAAGGGTGGACAGTGGCTTGTTCACTAATCCAATGATAGCTTTGGACCTCATCCTGTAAAATAAATGTGTAGTTCTCAGAAAAATCACACATTACAACATATTCTGAATCTATCAAATTGTTCTTGACTTCATTAATAAATGAAGCTTGCTGCTTTGCAATAAAATCATGCCGAGCAAGAACAAAAAGCTTTTCACAAAACAGATCAATGAATTCTGTTGCAGATTTCTCTAGAGTTTCTAAATTACACCAATCAACAGAAACCCATTGTCGAAAAGTAACTTTTTCAATCATGTTCTCATCAAATACATTTTCTAACATGTCTTCAATTTCTCCACTTCCAGGACAAGATGAACATTCTCCCAAGTAACAAGCTACTGAAGCAGGATTACATAATATTTTAGCAAGGCAATGTTTATATGTTTTTAATTTACCATCAGTTAGTGCATCAAGTTTAGTATTTTCAATCATCAATTTCACATTTTGATGGGTAGTGCATACACAAACTGTATAAGTTCCACTTTGACCAGCTAGTATGCAATGCTTAGGCCTGAGTTCAGCAAATTTAGAAAAACCTACCTTCATATTTGGAAATTTTTCTTTATATGATCTGTACGCTTCCATTAAATTACACAGAACTAACTGTTTAGATAGTTTTACTTTCTCTCCATTTTCTGTTCGTACAGATACACAATCTTTCATCCCTGGCAATATTCTACTTATTTCATCACTTTCATAAAAAGCCTTTATGTTTTCAGCAATTTCTGCAGGAAGACTTTTTCCAGGCTTCTGATTAGGACTTGCTAGAATGCCTTTGTCTAGCAAGAGTTTTTTTGATTTCCTGACCATGTAATTAGGAGCATTGAACTCTCGCATAATTTTCCGTATACTCCATGTTTCAGGCAAGCAGGTCAGTATCATAATTTTTTTAACTTTAGAGGTACAGTTAGAAAACTGAATTTTAAGATTGTTTAAAACTGCTTCTTCTGGTGTCTCAGTCTCACTATCTGAAGATCTTTCAGCATTTACAAAAAGTTCACGTCTTATTGCAGAATTTATCTTTTTGATTTTATTTGATGCATAACCTTTGCTTTCTGCTTTTCTTTTATTAATAAGAGACTCTCCTAATTCATGTAATGAGACATTAAGCATTTTAACTATTTCAGACTTTGGAGTAAAATTTGGATCTACATCTAAACTTTCAGAATTTTCATTTTCTTCAGATTTTTGGTCTAATTCATTCTTTTTCCAAAGATACAGCTGTTTTCTACAAGAATGGCAGACTTTTGCTGTTTTTGGCATATCTTTGTAATGATCTATCATCCAGTCTGTAACATCCCTTAATTTGCTTTTATCTCTTACTCTGTGATTATTTTTCTTAAATGGGTTGAAACACTGTCCAGTAAAATGCCTTTGATCAGCCATATTTAAAATTTCATATAAGATTAATCTTTTTACATAATATTTATATTTTAATTGAATAAGCAATTTTTAATGTTAAATATATATATATATATATATATTAATTTTAAGTATATACAAAATATTTTAAGTTTAAAAAATAAATATTTAATTTTTAAGTTACTATACTACAAAAATTAGAAAATTCAGTATGTTCATTAGTTTGTCTAAATCTCAGTAGAAATCAAACACATCTGACTGGGTGAGAGCTTATCAGCTTACAGACCGAGTTAGAAAATTAGGGAGACAGGTAGTCTGTGACTAACAAAACTTATCTTGACATGCACTGTTCTGTAGAAGCCTGTTTTGGTTTGCAAAGCATGTACAGCTCTGTTGAATTCTGATTGGAAAGATTTTGTAGTAAAACTTTCAAGATGCAGTAATTAATTTTATATTTTTAAAATCCATAAATAAAATATATTTAATTGTGATCTTTACAATCATTTTAATAATAAGGTAAGTACAAAATGAAAATTTAAAAATAAATGAAATACACTAAGAATTTCAAGCAATAAATACATGCACTTATAATTATATATTTGATATTATACAAAGCAAATATGATTAATCTCAAATCTTAAATAAATTATTCTTTTTAATGTTTTTTTAGACTTTAAAAGATGTTATATTAAGTAAATTATGTATTTTTTAATCAGGAATGCTGTATTCAATGCAATATTTTAACATGAACCCATAAAAATCCCACTTTCAAACTCATACAATCATTTCAGTACTAAATAAAGTATTATTTAAAAAATTTTGAAAATTTTTGAAGCGGCGCATTTTGAAAAATTCAAATTTTAAATTCAAATTTAAATTTTATTAAAATGAATTTTTCTAAACACTAATTGTGTTACATATCATTGAAAAGGTCTTGAAAATTGCTGTAAAATGGCATCAATTTTAGCTCTCTAGCTTATTTAGGAAAGTTTCTACATCATTTTGAAAACTGGTCTGTCAAGGTTTTTTGACTGATTTTTTGAACATTCATGGGGGCATATTTTCAAAACGGGTCGATATTTTTTGATAAAATTTGGAATTTTTCTACATCTATATGGAAAGTAACTATGCACCGAATTTCTTTAAAATCTGTGAGGGTAAGGTAAATTTTTGTTAAAAATTGTGTTGACTTGACATGGAATGAGCCTATAATTTCGCGCTAAGATATTTACAGTAGTCATCATTTGACGCCTACCTTTTTTATTTCCCAATTTCCATCACTGCCGTCAGGATATAAAGGGTTAACCAGACTTTTATTCTAAAAAAAAACTATAAGAATGACACTGGCAGTGGCATAGGTAGAGTAACTAATGTATAGTGTAAGCAGTTAAAGAATGCTATTTCTTGAAATCATGTTTAACATTTAACACAATTTAATAGTTCTTAAATGTTTTCCTTTCTGGATGTTTGAGAAATTTGATATGTTCATAAATAGATATAACTTTTAAAAAAAAAAAATGATTTGATAATCATATACAATAAAAATTTGACTTGCTACTCTGATGTTGAGGATCCTGATCTGCAGATTTACTAGTTATTTTTATTAGTGTTTTTAGAAAGTTTTTTAAACCTGGGACCTATTCAGGAAAAATATGAGTCCTTTAAAGGACCCTTCAAAAAAAAAAAAATTCTCTTAAAACAGGACCTTTCACAAAAATTTTCATCCCAAAACAGGGCCCTTCAAAAAATTTTAATCCCAATACAAGACCTTTCACAAAACTTTTCATCCCAAAACCCTTCATAAATTTTTTCATTGCAAAATAGGACCCTTCACAAAATTTTTATTATCATAAAAATAGACCTTTCACAAAACTTTCCCACCTCCAAACTGAACCTTTCACAAATCTAATCATTTAAAAATAAAATCTGACCTGTCTGTAAACAGCTGATCTCATCAAAAAATGTATTACTTAACTTTTTATACATAAGGGATAGATATAGTACAGAAACCTAAATGTAACGGTAATTTAAAATTCACAAAATTATACCTAGAATCAGGGTCGGGTTTTTGGGCGTCAAGAACTGGTTTAAACTGTCATAAACTGGTTTAAACCGTCGAAAACTGTCATAAACTGGTTTAAACCGTTGAAAACTGCCAAATACATGTAACACACTAAAACATTTTAACAATAGGTAAGTAAACATTAAATAAGTCAATGATTTATGTGATCTTTTATTGAAATCTAATAATTTAAAAAATATATTATTTGCAATAAAATGTTTTGGGGGGATTTTTCAACCAGAAGAAAATAATTTTGTACAATTAAATAATCCGGATCAATTTTGCCCTGCAGCATGCTGCAGCACACCACGTGTTTAGCACATTTATTTACACCCAAAAGATTTTTGAGTTTAGAGTGTATGAAGCGTTAGAAAATAGTCTGTCTCTTAATTGATGCTAAGCTAGTAGGACTTGATAGCAAAAGCATTGCTAGATGAGCAAGTTTTGAAGCAGGCTCAAAAAGCTGTTGCATTTAATGATACCTTTCCACCAAGCAATGAAGTCTTCCCTATAGCACTGAAATAAGAAGACGGGAAAGGAGATTCTTTAGCTTCATACACAATCAGTATGGGTATCCATAAATTCTCTCTGTAGCTCAAGCGCGAACTGAATCAACTGATACAGCAGTCAACCTTTGCTCCTGATGGTTGGGATGCACAGTATAAGCCAAACAATGGTATGGTTTCATGATTTGATCCCTTCTATTATGCACTTTTTCAATATGGGCTTAAAGGAATTTTCTTTTAGATGACCGAGCTAATTTTGTTCAGTTTTAAAATCGAAAACATTTTTATATATTGAAAGAAAGCATGTTTTAAAAAGATTTTGACTTTAAGCTTTTTTTTTTTAAATTACTTCTCTTATTTTGTAAATGTTTAAAATTAATAATCCAATTTCAATTTTGAATGGAATGGTTATTGCCTAGACTAGAATAACATTGATGCACATTATCTTGTTATATATACAAAAAAATCTGCACTTTTCTAAGTTTTTTTTTCCCATAAAAAAAGCTAGGTAATGCTTTAAGCTCTCAAAAGTAAGAGAAATTAAAACGATTTTAAGTAAGAGAAAAAATGTACGGCTCAGGTGAGCTTAATGTCTACTTTTTAGAAAAAGACAATCTTACAAAGAAAAAAAAATAAATAAAAAATTTACCCTGTTAAAAAGTTGTACTTAACAATAATATTTTACTATGTACTAATTACTGATATACAGTAAGAGTGAATTTAAAATATTACATGTAATGTTGTCATGTGTGACATTTAATTTGAATTTTTACAGATCAATTTAGTATTTGAGGTTTTTGACATGACGGTTTAAACTATGGTTTAAACCTGACATAAACTGACACATGTCAAAAACCTGCCAACCCTGTAATTATTACTAATACTTTATACTAATTATACAATTACAGTAATAGTGAATTTTAAATATTACATCTAATGTGTGACATTTAATGTGAAATTTTACAGATCACTGTTGTATTTGAGGTTTTTGACGAGGTTTTTGACATGACGGTTTAAACCATCAAAAACCTGCCAACCCTGCCTAGAATTTTCACAAATATGGAAAAAAAAACTATTCACAATGTCACAAACAGGACCCTGTGAAAAAATTCTGGACAGACTCCTGTTTAAACAATTTTCTGTAATATATAATATTGGTTTTCATAGTATTATTTCTGAAGTTAAATTTCTGATAAATTGGTCTGTTTTGAACTGCATTTAAAAAAATATATAACAATTTTTAATGTGCAAATAATTGAACCTGTATGCAGACATGATCTTTAATATTAAACTAAGTGCTATTCTATGTGATGGAAAATGATATTCCAAAATATAACAGATATACATTTTTCTAGGATCAACAATTGCAGTGTCTTATCTCTCTATGTCGATCCTTATCTCTTATATTAAAGAAGGACCAGAATGATTTAGTTTTTGTACAAAATTATAAAATATTAACAAACCCAATTCAGAAGTGTTCTCTCAAAGACCTTGTGCAGCTGGGTGAGGCATTAGAAAATGGAATGTCTCCAGAAAGTGCAAAAGAAAAGAATGTTGTTGCTGCTTTAAAAAGTAAAGTAAGTTTTTCTTTTTTACTCCATAATTTGCATTGCAGTTTCATAGGAGGGAAAGATGCTAGGAAATCTGTCTGTTTTTCTTTTGTTAATGAAACTCCCCTCCCACCCCCTTTAAATATTGGCATAAAAAAAAAAAATATTTGGATAGGGTAGGGAGGGTTGTTAAAGTATAGAGATGAGATTCTGCGATTACCTGCAAAAATATAACCAAACTTTTGTTGGTGTTCTTTACATTAAGTACATTTAGTATTTTAATATATATCAAAAGCTTATTGTTAAAACATCTTGCTGTGTGTTCATTAAGCAACAAGAATAGAAAAATCATGCATCAAGCATAGAAAAGGAAACACTTTCAAACACATCTGAAAAACTGTAGTGAAACTTGACTGTTAAATAAACGTGAAAGCAGATGTATGCTTTAGAAAACGCAGCATATTTAAAAATCCTGTTTTAGTAATTACTATTTATAACTGTCCGAAATGTGGTCTTATTTTTGGATTATTTTTTGTGACCTTGTATATAATCTGTAGGTTTGTATATATACCGTATAGCATGCTAAAATTTACTTTAGTTGGAAAATACCTAATTCAAATTACACATTTAGCAATTTTTGACAATAGTTACAACGCAACGTTGCAGATCTGGTGAAACAAACATGTGAGTGAATTGTATCAGGCTGTATATTATCTGGATAGCTCAGTGGTAGAACATTAATGCATATAGCCAAGGTCCTGACCTATATGCTTTTCACTCTGTTCAAAAAAAAATTTTCCACTTTGACCTCCATTTTTCAAAGATATAGCAGTGATGGAACGGCTACGCAAGAACGATTATGGTGCACATTTCTGCACCAAATCAACAATTTTTCAGCACAATTGTAGCAAACTGCATCCAAGTACGAAAGATTATATTCTGTGACCATTTGATGAAATTTGCATTCTCCTTTTTTTTTCTTTTGCAGTGTTGTATGGCAGCTTGCAATTTATACCAAGCTGCGTCCAAGTACGAAAGATTATATTCTGCGACCATTTGATGAAATTTACAATCCCCCCCCCCCCCCCACGATCATTTCACATCTTCTTTTCTCCAATTCTTTGTTAGAATTTGTGATTGTCTTTGGTGGCCAACCATTTTTTTTTTCTGTCATCGTTTATTGAAATTAAATTTGCTATGTTTTTTTCATGACTGATTGATGAAATTCGTGATTCGTTTTCCCCAATCGCTTGTCGAGATTAGTGGGGATTTTTCTCCCCATAACCAACTGGCAAAATGAACAATTTTTTGTGCAATCTTCAAAGAAATTCTCTTTTTTTTTGTGTCTTTTGACAAATTTTCAATTTTTTATGTAATTGTTTGACAAAATACCCTTATTTTTGTTGAAATTCAGGATTTTGTTTTCTGCTATTATTAGATCAAGATTCTCCTGCGCGATTGTTTGTCAAAATCTAAATTTTTTTTTTTTTTCCTTCCAGTCAACTGACATTTTTTTGTGCAATCTTTGAAGAATTTCTTTTTTTTTTTTTTTTTTTCATGATTTTGTTTTCCACAACCATTTGACCTAATTTGCAATTCTTTTCCATGATTGTTTGTTGAAATTCATGTTTTTGTCATTAACTCACTTAGGAAATTCACAAGTTTTTAAGCTATTTTTGACAAAATTCCTGATTTTGGTGAAATTGACTAAAGTGGGTTTTTTTTTTTTTTTTTTTTTTTTTTTTTTTCCTGCAACTGTTTGATTTTCATTAACTTTTTTTTTTTTTTTTTTTTTTTTTTCTGCGATTGTTAGACGAAATTCAAGGTTTTTTTTTTTTTTTTTTTTTTTTTTTTTTTTTTTTTTTTTTTCCACAGTCATTTTTTGAAATTTGCTATTTTTACATTTTGAGGTGACCTGAATTGATTTTAGCTATTTTCATAATGATTCTATGAATGTGTGTAGATGAAAATTTCTTCATGTTTTCAGGTTTCAGAGCTCATCTTTTTAAAATTAGAATTTAAGGTTTTATTTTTTTATATTTGTTGTTGTTGTTTATTTAAACCTGCAGTATTCTGTAAAATGTCAAAAAAATGTGTCGAGTCACCTCAGATTTTTTTTTACATGATTTTATAAACATCGATTGTGTTGTGTATCTCTTAATTTTGCTAAGAAATTTGAATGTGTATAAACTAACATTTTATAAACAAATGCGTAACATTTTCTTGTATGTCATCTTTCTTAATCTTTTAATGGCTTTCCTGATATATCACTAAATTAATTGCATACTTGCAGATGCGTTAGCGAGGGATCACAGCATTATTTCACCCATGTCTTCACTTTCAACTGTAAATTGAGTCTTAATGAAATCTGAAATTAGCGAAGTAGCGACTACTTTTGAAAAGTAGTTTGTAATCACTACTTTTTAAAACAAGTATAGTTGCAGTTGTAATTACTTACATTTTCAATACAGTAGTTGTAGTTTGCTACAACAAAAAAGTATTTTATCCGACCTTTGAATATTTTTATAATTTTAAAAATACATTTATGAGTATTTAATGAAAGGAGTAGTTAGGACACATGAAATTTATTTGATTTACATATTTTTATTTTCTTTTGTAGTTTGGATCAACTGTGATATGTTCGATGGTCACAAAAGCAGAAGATTTATACTGTGGGCATGAGGTATTTGATATTGAAATCCAAACTCGGTGGTATGTATAAAATTGAGTTTTATTTTTCTTTGCTACAGGGTTAATACAGTCCTTGAAAGCCCTTATTTTTATGCAAAATCTGCAAAAAGTCTTTATTTTATTAGTATAGATTTCTTAATCAGGGGTAAAACTTCTGTGTTTCAGGGAATTTCTAATTAAAAAAAAAAAAAAAAAAAAAAAAAAAAAAAAAAATTGCTCTTCTTACTTGAAATTACTCTTCCACCTTTTTGCTCCCCCCACCTGTACCCAAAGTTTAAAATCTTTAAAACTTTTCTTTTTAGATTTTTGATTACACTTTTTGCTTCTCTATTTGTTTTGTTATTTCATTGTAACAATAAATAATTGATCATATTAATTTCGTTGAAATTTCATCTGAATTCTCCCTCCTGAAATTTTGCTTCCTCCATTTTGCTTCATCTTCCACTTAATGTATATGAAGTTTAAAATCTTTAAAACTCTTTAATTTTTTGTGCTCTATTTGTTATTTTATTGCAGCAATAAATAATTGATCATAAAAATTTCTCCCCCTTCCTCTCCACCCAAAATTGGCATTCCACTTTGCTCCTCATCTATTTTTTTTTAATTATATTTGTATGTCTATAGTAAGGTAAATAGTAAAATTCATCTAATAAACATCCCTCCCCCCCCCCCCCCCTCAAAAAAAAGAAAAATGCTTTTCTCTGTTTGCCATCTTAACTCACTGGGTTTAAAACCTTTAAAAGTATTTTTTAGAAAAACTTTTTCTGTTCTATGTGTTATTTTATTGTAACATTAAATAATCAATCATATAACTTCTCTCCCCTGCCCACTGAAGTTGATGTGCCCCCTTCTTATCAAGCATGCAATATTTAAAGTCTTTAAATCTCTTTAATTTTTATTTTTATTTTTTTTGTCCTATTTGTAAATCATTAGTAAGGTAAGTAAATAATAAGCCATATAATAACCCTTTCCCCTCAAACTGCTACTCTCCCTTTGCTTCTCCAGCTCACCAAGTTTAAAATCTTTAACCCCCCCCCCTTTTTTTTTTTACTTCTTCTCTGTGTGTTAATTTATTGTAACAATAAATAAGTGATCATATAAATTCCCTCAACCCCACATGAAATTGACGTTTTCCCTTTTCCCCCATCCCCCTCTTACTAAGAGCTCTAAATTTAAGTCCTTAAAACTCTAATTTTAATTTTTTGTCATATTTGTAAATCAGTAGTAAGGTAAATAATCAGTCACATAATAAATCCCCCCCCCTCCCCCAAGGAAAAAAAAAGAAAATCTGCTTCTCTCATTCCTCCTTACCCTCCCGCCAGCTCATAGAGTTTAAAATCTGTAAAAGTCTTGTTTTTCTCTTCTTTATTTGTTACTTTGTTACAATAAATAATTAACCTTCAAAATGCTCCTCCCCATTCGAAATTGCCAGTTCCCCTTTATCCTCTCCCCCTTTTTTCCTAGCACACAAAATTTAAAGTCTTTAAAACTTAATTTTTTTCTGCCCTCCCCTAATTATATATCTTTATTACCAATAAGTAATTAATTGCCTAATAAACTTCTATTTTCCTCCTCCCCCCCCCCCCCCCCCCAATAAAATTTTTGCTGCTCCCCATTTGACCCTCCACCCCAGCTCACAAAGTAAAAAATCTTCAAACTTCTATAATTTTTTTAAACTTTATCTTCTCTATTTGTTACTTTATTGTAACAACAATAAATAAGCATTAAAAATCCCTCTAAAATTGTCTCTCCGTCTCCCCTCACTTCTTACTACACAAAACTTGGGAGAGATTTCTTTAATTTTAAGGTAATTCATATTTTATTTAATTTCTAATAATTTATGTCTGAGGCTACATTTTCACTGTTAAATTATCTACAGGGTGTTTCAAAAATGACCGGTATATTTGAAAAATCAATAAAAACTAAACAGGCAGCGATAGAAATACACTGTTTGGTGCAATATTCTTGGGACAACAGTAAATTTTCAGGCAAACTTTCAAAATTAGTTATATTTTTCAACAACAGATGGCGCTGCAGTCTGGAAAAATCTAAACCACAATATTTTCCACATATCCGCCATGCACAGCAATAATATGACCTAGTCTCTGAACGAAATTACCAGAAACCTTTGTAATGGCTTCACATGCAGAAGAGATGTACTGCTTCAGTTGTTCAATTGTCTCTGGATTGTGGCGGTACGCATGGTCTTTCAAGTGTCCCCACAGAAAGAAGTCACAGGGATTCATGTCTGGCGAATAGGGAGGCCAATCCACGGCGCTTCCTGTATGTGTGGGATAGCCCAAAGCAATCACATGATCATCGAAATGTTCATTCAGGATATTAAAGACGTTGACCATGCGATATGGCCGGGCACCATCTTGCATAAACCACGAGGTGTTCACAGTGTCCTCTAAGGCATTTTGTACCACCACAAATTCACGAAGAATGTCCAGATAGCGTGGTGCAGTAATCATTTCGGATCTGAAAAATGGGCCAATGAGTCCTTTAGAAGAAATGGCAGCCCAAACCAATACTTTTGGAGGATACAGGGACGATGGGACTGCAACATGGGGGTTTTCGGTTCCCCATATGGCAGTTCTGTTTATTGACGAAGCCGTTCCAGTAAAAATAAGCTTCGTCAGTAAACCAAATGCTGCCCACATGGATATCGGCGTCATCAATCCTTTGCACCATATCGTTAGCGAATGTCTCCCGTCCATCAATGGAAGCAGTGCTGAGGGGTTGCCGAGTTTGAATTTTGTATGGATAGAGGTGTAAATTCTGGCACAGGAGAGATACATGGAGGTTGGCTTTATTTGGACCGCAGCTGCATCAAGGCGAATGGAAACCCAAGGCTGCTGTTGGATCACCTGCTGCACAAGCTGAGTATTGCCCTCTGTGGTTGCCATACGTGGTCGGCCTACCTTTCCAGCATGTTCATCCTTCACGCTCCCAGCCCGTTGAAATATTTCAAACAGATCCTTTATTGTATCGCTTTTCGATCCTTTGGTTACATTAAACTTCCGTTGAAAACTTCGTCTTGTTGCAACAAGACTGTGTTCTAGGCGATGGAATTCCAACACCAGAAAAATCCTCTGTTTTAAGGAATAAACCATTTTTTCACAGCAAACTTGCAATCTGTGAACAGCACACGCTTACAGCAAAAAGGCGACTTACAGAATGGCGAACTCACAGACTGCAATTTCTTCTATATCTTTCAAATTGCCTGCGGCGCCATCTGTTGTTGGACATTGTAACTAATTTCAAAAGTTTGTCTGCCTGAAAATTTACTGTTGTCCCAAGCATATTGCAACAAACGGTGTATTTCTATCGCTGCCCGTTTAGTTTTTATTGATTTTTCAAATTTACTGGTCATTTTTGAAACACCCTGTATATTTTCTGCTCATTTATGTTTTTCTGTTAATCAGCTTTACCTAAAAAAAAATTTTTGATATTCTTATAGATTCCCCACAGAAATAAACAGTGTTCTTGTAGCTTAGAATAAAAATAATGTTGAACTAGATAAAATTAAATCAACTAGTAAAAAGAAAAAAAAAGTATTTATTTATAACTATTTATTTTTATCCCACAATGAAATTCTCATTACAGAAAAGTTTTTTTTTAAAGAGAGGCATTACAGAAAAGTTTTCTTGAAAGAGAGACATTCAAAATGCAGTTTTTTTTGTTTTTTTTTTTATTATTATTTCTTTATCTTAAGTTTATTTTAGCTTGCTATGAAATATTTTTCTGCTTGTAAAAAAGTTTTTGTCAGAGTTAAGCACAGGTACAGAAGCTGTTTTTTAATCTGCTACAAAAGAAATGAATTTTGCTGCTCCCAATTTTATGTTTAGCTGCAACAAAATTCATTTTTTGCTGCTACAAGTTATTTCGAGTGAATGTAACCTGTGTCTATATTAAAAATTACATACTTCATTTCAATGATTTATAGCTTCTTAAATTTTTTAGGTTTTTGTCCTTAAAAATCCTTGATTTTTATTTAAACAAATGTGTACGAATCCCGTGTTAAGACTTCTAGCTTACAAAACCTTTCACTTAAAGCTCAAATGAATTGTTTCCAATAAATTTAATACTTGAAAATTTCCGATGCTGATTCAGCTATTCAGTGTTATGTTTTTTTCTTTACTGCACCATCAACTAGAGTACTTTAGGGTTGGGCAATCCAATCCTTAAATCACATGTATCTTTATGTGTGTGTATATGTATTTGTGATAATAAATAATTATGCGATAATGACATTGCAATTGGAATTCAACATTCTGAATTTTCTATCTTTTACACATTTGTTGACCAATAGCAACATAAACTCCTCGCAATCAAATTTACTTTATCACATGCTATTTTAGGAGGAATCTCATTGTGAAAGACTTACTTATTTTAAATGTAAGAAAGTGTAAAAGTAATGCTTAATATAGTAGGTGAAGAATATTTAGAGGAAATATACTTTGCATTTGATATGACAAAGTGTAAAATGCAAATTCTTGACTTTTTGTGATGAAAGAAGTTTTCTAAATTAAAAAAAAGTAATACATTTAAAAAGCACATTTAACAGTGCTAATTGCAAGTATTAACAATATTCATAAAATTATACTATTCGTAATTTAAACCTAGAAGAAGTCATGTTTATTACTAATTTGAAGGTGTTTGAACTATTGAAAAAGTACACCAAGCTGTTAAAATTTTTAAACATGAATAAAAGTAAAAACCAATTTTAAATTATGTTTAAATTTATTTCCATTATAAGAGCAGTACGTCTATGCATATAATATACAGTGAACTCTCGTTAAGACGGATAGCCAAGGGCAAGCATTTTTTGTCTGTATTAATGAGTTCATTATAACAGGAGTTAATAAATCTGGTGTTTTACATTACAGTAAAAAAATACTTATGTACATATACATTGTAATATGACTAAAAATTTATTTTCTAAAACCATTTTATGCTACTTTGCTAAAACAATACAACAACAATAAAGGAATGTACGAGAACAATTTCAAAACGAAAAAAAAAACAATTATATTTGAAAAACTAGTTTACATTGAAGCATACTTACATTGTTAATTGAAGGTGCAAAATGGTAGTTCATGAAAGAAAATGATTAAGAGTACATAATAGGATATCCAAAAAAAGAAGTAATTTTCATTTGTTTTTTCTTTGTAAATGACCTTCTTTCAATATCATCCTCAAGTTTAGCTAAATGTTCAAAAGTTTTCTCAGAAGCATTTTCAGTTGATTGATAAAATTTCCTGATTGTCATTAGCATATCACGGACATCTTGCATTTTTGGAGGAGAGATTTCTTCTTCCTTTTCACTATCGCTAGATGTTCCTAGATTTTCTTTTAGTTCATCGATTATTTCCTGATCGGTCAATTTTTCAACAGTTCTAACAATGTTATCAAAACTTGCAAAACCGCTAGTGTCTATTTTTATCGGAATATCACCTGCTGCATCACTAACAAGGAAGGTCTCCATACGGGCATATTCAGAAAAATCTGAAAAAATTACAGAGTGTTCTCATGTGGATATATATGTTTATAAAATTTTTTTTGGCGGAACCTCAATAGAACGTTCGTAAAAAAATAATGAAAATTTCTTTTATTTGGCGATTTATCATCAGTTGGCAATGAAAATGAAATTTTGAAAAATACTTTTATACATCGAATACTCTTTAAGATAAAAATGTTTCATATTGAACTTGTTTAAATAAATTTAATGTAAGTAACTTTAGTTTTGTCCGTTTTAGTTTGATTTAACTATAGTTTTGCCAAATATTGTATAGTGTGTATAATGAAAGTTAAATATAAAATTTTATAAATTAAAACAAAATTGAAATAAATTAAAATTGTTTGAATATCTCAAAATTAAGACCAATTGAGCACTGCCCATTCAGTTCTGTTGCTATGGAAACGACGAATTCTTTGATAATGAAATGAATAACTGGTAAATGAATCTTGCCTTTATTTTGGAATACGCTTAAATATATGAAAGTATTTTTTATGTATGAAATTATTTTTAAAGTAATAAAATTAAATAACAAACAACATAAATATGGAATACAAAAAAATGTATTTATTAAACTTTCTCATTGTTTATGTTTAAATTCGTTAAATACTTTTTACACGCACTCTAAAAATCATTTAACAGAGAATTTTCAGGAGAATTAAAATCGTTTGCTTTTGGCAAGGAAAAGTTCTCGCCAAATCGCATGACGTTTTCGTCTTTTTGTGCCAAATACTCGAAAGTATTTTATTTTTTTACAGACTTTCTACTGTAATTCCGCCACTAAATTTGACTGATCCTTTATGGCATACATAAGTAGTTTAATTGGTTTTTTTTTTTTTTTTCAAAATATTCTGAGTATGCCCAGTAAGGAGACCTTCCTTGTAAGCAATATCTGAAGTTCGTTGAGATCATGAGTTATCTCATCTGCCAATTTTGAAGTTTCAACTCCGTTGCAAGGTTGCCAGTTTGGCCTCCAATTTTAATCCGAAATTTCAAATTCACATTGTAAAATTTGAAAGAAGAATTTATACTTTATGTGATCACTAAATTTCCCTCATTAAATAATGCATAAAATACAATTCTTTATTTCTGTTGTGAATGCAAATTTTCTGTATGAAAATGGAGACCTAACTGGCAACCCTGCTCCATTCACAAAGTCTGCATATCTGAAGCAATTTGAAATTGTAATCTATGGAGCAATAGTCTAGGCTCATTGAACCCATTCCATGCATTTTAGCACATTGACATCAGAACTTGTCGGTGTTTCAATAGAACTCATCAAAAATGTCCCAGGAGCATTCAATGATATAACGGCTTTCCCGTTACAAATTCATTTAACCTTCCTCCCTCGAAAAATCAACATTTAACTTTACTGATTCATTTTGTAGTTGTCATTATTCCCCCCACCCCCCACCCGCTCAAATAAAACATTTAGTTTAAATTTGACGTTCTGTTCTTAATTCCATTTTTCTGTATTCATTCACTCCCCCACCCCCCACCCCCTTGCAAATGCTTTTTCAGAATCAATAAAGACAAGGCAGAGAGGTAAATTATATTCCTTACGTTTTCTATGAGTTCCTTTACTGCTGGGATATCATCCATTGTGTTGAATCCACTTCAGAATCCTGCTTGTTCTCTAGGTTGAGCTGATTCAAGTCTTGTCATTAAAACTTTGGTGAAAATTTTATAAATTACTGATATTAAGCTGATTGGTACATCCGGTCTTCTGGTGCATCTGACTTCTCGAGGCATTTTGGAAACAGTAAGGACAGCATTTTTGAAAATTCTTCTCCTGCTTCTTTGATAAGATCAATTGTAATTCCATCTTCGCCAGGGCATTTTCGTTTTTTCATAAATCTAATGGCTTGTAAAACTTCATCTGTCATCACTGGAATTATCTCTTCAGTTTCTGTTAAGTTTTCTCGTGGATCATGTAGGTTGATTTCCCTTTGATCTTCACATTTATATAGGTCGTTTTAGAATTTTTCGACAATGTGTACTATTTTGTTATTGATTTTGGTGATTGCTTCATCTACTCTCCTTAGTGCAAAAATGCTTTTTCTTCCAGCACATAGTTTGTGCTTAGCTGATTTTAAACTTTTGTTATCTTCTAGAACTGTCTTGACAAGATCACAGTTAAATTTTCTGATATCTTCTGTAACACATTTTCTTACCATTTTAAATAATTCAGTATATTCAACTCTTGATTTAGGGTCGTTTTTCTTCATTTTAAATTCTCTGTGTTTCTTCTGTTGTTTTCTTTGTCTGCTTTACTTGTACATCACCGGTTATCTTCTTTGCAATTTCTTGTAGAGTATTGGTTAGTTTCTTGTTCACTACTGTAACACCTTGCTCTTTTTCTAAAGTTGATTGAAGTACTTGGAAACGGTTTTTAAGTTCCAGATGAAATTCTATGTTTCTGGAGATTTATAATATTGATTTCTTTGAGTGTTGTAAAAGGTTCATCCTTTCCACTTAGTATTTAGCAGCAATTTGCATCTAACCAACCTGTGATCGCTTCCTGTATTGAAGTTATTGAGAACGCTGCAATCCTGAATAAGATGCTTTTTGTTTGTCAAGATGTAGTCGATTTCACTTGTTGAGCCATTTGCTCAATGCCATGTCCATTTTCTTTGTAGCTTTTTCTTGAAAAAGGAATTCATGATATACAACTGTTCACATTCTGCAAACTCAACCTGCTTCCTCTTTCATTACGCCACCCCATATCCATGATTTTGTACTGAAAACTCACTTTTCTTTTTTTCCGTAATTCTAGCAGTCCAGTCTCCCATTATTAATTTTATGTAGCATTTTACCTTTGATGCATTGAAGCTGCTATTTCATAGAAATCGTCAATTTCTTCATCAGTATAGTTTATTGTTGGTGCTTGGGTAATTTGCAGCTTGTATCTTCTGGACGTTTGTATTACTAACCTTGCAACTCTATCTGATGCACTATCATATTCTATGACGTGATTCTTCCACCTTTTATGAATCAGAAAACCCTAGAGATGTACATTTTACAGAAAATAAATGGTTGGGGGGGGAGAATTTCCAGTTTTCTTCTGGAAAAATCGAAATATTGGAAAAGTTGATTTATCATAAATGTTTCTCAAAAATAAGTTATATTTTCTAAAAAATATATAAATTAATAAACTTTTTTAATATTTATGCACACTAAAGAAATATTATTTTCCCTTTACATAAATATATTATAAAAGAAGAGAGAGAAAAACAACAAGCCAGCTTTAAAAAGTTTATCCTTTCAGTCTCAGAATTCTGAATTCTGACAGTAGCTTTTCTTGCTTAATTTAACACCAGTGTTTGTAATATATCATGTGTCTGTTGAAATGATTTTTCAGAAACATTTGTTTAATTATATTAATACAGCTAATTTAAAAAATAACAACTAAAAAATCTTAAGCTTCAACCAATATCACTGCAGTTTGAAAGCAATTTTAAACTGCATTGTACATCAAAACTACATAGTACTGTTTTTCAAACAAATAAAGGATACCAGTTTAAAAGAAACAAACTATAGTGTTCAGGTATTATTATAAATACTATTATCATTTTCAAATCTTCCATTGTTTAAAAATTGGTGTTATTTTACATTATTATACATTTTTTCCCCTTACAGTTGTAATTTTCATTTCCTGTATATTTAGTTTTGATACGTCTTTTTTTTTGATGAAACCTTTAAAACAAGATTATTTTTCCATATGTTTAAAAACTTTTCAACTAGAATTTTCACAGAGATTTGCTTACATTTTCTTTGCAAAGTTTGTTTCTATGGATTTATATATATTTTTTAAATACATTTAGACAACTCTAAAAATCAATATTTCATGAAAAGAAAAAAAAAAAATAAATAATTTCAACTGTATGTTCAAATTTTGCATTAAATTTTCCACCTTACCATTTTCATTAATTAGTATAATATTGATCTAATTTTACACATGAATTTTCCTTTTTGACAAAAGAGAGTAGCATTTAATTATCTTACCAGGGATTTGCTTGGAATTTTGTTCACACAATCATGTTCTTGCAAAATTGTGAACTTTTGTAAAAAACTTGTGAACTTGTAAAAAATGTGAATGAAATGTAAAAAGTTGTGAATTTGTAAAAAATGTAATCGGACTTTTGTAAATTAGGATATATCATATTTAAGTTCTTATTTAGACATTATTGAGATGGTCATTTGTACATATATATATGTTGCGAAACAATTTAATGGGTGTAGTTGAAATATCACATCGTGCTTATTACGTATTACTGGAGTCATACCACATTTTAATCAGCCGTTGGTGATGTTGTAAGCAATCCTACCAATTAGCATAAGCATTGCTAGCGGAGGTATCAACTCTGTGAAAATATAGCAGCTGTAGAGCGATGATAATATTGGTATAGTCCAATCAAACACTTATTATTTCATTATGAAAACAAGGCAGTGTGAGTGGTGAAAAAAGGCATATGAAGAAACACGGGTTTTCCCAATTAAACACACGGAAACGTAGTCATAGAACAACTGTTTATTCCATCAGAACACACCAACACTAAACAATTCCCGCAGATGAGAAATCGGAGCATTCCACTCGAGCATAAACTTTACTCATGCTAAATAGATGTTAATTTACGAAATGAATATTCTACTTGAAGGACACCAGGTAACAGGTTATGTAAACAATCACAGCACAAAAATCTCTCGTCCTGAGCTCATGCTCTCGCTATTTATGAGAATGCGCGGAGGAATTCCGATTGAAATGAAAACTTCAAGCTAAAACCAACGAAAGTCACGAACGAGCCTCGAAGTGAAACTGGGATCCGACACTCAGCCAATGGAGAGCGATCAAGAAACGTCACAGGAAAGAATCCCAGTGCCGATAATGGAATGATTTCTATGTGAAAAGGCTGACGCCTCGCGGGCGGGAAAATGAGATGAAAAAGAATAAAAAAGTAAAAATGGTTTTGATAAATATTCGAAAAATTAGTAACTGCGTTCAGAACTTTACAGTTTGGTAGACGATAAAAATTAATGAAGGGATTAAAAGTTTAGATTACGTTTTGGAATAAATCTATTATTAAGATACGCGTTTTTAAAAATAGAGGAATTTAGCTAGAAATAAATAATAGAGCGTATTTAAAAAAAAGGAAATAATGAATAGGCCGGCAATTTAGAATAATTTAAATGAATAGTAAAACGTAAAATTTTTATATAACAATATCCCCCCTCCCTAAAAACCGGTGAACTGGTGGCTCTGTGACCCACAAGTTCATTGGGGAAAAGCATGAACTCGGATTACAATAGTGTTACCTGGTAGTCGGAAATTTTTCTCCAATTCTGTCAAAAACCAAATCAATAAGTTACTGCTTAAACGCAAAACTGTGGGAATTGTTTTTTAAATTACAAAGATAATATAAATATTTCTCCAACATGGAGTAAATTATATTCTAAATAATCTCCTCTTGTTTTACTAACAACTTATTGCTTACAATATTAACAGATATTGACAATATTAGAATTGTTTAGGAGTTTTCTTAGGAATTTACATTCTTTCCACATCACGATTAAACATTAGTTTAATCTGTATAACTTAAACTCCATAACGTAGAAATTTTCCATACAATTCACAAGTTATATAAATAAAAGGAAAAACATGAATATAATAAATTTAAAATTTATGTACAAAAATTTCAACTGAGTATCATTCTCCTACAGTTTTTTAACTGGGATGATATATTGTCCTGATACTATGCTATAGTCCATTGAAATTCAATTATTGCTCATTTTTGACACAAGAAAAACTGTCAAAAAACCTAGTGCCATATGCACTCTATAGTATTGTATTGCTATGATAATAGCGGTACCATACTATTATCATTTTTCCATAAATTTTCTAGTAAGTATTTTTCTTTCATTATGTTCAGATGTTATCATAATTTTTAATTTATGAGTATTCTCAGATATCTCATATATTGACTTCATTAATTCATAACACTTATTTTTCTTTATTACCTCTCTTTTATCTCAATATTCAATAATAAATTATCTATACTTTCTATCATACAGGATCTAGCAATAGTAAATTTAATTCAATAATAACAATAACTCAAATTTTCATCAATAATTTCAAAGTCATATTTTAATTCATCACTTCAGTAAATAATAATAAGAGATGATTGCACTCAATGACATTGGCTGGGTAGAAAATTACATAGCATAAAAAGTAATCTCCTATCAATACAGATTCAATAAGAAAGGAAATTATACCAAGTCAAAATAAAAAAATAAAAAAAATTCTGAAATTCTCCAGCAATATCATTGAAACAAAATCTTAATAGGTGTTTTTCGATATGTGTCGAAATATTTCATTCATTTCCTACATGGTTACGCAATCAGTAAAAAATAAATAAATAAATAAGCAAGAGAAAAACAATTGGGATTGAAATCCAGGAAACCTGCATAATCAAAAATTATTCGCATAAATTCTATAATGTTTTAGTATTAATAATTATAGTTAAATTAATTTTTTTTTTTTTTTTTTTTTTTTTTTTTTTTTTTTTAGTTATTTTAATTCAGTTAACATTTATTCATAGTTTACATATAAATTTAAAATTTATTTATTATTCTAATCTAATTCAATTCAATATAAGAAATCTTTAACTCAAATCAACTCATTTACGCCCACGTAAACAATTAATTCAAGTAAAACTTCAGCAGCAATGTTCTCGTGGATCCTTCGAGAACACACTGTTATATAGAAAAGCATTGTTGATTAATTTATAATTTATTAGTTACTTTTTATAATTTATGACTATTTAATATTAGGCCAGGGCTTTAACATTAGTTTGTTGTGAATTCTCATGGGATAATTTTAATTGATCTGGTGAAAAGTAAGGGCGCAATTTAGATACATGGACAACATCCGTATTTCTATTTTGACTTTGCCTATCAATTCGAACATTTACAGGAGATAATTTGTTAAGAATTTGATAGGGACCAGTAAATACTTGTGAGAGCTTTCTAGTATTGGGATAATTGAACTCTTCATAAATTACAAGATCTCCTACCTCAAACTTTGGCTCTACATAATTTCAACCATAATATTTTTTACTCTTCAAATGAAATTCATTAGTACGCGCTTTAGCAATTTTAAGGGCTTCATTCACAGGAGGGTAGTAATCTTGTTTTAGGGGGTAATCATAAGGTAATTGTCCAAAAAGTAAATAAGCAGAAGGGAATTTGGTTATGGAATGGGGCGTATTATTGTATTCACTAACTACTTCTGTCAAAAGTTTTGTCCAAGGGATTTTAGAGGTAGTAGAATTAACTTTACACTTTAATCTAGATTGATTCACTCTTTCGCATTTCCCATTCGTTTGTGGATGATGTGCTGATGTTAAATGTTGCTTAATATTGTGATTTCGAAGAAATTTTTTAAATCTAGATGAAGTGAAAGCTGCACACCTATCACTCAACACTTTTTGGGGAACCTGTACATTGAAAATTTTGTTGAAACAGAATAATTGTTTAAGACATTGAATATTGAAAACTTGTTTTAAGCAATTAGTATAGGTCTCAGTAGTAACACTTTTTGATGGAAAAGCCCAGACATTTCTAGTCGCGTGGTCTATTATGATGTGTAGATATTTTTTGGTGGAGTTATAGTAATTGAATCCTCCCACAGTATCAATAGAAAGACATTCAAAAGGTTGATCTGTGGTTGGCATAGCTTGTAGTAAGCCAAATTTTCTCTGTCTGTGTTTTTTATTTTTCTGGCAAATGTCACAATGTTTGACAAAATTAGTTATATCCTGAGTCATGTCAGGCCAATAATAATTAGGGGAAATTAAATTTAACATTTTTTGGATTCCAGGATGACCAAATTTTTCATGAGCAACATTTAATATTTTTCTCCTTAAAGACATGGGGACTACTATTTTTCGAAATCCTTTCTTTCTAACTATTATAATCCCATTTTCATTTTGATAGTTTTTGGCACATACATTATCTTTCTCCTGCATCTCTATAAGTTCTTTTACGTCTAGAAGAAAAGTTAAGGGTCGAAAATAATGTAAAACAGGGTTTCTTGACAAGATGTCAGCTTCGACATTTGTGGATCCCTTTTCGTACACAATATTATAATCAAACATGCTTAACCTCAAAGACCATCTAAATAATCTACCTCTCAAATGCTTAGTATTCTTTAACCAAACAAGAGATGCATGATCAGTGTGAATGGTGAATTTTACACCATGGAAGTAATGATAAAATTTATCTAAGGTGTCAATGATGGCAAGACATTCTAATTCAGTTATAAAGTAATTCTGTTCATAACTTCTCAATCCTCTAGAATAACAAGCAATTTGATGTAAAAACCCATTATTATCTGGTTGTTTAATAACTGCACCTACTGCCACCTGTGAGGCATCAACAAACATATGAAGTGGTAATGCAGGATCATAAATTCTTAAGACAGGTTTAACAATTAAGGCATCCTTTAATTTCTGAAAAGAATCTTGGCAATTTGAATTCCATTCCCACAAAGTATTTTTCCTAAGTAATCTGTTAAGGGGGTGTCTGATTTTGGCATAATTATCTATAAATTTATGGTAAACATTAATTGATCCCAAAAATCTTTGGAGTTCTTTTACATTAGAAGGAGGTTTTAAATTTTTTATGACATCAATATTAGCATTAGCTGGAGTTACAGTACCATTTTTGATTTCATATCCTAAGAAATTAATTTTATTTTGAACAAAATTGCATTTAGATAATTTAAGTTTAATATTTTCAAGCCTACATAATTCAAATAATTGGTTTAGATGTTGCAGGTGTTCCTCTAAAGAGGAGGAAAAAACATTTATGCCATCAAAATAATAACAAGCAAAATCAATTCTATATTTAGTGAGAATTCTTCTAAGAGTCCTATTGAAAATTGGGGGACAAACTTTGACACCGAATGGAAGAACATTCCACTCAAAAAATCCAAAATTGGTTGCAAAAGCCAATTTTTCAGTATCTGCTGGGTGAATGGGGATGTGCCAGTAGCCAGAGACTAAGTCCAAAGTGGAAAAATACTGAGCATGACTTAATTTATCAATAATTCCATCTATACGTGGTAAAGGTTCAGCATAATTTTTCATTATTGCATTTAATTTTCGATAATCTACACACATTCTAGTTTTCTTACCCTCATCGCGTTTCATAACTAAAGTAACAGGGGCAGAATAAGGACTATAACTCTCTTTAATTAAACCAGCAGTTATTAAAGATTGAACTTGATCTGAAATTTCTTTTTCTTCCACTGCAGAAGTGCGATAAGGCCTCATAGATATGGGTAGGTCAGAATTAAGCAAAACGCGCTGTGGTTCAATATTAATTTTTCCAACATCATATTTATTTTTGGAAAAAATGTCTAAATAATCCCTTATATTATCCCTTAACGTTTCATTTTTTATAGCATTTACCTCCCCAAGTAATTTAGAATCATTAGAATTAATTTGATCAAAGGATTGAGGAATCATGACATTTCCATAATCGGGTTGCACTCTCTGATATTTTTCATTGACATTAAAATGAAGTAACTTTAATTTATCAATGGATATGCTTTGAGATCGATTTAATACAAGGTTTCCTTGTAATACTTCACATTTATTACAATCTATAATCAAGTTAAACTTAGAACAGTCTGGCAATCCTAGTATAGCATAATTTAAATCAGTTTTACATAACAAAAATTTAATACATTTTTGCACATTACCTATTTTAAACAACAAATTACAAGATTGGTTTATTTCAACAGTTCCTTTGGCTTGGCCAATAATAATAGGTGGAATATTTATAACTTTAACATTTAACAACTTAACAAATTTTAAAGGTAAAATTGATATTGTAGAACCAGAGTCGATTACACAAGGTAACTCCTTGTTATTTACATATCCATTAATTATTAAATGTCATATATTATGACTAGGTTGTTGTTGTTCACTAGAAGGAGGAACATAAGATTGCATAGGTTCAGCATTAAAAATACAAATCCTCTCCTAGTGGAAAGCATCTGTATACCCCTGTTCATACACATTCGACATGGTCGACTAGGATACTTATTTTGAAAATGAGTAGTAGGTAATTTAGGGCTAACAAATCTAGAATTTTGAGCATTAAGAGGGTTTTGTGGCCGAAAATTAGAATTTGTTCTTTGAAAATTCTGGTTTGGACGAACCCAATGTCTAGGAGCTTGGTTATTAAACTGGAAAGATCCAGGATTTTGAGAATTATTCCTAACATTATGATTGTTTACATGAGAGGTGGGAATGACTACTAGTTGTTTAGCCATTCTGTACCAATTTATGGTGCTCTCTGGAGGGTTAATAATCATATAATTCTGATATTCTGGCTTCAAACCATCCGTCAAACCTTGGACTATGATGGTTTCACATAAATGAAGTTGTCTACCAATCTCAATCTTTTTTCTGAAATAACTCTCTAATTCATTAAGATCATTTAGCTTCATAGAAGAAAAATCAGAAAATCTAGGAACTTGTACTTTTATAAACTTTTCTGAAAAAATTTCAACTATCTTACTGAAAGTAGTACACTCTAGACACTCATTAATGAACACTTTTAAAGCTTCTCCCTTCAAAAATTTAGAGATATTTTGCATTTTCCATGTTTCATCTTTTATATCAGAACTGCATGCTTGGTCAAAATGTTTCAGCCAGGATTGTATATAGCATAGTTTGATAGCATTTTTGACCCTGGGTCAAAAGAGACGATATTTATTTCACTTTCACTCATTTTATCACTAGAATTTTTAACAAATCCTGATCGCATTAACATAAAAGAGAAGGGACAATTCATTAATACATGGATTCATTGTATAATTATAATAAATACTGTAAATAAACTTTAAATAAAATAACAAATGTAAATATTTTCTTTTCTAATAAATAATAACAGTAATACATCAAATGTAAATAAAGAAATATGGTGAAATATAAAATAAATAAATAATAAATCTTTCAAAACTTACGACCTTGGGTTCTTTACAGACATCGTACTTTTCTTTCTTTCCTATAATTTTTATTAAAAGAAAACAAAATGATTTTCTTCTATATAGACGCACATTCAAGTAAAATGCAGAATATCAAATCGTCGTTACCAGGTGTCATCGAAAGTTTCGATTGATTTCACAATCGGAGGGACACTTTTTTAAGGTCTCCTTTTAGAAGTGTAAAGTAGAGTAGGTCGACATTATCCTACGCCGGCTTCTTGTTACGAAACAATTTAATGGGTGTAGTTGAAATATCACATCGTGCTTATTACGTATTACTGGAGTCATACCACATTTTAATCAGCCGTTGGTGATGTTGTAAGCAATCCTACCTCTTAGCACAAGCATTGTTAGGGAGGTATCAACTCTGTGAAAATATAGCAGCTGTAGAGCAATGATAATATTGGTATAGTCCAATCAAACACTTATTATTTCATTATGAAAACAAGGCAGCGTGAGTGGTGAAAAAAGGCGTATGAAGAAACATGGGGTTTTCCCAATTAAACACATGGAAACGTAGTCATAGAACAACTGTTTATTCCATCAGAACACACCAACACTAAACAATTCCCGCAGATGAGAAATCAGAGCATTCCACTCGAGCATAAACTTTACTCATGCTAAATAGATGTTAATTTACGAAATGAATATTCTACATGGCTAAGGACACCGGGTAACAGGTTATGTAAACAATCACAGCACAAAAATCTCTCGTTCTGAGCTCATGCTCTCGCTATTTATGAGAATGCATGGAGGAATTCCGATTGAAATGAAAACTTCAAGCTAAAACCAACGAAAATCACGAACGAGCCTCGAAGTGAAACTGGAATCCGACACTCAGCCAATGGAGAGCGATCAAGAAACGTCACAGGAAAGAATCCCAGCGCCGATAATGGAATGATTTCTATGTGAAAAGGCTGATGCCTCGCGGGCGGGAAAATGAGTTTTCCCCCCCAAAGTATCCTTTTTTTCCGAGCATTCCCATCTTTAAGAAATCCCACACCGCCTGTTTTTCCATCTTCTGTGCCTCTGTAGTTAGTATAATACATGTCCACTGGCAAGATCAATCTTCTCTTCTTACTTCACATAATCCTAAGATGTCCCAGTTGATTCTTTCTAATTCTTCAAGATCCTGTAAATGATTTTCCGAAGATAGGGATCATCCATTATACATAGCCAAGCCGAGCCCAGTGCTTCTTAGCCGTAACCAGAAACATGCAGACTGCCAGGAATTAAGGGTCGTGATTTGTTTTGTGTATTCATGGTAAAATAAGGGGGGGGTGGGGGTGAGGAGGTTGCCAAATTCCTCCATGCTGGCCAAGTGGATTGGAGGAAGTCTATCCATGTTCGTTCCCCATGCACTAGGCAAGGATACTAACAGGCTGCACCAGTGCAAGGTGCGGATTGGACATAGTCCAGAGTTCATGCTAGGTGTTTTTCATGGGGCGGGCCGCCCTGCCTGCCCTTCTTTACAAAATTTGATGCCCCGATGCCCCCACTGTCCAAAAATCCCTGCCCCACGAGCCCTATCACTCAGAAAATCGACCGAGGGAAAAATAGTGCCCTTTAAGTTAATTTCATCGCTTATTTCAAGCAAACTCTAAACTATTTGTAAACATTACATAATGTCCTAGCCCCATTTTGCTCCTAATCTGTTCCTTTTCACTCCCCTCCCCCCAACATCCTCATACAGACACCAATTATTTTCAGTAAAATTCCAGCACCGATGCAGTCATAAATTTCTCTCTGTCTCTATACCCCGTTTCTCGGCTACCGTGAAAATTCAGCCGAAATAAGAAGAAAAAAAAAAAAGGGAAAGGTCCTTTGACGAAATTGGTGTTTTTTCATGATTCTCTGACGAAATTGGTTTTTTTCGACGAACATTTCTCAAAATTTGTGATATGTACCATGTTTACTTGCGTAATAGTCGCACTTTTTTTGCCAATTTTTCATTCTGAAAGTCTAGGTGCGACTATTATGCGAGGAAATCTACAACACAATATTGTACACTATGCTAAATGTACATTAAATGTAATGATATTGTACACTATGCTAAAACATTACTGGTATATAAAAAAAAAGCACATAATAAAATTTTACTATGTTTCCAGATTATCTGCTGTTTATTAAATACGATTTTTCTTTTTACGGTAATATTTTTATAGACATAAAATTTACAAATAATCTTTGTGAAAATTTTGACAAAAAATTCTCCTAATAAATAACTTTCACTGAAGGTATCAGTATCACTAATATATTGTGAATCGGTATCTGAAGAATGAAGTGACCATCGGGAGTAACAGAACAGATTAATCCATTATGAGTACTAGTTCTGGGAAGAGAACAGCTTATGATTTTCTATTTTCTAAATAAAAGTCAAATACGCAACTGCGACTTATATGCGAAGAAAATATTTTGACGATTTTTTCTGCTTCAAAACGGGGGTGTGACTATTATGCGAGGGCGACTATTACGCGAGTAAACACGGTAGTTTATGTCCAAATTTTCAGATTTATGACAGATTTTTTTTTTTTTTTTTAATTTTCGGAAAAGAATCAACCCCTACACTGCAAAGTGTCATGAATGGATTAAAGGGGTAGTAGCAAAGACTTTTTAGGGGGGGGGGGGGGGTCAGGGGGGGAAGAGTTATTAGTTTATTTATTATTACATTAATGTGCCCTTTTTTCCTCTAAAGTGCCCTTTTATGGCAAAGTACACCCTGCCTGCCCTTGATCCTAGAATGAACTCTGCATAGTCTCTTCTCCCAGTCCATTCCTTTAAGTCCTTCTCGAAGGCAATTAAAGGGTCTTCTCCTGATTAATAAGTAGAGGCTGATAAACAGCCCTTATCCAAATGTATGTGTATATAATTAAAAAAATCATTTATATATATTCAAAGTGCAAATTTTAAAAAATATTATTCTGCTGCCAAATATACAGTATTTGGACAAATCTCCATTCTTTACATCCCTAGCTGATACAATATTATTTACAATTTTAACAAAATATTACATTAAATTAAACTGATTTTTGTTATCATTTGTGCATTAAGGAGTGCTTATATATATATATATTTCTTTCTTTCTTTCTTTAATAGGGCAAGCGTAATTTTGTACATTGTGGACATTTTATGCAACTTAGAAAACAGATTTTTATCACCTCCTCTCATGCCTTCTGACAATTTATTGAAACATATCCAAAGATTTGATGTTTCGAATGATAAAATTGATACGGTGAAAGAAAAGTTATCTTTTTTTGAAAGGGATTCTAAAAACATAGCAGGGCTGAATGTTTGACAAAACAGCCTATCAAAAGTATAGGTTTAAGTATCTTTTCTGTGATCTCATGTGAATTAAAACCAAGGCCAATCAATGATAAATATTGAACAAATTCTGTGATTCTCTATTTGCCTGATATTTTGTGCATTGGCAATTGTAATTGTAAAAAGCTCCATTCATAAACTTTATTATTTCAGTGTTCTGTTATCAGATAGCACATAAAATGTACAAAGTTTTGCTAGCAAGAAATGTTTAAATGTAGGATAACCATACCATTTTACTTTGTTATAAATATTTTTCTTGCAAACATTGCTCAGATAGTTTTAACTGTTTTTATCAGCAGTCTGAAATATTGTTAATAATTTTACTAAATCAGGTATTTGTTATGCGTTGAAATTCTATGTTTCATATGTGAGGCCACTGTTCATTTTATTCTTAAAAGTTATTTCTGTTACATAATTTCATCCCCTCCCCACCCTGCATTCTTCTACCTGAAAACACTCTAAGACACTGTTATTTTCCTTTCTTTCCCCTTCTATCTGTATTAAACAATAAAGTATTTTCATAATTTGCTTGGGCAGAATTATTTTCCTGCTTAAGTTGATTTCTCTTGCAGCTATGTACTATCTTTAAAAAAAAAAGAAAAACAGATAAATATGCCAGTCATTTCGTAATATTGGGTTTAATATTATAAAAAATCCATTAAAACCATTTTTTCATCAATTTGTATATACGTTAGATTGTACATTTTATTCTGGTATTGTTGATTTAAGATACAACTTTTATTTAAATTTAGATTCTGCTTTTTAAACTGTATTTATTTTTTTTAATTCTATGTACAAACATGTATTTATTTTTAGTTACAGCAAGTTAAATCCCATTTCTTTGTAAAGTATATGAAAACTATGAATAAGCCGTTCTAAAACATTTCTTGCTGCAATTCTTTTAAATAAGATTTTAAAATGTGCTTCTGATTTTTTTTTTTTTTTTTTTTTTTTTTTTTTTTTTTTTTTTTTTAAGAAAACTGCCAATTTTATTGTTCATTGAATTTCAACACCCAGAATGGTGCTTTTGTATAACAGCCATTAGTTAATGGCTCCTTTTTCCCCTGTTTGTGCAAGACCAAAACCACACTCTTGTCAATAATTGCATGGTTAAAAGTTACTTTAAGTTTTGTCTGTTGCTGAAAATATGTGCAATTTATTGTAATAATAGTAAAATGCAAAATACTTTCATCTTGCATATATTTTAAGTTAGACAAGTTGAATGTGCTAAAATTTGTTCTTCGCTACTTTTTTAATTTGAGCCACAAGCGGTTGCTCAGGAATTCATGTAGGCCATTAAGGTCTTTTAGTTAACGTTTTTGTTATTGAGCATTGCCAGCTCCCTCCCCACGCCATTAAAAAAAAAAAAAAAAACTACATATTGTTAAGCAGTAAAACAGTCATGTATTTCTTTGTTAAGCTTTTTAAAAAAATTTTAGAGGTTCTTTTTTTTTTTTAAGCACAAAATCTATAAAGTACATTATTAGCATATAGTTTATTATATTTCAGTATATGGTAGAAATGTTAGGAGATGGATTTTTTTTTTTCCCCTTCCAATAATGGGTTTTGTAATGGTTCAAAATTTTGATTATATATTTTTGAATAATCTTAAATATGATTTGTATCTGAGTAATATATATCCAAATACAATTCTTTTGAAATAAATGTTCATTTAATTTAATATTAATTTGTCAATTTTTATATTTTCTGAATTATTGATAATTTTTTCAAAACTTGCTTAAAATTCTGTACAGTTAATTTGATATGATTTTTGTTGATAGGAACATGACTGTTATTATTTAAGCTGTTACATAATAATATTATAGTTCATTGCAGGGAAATTTATATCTGTTTTAATGTAGATATTTTTGTATTATAGACATGCTTCTGTTTGGTTACAGCTGTATTTTGTTCCCAAAAAGAATGTATTTATTAAAAAAGGATTTTATTTTAACCAAATAAAAAGTTTTTATTTCTCTTATAAGCCATGACTTACTCTGCACTTAATGAACTGCATCCAAACTTTTAGCTTTTACTTAGGTTGTGCATACCATTAATAGTATAAAGGCGATGTGTCTTTCAGATACCTGTCTGAAGGGTCAGTGCCACCTGAGGAAAATTTCGAGATACATTACAACTAATGAAATAAATTTTCTCTGTTGATTTAAAAAAAAAAAACAAAAAAAAATCTATTCTGTGGTAAATGATTAACACTAGAATTAATATATTTCTTGTGTACGTAAAAGTACCAAAGTGGGTCATAGCTGATCCATTGACTTCAGTGACGTTATTCTAATTTTGTATGAGAGATAGATACAGTCACACAATAAGGTTTGATGATTAATACAATAATTTTTAGGAAGAGAGTTTAAGGAAAGTCAAAAACTTTCATTTCAAAGTTTTATTTTCCAAAAAAAAAGTGATACAAGTTAAAAATCATGTCTTAGGACATAAGATGACCCACTTCAGTAATTCCAGTGTCTTAAAAGAGTAACAGAAAGAGAAACTTTGATCTTCTCCTCCCATCAAAATCTTATTTTATGTTTGTGTGTTTAAAATTTATCTTAAATGGAGTGAAAAAGGAATGAGATCAAAGAAAGAAGTTTCCATTTTAATTCTTCTTTAAATGCTGATAGAAATTTATTTTTTAATATTTGATGTGTTTTTTTTTAATTGTTTTTTTTTTTTTTTTTTTTTTTGTGTTATGTTTTAAAAATTGTCTTGTATGAGGGAACTAAGTTTGCTTTATGTTAATATTCTAAATTTTAAAAAATGCCACCAACACTGCAGATCAGATTTATTTATTTGTGCCCCTCCCTGTGTTTTGTTCTGCTGTTGTCCAT
The DNA here is from genome assembly GCA_963932465.1 of Maratus speciosus. NCBI lineage: Eukaryota > Metazoa > Arthropoda > Arachnida > Araneae > Salticidae > Maratus > Maratus speciosus. The sequence continues at coordinate 170,580,213 of OZ010791.1, forward strand.
CTTAACTACATTCTTTAAATTTATGTACTGCTCTTTTGGACAAATGGTCTGGGAAGAAAAAAAATTATAAAGGTACTTGTATATTTTTTGTTGCAAATTGAATTATTTTTTGCAGCATCATTGCTTACTGATATCATTTGTCTTGTTTCAAAAATATTTGTCTTTAAATAGGTTGCTCATGGCAATGTTTTATGGTATTATTTTGCTTAATTTACAAAAAAGAAGCCAGTTCTTGCTATTAAATTTTAAGTATGTCCAGTAATATTAACACAGGTACCTTTTTTAACAATTTTAAAGTTGATATTGAAAATAGAAAACATTTTGTTTCCATGTGTATATATATATACCTAGAAGAAATTTTAGTCATAAACAAAATGTACCATAATGTATAATACAAAGTATTTTTAAAAAGATTAATTTAAAAAAAAAAAGTGTTTGTTTTCAAATGCTTTTTTAACTGCTAAATATGTATTAACAGCCAGTAGAGATAAATTTTTAAATTATAAAATTTTATCTTTCAAAACAAGAAAAATAACTTGTTTTGAGTTTCAGGAAAGTTTTCTTTAATAATCTGGAATATATTCTCAAACTTAATTTTCCATAGCTTAAATTCAGATATTTTCACTGATTCCATTACTTTAGATTTTTCATTTTTTGATTCTAACTTTAAAATTCTTTTATTTATTTCTTCCCAGAATGCATATATTTTCCTTTCAATTAAAAAATAAATTTTAGTTACTTTATAATTGATGTATGTTCCTTTACAAAACCAAACATTTTACAGAAAAATATAAATTTATTATGAAAAAATATATACAAAAATTATTTTACATGTTTAACATGCTATACATGAAGCCTGGTGCTTGTAAATGCATGAAGGACATTGACACTTTGGTTATGCTAGCTGAATGATCAATGAATTATAAACATTCATACATTTTTATACATAAATTCAATGGAAATCTTTGCATTTTTATAAGCAGTCTTAACTGCAAGTTAGCTATGAACTTGACAGTTAATTTCTGTACATTTATGACTAGAAACTTTTTAACCAAATTATCTTTGATAAATGAAAGACATAATTTGAAAAAATTCACTGGGTGAATTTGCTGACTAAAGTAATATTACACTTAGTTCCTTTTTAATAATAATAATAATAAACTTTATATGTACACTGATTATTTAAATCCATGAAAGACATGCAAAAAAATTCACTGGGTGAATTTCCTGACTAAAGTAATATTACACTTAGTTCTACGATTTTTAAAATGACTTAATATGTACACTGATAATTTTAAATTTATGAAAGACATGACGTTAAAAAAAAAAAAAGACCAATTGCATTTTCTGATTTGAATTAACATTACGCTTAGTACCAATGGTTTTTGATGTACACTTATAATTTAGATATATTAACACAGCATAACAATTAAAAAATTAAGGCTCTGCTGCACTGAAACTCCCCGATTGCGAAACCCCATGTTAACCTATGCAAAAACATTAAATTGTGATGACTCATTATCTAATATAATTATTAAAATACGGTTTTCACTGTCAGAAAGTAGACATCAAATGCCGATGATGTACGTTTTTAAAAATCATCTCTGTAAATTTTAAGTACATAAAAAATCCTTATAAACTTTGAAATTTCCATTTGATGAAATTTTATCATCTTAAAAATACTTAAAATTTTAAGTACATAAAAAATCCTTATAAACTTTGAAATTTCCATTTGATGAAATTTTATCATCTTAAAAATACTTAAAATTTACATAGACAATTTTAAAAGATGCACATCATCAGCATCTGATGTCTACTATTCTGATGGCAAAAACCATATTTTAATAATTATATTGGGTAATGAGTCATCACACTTCAAAATTTTCCCATAGGCTAACACATGGGATTTCTCCATCGGGAAGTTTCAGTGCAGCAGCCCCTTAAGGGTGTGGCTTAAATAGGCACTTTCAGCAATAAATAAAATTGAACATTTTAGTTCGTTTAGTTAATTAAAATAAAATAACAGCGTGAATTTGCTGATTAAAGTAATATCACACTTAGTTCTACATTGTTTAATTGATTTAATATCTACACAATTTTAAATTTATGAAAGACATGATTAAAAAAGAAAAAGTGCATTTTCTGACTAAAGTTATTACTTAGTTCTACGTTATTTGACTTAATATCTACACAATTTTAAATTTATGAAAGACTAATTTAAAAAAGAAAAATGTACAAGTGCATTTTTTGACTGAAGTAAGATTACACATTAGTATCATGGTTTTAAAAATGACTTAATACGTACACTTATCATTTAAATATGTGAACAGCGGCATAATAATTCAAAAATAAGTGAGGGGCTTAAACACTTTCAACAATTAAAAAAAATTAGAATTAAATATCTACAAGAATATTGTTTAAATTAATTATTAATGTTGTTTTAAAATCAATGTTTTAGTTAATTTTAAAATAATAGGTAAAAGAAGAAAATATTTGAAATAGCTCATGTGAATATTAAGTTAAAAAATTATCTTTATTTTGAATAAAGAGGATTTTAAGCCCCGCCTTTTTCTATGCTAAATTATGTCAATGGTATCTACCGATACTATCTATGAAAGACGATATAAAATAATTTATCAGGTGAATTTGAGGACTAAAGTTAGTACCATAGTTTTAAAATGACTTTGTATATATGCATAATTAAAATCTAATTTGATAAAATATTTAAAAACTTAATGACAAAGAATAAACTTAATAATAGAAATGATATAATAAATACATGAATAATCTATATATACAATTTCAGTGTAACAACAAAATTTGTTACACCTTCTGGCAGTTTTGTCTGGTTTTTTTCTTCAATAAAGTCTATAGATGACCAGCATGGAAGTGACTAGATTCAACGATAAATTGAAAGACATTGGTATGACTAGGAGAAATCTTGCTGGACATAGAGAACTCAAACATAGCTTTCTTGTCTGGTGTTACTGGCGAGAAGCTTCATTTCTTCTCCATGTTGGTGAAGCCAAGTAGTTGCTTCGGAACTGCACCAAGAAAGTGTTGCTAAACATGCAGCAGACAATAAGAACATCTCTGGGGAGAGGGCTTTTTGTGCTGATCCTAAAATATAATAATACTTTTTAGTCAACTTATTCTTGACAATAATTTCTTTAAATTTATGCTCTTTATTCCTATCTACTTAATTATGAAAAATAAATTTTACAATTTTTTTTTTAATAATTTTGTTAACTTATGTTTAGGTTAAAGCTATTAAATACTAAAACATGTTTAGGTCAAAGCTATTAAATACTAAAACATATTTGAACCTAAAGCTATATGTTATTAAAAAAATTTTCAACATAGTTAAATATAAAAATTTTATATGTATGTTGTTTATCAAATTACGGCCATAAGTTTAATTTTTTTCTGTTTTCAGAATGTTAAACATTAGGTTTATTTTTTTAAAAAAATGCAACATTCTTATGATAAAGAAAAATAAGTTTTGTTGCTTAGCTCTTGCAGTTTATTCTTCAGTTTATATTTGTGACATTGTATGCACTTTTATATTTTTTTTTCATTTATTTTAAGCTATTTTAGTTAACTTATTATTATACTACTTGCAAAATATTCATAAATATTAAAGTAAAAATAGTTTTTAAAAAATTCTCTTTTATAAGCATCCAATGTTCATCTTGAAAATTAGTTATTTTTTTTTTCTTTTACTGCAATTAATGTTCTTTCCCAAAAATTTCTGTTACAATCAAGCAATTTGGCATAGGCACCAAACTCTATTATGAAGAATTCACAGCTCTTTTTGCACTTAATAGAAAGTGCAAGTAAGTGAATTTATTAAAAAATATATAATTTTTGCACCGGAAAGAAAGAAAAAATGAAATTTAAACTATGTTTAGGATTTCTAAATTGATTTCTCAACATATAATTTTAAATTAATATTTAATTTTTAATTCATAAAAGCATATTTATGTTTTTTAATATTACATTTTCCATTTTTTATTTATACTTTATTTTCTGTTTTATAGCAGTTAAAATGTTTTCATTGTCGCAGTTTCACTGCCCTTTGGCATATTTTGTGGTCAATTATACAGAGAATATTTGACGATTTATCACCTATGGCAGGCTAATGTAAAAATGCCTTGAAATTAATGTATTAATTTATAAGTTCTAAAAATATTAAAACATTGTTTTATCATTGGAAATACTCCTATGAACGTACTTTTTATATTTCTATCATATCGGAAAGTGGATTACAAAATTCTATTCTTTGCATACAAAAAACCAGATTGAGTTAAATAAATACTTAAAACAAACCTACCTGCTAAGTATCTGACCAGCTGGCTCAAGTGATGCCCTATTTTCTGTGGTAGAGATAAGTTGTTTTCACTCCACTGCTTTAATATTTGAGCAACAAGGCCAACTGACTCACAAGCAACTTTTTCTTCTGGTTCATCTCTCATAATTGTCATTATAATATCAAAACCAAACAACTGCAAAGAAAAAAGAATATTTTTACTTAAAATTTAAATTATTACAAACAAATCTTTAATATTAAATGTTTAATATTTGTAATATTAAATGTAATATATTTAATAATTATAAATGTTAGTTATTAAAAATAAATCTTTAATATTAAATGTTTAATATTATTATTATTATTAAATGTAATTAATAATTATAAATGTTAATTATCAAAATTAATCTCATGTTATGAAAATTATGATTTCTTAAGTTTAAAAAAATTGTATAAAACAGTAAGTAAAATATATAGTTTAATAGTTTTTAGTTTAATTATTAAAAACAAACTTTCAAAGTTAAAATCTCATGTTTGGAAATTTATAATTTTGCCAGTTTAAAAATTTCCCCTTTTACATTTAATCATCAATAAAATAATAAATTATACTTAATTTATTTGAAATTATTTTTATTTAAATTAATTAGAATGAGGAGAAATTTACCTTTTCAAATTCTTCAAGGGCTGATTGCACAGAACAGATGACAGTTAATGTTCGTAATGCAAGTGGACGCAAATAGTTGTATTTTCGAATCTTGCAAACATTCAGTAATGGAAGAATAGCTCCTCCCTGTGAAAGAAAAGAAATAAATCCATAAGATTTTTATCACATTTTATTTTTCTCGTCAAATTTTATGCTATGTTATATGTAAATGATCAAAGGTTATATAATGAACAGATTCTTACCTGCACAATAAGCTTGCACATTAGTTCACCAGACAATGACATTTCTGCAAGGGCACACACAGCCATTTTGGTGCAAAAGTTATTTGATCCATTATGTATGCAGTCAATAAGCACCTGGAAATAGAAAAAAAAATCCCCAGTTAATTTGTGTTTCGATAAATATTTTCTTTCAACCACTGTGCGACGAGCGTCTTTTACAGAATTTTTAATCTTTTATCACCAGTTTTTCAAAACAGAAATTTTTGCCTAATTGGATAAAAAAAATGCCCTGATTAAATAAGACAAAACTTACAACAAAAAATAACTGGTGGGAATAATTAAGGATTCTGATTATCTTATCCGTCACATATACGTGACGCTCGTCCCGAAGGGGTTAAATTATGATTACTGTCTTTTAGTTTATTAAAGGATATAGAATGATTTAGATTGTACTAATGAATTTTAAATTAGTAAGTTTTTTAAAAACATTTAGTTAACCATTGCTTTAAAATTCTATTAATTTATTTGAAATCTAACAATTCATTAAAAATTATAAGTTTTCAAGATTACCAAGATATGGGCTTACCTTTAATTCTTTGCTGATTAGATATTCCATCATTTCATGCAAAACTTCTCCAAGATTTTTGAATGAAGGCAACAGAGTTTGACTTGCTTCATTGTTAGAATTCTGATTTGAACTAAGGATGTTCATGGTCAACTGATTCATTGCCCCAGTAATATGATTTCTTATCTAGGGAAAAAAACAAAACAAAAAACACTCATAAATACCAAATTTAATTGTTAAAGAATATATTGAAACAAAATATATTTTTAAAATAGTTTTCAGGTATGTAAATTAAATTGTAAGCAGTGTTAAATTTATTAGATAGTTACCTTAACTGCTTCAAGGTCCTTGGATTCAGTGTGAATATGATAATCTTTCATCACTCGTCTGATATCATCACAAAGTCTGCTAGTACTAATGCAAAATGTTGACCAGTCTCCATGTTCCAAATGTTTTAGTACTACCCCAAAAGTTTCTACTATACTTTCAGCACGATCCTCTAGATGTTGGATGGTTTCTATAAAATATAAGGGTTTATTTTGTTAGTTTTTAATGAATAATTTATTATTGGATCCTACTTTAGCACTTTTAATAACCTTAATGAATGTACGATTTAAAAAATATCTTACCTTTTGCTGATTGAACTCCTACTGCTGCTAAAATATCCTCAGTTTCTGGCTCATCAGTTGGGAGTATTAAATTTGTTAAAAATTCTGGACAGGAGAAGGCATTGCTGGTAATATCACTTCCATTAACCGATTCAGAATCATCAGATTGAAGATTTACGAACTGATTTTCTTGTCCATTAACAAGTGATCTTGAATGAGCTTGTGGAGGAAATCTGTAGGCTGGTGGGGCTGATTTGATTTGGAAGACTTTCTTAGTTTCTTTTTCTTGAACTTCTTTTAATATTACTGCACTTTTGTGACCATGTACTTTGCACGGGGTTGGTGAAGGCTTGGGGGAACTTGTGATAGAATGTGAACCAGAACTTATTTTACCATGAACAGCACATGTTTTTTTGTTCACAATGATAGGTTTGATGCTGGGAACTTTATTTTCTTTGTCTTCATGACTGAAATTTACATCTTTGCAGTGACTTTCTTTATAAAAAAGTTCTTCAATTTTACTTGGGGCATCTTTGCTGGAGAAAGATGAATTCAAGCTTGATTTTGATGACAGTGTTGAACTGCTCTGTGTAGATTTGGAATATATTTGGGATTTAAATAAATTTTCCAAGTCGTACAAGTCTTTAGCATCAGAATTGACAGTAGTCAATTTCCTAATTTGTTCATAAATGTCAGACTCTTGCCTTTTAGATGCTTTTGTGTATGGTCCAAGCCAATCCTGCAATGATAAGAAATACATTGTTTAGAAAATTTTAATTGAGGGTTTTTTTTTTTTTTTTTTTTTTTTTTAAATTAGCAATAGTTTATGCTTTTATTTTTGAAAGAATATTCTAGTAGCTTTATCTATCAGTAACTTGTTTTTGTGTACAATAATAAATAAATATATATTTATTTATTTATGAAGGCTTTGAATATATGTAATTTAGAAGAAAAAAAAATCTGCATCCTACTATTACTAAAATATTTTCTGTTTACATTACTGCCATTGAAAAAGAAAAAAAGTAAGATTTTTTTTTTTAAAATTTCTTTCAATATTTATTTACTTTCAGATATTACTAAAATATTTTCTCCGTACGTTACTGCCATTGAAATAGAAAAAAAAATTAAAACTAAGATAATTTTTTAATTTCTTTCAATATTTATTTGCTTGCATCTCATTAAAATTAATAATAATCTACGCTTTAAGCTATCATCTTAAAATAGGATTATTTAATTTCTATTATTCCTAATTGTAAATGGAATAAAAATTACTTACCGGTTGACCCTGAATACAGCTACTGCGTTGACCCATTGTAATATTTGAATTTAGTAAACACTAGAAATCGCACAAATTCACTGAAGTAATCCGAGAGAGAGAGAGAGAGCTCAGAGCATCATACAATCCAGAGAGACTAGTAATCATTAATAGCCCTCTGCCGCATCTTCCCCAGTATATATAGGATAGGGGCACGCGCCTGGTCCTGCCTTTCGCCATTCAAAGTTGACATGTGGCGTGTGCCATCTGCCTCCTTGCGAGCAGCAGGCCACGCGTCTGCTAACAACTTCTGCCTAGCTGATGGCAAACATACCGCACGTGGCCCGATAGGAAAAAAATGGAGGGAATGGAAAGATGTAGGGGGGATTTTTAATGCTTTCATAGGGGATGGAAGAGTTTCCGTTCTTAGGTTGTTGCAGATGTTTCATGCATCTTGAAGTTAGACTATAAATGAAAAGATAGGATTTCGTTTATGTATATATTCAAAAAAGAAAAAAAAAATCTTTAAGTGCTCACGAATGACTTACGGTAGTTTAAGATGGTGGTTAGAAAAAGGATGTCACAGCAGCAAATTTTTTGGTTTCCTTTTTTGAAAACTTTGTATTTAAATTTTACGCTTTTTAAGGAGGAGCGTGACGTAAAAATTAGCGGACTGTGTTTTCAGCATTTTTTTTTTCTTCTTTTTTCTTTTAAGCTTTTGTTAATTGAATGGAATTGATATAACAACCCCATTTGAGCATATTTATTTAATATGGCATTTTTAATTAATGTTGTATTGTTAACTAAGATTTAAGAAATTTAACGTTTGAAATAAGTTAAAATTTAAGCCCATTTTCCATTCATCTTTTTGTTTTTTTTCTTTGAAAAGAGTTATTTCTGTTAATTTTTTTTTATTATTATTAGTAGATAATCCAGTCCAGTTATTTAAAAAGTAACTGATATTTATATCTTATTTAAAAGTCAGAAAGGTTAATTTAGTAAATTTGTTTTCATTAGTAAACTTATCTTCATTTTAATTATCACGAATTCCGAAAAGATTCTCATTTATAAATGAAAAGGCGTTTAAGTTAGTTTTCACTGAATTGGTAAGAATGGCCTGCCTATTAACCAAACCTTTATATAATTACGAAAATGCATTAGTTAAATACAGCAAATATTGTATTCAAAACAAACTTGTATGTATCTTTTGAAGGTTTATTCTTTTATATGCAACCATGGTCCTAAAGAGAACAGAAGGAAGATATGTTCGCATTCCAATTTCGCAGTATATTTATATTTCTGTTAATTGAAATTAAAGGTGTCATTTTTTTTTATTTAACCCGTGAATTCTTATGACATATATATATATATATATGCGAAGTCATTGTTATATATATATAAAGGCATGGAATTTAAATATGTTTATTGATGTGATTTGGAATCGAATAGCAATTTTCATTTTTCGGTAAATATTACATCTTGGGCTATAATCGTTTGTTCTCCGATGACCTTTGCCAGATTTTCACGTCGAATTTCGCACTACTTTTTGCTTTTATTGAAAACATGAAACGCTATTCGATTTTATAGTATCTGAATTTTAAATGTACTATTTGCAAATTTTATACGCTTACATATAAAAGTGACTTCAGACGTGCGGCAGTTTGTATGAGAACAACCTTAATTCTTTTATTATTCTAGATAGATTTCCAATTTATAAATATTCATGAGCCGCAAATGATTCTAGGAATTATTTGGCGGGCCGCATCATCCTGACGCAGCAAAAATTTCTATGAGTATTAAGTTCACTTGAAAATAAGGATTATTTATTGTTAAACAATCTTGAGTGACTCCCACCCGACTTTCCGAACATTTCACATAATACTTTGCGTTCATTATAAAGAAGAAACGTCCGTTTATTTCTAGGGGGTGCAGGCCCGTAGGGAGAGGGGGGGTTGGGAGTAGAGCCCGAGCAAATTACAGTGTCCTGGCCCTCTAAAGAATCCGCTTAGTTCCTTTTCCTTAGGCCCTGACTCAGGTGTCGTACCTCTGTGTATCTATGAAATGTTTGACAATTGGCCATTTTACATTCAAAAAACAGTCTAGATTTTATTGCAAATTAGTTGAGCCGCCTTCCCTGAGATATTGATGGTAACTTTAAATATACTTCAAATCAGTGTTAAATGATTTTATATTAACAAGTTGAAAATTGCACGTCAAACGTCGCAAATGAGGTGCGTTCATACTATAGCTAGTTTTATAGATATTTTTTGCACCGTATATTGTTACTGACTGTATATTTTAGTGCACTTCAATAAGTGCATATCAATTTCATTCTGTTCGAAAGGCTGTAACATGATTAAAATGCACTTGAAATATTTTTTTTTCTATTGGCCGTAATGTAACGGAAAACTTTTGACTGTCCCTGTCATTAAACTATACATCCGATTTTCATAAAATTTGAAATGATTCGACAAAATTTTGCAACAATTATATATTTAAAATTTCAGACTATTCGGTTACGTAGTTTTTGCTCTGTTATATGCGGACGGACTGAGCGACGAGTATAGGTGCTACGCATTTATGTAATTACGAACGCACCTAAAAAATTTCCAAACGATTCTATAATGATAGATAGATATGATAGATAATGTTGAGGGTTCCCACTGCCAACATACACCCTCGAGTTTGTATGATTATATTTTTAAACAAAATCTTTCAAGATGAACTTAATGTTGGAGGCCTCACTGCCTTCGGCGGCATAATCTGATTTGTATGATTTCATGTATATAAAACAAAAGTCTATCCAAACGAACCTAAAATTGGGTACTCCGCTGCCTTCGGTAGCGTACACCCTCGAATTTGAATGAATTTATATTTTCAGATAAAAATCTTTCCAAACAAAGTAAAGGGTCCACGATGTAGTAATTGACGGTTTAATTTCTGACACTTAAATATATTAAGCTTTCGTTTCTGATTAATAGTTCCCAAGGAAACATAAATAATGAAAAACGCCGCCCCTTAGACATGAGATTATATTTCCTATTCCCCATATGACAATTTTTCTTTTCAAAAGGGAAATGAATTTGGAGATATTTCTGCGGGTATTTTTTATTACTTCGTATTTCGTTCAAGAAAGCAGATCCAGATTTTTAGAAATTGCAGAAATACGAAAAACGTAAAAAGGGCATTACGAATTTTATTATTTTTTGAAATTTTTAATATTGATACATTTTTTTAACAAATTACACCGTAAAGTTACCATATAAGTGGGTAAGTATTCTTTGCAAGCAGTGAAAATCACATGTTTACTTCAAAACGCGCGTTTTCATTCAGGAAACTGGAATATTTTGCTACAATTGTGTCTAATTGACATTCTCACTTGTTTCTATACCGATATTGGGACTAAGTTCTCTTAATGGTTTTTCTTTTGCACTACAAAGTGTTCTAACTGCAGAAAAGCGGATAGCTTTTGTCAGTAAAAATGACGTCATATTTAAAAGAAAAAGCGCTGTTTCATTCATAAAGCTGTTTAATTTGGTCGAAAGCTGTTTGAATTGTCTAAAATGATTTTCACTAACTCTTCATCCTGCTGGCACAGAGTAAGAGACGTTAAACTTAGAATGTGTGTGGATTCTTCAGCTATTGAAAATGTCATATTTATAAAGAAACTATATTTTAATTGATAAAACTATTTTACAATTAATGCCTCTAAATGAGGTGCATTTCTGAAAAAAAAATTCCTCCCGCCGGTACTGAGATTAGGGGCTATTAAGTCAAGATGCAAATACTCATATCTAAAACTCTCGCTGGCAAAATAAATCAATTTGGTATAATATAACTTATTGCTTGTTAAAATATTACTAGTAAAAATCTTCAGATCAGGCGCCTCAACGACACCTTAGCAAGGTATTTTAGTTTTCATGTCATTTCGCACAATATTTATGAGATCCTGAAATCCACAGTTTAATGATGTGACATCTGTATTATTTCCAAGCATATAAGATTTCCCAAAGATTAAGAAGATATACTTTTTAAGAATTATATTAAAAATGATTCCATATCATTATGCTCTTCAACTGCTTATTGTTAGAATTCTTTAGAATAAAAATGTACATCTCTTCATGGAGCAGAACTGAACCCCTCGTTGTTTCGTTAAATTTATGTTACAGTTGCCAATAATTGTGCTATTTCAAGTTTCTAGTATATTAAACTCTGTAACAAAATACATATAAAAAAATCCTTACTGGCTCGGCGTACAGGCGGAGGTAGATTTCGAAGTTAACTATTTATTTGATTTTCATTTTTCACTTGGAAATCTTGCTATATAGAAAAGTTATGACGTAATATTCACCTTTTTTTTTTAGTTCATCAAACTATTTATTTCATTTTTCACGTGGAAATCTTCCAATAGAAATGTAATTGTTGTGGTAAGAATTTTGTGTTTTTTTTAAATTATTATTATTGTTGGCAACTGCTATAACGAAAAATGTTTAAATTTGCCTGTCATTTTTCTGTAAGAGCTGGTTTTATCAGAATCGTGTTCAGGCAGTATTCAAAATTTTTAACTCTCCCATTACCAACCCCTTCGGCTGATTTTGCCCATTTGCAATCTCCGCCGAGGTATTAGCCATCTCAAAGTTTTTGGTGAGTTTGAAGACGATTCGTGCATAATTGCGACTTTTATCGTGCGGACAAAATTTAGTACATACATTATTTAAGTATTGCGCGGCAGCGCAATACTTATTTATTTCCAGTCTCACTTCTCAATGTTATTTAACATAGGAAAGCCTATGGAGTTCATAACTTTTTATTTTTTTTTTCTTCCCACCTTTTTGTCCCTAATGCCACTCACTTTTTTATTCTTTGCGAATTCTAATAATATTATAAATTTAAAGTGTGAAAATGTTTGCCTGACGTGAGGGTCAAAACGGATGATAAAATGCCTTTGCATATGGGTGAATTATAACCCAGAGAGTAACATGGGCTAATTTTTATTTACATTATTCAAATATTTTTCTTAATTTCAAATTTCGCTTTTTTCATTGGGAATCAACGAACATTTTTCCAATAAAATGTAACATTTTTTTTCATTGTTGCCAATAATTCAAGAGCCGTAATTAATAATTTGTCTATTTTTAGTTGAATGATTTTCACGTGAAAATTAAACTGAAATGGTGTTTTTTAAGAATTAAAAGAACTTGAATAAGGCGTCAAAGTGGAAATAAAAATGACATTTTCAAACAGATTTTTTACGTTCAGATTGGAACTTTTTGCCCTAAGTACAGCAGCTTGCATTACTGCATTGATGAAACATTTTGAATTATACATAGGTAAATTGCATCACAAATTGTGATATGATATCGCATGAATCAAAGCCTGATGATGGTACCCTCCATTAATTTTGAAATGTGTTCGTCTGAATGCAGTAGTTATTAAAAAACTTGACATGTTAAACAAAAACCTAATTTGAAGATGATACTTTAAACACCCTAAAAACTTAGATTCCGTTCAAATGAAATCGAAATAAATTTTTAATTTTTTTTAAAGTTTTGTATTTTGCATGTATCTTATCATTTTATGTACAATCGTCATTAACATATTACAAAATCTGCAATACAAATATTTACAACTTAAAAATAGAAAAAATCTAAGATTTATTTCGATTTCATTTGAACGGAATCTAAGTTTTTAGTCTGTTTAAAGTATCATGTTATACTAATTTTATTTTTATTTTTTAATGTTCAATTGGTTTAACTTATTTGTTATAAAAATTTAACATTAAATGTAGAACGAATTAAAAGAAATATCTTAATATCTGTCCGTTCTCGGGCTTAAACAATGAAAGGAAATAATTTTTTTTTTTTTTTTTTTTATTTGTTCTTCAAATTAGGTTTTTGTGTATAATGTCAGTGTTATGAATTGTAGCTGAATTTATTATTTAATTTTAGTGATAGGAAATCGATGATGATTTGTAATTATATAATGGTTATATATATATATATATATATATAAAATAAACTTTTTAGGTGGTGGGGGGGGGGGGGGGGGGGTTGTGTTCCTGGAGTCATATAATGCAAAGTTATGAAGGAATTTTTCAAAAGTCGCACAATGGTAACGACTGTAATAGGTAGTATTTCTTATGAAATCTACCTAAATGCAATTTCCCCTAACGGGATTTATATCTAATTTAGAAATCCAATGTTTTTATAACTTTTTTTCTGAAATTTCTTTTTTCGTTGTTTTTATAGAGTAATTAAAAAAAAAGAGTTTTTATCTAAATAAATCCAAATATATTTCGATACAAGATGCATGCTTAAATTCCCTGACGAAATGTTCTTTTTGGAAATGAAATAATTTAATTTAAATATCCTCTTGTGGTCACCAGCTTTATCACCTTTTATTGTACACTGTGTATTTCTACATATTTTCTCAGTAGTTACTAGAGATCTTAAAATTCGTTTTCGACCCAAATTCTGAGTTTGGCCGAAAATTCAGCCGAACCGAAACTATCTTTATTCCAAAAATCTCTCATCTCTTAGGTAATTTCAATCTGACTCATTGATTTGAGCTGTATTGGCTCAAATGAGACATTATTTATTGCTATGAACGTCACTGTTTATAATTTTCAGTCATGACCGACTCAAGACGTGAGTGCAAATTATAAAGCAAACAATGCATATATGACAAAACTTTGAAGATGCTTTTCACGTGCTCATTAAAAGCAACAGAAAATTTTTAGTTTGAAAATCATTTTCTGTTGTTGATGAATTACATTTTATATGAAAATTAAAAGTTTTTCTCAGAGCCAACTTGGGCCACACGTATAATTAATTTATATATATTTAATAAACAAGTATAATTAATAATTATGCATATTTATATATGTATTAATTACTTTGAAAAATTTTGGACGTATTCATTTTCGGTCGAAAATAGAAAGATTACTGAAATTCGGTTTCGGTCTTAAAAACCTGTGTCGGTCAATCCTTTGTAGTTACTATATCCTCAACCAAATCGGGACAAACCAATAACAACAGGAAGAATACTTTTCGATCGTGGGAAGCATTTCAAACATTTTATATTGTTATATACTTCAGGTTTCTAGTACAGAGTTTGAAAAAAAAAAAAAAAAAAAAACTAATTTACTTATTCATTTCGTCAGTGTTACTCCAAAATGTTCATTTGTTAATTAGTTCAAAGCATAATCATATAGATATTTAAACCTATGGAGTAATATTCTGTAACCAGGTCCACTGCCAAATGCCGTATTTCAGCAAGTAGGATTTGCACTTTCTGTGACAGTTCTTTAATAATTTCTACATTTGTGTTAAACTATATTGTTCTTAGCATCGTCCATATTTGATGCTATGTCCGTTTATTCGATTACAAATGATTAGCAGTTTTATAAGTTAAGTTTTTTTTCCAAATCTTTCGTAATCGGAAATGTCGCAATGAATGCATTATTTTAATAAATGTTTGCCGCAACATTTTGATTTTAATTTCTTGCACTCTTTTTCGATTAAGGATAGTATAAAATCTCGTATACAAGTAAAAGGTTCATCTAATGAAATTACCATAATAAATACATTCATATGTATATATACTCGAATAATGAAATACAGTAATACCACGTCAACAATTCGTTCCAAGACTAGCAACGTAAGTCGAGGTACAGTCGTGGAAAAAAAGAAAAAAAATGTAAAACCCCCCTTGCTAACTCTGCAACAAATTATCGTAGAAGAAAGTTACAGGTACCAAACGATTAGAAATAAAATCTACTTTTAAACGATTTGGTATAAGTTAAAAGGGAAAAATAATACAGCTGTTTAACCTTTTCGGCTCCGTTTTTTTTTTTTTTTTTTTTTTTTTTTTCTCCCCAATTTTGAGAAAAAAAAAAATTCGGTTTAATAAATTCGGTAAATAATGCTAACAGTAGCTATATCCAAATAGAACTGCTGATATTTAACGATGTCATTGTTCGAAATCTAACGAATGTAGTTGCGTACTATTCCATTCATATGTTAATAAGCCAAGGGAGAGTTTTTGGAGACGTTTTGAAAAATATCGTATTACAACAGGATTTAACATATATTACAGCTTTCTAGTATTTTTTCGCGTTTCATCACATATGATCCGTTCAGAAATGTAACATATATTTTAAATTTAATCCTTTCAGGAGCAAATCACTTCCATTGCTAAAATGTTAAAATTAATGATTGACACCGGAATTTGCGAACAAATTGATTTGGAAATAAGAAAAAGCTATATTTTACATACATTATAACGGAAAATTGTATATCCAAATTCTGGTGCCAATGAGGCATTTGGGAATTAAAATTAAGCGGTTTCATAAACTTACCACCGTGCTCGAAAGGGTTAAAGAGTGACATGTATGTTTTGAAAATCGCCAACGGTGCAAAGAGAATTAGGCAAACTTTTATTATTAATAGTAAATGCCAAAACATAAGTAAAGTCATAATAAGAAATGCATAGACAAATACTACCATTGCTACATGTAGATATTAGAGTGTAAAAAAAATAAAAAAATCGGACTTTTTTTTATTTAAATCAGATTTTTTTTAATTTAAATCGGATTGTTATGATTTTTTTTTCCTGCGTTCAAATACTGAATAGCTACCAAGAGTTTTAGGTTTTCCAAAATAATTAAAACGCTAATTGGTGACGTTTTACACTTAAATAAATAAAATTATAATTATTAGTTAATTAGAGAAATTATAAAAACTGCAAATTAGTAGTATCATTAGCAGTATCATACAACGTTATATATATTAACATTGTGTAATAATTATGTAAAACTATATTAAATGCTAATAATATTTATTATTATTAAAATTAATAACTCCATTTAATATTAAATTGTTAATACTACTTAAAATTAGTATTTATTAAACAATCAACTTTCTAATTACGAACATATTATACATTTTTATGCTTTACTTACTAAAATTATATTAGTGTAGTTTTAATTTTAGAAAGAAAAGGTGGCAGGATGCTAGTTCCAAAAAAAAGGCACTATTTCATGAGGAAACAAATTAGTAATATATTAGTAACGATATAAGAAGAAAAAAAGTATTTATATATATATAGTATGATAAATAAAGTGTCATTAATTTTAATAATTTAATGAATTACAAATTGAAAAGTACAATTAAATAACTACATGTTTTAATAAAATCCTGTTTTTTCTAAAGAAATAAAGTCTGCAAGGCCTTGATCACATGGATTTAGAAATACTGTGGAATGGGGAAATTTTTTACAAGAAATCAGAACAGTTTTTTACAGAAAGAAACAGGTGAATTTCACTATTTTTTTTAAAGTCAGGGTGCATTTCGCCATTTTCAAAAGGATCAGGGTGCGGCACCCATAAAAAAATGGCCTAGAAGAAACTGTAAGTAATTACAGATTTAATAAAAACTGCAAATAAGTAATTTCATTAGCTGGTAGCACTCATATAAAACTAACATATTATTTGCAGATCGTTTTGCATTTGTACTTAGAAACGTTGCTATTAATCACCTAAATATAAACTTACACACGTGTATATGTATGCTTCTAAGCAAAAAAAAAATTTTGAAAATGAGTTAAACCCATTCATACACGCATACAGAGTAAATATAAGAATAGCCAGTTAAATCTGAAATTCTCAAAATATTAAATAACAGCATTTATTACCTGTGAGTGGGGATTAATAGCTTTCAATGGTTCAATTTTTTTTCTTTTTAAAAAGAAAAAAGTTTAGTTGCCTTGTCAATCCCAAATTACTTCTTTTTAGCTCACAGGCTATATCAAAGCCTGAGAGCTTATGTGCCCGCCGGTTCTGTATGTACGTAACGCGATAACTCTTGATAGAAATATCCGATTTGCTTAAATTTTTTTCTAGGTTCATTCTGATAAGGCGCTTCCCTGATTAGTTTTTGAGGTTCATTGGTTAAGGATAAAGGGGGAAACAGGGGGGCTAGTCCCCCCCCCCTTAATTTAGATAAATGGGTTTTTCATGCAGAAATATTGGATTTGCTCCAAATTTGGTATACCGATTTATTATGTTAAGGATCTTCCCTGATTAGATTTGGAAGCTCATTACTTAAGTATAAAGGGCGGTTAAAGTATAAAGGGACCCCCCCCCCCAACCCCTTAATTTAGATAAATGGGTTTTTCATGTAGAATTATTCGATTTGCTCCGAATTTGGTATACCGGTTATTATGTTAAGGAGCTGCCTTGATTAGATTTGGAGGTTCATTAGTTACATATAAAGGGAGGAAAAAGGGGCTACCCCTCCCCCCTTAATTTAGATAAATGGGTTTTTCATGCAGAAATATGCGATTTGCTCCAAATTTGGTATACCGGTTAATTATGTTAGCAGCTTCCCTGATTAGATTTGGAAGATCATTATTATGTATAAAGGGGGGGATACCCCCCCCCTTAATTAAGATAAATGCGTTTTTCATGTAGAATTATTCGATATGCTCCAAATTTGGTATACCGGTTTATTATGTTAAGGAGATGCCTTGATTATATTTGAAGGTTCATTAGTTAAGTATAAAGGGAGGAAAGGGGGGCTACCCCCCTTAATTAAGATAAATGGGTTTTTCATGCAGAATTATTCGATTTGCTCCAAATTTTTTTCTAGGTTCATTCTGATAAGAAGCTTTTCTGATTAGATTTGAAGGTTCATCGGTTCAGCATAAAGGGAGAAATGGGGGAGCTAATACCCCCCGAAATTTAGCGAAATGGTTTTTTCATGCAGAATTATCTGATTTGCTTCAAATTTGGTATGCCAGTTTATTATCTTAAGGAGCTTCCCTGATTAGATTTGGAGGTTCTTTGGTTAAGTATAAAGGGGGAAACGGGGGCTAATCCCTTCATTTATTTTTCGAGGGGCATTATTGTTTGAAATAAGCGTATAATATACAATTAGTGTGAATAGCCTGTGAGCTCAATGCCATCAGTTTAACTGGGCAATTTTCTTTTTATTTATTTGATATATATGAGTTAAAGTTTAAAAAAAAATTATTCAACCTATACCGAAGAAGCTCTTGTTGTGTTTAACATTTCTATACCAATTAGTTTTTCTTCTCGTATACATTCTTTTACAATAACTGTTGAGCAGATGTCATTATTTCATTCTTCTTTATCTCCAATATTTATTATAAATTCATTATTTCAAAAGTAGAATGAGAAATTAAGATTCTGGCTAATTTATTCTTTTATGTAGAAATTTATACTTGTTATGCTTATTTTATATAAAAGTATGAATAATTTGGTGACTTAAAGGAAATTATGACATTTCAAATTATATTAGATGTAAATTTCCAACTGGGCGAAAAATGTCCGGACCAGGATTCGAACCAGGGTTCTCTTGGCTGAAGCCGCCAATGCTTTACCATCTGAGATATCCCGGACGAATCTGGTGAAACTTTTTCACCCAGCTAACCTTATTGATTATAGCATCTGGTCTGAAATCTGGTTCAGCTTCAGCTCAACAAAATTCGTCCGGGATAGCTCAGATGGTGGAGCATTGGCGGCTTCAGCGAAGAGATCCCTGGTCCGGACATTTTTAGCCCAGTTGAAAATTTACATCTAATATGATTTATTTACCAATTAGAATAATTGTGTTAAAATTAATCTTGTGCATTTCAAATTATATTAGATTTAAATATCGTTTTTAAATGAAATTGTTTTTATGTCAGATAAAAACTATGCTTCTTACAAACTTACTGTACATATATATTTTTTTAAATACTCAGGAATTAAGCTTAGAAACAATTATTTACAACTCTTTTTTTTCTGTTTATTCATAAGTCAAAATACCCCTAGAAACTTTCTAAATTATGTTCATCTTAGATTTTAATACTTTTTCTTATGTCATTTTAAACATTTAGAAAATTTATGATTTTAATCAATGATTAAAAAGAAAAAAATCAGTTTATTTAAATGGTGATTTAACCGCAGTTTAAATCAATTGATTAAAATCGTTGACACTTTAGTAGATAGTAACAAAAATATATAATAACTCAATGAAAAGACGTGTACTATTAATAGCCAGAACCGAACGGGTTAAAAATAAAGTGTTATTTGTTTCTATATTTCTATTAGTTTCCATAAGAGAAAATGCTGGAAGGGATCCGTAATAACTAAGGGATTAAAAACCGCTAGACAGAAGTATGAAAATACTACTTAAAATAAGCAAAAATCACAAAACAATATGCATTATGAGTATGAAAAAAAAAGTGTATAATCAACGTAAGATTTCTAATTATAAAAATATAACATGCCATCCGGAAATTAATGAAAACAGACGTGTGCCTATTTTTTTAAGAAAAAAAAACATTTTGACAGTTTATCATAGGTTTAAAACTATCTCTGTCGAGCCTTGTCCTTTATAGTTCTAGTGTCCTGACCGTGAATTGTCTATTCGCTGGCCAATAACCCGAAACTTGCCGCCAGGCTTCAATGAACTTGTTATGGTAAGCGGAATTCAATAGTTATTTCGCATTTTTATCTCTTCCTCATCTTTTAAAAGTGGAAGGGGAAAAAAATTAAAATGCAGCACATGAGGATAAGATCGGAAAGGGGTTAGAATAAAATTGAATTTACCGCTTGCACGGAAGCATCTGCCTGACAAAATGCTGAAGGGGGTAGGTAGCAGGAATAACTTGTTATATTCCACTTCGCCGTTCATCTGCCGAGATATAGACAGACAGACAGGGACAGATGATTTTGAATTATATCAGCCCCCCCCCCCCCCCTTCTCTCGGCACGTGTTGCATCCGATCGGAAGTCGACTGGGGACAAACGACGCGTGCCCGGATGCTTAATTCGTACTTGGATCTAAGTGCTCGATTTATGCAATTACACGCAAGATTATCACGCTCTTGAATTGGGCCGCAAAATTTCCTCTGTGTAGTTTGAAAAGTCAAAAACGGCAGAGTAAATTGATGCCGGTGAATGTTTTTCATATGCACGTGCCAGAAATTATGCTGATAATGCTAATATTTATCAAGTGGCTGATGTGCTGCCCACTTGATAAATTAAATATCAAGGAGATTTAGGAGGTGGAGAACCTTGGTTTGACGATTTAAACTAAAATATTTTAAAAATTTACAAGTCGATTTTGACAAATGAAAATGTTTAAAAGAACTGATTGACTGAATTTATATAAAAAATAATAATTACAATAATTAATCAATATTACATTGGCTAGCTCTTAAAATAAATATTATTTTTAACTAAAGTTTAATTTCAACTTTTTCAAATTATTAAAAAATTAAACTTTATTCAGAATCAGTAATATGCAGTTAAGATAATGAAATCATGAAGTTATTAATTGAAGTTTTGATCTTTGATATTACGTAATGAAAAATCTTGCGGCACTATGACACAATTATAAATTTTTATTTCAACGAACTCTAAAAATAACGTATTTTTCACAGTTGCAAAATTTACATGCATACTTTTCATATTCATATTCACTATTTAAGAAATATTTTAACTTGCAATAGATTATTAATAAATATTCGTATATTCCGAAACTTGATGCCGCGTTTGCCAGTTACAATTTTGCTTGTAAACATTCGCACTCTTTACTTGAGGTTCTAATCTGAGTACCGGCGAAATCCAGAAATTTACTTTTAGACGCATTCATAATAAAATATTTAGTTTTATTAAAGGAAATACTCATTTCATTTTTACTATGACATCATTTTCACCCACTGAACCCTCTGAGATTAGCGTCTCAATCTCAGTATCAGCGAAATGAAAAAAAATATTGAAATGTTACAGCCAGTAGCGCTAACTTTTGAAAAATATTGGATATAGTTCTGCACGGGCCCGGGCTTGTCCCGCCGCTGGCCGGGTCGGCAGAATTAGGACAATTTTTTTGGAGCAAAAAAATTGAACGGGCCTGCAGTGCCGGGTCGGGCCGATATAAAGATTTAAACGAAACCGATAAAATATGAGCCATTTTCGATGAACATGACTTTCGCGAGAGGTATGAAATAAATGTGCGTCATGAGCCCATGTGAGTTTGACACCATCAATACAGAAATGTAACATGTTTTTAGAGATCGGCATCGGACAGTTTCATTTGTGTTCTGATCCTGGGTTTAATTTTTTCAGCAGACTCGTGCCGGGACGAGATTGCAGGCTTGCTTTTTTTTTTTTTTTACATAGTTGTACCGGAGTGAAACTGGTCTTAATCGTTCTCAGGATGTATAGGGTAGGCATTATGTTTTATAAAAGTACTAGCTGTACCCGGCCACGCGTTGCTTTGGCTCAGTCTGGCTAAATGGAAAAGAAAGAAAAGAGAACGTGCACGTTTCTAATATGTTTAATTTCACAATACTTGTGGGTATACAATATATTTTGTTGTTACATTGTCTCTGCATAATAATCTTCCCAGCCCTATTCTGTGAGGAAACTCTCAAAGAAATAGATAAATTAATGAAATCGTCATTATTCATTCCCATCCGAAAAAAAGTGCATTTATTTACTGAACTTCGAAAGGACTTGGAAATAAAAGTTATAAAAAATAAAACCGTAAAATCAAAGCAAACGTCAATGCATTCATTTTTTAAACTCTATAGTAATTAACTTATGTAATTAACTTTTGTTTTGATACTTAAATTTTCGTATTTTTCCCTAATGTAAAAAATAAATTTTAGTAACATTAATTGTTACCTTTTTTCAACAATTAAAATCTAGATTTAAACATGACCTCCATTAAGAGACCACCTCTTGCAGCGACCAATTTTTATTGGAACGGAGCGTGGTCGCTTTAGGGAGGTTTTACTGTATTTTGAAAACAACAGCAAGACTGACTTTGCGCCTGACGTGTTCTCTGTGCCTGATGCAAAAAGACTAGTTCTTTCGAAAGGCTTTGCATTTATTAAAAAATTTATGGTGTTTTTAAGAAGTTCTTTTTATCTTACCATTTCACACCAGCTTATATTATTTAAAGAGTGTAACATTTATACTTCGTTTACAAGGACAGTCAAAATTATCTATTATATTTTGGTCAATGGAGAAAAAATATTTTCAAATGCATTTTAATGACGTTAAATAATTTCAAACATAATGAAATTGACATTCATTGATGAAGCGCACTGAAACATGCATTTTGTAGAATATGGAGTGCAAAGCACATTTAACAGGTCCATAAAAGAATTTCGTTACTTAATGGTCTACAGAAAAAAACTATTTGCAGCGTATTTTATTTGTTACACTATCTAATATATAAAAATGAAAATTTGTCTGTCTGTCTGTAATCCTATACAAATCCACAGTTTGGAAGCCAGAATTCTGAAATGTTACGTACATGTGTATTAAAACACGGCCGAGGCAACTAAAGTAATCCGGAATCGAAATAATTTATAGTTAATTTTTAATTAATAAAAAACCACCAATTTAACAGCAATTTCCTATCAAATTGAAACATTTTTTGTTATAGCAGTTGCAAACAACTAAAATCCACAATAAAATTCTTACTACAACAACTACTTTTCTACTGCAAGATTTCCACGTGAAAAATGAAAATGAAATAAATAGTTTGCCGAATTTATAAAAAGGTGAATATTACGTCATAACTTTTCTATTGCAAGATTTCCACGTGAAAAATGAAAATGAAATAAATAGTTCGACGACTTAAAAATAAAAGGAATATTACGTCATATTGGAAATATAAAGGACGTGGTGAATATTGTATAACGTCATATGAGTGTGAAAAAACACATTGAAGCATGATAAAAACACGATTATGGAAATATTGGTGTATTTTAACATTATTGCTCCAATGATGAATTAAAATAAGTTCATTTATAGCTGTATTCTTTTTCTCCTGTTATATAAATTTATACATTTTTATATTGTGTTTCATTTGATTCATGTGTAGAACACTTCCACTCCTTTTTTTTTTTTCAATTCCTACTATTAGTTCACACTCTCCCTATGTATATCTTGTTCAAATTTTCAATCGTTAATAAAATACTTATTACTCATCCACTCAAGTTCAAATACTTTTTTTTTAACTTGTAGTGGATGACACTTGATGTTAATACAGTTTTTTCAAATATTTATTAATTAATTAATTAATTTTAGTTTTATATGGGAGAAAAATTGACGGGCCGGGCACTTTAGTTAGTTTCAAATATATTAATGAAAATGATACACATTACTAAGGTTTGCTATCTAAGGTTGCATTACTAAGATACTTTCTGTAGAATATGACGAGCATAGCATTTATCGTCCATTTACAAGGGGTTACAAAAGATTTCGGATACAGTAAATACTTTGTCTGAAATAAAGTCTATTAGCGATATTTTCTGGAAGCAGGTTTTTAAATTACGATATGTGTTTTTAAATTTAACTAGATTTTTGCATATTTCAAATGAAAATCAAATTTCAAATTTCAAAGTAATTGCTTAAAAGGCGCAAAGGCCAATATAGTGAAAAAGATTCCAAGCCGGGACTCGAACCCGGGCCATCAGTATAGCGCACTGACGTTCTACCGACTAAACCACTTGGAACGATACCTAGCTCGGAAAATTTCTCACTATTATATGTTGGCAAGGCTACAAACGCAGCACAAGATGGAATATTTATCGTGAGTCACCGACCTGGGACAAACACGAAACATAATTAAATCCAGCATCGATAGAAATTACATTGATACATGGAAATTATTCCAGAGAGAAACATTCGCCTTGCATACAATATTTCAAATGAAAATCAAATTTCAAATTTCAAAGTAATTGCTTAAAAGGCGCAAAGGCCAACATAGTGAAAAAGATTCCAAGCCGGGATTCGAACCCGGGCCATCAGTATAGCGCACTGACGTTCTACCGACTAAACCACTTGGAACGATACCTAGCTTACCATCTTGTGCTGCGTTTGTAGCCTTGCCAACATATAATAGTGAGAAATTTTCCGAGCTAGGTATCGTTCCAAGTGGTTTAGTCGGTAGAACGTCAGTGCGCTATACTGATGGCCCGGGTTCGAGTCCCGGCTTGGAATCTTTTTCACTATGTTGGCCTTTGCGCCTTTTAAGCAATTAATTTGAAATTTGATTTTCATTTGAAATATTGTATGCAAGGCGAATGTTTCTCTCTGGAATAATTTCCATGTATTAATATAGATTTTTGCATACTGCGTGGTTTAATTGAAGTTCATTTTAAGTTATGATATGCGTTTTTAAATTTAACTAAATTTTTGCGTACTATCTGGTTTGCATACATGCTATAGATCATATAAAGGGGTACACAAAAGAATTCGTAAGGGTCACTGAGTATGAGCGTAAATTACTTAAAGGTGGTTTTTAAATGAATTATGCATTTTTACGTTGAACTACATTTAGTAGAGAGAACACTAACAGATGGTTATAGAACATAAGATAAAATGATACACAGGGCCATACAAAGATTTGGATACATGGCCGTCTATGGATGATAATTTCGGAAAGTGTGATTTCAATAGGTTTAAGAGTATTTTAGTCTGAATTAAATCTTAGCTAAATGGTGGCGTGTGTATAAAGGTAATAGATAAAATACAGGACTGTACAAAAGTATTCAAGTATGTTTCCGTCTATTCGTATAAATTCTGAAAGTGAAATTTCAACCTATTATGCGTTTTCTTGTTAAACTAAATTTTCGCATACTATATAGTATATATATCAATGTATAGATCAAATACAGGGCTGTACAAAAGAATTTGAATACATTTTTGGCTATGGACGGTAATTGCTGAAATCAGTTTTTTAGCTCACAGGCTATCAAAGCCTGTGTAATGCTATGTGCTCGCATTGATGCTAATGTGCCCGCAGGTTCTGTATGTACGTACGTATGTACGTAACGCGATAACTCTTGATAGAAATATTCGATTTGCTTCAATTTTTTTTTTTCTAGGTTCATTCTGATAAGGCGCTTCCCTGATTAGTTTTGGGGGTTCATTGGGTAAGTTAAGGTGGGGAACGGAGGGCAAATCCCCCCCTCTCTTAATTTAGATAAATGGTTTTTTCAGGCAGAATTTTCCGATTTGCATCAAATTTTGTAAATAGGTTCATTCTGATAAGGTGCTTCTCCGATTACTTTTGAGGGTACATCGGTTAAGTATAAAGGGAGGAACGGGGGCTAACCTCCCCCCCCCCTTTATTTAGATAAGTTGGTTTTACAGGCAGAATTTTCCGATTTACATCTAATTTTGTAAATAGGTTCATTCGGATAAGGTACTTTTACTATTTTGGGGGGTTTATTGGTTAAGTATAAAGGAGGGAATGGCGGGCAAATCCCCCTCCTTAATTTAGATAAATGGGTTTTTCAGGCAGAATTTTCCGATTTGCATCATATTTTGTAAATATGTTCATTCTGATAAGGTGCTTCTCAGATTACTTTTGGGAGTTCATTGGTTAAGTATAAAGAGGGGGGGGAACGGGGGGGGCTAACCCCCTCCTTAATTTAGATAAGTTGGTTTTTCAGGTAGAATTTACCGATTTGCATCAAATTTTATAAATAGGTTCATTCTGATAAGGTGCTTCTCCGATTACTTTTCGGGGTTAATTGGTCATTCAAGTATAAAGGGGAGGGGGAACGGGGACTAAGCCCCCACCTTAATTTAGATAAATGGGTTTTTCAGGCAGAATTATTCGATTTGCATCAAAATTTGTAACTAGGTTAATTCTGATAAGGCTGATCGCTGATTACTTATGGGGGTTCATTGTTTAAGTATAAAGGGGGAGCTCGGGGGCTAATCCCCCTTTAATTTAGATAAATGGGTTTTTTTCGGCAGAATTATCCGATTTGCCTCAAATTTTGCAAATAGCTTCATTCTCATAAGGTACTTTTACTAGTTTTGGGGGTTCATTGGTTAAGTATAAAGGGGGAACGGGGGGCTAATCGCCCCCTCCCTTAATTTAGATGAATGGGTTTTTCTGCCAGATTTGCTTGAAATTTAGTATACCGGTTTATTCTGATAAGGCGCTTCCCTGATGAGATTTGGAGGCTTATTTGTTATTAAGATGGGAAACAGAGGGGTAGGGGCTAATACCTCTTTAATTTATTTTTCGAGGGTGCAAACCCCCGACAGTTTGGCAATTAAAATGTATGCAGTGTTCTCTTTTCAACGCTTTCCAATAATGTTGAAAAGCGTTTATAACTTCGGCTTGTCTTTCTGTCGTCTTTCCGTCTGTCAGGCCGTGTTCCAACTCTCGTAAATATGCTTGGATTTTCACGACATTCATATAAACTATGGAGGTTTATTATAGCAATACCTATTGAGATGAAGTATGTCTAATGGTAGTCTAATAACTTATAAAATAAAACATTTAAATTATCGCTAACTTTTGATTTTTTCATAAGTACTGACTCCAGCGCCGCTGTAAGTGTGGTGCCCCTGCACCAAACACCAAGCACTTCACAGCGCTGACAGGTGCTTCATCAGAGCTTTTAGTTTCCATTTCTGTTGCTTTAAAGGTCGGTAAAAAAAAAGAATAAAATTTCACCTGAGTTTATGACAAATAGAAATTGTTAGTTTTCGAATAGTGCTTTTCCATTCTTAAAATCTATATCAGCTATACCGGCTCAAACGTATTATACGGCACTGCTAAAACAGTTTTTCTGTTGCACCTTTTTTAAAAGGAAAATAAAATGTTAGGTATGCAGGACGTTATAAGAACTCAAACTTTCTTCTCCTTAAAAACATTGCAACGATCATCTGCTTCAGTTGTATAAAATATTGATTCAATGGGGTAATAAAATAAATAAATAAAAATATGAATAAATGAATAAATAAAAATAAATAAATAAACAAAAAAAAAATGATGCCAAGACTAGCGGCAGGGAATAATTGCTGCTATTATATGCAATCACGATTGGAACGAATGAACACGAATGTAGTTAGTAAAGAAATAGCCTAAATCTCACGTAAACTTAACGCGAATATTTTAAAGATTGGTACTTTCTAGAAAATCATATGGATAATTTTTTGGTGCTGCCAACTTATAGCGAGTCTCGGGACTTTTTACCCTATGTAGTAAAGATGTATTTTATCTTTACGACCTGGAAATTCTGAATTTTTATCTTATTATGTATTATACTTAGTAAATATCTAATACAGATTATAATAAATTTTGCTTATTGTTTTGTTATACCACCTTTGCTATGTTACTATTTTAATTACATTGTAAAAAAAAAATCTGTCAAATTGACAGGAAAAAACTGTCAATTTTGGCGACAGTGGAAAACCGTTTAATTTACAGAAAAACGTTGTAATTTTTCATTAAGACAGTTTTTTTCTGTAAAAAATACAGATTTGTTCTGTAAAAATTACGAAATTCAGTTTCTTTTACAAAAAAAAAAAAAAAAAAAAAAAAACTGTTTTTCTTCAAAGCAGTTTATTCCTGTAAAAAATACAATTCTTTTCTGTAAAAATTACAGTTTTTTTTTTATAGTGTACTTTTGTTATTGCATTACTTTTATTTTACATTATCATATAAGTACGGAGTGTTGCGACCTTTCTAACGTGGGAAACGCATGTTTGCAGCTTGCAAGAAGAAAAGATTGACTATGACTGATTTCACATACCCGACTGATTTTCTAATTTCTTCGGCATATTTGCAAAAATTTCGAAGATATAAGGAAGTAAGATCAAATCTTGGATAGGTATGAAAACAATAATACAACACTCACCTCCCGGATAGTTGAAACTATAAACTAAAAAACTCCCGCTGCCTAAGAAATTGAAAGTGTATATGTAACCTGTATGCCGTTGACGAAGCATATTTGTATTAGGGTGCATTTAATGCGGCAATTGTAAATACTCCATTATCCTTCTATTCTCTATTATATAAGGTTGACTATGGCTGCTTTAACATATCCTGACTGATTTTCTAATTTCTTCGGCATATTTGCAAAAATTTCGAAGATATAAGGAAGTAAGATCAAATCTTGGATAGGTATGAAAACAATAATACAACACTCACCTCCCGGATAGTTGAAACTATAAACTAAAAAACTCCCGCTGCCTAAGAAATTGAAAGTGTATATGTAACCTGTATGCCGTTGACGAAGCATATTTGTATTAGGGTGCATTTAATGCGGCAATTGTAAATACTCCATTATCCTTCTATTCTCTATTATATAAGGTTGACTATGGCTGCTTTAACATATCCTGACTGATTTTCTAATTTCTTCGGCATATTTGCAAAAATTTCGAAGATATAAGGAAGTAAGATCAAATCTTGGATAGGTATGAAAACAATAATACAACACTCACCTCCCGGATAGTTGAAACTATAAACTAAAAAACTCCCGCTGCCTAAGAAATTGAAAGTGTATATGTAACCTGTATGCCGTTGACGAAGCATATTTGTATTAGGGTGCATTTAATGCGGCAATTGTAAATACTCCATTATCCTTCTATTCTCTATTATATAAGGTTGACTATGGCTGCTTTAACATATCCTGACTGATTTTCTAATTTCTTCGGCATATTTGCAAAAATTTCGAAGATATAAGGAAGTAAGATCAAATCTTGGATAGGTATGAAAACAATAATACAACACTCACCTCCCGGATAGTTGAAACTATAAACTAAAAAACTCCCGCTGCCTAAGAAATTGAAAGTGTATATGTAACCTGTATGCCGTTGACGAAGCGTATTTGTATTAGGGTGCATTTAATGCGGCAATTGTAAATACTCCATTATCCTTCTATTCTCTATTATATAAGGTTGACTATGGCTGCTTTAACATATCCTGACTGATTTTCTAATTTCTTCGGCATATTTGCAAAAATTTCGAAGATATAAGGAAGTAAGATCAAATCTTGGATAGGTATGAAAACAATAATACAACACTCACCTCCCGGATAGTTGAAACTATAAACTAAAAAACTCCCGCTGCCTAAGAAATTGAAAGTGTATATGTAACCTGTATGCCGTTGACGAAGCGTATTTGTATTAGGGTGCATTTAATGCGGCAATTGTAAATACTCCATTATCCTTCTATTCTCTATTATATAAGGTTGACTATGGCTGCTTTAACATATCCTGACTGATTTTCTAATTTCTTCGGCATATTTGCAAAAATTTCGAAGATATAAGGAAGTAAGATCAAATCTTGGATAGGTATGAAAACAATAATACAACACTCACCTCCCGGATAGTTGAAACTATAAACTAAAAAACTCCCGCTGCCTAAGAAATTGAAAGTGTATATGTAACCTGTATGCCGTTGACGAAGCATATTTGTATTAGGGTGCATTTAATGCGGCAATTGTAAATACTCCATTATCCTTCTATTCTCTATTATATAAGGTTGACTATGGCTGCTTTAACATATCCTGACTGATTTTCTAATTTCTTCGGCATATTTGCAAAAATTTCGAAGATATAAGGAAGTAAGATCAAATCTTGGATAGGTATGAAAACAATAATACAACACTCACCTCCCGGATAGTTGAAACTATAAACTAAAAAACTCCCGCTGCCTAAGAAATTGAAAGTGTATATGTAACCTGTATGCCGTTGACGAAGCATATTTGTATTAGGGTGCATTTAATGCGGCAATTGTAAATACTCCATTATCCTTCTATTCTCTATTATATAAGGTTGACTATGGCTGCTTTAACATATCCTGACTGATTTTCTAATTTCTTCGGCATATTTGCAAAAATTTCGAAGATATAAGGAAGTAAGATCAAATCTTGGATAGGTATGAAAACAATAATACAACACTCACCTCCCGGATAGTTGAAACTATAAACTAAAAAACTCCCGCTGCCTAAGAAATTGAAAGTGTATATGTAACCTGTATGCCGTTGACGAAGCATATTTGTATTAGGGTGCATTTAATGCGGCAATTGTAAATACTTCATTATCCTTCTATTCTCTATTATATAAGGTTGACTATGGCTGCTTTAACATATCCTGACTGATTTTCTAATTTCTTCGGCATATTTGCAAAAATTTCGAAGATATAAGGAAGTAAGATCAAATCTTGGATAGGTATGAAAACAATAATACAACACTCACCTCCCGGATAGTTGAAACTATAAACTAAAAAACTCCCGCTGCCTAAGAAATTGAAAGTGTATATGTAACCTGTATGCCGTTGACGAAGCATATTTGTATTAGGGTGCATTTAATGCGGCAATTGTAAATACTTCATTATCCTTCTATTCTCTATTATATAAGGTTGACTATGGCTGCTTTAACATATCCTGACTGATTTTCTAATTTCTTCGGCATATTTGCAAAAATTTCGAAGATATAAGGAAGTAAGATCAAATCTTGGATAGGTGAAAACAATAATACAACACGCACGAATAGTGGAAACTATAAACTAAAAAACTCCTGCTGCCTAAGAAATTGAAAGTGTTAAACCTGTATGCCATGCACGAAGCATATTTGCATAGGGTACATTTAATGCGGCATTTGTAAATACTCTATTATCTTTCTATTCTCTATTATCCTTATCCTTATAATATTATAAATGTCAATGTGTGTCCGAAAGTTTGAATGAAGTCAACATCTAAACGGATGAATTAACGCTTTTGTATTTTTGGATATAGATGGATTACAACCCGGAAATGAACATAGGCTATGTTTAATTTATTTTATTCAAATATTTTGCTTAATAATCCAAATTTTCATTATTTTTCATACACAATGAATTGACATTTTTCCGATAAAATTTAACCATTTTCCTTTTTTCGTTGCCAAAAATAAAAACCCAGAATAATAATTTAATTTCCAATTAAAAGATTAAAACGGAAATTTTCAAGTATTTTTAATAATACAAGGTGCATGAATTTTGAGTAAGTGCGGAAAGAAGGCAAATGTGACGTCATATATGGAAAATATAAAACGGATATGCTTTCATGTTGAAATAAAATGAGATTGTGTTATGGTATTAATTCTTATTATTTAAAGAAAATTGTTCGTCTGCGCACGGTTAACACAAAGATTTCAATTTCAATTAAAATTTTAAAAAATGTTTTTGAAGAGCAAATGGATAGCAAATGACAATAATATGCATAGTAAAATTATCAATGTCGAAAATCACGTAATGATTAGCAGGAAATATGTATTTTCATTCTTAAAAAATAAAAAATTAACTAAATAGAAACGTAATGTTCTGTAATCGGGTTCGTAATCAATTTGCTTTTTTTAGAGAAAGAAATTTGGTGCAAAAGTAAATACATTGTTGTAAACATGTTTGTTTTTTGTGTGATAAAGACTTAATATATCAGATGATCATTTCTTCTCCCACCTTTGATGCCAAGTATAATTGTAAAACATATAAAACAGTATCATCTGATAATTTTCTTGTCACAGATGCCATATATGCACCTGGTTTGGCGCGATCTGTTTTTGACACCAATTTGGCGAAAACATAGTTTTCGAATACCATGTTACATGTATATTTTTAAATTATGTTCTATTACTTAAAAAAGGAAATAACAATAACTAAAAAAAAAGTTTCATTAAAAACTATAGAACAAAGCAATTTATATAATTAAAAAAAAATTAAAGTAAATAAACAATTTATTAATAAATAAACAACAATAGCTGGGTTAACATGTCAAGCAAAATAATCTATGTTGGCGACAACTAGGTACCCCGGTGCGTATATGACATCTTTGCCATTTTCTTATTACTTCATGATATAAACAGACAGACATCCTGGTTCAGCGTATAAACCTGAGTTATGTCAATGACCTTATAATAAAGAAATACCTTAAATTACTCATACTAGCCGCCCTTGGCGACCAGTTTGGTCTTCCTTAAAATTTATGTTTGTGAAAGCATGTTAAGCATTGTTTCCTATTACTTTTATTCATAATTTAATTTACTTGGACTCCCTTAACCCTCTCGCTGCGCAACCCGAGATTTCCTAGAGCAGTAAAAGTAGCAAAATTTGCGCAATCCTAGATTTCCTCGGGGATTCATTTTTTCCACTGGCGACTATTTTTTATTTCAACTCGGACCCTTTTTAAATACAAAATAAAAATCATATAGACTTTAACAACATCTACAAGAGAAATATACTGCAAAATTGATTTTCTTTCAATAGTTATGCGTTGGTTGGTTGGTTGTGTTTATGACGGCCAATTATCAACACGAGGGATATAGACCCTAAGGGAGGGAGTGCCCTTCGTGGGGGTCTTTCTAAGGGAACCTAACCCGTATTAACGCTTGGAAATCCAAGGTTCGAAGAAAACTCCGAACGATTAGGCCGACGGGCGCGATTGGGTTCGAACCCGGCACTTCCCGTCTACCAGCTTCGAGAGCAGAACCTCTCGGCCACTAATGGGGCCTCAATAGTGATGCGAGACAATAAAAATAGTCTCCAGTGACAGCCCTGATTTCGCCTAATTTCCAATATCATATCCCATCTAAGATCTTGAACTCTTTTACAAAAAATGTTTACATGTTTAAACTCTAAGCTATATATAGATTTGAAATATGTAATAAAAAATGCGCAATTTTTGAACCTATTTTGATTTTAAAAAAATACACAGCGAGAGGGTTAAATATAATTAATATAATCCCTGAAGTTAATATTAGTTTTTGTTGCATTAAAATATCTCAATTTGTTGATTTTCTGTAAGCAAGCAAACCCTATTGGTTTACAGTGGAAGCCTATGGTAATTTGGCGAATTATTAGAGATATCGCCAAGTTGGCGTCGCTTTTGGTGACAGAACAGGGTCCCCCAAGGATACCTTCCCCACCTTATAGGTATAGTGATGCATTAAATGCTGTTCAATAACCAATGAGATGCATTTCATTTGGGCGTTGCCATTAAACAATTAACAAATAATTGCGATTCCTGTGCCACGTACGTTAGCGTAATATATATATATATATATATATATATATATATATATAGATTGTCTCTTATAAAATGTGATAAACAATTGGTTTATTATATATGTTTTTAATTGTCGGAAGGGAAATGCTTTGCTTAATTAATTCACTTCTTCTTTTTACGTTACGTGAACGACATCACGGGTAACAGCTAGTCTATTATATGAGGTAACTATGGCGGCTTTAACATATCCTGACTGATTTTCTAGTTTCTTCGGCATACTCAGGGTTGAAATTAAGGCGGCAGAGGCGGATTGCACCCCGGGCGAAAACGAAGAGGCGTCAAATTAAGATTTTGAGTGTCGATTTTTCTCACGTGTATGTTTAACACGGTATTGTTAAAAACGTCCTGTCTGGGTTATGCCAAAGCATAAAAGAATTTAATGATGATATGGCATAAGGATCCTGTATTAAGCGGTATTTTTTTCGATTCTTTTCGATTCCGTTTACAAGATTTTAATGAATCAATATTTGACAAATAGTCCAGGCAATAGGGAATTTTACCAAGCAAAATTAATGGTAGTTCTAGAAATCGGCTTACTTTATGTTTTTTGAGTCGCTGAATCCGAATTTGTAACTTCCCACCAAAATTTCTCCCGGCAACCCCCTAAATTTTGGTAAAAAGCCCCCCAAAAAAGGTTTTTATTGAAAAAATCAGTTCTTTTACTGTTTTAGGGGAAAGGTATCTAGAAATTCAGAAAGCAAACAAAATTTGCAACAAATTAGATACATGACATTATGACTTAAAGGGATCTACCTCGGAACATGCGCGCTGTGCTGCGTGGACTAAGTTGCGCACTTCCACTTAACCACTCACATGTTTACATTCGCCCTCCCATCTGCCCTCTGAACTTTCCTTATAAGGTTTACTTAAAGTTTTTTGGGTCGCTGAATCCGAATTTTTAACTTACCCCCCAAATCCCCCCCCCCACCTGCGAAACCCTTCCAAAATAGTTGTTATTAACTTAAATTTCTTATTGTTTTAGGGGAAAAGCATTACGAAATTCAGAAACTAGATAACATTTGCAACAAATAGGATGTATGGCATTATGACGTAGGATGAACGGGGAGAGAGGGGGCTGCCTCGGAACATTCCCCGCGCGCTTTTCTCAAAAACCAATTTTTTTCAAAAAATCAATTTTTGTTGGGTTGCCGGGTAAAATTTTGGTGGGAAGTTACAAATTCGGATTCAGCGACCCAAAAAACATAAAGTGAGTCGAAATCCAGAACTAGTATTAATTTTTCCAGGTAAAATCCCCTATTGCCTGGACTTCATAACTTAGTGCACGTAGCGCCGCAGTGCATGTTCAGAGGCAGCCCTCCCCCTCCCCGTTCATCCTACGTCATAATGTCATATATCCTATTTGTTGCAAATTTTGTCTAGTTTCTGAATTTCGTAATGCTTTTCTCCTAAAACAATAAGAAATTTAAGTTAAAAACAACTATTTGGGGGGGGGGGGGGTCGGGGGAGGAATTTTTGGGGGAAGTTAAAAATTCGGATTCAGCGACCCAAAAAACTTAAAGTAAACCTTATAGAGAAAGTTCGGAGGGGAGATGGTCGGGCGAATGTAAAAGTGTGAGTGGAATTGCTCCACTTAGTTCACGCAGCACCGCCGGCATGTTCCGAAGCAGATCCCCCCTTCCCCTTCATCCTAAGTCATAATGTCATATATCTAATTTGTTGCAAATTTTGTCTACTTTCTGAATTTCTAGATACTTTTTCCCTAAAACAATAAAAAATTGATTTTTTTAATAACAACCTTTTTTGGGGGGCATTTTACCAAAATTTGGGCGGTTGCCGGGGGAAATTTTGGTGGGAAGTTAAAAATTCTGATTCAGCGATCCAAAAAACATATAGTAAGCCTGTTTCCAGAACTACCATGAATATTGCTAGGTAGAGCCCCTATACGGTCTCTATTGCCTAAAACGGTCTCTATTGCCTACGGTCTCTATTTACTAAAAGCAGATTACGTGGTTCAGTATTACATATTTTATGATTACATATTTTTGCTTTCTTCTATCTTTACAAGAAGAACGTATTGGATTCGTGAAAAATTTCGACTTCCGGTTTTCGACGGATTTATACGTTTTAGAATGCCCAGAACACGATTTGATGGTTTTTAGAAAATGTCTGTCTGTGAGTCTGTCTGTCACTCTGTCACTCTGTCTGTCACTCTGTGAGTCTGTATGTGACAAAATTTTTATGGGCGGTCTATCTCAAGAACTAATGCACAGAATTTCACAAAACTTCATATTTAGTTAGACCTTGATATAAACTGGACCTGATTAGTTTTTGTGGGCGGTCTATCTCAAGAACTAATGCACAGAATTTCACAAAACTTCATATTTAGTTAGACCTTGATATAAACTGGACCTGATTAGTTTTTGGTGAAAATCACTCAACAGGTGGCGCTACTATGCGGCATTTTTCACGATTTCAGCAATAGATATATCTCAAGAACTACTGCACGGATTTTCATAAAACTT
This sequence comes from Maratus speciosus, assembly GCA_963932465.1. NCBI lineage: Eukaryota > Metazoa > Arthropoda > Arachnida > Araneae > Salticidae > Maratus > Maratus speciosus. Next base: position 170,616,199 of record OZ010791.1, read on the forward strand.
CAGATTCAGTTAGTCCAAGATATAGTTTGGTGCTGATTACTTTTTTGTGAAAATCGCCCAGCAGGTGGCGCTGGTATGCTGCATTGTTCATGATTATTGCAATATCACTAACTCAAGAAAAAATACACGAATTTTCATCAAACTTCAGATTTAGTTAGTCCCTGATATAAATTAGTGCTGTTTAATTTTTGGTGTAAATCGCCCAACAGGTGGCGCTGCTGTGCTGCATTTTTCACGATTTCCACAAGAGCTGTATCTCAAGAACTATTGCACGGATTTTCATCAAACTTCAGATTTAGTTAGTCCTTGACATGAATTGACGTATAAATTAGTGCTATTTAATTTTTGGTGTAAATCGCTCAACAGGTGGCGCTGCTATGCTGTATTTTTTGCGATTTCCGCAATAGCTTTATCTCAAGAACTAATGCTTGGATTTTCAACAAACTTCAGATTCAGGTATACCTTGATATCGTTTAGTGCTGTTTACTTTTGGTGTAAATCGTTCAACAGGTAGCGCTGCTATGCTACATTTTTTCAGAATTTCCGCTATAGCTCTATCTCAAGAACTAATGCACGGATTTTCATCCAACTACAAATTCAGATATACTTTGATATGAATTGGTTCTAAGTCGTTGTTATTTCTTGTACTATTTAAATGATTTAATTGACGTGATTTATATAGAAGAAAGTTTTGTGATGCCCACAACATACTAGTTAATTAAGTCGGCTATTAGAAAATTAGTAAAATTATCTTTGTAAATGTACTTTGCTGATGAGGGGGATGGGGGGTGGGGTGTCGCCAACATCCATGTTTACCCCGGGTGCAAAAAAGGCTAGTTTCGGCCCTGGGCATACTTACAAAAATTTCGAAGCTATAAGGAAATAAGATGAAATCTTGGATAGGTGAAAACAATAATACAACACACACCTCACTGATAGTTGAAACTAAAAACTAAAAAACTCCCGCTGTTTAAGAAATTGAAAGTGTTACCTGTATGTCGTGCACGAAGCAAATTTGCATAGGGTACATTTAATGCGGCAATTGTAAATACTCTATTATCCTATCATCGCTGAATCTTCCACCCACTTCCTTACGGAAAGATACTCTCTCCCTCGACCCCTCATTCTCTTTTTTTCCGCCTGATCAGCTGTTTACGACGTACGGGCGGCTTTTAGAGTAGAACACTTTACTACTACGAAGCAGCTGATCGTGCAGAACACCGGGCAGATGATGCTTGGGGGAATGTAAGTTTCGGAGGGGAAAGAAAACCTGGCAGCACGCCGCTCCGTGACGTCACAATAAGTAGTCACTAGTTCTGCTTTTGGAGGGACTACCAGCTGTTTCTCCTTTTTCTGCCACCGTCTGCAGGCCAATACAAGAGGTGGTTGTAATCCTCGATTTTATTTATTTTTTATTCATTTATCCTCCAACATCTGCGCCTGAAGATCCGATAATCAGGAGCATGGGGGCTTGGAATAGCGATGGATAATTGTTTAGGTATTATACTCGCTTGATGGACTGCCAACTATTATACTTAAATGAGACATACGCAAATCAAGAATATTCTAATTTTAAGGAAAATCTTACTTTTCAGCAGAGGCAATGTTAGAGCAATGTTTCTCAGTCTTTACAGATAAACGACATAGTTTAAAATAAATTTCTAGGTCTCACCGTAATTCTTAAATTAAAAATTCTAATTTTACTTGAAGTATTAAAATCTTACTCATAGCTCGTCAGCTTTTAACCCTTTCACAACCGAGAAAAACTTTTTCCCAATTTTAAAACTGGTGATTGTCTTATTTAATTATAACCTTATATGCATTTTTTATACAGAATATCAAAATAGAATGTATGCTGAAGAAAATTTGAAATTAAGCATATATTTTAGAAATATTTTGACAACTTAGTGGGGGGGGGGGGGGGAGAAGGGCATACTTTAAGAAGAGTACACAGAAAAAGAATAAAAATATTAATTTTCTGAAGAGATATTTTAAATATACGAATGCATTCTACCCCGATAGGTTCAACATTAGCAAGGTTAACTGGGCAGCTGACTAATAAACAACCTTAAGATGCAAACGTAAATGATTTATGTTTGTTTTGTCAAATAGAGGAATTACGTAAAAAATCAAACGCCGCATAGAAAATAGGACGCATTATGCGCTATGAGCAATGTCCATCTTTGCTTCACAACCAAAAGAAATTGCTTCGTAGAATATCATAATTAGCACATCATTTTGCATAGTAATATAGTATTATTTTAGTTAACATTTTGTTATAATAAACCAATAACTAAAAAACATTTCATAATAAGCCTAACTATAATTTGTGTTACCTTTATAGTCCATTCGAAAAAATATTTCCCATAAAATTAATTAAAAAAAAAAAAAAAGCCGACACATTTTAATGTATTTTTCTTATGATTTTTTATTTATTTTACATCTAAACAAGTTAAAATAAACAGTTACATACTAAAATTTACTCTTAGCAAACTTATGGCTCTGTAATGGTTAATACATAAAATGTTAAATTAAGAATATATTTAGAAATATTTTGACAACTAAGGGAAAAATAAAGGGCATACTTTAAGAAGAGTACACAGAAAAAGAATTTAAAAATAGTATTAATTTTCTGAGGAGATATTTTAAATATACGAATGCATTCTACTCCGATAGGTTTAACATTAGCGAGATCAACTGGCAGCTGACTAATCAACAGCCTTAAGATGCAGACGTAATGATTTATGTTTGTTTTGTCAAATACCTAAAAAAAATATGATTTATATTTGTTTTGTTTCATTTGTAGGCCACTAAATTCCATTCCCTGTAATGGTGTTATTACACGAGGGGTCAAAGTCGCTTCAGATTCCAGGCGTCTCCATGTTATCGTATGGCTGCAGGGGAGTCGCTTGGAGAGTTAAGAAAGACATAAGTCCAAATGATTTTTTTTTTTCAGTTTTTATAAAATTTAAATTTTTATAGAAACAACTGATAATAGACATAGCTATTTAAAAAGTCCTGAGATATTGTAAACACAAAAAAGTTCTTAAATATATAGAACTGAACTTGCGTGTTGCGCAATTTTATTGATTACTATTTTTTTTTTTTTTTTTTTTTTTTTTTTTTTTAAATCTCGAGTTAAAGTTATCAAATTTCACATTTCATAAAACAGCTGTTTTTTTTTAATGTTTTCTGTATCAAAATACTATAAAGAGTATGTTCGTAGTTGTTGCGTGTTCCATTGGGCGTCTCCATTTGCGTCCATACTTGGACGGTTTGAAACCAGGACATATCCAGGATGGTATATCATAGGTTAACAACTTATTGGTCACGTTAAAAATTTCTTTTCAAATAACATTCGTCGGTAGTGTGAATTTTTTTTTCTTTTTTTTTGGAGAAAGTCTTCTGAGAAAAAATAAAGTAAAATTGCAAAATAAAAGAATAATAAATATAAAAATAAAAATAGCTTTTTTAGAAAAGATTCAATGTTTATCTTATAAATCACGCCTTAATGACTGCAGTTCATGTTGTCCCCCAAAATTTCCGTTACAATACGATCATTTGGTGCGTTTCCAATTATGGAAAATTTATGCTTGACAGAATGCGCGAACTAGTGAATTTATAAATATATATACATAAATTTTGCTCTGTTTCATTTTTAAGGTATGACAGCAAGAAAGAGATCTAAACTATCTATTCTGGATTTATAAATTGTTTTTTCAACGCATAAATATAATTTAATAATTATTATATAACACTATTAATTTATTAAAAAGTACTTAAAAAATTATTATATTCTTTATTCTTTATTTAGATTTCCTTCTTATAGTGTATAACCCTTTATCTACTGACGGTACTTATAAGTACCTTTAAATAACTTATTATAAAATTCATTTAATATATCGATTAGTTGTAATACAGTTTAGAATAAATTATAGATGCATTGCTTTATCTTGTTCCAAAAGCATTATTGGTTACACAAAAGAAAAACATTTCTAAAAGGATGATTTCTTTTGCTTTGTATCTTTTCAGTTTTCTTGGTGTTGGGAGAGGGGGGGGGGGGGGATTCAATTCGGAAATATTTCTATATTTCTTTTGTAAGAACATTATGTTTGTACATTTCCTAATCCTACAAAATACTATGAAAAGTATTTAAAATAAAAGATTTGAGTGGGGTTTTAAGTACTGCACAAAATCCCTATAAATTCAAATTTAATTAATATTTCTAAATCCTTCAATACTTCTAAATTCTTCTAAAATTTATTAAATGATTATGTAAATCTTATAATGTAGTTTCAAAAATTCACGAAAAATGCTTTAGAAGAAAAAATTTTCATGAATTCATAATTCAGTACATAAAGGGTTAAAGTATCTCGTTGTGCAGTTTCACAGCCTGTTGGCCTTTTTTTTTTGGAGAGCGTGGTTTGGCTCATCATTAAATCATTTGTACCTCGTACCTCGTACCCTTCTTGTACCTCGTATACAGTAAAACCTCCCTAAAGCGACCACGTTCCGTTCCAATAAAAATTGTCGCTCCGAGAGGTGGTCTCTTTATGGAGGTCATGTTTAAATCTAGATTTTAATTGTTGAAAAAAGGTAACCATTAATGTTAGTAAAATTTGTTTTTCACATTAGGAAAAATATGAAAATTTATAAGTATCAAAACATAAGTTAATTACATAAGTTAATTACTGCAGAGTTCAAAAAAAGAATACGTTGACGTTTGTTGTGATTTTTCGGTTTTATTTTTTTTAACTTTTATTTCGGTCCTTTCGAAGTTCAGTAAATAAATGCAATTTTTTTTTGGACGAGAACAAATAATGACGAGTTCATTAATTTATCTATTTCTTTGAGAGTTTCCTGGTAAAATAGAGCAGAGGAGTTTACTGACTATGTCATTCTTAATTTGTCATCAGAATTAAATTCGTTGCCTAAAAAGGCACGAAGAGGTTTAAACACTTAAAAGTTACCGGAATAAAAAATATATATATAAAAAAATTCTAAACTTAGTTTAGAAGTTTGATGAATAATGCGCTCTCTGGAATTATTTTTCTGATAAAACCTTCTTCAAGCGACCAGGAGAGAACGGAATTTGCTTCATTTTCTTCAAAGAAATTGGTGGAGGGAGTTCATCTGGGATGGTCTGTGAATGGAGGTAAAATTAGTATTGAGCCTATGGAAATAAATTTCGTTCCATGGAAAAATGGTCGTTCAGGGAGTTGGTCACACAGGGAGGTTTCACTGTACCATTGTAACCCATAAAGAATATTTGGCGATTGATCCCTGTGGCGAGCTGGTAGAAAAATGCATTAAAATTAAGTTATTAATTTATAATTTACGTTCTACAAATATTGAAATGGTGCATTGTCACAAAGGTGTGTTTTCGATGACAATTTGACATTGAAAACACTCCTTTGTACATAATTTTTATAATTCTAGCCTATCAGGAAATGAGTTAAAAATCGATTACAAATTTTCATCCTTACATACAAAAACAAAGTTGTGTTAAAATGGTAAAAATTAAAAAATAAAGAAATAAAATAATAGGAGAACGAAATTCTATTTTTCAGTCATTTTGAGGCACCTCTAAATTTTGGAGGGGAATCGAGTGCTTTTCGTGTCTTTTCGGTTATCAGGCCTTGACACAATTAGCCACCGCATTCGATTAATAAAACTATACCGAGAGTTTTGACAAAGTAAATCGAATTGAGGAATGTAATTAGTAAAATAGGAAATATGAATTTTAAAGAGGAATGAATATCTAATCATTGCCTTTAGTGATAAAGCTAAAGCTTCACAAAAGTGGTAGTATGTGGAGAAAACAACAGAGTTGGAACCTAATTTCCTTTGAAATGCAGCTGCTTACACAAGACACTACGTTTCTATTGCAGCAACGTTATCTGTTTGCAGTCAACTCGCATACACGATAACGATAATTTAAGTCAACTGTTTCCGTTTTTAGACGATGTTGGCATAAAGACGTGATTATTTTGGTTAAAGGGAGGTGTTTGATTTTCTTTTCTCAATTAACATGAGTTTGATGTGATCTTAACTTTTTAAGCAAAATAAGTTAGAGGAAACTTATATTAATTATTTTCTTTCTTTCTTTCTTTTTTTTTTTCACTCTAGACATTTAGGGGCTATACGTATATAATGTTATCATTTTAGGGAGGAGGAGGGGGGGGGGAGTTGTCTTTTGATATCGTTATCATTTTTGATCCAGCCAAAATTTCCTGTTTTTTTTTTTCTTTACATCAATATAGTCTGTTGTACGTTTTTTTAGCCTGCTATCTACTTTTATGAAAATACAAAGTTAGTATTAAAACTATTAAATGATTATAAAATGATTATAAAGTCATTTAATTTTAAAATATGGAATAACCCAACGTTCGCCATTCCTATTCTTCTGCCATATGGGCATGTAATTCGTTGTTAGAGAAACCAGATTTGAAAGGATATTTGTTATACTTACTAGTACAAAATGGGGAAGAATGTTGCCCACCATTTTTATTTTTAAGAAGTTCTGCTTACCCCCTTGCAGGGAGCAAATGCAAGACGACACTATTACTGTTGAATGCATTATGTAACAAAAAGCTGTTATAAAGTACTTTTAAATAGTAAATATTTCTTTAAAGTGTTATTTGATATAATGTTATTTTACATATAATAGTGATATTTCTTTGATTGACTTCTTTTCTTCTTTTATATCAGTGAAGTATGCGAATAATAAATGCATAATCATATCTATATGTCATTGCAAACGTATGAAAAGGAAATGAAAGAAAATTGTAAAAATAAAAAGAATTTTTAGACACTGATAATGATATCGTTAGGGGGAGGGAGGGGGGGGGGGGGTTCGAGGAAAGATAACGTATGCTATCGTAAGTGGGGGGGGGGGGTAGGTATCCAAAATTGCTAAAAAGTTGATAACTTAACATATGTACAGCACCTTAGCACTAAATAAAACAGTAAATCTATTAAAAATATACATAATTTTTGCTGTATATTTTTCAAGATATGGCGACAGGAAAGAAAAAAAAAAACATTATTTAAGCTATTATTTTAGGATTGATTTTAAGATTGAGGGAGGGGGTGGGGGATCGAGGAAAGATAACGTATGCTATCGTAAGGGGGGGGGGTAGGGGGTCCAAAATTGCTAAAAAGTTCATAACGTTATATATGTAGAGCACCTTATCACTAAACAAAACATTGAAAGTATTAAAAATATACATAATTTTTGCTGTATATTTTTCAAGATAAGGCGGCAGGAAAGAAAAAAAAAATAATATTATTTAAGCTATTATTTTAGGATTGATTTCTCAACGTATAATCACAATTTAATTAATATGAAACTATTAATCGATTAAAGCGTATCTTTAAAAAATATATTACTCCTTTATTTTTAATTTATATTTTCTGTTTTATAGTGTTTCAAATATTTTGTTGTGGTAGCTTCACAGCCAATTGGCCTTTTTTTACGAGCGTTGTTTGGTGCATCATTAAATCCATTGTTGCCGTAACTCTTATACAATTGTAAACATAAAGAATATTTGGCGTATTATTATCTGTGGAGGGATAACGGAAAAATGCCTCATAATCAAGTTATTAATTTATAATTAAATTCTAAAGATATTAAAATGTTTTGTTGTCATTGGAAAAACAGCTTTGTACATATGTTTTTTTACTTCTAGCATATGTGAGTTAAAAATCGATTACAGCTCCCTATTTACATACAAAATCGAAGTTCAGTTAAATAAAGCTTAGTCGGATGTACCAATCCCAAAACTTTCTTCTATCTCATACATGTCAATACTTCAAAATTCGTTATCACTTTTAAAATTAAATGGCAATCTATGCTGATCATGAGGATTCTAAAAAGATGAAATTCCGTGCATTAGTTCTTGAGATATGACTATCACTGAAATCGTGTAAATCCAGCAAAATGCAGCATAGCAGCGCCACCTATAGGATGATTTACACCAGAATCTAATCATCCTCAACTTATGTCAACGTCTAACTGAATATGAAGTTTGGGGAAAATTCGTGCATTAGTTCTTGAGATAGAACTATTGCGCAAATCATGACAAATGCAGTATAGCAGCGTCACCTGTTTAGCGATTTACACCAACACATAATCAGCAGCAATATTTATCAAGGTATACTTGAATCTGAAGATTTATGAAAATTCGTGCATTAGTTCTTGAGATAGAGCTATTAAGGAAATCGAGCAAAATGCAACACAGCAGCGCCACTTATTGAGCGATTTACACCAACACGTAGTCAGCATCATTTCATATCAAGGGCTAACTGAATCTGAAGTTTGATGAAAATGTATGCATTAATTCTTGAGATAGAGCTATTGTCGAAATCGTGTAAATCCTGCAAAATGCAGCATAGGAGCGCCACCTGTTGGGCGATTTACCCTAAAAACATGAAGAAATTATTATATTATTTCATATTATATTAAGGCTTCATATTAAGGACTAACTGAATCTGAAGTTTTATAAAAATCCGTCCATTAGTTCTTGAGACAGAACTACTGCGGAAGTCCTGCAAAATGCAGCATAGCAGCGCCACCTGTTGGGCGATTTACACCAAAAACTAATTAGCACCAATTTAGATCAGGGACTACTTGAATATAATTTTTTATTAAATTCCGTGCATTAGTTCTTGAGATAGAGCGCCCACAAAATTTGTGTCACATATACGGACAGACAGACTCACAGACAGACATTTTGCAAAAACATGGGGATCTCTGACACCTAAAACGTGTAAATCCATCGAAAACTGGAAGTCGAAAATTTTCACGAATCCAATACTTTCTTCTTGGAAAGATAGAAGAAAGTAAAAATGTAATAAACCAATAAATGCCAAATATTCTGGTTTTTAATGATCCACTATTTTTTAATTATTCAACTATTTTCATTTATTTTCTTTTTATTTCGCGAATACCATATTATTATTTAGTCGGCGACGAAGGGAATCTAATATAAAACATAGTAACAACGAAAAATAAAGCGTGAAACATAGATTATATAACACTTTCCAACACATTCAGAATACAGTAACAAAACTTCACAGTTTATTAAAGTGAAACGTAATGTCTAAATAAACAATTTCAAAAACTCACAACGCACTTGAAAACCCAATTTCTGCTATTACAATCAATAGTCAAAAGAAAAAATATCTTTTTTTTTTTTCCCCAGCCCTGTATATGATCTATAGATTCGTATGTATACTACATAACATGTTAAAAGTTAGCACAGTAGAAATTTTCCATTCAGCAATTTCCGTGAAAAAACGGAAATGTACTTGAGAATTTTTGGGCAGCCTTGTATAGGATCTATAGAATTCATACATACCATATATATATATATGTATATATATATATATATTTCATGTACCCCTGATGAAGTGAAATACACTATAAGCTTCCTTCTACATCCATCCAATTGATCTTTTATTTGTTTATTATATGTCTTATATTAGTTCAACATTATTTAGCTGGATTTTTGTATCTTTTGACTATAACAGGTTATTGCATCAAATTTGGTAAATTTTCATGTGTTTAAATGGTTTAATTGTCCGCAATTTACTAACGGTTTCGTAAAATTGCCCTTGATAATGCGTTACCATAGTCATTAGTTCCATTTTTATTCGTAATTTTTCTTATGTTTTGAGATCATTTGTGGTTTTTCCTTTATTGAATTAGAGATTTTAAATTTTGAGAACATACATATCGGGCAAAAGAATTGTTGATGGTGATTCATTAAGTTAAAAATAGATGATCCTGCTTTATTTTGTTTAATGTCAGTGTAATGTATTGATGTTCAATTTATTAATTTTATTTTTAATAACAGAATAAGATAATGAATTGTAATTATATATATATATATATATATATATATATAAGTTTAATTTAAAAACGCGTACCAAAACTGAAAACGCACTTCCAGCAATTATTGTCATCGGCTTCAATAGTTCAATTTCTTCTGTTGCCAAATTCTTTTGTGTGTCCCTCTAAATGAACGATAAATTCTATGCACATCCTATTCTACGGTTAGCGCCGTGTAGTACACTATAGTAATACAGTAGAACCTCTTTTATTCGAAACTTTTTTAACCGAAACTCTCAGTTAACCGAAATCCACTGTTAACCCCCCTTTTTTTTCTTTCTTTTTTTTTTACCATCATATTCTTTGTCAGGAAGCGGTCGGTCCTTTCCGAACTACGGGTACATATAAATATTAAATAATAATAATAATAATAATAATAATAATAATAATAATAGCAATTCCGAAGCTTTGGAATGTTTTGCAAAAGGTTTTGCATGGCTGAATCAGCAGAAAGACTGTGATACTGGCGAACTAATAATATTAAAAAATTCCGTGATAGAGCTTCAAAGCAAAGGCAATCGAAACTGTGAGAAACAAAACATTTTTTCAAACCCATGTGATATATGTAAAAGGCACTTAATTTCAAAATTAAAATTCAGATTAATTTATTCTCGTTTCTATTTTGGTATTGCTTTATTTTAATTAAGCACTTGTTCCCATAATAAGAAATATTGCATATATTTCTCCTTAATCTTAAAATTGAAGCATTTTCGATTATCCGAAAATTTCGATTTTCCGAAAGATGGTCGGTCGAAATAACTTCGTATAATCGAGGTTCTACTGTATATATAAATTTCAGTATGTTTAAAATAGTTTAATATCATTAAAATAACCGCAAACGATTTTCCCCCATAGACAGTAATAAATAAACAATAAATGCTACACACTTCATTTTCAATACCGAACATACTATACTGATTCCCCATAACACCTAGGAATTTCATGGCAATCGGACTATATTTGCGCGAGTTAAAGTTCGGACAGACAGGCAAACCGAATTCGTAAACTCTTTTCAACTTTGTTGGAAAGTGTTAAAAACGGAAAATAATCAAACTGTGTAAAAGAACAATAATCACATGAAAAGCTTTTATAGATTATAAGTTTTAAGAAGAATAATCAAGAATTTTAATCTTATAAAGTCTTGAACTTAAATTTTAAAGCGGAGTTTTAATGAGAAATTATTGATTAAGACTATATTTTACAAAGGCACGCAAGCATAGTTTGCGGCAAAGTAAAACTATAAGAACTTGGAACACATTGTATTGCTTAAATTTATGTAATATTGTTGAATTTTATTCATTATAAAGTTAGTTAAGACGAAGAATTGCTCATATTTAAATAGAAAGTTTGAGTTCCGTTATATTATCATACTGAAAATCAATATCATTTAAGTTTCATCCGCTTTCTTAAATTAGTATATTCTAGTCTCGCCTATTGGCGACGTTAAACAAATACTGTTCGTTTTTTCATAATTTATATTCTTAAAAATCTTACCGAAATACGTGCTTCTAAACGCCTATGTCAGGGACGGCAAACCTTTTCACATCTGCCAAATTTTTCCAAAAATATGTTTTATGTGATCATGACGCGCCAACAATAGAAAAAAATAATGGATCAAATAATGAATCAAAATTACTTAAAATTTTGGTTTTAACACTAAACAAATGTGGGTAATATTTGATGTTATAATTTACAAATTTATTCTAAAAATATTATTTGTGTTGTCTCATCTTATATGCCAAATAAGTTATATCAGCTTCGTACTTAGTTATTTTTAAGAGATTGGAAGCTAAATTGGACTCATTTAACAAGATCTTTTTATTTGAATTTTTCATATTACTTATTTCCGAAAAGAATGTCTCGCAGAAAAAAATGTCAAAATAGCAAGCGCCAGGTTGGTTGGTTGTATTTATGTCGGCCAATTATCTGCACGTGGGATATAGGCCCTAAAGGGGGAGTGCCTTCCGTGGAGGTCTTTCTAAGGGAACCTAACCCGTATTAACGCTTGAAGAACCAAGGTTCGAAGAAAACCACGAAAACTCCGAACGATTAGGCCGACGGGTGCGATTGGGATCGAACCCAGCACTTCCCGTCTACCAGCTTCGAGAGCAGAACCTCTCGGCCACTGGTGGGGCTAGCAAGCGCCAGAATCTACAGCTTTTAGTGTCTGGAATTGAATTCCAAGTTGTCATAATTTTACCATCAGAATTTTTGCTTATAATGCCTTTTAATCTTTTTTTTTGATAAAATCTCCTAATTCTATCTGATTTTTAATATTTTGTGAGCCAATATTGTGCTAGATTGGGATACATTAAGTTATATTTCAGTTTCTTCAATCTGTATGACAATGACAACCAACCGAACTAATCGAATTCAGATAAACAAAGACAACATCTAGAGTAATTAATGCATTTTGTGAAGTTCTACTATATTTTGATGTAGAACCTGAATCTATGCCGTGCCAAAAATAATCTGCAGCGTGCCATAGGTTAGCCGTCCCTGCCCTATGTCTTTGATAAGCAGCAATATTTAGCGTTAATGGGCAACGAGTTTCCTGCAATCGCTGTATCCTGGTTGAAAAAACAGTTTTACAGGAAAAGAAACAGTCTGAAGCAGCCACGTCGTGATTTGCTGTATTAAAACACCATTTTTTCAATATAAATTTTGATAACATACTCGACAGATTGGAAGTCTTTTCGTATTATTTGAAGTTTAAGACCAATGTCAGACGGGTGTCTTTTTTGCTGCTTTTTTCCTTACGTATTATCCATTCACAATTCTCGTCTGACATTGGTCTTAAGGTATGCTTTTGTAATTATGTTTCAGTATACGCAGTCTATTAATTTATGCATAAGAAAGCTTAAGAAGCATGGACCTCTAATTTTAAAAGAAGAAACAGAAAGAAAAGAAAAAAAAAGGTCACTTTTGGATGAAACATTTATTTAAATTCCTAGTTAATTTACTCTAAAAAAGTTCTTGAACCGTTATCGAACACATGATTCTAAGCTAAAGTTCAATTCGCTATACAAAAATCTGGTAGTGAAGGCATAGAATGATTTATTTTATGTCGAGTGAATTTAAAACTTTAAAAGAAATGATCTATCGAATCTATCAAATATATAAATAAATTAATTTTAAGGCTTTTTTCTGTGATCCGTTCGCAAATGATAAATCGCCATGTATTTTGTATAGTTACAACTAGGGTTTTCACTGACTTTTGACGAACTTCAGCAATCAGACTAATAAACAACAACAACAAACTGTAGCCGAATAAGAAAAAAAATAGAAAATAGATTCATTGTGAAACATGCATTCTAAAATATTTACTTAACCTTCTGTTCTTTAATTTTAATTTTAAATGAGGCCTGGTGCCTGGTGCCGGGGCACCACTCGCACAACACTTGCTGCAACTTTGACTGATGCTAAAAGGAAGTGGTGTTGAGGATTGTATCTAAGGGGCGAGAATTGTCAAACTGAGAAAAAAAAAAGAAAAGTTTCTGTCTGTTCTCCAATATCGATTAAAAAATAAACATAAAGTAGGAAGTATCGATATTGATTTTTAACAATATTTTCAAGAACTGCATTACTTATGAAAAGTATTATCAAAAAATCATTACCATTATCATCCTTGTTTATGATAAAACTTTTTATTTTCTTAACTAATTTGGAGACGTGTGATTTTGCGATCAAAGCTTTTAAAATGATTTATTTTTTTAAATCATTAATTTGTTTTCCATTTATTTATAAGTTATGTTTTAATTTATATAATCGAATTGATTTGAAGCATATGGATTTGAAAAATGCAAACAAGTTTCATTGTATCACATTCAATAGATTCTGACGTAAAACGTGTGCCTACTTTCAAAAGTCTTGAAAAATGGTGTCACATATTCTTTTATGTTCGGACTATAAAACGTTCGTTTCTTTAGACTTTTCTAAAGAACTCTTATGTTCAAAGAACCACGACCCGGACAACCACCTTGGCCCCTGCAAACACACGGCGCATGGCAGGGCTTACAGGAGGCATTGAAGCAAATCGTAGTCGCGTGGCACCTTTTGTTATAAGCACCGCCTTCTGGCAAACGTTCTGCAAGATTTCTATAGAAAATTGGGGGCAGGGGGGGGGGGGTAGATGATATAATGAAGGTCGACAGAAGTCTTGGTCTGCAGAAAGCAGTACAGAGCATGTGGTACTAAATTTATATAACTGTATTTTGTTTTTTACAGGTTAAAAAAGTGATAATATGAAGGTTAACGCATTAGTTTCAGAACTTTTTTGTTTTAGATAGTGCGATTCCCAATGTGGGGCATATTCCCCGCAGAGGGCAATTTAATTTTTAAAGGGGGATATTTAAGATTTGTTATGAACTCATTTTCTGTCAATTTATTTTTGTTTGTTGTTTCAGAAACGTAGTGTTGTATACTAAAAATTAAAATAATAGTTGCAAATTTTAACAATAAAATGAAAAGTAAGTTTTTTATCCAATTCTTAAAATGTCCCCATACAAAATTTAAAGATATAAATTAATCAAAAATAAATATATGGAAACCAGAATAACCAGAATAAATGGAAACCATTTTATAACATGTATACACCTTTTTTTCATATTGAAAACTCTTATAGTATTTCTGGACGGAATTGTACTTTAGAATTTTTGAACAACTTTTTTGATTAATATTTGCTAAATGTGATTAGCTCTGCAATATGTCACATGAAGAAAATTTCGCATCTGAAACTACTTAAGATAGTATCTAAAACTCACTGTTTTGAACACATTAAATCTAAAAAAATATTTGAAATATCTAAATGAGGTACTAAAGTAACCTTTAAAAGTTAATGCAATCCCAAACAGGCACCACAGAAGGGAATTATGAAGAGAAAATTTCTTGCATATTGCTCTGATGCAGGCCTCCTACATAGTATATAAATATACATATTATGATATATGCATTCCAAATTTTGAAATTAACATATTTACGGAGATAAAAATGGGGAAGGGAAAGACGAAAGTAATATGATAGCGAAATGATATGTAGCGAAAAGTAATATGATGGTGGGGGGAAAAAAATGGCTTTAGTTTCATTGGTGTAATGTTTTAGATTCATTGGTGAGCTTTATAAATCTGGTATCCAGGTTCAATAGAGTCTATTTTTTTAAAACCTCTTATCATACCTATTATCTTGGGTATAACTCCAACAGATTCGAATAAAAATGTATAATAACTTTCAAGTGTTGGATAAATTTTAATCGTCGTAAATAAGAGGTTAATCGTAGCTAGTTTTTTTTTTTTTTTTTTTTTTTTTTTTTTTTACCGAGTTATACAGAAAAAAATAGTCTAGTCTCACAGATGAAGCAGACGAAAAAGATTAGCATGTTTTCTTAGGTTACAATCTTCGTCCCTTTTTTTCTTTTTCTTTTTTTACGCCAGGAAAGAAGACTCGTTAGTATTCTGCATTATTCCAGGCACTATTATAACTCGTTCATTTACTCGTATAATCGTCTGCTAATGTGGTCGCATTTGCTCTTCCATTTATTCCAGAAGTGTAGACATATTTAATAAATATTCGGTCATCATCGCTTCACAGCTGCTTCTGCTGCATTTGAAGCATTTGGGTTTGTTTTTTCTTTTCGCTTTGCGCCATTTTTATCCAGTCATTGCACTTAAATTCATTTCTGCTAACGATAAAGAACAGCTTCTTCTAAAGGTATAAAGGATAAATTTAAACTTTTAATTTTTTTAATTACAAATTATAACTTTTAATTTTTACGTTCAGGAAACGATTTTATAATATGAAATCAACATTTTTTTTTAGTATTGTAGTAACTACATTTGATGTAATTAATGACATTTTTATTATTATAGAAATTATAAAACTATTTTCTGTAAATTGGATATCCTTTTACGATTTCGTGGCACAACAATGTATTAAATCATTAAAAATTAATTTTAACAAGTATTTCTCGCTTTTAATAATAAAAAAAAAACTTAAAAAACATTATATAACATCACTAATATTGTTGTGAAATTTGATGAGTGATTCATTTTGCAGCATTATGACTTCGGTCTCTCTCTCACATTCCTTAGTTGGGGGACTAAAGTAAACGGTACTATCAACATAAAGTAGATTCCAAACCACTCTAAACCTTCAAGCTTTAACCGGGATTTAAACTTGCTATTTCGTGATTGGCAGCACACGGTTTAATCACTAGTGTATTTTTCAAAACAGCATTTTCAGATAGCTCCGCCCATTTTCAATCAGTCAACTTGATCTTTTTGAAAATTAATCGTCACATTGTTATGTAGAATGTTTTTTTTTTTTTTTTCGAAATATTGATATCTTACAGTATCGTGTTACACCAGTAAAAAAATATTTAGTCCAAAATTTCCATTTGACTTTGATTTGATGCCATTCTACTAAAAATGTACATTTTTTAAAATGTTTTTTTTTCAAGCTTTTGAACTTAAAAAAAAAAAAAAAAAAAACCCTAATTTTGTTTGCTTCATTGTTCTAGATTAAACCTACGAAAAGATATCGTGTCTACCAGTTGACCCTGTTTTTTCGAAGTACTTGCTTCCATCGGCTATGAAGCATGAAGCAGCCATTTTTTAAT
The DNA here is from genome assembly GCA_963932465.1 of Maratus speciosus. NCBI lineage: Eukaryota > Metazoa > Arthropoda > Arachnida > Araneae > Salticidae > Maratus > Maratus speciosus. The sequence goes on from OZ010791.1 coordinate 170,632,707, forward strand.
AGTATGCCTAAAACTAAACCTGCTGCGTTACGATCCATTAAGGATCAGGGCCTATAGTGCTTAATAGACTGGGAGGCGACAGCACAGACAATCACCTCATCGAATTCACGGCTGAAATCCCAGAATTAGTTAAAACTCGATACGCATATTAAAACGCAAATCGGTTTGCCAAGTCATATCTTGGTGGAAAACACCTGAAAACCCGATTTTAGTGGTTGACTTGTAGGTTTACCATTGTGTTTTCCTGCTCCCAGTCTCCATGTTTTCATATCTTTGTGTGCAGGAAACGAGTCAACCAGTAAAAACGGGTTTTCAGGAGTTTTCCACCAATATATGACTTGACAGACCGATTGCGTTTTAATATGCGAATCGAGTTTTTACTAATTCTAGAATTTCAGCCGTGAACTCGATGAGGTGATTGTCTGTGTTGCTGCTTCCCGGTCTATAAGCCTGTTTTCTTGACCACGGACGCTAAGGTGCTATGCAGCACATGTGCCGGTCCGGTAGTCAGCCTAATGCAGGACCACCCCCTAGGCTTGTTTTAATATATCAACTAAAATAAAATACAGCTTTCTAATTCAACCTTTAACTGCAGTGACAGAAATTGTCACATAACTACTGTGAAGCGGTCTGTGAGAGCGCTCGATCGAAAGATTAATAAAAGGCGTAATTAACTCATAGGATGGTGTCTCTGTGCTAAACTTTTTGTACAGGACTATTATAATTAAAATTCACCTATTCAAAAATCTCTGGCAATGGTACTAGAATTCCAAATGAAACAAAATTTCAGTAGTTTGTAGTTAAACTGAAAGTTACAAGTTAAACTATGAAAATTAAAAAAAAGCAGCGGTCTGTGAGACCGCTAACATCAGTTAAGGGTTAATATATTTATAATAAAGTAGTGCAAATACATTTTAAACATTTCGCATTTCTTGAAAAAAAAAAAAAACCCGTAAAAGCCTTAAATTTTAGGGCTTCAAAGAGATGTTTACCTTTTAACATAAAAAAAGGAAAGAAAGAAAGAAACATCTTGACGATTAACATATCCATCAAATACATCTATTTCATTATTTAATTTTTCTTTTCAGGTCAAAACTCTCGGCAAATTAATGCAAGCTACCCTTTCACATCTGTCAGAATTAGAAAAATACCGAGCGGCAACAGGTGATAACCAGGTCTAACATCCTCTTCATCGAGTTAATAATTGTAGACATCCTTTGAAGATTTACGTGAGGAAGACATAATGGGCGACTTCCCTTTTAATGTGCCGTCGAACCATACAAAAGAAAAACTAGGAAATCTAAGCAATTACGAAGAACGACAACTTTCTTGAAATCTTTCCAGACAGTTGGCTGAGAAACGGAAATCAGGTAATGGGTGCCACGCGACCGCTGAACGCAATTTAATTGCTGTTTGGAGGTAATGTGTATATAAAGGGTGTTCCAAAATTCACGCAAGAAGTAATTTTGATTGAAAACACAGGTTTATAATTAAAAATTGTAATTTTTTTTATTGATTCATAAAGTATACAGTATAGGGTTATGTATACGGAAGAGCATATTGGATAAATGGCGTCCACGGCTTTGCTGGGTGTCCCAAAATTCACGCAAGATTTGAATTTGAATTTTGCGGCTAAATTGCAAGATATGAATGTGGACGATATGTGGTTTCAACGAGACGGTGCCACATGCCATAGGGTCAGGTGGGGTAATTATGACCAGGGGGTAATTGTGACCGCTGTCATATTGGAGAAAACTGTGTATGGTAAAATTTTGTTTTAAGCTTAGATATTAACCTCGGATTGTATATTTCATCTTAGATATTCTTTATTACTAGTCTGAAGCCTTTTGAGATCCGAATAGCAATTTGAAACTAAGTCTATAAAATTTTTAATAAACGGATTTGTCTCTTTGGAGTTCAAAGTGGTCTCAATTACCCCAAACAAATGTGTATTGGCAAGTATGAAGAGAAAATATAGTGGTCATAATTTCCCCAAACTTATGTGATTGTGAGTTTTTGGTGGGGTAATTATAACCCTCCTTTTAACTTAAAAAAAAAAAAACAGCTATGAGAATTAAAACTTTTAAAAGGTGTTCTTAAAGGATCAAAGTTACTTCCTATGTACTAAAAGCACCACTTAAAAAAAAAAAAAAAAAAAAAAAAAAAAGATTAACAATTCAAGCCCGATAAACAATTCAATTACTTATGAGTCATTTCTTGGTCGTGTAATTTCCCGTTTTGGTGATCTGAATTGGCCGCCCAGATTATGCGATTTAACGCCGTTGGGTTTTTTAAGTCTAATGTTTATGCCAACAAGTTCACGACCACCCACGCCTTGAAGGAGGAAATTGAGCGCTGTATCAACGAAATTCAGCCACATTTATGCAAAAAAGTCTTGGGAAATTTCAACAAAGAGTGCGCATGTGTTAGCAAAGCTCTGGAGGCCATTTACTCGATATGCTATTCCATACATAACCCTAGAACTTTACGAATACTTTATGAATCGATAAAAAAATTTACAATTTTTAATTATAAACCTGGGTTTTCTATCAAAATTACTTCTTGCTTGAATTTCGGGACGCCCTTTCCTATATAAGTAGTCTTATTCTGATTATGATTAGTAAGATTTTAATGTCGAAAAAGCTTTTTATTCGATATCGAAGCAATTTTTGCAAAATAACGCAAACTTTTTCCTCCACATTTTTGTTTCGATAATCAATTTTTATCATGAGGAAATATAATCTATTCAAATCTCAAGAAATCTATCGAAATCTATCAAAATTTCTGTTGAATCACCCAATGGTAAAAGGCATATCGAAATTCAGAGGGAATCAAGATTTTTGAAACAGATGTACCTGTGGTTGGAAGCCTTGGTCTCATTTTTTTTAATGGAGAATATAAACATGAAATAAGCTAATCCCTGTTTTTTTGTGCGCACTCCCAACCCCTCCCTCTCTGCTCCCCGTACCAAATAATTTCTAAAACATATCAACGTAAAAGCAATACATAAATTTAACAACTGAAAATATTTTGACTTCCAAGGGGGTTCAATGGATCTGTAATAGAATTTTTTTGCGATAATATAAATTTTTTTAATGTGGTAAAATATGTGTTGTATGGCAGTAAGGTAATCATCAGAAGAAACAGGACAATCTTCGAAAACACAGTTAAATGCATCACATTTGTAGAAAACCTTCCAATAGTCCATGTAGTCATGTGCTTATTACGAAATAGAATAAACTAAACAAAAGGTAGTTAAAATTATATCACACATGAATAATAATAAAAAAAAAAGACAAGTGGATTTATAAAATTAAAACAAAATCTGCCTGTCCGTTTGTACTTGCAGCTACGCCTACTAAAATATAGAACGTTTGGGCGATCAAATTAACACCAGTTATCCGCGTGCATACAAGAATGTTATATAAGGATAATAATTAAAAAAATTGCGTTAGTTTTTGAGATGTTATTATTATTATTATTTTGCAATTGTTAATGACTCTTCTGTAATGATGGCAAGTAAATTAATCTATTTTGTGATAAAAGAGGAAACGATAGGGATTATTAATTTTTTTACCTAATTTTGAAATAAAAATTAAAAATTTAAATTATCTTTTATTTCAATAGATTATAGTGAATAATTTACATATTTAAAAAAATTAATTTCTCACATACTAAGGGGAAGGCTCTACCCCATCCGCTTAGATCCCGGAGGCTGTAAAAAACTCGCTAATTTGCTCTGTTTTAAAAAGATTACGGAAAATTGACATAATTTAACAATCAGTGGCGATCTTCTGTAATTGTGTTGCCATTATTTTCCCTTTAGCTGAGGGGTTTTCTGGTTTTTAAAGCCGAATCATCTGCTGTCGCGACAGCTAACAGCTGTTTTCCTAATTGAATAAACAAAGATCAAATAATTTGTATTAATCCCTTGTAAAGAACGAGTTTTACTATCGCAGGGACTTGAAATTCGCAGGGACTTGAAAATCTTTCCGTGTTAACCAGATTTCCGTCTTACACAGAGTCCGCCTTACAGGGAGTTTGCTGAATAAACAAAACAAATAACATAAAATTCATTACAGACTGTTAAAAAGAAAAAAAAAAAAAAAAAAAAAAAAAAAAAAAAAAAAAACTAAATTGGATAACTTAAAATATACTTCTAAATGTTGTCCCCCCCCCCCCCCACTGTGAAAACGTCCGTAATGTACCTATATACCAATAATAATAATAATAATAATAATAATAACCAAATTTTACAACACAAAATAGGATAAGGATCCAAGATGGCGGCTTGTGGGAAGATACGACATCTGTTCCTGAAATTTCATAAATTAGTTTTTGAAATATGACTGTCACTAAAATCGTGTAAATCCTGCAAAATGCAACATACCAGCGCCACCTGTTGGGTGATTTACACTAATACCTAATCAGCAACAACTCATGTAAACGCCTAACTGAATCTGAAGTTTGTTTAAAAAGTCTACATTAGTTTTTGAGATAGAGAAATCATGAAAAATGAAACATAGTAGCGCCATCTGTTGGGCGATTTACACCAAAACATAATCAACACCAATATTTATCAAGGTATGATTGAATCAGAAGTTTGGTGAAAATCCGTGTATTAGTCCTTGAGATAGAGTGTCCACAAAATTTGTATCACATACAGACAGACAGACATTTTGTAAAAACATTTTTTTCGGAATCTTCGACCCCTAAAACAAGTAAATACATGGAAAACCGGCAGTCGAAAATTTTCACGAATCCAATACTTTCTTCTTGTAAAAATAGAAGAAACTAAAAACAAATTAAGTTAAATAAAAGAGTGTAAAAAGAAAGTTGTAGGGAATTAAATTTGAAAACTCACGAAGAGGCAATGATTTTCCCCAGCCCCATCTTGCCGATTCCTGTGTAATAAACATAATATAATAATACTCAAAATGCACGCTGCATGCTTTATTCCGTAAATTCTGAAAAAAAGATTTTAGTTCGCAGGTGAAGTCGCTTGTTCAGAGGTCTGCGTACGCGTGGCAAATGACCCCAGGCACCTGCTGTGTGCAATTTAACTTTCAGATGCGACCGATGGATTACGTAAAAATTGGTTATGATCCAGCTGGGATCCATTCCGATCACCTGCACCATGTTATTGAGAACCAAGTATACCTGTTGAACCATTTGTTTCAGTGGCGTAGCAATTCCAAAATTATGGGAGCGGCTCATGTAGTCATAGCCAAAAAAGATAATCATTTAGGGTTAACAATCTATTCTATGATATTGAAATTTGACTACGCGTTTGTATTTTACACCTACCCCACCGAAATTAGGGTGAATTAGGGGTTGAAAAAAAAAACAAAAAAAAAACACCAATTATTTCTACAGATCCCTGAATATCATAACTCGAAATTTTGAAATTTAAATTACGCGATATTAATTTGTTTGTTCAATTTTTCTTGGTGATTTTCTTGGGCTATTTTTCTTTTTTTAGCTATTAATGAGCGTACAAGCATGCAGTTCGGACATAAATACTTCTTAGGATTGAAAAATATTTTAAGCATATTAAAAAAAAAATTAATTTCCAAGATTTTCCATAGTGGTGATATACATTCTGAGCTTAAAAAAATTATCAAAAATTCAACACAAACCACTATTTTAGTACAGTGAATTTAAAGAAGTAATTTTCAATAGAATGGTTATTTTCGATTTTTTTCTGCATCAATTTGGCGATTAAAATATGTAGGATGTTCTCTCTTTCTTTATCTCTCCTTTTTGGATGACTGTGGAATGAAATACCATATTTCACCGTGTTGAATAAAATTGAGTACCAATGAGTACCAATCAAACTAAAAAGGTTACACATTTTTAGGCGCGTTCGTAATTATATAAATACGTAGCACTTATAGTCGTCGTTCAGTCTGTCCGTCCGCATATAACAGAGCAAAAACTACCCAACCGAATGGTCTGAAATTTTTAATATATAATTGTTGCAAGATTTTCTCGAGTCATTTCAAATTTTATGAAAATCGGATGTATAGTTTAATGACAAGGACAGTCAAAAGTTTTCCGTTACATTACGGCTAATGGAAAAAAATTATTTCAAGTGCATTTTCATCATGTTACAACCTTTCGAACAGAATGAAAGTGATATGCACTTACGAAACCCAATAAAATATACATTCAGTACGATATGCGGTGCAAAAAATATTTATAAAACAAATTATACTACGAACGCACCTCATTTGACACGTTTGACGTGGGATTTCCAACTTGTTATATATTGCAGTAGATTGTAGAAGTAAATGGTATTGACTAAATGAGTTGTTGAGTAAATGGTGTTTTTTATTGTTTTACCCGCACTATTGAAAATATAGCGCCGTCTATACAGATTGTTTGAACTAACATTTCGTTTAGACGAAACTTTCAATCCTGTGAAGCATTTTGCGTCCAAACAGCGTTACTCCATTACTTGATTTTTTATTGAATTGATCCACCCTATATTTCAGCATTAGCAAAAGAAAAATATGCATAAAGCAAATATTTTTTATATTCAACTATTTTGACTCCGGGTTGGCTGAGGTAGGAAGAGGAGAGAAGTGGGCTAATAATAGGATTAGAATAATAATAATAAAATTCAGAGCTTGTGTGTTTTATCGCATAGTTTTCCCGTGAGTACCAGTTAGAGATTACAATCCCGAGACTAATTTCCAATCCCGGGATTTCGGGATTGCTTAGATTCAATCCCGGGAATACGATAATTAGAATTTCTCTGATATCACCAATTTTTACAATAGCTAAATACCATAATATTATAGAAAAGATAATAAAAGTAAAAATACAGTATAACTTGCATTTGAAAATATATACTAAATTAAAGATTCATGATTTTAATTAATTATCAAAAGTATAGGATAAATTACAATTCAAAATTATAACAAACTAGCAAAATCCGCGGCTTTGCTCGCGTAATACTTGAAATATGCCAAGTGATATTTATATGCCTAATTTTTATTAAAAGAAATTATACTTTTAGAAATAATTCAAAAACTACTATTTAAAACACAGTTTGACTAAACTTCATTATTACACTGCATTAGGCAGACATAAGATTTAAATGAATAAAAAGATTTAAAACTAAAACTATGATAATTTAGAAAATATTTTGAAACTTTTATGCTCAATTAATACGCTCATTTCAGTATTCATTTGACGTTTTGAATTTTTTAGAAACCATCTTCTTACATCTTAAAATTAACCATCATGTCAAATTGCAAGTCCTACCACCTCTCTCAACATAAAGGGCTATGTTGAAATAGGAATTGTCACCATTAATTTGCCAACATTAATTTTGAAATCGGTTTGTTATTTTCTAATATTCCACAGAAACGTAATTTAGAAAGCCTTTAAAGGCCTTTATTAGAACGTTTGTTGTTCCTGTGAACCCCAGGTGGTAGAATCATCGGCATAAAATATAGCCTGTGTAGGATAGAGATCTGCACGGGCCGGCCCGTGGCCCAAAGTCCGACCCCGGCCCGCGGGGCGTGCCGGGAAGATTGGCTCGGGCCAATCTTCATTCACGGCACCCGGGCCTAACTTAATTTTTCTGTACAGAGCCGGGCCTGGTTTCATTCCTAGTCTTCACGGCCCAAAATTTTCAGCCCTAGTTTTGAGCCAGCCCATATGAAAATCATTGTCTCAGCGTGGCCTGGTCCATTTAAAGGTCAGATAAATTAAGCCTGGCCCAAAAGTTTTTGCAAAAAATGCATGCATTTTTGAATCGCCATTATTCTACACTTAAACATTAAAATTTATTATTTTTAAAGAATAGCAGATTTCTACGCATATTAAAATATAACTAAATTAAAATACAGTAAAATGTGTGAAAAGGAACCTGGCTATGACGGAACCCTGTTTTAAACTGAAAAACGTGTTGATCCATGCAAAATTAATATACTAATAAGTAAGAAAAGAATATATAACACATTTACACTTGCTAAGAAGGGAACTTGTCTATAACGCATTTTTTTTTTTTCCTTTTCTATGCAATTCCATCTTAGAAGATTTTACTGTATAGCATTTTTCCGATTTTTAACACTTCTATACATGGAATATGGATTAACAATATTAATGATAACTGAAACATTTACATACAAGAAATAGAGATTCATTAAAAAAATATCGCAGCCTGCAGCACTTGTATTAAAATAAAGATTATAAACATGAAAAAAAAGTTAAGATAAATATTTTTGGTCAGAACTCCTCGTGCGAGACAAATTTTTAACCAATCTGACGTAAAAATCAATGTTTTGTAGAAGTTCACTCGGCCCGGGCCGAGATTTTAACTTTTTTCCGGGCCGTGCCGGGCCGGGATCGGGCCGAAATTTTAATTTTTTTATCGGTCCGGTTCCGGGCCGAACTTTTAATTTTTGTATCGGGCCGGGCCGATTTTTTTCCTCTATGAGTCGGGCCGGGCCCGGGCCTGGAAATGTCGGCCAGTGCAGACCTCTAGTGTAGGATCAGAGACTGTTACAATTAATTCGAAACTATTACTTTTATAATCGGTTTATATTCCCAGAAATTGCATAGAAATCGTAATTTAGGACTTTTTTAGAACGCTTTTCGCACCTCCCCTTCGCTTCACCCTTTTTAGGGTTCCGTACTTAAAAAGTAAAAACGGAACCATTATAAGATCACTCCTGTGTCTGTCCGTCTGTCTGTCTGAGCCATTTTACTCGTAAACTATGGAACGTGGAAAGTTCAAATTCGGGGAAGTAATAAAGACCATTGACCCACATATTTTCAAATTAATAAACATTCATAAATATATTTAGTAAAAATGTGGAGGGGCTAATTATGCTACTTGAAAAAAACAAATCTTTTCTTTGTATATCATGTGGGGTATCCTGTGAAAGCTTTCGTAACGCTGAACTCAAAAATACATTCTTTTTAATTTTAAGTATTATATTTTCAAAGATATTGTCGAAAATGTAGCGCAAATATATGCCCCCCCCCCCCATCTAATTCCGAATCTACTGAAACTAAAATTATCAAAAAATTAGAGGTAGTAGACGTTAATATAAACCCTGCCAGAAAATTATAGCGATTAACCTAGGTCACATAGTTTTTGAGAAATTAGCATTTTTCTGTTATACACAAATTTCGATTTACGGGCATTCAGAAAAATTGTTGAGCATCGGTGGATATACATATTGTTGCAGAGGTATAAAAGCATTGTTGATAATGATTTTCGAAAAAAATCATGGGTAATTAGCCGAGATATTAACCTTTAAAGATACGGCCAGTTTGGACATACAAAAGGCCAGGGGCGGCGTACTCTATGCCTAGTTAACAACTTTTAATGATATATATGTGTAATGTAATGTCCAGTAACAGTATAAAAGCAATAAACGTCAAATTGCTAAAAACATACTAATTTAAGGGGTCTCGGGAACCTAAAAAATGGAAAAAATGAAAAAAAAGGCCATTTTCAACATTTAATGTCTTAAAATGTATATGATTTTAAAACACAATTTTAATTGGGATGAAAGATATAAGTGTGTTCTTTCATTTCATGTATTTAAAAAATTGGAAGATACAGAATTAGTATTTATAGGGGGCTCGAAACTGTTAGACATTTGTCGAACAAAAAATTGGCATAGCAGTTTACGCGCAGGATTACAAAATAAATATTGCAAGAATGAAAATGTTGGTGCTTACTTATACTTCAGATTGTAACAATTTCACTGAACTTAAATAAATTTGTATTTAAACTATTTTTATATTTTTAATGCAATGTTGCATTTAGCTAATACAAAATTTTGAAAATTCCAACAGTAAAATAATCTAAAAAAATATTTTTTTGAACAATAAAAAGAAAATTTTAGGTTCAGTTTATACAGACTAACATGAAATATATGTTTGAAAATTTCATGAAAAAATATTCAGAAGTTTTTGAGCTATCCTGCGTGTTATGCCCAAAAAACGCCATTTGGAGAAAAATGACTTCAAAGTTTCGGAAACGCCCCTTCAGTTATTGAGCGGGTATAATTCTAAAAGCCACAACTTTTGTTCTAATGGGAGTTTCAAGGAAACAATTATAACAAAATATTCATAAAAGATAGGAGTTTAACATCTAAAAAAATTAAAATTTCTTAAATTTTGAAGGTTTAAAAGTCCTACGATCACTTAACCCTTTTTGGGGCAGAGTAATTCTATGTATAAACTTATGAAATAATGAACTGACACCAGAATCTATGAGCGAATTTCTTAGAAAATGCGAACTTGCTTATTTTCACGTACATGATAAAAGGAAAATTTTAATTAAATATTCTTGGTGCCGCTTGTCTGTTTTGGAATTAAAATTAGGTGTCATTTTTTTATGGGTACTGCCATCGGAAGGTTTAATTACAATGAATCGCATAAATACTGTGGGATTCGCGATAGTTTGTATTGAGTGTATCTCTCAATACGCCTCGAGTGACTTTAAAAGTTAATTAAAAACCTATTTGGAAAAACGCGGCACTGACCAGGCGGCGTTGCAACTTTGAGACCTCCTTTCGAAGCGCGCTTTCGATTGCGCTTAGCACAATGCCAAATTTAAACTTTAAACAAAGGTTTTGTTTTAGCTACACTGTAGAAATAAAGGTTATTACTACGCTGAATTTAGTTTTATGAAAGGCCAAATGAAGTTTAACTATTCACTGCTTTTATTGTCAATACGGAATTAAGTTCATCGCAAACGGATTAGGATAATATTAAAAAAAGAGTTATACGAATAGCTATATTTGGTATTATTTAGGTTCCATATCTCTTTGAACTTTCATGGTATAATATTTACCCTTTTCTAATATATACAGTTATACCCAACCCTACGTTGTATAGTTTTTTACAAAGTCTTAGTATTCTTTTGGCAACGGTTTTTTTTTTCTTATAATACCATTACAAATTCATATATTTATTCTACGGAACCCTCTGTGCGTGAGTAATACTCGCACTTGACCGTTTATTTCAATTCAAATTTATTTTCGACAGTCCTTCGATGGCCCTCTGATCCCGTATGTATGTGTGATACACACGAAAAAAAGAGTAACATAGATTACCTATTTTAATCCAATTCTTATTTATTTATAAATGGAAAGATATTATTGTTTTGAACTGTCTAAAAATCCTTTTTGAATTTCTTTCCCATCAAGTATTGCATATGGGAAATCTTATATTTTTGCACAGACTTGTCTTTCTAGGTGATTACTGCTTTTCGCAAATTGTTACTTTATTGGTCTTCAAATAAAATTCAGACAGTTCCACAAGAACCAAAAAGTCGGAAATTGTACGTCAAACGTGACAAATGAGGTGCATTATTACTGTCACTAGTTTTATAAATATTCAGATCTTGGTGCAAAAGCTGTTGAACTCCTATGCAAAAAGGCATGAATGCAAAATTTATTACGATTATATATATTAAATTCAGTAATGCGGAAATAATAGACTCCATCTTAAATAGGACGTCATCACCATGGCAACCTAGAATCATTACCTATCATGGGATATCATTGAATTAATTACGTATGGGCTGTGCATATATAACGCTATCATTTTAGGGGGGAGGGGGAGTCTGGCAAATGATATCGTTAGATATCTCTAGGGGGGAGGGAGGTTCGTCTTTTGATATCGTTATCATTTTTTATCCAACCAAATTCTCTTTTTATTTATAACTTAGCCTTTACATCAAAATAGAATGTTATATTTTTTTAGTCTGCTATCTATTTTTATAATAGTACAAGTTATTATTAAAATCATTAAATGATTATAAAATTATTTAATTCCAAATTTCCCGTTTCTTCTGTCATGTGTGTAATGCATATATAATTCGCTGTTTGAGGAACCATATGCGAAGTATGTTTCAAATGATACTTGTGTTTACTAATAAATAAAAGAGAAAGAATGTTGTCCACCTGTTTTAGTGATAAAAAGCCCTGTCCCCCCCCCCCCCCCTCCGTGCAGGGTCAAATGCAAGAAAACATTATTACTGTTGAATGTATTATGTTACAAAAAGCTATTATAAAATACTTTTAAATAGTAACCATTTCTTTTAAGTGTTATTTGATAAAAAGTTTTTTCATATATAAAGTGATATTTTATTGAGTTCTCTTCATATGAATCAATGAAGTATGCGAAAAATAAATGTAACCATATTTGTATATCACTCCAAGCAAAAAAAAAAAAATTCAAAAATGAAAAGAATTTTTAGACATTGATAACGATATCATTACGGGGTGGGGGTGGGGTTCGAGGGATGATAACGTATGATATCGTAAGGGGGGGAGGGGGTTCAAAAGTGCCAAAAAAGTGATAACGTTATATATGCACAACCCCTATGGTAAGATTTAATAGAATAAAGAAAGGTTTTATTAATATCTTTTTAAATTTCGATTCGATTTTCATAAAATTTGAAATGACGCGACAAAATTCTGCAACGATTATATGTATTAAATTTCAAACCATTCGGTTGCGTAGTTTTTGCGCTTTTATATGCGGACAGACAGACTGGCGGATCAGGCGACGACTATAGGTACTACGTATCTATTATAATTACAGACGCACCTAACAAGAACGTCATTCACAAATGCAATTCTCTTCCAATTTGATGACATAAATGTAATTCTTTATGTATAGCCATTAATTAAGTTTGGCAAGAGTTACTTTCCTATGCTTTGTGTGTGGTCTGCTTAAGTTGTAAATCGACGAGAATATATAAGTTTTTACTCACTAAATCCGTCAAGTAAGGGCGGGCAATCGAACTGGGGAGCAGTTCAGCTTTGTTTCTGCACTGTGTCATCATCAGCAATTGAATTTATACCTTAAATGAAACATATGCCATAAACATTTCTGCAAGAAAATGCTCAAGATAAGTGAAATCTTTATTGTGGAAAGTTTCTTTCAGCAGGAGGCACGAAAAAAGAATAACCGCAATCTGTTATTCTTTAAGACGGAACGTGAGGTATACAAAAATGAAATAGAAAGACAGAAGAAAAGGGAATGGAAAATAATTATTGTAAGGATTCTGAACTTATTTGATTTATGTATGTAAAATTTAAAAAGATACATAAAAACGGTGTATTGTTTAACTTCAATACGGTAAATATACATGTATTTCTTTTTAAACATGCTTTTCATTAATATTCACAAAAATGCAGAAAAAAACACTTTCTAAATGCACTAAAGAAAAGTCTTGAAAAAAAAAAAAACCTTAAATGCGCGGAGTTTTAAATTAAATTTCGGTGAACTCGATTATGGAAGATTAATTGATTTAAGTGGCAATTTCGCCAAATTAGGCAGTTATCGCCAAGTTGGCTTCATACATGACAACTTATGTTTGTCGCCAAATTTGGCGATATATCTCCAAGTTGGCAAATATTTTACGCTATTGTGGTAACCCTGTTATTAGTATTTTTCAACAAACTCATTGTTGAAGCTGATACTGATTTCTCCATAGGAAATCAAACTATAATTGAGTAACTATAACCATTAAGTAAATTTGCCTCTCGTTCAGTGTTGCCAGATTGGGGACTTTTTTAATTCAGATTATTTGACTGTCACCACTTTTTTAAAATAGTACAATTCGCCTTATTTTTCAGAATTTTTAATCTATTTTTAAATAGGCCGAATATTTCTATTTCAAAAAAGCGGTGACAATCAACAATCTGGGGACAAAAAAGTCCCCAATGTGGCAACACTGCTCTCGTTGCACCCCCTTAGGGGTTGAATTAAAAAAATTTAATGTCTAATTCATGTATTGCCCTCAGGAAAACACGTATATTCCAAATTTCAAAGCTCTATGTCAGCAGGAAGTGGGTGAAAAATGAATAACATGATTTGACTGTAATAAAATGGAAGATAAATATTGTATCCGACATGGAAGAAGTAAATGGAAAGTTTTGATGTGAACCGGGCGCATGTGATAAAGCCGCAAATATTGTTTTTTCCATTGCCACCATTTGAATTGCATTTATATCACTCAAAATAAAGCCTTTTCACTCATTTTATTTGAAATTATCTCTCTATTCTAAAAAATCTCTCTATTCTAAAAAAAAGTAACTACCGCTGTCACCGCCGCCGCCGCCGCCGCCGGTTTTGAATTTTTTGTGACCGGAGATCTTTCTTCGTTAATATTAAAAAAACTGTTGCATACAAAAATATGAAAATCGGTAGTATTATATAAAAATGTTTGATAAACACGCTGATGCAGACAGTTTTCAAATCGAAGAATTATTTTAAGAGATATTTAATGCCAAAGTTGGACAAAATCGTTCCATTAAAAAAGTTTTATAGGAGCAAAAACTGTACATAGGAATTTAATCATTTTTACATCATTTTATGCGTCAGAATTTCCCGGTGTGCAGATTGCAGTTAGTTTTTTAATTTGAATAATTTTTCGAGGTTTTATTTCTATTTTAAATTCAAATTTTCAGAATTTCGAGAGATATTTTTTACAAATTTTAGAAAATTGTTTTAATTTAAACTGTTGCCAGCTGTATAAACAGCGCAAACAGTAATGTTTGCTTCAAATTAAAAATTCATTTTACACGTGACTATTATAAACAAAAAATATAAAAAGCAGGAACTCATTGAAAATTACGTCATAAAAACTATAGTTACACGTGAATTTTAAATGAGAAAGAATATTGTAAAATAATAAATTCAGTAACATGCGTTAGAAGTCCTAAATAGGAGAATTTAAGTCATATTACACTTATTACGTAAAATGAACAAAAAATAATATTGCAAAACAGTTTTAATTTAAAAATTGCGCGAGACATTTACTTGACATTTTAAGATAATCATAATATTTCATTTCTAACAAAAGTATTTTGACGTGAATATTAAAAACAGAAAGAAAAGTTTGGTGAAAATTACATCAGATTATAATTGTCAGATTCAAATTATAATTCAATCTTCCGAAATCTTTTTAAAGGCGATCAAATTAGCGTGCTGTTAGAGTCTGCGGTGTCTGAACGGGGGTTGACGAGCATAGCTCGTAGGGGGCAGAGCCCCCTAGTAATAAAAAAATAAATAAAAAAGAAAGAAAAGAAAGAAAGCAATAAAACCATAAACCAAAATATTTTATTTGAACAATCAAAGTCAAGACCTGCTTATCATAATAACTACGAGTCGAAACCCATCGAATTCGATGAATGAAAATGTTTAAAAGAACCGATTGACTGCATTTATTAAATAATAATAATAATAATAATTACAATAATGAATCAATATTTAATAAATATATTTCCAAACTTGATCTCATATTTACCAGTTACAATTTTGCATGTAAACATTCGCGCTCTTCACTTGAAGTTCTAATCTGAGTGCCGGCGAAATCCAAAAATTTACTTTTATATGCACTCGTAGTAAAATAGTTAGTTTTATCAAAGAAAATACTCATTTCATTTTCCCTATGACATTATTTTCACCCACTGAAGCCGTTTGAGATGAGCATCCCAATCTCAGTGTCAGCGGAATAAAAAAATATTGAAATATAAAAGCGTTATGAGTAAAAATGCGTTATTTTATATAGGGACGTCATTTTCTGTTCAAAAGTTTTTAAAAGGTTATTAACCATTTGGAAAAATGGTTATTGTCCGCGTCAGGGTAGGAAATCAAAAGCATATCTGAAGCTTTTTATTGGTTCAATCCGCATTTTATTCGTTTTCTGATTGGTCTATACAGTAATCTGTATTTCCGTTTACTTTCAACAGAGATGGATACTTCTGTTGCCACTATAACAAAAAAGTAATAAAAACTACAAAAAAAAAATTAATAACTCAGAAACAGATTGAGATACAGCTTTCAAACAAATTGCATTTAAAAGTACATTTTTTTCTCCATACGACGGTGTAAAAAGTAATATTGTGGGATGTTTAGAAGTTTAAGAATGAAATTTCATTTAAAATGGGTCGTCAGACTTCCAAGAAATCTGACGATGGAAAAGCCTCCCATCCAAGCCAATGAAATGCTTGGATAATACGTAAGTTTCAGGAAATCTTGCAATTTTTACATGTAATAACACTATTAATGTTTAATTCATGGCGTACGTAACGTATGATCAACTCCGTGCGATTTTTTATGTCTTAAATTTTAGTCTTTGAAAAAATCATTTTCCAAATGGTCGTTGTAATTTGTTAAATTGCTTTTTTTTTTTTATTATTTTTAATTGTAATACGAAAACGGCATCCGTAATGGTATGGTAATTCCAAATATGTCCCTTCTCTCTTCATCAATGCAACTAACCCGATTGCCACCAATGGAAAGAAATTTCATAAAAGACTTTTCAAATTAAAATTAAAATATATCAAGAAAGAAAAAAATCATGCGTCAAGCATAGATTATGAAACACTTTCCAACACATTCAGAATAATGTAACAAAAAACGCACCGTTTAAAAAATTAAAATATTACGTCTAATTCAGCCATTTTGAAACGCATAGCATATTTCAAAACCCAATTTCAGCTGTTCTCATCTACAATCGAAAAATTATCCGAATTCTTGGAACAGCCCTGTATATGATATATAGATTTGTATCTATTAACTACATGTAGCTACATGCACTGTACATGTGAACTAAATTTAGTTCATCTTAGAAATACATATACTTCAGTTGAAAATTCCCCTTCAGCAATTTCCTCTAATAAGGAGAATGATGATACGTGAATACTTATGTGCAGCCCTGTATATGAGGCATATAATTTATGTAGAACGAGTAACATGCAAAAAATTAATTAAATTTAAAAGCGCATACCGAATTTTAAACCGTTACACTCCAGCAATTATTACTCAAAGACAGTGATGTAACCGATTTCTTTTGCGTGTCCCTGTAAATGAATAAAAAATGCTATGAATGCCCTGTTCTAACCTGATCGTAGTGAAATTCAGTGATTTATATCAGTTTCAATACATCTGAAATAGCGTAATGTCATTAAAATGCTCTGCAAACGATTTTCCCCCACATACAATAATGTAATGGAATACTTTTGAGTGCCCCTGTAACTGAACTATTAACTCTACATACTTCATATACAATACCAAACATGCTTTGTTGACCCTAAATAACCTTTATCAATTGCATGAAAATCCGAGTATATTTACGGAGTTAGAGCGTGGACAGACAGCCAGAGGGACTGACGGACACACGGACAGACAAACCGAATGCATAAACACTTTTAAACTTGTTGGAAAGTTTTAAAAATGAGATTATTTAAAAAAAATAGTGAGTGCGGGCGCATCTACAAATAAAGCACTTTCATTTTTAAAAAAATAACTATCAAAATCGGTTCAGTAAAAAGCTTAGGCTAGATGACTATAAAAAATGTAATACCAAAGATCAAAACCTCAATGAACTCTATCTGCTAGTCTGAGTTCGAGGCTATAAAAAGTCACATGATTGGGGAAAACAAACCGGCATGTTTCCATAGTAAAGTATAGTGAAATTTCTTTTCACTGTCTGGAAGTAAATAATTTCACAATGTGGCAAAGTATTTTGCTGCGAATAGCTGTTACAACAGTTCAATTAATTCATTTATAGACAAAAAAGTATTTATTTCCATACGTTTATGCGAATACCAAAGACAAAAGTTCCATAATATGATTTTACAGTCAATAGACATTATCCGCTAATCTGAGTTCGAGGCTATAAAAAGTCACATGATTGGGGAAAACAAACCGGCATGTTTCCATAGTAAAGTACAGTGAAATTTCTTTTCACTGTCTGAAAGTAAATAATTTCACAATGTGCCAAAGTATTTTGCTGCGAATAGCTGTTACAACAGTTCAATTAATTCATTTATAGACAAAAAAATATTTATTTCCATACGTTTATGCGAATACCAAAGGCAAAAATTCCATTATACGGTTTTGCAGCCAATTGGCATATTTGCGTCAGCATCGGTTGGCATAAATATAATTTAATTTTTATAACTAGGGTTTCTTGTGTATATGTGTGTGCAGCAAACATTTCCATTGGAATTTAAATTTTTTACTCCATTTTGATATAGCCGCAATTTTTTAAATTAAATGTATAAACTATGTTAGTATAATTTATAATAGAATATAAAAATTTGCATCCATAACTGTTCTCATGCATCGCACTCTTATACATTTTAGCATTAATTCACTTATTTGCCGGCAAAAATTGAATCGAAAGCGTGAATAAACAAGTAACATGTATCGCAAGTGCAGTTATTGTTACAGTTACATCTGCTAATATCTCCTGTAAGTCACATGATGGGGAATTGAGACGTCAGGCGGATATTGTCCATTAATAACTTCATAATTTCTTTTTTAAATTGCATGTTACTAATTAAGTATAGAGATAAAATTCAATTTTTCGATAATTTGAAAAGTTGAAATTAACTTTAGTTAAAAATGATATTTGTTTCCAGCGTTAAGTCAGCCAATATAACATTATAAATTATAATTATTTTCGTAAATTTTTTTATAAATTCAATCAATCAGTTCTTTTAAACATTTCCATTCGTCGAATTTAACGGGTTTCGACTCGTAATGATAATAAATGTGCCAATTGGTTTTGGATCAGATTACGGAAATTTTTTGCTGAAGGAGTTTTCTCCATTTGTCTCCAGTGAAGCTTTATCAACCTATGATCATTTATCATATTAACCCGTTAACATTTTAATATGGGGTTTTAGATAAACCGTATAAATATTTTTAAACTGTCCAGGCAAAACTATTTCACGAGCCTCCTCCACGTAGAAATACACGACACTGGCCGCATGCGAGATCTAATTTGGCTTTGATACTGTAAATACTTTTTCTACTATGAGAAAAAAGGATGTTTAAATAAATACACGTGATATTTTATTATTTCATATTTCATTAGAATTGAAAAGAAATAATTTTTACGTGCAATAATTCACGTAAAGAATATTTGTGGACAATTATTTATTTAATTTTCATTTGAATTTTTAAATGCGTTCCTAAGTTGGTTTGTGATTAGCATTTAATTAAGATATTTTACCTTAAAAAAAAAAAAAAAAAAAGATGGAGACATTTAAGAAAAGAATAGAGAGTGTATTTGAAAAGCTGGAAAGGGAATTAGAAAATATCATATCGGAAGAAGCGTTAATTGAACCTGTAGAGCATAAGACAGAAGAAATTTTCGCTGATATTACTGTGGATACAAATGATGTAGATGTTAAAACTGTTTCAAGGAACTTGAGTTTGAAAAGCGATGAAAATCAACACAGAGGTGAAGATTTATGCGAAAAATGTGAATTATATATTCTTTCAGATGGTGATAATTTATGCGATGATTCAGTTTCTAATAGATCAAAATCTGATGATGCATTATATGAACTAGATGGATCTGTATTTTTCCCGCATCAAATTGATGGTTTATCTTCTTCAGAAACATCAGACTCTTCTTTTGTCGTCCTTGAACGTGAGAGCTCAACTGTTCAAGAAGAGTTTGAATTTGATGATTTCAAGGAAGAAAGTAAGTTAGGACTAGGTGAATTTGATACTGCAAACAACAACATGGCTGCCCAGGATTCCGTTAGAAAAAAACGATCTACTGCTGTCTCAAAACATTCTTATAACAACGAAAATCCTGTTCATTCAAGAAATTCCGTTCCGAAAATTCAGGAGCAAGATAAAATATTTTCTTTGTGTTTAGAAGAAGGGTTAAAAAAATTGAAACACAATTTTGAAAACTTTCTGGAAGAATTAGAGAACAGAAGTCTAAAGCAAAATAAATTAAATCTGGAAGAAAGTAAGATGTCTCCGAAATATAGCAGAAGCTATAAAAAGAATAGTGTCACACAAAGACGAGGCAATACTTCTAATTTTACCTTGTCAACACCAAATACTTTAGAAAACAACTTGATTATTAGTGTTGATAAAATGACATCTCCGGAGAAGTGTTTGACTCAGAATTCTGAAAGTGTCCATAAGCAATCCTTAAATCCAGAAGCTTTCGCCTGTGAGTGCCGTAATGGCAGATACCTTCATTCAAAATCTAATTCAACCACTGCTGAATGGGATTTAGATACATGTGAAATAAAAGAAAATGGAAATTGTTCTTTTAAAGTACGCAAGCCAATTGCAACAGAAAGTTCTCCATTTAAAAGCTATGCATTATCGTCTGGAAAGTTTGATGTGTATGAAAAGAATAAGAATGAAGAATATTGTCGTGAAAAAAGAGATACGAAATCAAGGTTAAATATTTCCAAGGCAGCACCTAATCAGCCATTTAAAAAATGGATACTGTCGTCTGCAAGATCAAATGTTGTTGAAAAGAAGAAGAATGAGAAATACTACTGGAACAATAATAAGAAATCTAAGTTAGCCTCAATTAACACCAATGCAGCAATAAATAGGTCACTTAAAAGCGATATAGCTCCATCTAAAATGTTAGACGTAACTGAAAACAAAAGGAATATGATGCAATGTTATAAAAGAAGTAAAAACTTAAAGCTTTCTGAAATCTATGACAAGAATAACGAAATTGGAAAGAAAGGAATTTATTTCACTGATAAGTACAAAACAGGCAAAGACGAATACATCGTAAATCTATGGGAGCATGTACTCATTATTATTTTCATGCTGATAGTTATTTGTTTAATTATTTTTTCGTAGGACACTTTTTTGTAGACTACAGTCTTTTTTATTGTTGCATAATTTCAAAATTATAAACTGTTATTGTTATTGTATCCTCATTGAAATGTTTTGGCATCGTAGTTATATTAGGCTATTTGTATTGAATTCTATACGGCAGCATGACGTTCCAAAATTGTAAATAGGTTACTAAAATTAAAAATTATAAATTTTGGCAGATAAATTTTATTTTGTGACGAATTCGGATAACGTTTCATTTCTATTTTAATGTATAACATGAATGGAGAATTAATGCAATTTTAGGATTCTAAAATAAACTTATATATGTACCTTTTTTAAAGAGTTCTGTGTTTATGTGAAATGTTATAGAAATCTAACATAAAGTGGAATTTTGTTAAGGTATATTTTTTAAGGTAGTTTTCCAGTATAGGGGCCTTGGCGAGATAAAGAGAATGGCCTTGGCAAAGAAGGAAATTTTTCATTCCTATTTCCTGGCAACCTATGCACTGTTTCATATACAAAAGTATTTTTTTCAATATTTATATAATTTATTTAATATAAAAAAGCCATTTATCAATATCCATTAATCTATTATATACTGTGTAATGTTTACACACATACACTATATGGCCAAAGGTGACCGATCACTTGAGATTTTAGACGTTTTGTTAAATATATAGAAAAATACATGAGAATTAACCTGAAACTGCAGGTGTGTAAACAGTATAGTATAGGTCATATATATCTGCGAAGATTTTTTCCTGAAACCCCATAGGGGACCGGCAACAAATTGAAAAATAACGAATATCTTTTGGATAACCCTGTAAAAACTAATGTAGCAAAAACGTTCAAACACGATATTATTAATAATTGGCTTATTGTAATATACTGTGTTCATTTTTACGAGGATAGCATGTATACTCGTTGAGAAATTAAGGTTTTTATAAAAACAGCCCCAAATTTCGCCAAGTTTTTTGCTTATAATTTGCAGAGTTCTTAATATAAAAAAAATTTCTTTTCAGAAAATATGACAAATAATATTGTACACAATACTCTGTAATCAGAATTAAAAAATAATATAAATAATAAATAAACACATAAAACCTCATAAAAATGAACACAGTATATTACAATAAGCCAATTATTAATAATCTCGTGTTTGAAAGTTTTTGCTACATTAGTTTTTACGGGGTTATCCAAAAGATATTCGTTATTTTTCAATTTGTTGACGGTCCCCTATGGGGTTTCAGGAAAAAAATCTTCGCATATATATATGACCTATACTATACTGTTTACACACCTGCAGTTTCAGGTTAATTCCTCATGTATTTTTCTAGATATTTAACAAAATGTCAAAAATCTCAAGTGATCGGTCACCTTTGGTCATATAGTGTATATATATATACATATAAACAAGCATAAAAATACTTCTGGTTTACTTTCATAACTGTTTAAATCATTTGGCAACAAATCTCACTTTCTGAGCCTAAACTGCGCGGTGCTTTTTTCAAAACCTCAAAGTCCCCTGTATTGGAAAAGTACCCAAAAGGGGAAGGCACTTTTACGTTAGCTGGGCGAAAATCTTTCCAATACCATTTTTTTTCTCGCCAATGGTAACTTTTATTTTTCGCGTGTGTAAACTAAAAACAAAGAAATATAATGCTGTATTTTATGGCATTATTTCTCCTTTCTTTTTTTCTCTTTTTCCACTTTAAATGAAATGGGTGAAAGGCATGAATTTGAAATGAATGTAATGTATGCATTTTAAATGTATGTAATATATAAATATATTAAATGAAAGTTACATATTTAAATTAAATGAGTGAAATGTTTATATTTTAAATGAATGCAATACTAATGAAAATGACAATAGGAAGAATATTTGGAGCTTTGTCATCTGCGCCCAGCTAACCTAAAAGTACCCAAAACAATTTTTAATTAATTGTTTTTCTAATTAGTTGTTTAGTCGAATATGTGTAATAGTTACGTAATCGAACTTATACTTCCCGAAAGGGACTCCTTAGACAAGGAATCAAGTCTGTAGGGAATAGGTGTCCTTTCCGCACCCTTTATTCAGGTCTAATATATACTGTATACAATACAAAATTAAGCCAAAGCTGAGCTCGCCGGTACGCACGACAGAGGGCTGGGTGGTGTATACAATATGTAAATAAATGTGACAGTAATAAATTTGTTAAAAGACAATAATAAGCAATTATAAGTAATAAAGATAATATTATACAAAGTTGCGACCGGACATTGGACAGTGAATAAGAGCGAATGGCACAGATGTCATATACGCCCCATATTGGCGCGACTTTTTTCCGACGGCAATTTGGCAAAAACATCAACAGCATAAACAACAACATCCGGGTTACCATATCAAGCAAAATAACGATATTTTGGCGCCAGTTAAGTACCCGTTGCATATGTGATATTAGCGTCAGAAAAAAATCGCAAAAATATGGGGCGTATATGACATCTGTGCCCAGTAGGACTGCGAATATGCCAGCGAGTTATTAAATGACAATTATAGAAGTAATAAGAGGCAAGAGCAACATCATCGAATGCACAAAGATTTGAAAGGCCCTTTTGAACTTGATAAGTTTAGCCCCAAAAACATCATAACGTGTAAGAGAAGCTGTATTGGAGGCTGTGAATAGGAGAAGGATATATCTACTCTTGTAGAAGAAAGCCATATCCTAGAAGTCCCAGTCATCCTGTGACTGTTTCGTAAAATGAGTGCTAATATGTCTTCTGATGTATGAGTGCGGTACTGGAAGTGAACTGATGGTCTAGCAGTTGCCTTCTTTGCCAACACATCCGCCGTTTCATTGCCTGGACTGAAGCGTGGCCTAAATGGATTTTTCAGAGAGTATTTTTGAGAAGAGATTTATTCTCAATAATTTGAAGATTTGTTGAATCAAATCCATAGATAGCCTCCAGGCAGTAAAGACTATCGCTAAAAATTGGAATTAGAAAATTTGCGTTTTGTTGAGAAATCCTCTCTAAGGCATATCACACACTGAGACGACAGAGTGTCATGAAGCGCAACATGAAGTGCAAAAACCGGTCGAAATAAAGAACGCAGTTGTTTCAAACCTGTTTTACCAGTTTTTTCAGCGAATTCAAGCGACATGTCTTATGTGTCGCTTGAATGTGTGACTTGCCTAAGGCTTTAAAAATGTCAAAGGGTTCTGCTCAGTAAAGAGAATCATTGTCATTCAACCTACAGGACTACAGGTGAGTCACTTCGCTACCTTCCGTAGCGAAGAAAGCTGTGACTACGCCAGTATTAGTGCGTGAGCTATCGGTGAAGACCATAGTATTTTGAGTGCGAGATAGTATAAGAATTTATAGGCAGATTTATTTGGAGATAGGAAATCTCATCTGCCGGATGAAACTGCCAGCCAGGAATCCATTTGTGGAAATATTTCTGTGATATAGATTCACTCTCCAAATGGAGAAATATTACTTTTAGGAACTCATATTTCATGGCAATAAAAATGGGTACTTTTCCAGTATAAGTGCCTTGGCGCTTTTTTTGAAAGGTTGGCACAATTTGTGCTACATAAAGTTGTTGCTAATTGATGTAAACAGCTATGGAAACAAATCTAATGAACTTTTATCTTTGCTTATATGTATCTTTATACATATGTTATACAAAAATTTTACTTTGCAATATTCATTTAAATTATTCTGTTTCCGGCATAGTCATTATTTCCCTATTTCTTAATAATATGTATTATTTGTTCCTATCTAATTTCCTTTAAATTAAAACGCGTATATTAATAATTATCTTATTCGAAATCTTAATCTAAAACTTTTAGTCCCTTCATAAATTTTTGTCAGTTATCCAAGCTGTAATATTCTGATAGAAACTAGTTTTTATTTTCGAATGTTTTTAAAAGCTCCTTTTGTTGTTTTTAATTTTAATTCCACAAATCTAGCTTTCCGCGCCTTTTAGACACCAGACTTTAAACTCGATATCCCTACGTTATCAGGTATGGGATTCATTCTCCTATGCCACTCCCTCTCTCGCGTCACTCGTTTAGCTGGAGTGCGCCTTTCACCGATTGGTTCGTTTCTGCACTACGTCGAGATCTGTCCTGTCACCCCCCGCGAGTTTTAACAAAAACCAGATGCAGTGACTTCGGAGCTCAGATTTCTGTTTTTTTAAAGTGCTTCAAACTATGTTACCCGGTGTCTAACACTCTCGTAGAAGTCTAAATTTGCTTTTAAGATCTTATTACATGATGTAGCTGTTCATGCCCCAGCCTGAAGGTTTCACGAATTTTCTCATAATGTGGGGCTTGTTTCTACGTTTTCATTTTTGATGAATAAATGATTTAGAACGACAATAGGTTTTTATGGGGAAACTACCGGATTGCTAAATCTATTGCCTTTCTACACTTACGCCCTGCCTATCGATTAATAATAGGACTGCAAAACGAATACTTGTGTCTCAATTGGAGTTAGTCGATCTCAGCTATTATCAGCAATTTCATGTAAGTTGACTGGATTTGTAGACTGCAAAAATAACCCAAACTTCATCAGCCGCCAGTATTCCAAGAATTTAATGCATCCAACGCCTTTCACTAGTTCGACAAGAATTTTATACAACGATTCATATATATGAACTTTTTATTAATAGGTACTACTTGGTTATCCCGTCGAACAAAAATCCATCACCAAACTATAAGATTAAATGCCAATAATGGTTGATAGTAAATGTCACATTCACTTGCCTTTAAGCAAGTTACACGTGTTTACGTCATAAAGTGATTTTTATTTCAACGTTTTATTTGTATTTTTATTAATGTTATACTAATTTATTTGTTCTTTCGTTATTAAAATAAAAATTATGTCAATTTGTATAATTTGTATAATTTGGCGAGTGGTTTGGCGATTTATATAATTTGGCGAAATTGGTCGACGGGATAACCAAGTATTACCTATTATTACATTATTATTATTATTATTATTATTATTATTTCTTTATATACAATTTGCTTCTGTTTTGCATATAAAAGTAAACAAATAGCTTGTTTATATTAAATAAATTATTTAAATAGTAAAAATATTGATTGTGTATATAAGACAATGAATTCTAAAAGATTGTCAGACAATCTTTTCCAATTTCCTTCTCTTCCCAAACTCGTTATCTCAAATTTGTCAAGTCCCCTATACTGGAAAATTCCTAAAAATGAGTGAAATACTTGTTAGGGGTTTCAGGACTCTTAAAGTTTCAACTATTTCGAAATTTTAATTTTTTTAGACGTAATACTCCTAGCTTTTTCGAACATTTTGATATAACTGTTTCCTTCAAATTCCAATTAGAACAGAAGTTATGGCTTTTAGAGTTATATCCGCCCAATAGCTGAAGCGGCGTTTCCGAAACTTTGAAGTCATTTTTTTCCAAATAGCGTTTTCGTGAATAACGCGCAGGATATCTCAAAAACTTCTAAATATTTTTTCATGAAATTTTCAAAACATATGTTTCATGTTAGTCTGTATAAACTGAACCTAAAATTTCGATTATCTTATATTATAATACGAGCAAAAATTGTGTGTGTATGTGTGTGTGTATGTAAATTTTATCTTAAAAACGGCTCAAACAATTTTGACTAAATTTTGTATTTTACCACTTTCGGGCACGAGAAAATCATTGGGCTAGGTTACGTGTTCGAGAAAATTCGATTAAGGGGTCATTTTGGGTCATAATGGGTCAGGGTCAACCTAATTATATCTAAAAAAGGTTAAATCGATTTTGACTAAATTTTATATCCAACCGTTTTTGGGCACGAGAAAACTATTGGGCTACGTCACATGTTCGAGAACTTTCGATTAGTGGGTCATTTTTGGGTCACTTCGGGTCAAGCCAATTTTATCTGAAAAACGGCTCTAACGATTTTGACTAAAATTTTGAAATCTACCGTTTTGGATTACGAAAAAACCAATGGGCTAAGTCGCATGTTAGAGAAAATTCGATTAGTGGGTCATTTTTGGGTCAGTGTGGGTCCAGCTAATTTTATCTAGAAAACGGCTCTAACGATTTTGACAAAATTTTGTACTCTATCGTTTTCGGGCACGAGAATATCATTGGGCTAGGTCGCATGTTAAAAAAAATTCGATTAGTGGGTCATCTTGGGTCACAATGGGTCAGGGTCAAGGTAATTGAATCTAAAAAAAGCCTCAAAACATTTTGACAAAATTTTGTAACATACCGTTTCCGTTCATGAGATGACCATTGGGCTAAGTCACATGTTCCAGAAAAATCGATTAGTTGGTCATTTTTGGGTCACTGTGGGTCAAGCTAATTGTATCTAAAAAAACGGCTCGAAACATTTTGACAAAATTTTGCATTAGATCGTTTCTGAGCGTGAGAAGGCCATTGGGCCAAGTCACATGTTCAAGAAAATTCGATTAGTGGGTCATTTTTGGGTCACTATCTAAAAAACGGCTCAAACGATTTTGACAAAAGTTTGTATTATACTGTTTCCGGGCACGAGAAAATCATTGGGTTAGGTCGCATGCACTTGAAAATTCGATTGGTGGATCTATTTGGGTCACTATGGGTCCGGCTCGACATATTTGTATCTAAAAAACGGCTCAAACAATATTGACAAAATTTCGTATTATACCGTTTTCGGGTACGAGAAAATCATTGTGCTTCAGATGTTGGAGAAATTTCGATTTCTAGGTCATTTTGGGGCCACTGAGGGTCAAGCTAATTTTACCTAAAAAACGGTTCTACTGATTTTTAACTGAATTTGGTATTCTACCGTTTTCAGTCATGACAAGACCACTGGGCTGAGTCACATGTTCAAGAAAATAAGATTATTGGGTCATTTTGGTGTAACTGCGGGTCAAATTAATTTTATCTAAAATAAACGGTCAAGTGCGAGCATTACTCGCGCACAGAGGATTCCGTATAATAAATATATGAATTTGTAATTGTATTATATAAAAAAAGAAGTTGCTAAAAGAATACTAAGACTTTGTAAAAAACTATACAACGTAGGGTTGGAAGAGTATATATTAGAACTGTATATATTAGACTTATATACAACTGTATATATTAGAAAAGTGTAAATGGGTATACCATGAAAGTTCAGAGAGATATGGAACCTAAATAATATCAAATTTAGCTATTCGTATAAGTCTTTTTTTAATATTATCCTAATCCGTTTATGATGAACTTAATTCGGTACTGACAATAAAAGCAATGCATAGTTAAACTTCATTTGTCATTTCATGAAACTAAATTCAGCGTAGTAATAACCTTTATTTCTACAGTGTAGCTAAAATAAAACCTTTGTTCAAAGTTTAAATTTGGCATTGTGCTAAGCGCGCTTCGAATTGAGGTCTCAAAGTTGCAACGCCGCCTTGGTCAGTGCCGCGTTTTTTCCAGATAGGTGTTTAATTAACTTTTAAAGTCACTCGAGGCGTATTGAGAGATACAATCAATGCAAATTATCGCGAATCCCACAGTATTTATGGGATTCATTCTAATTAAATCTTTCGAGGAGCCTTTAAAAAACGGACACCTAATTTTAATTCCAAAACAGACAAACGGCACCAAGAATATTTAATTAAAATTTTCCTTTTATCATGTACTTGAAAATAAGAAAGTTCGCATTTTCTAATAAATTCGTTTATAAATTCTGGTGTCACTTCATTATTTCATAAGTTTATAAATAGAATTACTCCATGCCGGAAAGGATTAAGTGGTCGCAGGACTCTTAAAGCTTCAACATTTATTTTTTTAGACGTTAATCTCCTATTTTTTTCTGAATATTTTGATATAATTGTTTCCTTGAAATTCTCATTAGAACAGAAGTTTTGGCCTTTAGAATTATACCCGCTCAATAGCTGAAGCGGCGTTTCCGAAACTTTAAAGTCATTATTTTCCAAATGGCGTTTTTTGAGCATAACGCGCAGGATACCTCAAAAACTTCTGAATATTTTTTCGTGAAATTTTCAAAACATATATTTCATGTTAGTCTGTATAAACTGAACCTAAAATTTCCTTTTTATTGTTCAAAAAAATATTTTTTTAGATGATTTTACTGTTGAAATTTTCAAAATTTTGTATTAGCTAAATGCAAGATTGATTAAAAATATAAAAATGCTTTAAATACAAATTTATTTAAGTTCAGGGAAATTATTACAATCTGAAGTATAAGTAAGCACCAAAATTTTCATTCTAGTTGCAATATTTATTTTGTAATCCTGTGCGTAAACTGTTATGCCAATTTTTTGTTCGACAAATGTATAACAGTTTCGAGCTCCCTATAAATACTAATTCTGTATCTTGCAATTTTTTAAATAGATGAAACGAAAGAACATATTTATATCTTTCATCCCAATTAAAATTTTGTTTTAAAATCATATACATTTTAAGACATTAAATGTTGAAAATAGTCTTTTTTTTTCATTTTTTCCACTTTTTAGAGTCCCGAGACCCCTTAAATTAGTATGTTTTTAACAATTTGACGTTTATTGCTTTTATACTGTTACTGGACATTACATTACACATATATATCATTAAAAGTTGTTAACTAGGCATAGAGTACGCCGCCTCTGTCCTTGTGTATGTCCAAACTGATCGTACCTTTAAGGGTTAATATCTCGGCTAATTACCGAGGATTTTTTTCGAAAATAATTATCAACAATACTTTTATTCTTTTGCAACGATAGGTATATTCAGCGATGCTCAACAATTTTTCTGAATGCCCGTAAATCGAAATTTGTGTATAACGGAAAAATGCTATTTACTCAAAAACTATGTGACCTAGGGTAATCGCTATAATTTTCCTGCAAGGTTTATATTAACGTCTACTACCTCTAATTGTTTCATAATTTTAGTTTCAGTAGATTCGGAATTAGATGGGGGGGGGGGGGGACATATTTTTGCGCTACATTTTCAACAATATCTTTGAAAATATAATACCTAAAATTAAAAGGAATATATTTTTGAGTTCAGCGTTACAAAAGCTTTCACATGATACCCCACATGATATAGAAAGAAAATATTTTTTTTTTCAAGTAGCATAATTAGCCCCTCTAATTTTTTGCTAAATATATTTATGAATGTTTATTAATTTGAAAATATGTGGGTCAGTGGTCTTTATTACTTCCCCGAATTTGAACTTTCCACGTTCCATAGTTTACGAGTAAAATGGCTGTGACAGACAGACAGACAGATGGACAGACACAGGAGTGATCTTATAATGGTTCCGTTTTTACTTTTTAAGTACGGAACCCGAAAAACGGCTTAAACGATTTTGACTAAATTTTGTATCCTATAGTTTTTGATTACCAGAAGACCATTGAGCTAAGTCACATGTTCGAACAAATCTGATTAGTGGGTGATTTTGGGTCACTACGGGTCAAGATCACGAAGCCGAGAAGTAGGCAACAGCCAATATCTTTACGATATTTGACAAATATTGGTAACATTTAACCCAAAAACCGACTTTAAAGATTGCGAATACCAAAACACATTCTTGGCACCAAATAAAAGAATGTCGCCAAATTTGGCTATATTTGGCAAATAATAGACTTTCAGGATGTGAATATTTTTTTTAGAAATTCTTAATAGGAATCGAGATACATGGTTAAACCAATTAGAGTCGAGCTAAATGTAATTTGAATTGATGTACTTTCGTTGTAAATGTGTAAATAATGTAAAATTTAGATACATGTACATACATAGTTTTCATATTGATTGTTTTTGAAAATAATACTGTTATAAATAAAATGGGTACTTCTTAGTTATCCCGTCAACCAATCTCGCCAAATTATATAAATCGCCAAAACCACTCGCCAAATTATACACATTGACATAACTTTTATTTTAAATAACGAAAGAACAAATAAATTAGTAAAACATTAATAAAAATACGAATAAAACGTAGAAATAATGGTTTTATTGGCCATTATTGGCATTTAATCTTACAATTAATTAATTAATGGCAACCATTATTGGCATTTAATCTTACAATTTGGCGACAGTAATTTGGTCGACGGGATAACTAAGAAGTACCATAAAATGTTATATAGCAATAATACAGAGAGAATGATACAGTGAGACTATTATATCGAATGGAACACAAAGCTAATTTTGACCGAGCTGAGCTCGGTCACTCCCGCTTGTACATACTAAGTACACACCAAATTTCAAATCTCTATCTCAATTTGTTCGGTAGATAGAGCGTTTACAGACACACATACACACAGACAGACGGACGGCAATTTTTTTTCTTTCTAAAAATATATTATTTTTGTAATCTCCAGTGCCTGAAACGTGTAAATCCGTCATTTTATTATTATTATTATTATTATTATTATTATTATTATTATTTTGGATTTTTAAAATGATGACAAGACTTACCCTATACTACGTATGATGGGTAAGTAAAAAGTATCAAAAATTATTACTTATCTAACAGCAGCATTCAAGTAATAAACTAGTATGTTGTGGCCATCACAAAACTTTCTTCTATATAAATCACATAAGCAGCACTAATTGATATCAAGGTATACCTGAATCTGAAGTTTGATGAAAATTCGAGCATTACTTCTTGAGATAGAGCTAAAGTGAAAATTCTGAAAAATGCAGCATAGCAGCGCCACCTGTTGAGCGATTCGCACCAAAACATAAACAGCACTAATTCATATCAAGGTATACCTGAATCTGAAGTTTGTTGAAAATCCAAGCATTAGTTCTCGAGATACAACTATTGAGAAAATCGCAAAAAATGCAGCATAGCAGCGCCACCTCCTGAGCGATTTTTACCAAAATGAATAAAACGTCAATTCATGTCATGGACTAACTGAATCTGAAGCTTGATGAAAACCCGTGCATTAGTTCTGGAGATTGAGCTATTGCGGAAATAGCGAAAAATGCTGCATGGCATCACTACCGGTTGAGCGATTTACACCAAAATGTATAAAACGTCAATTCATGTCAAGGACTAACTGAATCTGAAGTTTGATGAAAATCCGTGCATTAGTTCTGGAGCTTGAGCTATTGCGGAAATCGGGAAAAATGCTGCATAGCAACACCACCTGTTGAGCGATTTGCACCAAAAACTAATCAGCGCCAATTTATATCAGGGACTAACAAAATATAAAGTTTTATTAAATTCTGTGCATTAGTTCTTGAGATAGAGCGCCCACAAAATTTGTGTCACATACAGACAGACAGACTCACAGACTCACAGACAGACATTTTGTAAAAACATATTTTTCGAGGTACAGATTCGCCCCATATTGGCGCGATTTTTTTCGGTTGCCAATTTGGCGAAAACATCAACAGCATAAACAACATAATCCGGGTTACCACATCAAGCAAAATAACGACACTTTGGCGCAAGTTAAGTACCCTTTGCCTATATGATTTGGCGTCAGAAAAAAATCGCGCCAATATGGGGCGAATATGACATCTGTTCCTTTTTCGAAATCTCTGACCCCTAAAACGTGTAAATCCGTCGAAAACCGAAAGTCGGAAATTTTCACGAATCCAATACTTTTTTCTTGTAAAGACAGAATATAGTAAAAAAGCAAGCCCAAATACTGAAGGTCGCAACAACCACGTCGAAATATTTAACGCCAAAAAAATCTCCCCATAAAAAACGGAACAAGATATCGAACTCTTCCCGAGTTCTATCTAATCCTGGAATAACCGCCGTGAACTCTATAAGGTGATGGTTTGTGCATCCGCCGCCTGGTCTAATAGTAGTGAACTGATTTTACAATTGAACTTTTCCTCAGTTTTAATATTCTAAAAATATGCGGCTAACTTTAAAATGCATATTCGGGCAGCTAGATAAGAACTAAATTGAAATTTCTTCATGAAAATAAATAAATAAATAAATAAACGAGATGAAAAGCCAATATATTTATTAAGGGTTTTACAAAATATTTAGCAATCTTAATTTCTTGTTTAAACATTTTAAACGTAAAAGCGAATTTACAAAGTTTTGTTTGGCATAAAGTATCAAAGTAGTCTTTCTAAAAATTAAGAAATAAATATGTCTTAAATATGTGCTCATTTACTTCTTCCAAAGTCAATTTTAGATTACAATTATTTTGTTCTTAACATGACTACCATTTTGTATAATATTTACGTATTATCCATGCCCTGAAGATACAACTGCGCCAATTATGGAGCCAATAATACCAGTCACAGCAACCCTTATTTTTTGTCGGCCATATAGTTTATTTGTTACAGTTTATAGTTTATTTTTTCAACTATAGTTTATAGTTTTTTTGGTTTTTTATTATTTATTTATTATAGTGTATTTTATTTTTATAATATTTGCCATTTTTAACAGTGCTATGTAATAACGTTAAATTACGCTTTTGAACATGATTGACAACGATAAACAAGATTAGCTATTGACAACCATTTTTGGCGATCTATCTTTAAAGCACGGATAATACGCGAAGTGTCACTATTTCTAACATAGAAGTTTCGCAATGTAAAAGTCAATTCAAAGGTACATATTCTTGAGAAAGATAGCCAAATATTTTACTACAATTTACAGACTTTAATGTGGTAGACATCTTGCTTTTAGCTATTGCTTTGTCAAAAAGACACTATACAAAATAAAAATTTCGAGCAAAAATGTGCGAAAGATTATTTTGATTGCTGCGTTACTTTAATCCATGGAAGAAGGAATACATCTAGTTCCAACTTCTTTGCTTTAATCAAGCCTTGTCACGTCATCCATTTTGAAAGGATGTGAAAAAAATTCATTGCGTTGTGGATTTACATCGTGGAGGGCTGGAGCTTCATCTATTTTGAACGGTTTTGGAAGAGCTTCACGGTTTCCGAGATTTATGCTGATGGGGATTAAAGAAAAACTTTCATCCATTTCTAAAGCTTTTGGGAAAACTTCGCTGCTTCTTGGATTTATACTGAGTGGGATTGGCGGAACAGTTTCCTTCATTTCTAAAGCTTTTGGAAAAACTTCACCGCTTCTTGGATTTATACTGACTGGGACTGGCGGAACAGTTTCATTCATTTCGAAAGGCTTTGGAAAAACTTCACCGCTTTTTGGATTTATACTGAGTGGGATTGGCGGAACAGTTTCATTCATTTCGAAAGGCTTTGGAAAAACTTCACTGCCTTTTGGATTTATACTGAGTGGGATTGGAGGAACAGTTTCATTCATTTCGAAAGGCTTTGGAGAAATTTCACTGCTTCTTGGACTGAAAGGGAGTGGAGAGCCACTTTCATTATTTTTTGCCTCATTATCTAAAAAAGCCAGCTTCTGTTGGGAAGGAATATATGGGAGATCATGGCAGTAACTATTAGCTCCAAATCCTCCGGATAACATTTCGGAATTCTCGAATCCCATTGACGTAGGAGCTGTTAATGGCCAGTCCTTTGTAGCAATTGAAATACCTTCTTTGGATGGACCAAGAATCAGCATTCGGTCTTTTACTTCAAAATTAGGCTCTTTGTTACGTATTTCGTTAAGCTTCTTGTTTGGAATTAAGGGTTCCGATTTCAGATAAACGTATTCTCTATCGCCCATCAAATTTTCAGCATCATTCCTGAGTCTAACACTTGATACTGGATTATTACTTTTCACATAAACCATACTCTGCAATGGAACTTCCACACTCGGAGTTTTCTGAAGTTTTTTCTTCGGTTTTAATTTGTCAAAACAAGAACACTTTTGACCCATGACTTTTGAATATTCGTAATAACTTTTAAAGGACTCGGAAATTCGCATAAATATTCCTTTGCGTTGCCACAATAAAAATATTTTTCTTTAACGAATTAGTAAATCATGATAATAGAAATAATAAATATTCCTCGGAACATAATATGGCCCGTAATTATCGTCTGTAAAAAGCATGAAGTCAGTAATGTTTACGAAGAAAATATGGCCCGTAATTCTCGTTTGTAAAAAGCATGACGTCAGTAATATTTACGAACAAGCCATTGTTGTTTTACATGGTTTCACACCGTAGAAATTATGAGAATTTATTAAACTTAGATATGCAAAATCACCTGAAATGACGTCATTTTTATGCTCTGGACCCTGGTAGGGAAATGTAAAAACAAAATTCTTGTTTCATTTTAATATGACGTCATTTGCACTGGCGGAAGCATTTCTTCGTTTGTGAACCCCCTGTAACTATAACCTATAACCCCCTGAGCTTAGCGCTCTCATCCTGACATTTGAAAGTGCATTTTCATTCACAACAGAAAACAATAATTTTACTATGGTTAGCGCAGTATGACGTCAGTTTCCGTGAGTTTTGATTGCTATATTTTTTAGATTTAAACCCCTTACCTTATTACCTTATTACTGATTAGCCATTTCTTTTAAACCTTTCGAGTAATAAAACGCGATTTTTTTAATGCCCTTGGAGACAAAAATATTTATTAAACTGAGAAATAAGAAAGTAAATTGAATTACGTTTAAAAAAAGCAACTATAGTGACTAGAAAAGATTAGACGTTCTATTGAAACATTAAAAATCCCTGCCGGCCCGGCCTACAGGCAGAGGTAGATTTCGAAGTCAAATATACTGTTTTCACAAATAAATACTAAATCATGATTAGAGATAAATACACTTTAACAATTTTATCTGGCCGCTTTTGACGAGTTTTTATTTCACTTTTATATAATAGCTGGTTTTATCAGAATCATGTTATGGGCGGTATTAAAAAAATATACTTTTCCATGCTCAACAACTCGAAATTTTCTGGCATAATTTCAGATTCATTTTTAATAAAAAAAAAAAAAAAAAAAAAAAAAAAATATGAAACTTGCTGACGTGATTTTTGAAGAGATTTATAAGCGACCTGTGTTTTTATTTTTTGTTCAATTAATTAAAACTTGATATATAAACAATTATTTTCTCAGAAGGACAATATTTTTCGTTTCTAACACTATCGCTTCGGGAAATTCCATTCAAAATGCCCACTTTGACATCATTTTTTGAAATATATTCTGCCTCTATCAAAAAATCGATCATTACGATACATTATATAGTTTCTGAATAAGCGAATCTACCAATTAAATGAGTTTGAAAGCAAAAATTAATTTAAAAATGAGTCAGAAAATAAGCGGTTTGGATTTGAGTGCATCCTTAATGCAATGATTTTTCCAACACAATCCGCTTCGCTAAATTCGGTTCAAAATGCCCTTTTTAACAGCATTTTTAAAAATGTATTCTGCCTCTATCAAAAAATTGACCGTTACGGTACATTATATAGTTTCTGAGTAAGAAAACGTACCAATTGGAAGCCTTTGAGAGCAAAAATGAATTGTAAAATGAGTCAGAAAATAAGCAATTTGGATTTGAATACACCCTTACTAAGATGATTTTTTTCTTCAACCGCTATGTATTTTTAATTTGTTTTTGCTGTAAGAATTGGTCCTATCCAAAACTTGTCTATATAGATGTTGTAGACAATATTAAGAAGATATATGATAAATTCATGGGGATTTTATATCTTTTGAATTGACGGAATTATGGATTTTTTTCTTCTTCAAATCCCCTTTTTGTTTTCGTTTTTAAATTTTTTTTTGCGGTACGAATCGGTCCTATCAAAAACTTGTGAATATAAAAGTTGTAGATAATGTTAAGGATATTTATAATAAAATTAATTGGATTTGATATCTTGAGAATTGATGAAGTTATGGATATTTTTCTTCTTCAAACCCCCTTTTTGTTTTCGTTTTTAATTTTTTTTTGCGGTACGAATTAGTCCTATCAAAAACTTGTGAATATAAAAGTTGTAGATAATATTAAGGAAATTTATAATAAAATTAATTGAATTTGATATCTTGAGAATTGACGAAGTTATGAATTTTTTCTCCCAAAAACCCTATTTTTTGCGCCCCTTGAGCACATTTTTAACTTTATCAAAAATCTGTGATACATAAATTTTTGGCCCTATTTTTAGAAGTAATAAAAACTTTAAACTGATTTGATATGTACAAAAATTAAGACGTTGTGGGGGGTTTTCAGTTTTCACAAAACCCCTCCCTATTTTTATCCCCTTGGTCTGATTTTGCCCATTAACGAACTTGACCGAGATTTTATGCCCATTGATTTTATGTATCAGTTTAGAAGAGATTGGTGCAGAATTACGAAAGTTATCGTGTCCAGAAGAAAGTGATATATATATATATATAGAGAGAGAGAGAGAGATAGATAGATAGATAGATAGATAAAGTTTTTTACTGAGGGTGGTTTTGGGTTCTAGGGGTCACGATCGGTGTAGATCTGCAAAAAATTTTCAGAAATTCCAACATAGGAACGATCCCAATAGGTAGTATTTCATACGAAATCTACCTCCTAAAACACTTGAAACCTAATAAATGTCAAAATTCCAATAAATACGAAATGTTTCCGAGTATGAGAGAGACTGTCATAATGTAAAACAAGAAATTCACTTATAAATCTGAATTTTACCGCGCATTAGTTGAAATGGTATATTACTGATATTAATACTTCAGTATTACAAAACTATTATCATACATATTTTGAAAAAGGTTTTTTAAAAAAAAATGCAATTTAACAAATTACAACGACCATTTGGAAAATGATTTTTTCAAAGACTAAAATTTCAGACATAAAAAATCACACGGAGTTGATCATACATTACGTACGCCATGGATTACATTTTTCGGTACTGTAAATTTTTAAACTTCTACGGAGCTGGTCATACATTACGTACGCCATGGATTAAACATTAATATTCCTGGACCAATTTTAAATGAAATTTCATTCTTAAACTTCTAAACATCCCACAATATTACTTTTTACACCGTCGTATCATATTATGATTATGGGGAAAAATCGTTTGTAATGTATTTTATTTTGATAATGTTACATTGTTTCAAACATATTGAAATTGATATATATGTCGTAGGCTAATTGAGAAATCGGGCTCTTTGCAAAGAGCCGGGCTAATTGGTGAATCCTCTCACTTTTTCCAATTAGCCTGATATTTTTCAGGCTTATTGCAAAGAGCCTAGAAAGCGTTAGGCTAATTGAAAAATGACCACTTATTATCCAATCAGGGTGATTTTTTTAGGCTTATTAACCCATAACCTGACCCGAACCCAAAAAATAAATTGCAACAGACCGTACCCCGATTCGAGCAAGACAAAATAATTTCAGTCTACATGCAACCCGACCCGAACTTGAAAGTTCCGATTGAAAAAACCCGAAATCTGATCTTAAACCAAATCTGATAACCGACAAATATATTCTAAAGCACCATAACCCGATCCGAGTAAGACAAAATAATTTCCGTGAACACGCAACCAGACCCGAACCTAAAAATTCTATTAGAAAAAACCCGAAATCTGATATGAAACAAATTTGAACCCGTCAAAAATATTCCAAAGAACCATAACCCGATCTGAGCAAGTCAAAATAATTTCCGTGGACACGCAACTCGATCCGAACCTAAAACAAAAATATTCTAAAGAACCATAACCTGATCCGATCAAGACAAAATAATTTCCTTGGACGCGTAACCCGAACCGAAGCTACAAATTTCATTTGAAAAAAACCTGAAATCTGACATCAACCAAATCTGAACCCGACAAAAATATTCCGAAGAACCATAAACCGATCCGAGCAAGGCAAAATAATTTCCGTGAATACGCATCCAGACCCGAACCTAAAAATTATATTAGAAAAAACCCGAAATCTGACATGAACCAAATCTGCACCCAAGAAAAATATTCCAACGAAACATAACCCGATCCGAGCAAGACAAAATAATTTCTGTGGACACGTAGCCCGATCCGGACCTAAAAATTTAGTTTGAAAAAAACACCGAAATATGACCCTACCAAATAGGATAACCGACAAAAATATTCTAAATAACCAAACCCGATCCGAGCAAGACAAAATAATTTCCTTGGACACGCAACCCGAACCGAACCTGAAAGTTTCATTTGAAAAAACCTGAAATCTGACCCGAACCAAATCCGAATCCGACAAAAATATCGCCAAAAACAATAACCCGATATGAGCAAGACAAAATAATTTCCGTGGACACGCAACACGGCCCGAACCTAAAAATGCCATTAGAAAAAACGCAAAATCTGACACGAACCGAATCTGAACCCGACAAAAATATTCTAAAGAACTATAACCTGATCCGAGCAAGACAAAATAATTTCTGTGGGCACGTAACCCGATCCGAACCTAAAAATTTAGTTTGAAAAAACCCAGAAATATGACCCTAACAAATAAGATAACCGACAAAAATATTCTAAATAACCAAACCCGATCCGAGCAAGACAAAATAATTTCCTTGGACAGGCATCCCGAACCAAACCTAAAAATTTCATTTGAAAAAAACCTGAAATCTGACCCGAACCAAATCCGAATCCGACAAAAATATCGCCAAGAACCATAACCCGATACGAGCAAGACAAAATAATTCCCATGGACACGGAACACGACCCGAACCTAAAAATGCCATTAGAAAAAACGCAAAATCTGACACGAATCGAATCTGAACCCGACAAAAATATTCTAAAGAACCATAACCCGATCCGAGCAAGACAAAATTATTTCTGAGGTCACGTAGCCCGATCCGAGCGTAAAAATTTAGTTTGAAAAACCCCCCGAAATATGACCCTACCAAATAGGATAACCGACAAAAATATTCTAAATAACCAAACCCGATCCGAGCAATACAAAATAATTTCCTTGGACACGCAACCCGAACCGAACCTAAAAATTTCATTTGAAAAAAAAGGAAACGCGAAATCTGACCCGAACCGAATCTGAACCCGACAAAAATATTCTAAAGAACCATAACCTTATCCGAGCAAGACAAAATAATTTCTGTGGACATGCATCCCGATCCGAACCTAAAAATTTAGTTTGAAAAATCCCGAAGTATGACCCGTACCAAATATGATAACGACAAAAGTATCGTAAAAAAACATAACCCGATCCGAGGAAAGTAGTTATATTTTGCCGGTTCAACGCCAGCGGCACGGCGACACGACCTTGAATGACCTCTGCGCGTCCTCTGCGCTCCTGTGAAGGTCATGCGGCGTACTCTTGGAGGCGGGGCAGGGCTTAATTTGCGCCGGAGCCCACCGGAGCCCGGCTCCGGTACTTCTCTGTTTTTAGTAAATATTTAAATATTGGTCGGAATTCACTGGAGCTCATAAATACAGGGCTCCGGAGCCCAGTGCAATAGCGCTTCTGAAAAACTGAAGCCTAAATTACATTTTTCCTTTCCTTTCCATCTCCAAGCTTTTGCATTCTTTTTTACCAAAACACTTATATGTGACGTA
This sequence comes from Maratus speciosus, assembly GCA_963932465.1. Taxonomy (NCBI): domain Eukaryota; kingdom Metazoa; phylum Arthropoda; class Arachnida; order Araneae; family Salticidae; genus Maratus; species Maratus speciosus. The sequence goes on from OZ010791.1 coordinate 170,672,638, forward strand.
ATGTGTCGCACACGTAGGTGATGGAGATAAAACGGACTCAATTTTTATATCAGTTTTTGGGCTTGGACTGACTCGAGCTCAATCTGTATTACATTTAAAATTTTATTTAATCATGAATAGAAAAAAAAACTTTCCCTCCTTTAGAATTAAGTATTATATTCTATTTTAAATCATTTTAATGCTATTTTGATAAGAATGAAGGGGAAACAGAAACGTGTTTTTCTATTTCAAATTTATGTCGGCGAATTGTTGATACGGCGCCACTAAAGAGACTGAACAATGAATTTGCTTTCAGTTCGATTTTCTTTTGTGACAGTATGATATTTTTTTATTGGCTTTTTTTTTTTTAAATTTATTTAGATGTCTAACCTGAAAAGAATATTTTCTGTTTCAGCCAACGAGCATCAGCTTGAGGTTTTGTTTGTTAGTTTTTTGTTTTTTTTTTTTTGTCTTATATTGCGCATAAGTATAAAATCACGTTAGCTATTTTTCTATTTATTTTGTATCATTACCGGTACCCATGCTAAGGCTCTGCTCTGCACATTTACGAAATCACTTTCATTTGTAAGTAGATATAATTGCCATGTATTGTTTACTGATAGAAAGCAATCGAGCAGTGTTTTCCTTTTTTCTATAAAAGCATCGATTCTTTCCTATAACAGTGCCAAATTTTTAATTTCATCTGATTTTCAGGGACTCACCCGAAAAGATTGTTATGCGGAAGGAATCGATTATAGTTTAAGATATGCACTTTTTATAGGAGATTTTAAAACACTGTTCCATTCTTCGGCATATAAATATTAATTTCTGTAAATTTCATTCATTTTTTTTTTTTAAGGCATAGCTGCGAACTATCCCTTTTTTGTGTTAACACTATTTCCGAATCATAATCCTTACCCTATTTAATCGCAGAATTCTGCAATTAATTAACATTAAAATTAGGCAAAGATTACTATTCAGAAGGAGTGATAACTAAAAAGTAGAATAGTTGACAGCTAAGTATATGCTGATAGATATATTTAAAATTTTTATTTTGCTAAAGAAAGAAAAAATGCGTTAAATTTTGCAAATAATGTACGAAGAATAAATATGCAGATTGGAGTGACAGGGGGGGGGGGGGGGTACGGCTGTTGTAACGGTAGTGCAGAATATTAGGGCTCCGGTACTTTTTTTGTTAGAAATTAAGCCCTGAGGCGGGGTCAAGGTTATGCGTCATCTTATAGTACGAGGAGTTATTTGGAGTTTAATTTTTTTTGTAATGATAATTAATTAAGAAATTTTAATTGGAGGACTTTAACTTTTTCGGGATAATTTTTGAAGATTGAATTTTTTGGGAGATAGATTTTTCTTTTAGTCGTACCACAGTACGAGGGGTTATTTTGAGTTTGATTTTTTCATTAATGATATTTAAGAAATTTTAATTGGGGACTTTAACTTTTTTGGGGGTAATTTTTGAGATAGAATTTTTGGGGGACAATGATTTTTCTTTTCGTCGCACTACAGTACGAGGGGGTATTTTTGCATTTGAAAAATACATTAATGATAATTAATTAAGAAATTTTATTTGCGAAAGTTAAAATTTTTTGAGGATAATTTTAGGAGATAGAATTTTTTCACGAACATTAATTTTTTAGCGCACTGCAGTTTTTTGGTGATATTTTAACTTGTAAAAAATAAATTAATGATAATTAAGACATTTTAATGAGGAGGCTTAAAATTTTTTGGGGCGGAATTTTTGTGTTGGAGTTATTACTAGTGGCGATTTTTAATATTAATTTGGGAACTTTCAAATATTTTTTTCTTTTTCGTGATTTTTCATTGGCAATTGAATTTTTAACGTTAATTAAACATTTTAATTGAGAGACTTTAAAAATATATTTTTTTTCTTTTACGGACATTTATTTTTTTAGCGCACTTGAGTTTTCGGTGTTATTTTTAGGGGTGCAATTTTTGTGTTAGATTTATAACTGGAAACGATTTTTAATATTAATTTGAGAACTTAAAAATATTTTTTCTTTTACGCGATTTTCCCTAAGCAATCGAATTTTAAACATTAATTAAACATTTTAATTGGGAGACTTTAAAATATTTTTTAACCCAAATTTTTAGATGGTAATGGAATTTTAAACATAAATTTGATGAGATGACTTTACACGGTTCAATTTAGTGACGTATGCGCTCGAATATTTAGTATTAATTAAAATTATGAATGAGGACATATGTGAATTATGTGAATTTTTGTCATTTAGTGTTAGAATTTATTTCTGCGAATTTTTAAATAGTACTGCCCCGCCAGTGGCTGAGAGGTTCTGCTCTCGTAGCTGGTAGACGGTAAGAGCTGGGTTCGATCCCAATCGCGCCCGTCGGCCTAATCGTTCGGAGATTTCGTGGTTTTCTTCAAACCATGGATTTGCATGCGTAAATACGGGTTAGATTCCCTTAGAAAGACCCCCACGAAGGGCACTCCCCCCTCGGGCCTATATCCCTAGTGCAGATAATCGGCCGTCAAAATCAACCAAACTTTTAAATAGTACTAGTAAACTTTAGAATTTTTTTTTTTACTGAATCTGTGTTATATTTGAGGGAATTTTTTCGCGGTTTTAGTCATAAATAGAAATTGGTAAGATATTTTTGAGGATGTCGGTTTTTGGCATACGATTTTTTATGCAATTTTTAGGTTTGTATGTATTGCTTAATCCATATGAAAATATATTTTGAAAAAAAACATGAAATGCCATTCATAAAGATATTAGGAAATTTACCCCCCCCCTTTTCTCCCCCTAAATGAATATATATATATATATATTTGTAAAATACAGGGTTATCTATTAAATGGTGCGTTTGAATTTAGAATCAGAAATGTACATAAACCTAAAATTTTCTTGACGCTGGTTTTTGAAAATTAATATATTTTTAAACAGTGCCATTTTAAATTATATAGATCTATTTTTAAAAACTAGAAAATCGATTTTTTTTAATATATACTTTTAAGCTTTTACACCTTTTAAACGTATATATCAAAACACTTTGAATTTTTAATAAGATATTGAAAAAAAACGCACTTTTTGCAAATTTACGCTAATATTAATAATTGCGCTTTTTAGAATAAAACTACTCAAAACCTAAGTTTAAAACACTATTTGATGTTTCATATATTTTCCAAAAAGAAAACAAACTTACTTTAATATTTTTCCATAAACAACAGAGGTAAAATCTTGGAGCCTTCGAGAAACGCGTGTTACAATGTCCACTATACTGAATTGCGTTATCTTGTGAACACTCAAAAGTGACTCACTTTATCTAGATAAGGGTTTTTCCCAAACACAGTGGATGAAACGATATTAGATTTTTATTTTGATTGACTAATGGGGGCACAAATTAAGATTAGCTTTTAAGAGCTAGAAATTAATGTGTAGCGTAATTGGGTCTTTTTTTTTTCTTAAGGGGTCTCTGGACTCTTAAAGCTTTAAAATTTTCGAAATTTTAATTTTTTTAGATATTAAACTACTATCTTTTCTGAACATTTTCGTATAAATGTTTCCTTGAAATTCCTATTAGAACAGAAGTTATGGCTTTTAGAATTATACATGCTCAATAGCTGAAGCGGCATTTCTGAAACTTTCAAGTCAATTTTCTCCAAATGACGTTTTTGGGCATAACGCGCACGATAGCTCAAAAACTTCTGATAAAAGCGCATAACATAATTAAAAATGCATTTCCAGCAATCATCTCTACCGTACAGTACTTCGGATACAATATAGTATCTGAAATCTTTTGTGTGTCCCGGTAAATGCTATGCATTTCGTATTGTACATGAAATAAGTTATAGTAAACCTCAGCGACGTATATCAATTTCATTATACATGAAATAATTTAACATAATTAAAATACTCCGGAAAAAATTCCCTCCACCCCTATTTCATTATGTAACGGAAGTCTTTTGTGTGGCCCTGTAAATGAATAATAATTGCTCATTGCACCGCATATTATACGGAATGCATATTTTAGTGCACTTGATAAATGCATATCAATTTTATTATGTTTGAAAGCATGTAACATCATTAAAAATCATTTTAAACGATTTTTTCCCCATAGGCCATAATGTAACGGAAAACTTTTGACTGTCCCTGTAAATGAACTAAACAGGCTACAAACTTCATTTGAAATAGGGTTCGTGCTATGGTAGAGGTCACTAACATCCAAAAATTTCAGAACGATCCGAGTTACAGGAGTTAGAGCCCGTACAGACGGACAGACGGACAGACAAAGCGAATGCATAAACACTTTTCAACTTTGTTGGAAAGTGTTAAAAAAGACTTGCTTGAAGGTGATCGACCGATTTTATTGCCAAAAAGAAAGCCGAGCCATACAGAATATTCCATTCTGCAGTAGGAAAACTATCATGATTTTAGTATGCTAAGAATAAAACCTTTAGCCGGTATCTCTCTATTCTAAAAAAAAGTAACTACCGCTGTCACCGCCGCCGCCGGTTTTGAATTTTTTGTGACCGGAGGTCTTTCTTCGTTAATATTAAGAAAAATAATGCATACAAAAATATGAAAATCGGCAGTATTATACAGAAATGTTTGATAAATACGCTGATGCAGACAGTTTTCAAATCGAAGAATTATTTTAAGATATATTTAATGCTAAAGTTGGACAAAATCGTTCCACTAAAAAAGTTTTATAGGAGCAAAAACTATACATCCGAATTTAATAATTTTTAGATCATTTTATACGTTATAATTTCCCGGTGTGCAGAATTAATTTATTTTTTTAATTTGACTCATTTTTCGAGGTTTCATTTCTATTTTAAATTCAAATTTTCAGCATTTCGAGAGATATTTTTTACTTATTTCAGAAAATTGTACTAATTTAACCTGTTGCCAACTGTATAAACAACGGAAACAATAATGTTTGCTTCAAATTAAAAATTTATTTACACGTGACTATTATAAACAGAAAAAAAACTTTCAAATTAGAATTAAATAATTACGTATAAAAAGCAGGAATTTATTGAAAATTACTTCATCTATAATTACACGTGAAATTCATTAACATGCGTTAGAAGCCTTAAATAGGAGGAATTACATCACATTTACGTCACATTACACTTATTACGTAAAATGAACAAAAAATAATATTGCAAAACAGTTTAAATTTAAAAATAGCGCGAGACATTTACTAGATATTTTGAGATGAACTTTTCAACTATTTTTTTTTTTTTTTGGACAGCGCAAATAATATTTCATTTCTAATAAAAGTATTTTCACGTGAATATTAAAAAGGGAAAGAAAAGTTTGGTGAAAATTACGTCAGATTAAAAACGATATATTTAAAATGTCTTATTTAAAAGGACTTTCTTTTCGCTTTGTTAAAAAATACCGGGAGAAAAGACTCTTGTTTACTTAATTCATTTTATATTAGATGATTTTGAAATGCCATTGTATCTTGTAACAGCAGCTGATTTTTCCGTAAAATTCCCCAATCAAAGAGAAATGAATAGAAACCCGTTTATAGGGAGATCGCCTTTGTTTTTTTTAATTATAATTCAATCTTCCAAAATCTTTTTAAATCCGATCAAATTAGCGTGCTTTTAGAGACTGCAGTGTTTGAACGGGGGTTGGCGAGCGTAGCTCGTAGGGGGCCAAGCCCCCTAGTATATATTATAGAAATACTACAAATCAAATTAAGTTGAAAAAAAGCAAAGATTAAATTCGATTCAATACGTGTTCCATTCCACGCTTAAAATAAAATTTCATGTGCAATACCAAAACTTCCACTATTTAGAGTTGAAAGGATTTTCCATATTTTACATGTATTTTGATGGACACACGCAGAATTTTCATCGGGAGTGTGGGGGAGGTACAGTAGAAAATGCCCAAATTTGGTCATAAGTGTCTGAAATTCTTATTTTTTTCCAATGATTTAAGAAAGAGGGCGCTCTTCTCTGCACCCCACATGGGTATTTTCTACATAGAACAAATGTACTTACAGTCAATTATACGAGGCATGCATTGGGTGCATACGGGTCCCAAAAGAGACGTTTATTAAGAGTTTAAAACTTCATAAAACCTTTCAAACAAATAAATAGGGTACCAAAACGTTTTGCCCCCCGGATCGTAATTGCCCCCCCCCCCACCTTATGCATATAGGGCTTTCAGTGGGACTAATAGAGTCTCCCAACTTTTTAAAAAAGCAATTACCCCCCCCCCCCCCCCCGAAATTTTCATACATCAGAGCCATATAGCAGATTTTATTAAAGAGAAGGAGAGTTCTGAATGCACTACGCCCAAATATTAATCTGATGATCGTAACAAAATTGAAGATAAATTTTGATACATTTTCATAGAAGAGCTTTTACCGTTATACTATTCTTAATGTTAGATTCTAATTTTTTTTGAAGCAAAAGCAGCCGCATAATATTACTGTTGCCACATGTGGTGTTCATTAGTAACCCCTGGCGCGTGTCTTATCACTTACCAACCACGTAATGAACTGCTGCTAAGAGAATAGCAGCCGGCAATTTATTTAGCTACGCAGATGAGGGCATTATTCCGCCCCCAACTCGAAAAAAGAAGCTTAGGTCGCCAGATGATGCCATACATCTGTTTTCTGTTTCTAACGTCTGCTGGAGTACTCTGTTGATTAACAAGTGGAAAAATGTTTGCAGCTTGACTGTGAAAATCTGAGGAATAGAAGGAAAACTTACAAAGCTATGGTTGATTATCTGAAATAACCCAAGCATTTAATAAGATTATGTGACTAAGAATTAAGAAAAAAAATCACTTTCACGAGTTTTTTTATATATGTACTTCTTCACTATTGTTTTTACTGAAAAGAAAAAAAAACCTAGCGTAGTTTTGAAGCTCAAAATACGTTAATTCGTTTTATTTGATACTAGCAGGCTTCGCTCTCTAACTGGTCGGTTTCTTTAAACGAAATGTGAATTTGACCTTGTGCTTTAAAGAAATAGAATCCTTTATCTGAAATGTCTTTCCGCATTGATGAAAACATATGAACGCCATTGTGCCATTTATTTTGTAATATGCAGAGCAATAGTTGGGCTCTTAAGGATCAACTCTTTTTGTTGAACATTTAATAGTAGGATATGATAAAAAACGATTGAAGGATATACAGTATATCAAAATCATCCCTGAAAAATTAGCTAACTAGCAAAGAAAGGATCATCAAAATCTGTGGAGTAGAAAGTTTTAAAAGGTTAATCTTTCATAATCGGGTTCACCTGATTATACGACTTTTCTTCATAATGCTATAACTAAGCACCGTAGAACGATATGCTATATACCAAAACCCTCCCTGAAAGTTAGCTATCTATCAGTGGAAGTTTCATCCAAATCCATTCAGCAGAATCTTTTAAAAAGGTAAATCTATCATAATCGGATTCACCAGATTATAGAACTTTCCCTCATAATTCTATAACTAAGCAACCTAAAATGATATGTGATGTGATATACTAAAACTTTTCCTGAAAAATTATCTAACAGTGCAAGTCCCATCAAAATTTATTCAGCAGAACTCAAGCTATAAGCTGCCGGAACGAAATGGCCATTTGTATGTTATATACAGGGTGCAATATGTTATCTATCGCCGACCTTTAATTTCTCAACCGTTGGTCGTAGACATATAGTTCCAATTACAAAAACGTTTCAGATGAGGTAAATAATCATGTTGTGGCATTATTTAAAGTAAAAAATCAATTTTACAAAAATTACGAAATCTAACTTTTTATACGGTCCCCCAGTCCCTATAGTTATATTTAGTAAAAGTTTACACATATCATAACAGATATGACACAAAAAGTTTCACATCTGTACTACAAAAATTGAAAAAGTTATTAAATTTCAAAATTTGAGATTTTTTCGCATGATTTTGTCTTTCAATGAGGGATCAGTTAAAAGATTAATTAAAGTAGTTCGGGATCAAAATCAGGGTGCAATGTCCTTTTTACGGCGAAACCACCTTTAGCCGGCATCGCCAAATGGAGAATTTGCACGTTTTCTAACTTTATCACGAAACAATAGTACATGAAAAAATAAGAAGGATACCCTGCATATTTTTTTTATTTTGAGCTTTTATTACTGATTTATGATTGTTTTAATATCGCACTATTTACCGTATCCCGAAAACGCTCCGTAATACATCTGACGTCACAGTTCATGACAACAAACGACTGTTATTCTTTACGTGTGTCGCTTTTCAACTTGTTCATTTTAAATATTGCTGTTTCTAAAATTATTATGACTGAGAACACAAAGTCATATTATAAATACAGTGAAACCTCTCTGTGCGACCACCTCCATTAAGCGACCACCTCCATTAAGCGATCACCTCCATTAAACGATCACCTCCATTAAGAGACCACCTCCCTGAACGATCATTTGTTCATTGAAGGAAATTTATCCCCATAGGCTCAATACTAATTTTACTTCCATTCAGAGACCATCCCAGCTGACCTCTCTCCATGAGCGACCAATTTCTTTGAAGAAAAGGAAACAAATTCCGTTTTTTCCAGTCATTTGAAGAAGGTTTTATTAGAAAAATAATTCCGAGGGGCTTTAAACTTCTAAACTAAGTTTAGATTTTTTTTTATTTATTCCGGTAACTTTTAAGTGTTTAAACCCCTTTATGCCTTTTTAGACAATGAAGTTAACTCTGATGACGAATTGAGAATGACGATTAATAAACTCCCCTACACTACTCTGTTAGGAAACTCTCAAAGAAATAGTTAAATTAATGAAAATATCATCATTTGTTCCCGTCCAAAAAAATTGCATTTATTTACTGAACTTTGAAAGGACTTGGAAATAAAAGTTATGAAAGATAAAACCGTAAAACCAAAGCAAACGTCAATATATTCATTTTTAAACACTGCAGTAATTAACTTATATAATTAACTTTTATTTTGATACTTAAATTTTTATATTTTTTTCTAATGTGAAAAATAAATTCTAGTAACATTATTTCTACCTTTTTTCAACAATTAAAATCTAGATTTAAACATGAACTCCATTAAGAGGCCACCTCTCGAAACGATCAATTTTTATTAGAATGAAACGTGGTCGCTTTAAGGAGGTTTTGCTGTATTGTATTGTACCACTCTGCACTAATACAACAAGTAACTTCTAACGAAAAGTTGTTTTTCAGTGTGCCAAAAGACCCTTCCATTAGAAAATCATGGACTAAAGCTATGAAGAGAGATGACAAGAAAAATCCCAATTTATCTAATACATAATCTCTTTGATCTTGTAAAGATAATTTTTCAGTAACTTTATGTTTGATTTTGTTTAAATATCACTATTTTAGAACATTAATTGATTGGATAAATAGTTACTCAAGAGAAAAAAAAAAAGCATTCATATTTATAATATACTCATTCGTATTTAAAAACAAACAAAAACACTCTGTAGTAGATTTCATACGTATATTGTATCTGTAAAGATTAATAAGCAATAACCCTGTTTTATTGATGATTAAATAGGTAAAACGTAGAAACGTCTAAGATATGACACACACAAATATGTTAGTTTTTATTTCAGAGGAAGTAAATAAAAATTTTATTCCGTAAATGAACATTTTTATTAAGTTAGGGACTAGGTTTAAAAAATAAAGGATTTATTTCGAAATAATATTTTGTCATGTCTTAATAGAGATTATAAAACGTAAAAATATTGAAACTACTCAAAAAAATTTTAATATTAAATTTTTACTTTTCAACATAAAAATACTTTAGGTCCCGCTGCCTATGACACCGTGTAGCAGGCGCGCTTCGACAGTACTGCATAATCTTAAAAAAAAAAAAAAAAAAAAAAAAAAAAAAATCAACAGAAAAAAAAAACCGCGAACCACATCCCCGTTGCCTGCAGCATGGTATAGCACCACGTGCTGCGCACGCACTGCAAATTCTTGTAAAAAACCTAAAAATTTACAAAAGTGCAACCAGGGGACGAAGTGTGTGTGTGTGGGGGGGGGGGGGGCATCGGATGTGCATAATATGAATAAGTTTTCATACACCTTTCTAACGATATGTCACATGAGGCGTGTACTCAAAATTTAGAAAATAGCTCCTCCCCGGATGACCCTCCCCTCCCTCTGCATTTCCCACTCTTTCAAATATCTAATGTTAAAAAATAATATTTATTTGAGTGTTAAATGAAAAATCGCATTTAAAACGCAATAAACAGTTGATCTGAAGAAAAAAAGAGAACTCCCCCCCCCCCCACCACCACCAAAAATCAACTCATCTTAAATTTATAAAATCCTTATTATGCGTTAAAAACAACGTCAACGTTTAAAAGCGATCAGTTCTTTATTTTTCCTAATTTTAACAATATCCCGTCAACTCTCTCTATGTGAAAAGACTTCTAATGAGTTTAAAAATCGATTTTTTCATAAACTTAGCGTTCATTTTTTTTTTTTTTCAAATTGACATTTTATAAATCAACGTACAAAATAACATCCAGATGCGAAAGAACCAAATTTGTAAAATCAGTAGTTTAAAAATTTCGAACCTTTATTTCCAAAGCCTAGTATCTCTTTTCTTTCCGTTCCGCTTGCCTGTCGTGAACTGTGACGTCATAGTAAGTCACGCCCCGATTTGGAGCGACGTGATTTTAGCTTACTTTTAGGACTAATTATTTAATAGTATAGATATTTTTTTCGCGATTTTGAGAACATTTTTGAAAACTGTGGATGTGGAACTATCAGAAAAATATATGAATGATCAAATCCCCCATGTGTGCAAATTCCTCATTGGGGTATCACCAAAGAGGGTTATTTCATTAAACATTTTTAGCTGACTTTTAGGGGTCGTATACAAAGAAGAACGTCGTACACGAAGAATGAAATATTGAAATTAAACTGAAAAATGAATATCAATTTATTATAATATCAGAAAACGGTCTATTATAAAAAATGAATATGTCAAATGACGGCATCTACTAGAGATACTGCTCAAAGTGTTGTTTAACTCTTTCATGGGTCGAACAACCTTCAAACGTCAAAGTAGGTAGAATCGACAACCGGAAAATAAAACATACTCACTAAAGACTAGATAATTGGCAGCGGAATAAAAACGACCAGCCGAGCTATAGCGAGCATGAAAATTGGGATTATGCAAATTACAATAGTACCACAGCGTCACACGTTCGGGATAAAACACGAACCATCTAGCAGTGGACATGCTAGCCAGCGCTGAGATCGTGATGGCAAGCTACGCATGCATGCAATATGCCGAAATGATACTTATTTATGGTGAATGTTAAAGGAATGCCAGAGAGGCTGCGAGTGTTTATTCAGAACTTTTCCCTAAAGATCTACATCCAACGTATGAAACTATAACTAACGCATTGCACCATATTAGAGAGACCGGCTCTGTTTCACCACGTCACAGAACAAGTAAACAGGCAAGGTGTAATGCTCGAGTGACACCGGAGGAGGTGCTGGGATTCCCCTTTTATTTCCACAATTGAGCTCGGCGAAAATAAGCGACGCATGTGGTCAGCATGTCTGGCATTTGTTACATGCACTTGATGAGCAACCATATCCGACACTGGTGCAAGCATTGATGCTGGGTGACCACACACGACGATTTTTTTTATTGTAATTTCATGCTCAACACTTTAGAGGAAAATCCGTCATTCCTTTGTGACATTCTGTGTGACAGATTAGTCATTGTTTATTCGGGGTGGCATTGTGAACGTGCACAATGTGGATTACTGGTCTCTGGAAAACCTCCACATCGCCCGCGCAGTACGACACGTGTGGTACGGTATATGAGGAACCCAGATTGTTGGACCCATCTTCTACCATGGAATCTTAACGGGCGATCACCACCTGTATTTGCTACAAACACGGTACGTGATTGGTATGAAGATCTGCCTCTCCGACATGCATGCCGAGTGTGGTTTCAACAGGATGGAGCCCTCTCCATACAAACATCAAACGTCCGGGCGTATCTGGCCACCGAATTCCGTCAACAGATCCTTGAATATGGTGGTCCGGTAGAGTGGCCACCGCTTTCACCGGACTTGACACTCATGGATTTCTGCCTCTAGGGTTACATCAAGGAATGTGTCTAAGTGACTGAGACCACTTCTCTGGTTTATCTGAAGCAGCGCATCATCCTTGATTGTCGCACAGTTTACACACCTGCTGAGCTGTAACGTGTCCAGGACTCAGTACTGTCACACATTCAATTGTGCATTGCCACCAATGGAGAACATTATGAGCAGTATCTCTAGTAGATTCCGTCATTTGAAATATTCATTTTTTTTATGGTAGACCGTTTTCTAATCTAATATTATAATAAACTGATATTTATTTTTTATTTTAATTTCAATATTTCATTCTTCGCTTTGTATACGACCCCTAAAAGTCAGCTAAAAATTTTAAAAGAAATAACCCTCTTTGGTGAACCCCAATTTGGCGATACCGGCTAAATGTGGTTTCGCCGTAAAAAGGACATTGCAACCTGATTTTGACCTCGAATTACTTTAATTAATCTTTTAACTGATCCCTCCTTGAAAGACAAAATCATGCGAAAAAATCTAAAACTTTGAAATTTAATAACTCTGTTAATTTTTAGTACAGATGTGAAACTTTTTGTGTCATATCTGTTATGATATGTGTAAACTTTTACTAAATATAACTATAGGGACTGGGGGACCGTATAAAAAGTTAGATTTTGTAATTTTTGTAAAATTGATTTTCTACTTTAAATAATGCCACAACATGAATATTTACCTCATTTGAAACGTTTTTGTAATTGGAACTATATGTCTACGACCAACGGTTGAGAAATTAATGGTCGGCGATAGATAACATATTGCACCCTGTATACTAAGGTTCAACACAGACTTCTAGGGTTACAGAGTACAAAGGAAAACCATTTTTTTAACATTTATATATATATATATATATATATATATATATATATATATATATATATATATGTATGTATGTATATCTCAGATTGTCCACTACCAATTTTGCATTCAAATAAAGTTTTAAAGTAATAAAAGCGATACTTTCGTATGAGTTAGCCGAAAAAGTCGCCAAAAATTTTCTTACTTAGAGCAGTCCTTTTTTATTCTGATAATTTCTGTTGTTTAAGCGTGTAGTTTGATTACATATGTCTGTTAAATTATTTTATATTATCTTATATTATTTTATTATTTACTTTATACATGAAATTTTAATTTCGTTATGGATTATCAACCGGAGACGAATGCTTGAACTATTTATATTAACTTCAGTGCAACTGGAATTGTCTTTAATAATTGTCTGTAGGCGATATAGATTATTTGAAAAAAAATTCGTGCTTCAAAACTATTTTAAAAACAATAAAAAATTAATAAACTGCAATAGAGTTTTCAAACAAATTAGAATACAGTTTTGAAACAAATTGCATTCGTAAGTACTTTTTTTTTTTGGTAAAAATTGCAAATGTGCGATGTTTAGAAGTTTAAAAAATTGCAGTAAAAGCGAAATTTAATCGTCTGCTGTTGCGAGCATCAAAATGACGTCGGAATTACGGATGGATACGTTTTCCCTTTATAGATAACTAGGGGATCGAACCCGAGCTCCTCGGGTTACAGAGTATAGGTAAAAACAATTCTTTTTTTTTCTTTTTTTTTAACTCTAATTATTATTTTTTTACATGTAATATATATTTTAGATTGTCCACTAACATAAAAAAGAATTTTTATATAAAAAATATCAATTATGCAATCAAATAAAGTTTTAAAATTTATTAAAAGCGTTACTTTCACATGCCAGGAGTTCTTAGCCCAAGATTTTGCGACTTAAGGCAGTCTTTCCGTTCATTTCAGTGCTTTAAGCACGTGGTTCAATCCCATGTTTGTTAAATTTGTTTCTTATTTACATTATTTTATTTATTTTCCTATAGAGGAAGTTTTAATTTTGTTATGGGACATCAGACGGAAACAAATGCTGACATTTTTACATTGTTTTAAAGGCAAGCGGATTAATATTTCATAATCGAGCTACACGTGGTAGAGATACATTTAAAAGTAATTCATGCTTGAAAATCTCTCTCTCTCTATATATATATATTACGCTATCGCACGTGGCACAGAAATCTCAATTATTTGTTAATTGTTTAATGGCAACCACCGAATGAAACGCATCTCATTGGTTATTGTGTAATAATTTTCAAAAGGGAATAACAATAAATAAAAAAAAGTTTAATTAATAACTATAGAAAAAACAATTTATATAATAAAAAAAATAAAAGCAAATAAACAATTTATTAATAAATAAACAACAACATCCGGGTTACCATATCAAGCAAAATAACGACACTTTGGCGCCAGTTAAGTACCCCGGTGCGTATATGACATTGGCGTCAGAAAAAAATCGCGCCAACTTGGTGCGTATATGACATCTGTGCCGTCTTTTACTTATTTATTTATTTATTTATCGAACAACAAACATACGACTTCATCTCATTTAAAATACAATAAATAAATAAATAAATAAAGGTACTTTTCCAGTATAGGTACTTGGCGAAATAGAGAAAAGGTCCATGGCGAGGAAAGAAATTTGGCAATGTACTTTCTGGCAACCTATTTAATCAAAATATTTTTTTCGAATAAAACTACATAAAAGTTGCCATGATCAGAAGGAGTTTGTACTTTAATGTTAGCTGGGCGCAATTCTCGCCAATGACATTTTTTAACTCGCCAGCACATTTTTTTTATTTTTCGAGGGGTAAATTAAAACAATGCTTTGATGTTGAAAATAAATAGTTTATGGTATTATTTATTCTTTTTCTTTTTTAAAGATTTTCTTTTTAAGTGAAAGTCATGAATTTTAAACGTTTCAGTTTTAAATTAAAGCTATCCATTTTAAATAAAATGAGTGAAAGGATTATATTTTAATCATGAAATATGAAAAACGGGTACAATGTTTGGCGATTTATCACCTGTGCCTGATTAACATAAAAATACCGAGTTCTTGATTTCTCTATCAGAATCTTCCTCTTTGGCGAAGGATCGAGCAAGTAAATTAAATTATGAATAAAAGAAACATGATACAATGCCTAGGATACATTTAAGGGAGACCAAACTGGTCGCCACGGACGAATAGTTATTTTAAAAACCATAATAACTCAGTCAATTAAGATACAATTTTCAAACAAATTGCATTTGAAAGTAGGTTTTTTTCTCTATTTGACAGCGTAACAATTGAAAATGCGCGATATTTAGAAATTTAAAAAATCGCTGACATAGCAAGCATTTTAATTTAATTTTTTTTCAGGTTTTATGGGAAAATGACAACAAAATATACAGTATCTCCTATTTTCGACTATTTTCCGTTTACTTTCAATGGCTTTCAATAGAAATGGGGTTCTTTTGTTACCACGATTAGAAAAATGATATTAAAAACTACAAAAAAATTAATATCTCAAAAATAAATTGAGATACAGCTTTCAAGCAAATTGCATTTAAAAGAACATTTTTTTCCTCATACAACGGTGTAAAAATTTAAAATGTGCGACGGTTAGAAGTTTAAAAATTTGCAGTAAAGAAAATTGCAAAACCAAAATTTTACTTTAAATTTCAAAGTGTTGCCATTCGCAAAATGACGTATGCGTTACGCACAGATATGTTTGTCCTTTATAATATAGATAGTTAGTAGAAGAGCATTTTCACAAGAGCAAATTAATTTTATTAATTACTGCAAACTGTATATAATAAAAACGAGCTGGTATAAAACATACATATTAACGGACACAGCTTTTAATAAAAATTTTAAGAAGAAAAAAAATGTTTCGAAGAAAAAATTCCGTCTTAGTCTGGTTAAGCCAAATATACTGTTAGCTAGAGCAGAAGCGTCATTTCAGATTTTCCTTGGAAGGGGCAAGATCTTTCGTTGAACATGGTAATTCCAAATCTTCTATCCACTTGATGTAAACTATTTATATTGCAATCATTTTTAAAAGGAATAATTTTACTATTATATGTATTACTTTCTTCTATCTTTACAAGAAGAAATATTGGATTCATGAAAATTTTCGACTTCCGGTTTTCGACGGATTAACACGTTTTAGGGGTCAGAGATTCCGAAAAACATGTTTTTACAAAATGTCTGTCTGTGAGTCTGCGGTTCTGTGAGCCTGTCTGTATGTGACACAAATTTTGTGGGCGCTCTACCTCAAGGACTAATGCACGGAATTTAATAAAAATTTATATTCCAGTAGTCCCTGATATAAATTAGTGCTGATTCGTTTTTGGTGTAAATCGCTCAACAGATGGCGCTGCTATGCTGCATTTTTCGCGATTTCTGCAATAGCGCTATCTCAAGAACTAATGAAAGGATTTTCATCAAATTTCAGATTCAGTTATTCCTTGATATGAATTGGTAGCATTTTGGTGTAAATCGCGCAACAGATGGCGCTGCTATGCTGCATTTTGCAGCATTTACACGATTTTCGCAATAGCTCTATCTCAAGAAATAAGGCACAGATTTTCTTCAAACTTCAGGTTCAGTTAGTCCTTGACATGAATTGACGTGTTGAACATTTTGGTGTAAATCGCTAAACAGATGGCGCTGCTATGCTGCATTTTTACGATTTCCGCAATAGCTCTATCTCCAGAACTAATGAGGATTTTCAACAAACTTCAGATTCAGGTATACCTGGATATGAATTAGTGCTGTTTACGTTCTGCAGCAAATCGCTCAACAGGTGGCGCTGCTATGCTGCATTTTTCAGAATTTCCACTATAGCTCTATCTCAATAGCTAATGCACAAATTTTCATCGAACTTCAAATTCATGTATACCTTGATATAAATTAGTGCTCTTTATGTTTTGGTGTAAATCGCTCAACAAGTGGCGCTGCTATGCTACATTTTTCAGAATTTCCGCTATAGCTCTATCTCAAGAACTAATGCACGAATTTTCATTAAATTTGAAATTCAGATATCCTTTGATATGAATTGGTGATAAATTGATGTAATTTCTTGTATTATTTAAATGATTTAATTGACGTGATTTATATAGAAGAAAGTTTTGTGATTGTCACAACATACTAGTTTTTACATGCAGCTGTTAATATATTTGCAAAAACAATTGAAAATGTCAGCTAATTATAAGAAAATAAAGGTATACAGATAATGATACCCTGCCCTACCTAAATGACGCCGCTGACTAGGAGAGCAATAATTAGACCCCGGGAAATATAAGTGTTAAACCTTTCATGACTAAAGGAAATATTTCCCCCCCTTTTAAAATTGGTGATTTTTGTAATCAATTATAACCTTATCTGCATTTTTTATACAGAATGTCAAAATAGAATGTATGCCGAACGCGTAAAAGATGTGCAAATTGTGCTAAACGCAGCATAAAAAATAGGATGCGCTATGTGTAACGTCCATCTTTGCTTCACAGCCAAAAGAAATTGCTTCGCAGAATATCATAATTAGTATATCATTTTGTACAGTAATTTTATTTCATAATTTTGTATTATTTTAGTTAACATTTTGTTATAGTAAACCAATAAATTAAATACATTGCATAATAAGCCTAAATATCATTTGTGTTACCTTTATAGTCCATTGGGGAAAATATTTCCTATTAAAAAAAAATACACTTTGTTATGTATTTTTTTATGATTTTTATTTATTTTACGTCTAAACAAACTAAAATAAACAGTTACATACTAATATTTACTCTTAGAAACCTTATGCTCCAGTAAGAATTAAACGAGGAGAATATATGTGTTAAGAGCTAGTCAGCATAAATATTCGCAAGCTAATGTTAAACCAATTAAATACGTCCTTTGCAAATTTTTCATTTGCATTTCAATATTTTAAAACGATTCTTTTTGTATAAGATATCTGAGCTCGATATCTAACGTTCTATCTTTCTACTGTTTAATTATAATTTTTGTTGTAATTTTATTCAGAAGTCAAGTTCGGAAAAAAAATAAATAATAAATAAAAGATTGGTTGTTTTCAAAAATAAAAGTGTCTTCAGCATAAAACTGAAAAAAAGAAAAAAAGATAAGATAACACAAGAAAAGGAAGAAGGTACAACGTTAGATATCGACCTCAGTAATCCTATGCAAAAAGAATCATTTATAAACATTGAAATGCAAACGAGAAATTTGCAAAGAAACATGACTGCTAATGTTAAACCTAAGGGAGCGTTCTTTCAAATTTCGCGCTTGTATTTTAATTTTATTTATTTATTTTATTTTATTATATATAGTATATAGTATATATATATATATATATATATATATATATATATATATATATATATATATTTGCATAGAACACCCGAAGTCAATATTTTATATTGTGCGTTTGTACTTTTTCGATTTTGGTTACAGTTTTTTTATTCGAAGATAATTTCACTTTCAGAACCTGTTCCAACCGGTTCCAAAAATGAAACTATCCCTCATGTAAAAAACTGTAACCAAAATCGAAAAAATACAAACGCTGCATTTTTTATTAATTTATCCGTTTGGAAAATGATGGCCGGGATCCAGGTAGATTGTGCGCTGTTAGCGAAGCGAGATTGAATAAAATGTATCGTGAACCAGGTTATCTTACAAAGCCGGTTTGGGAAATATCCGCTCACCAAAACTGCATACATATTAAGCGTTCTATCTTAAATGGGAGAAGTAACCGCAAGATTAAAGAGGAGGTCATATCAATCAAGATCACGCGCCACGTAGCGGATGGGGTTGAACTACAGGAAGATGCATAACTGTTTTCTTACATACACCACTAAAATTGTAAAGCTTTTTCACCTTGATTAACAGCTGAAAAGTCTCTGATTAGATAAGGCGAAGAAAACTTCGTGGTGTCAAGTGCATCTGGACCCCACCCTCTTCTCGCCACGCCATTATTTTGCAATAAATCTGGTAAACAAGATTCATATTCCATGAGTGACTAAAGATTTAGAAAATATGCGCAGATGGCAGATATTCTGTCATATATAACGTCAGACTAAAAGCCTGCGTATGTGGATTATCAACCCCGTCCACAATATGGCGCAACTGTGTTAATTTACGTCCGATTCCAGCATTAAGTTTGTATGCTTAATATGTATACAGTTTTGTCCGTTCGCCCTACATGAGAGTGGCGACATACGCACAGGACGCACGCTCAGACTGTACTTTCACAGACGCATTTTTCCAAACTATTGCAGATCCACTTTCCAGAACGTTGCTGTACTCGCCTGGGCGTGTTTGATTATACGAGTGAGACAAGTTAATAGGCATTAGCTTGGCGATAATGGCAGGCTCGTTAAGATGCTCGGCGATTCGTTTTTGTCCAGGATAGTCTAAATCAATAAAATTTTACATCCAGTTTCTCAACATTTTTCATATGGACTATATTCCAAATCTGGGTTCGAGGCTGAAAAAAGTCACGAGGTACCGGTAATTTATTCAAAGAATTTCTAACTTATAAGAAGGGAGGCTACTACTGCTTTCTTCATGAACTGTTTCACTGGCTGGTGGAGATTTACATTACGTCTACGGAGCCTTCTCTTCTTTACGCTAGAAGGTTTTACCTTGACCACGTGATCATAACGTAGATGGAATATCCTCCATTGAGGCAACTCGAGGTTAACGAAAAACACAGGCTGCCGCACTCCCTTTCGCATTAGACCGCTAGAGTCACGTGATTTTCTTTTTGCGTAGATGCATTTGTACATTCTAGCATCTCGTGAGTCTAGCCAACGCCACCTATAGACAAATTTACGAGCTCGATTTCGACATCACGGCAGATCGGCCGTCAGCGGATCATTCATTGGACTTGTATTCTTGTGACTTTTACGTCACAAGAAACTTCACCGAGGCTAACGAGAAAGGCAGGCTACCGCGGTAGGTCCTATTCTTCTTTTTTTACAGACCGCTGGAGTCACGTGATGCTCTTTTCGCACACCTTCATTGGTGCATTCGAGCATCACGTGACTCCAGCGGTCTGTAAAAAAAGAAGAATCGGACCCACCGCGGTAGCCTGTCTTTTTCGTTAGCCTCGAAACTTCACAAGAATAGATCAGTTTCAACTCCGTGACTACTATGTCCACCACACTGTTGAAAATCTGCAGCTTTAGCTGCATAGTTATTCTACCGCTTTTACAGTATATCTTTATTTTGATCAATGAGAATGCTCCATAATATAGTCAAGTAATCGTTTTCTATAAAAGCGATGGAGTGACTATGAAGCAAAAGCTATAGATTTTTAACAGTGCAATTTTTTCCTAACTAATCAAAATCACCGACATTTTAGCCAATATTATCGCTTAGCCAATCAAAGTCGAGAAAACCCGGAAAAACCGACGTGCAAACAAAAGTTTGTTGGTAGGGTCTGACGTCAGTTGAAACTGATCCGAGGTTAAAGAGAAAGACAGGCTACCGCGGTGCCTTCCATGCATCTTTTTTACAGACCGCTAGAGTCACGTGATGCTCGAATGCACCAATGAAGATGTGCGAAAAGAGAACATGTCACTCTAGCGGTCTGTAAAAAAAGACACGCAGAATGCACCGCGGTAGCCTGTCTTTTTCGTTAGCCTGGAAACTGATCTATAGGGTCCAATGAATGATCTGCTAATACAGCGTCTAGAATACCTAGTGTGGAAATATGCTATCCAAACAGTGCTAAAAAATTTTATCCCTTAAATGTGCGACGATACTGCTAAAATGCCAAGTGTCGATCGCAGCGACATCTGCGGGATTTTTGTATTACTAGTATTACATTGTATAGACTAGCAATACCTTGCAGCTGTAGAAAATATCCTGCAGATGTCGCTGCGATCTGCATATTGCAGCAGCATCGTTGCATATTTAAGGGATACAATATTTTAGCACTTTTTTAAGTATTACAGGGATAGCCGATTTCCACACTATGTATTCTAGTCGCTATACTGCTAATGGTCGATCTGCCGTGATGTCGAAACCGAGCTCGTCGGCATTGTCTATAGATGGCGCTGGTCAAGCGGTCTGAAAAAAAAGAGACACGTGTAATGTGTCGCGGTAGTCTGTCTCCTTCGTTAGCCTCGGAAGAAACCTATATGAGGATGGTGACATACGGGATATAAAATTTGATTGGTTGAGACGATTTTGGACAAAACGAATCTGCCAAGCATTTTAGTGAGACTGTGATTATCACAAATCTAATGTTTGATAACTAGTCTCACCTGTCTTATGGAATTCAAACAGGAGAGTATCACCAAGTTCTTGCATGCAAGTTTGCTATAGTTTGGACAAAAATTTCTGAGAATGCGCCATGTTTGTATATCACCATTCTCATATAGACGCACCCTAAGCGAAACAAGCCAGCAATATTACACTGGCGGTAATGCTCGTCAAGATGCTTGGGGATCCTTTTTTGCCCAAAATTTCACTGAGCCATCAAATTTATTTCTCGTATGTCACCACTCTCAAATAGAATAGAATCATTCTAGGTCAGGTTAGCATTAGCTATAGCGCGACCAACGGCAGATAAGGCCAGTTTATGACGTTTAAAACGTCACACGGAGTGGATCATCTTTTTGTGCCAATCGCCTATAAAGTGGACCCACTCCGTGCACGTTTTAAAAGCCGTGAACTGGCCTTGTATGCCGTTGGTCGCGGCTATAGTATAGCGTCTAGAAGATATCATATGGCAACCAGCTAAGGCTAATAAATTGAAACCCATAAATGCGGAACGATGATAAATAATAAATGTCAATTGCAGTGACATCTGTTAGCTCAATCTTTACACAATCCTTATAGAATGTTTAAGTTAAAAAGACCTAGCAGATGTCGCTGCAATCGACATTTATCAATCGACATTTATCGTGCAGCATCGCTCAACATTTATCGGATTCAATTTTTTAGTAATTTTTAAAGCATAACTGGAATAGCCAGTTGCCGCACAATTGGTCGGATCCAGATAGATTTTGCGCTGTTAGCGAAATGAGATTGGCCAATCAGAAAATTTGCTTACTTTAAACAGCGCAAAGCTCGCAAAAATGCAGGTTTCCTCTTGGTCAATCTCGTTTCGCTAACAGTGCAAAATCTATCTGGATCCCTGCCAATGTCTTCTAAACACTATAGCTATAGCAAATATCTCATTACTAACTTAAACTTAACCCACATATGATCCCAATGCAAATAAATATAAATTCTATACAGCTTATATCTTATTAATACTGTATTCACATGTGTTACGCATTTTCGTAATGTGAAATCTGTTGCCTTTTTCAGAAATCTTCTAAACGAACACTTTAATCTCCGATAAATATATTTCACAGAATACGAAACTGTGGATTATCATTGAATTTATGATTTTAATTTATGAAATATAAATAACTTAAGGAAACAGAACTTGGAAAAGTGACTTTGTTCGTGTATTTTCAAAATGGAGGATATTCCAAATATGGTTTCCAGGCTGAAAAAAGTCACGTGATACCGGTAATTTACCCAAGGAACTTCTAACTGATAAGAAGGGAAGATGCTACTGCTTTGCCTGATGAACTGTTTCATTGGCTAGCAGGGATTTACATTACACGTCTACGGAGCCTTCCCTTCTTTACGCTAGATGTTTTTACCTTGATCACGTGATCAAAACGCAGATGGAATATCCTCCATTGCAGATTTTACAATCATTAACTTCTCACACATAAAGCTGCATCTGAGCCGTGATAGAGATAGATTTTTCGCTGTTAGCGAAACGAGACTGACCAATCAGAAGCCTTCATTTTTGCAAACTTTTCGCTGTTTGCAAAAATTTAGGTTTGTGATTTAAGCTTTGTGATTAGTCAATCTCGTTTCGCTAACAGCGAAAAATGTATCTGGATCCCGACCATATATGTCTTATTTGAAAATGTATTTTTTATTTTCGGTGGTGATACATTTTGTATAATGAAAAGATTGGAGAAGATATTGCGCATGTTCCAGATTGCATTCTTATATACTGACTGGAGCGGTAGTGCATTGCGCAGTCAGATTGCTCCGTTTGTAGGTATGTAGTTACTTAAATGCTATCGATTTTGATGACATGTTTACTTTGTGTTATGCTAAATGTTTAGAGTGCAAATTAATATTTTCTTGCCGTTAAAGTCAATTCAAAAAGGAAGAGTTAAATTTTAAGCCAGTAATGCTCTGAAATAACCCATTTTGATATCAATAAAACACTACTTCCTCCAAATCTTTTAATTTTAAACCGAGAAAACTATCATTCACTTCATTCAATAAAGTGAGGAGTGCTCTCCTAGTATCTACAAACGTACTATTTAATGTTTAATGAGTATAGTTTTAACTTGTGTCGTTTGAAGTTCATTGATTTGATCTCTAGCTCTGTTCGATCGTGATAAGGTAGCTTTGTCGCTACAAATACTAAATCGCGTGGCACGTTTTTATGCGCTAGCTGAAAGTTGTTGCGGCTAGAATCGTTGGAATCATTTAATTTTTTTTTCTCCCGGGGCTTTAGATGCCAAACTAAACCAGACTGTATATGATGAGCATAGGGAAAGTTTCCTTACTGATGACTGCAAAATTGCGAAGTCCCTTAAGGGGCATACTACCCTCTAATCTTATAATTAATTCGAGGCGCGTACACATGAGACTACTTTTGCCTATTTTAAAACAAACCGCAGCTAAAAGCTTAACTGCGCGAGTTATGGCTGAAAACATGTATGATCTCTCCAATCAATGTGTTAACGAATATTTTAAGGCAATTTACTTCGGAATGTTGAAAATGTGTCCCCACCTTTTTTTTAAGCTTGCGCGCAAGACTTCTTCTGTTAAACCTTTTGGCATTTTTGCATAGAAGTATCGCCTATTTATGGATTAAATCATCTATAGACTAAACATGTGTATATTTTACCGAAATTCTTTTAAAGTTCAATGCACCGAACACTGTTTCGGGTTTATCTATTAAAATGAAAGGGGATGGGAAGTTGGGCAAACATATTTAGGAAGTCTTAGGCTATCTCTATAATCGATAAATTCGTGAAGATTGCATGCAAAAACTTAAGGCGGTGGAGAGGTTTTTGGGCACACATTTAAAAAAAGTGCCTATCTACATTTTGGAATAAATTACTGTAAAATATTCATTCACTCGTTCATTACATAAGGATTATCTAATGTTTCTGGTCACCAGCCCCTGTAATTATAGGCTTTTAAATGTGTAAAATTTTTGTCTTTCCATTTTTAGTAAATCAAATTTTTGAACTGTCTTATGTCGTTTTAACAGTACAAGTAGTGGATTAAGCACATAGCTTCTCGAAATTATTTTAACAAACTTTAAGTAGAAATTTAAACGTTTGTTTTATACGATAAAGATTTTGATATGAGTCCCCCCCCCCCCCCCTCCTTACGATGTGTTCTAATGAATTTTAACCACTCGAGGGGTGGTTGGATATATCTCGCCTAAGTTTAATCAAGATTTGCACCGAAAACTTTTAATAAATTTTATTTTTATAACTTTGATGGGAAAAAGTTGTAAAATTGTTTTTCTTTATTCTTGAAATCTCTTTTCGGAGATTCCGGTGTGAATTCATCACTAGAAACTCAATCTCTTGCCCCTCAAGGTGTTAAAGTGAATCTCAAATGAATTCTTAAATGTTCCCCTCCCCCACTTTTTTGTGTATATAGGTTACTTGTATTTCCCAATTTGTCCAAAAAGGAAGAACATAAGTTCACTTTAAAAGTATTAATGTAGATATACATAATTGTAAAATCTCGGTGGAAACTTACTGCGACAGTTGGATGGAAACGTCATGATTTGGCAATTTGGGGATGTAATTTTGTTAAAGATTGTCAATCGATCACGTAATTTAATTGCAGTATTTCTGAAACTCTATCCCTTTTTTGTTCTTTTGATTAACATGCAGAAGAGTATTTGCTGTCTGTTGAGAAGAAACTAAATGTTAAATACTTCAAATCTTAGCTTAATGGCATGAGAATTTTTGAGAATGTTAAACTTTTTCATAAACTGTCATTTAGTTGAATTATAAAGGTATAATTCAGAAAAATTGAACATTCGTTTAACAAGCAGTTGAAAATCTCATTTCGCAAGCAAGACAAGTCTAGATCGTGCTAACCTTGCCAAATCGTGCGAAGCATGGCTCCAGTGATAGAGCTGTTCTTCTGGACTTCTGATTTTAGCTCCTAAACCAAGATTTTTGCATTTCAATGTGGGTTCTTCCCTATTCTTAATTTTAAGTTTTAAGCAAGTTGTAGTTTGTAGATAAAACTTGGGATGCCTGGCTTCAGGAAGATATCGGCAGCTTGTGTTGAATAAAAAAAAGTATCTCTCGAGGAAAATGCGATAACTATATATTTTTTTTTCTAAGCCTTGATAAATTTAAGCTGTGATTGATATCTGTATAAACGTCATTTTCAAAAAAATACCAAAACCATAAGAAAAAAATATATAAAGATGAAATTTTGAGAAGTTTTTAGCGTAATATAAAAAGATATAGAAATATTTGCATTAGTTTACTTATTTTTGCTCAGTGTTTACCTTTTTCTAGATAAACCTATGACTCATGAAGCAATGTGCTAAATCTTGCTGTTGTATCATAAATATTGTGCGGTACCTTTTTTAAATTCTTAAAATAGTTTTTCCATGTTGCAATAGCAGATAGCATAGATGCTCCCTCAAGAGACTGTCATGGCTATTTGCCCCGAGGCACCATCTTGTAGGTCGAAAACATCAAATTTGTTCCATTTGGAGAGTAAAAAAACTCTCCAAATTGCGAGTGCTATATTTCTGCTCTTTCTTATGTGTGTCGTTTACAACACTGTTTATTAGTTGTATGTAAAGTATCATTGGACGGATACAATTTTTTTTTTCTATCGGTTACGAGTCTAAATCTTATAGAAATTTTTATTGTGTATTTTCATAATGGTAAATCAGATTGCTGATATTAATTTTTACTGCTAAAAGAATGTCGGAAACATTTACATATTTAGGATATATTTAGAATGTACTTGCTTTAGTTTCTGTAGCGGATAGTCAAATTTCTCTTAAGCAATTGCAAAAAAGTAGCTTATTTTAGAACATTTTGAAAGATACAATAAGGGTTGAAAGATATATTTTTCAGTGTTTCAGGCAGAATCTTTTACCAACACTTTTCATTTGGCTGTTTTTATTTCTTATGCGTCAAATCGTTAATGTCGGTCAAAAGCCAGCGAGAACCCTGGCTGACGCTATTCTTAAGGATTTACATAAACGCAAAGAAATTGCTCATTGAATATCGAATGAAAATAAGAGTGAGGGCCTACATACGATCCGTCACTGTAGCCCATTCTTTATGTACAAATCTAAGGTAGTTTTATTCGGAATACGTAATTTAACACCATATAGTATTTCCATAGTATTATATTAATCTCGGTTCTCAAACGTTTCTTTTACAGAATGTACGAGTGGGGTTTCAACATGGAGCGCAGGATCGCCTTTATCTTCTGTGTCGCTGGTAAGTCAAAATTCTACTCTTACCTGAAATCTGAGGTACGCTGGTGCCGGAACGCCGCATACTGGTTTTAAATCGGTAGTTATGGTGCCAAAAATCCTTTCTGCTTTTCATGCTGGTTGTATATGCTTAATTTTTGATCGTGCGTTTTTCAAAGTGCAGTTGCACTGTGAATTCGATTAAATGTAATGCAGAGGGTATAAGAGGAGGAAAAGTAATTAAATTTTATGTCTAACTGAGACTTCAACGCGTATGATTCTTCAGTTTTTGATTTTGGTAAAAATTTCTAACTCCCACGTAAGCTTTCTTTGCTTTATTTCGGTCTCTCCCGGAATAGTTTTTAAAATCCTTTTTCTTAGTTTGTGTTGTTGGTACACAGTACTAGTAAAATCATTTGATGGAATCAAATGGCTAAATCTCCCCCCCCCCCTTCGCCTTGAGAAATGTCTTTTCTGAACGTCCCTTAGAATGCAAAATTCTTTATTTTTAATCTACCTTTTTTCCGTATTTACTATGAATTAATGAATAGAATCGGATTCCCTAAATTTCTCTTCAAATTGCCTTTATCCCGCAAAGCTTCTTTCAAACTTCAAATAAGTTTTATTACTTCGATTATTTAACGCTACGGAAATTCCCTCTTCCTGAAATTTCTTCCTTTTCGCCCCCGGCGTACTTCTTCCAATAAAAAAATTTCTATTAACTTAAATCTAACCGAATTCAGCATCCTCCCTTTTGATTTCAGCTTCCTAACCCCCTACCCCTCAGCCCTTTTTTTTCAGTATTGAAATTAAATCGTTTAAAATATCTTAAATTATTTGTAGTTACAATGATTATCAACCATAGATTTTTCTCATCCCACGAAATTACTTCTGTCTACATCCTTCTCGGCGAACTCTCCAAAACCCTTGGTTTTAATGGGGGGAGGGGGGGGGGATAACTCGGTTTACTTTAGTTGCAATGAACCATATAAATGCTCTAGGTTGCTTGCTACTTGTAGGTCCATACAAATTTACAGGTGCTCAGCCATGTAAATGTACCCACCGCGCCCCAAAATCTCTGCTTAATCTTTTGTTCTTTAGGGGGATTAAGGACGATTTCCTTTCTTACAGCTTGAAGGTTCTATCTGGTATCTTGAATTTGCAACAACCCATTTTTTATCTTTAAAAATGGGAAAACTAGCATTTCAGAAACAAACTATCTTTCTTAAACCTTATTAGAAATTTAACTCTTAATCTTTCTTCTCTTATTAGAAATTTAGATGTGAAATTTAGGCTGATTTTCTAAATCTTTTTTGGGGGTTGTGGGTGGATGCTTATTTTATTTTTTATGCTTCCAAATGAAAAGAACTAGTAATAAACTAGTGAGATTAGACGTTATGTTTCAAAAACTGATCTTGCGAGATTTTATTTTTAAATAAAGGAATATTGCAAATAAGTATGAAATGATAGAAGTAAATGTCATGCATTAAAGTGAATGTAATGAGTTAATATTAATTGTAACAGCACGAGTGTAATTTTAACATTGTTAATAAAGTTTTGTAATCTTTGGTGTTTAAACTTAACCAAAAATTTTGGTAAAGTTTAAACAAGTAAAACTGGCCTTTTTGCACCCGGGACAAACATTGATTTTGTCCCCCACCCCTCACGCACAACACAATATATCGACCATAGGTACCATATGCAAGTCCTTAAATGATATTTAATTAAAATGCTAGCAAGAAATGTGTAAACGCTTCTATAGGATTGACATTAGCTTGAGCGTTAAGAACCTACACTAGTCACGAGAAGAAACGGGATCGTTAATGTTAAACCTAACGGGAGCGTTCTTTTTAAAATTTCTCACTTGCCTATAAGTTTTTTAAATGGATTTTTTTCTTGCTTAGAATAGCTGAGATTGAATCCTACTCTTTTTGAAGTTTTTAGATTATGGTTGCAGATTTTTTTAACAAACTTGAAAGAATGCTCCCATAGGTTTAACATAACTTGAGAATTTCTATTTCATATACATTTTTGTATGAAACGACATACAAAATCTTAATTTGGCGCCCCCTTCGCCTTTTGTTCTGGTGCCCGGGGCACATGCCCCTTCTACACCCCTAGTTTCAGCCGTGAAGTAAGCAATTTTAAGTGGGAAGTTTGAAAGATCCGAATGTTTTACAGTTGGTTTAGTTGCCCACGCTCGATATTGGAAGGATCTTAATCTCTAAATGCTTTAAGGTTTAAAGATTTCACTTAGTTTCAATGTCAACTCCAAACTCTCTCAATCTTTTGATGTTTAGAACGTTCATTCTACATTTCAAGTCTAAACCTCCCTGGAACTTTCATGTATAAAAAGCTTTAACTCTCTTTCGTTCCCCCCCCCCCCCCCTCCCTTTAGTATTCTGCAATCAAATTGTTCTTTTTAAAAATTAAAGCTTGGTATGAACTTGATTATAGTGTGAAAATAAATTTGTAATCTCCTCCACTATAAATATAACCTTTTTTTATACAAATATTTAAGACAACCTAGATAATTTGGAATCTCATTTCGAAAGAACGTTGATTTTCAGATTTTTCATCACTGCGAATTTTGGGACCATTGACGCTGCTTCGCTTCTTGAAGTTCTTTCATATAAAGTAGGTAAAAAGAAAATAGGCAGCAATATTTGAGCCAGACTAGGGGGTTTGAATTGACCCGGGCCTAGTAATTGCTCTTTCCGGACCGGGTTCAAGCCTTATTTTTTTTTTTTTTTTTTTTTTTTTTTTTTTTTTTTGACGACTCTGGCCGGGCTGACCTTTATTCCTAAAGGTCTGCAAGGGGCGAAATTTTCAGACCCGATACAGACACAGCCCGTTTTAAAATCATTGTCCCTTCTCTGCCTAGTTCGCGCAAAAATCTCATTTGTCCAGGTAAGAATTTTGCAAAATTTTTAAATCTTCATTCTATAATTCCTTTTGTAGAATAGTACACATTTCTAGGCCAAAAAAATTTAAGCTAAATCTATGAAAATGAACCTGTGACTGAATACTGTCCAACCTCGGTGTTGATCCGTGCAAAATATAATCCGTGCGCAAAGAATAAAAATTTTATATTGTACCTTAATCTGCTAAGGGAACACGTCTGTCCCCCCCCCCCCCTCGGATGTCTTGTATTTCTGTAAAGCATTTTTTAGACTTGTCTCCACGATATGGATTATGGATAAACGACTATTTACATATACAGTTTCATCAAATCAATAGTTTACATGGGCACAGGAAGAAAGCTAGCAAAGCTCTAATTTTGGAATGGATGTACATGTAGCTC
This sequence comes from Maratus speciosus, assembly GCA_963932465.1. Taxonomy (NCBI): domain Eukaryota; kingdom Metazoa; phylum Arthropoda; class Arachnida; order Araneae; family Salticidae; genus Maratus; species Maratus speciosus. The sequence continues at coordinate 170,702,385 of OZ010791.1, forward strand.
GTAGCCCAAGGTGCTTTAAATATAAACATGAAGATAAAGCTAAAATAGGAATTTGTAAGAAATTCCTTAGGCAAGACTATTTTTAGACATATCGGCATGATCTTATGTACGCATTCAGTCTGGCAAATTGAATTTTCGTACGGGCTCTGGCCGAGGATTTTAGGGTTTTATGCAGGGCCAATTTTTTTTGCTCGGGCCGAACTTTTAACTGTTCTAGAGGCCGAGCTGAAATATTTTAACGGAGCGGTCCTGGAAATTTCGGCCCATACAGACCTCTACCACAGAAAACGAAGTTTAATAAAACCGCACGGCGAAAGTTAACAGGATTTTGAGCAATAAAAATGTTATCGGAACTTAGTTGCGTTTTATAACATGATGTAAAGTGATACTGTTATTTGGACGGTATTCTAAAAGAGATTTCAATGTGTCCATGTATTTCTTAAAAGTAGTTTCTCTCATTTGTTAGATTTTGATATTTTCAACGCATTACCTGTTAAAATTAATATGTATAGTAAATTCTTTACTTTAAGGTGAGATATCTGAATCTATTTCAGAATTAAACGGGGACTTGAAAGTTACTAGAATGTTTGTTTATCAAGAGAAGTCATCTTTCGCTTTGATACTTGCTATAAAACATTACTCGCAAGTCCTTTATTCTATTCTTAAAAATAAGCTATGGTGTTCGGAGAAACTTCCAGCATTAAAATTGTTTTTAAAATCTCTTCTCCTGTTTTACCTTCTTTTGAAGCCTTTAAACAAGAGAAGTAAACGAATACATAAACTTGAACGAAAACATCTCGCTTAGATGAGATTTAGCTGTTTAATCTGAAGTTAGTAATAAAGGACTGAGGTCTTTAAATGCCATTCTTTTTGATCTACTTGACAAACTATGGGCAACGTTATTTTAAATGATCGGAAGGCTTGCCGATGTTTACTGTAAAGAGCATCGATTTAAAAGCTTTTTACCGGGACTCTTACTTACGACCAAGTAGAGCTCACTTGCGCATATACCTCGCGTTTTGAAGTGTTTGCTCATCTTTTTTAAATGTTCGTGCTTATAATTTATATCAATATGGACCAGTGTTGGTAATTTAACGTTTTATTATTCTCCTAATTTCCTTTTTTAATCGTAGAATGTCGGCAAATAAAGCAGACTGTTTGAAAATTCTTGTATATTGGCTCTTGTATTAATGCTCTAAATTAACTCATTAAACATGTACTTAATATAATCTTGGGTAAAATGATTTTTAAAACTCCTTTTCCTGTATTGTCTTTCTGAAGCTTTAAACAACGGAAATAAACGAATACGTAAACTTGCATGAAAACATGCCGCTTGGTACGTTATGCTTGGAACAGTCAATGATAGTATAGTTGCCATTCTAGCAATATTTATCTTTAAACTCTGTCACGACACTAATTCAGTACAAAAATCTCGTACACAAGTTTGCTTTGAAAAATAGTGTATGAATACTTTGTTAGCTGTCTTTCATTTAATTATGAAGTGCATTATATGAATGTTTAACAATTCAGTTCTATAAAGTGATTCTCCGTGCAACGGACATGTATTGATAAACTTTTCTCTTTTCAGGCGTGCTGGTTTTCATGTCAGTGGTAAGTACCTTTCTGGAAGCTAATTGCGTATTTTTGTAAATGAAATCTAAACGGATTGTTTGTTCTAGTCAGTTAGGTATAGCTCCCGTGCCCATTTTTTAAGTTATCGCATATGCCTAAAATCCTGTTAAGGGCAAATTTGAAATAGTGATATAAAGTATACCTTCTAAAGCATACTAAACCTTATAGCTTTAATATTCAATGCTAATTCGGCTCGAACGGAAGCAGATTCAGTTACCACTATTTAATCTCAAAACATAAGCTAAAGATTTTAAGCTTTGGAAGCAAATATGTAACTGGTGCTGTATTTTTGTGCAACCTTAACTCACGTAGCCTTGTAAACTTGGTTTTAGTAAAGTTTCACTCTATTTAGACACTTGAAACATAGTATTGATATTTGCACCTTTTTAAGTATCCGATTTAAATATCTAAATTTCGTATTTTGCTTTAGATTAATGTAGACCTATTGCACAAGATTGTTGCCATACGTTGTGTGCACTAAACAATTGCCTTTCGGTCGTTGCTGTATTATGAAGCGTTCAGAAGTATTAAATGCCTAAATAACTTTATCCACAAATGAGATTGTATAAATTTTTAATCCAACAGTCTCGAAGCTTAAAGCTGTTTATTAGCACAGAACCAGTATCCTATAATTAAGTGCAGAACTACAATAAAGCTCGTCTATTCAGAATTCTCTAGCTATTATACTTGGACTCCAAACTAAACAATTCCACTATCTATAAACCGAAAATTGAGAAAGCAATGGTTTGCGAGACCGCTGACAGCAGTTAAAGGTTAAGATATATGAAATTAGGTTTACTCAATTTTTTTTTTTTTTTTTTTTTTTTTTTTTTTTTTTTTTAAGAGTAATAAGAGAACTATAAGAAATAGCACTAAAGTTGTCAATTTCGCATGTTTATAGTTGTAGAAATTTAAAAGCAAAATGAATGATCCGGAGTTAATGTGTAAAGCTTAACCTATTTTCTTGGCCATAAAAACTTTAATTTTGATCTAATGTGGATATTAAAGTGAAAGTTGTGTTTCGTTGTTAAATTCACTCTAAATGAATTTTATAAACTAAAGAATTAAGTTTCATCTAAGATTTTTTTTTATTTTAAAGCAGCTGAGTCTGTAATTTCAAGCAACTCTAACGAAACTCTCATTAAAGCTGTTTATTTTAGGTACAAGCTCAAGATCCCCGTGGAACACCAGGCGTTGACTACCCAAACTATTTTACAGTTCCGGAAACTTCTTTCAAATGTTCTGATCAAAAATATAGCCCTGGATTTTATGCAGACTTGGAAACTAAATGTCAAGTAAGTTACTTTCCCTCTTTTTTATTAGAGGTAGACTGGACATACACATCGGGAGACTTCGAAAATCTGCCATTTTGAACTTTCAAACTTAGTTGAAGTGTTTACGAATTCAGTTTATCTGCCACCCTATATACTGTTTGCAATGGAATTTTTTTAGGTTTACCATAGCCTGTACTGTTTTGAAGTGTAGCATTTAGTGTTTTACAGGAATACAATTTAGTTACATTACGGTCTAAAAGAATTTGCGTTGTATTAATGGTGTTATACTATTTCAAAGAAATTTATGAATTGGACTACAAGCTTTATTAGGAATATATAGAATAGGCGACTTTTACAGTTTACAGGGACGCACAAAAGGTCTCCATTACATTATGACCCGTGTGTGAGGGAGGGGGTAAATAGTTTGCGGTGAATTTCAATGTTATGCTTCAACATCTATGAAGTGTACAACAGTTTTTCTATAGATTGGAGTGCATAGCATTTAGTTACCAGAAATTCGGTTAAAGAAGGGAGATCGATGATTGCGGGAAGTTCTTGTGTGGTATGAATTCTTAATCTGATCGAATTGAGTATTCGGTAGTGTCTAGATTGCATACATGACTACACGAAACTTGGCACACATTACTGGATATGACTAGACCATTACTGAAAATAGTTGTTTTTAAGTTGCTTATTTAGAATTTAAAGAATAAAGGAAATTTCTTAAACTGTTAGTTGGAAAGTTTCATGATCTATGCCTGTTGCATGCTTTTTCGTTCTTAATTTGAAATTCACTTTGGCGCTAAGAGTTTGGATAACTGTTCATACGACTGTTAAAAATAGTCTCTGTGCTATACGTCTAGCAGTTTTAAACTTTATTTTATTAACCTTTAACTGATGTCACAACTAGTGTCAAGTGGTCTGCGAAACCGCTCCATCGAAAGATGAATAAAAGCCGCGATTAACTCGTGGGATGCTTTTGCACTAAACTTTTTGTACAGGAGTCGTAATTAAAATATTCACCTATTCAAGTCTCTGGTGATAGTACTAAAGTTCCAAACGAAACAATTTCAGTAGTGTTTGTAGATAAACTGAAATTTGCAAGTTAAACTATGCAAATTGAAAAAAGCACCGGTCTGTCAGACCGGTAACATCGGTTAAAGGTTAACACTATTTAGAGTACTTCTTGGACTTGCATGAAATTATCAGCCAGATTTTTTGGCTCTTGGTTTCTTATACAAATCTGAAGAACAGTAACTTCGAAATTCAGCTCTTTTTTTTGCTTTGAAGACTCAAAGAAAAGCATAGTGCGCACGCCAAGTACTTAAATTTGCTTAATTTGCACTGGAAGAAACTTTTAAATTCACGAATTTCTAGGTACTCTTAAATTCTATACTGCTAGAATGAGTACTATTAAACATTTGGAAGTTTAAAGAATGTTAAATAGGGCACATTGGAGTGTAAAAATGAGTACTTGGACATCAATTTTATAAACATTCGACAGATAATTTGTCACTTATTCAAGAGCTTAATACTAAAGAATTTGACGAGAACTCGTTCGAAAACTCATAAATGTAATTTTATATAAATACGGTACTATTGGTTCTAGAAAGTAAATTTTTGCTTTCTAGTACCGATAATACCAAAATTTTTACCCCCCCCCCCCTTTTTAAAGAAGTTAATTTACTTCTGATTAGATTCAAAATAACCTTGTTCGTCCGAATTAAAGGGGTTCATAAAGTTTCATTCGCTTAAGTGAAAATTCATGTATATTCTTTCTACGCGTTTTTCTAATGAATTTTTCCCCGACTTTAATGGATCGAAAGTGTGGAACATTGCTAAAATTGTATTGCGTTCTACGGAGATCCGTCGAGTTTGACAAAATATCCGCTAACTTCGTTCCAATGCATAAAAAGGGGAAGGATATGTACTTTGTGCCATATGAAGAGAACGTAGAAAGACAAATGTATGAAACTCGTACAGTTTCGAAACCTCAAAGGTTTTTATAATCGGTGCTTAAAATTAAAGATAGAATTAACTCTGGGTTAAAAGGGGGGAGCCCTTAATCCCGAGTTTTAATTTTATCTGCTTTTTAAGCACTTGTGATGAAGCCTTGGAGATTTCGAAACAGCTGTATGCGTTTTATACATTTGGAACGAATTAAGAATGTAGAAAAACAATGTCCAGTCTCTCTATAAAGGGTCGCTAGCTGGTACTGTATTGAAGTTTCATAGCGTATTGTATCTAGGTCACAATCCTCAATTTCGCATTGCATAGAGTACATCTAGTTAACCCTAGAACTACCGGAAATTTTACTCAAGTTTTATAAACATTCTACACCAGAATTTTTACTTAAAACTATTTAATTTGTTTATTTAACTTATTGTCTGATTTATACATTTAGTTTGTTTTGAAGAAATTTCTGGTTTGAATAAATATTTTGGATGTACATGTCGGGTCCATTGGACCCTTCTGGTAGACAGAGGGTTAAATTACTGTAGTGACTTGCTCCTATTTGTATCGAATTATTTTTTTACTTCTACAAAAAGGGTTATGCAATCTGGCATTTTTAGCGAGCTCAACTTTAAATGTAGTCAACTTTCATAAATTCAGTCTTGACAAACCTCATTGGGGAAACACCTCATGGGGCACTCTTCACTTTTTTAAAATATGCTGGACTTTATTGCGAAATAAAATTTCTATATCTTTCTTTGATTTAACAACTTGCATTGTTCTTTTACACTTTTCTGACATCTGGATGGGAATCCCATCCAGACTGCACTTTTTATCTAAAATCTTTTATAGTCTGGTTTAGTTTAAGTTTCCTATTCATCTACACTTGTCTGACTGCATCTGGATGGGACCCCATCCAGATTGCTTTTCTCATGCTCTTTAATTCTGTTTTAGTATATTGTTTGACGCAGCATGTCTCTTCAGGGATTTTGTGCCATTAAACATTATACAACCATAAATTCCGAGCAGCTGATAACTAATCTGAAGAAATGTAAAAATCTAACTTGCGTAGAATTCGGCGATTCTTCTAAATTTTTAGTTTTGCAAGAATGTTTTGGCCCAAGTCACCGGTACGTAAATGAAACTTTTGCCTTAGCTGGTATAACTTCTGTTATACGTTTGGGAGCCTACACTAATCATGCGGAGAAACTGGAAAGCTAATGTTTAATATAATGGGAGAAAGATTTGGGTTTCTCGCTTGTATTATAATTTTAAGATTATTTTTGCATAGGCTGTCAGTTCGATATCTTATACTGTGCGGTTGTACTTTTCTATTATCAGTTTTTATATGCTGACACTACCCTTGCAACCAGTTTTGAAAGTACAACTACCCTCGCATAAACTAACCAAATCGGCGGAAAAATGCACTCTCGATAATATTGACCTCCTGGTATCTTATGCAAAAAATACTGAAATTTCCTGGCTTCTTAACGTGATTAGTGGTTGCTCTTAAGTGTTCTTACTGCAGTGGTATAAGCAAGTTTAGCACGAATATGTCGACGGTATTTGAATACTCCACGATCCTGGTATGGATACATGACAACGTGGCTTTCAATACGAAATAAAATAACTTCTTGAAACACCAACCTTAAATGCGCTAGGCCTTTCGGAAGATGTCTTTCTTCGTCAGGCACAAAGACGTCCTTCTACTATGAAATCAGCAGCAAGACTCTTTGAATATCTGAAGTTTTTTTCTGAAGATTTTGTGGTGCCCAACTCAAACATCCTCTAACGTTTATTTTTCCAAACGTGAAAATTAGTTTAAATTTTTACTAGGTAGCCTCAGTTGTTGCGAAGGCCCTTAAGTTTTGACAGTTGATGTTTCATATAAAGCTTTAATTTCAGTAGATAAACGCTGAACACCTAAATTTTCACCTCCCAAAATGCCTTTACATATCTAGATTGTTTTAAAAACTAGTTTCTGCCAATAGGAATGACTGGGAAGAATTGGACTACTCCTAGTATAGTAAAATTGGATTAAAAATATTTTCACGTTTAAGGGACACCCTTCAATTCCGGATAACTGTGTATTCTAATAACTCTGCTCATACGGTGAACTTAAGCTTGAACTATATAATCTAAGTAAGGTGCTATTACCTCACAAGCTTTAATAGGTTCTATAACGTAGGAACTAAACGCACAAAAAATTTATTTCTAAATATAGTGAATGGAATTATAGTTAACTACCGCACTTAAATTCTTTATTCGGTATAAAACTGATAGTAAATGACATTTTCAGCTAAATGTCGGCTTATCAGACTTAATGAATTGGTGTGTTCTGAATAGACTAAAGTCTTATTCCACTTGGGTCTAATTTGTAATTCTTTTGGTTTCTAATCCATAACTTCTAGGACAAGTATGGAACAATGAACTTACAAGGGAACCACTTCTGGTGCGGGTCGCACCTGGCATCGAGACCTGGTGCATTTTGTAGCTCTATACGTAAGTTCGAGAACCGAAAGTAAAATATTTACTTTTATTGGATTTTTATTTTTCACGTCAAAAGCGAATAAAGTCGCCAAATAAGGCGCTATAAATTTTTTGCCCGGTGTATTCATGGAGTATATGTACGGAACGTATTAGAATTGAATCCGATCGCGATTTGTTTGATAAATGAATAGCATAAACAAAACTTGGGTTTTCTTACTGTGCAGACCACCAGTAGCCGGGATTCTGCTCTCTAAGCTGGTAGACGGGAGGTTCTGGGTTCGAACCCAATCGCGCCCGTCGGCCTAATCGTTCAGTGTTTCCATGGTTTTCTTCGAACCTTGGATTTCCTTGCGTAAATACGGGTTAAGTTCTCTTAGAAAGACCCCACGGAGGGCATCCCCCCCCAGGGCCTATATCCCTCGTGTTAATTGGTCCTCATAAATACAACCAACCTTATTGTGCAGACGATAAATGCATAAATAGTAAATTTCTGTTAAGAGCTTTCATGATCATAAAAAAAATGTGAACCCATTATAAGTCGGATGGAATAAAGTTTCGAATATTTAAAATGAAATGTTGTAGTAAATGTGTGTATTTTAGCAAAGTAATTATAAAGTGAATTAATATTTTTAGAAAATTTACTATGTCTAATTAGATCGGACATACTATTTCTAGTGAAGTCTAAATCATTGCTCACACACGAGAAGCAACTTACATTCGGCTGGGGTTGCCGGAAACAACTTTTCCCGCTAAAAAATGTGAATATTAATTTTTCAAAATCAAATTCGTAGGTTCTTGATCTATTTCATTATTTTATACTTGATAACTAAGTTGTATCTTTAAATACCTTTTTATAAAAACTAGGTTAATACTCCGTTAAGTGGTTTTGAAAACTTCATTTTCAGAAAGTTATGCCGCTGTAAATCAGATTTTTAACAAATTTGATTCTCAAACTTCCTAATATAGGGCTTTAAAATGCACCAGGTCTCAATGCTAGGTGCGAGCCGCGCCAAAAGTGGTTCCTTTGAGTAATACCATATTCAGCATAAGGAATGTTTACTATTTGAAAGTTTATGGCCTTTTCGCACGATTTCGGAAAGTTGGATTTTTCGTGAACTTATAACATTTTGTATAGTATAACAAGCACATTAAGATTAAATTTTCAGTTTAATGTCTTTGTGTTCCTTTAAGAATTTAATCTTGAAAGAACAAATCTTGGGTACATTAAGTTGATTACCATGTAACACTAGAACGGCCGCAGCGATCATTTTGACCCATATGGAATACTTGTATTCGAACCAGAAATTTATTCGTGAATATACCACAGAAATGAGTTTTAAATACTAGTGTGAAATATTTGAATAATTTCCAGAGTTATAGCGGTAAGTATTAAACTGCTTCCGTACAACTCCAGTGTATTGCTTGAAGCGCAATGCATCTAATATTAGTCGGACTTAAAATATTTAATTTCTTAAATCAAAGTTATAGGGTTTCTTTAGTCTTCATGAAAGTGAATTGGTACTAAAGAAAATTTAAACTTCACAGAACTTTGACAATTTTCACATACTGACCCCTGAAACTTCTGCTAGGCTTGGATAAATACATCGAAGTAGCATTATTTAAACTAGATATCTTCATAGTGTACTAGATATGCCATTTTAGTTATTGTTAATGACCTAATGTTGATGAATTTAACGAAACATAATGGTTTCTTTGCAGGTTTTCCACTTTTGCTATCAAGATCGCCAGGAAAGTTTCTTATGCCCAACTGGTACGATATTTAATCAAGCGGTGCTGACTTGTGATGTCTGGTATAAGTCAAATTGTAGCCTAGCTCCGATGTTTTATAGCGTAAACGCCGGTCCCATTATGGAAAGAGCTGGAAAAAATCTCCCAATGCTTCTGAGATTAAGAAATCGTTCCCAGAAAAAGCCTTCTGTACAAACATCTGGTAGCGTGTTCGATAAAGTATCTTTTCTATATGAAACTCCAGAGACTTCCAGCACTTTCAAAAATAGCGAGTTGAAGGCTATAACTAATGACATATCTACTGAAAGCTTCCCCAGCGACTTTGACAATAAAAATGAGCAAATGGCTTATGGTCACGAACTAGATTCGGAGAAAGATGCCACCGAAGAAACAGGTAATGAGTTGAGTGAAAATGATGCAACTGAGGAAGTAGATACAAATTTAGTCTATGATCATGTGAATGATGGATATTATAGGAGCTACGGTCAACAAGAGGAGGAATGGCAAGATTCCGAACCAGTAAGTGAAGAATTTGGCAATTTTTACGATTACCGGGATCCAGAAAATGAGTATGGGGCAGATGGAGAATCTTCAATGAAAGATTACGATAATGAATATTTTGAAGAATCGGGTTATCCGGAGTTCACAAGGAGAAGCCATCGACCTGGACATTCAAGAAATCGAAGAAAACCCTTGTATGTTGTTCTTGATGATCAACCAGTAGCTGATACTGAAACCGCAGATAATATTGAATTTGATACTTTCGGTAAAAGTGAGTCGAGGGAAGGTAAGCAAGTGAATCTAACGGAACCAGAGGAGGAAGTTACTCCTAGACCAGAACCTTTTCCCAGACCTACTGCCATACCCCATAGCCTGTTAAACATATCCAGTGAAACACCGATGACAAGCGAAGAATTTGAATCTGCCATTTGGAGAGACTTGATTTTACCACAGATTCCAGACGATCATGAAGGCCCTATTCTTAATGTTCCATCTGATGATGAAGACGCTTCCACTCGGTCAGAAGAGACTGAAAATCAATCGGATATGCAAAGTGATGACGAAACCATTTACATTGAAAACGACTTGGAACCGGAGCCTTATGCACCGTATGTTTCACAATATGAAGATGTAGTTCATATTCCCGAATCGGGTGACGAAGCGTATGTGCAGTCCTATTCTGAATCTCAACAGGAAGAAACTGACGAAAATGAAACGGATGACACTTTCGTTGTAATTCCAGACGAATACGACGGCAATGTAGTAGATTCGGTGGCTATTGAAGATGACTTCGACATGCAAAGTTATCCTGAAGAAACTGCTTACAGAACACAAATGCTTGCTGATCGTTCTCCTGCGTCGAGTTACGACACCTATGAAAATACCTATGAGTATGGTTCCAACATGGGTTATCCACAACAGTATCAGGACATCTATTATAATCCTGAAATAGCTGCAGGAATGTATCAAAACGAAATGTCAAGTGATCCAAGTTACGGCTATGAGACTTATGACTTGCCACGTCAACCCCTAATGAATTACGCAAGCTCAGATTTTGAAGCGGAGAATGTTTATACTCAAACTGAATTCTACCCCTATGCCGAAACAGAGCTGGGCATTACCGAAACACCTCTGCAACTGCCCGCTGAAGCGGAGCTTGGCAGTCTTTCCAATGAAGATTTTGTGTATGTTCTTGACGATCAACCAGAAGACGAAACTTTGGAAGACACTAGAACAGATTACCATGAATTTGACACCTTGTCTGAAAGGGAGACGAGAGAAGGTAAGCAAATGAATATAACTTCGGAAGCAGTAGAGGAGGCCACTCCTCGCCCAGAGCCTTTTCCCCGTCCGACTGCTATTCCCCACAGCCTCTTGAATATATCCAGTGAAACCCCAATGACAAGCGAAGAATTTGAATCTGCCATTTGGAGAGACCTGATTTTGCCCCAGATTCCAGATGATCACGAAGGTCCTATTCTTAATGTTCCGTCTGATGACGAGGACACTCCCTCCCAGTCTACAAGCGAATCCGATACTCAAAGTGACGACGAAACAATTTACATTGAAAATGATTTGCAAGAAACGGACGCTGACCAAAATTTGATTCCTGGACAGGAACCTGGTCAATCCGAAGATGTGTATTATGTCTTTGATTTCGATGAAAAATCTAGTGAAGGCAAAGAAAAAAGGACAAGTGAAGATGAAAATGAAAAACTCGAATCTTCTCCAAAAGAATCTGATAAAGTAAATGAAGAAACACACGAACCTCAAATGGTAAATTCAACCAACGAGGAATCTAGTTCAAGTAATGTGTCCTTGGAAAGCGAAAGACGTGAACCTACTAAAACTGACGCTAGTTCTTGGTCTCCTGATCCCCTGGTCCTTTCAAAAGATAAACAAATCTCCTCTTCCGACTTGAAAACAGCCATTCCGATGAGCACTTTATCTGGTTCTAATTCAGGGCATAGTAAACAAACGCCACTTGTACACGAAACCTTCACATCGCAAACTGCTCCTTTTTCTACAAATATGGGTAATTTCGACTTTTCTACGGACTCTAGATTCTTAAATAACATGGGATATTCTGAATCTATGGATTTTGGTCCATATGGTTTCGGACCCAATATGGGACAGTTCAGCATGATGGACTCTATGCAGCAAAGTAGAGCTAGCAATCCGTTTTCTGAGCGAATGGGGCAGACTGAGCAAGTAAAACGTTCACCACTATCGAGTATTCAAGAAAAAATGCGCTCGATGAAACAAGGAAAGTTTGGAGCATTTAAAAAGTACATGAGTTCAACACTGAGATAATGTTAAGTATTTAAATGTGTAAATAAAGCTAAATAACTCTACGTGTTTGTATTGTTATTGTACACGAGCTATTTCTGAAGCTAAGTTACTTGTGGTATTGGTATAAGAATATGTAATTTTCAGCAATTGCCACAGCAACATCGTACGTCAGTAATAGGCAGTAATTATGCAGTAATTGTCAGTAATAATTTTCGCATTTAGCAGTTCCGTTACCTGCACAATCTTATAGCAATCGTCATCGTTAATTATTAAAGTGGTGCTTCCTCGATCACTATTTTGAGTTTTGAAATAGCTCAATAGTTTCGTTTTAATGGTCTAAGTAGCAAAATTAAGTTAGTGCGGATTTGGTCAACGCCCTTAGATTGGAAAAGGCCTCTAAACGCTTTGTGACGTCGCACGACGCGGGGGAAAATAAATTCGAGCAGCTTGTATGTTTAGACTTCATTGGCTCGTGGTATTCGTTAATCCCACGAGACAACAAAATCGAAACATGAAAGTTGTTGGAATTTTGTCTTGCTTTCTTCCTTATCTAGGGGCGTTGGTTTGGCAGTGTTTAAAAAAAAAAAGCACATTTTTAGACAAGTGGTGACAAGAATTTCAGAGGGTAATTTTTTTTGTATGGTGTTGGCAGAAATGTAAAATTTCATTCTTGTAAGTTAAGGTACCCCATTCTTGGATTTCGAACTCTCAACATGAGAATTGTATTCGTTTTTCAAATCCTTTGCTAGAATAGCTCCTGGTTTATTACGAAGTCAGAGCTGTTTTTCTTTAATGCAGTGTTCATACCCGAGACATCTGAAGACTGCAAGTACTCACTATAGTGTTGCACTATTCTGTTACAGAGTATATAAAATTAAATTTCAGACTGAAATTCAAATTTCGCTTCTTTTTAACTATCGGTTCCAAATAAAGGGCTTTATTTTTAGAGCTAGAAATTGTTTTGACATGGATCTGTAGAAAACCATAAGGTATCAGTTTGCCCTTTTTTTTGTGCATATCTGAAATAGAAGTAAACATTACTTTTAAACTTCAGTATCATTAGGGTCATTCAGGTATCAACAAATGATCCATGCCACACTATATTGATCGGTTTGGCAAACTTGTAATCTATATTTGCAGTTATTGTGTAAAATTAAAACTACGTGCCGTAAATTCTTGCAGAACTGTAGGCAAAACCGCTCCATTCCGTTATTTGTCTACATTTCTGCGTTTGAGTGAGGAACTATAATAGATTACATTCAATTAACTTATAATTACATTGTGGATAATTAAGACTACAAATTTACCCAACTCTTCTTTGATCTTTGTTAAATTGGCAATATATGACAATCTCCTGACTGCTGAAATGAGTTGCAGTAGTGGGGGGGGGGGAAGTAAACACCCCCTACTAACTTCTCAACAAACTATGGAAGAATGTAATTGGTACCGAACGATTGGTAATAAAGTGTACTTTTAGATGTACATAAAACTTGCTTAGGGGCCATCTACATATTAAAACGAATCCAAATTTCATTTTTTTGTTTTCCAATGACAATACCCAATTTTAACGATTTCAAATCTTCGGTTCAAACTATGCCTAGACACTAAATTTCAAGTCATTTGAATAAGTTTTTGAATTATAAATATTCAAAAATTTAGTGCTTCTAATGTTAAATTACATTTTTATCTTTCTCCTGCAATTGTACTCCTAATTTTTTGTCAACACCCAAATACCTTGAATTTGCAATTTTTATAATTTTATATGAATTATGAAATTAATATTCGAAAAGTTATGAATTGCAACCTTTTTTGATGGATTTAGGTCTTGCTTTATGGAAGTCCCAAATTTAATTTTTCTTCAAAGTGGTTTTCAAATCATGCTTAATCGGCAAACTGATTTAAAAGGCCGTCTATGGTAGAAGTGACTCGATATTTTGAAACTTCTTCTGCTGTCCTGTTATCTATCAGGCTTCATTGACTTCTTAAGGTGCCTTGATCAAGACCGGGGGGGGGGGGGGGGGCTCTCTCGGTTAACAAGGAGTTCCGAACTTCAATTTGGATACAGCCCTTAAAATACGTTAGTTTTAAAATTTCTCAAACTTATGGTACGAATTGCATAATTCTTTTTAGGCTAATTGAAAGGTATAGTTAATTTATGCTGTCGGAATTGTGTACTGCTATTGAAAAAATGTCATGGTTCGTTTAATATGTAGATGTCCCCTTAAGCAAATTTATCTATCATTTAAAAGTAGACTTTATTTCCAATCGTTCTGTACCAGTAACTTTCTTCTACGATAATTTGAGGAGTTGGTAGGGGTGTTTACTTTTTCCCACGACTGTACATAGTTTATTGTACTCTGTGAACAAATTGAATATTTGAAAAAACTTGTAGAATTTGATATGAATTAACGGAAGGTGGGGCACACTTGAAAGTTAAATGGACTTTCATTCGTATTGACCAAATTGGCAATTCATTCTAAAGAGGTTTTCAAGAGTCCAAATTTAATGAATTGCCATTTCAAACTGTGAAGTACGAAGGACTTGTATTAACAAGTCGCTATTTTCCCCCCTTTAACACGTTGAATGCAAAGTCTGTCTCTTTCCGTTTAGACCACGAAATACGACTCCCGTTACAGAATCGGTGTCGATGACTGACACTGTCTAAATTGAAACATGTCAGTCACCGGTGACTGACGTGACATTCATCGTGTTAACACATGATATAAAAGTTGCAAGCGAAAACTCCTAGAAGTCTTTGTCTCTGGGGGGGAGGGGCTTGAAACTTTACGAAACGTCTTTTGTATGCTCAAAAGTCAAATGTGGCACAGGTATACAAATCTCAATGCATGCCATGAGTTCGTACAGTGTTTCGGAAAATTTGAAGAATATTGCTGTCAATAAGGAAGTTCAGCTTAAGGTCATTGGTCGGTCAATCTCTAGATTACCTTGCTGATTTTAAACCCACGGGCGTAGAATGCCTTCGTATATTTAAAATCTCAAGGGAAATTAATTTGCAACTTTTCTTCGCATTCTCTTTAAGGGGACAGTAGACATAAAAAGTAGATGGGAGTAAAGATGCACTTTCCATACATTTTGATTTTTAATGCACACATTGGTCTAAACTTATGTAATGAGTGATTGAAACGTTAGATTAGAACCTTTAGGCAAGTGCCACCATCAACCGACATTCTGTCAAATTATAATTCTATGGGGAAAAATTGCAATTTTTAAAAAACATTGCTCTGCGTATCTTTGCCTCGTCGGTTGGGGCAAAGATACGCAGTGCGTATTTTCGCCCCATTACTGTGGGTTTTTGCCCCATTCCAAATAAAATGAATGAGTTATGCAAAAGCATTGGTAAATTTCACTAGTATTTATAGTTAAACTGAAAATTCCAAGTTAAACCATGGAAAAAAAAAAGCGGTCTGTGCGATCGCAAATAGCAGTTAATCTTAAACTGTGACCAAAAATTGTTGCATAATACTGTGAGCGGTCTTAAAGACCCCTTGATCGTAAAATGAATGAAAGGGTTGACTGATTCATAAGTGTTTTTGCGCTAGACTTTACATAAAGGCCTATTATAATATTCTCAGTAGTATCGCTAAAGACTTCTAAATGCGAAGTTTCCAAACAAATCGAAATTAAAATAACATCAATAGTTAAGCTGAAAGTTACAAGTTAAGATATGAAAACTGAATATAGTTGGTTACCGTTAACAGGAATTAAGGGTTAAGTCCTGAAACAAAATAGTTTTATGAAACAAGAATATAGATTTTTAAAGTAGGTAGGTAGATACCTATGTTCTATACTAAAAACAAACTTAATAAGCTAGTTATCTTTCATTTTTCTAGTTAAGTAGCTATTACATTTTATACAATACTAACTTATAAAAAAAATAACTTTCCACAACGCAATTGTGGAAAGCTTTGCATCTAGCTAAAGCGATAGGGTAAAACCCCGCATCTTAAACTTTTGCGTATCTTTGCCCCAAGACGGATACGTACTTTTACCCCCCATTCTGCATTATTTTACTTAACCGGCTACCAACAAATTTTAAACAAATGCGATCGAGGTAAATTATATGGCATTTAGAAGATATAGTTTTCGTTCTCCAATCTTTGGATTTGTAAAAATTCGAAGTATTGTCAGCTAAACAATAAAGTGAAATTTAAACTAGTATGTTGTGGCCATCGCAAAAGTTTCTTCTATATAAATCACGTCAATTAAATAATTTTAAATATTAGAAATAACGATTAGCACCAATTCATATCAAAGTATATCTGAATTTGAAGTTGGATGAAAATTCGTGCATTAGTTCTTGAGATAGAGCTATAGCGGAAATTCTGAGAAAATGTAGCATAGCAGCGCCACCTGTTGAGTGATTTATACCAAAAGTAAAAAGCACTGAACTATATCAAGGTATGCCTGAATCTGAAGTTTGCTGAAAATCCAAGCATTAGTTCTTGAGGTAAAGCTATTGCGGAAATCTCAAAGCATAGCAGCGCCACCTGTTGAGCGATTTACACCAAAAATTAAACAACACAAATTTATACGTCATGTCAAGGACTTACTAAATCTGAAGTTTGATGAAAATCCGTGCAGTAGTTCTTGAGATACAGCTCTTGTGGAAATCGTGAAAAATGCAGCGCAGCAGCGCCACCTGTTGGACAACTTACACCAAAAATTAAACAGCACTAATTTATATCAGGGACTAACTGAATCTGAAGTTTGATGAAAATTCGTGCATTTTTTCTTGAGTTAGAGCTATTGCGACATTCATGAACAATGTAGCATACCGGCATCACCTGTTGGGCGATTTTCACAAAAGTAATCGGTATCAAACTATATCTTGGACTAACTTAATCTGAAGTTTTATGAAAATCCATGCAGTAGTTCTTGAGATATAGCTATTGCAGAAATCGTGAAAAATGCCGCATAGCAGCGCCACCTGTTGTGCGATTTTCACCAAAAACTAATCCGGTTCAGTTTATATCAAGGTCTAACTAAATATGAAGTTTTGCTAAATTCCGTGCATTAGTTCTTGAGATAGAGCGCCCACAAAAGTTTTGTCACACTCAGTCACAGACATTTTCTAAAAACATCAAATCGTGTTCTGGGCATTCTAAAACTTATAAATCCGCCGAAAATAGGAAGTCGAAAATTTTCACGAATCCAATACTTTCTTGTAAAGATAGAAGAAAATAAAAAATATTGGATCAAAACTCGAAAATTTAAACTTGCGTAATTTTCTTGGCACGGAGTGCTACTTTTTTCACAAGGTTTGGACACGCAACTACTACACTTGAGACCAAACTACCACCTAGCAGTCATGATTGTAATGTTTCTTCATATTAAATCAGCCAGTGCGTATCTTTGCCCCCACGTACTCTACTTCAATCTTCAATGGGTTTGTTTGAAAATTAGAGTTGTCAATGGAAAGCTCAAATAGTAATATTCAAAATTTCGTGTTGAAATACTAGTTTTTATTAAATTTTTAAGAATTTTAAATAACGAATAATCGTCATATTTTAAAATGGCCAATGCTCATTTCTTTTGCATAAAATGCGACAATATTTATGAGATTTTATTACAATGGAAGTTGGCATGAATTATAAAAGTTCGCTGAATATATGTGGGGGGGGGGGGGCGGAAATATGCTGTTTTTTTTCCTAATAAGTAGCTATATATTTACATTTGCACAGATATTTCAACTCTAAAATACATCTGAAATTCAACTTCTCAAGCTAACATTTATTCTATTTAGGATATACAGAATAAATTTAAAAACATCTGATGATTAGGAATGCGCATGGAACGTTTCAAAAGATAGAAATGTGCAAAATTTTCTATTTTGAGACAACAGAATGGAGGATATTCCATCTCCGTTTTGATCACGTGGTCAAGGTAAAAACTTCTAGCGTAAAGAAGGGAAGGTTCCGTAGACGTGTAATGTAAATCCCCGCTAGCCAATGAAACAGTTCATGAGGCAAAGCAGTAGTATCTTCCCTTCTTATCAGTTAGAAGTTCCTTGGGTAAATTACCGGTATCACGTGACTTTTTTTCAGCCTCGAACCCATATTTGGAATATCCTCCATTATAACCTTTAACTGATGTTACCGGTCTCTCAGACCGCGGCTTTTTTCAATTATTATAGTTTAACTTGAAATTTTCAGTTTAACTACAAACACTACCGAAATTTTGTTCGGTATGGAACCTCGGTACTATCACGAGACTTTTGAATAGGTGAATTTTAATTATAACAGTCCTGTACAAAAAGTTTAGTACAAAAACACCATTCTATGAGTTAATCGCGCCTTTTATTCATCTTTCGATGGAATGGTCTCGCAGACCGCTTCACACTAGTTATGTGACAATTTCTGTGACACCAGTTAAAGGTTAAGTAAAGCAAACTGCATAAATATAGTTTTTACAAATAAAGCCTGTATATCTCCAAAGAAGCACCAGAATTGAAAAATTATTTTTGCATCAGATGATAAATTTGTGTATCTAGTTTCATAATTCTTCAAATTAGATATCGATTTCTTTGTCGAATTTCATGATTTTGAAAATCCACTGTCCCCTAAAGGATGTCTTTCTTGGTTGTCCAACATTTGCGTTAAAAGCAATCTAGTTTGGAGTAAGATTGTAAAACTTCACATGAAGTTAAGTACAGTAAAACCCCCTTAAAGCGACCACGTTCCGTTCAATAAAATTTGGTCGCTTCGAGGGGTGGTCTGTTAATGGAGGTCATGTTTAAATCTAGATTTTAATTGTTGAAAAACGATAACAATGTTACTAAAATTTATTTTTCGCAGTAAGAAATATGAAAATTTAAGTATCAAAACAAATGTTAATTACATAAGTTAATTACTGCAGAGTTAAAAAATGAATACATTGACGTTTGCTTTTATTTTTACGATTTTCTTTTATAACTTTTATTTCAAAGTCCTTTCGAAGTTCAGTAAATAAATGTAATTTTTTCTTTTGAATGGGAACAAATGACGATTTATTAATTTATCTATTTCTTTGAGTGTTTCCTGACAGAATAGGGTAGGGCAGTTTGACCATCATTCTTAATTTGCCATCAGTTAAATTCATTGACTGAAACGGCACAAAGGGGTTTAAACGCTTAAAAGTTACCGGAATAATAATAATAAAAAAAAATCTAAAATTAGTTTAGAAGTTTGATGAATAATGCGCTCTACGGAATTATTTTTCCAATAAAACCTGCTCCAAGCGACCAGGAGAAAACGGAATTTGTTTCATTATCTTCAAAGAAATGGACACTCATGGAGGGGGTTCAGCAAGGATGGTCTCTGAATGAAGGTAAAATTAGTATTGAGCCTAAGGGAATAAATTTCGTACCATGGAAGAAAAATAATCGTTCAGGGAGGTGGTCGCACTGAAAGGTTTCACTGTACATGTTTTAGAAATATTTTGATAACTAAGAAAAGACATTCTTTAAGAATACGCAGAAAAAGGAAGTTAAATAATTTAAGGGGCTACTTCAGTCACCTGAAAAGACCCCGCTCACTAATGCTAATCCTATGGAAGAAATTTTTAAAGATATTTCGCTTGCATTTCAATATTTTTAAACAATTCTGTTTGTATTGACTAGATCGCTCAAAGGGCGTTTTTGCTTTTTCGATTTTGCTTACAGATATTTTTACTTAGGACACTTTAACTTTCGGAACCGGTTTTGAAAGTGATAGTATCTTGAAAAAAATCTTTAAACAAAATCCAAAAAGTAACAAAACAAATTTAAAAAATCAAAAAACCCGACTGCGTAAAAAGCGAACTAATTATTTCTTATCAATGTGAAACTTTTATTTATTTATTACTTACCTTTTTTTTTTTATTATTTACTTGTATTGATGACTTTTAAGTTGTGTTTAATTGTTAGTTCCTATCTATAAACACTGTTTTGATGAGACCTATACATGTCTATGATGGTTAGAGTTGCTGTAACGCAGAAATTCTACCTACGTAACTTCCAGGTTGTGCAATATTTAAACGGAGCTTCTGACTGTAAAATAGTCAATGAAACAACGAGCCGTTAATTCCCAAATTGGCTCAGCCGAGATCAGCAATCTGATTGGCTAAAACTGATATTTATATAGTAGAAAATTGTATTTATTTTCTTATGAAGTAATGTAAAACAGAAAGCAATTATGACTTAAATTGATTTATTTTGTTAAATTTGATCAAAATCACAGTTATCAACACATTAAAACAATCCAAAATATTAATATTAACGAACAATCAGATTGCTAAGTTCGGCTGAGCCTATTTGGGAATTAACGGCTCATAATGAAACATCGTCTTCATTTTGAAAGACCTATCCAATAATATGCCACTCAACAGGGTGCGTAAAAAAATTTTTTCGTCTTTACCGCCCTTTTGTATTTTACGGCCGCCATTTTGAATTTAAAACAAAAAACAAAACTTAGCTTATAACCATCGACCAAGACGAATCGATAGAGGCTTCATTCATTAAAATCCATCCAGCCATTGGGATTGTTCAAGGGTATAAAGAAATCCACATATTCAGAAACGCACGAAACACACAACCTTTCTCGTCAGTCGGTTAAAAAAGGGCAGATGTAGAGATCAATCTCAGCTATCCAATGAAAAGAAAAAATATTAAAATTCAAATGAGATATCTTTAAAAAATTTCTTCCATAGCGTTAGCGAGAGAGTCTTTCCAGGTGACTGAAGTAGCCCCTTAACCACGCCCTGCGCCCAGAATAATTCTAGGTATCCAATTTGTTATGGATAGGTTGGTAGGGAGGAGGAGGGATGGGGGATTATACTATTTTTTTAATATTTTTCGGTGTTTACAGGAGTGTTCATTCTTTTTAGGGTTCCGTACTTAAAAAGTAAAAACGGAACCATTATAAGATCACTCCTGTGTCGGTCTGCCTGTCTGTCACAGCCCTTTTACTCGTAAACTATGCAACGTGGAAAGTTCAAATTGGGGGAAGTAATAAAGATTATTGACCCACATATTTACAGATTAATAAATATTCATAAATATATTTAGGAAAAATGTACAGGGGCTAATTAAGTTACTTGAAAAAAAATCTTTTCTTTGTATATCGTGTGGGGTATCGTGTGAAAGCTTTCGTAACGCTCAAATCAAAAATATATTTCATTTAATTTTAGATATTACATTTTCAAAGTTATGGTGGAAAATGTAGTGCAAAAATATGTCCCCCCCCACCCCATCTAATTCCGAATCTATTGAAACTAAAATTATGAAAAAATTAGAGGTAGTAGACATTCATTTAAACCTTGCAGGAAAATTATAGCGATTACCCTAGGTCACATAGTTTTTGAGAAAATCGCATTTTCCCGTTACACACAAATTTCGATTTACGGGCTTCAGCAAAAGTGTTGAGCAGAGCTGGAGGTACCTATCGTAGCAGAAATATAAAAGCATTGTTACAGCGCCTAGAAGATACAGTGTGGGAAAACGGCTACAAAATAGTGCTAAAAAATTGAATCCCATAAATGTACAACGATGCTGAATAACAAAATGTCGATCGTAGTGATTTAAAAACGATAGTCATTCCAAAAGAGACTCTTTAACCTATTTCACGTCATTCCTTAACTAAATTAGCTTATAACAGACAAAAATATCTTATATTTATAGTTTCCGATATTTAACATTCCATAATTTTTGAAAACAGTGTTTATATTGAAAAGAGTTACGATATGGCGCTCGTATCAGCATATTGCCGCTGAGCATTGTTGGAGATTTATGGGATACAAGTTTTTAGCACTTTTTAAAGCATTATAGGAATAGCCGTTTTCCACACTGTATCTTCTAGGCGCTGTAGCATTTTTGATCATAAATTTCGGAAAAAATCGTCGGTAATTAGCCGAGATATTAACCCTTAAAGACACGGACGGTTTGGGCATACATAATGACAGGGACGGCGTACTCTATGCTCCATCGGCTTTTAGATAACAAATTTTAAGGATATATTTATGTAATGCAATGCCCAGTAGCAGTATAAAAGCAATAAACGTCAAATTGTTAAAAACAGACTAATTTAATGATAATTAATCACATAAATACTGTGGGATTTCGCGACTAGTTTCCGTTGAGTGGCTCTCTCAATACACCTACTATGTCTTTAAAGATTAACTAAAAACCTATATGGAATAACAAATATACAGATTAGCTATATTTGCTATTATTTAGGTTCCATATATCTCTGAACTTTCATGGTATATCCATTTATACTTTTCTAGTATACAGGGTGCAAAGGAAAGCCCCTTTAATCTGAAAAAACTTGTGTACGGAGAGAGATACAGCTATACAAGTGAGGTAACGCTATAGTAAAGCGACTACGCCCGATTTAATGAAAACGACAGCAGCGCCCCCTAGTCGCGAAATTTGGAAGATAGCCACTGCAAATCGAAAACGAAAAGCGATAGAGCAAAATTTCCAGTTAGAAAGTTTTAGAGCATCAGTTAATTAGTAGAATACGACATTTGGTTTACATGGATAAGATAAATCTTCGCCTGTTTACCCAAAAAAGTCCGAAATCGATGCACTCCATTTTGTGTAAACGTTTGACTGAAATAGTCAGAAGTATGAGGAAATACGCACAATTTATGCTATAAATACGTACTTATCTCAATACATTTTGATAACATCACACACACACACAAAAAAAAAAAAGACCAACTGTCTCACAGTGATAAAAAGTTAATATTCAGTATGTTCGAAAAGTTCGCCATTGCTCACGATACACGTTTGTATTCTTGAGAGTAATTCTGCATGCACATTTTTCAGCATGGAACGTCTATTACAAGCCTCTTTAATACGGCGACATAGACTTAACCCTTTCAAGGGCGGTGGCTAGACTGTCTAGCCATCTAATTTTAATTCCAAAACTGATAAATGGCACCAAGAATATTTTAATAAAATTTTGCTTTTGTAATGAAAGTGCAAATTAGCGGGTTTTTGTTTTCTGAGAAATTCGTTTGAATATTCTGGTGTCAGTCAATTATTTCACCAGTTTACGAACAGACTTCTTCTGGCCCTGAAAGGGCTATTCTAAAATTTTAAATGCATTGGAAATTAAATCTTTACAGACATTACAGCACAGTACAACGTCACAATCTGCATTTGTGCATTGCTACATTTTCGGAATGTGAATAGGCAAAGTAGAATCGTCGCTCATCGATTTCGGACATTTTTGGGTATGCAGGCGACGATTTATCTTATCCGTGTGAACCAAATGTCGTTTCGCACAAATTGATGCTCTAAAACTTTCTAATTGGAAAATTTACCCTACCCCCTTTTCGTTTTCGATTTGCAATGGCTATCTTCCAAATTTCGCCACTAGGGGTGCTGCTGTCGTTTGCATTAGGTCGGGCGTAGTTGCTTTACTGTACTGTTACCTCACTTGTATAGCTGTAGCTCTCTCCGTTCGCAAGTATTTTCAGGTTAAAGGGACTTTCCTTTGCAACCTGTATGCTCTACAGCTATACCCAACCCTACGTTGTATAGTTTTTACGAAGTTTTAGTATTCTTTTAGCAACGGTATTTTTTTAACAATACACTTACTAATTCATATATTATTGTACGGAACCCTCTGTGCGCTAGTAATACTCGCACTTGACCGTTTATTTCCTGTTTAATTGCAGATTTTCGTTACGCATTTCGTGTCTTGTGAAATTTAAAGTTTTTTCTGGAAAATATACAGCATGCTTAGCCGAGTGATTTATTTTTAAGGATAAATGTAGAGTTCAAGTATTTACCGAGATATTTTTCAGTTTAATGTAACTGATACTCTTGTTATGATGGATTGTGAAAGGAACTTGGAACTTTATACTTCTTACAACTCTTATAAGAAATTCAACGTTTTGCATTTCAAGTATTGAATTTGTCTTAAATTATAACGAATATAAAAATGTAAGTATTGAGAAGCATTTTAGATTTTTAACTTAAGACAGAATTCATATGCAAAATGAGAAATTTTACCACTCTGCAATTTTAGGCTAAACAGAAGTTTAACCTCTTCACTCCCAGGACGTACGCTGTGTACGTCTCTCATTTCAGTAATCAACGACCAGAACGTGCGTTGCGTACATCCTCTCATTTCAGTAATCGGTGACCATTACGTACACCAGTTCGTTCAATACACATCTTACGTCATTATAAGAATAAGCACCGCCCCCTGAATACTAGGCTTGAGCACTGACACAAAAATGGCGGCTGCCGGAGGCGTATTTTTTTTCAGCGTGTGTACGGTCCCTTAAATATTCGCACCAATAATTTTTGAAAGATTTTTCCGCTTCATTTTTCTGAGATTAAACAAGTCAGTGAAATCTTTTATAAAATACTGGTGTCAACATTTAAGGGACCGTACCAACGTTAAAAAAATTCCGCCTTCAAAAGCCGCCATTTTTGTGTCAGCGCTCAGGCCTAGTATTCAGGGGGCGGTGGAATAAGACTAATAGACGCTTTCAGTCGTGACGTCAGTCATGACGTTTTGCTTGGAAACTGACACTAAACAAACGGTTGCTATGCTGTATTTTCTACTTTGTTCGTATTTTATGGCTGTATTTTATAGCTATATCTCACAGATAATCCTTTTTATACTATATAAGCAGTTTTAATATTTTCTACGATTTATATTTAATAAGAAATGAAGCATAGCAACCGTTTGTTTGGAGTCAGTTTCCAAGGAAAACGTCATGAATGACGTCACACTGAAAACGTCGAGGCTAACGAAAAAGACAGGCTACCGCGGTGGGTCCGATTCTTCTTTTTTTACAGACCGCTGGAGTCACGTGATGCTCGAATGCACCAATGAAGGTGTGCGAAAAGAGCATCACGTGACTCCAGCGGTCTGTAAAAAAAGAAGAATCGGACCCACCGCGGAAGCCTGTCTTTCTCGTTAGCCTCGGAAAACGTCTATGTGTTCTGGTTGTGAAGATTTTCCAGGACCGAGCAGAACTCATTTTGATCAATATCATAAATCTTTAAAATTCCTGAGTTTTATGTATATACTGTATGTATGTCAGTGTATGTATATAATGTGCAAGTTTTATATATTATGTTATTATGATAATGTTGTTGTAAATCCTTTAACGACCTTAAATCCATTACTATTATATCACGGAAATTATGAAATGATTTATGACACAAACATTTTACACCGCACAGCCCTTCACTAATGAAATTCAGCCTGGGAGAGTGAAGTGGTTATAAGTCTGGCACAATTTCAGAATCTGATTTATCATATTCCTCTAAGCTAATGCCACTGGAATGTACATGTACAGTAGACCAAGAAATCTTTTTACTCATCAAATTGTCCCAGACACAATCGGAGGTAGCCGTTCGACTGGAAATTGTCCAACTTTGTTAACCCATGGGCGATTCTCAAAAAATGGGCACTGGATACACGTCATAATTTTAAGCCTTTCAAATATAACTTTAATTATCATTGACCTCTTTTTTTGTACACTGAGTTTTTAATTCTATTCAGAGACAGAAAATGACATAATTTATTGTAAAAGCTTTGTATAAATATCTTAAAATTTTATTTTATGCTAAAGAGGCCAATTTTGGACATTCATAACGTTAACTGCTCCAATGTACCACCAAGAAAAAGAGTTTTAACTTTTTTCCAGGTGGTAAACAACGAATGCATAAAGGAAACGGATGATTTTTTGATAATTTCCTTAAGAGATGGCAGGCTGATTTATTGCTTTTTTGAAGATAGGACTTTTCTATAAAGAATTTTTCTGTATTTTGTTATGCCCGAAAGTAACGTACGTAACAAAGCATTTGATTTTATTATTATTACTGGATAACAAAAAGTTAATTATACACAATATATATATATATATATATATATATATATATATATATATATACAGACACATTTACTACATTCTTAGTCTTAAGAAATTTTTAAATACTAAGATCAACGCCCAAAATCTGTAACGTATGTGCGAAAAAAATTTCCAAAATTTTTAACTTACGCAACTGCTAATTACATGCTTTAATAATTAATTTTCCAGACTAGTTGCTGTCTTTTAATGTTTGTGTATAATTTTGTAGACATACTATTAAATATATATATATATATATATAACCATTAATTAAACATAACCTACCACCGTCAATTATTATGAATTAAAGCTGTAAGTATTAAAAAAAAAAAAAAAAAAAAAAAAAAAAATTATTATAAGAATTATTATGAAAGAAAAAAAGTGGACACCGACAAAAATTGAAAAGCTTATATATTGAATTACGTTATCAAGGGCACAGAATTCAATGATATAAGGTAAATGGTTGTTTTCTGTGGGAAAAATAAGCTAAAGCTAAAAATTATTTTCCCCTGTGCCCAAACAACCATTAAAATCAAGTGAATTGATTAAAAATGAAAGCAGAATAGAAACAAATAATATGAAATGGAAGAATCAATAAAACGTATTTAAATATTTATAGGATATAAAATATAAATAATAAACACCATACCGATTAATATTTCAGTATTTTACAAATATCCACTCGCACATGTCTACCAGAATATCATAAAGATTAAGGTGAATAAAACAGTTAAGAAATCACAGTAAATGATACCAAAGGATGCAGTTAATACATTTTGAAATAAAATTTGAAATACCTTGTTAAACACATTTAATATAATATAAAATAAATAGATAGTAATTACATTATTTAAAATGCACTATTAAATTAATTAATAACTGTTTAACAATATCGTCAAAATTTAGCTAAAAATGCCCCCTGGTGTATTAAATTATAACTGAAATGGAGCTAGAGAAATTAAAATTTAGAGCTATCTTAAAGATACAATATTTGGTGCTGCAATCTAGTATTACTTTTATTAATCAACTGTCGCAAGATAAATATTTGTAAGCATTTGAATGTAAATAATTTTTTAAAACAGCAAAACGAAACATATCCTTATATATGGAGAATTATAAACCTAATATAAACCACACAATGTATTTAAAAAAACTATTGTTAATAAAATTTAAAAGCATACAATATATTCTATTAGCTAACTTATTTAAACTAAACTAAGAATTTAAATAATTCTAGAACTTTGATAATATATAGCATATAGCTATATGCTATAAAACAAAATAAATTCAGAAATAATTATTAAAAATAATATAAAAAATATTTTTTAATCAATTATATATGATATTTATAAAATGAACAGGAAATAAAAAACATGTGGAAGTAGATAGAAGGTTAAATGATACTTAAATTCCCATTACTTAAAAAGCACAAATATAGAGTGTGGATTATTTTCAGACATCCATAAAAATCCAAAAAGTATGAATGTGGGACATTCAAAAACATTAAACCGATAATAAATATTAAAAAGAATAGAGGAATAATAATAAAAATAATTACCCAATTTTAATGCATGCAGTATAACTATATTTATATTAAACAAACTTATATGTATATTAATCACTATAAAAATGGCATACTATTAGTAATTAATATGATATTGTCCTTAGTAAATTAAAATTTAATAACAAATAATTGTAAATTAGATTAATCAATAATTAAGCTAATTATAATATTAATGAAATTCTCCAATTACATATAAAATATCAAATCAACATCCATATAAAATACGTATCAAAAATATAGTAATAATACAAAAGCCCCCCTTTTTTTATAATTAACCATTGCGTATTATCCAGACAACACCACCCTCCTCCGTACTCTAACATCTACCCACCCAACCAACCTATAATAATTTTTTTATATTATTTTACAATTTTTAATTTTTTGTAGATATTTTTTTATTTTATAATTTTTTTGTAATTTTGTTTACGCATGTGTTAATTTGTTTTAAAAAGATCATGTAAGAAAAGTACTAATTGTATATTAATGAATCTATGAATTTTTTTGGAAAACCATGATTTAGTGCATCATAAATTAGTTTTTTAATATTATTGTTAATTAGAGGAGAAGAACATAAACATTTTATTCTATATAAATGATTAAGTATTATATTCCGAAATACAGAATGATGTAGACAAGATTTAAAATTTGTAAATGTATTAACTGTGAATTTAAATTCTTTACGTTTGTCATATAAATCTGTGATTGTTTTGTTGTCTTTTATTGTAATTTTAAGATCTAAGAAGTTAATTGTATTGTTAGATAAAAGGTTTTCCGTTAATTTCAAATTAGTGGGATAATCAACTGGAAATCGAGAAATTGCAGATTGATCAGTATCAATTAAAATGTCATCAATATAACGATATAAATGTAGTTTATTATTAGTAAAATTACGTTCATAATGATATAAGTATAAGTCTGAGAGTAAACTGGAAGTACAACCGCCTTGTGGTATACCGACATGCTGTAAATATAAAGTATTATCTTGCAATATATAATTATTATAGATAATGAAGTTTGTTAAAGATTTAAAATATGCAATATCTATATTAGATGGCAATTCCAGTTGTTTATAATACTTTTTAAATAATGCATTTATAATTTTATGTAAATCTAATAGGTCTATATTATTAAAAAGATCTTTGAAGTCATATGTCGTTATATTATAAACACAATGAAGATTTTTTAAAATATTGACAAGTTGATAGCTATTTTTTATACAATGTGTATTATCATTGTTTGTAGTAAGTACATATAATTGATTAAGAATTTTTAAGAGAAGTGTATTGGCTTTATTATTATATGTATTGCAACCAATAGTAACAGTCCTAAATTTAATAGGAGTTTTATGAAATTTGGGAATAAGAACTAAATATGGATAATTAAAGTTAGTAGATAAAATATTTAATAGTTTATAATAACTTCGAATTTTACGATTATTTACAATTACATTTTCATTAGTTTTTTGAAATGACTTATTAGAAGAAATACAATTTGTAAGAAGTTGGTGATAATATGATTTACATATAATAGCATAATTGTTAGGAGATTTGTCTACATATGTAATAACGTAGTTTTTTTGTAATTTAGTAATTTGTTGGAAATAATGCTTTGTATTAATAGAAACCAAATCAGCAATATTATTTTTAAAGCCATAGTTAATTTTTCAATTACTAATATTTTCCATTGATTAAAATATTCAATAGGCTTATTATAAGAGATAGAAATTTTATAAATAAAAATATCAATATCATATGTAAACTGTTTGATAATAGATTTAACATTAAATTTAGATGGAAGTCTAAATTAAGTACCATAACCCATTAGTTGTTTCAATTTAAAATCATGAACAATATCAAGATTTCCAGTGATTATATGTCCATGATCATTGTTTATGTATTTTTTTAGAGTGGGGTCTTTGCAGTTACACGGAAAATTACTTGCAGCAGATGTATTTTTTGAAAATGTATTGTAGTTAAAAATCTTTCTTCCAATTGTATTCGGATATTTAAAGGTTTTTGATATATGAAGATTATTGATAGGAAAAAAACAATTTTTATAATTAATTATAGAATTGATATTAATTTTATTAAATATGTGATTTGAAAAAGTAATTATCATTTGAGTATTCATGTTCTGAATTTTATGTTTTTTTTTGTAAATTAATATTTAAAAGATTAACCCTACTCATAATAAGGTCAAAGTAAATATCAGAGAAATGTTTAGAGAAAGATTTACTTAGAAAGACATTTAAATGTTGTACAAGCTGTTTTTTTTTAATAGCAAAGATGTTTTTTCGAATTAACAACCAGTTATAATTCTCTAAGTAATTTCTTTGAAGATCATTAATTTGTTTTGTGATAGATTTTTTGGAAACTACAACTGATGATGAACCCTTTCCGCGTTTATTACGTGTTGTTTTAGCATTTAAATTATGATTAAGAGTAGGATAAATTGGAGAATAATCAATATTGTTATTTATAGATGTGAAGACTTTGACAGGTCTGTTAAATACTTCACTGTTAAGTCCATAAGGATAAATTGTGTTATAATATTTCATATATGATGATTCCATATAAAGACGTTCTGATTTATTTTTTAGAATTTGAAGGATTTCAATTGTCGTATTTTTAAATTGATGTTTATGAAAATGTTGAATTTCAGCTGTAGATTGTATATTTTTTGCTTTGTTATTATTAGAGTCTGAACGATGATGATTGATACGTTTATGAATTGGACCTGATGTTTCACCAATATATTTCATATTACATAAGTTGCACTTTATACTATAAATAACATTAAATGCTTTACAAAAACTTGAATAATTAGGATCTGAGACAATTTGTGTCTGAGAAGCGTATGGACATGTCTTGCACCGAGAATCATAGCACTTACGAAAAAATAAAGGACGAGGGGGAGAGTATAAATGGTCGCTGGATGACGATCCAGGAACAACCCAATTATTGTTCCTGTACCGGGCACTACACTGCATAGATGCTAAGTGTATCTTGCCTTTAACTTCTTTCTTCTATGTACTCTTCTTAACCCCTTGGGGACGAGCGACACGTATACGTGCCGCATGAAGCGCTCAAAATCCTTTTTTCCTCACCAGTAAAATGTTACTGTAAAATTTGCCTTATTTAATCAGCGCATTTTCTCGATTCAAGAAGACACAAATTTCTGTTTTAAAAAAACGGTGAGAAAAAATACAAAATGTCGTAAAAGGCTCCCGTCCCGAAGGGGTTAAAGGATGTCCCATTTTTTAGTTCTCAAAAATATTTCTAAAATCTATGCTTAATTTTATATGAAGTGTTAAAATTTTACTCCCAGTTTTTCCGCTTTTAACATATAAATATTAAATTAAGCATAGATTTTAGAAATATTTTTGAGAACTTAAAAAAGAAACATCCTTTATGAAGAGCATACAGAAAACGGAAATAAAAAATATTCTGAAAAGATATTTTAAATATAAGAATGCATCAAACGCCCATACACACTTAAGGCTCCTGTCCCTGCCGGCGAAGACACTCACGAGCTAATGCTAATCCTATGGGGAGGGATTTTCCTAATATCTCGTTTGCATTTCGACATTTTTAAATTTTTTTTTTTTGCATTGGATAGCCGAGATCCATCTCTACAGCGCACCTTTTTTACTATTTCGATTTTGGTTGCAGATATTTTTTAGAATGACACTTTCATTTTCAGAACCGGTTTTGAAAGTAAAAGTAACGTTATAGAAAATATCTGCGACCAAAATCGAAAAAGTAAAAACGATGCGATGTAGAGACGGCCCTCGGCTATCAAGTGCAAAAAAAAAAAAAAAAAAAAAAAAAAAAAAAATATTTTAAAATGTCGAAATGCAAACGAGATAGTAGAAAAATCCCTCCCCATAGCATTAGCTCGTGAGTGACTTCGCCGGCAGGGACAGGAGCCTTAATAGACTTAAGAGCCTACTTCAGTCAAACGAAAAGACGCGTTCGCTAATGCTAATCCTATGGAAGAAATTTATAAAGATATCTCGGTCGCATTTCAATATTTTTAAATGATTTTTTTGTATTGGATAACTGAGATCGATCTGTATGCAGACCGTTTTTTACTTTTCGATTTTGACTGCAGATTTTTTTTTTTTTTTTTTTTTTTTATAAGGATGCTTTTACTTTCGAAACCGGTTTCCAGAATGAAAGTGTCCTCATTAAAAATACCTGTAAAGAAAATCGAAAAAGTAAACAACGGTCTTTGTACAGATCGATCTCAACTATTCAATGAAAAAAAAAATCATTTAAAAATATTTAAATTCAAACGAGATATTTTTATAAATGTCTTCCATAGGATTAGCATTAGCGAACGAGTCTTTTCGTTTGACTGAAGTAGGCTCTTAACATTACCGACGGGAATTCGGCTACTGTGAGACAGCTCAATCGAAAGACTAATAAAAAGAAAAAAGCTCTATTGGATAACTGTTTCTGTATTAAACTTTTTCGGTAGGGCTATTATTAAATTCAAAAGTATTTAGTTATAGTACTAGAGCCCAAACAAAATTTCAATAGTATCTAAAGGTAAACTTGAAATTACAAGGTAATCTGTAAAAATTGAATAAAGCAGCGGTCTGTGAGATAGCTAAACGCAGTTAAGGTGTTTTTTTACACATGCGTTCGTCTTCCTATTGAAATTGTACCGAACTTTGAAATTTTCAATACGAATACCTTTCTTGACGCCATATTTGTGTTTTTTCGGTAAGGATACTAACGGAAAGCTATTAGGTCAAATAGTTTCGAAGTTATGCAGGTTTAAAATTTGAAGCTCCTAAGGCTAAATTGGTTTGGTTGCAAAAACTAATTGCAGTGTGGATAGCTTTTAAACCCGTAACCGGAGTGACAAATAGTGTCGCATAACTAACGCGTGAGTAGTCTCTCGAACCGCTTAATCTAAAGAAAAATAAAATGCTACATTAAATCTCAATATACTATTTCTGTGCTAAACTTCCTGTACAAGACTAGATTTAACCTTTAACTGATGTTACCGGTCTCTCAGACCGCGGCTTTTTTCAATTTTTTATAGTTTAACTTTCAATTTTCAGTTTAACTACAAACACTACCGAAATTTTGTTCCGTTCGGAAATTCAGTACTATCACCAGAGACATTTGAATAGTTGAATTTTAATTATAAAAGTCCTGTGCAAAAAGTTTAGTACAAAAACACCATCCTATGTGTTAATCGTGCCTTTTATTCATCTTTCGATGGAGCGGTCTCGCAGACCGCTTCACACTAGTTATGTGACAATTTCTGTGATATCAGTTAAAGGTTAAAATTCAGCTATTCTAAAGTCTCAAGTAAAAGGACTCCAAATAAAACAAAATTTAACGAGTATCTGTAGTTAACCTTTAACTGATGTCACAGAATTTGTCACTTAACTACTGTTAAGCGGTCTGTGAGATCACTCCATCGAAAGATGAATAAAAGGCACGATTAACTCATAGGATGGTGTTTTTGTACTAAACTTTTTGCACAGGACTCATATAATTAAAATTCACCTATTCAAAAGTCCCTGGTGATAGTACTAAAGTTTCAAACGGAACAAAATTTCGGTAGTGTTTGTAGTTAAACTGAAAATTGCAAGTTAAACTATAAAAATTGAAAAAAGCCGCGGCCTGAGAGACCGGTAACATCAGTTAAAAGTTAAACTGAAAATTTATGAAAAATGCAGCGATCTGTGAGACCGCTAACAGCGGTTACACATAGCAAGTAAACATAGTTCATTCTGCCGAGTCATCTTAGAGTTAACTTTCGATTCCCATATTGCCGAAGTTCTTTTTTGCATTCCAATTTCGGTTTGTTTTTAAATTCAAAGTAAACTTTTTCAAAAATTCTTATGTGAGGGGGGGGGGGGGGGAGGTAGAGAAATTTTGTTCGACATATCCAGACAGATTAAACTGTTGCTCAGTTTAACAGCATGCTCTAAAATGTCATTATCAGCGAAGTGTTGAGCTATGATTGTCCAGGTGTTACGGGGCTTATTTATGTGCGGGCTTGCTTTGGTCGGACATCTGTTGCGCAAAAGTGATGTTTGTTACGGTAGTTCCTGTAATATGCTGGCTATCGGGGCGCACAAGTTGGGAAGAGTGTTAATATTCTACGTGTTGTGCCGTAATATTTATTTCTCATGCAACAGGACAAATTTTGTCCTTTAAGAGGTCTCAGGACTCTTAAAGCTTCAAAAATTTTCGAAAATTTAATTTTTTTAGATATTGAATTCCTATCTTTTCTGAACATTTTGATATAATTGTTTCCTTGAAATTCCCGTTAGAACATAAGTTATGGCTTTTAGAATTATATCCACCCAATAACTGAAGCGGCGCTTCTGAAAATTTGCAGTCATTTTTCTCAATGTTTTTGGGCATAACGCGCAGGGTATCTCAAACTTCTGAATATTTTTTCAGGAAATTTCCAAAACTTATTGTTTCATGTTAGTCTGTATAAACTAAACCTAAAATTTGCTTTTTATTGTTTAAAAAAATCTTTTTAGGTGATTATACTGTTGAAAATTTCAAAATTTTGCATTAGCAAAATAACCTTTTTGTTAAAAATAAAAATGCTTTAAATACAAATTTATTTTAGTTCAGGGTAATAATTACAATCTGAAGTATACGTAGGCACCAAAGTTTTCATTCTAGTTGCAATATTTATCTTGTAATCCTACGCGTTTAACCCCTTAATCCTCGCTCTCGTCAATTTCACGGGCTGAGGTGTCGTTCGTTATTTCTCGTGCCCGTCATATTTCCCTGGAGATTTATTGCTGGAAAAAACTCCTGAAACCATAAAAATTTATCTGGCATTTCTGTGTGAAGTCTTTGAATATTAGGGTTTGTTTTTTGGCGCTGATTGTGATGTTGGACTTTGTATTGCATGTTTCGAAATATACATATCACACTCAAAAAAATTATTAATAATCAAAATTTAATGTATATTATATTTAAAATATTATTTGTAAAAATTTGTTTGATGATAATAAAGATCTAAGATATGAAAAATAAAGGTCTTATTCGCATTAATTTGTATGATGTAAAACAAACATTAAAACACAGAATTCTCGCATGATGGCTTTTCCACAAATGTGAATTTGTTCTGTAACATCTTTTTTTTTTTTTTTTTCGCCTTAAAAAAATTTAAGTGCATATTTTATATAGAAACCTTATAATTATTAAATTTCTGTAATAAAAAAAATTGGTACTTTTTTGATGGTTTTTCCAAATATTAAGCGACCGTTAAGGGGTTGAGCTGTTATACTAATTTTCTGCTCGTCAAATGTCTGATAGTTCGGAGCCCCCTAATAAGTGCTAATTCTGCATCTTGCAATTTCTTAAATACATAAAATGAAAGAACATGCTTTTACCTTTCTTCCCAATGAAAATTGTGTTTTAAAATCATATGCATATTAAATGTTAAAAATGGTCCTTACTTTCATTTTTTCCCAATTTTAAGTCATGAGACCCTTTAAATAGGCTTCCTTTTTTTATGAAATGTTTTTCTAGTGTTATCTGTAAGTTGATTAGTAAAAGTATTTAAAAGTTCAAGTAAATAGTTAAGAAAAATCCCTGCCGTCTCGGCCTACAGTCACAAGTAGATTTCGAAGTTAAGTACTAATTTCACCAACAAAAACTAAATCAAGATTAGAGACAAACCCAGTTTAACAATTTTATCTGGCCGCTTTTGACGAGTTTTTTTCATTTTTCAGTATGAGCTGGTTTTATCAGAATCATGTTAACTGTTCTCAACAGCACTGCTCAACAAGCATGATACTTTCTGACACATTGGCGTACCCATATTTAAACGCAAAGGTATAAAATTGGCAGACCTATCGCAAGCTGTTTTTATGCCTACGTTCACTGTTTTTTCTGCTTTCGTCTGGAAATTCGGTTCAAAACGGCAACTTTGACAGTGTTTTCTGAAATGTATTGTGTTTAGCCCCCCCCCCCCAAAAAAAAAACAACAACAACAAAAAAAAAAAAAAACAAACTGAAAACGTCTTTCAATTGCATATTTTCTGTATAACACCTTTTTTAGTTTCATGCGTTTCCGAACAAAAATGAATTAACTTCTGTCATAAAGTTGTCCCTTTGGATTTGAGAACAGCCTTAATAAGATAACTTTTCTTCAATCGCTATATATATATATATATATATTGTGTGTGTGTGTGTGTGTGGGGGGGGGGGTAAGAGTTGGTCCTATCAAAATCTTGTCTATATAACAGTTTAGAGTTAAGTTATAAGATTTACAATAAATTTAAATGGATTTGATGTCTTGAGAATTGACGAAGTTATGAATTTTTTCTTAAAACCATATTTTTTTTCGCCTCTTGAGCCCATTTTTAATGATATCAAAAATCTGTTCTAAGAAATTGGCCAAAAATTTGTGTAAGTAATAACTTTAAACTGCTTTGATATTATGTATTATAATTAAGAAGTTATGGGGGTTTTTTCTGTCTTTACGAAATCCCTCCCCATTTCCACCCCCTTGGTCCGATATTTCCCATTAATGAACTTAACCGAGATTTTTTGCCCCTTGCTTTCATGTATCAGTTTGGAAGAGATTTGTGCATAATCGTGGAAGTTATTGGGTCCATAAAAAAAAGTGATATTAGATAGATAGTAGTTATATAAAATTTTGTACTGGGGGTGGTTTTGAGTTCGAGGGGTCATGATCGACGTAGATCTGCAAAATTTGCAGAACCCCTACAAAAGTTTTATTGGCAGTGCTTGCGCCCCCCCCCCCCCTTCCCCTTTCTTGTCTCTTCGCAGTATCATTGCAAATAGAAAAAACTTGCTACATGTGATAAATTTGCTTAAAGTATTTATAGATAGCAGCACCAAATATTCGTATTCAACAAAAATTCAATAAAATTACTTTTGTATGTCATGATGGCCGTAGTAATGTACCTTATACAAGCGAACGGACCGGATGGAGTATGGACGTAATTGGGGTTAAAAAGATATACAGTCAAGAATCATTAGGAGTTAATCACTAAAATCTATTCACTCTATTGAATTTTCGGGTACTTTCATGTTGGTGATAAATCGTCAAATATTGTTTCCATCTCCATCATTCGTATTGCATTCTTTTCATTAAAAATATAAACTTTTCATCCTCTTAATTTAAAATACAAAGCTGTCATTTAAAATCGGTTTCTTTCACTAAAATGCTACAATAAAAGAATTAAAAATTCTCACAAAGTGTTTAAATATCCAGGCGATGTGCGGCGGTAAGGATCGAACCGAAGAAGCCACGGTCACAAAGCGAGATCTCACGTGCCGGCCAAAAGGCTATCTCTATCGCTTCCTGCGAGATACTCGTTTTACTGACCGCGCAAGATGGCCACGACTCGCCACAATAAGACACGCCACAAATAGATTGTCTGACTACATACATGCCACATTATGATAAAAATTTATATAAGGAAACAATCTGAAATCATAATACCTAATATAAAACATGTCGTGGTTCAGTTAGCTACCGTATTCGGTACTACTTGATTATCCCGTCGACCAAAACACTATCGCCAAACTATAAGATTAAATGCCAATAATGACTGATTGTAAATCTCACATTCACTTAACTTTAAGCAAGTTACACATATTTACATCAAGTGATTTTTATTTCGACGTTTTATTTGTATTTTTATTAATGTTATGCTAATTTATTTGTCCTTTCATTATTAAAAATAAAAATTATGTCAATTTGTATAATTTGGTGAGTAGTTTGGCGGTTTGTATAATTTGGCAAACTTGGTCGACGAATCCATAATCAAGTATATCAAGTAACTATTATCAAAAATACGTCAAGTTTAATTGTAGCAAATTTCTCCCAGGAAGGCTGAAAAGGAAATAATTTTTTTCTAAACAGGAATATTTACTTTGTAATTATTAAAAAATATTTGTCATAGTAAATGCACTGTATTTTATTAATCTTATATAATTAAATTTTTCTTATCTAAAGCCATATTAAATTTGACATAAATATTTTAGGCCTTTTATATGTTCATAAAATGCTGACGTAGCGAACAGCTTTTCAATTGTTTCTCATTGTAGTATAGTTTTGTATATTTTGTAAAGATGGCAGCACTAAACAATCCAATTGGTTTTAAGGTGATAAATTTTCTTCATGCTTTTTAGCAAATTAAAAGTTTAATTTGCTATTAAAAATTTATTTATTAAGTTATTATTAAAAATATTTTTACCATTTAAAATGTTTCTTTCGATTTCAATTTCTGGATATTTTTTAATTTTCTATTATAGTAACAGAAAAAAGTTTCATGGAATATTGTCTTTCAAAAATTCTAAAGATAATTTCGATATGATTAGCTTAAATTTTAATTGTTACAGAACTGTAAGCAAAGTTTAATTTTTAAGAATTCGAATTGTAATATGCAGAATAAATTCATTTACAAGAGCCTTCGAGAACGTAAATTATTTTCAATATCTAAAAATCTTTAATCATGATTTTCAAAAATCATTTTATGGTGCTGCCATCTATTGGGTTATTAATAACTAACAGAAAATTCACATTTTCTTGCATCTTAATTTTTTACGAAATAAATTTCAGATCGCATAGCGTAATAATCTTACACACATACCGTTTTAGTACGGGGTATACTGTTCCAATTTTAAATATTTTGTTAACAAGAAATGAATGCTAATTTTTAATCAATCTAGCTTTCATTGTGTTTTAAAAAAATTTTGTATAATTCAAAATTTTTTTACTTTTCAATGTAGCTTTCCCCCGCTCCCTAAAATTAAGGCAAGAAAAATGCATGAGAAAGTAGAATTTAGGAATATACCAATGTGTCTTTATCATGATCGGCTATGAGGACCATCGGCACTTTCTCGCCTGAGGTGAGGGTTATTTTGACGTTTTTCTCAACTGTGCTTTTTGCCACTACTCAAACGTGTTAAAGAGAAAGTAAATTAATATATTTACTGTAACTCATAAAAAAAATATATATATAGGGAAACCTCCGTGTGCGACCACCTCCCTGAATGACCATTTTGTCATGGAACGGAATTTATTCCCATAGGCTCAATACTAATTTTACCTCCATTGAGAGACCATACCAGTTAAACTCCCTTCATGAGCGACCAATTTATATGAAGAAAACGAAACAAATTCCGTAATTTTTCCTGGCCGCTTGAATAAGTTTTCATTAGAAAAATAATTCCGGAGAGCGCATTAATCATCAAACTTCTAAACTAAGTTTAGATTAAAATAATAAAACTTTGTAAAAATTCACCATAAAATAAAAATAATACATAGGACACGTTTCGAGCTAAAAATATGCAGGGCCGGCCCAAGACTATTTTGGCGCCCGTGCGAGCATTCTCTTGGGCGCCCCCCTAACCCCACCAACATACCTGTTAAAAATAATTGGCCTTTTTACTTTCTTCTATCTTTACAAGAAGAAAGTATTGGATTCGTGAAAATTTTCGACTTCCGGTTTTCGACGACGTTTTAGAATGCCCAGAACACGATTTGATGGTTTTTAGAAAATGTCCGTCTGCGAGTCTGTCTGTCACTCTGTGAGTCTGTATGTGACAAAAATTTTGTGGGCGCTCTATCTCAAGAACTAATGCACGGAATTTCACAAAACTTCATATTTAGTTAGACCTTGATATAAACTGGACCTGATTAGTTTTTGGAGAAAATCGCCCAACAGGTGGCGCTGCTATGCGGCATTTTTCACGATTTCTGCAATAGCTATATCTCAAGAACTACTGCACGGATTTTCATATAACTTCAGATTCAGTTATTCTAAGATATAGTTTGGTGCTGATTACTTTTTTGTGAAAATCGCCCGACAGGTGGCGCTGGTATGCTGCATTGTTCATGATTATCGCAATAGCTCTAACGCAAGAAAAAATGCACGAATTTTCATCAAACTTCAGATTCAGTTAGTACCTGATATAAATTAGTGCTGTTTAATTTTTGGTGTAAATCGCCCAACAGGTGGCGCTGCTGTGCTGCATTTTTCACGATTTCCACAAGAGCTGTATCTCAAGAACCATTGCACGGATTTTCATCAAATTTGATTTAGTTAGTCCTTGACATGAATTGACGTATAAATTAGTGCTGTTTAATTTTTGGTGTAAATCGCTCAATAGGTGGCGCTGCTATGCTGTATTTTTTGCAATTTCCGCAAGAGCTTTATCTCAAGAACTAATGCTTGGATTTTCAACAAACTTCAGATTCAGGTATACCTTGATATCGTTTAGTGCTGTTTACTTTTGGTGTAAATCGCTCAACAGGTGGCGCAGCTATGCTACATTTTTTTCAGAATTTCCGCTATAGCTCTATCTCAAGAACTAATGCACGACTTTTCATCCAATTTCAAATTCAGATATACTTTGATATGAATTGGTGCTAAATCGTTGTTATTTCTTGTACTATTTAAATGATTTAATTGACGTGATTTATATAGAAGAAAGTTTTGTGATGGCCACAACATACTAGTTTTCACATAATTTTTAAAATATTCGTAAATTATTCGTACATAAACTTTTACACATGCTATTCTTAATTATTTAAGATATTATTTAAAAAGACTATAAAATAAACGTCTCCAGATTTAATCCTATCTTTGAGATTTGAATTTTATAATAAATATCAATCTCAATATGTAACATTGTGGTCCAAAAATTAAACGCCATTCATTATGCCATGGTATAGGATAAAAATAGCAATAATTAATTTATCGAAAGAAGAAATTTTATTAGAATAGTTATGTTTATTATTTGGAATATACCCAACAGAGTAATACTAATAAGTAGCAATTATGTAAGATGAAATCTGTAACCCTGACTTGTTATTTACTTTCAAGGAAGCATATATTAATTTTATATTTGGCGAGTCGTGAGTTTTAAAATCTTTAAAAAAAATGATTTATTGTCTTTTATACTCTTTAAAAAATTACATGATTCTGGATCATGCAAAACAAAAACCGCATAAGAATATTCGAATTGGAAACGGATCAATTTGAAATTAAAAATGAGTACTTTAACACAGACTCCAATTGATAACTCTGGGTATGCTTTCCACAAAACTATGTTTTTGCTACTTATATACATTGAAAATAATAATAGTTTTCTTTGCAGATAGATAATTTCTTTTGAATATAGGTGTTTATAAAATGACTATACCTACATACTCTAACAATGTTTGTGTCAGTTAAATGACGCGTTTTTTTTTTTTTTTTTGGGGGGGGGGGATAGAATGTGCTTTTTAAAGGTGTATCACATACAGAAAACACGTTCTAATTGCAACAAATAAATTTAATAAATTTTACGCCTTTTAAGTAGTCAAAAGTAAGTAGGTAGAAATTTTACTATAATCATTTTATACATATATATTGAAAATAAATTACCTATCTTTCAAAATGTTTTTTTTATAATGTGTACAAGAAGTAAAAACACACGCAAAGTTGAAATTCAATTTGAATCTGTGTTAAAGTATGCGTTATCAATTAATTTCAAATTGACTTGGTTCTAATTTGAATATTTTTACGCAATCTCTTTTTATAGGTTCAAAAATTTAAAAATATATCGAAAACAAGAAAATCGATTTTTTTAAGGTTTAAAACTGATCGCGATCACTACACTAAAATGTTGAATTCTGAAAAGGATTCCCTTATCATAATAAGAATTTTTGATGAATTAGAAAAGTCATTAATCTCTCGAAAAATTCATTTGAAAAAAGAAAAAAAAAAGTCTAGTCTTTAAAATAAACTAGCAGGCTGAGCCCGCTGCGCAGGACCATTTTTCAAATAAACCTTCAATCAAACGAAATGGAAAATCCGACCATGTATTTTAAATTAATATGGACCTTCACCTGGAAGATCCTTCCACATATTCTGAATACGCATCGGACGCAATTGCGCTATTATATTATCTGATGCGTTAGACGAAATACGGGCAATTCAGAAATAACTCTTTATTACACATGTAGAGTTTGGGAGGGAAATGCGGCCATTACGATCATATCACACCGCCATTAAAAAAGAGAGAATTACAATGACTGCAGAGATTGACCATTTAACTTAAAGAATGTTCGGGTTCGGGCTTGTCAGCTTGGTACTTTGTGCGGATCTGATAACATAAATACAATCTCTCTCTACGTTACATTATATTTGGTAATATACGTCTTCTTTTGGCAGGTTTTCTCTACAGTTTCTTATCTTCGATTTCCAGTAGAGCAAATACAATCAAAACAGCATTTAACTTTTATATTTTAAAATATGTGAATCATGTAAAAGTGGATATTTAAAGCGGAATTGTGTGAATAAAATTAAAATAATGTCATTTTAACTGCCGTTTCTTTTTACATACCAGTTTTAATCATGCAACTATTAACCTAGGAAAATAACTTCGATAACTAATTCAAATAGAAAACTAAACTTCTAGTTTTCATTCAATAAAATCTTCTTCCCAATCATCTGTAATCGGATCCACAACCAAGTTTGATGTGCAACGTTAGAAATGTTCGTAACGGTATGGCTAAATATGTACCAGAGTTAGCTACAAAACAGAGTTGATTACGTTCCAAACTACATTCCATTAAATAATGTCAAATTGCTGTTGATTGAATTTTAGTTCTTCACTATCAAAACTCTTTGCAAATGATAAATAAAGTTAGTTATGCAAAATTTTTAGTTGTGATCTTTTTTGGCAAACCGAATATTTTTTTCGCATTTCTCTAATGAGCGTAATAAGACGGAGAAATAAACATGCTTTTATTTTCAAGACGTCATTATTCATCTGTTTGTTGCCTAAATAAAACTAAAAACGTTAATTTGTGACTATGATCAGCTGCTCGGGCTGTGCATCAGCCAAAATTTCTTTATAATGATAGAAATTTTATTTGAATCTGACGTGCTTTTTTTAAAAACGTAGGGTAAATGAACAAATATTGTTTCATTGGCCACCTTTGGCATTTAAAAGGTTTTTTTTTTTTTTTTTAATACATTCAAAGTAATTTTTTTTAGGGATAGTAAAATAAACCTAAAATTTGTCGCTACGATCAGCTGCTCGGGCTGTGCATCAGCCAAAATTTTATAATGATTGAAATTTTAATTGAATTTGATGTACCTTTTTTTTAAAAACCTAGGCTGAATGAACAAAATATTGTTCCATTGGCTACCTTTGGCATTTGAAAAAAATTTTTTGTATATTCAAATTAATGCTTTTTTAGTGATAGATATTTTTCATGTGCAGTTATTTTACTATTAGTAAATCTTCTTTTGTCCGTTTGCTCCATAACAAAAAAAAAAACATAAATTTACTAATCGCTAATTACTAAAAGTACAAATTTCGCGTAATCTTCTGAAATCGGATTTACCGTCCACGGTTCCTTTCAAATATAAACGAATCTTCCAACACTATATAGTAAATTCGCCAATTGTAAGGTAGCTGATTATGGAAGATTCATCCAATATCTTTTTATAACATTTCTTAAAGAAGGGAAGATATGAAAAAAAAAAAAAAAAAAGAAAGAAAAGAAATGACAAATGGAATGGAATATTGAAAAGTGATTTCAGAAAGAAATTTTTATTACAAAATGTCTTTTTTCGTAATAGAAATAACGCATAATTGCTTACATTTTCTTAAGAATAATCTTTACTACCTAACATTGGAAACATTGAACGTTTGTATAAGGGAAATTGGCGATATGTTTTTTTATTAAAAAAAGAATGGACAATATTAGCTAATCTGGCTTCGAGGTTATAAAAGTCACAAATTTGGGGAAAACAAACAGACATGCTTTTGCAGTAAAGTATGATGAGAAATTTTTTAAATGTCTAAAATTAAATTATTTTACAAAATGTATGTACGTGTGTGGGAGACATTTATACTAAAATTAAAATATTTGACTCCATTTTTAAAATATTAATTGCTATTTATATATTGTACC
Organism: Maratus speciosus; assembly: GCA_963932465.1. Lineage (NCBI taxonomy): Eukaryota > Metazoa > Arthropoda > Arachnida > Araneae > Salticidae > Maratus > Maratus speciosus. Next base: position 170,745,648 of record OZ010791.1, read on the forward strand.
TTTGAATTTTAAAAAATACTCAAAAAATGCTTTCGTACACTTGCAAAATCACCTTTATTGTAAACATCACTTTAACCCAATTCATGCTTGCGTCTTTTTGGCTTAAAATCAAATTGTTTGGCGACAAAAGTGAACTCAAAAATCACGAATAAACATATAACACTTAAATCATAAATACCATCATTTTTACAATTACATCTGCTAGTTTCGTCTGTGAGTCACATGATGGAAGAGTTAGAAATAAAAAAGAACAAATCAAAAACAAAATTGTTAAAATACCACAAGGAAGGTCTCCTTAAAGAGCATACTCAAATTATTTTGAAAAGAATAATGCTTTTAAAACTACTCATGTATGTAGTAAAACATCAGTCAAATTTGGCGGCAGAATCTCAGTAAAAATCTGAAAAAAAATCTATATATATTCGAGTATTTGGCGCAAAAAATACGAACGTTCTATTTGGCTAGCCAACACATTTCCATCCCAAATGCAAGATATTTAAATGCATTTGAAAATTGCTTGTTAACTAAGTGTTTAAATGCCTAAAACTCAATGAATTTAAACTTAAACGAAGGATTAGCGTATTATGTTTTATCTTTAAGCATGTATAATATAAAAAATAGCGTGTTGCAGTAGTTATTTAATTTTACATGGCTTCACCGGCTGGAAATGTTTTAAGGGTACTATTTGATTATTCATTCAACCAATTTTGCCAAATTATATAAATTGCCAAACTATTCGCCAAATTATATAAATTGCCAAACTATTCGCCAAATTATATAAATTGCCAAACTATTCGCCAAATTATATAAATTGCCAAACTATTCGCCAAATTATATAAATTGCCAAACTATTCGCCAAATTATATAAATTGCCAAACTATTCGCCAAATTATATAAATTGCCAAACTATTCGCCAAATTATATAAATTGCCAAACTATTCGCCAAATTATATAAATTGCCAAACTATTCGCCCAAATTATATAAATTTCCAAACTATTCGCCAAATTATACAAATTGACAAAATTTTTATTTTAAACAACGAAAGAATAAATAAATTTTTAAACATTAATCAAATCACAAATAGAAGTGAAATAAAAAATCACTTGATGACGCAACAAACACGTGTACCGTGTTTAATGTCAAGTGAATGTAAAATTTACGATCAGCTATTACTGGCATTTAATCTTATAGTTTGGCGATAGTTATTTTGTCGACGGGATAATCAAGTAGTACCGTTTTAAGTTTGTTTTAAAAGTAGCTGGCTAATTAAAAATGCTACCATTAAACATTTTATGTTAAATACTTATTTCCATGGCAACAATAACCTTCATTTCTTGTTTCTGATACTAACAATATCGAAGTCAAATTGCCAATGTTCCGAATCGGACATTAATTTTGAATTTGGAAAAAAATTAATAATCTGAAATTTTGTTTTAAACCGTATAATTATGATAATAAAATTTTAATATATACACATATAAAGGTATAACTGTAAACTGTAGTAATAAAAATGTATTTATTTAAGTTAAACTTAATCGAACTATCTTCGTACGAAGAGTAGAAAAAGGTTTTACTTAAAAATTATTTATGATAAAAAAAAGTATCATTCAAAATTTTATTGTGTCGCCAACCAGCATTAAATCGCCAAAAAAATTAAATTTTCATTATTTTTTTTACAAACGCTAAATCGAGGTTCTGTGGATTTTTTTTTATAAACATATTATATGTCACGAGAAGAACCTTCTATATATTCTTCATGAGAAGATATTTTTTTCAAATATTTCTGAGCATGCACTTATCGAAACTTCCTTGATATCATCCTATTAATTTTTAAGATGCATTTTTCTTAATCTGACGCAAAAGATAAAGAGCCAAATCTTATTTCAATTGCAATATTTTAACTGAGTAATTTTTTAAGGATTACGAACATTCCCTTTCATGTTTAAATTACATATTTTCGTTTTTTAATATTATCACTCATTAAAACGGATTTCTTTCTTCTTTTTTTCTTCCTTCTTTTTTTTTTTTTTTTTTTTAAATTAGTAACAGTTTTTTCTTTTATGTTTCGAGGTGTAATAGCTGTTTCAATTTTTTTTATCAACGATAAATTTCGCCAAGATATAAAATGGTAAACCTTATCGTCCAAAATAACAGAACTTTCCGTCATAATTCTATAACTAATCTAGGTAGACTGATGTATTACAGCTTAAAACCTTTCCTGAAACAATACCTATCTAACGGTATAAGTTCCGTCAAAATCCATGCAGTAGAACTCGAAATCTAGGCGTTCGGAACGAAATTTCCGTTTGGATTTTATATATACAAGTGGCGGTCAAAAGTTTCTGGCCAGCATAAATTTTTTGGTTAATTTGTAAGTATATCCATATGATGAGGAATCTCAAAGTGATACTTATACACTTTATTGACATAACAGTTAAGAACTTATTTATGGAATAAAAATTAAATATTAATAAATTTAATTGGGAAAATTAATTGCAAAAGAAAATGCATGTTCTCAAAAGTTTCCGGCCACTTTGGCAAGTTTGGAAAAAAATGGTGTTATAAAAGAAAATAATAGTGATCAACAACATTTACAATTAGTATTTTGTATTCATACATTTAGCAATAAGTACTGCGGCGCAGCAACGTAGCATCGATTCAATGAACAGTTGTAGATCATCAATGTTAAGTTTTGCCCACGGTTCTTGCAATTTTTGTGAAAATGCTGCTAAATTGGAATATTTATAATTCCACACACGTTTTCAAGTTAGTTTCAAAGATTTTCTATTATATTCAGATCGGATGATTGGGCTGTTCGTTTCAAAAGCGAAGTTTTTTTGTGCAAAAGCCACTGCTTGACGCGCTTGGATGTATGCTTTTGTCCGTTTTCATGATGAAACAAATAGTTGCGACCACAATTTTTTCTCCAATAAGGCAGCAAATGATCTTTCAAGATATCCTTATGCATTGCACTATTCATCTTGCCGCGGATTTCAAATAACGGACAGGCGCATTTTCCAGAAAATGCTCCCCACAGCATAACGTGTCCTCCGCCGTGCTTCATTGTAGGAATAATGTATCTCGCACCTTATCTTTTGTTTTTAGGTCATCGGTTGTAATGTTTTTTATCACTCACAAAAAGATTGAACGTCGATTCATCTGAAAATAGTACTTTTTTTCAGTTTTCACTTGTCCAGTCTTTATATTTCTTGGCAAACACCAGTCGGACCCTCTGAATTTTTTTACTTATAAAAGGTTTTTTAACACCGACTGTTCCATAAAGTTCTACGTCACATAAGCGTCTTGACACTGTAGATAGACTTGTTTCAGCAATAACCATAACACCATAAATCGCTGTTAACACTATAAATGGCGTGGAATCGCAGGAGCATTTTTACGCAGGTCATCAACTGCTTTTCTTCTGATAATGCTATCCACAAGAATAGTCGTTTTCCAGGGTCCTCCGGACCGTGGCAAGTTCCGAAGGCCATGACCATCTTTATATTTTCTTAAAATATCGTTTACAGCAAATTTTCCGATCGACAACTTTGCCGCAATCTCACGAGAGGATTGTCCCTTTAGCGAGAAACAAATCACTCATTTAGGAACAATAAATTGTTAAACTTTTCATTTTTGAATTTCAAATACATTATTCACCTTGATTAATTAACAAACATGACCAAAAAACACATTAGCAATAGCAAAAACTAATGAATGACGAGTAGCCGGAAACTTTTGCACGCGCGAATTTTGAATTCCTCCCCTTTACATCAAGTATCTTAAGTAACCAATCAAAATGATCACGTGGTCAGAGGTAATTTGCTTATTCCTAACTTTTGGAGCAGTTGAACCTCTTCTTCGCTAAAACATTCTGTCAAACAAATAAAAAAAACTAACTGGCCGGAAACTTTTGACCGCCACTGTATAATAGATAGATAAGATATGAACACGGATTCTGAAGCACAGTATATAGCATACATTCCGGTCAAGTAGTGATTACACACACACACACAAAAAAAAAGGGAAAAAAAGGTCTATACAATTGTTGTTTATCTTCAAAATATGCGAGATAATTTCGATTTAAAGCTTCCCTAAACATGGCATAATCATGTAAAGAACAAAATAGGTTTAGAGAAACTTTTCATTTTTCGGATATTATAAAATATTTTACTACAGAATACATTCACACACCACACACAAGGGGGGAAAAAAAGGTCTACAATTCTTGTTTATCTTCTAAATATGTGAGATAATTCCGATTTAAAGCCTGCCTAAATATGGCGCCCCCCTCCTCTCCATTTAATCATTTAGATCCTCCTTTCAGGTACGTAATCACGCAAAGAAGAAAATGGGTTTAGAGAAACTTTTTTTTTCTTCATTTTTCGGATATAATAAAATATTTTACTAAAGAATGGATTCACATACCACTCAAGTTCACGTTCTGACCAGTCAGGGAGGCCTACCAAATGGCACAACAAGACCTGCCTGGCTAACTATGTTTACTAAGACTCCCGTTTATTGAAAAATTTGAAAAAGATATCGCAATATTAATTTCAGATTGAAACCCAGTTGTCTGAGCGTGCTACTATACGATACGAGGTATGAATTATATAAGAACTAAGAAAAAAATAAAAAATGAAAGGCTAGTTATTAGAAAATTGCACATTCCACACATCCATATGAATTTTTACAACACTACCTCTAACAAAAAATATTTACATAATAACTATTGGTTATGAATATTTTAAAGCACAACACCATTAACAGTATCGCATACCACACACAAGGGGAAAAAGAGGTCTTCAATTCTTGTTTATTGTTAAAACATGTGAGATAATTTTGATTTAAAGCCTCCCTAAATATGGCGTGCCCTCTCCTCCATTTAATCATTTTGAGGGTTCTGTCAGGTACGTAATCATGTTAGGTACAAAATGGGTTTGAGCTATCTCTAGAAACATTTAGAGAAATTTTTCTTTCTTCGTTTTTCGGACGTAATAAAATATTTTACTAAAGAATGCATTCAGAGATACACAAGGGGGGGGGGGGGTGGGGATCTGCAATTTTTGTTTGTCGTCAAAATATTTGAGATAATTCCGGTTTAAAGCTTTCCTAAATTTCGCGCCCCTCAGCTACGGGGCAATTAATTAGTGAAAAAAATTTAGCACTCCATGCGGAAGCGTTGAATAGGTGGTGGTCCTTTTCCAGTTTCAAGGAAGGTAATCTGAGCCTTTAGCTTAAAGGGATTTCTTTAAAGAACGCACCCTAGCATCTTACGTTCCTCTGATATGTTCATCACAAGTTCTTTGTATTTTTTACTCAAAGAATACAGAAGTCGCTGCATGTGAAAGTTTAGCGTCTTAAAGCACAAAGAAGGTCCCCTGCTCAGCAGATCTACCTAAACCGAACAAATGATTCACACCTGGTTATAGAAAACTTTACAAAAAAAAAAAAAAAAAAAAAAAAAAAAAAAAAAACGTAGAATCCAAAATTATTTATCGCCGCTCCTTACTCCTACCGCCGGTTGGCGACCCCGCGACTAGGCGCCCCGTGCGGTGGTACACTTCGCACACCCCTTGGGCCGGCCCTGAAAATATGACAGCTCGTCATTAGCTACAGTAAACACGTGTCCGTAAGGGGACAAGGTAAAAAATGAACTAAAGGTAGAGAATGTTGCAAAGAATGCGACAGATGGCGCTAGCTGAAAGGAACACTGTGCAGAAGAGAAAAGTGTTTCCAAAAAGATGGAAGAGAAATTGATAGGCAAAAAAATCGAAATAAAAGAAATAAACAAAATTAAAATAAAATAAAAGAAGTAAATTAGAAAAATATAAATAATAATAAAGAAATATAAAAGAATAAAACAAAGAAAAAAAACCCCAAAAGATCGTTTTTTTTTTTTTTTTTTTTTTTTGTAAACAAAATAAAAAGAAAAGAAACAAGAGAAGAGGGAAAAGAATTACAAAAGTACTTTCCACGCTGGAGATAGGAAAGGAGATGATGGAAGATCATTGAGAAGAGGGAAAAGAATTACAAAAGTACTTTCCACGCTGGAGATAGGAAAGGAGATGATGGAAGATCATTGAGAAGAGGGAAAAGAATTACAAAAGTACTTTCCACGCTGGAGATAGGAAAGGAGATGATGGAAGATCATTGAGAAGATTAGCAGAATTTTTAGAAATAAAATATGCTTCATGAAAATCCATGTAAGAGGGAGAGGCAGGGGAAGAAATAATTTAGGTAATGGAGAAATTGAAACAATGACTGGAAGACCAACAGTGAGAAGCAATCGAGGATTTAGAGATTTCTTGATTTACAATATACCTCTGATTTTTTTTTATTATTATTCCGGTAACTTTTAAGTGTTTAAACCCCTTTGTGCCTTTTCTAGGCAATAAATTTAACTCTGACAAATTAAGCAAGACGGCAATAAACTTCCCTGCCCTATTCTGTTAGGAAACCCTCAAAGAAATAAAGAAATAGGTAAATTAATGAAATCGTCATTATTTGTTCCCATTCAAAAAAAAAAAAAATGCATTTATTTACTGAAATTCGAAAGGATTTGAAAATAAGTTATAAAAGGTAAAACCGTAAAATCAAATCAAACGTCAATGTATATGCTTTTTTTAAATTCTGCAGTAATTAACTTTGTAATTAACTTTTGTTTTGATACTTAAATTTTCACATTTTTTCCTGATGTGAAAAATAAATTTTAGTAACGTTGTTACATTTTTTTTCAACAATTAAAACCTAGATTTAAACATGACCTCCATTAAGAGACCACCTCTCGGAGCGACTAATTTTTATTGGAACGGTACGTGGTCGCTTTAGGAAGGTTTTACTGCATATATATATTATACACACACACACACACACACACACACACACACACACATATATATATATATATTACCATTAATTAAACATAACCTACCACCGTCAATTATTATGAATTAAAGCTGTAAGTATTAAAAAAAAAAATTATTATAAGAATTATTATGGAAGAAAAAAGAAAGTGGACACCGACAAAAATTGAAAAGCTTATACATTGAATTACGTTATCAAGGGCACAGAATTCAATGATATAAGCAAAATGGTTGTTTTCTGTGGGGAAAAATAAGCTAAAGCTAAAAATTATATATATATATATATATATATATATATATATACATATACATACACCACTAGACCCGCGAGAGGCTTTCGCACTGCCATCTTTGAGTTTATTTTTCGATACATTTTTCATTAATTTATACTTAACAGAATTTTTTTAGCGAAAAATGAGTGTACTACAGTAGAGCACCGATTATACATTTTTCGGAGGACTGTTCTAAAATGACGTATAACTGAGAAAGACGTACAATCGAAATTGTAGCCTCATAAGGTGTAAAATCATTGACTGCAGAAATATAATGCTGCAATTACACAGATTTAATTTTACGACCATTTTCGGTTGTTTAAGATGCACTATATATTGAAAAAAAAAAGTTAAATCCTTGAAAAAAAGTATTAAATAATAATTTCTAAAATTGAAAAATAAAAGTGAGAATTATCAAACCTTATATCAGTTGCACACCTTGAATTAGTTTTTTTTTTATTCTATTATCAAACGTACAAATAGACTTTAATTAAAATAATCTTTAATCGTCCTCTGACGTACCGATTTACTTTGAGACTTAAGGAAAGCATTAAGTATGCAGTTAATTCCTGGAAAGTTTTCTCACTAGTGTTGTGAAAAACAAACAAGCTTCTAAGCAACGTATCTTTGAAAGAAAGTGGGATAACTTCACTTTCTTCTTCTTCGCTAATTAATATTTCTAGCAGGAAAGAAAAAAAGAATGACGCTGGGAAAAAAATTCTAAGAAAATCGGTTACGGTATGGAAAAAAAAAGACGTATAACCGAAGTTATGCGTTATAAAAACGAAACATTAAAATATATAGGGATGTATCGGACCGCACAGAAACGACGTATAAATGTAAAAGACGTATAAATGAGAAACGTATAAACGGTGCTTTACTGTATGTTAAAAGCCTGTTCAGAAACCTTTCGTATTCCCATTCATCTCTGTGTACGTTTTGTCTGTGCAATAGAAAAAGGGACTTGGCCTCAGAAGTACTATGTATGATGATACTTAACCTAAAAGTAAAACAAAAGTTCAGTATGCAATGTCAGATTTAGGCTAAAAATCATATCCAATGATACCTTATTGATCGTTGTACGTTACATATTAGTTAAATTCTACATGCGATGTCAGATGTAGGTAAAAAATCATATCTTAAATTTAAAGAGTAAAATATATGTTTAAAATAAATGAATCGCTAACGGCGCAAGGGGAATAGTAATTAGTATTATTATTACTAAATGCTACATTTATGTTTATAAATGAAATCATAAGAAATGCATAGAACTGTACTACCATTACTACATGTCGATAGTAACAAGAGTAAGTGTTAAGACAAAATAATACTCAATGAAAAGACATGTTTTATTAATAGTACGCCAGCTCTGAACGGGTTAAGCTTTAGAGTTTTCCCGCTATAAATATACAAGTTTTGGGTGCTTCTGGGTTTGATCAAAAACTGAATTCATTTCTGTATAATTTTATTGTTATTACTAAGTGCTAAAACATAAGTGAAATTATTAGAAAGGCAGAGACATATACTACAATTACTACATGTAGATAGTAACAAAAGTAATGATTAAGACAAAATAATACTCGGTAAAAATACATGTATTATTAATAGTACGCCAAACCTGTACGGGTTAAGAGGGGAGGGGAACCCCGAATGGGTTAAGCTTTAGAGTTTTCCCGCTATAAATATACACGTTTTGGGCGCTTCTGGGTTTAATCAAAAACTGAATTCATTTCTGTATAATTTTATTATTATTACTTAATGCTAAAACATAAGTGAAATTATTAGAAATTCAGAGACATATACAACAATTACTACATGTAGATAGTAACAAAAGTAATTGTTAAGACACAACAATACTCGGTAAAAAGACATGTATTATTAATAGTACGCCAGACCTGAACGGGTTAAGAGGGGAGGGGAACCCCGAATGGGTTAAGCTTTAGAGTTTTCCCGCTATAAATATACAAGTTTTAGGCGCTTCTGGGTTTGATCAAAAACTGAATTCATTTCTGTATAATTTTATTATTATTACTTCCCAGCAAAGAAAGGAACAGTGGGCCATCAGCTGGAAAAAAGATGGCAGCCAGCAATGCTATCAGCGGTAAAGTGCAAGGGTGCCATTACTTAAACCTGTCGAAAGTGTCCAAGCCGAATGCAGCTGGCCCATCAGTGATGGCCAACAGCAGGCCAGCATTGGTATGCCATCACATTACTTCAATTCGTCACTTTTCCTGCAGTGCTAGCATCTATTCCACTGCTATTCCTTTGCTGGGCCAGCACTTTCCCTTACAAAAATTTCTTATATAATTCTATAAAAAAACAAAGTATTATATAATTATGGCTCTTTTTTCTATAAGCTAGTTTCACCAAGAGGTATAGAAACATCTGTAGAAGTGTCTATAATACAAATGTCTATAGAAATATTTAAACTGCACGTGGTCACCCTCCCAAGAACTGACCGCGCTCAATGCTGCTTGGTTTTCGTGATCGGACATGAATAAGTGCTTTCAGCGTACGCTACGATTACTCGTAGTTTTCAAGCTCTCATTACACTATTTCAAGTTTGTTTCTTTTGTGATTTACGTTCCTAATCATTAAACTGGTATAGAAATTATTCTATTGTATAGAAATCCTATGTATTTTATACGCTATTTTTTTATTATTGATTCTGAACTGCGTAAATTATGAAAACCGAAATCCTTTGTAATCTAGTAAAACCAGATTTAAGGAGAAAAGAAAAGTGCGTTAAAATAAAGAATTTATTTATTTATTCATTTACTTATTTATTTTGTTGGTGGCAGTGGTGCTATATATTTTACAGTTTAAAAAAAAAATAGCTTCACAGCTTAAATTGTGTTAAGATATTCATTTCAGATTTGTGTTCAAATACTCAATGTCTTCGATATTCGCAGTGCCACCTAGCGTAAGGGTTCCCAGCAACAATACTGCAAAAGATCGTGTACTTCCATGTAGTGGTGGGCCAGCGTATGAGATAAAATGGATGCCCACCAGAATTTTATCTGATGATTTCTAACAGCAATGTTGACTGAAGCTGTCCAGCAGTGGCCATGCAGTGGTAGACCAACAGCAAGCACTTCTCTATCATTGCCAGCACCTATCTTGCCACTGGCCAGCAATTCCTCTTTGCTGGGTTAATGCTAAAACGTAAGTGAAATCATTAGAAATGCAGAGACATATACAACAATTACTACATGCAGATAATAACAAAAGTAATTGTTAAGACAAAATAATACTCAATGAAAAGACATGTATTATTAATATAGTACGCCAGACCCGAACAGAGGTTAAGAGGGGAGGGGAACCCCGAATGGCTTAAGCTTTAGTTTTCTCGCTGTAAATATACAAGTTTTGGGTGTTTCTGGGTTTAATCAAAAATAGAATTCATTTCTGTATAATTTTATTATTACTAAATGCTAAAACATAAGTGAAATTATTAGAAATGCAGAGACATATACTACAATTACTACATGTAGATAGTAACAAAAGTAATTGTTAAGACAAAATAATACTCGGTAAAAAAGACATGTATTATTAATAATACGCCGGACCTGAACGGGTTAAGAAGGGAGGGGAACCCCGAATGGGTTAAGCTTTAGAGTTTTCCCGCTATAAACATAGAAGTTTTGGGCGCTTCTTTCATTTCTGTATAATTTTATTATTATTACTTAATGCTAAAACATAAGTGAAATCATTAGAAATGCAGAGACATATACTACAACTAGGACTTCCCTCACAGGGATTAGTCTGAGCTATATTACTGAGAACATAGATTTAATAATAACATGTGGAAGCAAAGAAAATGAGATGTTATCTTTAATTGTCCATATACTGCGAAAAATTGAAATGATGAAAATAAACAAATTTTAGAATTACAAAATCTTTTATATAAATTCGTATACACTGTTTAAAAAAATGGGAAATCAAACCATTCAAGACAGCCATGCATGGATATAAAATTGAAAGTACGCAATATATTAAAAGTAAAATAGAAAATGAAACACTAATTTACTTATATCGGAATTTTAACTGTATAAAATGATGTCAAGAGCATAATCAGACGCTCCGCACCAATTTGAGTAACTTTAAATGACAAATATATGATGTTAAAAAGGAATGGACTATACTTTATATTGTGTGTGCTCCGCGGAATAGTTAATATTGTACAATATCTGTTTTCCACGGATGCAATGAGGTTGTCGATAACATTTAAGGAATTCTCTTCTCAAAATCTAATATAGTATCAAAGTACCGAATACATCAAAAGTGGCATGCTATGCTTCGTTAGAGTGTGTTTTAGATATGCTCGATCGGATTTAAATGATGAGTGTATGCTGGCCACTGCATACGCTGTATTGTTTTGTTTTCAAACATGTTCTGCACAAGTTGAGCTGTATTTAGCATGTATTAAATAAAAGAAATCGGCAATGATTACAACATAAAGTATGACACAAGATCTGAATATAACGTCTGCATAACTTTTGAGCTGTCAAAGTGTTATTTAAAGTAATTTACAAATCCACACATATTTATTCAGCAAATCATGCAAGCTAACATACGCCAATATGAACCCGATTACAAAATTTCACCAGAATAAGTTAATATATAAAAAATCTACTAATGATAATTGAGAATATGACCTTATGATAAAATGTCTAGAAAAATGAATCGGATAAAAAATTCATATCACATTTAAAACGGCACTTCCCTCTGTTAGTGGCCTTGGCGAGAGAGAGAAAAGCCTAGAGAAGGAAAACTTTAACAAGTACTTTCGGGCAACCTACTCACTGTTTCATACAGGTCATTATTCAATATTTACACAATTTATTTAATGCTAGGTGGGTATCTATCAGTTTTGTTGCATTTAAATCGCATGTTTTGCGGAGGAAATGCAGCATTATGAAATATTTAAAGTTGCTGTACCTAATAATTCCAAATTAATGGTAATTGAGATCGCTTTCCGTTAATTTCATCAATTTAAATTTTTTTAGAAACCATTCATAGAGACAATTGTATATTTTAAAACTAACCCGAAGCAAAATTTCAAGATTTTGGGCTCAGCAGTAACAGAGAAATAGAAAATTTTTGAAAGTTTTTTGTTTCTGCACTGTTTTATATAGCGACATTTTTAGAAATTGTTCTATTGCGAGAATTTACGTCATGATAAAAACAGCCATGTCAATTTTCATGTTTATATTCCTAACAGTTCCATGTTCTTCGTTACTTAGATCATCTTTAGGTCTTTTTCCGCTTTGTTTAGTCTTTCTATTTTTTAGAATTCGTTCTACAAAGAGCATTTACATCTTATAAATTACTACCATGCCAAAGTTCTAGTTTCTAACCCCAACAGTATCCCAAAAATTTCAGTATTCCAAATAAATCATAGTTTAGAACCTTTCTAGAAATTTTTACGTTTATCCGTCAAATTGAACCTTTTAGAGAGCATTCATTACGAGTATTCACATCTTAAAAGTAACTACCGCACCAAATTTAAAGTTTCTAACCCAATCAATATCACAGAAATCACAATTTTAGAACTTTTTTGCTCCTGCAGCGATGTAGGTTCTTGCACTGACATAAAATAGTCTTTTTTTCGGAGCAGAGATGGCCACCAACATTTTTTTAAGTTGGCTATGTAGTTTCAGAGATAGTACCTCACAAACGTACAAGCATTAATAATATTATATAATTTATAATATTATAACGCTTTATAATATTAGCATTAGATGTACAGATACAAAAGCCATTTATCTCTTACAAACTAAAGTGCCGGCGTTGCCCAGAATTTGAAGGATGTTTGTTCTGAAAATCAATTTCAAAATTTAACATACAACACAAAACAAACATTAAAAAAAGCAGTCGAAATGTTGTTGAATGAATCATATGAAAACGCTATATAAAAATGTATAAATGTATATAACAGACGCAAAAGAATACAGCTATAAATGAACTTATTTCAATTTATAATTGGAGCAATAATGTTAAAATGCGCCAATATTTCCCTAATCGGGTTTTTATCATGCTTCAATACATTTTTCACACTCATATGACATTATACTATATCCACCATGCCCTTTATATTTCCAATATGACGTAATATTTTCCTCTTTCACGTGGAAACCTTGAAATAGAAAAGTTTTGAAGTTATATTCACTTTCATTTAAATTCGTCAAACCATTTATTTCATTTTCATATTTCACGTGAATATCTTGCAATAGAAAAGTTATGACGTAATATTCACCTTTTTTTTTAAATTCGGCAAACTATTTATTTCATTTTCATTTTTCACGTGGAAATCTTGCAGTAGAAAATTAATTGTTGTAGTAATAATTTTATTGTGTTTTTTAATTGTTTTCAACTGCTATAACGAAAAATGTTTAAATTTGATGAGAAATTGCTGTTAAATTGGTTGTTTTTTATTAATTAAAAATTAACTATAAGTTATTTCGATTCCGGATTACTTTAGTGTTCTCGGCCATGTTTTAATACACATGTACGTATCTCTTCACAATTTTGGCTTCCAAATTGTGGATTTTTTATAGAATTACAAACAGACAGATAGACAAGTCTTCATTTTTATATATCTCTCTATTCTATAAAAAGTAACTAACGCTGTCACCACCGCCGCCGCCGCCGGTTTTGAATTTTTTATGACCCGAGGTCTTTCTTCGTTAATATTAAGAAAACTATTGCATACAAATATATGAAAATCGGTGGTATTATAGCGAAATGTTTGATCAACACACTAATGCATACAGTTTTCAAATCGAAGAATTATTTTAAGAGATATTTAATGCTAAAGTTGGACAAAATCGTTCCATTAAAAAAAATTATAAGAGCAAAAGCTATACATGGGAATTTAATCATTTTTAGATCATTTTATTCAATAGAAGATCCCGGTCTTCAGATATCATTAATTTTTTTTAATTTGACTCATTTTTTGAGATTTTATTTCTATTTTAAATTCAAATATTCAGCATTTTGACAGATATTTTTCACATATTTTAGAAAATGGTATTAATTTAAACTGTTGCCAACTGTATAAACAGCGCAAAAAATAATGTTTGCTTCAAATAAAAAAAAATTATTTACACGTTACTTTTATAAACAGAAAAAAACCTTCAAATTGGAATTAAATAATTAGGTATAAAAAGCAGGCACTTATTGGAAATTACGCCATAAAAACTATATTTACATGTGAATTTTAAAAGAGAAATGATATTGTAAAATAAATTCATTAACATGCGTTAGAAATCTGAAATAGAACAAATTACGTCACATTACACTTATTATGCAAAATGAACAAAAAATAGTATTGCAAAACAGTTTAATTTTAAAAATTGCGCGAGACAAAATATTAGAGGTTAAATATTAGATTTTTTCAAAATTTTATTATTTGTCGTTTGATGTGAGGTGTTCAGCTATAAGTATGCAAAATGGCAAAATGTCATGTCTCCAACTTAATTAGGGGCTGAGTTAGAAAAATTGCTTAAAATACACAAGTTAGAGCCTAGAGGGTTAAATATTAGACCTTTTTCAAAATGTTATTATTTGTCATTTGATGTGAGGTGTTCAGCTATAAGTATGCAAAATTTCATGTCTCCAACTTAATTAAATTAGGGGCTGAGTTAGAAAAATTGCTTAAAATACACAAGTTAGAGCCCAGAGGGTTAAATATTAGACTTTTTCAAAATTTTATTATTTGCCGTTTGATGTGTGGTGTTCAGCTATAAGTATGCAAATTTTCAAGTCTCCGACATATATAGTTTCTGAGAACGGGCTCTATGACAGACGGACAAACAGACAGACAAAGGGGTGAAACAGGTAGGGTTTCGTTAGATGAACGAAACTCTAAAAACATGCTGCGGATGACTGTAACAACATTCTAAAATTATATTACCATCAGCGATCTACCAATCCCGAATTTAGTTTATATTCGTTTCATATATTCTTATTCTTTTGTGCGGCCCTGTAAAATAATTATCAATATTATATACAGTAAAACCTCTGAATAGCGGACACCCCGAGAATTCAGAATTTGTCCTCTATTTAGAGGTGACCGCTACTGAGAGTAAAACATGTACAGTTATTTAAGAGTTGGTAATCGAAAAAATGTCCGCTAAATAGAGGTATCCGCTAATCGGGTGTGTCCGCTATGGAAGTTTTACCAGTAAAACTTCAGAATATCGAACACCTCCGGAGGGCAGAATTTGTCCTCTATTTGAAGATGTCCGCTACTGAGAGTAAAAACTGTACAGTTATTTAAGGGTTGGTAATCGAAAAAATGCCCGCTAAATAGAGGTGTCCACTAATCGGGTGTGTCCGTTATGGAGGTTTTCCTGCATAATAATATAATCCTTTACAAGAAAATTGCATGCTGTATGATAGACAGACAGACATCCAGAAGAAGATAACCTCCCGGATCAATAAACACTCATGTCTTTTGTTTTAATCATCCACAATTGTATGTCATACAACATGCCTGATTTTATACAACAGGCTAAAAATGGTCACCGTGGTACGGAATACTGTATTATTATTTATTTGCCCACCAAAACTGGTTGCCACGGGTTGTTGCAAGGTTTGTGATCACGTGGTTGAAACTGATCTATTCAATATTACTGCGTGCGTATTTTTTTTTATTTGCTCCATGTGTTCAAACCAGTTGTCTACGAAAACATCCACCGGTGAAAGTGACGCACACTAAATTTCTGTGACGTATGCAGATAAACTGTGCTTTTTTAAGAGTTTTTTCTATATAATTTTTAAACGGTTTGGAACTTATTTTTCATAGTAGGTGCATTCAGTAGGCGACCCTCATATGTACCTTCTGGTGCAATCAGAAACGAAATCCGACAAATATTTTTTGAGTTATGCTTGACAAAAGGTTTTTATTAGGCTTTTTTTTTAGTAGGACATGGCGTTAATATCCATCGTAGTAGTAAAGTGTCCGGACAGTAATATTTCGCTGAGTATAACTTCGCTTCGCTCAGACAATTATTATTAGGCTTTTTTTTTAGTAGGACATGGCGTTAATATCCATCGTAGTAGTAAAGTGTCCGGACAGTAATATTTCGCTGAGTATAACTTCGCTTCGCTCAGACAATTACTACATGTAGATAGTAACAAAAGTAATTGTTAAGGGGTCAGGTACCTTTGAAAGTATCCAAAACCATTTTTTTATTTAATAGCTTATATTAAATTTTTATTCCTAACGAATATTTAAAAAGAAACCCCATGCAAAAATTCGCTTTAGAAGGGAAGTTATGACGAAAACAGTTTGGGCTCTCTTTATGTTATAAAGGGACAATTGGATCTTCAAAGTCAATTTTCTCAAAACGTTGATTTTGGTCACTGCTCGCATGATTTCTAAGAAATGACTAGATAGAATTTCATGAAATTTTAAATGAAAGTAACAACCTTATAGATGCACAAAATGACCTATTATGTTCATCGAGTAACAAATTTAGAAATTATGACTATTTTTATGCAAAACAAAATTTCGAAATTTTGAAATTTTTGCTTTTACATTTATTTTCTCAAAAACTAATCATTATATACACTCATTGCCATAAAAATTTGCGCACCAAGAAAAAGACGTCCAAATGAAACGAAATTTTAAACTCGTAAGTACTACTGTGATATAAGTAAGTGAATAGAAAACCAAAGAAAAGGGATCATTTATTGCAGAAAAAAGTACAAATGAACGGAAATTTTAGTACTCTGTTGGACCCCCTCCAGCGCGAATGCACGATGCGATACAAGCGGACATTGAGGCATACAAGTTCCGTATGATGTCCTGAGACATCTCGTTCCACAGTTGCTGTAAACGCGCCTCGAGTTCAATCAAACTCGTAAGGTGACCAACTTGCCGTCCCAAGTGAAATCAGATATGCTCGATTGGTGACAAATCTAGGGATCGAGCAGGCCAGGGAAGGGTGGTAATGTGGTGGAGGCAGGCTTGTGACATCCTTGCTGTGTGGGGCCGAGCATTGTCTTGCTGAAAAATGGCTCCTAGGAGACCTGCTACGAGTGGCAACACATGTGGCTAAAGGATGTCCTGGACGCACCGCTGGGCTGTCATTGTGCCACGGATCAAAATTAGGGGTGACCGTGTATCGTAAGCAATGGCACCCCATACCATCACACCAACTGTGGGAGCGGTGTGTCGCTGTAAAGCGAAGGCAGGATTAAGGTGTTCACCAAGCGGCCTCCACACACGAACACGATTGTCATCGCTGCTCAAATTGAATCTAGACTCGTCGCTGAAGACGACCTGGTTCCATTCTGTTGCAGTCCAATCCCGTCGTGTGCCACATCCTCTAAACAGAGGCGTCGGTGGGTGGATGTCATTGGCAGCACACGTAATTGACGCCGCGATACCAAATGTCCTTCAGCCAGGCGCCTTCCGATGGTTCGGGAAGACACAGGGGTCCGTAGTGAAGGTGCTGCCTGTGTCTGGATAGCGGCCAATGAGGCAGTTGGCTCTACGCGTATGTTTCGTATGATGTGACGGTTTTCTCGACGACAGGTCTGTCGAGGGTGTCCTGAGCCTTGTCACTGTGTAAATGAGGTCTTTTCAGTCCACTCGTCCCAACACCTCCTCACAGTAAAATCAGAACGGCTTACTTCACGAGCTACTCGCCAAGCTGACCACCCAGTTTCCATCATCCCGATGATTCTTCCCCTCTCGAACTCTGACAGCTGCTCATATTGTCTTCGATGGCTGCGTAACGGCATGTCTACCACAGCGTTTCCTTTGCAAAAGAAAAGGTACACTCAGACAAGTTCTGCTTATCAGTTTTATACTCCAAGGAGGGCGAAGTTCAACGTCCTCTAGTGACATTACGCAATTCGCAATCATGCTGCATTTCTAATCATTTGCATATCTGCCTGATATGTCCCTTCATGCCAAGTTTTGTTACGATCCCACAATTATTTCTTGGTGCGCAAATTTTTATGGCAATGAGTGTATTTTTTAGTGTAGGTTATTTTAAACACGTATTATATCTCTACTCAATAAAAAAATTTGGGCTCATTCTGATTATTAATTTATGAGAAATCATGCGCGCAAGACCTATAAGGTGAATTCGTTTATTAAAAAAACATTAAATTTCAAATGAAGTTGAAAAAAAAAAAAAACTTTACGTGCATCTAGACTTTTTTTCAGAGCATTAACTATTAGCCTAAGACTCATTTAATGTGTATTTAAAATTTCGCGGAGTTATAGCAATCCATATCAGTATTTCATTTGCATGCATTTTCTCAGCTTCAAAGGTACCTGATCCCTTAAGACAAAATAATACTCAATGAAAAGACGTATTATTAATATAGTACGCCAGACCCGAACGGATTAAGAGGGGAGTGGAACCCCAAACGGCTTAAGCTTTAGAGTTTTCCCGCTATAAATGAAATGTACAAGTTTTGGGCACTTCTGGGTTTGATCAAAAACTGAATACATTCCTGTATAATTTTATTATTATTACTAAATGCTAAAACATAAGTGAAATCATTAGAAATGCAGAGACATATACAATTACTACATGTAGATAGCAACAAAAGTAATCGTTAAGCCAAAATAATACTAAATGAAAAGACATGTATTATCAATAGTACACCAGACCTGAACGGGCTAAGACAACACCTACTTGATACTCTTATAAAGCCATTTGGCGCTCATCTTGAATCCCATTGACGTCATTAACAGTGGACCGTCCAGTCTGACCTTGCCAGTCACCCAGTCGAACTGAACTGGTTTTGAACAACCTCCATTTCTCTTCCTCCCTTATGGCAATACGAGTACAGCGTTGCTTGTTTGTACTTGTACTTCATATGTCAAATGTAAAGAAATCACACATTGACTTTGTTCCAAAGCGTTGTTGGATAATTAGAAAATCAATTTATAATAAGGTAAGAGTTTTTTTTATCTTGATAAATCTTAAATCTTGTGTGCATTTATTTATTTATATGTTTTACTTCTAGTACTTTTTACCTGCTTTTGATATATTGAATATAAGATATAATTCACCACGTGTTCTGTAATTTAATGCGAGTGCTTGTAATATCTTTTTTCACATTGTTTAATATAAGTATATAAATTTTTATTTCTCCAGACTGCAATTATGCTACATTAAATGTTTTTTATCGGCTCGTTTTTTTTTTTTCAAATATTCTTATACTATTTGTAAACATGACTGAAGCATAACAGTGTATTTCCATTCAGTGGTAGAAATAATAATTATTATTAATATGAAATATTTGGTTTACATTTTATTAAAAAAAAAAATAGATTTATTCAATGAATTTTTTAATTAATTATTCATTTGTTGGACTACTTCTTAAAGTACCGAATTCTCACAATCTTATTTAAGCGGTGATATTAATTTCTAAAGAAAGAAAAGCAACACTATTTTGTTGCAATGTTAAAATAATTGCATGTGTCAGCTTTAAACATTTATGTGGATATGATATCATTGCTCTTAATCTTTAAACTACGTTAAATAATGCACAAATTCGTTATTGTCATGTATTTATCATTTTTTATTATTAATTTTCAATGATATAGTTCTTTGTTTGTAAAATAATTTGTAGTACCCTAAAATATTTTAAACTTAACGAAATTAACTTATATTCTATGTAGTATGTATAAATCGTGTCTTTCAATATATATATATATTCATTATTGATAGTTACCATAAAAGTATTGCTTACAATAGTATTTTTTATTTTTGTTAATGGTTTAAAGATTAATTGAATGGTACTTGCTTGGAGATATTATTTTCGAAATTTTAATTCAATTATAGAATATATACAAAAAATAGTATTTAAGTCAGATAAGTAAACATGATGTATAATGCAAAAGAAAAAAATTAAATAGTTAAAACTTTAAATATGTATAGTAATAATGTTTTTACAAAATTTAATGTAGTTTAAAGTTTAATTTGATTGTTGAAAGAAAAATATAATGTTCAAAATTTTACAGATTATTAAAAATTATTAGCTGTAGAATTATGAATAACAACAAAATATTACTATACGCTTTTAGATATTTAAAGCTAATTTATTTTTTTCAAATTATCAAAAACTATTAATTTGCGATAAAAGCATTATCTTGAGTTTCACTAAAAATCTCCATCTATAATGTCAACTTTATTAACAATTTTTATATGTGTTATACCTTTATAGATATCGTTTCTTTAAATTATAGAATAAATACTAATAATATTTAAAGATTTCCAGCCCCCCCCCCCCCAAACAAAATTTTTTTTCCCTTTTTCATATCTTATTCCACTAAATTTTTTTTTTAATCAGATGTGTAAATCTAATATTCATTATTTTTTTATTTCAGTAACCAAACTGAGCTTTGAACAATTTTGAATAATGCAAAGTATTATTAAAATTTTAGATATTTAATTTTTGTCTTTTAATTTAACATTTTTTTGTACCACTAGGGGGATCGGCCCCCTACGAGCTACGCTCGCCAACACCCGTCCAGACACCGCAGACTCTAAATGCACGCTAATTTGATCGGCTTTAAAAAGATTTCGAAAGATTGAATTATAATTTAAAAAACAGTGGCGATCTCCCTATAAACGAATTTCTATTCATTTCTCTTTGATTGGGGAATTTTAACGCCAAATCCGCTGCGGTACTACTTGATTATCCTGTCGACCCATTTCGCCAAATTATATAAATCGCCAAATTATACAAATTGATATAATTTTTATTTTAAATAACGAAAGAACAAATAAATTCGTACAACATTAATAAAAACACAAATAAAACATCGAAATAAAAATAACTTGATGACGTATACACGTGTAACAACATTTCAAAATAAGCTAATATAAAAGGAATTAAGTAAAGAGAGTCTTTGTCTCCTGGTATTTTTTAACAAAGCGAAAAGAAAGTACTTTTAAATGAGACATTTTAAATTAATTCTCAAAATATCAAATGTCTAGCGCAATTTCTAAATTTAAACTTTTTTGCAATATTATTTTGTGTTCATTTTATGTAATAACTATAATGTGACGTAAATATGACGTAATTTCTGCTATTTTTGGCTTCTAACGCATGTTAATGAATTTATTATTTTACAATATCCTTTCTCTTTTAAAATTCACGTGTATACTTTTTATGACGTAATTTTAATAAGTTCCTGCTTTTTATACGTAATTATTTAATTCTAATTTGAAAGTTTTTTCCTGTTTACAATAGTCACGTGTAAATAAATTTTTAATTTGAAGCAAACATTATTGCTTGCGCTTTTTATACAGTTGGCAACAGTTTAAATTAGTACAATTTTCTGAAATCTGTAAAAAATATCTCTAGAAATGCTGAAAATTTGAATTTAAAATAGAAAAAAACCCTGAAAAAATGAGTCAAAATAAAAAAATTAATGCAATCTGCACTCCGGCAAATTCTAACGCATAAAATGATCTAAAAATGATTACACTGCCATGTATAGTTTTTGCTGCTATAAAACTTTTTTAGTGGAACGATTTTGTCCAACTTTAGCATTAAATAACTCTTAAAATAATTCTTCGATTTGAAAACTGTCTGCATCAGCGTGTTTATCAGACATTTCTGTATAAAACCACCGATTTTCATATTTTTGTATGCATTATTTTTGTTAATATTAACGAAGAAAGGCCTCCGGTCACAAAAAAACCAAAAACCGGCGGCGGTGGTGACAGCGGTAGTTACTTTTTTTTTAGAATAGAGAGATGCATACTTAAAAATTTATCAAATCTAAAAATTTAATATTCTAACTTATGTAAAATGTATATCGTTTTCAGATAATGAAATATTCACTTTTATTAGTTTCCATATACTGATACTACTATTTTTGTTGTTTTAATTTTTAGGATAATACTAATGACAGTCAGTAATGATATAAGTAAATCAAACATGATTTTCTTTCAATTAAATTAAACTATATTAAATATGGATAATTTTAGCATTGGAATTTATTTATTTTATTACTTTTTAATTTTACTAAACGCTTTATTATTAAATTGTTGGTATTTTAATTCTTATGTTTTAGTTCTGGACATATTTTAACATTTATCAAATATGAATTATAAATGATAATAATATATTTTTACGATATATAATGTATTCTAGCTTAATTTCATTGTTAAAAGAAAACTATAATGCCCAACAAATTGCATATTATTAAGCATTATTATCTGCAGAATAATAAGAGTAATAAACTTAGCAATATTACTTTATGCTTTTGTATATTTAAATATTCAGCATTATTCAACATTATCAAAATAACTTATATACTTTGTATACAATACATCAAAAGCAGGTAAAAGATTCTTGAAGTAAAACATATAAGTAAATTCATACAAGATATAAGATTTATCAAAATAAAAAGCACTTACCTCGTTTTAAATTGATTTTCCGATTATCTATAAAGTTGTAAACAGTGCTTGAGAACAACGTTGAAAGAAAAAAAGAAGAAAAGTTGAAAATATAAATTATTAAAAAAAAATTTTTTTTGAAAGTGTTTTTTTTTATGATATACATCTGTATGAAAAATAAATGTTTAAATTAATTGTCCTTAAAAGGAGATCACGTAGTGGGAAAATTCATAAGATATGTACCAATTAATAATTTTTAAATGTTGTAAATAAAGATCCAGGAAGATTTTGGAATTATATTTATTTAAAGAAAAGAAAAAAAAAAACATTAATCTTAACCCTTAAATGCCTGATTTTTCAAAAATCATTGTAATAATGTTTTTCGGCTTTCATTTTTTAAATAAATCATGGGAAAAATACTTTAAAAAATCATATTTTGTTTTAAGTATGGTTTACGGCTAGAAAACAGCTTGTTACTAACGGCAATACTGGTCTTTAATTGAAAAAAAAAATCCTTGATAAAATTCTATAACATTAAACACACAAGAATTTTAGGAATTATAATAAGAAATAAATTTTACTTGCTGCACTGCAGAACAAAATAGGGTATTTCGCAAACTTCCAAACAAGCAAAAAAAACAAAAAAAAAAAAAACAAAAAAAAAAACAAAAAAAAAACAGCAACAATTGAAAAAATAAATCTATCTTTATTCTTAAACGGCACAAGTGTTGCCATCTACATGTTGAAAATCGATTTAATAATATTTTCAGAATTTATTTTATTGGCAACATTAGGCATTATATCTTCAATATTATTCTAATAGTATTTTAGAGCCTAAATTGGGTATGCTGCCGAAGAGCAACACCCGGCATTTAAGGGTTAAAACAGTAAATGTCCTACTAATATAATAAGAACAGCAGTTTTTAATATGCTTTACAAATGAAGAAAATTAGAAAATATAAATTATTTTTTTAGAAAAAAAGCAGATTAGTTGTTTAATTAGAAAAGTTGAATTATTACTTCTCATAAAGGAATAAAGAATTATATTCAAACATGATAAAAGATCTTTAATAAATAAATAAATAAATTGTACTTTTAACAATTTGAAAGAAGCAGGAGTAAGAAAGTGGTTCAAATTTAGAAGCAGTAGTAAGAAATAAAGAAAAAAAAGTTGGAAAATTATTTTCACAAAAAGATTATTTTTGAAAGATATTCTTTGAGATACATCTAGAATAGAATTATTATAATTAATAAATTTGCAAAAATTCTTTAATGAATGAATGTTTTAATACTTTTCTCTTTAAACATTTATGATTTACTAATGTGCATTTGGTAAAATGAAAATTATACGTTTAGAGACCTCTTTAAACAGATTGCTATATTAAAAAAAAATAATAATACATAAATACTTTTTTTCCGAAATAGGAAGAAAAAGAAAAAATAAGTGTTTAACTTAATTCTCTTTAAAGAAGATCACGTAGTGGGGAAATTTATGAGTTAAATAACAGTTCATTATTTTTCAACACCCAAGAAAAGCGCAGAGTTCCACCGGGGAAAAAGATCGTAAGTCGATTAAGAATGACGTCACAAAATCGCCCAAAGGCTTTGTGTCAAGTAGGTGTTGGTTAAGAGGGGAGGGGAGCACCGAACGGCTTAAGCTTTAGTGTTTTCCTGCTATAAATATGCAAGTTTTGAGCGCTTCCGTGTTTGATTGTCTACTGAATCCATCCCTTGAAAAATTAAATCTCAACTAATGATTCTACGCCAGATGACACCAATTTTGTCCCGAAATTCCTTAAGCTGAGTGTAGGGGGCAACTTTCATGGGCCTGCTTGCATAAATATCGGTTTTTTAGGCATATTTGGGTTTGATCAGGTGCTAAAATTTGTTTAATTTGTAATGAATCTGACTTTATTCGCAGGTGGTTTCTGGTAAAATATGACACTATAGATGTCATTCGGGATATCGTCTTTTTTTACAGAAGATGAATGCAACTTTTGAAATAGAAGTCGTCGTCTACATATTAAAAATTACACCAACTTTGATTTTTCAAATGATAAGCACTTTTGACACCATATTAGAGTTTCTTGGATCAAGGCATAACCCGAAAAATGGTATAGTTTATATACTTTTTATTAAATCTTATACTTGTATAATAAAATATATTAAGCGTATATTCACATATTTAGACATATTAAAATTTTAAAGGGATAAGCTTCCAGAACCACACCAGTAAAACTATAGAGGCAAACAATGTATAAAATAAACAAAGAAAAACATTAATTTGTTTAATTTATTTTATATAAATTTTTCATATAAATTTTTTGGTTGCTGTGTTCCATTTAATTAATATTAATATTATTAAATTTCTCATAAAATGTAGGAAATCATGTTTACGATGCAAGTTAAATTATATTTTCCAGAAATGAATTACGAAAATTACATTGTAGAAATTAAATGAATTTGGTGCAATTACAGTAAAACCTTGCGGTTTTCTCAATGAGGATACTCAGAATGACAATTTCGCAGATGAAAGTATTTCGTGCCTTGAAGATTTGTCCCATAAGTTTGAAGTTCGTAGAATGAAAAAATAGCAGCAAATTATGACATTTTCATGCAATTGTAAAGAAATATTTCAATTTTATAAATTATATGGCTTATTTTCTCTGTGCAATTTTCATCTGTCGAGACTTTCACTCCTATGAACTTTAGAACAGTAAAAAAAAAATATTTATTCAAATTTAAAATGTTTTCTTTCAAATTTTAATGAGAGAACGGCATTAATAAAGATATAATAAATTAGGTTTTCATTTTATTCGCTTTTTGACAAGTAATAGAATAACTCAATTGTCATTATCTAAATTTTAAGAAATTTCTAAAAAAAAAAAAAAGGTACTTGTTACTTATCCCGTCGACCAAATTACTATCGCCAAATTGTAAGATTAAATGCCAATAATGGTTGATCGTAAATGTCACATTTACTTGACAACACGTGCTTACGTCAAGTGATTTTTATTTCAAAGTTTTATTTGTATTTTTATTAATGCTATACTAATTTATTTGTTCTTTCGTTATTTAAAATAAAAATTATGTCAATTTGTATAATTTGGCGATTTATATAATTTGGCGAAATTGGTCGATGGGATAACTAACAACTACCAAAAAACTTAAAAAATATCTTGTAAAATATTTAAATTTTGAAATATCCATGAGGTATTGTAACATCTCCGGATGATTGCGAAGCTAGAAATTCGTCATATTCCGGAGGGGTAGATGCGAAATACATAAATGGATACAATTAATTTTTAATATATAAGATATCAGACTGTGTAAGTAAAGACCATTAATAAATAAAAAACACAGATATTACATACTATAATAATAAAGCATGGTACTGTATTTATCTAGAAGCAATATAGATATATTAAGTAGACATTGCATGAATTACGGAATCACATTCTTCCATTTCTTTTAAAATATATACAGATGAAAAGCCTAAATATGGAAACAATCTTATGCAGCAGAATATAATATTTATGTGACATCTAGGTAAATAAAATATGCTAGTATAAGCCTAGTTTGCATTCTGCTGTTTTAAAATTATTTAAAATTTGCTTAGATAAAGACTGCTGATTGATGCTATACAGAATTTATGCAAAATATTATCTATTTTATAAAGGACAAAAGTGTCTATGCTTAACGCTGATGGAATTTTGATGGTGGCAACAGCAGACGATTAAATTTAACTTTTATTAACTTTTATTAAAAATTTTTAAACTTCCAAATAACGCACATTTTAAATTTTTATACCATCGAATAGGGAAAAAAGTGTACTTTCAAAAGCAATTTGTTTGAAAACTATATCGCAATTTATTTGAAAACTGTATTTCAATTTACTCAATTTTTATTGTCTTTAAATTAATTTTCAAGAATGTTTTTCAAATCTATCTCTATCGTCTGCAGACGATTACGAAAGGCAAATCCGTTTGCATTTGAATTAATATAAATCATGGAGGAAAGAGATAGATGGAGATGAAGTATGTCATAAAAACGGTTTGCAATATGATGCGCGTTATTGCTCAAATTTAAATGCCTTCATTCGGCCCAAACAAAACAAGAACCTGGAACAGGGACAGAATTCTTTGACATCACCCGGGAATTTTTTCGCTAAATGAAAGTGGTCTGCTTATTTTTAAGCATTCTAAAGCAGCATTCCATTAAATTATGAATTAAAAACTGTATTACTAAAAGTTTTCTTTTTTTCGTGAAAGAACGTACTTGTGTTTGGGCCTACTGTAACGGATTTTAGGGTCACCCCCAGTCACCTTACTTCATCTCTATTCTTTCTCATTACTCTATGAATATAAATAGCTCATTTTATTCCAACTTATATTGCATAACGAAACTAAAACCTTCATGAATCAATAAAATAAAATATAAATAAAACCCAAATTTAAGACCGAATTTCGCGCTTGATCCAACGAAATGAACAGAATCAAAAAGGCTGATTGTAAACAGCGATTTTTGAAGATTTTTTCGGCTGTTAACTCCTGACGTGAAGCTAATATGAAAATATCGCTTTTAATATGTTTAAAAAAATTATTTGATCGCATTATTGCTAGTTTTCATATAAACATGATTTTTAGTATTGTTAGTAGGCATTCTAAAAATATATATTAAGTGTAAAAAATCTATTAGAGTTAATAACAACAACAAAAAAAGTAGATCAGTGCGAGGCCTTCTTACCGCAATCTTTGAGATTATTTGGTCCCATGATTTTCTAATAATTGGGAGTCTACTAAATTATTATTTTAAGCTGTTCATATAAAACTGTCGTTACCAGTAAGGAAAAAGAAATGTTGTTGAAATTGTCCGGATTTTTTATTACAAGTAATAGTGCTTTTTTCCATCGAAGTGTTATCTCTTTGCTTTTTTATTCGTCGGGGAGGGGGGGGGGGGGGGGGGGGGGGCAGGCAGACCATCACCTCATCGAGTGGACGGCTGAAATTTCAGGATTAGACAGAACTCGATTAGCATATTAAAATGCAACTGGTCTGCCAAGTCAAATCTCGGTAAAAACCATCTGAAAACTCGATTTTAGTGGTTGATTGGTAGGTTTATCATTGTGCTTTTCTGTACCCAAAGGTATGAAAACATGGAGGACTGAGACCAGGAAAACGTACCAGTCAACCACTAAAATCGGGTTTGTACGTGTTTTTCCCTCAGATATAACTTGGCAGACCAGTTGCAATTTTATATGCGAATCGAGTTTTAACTAATCCTGGAATTTCAGCCTTCAACTCGATGAGGTGATGGTTTGTGTAGCCACCTCCCTGTCTATTAAGTTTTTATTTTTTATTTGAGCATAAGAATGCTAACTTATCGGATGTGTTAATCCTAGAACTCTTTATTATCTCACACATGTTAATACTTCAAAAACCGTAATTTTTTTTTTATGGGTGTATTCCAATCAAAACTGCTTATTTTCTGATTTATTTTTAAATTCATTTTTGCTCTCAAACGCATCAAACTGGCAAATTCTCTTATCTAGAAACTACATAATGTGCCATGCTCGTCAATTTTTTTTTTTATAAATGCAGAAAATATTGCAAAAAATGCTGTCAAAGTGGGCGTTTTGAACCGAATTTTCCGAAGCGGGAGATCTGGGAATTAAAATAAAATGGTCATACTGAGAAAATAATTGTTTAAAAATCAAATTCTAATCAATTGAAAGAAAAATAAAATCATACGGCCCTGTTATACATCTCTTCAAAAATCACCTCAGCAAGTTTCAGGTTTTTACTTTTAAAAATGAGTCTGAAAATGTCTCAGATAATTTCGAGCCGTTGAGGGTGGAAAAAATATTTTTTCGAATACACCCTTAAATTATGTATTTTTGAAACAAACAAGATGCCGAAGTGTGCGTCGTTGCACGAACATCAGTGCACAGCACAACTACACCGACATTGAATTTGATCTTTAATTTCTACTTCATTTTTAGGTGCGTTCGTACTTACATAAATACGTAGCACCAATAGTCGTCGTTCCGTCCGTCCGTCCGTCCGCATATAACAGAACAAAAACTACCCAACCGAATAGTCTGAAATTTTAAATATATAATTGTTGCAAAATTTTGTCGGGTCATTTCAAATTTTATGAAAATCGGTTGTATAGCTTAATTACAGAGACAGTCAAAAGTTTTCCGTTACATGACGGCCAATGGGAAAAAATGATTTCGAGTGCATTTTAATGATGTTACAGTCTTTCGAAAAGAATGAAATGGATATGCACTTATGAAGTGCACTAAAATATACATTCAGACAATATGCGGTATAAAAAATATTTATAAAACTAGTTATAGCTAGAACGCACCTCATTTCTCACGTTTGACGTGTAATTTCCAGATTGTGTTAATTGTAGTAAGTACGAGTTAATCTCGATCCTATTTTTCAATAAAATTCTGTTGTACGTCAGCTGCTTACTAATAGCCGGATTACCTGGTAGCGAAGCGCCTTTCGCCTTCGCAGAAGGAGCAGCCGATGTACAATACAATTACGAAAATTCTAGAAAATATTACAAAAATCACTATCACAACGCTCTCTCGGGGGGGGGGGGGGAGGGGGATATCTCCGCTTCCAACTGGATCCATAGTGAAAAACGTACGTATGCATGAAGTTTGGTTCAATTCTGTCCGTAACTTCATACATTTTCCGTTGATACAAAAATCGCTATCGCAATATCCCCTTTCAGGGAGGCGGGGTGGGGGGGGGGGGAATCTCCAATCCAACTAGGACCTGACGGCCATTGTCAAAAACATATATGTGAAGTTTGGTTAATTCTATGCATAATTTCGACATTTTCCGATGATACATTAATGAAAATGATACAAAAATCGCTATCACTACGTTCTCTTCCGGGGGAATATCCCCATTTGAACTGGGGAACTGTTGGCCATAGTCAAAAACATATACAGTGAAACCTCTCTGTAAGGGCCACCTGCCGTTCCATTGGCCCTTATGAGGGGTGGCCCTTGAATAGGGATGACCAAAAAAAACCCCAACTAAAATAAAGAAATCAAAACCTATATAGGTGAAAAAACTGCTTATTAGCATTTTCAAACTCTATACATCATTGAAAAAATTTTCTATTGAAGTTTGTTTACTTTTCATAATTTTTTTCGCAGACAATTTTGGTTTCTAATGATTTTTTTTTAATTTATGGAACAAATTACTTAAATTTGCATCATTCATTAATGACTTGGAATGATATATTAGTTTATTTATTCCTGTTAGCGTTTTCTGACATATGTAAAAATTGTGCTTCAATATGCATTCACAGTTTAAGTAAATGTGGAATCAGTTTTTCTAGATAACCTGTTATCCTTTGTATGCTCGCAACAAAGGGTCAATTTTCCCTCCAACCCATCCCCTACAGGTTGAAAGGTCAAACAAAGTGTGAGGAACACCTGTTTGTATCACTTGTGGAAAAGTTTGTGGTCCTTCATTGTGTTACTAAATCCTCCCCATCTCCCCCTGCCTTCTTTGTTGCAAGTGACGTTGTTTTCTGAACTCTTATCTTTTGATTCAGAAATTCAAGACACCTGTTTAGGATTTAAGGCACATGTAAAAAAAGGGCCTTTATGAGGAGTAGGTGCGACCCCTAATAGGAGTAAATTTAACACTATTTCGTCACTAAATTTTCGTTCCTAAAAATATTGGCCCTTAATAGAGGTGGACCTTGAATAGGGGTGGCCTATAAAAGAAGTTTTAATGTATATGAAGTTTGATTCAATTCTATGCATAAGTTCATGATAAGACACACACAAAGTACATCTTGTAAAAACGTGTTTTTCTATATCTCCGATCCCTAAAATATGTAAATACATTAATACATGGAAATTATTCCAGAGAGAAACATTCGCCTTGCATACAATATTACAAATGAAAATCAAATTTTAAAGTAATTGCTTAAAAGGCGCAAAGGCCAACATAGTGAAAAAGATTCCAAGCCGGGACTCGAACCCGGGCCATCAGTATAGCGCACTGACGTTCTACCGACTAAACCACTTGGAACGATACCCAGCTTGGAAAATTTCTCACACTATTATATGTTGACAAGGCTACAAACGCAGCACAAGATGGAATATTTATCGTGAGTCATCTATCGATCAGTTCTATCGATGCTGGATTTAATTATGTTTCGTGTTTGACCCAGGTCGGTGACTCACGATAAATATTCCATCTTGTGCTGTGTTTGTAGCCTTGCCAACATATAATAGTGTGAGAAATTTTCCAAGCTGGGTATCGTTCCAAGTGGTTTAGTCGGTAGAACGTCAGTGCGCTATACTGATGGCCCGGGTTCGAGTCCCGGCTTGGAATCTTTTTCACTATGTTGGCCTTTGCGCCTTTTAAGCAATTACTTTAAAATTTGATTTTCATTTGTAATATGTGTAATTACACCGAAAGCCAGAAGTCGAAAATTTTTTCGAATACAATACTTTTTAGGTGCGTTCGTAATTATATAAATGCGTAGTACCTATAGTCGTAATCTGGTCCATCTGTCCATTTGTATGCCCGCATATAACAGCGCAAAAACTACCCAATCGAATGGTTTGAAATTTAATATATACAATCGTTTCAGAATTTTGTCAAAATCGAATCAAAACTTATAAAAATATTAAGTTTTCTTCATTCTATTAAATCCTGTCATACGTAATTAATTCAATGATATCCCATGATAGGTAATGATTCTAGGCTGCCAATGTGATTATCCTATTAAATCCTATCATGCGTAATTAATTCAATGATATATCATGATGGGTAATGATTAGTTTGCCATGGTGATGATTTCCTATTTAAGATGGAGTCCTATTTCCGTATTACTGAATTTAATATACATAATCGTAAGAAATTTGGTATGCATACATTTTTGCATAAGAGTGCAGCAGCTATTGCACCAAAATCTGAATATTTATAAAACCAGTTATAGTACGAATGCATCTCATTTGCCACGTTTGGTGTACAGTTTCCGTCTTGTTTCTATTATAGATAGAAGAAATTAAAAATATACAGGGTGATTCAAAACTTAACGTTCAAATTTCGTGGGGAGGTAGGAAATACGTCAGGAAACCGATTTTACATAGGAAAGTATGTGTGCATGCGTATGTAGAGGGCGCTGTGTTTAACCAATCTTCCATTGCGTCCCAATCATTGTTTTGACTTTCCTAAAGCTAGTATTATTTCTCCTATTTCCACTTATTATTTCTCATTTGGACTTCCACGAAGCCTTTACATCTTTGAAATACTCCAAAAATCTCGTTAACCCCTTCAAGGGCGGTGGTTCATTTTTGAACCACTTAATTTTAATTCTTAAATGCCACACTGGCATCAGAATATTGGAATGAAAATTTTCCTTTTATTAAATAAGTGAACAAAAGCATTTTCGTATTTCGAAATAAATTTGTTTGTAAATTATCTTGCCATTCACTGATTTCAACATTTTACGAATAGAAGTACCTTGCCCCTGAAAGGGTCAAGGAATCTGAAGACTGGAAACTTCTCGTTTAATTTTGTTCTTCCCGGTTCCTTTAACCATTATTATTATTATTTTTATACTGGTTGGGTCAACCCATTTCAAGTGGTCCAGCACTGGTTGCTCGACCATTTTTAAAAAAATCTGAAATTTTTTTGTACAACAACTCTAACATGATGGAAGTTCAAAATGACTATTATTTTAATTTTATTAATTTTTGTTTGTGCATGGCGGCCATCTTTGTTTCATCGTCTGCAGCAATTTTCTCACAAGAAGGGTTTACGGAATTGTAAATAATTCATCGTTTATTTATCCAATTCAACTGCGGATTAAAGCAATTTGTACAGAATAAATTGGGCTAAAAATCTGGTAATGGAGTAGTTTCCGAAACTAACTGCTTATTGGTAAAATTTTAGCATAAAGTTTCCGTTTTTTTCCAAAATTTGTCCGTTTACAAGAAGAAAATTTTCTAGCAAGGAATAGTGTCAACATGACATATTTTTTTTTTTTTTACAAATAGGCCGAAAGTACTTTTACTCACACGCCGAGTTCCAGATCTGAGACTTGCTTTCTCTTTGCTAAAAAAAATCCCAAATTTTTCAAAAATGACAAAAATCGCACTTTTCAGTCTTTGATATCTCTGGTGGGGCACGAGATAAAAATCTGAATTTTTTTTTTTTTATAAGAGTATTGTATGGTAGTGTTATGCACAAGAAATTTCAAGATGGAGATTTGACTACAAGCTGAGATATGGCAACGGCAACATGTCAAAACAATACTGCCAAACTATTGTTTTTTTGTAGTCACAGCTAAGTATTTATCTCAGAGTGTCATTTAAATTTATGTTTTTGATTATCTTTAAATAATAGTAACAGAAAATAAAGCCCTTTGCAAAGCTTAGCAATTAATAAAAAAAATAATTATGCCTAAGGCCATACATTTTGTATGGTTTCAGTAATTTTTGTTGTAAGTAATTTTAGTAACTAAAAGAAACCTCAGCACATTTACATAAAGAAAAAAAAATATTTTTATACAAGACCTGAGACAAAAACAACATAGGGAAAAAGAAAAGTTGCTAATGTTGTCATACTTGTTGAGACATGATCAAACGTGTCAAAACACATTCTTGCTTGTTAGTTCAAAAACCACAATTTCGATCTTTCTCAAAATTTTATTTGTAGGAACCAAATCTTGTCATCTCTTGATAACTTGATTGAAGATCTTGGCCCTGCTGGCTCATAGAAATATACTTTGAAATCGCTATGTGCAAGTCTCAATTCATTAATAATTCCTAGCTTACTTCTTATGAAAAAATGTGATTTTTCTGCAGTATAAATTTTGAAAAGGCTTTGGGTATCTTTACTTTTTGAAAATTACTTGAGGCTGATGCATGGTAACATCGCATAATGTTTCATTTACAGGAACATACTTATGGTAGGAACAAGTTTCAGGGACTGGCAAGCAGCATTAAAATTGTGGTTTTTAAACCAACAAGCAAGAATGTGTTTTGACAAGTTTGATCATGTCTCAACAAGTATGCCAACATTAACAGCTTTTCTCTTTCCCTATTCTGTTTTTGTCTCAGATCTTGTATATATATGTAAAAGTGCTGAGGTTTCTTTTAGTTACTAAAATTACAATACTGAAACCATACAAAATGTAAGCCTTAGGCATAATTATTTTTTAAATCAATTGCAAAAGATTTATTTTCTGTTACTATTATATAAAGATAATCTAAAAAATAAATTTAAAGGATACTCTGAGATAAATACTTAGCTGTGACTACAACAAAACAATAGTTTGGCAGTATTGTTTTGATATGTTGCCTTTGCCATATCTCAGCTTGTAGTCAAATCTCCATCCTGAAATTTCTTGTGCATAACACTACCATACAATACTTTTATAAAAAAAAATTTCAGATTTTTATCTCGTGCCCCACCAGAGATATCAAGGCCTGAAAAGTCCGATTTTTGTCATTTTTGAAAAATTTGGGATTTTTTTAGCGAAGAGAAAGCAAGTCCCAGATCTGGAACTCGGCGTGTGAGTACAAGTACTTTCGGCCTATTTGTAAAAAAAAATTATGCCATGTTGACAGCTTTCCTTGCTAGAAAAATTTCCTCTTGTAAACGGACAAATTTTGAAAAAAAACTGAAACTTTATGCTTAAATTTTACCAATAAGCAGTTAGTTTCGGAAACTACTCCATTACCAGATTTTTAGCCCAATGTATTCTGTACAAATTGCTTTAACACTAGAGCGGCGGCGAGGGGTCATTTTGACCCTTTCTGAATGAATACATGTCGATTCGAACCAGAAATTTCTTTGTAATGTAAGATTAATATATGCTGCACAAAAATAACTTAAATAAATAAGTTAAATAGTTTTAAGTAAAAGTTCTGATGTGAAATATTTTTTTAAAAACTTGAGTAAAAATTCCCGCCGTTCTAGTGTTAATCCGCAGTTGAATTGGATAAATAAACGATGAATTATTTACAATTCCGTAAACCTTTCTTGTGAGAAAATTGCTGCAGACGATGAAACAAAGATGGTCGCCATGCACAAACAAAAATTAATAAAATTAAAATAATAGTCATTTTGAACTTCCATCATGTTAGGGTTGTACTACAAAAAATTTCAGATTTTTTAAAAATGGTCGAGCAACGAATATGGCATTTTCTGGACCACTTGAAATGGATTGACCCGGTTTGTTTTTTAATTTCGTTTTCGTTTTCATTTTTATTTTATTTATTTATTGTTAGTTTATTTTATTCTTTGAATTTAACTTTCTTCGTTCATAAATTTTTTGATTTTGGTTTCACACCAGAATTCTTAAACGCCATTAACGAGATTTTTGGAGTTTTTAAAGATGTAAAACGCTTCGTGGAAGTCCAAATGAGAAGTAGAAACAGGAGAAGAAATAATACTAGCTTTAGGAAAGTCAAATCAATGTTTGGGATGCAATGGAAGGTTGGGTACACACAGCGCCCTCTACATACGTATGCGTACATTTGCGGACACACTTTCCTATGTAAAATCGGTTTCCTGACGTATTCCCTACCTTCCCACGAGTTTTGAACGATAACTTTTAATTACCCTGTACATCATATACCTTAAAAATATATGCAAATATATTTACAAACATACCAATACATAAGTAAAATTATTACAAAAATCACAGCATTATTATTATTATTTTTTTATCGGGACAAATATTAAAAATATTCGATGAAGCTATATGGCATATACTGTTCAAATCCCAGCAAATAAATGAAATATTTAAATCGAAAAGCCTATTTAAAGAATTCTTCCATCGAAAATAGAGGGAATTCAATATTAAATTTTTCCTTTTTACATTCTATTTTCCCAAAAGCATATATATATAATATTTTCAGTATGATAAACGAGCTTTTTATCTGAAAAATGGAAAACTGATCCATGTTTGGCAAACAGATGCTTAAAAAGGCTTTCAACCGAAAAACGAAAAAGTATAAAAGGAACTTTTATGGATTGTGATTATTGTATTTCATAATGAAAGAGCAGATTTTTTAAAAATCATATGCCTAGTACTTCATGCTTTAAAATATTTTTTTTATTATTCTGCTACAAACTCAAGTAATAGCATTTTTATTTTCAGGAAATAAAAACAGAACGTCATCCCTTAAAATGACAGGAAAATATTATGAAAGCGTAAACTTATACAAAGAGTTCAAAAGTAATATACAGGGTGCACAAAGGTTTTGCTATGTTAGAAAAATATCCCCTCCACTGTTTGAATTATTTCAATATTGATAATATATTGGTGTTATAGGATGATGTACTCTTTAGTTCTATGGTTTAAATGATCAGGGATTTTTTTCTTTTGTCTGGTAAAGCTGTTAATAATAAAAAAATAAAAA
Organism: Maratus speciosus; assembly: GCA_963932465.1. Taxonomy (NCBI): domain Eukaryota; kingdom Metazoa; phylum Arthropoda; class Arachnida; order Araneae; family Salticidae; genus Maratus; species Maratus speciosus. The sequence goes on from OZ010791.1 coordinate 170,781,599, forward strand.
ATAAATAAAGGATAGATATAATCTCATAGCATGCACATAAGACTTGTGGAGAGAACAAAAGGTGTTTATACAGTGTAACCTCTGAATAACGATTATCCGTGGAACCGGTGAAAAGTGACCGCTGTTCAGAGATGGGTGTTATTCAGAGGTTTCATTAAAAAAAAAAAAAAAAATTCAAAATTGCATAAATTCAAATAGAAATACACACACTCATTTTAATTCGTCCTCATTGTTTTAATAAAATGAGAAACTCAGTGATTTGGAGTTGCTCTTTCATTTGGTATACAACTCATCATCATTATGATTTAATGAGAAATTTTGTATTTCACGAAGGTTCATAAAATCTTCGGTATATGTGTTAACACATTGCCGACGGGCAATTTTGATCAAATGTGAATCTTTAAACAGCAGAAGCATCTCAATATTCCGAAAGTCTTTTGTATATTGGTGTTCTAGATAGGTTTCCCAAGTTTATGTATCGGTGAATATCTTTCAATGTATGAATTTAATATAAAATGTCTTACAATCTAAGAAAGGAAAATATGGACAACATGATATAAATGCATTTTCTGTGAGGTAGAAGCCAAGCCCTTGGTCAATGATGCTTTTTGAATGAAAACGAGAATTCCCGTTGTCCGTCGTGAATGTGTTTATACTGGAAATTTTCTATAATCTGTTTCCTCTTTCTCTTTGTTATCTTCCACCATTTGCTGTATGGAATCAAATGTGGCATTAACTGCAAAATTTTTGACCAGACATCAGTGGCGCATCCAGGATTACACTTTGGAGGGGGCTAGCTATAGAGGTCTGCACGGGCCCGGCCCGCGGGCCGGGCCGGCGGAATGGAGGAGAATTTTCAAACGGGCCGGGCCGGCAAAAAAATTAAACGGGACTGAAGGGCCGGGTCCGGTCGATAAAAAAATTAATCGGGCCTATCGGCCCGATATAAGAATTTGAGAGGAGCAGATAAAATACGAGGTCATTTCCAATGAATATGACTTTTTCGAGAAGTATAAATGTGCGTTACGAGCCGATGCGAGTTTAACAACATCAATACAGAAATGTAACATGTCCATCGTAGAGATCGGCATCGTACAGTTACATGATGCCTGATCCCGGGTTTAATTTTTTTCGGCAGACTTGTGCCGGGACGGAACTGGTCTTAATCGTTCTCAGGATGTGTAGGACAGGCATTATGTTTTGTAAAAGTATTAATAGCGATAATGAACTTCTGTTAACAGTATCTTTGGAAATGTACCTTAAGGTGGTTCTCATATTTACTGCTCAACAATGCGAAACTCTCAGACACATTTTCTGACTCATTTTTAACTATAAAGGCATAAAATTGACAGGCTGAGTATTGAAGGCAATTGGGATCAAATAGCGTTTCCATTTGTCATAAATTACGTACAGAGATAACAGAGACTCTTGTCACGTGACTATGTACGTTTTCTCCTTTCCTGTGCTATCGCTTCCGGAAATTCGATTCAAAACGCTAACTTTGGCAGTATTTACTGAAAGATATATTACTTTTATCTAAAAAAAACGGCATTTACATGGTTTCTGAATAAGAATACCTGCCAATCTCATGCGTTTCCGAAAAGAAATGAATTCATAAATGTATCAAAATGTAGCTCCTTTGGATTTGAGAAAAGCCTTAAAAATGACAGAAATATTTTCACAAATCTACCTTTTATTATAAGCTTCAAAAGTTATCATGTTTTTTAACCTTTTATTCTAAACTACAATAATCTTTTAATGAACCCTTATTTAAATTTTGAAACGTCTGTAGAGACGTTGACTAAAACACTGTAAGTAATCGTTAACGTTTACTATTGTGTGTTTTCTATTTTGCGAACACACAGTAATTTAAAATATACTGTAAAATGTTCCCATAAATATGCATGTAGTATTCATTAAAAGAATCTTAATTGTATGTCGAGAAAAAACGGAATTTTTTGTAGACATTTAGTCGGGCCGGGCCGGGCCTGTTTTCACTGATTTTTGTACGGGACGGGCCGGGTCGGGCTCGGGCCGAATTTTCAATTTTTACACCGGGCCGGGGCGGGCCAAAATAGCTTTCCTTCGGGCCGGGCCGGCCCCGGGCCTGGAAATTCCGGCCCGTGCAGACCTCTAGGCTAGCAGCTAGCATATTTTAGAAGTCTACATGTACCCACATTTGGCCCGGCCCGCTGCCGAGCTCTGTCTAATTTTCTTTCATTTGATTCGATGGCACATGCCGTATCGGGTCCTCTCCTGACTTACATTTTTTATGCTGACTTGAGCAGGGTGTTAATCAGCCAGAGGAAGCTCTATAAAGTTTTGGTGGGGCAAATTCTGAATGCTTTTAAGATGTTAAATAATGAAATACCGTACTAAAATATATCTTAGTAGTTTTGCGATTTTTCAATGTGTTTCAGTATTTGGATAATTTTAAAGTGTGTTTGCAATCAAACGATTTAAAGTTTTATTACTAAACAAGAGGTTGCACGGGGTCTTAAATTTTTAATTATTAAATTTTAACCATGCTAATATTTTGAATTTCATAATAAAATTCATAAAGGTGAAAAAATTGCGTGACAAAATCAATATTTTTTCAAAAATTCCGATTTTTAAGGACCTATTAAAAAATAATAATCTTTCATAATTTTTGAAAAATTTAAATATCTAGTCTAATCTTGGTGACTTGGGGGGGGGGGGGCTTCAGCCCCCTTAGTTCCCCCCGTAGGTACGCCAATGCGAGTCATACAAACAATAGCTGTCCTTTATGTTGATTATACCTGCCGGTCTAAGAATATTACATAAATTTTTCCCATTATTATTATTAATGTTTTCATTTTCTGTCTGTTGACATATCAAGTAAATTCTGTTTGATCTGCTTCACATTTCAGTTTGCAAATAAATATGAAATTGTACCAGGAGCTGTAAAATATTTTTCTCGTGACTTTTGAGAGGCCGTTGTTCAGAATTCCTTTTTCAGAGGTTCGTACTTAATGTTAATGCTATGGACAGGGGCGTGCCTAGCGGGGGGGGGGGGGGTGTTGGGGGTGTAACACCCCCCCACTTTCCTCATAAGATCGCAAGAAATACGCAAATTTTCTCATAAGATCGCGAGAAATACGCAAATTTCATCAAAAGATCGCGAGAAATACGCAAATTTCACCAAAAGATCGCGAGAAATACGCGTGAATTTCGTCAAAGGGTCGCGAAAAACATGCGAATTTCGTCAAAGGATAGCGAAAAAAAGTGAATTTTGTCAAAAATCACCAATTTCTTCAAAAAACGAACAAAACGAGTGGAAGAGTTGGTAAAATTTAGAATAAAGTCCCCTCTCCCGTCGTCAGTATCATTTCAATTCTCTGTTGTCCATCTTTAAAGGAGAAAAGAAAGAACTTCTCACGGAAGATTGTGTATATGATTCTGTGTGGGAGGGAGGGGTTGTCAGAGAGCGGAGGTGATAGATAGAGAGAGAGAGAGAATCGCGTTTTTGAGAATTTGAGACTTTCGTGAAAGGAAGGGGTAGGGGGGGGGGGGGTTGTTGCAATCTCTATTGTAAGTTTCCCCATGTAGCATCTTTAATTGCTCCCTTCTGCTATGGACTGATTCTTAGATTCACATTTTACGAACAGAATTTGTCTGTGCCGGAAAGGGTTAAGTGTTACAGCATTTAAATACTTATGAAAAATTTTAAAAAGTTTTCCAATTGTGAATACTTTTACTGTTATTTTTTAAACCTATATCAGCCCAGTGATTCAAAAACGAAACAAGAGCAAGTACTTTCGTAATACCTTTTGTCAAAAAATGTGTAGTAAATTTGCATGCTGCATGTTTTTCCGCATTTCATTTGTAATATTAAGTAAAAATGTGTATGAAAATAGCAATATATAAATGGTATACAGGGATGCAAGACCTGCGCCTATTGCGCCAAATTCGCTTTCCTGCACCAAGCTGCAACAAAACAGCCATTTCTTTCCATTTTGCGCCAAAACGTACTTGGTGCCAAAATGAAATTTAGCACGATTTCGTCGATCCAAGAAACAACAACAAAAGCAAAAATTCTAAGCCGCTGATTTCGTCAAATAAGCAAAAAACCGCGGTCAAAATATTTCTAAAAACACGCGATGTTTGTCAAATGGTCGAGAAGAAAAACGTGAATGCAATTATTTCAAATTCAAAGGGTAAAAAGTAATTTCTAATCGAAAGATGGCTAATTTCGTCAAAAACGAACAAAACGCGGTCAAAAGATCGTGAAAAAGGGCGATTCCGTTAAAAGATCGTGAATAAAACGCAAATTTTGTCAAAAGATCGCGAAAACCACGCAAATTTTCCCAAAAGATCGCAAAAAAAACACGAGCATTTCGTCAATAGATCACTAAAAACACGCGACTTTCGTCAAAGGATAGCGAGAACAACGTGAATCTTGCCAAAGGATCGCTAATTTCGTCAAAAAACGAACAAAACACTGACAAAAGATCGTGAAATAACGATAATTTTGTTTAAAGAGGGCGTGAAAAAAACGATAATTTTGTTAAAAGAGGGCGTGAAAAAAACGGTAATTTTGTTAAAAGATGGCGAGAAAAAACGCAAATTTCTTCAAAAGGTCGAAAAAACAACAAATTCCGTCAAAAGATCGCGAAGAACACGCGAATTTTATCGAAAGATAGCGAAAAATACGTGAATTTCGTCAAAAGATCGCGAAAAGCAAATTTTGCCAAAAGAACGCGAAAAAAACTTGAATTTTGTCAAAAGGTCGCTAATTTCAAAAAACGAACAAAGCGGGGTCAAAAGATTATGAAAAAACGCGAATTTCTTTAAAAGATCGCGAAAAAACCACAAATTTTATCAAAAGATCGCGAAAAACTGCAAATTTCATCAAAAGATTTCGAAAAACACGCCAATTTCGTCAAAAGATTGTTGACGACACGTTGATTTCAACAAAGGATCGTGAATTTCCTCATAAGATCGCAAGAAATACGCAAATTTTCTCATAAGATCGCGAGAAATACGCAAATTTCATCAAAAGATCGCGAGAAATACGCAAATTTCACCAAAAGATCGCGAGAAATACGCGTGAATTTCGTCAAAGGGTCGCGAAAAACATGCGAATTTCGTCAAAGGATAGCGAAAAAAAGTGAATTTTGTCAAAAATCACCAATTTCTTCAAAAAACGAACAAAACGAGTTCAAAAGATTGTGAAAAAACGCGAATTTCGTTAAAAGATCGCGAAAAAAACCCAGCTAATTTCGTCAAAAAATAGCGAAAAGCACACTGATTTCGACAAAGGATCGCGAAAAATACGCGAATTTTGTCAAAATATCGGGAAAAATACGCAAATTTGGTCATAGGACCGCGAAAAATACGCGAATTGTGTCAAAAGATCGCGAAAAATGTGCGAGCTTTCTTAAAAAATCGCGAAAAATACACGAATTTTGTCAAAGGATCACGAAAAATACGCAATTTTTGTCAAAAGATCGCAAAAAATACGCGAATTTTGTCAAAAGAGCGCGAAAAACACACGAATTTCGTCAAAAGATCGCGAAAAATACGCAAATTTCTTATTTATTAGCATTAAAATTTCAATCTGCTACAAAAACAGCTTTTATTGCTAAAAAATTAATTTTTGCTTCTACAAAAATGGGTTTTACGGCTACAAAATCCAATTTTTGCTGCTACAAAAATATTTTACTGCTACAAAATCCGATTTTTGCTGCGACAAAAATAGATTTTACTGCTACAAAATTCAATTTTTGCTGCTCCAAAGCTGCTACAAAATGACTTTAGTGCACTCTCATCCCTGGGTATATCCATTACATGATCTTTGTTTTATTTTGCTACGGTGAATGTAGAATATGTAGGCGCCCCTTGTTTCGTTTTCGAACAACCAAAATGAAAGAAAAAAAAACCGACTTATTGAACGCTGATCATACTAAAACTATTCAATCTATTATAATAAGAACTTAGAAACATATAAATATATCCAAAATTTATAAAAATCGTAACTCCGTGATACTTTTGGGCATGCATGTTTTTGTTCTTAAGACTTTTAGTGATTTTTATAAATTCACAGTATTGTAGAACAGTTGACTACGTCGCTAACGGGGGGGTTAAATCCCAAAGCCTTTCTCAACCCCGATCTTGCAGTCGGCAAAATTCAGTTCACACACCCCCCCACTAAAACACCCTTCGGCACGCCCCTGGCTATGGAGCGTGTTTTGTTCCATCAACATGTGGCCGATATTCGGAGGTTGTCGTTGTTTAGAAGTGCCCGTTCAAGGATGTTTCACTGTGGTTGAACAACCATATAACTAAAAAAATGATAGGTTAAGAATTCAGGCACTTTTCTCTGGGAGGGATTTCTGTACCTCCGGCCGGGACATTATAAAGTTCCCGCGAAGGGGGAATGACCATTTGACCTTTGACCAAATGACCTTTTTGACCATTGAAAACACAAAATCTCAAATCTTCCGGGGGGGGGGGGGTCTCATTGCTCCGGGGAGGGGATGCCCGCCCCGGGTCACCCACTGAATTCAACACTGTTTATGAAATCTCGTTCCACAATTTGAAACTACTGTTGAATCATAGCTCCAAACGTTGGAACGAGATTTCATTTATTGTTGCATAGCTACTGCAGCACTAAAAGCTGGTTCGAACTAGCATAAAATTTTTAACAGTATAATTTCATGTACCTGGCACCAGTTAAAAAAGGATATTTATCGAGAACTCTGGATTCGAGGCTGGCTTGGTGTGTTTTTGTTCTGAACTTGTAACTATGCTGCATTATATCGCGTGCTCAAGATAGTTATAGTATATTAATTCCTAAACCGTTAGTTATAGACATATAGTTCCGATTACAAAAATGTTTTAAATGAAGTAAAGAAATATTTTAAAAGCGGTTTGGGTCAATGAAAACATTTCTTAAAACGTTACGAAATTTAAATTTTTATACGGTCCCCGGTCTTATAAGTTATACTTAGTAAAATTTTCCTATTACACTGACAAGTAAAACAAAAAAAGTCTCGTTCATATAACACTAAAATTGACCGAGTTATGAAACTTTAAAAATTCATGACTTATAATACCACTTTTCTGCATGTGAACACAAATGAGTTCGGCCTTGCTTTGAGGGGTCATAATACCAAGTGCTTAAATTATTCGAAGAACTTATTTCATGTGTATCTGCGCTTTGAAAAAAATCGTATAAGTATTACGATTGAGTTAACTTTTATTAAATTTCAGATTAGCTAAAATAATTGCATTTTAACGTATGTTTTATTTTGTAAGGTTTTGAGACTGTTTCTTTTCATGATTTCTTTTAACAAATATTATGTTATTTTTATAAGTTTTTATTTAACTTCAATGATCGTATGCATGTTTTTCCAGTTCAAAATTTGTACTCGAACTTCAACTCGCTTTCAAATATCCGATCAAAATTAAATTTTACATGCTAACGTATTTCCGATGATAATCTAATATGATTTTCGGTTTTTACCATTTATACTTATTTTACAGGATAATACAAAAAAATTCGGATAGATTACCGAAAAGAAGTTTAGGAAAAAGTTTTAGATTAGATAACGCAAGACGGCGATGGTTGTGTTTTTTAACTTTTATGTATTTTTTTTTTTTCACTGAATTCGAAAATTACCTCAATTTTTAACCATGTTGGGATTTTTCGCAAAACATAAATTATCAAAGTTAAAAAATAACAAAAATCGGATACTATAAAGTAGAGGAGATGGCTGTGTTATTTAACTTTTGATAATTGATTTTTACGCACTTTTTAGCGCTGAATCTGAAAATGACCTAAATTTTTAAACATCACGTTAGAATTTTTTTGCAAATCGTAAATGTCAAAGTTAAAAAATAGCGAAAATCTGATACTATAAAACAGATGTAATTTTTTTAAATTTAATTCAATAATTTATTAATTTTTTAAAATCTAAATTAAAAAAAAATTAAAACTAAAATTAACGACTCCGACTCCGCATGCTAGTGACACCCAAAGCGATATAAGTAAGCGTGCAAACTTAATGCTGGAATCGGGCGTAAATTAACACGCTTGCGCCATCTAGCGGACGGAGTGATAATCCACATACGCAGGCTTTTAGGGCGGTGCATATTTTCTAAATCTTTAGCCTCTCATGGAAATGAATTTTATTTCGCCACATTTATTGCAAAATAACGGCGTAGCATGAGGGGCCCCCATATTCACTTGACACCACGGGATTTTCTTCGCCTTGTCAAATCGATTTCATTTATTAATCAAGCTGAAAGAAACTTTATAATTTTAGTGGTGTGAGTAAAAAACTGTTAGGTATTTACCTGTAGTTCACACTCCATCCGCTACGTGGCGCGTGACCTTGATTGATGTGACCTCGCTTTTAATGTTGCGGTTACTTCTTCCATTTAAGATAGGACGCTTATTTATATCGCTTTGGTGACACCTGTCGCATTCTTTGTAAGCTCTACTATCTACCTTTCAGTTCATTTGTGACCTTGTTCTTTTACGGACCGGTCCCCACCAGTGGCCGAAAGATTCTGCTCTCGAAGCTGGTAGACGGGAGGTGCTGGATCCGAACCCAATCGCGCCCGTCGACCTAATCGTTCGGAATTTTCCGTGGTTTTCTTCGAACCTTAAATTTACTTGCGTAAATAAAATTGCGTGTTAATATTTTCATCGTGAAACGCGTCCTATGTATTGTTTTGATTTTATGGTGATTTTTTACAAAGATTTATTATTTTAATTAATACCTGTTATTGATCTTAGAAAATTTTAAGCTGAAGGAAATTTTTTATCATAGCTATAAAAGGCTATAAATGTATAAATGCCTGTATACGCACTGCTGTTGCTGCGAAAGTAATTTTACAAGCATTTTTTAAATAATCGGTGTAATGTGTTCACAACTATAGGCAACTACATTGACAAAATGTGCGTAGCATTTTCTTGTAATGTTGGAAAAGGTTCCATAATCTATGTACGACACAAGATTTTTTTTTTTTTTGTAATTACTTTTTCTTTATGCAGAAATGTGAGAACACCTGCAATATTTAACAAAATAAATGATCTTCGTCTTAAACATTTAGTTTACTGGGCTCCCACTGGTCCGTTTTTTGAAAACCAGTAATTTTTTAGAAATAATTTCGTGGTAGGTTTCTGCAACAATTGCAAGATAAACGCTCTTCCCGGTAATTTTTGACGAAATTTATAAAGACCATTTTTCTTTCTATAAAAGTGGTGTTCAAAAAACGGATCGAGTGGGAGCCCTGAGTTTAGTTATTACCCGACTGCCAAGAAGGGTTATGTGTTTCACGCGTATCTGGGTATGTGAATTTCTTTATACCCTCGAAACATCCCAACGACTGGATGGATTTTAATGAATGAGGTCTCTATCGATTCGTCTTAACCGTCCGATGGTTATAGGCTAGTTTTGTTTTTATAAATTCAAAATGGCGGCCGTAAAATACAAAATGGTGGTAGTGGCGAAAAAAAAAAAAAATTACGCACCCTATTGAGTGCCATATCATCATTGGAGACTAATTCCATACGTACTTGTAGTGTAAGTCACAGGCTGCGAATTTTGGCTACCAGTATTTTAGAACGGAAAATGTCACTTAGTTTATCGGTGATATCTCATTCATTGAATAGGGCAAGAAAACCTTTCGAAAATAACGGTGGCCAACGAGGATTTCAGTTATCAGCTATGTCACTTACACTACCAAAACCCATGGAATTAGCCTGGATAGGTCTTTCAAAATGAAGACGATGTTTCATTGACTATTTTACAGTCAGAAGCTCCGTTTAAATATTACACAACCTCAGTGTTGAATTCAGGCACTTTTCTCCGGGTGGGATTTCAAGTGGCTCCGGGGGGGACATTATAGAGTTACGGGGGGGGGGGATTGTACATTTTGACCATTAAAAACACAAAATCTGAAATCTTTCGGGAGGGACATCTCATTGCTCCGAGGGGGGGAATGTCCCCCCCCGGGCCACCCCCTGAATTCAACACTGCACAACCTGGAAGTTGTGTAGGTAGGATCTCTAGCTTTACTGCAACTCTAACCTTCAGAGACATCTATAAGCCTCATCAAAACAGTGTTTATAGATAGGAACGAACAATTAAACACAACTTAAAAGTCATCAATACAAGTAAATAAAAAAAATAGGTAAGTAATATAAAAAATAGTTTAAAATTCATGAGAAATAATTAATTAGTTTGCGTCGGGTTTTTTGATTTTTTAAATTTAATTTTTACTTGTCTAGGATCGTTTCCCCAATTTTCTCACGTTCTTTTCTATTTTTCGACAATTTATCTACAACTCAGCCACCAGATGTCAGTGCAATCATTTTTTATGTCCATTTGCTTCAAGAAAGAAACATTTTTCTTTATTATTATATCTGATTCGGATCCGTAAGCATGCAATACTAATATACCCGAGACACGGTGTCTCAAGCACAATGGAAATAATCCATCATCCTTAAATGATTTCTCCCTTCTCTTACTTTAATAAAGACAGGCACAATGCTGGACATTGTGTGGGATGGTGCAGCACTCCTTGGTCTGGAGTGGCCGTAACAGTAGTCTTTTTTTATTTTTTCCTTTCGTCGAACGAAAAATAATTCCATAGATATCGAGAGGCAATCCGATTCCGCTAATATATATTTAGAATACGGAATGTTTTCGATTTATAATGTCGTATCGAATATATCTCGTGATATGAAGTCGGTATTTGTTCGAATGAAATACATCTGGAAAAGAAAAAAGAAGACAGCAAAGTAAAAAAAAAAAATATGTATATATATATAAATGACATTAGAATGGAAAAAAACAAACAAACAAACCAACTTTATATTTATATCCTTTGTGTTTCTGTTTTGGGAACACAGAAATGGTAAAGGTAATTCGTTTCTTTGGGGATTTGAGAATAGATTTTTAGTGAATTTCTTCTTTTTTTTTTTTTTTTAAAGATGGGGGGGGGGGGGGGGAGGGTGCTGTATTTATATACAGCCTATAAATATAAATTTTCACAAATACATTTTTAAAAGTAAAAACAGAATGCAGAAGAAATAGGGAGGGGTTTTGTGAAAACCGAAAAAACCCCATAACTTCTTAATTTTTGTACATATCAAATCAGTTTAAAGTTTTTATTACTTCTAAAAATAGCGCCAAAAATTCATGCATCACAGATTTTTGATAAAATTTAAAATAGGCTCAAGGAGCGCAAAAAATAGGGTTTTTGGGAGAAAAAAATTCCTTACTTCGTCAATTCTCAAGATATCAAATCCAATAATTTTATTATACATCTCCTTAATATTATCTACAACTTTTATATTCACAAGTTTCTGATAGGACCAATTCGTACCAAAAAAAAAAAAAAAAAAAAGGGGGGGGGGTTGAAGAAGAAAAATTTTCATAACTGCGTCAATTCACAAGATATAAAATCTCCACGAATTTATCATATCTCTTCTTAATATTGTCTTCAACATTTATACAGACAAGTTTTTGATAGGGCCAATTCTTAAAGCAAAAACAAATTAAAAATACATAGCGGTTGAAGAAAAAAATCATCTTATTAAGGGTGCATTCAAATCCAAACTGTCTATTTTCTTACTCATTTAGGTAGCTTTCTTTACAAAAAAGCTACCTATTGCAGCCGTTCGGAGGAAAGCGATTTCAAAAAATTTTGGTATATTTTCATCGATCATGACCCCCAGACACCGAAACCACCCTCCGTTCAAAATTGATATATATATATATATATATATATATATATATATATATATATATATATATATCTATCTATATATATATATATCTGACCTATGTCACACTGTAACTCCCGTAATTATGAACCGATTTCGATGTAATTCGGTGTGTACATAGTACATACCAATGTCTCGACCGAGTTCGTTGGCCAGCTTCATCCGCCATTTTGTTTCAAAATGGCGGCCATTTAAAATTTTTCCAAAAATTTAAAATTTGAAATGTGGTACCAAAAAATTGAAAATGGAAAAATATTTTTTTCTTATGTATTTGACCTTTATACAAAGATTCCGGAGCAGTTTTTGTTTCGTCTATATCTTAAACAATGGCTGAGTTATAGCACTTTGAATTTCTAGAGTGGCTGACATTTTGAAACGTCCTGAATTTTGTCACGCGATAAAAGGCGTATTTATGAACCGATTTGGATGTAATTCGGTGTGTACATAGTACATACCAATCTCTCGACCGAGTTCGTTGGCCAGCTTCATCCGCCATTTTGTTTCAAAATGGCGGCCATTTAAAATTTTTCTAAAAATTTAAAATTTGAAATATGGTACCAAAAAATTGAAAATGGGAAAATATTTTTTTCTTATGTATTTGACCTTTATACAAAGATTTCGGAGCAGTTTTTGTTTCGTCTATATCTTAAAAAATGGCTGAGTTATAGCCTTTTGAATTTCTAGCGTGGCTGACATTTTGAAACATCCTGAATTTTGTCACGCGATAAAAGGCGTATTTATGAACCGATTTGGATGTAACTTCGTTTATACATAGTACATACCAATGTCTCGACCGGGTTCGTTGGCCAGCTTCACCCGCCATCTTGTTTAAAAATGGCGGCCATTTAAATTTTTAAGAAAAATTTAAATTTGAAATGTGGTGCCAAAAATTGAAAATTGAAAAAATATTTTCTTCTTATGTGTTTGACCTTGATAAAAAGATTCGGGAGCAGTTTTTGTTTCGTCTATATCTTAAGAAATGGCTGAGTTATAGCATTTTGAATTTCTAGCGTGGCTGACATTTTGAAACGTCCTGATTTTTCTCACGTAATAACAGGCGTATTTATGAACCGACTTGGATGTACCTTGGTGTGTACATAGTACATACAAATCTCTCGACCGAGTTCGTTGGCCAGCTTCATCCGACATCTTATTTCAAAATGGCGGCCATTTAAAAAAATAAAAAAATAAAAAAATTTAAACGAGATACCAAAAAATTGGAAAATGAAAAAGATTTTTTTTGTATGTGTTTGACCTTAATACAAAGATTCCGGAACAGTTTTTCTTTCGTCTATATCTAAAAAAAATGGTTGAGTAATAGCATTTTGAATTTCTCTTGTGGCTGACATTTTAAAACGACCTGATTTTTGTCACGCGATAACAGGCGTATTTATGAACCTATTTGGATGTAACTTGGTCTGTACATAGTACATACCAATGTCTCGACCGAGTTCGTTGGCCAGCTTCATTCGCCATCTTGTTTCAAAAGGGTTGCCATTTAAAGGAAATTAAATTTAAAATTCAAAATGAGGTATTAAAAAATTGGAAAATGAAAAAGATTTTTTTATGTGTTTGGCCTTGATACAAAGATTCCGGAGCAGTTTTTGTTTCTGAAAATTTGTTCTTTTGTTGATATCTTAAAAAATGGTTGATTTATAGCACTTTGAATTTCTAGCATGGATAACATTTTGAAACGATCTTGTATTTGTCACGCGATAACACACGTATTCGCCTATTTCGATGTACACCTCGACCAAGTTCGCTGGCCAGATTCATCAGCCATCTTGTTTCAAAATGGCGGCCATTAAATTAAAAAATATATATATATTTAAAGTGAGGTGCAAAAAAATTAGAAATTGAAAAAGGTTTCTTTCTTAAGTATTTGATCTTGATATAAGGATTCAGGAGCATTTTTTGTTTGTCTTTACCTTAAAAAATGGCTCAGATATAGCAGTTTCAATTTCTATTGTGGGTGACATTTTGAAAAATCTGATTTTTTGCATGCGACAGCATATATTAACCGATTCCGATGTGAGTGAGCATGTGCACAGCAATTACTAAGGTCTCGACCAAGTTCACTGCTTAGCCTCATCCACCATGTTGTCTTAAAATGACAGGCACTTTAAGAAATTGCCGAATTTGGCAGCCAAATATAAGTGACTTTAAATAAAAGCAGCTTGGATAAAGCTGACTAATTTCACGAAATTCTCATCCATAATGATTTAGTATTGATAAAAATTAGTGTTGAATCTCCTACATTCGGTTTCCTCTTAATTGAGCTTCGTGTGTTTGCATGATATAAGTTGGCTTTTTTTAAATAAGGATTATGAAAGCTACCTCTTCCTCCCGGCACTGGCCGGAAGGACTTTATACTTATCCAATGAGCCTCAACATGTCATCAGATAAGCGTCTTATCGAAATAAAACTGTATACCAAATTTGAAGCAAATCGGATAGAAAAACCCATTTATCTAAATTAATGGGTATTAGCCCCCTCTCCCCCCCCCCTTAATATTTAACCAATAAACTTCCAAATCTAATCAGGGAAGCGTCTTATCAGAATAAACCACACCAAATTGGAAGCAAATCGGATAGAAAAACCCATTTAACTAAATTAAGGGGGTGTTAGCCGCCCTATCCTCCCTTTAGACTTAAACAATGAACCTTCAAATCTAATCAGGGAAGCGCGTTATCAGAATGAACCTAGAGAAAAAATTTGAAGCAAATCGGATATTTCTATCAAGAGTTATTGCGTTACGTACGTACATACATACATACAGAACCGGCGGGCACATTAACTCTCAGGCTTTGATAGCCTGTGAACTAAAAATCTTGTGTAAATGAGTAAAGAAGCTAATTCCAAACATTAAAGCTCGGAATGAATATGAATTCCAATCCCACGGGATCCCGATCCCAGAATGCAATACTGTACAGTTCGCCCGCGGGATCCGCAAATTATTCAGTCAATAAAGAAAAATAACGAAATAAAAATAATTTATTCTTTGCTGAGAATTCTATACAATCTAACGAATATGCTATAACCAAACAATGAAATATTAAACTAATAATATTCTTAAAGATGTAATTAACTTAAGTAAATCCTGACTATAAACCAGGATTTACTACATAATAAATATACCTCATAATAGATCTACCTTTATATAAAACTCTAGATCAGACTTTCCAACGTGGAGAGTACGCCTCACAAGGGGGCAATTTAGTTTTTAAGGCAGGTGCAGTTCAACATTTCTTATTAACCCATTCTCTGCCATTAATTTCAGCAGTAATGGTGTAGATTAAAAAAAAAAAAAAATGTTATGCATGAAAATTATAAACAACTGAAAAAATAACTTATTTTTTTTTTAATTACACATAATGTGCTTTAATACTTAAAAGATGATAAAAACGTTGAATGATGTTAAACTATATTATCCAAATCCTAGCACTTTCGACTATATACATAGTCATCCCCAATGAAAAAAATACAAATTTTAAAATTTAAGTGATTTTAAGTATTTAAACTTTTAAAGATGAATTTTAGAATGCTACTTATTTATTTGTTTAAATAACTCTTTATTCAACCTTAAAAAATATCCCAAAAAATAAAAAATAAAACGTTTTTGACACCCCTCCCCCTTCACAACACAAAAGTACACTTTTTCTTTTAGTTTATTTAAAAAAAAAAAAAAAGAATTTTTCTAGTACTTATATTATTTTAGTATTTCATACAATTATTTCCAGTACTTTTGAATGAGCCTTGTTTTGCAACATGTAATTTGAAGAAACTTTTACACATGAAACTACTGATCGTATATCTAGAACGGACTTATGGACTAGGAGTAAAAGCTTATAATAGTAACAATGGACCTTCCATGATTATAACAGTATCGCTTTAGTGATACTCACTTTATCGTTGTGCTTAATTATATATGGACGAAGTCAGGAGGCTTTTTTATTATAGAAACTATTAAAAATTACATGATTAGAACTTAAAATCTATCTGTATTTCCCCCAATTGCCTCTTTTTAACTGATAAACTGTTATCATTATTCTCACTAATTAATCGAATAGTCTATTGCCCAACTAGTAGGAAATGACGTTACAAACATCTTGGTGCCCTTTGATCCAATCGCAGAACATGGTTCGGATGGAGCTGGAAAAAAATCCTATTTACATATGCATGGAATGAACCTCAAATATCAAATTAAATTATACAAAAATAAGTTTTTACTTATAGAACGTCCGAAAATTTTACCCAACCTTAATAAAAACATTTTAACCCCAGAATTTTTATTTAAAACTGTTTCACATATTTATTTAATTAAATTTTCTCTATTTAAAATTTAACTCATTTTACGAAAGAAATTCTGGTTCGAATCGACATTTTATCGGTGTCAAATTCACACCAGCTGGTCGTTCTAGTGTTAAATTACACTATTTTATATATTCATAAAATTTTGTCATTTTGCCCAAAATGAATGAAATTGAATCATACATCATACTTTTATTAGAGTATTAAACAGGGTTTAATTTCTAACAAAAAAAAAGTACCGGAGCCTAATATTTTGCCCTAATACTAATAACCGTAGCGCGCCCCCCCCCCCGCCCCCATCTCCACCGTCACTCTAATCCGCATATTTATATTTCATACATTATTTGCAAAATTTAAAGAATTTTTTATTTCTTTAGCAAAATAAAATGTTTAAATATTTCTGCATATTCTTAGCTGTCGATTATTACACTTTTTAGTTATCACTCCTTCCAAACAGAAACCTTTGCCTAATTTTAATGTTAATTAATCGCAGGATTCTGCGTGTAAATAAAATAAGGGTTATGATTCGAAAATACCGTTAAAACAAAAAAGGGATAGTTCGCAACTATACATTTTTATGAAAAAATGAATGAAATTTACAAAAGTTAATACTGATATGCTAAAGAATCAAACAACGTTTTTCAATTTCCTATAAAAGCTACATATTTTAAACTATAATCGATTCCTTTCGCAGAACAATCTTTTGTGATGAGTCCCTGAAAATCAGATTAAATAAAAAAATTAAATTTTAAAAATCTAAAAACCCGACTGCGTAAAAAGTGAACTAATTAATTATTTCTCATCAATGTGAAACTATTTTTTATATTACTTACCTATTTTTTTTTTATTTACTTGTATTGATGACTTTTAAGTTATCTTTAATTGTTAGTTCATATCTATAAACACTGTTTAGATGAGGCCTATAGATGTCTATGATGGTTACAGTTGCAGTAAAGCTAGAGATCCTACCTACACAACTTCCAGGTTGTGTAATATTTAAACGGAGCTTCTGACTGTAAAATAGTCAATGAAACATCGTCTTCATTTTGAAAGACCTATCCAATGATATGCCACTCAATAGGGTACGTAAATTTTTTATTTCGTCTCTACTGTCATTTTGTATTTTACGACCGCCGTTTTGAATTTATGAAAACGAAACCTAGCCTATAACCATCGGACGGTTAAGACGAATCGATAGAGACCTCCTTCATTAAAATCCATCCAGCCGTTAGGATGTTTCTAGGGTATAAAGAAATCCACATACCCAGATACGCGTGAAACACATAACCCTTCTTGGCAGTCGGGTAATTAAACATTTGACACCGTGATCGGAAAGATTCGATGGTTTTATAGAGAAAGGGGAAACGCTGCTCTATTGCTGTAAAGAAATCCACATACCCAGATACGCGTGAAACACATAACCTTTCTTGGCAGTCGGGTAATTAAACATTTGACACCGTGATCGGAAAGATTCGATGGTTTTATAGAGAAAGGGGAAACGCTGCTCTATTGCTTACTATAAAAATAACAATACATGACAATTATATCTACTTATAAATGACTACTACTTACAACTTTGTAAATCTGCAGAGCAGAGCCGCATTAAAAATTTTTAATTTACGCTGTAAAATTTTTAATTTACAGACAGATTGAGTTCGAGCGCTTCGGTTTTTCGGAAGCGCTATTGCACTAGGCTCAGGAGCCCTGTATTTATGGGCTCCAGTGAATTTCGACCAATATTTAAATATTTACTAAAAACAGAGAAGAGCCCGGCGCAATTTAAGCCCTGAAAGTTAAATAAACAGAGAAACAAATAAACGTTTGTTTTTTCTCCTTTATTATAATTTGGCTGTGGATTTGGTTGAATATCAAACATTTTACATAAAAATATGTAAGAAATAATTGCTCATAAAATTGCTCATTCTGTGTTAGCTTTTTAAAAAAATCGTAAATTGTTACGATCAAAACCTACTGATCGAAACATCTTTCCTGAAACAAAGTCCATCATTAAAAATTATCGCTAGAAAAGATTAATTTCTAGTATATCGTTTTGAAAAAAGATCATCAATTTTCAAAATATTCAAAATCACGATAGTATGAGCTTAGTACATTCGCTATAAGCGTCATGATTAGTATTTTTTATCTTTTAGCACAAGTATTTCGAAATAGAAATCTTTTCTGGTTCAAACGAAGAAATTCTGTGATTAAATAAGGCGAAAATTTCTATTCAAATATCTGGTAGGAGAAATCAGAGATTCTGAGCACATTACGTATACGCGACGCGCGCCGCGACAGATGTTAAAGAAACTGTAATGCTAAACTGTAAGCAGTTAAAGAAACTGTAATGCAAAAATTAAGGGCTACTTTACTCACGCGAAAACAGACGCTCGCTAATGTTAATCATATGGGAGAATTTTTTTTTAATATCTCGTTTGCATTTCGATATTTATTTATTTATTTGTTTATTTATTTGCATTGGATAGCTGAGGTTAATTTCTACAGAGGTCATTGTTTACTTTTTCGAGTTTGTTTGCAGGTTTTGTTTTATGAGGATACTTTCATTTTTGAAACCGGTACCGAAAGTGAAAGCAGTCTAATAAAAAAAAAAAAACGGTGCGCCTAATCGAAAAAGTTAAAAGCGTTCTTTATAGACATCAATCACAGCTATCCAATGCAGAAAAAAGTCTTTAAAAATATCAAATGCAAACGAGATATTTAAAAACATAGGATTAACATTAGCGAGCGGGTGTTTTCGCGTGAGTGAAGTAGTCTCTTAAGTAATAAAAGTGAACTAAACATATTTTAAAGATATTTATATATAACTATACAAATTTGTGCATAGAAAAAGCGTAACTTTTGGTTCTGGGTTTGGTTAACATTATGCAAAATGTTTCTAGGGTGCAAGAAATCCAAATTTTCGGCTACATTTGTTGTACGAGGGTGTATGAATAAATTTTTGCCCTCACATAGAAATAATCGAGTGAAATTTATGAAATTGCTACATGTACTAATCCTTTCTATATAGTCACCGTGCACAGTGGCACATTTCTGCATCCGGTATTTCAAAGAGAGGGGGGGGGGGGATGTATTCCAGAAGGCGCGATAGTAGACCCAAAGGGGGGCAATTTTCTAACTTTTACCGACCCCCCACACGTGACATGTTGTTGGAAAGGCCTGTGACCACTTATTCATGCTGTGCACCTCCCCAGCCCCTCCCCCCCAAATTTACCCCCCGGGGCCACATTTCTAAATTTTGTAGACATCATTCATGCCCCGCGGGGAGGGCGAATTTGGGCCGAAGAGCTCGGGAGGTGCATAGCATGAATATGTGGTCACAGACCTTTCCAACAATATGTCACATGTGGCGGTCGGCAAAAGTTAGAAAAATCCCCCCTTTCGGGTCTACAATCTCGCCTCCTGGAATACATCCTCCCCCCTCTCTTTGAAATACCGTTTACAGAAATGTGTTACTGTACACGGTGATTGTATAGAAGAGGGCCTATACAGCGTGGCAATTTCATAAATTTCACTCAATTATTTCTATGTGAGGGCAAAAACTTATTCATACACCCTCGTATTAAGTATCTACAATTGTCACTGCTTTCGCTATTACTGATTTAGAAAAAAACTGTTTTCTAACTTAGACTAGATTATAACTGTCTTCACCTAATACACTGACGCCATCGAAGATAATGCGTGAGCTTGTTTTAGTCAATAAATCTCAAACAACTTAACCCTTTAACCTAGCTATCTAATCAATCTCGATTACAATATTGAAGGATATTGAGACAAGATCATACACCTCACCACAAAAAGGATTCACTTTCGCATGTTTACGAACAAGCGAAGCTATTTTTTAGTAGTACAGTAAAACCTCCCTAAAGCGACCACGTTCCGTTCCAATAAAAATTGGTAGCTCCGAGAGGTGGTCTCTTAATAGAGGCCATGGTGAAATATAGATTTTAATTGTTGAAAAAAAAAGGTAACAATTAATGTTACTAAAATTTATTTTTCACATTAGGAAAAAATACGAAAATTTAAGTACCAAAACAAAAGTTAATTACATAAGTTAGTTACTGCAGAGTTTAAAAAATGAATACATTGATGTTTGCTTTGATTTTACGGTTTTAGCTTTTATAACTTTTATTTCGAAGTTCAGGAAATAAATGCAATTTTTTGGACGGAAACAAATAATGACGATTTCCTTAATTTTTCTATTTCTTTGAGTGTTTCCTGACAGAATAGGGCAGGGGAGTTTATTGACCGACATTCTTAATTGGTCATCAGAGTTAAATTCATTGTATAAAAAGGCACAGAGTTGTTTAAACACTTAAAAGTTACCGAAATAAAAAAAAAAATCTAAACTTAGTTCAGAAGTTTGATGAATAATGCGCTCTCCGGAATTATTTTTCTAATAAAACTTTCTTAAAGAGATCAGGAAAAAACGGAATTTGTTTCATTTTCTTCAAAGAAATGGGTTGCTCATGGAGGGAATTCAACTAGGATGGTCTCTGAATGGAGGGGAAATTAGTATTGAGCCTATGGGAATAAATTTCGTTCCATGAAAAAATGGTCGTTCAGGGAGGTGGTCGCACAGGGAGGTTTCACTGTATTTTCCTGTATACATACATGAATGCATGCATATAGTCATGCAGATAGATATGTCAATATAAACATAGGGGGAGAGAGAAAATTTATTTACATAACAAGGAACATAAAATACTTAAAGTGCCAATATATATACTCAGTGTTTGCCAACGTGTAGCGTACACCTACAAGGGGAAAGTTTAGTTTTTAGGGGAGTGGGGGTTGAATTCAACATTTCTTATTAACACATTCTCTGCCACTAATTTCAGTAGTAATGTTGCAGACTGAAAGAAAGTTACACAGGAAAATTATAAACAACTGAAAAAATTACTTTTAAAACAATTAAAATTACACATAATGAGCTTTAATACTTAAAAGATGATAAAAATATTAAATCATATTAAACTATACTATCCAAGTCCTTGCACTTTCAACTATATACATAGTCATCCTCAGGGAACAAAATACAAATTTTAAAATTAAAATAATTTTAAGTTTTTAAGTTTTTATAGATGAATTTTCTTTTATTTTTTATTATACTTTTTCTAGTGTAATATTTGTGGGGGAAAAACAAATAAAAATGCATGAAGATTAAAAAGTCCTTCCGACCAGTGCCGGAAGGAAGAGGTAGCTTTCATATTCCTTATTTTTAAAAAGCTAGCTTATATTATTCAAACACACGAAGCTCAATTTAGTGGAAACCGATTATAGAAGATTCAATACTAATTTTTATCAATACTAAATCATTATGAATGAGAATTTCGCGAAATTAGTCAGCTTTATCCACGCTGATTTTATTTAAAGTAACTTATATTTGGTTTCCAAATTCGGCAATATCTTGAAGTGCCTGCCCTTTTAAGACAACGTGGTGGATGAGGCTAACCAGTGAACTTGGTCGAGACCTTAGTAATTCCTGTGCACATGCTCACTCACATAAGAATCGTTGATATATACGAGTGCTGTCGCAGGCAAAAAATCGGATTTTTCAAAATGTCACCCACATAAACAAATTCAAACTGCTATATCTGAGCCATTTTTTAAGATAAAGACAAAACAAAAAATGCTCCGGAATCCTTATATCAAAGTCAAATACTTAAGAAAGAAACCTTTTTCAATTTCTAATTTTTTTGCACCTCACTTTAAATATATATATTTTTTAATTTAATGGCCGCCATTTTAAAACAAGATGGCGGATGAAACTAGCCAGTGAACTTGGTCAAGTCATTGCTATATATTATCCACATGCCTTCTTACAACCAAATAGGTTAATAAATACGTGTGTTATCGCGTGACAAATATCAGATAGTTTCAAAATGTCAGCTATGCTAGAAATTCAAAGTGCTATAACTCAACCATTTTAGGTAGCTTTCTTTACAAAAAGCTACCTATTGCAGCCGTTCGGAGGAAAGCGATTTCAAAAAATTTTGGTATATTTTCATCGATCATGACCCCCCCACCCCGAAACCACCCTTCGTTCAAAATTGATATATATATATATATATATATATAAATATATATAAGATTGAATTCTGTGCCCTTGATAACGTAATTCAATGTATAAGCTTTTCAATTTTTGTCGGTGTCCACTTTTTTCTTTTTTCTTCCATAATAATTCTTATAATTTTTTTTTTTTTTTTTTTTTTTTTTTTAATACTTACAGCTTTAATTCATAATAATTGACGGTGGTAGGTTATGTTTAATTAATGTAATATATATATATATATCTGACCTATGTCACACTGTAACTCTCGTATTTATGAACCGATTTAGATGTAATTCGGTGTGTACATAGTACATACCAGTGTCTCGACCGAGTTCGTTGGCCAGCTTCATCCGCCAGTTTGTTTCAAAATGGCGGCCATTTAAAAATTTAAAAAAAAATTAAAATTTAAAATGTGGTACCAAAAAATTGAAAATGGAAAAATATTTTTTTCTTATGTGTTTGACCTTTATACAAAGACTCCGTAGCAGTTTTGGTTTCGTCTATATCTTAAAAAATGGCTGAGTTATAGCATTTTGAATTTCTAGCGAAGCTGACATTTTGAAACGTCCTGAATTTTGTCACGCGATAAAAGGCGTATTTATGAACCGATTTGGATGTAACTTCGTTTATACATAAGTACAGACCAATGTCTAGACCGAGTTCGTTGGCCAGCTTCATCCGCCATTTTGCTTAAAAATGGCGGCCATTTAAAATTTTAAGAAAAATTTAAATTTGAAATGTGCTACCAAAAAATTGAAAATTGAAAAAATATTTTTTTCTTATGTGTTTGACCTCGATAAAAAGATTCAGGAGCAGTTTTTGTTTCGTCTATATCTTAAAAAATGGCTGAGTTATAGCATTTTGAATTTCTAGCGTGACTGACATTTTAAAACGCCCTGATTTTTGTCACGCGATAACAGGCGTATTTATGAACCGATTTGAATGTAACTTGGTCTGTACATAGTACATACCAATGTTTCGACCGAGTTTGTTGGCCAGCTTCATTCGCCATCTTGTTTCAAAAGGGTTGTCATTTTTAAAAAAAATGTAATTTAAAATTTAAAATGAGGTATTAAAAAATTGGAAAATGAAAAAGATTTTTTTATGTGTTTGGCCTTGATACAAAGATTCTGGAGCAGTTTTTGTTTCTGAAAATTTGTTCTTTTGTTTATATCTTAAAAAATGATTGAATTATAGCACTTTGAATTTCTATCATGGCTAACACTTTGAAACGATCTTGTATTTGTCTCGCGATACCACACGTATTCGCCTATTTCGATGGAAGAAGGCATGTGGATAGTATATATCAATATCTCGACCAAGTTCGCTGGCCAGCTTCATCAGCCATCTTGTTTCAAAATGGCGGCCATTAAATTAAAAATAAGTACATTTAAAGTGAGGTGCAAAAAAATCAGAAATTGAAAAGGGTTTCTTCCTTAAGTATTTGACTTTGATATAAGGATTCAGGAGCATTTTTTGTTTGTCTTTATCTTAAAAAATGGCTCAGATATAGCAGTTTCAATTTCTAACGTGGGTGACATTTTGAAAAATCTGATTTTTTGCCTGCGACAGCACTCGTATGTATCAACCGATTCCGATGTGAGTGAGCATGTGCACAGCAATTACTAAGGTCTCGACCAAGTTCACTGGTTAGCCTCATGCACCATGTTGTCTTAAAATGGTAGGCACTTTAAGAAATCGCCGAATTTGGCAGCGAAATATAAGTTACTTTAAATAAAAGCAGCTTGGATAAAGCTGACTAATTTTGCGAAATTCTCATTCATAATGATTTAGTATTGATAAAAATTAGTATTGAATCTCCTACATTCGGTTTCCACTTAATTGAGCTTCGTGTGTTTGAAAAATATAATTTGGCTTTTTTAAAATAAGGAATATGAAAGCTACTTCTTCCTCCCGGCACTGGCCGGAAGGACTTTTTTAAATTCATTTTTGCTCTCAAACGCATCCAATTGCTAGATTCTCTTATTCAGAAACTATATAATGTACAGTAATAATCGATTTTTTGATAGAGGCAGAATATATTTCAAAAAATGATGTCAAAGTGGGCATTTTGAACAGAAATTTCCTGAAGCGATTGTGTTATAGAAACGAAAAATATTGCCCTACTGAGAAAATAATTGTTTATTAATCAAGTTTTAATTAATTGAAAGAAAAATAAAAACACAGGTCGCTTATAAATCGTTTCAAAAATCACGTCAGCATGTTTCATATTTTTTTTTATGAAAAATTAATCTGAAAATGTGCCAGAAAAATTCGAGTTGTTGAGTATGGAAAAATATTTTTTTTTAATATCGCCTTAACATGATTCTGATAAAACCAGCTATTTTATAAAAAAGGAAATAAAAACTCGTCAAAAGCACACAGATAAAACTGTTAAAGTGGATTTATATCTAATAATGATTTAGTTTTTGTTGGTGGAATTAGTATACTTAACTTCGAAATCTACCTCTGCCTGTAGGCCGGGCCGGCAGGGATTTTTTTATAATTTGGTTTTGGGCAAGATCTTTCTCTACCTCTTCTATCCATCTCTTCCTGGGTCTACCAATACTACTTCTTTTCCCTATTAAATTACTATTATATATCTTCTTTGTGCTTCTCTCATCCTTCATTTTGATTAGATGACCCAACCACTGCATTCTTATTTTTTTAGTATTTATTATATCTTTTTCATTATATAACTGTTCTATCTCTATATTTGTCCTGATACGCCATGTACTGTTTTCTTTAATAGATCCAAAAATACAGGGCAGTAGTGATATATAATTTAGCGCCATAAAAAAATGCCGTTCATTTCACAAATTTGTCTCACATTTTCAACATTTTCCTACATATACTTGACCTGTTTGTGATAATTTCGGTTTGTCTGCCGTCTCTCTGTTTAAATCTTTAATCTGTCTTTTTGTAAATCTGTCGTGCCCTAAATCTCATAAATAAAATCAGGCTTGCTATGTAATTATAGTCTTGCTCAAGTTTACTATAGCATGTCTTCTATTGAAAATGAAATGTGTACCATTTATAGTTCATTTATAGGGGCGCACAAAGGAATTCCGTAGTTTTAAAGTCTGTGGGGGGAAATGGTTTAAGAGGCATTCCAATAATGTTACGATACTTCAAACATAATGAAATTGATATGCATTACTGATGTGCAATACACTCAGTTTCGGTAGATTATGGAGTGCGTACTATTTATCTTTCATTTAGAGAGTAGCGACATGCAAAAAAATCTTCTACGGGATTGATTATGAGCGATAATTGCCGGAAGTCCAATTTTAGGTGCGTTGGTAATTATATAAATACGTAGCACCTATAGTCGTCTTTCTGTCCGTTCGTCCGCATATAACACAGCAAAAACTACTCAACCGAATGGTCTGAAAATTTAAATATATTGCAAAATTTTGTCATTTCAAATTTTATAACAAACTACAGCAAAAACTACTCAACCGAATGGTCTGAAAATTTAAATATATTGCAAAATTTTGTCATTTCAAATTTTATAACAATCGGATGTATAGTTTAATTACAGAGACAGTCAAAAGATTTCCGTTACATTACGGCCAATGGGAAAAAAAAATATTTCAAGTGCATTTTAATGATGTTACAGCTTTTCGAACAGAAGTAAATTGACATGCCCTTATGAAGTGCAGTAAAATATATATTCAGTACAATATGTGGTGCAAAAAAATGCTTATAACATTAGTTATAGTACCAACGCACCTCATTTGCCACGTTTGATGTGCAATTTCCAACTCGTTTAGCTATGGTATGCATTTTTTAAAAACTTACATTTTGAGTGGATTACGTGGGGTGATTAAATTGTACAGGCTATATACAGAGTTGCACTAAAGAATTCTTACACATTAATGCCTGTAGTCGGCAATGGGTGAAAATGCTATTTTACTGCATTTTATGACTTTTTATAATTTTTATTTCGGTGTCACATTCCAATGTTATTAAAAAAAAACAATGAAAAATCGTACGTCAAGCATGGATTATGAAACACATTTCCAACACATTCAGAATGCTGTACGAAAATTTTACCGTTTATGAAGATGAAAGATGATGTCTGAGTATAAATAATTTAGAAAATGCAAAACACATTAGAAAACCCAATTTAACAATTACTGTCAATACTCAAGAAAATATCCTCTATTGTAAAGTCCTGTATATATATTCTATAGATTTATACATATACTCTTACTTTTTTTTTCCATGCCCGTACATGGTATTATTCTATATGAGATCTGCTCAAATACTATTACCGATTGCATATCAATGGATCTCGATATAATAAGTATAATAAGTCTTAGTTACCCAAAATAAGCCTTTTTCTATTATATTAGTGAGAGTACATTATGGCTAATATATCTCTATATTTAATCTTTTATTCTCTCATTGTACGTGATTCTGAGTTACATGCCACAAAATCATTTAGTAATCCTTTTATATACAGGGCTACACAAAAGAATTCGTAAGGGCTACTGAATATGAACGAAAATAGTTTAAAGATGGTTTTTAAATGAGTTATGCATTTTGACGTGGAACTACATATACTAAGATTTGTTTGTAGAATATAGATAAAATGATATACAGGGCCACCCAAAGAATTGGATACATGACCGTCTATGGATGATAATCTCTGGAAGTGTGATTTCAGTAGTTTTAAGAGTCTTTTACTCTTAATTAAATTTCAGCTAAATGGTGGCGTGTATGTAAAGACAGAAGGTAAAATACAAGGCTGTACAAAGAGATTTTAGTATGCTTCCGTCTATTGGTATAAATTGATGAAAGTGAAATTTCACCATATTATGCATTTTTAAAACTTTCCAACATAGTTAAATAGTGTTTATGGATTCGGTTTGTCTGGCCGTCTCTAAGTTTGTCCGAACCCTAACTTGCGTTAATATAGTTGAAATGGTCTGTAATTAATATATCGTCGCCTCAGAGAATTCTCTGTTACTGTTTACTTACTTCTGTTACTGTCTTACTGTTTAAACAGTAGGGCATCTAGTACTAATAAGCTAGTTGGATGTGCCAATCCCAAAACTTTCTTCTATCTCATATATTTTAATATTTCAAAATGTTGTTATAAATGTCAATATTTCATTTTTATAAGTTCAGTACTATATCAACTTTGACTTTCATTTCTGCTTCAGTCATTTAATAGTAGCAAAAACGAGTTTATCTCGATCATGATATTTATTAAAATCAATAGTTTCCCGTTATTTTGTGTTATATCAGCTGTTCGCGAATAGTCTCCTCATCAGAATAGGAAGTTACCGTCGCTTCACGATTCGCCGGTGTACAATTCAACTACAGAAAATCAAAAAAATTACACAAATATCCTTATAATAGTGCCCCCTTTCGGCAGAATATTTCTAAATTTAGGGAGGACCTTCTTGTCACTGCCAAAAACATACACAAAAAAATTGGTTCAATTCTATGCATAACTTCATACACTTTTCGATGGTACAATATTGAAAATGGCACAAAAATCGCTATTACAGCGCCCCCTTCCGGCGGAATTTTTCCAAATTCAGGGAGGACCTGCTTGCCATAGCCAAAAACTTTAAAAAAAAATTGGTTCAATTCTATGCATAACTTCATACACTTTTGGTACAATGACGACAGACACACGGACGGACAGACATTTTCTATATACATGTTTTTGGGGGTTTCTGACCCCTAAAACGTGTAAATCTATCGAAAACCGGAAGTCGAAAAAAAATTTCGATTACAATACTTTCTTCTGTTGAAGATAGAAGAAAGTAAAAATGAGATGTCTGACTTACTGCTTTACTACTGACTTACTGCTAACAATCGGATGTATAGTTTAATTACAGAGACAGTCAAAAGATTTCCGTTACATTACGGCCAATGGGAAAAAAAATTATTTCAAGTGCATTTTAATGATGTTACAGCCTTTCGAACAGAAGTAAATTGACATGCCCTTATGAAGTGCAGTAAAATATATATTCAGTACAATATGTGGTGCAAAAAAAATGCTTATAAAATTAGTTATAGTACGAACGCACCTCATTTGCCACGTTTGATGTGCAATTTCCAACTCGTTCAGCTATAGTATGCATTTTTTAAAAACTTAAATTTTGAGTGGATTACGTGGGGTGATTAAATTGTACAGGTTATATACAGAGTTGCACTAAAGAATTCTTACACATTAATGCCTGTAGTCAGCAATGGGTGAAAATGCTATTTTACTGCATTTTATGTCTTTTTATAACTTTTATTTCGGTGTCACATTCCAATGTTATTAAAAAAAAACAAGGAAAAATCGTACGTCAAGCATGGATTATGAAACACATTTCCAACACATTCAGAATGCTGTACGAAAATTTTACCGTTTATTAAGATGAAAGATGATGTCTGAGTATAAATAATTTAGAAAATGCAAAACACATTAGAAAACCCAATTTAACAATT
Source organism: Maratus speciosus (assembly GCA_963932465.1). NCBI lineage: Eukaryota > Metazoa > Arthropoda > Arachnida > Araneae > Salticidae > Maratus > Maratus speciosus. The sequence goes on from OZ010791.1 coordinate 170,810,203, forward strand.
ACTGTCAATACTCAAGAAAATATCCTCTATTGTAAAGTCCTGTATATATATTCTATAGATTTATACATATACTCTTACTTTTTTTTTTCCATGCCCGTACATGGTATTATTCTATATGAGATCTGTTCAAATACTATTACCGATTGCATATCAATGGATCTCGATATAAGTATAATAAGTCTTAGTTACCCAAAATAAGCCTTTTTCTATTATATTAGTGAGAGTACATTATGGCTAATATAGCTCTATATTTAATCTTTTATTCTCTCATTGTACGTGATTGTGAGTTACATGCCACAAAATCATTTAGTAATCCTTTTATATACAGGGCTACATAAAAGAATTCGTAAGGGTTACTGAATATGAACGAAAATAGTTTAAAGATGGTTTTTAAATGGGTTATGCATTTTGACGTGGAACTACATATACTAAGATTTGTTTGTAGAATATAGATAAAATGATATACAGGGCCACCTAAAGAATTGGATACATGACCGTCTATGGATGATAATCTCTGGAAGTGTGATTTCAGTAGTTTTAAGAGTCTTTTACTCTTAATTAAATTTCAGCTAAATAGTGGCGTGTATGTAAAGATAGAAGGTAAAATACAAGGCTGTACAAAGAGATTTTAGTATGCTTCCGTCTATTGGTATAAATTGATCAAAGTGAAATTTCACCATATTATGCATTTTTAAAACTTTCCAACATAGTTAAATAGTGTTTATGGATTCGGTTTGTCTGGCCGTCTCTAAGTTTGTCCGAACCCTAACTTGCGTTAATATAGTTGAAATGGTCTGTAATTAATATATCGTCGCCTCAGAGAATTCTCTGTTACTGTTTACTTACTTCTGTTACTGTCTTACTGTTTAAACAGTAGGGCATCTAGTGCTAATAAACTAGTTGGATGTGCCAATCCCAAAACTTTCTTCTATCTCATATATTTTAATATTTCAAAATGTTGTTACAAATGTCAATATTTCATTTTTATAAGTTCAGTACTATATCAACTTTGACTTTCATTTCTGCTACAGTCTTTTAATAGTAGCAAAAACGAGTTTATCTCGATCATGATATTTATTAAAATCAATAGTTTCCCGTTATTTTGTGGTATATCAGCTGTTCGCGAATAGTCGGCTCATCAGGATGGGAAGTTACCGTCGCTTCACGAGTCGCCGGTGTACAATTCAACTACAGAAAATCAAAAAAATCACACAAATATCCTTATAATAGTGCCCCCTTTCGGCAGAATATTTCCAAATTTAGGGAGGACCTTCTTGTCACTGCCAAAAACATACACAAAAAAAATTGGTTCAATTCTATGCATAACTTCATGCACTTTTCGATGGTACAATATTGAAAATGGCACAAAAATTGCTATTACAGCGCCCCCTTCCGGTGGAATTTTTCCAAATTCAGTGAGGACCTGCTTGCCATAGCCAAAAACTTAAAAAAAAATTGGTTCAACTCTATGCATAACTTCATACACTTTTGGTACAATGACGATAGACACACGGACGGACGGACATCTTCTATAAACATGTTTTTGGGGGTTTCTGATCCCTAAAACGTGTAAATCTATCGAAAACCGGAAGTCAAAAAAAAATTTCGATTACAATACTTTCTTCTGTTGAAGATAGAAGAAAGTAAAAATGAGATGTCTGACTTACTGCTTTGAGAAACTGTGTTTGCATCTAGTGGAACAACTTCTGAAACACAAAGTTATGTTTAATACTATCTCAGATGTGTTTCATAAAAATTTCCTACTGTTCCACTAGATGCAGACACAGTGTTTCATAGCAATAAGCCAGAAATCTCATTTTCGATTATAACTAGATGTCCTACTGTTTTGCTCTGAGGCGACGATATGTTATTGAGATTTATTATGCCATGTTTGGTATTGAAAATAAAGCATCTAGCGTTCATATATTTTATTTACAGAGATACTCAAAAGTATTCCATTACATTATGGTCTATGCGGAAATGTAATTGTATAAATACGTAGCACCTATAGTCGTCGTCTGGTCCGTCCGTCTGTCCGCATGTAACAGCGCAAAAACTACCCAACCGAATGGTTTGAAATTTAATATATATGTATTCGCTGCAGAATTTTGTGTAATGATTTCAAATTTTACGAAAATTGGATCAAAACTTAAAAAAATAATAAAAGTTTTCTTCATTCTATTAAGTCCTATCATACGTAATGAGTTCAATGATATTCCATTATAAAGCCCGTTTTATGTGCTGGGATACTGAAACTTGTCGGACGCTTCGCGGAAAGAGATCTTTTACATTAAGCTTATTTGCATGCATTTACTTCATATTATCAGCGCCACCAATGATAATTTTCTGAACCATATATATATATATATCCAAAAACCAAAAATTCGAAACTACGGAACTGATCCAACAATAAATAAACTAAACCAAATGACAACAACAAAATAACTAAAAACAACTAACTTCAAAAACAACATACTTTAAAAACGGCAAACTTTAAAAACATTCAAACTAAAACCAGAAGAAATTGAATCCATGGAGACAGGCGGCATGCACTTGCGACATGCAACTACGGGGTTAAAACTTGCATGCAACTGCGGGACATGCAACTGCGGGGTTATATATATATTAATTAAAAATAATCCAATCTTCCTCTAATCCCATTCATACATACCACAATTTTTTCGTATCATTTGTTCCTTTTTAGTGAATTTTTAAGGTTTCAAGGGGTCTCAGGACTCTTAAAATTTGAAAAAATGAGACTACTTTCAACATTTAATATCTTAAAATATATATGATTTTAAAACACAATTTTTATTGAGATGAAAGATATAAGTACGTTCTTTCATTTCATGTATTTAAAAAATTGCGAGATCCAGAATTGAGATTTACAGGGGCTCCAAACTGTCAGATATTTGAGGAGCAGAAAATTGGTAGAACAGCATACGCGCACGATTAGAAAATAACTATTGCAACTAGAATGAAAATTTTGGAGCCTAATTGTACTTCAGATTATAATACTTACCCTAAACCTAAATAAATTTGTATTGAAAACTTTTTTATATTTTTAATATAAAGTTATATTTAGCGAATACGAAATTTTGAAAATTCCAACAACATAATCACCTAAAAAATATATTTTTTTGAAGAATAAAAGGAAATTTTAGGTTCAGTTTATGCAGATTAACATGAAACGTGCATTTTGAAAATTTTATGAAAAAATATTCAAAAGTTTTTGAGATATCCTGCGCGTTATGCCCAAAAACGTCATTTGGAGAAAAATGACTTTAAAGTTACGGAAACAGCGCTTCAGCTATTGAGCGGGTATAATTCTAAAAGTCATAACTTCTGTTCTAATGAAAATTTCAAGGAAACAATTACATTAAATTGTTCAGAGAAAATAGGAGTTTATCAATTAAAAAACATTAAAATTTCGAAAATTTGAAGCTTTAAGAGTCCCGAGACCCCTTAACGAATTTATGGTGCACTCGGTATATCTTTTTGATAATTGGGTGTAACTGTTTTTGGAAAACTGGTGTATACAATTTTGTTTTGTTTTCGAAATATAATACATTACCTAAACCAGATGCAGCATGTTTCCCAGAAACACAATATTCAGAACAGATATCCGCATACATCCTCTTACACAATCTATACTAATTCTATCGTAAATATAGATAAGCTCTAATTAGATAATTGACAAGTTACTACATGAGAGATTAGATGTGATAGACTAGATAATGAGTTACTGGAGGCTTCGCGAATGTTTTATATTTCAATGATGAATATGATAACATTAGACAAAAGTTTTATTAATGCATTAAAGTTCTAATATCAGATAAAAATAAAACAACACTTATGTTATGCGGCAGAAAGTTTTCTTTCGAACATTCTCTTAAAAATAAAATTGAAAAATAAAATAACGAAAGGTCTTTTCTTGTATTGAACTTGAAGTCTAGTATTTAATAAATATTAAAAATAAAGGGGATGTAAACAACTACTCGGAAAACTATTTGTTTATAATACAAGTTTTAATACAATGTTAAGCACGGTAAAATCTGTCTAAGGGGGAATCGATTGTCACCGAGAAAATATTTCGTCATAGAAAGTATTCCGCCTTAGAAAGATTTTACTGTATTGAAAATCGTTCTGCAGGATCTTTAAATCTTTATGCGTTAGACGGATTTCTGTCTTAATTAAAATTCATCTTAGATATAGTTCAGGGTCGGCGAACCTATGGTACGTATGCCAGAAGTAGCACACTAAAGAGCATTTTGATTGATATTCTAAATCAAGATATAGTGACATTGCATAAAATATACCGATATAGATATGTTGAGCTTGTTTACATTCGATTATTTGGAAATTGAATAAATTCAAATTGCAGCTTATTAAATTCCAATCTAGTTGAATATGGGCTGAAAATTATATCAAATAAACACGAAATATGGAAAATATCGAAAAGATTTTTCAAAAGTCTAAGTATAAATGCTGACTGCAAAATTACAGTAGCTTGGAATTTAATTCCAGAGCTATTAAAAAATTGCTATTTGTCATTTAAGAAACTTTTCCATCTATCTACGACTACGCATAATTATTTTCACAAATAAATAATGTTAACACTCAGATATAAACCGTTTGTCAGATAAAACCATTTCGCCTTGCATTCTACTAAATGAACTTCAGTATAACCTCATATTATTTTTCATCCAAGATGCAACAATATTGAAATTATTCGCATTAAATTTTATTATTATTATTTTCTAAAATATATTTATTTCTATAAATATTACAGTGTAATAATATATGTATGTTGCCCATATTTTTTAAATCCCAATAAATAATTTTCGAGTTATTTAATTATTTTTTTTTTATACATTGAATTCGTTTTGCAGATAGCACGTCATGGCTACGAATTATATTTTTTTGGGGAAAAGTAGGCATGCAGATAAAAAAAAGGTTCGCCGGCCCTGATATAGTTTATTGTATGAACAAAATCGGAATTCGATCCCGATATGTCTTTGATTTCCCTCAATTTTAAATATTTTAAAACAGCCCTTTTGACAATTAGTTATAAATTAAAATCAATTAAAGAGCTCAGATGATAAAGGTGTAAAGTCACACAATCATCATTTAGAGAAAAGGAGCTGTAAAGTTCAAATATCTATTTACCTCTATTGTCAATTTCCTCCTTTATCAATTAAAATCCCTGGGAGTATTGGGTTTTTAGGTAAATTTCGTATGAAATTATTACCTATTAGGATCTCCCCTATGTTGGAATTTCGTAAATTTTTTTTGCAGATCTACAGCGATCATGACCCCTAGAACCCAAAATGACCCCCCAGTAAAAAACTTTATCTATCTATCTGTCTATCTCTGTATGTATATAGTATCACTTTTTTATGGGCACGATAACTGCCATAATCCTGCACAAATATTTTCCAAACTGATACATAAAATCAAGGAACATAAAATTTCGGTCAAGTTCGTTAATGGGCAAAATCGGACCAAGGGAGTGGAAATAAAGGGGGGGGGGGGGTCTGAAAAACGAAAAAAACCGCACAACTTCTTAATTATAATAGATATCGACTCAGTTATTATTACTTCTAAAAAATGGGTCAAAAATTTACGTGTGACAGATTTTTGATAAAACTAAAAATGGGCTCAAGGGGCGAAAAAATAGGGTTTTGGGGAGAAAAAATATTCATAACTTCGTCAATTCTAAGGATATCAAATCAACTTAAATTTATTATAAATTGTCTTAATATTATCTACAACTTTTATATTGACAACTTCTTAATTATAATAGATATCGACTCAGTTATTATTACTTCTAAAAAATGGGTCAAAAATTTACGTATGACAGATTTTTGATAAAACTAAAAATGGGCTCAAGGGGCGAAAAAAATAGGGTTTTTGGGAGAAAAAAAATTCATAACTTCGTCAATCCTCAAGATATCAAATCAACTTAAATTTATTATAAATTGTCTTAATATTATCTACAACTTTTATATTGACAACTTTTTGATATAACCAATTCCTACTGCAAATAAATAAATAAATAAATAAAATAAAAATAAAAATAAAAACGAATAAAAAAAAAGGGGGGGGGTGGTTGAAGAAGGAAAAAATCCATAACTTCGTCAATTCACAAGACATCAAATCCGCATGAATTTATTATATATCTTCTTACTATTATCTACAACTTTATATTGCCAAATTTTTGATAAGACCAAATCTTACAGCAAAAACAAATCAAAAATTCATCGAGGTTGAAGAAAAAAAATATCGTATTAAGGATGTACTCAAATCCAAACTGCTTATTATCGGACTCATTTTTTAAATTCCTTTTTGTTTTCAAACGCATCCAATAGGTAGGTTCTCTTATTCAAAAACTATACAGTGTGCCGTAATGGTCGATATTTTGATAGAGCTAGAATATATTTTTAAAAATGATGTCAAAGTGGACATTTTGAACCGAATTTCTCGATGCGATTGTGTTGGAAACGAAAAATATGGTCCTACAGGGAAAATAATTGTTTATAAATCAAGTTCTGATTAATTGAACGAAAAATAAAAACATAGGTCGCTTATAAATGTCTTAAAAATTCATGTCAGCAAGTTTCATGTTTTTCCTTTCAAAAATTAATCTGAAAATGTGTCAGAAAACTTCGAGTTGTTGAGCATGGAAAAATATTTTTTGAATACTGGCCTTAACCACTTCACCGTTTCGCCCGAGATAAGTCGGGGGGAAAAGCACAGTTTCCCCATGCCTGTCGCGACATGATTCTGATAAAACCAGCTCTTATATAAAAATTAAATTAAAAACTGGTCAAAAGCGGCCAGATAAAATTGTTAAAGTGGGTTTATCTCTAAACATGATTTAGTTTTTGTTGGTGAAATTAGTACTTAACTTCGAAATCTACCTCCACCTGTAGGCCGACTCGGCAGGGATTTTTTTTTCAAATAGTAATTTAACAGACGGTAGAGGACCATTGATTTTTTCTTCAATCATATAATTATCCCAATTTTTTTAAAATTTTATAACCATTTGTAATTGTCTCTATTGTTATTTTGTATTTTAATTTTTTTTATTTTGTGGTGTTTTATACCATTTTTATCACCTGAATTGCTCAATTGATGAATATTTAAAAGTAAGTATACATTTGTTGTTTTTTTTTAAAGTGTATTTAATGACAAATAATTAAATATTTAACTTACCATTTACCTATTTCAATCACTGTTAATTCAACAAGAACGAAAAATCATGCTTCAAACCCGGGTTATAAAACACTTTCCAAAAAATTCAGAATACTGTAATAAAATTTCCCCGTTTAATACAATAAAATATGTTGTCTAAGGAAACAATTTGAAAAACGCATAAAACATTTGAAAACCCTATTTCAGCAATTGCCATCAACAGCCGGAAAGATCTGAATTCTTTTACGCAACCCAATGTAAGATCTATAGACTTGTATGTACTACATAGGGTCAGGAGGGGTAATTATGACCACTTTTTACGTTTTCAACATTGTTATTATCATTATTATTATTATTATTATTATTATTATTATTATTTTTTGCTTATTTCTATTTGGAAAAGTGGTGTTTTTAGTAACTTTGATCCTTTAAGAACACCTTTTAAAAGTTTTAATTCTCATAGCTGTTTTATTTTTTAAGTTAAAAGGATGGTTATAATTAAGTAACTTTGATCCTTTAAGAACACCTTTTTAAAAGTTTTAATTCTCATAGCTGTTTTATTTTTTAAGTTAAAAGGATGGTTATAATTAATTACCCCACCAAAAACTCACAATCACATAAGTTTAGGGGTAATTATGACCACTAGTGAGGAAATTATGACCACTATATTTTTTGTTTATACTTTCCAATACACATTTGTTTGCGGTAATTGAGACCACTTTGAACTCCAAAGTGACAAATCCGTTTATCAAAGATTTTATAGACTTAGTTTCAAATTGCTATTCGGATGTCAAAAAGGCTTCAGACTAGTGATAAAGAATATCTAATATGAAATATACATTATGAGGTTAATATCTAAGCTTGAAACAAAACTTTACCATACACAGTTTTTACCAATAAGACAGCGGTCACAATTACCCCATGGTCATATAATTATCCCACCTGACCCTAGTATGCTAAACTTTAGTTTAGTTTGGAAACACACAGTTGAAACTTACCCTTAGCAATTTCTGTCAGCAAACGGAAATGTACTCGAGGTCTTTTCTGCCGCCCTGTATATGATGTACAGAATTTATACACACCAACTAATATGCCAAAAATCTGTTAAATTAAAAAATACTTACCACAACAGAAAACTGACTTTAAGTAATTTATCTATAATTCATAGTCATTCCTGTGACCAAATGCTTTTATGCGTTTTTGTCTCCCTTTATAAATGATCTTTTTTCAGAACCATTTTAGTGTTAACATTAGAATTTACCTTGGATTAGCATGGCATGGAATTCTATCTTTTCGCTCATAGTGTTGTGCTTATGTTTGAAGTTGCATAAGGGTCAATATCTGAAAACTGGACAATTTCACTCCAGAATTTTTATTTTTTTAAATTAATGTATCAACTTCCAAATACAATTATATACTATGATACATGTTTTGTCATTTGATTGTCGTTGTATTTTGAGATCAAGGATGTATATTTTATGCGTAGGATAAACTTTTATGGAAGAAAGTGTCTGTTAACACCATAATCAGTGTCTAATAATTGGGACTGAGGTGATGTTTTTGTCTTAACAGCTGCACAGCCATTTTATTGAATCATTTGGAACACATGTAAGTGATTAAATATTCCATGTGACATTTGTATGTTACATAAATAAAGTTGCAATAAGCTTTAGTTTTACAGATAAAAAGTTAAATATGGGGACATGAATGATGCTATAAAAAAATACTCATCCCTTTTCAGAACGAAAACTAAAAATTTCTAAAAATGAAACAATGAGAAAAACAACTTACCTTCATCCATGGTGGGTAGTTGAACTATAGTTGCTGTTGCAATGGAAATAATTATACCAGCGCCACCTAGTATCTGTTAACCTAAATGTGTGGTTAGAGGGACTGAGATGAGGGTCAACCTCAGGGACAAATATATTTACGACAGTATTTTACTATGCAATCTTTACGAGTAAAGAAGATTATATTTTCCCATACTGTATATATATATAGGTATAAATAGATAATAGCAAAAGTTAAAAATATTTATAAAAAATTTTACAGCAAACATTTAATATTGGATATTTGTACCTGGGAACAGGGACTGAAATGATGATTTCGTTTGTTTAAAACTTAAAATTAATTATTTATACATCAACATATGTCCATTTATCATTGGTAGTTGTTATAACACATGTTACAATATATTACATTTTTTCAGTTTTTGGTTTTAGTATAATTAATGGAATATTATTGGCAGTGGACGCAAATTGTCCAATTTTCAGATATTGACCCATAACATCATTAAAATGCACTGTAAACGATTTACCTCCATAGATCATGCTTTAGGGAAAATATTTGTGTGTCTCTGTAAGTGAACGAGGAATGCTATGTGCATCGTATCCCATAATAAACATCTTGTAGTGTTGGTCTTGTAGTGTTGGTATATATCACTTCAGTGATATACATCTTCAGAAAAAACATTTCTGAATAATAGAAAAATTCTCGAAAATTGTCATTGCTCTAAAAGAAAAAGTTTTAGTCGCAGAAAAAAAAAACTGTCTACCATAAGTCTTGAGCATAATCTAGTGAATATGGATTTCAAATTTCATCAAAAACGGTCGGGTACTTTCCGAGGAAACGGGACTTAAAGCTTGCATATTCCCCATAGGATTGCACCCAGTCTGTCTTCCCTTAAAATTTTCATCAAACGGGGCAGATGAGGTGCGTTCGTACTATAACTAGTTTATAAATATTTTTTGCACCGCATATTGTACTGAATGTATATTTTAGCGCACTTCATAAGTGCATATCCATTTCATTCTGTTCGAAAGGCTGTAAAATCATTGAAATGCGCTTGCAATAATTTATTCCCATTGGCCGTAATGTAGCGGAAAACTTTTGACTGTTCCTGTAATTAAACTATATATCCGATTTTCATAAAATTTGACATGACTCGACAAAATTTTGCAGCAATTATATATTTAAAATTTCAGACCATTCGGTTGGGTAGTTTTTGCTCTGTTATATGCGGACAGAAGGACTGAACGACGACTATAGGTGCTACGTATTTATATAATTACGAACGCACCTAAAAACGTGTACCACAATTAAAACGCACTTCCAGCAATTATTGTTCATAGGTTTCAGTAGTTCAATAATTGTTCCTTTTTTTCTGTAGCCGAATTCTTTTGTGTGTCCCTGTAAATAAATGATAAACCCTGTGCACGACATATGATACAGTAAGCGCCTTGTAATACACCTCCGTCATATATATAAATTTCAATATGTTTAAATAATGTAATGTCATTAAAATACACCGCAAACGATTTTTCCCCATGGACTGTAATGCAACGGAATCCTTTTGAGTGTCCCTGTAAATGGACCAAAAATGCTATTGGCTCTGTTTTGTCTCTAAAGTATATTCGCCTTTAATATTTTGAAAATGCTATTGTAATACCATTAAAATATTCCGCAAACGGTTTTCCCTCTTAGACCGTAATGCAACGGAATTGTTTTAAGTGTCCCTGTAAATGGACCGAAAATGCTATTTGCTCTGTTTTGTCTCTAAAGTATATTCGCCTTTAATATTTTGAAAATGCTATTATAATACCATTAAAATATTCCGCAAACAGTTTTCCCTCTTAGACCGTAATGCAACGGAATTGTTTTGAGCGTCCCTGTACATTGACCGAAAAGGCTACACACTTCATTTTCAATACAGAACATGCAGTAGTGAAACCTAATAACGTATATCAATGCCATAGCAATCCGACTATATTTGCGCGAGTTAGAGCACGAACAGACGCAGACAGACGGATTGACAGATGGACAGACTGACAAACCGAATTTATAAACACTTTTCAAATAGTATGTTGGAAAGTGTTAAAAAGAATGCTAGTGCAGCCACCGAAATACGTTTTTAACACTTTCCAACAAAGTTGAAAAGCGTTTATGAATTTGGTTTGCCTGTCTGTCCGTGCTCTAACTCGAGTAAAAATACTCGGATTGACATGTAATTGATTTACGTTATTGAGGTTTCTCGTGCCATGTTTGATATTCAAAATGAAGTGTGTAGCATTCATGGTTCATTTACAGGGGCATTCAAATATATTCCGTTACATGATGGTCTATGGGGAAAAAATTGTTCGCGGAATATTTTAATAATATTACACTATTTTAAATATGCTGAAATTTATATATACGACTGATGTGTATTGCACGAAGCTAACTGTAGAATAAAGTGTGTGCATGGAATTTATTGTTCATTTACAGGGACACACAAAAGAATTTGGCTACAGAAGAAATTGAACTATAGGAGCCTATGAACAATAATTGCTGGAAGTGCTTTTTCAGATGTGGTACGCGTTTTTAAACTGAAATACATTTTTTAAAATATTACTTGATGTACATAAATTCTATAAACCATATACAGGGCTGTACAAAAGTTCTCAAATACATTTCCGCTTATTCACGGAAATTGCTGAATGCAAAATTTCAACTGTTTTATTGGTGTAACCGAACTAACTTTTGGCATACTATGTAGTATGCATACAAATCTATAGATCATAGACAGGACTGCACAAAAAAGACAAAAGAAAATTCGACTATAGAAATTAGGTTTTCAAATGCGTTATGAATTTTTCCAATTGTTTATTTAGACATTATGTTTAACCTTAATAAACTGTGAAATTTTGTCGCTGTATTCTAAACTAGCAGGCTGAACCCGCTGCGCTGGACCATTTTTCAAATAAACCTTCAATCAAACGATATGGAAAATCCGACTCTGCATTTTAAATTAATATGGACCTTTACCTGAAATATCCTTCCGCATTTTCTGAATACGCATCGGACGCAATTGCGCTATTATATTATCTGATGCGTTAGACGAAATACGGGCAATTCAGAAGCAACTCTTTAGTACATCATGTAGAGTTTGGGAGGGAAATGCTCCCATTCCGATCATATCACCACACTACTAAAAAAGAGAGAATTACAATGACTGCAGAGATTGACCATTTAACTTAATGTTCGGATTATTCACTTTCGTTTGTTAGTTCTTTTACTCCGGGCTTCTCAGCTTCGTACTTTGTGCTGATCTGATAACATAAATACAATCTCTCTCTACGTTACATTATATTTGGTAATATACGTCTTCTTTTGGCAGGTTTTCTCTACAGTTTCTTATCTTTGATTTCCAGTAGAGTAAATACAATCAAAACAGTATTTAACTTTTATATTTTAAAATATGTGAATCATGTAAAAGTGGATATTTAAAGCGGAATTGTGTGAATAAAATTAAAATAATGTCATTTTAACTGCCATTTCATTTCACATACCAGTTTTAATCATGCAACTATTAACCTAGGAAAATAACCTCTATAACTAATTCAAATAGAAAACTAAACCTCTAGTTTTCATTCAATAAAATCTTCCCAATCATCCGTAATCGGATCCACAACCAAGTTTGATGTGAAACGTTAGAAATGTTCGTAACGGTATGGCTAAAAATGTACCAGAGTTAGCTACAAAACAGGGTTAATTACGCTCCAAACTACATTCCATTAAATAATGTCAGATTGCTGTTGATTGATTTTTAGATCTTTCACTATCAAAACTCTTTGCAAATGATAATTAAAGTTAGTTATGCAAAATTTTTAGTAGTGATCTTTTTGGCAAACCGAAGATTTTTTTCGCATTTCTCTAATGAGCGTAATAAGACGGAGAAATAAGCATGCTTTTATTTTCAGGCCGTCATTATTCATCAGTTTGTTGCCTAAATAAAACTAAAAACGTTAATTTGTGACTATGATCAGCTGCTCGGGCTGTGCATCAGCCAAAATTTCTTTATAATGATTGAAATTTTATTTGAATCTGAGGTACTTTTTTTTAAAACCTAGAGTAAATGAACAAATATTGTTCCATTGGCCACCTTTGGCATTTGAATTTTTTTTTTTTTTTTTTTTTTTTTTTTTTGTACATTCAAAGTAATGCTTTTTTAGTGATAGTAAAATAAACCTAAAATTTGCCACTACGATCAGCTGCTCGGGCTGTGCATCAGCCAAAATTTTATAATGATTGAAATTTTAATTGAATTTGAGGTACTTTTTTTAAAAAATCCTAGGCTAAATGAACAAATATTGTTCCATTGGCCACCTTTGGCATTTGAAAAACTTTTTTTGTACATTCAAATTAATGCTTTTTTAATGATAGTAAAATAACTGCACATGAAAAATATCTATTAGTAAATCTTCTTTTGTCCGTTTGCTCCATACTAAAGAAACATAAATTTACTAATCGCTAATTACTAAAAGTACAAATTTCGTGTAATCTTCTGAAATCGGATTTACCGCCCACGGTTCTTTTCAAATATAAACGAATCTTCCAACACTATACAGTAAATTTGCCAATTGTAAGGTGGCTGATTATGAAAGATTCATCCAGTATCTTTTTATAACATTTCTAAAAGAAGGGAAGATATGAAAAAAAAAAATGACGAATGGAATAAAATATCGAAAAGTGATTTCAGAAAGCAATTTTTATTGGAAAATGTCTTTTTTCGTGATAGAAATAACGCATAATTGCTTACATTTTCTTAAGAATAAATAAACTTTACTACCTAATATTGCAAGCATTGAACGTTTGTATAAGGGAAATTGGCGATATGTTTTTTATAAAAAAAAAAAATGGACAATATTAGCTAAACTGGCTTCGAAATTATAAAAGTCACAATTTTGGGGAAAACAAACCGACATGGTTTCGCAGTAAAGTATGATGAGAAATTTTTTAAATGTCTAAAATTAAATTATTTTACAGTATGTATGTGCGTGTGTGGGAGACATTTATACTAAAATTAAAATATCTGACTCCATTTTTAAAATATTAATTGCTATTTACATATTGTACATTTGAATTTAAAAAAATACTCAAAAAATGCTTTCGTACACTTGCAAAATCACCTTTATTGTAAACATCGCTTGAACCCAATTCACGCTTACATCTTTTTGGCTTAAAATCAAATTGTTTGGTGACAAAAGTGAACTCAAAAATCACAAATAAACATGTAACGTGTAAATCATAAGTACCATCATTTTTACAATTACATCTGCTAGTTTCGTCTGTAAGTCACATGATGGAAGAATTAGAAATAAAAAAGAACAAATCAAAAACAAAATTGTTACCACAAGGAAGTTCTCCTTAAAGAGCATACTCAAATTATTTTGAAAAGAAAAATGCTTTTAAAACTACTCATGTGTATAGTAAAACATCAATCAAATTTGGCGGCGGATTCCCAGTAAAAATCTGAAAAAAATCTATATATATTCCCGTATTTGGCGCAAGAAAGACAAACGTTCCACGCCATTTGACTAGTCAACACATTTCCATCCCAAATGCAAGATATTTAAATGCATTTGAAAATTGCTTGTTAGAATAAGTGTTTAAATGCCTAACACTCAATGAATTTAAACTTAAACAAAGGATTAGCGTATTATTTTTTATCTTTAAGCGTATATAATATATAAAAAATCCCTGCCGGCTCGGGCCTACAGGCGGAGGTAGATTTCGAAGTTAAGTACTAAATTCACCAACAAAACTTAAACCAAGATTAGAGATAAACCCAGTTCCTGAGCTCTAGGGAGCTAAACATTTTGTGAAAATTCTAATATGCAGGAATACACACAAGCATGTATATGGAATAGGTTTAAAAATGGCTAAAGCAAATTCAGAGAACCTCAAAGTGTTAAAATCTCTCTATTCTAAAAAAAAAGTAACTACCGCTGTCACCGCCGCCGCCGCCGCCGGTTTTGAATTTTTTGTGGCCGGAGGTCTTTCTTCGTTAATATTAAGCAAAATATGGCAAACAAAAATATGAAAATCGGTGGAATTATAGAGAAATGTTTGATAAAGACGCTGATGCAGATAGTTTTCAAATCGAAGAAATATTTAAAGAGATATTTAATGCTAAAGTTCGACAAAATCGTTCCATTAAAAAAGTTTTATAGGAGCAAAAACTGTACATCGGAATTTAATCATTTTTAGATCATTTTATGCGTCAGAATTTCCCAGTGTGCAGACTGCACTCAGTTTATTAATTTGACTCATTTTTTGAGGGTTTATTTCTATTTTAAATTCAAATTTTCAGCATTTCGAGAGATATTTTTTACTTGTTTTAGAAAATTGTACTAATTTAAACTGATGCCAACTGTATAAAAAGCGCAAACAATAATGTTTGCTTCAAATTAAAAATTTATTTTACACGTGACTATTATAAACAAGAAAATATAAAAAGAAGGAACTCATTGAAAATTATCATAAAAACCATATTACACGTGAATTTTAAAAGTGAAAGAATGTTGTAAAATAATAAATTCATTAACATGCGTAAGAATTCTTAAATAGGAGAAATTACGTCACATTTACGTCACATTACACATTACGTAAAATGAACAAAAAATAATATTGCAAAACAGTTTAAATTAAAAAATTGCGCGAGACATATATGTAATATTTTAAGATGATATTTTCAACTATTTTTATTAGGATAACGCAAATAATATTTCATTTCTAACAAAATTATTTTCACGTGAATAGTAAAAGGAGAAAGAAAAGTTTAGTGAAAATTACGTCAGATTAAAAACGATACATTTAAAGTGTCATTAAAAAAAACTTTCTTTTCGCTTTGCTAAAAAATACCGGGAGGCAAAGACTCTGTTTATTTAATTCATTTTATATTAGCTTATTTTGAAATGCCAACTGATTTTATTTAATCAAAGACGGAAACAGCCATTGTACAATTTAACAACCGCTAATTTGGCTCTAAAATTCCCCAATGAAAGAGAAATGAATAAAAACCCGTTTATAGGGAGATCGCCACTGTTTTTAAACTTATAATTCAAGCAATCTTCCGAAATATTTTTTAAGCCGATCAAATTAGCGTGCTTTTAGAGTCTGCGGTGTCTGAACGGGGGTTGACGAGCGTAGCTCGTAGGGGGCAGCGCCCCCTAGTATGTTAAAATTTCCATAGTCTGGTTTTTTATCATGTTTTAATACGTTTCTTCAAACTCGCATGACGTTACATATTCACCTGCTGGTGTCCATTATATTTCTAATATGACGCAATATCTTGATTTTTTGTTAATTCGTCAAACTATTTATTTCATTTTGAGTTTTCAGGCGGAAATCTTGCTCTAGAAAACTTATGACGTAATATTCAATTTGTTTTCAATTCGTCAAACTTTTTATTTAATTAATTTTCGCGTGAAAATTTTGCAATAGGAAATCAATTGTTGTGGTGAGAATTTTATTGCTTTTTTTAATTGTTGGCAACTGCTATAACGAAAAATATTTATTTTTTTCTGTCATTGTTGTGAAAGAGCTGGTTTTATCAGAATCATGTTAAGACGGTATTCAAAATTTTGAACCCTCCCCATTTTTATTCGCTTGGGCCGATTTTGCCCATTTTCAATCCCCGCCGAGATATTAACCATCTCAAAGTTGTTGGGGAGTTTGAAGACGATTCGTGCATAATTGCGACTTTTATCGTGCGGACAAAATTTAGTACATACATACATACATACATACATATATATATATATATATATATATATATATATATAAACTTTTTAGGTGGGGGTGGTTTTGGGTTCCTGGGGTCGTATAATGAAAAGCTATGAAGGAATTTTTCAAAAGTCGCACCATGGTAACGACTGCAATAGGTAGTTTCTTACGAAATCTACCTAAAATTGCGTGTTGCAGTAGTTATTTAATTTTACATGGCTTCACCGACTGGAAATGTTTTAAGGGTACTATTTGATTATTCATTCAACCTATTTCGCCAAATTCTATAAATTTCCAAACGCTTCGCCAAATTATATAAATTGCCAAACTGCTCGCCAAATTATACAAATTCACAAAATTTTTATTTTAAACAACGAAAGAATAAATAAATTTGTAAACATTAGTAAAATTACAAATAGAAGTGAAATTAAAAATCACTTGACGCAACAAACACGTATACCATGTTTAATGTAAAG
Source organism: Maratus speciosus (assembly GCA_963932465.1). Classification (NCBI taxonomy): domain Eukaryota; kingdom Metazoa; phylum Arthropoda; class Arachnida; order Araneae; family Salticidae; genus Maratus; species Maratus speciosus. Next base: position 170,827,422 of record OZ010791.1, read on the forward strand.
TGAATGTAAAATTTACGATCAGCTATTATTGGCATTTATCTCATAATTTGGCGATAGTTATTTTGTCGACGGGATAATCAAGTAGTACCGTTTTAAATTTTTTAAAAAGTAGCTGAGCATGCAATATTTCTGAGCATGCACTTATCGAAACTTCCTTGATATCATCCTATCAATTTTTCAGATGCATTTTTTTTAACCTGACGCAAAAGATAAAGAGCCAAATCTTATTTCAATTGCAATATTTTAACTGAGTGATTTTTTAAGAATTACGAACATTCCCTTTCATCACAAATTAAATATTTTCGTTTTTTAATATTATCAGTCATTAAAACGAATTTTTTTCTTCCTTTTTTCTTCCTTCTTTTTTTTTTTTTATTAAAATTAGTAACAGTTTTTTCTTTTATGTTTCGAGGTGTAATAGCTGTTTCAAATTTTTTATCAACGATAAATTTCGCCAAGAAATAAAATGCTAAACCTTATCGTCCAAAATAACAGAACTTTCCGTCATAATTCTATAACTAATATAGATCGAATGATGTGTTATAGCTTAAAACCTTCCCTGAAACGATACCTATCTAACGGTATAAGTTCCGTAAAAATCCATGCAGTAGAACTCGAAATTTAGGCGTTCGGAATGAAATTTCTGTTTGGATTTTACATATATAATAGATGTGTTGGGAAGTGTTACATTATCTATGCTGGGCACATGATTTTTCGTTCTTGTTTTGCTTGCATAGACTGAAATATGTTTCTTTGGACGCTGAAGAATAGATATTTATTATTTTTCCTAACAAACCTTCATTGTCTGATACATTCTGTTTCAGTTAATGTAATTCATAATCTATATCTTAGCATAAACCCAGAAATATGCTTCTTAGATCTGAAGTGTGAGTATTTATGATTTTTCGTAACAAGCCTTTATTGTCTATTCTGTTTTAGTTTTTTTGCAATGAAGATAATAATGATAATAATTTCTATGTAATATTTCTCTTTAGTATTCTAGTAAAATAAAATATGGACGTTTATTTGTAGCTCATAAACACAAGATTTATAATAAAATATTTATAAAGAAAAATATGCAAGTATCGAGACTAGATTTTTAGAGAAAAACGCAGATAGTTTAACTTGTATCATTAAGGGAACAGTTTAGCTTAACAAGCCTTCATTGTCTGATACATTGTTTCAGTTAATGTAATTCATAAATTATAATTTGGCACAGACCCAGAAATATGCTTCTTAGATCTGAAGTATGAGTATTTATGATTTTTCGTAACAAGCCTTTATTGGCTATTCTGTTTTAGTTTTTTTGTAATGAAGATAATAATGATAATAATTTCTATATAATATTTCTTTTTAGTATTCTAGTAAAATAAAATATGGACGTTCATTTGTAGCTCATAAACTCAAGATTTATAATAAGATAATTATAAAGTAAAATCTGCAAGTATGGAGATAAGATTTTTAGAGAAGAACACAGATAGATTAATTTGCATCATTAAGGGGACAGTTTAGCTTATCAAACCTCAATTGTCTGATACATTCTGTTTCAGTTAATGTAATTCATAAATTATATTTTGGCATAGACCCAGAAATTTCATAGATCTGAAGTATGAGTATTTATGATTTTTAGTAACAAGCCTTTATTGTCTATTTTGATTTAGTATTTTTGTAATGAAGATAATAATGATAATAATTTCTATATAATATTTCTCTTTAGTATTGTAGTAAAATAAAATATGGACGTTCATTTATAGCTCATAAACATAAGATTTATAATAAAGTATTTATAAAGTAAAATATGCAAGTATGGATATTAGATTTTTAGAGAAGAACGCAGATAGTTTAATTTGTATCATTAAGGGGACAGTTTAGCTTAACAACCCTTCATTGTCTAATACATTGCTTCAGTTAATGTAATTCATAAATTATATTTTGGCACAGACCCAGAAATATGCTTCTTAGAACTAAAGTATGGATATTTATGATTTTTCGTAACAAGCCTTTATTGTGTATTCTTTTTTTGTAATAAAGATAATAATGATAATAATTTTTGCATAATATTTCTCTTTAGTATTCTAGTAAAATAAAATATGAACGTTCATTTATAGCTCATAAACATAAGATTTATAAAGTAAAATATGCAAGTATGGAGATTAGATTTTTAGAGAAGAACGCAGATAGTTTAATTTGTATCATTAAGGGGACAGTTTAGCTTAACAACACTTCATTGTCTAATACATTGCTTCAGTTAATGTAATTCATAAATTATATTTTGGCACAGACCCAGAAATATGCTTCTTAGAACTAAAGTATGGATATTTATGATTTTTCGTAACAAGCCTTTATTGTCTATTCTTTTTTTGTAATAAAGATAATAATGATAATAATTTCTGCATAATATTTCTCTTTAGTATTCTAGTAAAATAAAATATGAACGTTCATTTATAGCTCATAAACATAAGATTTATAAAGTAAAATATGCAAGTATGGAGATTAGATTTTCAGAGAAGAACGCAGATAGTTTAATTTGTATCATTAAGGGGACAGTTTAGCTTAACAACCCTTCATTGTCTGATACATTGCTTCAGTTAATGTAATTCATAAATTATATTTTGGCACAGACCCAGAAATATGCTTCTTAGAACTAAAGTATGGATATTTATGATTTTTCGTAACAAGCCTTTATTGTCTATTCTTTTTTTGTAATAAAGATAATAATGATAATAATTTCTGCTTAATATTTCTCTTTAGTATTCTAGTAAAATAAAATATGGACGTTCATTTGTAGCTCATAAACACAAGATTTATAATAAAATAATTATAAAGTAAAATATGCAAGTATGGAGAGTCAATTTTTGGAGAAGAACACAGATAGATTAATTTTATTAACGTGAAGATAAAAAAAATGACAAATTTACTAAATGGCGTGTACAAAATGTTATAAAGTCAAAAACTAAACAAACATTAAAATAAAATTTTAATAATAGGCGTTTCGGTCATCATCATTTATGACAATCTTCGGGAAAAGAGTTGCTACATTGCTTTTAAAGAACAAAGAACAGATTAAGGGGTCTCAGGACTATTAAAGCTTCAAAACTTTCGAATTTTTAATTTTTTTAGATGTTAAACTTCTATCTTTTCTGAACATTTTGATATAATTGATTCCTTTAAATTCCCATTAGAACAGAAGTTATGGCTTTTAGAATTATATCCACTCGATAGTCGAAGCGGCATTTCCAAATCTTTGAAGTCATTTTTCTCCAAACGACAGTTTTGGGCATAACGCGCAAGATACCTCAAAAACTTTTGAATATTTTTTCATGAAAATTTCAAAACACATGTTTCGTGTTAGTTTGTATAAACTTAACCTAAAATTTCACTTTTATTGTTAAAAAAATATTTTTTTTAGGTGATTATACTGTTGAAATTTTCAAAATTTTGTGTTAGCTAAAAACAACTGTGTATTAAAAATATAAAAGAGATTTAAATACAAATTTATTTAGGTTCAGAGTAATTATAGTAGTGTGAAGTATAATTAGGCACTAAAAATTTCATTCTATGTTGCAAAATTTATTTTGTAATCCTGCGCGTAATCTGTTATATCAATTTTCTGCTCGTTAAATTACTGACAGTTTGAAGCTCCCTATAAATACTAATTCTGCATCTTGCAATTTTTTAAATACGTAAAATGAAAGAACGTACTTATATCTTTCATCCCAATAAAAATCGTGTTTTAAAATCATATACATTTTAAGTTATTAAATTTTGAAAATGGTTTTTTTTTCTTTTTTTCCAAATTTAAGACTCCTAAGACCCCTTAATTTGTTTCATTACACAGATTAATTTGGCCTAATAGTGCATCCTGATATCTAGGGAAATGATAGAATTGCACTTTAATTTGGTCAGTGAACCGTATGCACTGTCAGATGGCGCGGGCTGAAATTTCCAGGTCCAGAGCCGCCCCTGTATAAAAGCTAAAATTTTCATCCCAACCCGGCCCGGCCCGATAAAAGATTAGGCCTTTGACTGGTCCTATTCGGTCCGATTCAATTTCTTCAAATCATGTCGATATTTCTCAATCAACATTATAGTAACAATTAAAATTACTCAAAAAGTACATTTATTTATGTATAGATTGTATTAAAGATAATCTACCAGCAAATCATGAAATACTGAATAACAGTGTTATATTAACGACCACTTAGATAATTATGTACAGTCGTAGAAAAAAAAAGTAAAACCCCTACTAACTCAGCAACTAATTATAGTAGAAGAAAGATACTGGTACCAGTCGATTGGAAATAAAGTCTACCTATAAATGATGTATATAAAATTTGCTTAAGGGGACTTATACAAATCAAAACTAGACCAAACTTTGTTTTTTCAATGGCAACACCCAATTTGACAATATATTTTAAATCTTCGGTCCAAACTATGCCTAGAAACGAAATGTCTAGTCATTTCAATTATAAGCTTTTGAATTATAAATATTAAAAATTTTAGAGTTTCTAATGTTAAATTACATTTTAATATTTTTATTAATATATCCTGAAATTATAATCTTAATGCGATAATTTTGTGTGTGGTCATAATACTGAAAAAACTAAACATAAATACATTGAATTTCTAATTTGAAAAATTTTATAATAAGAATTATGAAATTAATGTTCGAAAAAAATATGAATTGCAACCTACAAATTTTTTGATATACAGTGAAACCTCCCTGTGTGACCACCTCCCTGAACGACCATTTTTTCATGGAACGAAATTTATTCCCATAGGCTCAATACTAAATTTATCTCCGTTGAAAGACCATCCCAGTTGAACTCCTTCCATGAGAGACCCATTTCTTTGAAGAAAACAAACAAATTCCGTTTTTTCTTGGTCGCTTGAAGAAGGTTTCATTAGAAAAATAATTTCGGAAAGCGCATTGTTCATCAAACTTCTAAACTAAAATTATAATTTTTTTTCCGGTAACTTTTAAGTGTTTAAACCCCTTTGTGCCTTTTTAGACAATGAACTTAACTCTGATGACAAATTAAGAATGACGGTCAATAAACTCTTCTGCTCCATTCTGTCAGGAAGCTCTCAAAGAAATAGATAAATTAATGAAATCGTCATTATTTGTTCCCGCCCAAAAAAATTTTCATTTATTTACTGAACTTCGAAAGGACTTGGACATAAAAGTTATAAAAGATAAAACTATAAAATCAAAGCAAACGTCAATGTATTCATTTTTTAAACTCTGCTGTAATTAACTTATGTAATTACCTTTTGTTTTGATACCTAAATTTTCATATTTTTTCCTAATGTGAAAAATAAACTTTCGTAACATTAATTGTTACCCTTTTAAACAATTAAAATCTAGATTTAAACATGATCTCCATTAAGAGACCATCTCTCGGAGCGACCAATTTTTATTGGAACTAAACGTGGTCGCTTTAGGGAGGGTTTTCTCTATTTATATTTATTATGTCCTGCTTTAAACGAATTCTTAATTTCAAATTTTTCTTTCAAGTAATTTTTTAATTATCTTTAAAAAACTTCAGAATGATGGTTTAAGGGGCTGTCTATGATGTGCAGAAAAGCATAATTTGAAAAAATATTTTTTACTCATTTTATTGAAATATTTGGGCTGGCAAATGTCGAAATATATTAAGCGAGTGAAATGATCATATTGGCAAGAAATAATACATTAATAGAAGTGACATAATCTTTCTGCAGCATTTCAACAGTCGAGTACCGAATTTCAATTTGGATACAGCCCCTAAAATATGCTCATTTTAAAATAATTAATTTCTCGGTAACTAATCGTACGAACTTCATGAAATTTTGGATTTAGGTTAATTGAAAGGTGTAGAATTCATTTATATTGTTAAACTTGAGTATTGCTATTGAAAAAATAAAAAACAACAAAAAAAAAACAAAGTTTGGGTTCGTTTTGATATGTAGATGGTCCCCCTAAGAAAATTTTATATACATCATTTAAAAGTAGACTTTATTTCTAATCGTCTGGTCTGTAACTTGCTTCTACGATATTGTTGCAGAGTTAGCCGGGGGTGTTTACTTTTTTTTCCACGACCATACGTAAATATTCATTTAAAAAACTGATTTAGACAATTACAACCAAGTGATGATTCAGTAAGAAAATCAGTGGAATTTAGAATGAAAGAAAAAAGATGGTAAAAGAAAACCATAATCTAAAAGCACTGCAAAGTAAAAAAGATAGGTTTTTCAAAATATTTTTCTGTAATTTATAAAACCAAATTAAATTTCTGAAGATTTCGTTGCACAAATGCACAGCATCACTTTATTTTTACAAAAACAAATAAATAAAATATAAGTTCAATGTGTGCTCGGTTGGGCGAAAGAAGTCCAGGTTCGGCTCAGTTTGGGGAAAAAAAACAAGTAAGAAAAAATCATGCGTCAAGCATAGATTATGAAACACTTTCCAACACATTCAGAATAACGTAAAAAAACTGCTCCGTTAAAAAAATTCAAATATTACGTCTAATTTAACCATATGGAAACGCGTAATACATTTCAAAACCCAATTTAAGATGTTCCCATCCACAATCGGAAAATTATGCGAACTTTTTCAGCAGCTCTGTATTTGATATATAGATTGGAATCTATTAACTAGATGGCATGCCAAAATTTAGTTCACTTAAGAGATACATATACTTCGGCTGAAAATTTACTTTAAGCAAATTCATCTAATAAGGAGAACGGTACGTGAATACTTTTGTGCAGCCCTGTATATGAGGTATAGAATTTATATATAACGAGTAAGATACAAAAAATTAATTAAATTTAAAGGCGCATACCGAATTTTAAACTGTACACTCCAGCAATTATTACTCAAAGACAGTACTATGTACTGTAACCGGTTTCTTTTGTGTATCCCTGTAAATGAATAAAAAATGCTATGAATGCCCTGTTCTAACGTAATTGTAGTGAAATTCAGTGATTTATATCAGTTTCCATACATTTGAAATAGCGTAATGTCATTAAAATACTCTGCAAACGATTTTTCCTCATATACCATAATGTAATGGAATACTTTTGAGTGCCCCTGTAAATGAGCGATTCATCCTACATACTTCATATACAATACCAAACATGCTTTGGTCACTCTAAATAACCTTTATCAATTTCATGAAAATCCGAGTATATTTACGGGAGTTAGAGCGTGGACAGACGGCCAGACAAACCAAACGCATAAAAACTTTTCAACTTTGTTGGAAAGTGTTAAAAAGAAAAAAAAAAAAGTCTGCCTGGGACCGGTCCGAGTCTGCAGAAAATTGTAAGGTCCGAGCCCTGAAAGAATGAAGATCAGGCCTATCCTGGACCGGCCTGAGTCTATTGAAAGAGCAAGGTTCTTTTTCCGGGCCAGGGCCCGGCCCGTGCAGACCTCTACTGCCAGATACCTTCGGAATTTCGAAGCACCTAGTTTAGTGTTATTTGGACGTGAATAATAGCCATTCCTAGAATTGTGATTTTATGTTACTCAGAAATGAAAGTAAAGTCCGTTGAAGATTTCGTAAAGTATCTTCTTTATTGTTACAATTATGACCGCAAACCTTGTATTTTTATTCAATAAGTGCATTATGATAGTGGTTTCCTATTGAGCAAAAAACTTGAGGGTGATATATCTTTACCTTTTGACGGGGAAAAAAATGTAAAAATCACGTGAATTTTAAGCCAAAGAAATAGAACGTTTCTTTAATTCAAGTTTGGCAGAAAACTCCCGTAAATATACTCGGATTTTCAAGAAATTGATAAACGTTATTTAGAGTCACTTAAGCATGTTTGGTATTGTACATTTACAGGGGCACCCAAAAGAATTCCATTACGTTATGGTATATGGGTGGAAATCGTTTGCAGAGTATTTTAATGACATTACGTTATTTCAAATAAATTGAAACTAATATAAATCACTGAATATTTCACTACAAGATAATTGCGATAGAATAGGGCGTTCATAGCATTTGTCGTTCATTTATAGAGATACACAAAAGAAATCGATTACATACTGTTTTTGAGTAATAATGGCTGGAACTGCGTTTTCAATTTCGGCATGCGCTTTTAAATTTAACTTTTTTTTTTTTTTTTTTGCATTTTACTAATTGTATATAAATTCTACACCTCATATGCAGGGCTGCACAAAAGAATTCACGTGCCATTCTCCTTATTAGAGGAAATTGCTGAAGGGGAAATTTCAACTAATATATATATGTATTTCTTAACTGAACTAAATTTTGACATTCATGTAGTTAATAGATACAAATCTATATACAGGGCTGCTCAAAGAATTAGGATAATTTTTCGATTGTAGATGGGAACAGCTGAAATTGACTTTTCAAGTGTGCTATGCGTTTCCATAAGGTTGAATTAGACATGATATTTTAACTTATTAAACGGTGCAGTTTTGTTACATTATTCTGAATGAGTTGGAAAGTGTTTCATAATCTATGCTTCAAACATCATTTTTTCTTTCTTGTTTCTTCTTCTTTTAATGAAAAATAGCAGTTTAAAATTTTTCACTTTAGGCCATATTTCTTATATTTCTTACAGAAGAAATTCATTCTTCATTTCTTATCTCAAGTGGCATTTTCTGAAAAATATTAAAATCGCCAGTTATTGACCAGACGTTCTTTATGAAACTGTCAGGGGAAAGGAGTCTTAAAAAATAATCTAGAAATGCAAAGACGCGATTTCTGTATAATTTTAACGAAAAAGATTGAAGAAGAAGAAGAAAAAATAAACCTTTACTTTTCTTTGACGATGTAGAGATCAGTTTTTCAGAGAAGTTTCATAGCGTATTTTTTTAAGTAATCAACATTATGGAATGAATTAGCAATAAAAATGAAGTATTGCAGGAATTCAAAAACTTTTTTCCCCCTGTTTTATTTTTTGCTTTTTCAAATTAGTTTGAGTAGTTCTGTTTTTTCTTTTTTTTTTATCACTTCCCTAAAACTTTTTTAGGAAGTTAGTAATGCATAAGTTTATATTTTTTTATTAGATTTTTATAAAATGGTTTATTTTGTTTCTACCAGAAAATAAAATGTAGTGCATTCGTTATACAGCTTGTTTCAGAACATCAGAAATGTAAAGGCAGATAGAGGGGACCTAAATAAGCAGATTTCGTATAGGAATATAGATGCGGAAATGCAGCGTTGACGTGGTAGAGGGCGCTGTTGAGTGCGGCGATTGGAAGCGTTTCGCAGGCTTGAATCGTCATTCCCCGCACAAATTACAAGCAACATGCATTATTACACCAATGCGGAGCTTGCCGACATGCATTTCATGTATGGGGTTGCGCAAGGAAATGGATTGGCTGTAGAAAGGATTTACATGGAACGTTTCCCGGGTACGATTCTGCTGCATCCCGGAAAATTTGAGCGTCTTCTTTGGGAGTTGTGTGCGAGTGGATCATTTTATGCTTCCAGGCGTGCTACGTGCATTGTAATACATCAGGGTGTTCCAAAAATAACGATCCATTTCTATGAAAACACTAATCTATCGATTTCTTTCATAGGTGTTTGAAGAAATTATCTCCTTAGAAGAAAGAATAGCCATCGTTTCCTCGAAACTGGGTGATAAAACATGAAGAGGTGCTTCGGCTGTACCAGTGGTTTGAGGAATTCTCAGCTCACGGCTCAACCGGCGAACAGAAGCATGTGGGCTCCTTTCAACTGCCTCACGAATGCTCTTGACGGTATCGTCAGATGCTGATGGTCGTACAGGGCGTTTTTCATATCCGCTACGCTACCGGTTCATCTGAATTTGTTCTTAAGTAGCCTGATATTGGCCCTTGTTGGTGGCTGTTTTCCGTATTTTCGATGGTACAGCTGACGTACCTCTTCATATGTTTTATCACCCAGTTTCCAGGAAACGACGACTATTCTTTACTCTAAGGAGAACATTTCTTCAAACACCCGTGAAAGAAATAAACAGATTAGTGCTTTCATAGAAATGGATCGTTATTTTTGGAAAACCCTGTATATCGCAGAATTCCTGCAGTGGAAGCAGAAGTATTACGCACAGTAGAGGATAGTCCTTCGACAAGCTCGAGAGCTCTTGGACGTGCGTTGGTTGTGAGCCATTCTCTTGCTTAGCCCCATACATGAAATGCATATTGGTAAGCTCCGCATTGGAGTAACGATGCATGTTGCTCGAAATCCGTAAGGGAATGACGATTCAAGCCAGCGGAGCGCTTTCACCCGCCGAACTTGACAGTGCCCTCTACTGCCTCAACGCTGCATTTTTGCACCTACATTCCTATAGGAAATCTGCTTATATAGGTTCCGTCTACCTGCCTTTATATTTCTGACAGATAGTTTTGAAACACCCTGTATTGTATATGGATTTTAATAGAACCCTGATGCTATTAAATTTGTTTTTAATTTTGAAGGTTATTAGGTTAGGGAAAGTTTCGTGTAATTACTATGTCGAGTGTTCAAAGGTTAGATAAATATAAAAAAAGAAAAAAAAAATTAAGATTGTTGTCTTAAAAAATATTAGCCACATTTCTATAAAATTTCAGAGAATTATAAAAAATGTGAATGTTGTAAATGTTCTTCAAAAATATATATGTATGTGGGTATACAGTCCATTGCTAATATCCGCTTGGTGGTCCCCTTGTTTGTATTATCGACGAAATCGAAAGTCCGTCAAAACTAAGATTTTATGGCGAAAACGAAACTGAAAATTCGGCCGAACTCTAGCAATCACCACACAGACGAAAATTATAATTTTAGTTCAATTGAAAAGTTGGAACGAACATCGACAGCAGTTTTCCTAGTCATAGTTACTATGATATGATGTTGGAAGCGTGTGGACGTACTTTTTTTGGATACTCTTTGTAAGATATTACTTCAACAACTTAGAAATAAGGTTTGTGAATATTCGTTGTAAATATTTAGCGTTTAAATATTTAATCCGTCAAGTACTTAAAAAAATTGTTTAGTAGTTCGAGTCGTCTCCTAACCCTTTATGCCCGGACGGTAATTTAAAGTAGGGTAGACCGGAGCACATTTACGCGAATTTTTTTCAATCAATTTTCTAATTTTTATGTTTTAACTTAGGAAATTTTAGACAGTGTAGTTTTATAAAGCAGTTAATAAAGTCAAAATTTGTGTATTCAGTTGTTGCCCTATTTGTGTTTTTAACCGTAAAAAAAAAAAAAAAATGTTTTTTAGGTCCAAGTCTTTTGCGTAAACGTGCACCGGGCACGGGGCAAGTTTACGCATCAAGTGGTGCACGTTTACGCATATTATAAGTTATACCAAGGAGTGAGTGAAATAAATATTTAATCAAATTGAAATGTTTTATTCATAACTTAAAACACTGTTTAAAAAAATAATAAAGATAATTTTAAATATAAAATTAAAGAACATTTTATAGGCTAAACTGAAAACATAGGACTTATTGCTAATTAAAACAGAAATTATTTAGTCACCTTCATCATCACTGTCACAGTTTTTACGATCAAAAAATAAAGTATTTCCTTTTGCACACTTGTCATGGGACCACCTTTTGCATCTAAGACACTGAAGCCAGTCTTGACCTTTTTTGGATTGGTTGTATGATTTCAAACAATAAATACACACACAGTTTTCATCAGATTCATTTACTATTTTCTTTATTACAGAGTGTACAAACTTTTTCGCTTTTGAAGTTTTTGGTTTCATACTTTTTCCTTTGCTGTCTTCTTGTTCTGCTTCCATAGAAACTAGTACATTTTTACATAATTTCTTCTTTTTGAACGTGCGTAAAGGTGCCCCGATGTCAATGCGTAAATGTGCCCCGTCGCCATGTTTGGATTTATTTTTAACGTGCAACGAAAATTAATAACATTTCTGTTCATACAAATGCAGTTCTCAAAAAAGGATAAAATTCTGCTAATGTTCATATATTTGTTTATCCTTAACTAAGTATTATTAGATAACAATAAGTTTCAATAAGTTCAACACAAAATTTACTCACGTTGACAGAAAACAGATTTTCCTTTCCTCATGCTAGATCGAAGCTCGACTTGTAAGAATACCCACTAGGGAGCAGCATCAAACTGTCATAACTGCTGGCGCGCCAGTTATAACTCGTTTAGGAAAAAGTGCACTGCGTAAACATGTCCCGGTCTACCCTACCATCTCTCTATTCTAAAAAAAAGTAACTACCGCTGTCACCGCCGCCGCCGCCGCCGCCGGTTTTGAATTTTTTGTGACCGGAGGTCTTTCTTCGTTAATATTGAGAAAAATAATGCATAGAAAAATATGAAAAACAGTGGTTTTATACAGAAATGTTTGATAAACATGCTGATGCAGACAGTTTTCAAATCGAAGAATTTTTTTAAGAGATATTTAATGCTAAAGTTGGACAAAATCGTTCCACTAAAAAAGTTTTATAGCAGCAAAAACTATACATGGCAGTGTAATCATTTTTAGATCATTTTATGCGTTAGAATTTGCCGGAGTGCAGATTGCATTAATTTTTTTTATTTTGACTCATTCTTTTAGGTTTTATTTCTATTTTAAATTCAAATTTTCAGCATTTCTAGAGATATTTTTTACAGATTTCAGAAAATTGTACTAATTTAAACTGTTGCCAACTGTATAAAAAGCGCAAGCAATAATGTTTGCTTCAAATTAAAAATTTATTTACACGTGACTATTATAAACAGGAAAAAAACTTTCAAATTAGAATTAAATAATTATGTATAAAAAGCAGGAACTTATTGAAAATTACGTCATAAAAAGTATACACGTGAATTTTAAAAGAGGAAGGATATTGTAAAATAATAAATTCATTAACATGCGTTAGAAGTCTTAGGAGAAATTACGTCATATTTACGTCACATTATAGTTATTACATAAAATGAACACAAAATAATATTGCAAAAAAGTTTAAATTTAGAAATTGCGCTAGACATTTATTTAATATTTTGAGAGGATATTTTCAACTATTTTTGTTAGGAAAGCGCAAATAATATTTCATTTCTAACAAAAGTATCTTCACGTGAATATTTAAAAGAGAAAAAAATAGCTTGGTAGAAATTACGTTAGATTAAAAACGATTAATTTAAAATGTCTCATTTAAAAGAACTTTCTTTTCGCTTTGTTAAAAAATACCAGGAGACAAAGACTCTGTTTACTTAATTCCTTTTATATTAGCTTATTTTGAAATGTTGTTACACGTGTCTACGTCATCAAGTTATTTTTATTTCGACGTTTTATTTGTATTTTTATTAATGTTGTACGAATTTATTTGTTCTTTCGTTATTTAAAATAAAAATTATGTCAATTTGTATAATTTGGCGAGTGGTTTGGCGATTTATATAATTTGGCGAAATTGGTCGACGGGATAATCAAGTAGTATCGCAGCGGATTTGGCGTTAAAATTCCCCAATCAAAGAGAAATGAATAGAAATTCGTTTATAGGGAGATCGCCACTGTTTTTTAAATTATAATTCAATCTTTCGAAATCTTTTTAAAGCCGATCAAATTAGCGTGCATTTAGAGCCTGCGGTGTCTGGACGGGGGTTGGCGAGCGTAGCTCGTAGGGGGCCGAGCCCCCTAGTAGAAAAAAAAAAAGTTAGAAAATTTGTTTATTACATTGATTAGTAGTAATACAGTTTAGAATAAGTTATAGATGCTTTACTTATCTTGTTCAAAATCATTATTGATTTCACTAAATAAAAATTCTTTTAAATGGATGATTTCTCTTTCAATTGCATCTCTTCAGCTTTCTTGACGTTGGAAGATTATGAGTAAAATATTTCATTTCTGAAATATTTCTATGTTTCTTTTGTAAGAGCATTATATTTGCACATTTCCTAGTTGTATAAAATACTAAAAAAAAAAAAAAAAAAAAAAACCCTTTTAATTAAAAGATTTGTGTGGAGTTATAAATATTGCACAAAATCCCTATAAATTCAGATTTAGTTAGATAATTTTAAGGGGGTCCGGGACACAGTTTCAAAAAATTTTTATTTATTGACTTAAAATTTTGAAATTTTTTGTGATGGTTAACAATATTATTTGTAAACAAAATCGCATGATAAAACTTCTCATAAATTTTTTAAAAAATTTAAATTTTAAATTTTGTTAAAGTGGGGTAGTTTAAAATCGTTATAACTCGAAATATTGTTTATAGAATTTCAATTTTTTTTCATTTAAACAAACAGGAATATATAAATTTTAATTTAGAGCCAGCATTTAAAAAATATCAAATTTTTAAAAAATTAAAAATATTTAACGAAAAAATTACAAAAAAAAGTGGTGCAACTTTAAAAAAAAAAAATCATAATTTCAAAAGTAAATATTTTTTTGAAATATGCTGGCTCAAAAGTAAAGTAAAATAATTGAAAAACATATGTTCCGAGTTTCAACCCCGTATCTTTAACGGTTCTCGAGTTATAAGAATTTAAATATGAGAAATGGTGAAAAAAACCTATCATGAAGAAAAACGCAATTTCCCAAGAACTCATTTCCTTGACAACCATAGCTTGAAAGGCAGATTTTGAAAACAAACCAAAACGAAAAAATTAATATTTCCTGTTCTTATTAAGATAGAAACATGATTTAAACATCATTTTAAGCAGAAAACGGCAGAGAAAGTTTTAATCCAATAAAAAAAAAAAAAAAAAAAAAAAAAAAAAAAAACTGAAAATTTGAAGATTTTTGTGTCCCGGACCCCCTTAATTGCCAAAATCTTTCTAAAATTTATCAAATGACTATGTAAATCTTCTAACTTAATTTTAAAATTTCAGGAAAAATACTTTTAGAAGATAAAAATTTCATGAATTCATAACTTGGAACATAAAGGGTTAATTCAAGTTAATCTGCATTTTGTATCAATACATTTAAAAGATAATAAGTACTGTTTATATTAACAGGACATCTTGTCTGATAAGATTCACCATACTCCTACGTTCAATGAAGAATTCACTTTCACCGGATGTTTTATTGAAGACATGATTTCCAAAAATCTACTTCTTAAATTACATTTCAATGATTTCTATCGGTAACTTTTGAAACTGATTCTAGAAAGCACTAAAATAACGTGCGTAATTTGTTGAATCGCTTTTATAACCCGAATTTATAACAGAATTCCGAATAAACTGTGTACAAAAGATGACAAAATTTGCTACATTGGGCTAAAAGTAGTGATAGGCATAACAGATTATTTTGATATTCGAATGAATTGTCCATTCGGGCATGCGCAAAAGCATAGCTGTCAAGCTTTGCATTCTTTTTACTCGACTGCCAAGAAGGGTTATGTGTTTCACGCGTATCTGGGTATGTGGATTTCTTTATACCCTTGAAACATCCCAACGGCTGGATGGATTTTAATGAATGAGGTCTCTATCGATTCGTCTTAATTGTCCGAGGGTTATAAGCTAGGTTTTGTTTTTACCCGACTGAAAAGAAGGGTTATGTGTTTCATGCGTATCTGTGTATGTGGATTTCTTTATACCCTCGAAACATCCCAAAGACTGGATGGATTTTAATGAATCAGGTCTCTATCAATTCGTCTTAACGGCCCGATGGTTATAAGCTAGGTTTTGTTTTTATAAATTCAAAATGGCGGCCGTAAAATACAAAATGGTGGTAGAGACAAAAAAAAAAAAAAAAATACGCACCCTATTGAGTGACATATCATTGGATAGGTCTTTCAAAATGAAGACGATGTTTCATTGACTATTTTACAGTCAGAAGCTCCGTTAAAATATTATACAACCTGGAAGTTGTGCATGTATTGTGGATCTCTAGCTTTACTGTAACTCTAACTATAATAGACACCTACAGACCTCATCAAAACAGTGTTTATAGATGGGAACTAACAATGAAACACAACTTAAAAGTCATCAATACATGTAAATAAAAAAATAGGTAAGTAATATAATCAAGTAATATAAAAAAAATATATATTTTAAGTCAATTTCTACTTAGGTCAATAAGAGAACTTTTTTCTCCCATTCTTCTTTCCTGTTGAGTGGTGCTTAAAATGCCTTGATCAAGAAAAGGGCTCTCTCGATTATTGAAAATTAATTAATTTAATTTAATTAATGAATTAATATTTGAAAAAACTGGATTAACATCAAGTGTCATCCACTACAAGTTTAAAAAAATTTATTTGAGCTTGATTGGATGAATAATAAGTATTTTATTAACGATTGAAAATTTGAACAAGATACTCGTAAATTCACATGTTTTTTACAAAATTTCTGGGTTTAATTGATTAAAAAGAATTTTCTTATTTTAATTGATTAAAAAGAATACAAAGATTGACATCTATGCTTCTGTGCATGTCCGAATAATTCATTTCAGTGTAAAAATCATTCATTATGCCGATCACTAGCTAAAAGATTGAATTTGGATTGCTTTTATGCGTGGATTAAAATCGCGGGCGAAGTTGGAAAATCGGGGAAATACGCGAAACGGAAGTCGTTACGTTCAAAAAAAAAAAAAAAAAAAACCTGAACCGAACGATGTCAAAAGATTTTTTTTTGCATAGGATACCTGAGCTCAATTTTTAATATGACTCTTTTTTACTTTTTCGATTTTGGTTGCAGATTTTTTTGAAAAAGGTATTTTCAGTTTCGAAACCGGTTTCAAAACTGAAAGAACCTTAAAAAAAAAAAAAAAAAAAGAAAAGAAAAAGAAAGAAAGAAAGAAATCTGGTACCAAAATCGAAAAAGTAAAAAAGAGTCATATTAAAAATTAAGCTCAGCTATCCTATGCAAAAAAAAAAAAAAAAAAAAAAAAAAAAAAAAAAAAAAAAAAAAAATCGTTTAAAAAATATTCGAAAATTGAACGAGTTGAAACGAGAAATTTTAAAATAACCTGCCCATAGGATTTTAGCATTACGGAGCGTGTGTTTTCAAGTGAGTGAAGAAACCCCTTAATAAAAATAAAGAAAAATTATTGGAATGCAATGAAACTCTGCTCCCAAGCCAGACCCCCAAACGGCAAATAAAACTGGTATATCATGTTTTGATACCATTATCTTTTTTCTGTGTTTCTTCTTTTTTTTGTTTAGCGAATGGGGTCAACCCGTTATTCTATTGCAGTACTACTCCGTTGTTCGTATAATTTTTAGAAGCATTAAAAATGATTGTCAAAAGTAAGATTTTAGGTTATTATTCAATGATTTTTTATTATATAACAAGAAATATCTTTAATATAATTACTAAAAATGTTAAAATAGTTAATGGCATTATAATCTGTAAAAAAAAAAATCTGAATGTATTGATTACATAGGACGTGATGAATTTAGGGTGTTTCTTATATATATTGCTTGATGCTGATTTCGGGAAAAATACTTAAAAAACTTCACGTACAACTTCGTACAACATCGGTATTAAGAGATTATTTATATCTGGTTGGTAAATTATAAATTTAATTATAAAGCTATAAAAAGTCCAATTAGGTTTTGTAAATGTCATATGTTTTCGAAAATATAAAAAAAATCTCTGATATTTTCTGTAATATATAATTTAAAAATAGTCAACTTACCAGTGATTTTAGATAATTTCATACTTAATGTAAATTAGAAAATAAAAAAATTTGCATCTAACATGAAAACTTAATTTAAAACAATATTATAAATGAATTATTCTTTTTTTCCCCTTTTACAACAAAACTGAAGATCAACTAATTGAAAACATAATACAATTTCTGAAAAGTTAACCAATTTTCGTTTTACACTCATCAAAAAACGAACTATGGACTCAGTATCAAATATCAAAGAAATTTTACGTTTTATAGAACAAATTTTTTGAAAAATAAGAAATGTTTTTGGTACTTTTCGGTTAGCCGGGCGCCAGTATTATATATACATATACAGTAAAACCTCCCTAAAGCGACCACCTTCCGTTCCAATAAAAATTGGTCTCTCCAAGAGGTGGTCTCTTAATGGAGGTCATGTTTAAATCTAGATTTTAATTGTTGAAAAAGGTAACAATTAATGTTACTAAAATTTATTTTTCACATTAGGAAAAAAATAGGAAAAAGTTAATTCCCTTAGTTAATTACTGCAGAGTTAAAAAAATTAATACATTGACGTTTGTTGTGATTTCACGGTTTCATCTTTTATAACTATTATTTCCAAGTCCTTTCAAAGTTCAGTAAATAAATGCAACTTTTTTTTTTTTTTTTTTTTTTTGCACGGGAACAAATAATGACGATTTCATTAATTTATCTATTTCTTTGAGAGTTTCCAGACAGAATAAGGCAGGGGAGTTTATTGACCGTTATTCTTAATTTGTCATCAGAGTTAAATTCATTGGCTAAAAAAGACACAAAGAGGTTTAAACACTTAAAAGTTGCCGGAATAATAATAATAATAAAAATTCTAAACTTAGTTTGGAAGTTTAATGAATAACGCGCTCTCCGGAATTTTTTTCTAATAAAATCTTCTTCAAGCGACCAGGAAAAAACAGAATTTGTTTCATTTTTTTCAAAGAAATGGGTCGCTCATGGAGGGAATTCAACTGGGATGGTCTCTGAATGAAGATAAAATTAGTATTGAGCCTATGGGAATAAATTTCGTTCCATGAAAAAATGGTCGTTCAGGAAGGTGTTCGCTTAATGGAGGTGGTCGCAAAGAAGAGGTTTCACTGTATATGTATGCATACATGTATATATACAAACATATATATATATATATATGTGTGTGTGCGTGTGTATATATACAACATATGTGAATATATATATGTAAATATACATATATGTATGACAGCTTTAATTCATAATAATTGACGGTGGCAGGTTATGTTTAATTAATGGTAATATATATATATATATATATATGTATATAAAACACTGGCACCCGGCTAACCAAGTACCATATTTTTTATTGAAAAAATTGAACATATATATAAGCTTGTATTGTTTTTCATTGGAAAATATATGTGTAATTTTTCATTTTTGTCTAAACAAGTCACTGCCAGAGACAAAAGTTCTTTGTCCAAAAAACAACGCAGTCAATAACTGTTAAAAAAATAATTTACGCTTGTTTTGACTGAAAATATCAAAAATATCACATGCACAATGATATTTTTGATATTTCAGCCATTTCATTCTGCAAATAAATATAAAATCTATGAAAATAGTAAACATCATGATATTTCGAAAAAAAAAAAATCGAATATACGGGTTGTTTCTAAATGAATATCGGGGTTTTAACCCTTGGTAGTATTCATTACATAAAACTTAAAATTATAATTAATGCATAAAATGAAAGAGCAACTCAAACAGTTTTGCTTACAAGCGTTCAATGTGAACACCTTTCGTCACACGGCACACATCAAGTCGATAGCCCAGTTCTTCCCAAACGTTGATTAGCAAATAAGTTCTGTTCAGACGCTCAACCGATCTGACGCCATGTGCTTTCTAGCTGTGGGGGCTCACAAAGGATCGTGTGTATGTGTCTCCACTACCATTGCAGCTGTTGCAACAATGACCCCACAAACACTAATCAACGTTTGGGAAGAACTGAGTTATCGACTTGATGTGTGCCGTGTGACGAAAGGTGTGCTCACATTGAATACGTGTAAGCTTGTAGGTAAAACTTTTTGAGTTGCTCTTCCATTTTATGTATTAATTATAATTTTAAGTTTTATGTTATAAATACAAATACTCCAACCGTTAAAACCCGATATTAATTTAGAAACACCCCGTATATCATGATATATATTACGATAGAGAGGATGTTCCAAAATTCGACAGACAAGTTAAGATGGATGGTAGAAGGCATCATGAGGATGAAAAATTACCAGAACATGGGATCGCTAACCACGTATTTAGTCACAGATACAGAGTGTTTCATCCTAACTGAACTTACGTTGACGGTAATAATTTTGAGAAAAATTAAAACATTGGAATAAAAATGCAACGATATGTACCTTATTTTGTCTGAAATGATATAATATCACAAGAAGGTCTGGAATAACAGGGTGCTCAACCAATCGATGATACCGTATGAACTGGCAATCGCAGTCCAACATGTGGAGCGTCAAGTGCATACTGCTAGCGCGCATAATGGAAACTTCTACCACTTTTTCGATGTTATCACATTTACAACAAAGGTGATAATGTCTATTAAAAGTTTTATTACAATATACCACTTCAATTTTCTGAAAGTTATTGCCGTCAACACAAATTGAATTAGGGCAGAACACCCTGATTTTTGGTTAAATACGTGATTTGCGACACCATGTTCTATGGTAATTTTTCATCCTCTTGATGTTTTCTATCACCCCTCTGAATTTGTCGGTCGAATTTTGGAACACCCTGTATATCATTGATATATACATAGTTCACCGAAACCCAATCAACATAATGCGGCTGCCATAAATTCTCAAGTCAACATTTTTATGCTCAACCAACATATTTTACAGACAATCATGAAAAAATAACGACATTAACATTAAAAGTAATGTTATTTTGATACTCTTGAATGGATAAATTAATTATGCAGCGGAAAATGTTTAATTAAGAATTAAAAGTATACTAAAAACCGTTATTCCGGTTTGAGAAAACTGATTAATACACTATAAAATTAATCGGAAACGTCAGGGCCTGATTATTCCTAAGTGGAACCTGGGGAACACAGGCTGTATCAGGGCCCCCTTTATCTAGAAAACTATATTATAAGAATTTCAAACAGCTTTATGTGCAATTCAAAATTTAAACTATATCTTTATAAAAATAGAATACATCCTAGACGGAATCTGTATAGAATCTCGGAATCTGTATAGAATCTGATAATTTCAAATGTGTTTCATCTTCTTCTCTGCTGGAAGTGTCGTGTTTTTATTTTTTCTTTCGTTTATTTTAGACTTTTTCACGGTTTTAAGTTTATTTATCAATTTTATCTGCTTCTGCGATGAAAGCTTCCGACTTTTTTCCATAATATCAATATTTCCTAAAGAAAAATTCATCGTTAGACCCTATTATGTTATTATTATTGAAATATTTATATTTGTTAAAATTTAAACAATTATGCCAATTAATATAATTATAAACATAAAAGTTATATAATTATTTTAAATACAATAAAGTTTCTTAAAATCCCCACTCCTTATAATTTTGAAATAGGGATTAAAGGTGGTCATTTCTCCTATATTTGATGTGGCCATCTATCCTGGAATTAACAGATGGACATCTAATTTAAAGCGCACCTCCGCCGTCATACGTATTTGTTTTAGGCTTAGAAGTAAAGATTGGATTATATACAAGCCTTAAAAGCCAATATAGTAAAAAAAAAAAAAAAAAAAAAAATGCAACGTATGTATACTACAAAACTTTCAGATACCTCATTCAACAAAAAAATTCGCCCACTAAATTAAATAAATATTAAAATTACACTTATTTTTTATAATCGAAAAACACAGCTACACGTCTCAATGAACGAACTCGTTGAACTATTTCCTACGAGCAATGTGTATACTGCGATATATGATCAAGTTGTGGAGATATTTAGACTGGCCATTTCTCCTCTATGGCTATCTATCCAAGAGTTTCCCTGTACGTATCTATAAATGACGTTGTGTATACAGCAATACAGATAAAAGCGCTGAACTTTATTTAAATCATACTTTAGGGATCAACCTCTTCTTGGTCAGACTTTTTTTCGAATTTCCGATCTAAAAAAATATTTTTTTTAGATCGGAATGAGGATTTTAAGAAATTTTTTTATATTTAAAATACAGTAGTACCTCTTTTATCCAAAACTCTTTTAACCGAAACTCTTGGTTAACCGAAATCCCTTTTTAAAGCTTTTTTTTTTTTAACTATCACATTCCTTGTGTGCAAAATCCATTTTGAAAGGTTTTTCTTTTTTTAAACTATCATATTCCTTGTGTGCAAGCGGACCTTTCCGAACTACGAATACATATAAAATATTTTCCATCCCTTTCTTAGATTTCCTTTGAATTTACTTGACTCTCGTAAACTGCGGAATGGAACGAAGAAAACGAACAAATGAGCAATTCTGAAGTTTTTGAATGTTTTGAAAAAGGTTTTGCATGGC
Source organism: Maratus speciosus (assembly GCA_963932465.1). Taxonomy (NCBI): domain Eukaryota; kingdom Metazoa; phylum Arthropoda; class Arachnida; order Araneae; family Salticidae; genus Maratus; species Maratus speciosus. The sequence continues at coordinate 170,849,463 of OZ010791.1, forward strand.
TAGAGCATCAGAAAGACCGTGATAATGGTGAACTAATAATTCTAAAAAACTCCGTGACAGAGCTTCAAAGCAAAGTCAATCGAAACTGCGACAAACAAAACATTTTTTCAAACACATGTGGAATATGTAAAATGTACTTAATTTCAAAATTAAAATTCCGGTAATTTATTCTTCTTGCTATTTTGCTATTGCTTTATTTTTATTAAGCACTTGTTACAATAATAAGAAATATTGCATATAGTTCTCCTTAATCTTAAAATTGAAGCATTCTCGATTATCCGTAAATTTCGATTTTCCGAAAGATGCTCGGTCCCAATTACTTTGGATAATCGAGGTTGTACTGTAATTATATAACTTTTATGTTTATAATTGTATTAATTGATATAATTGTTTAAATTTTAACAAATATAAATATTTCAATAATAATAATATAATAGGGCCTAACAATGAATTTTTTTTAGAAAATATTAATTTTCAGCAACTAAAAATATAATTTTTTTAGTTGCTGAAAATTAATATTTGTTCGATCCTGAATTTAAAAATATAAAATATTTTTGTCAGTAAGCAGTTTTTGCTTGACCTATTGGTAGTCGTACACCATTCACCGACCTCCAATTTTTGCTGCAATGCGCCTAAATTTTAAATTAAAAAAAAAATTGTTTGGTACTATATTTATCGAATCTATTCTGTAAGGATTTTCTGTAAAATTGAAACAAGGAGGAGCAGGTCGCACTGTTTGTTTTAGTGCTTGCGATTATACGTATAATAGGTATAAAACGTATACGTATAGAGAACCGCTTTTACCATATTATACCTATCCAAAATCCGAATCGATTTAATACGTTTTATACGTGTAATCGTGAGCGCCAGTTTGTTTCTTCTACCCACATTCTTACTGAGCTCATATCATCATCTGCTGATTCACTAGAGTCTGAATAAATGTCATCACTAGATAAATCGGAACTATCATCTTCTGACTGTGAGATATTGAATTCACTGCCTTCGGACTCACTCTCCGAATCCACCATAAAAGCCATTTTGACATGTAACAATAACTAACGAAAGCTGACATTACACAAAATACAAACAAAAATAGTAGACTTAAAAATAAAATACTAGGAATATAGTTAAGCATTCTCTTAGCAATATTCAGAAATACAAATAAATAAATAAATGAATAAATAAGTAAATAAAAAATAGAAAAATAATTATCGTGAAATGTAACACAACATGTGTAAATAGCGACAAATTCACTTTCAAAGATGCAATTTTTCTTCTCGTGGCGAAGACATGCGATGCCGGCCGAACGTATTACATGTGACGCCAACAGGGATGTAGTGGATGGTATACTGTGGTACACGCCGTATACCTTCTGGATTTTTTTAAGGAACACCGTATACCCCTGTTTCTCAAAAAATCTATAGTATATACACTGTAGGGTATACCCTCTGCCTTGAGCATATACCCCCTGCTTAGAACGTATGTCCTCTGCTTTTTTTTACGACTACACCACTGGACGCCAACCAAAAAGGTTTTAAGAAAAGTTAATGAAGATATTACTTTTAATCATGCTTTTCCATGAAACTTTGTATTTTTTTTCTATTGTAATATACAGAGTATTCCCAAAAACGTATACACTCTCTAATGGGTCATAACTTTCCAATTTTTCTTTCTTTTCAGAGTATAATTAATTGGAAATAATGAGTGGGTCAAGGTTAACTGTTGGAAGAAGAAAATTTATTTTAAAATGTTGTTGGAAATATGAAAATGTAGCAGAAATACAAAGACAATATCGCAGGGAGTTTCAGGCACATCCAACTACGCGAATAACAATTAATCGGATAGAAGATAAGTTTGAAAAGAATGGAACGGTTGAGGATGTTCTTAGCAGGGCCGAAACTAGCCTTTTTTGCACCCGGAACAAGCATGGATTTTGGCGCCCCCCCTCCTCCTCTTCCGCAAAGTATATTTACAAAGAGAATTTTACTAATTTTCTAATAGCCGTCTGATTTAAAAATTTAAAATCTGTGATCTTAAAATATGTAATACTGAACTACGTAATCTACAATGGCGAATCCAAGGGGGAGGTCACGGGGGTCATGACTCCCCTCTGAACAGCAACAAAAATATTCTAAAGATCATTTTTAAAATGAAATATACAGTTAGAGTCCCGATTATCCGAGTCCTGCTTAACTGAGTTTCCGCTTTCATCGAGTTATTTTCTTCTGATGGACGGATGTCTTCTATTATTATGAAACAGCCATTATAAATGAAGTGTTAGGTGAAGATGAAAGAGCAGTCGTAAAAAGTTAGAAATCTGATTTTCTGGTCAGAATGCGAAGAAAAAAAAAGGGCCATAATTTTTTTTGTCTGCTCTTTCATCTTCACCTAACACTTCATTTATAATGGCTGCTTCATAATAATAGAAGACATCCGTCCATTAGAAGAAAATGATCCATCCCAAAGGTATAATCCTTCACTTGGAGCCCCTTCGTTCTGGCGCCCGGGGCACATGCCCCCTCTGCCCCCCCCCCCCCTTAGTTTCGGCCCTGGTTCTTAGACAACTTTCTGGAAGACTAAGAACATCAATGAGCTTCCTCAGTCAAGAAAGAGTACTGGGAAGTTATAGCAAAACATTCAAAAAATCTGTAAGAAAAACCAAGTCATGGCATCAGCAAATCAAGTGTCCATCGCATTTTAAGACGTTGTAAATGGAAAAGTTACATTCCAACAATGGTACATTCTATCAATGAAGAGGATCCGGACCAAAGAAAACAATTTTGCGAATAGTGTGCATACATTTTTCGGACACTTTGTATTGTAATAATTAAATTCATTGTTTTAAATTATAAATAAAATAACATGAAGACTTTAGTGTTGTTTTGCTGATAAATATCCTTAATTACTTAAAGTTAAGACAGTGTTTCATTTATTTTGGAAGTGTTTAGAGGTGATTTCTATCACTGCTTGTGAAGAAAAAAATCATATATATTTTTTGAAATAAAATTTTTATAAAATTTTCCATTTTAAATTCATTATATATTGTATAAAATCGTTATTTTTTCCCTTGATTTTGGCATTTCATATACATTAAACATAAATAACTTTGGCTTTTCACATGACTTTTTTTAAAGTATTATTTCTTAATTTGTATGTTAAATATTCGTACAGCATTGATAAAAGATTTATATATTAAAAAATTTAGATTGTCTTTTTAAAATTATTTGTACGAACGAAAGCAGCAAGAAATAATTTTTTAAATGTATTTTAAATTACTTATTTTTTGATCTGTTTTAAAATATGCATACATTTGTTATGTTTACATATTTTTAATTAATGCTTCTTAACAGTTAAATTCAGCCTGCAATTTAGCTTTATTCAAAAATTGAAAGCAGTTATAGTAAAGTTCAAATTTTTTTCCTAACAGGTCTAATTTTGAATTATTTTTTTAATGTTAAAAATTTTCCATATTAATTAAGAACTCGTTACTGTTGAACATTTTTAATTAAATTCCTTTTTAAAATACATTATACAGTTAATATCGCTTTTGATATATTCTTCCAAAGAAATTTTGAATTTGTAATTATGATAATCATTGCCTAAATATTATACTAAACCCATGATATTTTACCTTTATTTTTGACTCATGAATTATTTTCAATGTAAATAAATGTTTTAAGTTACTGAATTTTAAAAGTATCAAAATAAAACAAAACGTCAAACAAAATATTCTAAAAATTATCCATTTACCAGAATTCTTTAATGGGATGCCTTTTTGAAAAAATATAAACAGAAAGGTCATTTTTTCACCTTACATCACAATTAAATCTTGCCCGTGCATAATTTATAATGTAATGCATAATTTATGCGCGACGGATGCTTTTTAATGATACATTTTTAAAACTTTGTTTAGTTAAGTTGCTTATATTTTTCTTCACTTTAATTATCTGTTTATTATAAAGTCTTATACAAATATATTAAAAAACCTTTCATATCCACGAAGTTAAGAAGGAAAACCAGGATGGCCCTTACTATGCTCCGAGAATTTTATTTCTTAAATTTATAATTACGATGATCATTGTCCTAATATTAAACTAATCCCAACATGTTTTACCCATATTTTTGACTCATCAATTATTCTCAATGTAAATAAATGTTTAAAATTACTGAATTTTAAAAGTGTGAAAATAAAACCGAACGTCAAACAAAATATTCTAAAACATATTTATTTTCCAGAATTCTTTAATAGAATGCTTTTTTGAAAACACATAAACGGAAAGATAATCTTGTCCCCTAACGTTACAAGGAAATCATGCGTCATGCATAAATTATAATGTGATGCATAATTTATGTATGACGCAAGCTTTTTAATGCAACATTTCTAAAACTTATTTTAGTTAAGCTGCTTCCATTTTTCTCCACTCTAATTGTCACTTTATTAAAAAGTCTTATACTAATATATTACAAAATTTTTCTTGTCCATGAACTTAAGAAGAAAAACCAGGATGGTCCTTAACGTGGTCCGAGAATTTTATTTCTTGAATTTATAATTATAATAATCTTTGGCTAAATATTATACTAAACCCATCATGTTTTACCCTTATTTTTGACTGATGGAGTATTTTCAATGTATGTAAATAAATGTTTTAAATTATTGCATTTTAAAAGTATGAAAGTAAAGCAAAACGTCAAACAAAATATTCTAAAACATTTTTATTTTGCAGAATTCTTTAATGGAATGCTTTTTTGAAAACACATAAACGGAAAGATCATTTTGTTCCCTAACATTACAAGGAAATCATGCGCATGTATAAATTATGATGTGATGCATAATTTATGTATGACGCAAGCTTTTTAATGCAACTTTTCTAAAACTTATTTTACTTAGGCTGCTTCTATTTTTTCCACACTCTAATTGTCAGTTTATTATAAAGTCTTATACTAATATACTAAAAAATCTTTCACGTTCACGAACTTAAGAAGAAAAACCAAGATGGTCCTTAACATGGTCCGAAAATTTTATTTCTTGAATTTATAATTATGATAATCAGTGTCTAAATATTATACTAAACCCTCATGTTTTACCCTTATTTTTGACTCATGAATTATTCTCAATGTAAATAAATGTTTTAAATTCCTGAATTTTAAAAGTGTGAAAATAAAAGCAAACATCAAGCAAAATATTCTAAAACATATTTATTTTCCAGAATTCTTTAAAACTAGAAACGCCATTAGGAGTCATTTTGACCCCTGCCAAATTGATAATAGTCGATTCGAACCAGAATTTTTTTCATAAGATATGTTAAATATTTGCAGCACAAATATAAGCTAATTAAGTAAGTTAAAAAGTTTTAAATAAAAATTGGTGTGAAATACTTTTTATAAAACTTGAGTAAAATTACCGGCTGTTCTAGTGTCAATGGAATGCTTTTTTGAAAATACATAAACGGCAAGATCATCTTGTTCCCTAACATTAAAAGGAAATCATGCGTCATGCATAAATTATAATATGATGCATAATTTATGTATGACGCAAGCTTTTTAATGCAACTTTTCTAAAACTTATTTTAGTTAAGCTTCTTCTATTTTTTTCCACTCTAATTGTCAGTTTATTATAAAGTCTTATACTAAAATATTTAAAAAATCTTCCATGTCCACGAAATTAAGAAGAAAAACTAGGATGGCCCTTAACATGGTCTAGGAATTTTTATTTCTTGAATTTATAATTATGATAATCTTTGTCTAAATATTATACTAAACCCACCTTATTTTACTCTAATTTTTAACTCATGAAGTATTTTCAGTGTATGTAAATAAATGTTTTAAATTATTGCATTTTAAAAGTATGAAAATAAAACAAAACGTCAAACAAAATATTCTAAAAAACATTCATTTTCCAGAATTCTTTAATGCAATGCTTTTTTAAAAAAAGCATAAACGGAAAGGTCATTTTGTCACCTAACATACCAATTAAATAATGTGTCATGCATAAGTTATAATGTGATGCATAATTTATGGATGACGCATGCTTTTTAATGCAACATTTCTAAAACCTCTTTTAGTTAAGCTGCTTACATTTTTTTCACTGTAATTGCCTGTTTCTCTCTATTCTAAAATAAAAAGAAACTAACGCTGTCACCGCCGCCGCAAATGAATTTTTTTTGTGACCGAAGGTCTTTTTTTCGCTAATATTAAGAAAACTACTGCCTACAAAAATATGTGTAGTATTATCGAGAAATTACTTATAAACACGGAGAAGTTTAATGTTAAAGTTGGTCAAAATAATTAATTGAAATTTTTTTATAGGAACAAAAATTGTGCTTAGGAATTTAATAATTTTCTCTAAGGATATACTTCACAAGCTTGCGGTGTGCAGACTGCAGTAAATTTTTTTTTTTTTTTGATTGATTTTTTGGTGAGTTTTTTTCAGTTTTTTATTCAAATTTCCCACATTTCAAGAAATATTTTTTTTCCTATTTAGAAAAAAGTAATTATTTTAAATTGTTGCCAATTGTAAAAACAGAACAAAGAATACTATTTACCTTCAACTAAAAATGTATTTGCATGTGACTATTAAAAACACAAAAAAACTTTAAAATAAGAATTAAATAATCACGTGTTAAAACAGGAAGATATTAAAAATTCGTCATAAAAATTGTATTTACTAGTGACTATTGAAAAAGAAAGAAAACTCTATAATAATGATTGCATTAATATGAAATGAAAGCAATAAATGGGGGAAATTACGCCATGTTTAAAATGACCAAATAATAATATTGACAAACAGTTTAAAATAAAAAAAATATGTTTACACAAGGTATTTATTTCATATATCAAGATGATCATTTTAGTTATTGTTGCCAATTCTAAGACATCGCAAATAATAATACAGTGAAATACGTTTAACACAAAAACGCTTAAAATGAAAAATTGGTTATGACAAGATGATATAGCGGTCCGGACAGTATACGATGCAGTTTAATGCATTTTTATTCTTTCAACACGAAACAAAAATCGTTTAACACGAAACAAATTCGCTTTCGAGCTAGTAAGTTTGCGTTGAAATTGGTGAATTTTGAATGAAAACAAATGAATTTCGCATTTTTGTAAATTAGCTTGTGTTTTATGAGCACAATGGCTGAGAAATCGGTGCGAAAACAAACTGCTATTTCGCTTTAAATGAAGATGAAACTGCTTCATGCAGTTGATGAAAAAGAAGGACGAAAACAAAAATCTGCAAAGAGTTTTGCATTGCCAATTTTATATTATCAACAATAATAAAAAAAACAGGATCCCATTACGTTAATGTTTGAGCGCAGGATGTTTAAGCCTGAGAGAAAACGTATGAGGCACGAAAATTTAGAGACAGCTTTGCCTATTTGGTTCAAACAAGCTAGATCTCAGAATGTTGAAAAGGACACTTCAAAAAAGATATCTGATTTCTTCCCCTCCAAAACAATATTTTGTTTACTTGTTTTTCATCCTAATGGATGCAACTGACTAGTTTGTTTGTTTGTTTTATTGGACACATACATCAGACTTGTGTGCTTGACAACAAGGCCCGCTTATAAGTCATCGTCGATATACAGGGACGAGATAGCGCACTGAAATTTACAACACAGAGAATTTTTACATCCGGGAGCTCCACAAAGAGTGTGCAATGGGGCCAGCGGGAGTCGAACCCGACAAGCCTCCTACGCTCTAGAGTGAGGTGTCTTAACCACTCGGCCGCGGAGGCCCCAACTCACTAGTCGTTTAACAGGAAATCGAAATAAAATTTGACGACGTCGAAAATGTTTGTGAGTTTTGTTCTTTATTAAAGAATATTTTAACGCGAAATTCTTTTAACACGAAAATGATTTCCAATCCCCTTAGTTTCGTGTTAAACGCATTTCACTGTAAAAAAACACTAAAAAATAGAGATTATGTGGCTAAGTCAGTATACGCATTTTGATTCAAATTGTCCGATTAGCCACAAAATCTGTATTATAAAAGCATTAGCATTTAGAGCCGTAAAGTATTGCAGTAGCGATGAAATCCTTGAAATTGAAAGAAATAAAATATACCAAGATCTTAAGAATAACGGTTATCCAAAAAATCTAATCCGAAAAATTTTCAAGAAAAATTTGGAGTTCATGAATTCAACCCCTCCCCCTTTCCAGAGGTTTAAACCTCATTTTTTTGTTTCTTTACCATATTATAATACTGTGTCAGAAAAAGTTTCATCTGTATCTGATCTTTTGACATTGGGGTTTCGTTTAAACCAGTAAATAAATTATGTTCTTTTTTAAATAGCCATAAACATAATTATGACGTAAAAAAAATCAACAGGTGTGGTTTACATGATTCCATGCAATGCAGTAACTGTGATAACGCGTATATAGGTGAAACTAGCAGATCGTTGGATATCAGACTTAAAGAACATGTTGGCGCCTTTAAAGATGGAAGATTGAACTCTAAATTAGTACAACATGCGTATGAAACAGACCACACCCCAGCCATCGAAAATTCTTTAATTTTGAAGAGAAATTGCAACATTTATCATTATAGATTGTTCATGGAGAGCTGGTTTACAAAATTATACCCTTATACACTCAACGAATCCGGTGCGATCCCGATGGAATATTTTTTGTTTTTAAATGATTAACTTTAACTTTGATTTTGACTGTGTCCAGGACATGTTTCGATATTCTGCTGTAGCTGATTGTGTACTGATGAGGCTGTGCGTTTGCACAGCGAAACGTCTTTTGTATTTTTTGTATTTTTAGTTTTTAATTAAGTGTTTTTATATATTTTTTAATTTAAGTGTAGTCAAGTCTGTCTAATGTATGAAAATTAATTTAAAGATTTTAATTCAGACGTTAAAATGTATGTGTATCTTAATTTTTAACATTGCTTTAAAGTTTTAAAGGACAAAGTCAAGCCATCTTGAATTTGAAAATCTCGTTAGGTTCCCAATCGATTATCGCTTCAACCAATCATAAGAAACAGAATATGCAGTGGCACCATCTATCGGACAAAAGCATAATAAAAGCTTAAACGAATTAACGACGGAGTATGCAATGGCGTCATCTATCAGATGAAAACAGAATAAAAGAAAAATCGAATAAACAATATGGCATGCAGCGGCGACATCCAGTATAAAATAATGAAAATAAATGCAGAACATTAGTTATAGCTACATTAGTTAAGTTTCAGTAAATAACATAGTCGTTCAATTTCAATAAACCTTAACTTCTGTGATTTGGATTACTATTTTTCATTTTGTTAACACTTTCCAATAAAGTTGAAAAGCGTTTATGCATTCGGTTTGTCTGTCCGTCTGCCCACGCTCTAACTCCCGTAAATATACGCGGATTTTCATACAATTGATAATCCATATTTAGGGTCACCTAACCATGTTTGGTATTGCATATGCAGTATGTGGGATTAATAGTTCATTTACAGGGCTACCCAAAAGAATTCCATTACATTATGGTATATGGGGAAACATCGTTTGCAGAGTATTTTAATGACATTACGCTGTTTCAAATAAATTTAAAGTGATATAAATCACTGAATTTCAATACAAGATGATTACGACAGAATATGGTATTCATAGCATTTGTCGTTCATTTACACACATCATACACACAAAAGAAATCGGTTACAATACTGTCTTTGAGTAATAATTGCTGAAGTGCGTTTACAATTTCGGTTTGCGCTTTTAAATTTAACTGTTTTAATCATATACAGTAGTGGTCAAAGTATTTGGATAATTTTTCGATTATAGATGAGAACAGCTGAAATTGGATTTTCAAATGTGTTATGGGTTTCCATATGGTTGAATTAGTCATGATATTTTAACTTATTAAACTATGAAGTTTTGTTACATTATTCTGAATGTGTTGGGAAGTGTTTCATAATCTATGCTTGACGCATGATTTTTCTTTCTTGTTAGCGTAAAAGAAGTTTTTTATAAAAATTGAAAGAAAATTCTGGTCTGAAAAGGTTAAGAAGAAAAACTAAGATGGCCCTTAAAGTTTTCCCGGGCACATTTTTTTCTTTTTAAATTAGCGACAAAGTCATATCTTTTATCATGGACATTTTGTTGTCGTTGTCAGAAATGTGTAGGTTATTTTTGGATGTCTGCCAAAATAACATGTTGCTGTTTTAATCGTGCATCTATCACTACTAAAAATTGCATAATTTAAAATTTTTACATCATAGAACAGGAAAAAAAAATACTTCGAATGAAATTTGTTTAAAAAAAGTAGTACAATTTAGTGCTTTTTGTCACTTTTTATATTTTCAAGCATGATAAAAAAAAAAAAAAAATCCACCTCAACAAGCAATGTTTGATTTTCTAAATTTAAAATTTTGACGTCACTTTTCATGAACATGTTTTATTATTTGAATCGTATTTAAAAGAAAAAAAAAAAAAAACTCTTAAAGCAAAAATAATTGCACGAAGTCTTTATCTTTCATAGAGGAAATTTAGTTGCATCAATTTAATTATGACAAATCTAACAACAAAAAAAGAAAAGGCTTTTAATCACTTCCTATACAAAAGGTTGTAGTTTTTTGATCTAATTATTCTATTTATATGTTGTGTGCTCATTTTATTTAAGGAGTCTCAAGATTCTTAAAATTGGGAAAAAAAGAAAAAAAAAAGACCATTTTCAACAATTAATATCTTAAAATGTATCTGATTTAAAAACACAATTTTTATTGGGATGAAAGATATAAGTATGTTCTTTTTTCTCATGTATTTAAAAAATTGCAAGCTGCAGAATGAGTATTTAGAGGGGCAGCATACTGTTAGACATTTATCGAGCAGAAAATTGGTGTAACAGCTTACGCGCAGAATTGCAAAATAAATTTTGCGACTAGATTGAATTTTTTTGTGGCTAATTATACTTCAGATTCTAATAAGTACCCTGAACTTAAATAAATTTTTATTTAAAGCATTTTTATATTTTTAATACTAAGTTGTATTTGGCTAATACAAAATTTTGAAAATTTCAACAGTATAATCACATAAAAAATATTTTTTTGAACAATAAAAATAAAATTTTAGGTTCAGTTTATGCAGACTAACAGGAAACATAGGTTTTGAAAATTTCCTTGAAGAAACATCAGAAGTTTTTGAGAAATGGTTTTAACCCTTTCGAGACGGCACTCTTTACACAAATTTTATTTGGGTGGCACCGCTTTTTTTAAACAGTTCCCTTTAGTTGTAAAATACCAAAGAAGGCTTTAATTAAAAAAGACAAATATTGCTTTTATTTATTAATGGTGCCAAGAACAAATTCCACATGCACCTTTTGAGGATGCATATATGCATCACCCGTCCCGAAAGGGTTAATAATTGATGTTAATCTGATTAGTTTTATTGCAGAAATAATTTATTAATTTCTTAACCCCTTCGGGATGAGCGTCTTTTACAGAATTTTTAATCTTTTATCACCGGTTTTGAAAAACAGAATTTTTTCCTTTATTGAGTCGGGAAAATGCTCGAATTAAATAGGGTCAAATTTACAATAAAAATTTACTGGTGAGAGTAATCACTGAGTCTGAGCACCATACGCGGCACGAATACCGGTCGTTCGTCCTCAAGCGGTTAAAACAAAATCCTTTTAAATCAGTTTATCTCCATAATCAAATTTCTAATAAAATTTAAAAAAATGAAATAGCTTTTAAAAATTAAAGTAGCTTTTAAATTTTTTGAAATTTAGAAAGTTTTTGAAGTTTAAACATAAAATTGGTAACGTTTCAGTTAGAAAATAATAACATATAAAACATGCAACGTAAACCGTCCTTGTTTGAGCTCTTGGGCGCCGCTTGGACCCAAAACAACAACAACAACATGTTTTAAGTTAGTTCTGGAACTACTGTGTTGAGAATATTGGCATAATTTATAAATCCTCTACTCTACAGGTAACAGCTCTAACTAGTAACACAGTACACCCAGGACTTTTCGAAAACATATACATATATTTTAATTCTCTGGCCCAAGTTTTCCCAAATTACGGCATTTAAATTAATTTTTTTTAAATACATTTAATTTTTATTTTTCATGTTTCGAAGAAGATCTTAAATAAGACGTAATTTAAAATTATGCAATCATATTAAAAATACATGCAGTTCAACTCATGTTTCCAAGAGAAATATTGAAAATAATATTTTCTAAAACATTTAAATTTTAACACTAAATATTACTTCCAAGAAATCGCATAGACGTTTTCATTTTTATCGGCAAACCTTATTTGTGCGGCTGATTTATTTATATCCATAGTTCTCTATATTATCTTCTCTGGAACTAATTCCTGGAAATAAAAAAAATAATCTCCAATTAAGATGGGCGAAAAAGATATTTTTCTGTCAGATCTATTGATGAAATACGATTACTCTCTTTTACCAGATTTTTTGTTATTATTCTACTAGAAGAGCAACATGTGTCAAAAACACAGGAACAGTTTTACGGGCAGCGCCACCGCTCCGCCAATGGGAAGATCCCATCTTGCTAGATCTCCCGACGTGCTTTGCTCTGCTAGTAGATTGCGGTTCTTCGGAGGTTTTCAGCTACACTTCAGTTCAAAACGTTCTGTGCGAAGGTTCATTCACTCCTGCTGCTAGTATATCGCATATTGACACTTGTTGACATACTCGCACAGCGTGCGGGCCCGATTTATATTTGGGGCTTAGCCGCGTTATGTCCACACCACACAAACTGAACGTCACTTTTTGGGATATGGCAGATAAATCAAATAACGGATATGCCTCAAAAATTACAGACAAAAATAAAAAATCAAATTTACTGTCAACCAAAACATGGCACATAACGGCATATGCCGGCATTGGATGTGCTATCTGTTTGATGACATGTCTTCTTGATATGGCATTCTTGGCATCAGCGACACTGCCTTTTTTGGCTGTCGCTGGTGCCCATTTCTGGCATGCTATCATTTATAAAGGATCTCTATCAAATGAGATATCTCATGGCTTATTTTGTGCCAGCGTACTGGGAGAGGTTTTGGGAGGGACAATCGTTACAGGGTTTGGCAACCGTACTGTCATCCACTTGTTGGTACTGTTTCTGACCGGGATTATACTGGGCCAAGAACCGACACTAATTATGTATGCCGGCTCAAGACTGTTCTTGTGGTCGTGTCTTCCGTGGTTTCCAGAAGTGCTACGAGCAATTCTATTGTATGTGAGTGCTCTTGGAGGCGTTATTGGGGCCAAGTATGTTGAAAGTGTGTTTATATCGAATCTGGTGTCGGAATTAAAGATGGCAACTCCGAGAAGACGAAGAACATCTAATCATACATTATACAACATTTATAAAATTCGCCGAACTTCCCTACCGGCCCTAGGAGGAAGCAACAAGTCCGTTCATAGTGCTTTTGGATTTCAGGTAAGGCACTGTTTACATTCGATAATTCTGAATTCTGATATCTGTAATATAACTTTTAGGTTTTTGTCGAGTTAAAAAAAAAAAAATAAAAATGAACGAAAAAAAGAAGGAGAGAGAGAGAGGGGGGGGGGGAGAGGGTTTATGAGGTCAAAAATAGTTATGCTATTGGCTTCACAACTAAAAAATTTAGAAACAGCAATTCCTTTTTTTCTTACTTTTATATTAATCAATGAATTAGAGAAATTCGTTCAGTCCGCTAGATTTAGTTTTGATCAATTTATTAGTAAAATAAACACCGGAAAAATTAATAAAATGATATACATATCTTCGAATTGCTTTTAAATGTTCCAATTATCTTTTAGTAGTATAAATAATATGTGTGAAAATACATCCTTATATACCATATGAAGATATATATGAATGTAAATGCGTGACTATATGAAAAAAAGTAAAATAACTATGCTATGAATATAAATATATTCCATTAGATTTAAAACAGCGTTCCTATAGCAAAAAAAAAAAAAAAAAAAAAGTAGAAATATGGTTTATCTTAGAAATCTCTATGAAATTTATTCTTCATGCAAATGCTTCATATATTTTTCTGTTACTCTTCATCTAAAATGTGAAATAGATGTACGAAAAAAGGAAAACATTTTCTTCTTTGAGTATACAGTTTTTTATTCTAAACATTCAGCCAATTTCTCTGGTTATTTGAACGATGTATAATATATATATTATATACAGACAAAGAGAAACTTCTTCAGGTTTCTTTATGTAATCGTTTTGCCACAAATAAATTTTAAGCGAATAAACCTCGCCAAACGTTTTGTATTATAAGCAGGGCCAGTGCAACCATTGGACCAACGGGGTGGCTGTCCAGGACCCCTCGACAATTGGGAATCTAGTTAGAGGACCCGAGCCTCTCTAGCAAATGTTTTCTCTGTATTAAATAATAAAATTTTTGCTCTGGATTTGCTTTTATATGTTTCTTCTCGAGAAAATTTGGGTATTAGCTTTATTTCTTACAGACAAAATTGATATAATTTTCGATGAATTTTATAGGTTTGATGATCTTGAAAGTAATCGTAAAAACAAAAAATAAATATTTGAAATACTAAGGATAGACGATTTTGTGAAATAAAAAATAATTAGGAGCATTACATGTGAAAGTAATGGTATTTTCCATACATTTTATTATTTATATTACATATTGTTCTATAACTATGATATACAAAATGTAAAAGTAAATTTTATAGTCCAGTATAGAGGTATACATTGTGCCCCAAAGACTCCTTTGCCAGGACCCGCACGATGTTGCTCCTGCCCTGAATATAAGCATTAAAGTTTTAATTATTATCAAGTATTAATTATTATTAGTATTAAGCATTTTTTTCCCTCGTACAGAGTTTCTTGATCAGTTTTCACAACTATTTTAATTCTGAAGTGCTCCTAATATCAGGGTTCGTACGGGTAGCGTTATTTTCAAGGCCAAATATCAGTATTTTTTATAGAAAAATAAATCTGGTTTAAACGGACAAAATTTCGTGGAAATTCAAGGACCCGTACGAACCCTGTAATATATTGAACCTTAGACTGAAAATTTTACTTAGGTTTTTTTTAAATTTTCTGCACCAGAATTTTTATTTAAAACTATTTAACTGATTTATTTAATTTATTATTTTTTTGTTAACATATTTAGTTTATTTGAAAGAAATTTCTAGTTTGAATAAATATTTTGAATGTACCTTTCGGGTCCATTGGACCCGTCTGGTAGGCGAAGTGTTAAACGCAATCATAACAGAATTTTCATAAAACAACTTTTGTAAAATCATTGTTTAAGATAATTTGCTTTTAAATTTTCTAAATTGAATTGAAAGGAGTAACCGGACGGAAATAGCCTAAAGATGAGCATGCTATTTACTCAACACAACTTTTACCACGATTGATATGGTTCATATTTGTTTCTTGAAAGTCCCCATATAATTTAAATTCCTTTCTTGCATTGAAAATAGTTTAAAAAAAAAGTTTTAAAATCTCAAATTAGATTATATTTAACAAGTTCAGTAAGTTTTCGTTATAACGCGCATAAGGCAAGAAAAACAAAAAGTAAACAAACTGAGATTTATTTGAAAACATGAAATAGACATGAGATATAGAATAGATCATTATAAAAATAAAAATAAAAAGTCAATAAATAACAAATAAATGTTTCATATTTTTCTTCAAAACAGTTGTTTATATGCATATTACAATGTATTCAAATAAATTTAGTAACAAAAAATTACACTTAATGTAATTAACAACAAGTTGTTTAACCCTCTCGCTGCGCAACCCGAGATTTCTTCGGGCAACTTAAAAGTAGCAAAATTTGCGCAACCCGAGATTTCCTCGGGGATGCATTTTTTCCGTCTAATTAACCCTGCTTGATTATTCCCATCAGTTATTTTTTTATTGTAAATTTTGCCTTACTTAATCGGAACAATGGAACAATGTGAGCAGCTGAATGGATTACCTAGTTGCGTTGCAACTTTACATCCAGTGGATAGGTGATTGTGTTGCAAGGGCATTAGGGAGACTTTAAAAAAATATTGTTTAGACGTGGCTGGTAGCCACAAAATTAAATTTACTTAAAAAAAAAGAAAAGACTAACAAAAAATGACAAAGTACATAAGTACTAGTATAACATATGTTGAAAAGTAAAAAAACAGAGAAAAGAAAAAATTAATTAAAAAAGAAAGAAAATTCCATTAGTTCCAAAAAAAAAAAAAAAAAAAAAGCAGGAAAAGACGAAAAAGCTACCGGGGAGTGCCCCATAAAAAAAAAAAGACTCTTTTCAGAGACCATAAATTAGTTAAAAATATAAAATGCTAAAAAACTAGCAGAAAAACATTTTTTTTAAATATACTATAGACAGGACAGAACAAACAGAAAGGTTAAGTATAGCAGAAGGTGAGGGAAACTCAGTCTTCATCGTTAAGCAAAAGCGAGTATTTAGGGCGTTTTCTGTTAGTGGGGTCGGATGCCTCGTAGTCGGGTAGTTCCGCTATAGGGAGGTTGTATACAGATTTATAGAAATTTTTAGCTAGTTTATTAATGCGCTGTTTTAAGGAAGTGGTTTTCAAATCCCTGCGGATAGTGGTATTACGAAGAAAATGGTGACCATTACGGATATAGCGTAAGTTTTTGTTATGAGCACCGTAAAGATACTCCATACTGGTTTTGCATGCGAATCCCCAGATCGGACAAGCATAGGTTAAGATTGATCTAATACATGCATTATACAAGATTAGTTTATTATGAATAGAAAGGGTATTGCTTTTGAGAAGAGGAGAGAGGGCCTGGGAGATACCAGCAACTTTGCCTCGGATATTAATAAAATGTTTTTTCCAGGTAAGTCTTCAATCAAGGGTAACCCCCAGATACTTGGTGTCATTAGTCCAAGGAATAGTAGTGTTATTGATAGTAATGCGATTGGGAAATGTTAGTTTTTTAGAGAAATAGATAGCAGCTGTTTTCTGCTCGTTGAGCTTAACACGCCACAGGGTACACCAATTAATGAATTTATCTATGTGTTTCTGGAGAATTTTGTATAATATGAATGGGTGTTGGGCAGAGGCGTACATTGCCGTGTCGTCCGCGTACAGGGCAAGATAAGTCCTCAGTGTTCTTGGGATATCGTTGAAGAAAATGTTAAATAATGTAGGGCCGAGGACAGACCCTTGTAAAATACCAGAGAGAATAAGGTATAGAGTGGAAAGTATGTTGTTAAGGCGGACGCGAAAGGTGCGGTCGCTAAGGTAAGAATGTATGAGAAAGATAGTAGCATTTTCCCGATTAGATTAGACAAAAATTTTTGTTTTGAAAAACCGGTGACAAAAGAATAAAAATTCTTAAAAGACGCTCATCGCGAAGGGGTTATATACGCAATTTTTGAAGCTATTTTGATAAAATAATTACGCGGTGAGAGGGTTAAAAAGTACTTCTTAGTTCTACTTCAATAAAGTAGAACTTATTATTTTTTGACAGACTCTTAAAGGGAGCGATATATTCGAATTTTGTATAAAAGCATAAAAAAAAATACATTGTGTAAAACCATAAATAAAAAAAAAGAATAAAAATAAATAACGGACCATTAACTATAACTTGACTTCTAATTAACGCAAAAATAAAGCGGAGCCACCATTTTAATTCATATAAATTCTTTATAATTACTAGAAAATCCAACTCGGAATCCAGGGTCACGGAACACACGTGAAAGCTATTATTAGGTGAGTTCGTAATTATAAATACGTAGCCCCTATAGTCGTCGTCTGTCCGTATATAACAGCGTAAAAATTACCCAACCGATTGGTTTGAAATTTAATATACATAATCGTTGCAAACTTTTGTCGAGTAATTTCAAACTAACTTAATATGTACTTAAAGTGATAAAATACTTTTAACGAGGCAAAAAATTACCTTTATTTATTCATATTAGACATATGTTCCATTGCTCCGACAACAACATTCTCAGTAATAAATATGATACAAATATTAAAGGTACACATATATTAAGACAGACTATAAATATAATTAAATACAATAAACCCAACTGGAGTAAAAAATTAGCCGGGGTCAGGACTCGAACCTGGGTCGACAGCGTAACGTGCTGTTGCTCTACCGTTAAGCTACCTTGGCCGATGGTGCCGGTGACCGACCGGCCTGGTAGCCTGGCCGGTGACCGACAGGCTTAACGGTAGAGCAACAGCACGTTACGCTGTCGACCCAGGTTCGAGTCCTGACCCCGGCTAATTTTTCACTCCAGTTGGGTTTATGGTATTTAATTGTATTTATAGTCTGTCTTAATATATGTGTACCTTTAATAATTAAACCCCTCACTGACAAGCCCATGTTAATAAGTTCACTAAGCTCCAGGTTTCACTGCAATACAAGCAATATTTAAAGTAATATAATTACATTGATTTAATGTATTTTTAATACATTGAACAATGATTAATCAAGGATTGCATTAATATTCGTTATTAAGTTTTTTTTATATAAAATGTTCAAAGAATCATTTTTTTTTTTTTTTTTTTTAATTTTAGCATTTAAAACAAACTGCAGAGAAAACAACATTACAATTTTGCCCTTTTCCAAGACAGTCGGATGGTTAAAAATGGAATTCAGACGTTAATTTATGTGCTTTAATGATACAAATATTTTCGCAAAAAATATTTTAAGTTAAGATTGGTAAACAAAAATCACGTGAACTCCAGCATAATGAAATTAACTGTAATTAACTGCAATTTAAATTAAAATAATTTTTGCGAAAATATTTGTACCATATTTATTAGTGAGAATGCTGCCGTCGGAGCAATGAAATATACGTCTAATAGGAATAAATAAAGGTCATTTTTTGCCTTGTTAAAAGTATTTTATCACTTTAAGTGAATATTAATTTAGTTTGATGTATTCAAGTAATTTTCATATAGTTTTGTAGAGTCATTTCAAATTTCATGAAAATCGAAGCAAAACTTAAAAAGGTATTAATAAAAGATTTCTTCATTCTATTAAATCCTATCATACCTAATTAATTCAGTGATATCCCATCATAGGTAATGATTCTAGGTTCATGGTGATTATGCCCTATTTAAGATGGAGTCCTATTATTTCCGTATTACTGAATTTAATATATATAATCGTTATAAATTTTGTATTCATGTCCTTTTGCATGAGAGTACAACAGCTATTGCACCAAGATCTGGATGTTTATAAAATAAGTTATAGTACGAACGCACCTCATTTGTCACGTTTGACGTACAATTTTCCTACTTGGTTTTTCATTTGAAATTCAATAGATTTTGTTACATTTTATTCGTTTTATTAGACTGCCTAGCAACAGCACCAAAAAGCATTTTTATATGTAAAATATTAATAATGTATTCAGACAAAGTTTTGCAATTCATTACCCGACTGAAAAGAAGGGTTGTGTGTTTCACGCGTATCTGCGTATGTGGATTTCTTTATACCCTCGAAACATCCCAACGGCTGGATGGATTTTAATGAAGGAGGTCTCTATCGATTCGTCTTAACCTTCCGATAGATAATAGGATAGGTTTTGTTTTTATAAATTCAAAATGGTGGTCGTAAACTATAAAATGCCGGTAGAGACGAATTTTTTTTTTTTTTTTACGTACCCTATTGAGTGGCATATCATTGGATAGGTCTTTCAAAAGGAAGACGATGTTTCATTGACCATTTTGCAGTCAGAAGCTCCGTTTAAATATTACACAACCTGGAAGTTGTGTACTTCGGATCTCTACCTCTACTGTAACTCTAACCTTCATAATAGACATCTATAGGCCTCATCAAAACAGTGTTTGTAGATAGGAACTAATAATTAAACACAACTTAAAAGTCATCAATACAAGTAAATAAAAAAAAGATAGTTTAATACTGATGAGAAATAATTAATTAGTTCGCTTTTTACGCAGTCGGGTTTTTTGAATTTAAAATTTAATATATTTATTAAAAGTGATACTTTCATATTAACCACATGTCAGGAATTAATAACCATAGAAATCGCAACAGATTTCGCTACTTACGACAGCATTTTTACAACGCTAATTTCATTGGTTTGAGCGCGTAGTTCAATTACTTATTTCTTAAATTAATGCTTCATTTATGGTATTTATTTAATGGTGAAGTTTTAATTTTTTATGGAATATTAGCCAGAAACAAATGCTGAACTATTTATATTGTATAATAACAAATGGGGGGTTAATCTTTTGTAATAGGACTCCACGCGATGGAAATAGATAAAAAAAATTATACTTGAAAATTATAAACTATAAAAAAAACCAATAAATTGAGATACAGTTTTAAAACAAATTGCATTTGAAAAAGCATTTTTTTCTCTATTCGATGGTGTAAAAAATGAGATTGTGAGATTAGAAGTTAAAAAAAAAAAAAAAAAAAAAAAAAGGAGTAAAAGCGAAATTTATTGGTTAAGTGTTGCCACCGTCAATATGACGTCATCATTACTCCCGGACATGTTTTTGTTTTATAATATAGATAGATATGTATGGCTCGGGTGTAAAGAATTGTTTCTGATTTTCTTATAACATAATTTAACTGCATTCTGACATACTTTTAAAGTACAAAGTTTACTAATTAGATAGAATAGATACCTAAAATTTATCTAAGGAACATGTGCAATGGGTCATGTGCAATGGGTCATGTGCAACGAGTTTTTGTTATTAAAACTCAATAAGTCTAATAAAATAAAATCTGTCGTGCAAAATATCTATTATAATAAATGGTGTATGCGTGTCTGCATGCTGTTTCAAGAGACCGCTGAACGTACAGCTGCGGAAATTTGGCAGCTATATAGGAAAGTACCTCTATAGCTGGTCTTATGCACTTCGAAACCCGATTTCGGATTTTTTAGTTTATAAAAAAAAAAAAAAAAATGCGATTTTCAGCGGGGTTTTTTTTCAAGTTTTGAGGTGATTTTTCGACATTAGTAAAATGAATCTGGTTCCAGTCTTTTAGCCCAATACTGTAAATTTTGTTATTCAGAATTCGTACAGTGATTAAAGAGCTGCAATTATCTGAATACAATAGGCTGCAGTAAGTACACTGTAACAAAAAAAGTGCAATGTTACTCCATAAAATTTGTAGCTGCCTTTCTGTCTCCATTATATGGAGTAATTTAACCGATGTAACTGGTACTACGTTACATGATAATAATGTGAATTCTGGTATTTTCACATTAGTGTGGTGTAATATTACACCAGTTATAGCAGTTTAAATTGCACCGTTATATAAGTTAAATTGCTGCATAAAACTGGTGGAAACTTGTTGCCACCAAATTTATGGAGTAATGTTGCATAAATTTTTTACAATGTAGCGAAATCTTTGGCGATTTCTTCGGCTGTTAACTCCTGGCTGATACGAAAATATAGCTTTTAATAAATTTCAAAACTTTATTTGAATATATCATTGATATTTGGGATATAAATATGCTTTTTGGTGATGTTAATGGGCAATCCAAAAAAATATACAGTGAAACTTCCTTGAACGGTCACCTCTAAAAAACGAAAACCTCTGAACAGCGGCCATAAGTTGATGGAACCAAATACGTTCCATAGCATTTACATTAGTACGAACCTCTAAATAAGGAATTCTGAACGACGGCCACTCAAAAGTCACGAGGAAAAAATTTACAGCTCCTGGTACAGTTTCATATTTATTTGCAAACTGAAATGTGAAGCAGATCAAACAAAATTAACTTGATATGTGAACAAACAGAAAATGAAGACATTAATAATAATGGGGACATTTTATATAATATTCTTAGAACGGCAGGCATAACTAAGATAAAGGTCAGCTTGTTTGCATCTCTGGTAAAAAAATTTGGCAGTGACTGCCACATTTGATTCCATACATCAAATGGTAGAAGATAGAGGAGAGGAAGAGGAAATAGATAATAGAATCACCCAAAATTTTCAGTATTAACACATATACCAAAGATTTGAAGAACTTTCGTGAAATCCAAAATTTCTCATTAAATCATGATGATGAGTTCGATAAAAAATCAAGTCTTTTTTTCTTTGGAGAAAGACATTTGCAACAAAAAAAAAGAAACAAAGCAACTGCAAATCACTGATTTTCTTATTGTATTAAAACAATGATGGTTAATTAAAACGACTGTGTGTTTCTATTAAAATTTATGCATTTTTAATTTTTTTAAATGAAACCACTGAATAACACCCACCTCTGAAGAGCGGTCACTTTTCACCTGTCCCACGGGTAATCGTTATTCAGAGGTTACACTGTATATTAAATGAGAAAAATCTATTCGAGTTGGAAAGAAATGGTTTTCAACTATGTACTGTAGTCCGGGAAGGGCGTGTTGGATCCCGTGGTATAATATAATTAACGGAAAAATGCCTGTTAATACCTGTCACGTATTTTTTAACTACTGTAAGATACATGTAGGCATATGAACAACAACAAAAGAAGGATATGTATGTAACTATGGAAATGATGTATTAAGTAGGGTATATAAAGATAAATAAAAAGTTACAAAGTTATCCATTGGTTTTATTCAATCTGGTGTGTAGATAAAATCTTACAGTATAAATCAGAAAATTTTGCAATTCTTGTTATTTCTTAGGTTGAGTTTTTGACATATTTGTTCTACAATAAGCAAAGAATTTTTAAATTTATCTCAATTTTTATGTTGTCAGAGTTTAAATTTGCCACGATTCCCTGTCTTTCCCATAAATGCACCGCAATTTATGTAGCACGAATAGTCAAAAATGCCTTTTTCCTTTGATCCTTCATGCTTCCGCTCGGGGTAATCAGCTGTTCTTTCCCATTCTCAATAAAGATACATTTTTTCTCTTGGCTGAAAATTACTTTCAATACGATAAGCCATGGGCGTTCACAATCGTAAGGTGTGTGCGTGCGAGGAGAGGGTCTTTTCCTGGATTTTCGACTTAAATTAACTACTTTTTTTTATGATTTTGGAAAAAAAAAATTCTTGAATGATTTAAAATGGTTAAACACTAAGATGGAGAGAGAGAGTAAATTAAGAATATTTTGTGTTAAAAAACTTAAACGGGGATTTCAAGAGGACGGAGCTTCTTTAATAATAATAATAAAAAAAAAAACTTCCAATTCTTCCTTTTTACAAAAGCCGTTGAAGTTTTTATTTTTATCTTTAAACTCTTGTTTGTTACACTTCTGCATTTTTTTTTCTTTTTGGTATTGATATGTTTAAAAATTATCTTGAACGTGAATTTCTAATAAAAGATTCTTTCTTTGGTTTATTTCATGTTTATATTCTTGTTATTTCTTAGGTTGGTTTTTGCACATATTTACTCTACAATAAGCAAAGAATTTTTAAATTTATCTCGCTTTTCATGCTGCCAGTGTTTAAATTTGGCACGATCCCCTGTCTTTCCCATAAATGCACCGCAATTTATGTAAAACGTGTCTGAAATAAATATACGAATAATCAAAAATACCTTCTTCCTTTGATCCTGGATGTTTTCGCTCGAAGCAATCAGCTGTTCTTTCCCATTCTCAATAAAGATACAATTTTTTTTTTTCTCTTGGCTGAAAATTACTTTCAATATAATCTCAGCCATAGGCGTTCCGAAGGGGTGCGTGTATGGGGAGGGGGGAATTGCTTTTTCCTGGATTTTCAAGTTAAATTAACTACATTTCTTCTTTTTTTTTCATGATTTTTTTGGGGGGGTTGGAGGGGATAATAAAATTTATTCTTTTTAAGTGATTTAAAGTGGTTAAACACTAAAAATGATAGCGAGACAGAAAAAAAATGAAGAATATTTTATGTTCAAGAGGACAATGATCCTTTAATAATACCGATTTTTTTTTTTTTTTAAACTTCTTCAATTCTTCATTTTTTTAAAAAGTCGTTGAAGTTTTTATTTTTATTTTTAAATTCTTATTTGTTAGGCTTCTATATATTTTTTTATTATTATTAAGTGATTTAAAATGGTTAAACACTAAAAGGGATAGCGGGAGAGAAAAAATGAAGAATATTTTATGTTCAAGAGGACAATGACCCTTTAATAATACCGATTAAAAAAAAAACTGCTTTAATTCTTCATTTTAAAAAAAAAGTCGTTGAAGTTTTTATTTTTATTTTTAAATTCTTATTTGTTAGGCTTCTATATATTTATTATTATTATTATTGATATGTTTAAAAATTATCTTGAACGTGAATTTTCGTTTATTTCATGTTTATATTCTCCATTAATAATAACAAATAAATCCTCGTTTTTGGAAGCAGATTATTGGTACTTCTTTCCAAAATCTTGTCACTCCCTTAGTTTTGTTTTGGTGTTACTCATACAATATGTACGAATAATGAAAAATACATTCTTTCTTTGATCATTTAATTTTTAGTTCGGAGAAATCAGCTGTTCTTTCCCAAACATATACTCAATAAAGAAAGATTTTTTTTTCTTCTCTCGGCTGAAAATTACTTTTCAATACGATCATCTGTATTCTTCTTCAAATGACTTTCAAAAAACGAAACTTTTCTTTCTGGCTGAAAATTACATTTTCACCCATATGCTACGTTCATTCGACATCTTTTTAATAAGTACCTATTGCCATCGCTTGTTTTGTAAAGTTGCATTTTTATGAAATATTTTATTTTTGACAAGTTATTTGTTTTTAGTTTCAAATAAATTACTTTTTTGTTTTTTGTGTTTTTTTATACCACGGAAGTGCTTTTTTCTTTTATCAAAAGCAAGGAAGTCGTATAAAACCGTGAAAGATTATGCATTACACTTTTAGGAAATTTCTTTTTGAGGTTTAAGAATTTACAGGAGTAATTAGAATACAAAGATATGATTATTTGAACTAATACCACTTAAACTAAGATAGTTGTCTAATGAAAGATATAATGGGTAATTTAAAAAAGCCGAACTATAAGAAATCGTAGTACTCATTAAACCAAACAATTTTTGTATGGGGAATTAGGGTCAAACATACCCACTCATTAATGTTAATCCTATGGGTTAATTTTTTAAAGATATCTCATTTACATTTCAATATTTTTAAATGACTTTTTTTTTTTTTTTTTTTTTTTTTGCATTGAATAGCAGAGGTCGACTGTACAAACGCCGTGTAGAGAATTTGAAGAAAGAAATCCTTGAAATTTTCTTATTTTTATTTCACAACACAAAAACAAATCTTGACATTCACGAAAACTTAACACACAATGAAACATACAGTTCTGGTTTCAGAATCAAATTTCTCTAGTTAAAATTAACACTCTAATTAGTATGCTTTCATCACATGAAAGCCTTAAATTACATTATAAAAATATATCCCCTGCCTAAACTGGGTGCAGATAATTAAATAGAATAAAGAAAGACAATAATGCAGCAGGAGCAACATTCTTCATACCGCACTCTCAGGAAAACCAAACATCAACTCACTGATGATGTCATAATTAAGATTTCACAACAGCACAGAATGCATAGTGCTGCCACCTGTCAACAAACAGAATAACTAAAATCTTATATTTGATTCTTAATCAGTTTAGCACTGAACATACTCCCACCCATCAAGAAGCTATTCTTGATGCAAAGGAAGTAAACAAAGTTTTACAATAGGTCTTTTAAAAATACCCTTAGCGGTTTTAACAGTTACTACACGGACTATACCATCCTTACCTGGATGAATTTCAATAATTTTGCCTAATGGCCAAACAGAAGGAGGAACATTATCCTCTTTCAAAATTACTACATCATTTACTTTAAAATTTTCAGTATTTACTCTCCATTTTTTTCTATTTTGCAGAGTACTCAAATAATCAATACTCCACCTTTTCCAAAAACATAATTTCAATTTTTGTACAATATCCCAACGAGATCGTAAAGACAAATTTTCCTCATTTAAAGGTTCAGCTGGGGAAGTTATGACATCACCAGTTAAAAAATGAGATGGAGTCAATATATTTATACCATCTGAATTGTTATCACTATCAATTGCCACTAATGGTCTAGAATTCAAAATAGCTTCAATTTGAGTTAAAAATGTATAAAGTTCTTCAAAAGTTAAATTAGTATTTCCAATTACACGTTTGATATGAAATTTTACAGAACGAACAGCAACTTCCCACAATCCACCAAAATGCGGACTCACTGGAGGAATCATATGCCACTCAATGTTTCTTTGAGACAAAAAATAACAAATTTTTTCATTTCTTTCAATTGAACAAATAAATTTATATAAATCTGAGAGTTGCCTTTTAGCACCTACAAATGTTGTGGCATTATCACTATACATATGTTGAGGAGCTCCTCTTCGAGAGCAAAATATGTTTAATGAAGCAATAAATGCCTCGGAGGTTAAATCACTCACCAACTCTAAATGTAGAGCTTTAGTTGCAAAACAAACAAATAGAACAATATAGCATTTAGTAGTTTTCGCTCCTCTACCTCGATATTTTAAAATATTAATAGGCCCTGCATAATCGATTCCACATGCAGAAAATGGCCTATTAGGAGTAACTCTGTTAAGAGGAAGACCCCCATTAACTGTTTGGAAGAAGCTGCCCTATATCTACAGCAGGTAACACATTTATGAATACAATTTTTAATTATCTTCTTGGCACGTACAATCCAATAACTCTGTCTAATGATACTTATTAACAAATTTAACCCAGCATGAAAATGCATAACATGAAAATATTTAACAATTAACACACTTAATTTATGTTGAGTTGGCAAAATGACAGGATGTTTTGCATTGTACTGGAGGGGTGAATTTCTCAGCCTACCTCCCACCCTAAGTAAACCATCACTATCAATAAAAGGACAAAGTGAAAAAAGAGAACTTTTTTTAGAAACTGGTCTGTTTGATCTAATACAACTACTTTCATCTGTGAAATATAGCTGCTGAATATAAGAAATAATCAAATTACCTGAATGTCTTCTTTCGTTTGTCGATAAAGGAAGAAATTTACCTTTACTCAAAGGACTGGTGTTCATTTTGCCAACTTTCTGTTTGCAATTTCTCACAAACCTAATACAAAAAGCTAAAACATCAACAATTTTAGTAAAAGAAGAATATTTTTCAAAAAGTAAATCAATCAAAGAATTATTCACAGTTACTGGAAAACAAAATTTAGAGTTCCTTTTCTCTTTATTTACAGTGTCTAAATTAGTTTTTATTTGAGGTTGTTCAGGCCAATGTTCTTGACTTAAAGAAAGCCACTTTGGGCCCTCCCACCAAAGGGAATAATCAGGAAGATCCTTAGGAGATAAACCTCTAGGAGCAATGTCAGCTGGATTTTCCTTGCCTGGAACATACCTCCAACAGTCAGATGGAACAGAGTCTAGAATTTCTGAGGTTCTATTGGCCACATAAGGTTTCCAACACCTAGGATGAGATGACAGCCATGATAGAACTACTTGCGAGTCGGTCCAAGCATAAAACTTAATAATGAAGGTATTCAAAATAGTCACTAATGCAGAATATAGTCTGGAAAGTAGTAAAGCACCATTGAGCTCAAGCCTTGGAATGGAAACTGATTTAAGGGGTGCTACCTTGCTTTTAGCAACTAAAATGGTCACCTTTGACTTCACTTCACCAGGTTGAACCACATATATGATGGCGGCATATGCTGATTCTGATACATCGCTAAATCCATGTAAAATGAGCTCTTTACTGGAAACTTGGATCCATCGGGGAATTCTAATAGAGCAAACTTGTTCAAATTCCTCTTGGAATTTCTTCCAATTTGCTTGGAAATTTTCAGGAAGAGCAGTATCCCAGTCTAACTTCATCAACCACAATTGCTGGTAAAACATTTTTATAGAGACAGTACATGGAGCCAAAAATCCTAATGGATCAAATAATTTGGCAGATTGTGAAAGAAATTTTCTTTTAGTTATGTTATCATCAAATTGTAAATTAACTTTAAAGACAAAAACATCGTTTGATGAATCCCAGATAAGCCCTAAGGCTTTGGAACAGTCATTAGGATGAATTTCTAAGTTTGTTGACTCAAGAGAATTTGAAGATAAATGATTCACTACATCAGAAGAATTAGATCTCCACTTCCGTAAATGAAAACCTCTATTTTCTAAAGCCAGTCGTAAAACCTTCGACTAACATGTGGAAGTGGTAGCGTGGAACTTCAGTCAAGCGGAGGCCCAAGTAATAATTAAATCAAACAATTTATTGAAAAGACATAAGATAAATTAATTTCTTGGTTATACTTGAATTACAACTATATTATATTTTCTGGGTACGTTACAGCTGACGACACTGTTCATTTAAAAGCATAAGTTCAACAAAGCATGAGATAGGCATCCAATCTTCTAATGGATTCTTTATCAAAAAAAGTTTAGTCCTTTTACCTTAATTCGTAACGAAAACTGCTGACGCTGCTTCTCGCGCACAACAATCCGTTGTCAACTCCTTTTTACCTCGCGGCCTCGACCGGAGAAATATTATCCTGCCTGAATCGGCAGACTCCTCTATCCCTTCGGATCTATCCGAAAACTCAACTCCCAACTCAGAGAGCAGCTCTCTCCTTGGGATTCAAAAACGCATCTCCCTCTTTTCTCTGTTCGTTCAAATTCACCTTCCTAAAACAAAGGCTATCTGTCGGCCCACTCAGAGCCTAGGTTGAATGATATCACTAACAAACTTCGATATCATTGGTCAAGAGAGACCCTCGCTGCTAGCGTGAGAAAATTTCGCATCTAGTTTCATTTTTAAATTGTCCTGGGAAAATATCGGCAAAGTTGCTACTTAAAAGGAATTCCATAACTCCTATTTTTTTTATGCCGTTCTACTTTTCCGTCAACCTTTAAGATTGGTTTAGATGGATTGATTCTTTTTATCATTTCCGGCAGAACCTTGAGACTTAGAAATATTTTGAGCTGTTATGCTTATACATTGCTTTTCCTATCTAGAGTTCTCATTTGAAAATATATGGGACCTTTTTTGTGAATCCCATTGGATTCTTCACAATACCCCCCGCCTTTAAATGATATTTCGGCTGCAAGACGTAATATCTGCAAAGAAAAGGTTAGCTCATATATTAGAGTGGCCCTCCTTTATATATCTCACTCACCTTTTTCACAAAAAACTTTTCATACAATTTACATTTAACTTACTAATGCTGAGTACCTTTGATTATGAAATTTCACTTTTAAAAGACAAAACACATTTAAAATTTTACACTATGACATTTACACAAAATAAGATAAATTTAATATGTACACCTAGTTAAATCGAATTCGACTCACTTATGTACACTTAGTTAAATCGATTTCGACTCACTTGATCCGGCGCTAAATTTCTAACTGCTAGAGCCTGTCATGTGAAGGCCTATTTCTATATTTAGGATAGTGTCTCGGACGTGAATCTTCGCTTGTCAACCTATTTATTTTCTCCGCGTTTTTTTCTTGTGGTTTTTGTTTATTTACACGATAATTTTGCAACTTTTCGTGTCTACCTGTGGCGCTCGCCACACAATAAGCCGGGGACTTTTTAGAGTCGCCCGTCCTCCGACTAATCTGTCTCATAACACTTTCGCGCTCTTTATTCCCGTCCAAATCCTTTACTAGATTTTCTGACCTGAGATACTTTTTGTTCTCGTTATTTCTAAACCAAAATTCTCTTTTGTTCCTTCTCAGTGTTATTTTCACCGACGTATCCCTTTGATTATCCGATCTATCTATACTTTGACACGCCCTATTTGCTTGTGTTAAATCCTCACACTCATGATGCGATTTTTCTAACCCCTTTTTCAGTTTGACTTCTCGTATGGGGCAACCCATCTCATGATCCCCTTTGACATCTTTCTTTTTTCTTTTATTCGATCCTAAAACCTGATCTTCCTTTTTCGTGGGTGATACAGTATTATCCTTCCTTCCCTCCCAATTCTCATATCTCGTTTTTGACCGGGTACCTCCCATTTCCTTCCTTTCTCCCAAGTTCACGCTCGTCAATTTTGAGTAGTCCTCTCTCATATTATTCTCTTCCCTTCGGGATGGATTCCCGTTTTCGTTTTTCGCTTTCGCTATGTTATGGATGACCACTGCATCTGAAATCTGCATTTTTTTCCTTTTAATATCATCAATTAATTTTTGAGTTTTGTTACCCAAAATATAGTAAGACAAATTCGTCTTTCTGTCCGTCACGATAGCTTTTGTTTTTAGTCTCCCGAGTCCTTCAATTTTTAAAACAACTTCGGCGGTCGGTAAGCGACGAGTATTGTTCATTAACGGCTGTCTAACTCGAATGGTGCCACCGTCTAATTGATTGCGTTTAATAAATCTCCTCGAAATTACATCATATTCACTTCCACTATCTCTTAATGTTGTGCATTCCCTTCCGTTGATTAGCGCGCGGCTTAGATAAGGCTTAAAACTTTCTTCAAAATTTGTACTTCCGCTAATATGATGAACGCTGGTAATTTGCTCTCCATTTCTTTTGTTTTCGGGACAATTAACCTTCAAATGGTTTGGGCTGGAGCAAATGAAACACCTAATAGCCCTTTTGCGCTCAAAGATTTTTTCCCTTTCTTTCTCTATATTTCGTTCTCTCCAGTTAGTTCTGGTTTCGGAATGCCCCCCTCTCGTTTCGTCTTCATTTTCCATTTTCTCATCCCGCGAATTTTCTTCGAATTTTAGCTTTTTGTTCCACGATTTTTCTGACGCCCCTTTTATAGTTTCGTATTCATCCAGATCCTTAGCTAGTGTTCCTGGATCTTTATATTTGGCCCACGAATCTATAAAGTGCTCCCTTAATTCTGCTGGAGCACGCCTCTTAATCTGTTCGGTGATTAGCAAATCTTTTAACTCTTTAAAATTAGTAACCTCAAGATCATTTAACCACCCTTCTAGAAAGCTATTTAGTTCAAAAATGAGGTCTTTCCACGGGCTATTATGGTCTCGCAAATGCTTATCTAATTTTTGTCTATAAGCCTCGCCACTCAATCTAAAACGAGCTAACAGAATTGACTTCACATGCTGAAAGTTGTCAACTCGGTCTGTCGGTTCGCGCAAGATCAATTCAGCTATCTGTACGGGCAACAAAGCTAATAAATGCGTGACCAGATCCTCATTTTCTATCCCAGACCTTAATGCCTGTCGTTCAAACAAGTTTAAAAATAGGGTTATATCCGAACGTTCTGGATCAAAACGATGCATTATAGTTTTTAGCGCTAATTTAGGTCTTTCCGATCCGTTACTGGAAGTCGAGTTACGCCTCCCTGAGTTTTGCATTAATTTTAATTGCTCTAATTGAAAATTTCTCTCTTTTTCTATCTCTTCTTTTTCTTTTTTCTCTCTTTCTAAAAGAAGTAGATCTTCCCTATCTTTCACTATATATCCCACTTGCGTTAATGCAAAGTCGGCATCATAATCGTCCGCGGCCTCTATCTTTTGGATAATCGTCGCGATTATGTCACTTTCTTCTATCTGAACTCCTAATACCTCTGCTAAATTTTGCAGATCAGCCTTTCGGCAATATTTCAATGCCGTTATTTTCGCCATTATCTATCGATTTTATATTCCTACCGATACTACAAAGATAACCTAACGATTTCCCTCTTCATATATTTATTTATATATATATATTTTTTTTAACTGCCTCAGAAGATGTGAATTTGACACTTCACCGAGAATATTCTAACCTTATCTACCGTTATAAAATGTTTTCAAACGTATTCACAATATACATAAATAAATTAGCAATACTATAATAAATTCCAGACATTCTACGTTTTAGTGTTAGTTTCAAAAAAGAAGTATAATTTTCCCACTTTTTACATTCCCCACACACACAAAATATAGAACATAAAAAAAAAAATATTTCCAAATGCTATAGGTAAACAATTTTCCCTATTTTACTCAGAATTGAACACTCCTTGCAACATTTTCATATGCTTTTTCTATTTTGAATATAAGTACATATTTAGGAAAATCAATCATTAAATAATCCAAATTGATTCTAAAATATTTTTCAAGCAAACTTTCCTCACAATGGTACTTTTCTTACATGACATCTAATTTTTTTTTTTTTTTTTTTTTTTTTTTAAGAATCTAGTTCGATTTTAGTTTTCTGTATTCTTAATTTAACAAAAAATTTCAAAATTTCAAGCCAATGACAAAGGGTATCAGCTTCTTTGTACTATAATTAATTAATAAGTTAATAGTTTTCTATTTTAACTAACCAATTTTTCAATTTTAAAATTTTCATTTACCTCAAAACAAAAGTTTTCCTTTAAAATATTAATTTCTTATCGACATTTCAATTAATTAATAAATTAAGAGCCACTCAAAATAATGAGCTTACCTTTTGTTTTGCTGGGGCATTTTCTCTCGGGAACTGTACTGCACGGCACTGCACTGCACTGTAGTCTCCTTTCACTGCACACAGTCTTGCATCTGGATGTCGCCTAAAGTACCTTTATGGGGAACTGTCCGGCACGATACTGGTGTCACTTTTCTCTACGCACAGTCTTGCGTCTGGAGCACTTTCTTAGGGGAACTGTCCGGTACGATACTCATGTCGCTTTTCTCTACAGTCTTGCGTCTGGAGCACTTTCTTAGGGGAACTGT
This sequence comes from Maratus speciosus, assembly GCA_963932465.1. Taxonomy (NCBI): domain Eukaryota; kingdom Metazoa; phylum Arthropoda; class Arachnida; order Araneae; family Salticidae; genus Maratus; species Maratus speciosus. The sequence goes on from OZ010791.1 coordinate 170,881,977, forward strand.
CCGGCACTATACTGGTGTCGTTTTCCTATGCACACGGTCTTGCATCTGGAGCTCTTTCTTAGAGGAACTGTCCGGCACGATACTGGTGTCGCTTTTTTTCTACACACGGTCTTGTGTCTGGAGCTCTTTCTCTTAAGCTAGTCTTTTAATGTTCAGAGTCCTTGCTGTGCATACCACCTTCTGCCACCAAGTTGTAAAACCTTCGACTAACATGTGGAAGTGGTAGCGTGGAACTTCAGTCAAGCGGAGGCCCAAGTAATAATTAAATCAAACAATTTATTGAAAAGACATAAGATAAATTAATTTCTTGGTTATACTTGAATTACAACTATATTATATTTTCTGGGTACGTTACAGCTGACGACACTGTTCATTTAAAAGCATAAGTTCAACAAAGCATGAGATAGGCATCCAATCTTCTAATGGATTCTTTATCAAAAAAAGTTTAGTCCTTTTACCTTAATTCGTAACGAAAACTGCTGACGCTGCTTCTCGCGCACAACAATCCGTTGTCAACTCCTTTTTACCTCGCGGCCTCGACCGGAGAAATATTATCCTGCCTGAATCGGCAGACTCCTCTATCCCTTCGGATCTATCCGAAAACTCAACTCCCAACTCAGAGAGCAGCTCTCTCCTTGGGATTCAAAAACGCATCTCCCTCTTTTCTCTGTTCGTTCAAATTCACCTTCCTAAAACAAAGGCTATCTGTCGGCCCACTCAGAGCCTAGGTTGAATGATATCACTAACAAACTTCGATATCATTGGTCAAGAGAGACCCTCGCTGCTAGCGTGAGAAAATTTCGCATCTAGTTTCATTTTTAAATTGTCCTGGGAAAATATCGGCAAAGTTGCTACTTAAAAGGAATTCCATAACTCCTATTTTTTTTATGCCGTTCTACTTTTCCGTCAACCTTTAAGATTGGTTTAGATGGATTGATTCTTTTTATCATTTCCGGCAGAACCTTGAGACTTAGAAATATTTTGAGCTGTTATGCTTATACATTGCTTTTCCTATCTAGAGTTCTCATTTGAAAATATATGGGACCTTTTTTGTGAATCCCATTGGATTCTTCACACAGTGAAAGTTTTTCAATAATTCTAATAGCCTCCCCACTTGAGATTGAACCGGACATACAATCATCAACGTAGAAACTATCTTTAATTATTGAAGCTGTTACAGGATCATCCTTTTCTATATCCTTTCCAATTTGAAATAGGCAACGAGTAGCTAAAAATGGAGCTGATGATGTACCATATGTAATAGTTCGTAGCCTGTATTCCTTTATAGCTGAGTATGCTGAGTCACGCCAAACAATACGCTGTAAATCTTGATCTTCTGGAGCAATCAAACTTGTCTATACATCTGTTGAATATCAGCGGTAAAAGCAATAGGATTTGCTCTAAATCTTATCAAAATGGTAAAAAGATTTGGTTGTGGAATTTGTCCAACAGCTAAAACAGAATTTAACGAATTAGCATTAGGAGGTTTGCATGAACCATCAAACACCACACGTAACTTTGTTGAAATAGAGTCGCTTTTTATAACAGAATGATGCGGAAGATAATATACTTTGTTGCTTGCAGGATTTGAGTTTTTGTCGATAAGTGTCATATGACCAAGGTCTTCATATTGCTTCATAAAATTTCTATACTCATTTTCAAAATTTTTATCAAATTGAAATTTTTTCTCCATAGCAAACAAACGTGACACTGCCATGGATTTAGAATCGCCTAATGACATCACATCTTTAAAAAATGTTGTTCACAAAATTCTTCTTCCTCAGACAAATGGGGTTTATTAACATCTATTTCTTCTGCTTGCCAAAATTTTTGTAATAATAGATCAACATTGGATTCGTTTTCAACACTAAGAAAATGAGATTGAATACTAGAAGAATATTTACATTTAAGTTCCAATTTTCCGGCTACCACCCAACCAAACATAGTGTTTTGGGCAATTGGCTCATTCTCGGTACTAACAATTCTACCATATCTTAAAATAGTAAAGAAACAGTCAGATCCCAAAATAATATCACATTCTTGTGGTTTCATTAAATCTTCATCTGCTAACGTTATATAAGATACTCTATATTTTTTGTGTCAAGTAATTCCGCAGGTAATTGAGATGTCACTTTAGGCAGGATGTATGCCTGAACCTTTAAGGACTCCTTTGAATGCTTATCATTAGAACTGTACTTGGAACCAACAAAATTTGAACTTTTGGAATGTTTCACATCACTTTCATTGTTAGAGATGAGCTCTAAAGAAGAACATCTTACACTTAAGAAATCAAAAAATTCTTTCAAAGTGGGAAATTCATTTTCTGTACTTTCAATGGACCAAAGTCTTCGACTTTCCGGATCAAGTTTTTGAAATAACAAATATATTAACCATGGATCTCTATTTGTAGCTTCATCACCAACAGCTAAACCCCTAATAACTTCATCACTAGTATTCAGCAAATTTCTTATATTTATGCTATTAGGATGCAGAACTGATTTTTGTTCTAAAAATAATTTAATCAAAGAATTAACAATTTGTTTCTTTTTATCATATCGATTTAATAACTTTTCCCAAGCTTCTTGATAAGATTCATTAGAAAGGGGAATGTGCTTAATTAATGTAGCTGGTTCTTCAGAAAGTAACCCTTTAAGATACTGGAATTTCTGAACGTTACTTAAACCTACTTGTAAATGGACAGTGGAAACAAACATATCCTTAAAATTTGTCCATTCTGAAAACTTTCCAGAAAATACTGGAATATTCAATTTTGGTAGTCTAATATTACATTGAGTAGGAATAGTAACAGAAGAACCTTGCACAGAATTGTGTGTTGCAACATTAACAACTTCTGAAGGATTCAAAGAATCTAGTTTGTTTTGATATTTAGTTTTTAACTGAAAATACCTGTCTTCAAATTCTGCTAATTCAGAATCATCATCATTTAAACAAGAATCTAATCTCAAGAACTCTTTAAGTAAATCATCTAATCTTTGTAATCTAATCAAAATTTCATTTTTAGTATTCACATTATCAAAACTATTCTCTAATCTAGTTACAGAGCCTTTCACCCTACCTCTCTCAATTTTAATTTGAGCAGATTTTTTTTCATAATCATCCATTTTATACAATAACTTATAAGAATAATTTCCAAAATAAAATTAATCAGATAACTTCAAAACAAAACTAATCAAAATTACTTCAAAATCAAAAGTAATCAGAATTGCTTCAAAACAAAACTAATCAAATTAAGTTAAAAAAACAGAAGTAAATGAATTAAATTCAAAAACAGAACAAATCAAAGTCAAAAACAGAACTACTATAAAAGGTTCATAATTATTCTTTCATACAAACAATAGAATTTTCTGTTCTCAAATGTGCATAAAATTAAAAATCTTCAAAATTCTTCAATGTAAAATAATAATTCACCATAATAATTAAATATTCAAATATTTCAAGCAAATAAATCATAATGTTCTTGAGAACAACAAGTAAATAAATCATAATAATCTTGAGAACAATTTTCTTTTTCAAGAACTATCAAAACATAATATTGTAGAATACTATTTTTTTCTTATTTTATCAATTCAATAAAGAAGATACCAGATTGTTCTCATATTCTAAAATAATATCTTGCTAAATGCAACTTCAGTAGAAAAATTAAGCTTTAGCATCAAAGAACAATTTCAAAACAAAGCAAGTACTCACATATCACGCCTAAGTGCCTCCAATTTTCTTTATGTAGAGAATTTGAAGAAAGAAATCCTTGAAATTTTCTTATTTTTATTTCACAACACAAAAACAAATCTTGACATTCACGAAAACTTAACACTCAATGAAACATACAGTTCTGGTTTCAGAATCAAATTTCTCTAGTTAAAATTAACACTCTAATTAGGATGCTTTCATCACATGGAAGCCTTAAATTACATTATAAAAATATATCCCCTGCCTAAACTGGGTGCAGATAATTAAATAGAATAAAGAAAGACAATAATGCAGGAGCAACATTCTCCATACCACACTCTCAGGAAAACCAAACATCAACTCACTGATGATGTCATAATTAAGATTTCACAACAGCACAGAATGCATAGTGCTGCCATCTGTCAGCAAACAGAATAACTAAAATCTTATATTTGATTTCAGTTTAGCACTGAACACGCCGCTTTTTACTTTTTCGATTTTGTTTACAGATTTTTTTTTTTTATTCAGATCCTTTTACTTTCGCAATCGGTTTGAAAATTGAAAGTATCCCCGACCTCAACTATTCAGTGCAAATGAATCATTTAAAAATATTGAAATGCAAACGAGATAACTTAAAAAAAAATTCTTCCATTTGATTAACATTAGCGAACGGATGTTTTTTCGCCCGAGTAATGATCGCCCCTTAAATGAGAAAATAATTCTTGAAACAATTTTAAAATGTTAAAATATTTTTTTACTGTATTTTTTCGGTATCGGGCTCAGGTGAGATTATGAACTGATGGCACATTTTTTCTTTGAGCTGTTATTTCAAATCGTCTTGCTGGGATGGTCCTACAACCTCCCCCCCCCCCCCCGAAAAAAAAGAGTTCGCACTCATCTCTAATGGTTATGAACAGCCACATGACAGTCCTCGCGACTTATTTACGCAAAACTTGTTAAGTTTTACTTTTTCAAATTTCATGTTATTTGTTTCATTTTAAGTAAAAACAGTAAACCTCAATGACTTGTTGTTTTCAAATAAAAAATACACTCACAACATATAATAACTATTTTTTTGACAAATTATTAAAAGAAAAATTGAGGATAAGCATACCATGCTATTATGTAACAGCTGGAGGTAAAAAGTATACAGAAAAATGTATAATCTTGTGTTAAGGGGTCTCATGACTCTTACAATTGGAAAAAAAGAAAAAAAAAGACCGTTTTTAACATTTAATAGCTTAAAATGTATATGATTTTAAAACAAAATATTTTTGGTGGATGGAAGATATAAGTATATTCTTTCATTTCATGTATTTAAAAAATTGCAAGATGCAAGCAGAAAATTGGTATAACAGCTTACGCGTAGGATTACAAAATAAATTTTGCAACTAGAATGAAATTTTTGGTGCCTACTTATATTTCAGATTATAATAATGACCCTGAACCTAAATAAATTTGTACTTAAAGCATTTTTATATTTTTAATGCAAATTTGTATTTAGCTAATGCAAAATTTTCAAAATTTCAACAGTGTAATCACTTAAAAATATTTTTTTTTTTTGAACAATAAAAAGGAAATTTTTGGTTCAGTTTATACAGACTAACATGAAACATACGTTTTGAAAATTTCATGAAAAAATATTCAGAAGTTTTTGAGACATACTGCACGTTATGCCCCAAAAAGTCATTTTGAGAAAAATGATTTTAAAGTTTCTGAAACGCTGCTTCAGCTATTGAGCGGGTATAATTCTAAAAGCCATACCTTCTGTTCTAATGGGAATTTCAAGGAAACAATTATATCAAAATGTTCAGAAAAGAAAGAAGTTTAACATTAAAAAAAAAAAAAAAATAATTTCGAAAATTTTGAGGCTTTAAGAGTCCTGAGACCCCTTAAGCTGGATTACAACCCGTGCGTCAATGTAAAACTTTTGAAGTTCCTTTGTTACCTTAATAAAATTTTAAAGATTTTATATTCATTTTTTTTCTCATTTCCTTTGAATGTTCCCATAGAAATAGCGACTTTTTAGGAGTATACGTCGATTTGATTTGTTGGTGGTAATAAACGATAGGATGCCAAGGGTGGGAATCCAGGGTTAATAAATAAATAAATAAATAAATAAATAATAGGAAAGAAAAAAAAAATATGCGTCAAGCATATATTATGAAACACTTTCCTTTCCAACATATTCAGAATAATGTAACAAAACTTCATCTTTTAATAAGGTGAAATAGGATGTCTAATTCATCCATTTGGAAACGTATAACACATTTGAAAACTCAATTTCAGCAGTTTCTATCGAATTCTTTGATCAGCCCTGTATATGATATACAGATTTATATCTCTAAACTACAGGCATGAAAAAAATTTAGTTCAGTTAGGAAATACATACTACAGTTGAAAATTCCTTTTCAGCAATTTCCGCTAATAAGGAAAACGGTACGTGAATTTTCTTGTGCAGACCTGTATACGAGATATAGAATTGATACACAACGAATAAAGTGCAAAATATTGGTTAAATTTAAAAGAGCATATCGAAATTGAAAACGCACTTCCAGCAAATATTGCTCAAAGACAGTACTCTAACCGTTTATTATTCTGTGTCCCTTTAAATGAACAATAAATGCTATGAATGCCCTATTCCAGGGACGGCGAACCTAGAACACGCGTGCCACTTTTGGCACGCGAAAGAATAACTTTGGCACGGCATTGCTGAGGCTCTAAATCAAAATAAAGTGGGATGACACAAAATCGCGATTGATCAATCTTTTCTAAATTCGATCATATGATTTTAATTGCGACATATATTATTCCAATATAATTAATTATGGTCTAAAAATTTTTTCAAACAAAGACGATATTTGAAAACTACCTATAAGAATTGGTTATTAGAGATTATTAAATTCCGATGGTAAAGTTATAGCAACTTTGAATTTATTTCAGAGCTATATTCAAAGAAACTGGCGGTTACTATTTTAACAGTTTTTCTGCCTATCTATGCTTTCGAGTAACTCGATGTTTTCACAAATGAATAATATCGAACTCAAACTGAAAGCTGTTGTCAGATAAATCCGGTTCCGTTTGTATTAAAATTAATCTGATATAAAGATGAAACTACAGAAATCAAATTGCATGGCATTAAGCAATTTTTTTTTCTAAAATATATTTGCTGTCATAATTATTATAGTGTAATACCTAAATGTGTGTTCCTCACCTTTTTTTAAATCTTAATAGACAATTTTAAAATATTTTTTTTCCACATACTAAATTTGTTTTTTAGTTGGCACGTCATGGTCATGTAAAACATTTTTTGTTCAAATTTGGCCCGCGTCAACAAAAAGGTTCGCCAACCCTGCATTCTATACTAATCACCTTGTAGTGAAATTCAGTGATATAGATCAATGTAATGCATTTGAAATAGCGTAATGTAATTAAAATACAGTTTTGCAAACGATTTTTCCCCATTGTCTATAATGTAACGGAAATCTTTTGAGTGCCCCTGTAAATGAACTATTAATGCTACACACTTCATATTCAATACCGAACATACCATGGTAAACATCTTTAACGCATATCAATTGCATGGAAATCTAGTTTATTTACGCGGGTTAGAGCGGTGCATAGACAAACCGAATTCATAAAAACCGTTCAAATATGTCATAATGAAGAGAACGAATATTTTTTCCAACTAGATTAAATCATATTCAAAGGCTGGAGTAGCACAATCGAAGTTTATTCCAACACAGCGAAAAATGTCCAGACCAGGAATCGACCCTTGATACTTAGTTTGCTATGCCAATGCCTTTACCTGTTAACCCTTTATGTACTGAATTATGAATTCATGAAACTTTTGTTTTCTAAAGCACTTTTCCATAAATTGTTTAAATTACATTAGAAGATTTACATAATCATTTAATAAATTTTAGAAGGATTTTAGAAGAATAGAAGGATTTAGAAGGATTAATTAAATTTGAATTTATAGGAATTTTGTGCAATATATATAACCCCACTAAAATCTTTTATTTTAAATATTTTTCTTAGTATTTTGTAGAATTGGGAAATGTACAAATATAATGTTCTTACAATAGAAATATAGAAATATTTCCGAATTGAAAAATCTCCCCCCCCCCCCCGACAACAAAAAAGCTGAAAAGATGCAAACGAAAAATAAATCACCTTTTTAAAAATATTTTTGTTTTGTGTAACTCATAATGCTTTTGGAACAAAATAAAGTAATGTATTTATAACTCATTCTAAACTGTATTACAACTAATCGATGTATTAAATGAATTTTATAACAAGTTATTTTAATGGTACTTCCGGACGATACCTGACTGACATAATTCACTCTTATTTGTTGGACAAGTATCCAGGTTCGACTCTTGGTCTGGACATTTTTTACTCTATTGGAATAAACTTCAACTGTGCTGCTCCAGCCTTAAATATGATTTAATCCAGTTGGAAAAAATATTCGTTCTCTTCATTATGACCTAATTACATGGTATATATGAGTTTCCGTGTTGAAACACACTTTCATCATGTAAATGCTATAGTTATAGATCGGATGAATGAAACTAGCGCTGCAGTTCGCAGCCGTGTCCAACAAATAAGAGTGAATTATGTCAGCCAGGTTTCGCCCGGATACCTTAACAGGTAAAGCATTGGCACGGCATGCCAAGTATCCAGGTTCGATTCTTGGTCTGGACATTTTTCACTCTGTTGGAATAAACTTCAACTGTGCTACTCCAGCCTTGCTTATGATTTAATCCAGTTGAAAAAAATATTCGTTCTCTTCATTATGACCTAATTACATGGTATATAGGAGTTTCCGTGTTGAAACACACTTTCATCATGTAAATACTATAGTTATAGCTCGGATGAATGAAACTAGCGCTGCAGTTCGCAGACGTGTCCAACAAATAAGAGTGAATTATGTCAGCCAGGTTTCGCCCGGATAGCTTAATAGGTAAAGCATTGGCACGGCATGCCAAGTATCCAGGTTCGATCCTGGTCTGAACATTTTTAGTTCTGTTGGAATAAACTTCAAATGTGCTGCTCCAGCCTTGAATATGATTTAATCCAGTTGGAAAAAATATTCGTTCTCTTCATTATGACCTAATTACATGGTATATAGGAGTTTCCGTGTTGAAACACACTTTCATCATGTAAATACTATAGTTATAGCTCGGATGAATGAAACTAGCCCTGCTGTTCGCAGCCGTGTCCAACAAATAAGAGTGAATTATGTCAGCCAGGTCTCGCCCGGATAGCTTAACAGGTAAAGCATTGGCACGGCACGCCAAGTATCCAGGTTCAATTCTTGGTCTGGACATTTTTCACTCTGTTGGAATAAACTTCAACTGTGCTGCTCCAGCCTTGAATATGATTTAATCCAGTTGGAAAAAATATTCGTTCTCTTCATTATGACCTAATTAAAATGTATATAGGAGTTTCCGTGTTGAAACACACTTTCATCATGTAAATACTATAGCTATAGCTCGGATGGATGAAACTAGCCCTGCTGTTCGCAGCTGTGTCCAACAAATAAGAGTGAATTATGTCAGCCAGGTCTCGCCCGGATAGCTTAACAGGTAAAGCATTGGCACTGCATGACAAGTATCCAGGTTCGATTCCTGGTCTGGACATTTTTAGCTCCGTTGGAATAAATTTCAACTGTGCTACTCCAGTCTTGAATACCGTTCAACTCTGTTGGAAAGTGTTAACAAGTAAAAATTAAATTTAAAAATCAAAAAACCCGACTACGTAAAAAGCGAACTAATTATTTCTCATCAACTATTTTTTGTACTACTTACCTATTTTTCTATTTACTTGTATTGATGACTTTTAAGTTGTGTTCAGTTGTTAGCTCCTATCTATAAACACTGTTTTGATGAGGCCTATAGATGTCTCTGAAGGTTAGAGTGGCAGCAAAGCTAGAGGTCCTACCTACACAACTTCCAGGTTCTGTAATATTTAAACGGAGCTGCTGACTGTAAAATAGTCAATGAAACATCGTCTTCATTTTGAAAGACCTATCCAATGATATGCCACTCAATAGGGTGCGTAAATTTTTTTTCCGTCTCTACTGCCATTTTGTATTTTAAGGCCGCCATTTTGAATTTCTAAAAACAAAACCTATCCTGTCACCATCGGACGGCTAAGACGAATCGATAGAGACTTCATTCATTAAAATCCATCCAGCTGTTGGTATATTTCGAGCGTATAAAGAAATCCACATACCCAGATACGCGTGAAACACATAACCCTTCTTGGCAGTCGGGTAAAAAGAGCACCGATTCATGTTATTTGATCGTTAAATTGTCGCAGAAAAAACGTGAGAGTTAACCGTTCGACTGACAATTCATTCTACTTTCCGAATATCTATTTTTGAAATAGGAGTCTTGTACATATTAAAAATTAGATTAATTTTGAATTGGTGACACCCACTTTCGACTGCATATTTGAGTTCATTGGATCAACACAGCCCCCCCCCCCCAAAAGGTACAGTTTATACACTTTTTATTAAACCTTCATAAATCTAGAAGAGATCAAAGTTCGAGGATGCTAATTTTATATCCATGTGACGAATTTTAATTTATATGGTCTCAAAAACAAAAGAAAACCCAAACAAATAAAATAAAATAAATAAATAAAAATAAAATAAAATGAAATTTTTTCCGATTAAATATTTGTTTTTTATTGAGCTACAGTCCAACAATATATGAGCTACAGTCCAAACACATTCCAGACATTTTTCTCGCTAAAAAAAATTCTTAATAATAAAATTATAAGTAATTAAATATAATAATAATAATAAATATTAATATTAACAATTATAAATATTTGCATAATTTATAATAATTTGCAATTATTTTAAATCTATAGATATTATTAATTAAAATAATGTTAATAATAAAAAATTGTGAATTATAACCCACAGATAAACCGAATAAAACTCATATTAGTGTTTATCCATGCGACAAACTTTAATTTATATCGTTTAAAAAAAAAAAAAAAAAAAAAAAAAAAAAAACCTTTCGATTGAATATTTGTTTTTTTAATGAGCTACAGTAAATAGACCTAAACATATTCCAGACATTTTTCTCCATTAAAAAATATATTTTTAATAATAAATATATTTTTTATCATAACATTATTAATAAATTCACATTAAAAATTGTGAATTATAACGAGATAAAACGAATAAAAATCACATGGGTTTACAGCTCATTCCAATAATTAGTAACATTCACTTTTCGACGGTTGAAAGACTCCGTCTATTGTTATCAAAGTATCCACGGGAAAGAAAATACACATTTCAAAATTAATGATCTTTTCAGAACAATTTTCTTTAACATAAAATTTAGTTTATTTTATATTTAAAATTTCTATATAATTTTTCTGGTACAAGTTCTCTGTTAAAAGTATTTTTTGTTTAGTACATATTATAAATGTAAGTAAGTATGAGTAATAAGTCTTAATTACGTCCACTACTAACCATATCACTATCTACAGGGTGTCCAGCGAATAAGACCCTGATTTAAAAATTAAATATCTCAAAAACAAAGATCAATAGAATTATGCGGTAAACGGTTTGTTTATTAGCTAAGCTGTAAAAATGTTATACAGAAGTTTTAAAAATTAGTTGCAAAAACCGCTAACAGATAGCGCTGTAATCGCAATGCCTATATATTGTGTTTTGAAGTCCAGAGTACTAGCGTTTCATTCCTAGATGGCTTCCTATGGAAGAACAAAAATTGGGAAAGACCACTTCTTCGTTGGGGTGATGTGCAGAAGTGGAGATATCTGATCACAGAATTATTGCATGAGCTTCAATTTTAGAGAATTTCAATTAATAGAATTTTCAATAAAAAATTTAGCAATCATTATATAAGAACTTATTAAAATATTTTATTTAGGTAATGTGCAGAAGCGGAGCCATGTGTTGGCAGAATTGAGATTTGTTTCAAATTTTGTTATAAGCTACTTCGGTCCGGATACCACTATCTCTGTGGTATGTCTTTTCTCTCCTAATTGGTAGATCGTGGAATCGAATCCAAGTAGAGGAAGATTTGAAAAAAAAAGGAAATCTTTACTTTTTAATATTTATTTAAACTGAGAAAAAAGATTGAATAAAAAAATCCAAAGTTTCTGGTTTTAAAATTTAATTAAGTTAAAAGAAACTCCTTTTTTAAATCATTGAGCATTTATAATAATGGTTCATAAATCACTTTTTTTTTAATTGTAGAGAATAGTTTTAATGAAAAAATACAAATTTTCTATTTTTAAAAACTTAATTAAGTTAAAAAATAATTTTAATTTTAAAAACTCGTTTTCATTTTTTTTTTATTATTACTGAACATAGAAATATGGTGCAGCTTCTAGCGACAGGATCCGAAGTGTTGGAAATGAATGCAGCATCCAAAATATTTTTGCTTTGACGTTGATGATATCACTTATCATCAATTCCTTTTTAAAAAGAAATAATTTAATGCATAATTTCTGTCTCTAAAACTTTGTTTACAAAGAAAAGCAATATATGTGTTGTCCTACAACCAAAGTATTATGCCGTGATTTAAAAATAAATGAGAAGTGTACAATTACTTTTTTCTTTATAATAATTCAGGTATAAACAATAATACCAAAATATTATGCCGTGATTTAAAAATATAAAAAATAAATAAAAAGTACGAAATTATTTTTCTAAATATATGCATTTTGATTTAAATAATTATATGACATTAAAAATTGAATTTAATAAAATATTTTAATAAGTTCTTATATAATGATTGCTAAACTTTTTATAGAATATTCTATTAATTGAAATTCTCTAAAATTGAAGCTAATGCAATAATTCTGTGACCAGATGTCTCCGCTTCTGCACATTATCCAAATAAAATATTTAAATAAGTTCTTATATAATGATTGCTAAATTTTTTATTGAATATTCTATTAATTGAAATTCTCTAAAATTGAAGCTGATTCAATAATTCTGTGACCAGATGTCTCCACTTCTGCTCATCACCCTACCGAAAAAGTGCTCTTTCCCAATTTTCGTTCTTCCATAGGACGCCGTCTAGGAAGGAGACGCTAGTGTTCTGGATTTCGAAACTCAGTTTACAAGTATTGCGATTATAGCGCCATCTGTTAACGGTTTTTGCAACTAAATTTTGAAACTTTTGTATAAATTTTTTACAGCTTAGCTAATAAACAAACCGTTTACCGCATAATTCTATTGATCTTTGTTTTTGAGATATTTAATTTTGAAATCAGGGTCTTATTCGCTGGACACCCTGTATATTCCGAGCGGAAAAGTCAAAACATATATTAAAATATTTATTTGCTTAAAAGACTACTAAAAACACATTAAAAGTAAATTAAAAACCTATATTGGCATGTTTCAACTCCTTCACTGAGTCGTCATCAGAATGTATAACAGAAATTACAAATACAATGCATATGAAAAATGGAAAAAAATAATCGAATATAAACAAGTAAACATATAACGCGCCCTACATTTTCAATGTTAGTCGAATATGGTCAGGAGTTTATATGATTCCAATTATTAGGGACGGGGGAATCAGAAATCATTATATAAGTATGACCCAACGAAAATTCAATATCAGATGTAAAGAACATATGGCGGACATAAAAGATAATAGAGGTAATACTGCTTTATCCTGGCTGAATCAAATTAGAGAGCATTAACATACTTTTTAACGAGAGTAGATTAATCTACAGGTCTAATTTTTATTTACAATTATTTATAAGAGAGTCCATTGAAATTTATTTAAGGGGTTCAGGGGTTTGTAACGATACGTTATCTTTTCGCATCCCGAGTATATGGATTGAATGGTTGGACAACTTGCGGAGTCGTAACTTAAAGGGAACACGGGCGGTGGTGAAAATGTAGGGCGCGTTATATGTTTGCTTGTTTGTATTCGATGGTTTTATTTCCATTTTTCATATGCATTGTATTTGTAATTTCTGTTATACATTCTGATGACGACTCAATGAAGGAGTTGAAACATGCCAATATAGGTTTTTAATTTACTTTTAATGTGTTTTTAGTAACGTCTTTTAAGCAAATAAATATTTTAATATATGTTTTGACTTTTCCGTTTGGAATATATATTCTGATATAGTAAATACTAATTTTATTTTTCGAAATTTATGGATAAACTCCTAACACATTTTAAAGTGTGTTATGCTTTTTCAAATTGTTTACTTATTATCATCTTTGAATTTATAAAATTGTGAAGTTTTGTTTGAGTATTTTGAATGTGAAAGACACTATTAACGCTTCACTGCACGATTTTTTCTATTTTTATGAAAAAAATTATTTGAAATCTATATATCGGTCTAATAATTGGAAAAATAGCAAAAAAAAAATTAAATTTAAAATTATCAGCTAAAATTTGATATTTAATGGCGTGTATCCTATGTACACAATTAGGGTTTTAAAATAGTGTATTGCTATATTTTACAACTAAATAAGCTTAAATTAATTAATTTTATCTGCTTAACACGCTGCAACTTTTTTTTATATTAATATTTTTAAGTATTCACTAAAAATTAATGAAAGTAAATTTTACCTTAATAGCTTGATTGAAATTATTTTTGCTTTCGAAGAACAAATTCTAATTTTTTGTTAAATTCATCCATCTGACATGGACAAAATAAGTGTTATTCCATTCTTTGGACTGTTCTTGATCAGGAATAGAGATACTATTGGCCAAATTCATGGCACATAATAAGAATTACCGTGTTTTTAGGTATGTGCTAGATGTGGCACGTCGTGCAGTGAAGGGTTAAGGAGCTGTGAAATTAGATAGCGTTCCTGTGTTTCGAAAGAGTAAATGATCTTTCAAAAAATAATATCAAATTTGCCGTTTAGAAGCCAAATTTCCACACGCGACAGTCTAAGGAAGGTTATCATGCGATAACAATCACTGATAAATTTAGAAATTCTTTAGAAACGCAGAATTGAGTTGTTTGGAACAAAAGTAGAAAGAAAAGCTTAAATAAGTTCAACATCTTAATTTTATAACATTCCGCATATGCATTGTGTATGATAGTATAATATATGCGTTAAAATTAATCAAACGAGAAAAAAACTACAATAAAAACAAATCATTACAATCCCGAAAATTAAAGTAAATGAGATGTGAATAAACCACGTATTCTTTTCTCTATTGGTGCACTTAATATAGATTAAAAATATTAAAATATTCTACATTTTCAGCATATTTCCCTGTCTTTCCTCAGGAATGTAAATCCATTCCTGAGGAAGGTCACGGAAGTATGCTGAAAATGTAGAATATTTTAATGTTTTTAATCTATATTAAATGTTTGTACACCAATAGAAGAAAGAATCTGTGGTTTATTCACATCTCATTTATTTAAATTTTGATTATCTGTGGTCTAATTGTCCAAAATTGTTTACATTACAATCCTTCTTCATAACATCATATTAATTATGAATTATTATCAATGAATTATTAATGAAGTTACTTGCTGCTGAATGATTCAGAGAATTTACGTGAGTTCTTGCGAATATCGGCGTTAGGTATAGTGTTAATCTGGCCTTGTAATTAAAATGTATGCGAGAAATTTTAGCTGAATTTTTGTTTGCCATATAATTTATGTGTATTTTTTTGCATAAAATATTGATATATCATAAGCAATAAGACACTGGTGTTTACTAAATTCTGGTGGAGAAAAAAAGAGAAAAAAGAGTGAGAGAGGAAAAGAGAATGTATTTCATGCTTTAATAATTTTCCTTTGAGAATTTTTTTCTTAATTTCTAAAATAACTAAAAAAAAAAAAAAAAAAAAAAAAATGTAAGTAATCGTTCTCTTTGCTCGACGCATAAATTATTTAAATTTGTGGCATTCGTATCCTATAGTAGAAGTGCGCATCAATTTGTTTAAGCTTTAAATAAATACTGACGTGTTAGTTTAACGATCTGAACGGACAGGAATTTCCAGGCCCGGTCCCGGCCCGAACGGAAGCTATCTTGGCCCCGCCTCGACCGTGCTAAAATTAGTAAAAACAGTCCTGGCCCGACTCGTGCAAAAATTAATGAAAACAAACCCGACTTAATTTCCACGGACATACTGATTTTTTTAAACATACAGTAGAGCGCCGATTATCGGAACTCCCAATTAACCAAACAGCCTATTTCTCTCAAAAAAGAAAAAAAAAATTAAACGAACTTCCAGTTATTCGAACAGCCTGTTTCTCCCCCAAAAAAAATTTAAACCGAACTCCTAATTATCCATTGGCTTGGAATAAAATTTTAAATGAAGAAAAAGCTGATAGTGGATCAAAAAATGAGGAATGTAAAACAATAAAGGAGATGGAAGAATCTTAAGCGATAAAGAAAATGAAATTAACGATTGGTTAAATAGTGAAGTACATGACCCTGGATATCAGAGTTTAAATGATGATGAGATTCTGGATGAGATTCATTATGAAAAAGAAATTGAAGAAAATGAAAACGAATGCTCTGAAAGTAACCCAGGTCAACATAACGAAGCCTTTGAATGTTTGGAAACAGTTATGAAATGGCTCGAACGACAGAAGAACGTTGATCCTATTCAACTAACGTATATTTAATAAGAATTAGAGATGTGGCAGCATTGAAAAAAATGTCTTCGTTGTACAGTCAAAGGCTTTTTTGATTAAATTATATCTCTGGGGTTCAGAAAATGATAAGAAAAGAAAAAATAAATTTAATTATAAAAATTTAAACAAAAACAAAATTAAAAAGACATTTTTTTTAAAAAACATGCCAGCACTAACTGGTGCTGCCAGTCCTAAGCTTAGATAACGTGTGAAGGTTTTAGTATAGTCAGAAACATCCCTTAAATTGTCTGTCCATTTATCCGAACTTTTGCTTATCCGAACTAGGGTCGGTACCGACGTGTTCGGATAATCGGAGCTCCCTTGTGCAATTAAGATTTTTTTTCCGGAATACTGCATACACATTTAAGGGAAAATTGAACATTATAGATTAATATATGTCTTAGATTACTGTATGTTCGCAAGCCATAGAATGCAGAATTGCATGAGCACCGGCCCGCCATGTAGGACTAGTATGTAGAAAGAATGTGTAAGCTTCATCCCGGCCCGGACCGAGATTCCTAAAATAATTATTCCCTTCGCGACGAGAGCCCCTTGCTTAATTTTTAATCTTTTACCACCGGTTTTTCAAAACAGAAAAATTTCTGTAATTGAATCTCGAAAATACTCTGATTAAATAACATAAACTTTACAGTAAAAAATAACTAGTGGGAATAATGAAGGATTCTGAGAACCTTAAATGGCACGTATACCGGTCGCTCGTCCCCAAGGGGTTAAGCCCTTGTTCAGACACGATGCAAGGGCTGCTCTACGCTGGTCATGATATATTTCTGCACTGATGTCAATCTAGAATCGGTTCGTGCAGCATATTTATACTTATCCTTGTCTCAGTCACGCCCATTCAAATTTTTTCACATTTTATTGGCTTAGTTTGATCCTTATAAATTTTATAACGAGCTGAATTTTTTAAATTGGCTCGGCCTAGCCCGGTCCGCTTTTTTTCATCGGCCTGGCCCGGCTCGTTATAAAATTGTTTCTTTTCCGCCGTTGGTCCGGACTGGCCCGTTGTAAATTTTCCCTTCATTTTGCCGAGCTGGGTACGGGCCTCGAGCCAAGTCCGGCCCCATGTAGACCTCTAATTAGTATAAACTTTTCTTTGTTATATAAATAACAATGATCTGTTTTATTGCTCTATTTAACCCTCTTATGTACGAATTAGTTCTTAATATATATAAAACCTATTTTGCGCTTAAAATAGATTTAAAGGTATTTATAAAACTATATGAAAATCACTTAAATACATCAAACTTATTTACTTAAGGGTACCGGGAAAGCAAAATTCAACCAAAAAATCGATTTTTACTTTTTAATATCATTAAATAGTTTAAACTTCTATCTTTCCGACGATGTATCACACATGTTTATATATAAAAAAATAAGTGTTGAAACTATTCATTCTTTCTAAGAGTACTTCACAGCTTAGTGGCCATTTAAATCTTAAATTGACTTTTTCTCAAAACTTGGATTTTTCATGTTTATGTTCCTTTTTTTCAACATCCATTAAAAGAACTTAGATTTTTTTAAATTACGTATATTATGTTATGTTGTATACTTTAACAGAGGGATTTAATGATACGTTGGGAATTATTTATTTTAGGCAGTGAAATCTTACCAAAAATGCTAATTTAAAAATGACTTTCAATAAATAATTAATAATTAATTTTGAGTTTCACTTAGAAAGATAATGGTCTGTTAAAATACGTAAAACATGTTATTCAAACTACTCTAAAAAATCTAGACCTCTATCTTTCACCATTTCTGAGAAAAAGGTACATAAAGTTGGTAAATTTAATATGGCAGAGATAGGGCTTTCCCGGCCCCCTTAAAGGGACAAAATGCTTTTAACAAAGCAAAAAATTACCTTTATTTATTCATATTAGACATATGTTTCATTGCTTCTACGGCAACATTCTCAATAATAAATATGATACAAATATTTTCTCAAAAATGATTTTAATTTAAAACAGGTAAACAAAAACCATTTTTAATATTGCAGTTAATTTCATTATGCTTGATTTCACATGATTTTTGTTTAGCTGTTTTAAATTAGAATACTTTTTGCGAAAATATTTGTATCATATTTATTATTGAGAACGTTGCCATCGCAGCAATGAAACATATGTCTATAATATGATTAAATAAAGTTAATTTTTTGAATTGTTAATGTATTTTATCACTTTAAGTAAATATTAATTTAGTTTAAAGGTATTTATTAAAGATAAATAACGTTGAATTTTTAAATTCTTAAGTTTATTCTAAAGTGACAACACGACACGATTTTATGAAGTTTAAAAGTTACTGAAGGTTTATTGTTATTGATTATTGAACGGTTTTTGTGATAATTTAAACTTTAGATACATTAAAAAGAAGTTGCAAATGTAAAAACAGGTTTACTCGTGTTCTTGTTTAGATCCAAAAGCAGAAATTTTCTGAGAAAATCTTCCCTCACATTGAACAGAAAGAAATTGGATGGTCAAAAGTTTGAAACAGTTGCATTTTTTCTCGATTCTACATTTAAAAAATTGAAAATGTGCTATTTAATTTAGAAGTAATAATTTAGATTTAAAAAATCGAAGAAAAGAAAAATTTAATCGTCTGCTGGTTGCTAACATCAAAATGACGCCAGTGTTACTAACGACATGTTTGTCCTTTATAATATAGATGCGGAAATTTTTAGATGATTTTTTTACACCCTTTTATTATTTTATTCCATCTCTACAAGAAGAAAGTATTGGATTCGTGAAAAATTTCGACTTTCGGTTTTCGATGGATGTATACATTTTAGAAGGTCTCTCATACGATTTGATGGTTTTTAGAAAATGTCTGTCTGTATGTGACAAAACTTTTGTGGGGCCCTCTACCTCAAGAACTAATGCACGGAATTTCACAAAATTTATGTTTACTCTTGACAAAAACGGGTGATGATTAGGTTTTGGTGTATATCTCCCAACAGTTGGCGCTGCTATGCTGGATTATTTATGATTTTTGTAATAGCTCTATCTCAAAAACTAATGCATGGATTGTCATCAGCTTTGAATTTAAGTTAATCCTTGATATGAGATGGTGCTGATTACGTTTTGGTGTTAATCGCCCAACAGGTGGCGCTGCTATGCTGCATTTGTCACGATTTACGCAATAGCTCTATCTCAAGAAATAATGCACGAATTTTCATAAAACTTCAGATTCAGGTATAACTTGATAAATATTGTTGCTGATTATGTTTTGGTGTAAATCTTCCAACAGGTGGCGCTGCTATGCTACATTTTTCATGATTTCCGTAATAGCTCTATCTCAAGAACTAATGTACTAATTTTCAGTAAACTTCACATTCAGTTTGACTTTGTTACAATTTGTTGCTGATAGGATTTTGGTGTTAATCGACCACTAAGTGGCGATGCTATGCTGGATTTTTCACGATTTTCCCAATAGCTCTATCTAAAAAACTAATGCACGGATTTTCACCAAACTTCAGATTCAGTGAAACGTTGACATAAGTTGTTGCTGATTAGGTTTTAGTGTAAATTATCCAACAGGAGGCGCTGATGTGCAACATTTTGCAGGATTTGCACGGTTTTAGTGACAGTCGTATCTCAATAACTAATCTACGGCACTTCATATCTTTAGAATTTCCATGATGGGCATCGATTGCCATTTATTTTTGGCACTATGATAACGAATTTTTAAGTATTAATATGTATGAGATAGAAGAAAGTTTGGGATTGGCACATCCGACTAGTTTAATTCAACCTTTTTTGCTTCTGTAAAGATGGAATTTTATGATTGATTTTTAAACCACTTTTTGATATTTCAGAATTATAATCCAGAATTACTTTCACAAGTGTGTTACCGATGATAATACAGCATTTTACAATTTTTATAATTTAATTAGAAATTAATACATTAATTTAAAGGATTATTTCCCTTAGCCCGCCTTAGCCGATAAATCGCCAAATATTCTTTGTAACGCATACAATTCCATATAGGGGTTGAAATAACAATACAATAAGCAAGTAAATGCTCGCCAAAATATGCCAAATAGCTGGCATGGAAAGTAAATTATAAATAAAAAAAGAAGAGGGTAGTATATTTTCAAAAACATGCTTTTATCAATTAATAGTATTTTAAATTTTAAATACTATTTTAATTAACGAGTAATTTTAAAGTAATTAATATTAATTAATTATATTAATTACTTTAAAATTGAGGGCTCCAGAAGCCAAGGGGTATAAGTGACAAAATCAAAAAAAAAAAAAAAAAAAAAAAAAAAACCCTGAGCTAAATGCACAGGCTATCTGTAACGGAGGTGATATATAAGTGATTCTCTAATTATGTGCTGCGTTCTAGAGGTCAACTGCTTAACCCCATGTAGGGCGGTGGGATATATTTTATCCCACCATATTAATGAAAATTTGTACCGGAAAAATTTTATGAAATTTTACTTTTCTAACTTTGGTGGAAAAAAGTCGGAAAATTGCGTTTCCTTATTTTGAATTTTTTTTTTCAAAATTTCCGGTGGGAATTCAGCATTTCACAAACGTAATTGCTTGCCTCTCAAGGGGTTAAGCTCTTTAAACTACAAAACTACTTAACCTGTTTAATCTCTACTTTAATTACCAAACATTATTGTACTCCTCTTTCCTTTCACAGTTATTGAAATAAGAAATTCAAAGACCACTATGAAATAAGTAACAGTCCCGAGTTTTAATTCAGTTAGTTACTATTGATGTTCAATTTTGAACTCAATTTACTACAAATCTAAATTTTGTCACTTGTATCCCTTGGTTTCTGGGGTCCTCAATTATACCTCGAGAAATCAATTTAGAAATACTAAAAAGATAGTTGAAATAATGTCTCATATCTTCTTTCTCGTTGCCCTATGTTAAAATAGAAACAGAGCAAAATTTGCATATACATTAAAACCTCGATTATCCGAGTTTCCGCTTTAACCGAGCTTTAGGATCTTTGCGGCAAAGGATGAGAGGTCAGCTCCAGTGTACTAGAAAAGTAAAGAAAGAGTAACAATATTAGCATGTTCGAATGCATCTGGAAACTTAAAACTAAAGACAACAGTTATTGGCAAGTCGGAAAAACCTACAGCATTTAAGAATGTTCATATTCAAAGTTTACTAGTGTATTACAAGAATCAGAAAAGGGCTTGGATGGATGCGGATTTGTTCAAAAAATGGTTTTTTGATGAATTCGTTCGTAACGTGGAGACATCCTTAAGAAATCAAAATCTTCCAAGGAAAGCAATCCTCTTTGTCATCCGGATGATGATGAATTGGTCAGTGGCAACATTAACCCTTTATCTACTGACGGTACTTATAAGTACCATGAAAACAACTTGTTATAAAATTCGTTTAATACATCGATTAGTTGTAATACAGTTTAGAATGAGTTATAGATACATTAATTTATCTTGTTCCAAAAGCCTTATTGGTTACACAAAACAAAAATATTTTTTAAAAGGATGATTTCTTTTGCTTTTGCATCTTTTAAACTTTCTTGGCGCTGGGGGAGGGAGGGGGTGGGGATTTTTCAATTTGGAAATGTTTCTATATTTCAATTGTTAGAACATTATATTTGTACATTTCCTAATTCTACAAAATACTAAGAAAAATATTTAAAATTAAAGATTTGAGTGGGGTTATAAATATTGCACAAAATCCCTGTAAATTCAAATCTAATTAATCCTTCTAAAATCCTTCTAATATTTATTAAATGATTATGTAAATATTCTAATGTAGTTTAAACACTTCACGAAAAATGTTGTATAAGATAAAATTTTCACGAATACATAATTCAGTACATAAAGGGTGTTAAAGCCCCTTTTTTCACCTCCCAATGCCACATCACTAATTCAGCCTTTTGATCAAGGTGTTTTGGAGAACATGAAGAGAAATTACTGAAAAAAATTACTAAAAACTCTTATTGAAGGAATTGAGGAAAATAAAAGTGTCCCCGAGACAAAAGTTTTAGTCTGATGGACATTGTCTACTGGATAGCTGCGACTTGGATGATGTAAAATCAGCCACCATAATAAATTCGTGGAGGAAAATTATCCATGCACAGAATACAGAGCACCACGGAAAGTTCAATGAAGGTAGTGATAGTGATGAGCTTTTGGATTTAGTCATGAAACTTCCATTGTCTGATTCAATCAACAAAGAGGATGTACGTGACTGTATAAACGCTGACAAACAACAAGAGATTACAGATGCAATGATCGTCAATAAGGAAAATGAATCTAGCGATGATGAAGTCCGTAACGATGAAAATCAACATATGAAAATCTTCCCTACAGATGGACTAAAAGCTATCGAAAGTGTTATTGAATATATAGAACAACAATAAGAAGCGACACCAGCTATCCTGTTATCCCTAAAAAAAAAAATGATGAAATGTTGCTGCAGAAAAACGCTAAAGTAACGTACCACAAAAAACAATTAAAGACCTTTTTTTAAAGGTAAAAGAACTCTTTAATTAGCGTAAAAATATAAATTCTATGTCGTGTATCTGTATAACTTTTGTATTGGTTAACCCGGGAGGACGCGCGTCGCGCCTGATAGACCCGGAGTGCGTACGGTTTTTACAATTGTCACCACTATCTTTTTAAAAGTAACCTTCAACTTTTTTTATCGCAAAATTGTCTCCGATTAGGTAAGGTGAAGATTATTATTTGTCTTTATTGGTGACTAAAGTAAAAACCATTCATACCCTGGGTATGCGCGCGTTCTCCCGGGTTAAAATATACATTTAAACCTATACGACTTATTTTATTTAAAATTTTCGCTTTAACAGAGTTTTTCGGTTATCTGAGTTAGTCTTGGTCCACATTAACTCGAATAATCTGGACTCTGCTGTATTTTAATAAATTCACGAGGTTGCATTTTATACCAAGTGTAATAAATTAAAAAAATAAAAAAACCCGACTGCGTAAAAAGCGAACTAATTAATTATTTCTCATCAATGTGAAACTAGTTTTTATATTACTTACCTATTTTTTTATTTTTTTGTATTGATGACTTTTAAGTTGTGTTTAATTACTAGTTCCTATCTATAAACACTGTTTTGATGAGGCCTATAGATGTCTATGATGCTTAGAGTTGCAGTAAAGCTAGAGATCCTACCTACACAACTTCCAGGTTGTATAATATTTAAACAGAGCTTCTGACTGTAAAATAGTCAATGAAACATCGTCTTCATTTTGAAAGACCTATCCAATGGTATGTCACTCAATAGGGTACGTAATTTTTTTCGTCTATACAGCCATTTTGTATTTTACGGCCGCCATTTTGAATTTATAAAAACAAAATCTAGCCTATAACCATCGGACGGTTAAGACGAATCGATAGAGACCTCATTTCTTAAAATTCATCCATCCGTTGGGAAGTTTCGAGGGTATAAAGAAATCCACATACCCATATACGCGTGAAACACATAACCCTTCTTGGCAGTCGAGTAAAAACAGCAGTGAATTTTTCATAACTTTTAACTGATGTTACCGGTCTCTCAGACCGCGGCTTTTTTCAATTTTTATAGTTTAACTTGAAATTTTCAGTTTAACTACAAACACTACCGAAATTTTGTTCCGTTTTGAAACTTAGTACTATCAGGAAAGACTTTTGAATAGGTGAATTTTAATTATAAGAGTCATGTATAAAAAGTTTAGTACAAAAACACCATCCTATGAGTTAATCGCGCCTTTTATTCATCTTTCGATGGAGCGGTCTCACAGACCGCTTCACACTAGTTATGTGACAATTTCTGTGACATCAGTTAGAGGATAATCGAGATTGGTACCTATTATTAGTGTATTGTATCTGAAATTTTGGGGGAAACACATGAATTGCAGCCAAAAACTTAGGCTTGATTTTAAAGATGAACATTGAATCTTTATAAAGCAGTGTTTAAAAAAAAAACCTGTTTTTACTTTCATACTTATTGTTTGGAATATGATTAGTTTTATGCATATTTTTTCTCATAGAGTACTCATACAGAATAAACAATAAGACTGCGATGTTTAATAAATTCTGAACAAAGAATATTCGAATGTATTATATGATTTAACCATTTTCCCCTGAGAATTATATCTTAATTTCTGAAATGACAGAGAAAATTTACTGAAATATTGGAAATAATTATTCTCCTCTACTAAAACATACATTATTTAACTTTGTGGCATTTACAGCTGAGCATAGGAACGTGCATCTAGCTGTCTATGCTTTAAATAAATATTGACCTGTTGGTATGGATTTGCTTTGATTCAAATTGCAATGATGCATTTTACTGTTTTGTTTAACGTAATGGTGAAATCTAAAAGCTGTATTTTCTGGCGTAAAGCTTTCATCATATTTTAAAGGATTTTTTTTCTTACATGGCTAGATTAGTTATTTTGACATGTGTTATCATGACCACCACCCCCATTTTTGTGCAATATTATCATCTCTTCGTCATCTAATTTCCAACGCACCTCTTATTTTGGTCGGTAATTCTTGGGCTTGCTTTAAAAAGAAATACAACATGCCGACCTTTTTTTTGTATTAATACTATTTCTACCAGTAAAAATTGACAAAAGTTTGATTTATTTTTATTTTGCTCGTAGCTGTAGTTTATCATTATAATAAGCATAAAAAATCTTCAAGGTATTAAAAATGATCTGCAATTATTTCAATCTAAAAATTACAAATGAAAAACCATAAATCGAAATCTTTTAAAAGGTGTTATTTGACACTAGTAGAAATAATGTTAATATACCCAAATAAAGAATTAAAATATTGAAAAGGAAATAATAAAATTCATATTTTAAACTATTTTATTTTTGAAAGTAAAATTTAAAATTCAAATACTAGTTAATTTAGTAATTTGAAATGTGTATTGTGTCAAATTTAATGCGAAACAATTTAAAAGGTTATTTACATCACATATAAAATAAAAAGGTTTACTAAAAGACGTATACTGCACACAAAAATTTAAAAACTTTCAAAACATTAAATTAAATTTTAAAAGTCTAAAACCGACAAGTTTCAGCCACCCTATGGCCATCATCAGGGTCTTACTTCAGTTCAAGAGAGACAAATACTTATTAGTTCGTAAAAGTCAACATACTGTGTTCAACACGTCACAATAACAGTGCCTTCTGTACATCCGCCGTCCAACTATCCAACTTCAAAAAACATCAAAAAAGAAAAACTTGATGAAACCAGATTATTGTCAATAACTGCGTCAGACCTCTTTAACTTTAAGTTAATTCTGTTTCAAAATTTTTTATCACAACCTATGTATACCGTAAGAAACTCCTTCATTACAAACGTCTCCATACTCAAGTAAATTTCTAGGGATTCTCTAATTATACTTTTATGACGATAAGTGCACGGCCAAATAATTTTTGCATTTTCATAATCTATTGCTTTCATCTGACTTTTAGAACAAAATCTTGCGAGAGCTGTGGATTGTCTGTTATATTTTATATTTGCTTTATATTCTTTTAACCTTTTTTTAAATTTTCTTTTTGTCATACCTATATAATACATTTTCTCACTGTTATCTAAAATAATAGATATTTCATAAACATCAGCTAAACTCAGAGGGGAAGGGGTGGGGGGGGGGGGGGTAGGATCAACTTTACTTGAAAGTGAATTAATAATGTTAGGTCTGGGACAGGGGTCCGCAAGTAATTTTAAGTGGGGTCCGAATATTTTTGAAAAATGGTATCGAAATCCAGAGAAAAAAAACACGTAAGTAATATAAGTACTTGTTACTTTTAAATTGTTATTTTTACATGCACGTACCTATAATATGAAATAGAAAAGTGAGGTATTTGTTCTGAAAAATTACTACACACACGGGTATACGTTCTGAAAATTTTACATGCACATAATAAAATAGAAATTGCAGATATTCGTTGAAAAATTCATGCGAAAAATTACGCTAGTGGTCTTGAATCAGCTTTTTAAGTTTGTTCAAGTCGTGAACAGCTAATGCGAAGAGTGTCTTCAAGATGGACGTCCCTTAATCTCGAACGATACTTGTTCTTAAAAAATTCATTTTGGAGAAAGTTCTTTCACATACATATGTGGAGCCAAACATAGTAGCCGGGATAATAGCTAGTTTTTTGCAATTTTGCTACTTTTCTGAGACATGTTTCCCCCAGAATTCTTTAAGAGATGCAGTTTTATACATGTGCAAAGAAATATCTTCTTCAAGTCAAATATCTCCATTTGAAGTAAAGGTTTTTCAAGACTGAACAACATCGCATGCACATCACTGCATTCTGCAGCTGGAGCAACTTCATAAGGCGATTTAAAGAATTGCGTCAACTTACCTACCTCCGCAAAGTTTTAGAATCTTGCTTCAAATTCCTTCACAAGATCTGATATAAAACTTAGACACTGCAGTGTGTATTTCGGAATTATTCTTTTTATATTCAAGAATTGTTGGAAAATGAATAAATTCTTCACTTGGCGGTCCAGGCGACCGTCGGTCTGGGAATTGCTATAAGGTCAATATTAAACAGTCTGAAGTACTTTTTCAACCTTTCGTAAATACCTGTGATACAACCAATTTTTTTGTAGGTAATTTTGGATTTAGAATCGTCTTGAATTTTCAAAAGGGGGTGCTTTACAATAATTTTATCAATAAATTTTGCAGGGAAACCAGGTTTTTTTTTTTTTTTTTTTTTTTTTTTTGTGTGTGTGTGTGTAGTATATGGTTTTTAGTAAATCTTTTTATTTTATAATGTGATGTTAATTTTTAGCTGTAACAGTCCTTTAATTTATTTAAGGTTATTTAAATTTATAAAGACGCTTAAATATTAAATTAGTTTTTAATAGTTTTGATGTGATTATAAAGAAAGAATTTTATTATTTAAGAAAATGCATATTTTGGGAATAAATTAAATAAATAACTTGTGCATTTATTAACGGACTTAAAAAAAAAGGAGGAGGTTATCAATTCGACGCGTATGTATATATATATATTGTTTTTTATGTATGTTCACCGATTAATCCGAAACTATGCGACCGATTCATGAGATTTTTGTTTTATATGAAAGAAAATACTCTGGAATTGGTACCACTTCAGTTTCATGAAAATTGGTTTTTGGTAAATTAAACAAAACCTTTTGGTGAAACTTTTTCGGAAATTAAACAAAAACTAATAAAATGAATGATTTCTCGCAAATTATCTTTCATTGTTGTAACCGTTTTTCCAATCATAAGCATAAAATAAGCTTTTTTACAAAAAATAAAATCGACCAAAAACTACTACAAAGTACAGAAAATTTGCCCCCCGGGAGGCATGTATAATTTCCGCAAAATTTAGATGTCCTCCGGAAGGCAAATTTCGGAGGGAATTTTTTTCTGTAAATTTTGAGAAAAAAAAAAGGAATTTTTTCTGAAATTTACGGAAAAAAATTATGTTAAAATATGGAAATAGTACTTGCGTCTCGATTGCCAGTAAAAATTTTTTAAGTGATAGTTTATCCCAGAATAAAAACATTTTCAAGCTTGAAGTATGCAAAATCTAAATGTCTAAACAGTTTTGCCTTTAATAATTTTGATAAAAACCCAATGTTCACTTGAACATTAAAATACGCAAAATAAGTATATTACTGTTTTCACCTAAAAACTTTATTAATATAAAAAAAGAAAAGGATTGTAATTTTGTAATGCCTAAGAAAGGAACAAGGAAGCTCAAATATGTTCAGATATCGTAAAAATCTTAATATTATAACATTCCGCTATGCATTTTGCATGATATGGTAATAAGATAATTAAAATTAATCAAAAGGGAAAAAATATCTTTAAAAAAATATGCATTCTTCTTTGATAAAATGTCACATTAGTTTTGAATTATTATCAATGAATTATTAATGAAATTAATTATTGATGAATGAGTTTCTGAATTTATGAGAGTTCATTCGAATAAGTGCATTAGATATAGTATTAATCTGACCTTGCAATTAAAATAAATGCGAGAAATTTTAGATGTTTTTTTTTTTGTTTGTTTGGCTTATAATTTGTTTTATGCATATTTTTGATATGAAATACTCAAGTAGCATAAGCAATGAGACACTGATGTTTCATAAATTCTGAACAAAGAATCTTTGAAAGCACATTAGATTTCAACTATTTTCCTTTGAGATTTATTCCTTAATTTCAAAATTGATCTGCTAAGTTAGCAGAGGTATTAGAAATAATTGTTCTCTTTGATCATAAATTATTTTATTCTGTAGTATTGGTATCTTATCGCAAGAGTATGCATTTATTTGTCCAAGCTTCAGATATGTATTGACCCGTTAGTATTGATTTTCTTTCTTACAAATAATAACAATGCATTTTAGTGCTTTGTTTAACATAATGCTGAAATGTGAGAGTTTTGTTTTCTGGCATTAAACATTCATGATATTTAAAAAGAAAGTTTCTTTTCCGTTCGCGGTTAGTTTAGCATTCATAAGCAACAAGCGACGGGTATTCTCAAATATTCAAAAATATGAGTCGGTTTGTTTTGGAATGCTATTTAAAAGCTCTAGTTAGTATGGCATAAGCAAATAAAAAAATAATTTCAAGGTTTATTAATTGAACTTAAAAACCGCTTTTAGGTAGCTTTCATTACAAAAAGCTACCTATTGCAGCCGTTCGGAAGAAAGCGATTTCAAAAAATTTTGGTACCACCCTCCGTTCAAAAGTTGATATATATATATATTTATATATATATATATATACACACACATATATATATATATATATATATATATATATATATCTGATCTTTGTCATACTGTAACTCTCGTATTTATGAACCGATTTGGATGAAACTCGGTGTGTACATAGTACATACCAATGTCTCGACCGAGTTCGTTGGCCAGCTTCATCCGTCATCTTGCTTCAAAATGGCGGCCATTTAAAAAAAAATTTAAATTTAAAATTTAAAATGTGGTACCAAAAAATTGAAAATTGAAAAATATTTTTTCCTTATGTGTTTGACCTTGATACAAAGATTCCGGAGCAGTTTTTGTTTTGTCTATATCTTAAAAAATGGCTGAGTTATAGCACTTTGAATTTCTAGCGTGGCTGACATTTTGAAACGTCCTGAATTTTGTTACGCGATAACAGTCGTATTCATGAACCGATTTGGATAAAACTCGGTGTGTACATAGTATATGCAAATGTCTCGACCGAGTTCGTTGGCCAGCTTCATCCGCCATTTTGTTTCAAAATGACGGACATTTAAAATTTTTAAAAAAATTTAAAATTTGAAATGTGGTACCAAAAAATTGAAAATTGAAAAATATTTTTTTCTTATGTGTTTGACCTTGATACAAAGATTCCGGAGCAGTTTTTGTTTCGTCTATATCTTAAAAAATGGCTGAGTTATAGCACTTTGAATTTCTAGCGTGGCTGACATTTTGAAACGTCCTAATTTTTGTCACGCGATAACAGGCGTATTCATGAACCGATATGGATGTACCTTAGTGTGTACAAAGTACATACCAATGTCTCTACCGAGTTCATTGGCCAGCTTCATTCGCCATCTTGTTTCAAAATGGCGGCCATTTAAAAAAATTTAAAAAATTTAAAATTTAAAATGAGGTATCAAAAAATTGGAAAATGAAAAAGATTTTTTTATTATGTGTTTGACCTTCATGCAAAGATTCCGGAACAGTTTTTGTTTCGTCTATATCTAAAAAAATGGTTGAGTTATAGTATTTTGAATTTCTATTGCGGCTGACATTTTGAAACGACCAGATTTTTGTCACGCGATAACAGGCGTATTTATGAACCGATTTGGATGTAACTTGGTGTGAACGTAGTACATACCAATGTCTCCACCGAGTTCGTAGGCAAACTTCATTCGCCGTCTTGTTTCAAAAGGGAACATTTAAAAAAAGATTTTTAATTTAAAATTTAAAGTGAGGTATCAAAAAATTGGAAAATGAAAAAGGTTTTTTTAATGTGTTTGACCTTGATACAAAGATTCCGGGGCAGTTTTTGTTTCGTCTATATCTTAAAAAATGGTTGAGTTATAGCACTTTGAATTTCTAGCATGGCTGACATTTTGAAACTATCTGATATTTGTCACGCGATAATACACGTATTTATTAATCTATTTGGTTGTAAGAAGGCATGTGGATAATATATAGCAATGTCTTGACCAAGTTCACTGGCTAGTTTCATCCGCCATCTTGTTTTAAAATGGCGGCCATTAAATTAAAAAAAATTATATTTAAAGTGAGGTGCAAAAAAATTAGAAATTGAAAAAGGTTTCTTTCTTAAGTATTTAACATTGATATAAGGATTCCGGAGCATTTTTTGTTTTGTCTTTATCTTAAAAAATGGCTCAGATATAGCAGTTTGAATTTGTTTATGTGGGTGACATTTTGAAAAATCCGACTTTTTGCCTGCGACAGCACTCGTATATATCAACGATTCCTATGTGAGTGAGCATGTGCACAGGAATTACTAAGGTCTCGACCAAGTTCACTGGTTAGCCTCATCCACCACGTTGTCTTAAAAGGGCAGGCACTTCAAGATATCGCCGAATTTGGAAACCAAATATAAGTTACTTTAAATAAAATCAGCTTGGATAAAGCTGACTAATTTCGCGAAATTCTCATTCATAATGATTTAGTATTGATAAAAATTAGTATTGATAAAAATTAGTATTGAATCTTCTATAATCGGTTTCCACTAAATTGAGCTTCGTGTGTTTGAATAATATAAGCTAGCTTTTTAAAAATAAGGAATATGAAAGCTACCTCTTCCTCCCGGCACTGGCCGGAAGGACTTTTTAATCTTCATGCATTTTTATTTATTTTTTCCCCACAAATATTACACTAGAAAAAGTATAATAAAAAGTAAAAGAAAATTCATCTATAAAAACTTAAAAACTTAAAATTATTTTAATTTTAAAATTTGTATTTTGTTCCCTGAAGATGACTATGTATATAGTTGAAAGTGCTAGGACTTGGATAGTATAGTTTAATATGATTTAATATTTTTATCATCTTTTAAGTATTAAAGCTTATTATGTGTAATTTTAATTGTTTTAAAAGTAATTTTTTCAGTTGTTTATAATTTTCCTGTGTAACTTTCTTTCAGTCTGCAACATTACTACTGAAATTAGTGGCAGAGAATGTGTTAATAAGAAATGTTGAATTCAACCCCCACTCCCCTAAAAACTAAACTTCCCCCTTGTAGGTGTACGCTACACGTTGTCAAACACTGAGTAAATATATTGGCACTTTAAGTATTTTATGTTCCTTGTTATGTAAATAAATTTTCTCTCTCCCCCTATGTTTATATTGACATATCTATCTGCATGACTAATATGCATGCATTCATGTATGTATACAGGAAAATACAGTGAAACCTCCCTGTGCGACCACCTCCCTGAACGACCATTTTTTCATGGAACGAAATTTATTCCCATAGGCTCAATACTAATTTCCCCTCCATTCGGAGACCATCCTAGTTGAATTCCCTCCATGAGCGACCCATTTCTTTGAAGAAAATGAAACAAATTCCGTTTTTTCCTGATCTCTTTAAGAAAGTTTTATTAGAAAAATAATTCCGGAGAGCGCATTATTCATCAAACTTCTGAACTAAGTTTAGATTTTTTTTTTTTTATTTCGGTAACTTTTAAGTGTTTAAACAACTCTGTGCCTTTTTATACAATGAATTTAACTCTGATGACCAATTAAGAATGTCGGTCAATAAACTCCCCTGCCCTATTCTGTCAGGAAACGCTCAAAGAAATAGAAAAATTAAGGAAATCGTCATTATTTGTTTCCGTCCAAAAAATTGCATTTATTTCCTGAACTTCGAAATAAAAGTTATAAAAGCTAAAACCGTAAAATCAAAGCAAACGTCAATGTATTCATTTTTTAAACTCTGCAGTAACTAACTTATGTAATTAACTTTTGTTTTGGTACTTAAATATTCATATTTTTTCCTAATGTGAAAAATAAATTTTAGTAACATTAATTGTTACCTTTTTTTTTCAACAATTAAAATCTATATTTAAACATGGCCTCTATTAAGGGACCACCTCTCGTAGCTACCAATTTTTATTGGAACGGAACGTGGTCGCTTTAGGGAGGTTTTACTGTACTACTAAAAAATAGCTTCGCTTGTTCGTAAACATGCGAAAGTGAATCCTTTTTGTGGTGAGGTGTATGATCTTGTCTCAATATCCTTCAATATTGTAATCGAGATTGATTAGATAGCTAGGTTAAAGGGTTAAGTTGTTTGAGATTTATTGACTAAAACAAGCTCACGCATTATCTTCGATGGCGTCAGTGTATTAGGTGAAGACAGTTATAATCTAGTCTAAGTTAGAAAACACTTTTTTTCTAAATCAGTAATAGCGAAAGCAGTGACAATTGTAGATACTTAATATGAGGGTGTATGAATAAGTTTTTGCCCTCACATAGAAATAATTGAGTGAAATTTATGAAATTGCCACGCTGTATAGGCTCTCTTCTATACAATCACCGTGTACAGTAACACATTTCTGTAAACGGTATTTCAAAGAGAGGGGGGGGGGGGGGATGTATTCCAGGAGGCGAGATTGTAGACCCGAAACGGGGGATTTTTCTAACTTTTGCCGACCGCCACATGTGACATATTGTTGGAAAGGTCTGTGACCATATATTCATGCTATGCACCTCCCGAGCTCTTCGGCCCAAATTCGCCCTCCCCCGCGGGGCATGAATGATGTCTACAAAATTTAGAAATGTGGCCCCGGGGGGCAAATTTGGGGGGGGGAGGGGCTAGGTAGGTGCATAGCATGAATAAGTGGTCACAGGTCTTTCCAACAACATGTCACGCGTGGGGGGTCGGTAAAAGTTAGAAAATTGCCCCCCTTTGGGTCTACTATCGCGCCTTCTGGAATACATCCTCCCCCCTCTCTTTGAATACCGGATGCAGAAATGTGTCACTGTGCACGGTGACTATATAGAAAGGATTAGTACAATGTAGCAATTTCATAAATTTCACTCGATTATTTCTATGTGAGGGCAAAAATTTATTCATACACCCTTGTACAACAAACGTAGCCGAAAATTTTGATTTCTTGCACCCTAGAAACATTTTGCATAATGTTAACCAAACCCAGAACCAAAAGTTACGCTTTTTCTATGCACAAATTTGTATAGTTATATATCAATATCTTTAAAATATGTTTAGCTCACCTTTATTACTTAAGAGACTACTTCACTCACGCGAAAACACCCGCTCGCTAATGTTAATCCTATGTTTTTAAATATCTCGTTTGCATTTGATATTTTTAAAGACTTTTTTCTGCATTGGATAGCTGTGGTTGATCTCTATAAAGAACGCTTTTTACTTTTTCGATTAGGCGCACCGTTTTTTTTTAGACTGCTTTCACTTTCGGTACCGGTTTCAAAAATGAAAGTATCCTCATAAAACAAAACCTGCAAACAAACTCGAAAAGGTAAACAATGACCTCTGTAGAAATTAACCTCAGCTATCCAATGCAAATAAATAAATAAATATCGAAATGCAAACGAGATATTAAAAAAAAATTCTCCCATATGATTAACATTAGCGAGCGTCTGTTTTCGCGTGAGTGAAGTAGCCCTTAATTTTTGCATTACAGTTTCTTTAACTGCTTACAGTTTAGCATTACAGTTTCTTTAACATCTGTCGCGGCGCGCGTCGCGTATACGTAATGTGCTCAGAATCTCTGATTTCTCCTACCAGACTTTTGAATAGAAATTTTCGCCTTATTTAATCACAGAATTTCTTCGTTTGAACCAGAAAAGATTTCTATTTCGAAATACTTGTGCTAAAAGATAAAAAAAATACTAATCATGACGCTTATAGCGAATGTACTAAGCTCATACTATCGTGATTTTGAATATTTTGAAAATTGATGATCTTTTTTCAAAACGATACACTAGAAATTAATCTTTTCTAGCGATAATTTTTAATGATGGACTTTGTTTCAGGAAAGATGTTTCGATCAGTAGGTTTTGATCGTAACAATTTACGATTTTTTTAAAAAGCTAACACAGAATGAGCAATTTTATGAGCAATTATTTCTTACATATTTTTATGTAAAATGTTTGATATTCAACCAAATCCACAGCCAAATTATAATAAAGGAGAAAAAACAAATGTTTATTTGTTTCTCTGTTTATCAAGCAGGACGGTCGTTCTGCCAAGCCAAGCTGAAAAAAAATGCTAACCCCGCCAAACAAACAAACGCCAAGAATAAGGCAAGACACCGTAACTGCTTATTATACTGATGACAACTTCTCCATGTTAAATGAACGAAATATGCCAGCGTAAAATTTCCCATATCAAAAGAAGCAATCATCGCAGAAAAATAAAACCAACACTAGAAGGACCTAATAAAGAAGATCTTCAATTTGAGATCAAATGCATCCTCATAAATTAATTATAAACAGAGATATAGATTTTTTAAAATAACGTCGAGATACTGAAAATGACAGATTTATTTTCTTCGTCACAACTTATGTTTCATTCGAGGTAGAGACTTAAATAATGGACAGAAAAAAGTAAG
Organism: Maratus speciosus; assembly: GCA_963932465.1. Lineage (NCBI taxonomy): Eukaryota > Metazoa > Arthropoda > Arachnida > Araneae > Salticidae > Maratus > Maratus speciosus. Next base: position 170,916,864 of record OZ010791.1, read on the forward strand.
GATTGAATTTTAGGATAGATATTTACTCAATCTACATGCTTTTATAAAATTCAGCTTTAAAAACATTAATTTTCTATTCATAATTAGCGAAAAACTGTTAATTAGTTCTAAAGTTTACAAATTATGCCAAATAGCGATAAACCCGCCAAAATATTTTAGAAATCTTATACTTTTCTTTTATATTATCCTTTTGCATTGATTTCATCGAAGATAACTATGGCTGAGATTCAGGTAGATTTTTCGCTGTTAGCGAAATGAGTTTGACCAATCAGAAGCCTGCATGTTTGAGAATATTTGCTGTTTGTGGATCCCGGCCTATGTCATGAAAGTTTTGAGTCATTTTTTTTAGTGCCGTGGATGAAGTGCAATGTTTGTAGAAATGTAGGTTAGGATCCAGATAGATTTTTCGCTGTTAGCGAAACGAGAATCGCCAATCAATAGCCTGCATTTCTGCAAACAGCGAAAAGTTCACAAAAATGCAGGCTTCTGATTGATGAATCTCGTTTCTCTGACAGCCAAAAATCTATCTAGATTGCGCACAATGGAGGATATTCCAAATATGGGTTCCAGGCTGAAAAAGTCACGTGATACCGGTAATTTATCCAAGGAACTTCTATCTGATAAGAAGGGAAGATACTACTACTTTGCCTCATGAACCGTTTCATTGGCTAGCGGGGATTTACATTACACGTCTACGGACCCTTCCCTTCTTTACGATAGAAGTTTTTACCTTGACCACGTGATCAAAATGTAGATGGAATATCCTCCATTATGTTGAACACAATTTTGCATTTCCACATCCAGGTAGGGTATTAATTGTCATAACAACAATGCATATTCGAAACTATTTAAGGCACTGATTCTGAACTCCTTTGCTATACCTTTCAATATTAAAGAAGTTGTTGTTTACATAGTAACAGTACTTTTCTGTATTGCTTTCTCTAAAACACAAATATAGAAATTTAACAAAGAGCGCTCAGAATCAACACCATAACAGAGAGCCTTCATACATAAGAGTGGTGATATAAGCACAGGAAGTATGCTCATTTCAAGTTTTTGCCGAAAGTATGGCTACAGCGTCTAGAATACCTTGTGTGGAAATATGCTATCCAAACAACGCTAAAAATTTATATCCCTTAAATGTGCGACGATACTGCTAAAATCCCAAGTATCGATCACAGCGACATCTGCGGGATTTAGTATTACATTGTATAGACTAGCAATATCTTGCAGTTTGAGAAAATATCCTGCAGATGTCGCTGTGATCTGTATATTTCAGCAGCATCATTGCACAGTTAAGGGATACAATATTTTAGCCCTTTTTAAAGTATTACAGGGATAGCCAATTTCCACACTATATATACAGCGCCTAGAAGATACAGTGTGGAAAACGGCTACAAAATAGTGCTAAAAAATTGAATCCTATAAGTGTACAACGATGCTGAATAACAAGATGTCGATAGTAGCGCCATCGTAGTGATTTAAAAACGATAGTCATTCTAAAAGAGCATCTTTAACCTATTTCACGTCATTCCTTAACTAAATTAGCTTATAACAGACCAAAATATCTTATATTTATAGTTTCCGATATTTAACATTCTATAATTTTTGAAAACACAGGGTTTATATTGAAAAGAGTTACGAGATGGCGCTCGTATCAGCATATTGCCGCTGAGCATTGTTGGAGATTTATGGGATACAAGTTTTTAGCACTTTTTAAAGCATTATAGGAATAGCCGTTTTCCACACTGTATCTTCTAGGCGCTGTACTATATATTCTAGGTGCTAGAGTACGGCAATCCACTTTCTAGAATAGAGGCTATTCTATCTACGTTATGATCACATGGTCAAGGCAAAAACGTCTAACGTAAAGAAGGGAAGGCTCCGTCGACGTAATGTAAATCCCCGCTAGCCAATGAAACAGTTCACGGGAGAAAGCAGTAGTAGTTTCCTGTTTCCTTTCTCATCAGTTAGAAGTTCTTTAGGTAAATTGCCGGTAGCACGTGACTTTTTCAGCCTTGAACCCATATTTGGAATATCCTCCATTAGACGATACGCGCATGGACGAGTTTTATTAGACTAGGGAAATAATTCAATGTGCATTAGCCTGACGATAATGACACGCTCACAAAGACCTTTAACGATTTGTTTTTATCACTTCTACCAATAAACCTTTATTGGCCATATGTCGCTACTTCGTTATAGCGACACACTTGTTCCTAATTGGATCCCGGCCTTAATGTATCAAAATACGGAGTTTGCTTTCTGTACTATTCCTGAGCTCAGTTATAACATCTAGAAATATAGGTCGAGATCCAGGTACATATAGGTTGTATATAGGTACATATAGGTTCACGATAAAGCTTGAAGATAGGAGTCCACTTGGGCAGGCCGGTCGCAAAACGGAGGGCCGCATTATACACCACATCCAGCTTCTTTAGAGAGGTCTTAGCGGCAACGCCGTACACAGGACACGCATAATCAATAACGCCCCGAATAAGGGAATTGACCAAAGGAATGAGGTGGACGGTTTTCGCTCCCCACTGAGGACTTAGTTATTATATTTAGTGGTTATATAGTACACCAGGTTGCAAACAGTGAAAAGTTAGCAATAATTCTGGCTTCTGATTGGTCAATCTCGTTGCGATAACAAAGAAAAATCTACCTAGATCATGGTCATTGTGTGGAAACCGGCTATTCCAGTAATACTTTAAAAATTGCTAAAAATTGAATCCCATAAATATTGAAAAATACTGAATGACAAATGTCGATAGCAGCAACATTTTCTAGATCTTCTCTGAGCGAAACGTTTTCTCATTTGATGTCTTTTGAAATAGTTACGTTGGAATTACCATATGTCGCTGTGATCGACATTCATCGTTCAGCCTCGTTCAACATTTATGGGATACAATTTTTTAGCACCTTTTTAATAAGCCGATTTTTAAACTATATCTTCTAGATACTATAGCTACAGCGCCTAGAAGATACAGTGTGGAAAACGGCTACAAAATAGTGCTAAAAAATTGAATCCCATAAATGTACAACGATGCTGAATAACAAGATGTCGATAGTAGCGCCATCGTAGTGATTTAAAAACGATAGTCATTCTAAAAGAGACTCTTTAACCTATTTCACGTCATTCCTTAACTAAATTAGCTTATAACAGACCAAAATATCTTATATTTATAGTTTCCGATATTTAACATTCTATAATTTTTGAAAACTCAGTGTTTATATTGAAAAGAGTTACGAGATGGCGCTCGTATCAGCATATTGCCGCTGAGCATTGTTGGAGATTTATGGGATACAAGTTTTTAGCACTTTTTAAAGCATTATAGTAATAGCCGTTTTCCACACTGTATCTTCTAGGCGCTGTACTATAGCTCCGTTATAGGCCTAGATTATATGTTGTAGAAATCGACTATATCCAGCAATACTTAAAAAAGCGCGGAAATAGTGAATCCCTTAAATGTACAACGATGTTGAATTCCAAACAGTCATTTACAGCGACATCTGCAGGATATTTTTTAAAGAAGAAAGAGACACGTGTAATGCACCGCTATAGCGTCTAGAATACATACTGTGGAATTTTGCTATCCAAGCAGCGCTAAAAAGTTGTATCCTTTAAATGTGCACTGACGCTGAAATCTAGGGAGCTGATCGCAGCGACATCTGTGATAAACTTTCAGAGCAAACATCGTATTATTACAGCGGGCTTGACGCCAAGCACCCAGGTCAGATGTATGTTAATAAAATGTAAAAAAAAAAACGCTACAGCGTCTAGACCAAATTATAGCGCCTAGAATATATAGTGTGGAAATTGGCTATCCCTGTAATACTTAAAAAAGTGGTAAAATATTGTATCCTTAAATGTGCAACGATGCTGCTGAAATATACAAATCGCAGCGACATCTGCAGGATATTTTCTATAACTGAAAGATATTGCTAGTCTATGCGAAAATCCCGCAGATTTCGCTGCGATCGACACTTGGAATTTTAGCAGTATCGTCGATCATTTACGAGATACAAATTTTTAGCGTTGTTTAGTAAAATATTTCCACACTAGGTATTCTAGACGCTGTTACCAAATCGTCATGAAATTTTGGGAAATATCCTGCAGATATCGCTGTGATCGACTCATTGGATTTCAGCATCATTTGAAATTTAAGAGATCCAATATATTAGCACTTTTTAAAGTATTACTGGGATAGCTGATTTCCACACTATATATTCTAGGCACTGTAGCACCGCGGTAGCCTGTCTTTTTCGTTTACCTCGGAGTAGATATAGATGAAGTCATTTGTAGCTGTTCCTAAACTGTGGCCAACAACATATAAGGCCAGTTCATAACGTCACACGGAGTTGATTATCCGTACACGGCAATGGACACAAAAAAAATCGGCTCGCAGCTTTGTACTAATCATCGTGTAAAGATGATCCAACTCTGAGACTAACGAAAAAGACAGGCTACCGCGGTGGGTCCGATTCTTCTTTTTTTACAGACCGCTGGAGTCACGTGATGCTTGAATGCACCAAAGAAGGTGCGTGAAAAGAGCATCACGTGACTCCAGCGGTTTGTAAAAAAAGAAGAATCGGACCCCCCGCGGTAGCCTGTCTTTTTCGTTAGCCTCGATCCAACTGCGTGTGACTTTTAAACATCATGAACTGGCCTATTATGTCATTGGTCGCGCTAACACCCTCACTCCTGCGTTCACCGTATATAGCGGCATCTTGTACTGGAGACTGCTAAATGGACTGCTATCGGTCAAAATCAAGAGAGAAAAGGGCAGAAGAGAGGGAAATAACTCGTTTTTTTTTTGGTAACTAGTTTTTCACACGGGAAGATTGACATGTCTGTTCCTCTCCTTTCATAACTTCACGGTGGTGAAATACGCCAAAGCATCCTAAATATCTGAGAAAGTCTGGACTCGCGTCAAGAAAACATCACACAAAGCAGGCAAAGCAAAGACACAAAATCATTCATCGGCTCGTGAATATGAACGAGCCAATGAATGATTTTTCTTCTTTGTTTTGCCTGCTTTGTGTGACGTTTTTCTGACACGTGTCAAGGCTTTCTGCAATATTTAAAGGGCGTTGAATAGGCCGGGATCAAGATAGATATTTCGCTATTAGCGGGATGGGATTGATAAATCAGACGTCTGCATTTTTCCGAACTTTTTGATGTTTCCAGTAAACACCGAAAAGCCTGCAAGGATAAAGGCTAGTGATTGGTCAATGTAATTTTACTAACAGAGAAAAATTTATCTGGATCCCGGACATTAACTTTGGTTGGTTAAAACAATTTTGAATAAAATCAAATCAGGAAGCCAATGTTTGTTAACTTTTCTGGTTAGTTTAATTGAAATCTTCCTCGTCTATTACTGAAAACTGAGTTACCGTACTTTGGACAAAAAATTGAATATGAGTACACGACTTGTGCATATGTCACCACTCTAACACAGTGTTGCCAGATGGGCTACTGTTTTTAACTCAGATACTTGATTGGCACCACTTTTTTGAAATTGTAAAATGTGCCTTATTTAATGACATATTAATTAAGGCGAAAACAATGGGAATTTTACCGTTTATAATAAGTGCTGGCAATCAAGAAATCTGAATTTAAAAAAAGTAGCCCACTGGCAACACTGCTCTAACATATAAATATTCTGTGTTATGACCATGATTCTAAGTGCAGTTGGTTAAATTTGAGTATCTGGGAATTAGAGAAAGCAATAGTGGCCCACTGTGGCTGAGTGGATAAGACACAATGCAGCTAATCGCTTGAGACCGTAGGTGGAAGCAGATTCGAATCCCGCCGTGATCCGCATGTGATATGATGTATGTGTTCAATAAATCAAACAAACAAGCAAGCAAGCAAGCAATAGTGAAAGATACATTTGGCATGGAAAGAACGACTTCTTTAATTCGTATAGAAAATTAATGAATAGTAGTAAATGACTCAAGTTTAAAATGTAGGCAAATGGTCTGGAAATATCAATGGCTCCCGTCTAGTATTTCACAAAATTAATTTAATAGATTCACATGATGTATAACTTGATGCAACTCTTAACTAATGAAAATTCTGCAACAAAACTTATGTAGGTAGATTTTTGAATGAATAATTCAGAATTCTGAGAACAAAACGAAGTTCTTAAGGCTCTTCCTCACACACCCCTCAAAAAAGGAAATACGATAGAAAGATATAAGAATTTGGATAGCTTCAATATGTCTGTGATCTTTTGTCAGAGTTCAGAAAAAGAGTCTGGGCATAAAAAAAAAAAAAAAAAAAAATTTAACGAACGATAAGACTATAGATTTCAGGCAATTTTTAACCGAAAAATATTTAATTCTAATGTATATGCGGCTTTAATAATAGACTATTAAAGATAATCAATTTAGGGGAAATTTTATAGTAAATTAATATCCTCACATTTATGCAAATAGGTATGGATAAACAGACTTGAGTAAAATTACATATTTATTCTTTCTTCTCTATAACACGATCTAAATGAAGATGAAGTTATATGTACAGTTTATATCTTTAAATTTTTAGATTTTTTTTATCAAAAATGTTCCTTTATTATGTCTAGAATTGCTAGATTTACAGATCTTCGATTCTTTAGATGCCTGCGGGTTTTCATTCGCGGATTAACCGTAGGTATTTGTAAAGGTAAATTTATTTTGCAAAACCGTCAGCGAAAAAAGTTAGAAAAAACAATTAACTGACAGACTAACTGTAAATATATATTTTATTTCGACTCTGTTTTTTACTAAATTTTCATCTTTCGTAGAAAATTTTAAGGAGATATAAATTGAGAAAGACTGATACTTTGAAAGAAGAAATTGACTTTCCTTACTTTAAAATTATTAATCACTATAAAAAATGAATGATAGGTAAACAAAATGTATAATATTGTGTTTGCTCCCTGCTTATAAAGGCTATACAAGGACTAATTTTAATTTAAGCTAGTAGAATTATTTCACTTATATATCATTTGTTTTAAAAAAAGAACTGATATCTACTAAAAAACAACTTTTCAAAAGTAAAAAATAAGCCAAGCAAAAAAAAAAAAAAAAAAAAAAAAAAAAAAAAAAAAAAAAGAAAAGAAAAGAAAAAAGGTGAAAGTTGTGGCTAAAAAATAGTGTGATATCAAATTTCCAAGCTTATATTGCGGTACTTATTTAACATTTTTTGATAAAAATTTACCATATGTAAGTCGAGTACCTAAGTATGCGTTGATAGAAAGCATTTTCTCCTTTACTAAATACATCATAACGTGTTTCTGAAAATTAATTTTTTTTAAATTATGCATGATGGGCTTGGCGGCCATCTTTCCATATTTTACACAAATTTCTAAGCACTCAAGCTCGTAACATATTTGCATTATTAAGAATTTCGAACTTATAGTTTTAGCTACAGACTGATAAATTAAGAAAGTTTTTTATTTTGAAAAAAAAAATTGATTTTTACTGCTTTAACTAATTAATTAACCCCCTACAAAAAAAGAGAATCATAAGATGAAACCTGAAGTTACTTCAGCTTTATTTTTAGACACAAATTTTTAGGCACTCATTTCCATAAATTAAAAGAATAAAATGTTTGCTTTAGTAACAATTTCGAACTTCCAATCTTAACAATGAACTTGTGTGCTTAGAAATTTGTGTAAAATATGGAAAGATGGCCGCCAAGCCCATCATGCATAATTTAAAAAAATTTAATTTTCAGAAACACGTTATGATGTATTTAGTAAAGGAGAAAAGGCTTTCTATCAACGCATACTTAGGTACTCGACTTACATATGGTAAATTTTTATCAAAAAATGTTAAATAAGTACCGCAATATAAGCTTGGAAATTTGATATCACACTATTTTTTAGCCACAACTTTCACCTTTTTTCTTTTCTTTTCTTTTTTTTTTTTTTTTTTTTTTTTTTTTTGCTTGGCTTATTTTTTACTTTTGAAAAGTTGTTTTTTAGTAGATTTAACTTTCAGGGCTTAAATTGCGCCGGGCTCTTCTCTGTTTTTAGTAAATATTTAAATATTGGTCGAAATTCACTGGAGCCCATAAATACAGGGCTCCTGAGCCTAGTGCAATAGCGCTTCCGAAAAACCGAAGCGCTCGAACTCAATCTGTCTGTAAATTAAAAATTTTACAGCGTAAATTAAAAATTTTTAATGCGGCTCTGCTCTGTAGATTTGCAAAGTTGTAAGTAGTAGTCATTTATAAGTAGATATAATTGTCATGTATTGTTATTTTTATAGTAAGCAACAGAGCAGCGTTTCCCCTTTCTCTATAAAACCATCGAATCTTTCCGATCACGGTGTCAAATGTTTAATTACCCGACTGCCAAGAAGGGTTATGTGTTTCACGCGTATCTGGGTATGTGGATTTCTTTATACCCTCGAAACATCCTGACGGCTGGATGGATTTTAATGAAGGAGGCCTCTATCGATTCGTCTTAACCGTCCGATGGTTATAGGCTAGGTTTCGTTTTCATAAATTCAAAATGGAGGTCGTAAAATACAAAATGACAGTAGAGACGAAAAAAAAATTTACGCACCCTATTGAGTGGCATATCATTGGATAGGTCTTTCAAAATGAAGACGATGCAGTCAGAAGCTCCGTTTAAATATTACACAACCTGGAAGTTGTGTAGGTAGGATCTCTAGCTTTACTGCAACTGTAACCATCATAGACATCTATAGGCCTCATCTAAACAGTGTTTATAGATATGAACTAACAATTAAACATAACTTAAAAGTCATCAATACAAGTAAATAAAAAAAAATAGGTAAGTAATATAAAAAATAGTTTCACATTGATGAGAAATAATTAATTAGTTCACTTTTTACGCAGTCGGGTTTTTAGATTTTTAAAATTAAATTTTTTTATTTAATCTGATTTTCAGGGACTCATCACAAAAGATTGTTCTACGAAAGGAATCGATTATAGTTTAAAATATGTAGCTTTTATAGGAAACTAGCAAACCACGCGGCTTTGCTCGCGTAATATTTTAAATATGCCAAGTGATATTTATATGTCTAATTTTTTATTAAAAGAAATTATACTTTTAGGAATAATTCAAAAATTACTATTTAAAATACAGTTTGACTAAACTTCATTATTACACTGCATTAGGCAGAAATGAGACTTAAATTAATAAAAAGAACTAAAACTAAATAAATGTTAATTTAGAAAATATTTTGAAACTTTTATGCTCCATTAATACGCTCATTTCAGTATTCATTTGAAGTTTTGAATTATTTAGAAACCATCTTCTTACATCTTAAAATAAACCATCATGTCAAATTCCAAGTCCTACCACCTCTCTCAACATAAAGGGCTATGTTGAAATAGGAACTGTCATTATTAATTTGTCAACATTAATTTTTAAATCGGTTTGTTATTTCCTAATATTCCACAGAAACGTAATTTAGAAAGCTTTTAAAAGCGTTTTTTAGAACGTTTGTTGTTCCTGTGAACCCCAGGTAGTAGAATCATTGGCATAAAATATAGCCTGTGTAGGATCAGAGACTGTTACCACTGAACGCTTTTCATTCCTCCTCTTCGCTTTACCCCTTTTTAGTTCGAATTTATTTTCGACAGCCCTTCGAGGGCATTTATATTATATAAGTAACTACCATGCCATATTTAAAGTTTCTTCTTTGCTAGCCTCTTCAGTATCACATCGCAACTTAGAAAGTTTTTTGCTCCTGCAACTCTCTAGTGGTAGTGGCACAGACATAAAATATAGCTTATGTTTGAGCGGGCTCTATCACCAACAATTTGTCACCATTATTTTTTAAATCGGTTTAGTATTTGATAAGATTGGACAAAAATTGTAATTTAGAACGTTTTTAGAACGCTTTTCGCTCACTTCATCCTTTTAAATTTGGAATTTTCTTTCGACTGGTCTTAGAAAGTAGTTGCATCTTATAAGTAAATACTATGCCATATTTCAAAATGTTTGACCCCTCAGTTGTGTAAAAAACGCAAATTAGAACATGTTTTGCTCTTGCAACCCCCAGATGGTAGTGACAGCAACATAAAATATAGCCTTTGTTGGAGCAGGGACTGACACCATCAATTTGCAACCATTACTTTTGAAATAGGTTTGGTATTTCCTGAGATTGAGTAGAAATCGCAATTTAGAAAGTTTTAGAACGCTTTTCAGCCATTTTCAGCCCTTTTTAATTTCCAATTGTTTCGAAACTGTTCTTAAAGATAATTTATATCTAATAAATATGTACCTTGCTAATTTCAAGTTGCTAGCCCCTACCGATCACAAAAATCGAAATTTACAATGTTTTTTGCTCCTGCAACCTCCAGGTGATAGTGACACCGACGTGAAATTGCGTCTATGTTACAGCAGAGGCTGTCAGCATCAATTTCCTACCATTACTTTTGAAATCCGTTTGATTCTTCCTGAGATGGCTTACAAATCGGCATTTAGAACGTTTTTCGCGCATTTTCACCCCTTTTAAATTTCAAATTTTTAAAGAAATGTTCTTAGAGATCACATATGTCTAATAAATATATACCATGCAAAATTTCATGAATCTAAGTCCTCCCATAATTCAAAAATCGCATTTTTAGAACGTTTTTTGGTCCTTAATTTCCTTTGGGGTGGTGGAAATAGACAAAAATATAGCCTATCTTGGAGCAAGAGACCAACCATAATTTTTATACCATTATATTTGAAATCGGTTCAGTACTTCCTGTGATTAGATAGAAATCGCAATTTAGAAAGTTTTTTACAATGCTTTTCGCGCATTTTCACCCCTTTTAAATTTCGATTATTTTAGGAAATGTTCGTAGAGATCATTAATATCTCATAAGTAACAACCATTCCAAATTTCATGATTCTAGGCCAGGGACGCCGAACTTATGGCACGCGTGCCAAAAGTGGCACGCGAAAGAATAATTTTGCACGGTGTTGCTTGTGGTTCTAATTCAGTATACGGTAATATTGCATAAAAGACACGAACTTATGATGAAAATATGATTACTAAAGAAAATCTGATCTTTTTCTAAATTCGATTAATTAAAAATTAAAGAATTTCAATTGCTGCTTTTTAAAATACCGTAAATAACCGCATATAGATAGTCAGAATACCAATAATAAAATTGCACAATTTGGAAATTAATTTCGAAGCTATTCAAAGAAAATGGCGTTTGCCCTCTTAATATTTTTTTCTTATATTTATGTCCGCAAGGTCATTATTTTCGCAAATCAATTATACGAAAAAACCAATAAAAAAAGCATCTGTCAGATAAATCCAGTTCAGTTTGCATTCTGTTGAAATTAACTAATAAGTATAAATCTGATATTAATTATTTTTCATCTAAGATGCAATAGCAAAACTAATCACATAATTTTTTTAATTAATTTCTAAAATATATTTATTTTTACGATCACTACAGTGTAATACCTACATGTATGTTGCAAATGTTTTAAAAATCTTAATGTGTAACTTTTATTCATGATTTTTCAATCCACTAAACTTTTTCATCAGTTGGCACGTCAAGCTCATATAAAATATTTTTTTTTTTTTTTTTTGGGGGGGGGGGGGGGAATGACACGCGGTTATAAAAAGGTTCGTCAACTCTATTCTAGGCACTTCAGTAATGCAAAAATCGCATTTTTAGATCGTTTTTAGCTCCTGCACCCCGTTGGGGTAGTGGCATCGACATAAAATGTATCCTATCTTGGAGCAAGGATTGTCACCATCATTTTGACATCATTATTTTTTAAATCGGTTTGGTATTTCCTGAGATTGTGTAGAAATCCTCATTTAGAACGTTTTTTTGAACGCTTTTCGCGCATTTTCACCCCATTTAAATTTCGAATTTTTTAAGAGCCGTTCTTAGAAATCCTTTATATCTAATAAGTAATAATTATTTCAAATTTCATATTTCTAGGCCCTTCAGTAACGTATAAATAACATTTTTAGAACTATTTTTGCTCCTGCACCCCCTTTGGGGTTGTGGCACCGACATAAAATATAGCCTATCGTGGAGCAACGGTTATCAACATCATTCTGACACCATTATTTTTTAAATCGGTTTGGTATTTCCTGAGATTGCGAAGAAACCACCATTTAGAACGTGTTTTAGAACGCTTTTCGCGCATTTTCACCCTTTTTAAATTTCGAATTTTTTAAGAACTGTTCTTAGAAATCCTTTATATCTAATACGTAACTAATATTTCAAATTTCATATTTCTAGGCCCTTCGGAACGTATAAATCGCATTTTTAGAACGTTTTTTGCTCCTGCACCTCCTTTGGGGGTAGTGGCACCGACATAAAACATAGCCTATGTTACAGCAAGGGTTGTCACCATTATTTTGATACCATTATTTTTTAAATCGGTTTGGTATTTCCTGAGATTGTGCCGAAACCACCATTTAGAACGTTTTTTAGAACGCTTTTCACGCATTTTCACCCCTTTTAAATTTCGAATTTTTTAAGAACTGTTCTTAGAAATCCTTTATATCTAATAAGTAACTAATATTCCAAATTTCATGATTCTAGGCCCTTCAGTAACGCAAAAATCGCATTTTTGGAACGATTTTTGCTCCTGCACCCCCTTTGGGGTAGTGACACCGACATAAAACATAGTCTACCTTGGAGCAAGCGTTGTCACCATCATTTTGACACCAATATTTTTTAAACCGGTTGGGTATTTCCTGAGATTGTGTAGAAACTACCATTTAGAACGTTTTTTAGAACGCTTTATGTGCATTTTTACCCCTTTTAAATTTTGAATTGTTTAAGAACTGTTCTTAGACATCATTTATATCTTATAAGTGACTAATATTCAAAATTTCATATTTCTAGGCCTTTAAGTAACGCTAAAATCGCATTTTTAGAACGTTTTTTTATCCTGCACCCCCTTTGGGGTAGTGACACCGACATAAAACATAGTCTATCTTGGAGCAAGCGTTGTCACCATCATTATGACACCAAACTTTTTTTAATCGGTTTGGTATTTCCTGAGATTGTGTAGAAACTACCATTTAGAACGTTTTTTAGAACGCTTTTTGTGCATTTTCAACCCTTTTAAATTTCGAATTGTTTAAGAACTGTTCTTAGACATCATTTATATCTTATAAGTAACTAATATTCAAAATTTCATATTTCTAGGCCCTTCAGTAACGCTAAAATCGTATTTTTAGAACGTTTTTTGCTCCTACACCCCCTTTGGGGTAGTGGCACCGACATAAGATATAGCCTATGTTCTAAGTTGGACTAACACCATCATTTTGATACCATTACTTTTGGAATCGGTTCGGTAGTTCCAGAGCTTACCTCCGACAAATAAACAATTTTTTCCTCTTTATAATAGGAGTATAGACTGAAAAACGTTGTTTGATTCTTTAGCATATCAGTATTAATTTTTGTAAATTTCATTCATTTTTTCATAAAAATGTATAGTTGCGAACTATCTATTTTTTGTTTTAACACTATTTTCGAATCATAATCCTTATTTTATTTACACGCAGAATCCTGCGATTAATTAACATTAAAATTAGGCAAAGGTTTCTGTTTGGAAGGAGTGATAACTAAAAAGTGTAATAATTGACAGCTAAGAATATGCAGAAATATTTAAACATTTTATTTTGCTAAAGAAATAAAAAATTCTTTAAATTTTGCAAATAATGTATGAAATATAAATATGCGGATTAGAGTGACGGTGGAGATGGGGGTGGGGGGGGGGGGCGCTACAGTTATTAGTATTAGGCCAAAATATTAGGCTCCGGTACTTTTTTTTGTTAGAAATTAAACCCTGTTTAACACTCTAATAAAAGTATGATGTATGATTCAATTTCATTCATTTTGGGCAAAATGACAAAATTTTATGAATATATAAAATAGTGTAATTTAACACTAGAACGACCAGCTGATGTGAATTTGACACCGATAAAATGATAAAATGTCGATTCGAACCAGAATTTCTTTCGTAAAATGAGTTAAATTTTAAATAGAGAAAATTTAGTTAAATAAATATGTGAAACAGTTTTAAATAAAAATTCTGGTGTTAAAATGTAAGGTTAATTAAGGTTGGGTAAAATTTTAGGACGTTCTATAAGTAAAAACTTATTTTTGTATAATTTAATTTGATATTTGAGGTTCATTCCATGCATATGTAAATAGGATTTTTTTTCAGCTCCATCCGAACCATGTTCTGCGATTGGATCAAAGGGCACCAAGATGTTTGTAACGTCATTTCCTACTAGTTGGGCAATAGACTATTCGATTAATTAGTGAGAATAATGATAACAATTTATCAGTTAAAAAGAGGCAATTGGGGGAAATACAGATAGATTTGAAGTTCTAATCATGTAATTTTTAATAGTTTCTATAATAAAAAAGCCTCCTGACTTCGTCCATATATAATTAAGCACAACGATAAAGTGAGTATCACTAAAGCGATACTGTTATAATCATGGAAGGTCCATTGTTACTATTATAAGCTTTTACTCCTAGTCCATAAGTCCGTTCTAGATATACGATACAGTAGTTTCATGTGTAAAAGTTTCTTCAAATTACATGTTGCAAAACAAGGCTCATTCAAAAGTAGTGGAAATAATTGTATGAAATACTAAAATAATATAAGTACTAGAAAAATTCTTTTTTTTTTTTTTTAAATAAACTAAAAGAAAAAGTGTATTTTTGTGTTGTGAAGGGGAAGGGGTGTCAAAAACGTTTTATTTTTTATTTTTTGGGATATTTTTTAAGGTTGAATAAAGAGTTATTTAAACAAATAAATAAGTAGCATTCTAAAATTCATCTTTAAAAGTTTAAATATTTAAAATCACTTAAATTTTAAAATTTGTATTTTTTTCATTGGGGATGACTATGTATATAGTCGAAAGTGCTAGGATTTGGATAATATAGTTTAACATCATTCAACGTTTTTATCATCTTTTAAGTATTAAAGCACATTATGTGTAATTAAAAAAAAAATTAAGTTATTTTTTCAGTTGTTTATAATTTTCATGCATAATTTTTTTTTTTTAAATCACCTACTACTGAAATTAATGGCAGAGAATGGGTTAATAAGAAATGTTGAACTGCACCTGCCTTAAAAACTAAATTGCCCCTTTGTGAGGCGTACTCTCCACGTTGGAAAGTCTGATCTAGAGTTTTATATAAAGGTAGATTTATTATGAGGTATATTTATTATGTAGTAAATCCTGGTTTATAGTCAGGATTTACTTAAGTTAATTACATCTTTAAGAATATTATTAGTTTTAATATTTCATTGTTTGGTTATAGCATATTCGTTAGATAGTATAGAATTCTCAGCAAAGAATAAATTATTTTTATTTCGTTATTTTTCTTTATTGACTGAATAATTTGCGGATCCCGCGGGCGAACTGAACAGTATTGCATTCTGGGATCGGGATCCCGCGGGATTGGAATTCATATTCATTCCGAGCTTTAATGTTTGGAATTAGCTTCTTTACTCATTTACACATGATTTTTAGTTCCAGGCTATCAAAGCCTGAGAGCTAATGTGCCCGCCGGTTCTGTATGTATGTATGTACGTACGTAACGCAATAACTCTTGATAGAAATATCCGATTTGCTTCAAATTTTTTCTCTAGGTTCATTCTGATAACGCGCTTCCCTGATTAGATTTGAAGGTTCATTGTTTAAGTCTAAAGGGAGGATAGGGCGGCTAACACCCCCTTAATTTAGTTAAATGTGTTTTTCTATCCGATTTGCTTCCAATTTGGTGTGGTTTATTCTGATAAGACGCTTCCCTGATTAGATTTGGAAGTTTATTGGTTAAATATTAAGGGGGGGAGAGAGGGGGCTAATACCCATTAATTTAGATAAATGGGTTTTTCTATCCGATTTGCTTCAAATTTGGTATACTGTTTTATTTGCATAATGTCATTAAAGAATTATGTCAGTCAGTAGCGCCATCTTTTAAAAAATATTGGGTGAGCTAAAAATCTTTGAGTCAAATAACACATAGTATAATTTTTTCCCCTTTGTGTGTATGTGTGTGGAGAGAGAGAGGGGGGGGGGGGATCGAATGACTAAAGATGATAATTCGAAATTAAATTATGTTTTTTCCAAGGAAATTTTTAAATTATTATAATTTTATAAATAATTTTAATAAATTATATTCTTATAAGTTATTTTTTATATATACATTAATATTTATTTTAAATAACAGTAGAATTACTAACTATTGAAAGAGCAAAAAACTAAGTCAAGAAAAGCATACATTTTAGTCACCTAAGTGCTTTATAAATTCAAGACATCAAAACAGATGGCAAAATAGGCAGGAAATTTATTTTCGTGAGAAACTTAACTATATACATCTGCTGAAGAGGTTTCCAATGCTCCTGTAAGTCTAATTAATGTCCTTACTGTTTTTCAAACAAAACTATTTTGAGAACGTTAATAAAACCAAATTTCATTTCAGCGATTAAAGGATTTAAAAAAAAATAGATTACGAATTAACTGAATTGAAATTGGGTGGGCGGAGATATCAAATTATTGGGTGGGATCGCGCCCCATGGGCCCAAATAAGTTGGCCCCACTGATGTCAGTGGTTTGTTCCTCTGGAACATTACAAACAGGGATACTTTAACTTGAATCACCCGTCGGTGTATATCAGCTAACAAATCCGTGAATTTCAAGTCTTATATTATGTACAGTCCTGAAAAAAAAAGTAAATACCGCTTACTAACTCTGAAAAAAAAAAAAAAAATCATAAAAGAAAGTTACTGGTACCACACGATTGGTCATAAAGTCTACTTTTAAATGATGTATATAAAATTTGCTTAGGGGGCCATCTACATATTAAAACGAACCATACCTTTGTTTTTTTCAATAGCAGTACACAATTCTGATAGCATAAATGAACTCTACACCTTTCAATTAGCCTAAAAACAAATTTTTATGCAATTCCTACGATAACTTTGCGAAAAATTAATTATTTTAAAACGAGAGTATTTTAGGGACTGTATCCAAATTGATGTTCGGTACTCGATTGTTGACCGAGAGAGCCCCCTGCTTGATCAAGGTATCTTAAGCGCCACTCAAGCAGTCATTGAAGACTGCTAGATTACAGGATAGTGTAAGAAATTTCAAAATATCTAGTCACTTCTATCATAGACGGCCCCTTAAACCATCATTTTGCCGTTTTTTAAGCATAATTTGAAAACTACTTGGAAGAAAAATGTGAAATTTTGGATTTCCATAAAGCAGGACTTGATAAATCTAAATCCACCAAAAAAGTTGTAGGTTGCAATTCATAATTTTTTCGAATATTAATTTCATAATTCATAGTTCATATCATAAAATTATAAAAATTGCAAATTCAACGTATTTATGTTTGGGTATTTTAGTATTATTGCTACACAAAAAATTAGCACATGAGGAGTATAATTTCAGGAGATAATAAAAATATGAAAATGTAATTTAACATTAGAAGCACTAAATTTTGAATGCTTATAATTCAAAAAATCATCATTCAAATGACTTTGAATTTGGTGTCTAGGCATAGTTTGAACCGAAGATTTGAGATATCTTGTTAAAATTGGGTATTGCCATTGAAAAAAAAGGAAGTTTGGGTTCGTATCAATATGTAGACGGCCCCCTAAGCAAATTTTATATACATCATTTAAAAGTAACTTTATTTCCAATCGTTCGGTACCAGTAACTTTCTTCTACGATAATTTGTTGAGAAGTTAGCAGGGGATGTTTACTTTTTTTTCTACGACTGTACTTATTTCTATATACATTTCTAAAATTTGTCACAGTTTTTGATTTATTATCTATACGTGTAAAGAAAGCTGAAACACTTCGTGTGAGGATTTATGTTTATTTTCAATCCACTTCAAAAGCGCAATTATTCGAGAATTTACCAATTCTAATTACTTTTAATCTTACATTTAATGTCTTAGAAAAAGACTTATACCAGACATTTTTCCTTTCGTTTTTTATGTATAGATTATAATAATGATAAAAAAAATCACTTAAATACATTCATTAATAGTCAAAGACATTTTTTTAGCAATTTAAAACAAATTCATTGCTTTTGGAAGATTCTTCAGATGTTGTGCTCATTCTAATTTATATCGAAGCATCTTGACCATTCAGTACACGCGTCAAGATAAGAGAAATGATTTTCGATTCCATATTTGAACTTTTCGAGGACTAATAAAATATTTTATCTGTCGTAGAACATGAAGAACTCTGGATTAAATTAGATTTGTAGCTCATACTTTCCCAGGTTTATTTCATGTTTTAAAAACGAAAATTCGAACTTGAATATTTTAGTAAGTTTCCTACTTTTACATCCGTGATTCGGTCCTTTTGAACATGCATGTATACTGAAACATTTCTGCCAATTCGAAAACCGGATGGAAAATGAAAGTATTCGAAAGATATATTCTAGAATTTAAGTAGCAAACAAGATTTTATTGCTCTTGAAAGTCAGGAAACCAAGTTAAAACCCTTACTACTTAAAATGTAGTTTCTCGTGATCCTCTTTTATTATTACTTTCTTTTCTTCTAACCTATAACACTGGTTTACGTAATAAAACTTTTTTATTTTTATTTTTAAATAAAAAATATATTTTTGTATTGATTTGGCGTCACAGAATATGAATTAAACATTAAATTTTAACGTTACCTCTGCGCGTGAAAGTATTGCTTAGTTAGAGGACTGCACGGGCCGGGGTTTGGCTCGAGGCCCGTATCCAGTCCTGCAAAAAAATAGAACGGATCTACCGGGACAGGCCGAGCCGATAACAAAAATTCAACGGGCCTACCGGCCCGATATAAAAATTTAGTCGAAGCCGATAAAGCCATTTTCAATCAATATGACTTTCGCGAGAATATGTATAAATGTGCGTCACAAGTCGATACTAGTTTGACAACATCAATGCAGAAATGTAACATGTCCAGCGTAGAGATCGGCATCGGACAGTTATATGGTGTTTGAACCCGGGCTTAATATTTTCAGTAGACTCGTGCCACGCCAAGATCAGATTTGTATTTTTTTTCTACATAGTCGAGCCATGCCGGAACTGCACTTAATTGTTCTCAGGATGTGTAGGGCAGGTAATATGTTTTATAAAAAAAAATAATAACGATAATGAAATTCTGTTAACGGTATCTTTTGAAACATACCTTAAGGTGCTTTACAAATTCACTGCTCAACAACGTGAAACTTTCTGACTCATTTTTAACTGTAAATACTTAAAATTGACAGGCATGACTGTTGAAGGGATTTGGAATCGAATAGCTTTTCCATTTTTGATAAATAAATTACTTATCGAAATATAAGAGATCCTTGTCATGTGACTGCAGGTTTTACCCTTTCCCGCGCTATCGCTTCCGGAAATTTGATTCAAATCGTTAACTTTGCCAAGTACTTTCTCAAAGATATATTGCCTTCATCAAAAAAATGGATAACGTCATCCGATTACATAGTTTCTGAATGAGAACACCTGCCAGTCTTATGAGTTTCCGAAAAAAAAAATGAATACAGAAATGTGTCGGAAAGTAGCTCCTTTAGATTTGAGAAAAACCTTAATAAATGACAGAGAAATATTTTCACAACTCTACTTTTTATTATACAGCTTCAAAAGTTATGCTGTTTTTAACACTCCTTTTTTTAAATTCTGAACTACATTAATTGTTTAATAACTCCTTATTTGAATGTTAAAACGTCTAAGGCTAATGTCAGACGAACATCTTTTTGCACGCTTTTTTACTTACGTATTATTTCTACACAATGCTAGCGGCATTGTGTAGGGATAATACGTAAGTAAAAAAGCATGCAAAAAGTCGTCCGTCTGACATTAGCCTAAGAATCTAAGTAATCATTAATATTGTGTATTTTTTGTCTTGCGAGCACATACTGATTTTAAAATACACTGTAAAATTATTACATAAATATGTATGCAGTTTTCTTTAAAAGAATCTTAATTGTATGTTAAGAAAAATCTGTGAGTCGGTCCGGATCGGGTCTGATTTAATTGATTTTTGCCCGGGCTAAGCCTGCTTTCACTGATTTTTGTACGGACCGGGCCGTGAACTGTGAAAACATAAACGGGCCGGCACAGGGCCTGGAAATTCCGGCCCGTGCAGACCTCTATGGCTAGTATAAAATATTATGATTTTAAATTGAATGTCGAAGGACATAACCCATTTATTTAAAAAAAAAAATCCATGAAATTATTTGGATTTTATAAATTTTAACGCGAAATTAAGAATTTATGAACAATATCAAAACATTAACCTTCTAGCATCAATCAAGAAGTTCTCTTCTTTTTCGCTTGTCTTTTGTGTTCAATTTCAGGGCATCTCTATTCAAGTTCGAGTCTGCTAATATTGATGCATTCCATCGCCCATGGCATCTTTTTTCATTGTAATTGTCTTGGTGAAATCGTTAGCCATGTTCGTCACGCAAGACACCGCCAGTTAGCAGGAAAAAAATCGAGATGAGACTGAATTTTTAGGGACATATTGCAACCCGGCTGCTGATAATTTTGTTGCAGATTGTTTACAACCTCATCCTAGTTCTCAGACCTCCTTTTCCCCCAAAATCCATAAAATTCCTATTGAAATTGTAGCAAACGTTGACATTTTCAGAATCAAGAACTACATTTGATATCAAATTTGGATTATTCGATAAATTTTATTTTCAGATATCAAACAGGAAATCTTTGGTGAAATAGTTTAGGATATATGGAAATGAAATAGTTTTTAAGCATAAATTAAAAACTACTTGATGGAATGAACTGAAATTTTAAATTTACGTATTTGAAGCTTCTAGAAATGGATTTCTGTTAAAAAAAAAAAAAAAAAAAAAAAAGGTTACATTTCATATATTTTAAAAATATTAATTTAAAAATACATATTTTTGCAAAAAAATCTTAACTTTGCGCATTTGTATTTCCAAAAGAAGAGTCAATGGAGGTTTTCATGGGGATATTTGTGTTAAGTGCGTTAATTTCATACAGAATTGCGCACTTTCACTTCAGAGGCAATTTCATTATTGCACAATGTAATAGAAGAAAGCATTGTACACTGTAAAAAAAAATCTGTAGTTCTACAGATGTAAAAATACATGCTTACTAAACTTTCACCTGTAACTGTACGAAAAAAGCTGCAAATCTACAAAACTAATTTTTGTAAAGCTACAAAAATCTGTAACTTTACAAATGAATCTGCTAAAATTTCAGTAATCTTACTAAACTTTTATTTGTAACCCTGGCTGCAGTTACATGAAAAGTTCTCGGAATCTCAGTTTCCAAAAAAATTCTTAGTAACCTTACAGATTTTTTGATTTTCGGCGCAAAAGTGTGTCTGTTACATGAAATTTTGTTGTTGACGTTACATGAAAAGTTCTAGGAATCCCAGTTTCCTAGAAAAACTTTAGTAACTTCACAGATTTTTTTTTACAGTGTAATCGAAATATTTTTCGAATACCGGTTTTCGACAGATTTACACGTTTTAGGGGCCAGAGATCCCGAAAAACATGTTTTTACAACATGTCCATGTGTTCGCATGTGTGTGTGTGTGTTCTCTTTGTATCATAGAAAAATGTATGAAGTTACGCATAGAATTGAACCAAATTTCATATACTTGCTGGCAATGGGCAGCAAGTCCCAGTTGAATTTGGGAATATTCCGCCGGAAGGGGGCACTGTAATAGCGATTTTTGTGCTATCTTCGTTATTGCATCGTCGATAAGTGTATGAAGTTATATGCATAGAATTGAACCACACTTCATACATATGTTTTTGACTATGGACGCCAGGGTCGCAGATGAAATGGAGATGTTCCCCTGGAGGGGGAGTGCTGTCATAACGATTTTTGTGCGCTTTTCTCGATTTTTTGTAGTTCTGTTGTACACCAGCTGCTTGAGCAGCGACGGGCACTTCGAATCCAGATAACCCGGCGATTCGCAAGCAGCTGATGTACAACAGAACAACGATAATATTTATTTTATTAAATATTATGTTCGAGATCAACTCGTTTTTACGTTGATTAATAAAATAAAGCGGAAATTTAAATGAAAATCAATGTTGGTGTAGTGTTGAAGTAATAACATTGAAGTATTAACAAGTGTAACAACTTTTTGAAATATTGGAGCTTTTGAATTTTGTTGTAACTTTCAGGGACACTTTCTCTCACACAATCACGCGCTTACTTATTTATGTAGCAGTATGCCATGAAAGTGAGCTCATCGAAATGTCCGCACTCAATACTGGGTATCGCACACGCAGTAATAGAACGCAACTCAATGCATTGAGAGGTGCCAGAACAGGTCCGGTCCCATAGCTAGGCCGTCACATCATCGATTCCTTATTGTGGCAGCTCATAGGAGCGAAGCACTCCTGGAGATTAGTGAGGAGCTCCCACCATGGGATTAATCTATCACCGCGCCGCACAGTGGGGCAAAATCCCGAAAAGCTGGCCAAAATATGAAAATGTTATTCAAATTGCACGAAACTTCGTAAACTGGTGTTTTTGAGGATGCTGATTACGATCCTAAAGTTAAAATTAAAAACAAAAAACAAAATGGCGGATCCAATATGGCGAATCCGATATGGCGGACTAAAAATTAAAATGCTTTTAAAGTTACTCAATTTTTATGAAATTTCGTATACAGGTGCGTTTGAGGATGCTAAGTACGATTCAAAAGTTAAAATAAAAAAATGGCGTATTAATTCTAAAAATATTTAGATTTAAATAAAATGTGAAGTTTCGAGACTAAACGTTACAAAGAATTTTCAAGGAACTAAGATATGTTTATTCGAAATTACACGTTGAATCTTTATTCATGAAGCACAATGAAGTACATTAATGGAAAGTAAAATGTTAAAAGGTTTAATTTTTATATTATTAAAAGAAAACGAAAGGATATTCTGAAATTCGTCTTCTGAATCATCTATAGTATAATAAGTAGATTCTTCAGAATGGGAGTTGTCGAAATATTTTACAGCACTTGTTTGTTATGCCTCTAAGGACAAGGATCTTAATTTCTTCTACGGTAATTTTTGTAATCTTTAAATGATGGGATCTGATGACATTCAAATCCGATAAAAGCCCCATCTTCCATTGTTTTCGTCCTACTGCATTTTAGCGAGAAATCTTCTTGGTACCATTTGATCAATTTGTTGCACGATTCTTGAGAGTCTTCCGACATTTTCCCAATTGGTAATATTGAGGAAGCTATTATTTCTTTGCCATGAATAAGTATTCTGGGCACTGAAGTTGGCATATAGAACTAGGAATACAATTCAACGAATTTACAAGCTGTTTGTGAGCATTAATCCACGAAATTGATGAAATGAATGTTAAGAAATCACTTTTAATATGACGTGGAATCGTTTCATCAAATCTTCGTCTACTCTCTTTATGAAAGCAGAAATAGTTGCGTTTTCAAAGAATCGACGAGCTGTACTGTCATCATTTGTGCTTCCAAATCCGGCTTTAGGTTTGTCGACGAGAACTCCTAATTGTAAACGAAATCCTTTTTGTAACTTTTGTTTTGCAATTTATTTTTTTTCCTTTTCGTCAGGAGTGCGCGCTTGCCATTCCTTTATATCCCGTTTGTATGCCAAATGCAAGCTACACTCAAAGCATCTTATATAGGAACGTAACGTGGTCATCCCGAATCGTAAATGACCTTCATTCACTTTTAGTTTGAAAATGTCGTCAAGGTTATTAAACTGTCTTGAAGTTGCCTGACATAGTTACCAACGTTAAGTTGACAAATTACTAGTAAAGGCATTAAAAATTTTTCAATCAATTATACTTAAATCTAGTTTGTAATTAACGCCTACTTATTTTCTATCAATGATTGCTTTAAAAGGAATAAGTTTATTCTCCTGATCTGCAACATAATCCATTTCACTGACAGTAGCTTCCGTATTTTCGAGAAAAAATTGATTCTGATGGGCCTAAAAAAAATCTAGGAGATGAAGGTCTCGAATTTTTCCGGATAACGATTTCTGAATTATTTGCAATACTTAAAAGTTCTAGTGGCACTAGAGAAGTGAAAAAGGTATTTGAACCTGCTTTCTACAGTCATCATCGCTAAATTTTTGTTTAAAGGTACTTTGACCATAAATGTGCCATCACATCCCCACTTGCAAATCAAATTCAGATTACTAATGTTCTCGGAAGTCAGATTCTTAATAATTTCCGTTTTCATTAATAAAACACGTTTAGCAGTATGATCTAGCAAAGATTGCAATTAAAAAGATATTTATTCTAATTACATTAGAATAAACAGAATTATTAGCTATAAAGATAAGATAACGTATTTCTATCGGATCGATGATAGAGAATTATTTTAATTTTTTTTTTTACTAATATTGCTTATGAAATTCATTTATGCTTATGATTATAATACTTATTTGTAATATAATACATAATAATCTATCACAAAACTGATTAATCTGAAAATTTCAAAAATGTTTGCCAGCTCAATTACTGTGAAAAGTAATAAATTTCAGAGTTTTTGAAGCGACTATAAAAGTGACATTTTTACTTGTGGTTACAAAAACCTGCACAGAATGCAGAATGGCAGTATATGGCAGCTGGTTTTTTACTATACATTAGATAATAGTTCAGGCTACTATTTCCATTATAAGTCGTTGCGGAACACTGTGGAACTTTTAAACTTTTTGATGTTTAAAAACGAAAAAATAAGATATTTTTTTCAAAATTTTTATCAAAAATAATCATGAAATTATTAATTTTTATGTGCTTAATAAAAATTTTTGTAACACGCGCAAATAATTTACACTCTATCATCGTGTGAATCCTGTTTAAAGCATTAAAATCGGATGATATGGGAAAATGTAGCACGTGTTTAGAGGAACCATTGTTTTGCTCTTTTTGTTCACCTCAGATGATGATCCTCCAAGCGTCACTTTTGAAATGATACAGGTTGTCAAGCCTAAACGAAAACCTTTTTATAAATATAGATTCTGACCCTCCAAACATTAAACTAGCCATCTGTATAGTCAAAATTCCCTAAATAGTAACTTTATTTTTCGACTTTTGGCCAGCTTTTCGGGATTTTGCCCCACTGTGCGCCGGCCGGAATCGAGGATCCCTATAAAAAGATACCTCTGTGATTAAAGCCAGCGCACAAAACAACACAAAAACATACCGGGTGTTCCCAAAATGACTGATGATTTTAAAATTCAATAACTTGCAAATGGCGACAGATATTAAGTAAAAAATAGCAATTTAACAAATTACAACGACCATTTGGAAAATGATTTTTTCAAAGATTAAAATTTAAGACATAAAAAATCGCACGGATTTGATCATACATTACGTACGCCATGAATTAAATATTAATAGTGTTATTACACGTAAAAATTGCAAGCGACAAAAATCGCCTGCGACTCGTCAGATTTCCTGAAACTTACGTATTATCCACCTGAAACTTACGTATTATCCAAGCATTTCATCGGCTGTTCGGGAAAAGGCTTTTCCATCGTCAGCTTTCCAAGAAATCTGACGGATCCCACATATTATTTTACAAGTATTACTTTCACAAATATTACTTTAAATTTACAAGTAATCCCACAATTTTACTTTTTACACCGTCGTATAGAGAAAAAAATGTACTTTTTAAATGCAATTTGTTTTTGAAAGCTGTATCTCAATTTGTTTCTGAGTTATTAATTTTTTTGGTAGTTTTTATTACTTTTTTGCCATAGTGGCAACAGAAGTATCCATCTCTGTTGAAAGTAAAGGGAAAATACAGATTACTGTATAGACCAATCAGAAAATGAATAGAATGCGGATTCAACCAATAAAGAGCTTCAGATATGCTTTTGATGTCCTACCCTGACGAGGACAATAACCATTTTTCCAAATGGTTAAAAAATTCTTGCACAAGGGTTGTATATGATGTCAGGAGTTTTTTACTGTAATTCTTGATTTTAGTTCGAATTTCAAAAAATAGATGGCGCTGCGAGAAATAGATGCTAATTCCAGAGCCGATTTTTAGTACTTCGGGATCCATTCAAAACATTTTAATCTGGTTTTTCGCGTGGGGAAAGAGAAAGGCAGAAAATCGAGACTGGGTTTGGGCGCCTATTGCTTGCAGCGCCATCTATTGCTGCTATTTGTAACGAAAACCGGGAATCGCAGCATAAAAACTCCTGACATCTTACATAACCCTCCTGCAAAGATTTTTTTAAATATCTGTCACCGTTTTCAAGGTATTGAATTTTAAAATTATGGGCCATTTTTGGAACACCCGGTAAAATCCTAGTAAAATAAATGTAAAGATAGAATTTAAAAAATAGGATAATTAGTTCTCTGCATCGAGCGAAATGCGAGTAACAACCCCGAGAATATCAGGGCTACGGAGTACGGTATGACAGAAAAAAATGGTGGTACCATCTGCTCCCATTTTTTTCTTATCCCACAAAATGGCAGCTACATTCTTTCATCCACTCAACAGAAACTGCACTTCACAGCCTTTCAAGTCCCTAGTAGGTATAAGACCGGAATTAAACCCGTAAGACTCAGTTTAGGCGCTTGTTTTGCCTTCCTTCAACACTTTTCCAGGAAAAGGTATTAACACCTATTCTTGTCCAACCGTTTGTGGTTTATTCACAAAAGGATGGGAAGATTCAACAATGCCAAGGAGATAAGGAGATTGCATTGACTTGAAGGAAAGTTTTTCCTTCTTTCTGCCCGTCCGTTTCATTCTAAAGCTATTAAATTTGAAAAACACCGTATTACTACAAAAAAAAGAAGCCGACACTGAAAATAGTTGAATGACAGGTCTATTCGGACCTTAACTTCTTATAACGTTATTTGATATATTACAGTTTCATCTTTGATTTTATCGCTACCGAGATTATTTTAATGGCTTAAGCGATCAATAGATGGATCATCACAGAATTGAGAAACTTGATTTTCAGATCGGAATACTTAATTTAATTCAAGAGTTGGAAAATGTGTGTGAAAAAAAAGTCGTCTTTTCTTAATACAATTTCTTTTTGTTCCTTATATTTCGTTAGAATTTTTATGCATCTAGTTTACGTTGATGCACATCCAGATTCAACAAACATATTGAGATCTGATAAATGATTTTTTATTCAATACTTGAACGATTCGAGGAGTCATAAAATATTCCATTTGTCGTAGCTCGTAGCACGTGAAGGAATTTGGATTAAAATGGATTTATAGCTTATACTTTCTCAAGATATTTCTTTCATGTTTTAAACCTAATATTTGATCTTAAATATTTCAGTAACTTACATCTATTATTCTGTGCTTCTGATGAGATGGATATGCTAACATATTTCTGTCAAATAAACTGGATGGAAAATTAAAATACACAAAATGATTTGTTTTAGAATTTGGGTAGCAAACAAGACTTTATTGCTGTCGAACGTGAGGCATCTGTCTTTATAAAAAGTAATTTCTCTTAGACATCTTTTATTATTTTTATTTGATGTTTAAGTTAGCTGTTGAGTATTTCATATCAAAATAAATGCATTTGTAAATTTATACAGGGCGGGTACAAAAGATGGACCCGGTTTTAAAAAAAATCATATTTTCGAAAGTACTGCACATATTATAATAAGTGGTACATAAATTTAAAGAGAAATACAGTGACCTCTCACTTATGCGACTTTCAGGGGACCGGAACAAAAAGTCGTATAACTGAGAGAGTCGTATAAGTGAGAGACCGCTTTATTGTACATGTTTCAAACTTTATATGCATTAATTATTTTACCTACATTAAATACGATGCGTTTAGAGAACTAATAACGTATTTTAACAAAATTTATAAAATATATTAAAAAATAAAACATAAAATATATTTTAAAAAGTTCACAATATAGTTCACTTACCACTATGTTTATTTTGAAGATTTACAAATCAGATTTTCTCAAAAAATGAAGTGATATTAGTTCGTCTCTCTAGTCGACGAAAAGAGAAAATGTCTTTTTCTAAGTTTAATAAAGCTTTTAAGCTATTTTGGGAATGATCATTTTGATGGGTATAATTCTTTAATGTATTTAAAGCAGCACTTGCTTCTGAAAAATTTACAACAGCAGGAACACTGCTCTCATCTTCGTCATGCTCCTCGCTCATGTCATCATTATTGATAAACACTTTAACAATAGTGAAAGGATAATGGTAGGAAAACCTGAATGATTTATACTTTAAAGATTGTAAAAACGAATTCTTGAGTTAGAAATGTAAAATTACCTGAACCGTTTAACGCGTCGTATAAGTGAGAGAATTAGTCGTATAATTGAGAGAAGTTTAGCATTATTTCCCATAAAGCGTGGACAGGACCAAGAGAATTCGGCGTATAACCGAGAGAGTCGTATAAGTGAGAGATTACTGTATATCAAGTTTTTTCAGTTACAAATGTTCGATGTGTGACTCTCTTGTTACACTGCATACGTCCAATCTGTAATCCGTTCGTTCCAAACACCAAACGCCCTATCCACCGGTGTGGAAGCTCCTCGTTCAAGTAACTACGTACCTCCAAAGACCAATGAGGTGGGTCTCCATCCTGCTGAAATACAAAATCTGCTATGTCCTTAAGCGGATGATGGTGATTTATCCTTAATCACATGACCACCAAGATCTCCAGATCTAGCACCATGTGATTTCTTTTTCTGGGGTTACGTCAAAGACATTGGTTATGTACCAATGCTAAAAACACTGCCAGAACTTAAAGAACGCATCTGTACAGCATTCAGAAACATTGACGTCGTGATGCACAAAATGTTTGGAACGAACTGGATTACAGATTGGACGTATGCCGTGTAACAAGAAGGTTACACATCGAACATTTGTAACTGAAAAAAACTTGGTATATTTCGCTTTAAATTCATGTATCCCTTATTGTAATATGTGTAGTAGTTTCGAAAATATGATTTTTTTTTTAAATCGGTCCATCATTTATACTCATCCTGTGTATTGATAAAATATTTATCATAGAAAAGATGATGTGCATTTCTTTGAAATGGCTTTCTAATAATTATTATCAGTTTTTCTTTTGTAAATAAAAATTTGAAGTCGTGAAATAAAGCGTTTAAAAGTGGTTATTCGATGTATTGAAACATTTTATATAAAATTAGTAAAGAATGTGGATTAAAGAAACTAAATTAATCATGTATAAACAGAAGAAAGCAAAATCTTGCGCCAAACATATAATTTGGAACATTTTCCAACACTACAAGAAAATTATTACGAAACTGCATATTTACTTATGGTAAAAGGATGCATCTAAATAAACGATGTAGAAAATGCATAAAACAGTTTCAAACATACTGTAAATAATTATTGTCTGTAGACCATAATGTATTCGAATTCTATTGCACTGTATATGATCTACAGATTTTTATAAAGATCACATAATAAACTAAAATTTAATTCAGCTTTAATGTACGAAAGACAACGTAAAACGCACATTACCATTAACAGGAAAGGAATCCAAATTCTTTTATAAAGATCATATAATAAACTAAAATTTAATTCAGCTTTAATGTACGAAAGACAACGTAAAACGCACATTACCATTAACAGGAAAGGAATCCAAATTCTTTTGCTCGGCTTTCTATATGAATTTATTTATATTGTATCTACAACACATAGCTAAAATTTCGTTTAACTGAAAAGTACATCGCTTATTTGAAAACATACTTTTAGCAATTCTGTCCCTCAGAGGATAATGCATTTCAATCTTGTGTTGCTCCATACATGGATCTGTACAACCTCTATCATAACATATTATTGCATGTTGTGTTATATATTTGCATTACACGTAAGATGCTAAAATTAAGTTAAATTTGAAAAGGCATAACACAACTGAAAACGAGCTTCTAGCAATTATCCTTCGATTGATCTAATTAATTCGAATTCGTCTGCCCAGCTCTGTATATGATTTATACAAATACATAACATGTAAATGTGCTAAAGTATATTTAAACTTGAAAACCTGTAACATAATTGAATTGCGCAACTAGAAATAACCGCTCATAAATGATACAGTATCTGACTTCCTTTGTGCAGCCATGTAAATAAAATTTAAATGTTACGTGCACCGTTTCCTACAGATTAGATATTATCACGTACTTCATTAAAGTATATAAATTTCAATATGTTAGAAATACTATAGCATCGTTAAAACGCATTTCAAATCACTGGCTACAGTCATATAGCCAAATTAGTTTTTGTATATAACGTAAATGAACGATAAATGACATGCACACCGTTTTCTTCAGGAAAACATTGTAGTACCCTAATGTATACCAATGTCGTAATGTTAATACTGTTAGTAATGCTAGTGTTAGTAATGCAACATCATTTAGATGTACTTCAAGCAATTATTGGCCGTAGACCATTATATCCGGATTCCTTTGATTGAATCTGTAAACAAACTGTATACAAACAATGTTACACACAGCATTTTCGATTGGTTGTGTTTATGACGGCCAATTATCAGCATGAGGGATATAGACGCAGCATTTTCGACGGGGAACATGCTATAGTAAGTTATAACACACAGAAAGTTATAACAATTCTATGACATTCCAAGTGGCCATAGAATAATGAGGTGTCCGGAGGACTAGATACCGACCAGCCAATGTGGCTGATGGATTTAAATTTATATCAGCCAGTTGCCAATACTTATCAGCCTCAAATAAAAAGGGGGGCAGTACGTTTCAAACAACTTATTATACAACACAAACTTTATTTACAGTTATTTACAAAGAAAATATCTTTTGTACACACAGTGTACTAATTTTTTTCCCACCCTATTGAATTCCTCATTTCGATAACATTTGGAAAGAATTCTGCATCTTTTACAGCATTTTTTTTTTTAAACCAATCATTCAGTTTTCTTGGCGTACCATAAGATAATTTACATATTTTAAACTTTTATGTATCCATACATGTTTAATTTGACTATTCCCCCCCCCCCCACCACCTATTATAAAAATTCTCATAATTTCATTTAAGGAAAGGAAATTCTTGTAAAACTTTCTTGTTGTGTTCATACTCACTGGTAGAAATCATCTAAATGTACCGAACATTATTCGTTTCACAACAATCGAATATTTTTAATAATTGTTCCACAAATAAGCCACCCACTACACTGGCTTGAATGGGAAAAATTTTACCAGCTTACCTAACTTAAAATTTTATCAGCCTATCATACCTTAATTTCTACTTGCCATTATGTGACAGATGAGTATCATTTTCCAAGCATGATTCAAATTGAAGTATATCCCGCTTCAGCAAATAATCGAAATATGAGTAATGATTTTTGATTTAATACTTGATCGGTTCGAGGAATCGTAAAGCATTGCATCTGTTTAAGACGTGAATGAATCTGAAATTAAATGAATTTATGCCTCATAGTTTGCAAAGATATTTCATGTTTGAGAAGCGAAATTTTGAACTTGAATATTTTAGTAAGTTTCTGACTTTTACATCTGTGATTCTGTACTTTTGACTTTTTAGATCTACTAAAATATTCCTACCAAATAAAATTGTACAGAAAATTAAAGTACATAAAAAAGTTTATTCTGGAATTCAAGTAGAAAAGAAGACTTTACTGCCCTTAAATATTACAGAACTAAGTTATAAACCTGTCCTTATAAAAAGTAGTTTCTCGTGACCCTCTTTAATTATTTATATTTAACGCTCTTTTCCGTTTTTGAATAATTTAATATAAAGTAACTGCGTTTTTAAATTTAGATAATGATGAATTATTTAGTATGGAATAGATGACGTGCACTGCACTGAGATGTATATATGTTATAATAATTTTAAAAAAATTGGCCCTTAACCTTAATTAAATTATTCCAAATTCTTAAAATATATACTTTTTTCCGGTCTTTTAATAACACCTTAAATATCGATTATATTTTAACACCATGCCTTTAAATCAACGTATTCTAAAAACTTTAATCTGTTAAAAGCGACACTTTGTAAAAATCCCCTAATCTGTTTTATTTCTTCATATTTTGAGACATTAAATTTTATTTCTTTCGAATGTTTATTAATACCATTTTTATCTTTTATTAAAATTATTATTCGATATCCCAGCATTCCTTGCAACTCTGGAGAGTCCTTGCAAGCCTCTTTTAGATTTTTCACTTTGTTTTTTCTACGCTATAAATAAAGAGTTCTGTCAGTACGTCAAGTTTTGCCCACCCTACGCATCATTTTCAACCAATCGCTAACTTCACCTCCCCTCTCAGTTCCCCCCTAACCAGGATCCCGTTGGCGCGCCTCTGAGACACGTCAAATATTCTTGAGCGAATTGCTACTATAAAACCAGATTGCACTGCCTTGGAGCTCAGAAATTAAACGTTTTTTTTTACTACTAACAAAAACCTTGTCACTTAGTGGATATATTTTTTAAAATGGTGTAGTTCTAATACTTAATATCTTCGTTCTTTTGCTATGACGTCATACAGCCCAGATGCGAATTCCAAACTTGATGACTAGTGTAGTTGTTGTTGCTATGTAAATTCTAATAAATTCGTTAATGATCCTGCAGGCTCTTTTTGATGAACGGGAAAATTTCCCAATGTATTCATACATGCTTTCCATCGTTAACCACTTACGCCTGCAGAGTCTACAACTGCAGAGTCTTCTACGAATTAATTACTGGTTGGAAATGATATGTCAAGTGTTCATCATCACAATTTACGATGATATTGAGATGTTTAACATATATATATATATATATATATATATATATATATATATGTATATTTAATTTTTATTTATTTATTTTTTTTAATTAAGATTGAAGTAGTTGAAACAAAACTCTGTTCTCTCGATTAGAACGTGTTACAAAAATTTCGTGTGCAAAATACTCCTAGAATCTAAATATGGCTTTAATGAAAATTAACACAATGGTGTCTAACAATTAAAAAGAACAAGAGCGGCTTCAAGGGATGATTTCTTATCTTATTGCACGACAGTTGGCGTATTTTAGTGAGAATTGTTTTGCACAACTTTTTGCATCAACCTTTTACTTTATCCACATTTAGTTTAAATCGCATGTTGCTAATATCGATCATTTTGACGCTCAGTAAATGGTCATATTAGATTAATTTTTAACACAATTATTAAATTAGTAAATAAATCATATCAGTTGTAAATTTCAAAATTGGGTTAATAAAGCCCGGGCTAGGTTTCGAACCAGGGATGTTCAGCCAATACATCCCTGTTTCGAATCCTTTTTTTTCACACATTTGGAAATATACAACTGAAATGATTTATTTACCAATTGAAAAATAGTGTTAAAAAAATAATCTAATATAATTACGCGTGCAGCGTTTACTGCAGTTCCATAAAAAAACCTACGATTTATTCTGTTGATCTGATTCAGATATCAGATCAGATGCTGTGATCGTTAAAGGTTAGCTGGGTGAAACTTTGCAATAGTATTAAATCCGACCTTTTACCATCTTTCCATATCTTTGCAACAATTACGGAGTAAAGAAATAAATATTCACTCTACAAATCTGCCTGATAGATGATTATGTGACTTACCACCTTTATCATCTGAGTTCATCACATATTCCTTATCTTTTGAATACTATGCATACACTTTGTATATATTCAAGCCGAAGGAGATCCAGACTAAGCAAACAATCGAAATTTGAGTAACGATTTTTGATTCAATATTTGAAGGATTCGAGGAGTCATAAAATATTACATCTGCTTAGGACGTGAAGGAATCTGAATTAAAATAGATTTATGGTCCAAGTTTCTCTAACTATCCACGTTTCAAAACGAAAATTCGAATCTGAATATTTTAATAAGTTTTTGAATTTGGACATCTATGAAATATTTTGGTACATCAAAACATTTCCTTTAAATTAGAAACTGGATGTAAAATTAAAGTTCTTATAAAGATTTATTTAACCCATTTATGCCTAGCGTCCCATTTTTGGGGCGCTTCAAATTTTAATACATTTTTATAATTTTCTTGCTTTTTTTTTTAACATGAAAATTGTATGAAATGATTATCTATAAATGTCTTTATCTGTTACCGAAAGATGACAGCATAATATAGGTATTTATTTGCAAAAATGAAGGCTTTTTTCTGAGTTTATAGATTTTTCATCTTTCAAGATGGCGAAATGTAAAAAGTAAATTTATTTGCATTTTTTTTTTTTTAGGTAGCTTTCTTTACAAAAAGCTACCTATTGCAGCCGTTCGGAGGAAAGCGATTTCAAAAAATTTTGGTATATTTTCATCGATCATGACCCCCAGACCCCGAAACCACCCTCCGTTCAAAATTGATATATATATATATATATATATATCAATATATATATATATATATATATCTGACCTATGTCACACTGTAACTCTCGTATTTATGAACCGATTTGGATGTAATTCGGTGTGTACATAGTACATACCAATGTCTCGACCGAGTTCGTTGGCCAGCTTCATCCGCCATTTTGTTTCAAAATGGCGGCCATTTAAAAAATTTAAAAAAATTTAAAATTTAAAATGTGGTACCAAAAAATTGAAAATGGAAAAATATTTTTTTCTTATGTATTTGACCTTTATACAAAGACTCCGTAGCAGTTTTTGTTTCGTCTATATCTTAAAAAATGGCTGAGTTATAGCATTTTGAATTTCTAGCGAAGCTGACATTTTGAAACGTCCTGAATTTTGTCACGCGATAAAAGACGTATTTATGAACCGATTTGGATGTAACTTCATTTATACATAGTACAGACCAATGTCTCGACCGAGTTCGTTGGCCAGCTTCATCCGCCATTTTGTTTAAAAATGGCGGCCATTTAAAATTTTAAGAAAAATTTAAATTTGAAATGTGGTACCAAAAAATTGAAAATTGAAAAAATATTTTTTTCTTATGTGTTTGACCTCGATAAAAAGTTTCGGGAGCAGTTTTTGTTTCGTCTATATCTTAAAAAATGGCTGAGTTATAGCATTTTGAATTTCTAGCGTGACTGACATTTTGAAACGCCCTGATTTTTGTCACGCGATAACAGGCGTATTTATGAACTGATTTGAATGTAACTTGGTCTGTACATAGTACATACCAATGTTTCGACCGAGTTTGTTGGCCAGCTTCATTCGCCATCTTGTTTCAAAAGGGTTGCCATTTTAAAAAAAATGTAATTTAAAATTTAAAATGAAGTATTAAAAAACTGCAAAATGAAAAAGATTTTTTTTATGTGTTTGGCCTTGATACAAAGATTCTGGAGCAGTTTTTGTTTCTGAAAATTTGTTCTTTTGTTTATATCTTAAAAAGTGGTTGAATTATAGCACTTTAAATTTCAATCATGGCTAACACTTTGAAACGATCTTGTATTTGTCTCGCGATACCACACGTATTCGCCTATTTCGATGGAAGAAGGCATGTGGATAGTATACATCAATATCTCGACCAAGTTCGCTGGCCAGCTTCATCAGCCATCTTGTTTCAAAATGGCGGCCATTAAATTAGAAAAATATATATTTAAAGTGAGGTGCAAAAAAATGAGAAATTGAAAAAGGTTTCTTTCTTAAGTATTTTACCTTGATATAAGGATTTAGGAGCATTTTTTGTTTGTCTTTATCTTAAAAAATTGCTCAGATATAGCAGTTTCAATTTCTAACGTGGGTGACATTTTGAAAAATCTAATTTTTTGCCTGCGACAGCACTCGTATGTATCAACCGATTCCGATGTGAGTGAGCATGTGCACAGCAATTACTAAGGTCTCGACCAAGTTCACTGGTTAGCCTCATCCACCATGTTGTCTTAAAATGGCAGGCACTTTAAGAAATCGCCGAATTTGGCAGCGAAATATAAGTTACTTTAAATAAAAGCAGCTTGTATAAAGCTGACTAATTTTGCGAAATTCTCATTCATAATGATTTAGTATTGATAAAAATTAGTATTGAATCTCCTACATTCGGTTTCCACTTAATTGAGCTTCGTGTGTTTGAATAATATAAGTTGGCTTTTTAAAAATAAGGAATATGAAAGCTACCTCTTCCTCCCGGCACTGGCCGGAAGGACTTTTTACCAAGGAATCGACTAAATAAGTCATAATCTTAGCTTGTAGACTTCTTTGAAATACGTATTATTATTATTATTATTGTAAAATTATATGTTCAAACCTATTTTTATGCATTTTTGTAGGGTATACAATAAAAGGCGCTAGGCGCGAATGGGTACATATTTTTATTAGCCATTTAGGGGACAGTTATTTATGTAAAGTCCTTTTCAAGATGATTATGAAACAAATTGTTTTTAAACCTCAAATACTATTATTCTTAGTTTATTACTACTAATACTTATAATGTTATTAGTCTCTGTAAAGAAATAAATGTATTTTTTTAGTAGTTTATAAAAATGCAAATTATAATACATAATATGCAGTTTAAAAGCTTATTTTATATAAATTCAGACAAAACATATAATTATGCATTACTATTACAAATATTATGGATATTCCCATATTTAGTATGTTTACATTTTATCAAATAAATACAAAAAGTTTTTAGCGTAATTTTTTTAGTATTTTTCCAGTTCATTTTGCAACATTTTAATGTGATTTTTACCAACAAATTTGAGAAAACAAAAATTCAGGCATAAATGGATTAATTGGAAACATATGAAGAGCTCATATGATCAAGATGATATGCGAGAAAAAAAAATGAGTTAGTTATATATTTGAAGATAATCAGTGGTCCTCTACTATTTCTTAAATTACCATTCGAAAAAAAAAAACCTGATACTCACGGAGATTTTAATTGGTAAAGGAGTTATTTGACAAAAAACGTAAATAGATATTTGGAACTTTACACTTCATTTTCTCAAAATGATTACTGTGTCACTCTTTATCATCAGAGCTCTTCCTATATTCCTTATCTTTTGAATATTATGCATACAATTTGTATATATTTAAGTCGAAGGAGAGCAGACTGAGCAAACAGTCGAAATTTGAGTAACGATTTTTGATTCAATATTTGAAGGATGAGGAGTCATAAAATATTACATCTGTTTAGAACGTGAAGGAATCTGAATTAAAATAGATTTATCGTGTAAGTTTCTCAAACTATTTCATGTTTCAAAACGAAAATTCGAATCTGAATATTTCAGTAAGTTTTCGAATTGGACATCTGTGAAATACGTTGGTATACAAAAACATTTCCGTTAAATTAGAAACTGGATGTAAAATTAAAGCTCTTAAAAGGATTTATTTAACCCATTTGTGTTTGAATTTTTGTTTTCTGAAATTTGTTGGTAAAATCACTTTAAAAATGAACTGGGAAAAATACTAAAAAAAATTACACTAAACAATTTTTGTATTTATTTGTTAAAATGTAAGAGTACTAAATATGGGAATATGCATAATATTTGTATATTATATGAATAATTAAATGTTTTGTCTAAATCTATATGAAATAAGCATTTAAATTGTATATTATATACTATAATTGGTATTTTTATGAATTGCTAAAAAAAATATTTATTTCTTTACAGAGACTAATAACATTATTATGAGTATTAGTAATAATAAACTAACTATAACCGTATTTGAGACTTAAAAACTATTTGTTTCATAATTATCTTGAAAAGGACTTTACATAAACACCTGTCCCCTAAATGGCTAATATGGTAATAAAATGGTAATAAAAATGGTAATATATGTACTTATTCGTGCCTGGCGCCCTATTATTTTGTGCGTTACAAAAATGTATAAAAAATAGGTTTGGCCATATAATTTCAAAATTTATAAAAAATACGTAGTTCAAAGAAGTCTACAAGCTAAGATTATAACTTATTTAATTGGATAATTGGTAGAAGAAACACAAATAAACTTGCTTTATACACTTCGTCATCTTGAAAAAATAAAAATCTATAAACTCCGAAAAAAGCCTTCATTTTAAGCAAATAAATATCCATCTTATGCTGTCATCTTTCGGTAACAGATAAAGATATTTATAGATAATTATTTTATACCATTTTCTTGTTATAAAGTAGAAGAAAATTATACAAATTTGTTAAAATTCGAAGCGTCCCAAGAATGGGATACTAGGCATAAATATTTTAAGAATGAAGTAGAAAATGAGAAATTATTACTCAAAAATGTTACACAGATAGATAAAACATACATTTCGAAATGTTAGTTTTCCGTGACTCTCTTTAAATATTTATATTTGACGTTCAGATGCAGATACACTTTTGAATTATTTAATTCAGAAATAAGTGTGCTTTTAAATTTTTATACTCGTACACTATTTAAAAGAGAAAAATGCATTCCTTAAAATAATTTTAAGACAAAATTTATCAATTTTCTTAAAGGAATCTTTATATTTGATTTTCAGCTCTACATTTTGAGCAATGTAAATGGATATAAATGTACTTTTTACACTTTCGGGTCCATTTAAAAAAAAAAAAAATTGAGAACAAAATTACTTTTGCTTTAATAATATTAATCGTAGCTATCCAAATAGATTTACTGAAGTTTAAAGATTATCTCATTGTTTGAAATCTAACGAATGTACTTATTTTGTGTGTTATTCAATTCATATTTATATGATAATAGATTAAGGAAGAGTGTTTGGAGATGTTTGGAAGATATCGTATTACAATAGGGTTTAATACTCCGCTAGTCGCGTGTTTTTTTTTTTTTTTTTTTTTGTTTTTTTTCAAACATGTTCGCGCTGTATCTTTCAGATACAACAGTATATATTGTTAACATTAATAAATAAAACATATAAAAACACAATTTAAAGTAGAAACAAATAATATTAATTCAAATTCTTTAATATTATGAATGTATTTTATGGTTTACAAAAGAATTACTGTATTAAAATGCACATGAGAGTTCTGTCAGATTCTGTCGTGTATCTGTCAGATAATGCGCGACTGACTGAATGTTAACAGATATTACAACTTTCTAATGTTTTTTTCGTTTTATCACACATAATTAGTTCTGAAAAATAACCTATATTTTAAATTTAAAGAGTGAAATATATGTATAAAATAAAGGAATCGCCAGCGGTGCAAAGAGAATTAAGCAAACTTTTATTATTATTATTTTTACTAAATGCCAAAACGTAAATAAAGTCACAATAAGAAAAGAATAGCCATATACTATCATTATTATATGTAGATAGTAAGAAAAGTAAGTGTTAAGACAAATAATGCTCGATCAAAAGACTATTTGTAGTATACCAGATCCGAAACGGTTAAAGTTGTATCTGGATAAAAGATTTAGCATAGAAAGGGTTTTATTTTACTATTTTTTTACATAGAATTTTCCCCCTTTTCAATGTTATTTATATTATACAGATATTATTACCTATACATATATTATTAATATACACATATATTATCTATACTAATAAAAGAAAGTTTCGCTCTGTCTATGTGTCTGCGATGGTTAGCAAAATATACCGGGCGTACAAAGATGAATTTTTTTTCTGAGGGTAGCTCAAAGTCTCTCCTGATGCATCTGAGACTTAGAATTTTAAAATTCTAATAATTAGTTGAGTTATTTATTAAAGAACGCAACTTACTCTCATTTAAAACGCACCCCGACCCTTGCGAATGCGAAAAAACGCTAATGCATGCTTAGCAGCATTCACACATCGGGATTATGTGTGAAACCCCCCCCCCCCCCCTATTTACACATCGGGAGAAAATGAAGATCGAAAAGAAGGAATTTCGGAGGCATTTTGTCATTATTTATTGACATCGGCCAAACCGCTTAATAAAGTTAAAAACGCAAGACATATTCTAAAAGATCGTACTCTTACGTCTCATATGCCGCAATCAATAATTTAAAAAAAAATTCGCAGTTAACCCTTTGAAAAAAATAACCAAAAAGGGTCGTTTTTCTCCCTTATTGCAACGCCCCATCCAGTGCGCAATTTTAGAGGTATAGACAAACCCAAAAATACGTTTTTAAAGCTGAAACCTTCTTCTAATCGATATTGTATCAGTTTTACAAAATATGAATTTTAGTCCTTTCAAATACACCGGCGAACTCGAGTCACTTCCCGCCTTACGGAGACGATATTTTTTCTACGCTAAATTTAAATAAACATCCGTATTTCAACACTGTCTTTTCCGAGCATGTCAATATACCAGATTTATATCACTTACAAAAATCTTGAAATTTTCGGACAAATAAAAATATTTTAGCATATATTAGCTTCCTAAAATTTGGAAAGAGATGCTCTGCAGAATAATGAAACAATAGTATAAAACAAGTAAAAATTAAATATAGAAAATCAAAAAACCGGACTGCGTAAAAAGTGAACTAATTAATTATTTCTCATCAGTGTGAAACTATTTTTATATTACTTACCTATTTTTAGGGTTTCGTTCATCTGACGAAACCCTATTCGTCTTGCTCCTCTGTCTGTCTGTCAGACCGTTTTCAGAACCTATACATGTGGCAGACTTGAAATTTTGCATACTTATAGCTGAACACCACACATCATACGACAAATCATAAAATTTTGAAACAGTCGTGCATTTAACCCTTTGGGCTCCCACATGTGTATTTTAAACAATTCTTTCTATGTGAGCCCCTATTTAGGTTGGAGGCGTGGAATTTTACATACTTATAGCTGAGCACCTCGCATCAAACGACAAATCATAAAATTTTCAAAAAGTCATACATTTAACCCTTTGGGCTCCCACATGTGTATTTTAAACAATTCTTTCTAAGTGAACCCTTATTAGGTTGGAGGCGTGAAATTTTGCATACTTATAGCTGAACACCTCACATCAAATGACAAACGATAAAACTTTGAAAAAGTCGTATATTTAACCCTCTGGTCTCCCACATGTGTATTTTAAACAATAATTTCTAAGTGAGCCCCTAATTAGGTTGGAGGCGCGAAATTTTGCATACTTATAGCTGAACACCATCATGCGGCAAATCATAAAATTTTGAAAAAGTCGTACATTTAACCGTTTGGGCTCCCACATGCGTATTTTAAGCAATTCTTTCTAACTGAGCCCTAATTAAATTGGAGATTTGAAATTTTGCATACTTATAGCAGAACACCTGAGGCCAGGCAACAAATCATAAAATCTTGAAAAAATCTTACGTTTAATCCTTTGAGCTACCACATATATATTTTAAGCAATTCTTTCTAAGAGAGACCCTAATTAAGTTGGAGACATTAATTTTTGCATATGTATAGCTGAATACCTCAGACCACACGACAAATCATAAAATTATCAAAAAGTCTTATATTATTTACTCCTCCGGGCTTTAACTTGTGTATTTTAAGCAATTTTTCTAACCTCCGCACTTTTCACCTGGGGAGCACTTTCTAACTTTTGCCGACGCCCCTTTGACCATTTTTTCATACAGTGGTGGTCAGAATTATAAGAACAATTGAAAATTGCACAGAAAATTTTTATTTCTGAACTAAATAAAGTGAAATTTATACGTAAAATGCTTTTTTATGCTAGAAATCATTGTAGAATGCAAAGCATCGGAAAATGCAAAATATGAAAGTTTTGCCATAATTAACAAAATATGTCATTGTAAAAATTGGACAAAATTATAAGGACAATGACTGTTTTTGCCTGAAACACACTAATAATTAATAATCTCTCATTTCTTCTCAATCTCTTTTATCAGTCCTTGACGTCATGGAGTTTGACAGTTCCTTAAGAACGTTCTTGGAAATTTTTGACCAGGCTTTTTCGATGGAGGACATGAGCTCTTGCTTGTTTTCATCTTCTATACAATTTTTGTATACGTCGTGTGCCAAAATACTCCACAGATTTTCCATTGGATTCAGCTCAGGGCTTCTGGCCGGACAATCAAGTAGTTTCACGAAATTAGCATCAAACCACGATTTTGAAGTTTGGGAAACATGTACTGAGGCATTGTCCTGACGGAAAAATAGTCTCCACTCGTTATTAACGATGCTTCCGGTAAAAGATTATCGCCCAATACATCAACATAACTCTCAGAATTCATTCTACCCTGCACAAAAACTATTGGAGTAGTTCCACCAGTTGTGAAACCTCACCAGACTGTAACTGAGCAACCTCCAAATGCACGCTTTGTGAAAATTTCTTTTTCTCTACGGATATCATACCTGAAGTAGCGAAAACTATCTGGTTCATCTAAATTAAACGTTTCTCATCGGAAAAGACAACGTCATCCCACTTTGTTTCAATAGTAATGCATTCTTTGGCAAACTCCGTCCTCAGTCTTTTATGAACTTTTGTAAGAGGCGGTCGTAACATATGTTTACCATAGCGAATCTTTTTTTTTTCTTTTTGTAGAACACCTCGAACAATTCGAGCACTGCATTCTAAGTTCAATTCACGTTTTATTTCTGTTAACATTTGTTTTTTGGAGCAAGCTCGCCTTATTATCATTCTTTTCTCAAGTACAGAAACAGAAGATGGCCTACCTGTATGTCTTTGTCGTCCATATTTACCGGAATTTTTAAGATAATCGTAAATAACCTTCTTGATCTATTAAGATTTGTCGCAATTTGGCGTACAGAAAATCCTGAACTTTTAAATGCATCCACTTTACCTTTCTCAAACTCCGAAAGCTTTGTACCTAAGCGGCATGACTGAAAAACAGAATATGACGATCCCAAACGCTTACTACGCATTTATATCGTCCGGAAGTTCCGTGTGCAGAGCAAAAAACATGCAAACTGTACTTTTGAGAACACACAAATACAGTTGTTCTTATAATTTTGTCCATATCAGATGGCTGTATAAATCCATAATACATTTTATGAATATGAATTTTTCATATATTTTCATAAAAACTTATAAAAATAATCTTCGTTTTTCATTGGTTTCCAGCCATTCAATTTGCATACGTTTCCGGCCAAATGTAGCCAAGATTTGGCTATTTTTGCCTTGTCCTTATAGTTTTGACCACCACTGTATTATGCACCATAGCCTTACATATTTTAGTTCCACTTTTTACCGCCAGGGGCGCCTACTTATCTCGCATGCTATGGGTACAATCCCCTCGACTAATATATCTACGGATAGTATGTAAAACGGAGTTTCGTTCGGATAGAGGTTTGTTTAGAATAGAGTGCACCCTGGTTTCGAAATGTGGAACTAACAAATTTTTAAAAAGGACAAAGTGTTTTGAAAGGAATATTAAGCGAAACCCTCTGTGCGATCTGTGATCACACTTACCCACTTGTTTTTATTTACTTGTATTGATGACTTTTAAGTTGTGCTTAATTGTTAATTCCTATCTATAAACACTGTTTCAATGAGGCCTA
This sequence comes from Maratus speciosus, assembly GCA_963932465.1. NCBI lineage: Eukaryota > Metazoa > Arthropoda > Arachnida > Araneae > Salticidae > Maratus > Maratus speciosus. The sequence continues at coordinate 170,960,160 of OZ010791.1, forward strand.
TAGATGTCTATGAAGGTTATGCAATAAAGCTAGAGATCCTACCTACACAGCTTCCAGGTTGTGTAATATTTAAACGGAGTTTCTGACTGTAAAATAGTCAATGAAACATCGTCTTAATTTTAAAAGACTTATCCAATGATATGCCACTCAATAGGGTGCTTAAAAATTTTTTTCGTCTCTACCGCCACTTTGTATTTTACGACCGCTATTTTGAATTTATAAAAACAAAAACTAGTTTATAACCATCAGACGGCTAAGACTAATCGATAGAGATCTCATTCATTAAAATCCATCCTGCCGTTGTGATGTTTCGAGGGTATAAAGAAATCCACATACCCAGATACGCGTGAAACACATAACCCTTCTTGGCAGTCGGGTACTAATTCACATTCAATAATATCCCTTTTTAATATTGCAGTTAATTTCATTATGCATGAGTTCGCGTGATTTTTTGTTTACCAGTTTTCAATATAAAAAAAATTGAGAAAGTATTTTTACCATTATAGATGCAGAGCAATGGAACATGTCGATCTAAATAAATAAAGGTTATTTATTTGCCTTTTAAACGTATTTTACCCCTTTTAATTTAAGAAGTTTTAGTTTAAGTTTTAATCCCTTTCACTTTATCTTAAAATTTGTCAAAAAATTGATTTATCTTTTTTAATGTTAAATGAAAGCCTGTTTAATTGTGAATATTTTGACGCCTCACTTTTATTCATAAGGTAATTATATCGCAAGATATTGTAAATTATGTTAATACATTCACGATTACCCATACAAATTAAACCTTTAAACTGCTTTTTCTCGATGTTCATATTTTCTTCACTTTCATGTTTTAAAAATGAAAAGCCTTTTTTTTTTAATTTGAGATAAAGATTTAAACTTTTTTGTACGTATTCTTTATTATATATGTGATAAATCTGCGCATGGAATTAGCCTTCAGATTTTTGTTATTTTTTAAAAAACAAAAGTATATGGAGATGTGTTACATTTCATCCTTTTACACTTGATGTATCAATAAAAAAATGATATTAAATGTAACATTAGATGTATCTAAAAATCCATGCGCAGTCTTGTGTAATACACATTTGAAAATCTAAAAAAAAATAAATTAAAAAAAATAAAAAATAGGGAAAAATATAAATTTTTAAAAAAGTAGTAGGGATTTTAAAAAAGTCGAATTCTTATAAATTTTTTAAAAATTTTAATCAAATATGCAGTTAATTTTTTTTTTTAAATGTACTTTTAGTTGAACATTGAAATACAGTGAGTTCACCATTGGAACCATATTTTTAAAAATAAACAAAATAGTTCGAAAGGTAAGCTATCTCTTTAATCTATTAATTGTTAAATTTACATAATTAGTTTATCTTCTAAAAATACATAAACTGACGTAATTAATAGAATTTGCACGTCAAGTAAATCAGAATCTATTTGTGGATACAACAGAACCTCTTTTATCCGAAGCTTTTTTAATCGAAACTCTCGATTAACCGAAATCCATTTTTGAAGCTTTTTTTTTTACTACCACATTCCTTGTGTGCAAAATCTATTTTGAAAGCTTTTTTTTTTAACTACCATATTCCTTGTGTGCAAGCAATTCTTTCCGAACTACGAGTACATATAAATATTTTCGATCCCCTTTCTTAGATTTCCTTTGAATTTAACTTGAGCTCCCGTAAGCTGCGGAGTGGAACGAAGAAAACGAACAAATTAGCAATTCTGAAGCTTTTGAATGCTTTGCAAAAGGTTTGGCATGGCAGGAGCAGCAGAAAGACTGTGATACTGGTGAACTAATAATATTAAAAAACTCCGTGATAGAGCTTCAAAGCAAAGGCAATCGAAACTGTGATAAACAAAACATTTTTTCAAATCCTTGTGATATATGTAAAAGGTACTTAATTTCAAAATTGAAATTCTGGTAATTTATTCTTGTTTCTATTTTGCTATTGCTTTATTTTTATTAAGCACTTGTTACCATAATACGAAATATTGCATATATTTCTCATTAATCTTAAAATTAAAGTCTTCTGGATTATCCGAAAATTTCGATTTTCTGAAAGAGGATCGGTCCAAATAACTTCGGATAATCACCAAGACAAGATTCTTTCTTTTCTAAATATCCTGAAGTGTGTTGTTTTTACTTTCTTTCTTATTATGATTTTTTCCCCAATTATTTCGGTCCCAATTACTTCGGATAATCGAGGTTCTACTGTATTTAGATATTCCAAAGAATAATAGAACGCTCGACAATTCGTCGTACAGTTTTCATGCTTTAAAGTTCGCAGAAAAGCTACCTTTTCTTAATTTACGGAGGTGTTCGCATCAGAGGGGCATTTACTTTCAAAATTTCAATTGAAAATAATAATGAAAGAAAGAAAGCAAGCATTCATCTTTTTCAATATAAAAGATCCTCCAGAGATAAATTCAGTATACAGAGTTTTAAACACACGAGAGTTTTTAACAAAAAGTGAACAAAATAAATCATGAAGGAAAAAGCTTTCGTGTGTCACATTTAACGTATCATAAGTTTTATTCGAAAAAGAAAACTTCCCTTTTTCTCTCCATACACAATTTTGTAATACAAACTTTAATATCTTCTAAGCTAAAGAAAGTGAAATTTTGACAGAAAAGGAAAGTTACACTTCTAGTTCAAAATGACAAAACTGTTTTAAAAAAGGAGAAATTTTAAGTGGAAGTACTTCCTGGAAAGAATAAAACTTATATATATATATAGATAGAATTTTCATGAAATATATTCTAAATAAATATGTAATACTATATATTATTTCTCACATGTCTTTTATTTAATAAATATTTAAAATTTGTTTAATTTCATTAAGTAAAATTTTTAACATTAATTAAAATTTTTAGTATTAAGATATGTTAAATATATTTTTGCATTATTTAATTCATATAATTTAAATACATTTTAAATTTATTTCAATATCATTTTAAATACAATTTCTCTTAAAATTATTTCACATAGTTGGTATACAGCCTGTTACATTCTTTCTGTTTAATTATAATCCTGTAATTTGTTTCACAGTTGTATTGATTTTTTCATTATATTTCATGGAATTTAATTGTTTTGTTCTGCTTTTGTTATTTTTTCTCCGTTTTGATTTACAGTAGAACCTTGATTATCCCAAGTAACTGGGACCAACCATCTTTCGGAAAATCGAAATTTTCTGATAATCGAGAATGCTTCAATTTTAAGATTAAGCAGAAATATATGCGGTATTTCTTATTATGGCAACAAGCTTAATAAAGATAAAGCAATAACAAAATAAAAACAAGAATTAATTACCTGAATTTTAATTTTGAAATTAAGTACCTTTTGCATTTTTCACAAGGGTTTGAAACAATGTTTTGTCTGTCGCAGTTTCGATTGCCGTTACTTTGAAGCTCTATCACGAAGATTTTAAACATTATTAGTTCACCAGTATCAGTCTTACTGCTGCTCCAGCCAAGCCAAACCTTTTGCAAAAGCTTCAAAATTGCTAATTTGTCCGTTTTATTCGTTCCACTCCGCAGCTTACGGGAGCTCAAGTTAAATTCAAAGGAATTCTAAGAAAAGGAATCGAAAATATTTATATGTACTCGTGGTTCGGAAAGGATCGCTTGCACACAAGGAATATGATAGTTTAAATGCAAAATAGATTTTGCATACAAGAAATGTGATAGAAGAAAAAAAAAAAGCTTTAAAAATCGATTTCGGTTAACCGAGAGTTTCGGTTAAAACAGTTTCGGATAAAAGAGGTTCTACCGTATTTGTAAATCAGGTTGCACAGTTGATTGGACAATTTGAGAAATAGCTCTTAAATGCTATGCATGCTTTTCTCAATTAGAAATCAATTGTGTTTTGCTTATATTTGTGGGATATTGCCCCTGATGAAAAGTTCCACAATATAAGTGTTATTCATATTCTTGATATTCATTTTTCTTTGCATTCCTTTTGTAAATTTTTACTCCGACTAATATTGCTCCTCCACTTTTTGAAACTAAACTTTTCCCCTTTTGTTTTTTTTATTCAAATAATTTATGAAATTTGCGATATTATAATATTAAACTGTTTAGGTTTTTAAAAAAATCGTCCGTCAAAAATCAACTCAACTCAACCTAATTTTCATCAAAATCGGTCGAGTAGTTTACAAGGAAACGGGTCTTAAATCTCGCATATTTTTCATAGAATTGGGCCCAGTCTTGTCTTCCCTTAACACTTTGGACTTCGGCGTTTCTTACACAAATTGTATTCGGTCGGCCCAGTTTTTTAAAAGAAGTTTCCTTCAAGTACACAATTTGAAAAATGCTCTAATTAAATAACACAAATTTTATTTTCCTTTATTACTGGTGCCAAAAACAAATTTTGCAAAGAAAGGTGATGTCGCCGTAGCGGCGACAACGGAGTGCAAAGGGTTAATATACAGTGACATTTGTGAAATTGGAGTCTGAGTAGAAGTAAACAAAATTCCTGTTTTGAACATTTTCCGGATAAACTAAGGGCACATAAAACATCTCAACAAGTAAAATGAAGCAGTTTTTGCGAAATATTGAACATCATGTATTTTACTTAAAAATAGAGATTAGGAAAAAAAAAAAACTTTTTAGTAAATATACACTTATAGCCCATATGTAAATCAAAGGAAATTAATTTGATGCACAAATAAGTTTTCAAGAACTACGTATCTTTTTACATATAGGGGAGACTAGGGAGGGTTGACCCACTTTTTACAAAATGATTTTTTATTTTTTAAATATTGAACGTAGAATGAAGTTTTATATATCATTTTATTCGTTATACAATCAGTTATGAAAATAAAATTGCTACATAAGTGTAATATATAAGAAATTTGAAAAATGATTGATTTTAATCATGAGAAAATAATACGTCAAGGCTCCCCACATATGGGAGGATTGACTCACTATATGGAAGGCTTAACCCACTTTGTTTTATATTAAAATGTTTGTGAAAAGAAATAAAATCAGTTTAAAAAAAGCAAAATAACTTCATGCTTTAATTATTATAAAAAAATATTTTTAAAAATATGATGCTTAAACGCAATCGCAAGTCAGAGGAGAAATATTTGTTTGAAACAGGATTTTTTCTGAGCAGATATAATTGTACAGCAGGGAATATAAAATTTTAACATTTAAGACAGTATTCCGTTAGAGACAGCTTCCGTTTTCATAGGGTTTCATGTATTATTATGTCTGGATTTAGGAGCCGATGTCCCTCTTTTTTTTTTTTTTTTTTTTTTTTTTTTTTTTTGTCACCTTGTCCTACTTTTTGTGACACTCGACCTGACAACTCTGGTTGTCATATAGTTTGACTTAATCTCACTGTATTCATCCTGGTGAAATTTGTCTACAAACCTTCCTAAAGTTTTTCGATCGATGCTATATTCTTTTGCAGCCGCATGAGCACATAACTTATCATTAACACCTTTTAATCCTTTCAGGGGCAAAATACTTTCAGTACTAAAATGTTGAAATAAATGACTGGCACCGGAATTTACAAACAAATTTATTTGGAAATGAGAAAAAGGCTATATTTCACATACATTCTAAATGTAAAAGATTTTGGCAAAATTCTGGTGTCATTGTGAAAATCCCTAGAATTAGTTCAGGAAATACCATTGAAATCCCGAGAATGCCCAGGAAAATCCCGATAAAAAGCCAAAATCAATTACGGTTACTGAAATTCCAAACATCATTCAATTTTTTAACGAACCTTTTCAACGATAAGTTTAAATTTGTAGCTGCACTTGTGGGTAATTTCATTAGAATATCACCTGAAACTATCTGTGACAAACTGTTGCTTCAAGAATACTTAAGCAAAATAATGTTCAACATTATGTTATCCCTGATTGTGAAATTTCACTTAAAGTCGTTATTCGTGGGCTCATTAGGACCCTCGATATTGAATCTGTTAAAGAAACTCTCTCATGTACAGAGTGATGCATAAATACTGTGACGTGATGAAAATGTCAATTTAGTTTAATGTTTTTTTTCTCGTTTTTTAGCTTTGCTATTGTTTTATTCATGTTCTTCGTGATTTTTGTTGTCTAATTGCTATTTCTGCTGATATTAAATTACTGTTTTGGTGAAAAACATGGTGTGCAGAGGTTAATCCTGCATTTCTTCAAAAGTCCGTGCAACAAAAACCGTGTCCCCACAAAACAAACTTCGCTGTTTTTGGGATCCTGGAGTAAAAAGCCTGTGCAATCAAGAACAAGTTCCCAGATTCCCTAAAACTCACTCTGGAAAAAGCCTGGTCCGAAATCACGCCAGAAATAGTCTGTCACGGTCATCTTGAAAAATTTCCAAAATCGTCTCAACCACTGCATCGCCGCGGGAGGAAGCCATTACGAATGATCTTGATTGTTTCTTGTACAGAATTTTCTTCTCTTTCGAATGACCAATAAAACGGGTTGTTTTGTTTCTCAGTTAAAAGTTATGGTCTTTTATTTGCGTCACAGTATTTATGTGTCACCCTGTAGAGATTTCACTATTTTAAAAGTATCTCAAATGAAAAGCCGTTGAGACGGGAAGCCCCTCCCTCTCTACCTCATGGGACTTCCAATATGTGTCCCTTCATTCGAAATTTTCAACGTTCACTCTGTCTACAATCTACGAGTCGAAATTGAAAAATTTCGTCCAACAGCACAATGCTTTAGATGTCAAAAATTCATTCATATCAGCTCTAATTGTCATATTAACATTAAATACGTGAGATGCGGTGGGCCCAGGGCTCCCAAATGGCCCGCGAACTGAACACCAATATTTTTTGTAACAGAAACTTTCACGGTAGGTTTTTACAGCATTTGCGCTTGAATTAACCTTCAAAGGTGGTTTCTATGCAATTTGCAAGAAAAATCTAAAAAGTAAATTTTTCTAACAAAATATTGATGTTTCAAATGAAAATCAAATTTCAAAGTAATTGCTTAAGAGGCGCAAAGGTCAACATAGGGAAAAAGATTCCATGCCGGGACTCGAACCCGGGCCATCAGTATATAGCGCACTGACGTTCTACCGATTAAACCACATGGAACGATACCCAGCCTGAAAAATTTCTCACTATTATATGTTGGCAAGGCTACAAACGCAGCACAAGATGGAATATTTATCGTGAGCCACCGACCTGGGGCGAACACGAAACTTAATTAAATCCAGCATAATTAAGTTTAGTGTTCGCCCCAGGTCGGTGGCTCACGATAAATATTCCATCTTGTGCTGCGTTTGTAGCCTTGCCAACATATAATAGTGAGAAATTTTTTATAGGCTGGGTATCGTTCCATGTGGTTTAGTCGGTAGAACGTCAGTGCGCTATACTGATGGCCCGGGTTCGAGTCCCGGCATGGAATCTTTTTCACTATGTTGGCCTTTGCGCCTCTTAAGCAATTACTTTGAAATTTGATTTTCATTTGAAATATTGTATGCAAGACGAATGTTTCTCTCTGGAATAATTTCCATGTATTAAAATATTGATGTTCAGTTGGCAGACCATTTGGTGTCCCGCACTTGTCACAAGATTGCAATGTCAAAAAAGCTTCCGCTACTGAGGTTCCTAAACCTCCTCTTAAATGCGCTAATTGTTTTTTAGAGCACTTTTCTTGCTATAAGGATTGCTCGCAGTTTCCTGTTAAACCGCAATTTCTTAAAACTTATGCTAATGCCACTGGTACTCCGAAAAGTCAAAATCCTGCGAAGGAAAATCAGGAAAAAACTGATTCGAAAGCTCATAAAGCTAACCCACTCATCGTCCAATGAACTTTTACTAAACTTTACAGTGAGCAAAAAAAGTATTTGCACGCAGACGATTTTTCGCATAAGTAACCATAGAAAGCAAATTTGATACTATTCTCTTAATTATTCATTTATTTAAATAAGAAGGAAATAAAAATAACTACCCATTTTCCTTAAACAGTAATATTACACATTTAAAAAAATAAATTAATATTTTCTCATACCTAAAAAGTATTTGCACAAGAAGCATTGACTGTTAAAAAAGGCATTAAATGTGAACATTATTCAAATGTTTAGCATATCAGGCCCACAGTACATTAGCCCCGCACTTTAAAGCCACGTAATATATTAACTGGAGCAGGGATTCTGGGGAGTTTTTGTTCTAATGGCGCCGAAAACGTGTGAACTGCCTGTTGCTACCCGTGAGAAGATTATATTTCTTCACAAGTCTGGATTAAGTTACCGAGGAGAATAATTGGTAGTTCATTATTTTTTTTTTTTTTTTTTGAGCTGTTCGAATAATTTGAAGTTCGGTTAAAAAGTATTTTTTGAGAGAAATTGGCTGTTCGGTTAATTGGAGTTCGGATAATCGGCGCTCTACTGTATTTAAAAAAGCAGAAGAGATATTTAAAAAATCAACTTAAAGGTTTTTTTTAAAAAAAAGTTAATTAAATTTGCAGTTATATTTTTTTCTTTTCAAAACGTACTTTTATTTGAACATTGAAATGCAGTAAGTTCACCATTTGAACCATATTTCTTAAAATAAACAAAATTGTTGAAAAGACAGACTGCCCCCTTAAGACTTAAATTACACGCTTTTTATTTTCTATAAAATGACGTCATTTACACCTGCTGAAGAATTCCACATTTACGATCCAGTCTTAAACAACATCTATAGAAAAGTATGCATAGGACGCCACTATCGCGGTATAATACATAAACCAACCAAAAAGCGATGTCGTCATTCAAGAAACTCGACAAAAAAATCGGCTATCAAATAATTAATATGCCTTCATTTGTTGGTAACATTAATATGATACTAACAATTAAATGTAATTTTTACTAGCTCTATGCTTTATGAGAAATCATACATTAATATTTTTTCAAAATACCTCGTATTTTAATTACTTTTTTTTCAGTTGTTATGAGAAAATAGGAACAAAAATATATAGTAATCTACTATTTTCCCTTTACTTTCTACAGAAAGGGAGTACTTTAGTTTCCATTATTACAGGAATGGCATTATAAACTAGAAAAATAAATTAATATTTCAAAAATAAATTGAGATGCAGTTTTTAAACAAATTGCAGTTAAACGAATTTTTTTTTTTCCAATACGAAGGTGAAAAAAACTGAAAATGTTCGATGCTTAGTAAGTTTAAAAAATGGCAGTAGAGGTTATCGGTATTTAACCGTACAATGATACATCTGCTTCGTTTTACGGCTGGCTTATGTAACGTAGCATATCGGCGGCTAAAAATATAAATGCGTATTAGAATTAGATAAATAACTAGAGAACAGGAATTCTGCTTCTTCAGAATTTAGTGTCGCTTCCGGCATTTTCATTACTTTGTTTTCTTCTGATGGACTGATGGCTTCTATTATTATGAAACAGCCATTATAAATGAAGTGTTAGGTGAAGATGAAAGAGCAGCCGTAAAAAGTTAGAACTCCGATTTTTTGGTCAGAATAGGGGGGGGGGGGTGGAGGGGCATAATTTTTATGGCTGCTCTTTCGTCTTCACCTAACACTTCATTTATAATGGCTGTTTCATAATAATAGAAGCCACCAGTCCATCAGAAGAAAATAACTCGGTTAAGCTGGGATCAACTGCAGTACAAAACATATTTCAATTTTAAGACTTAAAGCACACGTTTTATTTTATGTAAAATGACGTCATTCGCATCCGCTTAAGAATTCCACATTTCTGATCTACTCTTAAACATCTACAGTAAAGCATGCATAGCACATCACTATCGCGAAATAATGCACAAATGCAGCAAAAAGATTCCGTCATTCAAGAAAAAAAAAAAAAAAAAAAAAAAAAGCCGGCTATCTAATGATTCACAGATACTTACAATTAAATATAGTATATAATAGCTCCATTGTTTTAACAGAAATCATTCGTTTACATTCTTTTCAAAATAGCACGTATTTTAATTACATTTCTTTCGGTTGTTACGAGAAAATGGCAACAAAAATATATAATTACTATTTTAAAACTATTTTTCCTTTACTTTCTACACAAATGGAGTATACTTCCGTTGCCAATATTAAGCAAATGGCTCCAAAAACTACAAAAAAATTAATATTTCAAAAATAAATGGAAATACAGTTTTCAAACAAAATGCATTTAAAAGAATTTTTTTTCCCTATACGACAGTATAAAAATTGAAAATGTACGATGCTTAAAAGTTTAAAAAATTGCTAAAGAGTATTTAATCGTAATGCTTTGTTTTACGGCTAGCTTCTGTAAGGTAACGTTATTTTTTGGACACAAAATAAGCTGGTAGAAAGAAATAGCATACCGTACCGGAGGCTAATAAATGATAACTTAAAATACGTGTAAACTGTAAACGAGTACGAGGATAAATTTCCGTTTCCTTGCCAGATGTCTAAAATTAAATTTTAACCTGAAAATCTCAAATAATGAAAAAATTCCCCAAGTTTCCCCTAAAAATATTGATAGTCTCCAAGAAATTTAAAATTCCTCAAAATGGATACAAAATCTTTCTTTTATAAACACCGTATTTTCGACATACGTCTCTTTTCATTAGCTCTCAAGTAGTCATTGAAGACTTCAAGATTACGTGAATAGGACTGAATTTAAAGTACTGATGTCTTCAAATGTATATTTGATTTATTAATTACAAATATTTTATATTTTTTCCGAATTTAGTCTTTTTTTTTTATTAAAAAATATTATACACATTTTCAAATATGTTATAGATAATATATTACACGCAAATATAGTTATATATATAATATAAAATATATTAAAAATATATTAAATATACTTTAAAAAAATATATAATTGATTTTCTCAGGAACTCTAAATTGAAGTTTATACATGAGCACATATTTTATAACAAAAACTGGTACGTATGCCATAATTTTGTTTTTAATCTTTACTGTTTGTTGCACGTCAAAACAGCACATAATTCCCAGAATTGAGACTATTAAATTTACTAATTCATTTTTTTTTAATGACTTATTTATCCTAAGGAAAGGCCTCGAGTATTCGTTTAAAAATAAATTGAACAATAATCTATTACCAACAACTATTTTATGAGAATAACTAATTATTTAAACTAATTATGTATTTCATTATCACAAAATGAACATTTTAAATATATTATACAGAGTTATTACAAATGAATAATCGGATTTTGATACGTTACTACGTGCGAAAACATATATGTTTCCATGACAACTCAAACGAGAGGGCGTTAACTACAGTTTCGCGCTGCGTATGTGCCATGCGTGTGTGGTTGAATGGTTGCTGCATATTCAAAATGGCGACTGGACAGCAGAGAGCGTTTTGTGTACTAGAATTTTCAAAGTGTGAAAAGCTTATAACCGTTCAGAGAGCATTCCGGAAGGCATACAAATGCAAACCATCAATCCAACAAAGAATTCGGCGCTGGTATCGGCTGTTCAAAGAAACCGGTTGTTTGTGTAAAGGCAAAAGTCCCGGCCGACCAAAAGTTACTGAAGAAACAGTGAACCGAATTAAAGAGAGTTTCATCCGTAGTCCCAAGAAATCAACAAATCGCGCTAGCCGCGAACTTTCAATTCCACAGCCAACTATGTGGAAAATTTCTGCTGTCCAGTCGCCATTTTGAATATGACGTTCGCGCAGCAACCATGGCAACTACACGCGTATGACACATACGCAGCGTGAAACTGTAGTTAACCCACCTCTCGTTTGAGTTGCCATGAAAACATATACGTTTCCTAGTTCGCACGTAGTAACGTATCAAAACCCGATGATTCATTTGTAATAACCCTGTATAACAAGTTTAACATGCTGAATTTCAGAGAGATATGAGATTAACAAATAATTCAGTGGTAGTAGTTTAGTGGATAGAGGTGGTAATGCAGGGTGTCCAATGAAATAATGTCCCAGTTTCAATGGTATATTATAACAGTTTAATTTAGACTATTTACAAGAAATTACATATGAAATTGAAGGTAAACTAATCTAGTTTTTCTTACAAATGTTCAAGATGTGCACCTTTAGTTATAAGGTACACATCTAACCTAAAGTCCAATTCTTCCCAAACTGCAGTTAAGGGGTCTCAGGACTCTTAACCCTCTCGGGTAACTCTCGGGTAACGTAAAAGTAGCAAAATTTGCGCAACCCGAGATTTCATCGGGATGCATTTTTTCCGTTTAATTAATCCTCCTTGATCATTCCCACCAGTAACTTTTTATTGTAAATTTTGTCTTATCTAATCGGAGCATTTTCCCGATTAAATCAGACGAAAATTTTTGTTTTGAAAAACCGGTAACTAAAGAATAAAAATTCTTAAAAGTCTCTCCTCGCGAAGGAATTCAATACGCAATTTTTTAAGCTATTTTGATAAAACAATTACGCAGCAAGAGGGTTAAAGCTTTAAAATTTTCGAAACTTGAATATTTTTACATGTTAAACTACTACCTTTTCTAAACATTTTCATATAATTGAAGAGCTGAGTGGAAGAACACGTTATGATACATTTTCTTGAAAAATATTTTATCTTTTGGAAGAAGGTGTTATCAGGTATTCTATCACATGGTAAAGCTAAAATACCAAAGTTCTATTTAGCCTTGAAGATTTAAGACATTATTCATTAATATTTAATATTTTAATATTTAATAATGCAAATAACATTAATATTTTTTAATATTTAAAAATTAAATATGAATAAGTTTTTTTGATAGAGTTTAGTACCACACCTCTTAATATTTTAAACACATGGTACCAAACAGAAAATAAATCATTAAAATTGACAACAAAAACTTTCACATCAAATTTCTTCAAATGTAATTTTTGTTAGTTAACATGTTCTTCCACTTAGCTCTTCAATTGTTCCCTTGAAATTCCCATTAAAACAGAAGTTATGGCTTTTAGAATTATACCCGCCCAATAGCTGAAGTGGCCTTTCTGAAACTTTGAAGTCATTTTTCTCCAAATGACGTTTTTGTGCATAACGTGCACGACATCTCAAAAACTTCTGAATATTTTTTTATGAAATTTATAAAACATATGTTTCATATTAGTCTGTATAAACTGAACCTAAAATTTTATTTCTATTGTTCAAAAAAATATTTTTTTAGGTGATTATACTGTTGAAAATTTCAAAATTTTGTATTAGCTAAATACAACTTTGTATTAAAAATGTAAATATGCTTTATATACAAATTTATTTAGGTTCAGGGTAATTGTTCTAATCTGAAGTATAATTAGACACAAAAAATTTCATTCTAGTTGCAAAATTTATTTTGTAATCCTGCGCGTAAGGTGTTATACCAATTTTCTGCTTCTCAAATGTCGGACAGTTTGGATCCCCTGTAAATACTAATTACACAGACCTGCGATGAAAAAAATACAAGGGTATTGATGGCTGAACTTTATGTATTTTTTAGTGCTAATTAAAAAACAAATAATGAAAAAAGTCTATCACGTCACATTTTCTTGAAAAATATTGGGTCGAATGGAAAGTCGTGTCGTGTTGGAAAAATCAATTCATACCGGTATATTCTGCCAGTTAATTATTAGACATTAGATACCGGAATCAATATCTAATAATTAAATGATAAAATTTTCCGGTACGAATTGATTTTCCCAACACGACACAACTCTCCGATAGGCCCAGTTGTTTTAAACCGTTTAAACCTATAACAAAATATTCGATTACTGAAAAATCAATTTGCCTCACCGAGAATCGATTTTTTTTTTTTTTTTTTTACATAGATTTACATGGATAAAATCACTGTTGCCAGATAGTACATGCAAAATTGCCCGAGAGAATTCCTTTTGAAATAGGATTTTAGCAAAAATATCGATATCGATGTTACAAAAAATTCTGATGTGATGGGGAAAATGGAGGTCATTTTCGAAATCAGCCCACCAAATAACATAAAAATCAGCGAAAACCTCTCTTGTATTTTTCAAAAACTTCAATTTCGCAGACCTGTGTTATCTATTTTGCAATTTATTAAATACATGAAATAAAAGAACGTACTTATACCTTTCATTCAACATAAATTTTGTTTTTAAACCATACACATTTTGAGATATTAAAGATAGAAAATGGACTCCCTTTTTTTTCCAATTTTAAGAGTCTCCTTAACAAGTCCGAAGTCGTGGAAGCAATAACCTCTTCAATTCTGTGCCTCAACTTTGGCAAATCATCACTGTAAAAAAAGTTACCAAGAATTTTCTAGGGAACTGGGATTCCTAGAACTTTTTATGTAACATCAACAAAAAAAAAAAATCACGTAACAGAGACACGTTTGCACCGTAAATAAAAAAATCTGTAAGGTTACTAAGAATTTTTTAGGAAAAGGGATGCCTACAACTTTTTATGCAACTGCAACCTGGGTTACAGATAAAATTTTATTAAGTTTTCTTTAATTTTAATAGAATCTTATGTAAAGCTACAGATTTCTGTAACTTTACCAAAACTAGTTTTGTGGATTTACGTCTTTTTTTGTACAGTGTACATATGAAATTTTAGTAAGCATACATATTTCTGTAACTTTATATCTGTAGAATTACATCTTTTTTTTTTACAGTGATTAGGTATCGGCGGAACGTAGACACGATCTTTTATAAAACCTCAAAGGAAAATATTGCATTCCTCTAACGGCTTTTAAACCTTCAGCGCAGCAATAACGCTTTACGCTCAGTAGTCGCCATTTTGCGTATGTGGCACCGCAAGTGAGTCAATAACAAAGCAGTACTCGCACATGCGCTTATTTCAAACTGTTTGAGTTACTCTTCATTTGTAAGCTTGAACCAACACTCTACCACGCTTACAATGGATACTATTAAAATTTATAACTGGTAATTCTTTTAAAGACAACCCTGTATTTTAAACAAAGACTTCAGGAGGACAAAACCCTCCTGATGTAACAAAGTTTTAGCAGGAAAATGAACAGTCCTGAGGTACCAGCGCATGTAGTGGTACTTCTCGTTAAAATTTGTAAGATTTATATTTCCCGAAACTATTGGGTCGATCGGAAAGTCGTGTCGTGTTGGGAAAATCAATTAGTACCGGAAAATTGTGCCTGGTAATTATTAGACATTAAATATTGGAATCAATGTCTAATAATTAAATGATAGAATTTTCCGGTACGAATTGATTTTCCCAACACGACACGACTTTCCGATCGACCCAATACTTAGTTATGGTAATATGAAAGAAATGAAACTGCAAGTTGCGAGTTTCAAATGTTAATGAAATTATTTCGAAATAAAAATGAAAATTTCAGAACTAATGTTGAGACATCTGATCTGGAGATTTATAGGTTAG
The DNA here is from genome assembly GCA_963932465.1 of Maratus speciosus. Lineage (NCBI taxonomy): Eukaryota > Metazoa > Arthropoda > Arachnida > Araneae > Salticidae > Maratus > Maratus speciosus. The sequence goes on from OZ010791.1 coordinate 170,975,431, forward strand.
AAACCTAATTAATATTTATACCATACTTTACGAGCAGAATTGTTTCTTAATCCTTTCAAGGGCGGTATTACGTTTATGAAACCTCTTAATTTTAATTCCTAATTGCCTCAATAGGGCGATTCACCCGAATTTTGGGTGTAAATTTTCCCATTTGTTACGTATGTGAAACGTAGCTTTTTCTTATTTCCAAACAAATTTGTTTGTAAATTTTGGTGTCATTCGTTCATCTCAAAATTTTAGCATTGGCCCTGAAAGGGCTAAGGAATGAATTACTAAATACTGAAAAGAGAAAATGATAATCTTTGAAACAGTCCATATAACTTTTCAAAAAATTGTCGTCATTTGAATGTGGAAGATTTGAATCCCTTGGGACCCTTTTTCTCCTATGCCCCTGTCTTCACTTTTAAGGGACGACAAGACTGAGTGCAATTCTACGGGAAATATGCAAGTTTTAAGACCTGTTTTCTGGGAAACTACCCGACCAATTTGGAATTCATATTAACTGGACTATTCTAAAGACTTATGGCAACAGTTTTTTTCTGCGAGCAGGGTTCGTACGGGTGCTTGAATTTCATGACTAAGGAATTCTTCGGTACCAGTATTTCCTTATGGAAAATCTCTCCTGAAATAAGACGAAATTTCGTCCGTTTAAACTAGATTTTTTTTTTCTATAAAAAAATCTGATATTGAGCCTTGAAAATAACGGTATCCGTACGAACCCTGTGCGAGTAAAACTTTTTACAGTGGTGAAAAATTGGCGCAAAGGTGGAGCCTATTGACACCATTAAATTTTAGTACTATTTTCCGACTTATCTAATGACAGAATTTCTGAGGTTTTATTAAGGGGGAAGAGTACTATAAAAAATTAGTGCGGCCAATAGGCTCCACTTCTAAGTCAATTTTCCATCACTGTTTTTATTTTAGACCAATGGCAATTTTTCAGAAATTTTCCTTTTTTCAGATAATTTTTTTTCTTCTGATACTAATTAATTTTTTTTAAACTGTCTGCGACATATGATCTCTATCACCACATTTCTTTTTTTTTTATCGAAATCGCTCGAATATACTTTAGGAGTTAATGGGGTTTCTAGCTGAAAAGTACAATTTTTGGGAGAACTAGAAAATTTAGACACGCCTAACTAGTGCAAAGTTCTTGCGCAGTTTTATAAAACACACGTATTAAAGAACATATAAACACTTGGATAAAATTTAATTACATATAGTAAATGAATATAAATTGTTAGAGTAAAATTAGTGTAAGTGGGCGTGACATCCTAATTGTGTCTTACCTAAACGATACATCTTAACTTCTCAAAAAGCATTCTATTCGCAACAAATGAAACTTCTGTCGTTTAATTGTCAAAATAACAGGTGTAGGTTGTACGTAGTATAATCATTTTAACATATTTGTGCAAAAGAAATTACATGTCTGCAAACTCACTGATAAACAAGGTTTCTGTTTCTAACTAAGTATGTGGTAACTTTTATATTTTAGGTGGGGCTGTGAAAGAATATGCCATTAAAAAGTCTCCATCACCCACAGATTTTTAAAAAATTCAAAATCTTGAAAATCTGAATTTTGTAGCATTTATTCAACACATATACCTTATGAAATTTATCATTTGGTATTTTAGTAATGACAAACTTTTAAATAAACACTTATAAAGCTTCAAATTAATATTTTAATCACTGGAAATATGCATTGTTTATAAAATTTCAGAAAAATGTGGAAGAATTTTTGTAAAAAGAAATGATATTAATAAGAAATTTCATACTTTATGTAGCGGTAAATGTCTTATCTGTGGACGCTCTCTTATAGGCACAATCACTAGCTTCCCTAATAAGGTTCCAACAGTAATCTCCGAGCATATTAGGGGTCCACCTGCCTTGATATCGGGTTTCCATTGCAGAAATATCCTGGTGGAAGCGCTCTCCATGCTCGTTGCTCACAGCTCCCATATTTTCAGGGGGGGGGGGGGGAATTTAGATGAGATGCTAAAAAGTAAATTTTCAACGACATTGAACATCCTAAATCTTTGTAACTTTTTAACATGTCTTTAATTAATGTTTCATAGTTAGGACTTCGATGTAATATAAGGAATGTGTCACAACATTTTTAAAATCGATCCATGCTGCTTTTTCTAAATCACTTAATGTATCATCAAAATTTTTGTCCTTCATAAGGTGTCTAATTTGTGGGCCAACAAAAATACCCTCCTTAATTTTTGCATAGCTTAGCGTTGGAAATTGTTTTTGCAGATATTGAAATCCACGACCTTCTTTATTCATAGCTTTAACTAAATTCTTCATCAATCCCAACTTCATGTGTAAATGTGGAAGAATAACTTTATTTTTATCGATTAGAGGAACGCTTTGGATATTTTTTTCACCTGCAATATATTGTTTGCACTAGTGGCAATTACTTTAAAATCCGCACATATATTCCAATCATGATGTGAGTAATCAATTTCATAAAACAGTATCTTCATATTTTCATAAGATTCTTTCATTATGCAAGAATATGCTATTGGAACAGACGGCAGGGCATTTCCATATTGAAGAAGCACAGCATTCAAGCTAGTTTTCGAACCATCGATGAACAATCGCCATTGTTCCGAGTTATATTGACAATTTAAAGCTGACATTAAACCACTTATATCATTACAATAGCATAAATTACCTTTTCTTGAAAAAAATGTCGAATATTTCTTATGTCGATCTCGATAAATAGATATCTTTGTGTTGTTTTTCAGGATATTCTAACCTTGTGATCTTGATCCAAGTAATTCTGAGTTTTTCTTTGATAAATTTGAGCCTCTCACAAGATCATTTAATTCTTCTTGAGTAATTAGGTGTCGTTCTTCATTTATGCCAGGAGAATAGTTTATATCAGATGTAGAAAAAGTTTCAGATTCATCAATTTCCATTTCTACTGCTGCATCGTCATATGTAAAATACTCTGCAGGTTTCGGTATTGGTAAACCATCATTATGTATAAAAATAGCAAATAAAGCCTTTGGGCAACAATATTAAAAAGCAGAAAAACCAACGTTTAAAATGCACAAATAATATATGAAAAGCAGCTGTTTGCTGCTTTTCATATATTATTTGTGCATTTTAAACGTTGGTTTTTCTGCTTTTTAACATCATTATGTAAACTGGTCGCCATTGCTGAATCTAAGTTCGGGTACTTAATTTTATGTTTACTTCTTGCAGAGAATCCTTTAATTTTTGTAATACAAAAGTAGCGGTCAGTTATATGATCCTTTGGTTCGCGCCATGTCATGGGTATAGCATAGGGCATACTCTTTCTTGTACCTTTCATCCACGCCCGGAGGTTTGTAGCACATCGTGTACAACAAGAATGAGGTGCTCATTTCTTATCTTGTTCACCCACTTTACATCCAAAGTACATGTGATAGGCAGTCTTTATTAGTGGCGTGAAAGCGCATCGATGCTTTTTCAAAGTTAGCTTCCCGCACACATAGAAAAATACTCGGGTTCATTAACGCATCCTCTAGACATTTTTCATATATTTTAGAGTAAAATAGGATAATTATAATCAAAATTTAAGTAAAAAGTCTTACAGAACAAAGAAATAGCAGTACACTCGCCCCGAAAGATAAGTTTCAACTGTCACGGATTTGCATTAAAACCAAATACTGTGGGGGTGGCTAGCGTTGTCTGTTCAAGGTCGCTAACGTAAAATTTATTAGGGGGACATTTGTTTCTAATATCATGCTGTATCTTCTATCGTTGTAATAAGAAAAAAGAATGTTTGTGTGAATCAAACGCATGTAAGAGAATAATGTAATATAATTATAATGCCTATACGATGCCTACATACTCCGAATGTATAAATGAAATTTCTCAAAATTGGAGGGTGATAGAAAATTTTTACAAACGTATTCTTTTCCAGCAGCTTGAAATCTATAAGAAACACCCAATGTATATAGAGAAACAGAAAATTCGTTAAAATTTGTTTTTCAGTGCTACTTTTGTTTCACAATGCGAGCAAGTAGAAAATATTGGTTTTCAGAAAGACGCAATGCAAAGATAAAAATCAATTTTGGACTTTGTTGGGGTCTCAGGTCTCTTAAAGCTTCAAAATTTAAATTTTTTAGAAGTTAAACAATTTTTTTTAACATTTAATACATTTGTTTACTTGAAATTCCTATTAGAACAGAAGTTATGGCTTTTAGAATTGTACCCGCTCAATAGCTGAAGCGGAACTTTCAGGTTATTTTTCTCCAAATGACGTTTTTGGGCATAATGCGCACGATATCTCAAAAGCTTTTGAATATTTTTTTCACGAAATTTTCAAAACGTATGTTTCATTTTAGTGTGCATAAACTGAACATAAAATTTCATTTTTATTGTTCAATAAAACTTTTTTATAGGTGATTATATTGTTGAAAATTTAAAAATTTTGTATTAGCTAAATAACTTTGTATTAAAAATATAAAATGCTTTAACAAAAAAATTATTCAGGTTCAGGGTAATTATTATAGTCTGAAGTATAATTAGGCTAAAAAAATTTGATTCTAGTTGCAAAATTTATGCTGTAATCCTGCGCGTGGCCTGTTATGCTAATTTTCTGTTCGACAAATCTCTCACAGTTTGGAGTCCCCTGTAAATAATAATTCTGCATCTTATAATTTTTTAAATACATGGAAGGAAAGAACATACTTATATATTTCATCGCAACAAAAATTGTGTTTTTAAATCTTATACATTTTAAGATATTAAATGTAAGAAAGTGGTCTTTTTTTTCATTTTTTCAAATTTGAAGAGTCCTGAGACCCCTTAAAATACACGGTATCAATCTCAAATTCACCCAGTTCTAATTTAAATATTTTCCGATGGTTTGCTTTGTTCGATTCAGAATTGCATAATTATTTTTAAAAATATGAAAAAAATAACAATAATAATAACCGATTTTTTGAAGGTTAAAAATTGATGAGTCACCTTAAATATGCAACGCCTTCATTTAAGAATTTCCCATGATTTCAGATAATTATCGGCAATTAATATATTTTTTAACACTTTCCAACATAGTTGAAAAGTTTTTATGAATTCGGTTTGTCTGTCTGCCACCTATTCGTGCTCTAACTCGTGTAAATGTAGTAAGATTGCCATGCAATTTATAAATGTTATTGGGATTTGATATGGCATGTTCGGTATTGGAAAAGAAGTGTGCATCATTTATAGTTCATTTACGGTGATATTCAAAAGAGTACCGTTACATTACGGTAAATGGGGAAAATCGTGTTCGGTGTATTTCAAAGATACACTTTAAGAGATCTCAGGACTCTTAAAACTGGAAAAAATGAAAAAAAAAAAGGGACCATTTTCAACATTTAATATCTTAAAATATATATGATTTAAAAATACAATTTTAATTAGGATGAAATATATAAGTAAGTTCTTTCATTTCATGTATTTAAAAAATTACAAGAAGCAGAATTTGTATTTATAGGGGTCTCTAAACTGTCAGACGTTTGTCGAACCGAAAATTGGTATTACAGCTTACGCGCAAGATTATAAAATAAATTTTGCAACTAGATTGAAATTTTTTGTGTCTAATTAAAGTTCAGATTATAATAATTACCTTGAACCTAAATAAATTCGTATTTAAAGTATTTTTATATTTTTAATAGAAAGTTGTATTTAGCTGCAAAAGTTTGAAAATTTCAACATTGTAATCACCTGATTATTATTATTATTATTTTTTTTTTGAACAAAAAAAATAAAATTTTAGGTTCAATTTATACAGACTAACATGAAATATATGTTTTGAAAATTTCATGAAAAAATACTCTGAAGTTTTTGAGATATCCTGAGCGTTATGCCCAAAAATGTAATTTGGAGAAAAATGACTTTAAGGTTTCGAAAATGCCGCTTCAGCTATTGCGCGGGTATAATTCTACTAATCGGAATTCCAAGGAAATAATTATATCAAAATGTTCAGAAAAGATAAGAGTTTAATAACTAAAAAAATAAAAAATTCGAAAATTTTGAAGTTTTAAGAGTCCTGAGACACTTTAAACATATTGAAATTTATATAGATCACTGAGGTTTACTACAAAGAGGTTACTGTAGAATATAGTGTACAGTCGTGGAAAAAAAAAAAGTAAACACCCCCTACTAACTCCTCAACAAATTATAGTAGAAGAAAGTTACTGGTACTGAACGATTGGAAATAAAGTCTACTTTTAAAAGATGTATATAAAATTTGCTTAGGGGGCCATCTACATATTAACACAAAGCCGAACTTCATTTTTTTCAATGGCAATACCCAATTTTAACAAGATATTTCAAATTTTGGGTTCAAAATATGCTTAGACATCTAATTTCAAGTCATTTGAATGATAAGTTTTTGAATTATAAACATTCAAAATTTAGTGCTTCTAATGTTAAATTCCATTTTCATATTAAAAATAGCAATTAAAGCCTTTGTGCAGGAATATTGAAAAGCAGTAAACCAACGTTTAAAATGCACAAATAATGCGTGAAAAGCAGCAAAGAGCTGTTTCGAATCTACAACGAGATTCTTCTTCAGTGCAAGATAGGGAAAAAAGAACAGCGTGCTAGAAAAAGCAAGGCTGAGCAAAATGATAGACAGAGACACGCTGCCTTATATACCCTATGCATTATTTACAAACGTTCCGGTTGAGGGGGCTTTAGATTGCCTCAAGAAGAGGCTTTGTGAATTCCATTTCTCTTATTTTGAAATAGAGGAACTTATCCTTCTCACTCGCGCTTGCTTGTCGCAAAATGCTTTTGTTTTCAATGGTAATTTCTTCCGCATGATTGATGGTTTGGCTATGGGTAATCTTCTTAGTCCAATTTTATGCGATATTTATATGCGCTATTTTGAGGTCAAACGTTTTGAAATTTTAAAATTTCCGTTATATGTTCGTTATGTTGATGATGTTTATGTCCTGGTTGAAATAAATTCGGATATTAATCATATTCTCTCTATTATGAATTCCATTGATCCCTGCATTCAATTTACCTCTGAAATTGAGACCAATAGCTGTCTTTCTTTCCTCGATGTCCTTGTTATTTGTTGTGAAAATGGCTTTCAGACTACCGTCTTTCGTAAACCTTTTGCTGTCAGTCTCCCACCTCACAGGCATTCTTCTCATCCCCCTAACCAGAAATTCGCTGCTTTCAATACTTTTGTTTTTCGGGCTACCAATATTTGTTCTCAGTTACTTAGTGCTGAACTTAATTACCTCAAAGCTATTGCTGTTGATCGTGGTTATTCCTCTAATATTACTGATTCTATTTATAAGAAATTGACGAAACCCGTCCATTCTGAAAAACATTCTAATTCCAACTCTAATACTTCAGTTATGTTACCATTTTTTCCTAAAATCAGTCAGCAAGTTGCTAAAATCTTAAGAAGGTTTGATTTTAATGTTATTTTTTCTCCTGTTAATACAATCACTTTTTCAAATCTCAAACACCCCGTTGATAACTGGGGTATTTACCAAATCTCTTGCCAGTGTGACCTTTCTCATATTGGCCAGACTAAACGTGCTCTTAGATTTCGTTTAAAAGATTATGAAGGTTATGTTAAAAATCAGGAGCTCAAACGTTCTTCTATTGCTCAACATTCTTGGTCTTCTCAACATAGGTTCGATTTTTCCTCAGCCACCATTATCCATAAATGTGCTTCTAACCTTGATCTTGATTTTTGGGAAGCTTACCACATCATTAAAAATTCTCACTCTTTAGTCAATGACTTATCTAGTACTCCAGATTTTCCAAGTATTTGGAAAGCATTAATTTAATTTCCTCTTTTTTTGGTTTCTTTTTCTCTCCTTCTCCGGTAGATGTCGCTACTTGTCCACCCAGTCGTTTCCACTGCTTCTCTCTCATTGGTTGTTTCTGGCGCTTTCATTACCCGCATAGGGTATATTCGAAACAGCTGTTTGCTGCTTTTCACGCATTATTTGTGCATTTTAAACGTTGGTTTACTGCTTTTTAATACATTTTCATATTTTTACTAATATCTCCTGAAATTATACTCCTAATGTGCTAATTTTTTGTGTAGCAATAATACTAAAATATCCAAACATAAATACGTTGAATTTGCAATTTTTAAAAATTTATGATATGAATTATGAAATTAATATTCGAAAAAATTATGAATTGCAGCCTACAATTTTTTTGATGGATTTAGATTTATTGAGTTCTGCTTTATGGAAATCCAAAATTTCACATTTTTCTTCCAACTAGTTTTCAAATTATGCTTAAAAAACGGCAAAAGGATGGTTTAAGGGACCGTTTATGATAGAAGTGACTAGATATTTTGAAATGTCTTATGCTATCCTGTAATCTAGCAGCAGTCTTCAATGAATGCTTGAGTGGCGCTTAAAATGCCTTGATCAAGAAAGGGGCTCTCTCCGTCAACAATCGAGTACTAAACTTGAATTTGGATACAGCCCCTAAAATACACTCGTTTTAAAATAATTAATTTCTCGGAAACGTATCTCACGAATTACATAAAAATTTCTTTTTAGGCTAATTGAAGGGTGTAGAGTTCATTTATGCTATCAGAATAGTGTATTGCCATTAAAAAAAAAAACAAAGTTATGGTTCGTTTTAATATGTAGATGGCTCCCTAATCAAATTTTATATCCATCATTTAAAAGTAGACTTTTTTACCAATCGTGTGGTACCAGTAATTTTCTTCTACGATAAGTATTTGCAGAATTAGTAAGGGGTGTTTACTTTTTTTTTTTCCACGACTGTACATAGAATTTGCGGTTGATTTACATGAATACGCAAAAGAATTGGCTGCAGGAGAAAATGAACATAGAACTATTGAAGATTATAAACAATATATGATTTAAGTGCGTTTTTAGTTGCGGAACTCATTTTTAAATTTAACAATTTTTTTTTTAAATGTTACTTAATGTGTATAAATTGTATAGATTATATATAGGCATGCACAAAATTTCTCAACTACATTTCCGTTTATCGACAGAAATTGCTGAATGGAAAGTTTAAACTGTGCAATGCGTTTAACCTAACAAATGTTTACCGTACTATGTAGTATACGTACAAATCTATAGATCATATACAGCGATGTACAAAAATAAATAAATAAATAAATAAAAATGGATATTTTACCGACTATTGATGGTAGTAGCAGAAATTGAGTTTTAAAATGCTTCATGCCTTTCCCAAATAGTTTATATAGGCATCGTCTTTTTCCTTAACCCGTTGCCTAGCGTCCCATTTTTGATACGCTTCGAATTTTAATTAATTTTTATCATTTTCTTCTTCTTTATAAAATAAAAACTGTATGAAATAATTATCTATAAATGTCTTTATCTGCTACCGAGAGTTGACAGCATAAGATGGAGATTTATTTGCGTAAATGAAGGCTTTTTTCGGTGTTTATGGATTTTTCATTTTTCAAGGTGGCGAAATGTAAAATGTAAGTTTACGTATTTTTTTAAATGCTACAATAAATAAATAAATAAATAAATAAATAAAAATAAAAATAAAGTTTTATATTTAAAATTCAAATTCATAGACTTTCAGTTCACGCTTTTATGCAATCTTTTGATTAAAAATTCATTTTTTATATGTTTTAGTAATACTTTAATACGTATTTTTTATTTTCTGATACTTTGTATTTAATGAAAATATTTTAAAATAGAGTCCTGCATTGTTCGTGTATCCCGATTTGGCCGTGATCCGCATGAAATATTTTTATTTTTCAAATAAGATCTTTTTCCCGAAATTGATTGAGTATTTACGGGAAAAATAAATAAATATATAAATAAAGTTTCATATTTAAAATCCAAATTCATCGAATTTCAGTTTTTTAAATCCATTTTTTTAATAAAACAAATCATTTTTCACATGTTTGGGTAATATTTTAATATATATTCTTTATTTACTGTTTTTTTTATATCATTTTAAGCTTTTTTCGCGTTTCGCGACGAATTTTCCACACATTAGTAAAAGGTATTTGATTTCCATACTTTAGCTTAACACAGTAAATTTTGCCCTCTTTTCAATAAAATTTATTCTGAATTCTTACACCTATTTTTGAAATTTTGTTTGCGATTTTTCCTATTTTGCAGTTTTTTTTTTTTTTGGACATTTAAAAAAGTAATCCGCCTTCAATCTTTTATCCAAATATAGTAATTTTTCTCTTACACGATTTTCGATTCTTTCGCGAAATTTTTATGCGATATTTAACGTTTTTTCGCGTTCAGCGGAATTTTTTTGACAATCTTAAAAAGAATCCAGTTTCACCTTTTTAGCCCTAAATTTTGTTCTTTGCGATTTTTGAATTGTTACAATTTTTAACGTTTTTTTCACTTTTCACGATTTTTTTTTTTTTTGAAAAGGAAGAACTTTTTTGGCTAACTTTTCTTGCTATTGCCGTGATTAAATCCACGTTTGAAGAATGTCAAATTCGTTCCTATAACAATGCGAACGACAATACTGGAAAACTTAATTTAACCTGAGTCGAAATAAAAAAAAACACAATAATTTAAGACTTGCTTTGCTTGAAGCGAGGCCAGAACGTGTGTAGCCTGCAACGGTGTACGCTGGCGTTGACACACTGTAAAAAAAAAATTGTAACATTACTCTATAAAATTGGTGGCAACATGCTGTGCCCAATTTTATGGAGTAATTTAATTTATATAATGGTGTAATTTAAGTTGATAAAACTGGTGTAACGTAACACCAGTTATATCAGTTAACACCTTGAGGGGCAAACAAAAATGTCTCTAAATATTGAATTCTCACCAGAATAATCGAAAAAAAATTTACTTTTAAATAAGGATAAGCAATTTATCAACGTTTTTCCTCCAAAGTTAAACATATAAAATTTAGTTTAAATTTTCTGGTTACAATCTTGTTTAAATTAGATGGGATATATTTTATCCCAGGGCCCCTCAAGGGGTTAAAATACTCAATAAAATAGAGGCGGAAAGGCTGCCACCAATTTCATGGAGTAACGTTATGAGAGTAGTGGAGTAACGCAATTTCATGGAATAACGTTTCATGGAGTAACGTAAAATACAGAGTTTTTTTACAGTGCAGTTTTACAGTGCCCCAATCTCAGATTTGTTTAATTCAAGTTTCGTTTTGGGAAAAACAGCGGAGTGGGCGGAGCTCCGCTACTTCAACATATTTCTCCTTCACTTTTCTTAGAAAATATGATTATTCACCAATAAAAAATAAAGACAGCTTACAATTGCTTCCTTAGTGGTTTTAGGTAAAGCAAAACATTTGAGGAAAATAAAATCCCTTCAGTATTTTCTTGTTATTACTTTTAATATATCGGTTTTTCTAGGAAAAAAAAATTCTTTAGATGAAATCAATTCTCTCAAAAGTTGGAAGCCAGGTTAAGTAAACGTCGAAAAGCCTAGAAATTATTTTTCTTTCTTTCTTTTTTTTGTCCCACTTTAATTACTTTTCACAGAGAAAACAATCATTTTCAAGTAAAGAATAAAGACAGCTTACGATTGCATTTTTGTGATTGCATTCTCTTAAAAAAAAAAAAAAAAAAAAAAAAAAAAAAAGCCTTTTATTGTTTTCCTTTTATTAATTTTATCATACTTATTTTAAACTTTATCATTATATTTATAGTGATATTTTGTAAGAAAAAATAATCTGCTAAAGCAATTATTTTTCTTGGAAGTTGGATGTGAAATGATTTGTGTCACATAAAAAATCCTACACGAATTCCTTCTCTTTGTCTTGTATGATTTTAAATATATTTTCTTTGATAATATTACAAATACTCTGAGATAATTGATTTTTAAAAGTTTAATTAAAGTTGCCAAATCTCCCACCGTCCCGCTTAACTAGGAGTTTATTCAGATATAAAATAATAATAATTTTGGTCCTGAATGAAATGGGAAAAAAGTTTTTTTTTTTTTTAAAGTCGATTTTTTTAAAAGCAAAAATACATTTAAAGAAAATTCCAATTTCTTTCATATATTTTTTGTTACCCAGTCCAAAAACTAAAAACTGAAAAAAGTTTTTGTTTTTTATTCGCCAAAAGAGGACTGCTTCTTTCAATCTGTGAAAAACTGCGTTTAGGCACGTAAATCTCGCACATATTTTGAATGAATGCTTTATACAAAATGCTTTTAATACTACGATAAAATGCCCTTTCTTTTTCTCTCTTTTTAACACTTTTTAACAAAGTTGAAATGCGTTTATGAATTCGGTTCGTCTGTCCGTCTGCCTGTCCACGCTCTAACTGGCGAAAATATAGTCGGATTTTCATGCAATTAATACACTACAAATCTTTATACACTTTTCCTAACACTTTTTAGAACATTTATTTTGTCACCTTTTTTAGAACACTTTGAAGCGCACCTTTTCGAACAGTTTTTAGCATAACACTAAATTTTTTCAGCATACTTTGTAGTGCCCTTTTTGAACACTTTTGGAAACGCGTAATTTCACAAGTGTGCCCAAATGTATTCTCAGTCTGTTCTCAAATATGCTCCCAAGTTCAGATTTAACAAGTATCCTGAGAAGAACACTTTCGGAACACTTTCTTTATAGCGTAGCATATTCGGAGCACATTTCAATACACATTAAGGTAACTGGAACACTTTTTTTTGAGCCAAAGTGTTCCAAGTATGCTCTCAATGTGTGCTGGGGATTTGCAGTGTATATGTTAATGATGATTACCATGCTAAGTTCGGTATTGAATATTAAGTGTGTAGCTTTAATAGTTCATGTACAAGGGCATTCAAAAGAAATCTGTTACATTATGGTCATGGATGAAAAATCGTCTACAGTATTTTTAATGACATTACGCTATTTCAAATATATTGAAATTGATATAAATCACTGAATTTCACTTCAAGATGACTACTATAGAATAGGACATTCATAGCATTTATCGTTCATGTACAGCAGGCGTGTCAAACACCTGGCCCGCCGATGACATATCCGTGGCCCGCCAAGTCTTGAGCATTTTTTCTATGTTTATTTCAGTTCATGTTCGATACAGAAAATATACGGACCGGGCCGAGCGGATAAAAAAATGCTGGCCTATATAAAAATTTAAAAGAATCAAACTAAGCCTATAAAATGTGACCAGTTTTCAATGGGCGTGTTTTAGGCGAGGATAAGTATAAATATGTTGCATGAGCCGATGTTAGATTGACAGCATTAGTACAGAAATAAAACATGTCCAGCGTAGAGATCAGCATTGGCAATTGCGTCATGTCTGAACTAGGGCTGACTCGGCCGAGCCAGGATCCAGCTTACGTTTTCATTCTACATATTGGGCCTACTTAGCGGGCCGGCACTAATGCTATTCTGCATTCTATAGCTTGCGAACAGTAACAGTAATGGGCAATTCCAAGTCAATGTTACCATTTTTAGTATTTTTTTACATCAAATAGGTAATGCACAATTTCTGATAGTTTTAAACCTATATTTTTTATATTTGCAATGTATTTTATAAAAGGCTGAATAGTCAAAATCAATAAAATCCATTATAATCAGCATAGCTTCTTTCTATGTGCTTATATATTTGTCTGTTACATATTGGATGTTGGTCTATTACAGGTAAGATTACATTTTTTTTTATAACTATATTGTGGCAAAAGTCACACTTTGTGGAAGTCAAATGTTTCTAAACTGCCTCTGAATGAAAATACATTTTTGTTATAATAAATTGTATGTTATTTTATAAATAATATAGATAAACATTACATAGATAAGCATAGCCCGAAAAGCATGGTAATTCCTGTTCGTATGTCAAAATACCACTTTTTTAATCATAATTATTCACAATAAATAATTTATTCACAATAACTGTATTCATTTATCTTATAATATCATATACTAATTGTAGCCATCTTTTAATTACCTGATCATTATTTTCAAAATAAGGTAAAGTCATTCATTCCTCTATGACTGTTAGTCTGTTACAATGGAATTGCCCTAATCTATAAGGTTAAAATTTCCCATAAATATGTATGCAGTATTCTAGAAAAAAAAAATCTTAATTGAATGTTAAGAAAAATCGATATTTTCTGTGGAAATTGAGTCGGGTCCGATTTCATTGATTTTTGCACGGGCCGGGCCTGTTTTCACTGATTTTAGCACGGGTCATCCCGGGTCGGGCCGTAAACTGAGAAAATACAAACGGATCTTAACGGGCCCAGGCTGAACTTTTAGATTTTGCAACGGGCAAGATAGCTTTGATAGCCGTGTCAAGATACCTTTCGTTCGGGCCGACTCGAAACTGGAAATTCCGACTCGTGTAGACCTCTAGACATGACTTGCACTATATAGTCGTAGGTATCCTGTTGCCATATTGGGCAACGTGGTTATACTTGATAAAAAATATTCAAAGTATCTACCAATATTTCAAATTGGTAATCTTCTCTTTATTTAATGAAATACATTAAGTGATTAAATAGCACGAAGATTACTAGTAAAAAATATCGGTAGTTATTTTTAATAAAAATATTTAAGAATCTGGCAACGTTGTCGTGGCTTTAGAGATAGAAAACATGAAAATGTATGGTATATATGTGGTCAGATCTAACTAATTTTAAATTTTCAGCTCCATGGGGTTGTAGATGCAAAAATAACTAATCGCAAAGCTACAAAAGCAAATTTAAAATCTGAAAATTTAAATATTTATAAAAAAATATAGTGTTTTTTGTATAAATTGTTAGTTTTTATATAAAAACTAATGCCTCATTTTACTGTTCTCTTCAATTAACACCACTTTACAAAATAATGTGCAGTATTTATTAGGTAATAAAAAACGTATGGAAAAATTAAACGATAGTTAAACGTGCATTTTTTTATATATATAAATAACTTTTACATGAGTAAATTCACAGTGACACCAATTCTCGTCTTTTTCTCATGAAAAAATAAATATATATTGCTTTGGCATACACAGAGCACACATTGTCGAACATAAGGATTTCGGATTTAAGCTCATTAATTATTCTCATTACTTAGGTTAGTAAACGTGTCATTGTTAATGAGCCCTACGTTATCTTTATCATTTTTTTTTATTTCATTTTTACAGACATATTTGTACTCATATATATTTTAAGATATTTAAAAATTATGTTAAAGCTTCTACAAGTGTGAACATGATTAACTGAAAATGAACCACAAAGATCGACAAAAATCAATTTAAAATACTTTAACGTGTCATTGTTAATGAGCCCTTCGTGATCTTTATCATTTTTTCTTTTTATTTCATTTTTATAGACATATATGTACTCAAATACATTTTAAGATATTTAAAAATTATGTTAAAGCTTTCTACCAGTATGAATAAACACGATTAACTGAAAATGAACAGCAAAGATAGACAAAATTCAATTGAAAATAGTTTTTATGTTAAAACAAAACTGGAATGTTTGATATGTAGAAACTCTCATGGAATTTGCAAAGAATGTACTCACAAATATCAAGGAAGACTTAGATTGTTATATCTGAAATTAGTACTTCATTAAAAAAAGTGCATTCATAATGATTATTAAATGTAATGCCTCTGCTTAAAAAAAAATGCATGCCAGTAGAAATCATTCACTACAAAATAAAAGAAATAATATCAGAGCATTAAAAGAAAATTGAAAATGAAATAAGCTAAAATAAAGAAGTGGCGCTGCTAATAAAGATTCATAATATAGCTAGAGATTTCAAAAGAATATAATTTCAATATTTGTTGCCTATATTTTGCAATTTGTGAAAATACAGATGCACGAAATTTCACTCGGTTTGCACTTTTCATTCGCATGATGTGCATTTAATAATAAATAAGGAACATTTGATAATTATTCCCATGCTTGGTACAACGGTAAAATTTTACGGTGCTTGTCTCAAAATATTTCCGGTGGGTAAGTTTGGTGTTTTGCATGTTTTTTAACATGGTTGTATTTTGTATGTACAAATTTCATTCTGTGCGATAATAATAAAATAAAATAAACTTGCATTCCTTTTCGGGGGGGGGGGGGGGGTAATGTGGCCCACGGCTTTATATTCCATGCTTGACTTGACCTTCAGTGGTGAATGAGTTTGGCATGCTTGATGTACATACAAAATAAATCGGTTACAGTACTGTTTTTGAGCAATAATTGCTGGAAGTGTGTTTTCAATTTCGGTATGCGCTTTTAAATTTAACTCTTTTTTTTTTTTTTTTTTTTTTTTTTTTTTTGCATGTTACTCGTTTTGTATAATTCTAAACAGGACTGCTCAAAAGAATGCACGTACCATTTTCCTTATTAGCGGAAATTGCTAAGGGGTGAATTTTCAACTGTTGCGTGTATTTCCTAACTGAATTAAATTTTTGCGTGCATGTAGTTTAGAGATAGAAATCTGTGTATCATATAAAAGACTGATCAAAAGATTCGGTTAATTTTCTGACTGTAGATGGAAATTTCTGAAATTGGATTTTCAAATGTGTTATGCATTTCCAAATGGTTCAATTTGACATCTTATTTCAACTTATTAAAAGGTGGAAGTTTTCTTACATTATTCCGAATATGTTAGAAAGTGTTTCATAAACTATGCTCGATGCATGATTTTTCTTTCTTGTCTAATTTGAGGAAAGAGAACGCTATAAATTACTTTAACTAACATAAAAAGGAAAAATTAGAATTTTTCAAAAAGACTGAATTTTATTAACCCCTTCACGGTCGCTTAATATTTGGAAAAACCATCACAAAAGTACCTATTTATTTTATTACAGAAATTGAATAATTATAAGGTTTCTAAATAAAATATGCAATTAGGTTTTTTTTTAAGGCGAAAAAAAAAGATGTTATAGAAAAAAATAATATTTGTAGAAAAGCCATCATGCGAAAATTCTGTGTCTTAATGTTTGTTTTACACCGCACAAATTAAAGCGAATAAAACCTTTATTTTTCACATCTTAGATCTTTATTTATCATCATCACACACATTTTTAGAAATAATATTTGAAATAATATATATACATTAAATTCTGATTATTGATAATTTTTTGAGTGTTACATATTTCGAAACATGCAATACAAAGACCAACATTACGGTCAGCGCAAAAGCCAAACCCGAACGGAAGTATTCAAAGACTTCACACCGAAATGCCAGTTCAATTTTTCTGGTTTCAGAAGTTTTTTCCAGCAATAAATCTCCAGCCCGGAAATATGACAGGAGCGAGAATTAAGGGTTAAATGCCGCTCACTAAAAATTATAAAGAATTGATCGGAATCGCTAAATAAATAAATAATTGGTGATAATAATAATAATAATAATAATGAAATCCTGAAATTTTGTCTGACGTTCTCATTTGGGATTAATGTTCGAAAATATTTTTTAAAAGGCGAAGAAGTAACAATAAAAAGAGCTATATATTTTCAAATTATATTTCATGCTATAAGATTACATAATTATACAAAAGGGAAAAAATAGCGTTAAATAATGATTTGATTAATATATAATTAAACAATAACTAAAAAGAAATAGTTTTTGCATTTTTTATTCGCTAGCTTATAGATTATACTTCTTTCAATCTGTGAAAAACTGCGCTCTGACACTTTAAACTCTCACATAGTTTAAATGAATATTTCATATATAGGTAGATGCAATGTTTTTAATAGTATGTTAAAGATATTTTTTTCTCTCTTTTTTTAATTTGAGGACAGAGAAAACTGTAAATTACTTTAACTAATGTAAAATATAATTATATAAAAGCTGAAAAAAAAGGTACTTTTCAAAGAAACTAAGTATTAATTGCCGCAAGATAAAAATTACAAAGAATTTACGGGAATCGCTAAATAAATAAATAAATAAATAAATAAATGGTTATAATAATAATAATAATAATAATAATAATAATGTCCTGCAGTCTTTTGTCTGAAGTTCTCATTTGAGATTAATGTTCGAAGATATTTTTTAAAAGGCGAAGAAGTGTTGAAAAAACAAAAAAGAGTTTTATATTTTCAAATTATATTACATGCTATAAGATTACATAATTATACAAAAGGAAAAAATAGTATTAAATAGTGATTTGATTAATATATCATTAAAAAGTAATGTAGAATAAGTAAAAAGAAAAAGGTTTTGTATTTTTTATTCGCTAGCAGATGACTGCTTCTTTCAATCTGTGAAAAACTGCGTTCAGACGCTTTAACCCTTTATCTACTGACGGTACTTATAAGTACCATTCAAATAACTTGTTATAAAATTCATTTAATTCATCGATTAGTTGTAATACAGTTTAGAATGAGTTAAATTGACACTGACATTGATTTAACCCTTTCAAAAGCGGTGGCTAGACGGTTTAGTCATCTAATTTTAATTCCAAAACTGACAAATGGCACCAAGAATATTTTAATAAAATTTTGCTTTTGAAATTAAAGTGCAAATTAGCGGGTTTTTGTTTTCTAAGAAATTCGTTTGAATATTCTGGTGTCAGTCAATTATTTCATCAGTTTACTAACAGAATTCTTCTTACCCTTGAAAGGGTTAATCTAAAATTTTAAATGCATAGGAAATTAAATTTTTACAGACATTACAGAACAGCACAACGTCACAATCTGCAATTGTGCACTGCTACATTTCGGGAATGTGAATACGCAAAGTAGAATCGTCGCTCGTCGATTTCGGATATTTTTGGATATGCAGGCGATGATTTATCTTATCCAACCATTTATCTTATGAACCAAATGTCGTTTTGTACTAATTAATTGATGCTCTAAAACTTTCTAATTGAAAAATTTGCTCTACCTCTTTTCGTTTTCGATTTGCAATGACTATCTTCCAAATTTCGGCACTAGGATCGCTGCTGTCGTTTGCATTATGTCGGGTGTAGTCGCTTTACTGTACCGTTACTTCACTTGCATAGCTGTAGCTCTCACCGTTCGCAAGTATTTTCAGGTTAGAGCGACTTTCCTTTGCATCCTGTATACTATACAGCTATACCCAATCCTACGATGTATAGTTTTTACAAAGTCTTAGTATTCTTTTAGCAATGGTATTTTTTTTATTAATACACTTACTAATTCATACATTATTGTACGGAACCCTCTGTGCGCGAGTAATACTCGCACTTGACCGTTTATTTAAAATTTAGATTTCTTTGTGGCACCACTTTTATGAAATAGTAAAATTCCCTTTGTTATCGCCTTAATTAATATGTCATTAAATAAGACGAATTTTACTATTTCATAAAAGTGGTGCCAAACAAGAAATCTGAATATATAAAAAATAGCCTACTGGCAACTGTGACTTACTCCCTTTCCCATGTCAACGACTCAATTATGTAAAAGCAAAAGGCTATACTAAATAATCAGGCACTTTTCAAAAGACTAAAATATTAAACGCCTCTAGATAAAAAGATAAGAATATTTATCGGAATAGCTAAATAAATAAATAATGATGATAGTAATAATAATAAAATCCGGAAGTCTTTTGTCTGAAGTTCTCACTTATGTTCGAAACTATTTTTTAAAACAAAAGAAGAAATCTTGTTAAAAAAAAAAACGGTCATGAGCGAGCATTACCGGCGTACAGAGGGTTCCGTACAATAAATATATTAATTAGTAACTGGGCATTGCATTACACAAATGTATCATTGAAAGTTGTTAAATCTAGGCTTTAAAAGCCGATACTATCTAGGCTAATTACCGACATTTTTTTTCGAAAATCATTACCAACAATTCTTTTATACTTCTGCGAGGATAGGTACCTCCAGCGTTCCTCAACTCCTTTTCTGAACGCTCGCAAATCGAAATTTGTGTGTAACGTAAAAATGCGATTTTCTTAAAAACTATATGACTTAAGGTAATGATGTTTTTGTTGACAGCTATTGTGAAATATAATCTCCAAACAAGGACATTAAAATAATTAAGCTAAGTAAATTGTTTTTCATGTGTCAAATGTGATTTATAAAAGTAATTATCAAAAGTGTTTATGATCTGAAGGAAGGAAGTGAAAGTGAAAAGTGATTGCACAATCGTAAACAGACATTTTATTATAAACATTTCGCGATACTCAAGAACTATAGACATTGATAGACTCTTATTTTAAATTACTATAAATATAAATATTGATACAAATAATTTGTTATTCTGATTTATGGCACTAATTTCCTTTTCTTTATTGCTGATAATATTTTATACATGTTTTCTCTATTTTCACTTGTAATCTTGACTCTCCAACGGAGAGATGTATCCTAAAGCTTTTATATTAAATGTTATTTTTCTCTCTATTTAAAAGTTTCCGGACAAATTTAAGTTTTACAAGTCACACAAAAAAACATGTGTCTTTTAAATGCCATGAACATCACACGATCAGTGCATGTGGATAAATCAGAAATATAGTGGAAGATCAAGACATAATTACCCTTACCGATGTGTATTACCAGATGATATACGGATATACATAAATACAAGGTAAGCCCAATTTATCTTACCTATGTTTTGTTTTATATTGAGAAATAAATAGTTTATTTTGGAGGATAAAACCGAACATCACGCAATTACCGATAGCAAAGTTTAAATATTGCTATCAGTTTTTGAGATATTCTGCGCGTTATATCTAAAAATGTCATTTGGAAAAAAATGACTTCAAAGTTTCGGAAATACCGCTTCAGCGATTGAGCAGTTATAATTCTAAAATACATACCTTCAAGAAGAATTTCAAAAAAAACAATTATATCAAAATGTTCAGAAAAGGTAAGAATTTAACATCTAAAAAAAATAAAAATTTCGAAAATTTTGAAGCTTTATGAGTCTTGAGACCCCTTAACCCGTTCAGGACCGGCATCTATTACACAAATTTTATTCGTTTGGCACCACTTATTGATAATTATTTGAATTAACTTTGGAAATCACAAAAATGTCGCAATTAAATAAAATCAATTTTACTTTTCTTTTTACTGGTATCAAAGTTTTAAGTACTTTTTGAAGGTGCATATATGCACCCATGGTCCCGAACGGGTTAACAGATGAACGCTTAGACAATAGACCAGCCATATGCAACCGTTTATTCTCGCGGGCCGCAAGCATATGTTTGCGACATTAGACTTCAGATACTTTAGACAAATGTATCTGTAAAACACTTGTATAATGTAAAAAAAAGACGGTAATTAAAACAGTAAGATAACAAAAGTTTGTATAACAAAGCATTGTTACAAATAAAACACACACACTACAATATATAGTAAAATACACTTAAATAATGCACGATTGGCTTCGAACCCAGCACCCCCCGTCTACCAGCTTCGAGAGCAGAACCTCTCAGCCACTGGTGGGGCCAAGTATAGCTATTTGCGTGTAAAGAGAGATTTTGACTATGCAAGCAGCATTTCAGACGTTTTAATATAATTTTAAATTGTAATGATAAATAACAGGACAGATTTTGTCTTCCCATGAAAATATATAAAACAACAGTGAAGATAAATATGCGCATCTAAGTTCGTTTTAAATATATAGATTAATGATTGTGTCTCGGGCCACACATAAAACGTCGTCGAGCCACATGCGGCCCGCGGGTCGCAGGTAAGTACGGCTGCAGTAGACATATTATTTTCTTTATTCCACATGTTTATTTTATTTTATTAAAATGACTATGAAAGATAAGCACGAGACGTTCTATAATGAGTTTTGCATATGATATAGCATTATTATTATTATTATATAAAGTGCTGTTGTTGTCGAAATAAAATGTTTGTTTAAGTGAGTCCTGGACACAAAAATCTTCAAATTTTCTTTGAAAAAAGAAAAAAAAAAAAAAAAAAAAAAAAAAAAAAAAAAAAAGTAAAAAATTTCTTTTCCCCGACCCCTCTTAAAATGACGTTTAAATTATGTTTCTAATTTAATTGGAACAAGAAATATTAATTTTTTTTCGTTTTGGTTTGTTTTCAAAATCTAGCTTTCAAGCAGTGGTTGTCATGGAAACGACTTCTTGTGAAAATGTGTTTTCCTTCATAATGGGTTTTTTCACCATTTCTCGTATTTAAATTATTATAAGTCAAGAACAGTTAAAATAAATGGTTCAAACTTGAAACATGTCTTTTTCAATTGTTTTACTTTACTTTTGATGCAGCAAATTTGAAAAAAATATTTACTTTCGAAAATATGATTTTTTTTTTCAAAATCATTTTTTAAAATTTTTACTTTAAATATTTTTAATTTTTATTTAAATTAATATTTTTTTAAATGCTGAATCAAAATTAAAATTTACATAGTTCTGTTTATTTAAATGAAAACTAATTAAATTACACAAATAATATTTTGAGCTATAACGGATTTAAATTACCCCACGTTTTTAATAAATTTTAAATTTTAAATTAAAAAAATGGGAATTTTTGTCATGTGATTTTGTCTGCAAATAATATGGTTAACCATCACAAAAAATTTCAAAATTTTAACTCAATAAATAAAAAATATTTTAAAATGTGTCCCGGACCCCCTTAAGCAGTAGTTTATATTATGAAATAATTATCGTAATTTTTAATTAAAATGTTACAAAATAAGAAACAAAATGGTTGGAGAGGGGTGATTGTGTCTCTGTAAAGATAGTTTTGTATTTTGGATGCACAAATAAGAAGAATAAGATATACGAATGCTAAGGAAATTAGAACTCATATGAAAGTTAAGTATTTGCTTTAACCCCTTGATGCACATATAATTCAGGGCTGCCACTGGCGTTTAAAAAAAAATGCCATCTCCCACTATTTTCTCAAAACAAAAATCATTTCATATACACTTTGACAATTTGTGAAAGAGAAATATACTACATTTAAAAAAATTACGGTTATGGATGGTTTACTCCTTTTGGTTGCTTTGGCAGCTTGATGACGTTTGGTGCACGCTCCAGTCAAGTTCCTTCCAAGACTCTGAGACGTTTGCATCCATTTTTTAAATTTTAGACTTATGTGTATCATAACATCCTGAAGACGTTAGAATCGAAATGAAACGTTACGTTGATGTTGATTGGGTTTTAACGTCTGTACCTTTTAGCATAATGTATTTGTTTTTATTACATAATTTTTAATATATATTACGGTGCAATTGTCCAATTTTTAATTAATTACTACATTTTTTTTCCCCTTGGGGACGAGCGTCTTTTACAGAATTTTTAATCTTTAACACGTTCACGCCGCCGCCTATATTCATGTTTTTCTCTGTGAGGAGACTCTTGAATTCATCTTTTGCTTCATCTGGCGGCGCGCTACTTTCGCTTATTCAGACACTGTATGTAATGACACGCCCACCTCATATTTATTACATTGAACTCAAATATAGCAAGCAGAGTTGATTGCGAATGTCTGAAATTTCGTAAGGGGTAAGCAAATTAATTTGAGACATGATTTTATTGACTGCATATGTACGAATTTAATATAAAATGTCTTAAAATCTAAAGAAAATGGACAACATCATATAAATGCGTTTTCTGTAAGGTAGAAGCCACGCCCTTAGTTAATGATATATTTTGAATGAAAACGAGAATTCTCGTTTCCCGTCGTGAATAAGATTTATAATATTGAATTGTTTTTACTACTGAATTTTCGAATGTTCAAATGTGACCCACCTGAAGTGCACGCCGTCTATGGCATAGTCGAGTGTGACCCACGGGTGATGCACGCCGCCCGATGCGGCACTCAAGCGTGACCCACCGGTGATGCACGCCGGCGTGAATGTGTTAATCACCGGTTTTTGAAAACAGAAATTTTTGCTTAATTTAATCGGAAAAATGCTCGGATTAAATAAGGCAAAATTTACAATAAAATTTTTCTGGTGAGAATAATGCCCGATTCTGAGCACCTTACGCGGCACGAATACCGGTCGCTCGTCCCCAAGAGGTTAAATAGAGACATGAACAGAATATAAAAATGCATGTCGAGTCTCAGTCATCAAATGTACTCAATTGGTTAACTTTCCTACCCTGACTGGGTCTAATAGATCTGTTTCTATAATTTATTTAAATGGATTCGAATCCGAAATTCTTTCATAAAATAAGTTAAATAAACGCCACTAAAAACTAAGTTAAATATGTCAAATAGTTTTAAATTAAAATTTTGGTGGGAAAAGTTTTTAATCAGGATGAGTAAAATATCACCAGGTTAGGAATGTTAATTTGACTAACAGCCAATTGAAAATTTAAGAGGTAAGACATTCGCATTTAAAAATAGTTTTGAAGATAACTTAAAGTATTTTAACTATGCATGAATCCAATAAATTTGGAATTCCTAGAAATGAACTGTTAACAAGAAAAATTTATAAGATATGTGCGACGTCAATTCGCAAGTTGGAACAAGCGAGTTGGCGCTTTAAACTTTCATGTCCTAAATTATGAATTCATGAAAAGTTAATCTCCTAAAGCATTTTTCGCAAATTTTTGAAACTGCATTAGAAGATTTACACAATAATTTTATAAATTATAGAAGGATTTTGCCAATTAAAATTAATTAATTAAATTTGAATTTATAGAGAATATGTGCAATATTTATAACTCCACTCAAATCTTTTATTTAAAATCTTTTTTTAGTATTTTGTAGAGTTAGAAAATGTACAAATATAATGTTCTGACAATAGAAATATAGAAATATTTCCGAACTGAAACTCCCCCCTCCCCCCCCCCAATCATTCAACGTCAAGAAAGCTGAAAATATGCAGATGAAAAATAAATCATCCTTTTAAAAATATTTTTATTTTGTTTAACCAATAATGCTTTTGGAACAAGATAAAACAAAGTATCAATAACTCATTCTAAACTGTATTACTACTAATCGATGTATTAAATGAATTTTATAACAAGTTATTTTAATGGTACTTTAAAGTACCATCGGGGCATAAAGGGTTAATTAAATCGAAACATTTGATTTTATTGAAACTGATGAATAGGTAAAAAATGACGAAGTTCATGACTCGAAATCGAATGCAAAAGAGCAATTTTGATAGACATTTGGACACGCCATAGCGAATAAACAGTAATGGAAACTTTGCGCGCGTTTTTTTTTTTTTTTTCTCTAGAAGAGCATTTAAAGAGTAGTATTTTCTGAACAACAGTTAAATCAAATAAAAGTAAAACAGTGTAACATTTATCAATAACTTGTAAAAAATAAACAATAAATGAGAAACAATAGAGGATTTTTGCAATTCTTTTTTCTTTACATAGTTTATGTGTTCCTTGACTCTGTAATGTAAGGTACGCTAGACAAATCATTAACCAAGGAGTTTTTAAATCTATGAATATGAACAGCTTCAAAAAAGTCTAAATGTAAGGTACACTAGACAGATCATTTACCAAGGAGTTTTTAAATGTATGAATATGAACAGCTTCAAAAAAGTCTAAACGAAAAATCTGTTACAGAATCACGGAACATATAAACTATGTAAAGAAAAAAGCATTGCAAAAATCCCCTATTGCTTCTTATTGCTGGCGGGAGGGACATAATTTCAATTTTGACTCAGCTTCTCTTATCAAGAAATGCATTAGTACTCCTCTAGATTTAGACTTTTTTGAAGCTGTTCATATTCATAGATTTAAAAACTCCCTGGTTAATGATTTGGCTAGTGTACCTTACATCTCAACTTTCTGAGTGGATTTGTTGTGTCACGATACTTCATTTCCGCTTTGATTTCATTGGCTGCTGGAACTTGATGGTCTTTCGGTACTGTGTTTAGTGACATTTGGGTTTTCGCCGTGCATGTAGTTGGGGGGGGGGGGGGTATTGTTTTTATACATAGATTTTATACACTGATGATGTGAGTCCTGGAACTCACGAAACGTATACGTCCAGTTTTAATTATATTACGTAATGCATTTTATTGTGTATTTAAACGTTGATCTTTGGTGATTTATATTTCCACACAAGTTTTTATTTACTAACTTGTAAAAAGGTTTGCTTATAAGTTTTAAAAGTTAAAAGATGGTAATATATATATAATAGTAAACAAAGAAAACTAAACAAATCCATTTATTTTGAAGCTTTCACATTAACTATAGTATTGCTTACATTATTTTATTTATTTAACATACATATTTCTTAGTATCGCTTTACCATGATATTATTTATATAAATTTATTGCATTAATCTTATTTTCGCTGGTATTTACTTTTCTTTCAAGATTTATTACTGGTATTTTAAAAGAATTAAATGTCTGCAATACTACACAAAAATTATCGGAATTGCTGAAAATACCTAAGTAAATAATATCAAGAGTTTAGTGTCTCAAGTTCTTACTTAAGACAAATGCAGGAACAAATGAATGATATAAAATGGTTTTAAAGGATAAGGAAGTCTTATAAAAACAGAAAGAAAATAATAAAATATGTTTTCATCACGCTACCAGATTACATTAAGGCACAAAAAGAAAAACTAGCACTAAATTAAAACGTAAATAATATATCATTATTATTTTTTTTAAATACAATCAAGTAAACGACAAATACAGTAAAAATAAATAAAACAATGTCGCATGTTTCACTAACGTGAAAATGTTTTGCTTATAAGCTTAAAAAAGTAAATTAACGTAATATATGTATAATAGAAAAAAATGAAATATATCTATATCATAAACATGACATTGAGTAATGCTGACGTCATAGCGATGGTGGCAACGACCTAGGCAATAATTTGGATTTTATCGGAAATTTTTAAACTTCTGAACATCGCGTAATTTCAATCGTTATACCGTAGAGGAGGAAACAAAATGTACTTTCTAATTGAATTTGTTTGAAAACTACTATACATAAATTTACTGTTTTTTCTAAGGTTTTTTAAAACAATTTTCAAACATCATATTATTCTTAATTTGTCTCTATCGTATACCTCCCGATAACGAAATTTTAACTCGTTTGCACTTAAAACAATAAGGATAGTTCGGCATTTGTTTCAGAATAAGAATCCAAGGCTTCCATAAAGAATTAAAACGTCATCAATAAATAAATATAGTAGTATGAGTCCCAATTATCCGAGTTAGTATGGACAAAGCTCTCCTCGGATAAGCAAAAAACTCGGATAAACCGTATTTACACAAATCGTCACCAACTGCGGAGATGAAATATAAATTTTCACTTCATTCATAACATTTCTTTGGTGTACATTTCCGTTACTTCTAAGAAAAACGGGGTATGAAATTGTTTATTTGAAAAAGCACTTGATAGTTTTGTTTGTTGAATGTCAATTTTGCTGCGTTTTTTTTTTTTTTTTTTTTTTTTTTTTTTTTTTTTTTTCTGCACTATTACGCTACTGCATAGCTACCATTTTCTAAGATTTTTTTCTTACCACTAAAACTTGCCAGTAAATTTTGCCTAATTCAATCGCCGAAATCTAACAATTGTCAAAGATTAAATATGGCAAAAATTCATATTAAATTTTAGAGGTAACAAAACCGTACAAATTGGCAGCTGGGTCATTCTATTAATCTCATGAAAATTGCATGTGTAGCCTCTTCTTTATGTTCAAAGTGTTAAATAATTTTTTTAATCGAACTTATAACTTTGGAATGGATCATTTTCTTCTGATGGACTGATGGCTTCTATTATTATGAAACAGACATTATAAATGAAGTGTCAGGTGAAGATGAAAGAGCAGTCGTAAAAAGTTAGAACTCTGATTTTCTGGTCAGAATGGGGGAAAATGGCCATAAATTTTTACAAAAAGATCTGCTCTTTCAAGTTTTGTATTACTTCACTTGTTATTTGAGAAAGATTTACAGGAAATGGCAACTCACTGTGCTCTTTGAAAAAAAAAAAAAAAAAAAAACAAGTGTTAATAATACAGTTTGTTTGTCGAAAATTAAACTAAAGTTTCAAGAGCTACATACCAATCAATGCAATGGACATCCATAAAATTTCTAAGTTATTCTACTTGAAAAAAATAGACTACACCGTGTGAGTTGATTTCTAACATTCATTCGATCTAAAATTGTACGCACGTTTTTCCACTGATACAAAACTACAGCAGCACATGCTGGTAATTTATCAAATTTGCGATTTTTTAAAGCCTCAGATCAGGCATCCTTTCTTTACACATGATAAAAAAATGGAATGTCAGCATAGTTATTACATTATTAAAAATTAAAGATTATTAATTCTAATTTTAGAGTTCACTGCAATGCATTTCAAAACAAAAACGAAATAATTAAAAAGGGAAATAATGTGATACCACGCCAACTGAAGCTAACACACTATATTTTATGTAGTATTAAAAAAATATATATATATGAACAATTTTTCTAAATCTAGCGAATCATCCAAATTCACACAAGAAAATTTTCACAAAATTCGTCTTATTTAAATAAAAAAGTGTTTAAAATTTATGGTACATTTCCGAATTTCTGAATAAAAAATCCGCGAGATTTGGCTACACTTTTTATGAACCAGTGATGATTTAGCCATAAAATATTAGTAAAATTAAACTAGTGTGTTGTGGCCATCACAAAACTTTCTTCTATATAAATCACGTCAATTAAATAATTTAAATAGTACAAGAAATTATATCAATTTAGCACCAATTCATATCAAAATATATCTGAATTTGAAGTTTGTTGAAAATTCGTGCATTAGTTCTTGAAATAGAGCTATAGCGGAAATTATGAAAAATGTAGCATAGCAGCGCCACCTGTAGAGCGATTTACACCAAACCATAAACAACACTAATTGATATCAAGGTATACCTGAATCTGAAGTTTCATGAAAATCCGTGCATTAGTTATTGAGATGGAGCTGTGATGGAAATTCTGAAAAATGCAGCATAGCAGCGCCACCTGTTGAGCGATTTGCTGCAGAACGTAAACAGCTCTAATTCATATCCAGGTATACCTGAATCTGAAGTTTGTTGAAAATCCTAGCATTAGTTCTGGAGATAGAGCTATTGCAGAAATTACAAAAAATACAGCATAGAAGCGCCACCTGTTGAGCGATTTACACCAAAATGTATAAAACGTCAATTCATGTTAAGGATTAACTGAATCTGAAGTTTGATGAAAATACGTGCATTAGTTCTGGAGATTGAGCTATTGTGGAAATCGTGAAAAATATTGCATATCAGCGCCACTTGTTGAGCGATTTACACCAAAAACTAATCAGCACCCAGGGACTAACTGACTATAATTTTTTATTAAATTCCGTGCATTAGTTCTTGAGATAGAGCGCCCACAAAATTTGTGTCACATACAGATAGACGGACAGATAGCAGATAGACAGACAGACAGACAGTCTCACAGACAGACATTTTGTAAAAACCTGTTTTTCGGAATCTCTGACCCCTAAAACGTATAAATCCGTTGAAAACCGGAATTCGAAAATTTTCATGAATCCAATACTTTCTTCTTGTAAAGATAGAAGAAAGTAAAAATGCAAACATTCATTTCATACCTCGTGACCGTATGTAAGGAAATAACATACAAAGCATTGCATGTAAATTGCTGCACTTTACTCATCTTTGATGTTGCAGAAAACAATATCATTTTTGGAATCAGCAAAATGTGTCAAATAAAGTACGGGGTTCAATCTGCTATTAAAAATAATTGGCAGGGCTCCCGCCCCCTCCTTTCTCATAAAGCTTATTATACGCATTTAACCCTTTATATCCTGAATTTTGAATACAAAAATTGCTTCATCTGAATAATTATTTACGTTAATGTCTAAGATAATCCAGAACAACATGTATAATAATAAATTGATTTTTAGATAATTTTTTTAAAATTAAAACTGATTTAATAAATTGGAAGTTAGAGCTCTTTTTGCAAAATATTTACAAGAATAATTAGATTAATTAACAAAAAGTACTGTAATGGAAATCTCACAATTCTTATAAGAACAGTGTAAATAAATGTATTGTGATCCTAACCGTAACAGAGAAGTGTTTTGTAGTTGCAAATTTTCAGTATAACATTTTTAATAGGATAAAAGCTACGCTTAAGTAAAGGATTGAGAAAATAACCACATTATATATATAATGGCGCAAAGTGTATAACGCTTCCGGAGTGAACTCATCCGGATCTTGATAATCTTTCATTAAAATCAGCCATTTTATTTCTGTCCTGTTGGGCTTAAGCATTCCGATGCCGTGTTATAAGTCGAACAATTGCCTTATTTAATCTACGTTGTATAACATATATCCTTCTTCAGTTTTTTAAAACCTTCAAAAACTATAAAATCATTATATATATTAAAACGCAAAGGTAAAATTTTAAGTACACCCATTTCGAGACATCTGCACATGCATCAACCCTGTTCAATTTAGAGGGATTGTGAACGAGTTCTCGGTGGCTGAGCGGTTTAAAGCGTCTATATTTTGTAGTGGATAGCAGGTTCGAACCCAACGCCCGGCAAAATGATTTCTGTAATATTTTTCGCGATAAGTTATTTCAATAATGACATATTTTATTAGGAGGAGAAGTTATATGATTTTTATTTTATTATTACTATTATTATTATTTGAATGCTTTATAATTAAATAAAATTTAACGCTGAACAATATTTAAAATAATAATAATTTTACATTTAAAATATTTAAGCTAAAATATTTTTAATGTAATTATCAATTAAATAAATTGAGGTGATCTACAATTTTTGTTATACCTTCTGACCGTTATCAAGAATATATGTGTGTGTGTAGTCAGAAAGAAAAGTTTGCCTTTTTTTTTCCCTTAAAAAAAGAAAACGAAAAGAAAGAAAGATATTCATATAGGAACTATTAAAAAAATTACCTTGATATCCATTGTTTAATATTTAAAAAATGTATAAAAATGTTAAATAAAATTCAAGTAATAAAAATTATATGCTGCACCTTTAAAATTTGGGCTTTTAGAGAATGAGACTGATAAAAATAAAATTCATGGCAGCTTTTAATGGTCATGTAGTTAAAAAATCATAGTAAATAAATAAAAATAAATACTGTTATTTTTTCAAAAAATGAGACCATAGTAAATCAAAATAAATGCTCTACCCACTATTTTTAGTTAAATTTCTCGTAAAAAGAAGCATAATTGGTTGTAAATTATAAAGATAATATTCTGTGACTTCTTTCAAAAGGTTTGGCTGACTGTATCCTCTATCGCTTTAAAGAAATAGGAATCACTTATGCAATATAGAAATTTGTCACAATTTCAGTAATTAATTTAAAAGCAATTCATTAAAAATTCAAGAATTTTTCTAATGAAACGTTCAAGTTATTTACCGTCAAATCTTGACGGGTATCATCTAGTTAAAAATAATTAGCTTCGACTGTTTCACTGTTTTTTATAAATGTGATTGAGCAAATTATTTTGTATGAAAAGTGCAATCTACTTTTATTAAAAGACGAATTAAATAAATTTCACATTGACTTTTCATTAATGACACTTAAAAGTACCGTCAGGATATAAAGATTAAGGTATGCGTACCACACGCTTTAAATTTTGTAATGAATACAATTCATATTATAACAATAAAATATTCAGCACAAAATACACCAGAGATTATATCACGTTCAATTTAATCTTGAACCCCAAGGTAAATAAAAAATAAAATCGGCGGAAATAAAAGAAAGTAAACACGCTTGTCGCGAGTGATTTGAATTAACAAGCCTCTACACCGCTTGATTCAAAAGTTTCAATGAAACGTGTCTAATAAAAAAAGGGGATTCAATCTGCTATTAAAAACAAGCTTGCACGTCAAGCGTGTCAAATAAGGTGCGTTCGTACTATATCTAGTTTTATAAATATATTTTGCACCGCATATTGTAATGAATGTATATTTTAGTGCACTTTATAAGTTCAAATCCATTTCATTCTGTTCTAATGACTGTAACATCATTAAAATGCACTCGAAATCATTTTTTCCTATTGGCCGTCATGTAACGGAAAACTTTTGACTATCCCTGTCATTAAACTATACATCCGATTTTCACAAAATTGGAAATGACTCGACACAATTTTGCAATAATTATATACTTAAAATTTCAGACCATTCGGCTGAGTAGTTTTTGCTCTATTATATTACGGACGGACAGACAGACCGACGGACGAACCGAACGATGGCTATAGGTGCTACGTATTTATATTATAACGAACGCACCTAAAAAATGGACACCCCCCCCTCTTCCTTACAAAACTTATCATACGCATTTAAGGTATGCGTACCATACGCTTTAAGTTTTGTAATGAATACAATTCATATTATAACAATAAAATATTCAGTACAAAATACACTAGAGATTATACCACGTTCATATTGATCTTGAACCCCAAGGTAAATGAAAAATAAAATTGGCGGAAATAAAACAAAGTAAACACGCTTGTCACAAATGATTTGAATTAACAAACCTCTACAGCCCTCGATTCAAAAGTTAAATTAAACGTGTCTAATAAAAAAAAAGGGGGGGGGGTTCAATCTGCTATTAAAAAAATTGGACATCCCTTCCCCCCTCTTCCTTACAAAGCCTATTATATGCATTTAAGGTATGCGTACCATACGCTTTAAGTTTTGTAATTAATGCAACCCACATTATAACAATAAAATATTCAGCACAAAATACATCAAAGATTATATCACGTTCATATTAATCTTGAACCCCAACGTAAATAAAAAATAAAATCGGCGGAAATAAAAGAAAGTAAACACGCTTGTCGTGAATGCTTTGAATTAACAAACCTCTACCCCCCCGATTCAAAAGTTAAATAAAACGTGTCTAATAAAGCAAGAGGGTTCAATCTGCTATTTAAAAAAAAAAAAAAAAATGGACAATAAAACAATAAAATATTCAGCACAAAATACACCAGAGATTATATCACGTTCATATTAATCTTGAACCCCAAGGTAAACAAAAAATAAAATCGGCGGAAATAAAAGAAAGTAAACACGCTTGTCGCGAATGATTTGAATTAACAAACCTCTACACCGCTCGATTCAAAAGTTAAATGAAACGAGGTTCCCGCAGATTCTCCCAACATCGCATTATGGAAACGCTCGCCTTTTCAAGTGGATGCTTTTGGTTCTCCCGAGAAAAAATCAATAGAATGATCCTGTACTCCTTCTTACTTTTTGTCTGCACTGTTTTGTGCGTCTCGTACTGTTGCTTTTCTTTTTCTCTGAAGTAGGTGTCTCAGAACTCGTTTTCTCTTTATTCGGCAAGTATATTTTCTTTGCCGAATGTGTGAAAAAAAAAAAAAAAATAATAATAATAGTAACAAGAAGACATGAGATTTGTAGGGTTTCTGCATAAAGCTTTAATGTAGCTCGTGAAATGGAAATTTTGTTACTAAATTCAGGAGAAGTTCTCGTAAATGGAAATTAGTTTATTAGCGACAAAGTCGCTATTTTATTCGTTTTATGGGGGAAGTATTGTTATCAAGAATAGGTTTCTAGAGTAGGTCTGTAACCGCATCCCTTACCATTTTTTTTTTTAATCATAATAATTTTTATTCCATTATTTTTAATTATTTATTTTTTAATTCTATCTCTCACCACTTTTAAGCTCAAAACAAACATCTTTCACATGCAGTTTGACAACATTTACAAGAAAAATATTCTAAAAAATTAATTGTTTTAAATAGTGGTGCGAATAGAATAGAAAAACAATTGCCTCTGCAAGCCCTGTTTGTCCGAATATTCTTGGGATAATAATTATTTGCACTATATACGAACCCGGGATAATTCGGAATAGTAAGGGAATCGGTTAAGCATGTTTTTTCGATATTCGATGATTATATTTTCTTTGCCGATTGTGTGAAAAAAATAAAATAATAATAACAAGAAGACGTCAGATTTATGGGATTTCTGTATTTCAGTTTTAGCATCAAGCTTTAATGAATCTAGTGAAATGGGTATTTTGTTTCTAAATTCAGGAGAAGTTTTCGTAAAAGGGACGCTGTTTGGATGAGAAAATTAGTTTATTAGTGACAAAGTCGCTGTTTTATTCGTTTTAATAGGAAGCATTGTTATCAAGAATATTTTCCTGGAGTAGGTTCTTTTAAAAAGTTTTTTCAATATTCGATAATTATATTTTCTTTGCCAAGTACATGTATATTTCTTTGCCGATTGTGTGAAAAATAATAATAATAACGAGAAGACGTGAGATTTGTAGGGTTTCTGTATGGCAGTTTCCGCATAACGCTTTAATGTAGCACGTGAAATGGGCTATTTGTTTCTAAATTCAGTGGAAGCTCTCGTAAATGGAGCGCTGTTTGGATGAGAAAATTAGTTTATTAGAGACAAAGTCGCTATTTTACTCTTTTTAAGAGGAAGCATTGTTATAAAGTATATTTTTGGAGTAGATTCTTTTAAAAAGTTTTTTCAAGATTCGATAATTATATTTTCTTTGCCGAGTGTGTGGGAAAAAAAATATTAGCGAGAAGACGTGTCAGATTTGTACGGTTTCAGTATGGCAGTTTCGCATAACGCTTTAATATAGCACGTGAAATGGGCTATTTGTTTCTAAATTCAGTGGAAGCTCTCGTAAATGGAACGCTGTTTGGATGAGAAAATTAGTTTATTAGAGACAAAGTCGCTATTTTTCTTGCTTTATTAGGAAGTATTGTTATAAAGAATATTTTTCTGGAGTAGGTTTGCTTAAACATGTTTTATCGATTTTCGATAATTATATTTTCTTTGTGGAGTGTGGAAAAAAAATTGGTGGGGGGATGTGAATTTTATAAAGTTCCTGTATGCACAAAGCTTAATTTATCTTGTAAAATAAAAATTTTGTTCCTTAATTTAGTAGTAGATCTCATAAAAAATACTGTTTAAATAAGTAAATAATTTTCCATTTAGATTTGGTTTTAATTTTGCATCTCGTATTGTCTATTTTTTTTTTTTTTTGTCAAGTGTGTAAAGAAGTAGTCGTGTCAAGTGTAAGGAACTTCTATACTTACTTTTTCATTATTCAAAAAGTATATTTTCTTTGCTGAGTGTGTGTAAAAAAATAATAATGGAGAGATCTGAATTTTGTAAGATTTCTGCGTGGATAACAATTTTAATTCACCTTGTAAAAAATACATTTTATTTCTAAATTCAGGAGAAACTTCCGTGATAGGAAAGATATTTGAATGGGGAAATTTGTTCATTAGCGACAGAATAGCTACTTATTCGTTTTATGAGAAAGTCTTTATATCAGTTTTTTTCTTCTTCTAGAATAGGTGTCTCAGAACTCGTTTTTTCATTATTCGGCAAGTATATTTTCTTTGCCGAATGCGAAAAAAAAAAAAAAATAACGAGAAGATGTGAGTTTTTTAGTTTCTGTAGGACAGTTTTAAAATAAAGCTTTAACTCTCTCACTGCGTAATTTTTTTTTTATCAAAATAGGCTCAAAAATTACGCATTTTTATTAATTAACATAATTCTTTTTATTACATATTTCAAATCTATATATATTTTAGAGTTTAAATATGTAAACATTTTTTGTAAAAGCGTTTTTTTTTAAATCCATACCTGAATCAATAATTAAACCTTTAAATCAGGCTAAATCAGGACTGTCACTGGAGACTGTTTTTATATTCTCGCACCACTATTTTAAGAAAATCTGTTTTGTAGTATAGCTGTCTTACTTTCCTTAAGTAGGCGCCACAATATTTAATAATGGACTCATCACTCGAATTAGATAAACATATAGATATTTAATAGATGGTATACAAGATAGAAGGTTAAGTTATTTATCACGCATATGTACAATTATAATACATATGTATAGGTTTAGGAACTTCAGAAGAAATCCTCTCGAGGAAATACATTTTCACCCTTCTTCCCACCTCTTATAAACGAAACCTGCGAGGAAATCTTAACGCAAACGCGTGCATTCCCCATCCTTTTCGAATCGTGTTTCGTAGAACTCTGCCGGAAAACTAACCGCATGGAATGACGGGAGAAATCTATTTGACAGCCGCTAAAATTAGGGACTATCGTTTAGTGCTGCCACCTAGTAGAATAATCTTTAAATATATTTGTTACATTAGTATATTTCTCTTGTAGATGTTGTTAAAGTCTATATGGAATTTTTTGTAGTTAAAGAGTGGTTCGAGTTGAACTAAAAAATAGTGGCCAGAGGAAAAAATTAATCCCCGAGGAAATCTCGGGTTGCGCAAATTTTTTACTTTTACGTTGTCCGAGGAAATCTCGCGTTGCGCAGCGAGAGTGTTAATGTACCTATTGAAATAGATATTCTGTTTCTAAATTCAATATAAGCTGTTATAATGGAACGCAGTTTGGATGAGAAAGTTAGTTTATTAGTGACAGAGTAGCTATTTTATTCGCTTTATGAGAAAGTATTGTTATCAAGAATATTTGTCTGGAGTAAGTGTCTTTGAACTTTTTTTCTCGTTATTTGATATATTTTCTTTGACAAGTGTTGAAAAAAAAATTCTGGGAAGATGTGCATTTTGTAACGTTCCTCTATTTACAAGAAAAGAAAGAAAGAAAGAAATAGTGGGAGATGGGAATTTTTTTAAACTTTCAGCGTGGACAATATTTGAATGCTTGTGAAAAAAAAAATTATTTCTGAATTAGCGAGAAGTTTTCGTGATAGAATGCTGTTTGAATGGGAAAATAATTGATTCGCGCTTATTCGCGACAGAATAGTTATTTTATTCGTTTTATATGAAGATCTTGTTATCAAAAGAATAGGTGTCTCTGAAAATACTTTCTCATTATGCGACATATATATTTTCCTTGCCGAGGGCGAAAAAAAAAAAAAAAAAAGTACGAGTTTTGTAGTTTTTGTAGAGCAGTTTTTACTTAAAACTTTAATGTATCTCTTGAAATAAACATTATGATTCTAAATTCAGCAGAAGCTATGATAAAAAGACCGCAGTTTGGATGAGGAAATTAGTTTATCAGTGACATAGTATAGTTATTTCATTCGTTTTATGAGGAAGCATTATTATCAAGAATATTTTTCAAGAATAATTTTTCTGGAGTACGTGTCTTTAAAAATGTTTTTTTCAACATTCGAGAAGTATATTTTCTTTGTCGAGTGTGTGGTAAAAAAAAAAAAAAAAAAAAAAGAAATAACGAGAAGAAGTGAGATTTGTAGGGTTTCTGCATAAATCTTTAATGTATCTCGTCAAAAACATTTTGTTTCTAAATTCAGGAGAAGCTCTCATAAAAGGAACACTGTTTGGATGATTTTATTAGTTTATTAATGACAAAGTAGCTATTTTATTCGTTTTATGCGAAAATGTTGTTATCAAGAAAACTTTTCTCGAGTAGGTGTATTTTATAAAGCGATTTTCAATATCCGATAATTATATTTTCTTTGAAGAGTGTGAAAAAAGTGGTGGGGAGATGTGAATTTTGTAAACTTCCTTTCATGGAATCTTAATTTATCACTTGGAATAAATATTTTGTTCTTAATTTAGAAGGATCTTTCATAAAAAATATTGCTTAAATGAGCATATTAGTTTATTTTCCCAATTAAATTATATTAATTTTGCATCTCGTATTATTTATTTACTTATTTTGTAGAAACCTCGATAATAGTTTTTTCATCATTTGACAAGTGTATTTTCTTTGCTGTGTGTGTGTAAAAAATAATAATGGAGAGATGGAAATGATAGAGTTGTATATTTACATTTTTTTCTAGCGTAGGAACCTCTATACTTATTTTTTCATTATTCGACAAGTGTATTTTCTTTGCAGAGTGAGTGTAAAAAAAAAAAAAAAATAATAATAATGTAGAGATGGAAATAATAGCGTTGTTTATTTACTTTTTTTTTTCTAGCGTAGGAACTTCTATACTTATTTTTTCATTATTCGACAAGCGTATTTTCTTTGCTGAGTGTGTTTAAAAAAATAATAATGGTGAGATGTGAATTTTGCAAGGTCTCTGCGTGGGTAAAATTTTAATCCATCTTATAAAAAAGGCATTTTATTTCTAAATTCAGGAGAATCTTCCGTGATAAAAATGCTACTTGAATAGGAAAATTAGTTTATTAGCGACAGAATAGCTACTTTATTCGTTTTATGAGAAAGTCTTTTTATCAAAACGTTTCCTTCAAGAACATGTGTCACAGAACTCGTTTTCTCATTATTCGACAAGTATATTTTTTTCTTGCCGAATATTTAAAAAAAATAATAACGAGAAGATGTGAGTTTTGTAGTTTCTGTAGGGCAGTTTTTACATAAAGCTTTAAAATATCTTCTGATATATACATTCTGTTTCTAAATTAGCTTTCATAAAAAGAACGCAGTTTGGGTGAGAAAATTAGTTTATTTGTGACACAGAGTAGCTATTTCATTCGTTTTATCAGGAAGTGTTCTTATCAAGAATGTTTTTCTGGAATAGGTGTCTTTAAAAATGTTTTTACAATTTTCGAAAATTATATATTCGTTGCCGAGTACAAGCATATTTTCTTTGCCGAGTGTGTGAAAAAAAAAAAAATAAAATAAAATAACCAGAAGACGTGAGATTTGTGGAGTTTTTGTATGGCAGTTTCTGTGTAAAGCTTCAATGTATCTAATGTATATGTAATGTACGTGAAATGGAAATTTTGTTTCTAAATTCAGTTGAATCTCTCTTAAAAGTAACTCTATTTAGATGAGAAAATCAGTTTTTTAGCGAAAAAGTTTAATTTTATTCGTTTTATAAGAAAGTATTGCGATCAAGAATATTTTCCTGGAGTAGGTGTTTTTAAAAATGCTTTTCAATATTCGATAATTATATTTTCTTTTCCGAGTGTGAAAAAAAATAGTGGTTGGGAACATGTGAATTTTGTAAAGTTTCAGTATGGACAAAGCTTAATTTATCTCGTGAAATAAATATTTTGCTCCTTAATTTAGAAGGAACTCTCATAAAAAAATATTGTTTAAATAAGTAAATTAGTTCAGTTTCTCATTCAAATTGCATTGATTTAGCATCTTGTATTGTTTATTTACTTATTTTCCCCTAGCGCGGAAACTTCTATACTGGTTTTTTCATTATTCGACAAGTGTATTTTCTTTGCTGTGTGTGTGTAAAAATATAATAATGGAGAGATGGAAATAATAGAGTTGTTTATTTACTTATTTTTTTTACCTAGAGTACGAACCTCTATACTTATTTTTTCATTGTTCGACAAGTGTATTTTCTTTGTTGAGTGTGTGTAAAAAAATAATAATGGAGAGATGTGAATTTTGTAAGGTTTCTGCGTGGATACAATTTTAATGCATCTTATAAAAAAGACATTTTATTTCTAAATTCAGGAGAAACTTTCGTGATGAAAATGCTGTTTGAATGGGGAAATCAGTTTATTAGCGACAGAATAGCTACTTTATTCGTTTTTAGAGAAAGTCTTTTTATCAAAATTTTTTCTTCTAGAACTGGTGTCTGAGAACTCGTTTTCTCATTATTCGACAAGCACATTTTATTCGCCGAATGTTTAAAAAAAAAAAAAAAAAAAAAAAAAAAAACGAGAAGATGTGAGTTTTGTAGTTTCTGTAGGGCAGTTTTTACATAAAGCTTTAAAATATCGCCTGAAATATACATTCTGTTTCTAAATTAGCTCTCATAAGGAACGCAGTTTGGATGGGAAAAGTAGTTTATTAGTGATAGAGCAGCTATTTCTTTCGTTTTATCAGGAAGTGTTGTTATCAAGAATATTTTTCTGGAGTAGGTGTCTTTAAAAATGTTTTTTCAATTTTCGAACATTATATTTTTTTTTGCCGAGTACAAGAATATTTTCTTTCCCGAGTGTGTGAAAAAAAATAAAAATAAAAACGAGGAGACGTCAGATTTGTGGAGTTTTTGTATGGCAGTTTCTGCATAAAGCTTTAATGTATCTTGTGAAATAGAAATTTTGTTTCTAAATTCAGTTGAAGCTCTCGTAAAAGTAACTCTATTTGGATGAGAAAATCAGTTTGTTAGTGAAAAAGATCAGTTTTATTTGTTTTATAAGAAAATATTGTTATAAAGAATATTTTTCTGGAGTAAGTGTCTTTAAAAATGTTTTTCAATATTTGATAATTATATTTTCTTTGCCGAGTGGGAAAAAATAATGTTGGGGAAGATGTGAATTTTGTAAAGTTCCTGTATGGACAAAGCTTAATTTATCTCGTGAAATAAATATTTTGCTCCTTAATTTAGAAAAAGCTCTCATAAAAAATATTGTTTGAATGAGTTTATTTTTCCATTTATATTCTATTAATTTTGCATTTCTCGTTGTTCATTTACTTATTTTTTCCTGGTGTAGGAACCTCTCTCTATACTTGTTTTTTACTTTCTTCATCTTTACAAGAAGAAAGTATTGGATTCATGAAAATTTTCGAATTCCAATTTTTGAGGGATTTACACGTTTTAAGGGTTAGAGAACCCGAAAAACATGTTTAACAAAATGTATGTCTGTGAGTCTGTGTGTGACACAAATTTTGTGGTTGCTCTATCTCAAGAACTAATCAACGGAATTTAATAAAAAATTATATTCTGTTAGTCCCTTATATAAATTGGTGGTGATAAGTTTTTGGGGTAAATAGCTCAAGAGGTGGCGTTGCTATGCAGCATTTTTCACGATTTCTTCTTTAGCTCAATCTCCAGAACTAATGCACGGATTTTCGTCAAACTTCAGATTCAGTTAGTCCTTGACAGAATATAACGTTTTATACATTTTGGTGTAAATCTCTCAACAGGTGGCGCTGCTATGCTTCATTTTTTGCGATTTCCGCAAGAGCTCTATCTCAAGAACCAATGGTTGGATTTTCAACAAACTTCAGATTCAGGTATACCTTGATATGAATTATTGCTGTTTATATTTTGGTGCAAATCGCTCAACAGGTAGCGCTGCTATGCTGCATTTTTTAGAATTTCCACTATAGCTCTATTTCAATAACTAATGCACGAATTTTCATCAAACTTCAAATTCAGATGTACTTTGATATGAAATGGTGCTAAATTGATGTAATTTCTTGTATTATTTAAATGATTTAATTCACGTGATTTATATAAAAGAAAGTTTACAACATACTAGTTCATTATTCGACAAGTGTATTTTCTTTGCTGAGTGTGTGTAAAATAATAATAATAATAATAATGGGAAGATTTGAATATTGTAAGGTTTCTGCGTGGATAAAATTTCTATGTGTCTTATAAAAAAGAATCCAGGAGAAATTTCCGTGATAGGAATGCTGTTTGAATAGGAAAATTAGTTTATTAACGACAGAAAAGCTACTTTATTCGTTTTATGAGAAAATCTTTTTATCAAATTTTTTTCTTCTAGAGTAGATGTCTCTAAGCTTGTTTTATTATTATTGAACAAGTATATTTTCTTTGTAGAATGTGTCAAAAAAAAATAAAATAAAAATAAAAATAAAAATAACGAGATGTGACTTTTGTAGAGTCTGTAAGGCAGTTTCTACATAAAGCTTTAATGTATCTCTTGAGATAGACATTCCGTTTCTAAATTGAGGAGAAGCTCTCATAACAGGAACGCTGTTTTTGGATGAGAAACATAGTTTATTTGTGACAGAATAGCTATTTTATTCGTTTTATCAGAAAGTATTGTTATCAAGTATATTTTTCCGGTGCAGTTGTCTTTGAAATTTTTTTCTCGTTATTTGATTCGATAAGTATATTTTCTTTTACGCGTGCCTAGAAATAAAAATGGGCATTTTGTAAGGTTCCTGTATGGATAAAGCTTAAATATATCTCGTAAAATCAATATTTCATTCCTAAATTTAGAAACAGCTGCCATAAAAAATATTGTTATTAATTTATTTTCTCATTTAAACTGTATTAATTTTGCAGCTCGCATTGTTTATTTACTTTTTTCCTTAATGGGAGCCTCTATACTTTGTCATAGCTACCAACTTGTACAGTTTTTTCTTACCACTAAAATTTAAAACAAATTTTTGCCTTATTGAATTGTTAAAACCCCTAGATTTCGGAGATTCAATTAGCCAAAATTTGCTTTTAAATTTTAGTGGTAGGAAAAATCCGTACAAGTTGGCAGCTGTGCTTTGTTTTCTCATTATTCGACAATTATATATGCCTTATATGTAAAAAAAAAAAAAATAAATAAAAAAAAATAAAAAAAATAAACAGGTAAAGGGGGAAAAAAATAAAGAAAGAACACGAAAAATTTAAAAGCTAAATTCAAAGAATTGTAGACATCGACCAGCGGGTCTCGGGGAAGGGGGTGGTGCGGTTAATATACTTCCGACGTGACGGTCGCGGCAGCTTCAAAATCATTATAGTTCAATGTGATGAAAATAGCCTTTTGAGAAACTGCAGAAAACCAAAATAATGTGTTTTTTAAATACACGAATTTCAATCAGCTGTTTTGATATTTAAGAGTTAGAAAATATTCAGTATTATGCATATCTTCAAAACCGTCTTAACCCTTGAATTCCCACATTGGGTCTTCTGGAGCATAGTTCCTTTTACTATTTAAAAAATATATCCTTTAAATAAGACAAAATACATACAATATTATTTTTTTATTGTTTTTATTTGATTATATTAGTACACTTTCATTGTATTGTTGCATTCATCGACCACTGGTGTTGGATATAACGTTCCTCGAAAAAGACATTTCACACCCTAATTCACGTGGATGATGCCAGACAATGTTTTGGTCAGGGAGGGGTCTTCGTTTTCAGAGATTTTTTTCACTTGTGCGTGGCTCGCAATTAAATTTCCTTACCGTCTGAGATGTAAGCTCAAACTTTTTTGATAGACCGCCCTGTTCGGTTAAGCGTATAAAGAAATTTATAAAAATTCCTTTTATTTCTGCATGTGCATACCAGTGTTCAGAAAGTCGAGTGAAGTCATTGATTTTTTTTCTTTTTATAAAAATATCCGATATTTTGACAGATCTTATAGTGCAAACCGTATATCGGTACAACAATTTTCTGATTTTTTAGGATTTTTTGTATTGAGAACCGACTTATGAACCGGCATGTATCCGATATTTTGACAGATCTTATAGTGCAAATCGTATATCGGTACAACAATTTTCTGATTTTTTAGGATTTTTTGTATTGAGAACCGACTTATGAACCGGCCTATATCCGATATTTTGACAGATCTTATAGTGCAAACCGTATATCGGTACAACGATTTTCTGATTTTTTAGGATTTTTTGTATTGAGAACCGACGTATGAACCGGCCTGTATTAATTTTCTTCGCACAAAATTAAACTATATTAAAGTAGAAATGTTCATAGCAATCAACATGGTAAAATTATTGTCACGAAGTATCAGTTTTGTGCTTATTAATAGATTTGAAAAGCTATATCAATACATATCTAATTAAATTCAGTAGAGATAGCAGTCAACCGTATATAATGTCTCTAGTGGACATATTACAGAGAATTTGCAAGATTTACATTATTAATTAAATGCACCCGTATTCTAGTTATTTATCAAATGGAATTATCGCTCTATGAAACGAATATATTACAAGATATGTATTAAAGCTTGCTTGTGGGGGATATATCATGAGATCTAAACGCGTATATTCACATTATAATTATGTAGGGAAAACTGTTATTGGCAGGAAAAGTGCATGTTAATATTATAATATTTCAAAAACGCATTAGAACGTCGAAAAGGGCAGAGTTATTCAGAATCGTAACCTCTTCGCTACTGAGTATTAATGCAGTATTACTAATTATTACTGAATTATTTCTTCTCCCATTTGACTTCAGAGTAAGATTTTTATTAACCAATTAGAAAAATGGTTATTGTTCGCGTCAGGATGGGAAATCAAAAGCATATCTGAAGGTTTTTATTGGTTTAATCCGCATTTTATTCGTTTTCTGATTGGTCTATACAGTAATCTGTATTTCCCTTTACTTTCAACAGAGATGGATACCTCCTGTTGCCACTATGACAAAAAAGTATTAAAAACTACAAAAAAAAAAAATTATTAACTCAGAAACAAATTGAGATACAGCTTTCAAACAAATTGCATTTAAAAGATAATTTTTTTTCTCTATACGACGATATAAAAAGTAATATTGTGGGATGTTTAGAAGTTTAAGAAGGAAATTTCATTTAAAATGGGTTCCAGATTTCCAAGAAATCTGATGATGCAAAAGCCTTTTCCCAAACAGCCAATGAAATGCTTGGATAATACATAAGTTTCAGGTGGATAATACGTACGAGCCGCAGACGATTTTTGTCGCTTAGACTTTTTACGTGTAATAACACTATTAATGTTGAATTCATGGCGTACGTAATGTATGGTAACGTCCTTGCGATTTTTTATCTCTTAAATTTTAGTCTTCGGAAAAATCGTTTTCCAAATGGTCGTTGTAATTTGATAAATTGCATTTTTTTTTTTTTTTTTTTTTTTTTTTGCATTAGTTCGAATCTTAGACTTCGAAACATATCATTCTGATATCGAAATTGTAATTATGTTCGAGTACCATTAATAAAATGGGACAAAACGGAGGTCCACATTCTGGAGCGAAGAGGTTAAGCTGATTAATGTAAACTTTATAATTTAGTTAACCTATGTTCAATGGTAAAAAGTTTTTTTTTCTTTTTTCATTTTTTTAGGCAATAGATAGATTTAATAGGAAAAAAAAATCTAGTTCGTCGGTTAGAATTTAACTCTAAAGGCTAATATACGACTTTTCAATTAGACCAAAATATCTCAAAATAAGTAAATACATCAATAAAGAATACACGATGCTTAAAAAAAACAGCAGAAATCACGAGTGTTGCAGGGAGGATGGAAATTTTTCGGCTTCAAATAATGCATATTTTTCTACCATTTTCTGAATACCTGAAATGTTATAAATATTCTCTTGAAGTCGTTTTTTTTTTAATTTAAACACTATCGAAGATATAGCGATATTCTTTTCACTGTGCGCAAGCGAGTGATACTTACACCGGGAGGCGCTACACCTCACCGAGTTGCGGTTGAAATTCCAGGATTAGTTAAAACTCGAATAGCATATTAAAATGTAACTGG
Organism: Maratus speciosus; assembly: GCA_963932465.1. NCBI lineage: Eukaryota > Metazoa > Arthropoda > Arachnida > Araneae > Salticidae > Maratus > Maratus speciosus. The sequence goes on from OZ010791.1 coordinate 171,020,280, forward strand.
TCTGCCAAGTCATATCTTGGTGGAAAACACCTGCAAAACTAATTTTAGTGGTTGACTGGTAGGTTTACCATTGTGTTTTGCTGCTCCCAGTTTCCATGTCTTTAGTGTCAGGAAAACAAGTGGTATACCTATTGATCAACCACTAAAGTTGAGTCTGCAGCTAGTTTCCACCAAGATACGACTTGGCAGACCAGTTGCATTTTAATTTGCTAATCGAGTTTTGTCTAATCTTGGAATTTCAGATAATAACATTCAACAAATTTCTAGATAATTCTAATTTTATTCCTGGCAAATCATAGTCCATTTCAGCTATACTCATACAAAATTGGGAAAAAACTTATCCATTATGTGTCTGCGATCTATTTTCTACCTCACAAAACTATGTGTGAGGCTTGTCTCTGCTTACTATGTTAAAAAGCGTGAACAGATGTCTGCCCACGATTGGCTGACTACATCTCAGATTTCCCATCTTATTCAACCGTGTTATCCAATGTATGCATCTAACTGAAAAGAATGAATTTCTTTTGCAAATTCATAATCCCTATTTTGATGATGTAGCGTAGAGTTTGTTCCTGATGCTTTTGCGGTCCATGTATCTTGTTCTGGGCTCTTCATTTTGACTTTATTATTTTTATTATTTTTATTTATTTTTACTTTATTTGTTCATTATCTGACAATCATTATGTTACCATCATTGTTCATAATGTGATCACCATTTTTCACTATGTAACAATCATTATTCATTATGTAACCATCATTTTTTATTATGTAACCATCTTTTTATTTTGTTAAAAATGCGAGCCCCCCCCCCCCCCCCCCCCCAGTAAATTTTCTCCGAGCTTTGCCTGTTGGCAGGGATTTGCAGCGTTAGTTTCGCCCAACTAAGATGTTCTCCGCATAAAGCCAAGTTGTACTTGTGAATTTTGGTTAAGGATAACCCCTGTCCCCGAAGTTAAAAAAAATAATTAACTTGTTTTTTTATAAACCAAATTGCACCAGATTTTTTTTTTCTTGAAACTTATACATAAGTGTAATAGTCTGCAACTTTGTTAAAAATGAAAAAAGAAAAAAAAGTCGGCCATGTACTGAGCTAATAAATATCTGTATTTTTTCATTAGAAACTTCGAAACCCACACCGAGAAATTTGTAATACTGCGGAACGCTATGCACTGCAAAACATGCAAAAAAAAACAAAAAAAAAACACTGTTAATACACTTGGAGTGCTTGCACTTCTACCACATCACTTGAATTTGCTCCACCATTGCCTAACTTGCCAAATAGTGAGACGAACGGTAGAATCCAACCAAGATGTCACAACTTCTTCACTGTAAAAAAAAGACAAATATTTCTTAACCCTGCAGTTCTCCCTATGTCTATTATGACTCAAAAGGAAATTTAATTGCTCATAACATTTTTACTAAAAAACGTTTTAGATCAAAGTTTGACGAGTTTGTTGTTACATACCTAACCTTTTGAGCCATAAATTTTGATCAAAAATAACTTTTAGTAAAAATAATTATGAGCAATTAAATTTCATTTCGGGTCTATGCGTAGACACAACACTGTAATTAAAAAAAAAAAAAAAAAAAAAAAAAAATGCAAATCTACGAAACTAGTTTTTGTAAAAGTTTCAGAAATCTGTACGTTTACAAAAATTTTTTCTGTACACTGTTTAGAAAAATATGTAAATCTATAAAACCAGGATTGTAAAGATACAGAAATCTGTATGCTTATTAAAATTTTATTGGTAGATCGGGATAATACGTGACTTTTTTTTTTGTTGTTGTTATTGCAATTACATAATAGTTCTAGGCATCCCACTTTCGTAAAAAAATCTTAGTAACCTTACAGATTTTTTGTTTTACAGTGCAAACGTGTACCTGTTACATGAATTTATTTTATTGCAGTTACATAAAAAGTTCATGGCATTCCAGTTTCCTAGGAAATTCTTCGTAACCTTATAGATTTTTTTTTTACAGCGGGGTTAATGTGCGAAAGTATAATATAACCACAAACGAAAATGTACAACAACCTATTTCGAATTACCCTGGATTTCGAAAAGCGTTTTTTAACTTCAGAAAACTCAGAAGCCAGTATATTTTCGATATTTAAAGAAGTATTTTTTTTTTAAGTTTTTTTTTATGCCGCTGTTTCTCGGAAACTTTTTCGAGTATTTTTAATAGTGTATTATCAATTTTCTCAACCTTTAATATACGTTTTTTTTAAAATATATCAATTTCTAAGTAAGCATTACAGACAAGCATGATAAATTAACAGCATTAACATTAATATAAATTAAAGCTAACATTTTGTTAGTCTTACATGTATAAATTCAATTACGCGGCTAAAAAATCCTTACTTGAGAATGGATAGAATCCCAAAAATTGATATTCCGATTCAAGAAAACTGATTAATGCACTATAAAAACTACCCGGTCTTGAAAATCAATTGTTGATCAGCAATATTATTTCTAAGAGATTCTAGATATTTTTTATTGGGAAAATTACGTAAATGTTGCATTTTTTATATTTATTTTTTGAGAAACCGTCAAATTAAATTCTGGTAATTACGAAAACATAACAAAATATTGAAATCACTTTAGTAGTCCCTACGAAAAAAAGAACAATATATATGTATATATATGTATAAACAAAATTTGCATTAAATAACGTCAACGGTTACAATTGCGTTATACATTCTAGGTCTGTTTGGGCTTGATCGATCGATTTCCTTTGTCTGCTATTCAAGATGACTCAAGTTGGGAAAAACCAGTTGCATTGAATACTTATTTGATGGATTTGATCATTTTAATTGTAATGTTTTTCTTAAACTTCAAAAATACTCTTTTGGATTGTTATATAAAAAAACCTTTAACGTCTTTTTAAGTAATAAATCTTCTATACAAAATGCATCAACTTCGTTTCTTCAAAATGTTTGGATTTTCTTTTTATTTAAAAGTAAAAAAATCTTATGGGAACCTCCATTCATTACTCTTGTGACCATTAGAACAGTTTTCATAAGCACTTCCAATTATTCGATTGAAAAATATAATTATGATAAAAATTAATATAACCAGCTAAATATCATTGTTTTCCATTCACGTAATTCATATATCCAGTTAAATACCATTGTTTTCCACTCACGTAACATGTATTTAATTTGTAACAAAAATCATTTTACTTGTCTGTAATAGGACCATTCCATGAGAAACGGACAAAATGTCCCGCATGTGGCGCTTACATAAATACCTGTATTTATTAACTTATAAGTTGTTAAAATATAAAATATACATTAAAATTAACGAAAAACTTATATTTTCATATTAGCATAGTTGTTTTAATTTGAGAATACAATAGCATTGTTAAAAGAGCAGTAATTTGTAGAGAAGCTGTTCCATTTTTGATATGGAATGACTTTTTAATAGGTTTAAAAATCTCCACATTTTAAACCTTAGACATTAGTTTGTTACCCGTTTATAATAATAAACAAATAATAAAAGTAATCGATAATAAAAATCTCCATTTTAAATCCCAGGGGTGCAGAATATGTCCGATCCGGCGATCTAGGATCGGGGGAAATTTTAATCACCTGGGGAAATTTTGCAGAAACATATACAATTGATTTCAATTTTAACAACAAATTCCACAATTCCTTGAGATAGAAAAATTTCACTACAAATAAAAAGATCCGTATGGCGATCTTCACAAAATCGATCTCGGAATAATATGTACCGTGTATCAGGGGTGGTTCTGTTCCGAATTTGCCGAAAATTTAAGGTATTCGATTCCGAAAATTAAAGAAAAGGTCATCAATCTGAAAATTCGGACATAAAAATACCGCTAATGTTGTCAAAGAATTACGGAAGAAAAGCGCTTTTCGTCACAAGATCGTAAAATAACCACAAATTTCATCAAAATATCGGGAAAGAACCGCAAATTTCCTCAAAAGATCACAAAATCACTGCAAATTTCGTTAAAAGATCGCGAAAGAACCGCATGTTTCGTTTAAAGATTGCGAAAAAACCGCAAATTTCGGCGAAAGAGCAGCAAGTTTCATCAAAAAAGCGCAAAATGAAGGCAAATTTTGTCAAAAGATCGCGAAATAAACGCACATTTCGCCGAAAGATCGCGAAAAAACAGTAAATTTCGTCAAAATATCGCGAAACAACCGCAAATTTTGACAATATATCGCGAAACAACCGCAAATTTCGCCAAAAGGTCACGAAACAACCGCAAATTTCGTCGAAAGATCGCAAAACCACGACGAATTTCGTCAAAAGATCGCGAAACAACCTCAAATTTCGTCGAAAGACAGCAAAACAACCGCGAATTTCGTCAAAAGATAGCGAAATGAACACAAATTTTGTCAAAAGATACGAAATGAACACAAATTTTGTCAAAAGATCGCGAAACAACCGCAAATGCCGTTAAAAGATCGCAAAACCCTGCAAATTTCGTCAAAAGATCACAAAAGAACCTGAAATTTCGTCAAATGATCGCAAAACAACCGCGAATTTCATCAAAAGATAGCAAAACAACCGCAGATTCCGTCAAAACAGGGCGAAATACCCACGAATTTCGTCAAAAGGAAGGCGAAATAACTACACTGTAAAAAAAAATCTGTAAAGTTACTAAAAAATTTCTAGGAAACTGGGATTCCAGGAACTTTTTATGTAACGGCAACAGCAAAAATTTCTGTAACAGCATCTGTTACAGGAATTTTTCTTGTTGCTGTTACATAAAAAGTTCCTGGAATCCCAGTTTCCTAGAAAAATTTTAGTAACTTTACAAATTTTTTTTTACAGTGTACATAACTCGTGAAAAGGAAGGCAAAATAACTATATAACTCGTTAAAAGGAAGGCGAAATAACCGCAAATTTCGTCAATAGATCGCAAAGAAACGCGAATTTTGGCAAAGGGTCGTGAAAAAAACATAGTTAGTGCTGGGAGTGGATTTCCCCCCTTCCCCCACTCTGCTGCTGTAACCTTTCAGAAAATTTGCTGTTAATTTCAGATTTCCCTCCCCCCCCCCCCTCAGAATCACACCTTCCATTATATACTCGTCCATAATTTGAGATATATTGGAAAAATAAATTTTCTATACCTACATTAATACAGCATTTACCTATAACATACCGTACGATTTTGGGGAAATTTTCATGTGGATTGGGGGAAATGTTCCGAGTAGAAACATTTTCTGCATCCCTGTATAAATCGTAGACTTAAGTAATGTGCCTGTTTCAAGTCAATACCATGAAAAACTGACAAAATGTCCTACCCCCGACACTTGCATAAATATATATATATATCTTGACTTATAAGTCTTTAGAACATAAGCTATGCATTAAAAATAACAAAAACGGAAAATTTTCATATTACCATGTTTTTTTTTTTTTTTTTTTTTTTTTTAAATTTGAGGATATATTAACTTTGTTAAAACAGGTGAAATATGTAGAAAAGCTGTCCCACACGTGACATGGAATGACCCTATAAATCAAAATTTTGTTACTCTTGTGACCAGAGTGTCACAAGCAAAATGCATTTTCTTACAAATTAGATACATTTCATCTGAACGGAGCACAACGGTATTTAGCTGGTTATATCAATTTTTATCTTAATTATATTTTGTAGTAAAATAATTGGAAGTAATATCTTATCGATTTATGAAACTTTGCTCTAAAGGTCACAAGAGTAACAGGGGACGTTAACATATACAAATTGCACGGCTTTGTTTCTTTGAAAAATTTGAATTCATTCTGTGCTTTCTTTCCTTCTTTTCTCAGTTAAATTAAATTCAAATATTTTTAAAGTTATTTCAAGCGGATAACTAAATACATTTAACACGTTGAACGCCACGTTCAGTCACCATTGACTGACACTGATCTTTCCGTTTAGGCCGCGTCAGCCATCGGCGACTGACAATTATAGATTCTGTAACGGGAGTCTTATTTCGTGGCCTAAACAGAAAGACAGACAAAATAGACTTGGCATTCAACGTGTTAAATAAACCTCTTTCAAAAACATGTCAGTCGACTTGATGCAAGGAGCCACACTCCACCCTTTTTCTCGAGAGCCACAAACATGTGTTTGCTACGTTACACTGTAAAAACAAATCTGTAAAGTTACTAAAGTTTTTCTAGGAAACTGGGATTCCTAGAACAATTTATTTAACGACAACAACAAAAAATCATGTAACAGACACACTTTTGCACCGAAAATCAAAAAAATATGTAGGGTTACTAAGAATTTTTAGGAAACTGGGATGCCTAGAACTTTTCATGTAACTGTAACCAGGGTTACAGATAAAATTTTAGTAAGATTACTGTAATTTTAGCAGATTCATTTGTAAAGTTGCAGATTTCTGTAGCTGTACAAAAACTAGTTTTGTAGATTTGCAGCTTTTTTCGTACAGTTACAGATGAAAGTTTAGTAAGCATGTAACATTACATCTGTAGAACTACAGATTTTTTTTACAGTGTAGGTGGGCCACAATGGACAGTATTCTTTCTCTCGGTTCGAGGTTATAAAAAACTAGCTGTTTAGGAACACGTAGAAAAATCCCTCCATTTGAAAGCGTTATGCTCCATTCAGCTCATAAGTATCGCAAAAAAAAAAAAAAATAAAAAAAAAAAATAAATAAATAAATAAAAATAAATAAATAAAATAAATAAAAATAAAAATACCGTATGAAACAATGAGAAAGACAGGCTACCGCGGTGCGTTTCAAGTATCTTTTTTTTACAGACTGTTGGAGTCATGTGATGCTCGAATGCACCAATGAAGATGTGCGAAAAGAGCATCAGGCACTCTAGCGGTACAGCGCCTAGAAGATACAGTGTGGAAAACGGCTATTCCTATAATGCTTTAAAAAGTGCTAAAAACTTGTATCCCATAAATCTCTAACTATGCTCAGCGGCAATATGCTGATACGAGCGCCATCTCGTAACTCTTTTCAATATAAACACTGTGTTTTCAAAAATTATAGAATGTTAAATATCGGAAACTATAAATATAAGATATTTTGGTCTGTTATAAGCTAATTTAGTTAAGGAATGACGTGAAATAGGTTAAAGAGTCTCTTTTAGAATGACTATCGTTTTTAAATCACTACGATGGCGCTACGATCGACATCTTGTTATTCAGCATCGTTGTACATTTATTGGATTCAATTTTTTAGCACTATTTTGTAGCCGTTTTCCACACTGTATCTTCTAGACGCTGTACTAGCGGTCTGTAAAAAAAGACACGTGGAATGCACCGCGGTACCTTGTCGTTTTCGTTAGCCTCGGAAAAATCATTTGTGAATTCAAAGCGTTCACAAATGGTTGCGCCGCCATTTTTATTACTGTGGCGTCACGGGAAAACTGCCCTTCGCGATTTACGCTAGATGTTTTCTTGCTCCTGAATTCTCAGAAGATTCAAGGCCTGTCCCGCGGGACACCAAAACTCCCAATTTTTCATAATGCACAAATTCATTTAACCCTTTATGTTCCATATTATAAATTCATGAAAATTTCACCGTCTAAAGTATTTTTCATGACTATTTGAAACTGCATTAGACGATTTACACAATCATTTAATAAATTTTAGAGGGATTTTGCGAATTAAAATTAGTTAATTAAATCTGAATTTATTGCGGTATTGTGCAATATTTATAACTCCACCCAAATCTTTTATTTAAGATACTTTTTTAGTATTTTGTAGAATTAGGAAATGTAAAAATATAATGCTCTTACAATTGAAATATAGAAATATTTCCGCACTGAAACTTGTCTCCCCCAATCTTCCAACGTGAAGAAAGCTGAAAAGATGAAATGCACAAGAAATCATTCTTTTAAAAATATTTTTGTCTTGTGCAACCAATAATGCTTTTGGAACAAGATAAAGTAAGGTATTTATAACTCATTCTAAACTGTATTATTGTTAATCCATGTATTAAATGCATTTTATAACAAGCTATTTTATTTAATGGTACTTTAAAGTACCGTCGGGACATAAAAGGTTACATTTTTTAGTAACAGCGAATTGAACTTCATACAGTAAAACCTAACAGAACCTGTCTATAACGGGAAATTTTTACAATTCCACGTAAAGAAATACCTTGCAAACCTACCTGCTATGACGGAAACGTGCCTAATTCCGATCGATCCCTATCATTTATGCGTTTACAGGTTTTATTGTAATTTTATTAGCAAAACGTGAAAAAAAAATTGCTTATAACGGAATCCTGTCTTAAATATATTAAGGAAACCGGGAAAACAAAATTCAACCAAAAAATCGGTTTTTACATTTTTATATCATTAAAAAGTTTTAACTTTTATCTTTCCAACGATGTGTCACACATGTTTACATATAAAAAAAATAAGTATTGAAATTATTTATTCTTTTCTAAGAGTACTTCACAGCTTAATGGCCGTTTAAATCTTTAAATGACTTTTTCTCAAAACTTGGATTTATGTTCTTTTTTTTCCATATCTATTAAACTTAAGAACTCAGATTTTTTTTAATACTTATATTATGTTATATTGTATACTTTAACACAGGGGTTTAATGATTTGTTGAGAATTATTTATTTTAGGCAGTGAAATCTTACCAAAAATGCTAATTTAAAAATGACTTTCAATAAATAATTAATAATTAATTTTGAGGTTCACTTAGAAAGAAAATGGTCTGTTAAAATACGTAGAGCATGTTATTCTATAACTACTCTAAAAAATCTAGACCTCTATCTTTCACCATTTCTGACAAAAATGTACATAAAATTGGTGAATTTAACATTTGCGGAGATAGGGTTTTCCCGGTCCCCTTAAAAACGCAAAAATTCCATATTCTCTGCGAAAGGCATACCACGCAATTATAACTGTTCAATCGGAAACCTTTCCAAAACGGAATTTGTTTCGGTACTTAACTATTCCACTTTCACAGGTTTTAATGTAAAAGATTAATTACTGTGTTTATTTGGTACAATAAACTTACTGAGATGGAATCTCAAATAACAAGAGAAATATTCCGTTTTAGACAGGTTTAACAGCTTAGTAGGTTTAGGTATAATTTTATTGTATTCCTTTTGTCGGGACAATTTTTTAGGTGCGTTCGTAATTTTATAAAAAAGTAGAACCTATAGTCCTCTTCTAGCCCGTCCGTCTGTCCGCATATAACAGCGAAAAACTACTCAACCGAATGGTTTGAAATTTAATACGTATAATCGTTGCAGAAGTTTGTCTGGTCATTTCAAATTTTATGAAAATCGAATCACAACTTAAAACGATATTAATAAAAGTTTTCTTCATTCTATCAAATTCTATCATATGTGCTTAATTCATTGATATCCAATGATATGTAATGATTCTAGGTTGCCACGGTGATGACGTTCGATTTCAAATGTAGTCCTATTTTTTCCGTATTACTGAATTTAATATATGTAATCGTAATATATATATGTATTTTAATGTTTAAGACAGAATTCTATTATAGACACTTTTCTTTCACAAGATTTAATGTAATTTTACGTCCCGTTTTATATGCCGATGTCCCACTTTTATGGTCTCTTTGTACCGCTTTACGTGACAACGGAGGTGGCAAAACTAGCCGCGATATACTTCATTTATATAGTAATGATAATAATAAAAGGCAATTAAAATAATAAAATAACAAAACTAGTAGAACAAAGGTATATATTAAAATTCATATAACCAGTATAACTATATATAATAAGCACAAAATTTAATAATGTAATGATGCAGAATTTTTCAAGATCTGAAGATTTTCCCTAATAAATCAGACTTTTGTTCAATGCTAAAATATTTGTATTTAAACAAAAAAAAATTGTGTTTGATTAGTGTTGAAGTGATAATCATAGACACTTTCATAACACAAATACGGGATGAAAGCGCTGCGCCTCAAATGGCTGATTTTAACCACTTAAGTTTAATAGTTTTAAAATATTTTTAAACTTTTTTTAAGTGTATCATTTAAAAAACAAATTTAATACAAACCATAAACTTATATCTTTCATTATTTCGAAATGTTTTTCAAAAATTATGACTTAATAACTTCTCAAAGAACATAAAAATTCCTGTATCGGAAATTACTTTCTAAATATACGTACCAGTAGAGGTTCACTTAAGGACATTTACCTAATTATTATTAAAGTGTTAGTGACGTTCAAAAGATATGTTTTTTTTTTTTTTTTTTTTTTTTGCCAAGTCCTAACCTTCATGTATCAGAATAAACATTCAAAGTTTCAAATATATTCTTCGGAAAAAATAAAAAAGTAATAAATGTCACTTTCCTCTATGGAGTGGGCCTGTCAAATTTCTGATGCATGAATTTTTAAGTTTTCGGCCTATCCAACAAATTATTTACAATGTAATACAGTATGTCAACGGCAGTTTAATTTAACGCTTTAGTGCGCAGCTTTGCATATATGCAAACAACAGTCTTTTGAATTTAATAGTACTTTTTTTATTCGTATATACCTAATTCACACCAGAAAATTAAAATAGCAATATTTTGTTTAAATAATAACAGGCATTACGTATAAAGGGAAATCAACCATTGAAACTTTCTGGTGTAAAGTCAGATTCTCTGAACTACGTAATGTCTATAACGTATTCTATCATGAGAATTAAAGGGTTAAACGTTAAGTTTTATAAAATAAACAATTATACAAAATAAGGTATTTGGAGACATACTTATTAAAATATTTACTAATTTGCAATATTTCAGCGTAAAACAGCCACACGACAGTAGTTTTTAGTTGTATTGCAGATGTGCAACAGAAGAAAAGATTGACGTATTATATGAAAAATGTATCTCTGATTTTTTTTTTTTTTTTCATTATTTTTCCTGTGTAATAAACCTTTCACAGAATCATATATATTTTTTTCGAAACAAATCGCGCATTTAAGGGTTAAAGTAAAACATAATATTAAAGAAACAATGTTTTAAATAAAACTTTTTCTCTTACTGAAATTTTTAAGAATTTGGCAAAAAATCTGATTTTAAGACACTCTAGAAAATATACAAATTTACCAGCAGAGAAAAAACAATTATTGCAAACAGTTTATGGAAAATTAACATTTAAGGATATTAGTAATCCTTAAATGTTAGGATGACTAATTAAAAGAAAATTACTTTAAAATACTGGTGTCCAGAGCATTTAAAGCCCCAATTTAAGCGGAACAACTGGCAACGCTACTAGTTAACTTAAATTCTGATTAAAATATTTGACAGGCCATCAGTTTAGCTGTTCTAATTGTAATCTTCTTGTAATTTCTTCGTTGCAGTTCTTGTTTGAAAATGTGAGAAACTAAATTCTAAAACCTAAAATTCTGGATAAGATATTTGATAGCCCATCAACTTTAAGTCCAAATAATATCTCTGTATAATATTTTATTAGCCCAGTGTTTAAAGGAGTTAATTAGGGGAAATCTGGAAATTGTTTTAATCCCTTCAGTTTAGATCTAGAATGAATATGCTATGTTTTTCCCCTTGTACTAGGTGAGCGTTAGGAAATATGCATAGATTTATAGTAAAAAAACACGTTTTTTTTTTTTTTTTTTTTTTTTTTTTTTTTTTTTTTTTTTTAACATGCCATAACAATGTCTTAAAACAGCTAACTCTGTCAAAACATTGTCAATACAAATGTTGTAGAGCTTAAAACTCTGAGTATAATGAGTACCTACACTTAATATTTTTGTTGAACATTAAGGTCACAATTTTACTTAAAGTTTTAGACCCGTGGTCAGGGGGTTGAACTCAGAATTAAGTAGGAGAAAACTAGAAATTGTTTTAAACACTTCAGTTTAGGTCTAAAATGAACGTACTATGTTTTCTTCTTCGTACTTGGGTGAATGTTAGAAAATATGTACATATTTATTTTCGAAAAACACGTTTTTTTTTAAATTATCTTAACAATATCTCAAAACAGCTAACTCTATAAAAAACATTGTCAATACAAATGTTGTAGAGGTTAAAATTCTGAATAAAATGAGTACGCACATTAATAATTTTGTTCAACATTAAGGTCACAATTCTATTTCAAAATTTTGCCTTAATCGCTAATCAAGAGCTTGAAGCCAAGAGAGACCAAGTTAACTTAACAATATCTCAAAATAACTAACTCTATCAAAAACATTGTCAGTGCAAAAGTTGTAGAGCCTAAAATTCTGAATAAAATGAGTGCCCACATTAATATTTTTGTTCAATAAATAAGGCCGCAATTTTGAGATATTGTAAGTTAACTTGATCTCTCCTGGCTTCAAGCTCTTGCTTTGAAAAATTTTGAAATAGAATTGCGACCTTAATGTTGAACAAAAATATTAATGATGGTACTCATTTTATTCAGAATTTTAAGCTTACAACATTTGTACTGACAATGTTTTTTATAGAGTTAGCTGTTTTGAGATATTGTTAAGGTAATTAAAAAAAACTTGTTTTTCGAAAATAAATATGTACATATTTTCTAACATTCACCGATGTACGAAGAAGAAAACATAGTACGTTAATTTTAGACCTAAACTGAAGGGATTAAAACAATTTCCAGTTTTCTCCTAATTAGATCTGAGTTCAAGCCTCTGACCACGGGTCTAAAACTTTAAAGCAGAATTGTGACCTTAATGTTCAACAAAAATATTAAGTGTAGGTACTCATTTTACTCAAAATTTTAAGCTCTACAACATTTGCATTGACAATGTTTTTGAGAGAGTTAGCTGTTTTGAGATATTGTTATGGTATTTAAAAAAAAACGCGTTTTTTGACTATAAATCTGTACATATTTTCTAACGCTCACCTGCTACGAGGGGGAAAACTTAGCACATTCATTCTAGACCTAAACTTAATGGATCAAAACAATTTCGAGCTTTCCCCTAATTAATTCCGAATTCAGCATTTTTTTCCTCCCCTGCTACTGGGCTATATGAACTTGATCCACTTTAATTCTGAACTCCAAATATTATAAGAACTTATAAACACGTATATGTGTTATGAGAACAGTTTCAAACATGATTTTGATTAACTCATTTAATTTTTGTATAACTTGTTTAGCATCTCTGGGTGTTCTTCAAATATTTCAAAATTTTGGAAGAATTATATTAGAATACTTCCTTGCATTTCTTATTTTAAATAAAGACAATTGGATTACGTTATTGATATAGCGTATTGGAATGAAGTGACGTTGAAAAAACAATAAACGGAATTTATCGACAAATTTTAGAAAGTTTTATGTGGCCATATATATCCGTACATTGTATAAAAGAAGATGGCCTTAAGCTGTCCTGACAGTATAAATGCCTTTTTTCTCAATAACTCATGATACGGCTTTCAAGATTTTTGTAAGAAAATTTAGGTTTATTGAACAGGGCTTAAGCAATAAAGATATATGTTTGAGCAAATTGAAATAAATGTATTTCGTAGGCGGAGAAATAAAGGATTTTCCACTAATACTACTGGAGATATATCAAGTACAAACATTACCAAAGTGATATTCTTTTGTTGTATCCAAAAGTATTTCGAATTTTCAGTCTGTATTTTAAGGGGAAAAAACTAGAAATTTAGAAGATATTAAGGTTTAAAATGTTATCTTTACTACAGAATTCATTTATTTAAGGGGGACAAGTGACCTTGAAACTCATTTTTTTATTTTTTTAAAATTTCACCTTAGGGGGGCTCAGGGTTTGAAAACTTTTAAAAAATCGATTTTTTAGTATCTATTTTGATTATTCGATTAATTCTGAATACAGTGCAAAAAACCGCATAAAAATATTTGCATTTTTAACGGAGTTATAACCATTTATGTAACTTCTTATGTAAGTACACTTATGTAAGCACTTATGCAAGTACTTTCAAAGTCGCACCCATTTAATTGCAACTTTAAGTGGCGTTTTCTTAGAACTTGATTTTTGACAACTATCCGTAAGATTAAAAAAAAAAAAAAACTATTTGATGGAATGGCTTAAATTTTTTTTGTATGCAGCATATAACATCGTTATCTATAGAATGAATTACTATATTTTAATTAGTTTAATATTTTGAGTATTTTTAAAGAAAAAAAATTGTATTTTTAGGGTTTTAAAAATTTTTAAATTTGAGAGTCTTTTTAATAAGGTTTCCTTTGAGTGTTAGTTATATCCTTAATTCATTTTATAGAATAAAGTTTCTTGATCATTTTAAAGGAAAAATTAGGCTCTTATGTCAATTCAACGTTATCTTAGGGATGGTGATATAACACCAAATTTTTTTTTCCAAAATTGTGTTAGATAAATTTTGCTACATTTTTTATTTTATTACATTGAAATACTTCATTTTATAATTTTGTAAGACTACAAACATACCTTAAAAATATCACAAAGTTTAACTTAGTTACATTGAATACTTCTGGTTTTATATGGACTCGAAGCGAGAACTCTGTTTACATGGGCGATTCTCAAAAGGTGGGCACAGGACACAAGTCATAACTTTAAGCCTTTCAAACATAACTTTAATTATCATTGACTTTATTATTATTATTTTTTTTTACACTGAGTTTTTAATTCTATTCAGAGACAGAAAATGACATAATTTATTGCAAAAGCTTTGTATAAATATCTTAAAATTTTATTATTTTATGCTAAAGAGGCTAATTTCGGACATTCATAACATTAACTGCTCCAATGTACCACCAAGAAAAAGAGTTTTAACGTTTTCCCAGTTGGTTCTAATGGTAAACAACGAATGCATAAAGGAAACGGATGATTTTTTGATAATTTCGTTAAGAGATGGCAGGCTGATTTGGATTGCTTTTTTGGAGATAGAAGGACTTTTCTATAAAGAATTTTTCTGTATTTTGTTATGTCCGAAAGTAACGTACGTAACAAAGTATTTGATTTTATTATTATTATTACTGGATAACAAAAAGTTAATTATACATATATATATGTATACAGACACATTTACTACATTCTTAGTCTTAAGAATTTTTTAAATACTAAGAGCAACGTCCAAAATCTGTAACTTACGTGCGAAAGAGTGTCCAAAATTTGTAACGTACGTAACTGCTAATTAAGTGCTTTAATCATTAATTTTCCAGAATAGTTGCTGTTTGTGTATAATTTTGTAGACATACTATTAAAAATATTTATATCTTATATTTATAGACAAAATATTATACTATAAAAAAAATTGGCCTTAAATTTGAAATTTTTAAAAATACATATAGTTAACGTTTAATGATCCCACCTTTTGAGAATCTCCCATATGTTTTTCGGTATCGATCAAGCCCTGATCCCCCTTAAATATTATTCAAGGTCACACTATATGAATTATGGCCTATAATTATAACACAAGAAATAAAAAAAATTAAGGGGGTACAGGACCTTTGAGTTTGTCGAAACAATCAAAAACATCGCCTTCTTCAAAGTACAAATATACAAACAATATGCAATTAAAGATCATTTTTCCCCTTCCTGCCTAAAGTATATATCCTTAGCTACATTATTCAGAAAAATAAATGTTACATGTACAAAATTAATATTTAAATTTTAAATTTAAAAATACACATCTCAATAATGTGTGATTAAGTGCTGCGCGCATGATAAAACTCTAAATTATGCATATAGAAAACAATTTTTGAACAAAATAGAATCATAACACACCTATTTCTAACTTAAAACCAAAATATACGCAAAAAGTTTTGTTTAAAATTTAATTTTAGCACAAAATTAAAAAAAGTTCAAAAATCTCAAATTTTTTTTTCAAGTTTTCAAATGCAAATAAATAAATAACCAAAATATGTTAATTTTTTTGGTTTTAGCCTGTAGATTATAAAGAAACGCATATTTGGTTAATTTTTTTAAGTTGTAGCTTGCATAGTTTTAAAGCAACAGTGCGCGCAAACTCCAAATTTACTAATCTGAGAAAACGCTTTTTAAAGTTTCAATGACTACGGATCTTCCATTATACTCACCGTCTATAAAGGATTATAATTAAAGAAATAATGCGGATTTTTGAATGCGGTTTTTTGCATATTGCTGAGAAATTTTAAAACATTCAGAATAAAGCAAAAACTGAAAACTGATTTTTTGAAAGTTTAAAGATCCTTAAGTAAAAATTAAATAAACGGTTTAAAAAAAAAAAAAAAACATACGCAGAAATACAAAACAAAATTATGTTACGCATGTGCAAGCGAAACCAGTTTATTTCCCTGGAAAAATTTCTAGAGCTTTCTAGAACAAGCTCTTATACTTTTACTACAGCAATAGAATTCCTGCTCTTACACATGCGTAGTATTATCAAAAACGTAGAGGTTCCTCTACGTTCTTTGGTATTATTTTGTTTTGTTTTTCTGCGTATGTTTCCTCTTCCAGTCATAACCTTCTCCCCCTTGTAAATGAGGGCGCTCGAAAGGTCTCGGAGCATATTATGTAAACACATGGGTGCATGACCTTCAGTCTCAGAACTGACTTCAGTCTTGTATATATTTTTGACTGATAATAAACTCTACTTTATATACTTAAATTACTTACTCCAATTCAAACTTGCATTTTTGTTCATCACTATAATAATAGCCTAAATCATGTGACTGTCATCAACAGTTCCGGGTTGGCCGCTTCGCTTTGTATATGTCAGGCGGTCATTTTGGTACTTTAAAGTTAGCCGGGCGCAAGTGATAAATCGCCAATATTGTCCCATCGCCATCATTTCATCTATATTATAATAGTCCAAGTCATGTGATTGACATAAAAAATTACGGTCTGACCCCTTCGCTTTTCATATGCAAGGTGGCCATTTTTAATCAAAACTATTTTTTCGAGTAAAACTGCATAAAATCTGCCGTGATCGCAAAGAAGTCTCGGTACTTTTATGTTAGCCGCGAGCAAATTTCGCCAATAGCATTTTTTAAGACCCCAGTTAGCCTTTTTTATTTCTCGTGTGGTAAATTAAAGCAATGCTTTGATGTTGAAATTAAATGTCATGTTTTTATGGTATTATTTTTCTTTTTCTGTTATTTTTCTCTTATTATTTTTTTGTTTTTTAAGTAATAAGAGAAAGTCATGAATTTTAAATGTTTCAGTTTAAAATTAAAGTTAAGTGTTTCAAATAAAATGAGTGAAAGGTTTATATTTTTAATGAAATGCGAAAAAATGCGACGAAAATAACGTTTGGCTATTTATCATCTGCGTACAGCTAACATAAAAATACAGAGTTCTTGACTTCTCTATCATAATCTCCCTATATGGGAAAAGATTGAGACAGTAAATTAAAATATGAATAAAAGCAACATGATACAAAGCTTAGCATACATTTAAGGGAGACCAAATTGGTCGCCAAGGGCCGCTAGTAAGTTCAATATTAACAAAGATATTTTAACGGAATTTGCAACAGACTTACCTTTTTTGTCTGTAATCTAAAGATGTCTCGAGAAGTGGCCACCATTTACATCCAAATAGCGGTGAACTAGAGCTCCATTTTTTTTCCGAATGTAATTAGCAGTGTGTACAGTTTCGTTTATATAAATACTGCCCATTAATTTTCATGCGTCATTGCATTTCATACAAATCAAAGTAGGTCTATTGGAAATTCATTTAAAATACAGTGAAACTTCCATTTAACGGAGTCGCATCGTTACACTTAAACACTTCGTTATGAAGAAAACTCGTTAAATAGAAATCAACTCAAATTTATGAAACTTGTGTAATAAAATACACATGCATAAAATGAAAAATACACCTAAATTGGAAATATTGGAAAAATGTATTTTAATTCGGGCAGTAACTTTTTTCATGTAATGTAGACATATGAGAAAAATTTAATTAGAATAATGTCTAAAAAAACACATAATAAGAAGAGGTAAGCAAAAACTGAAGCGCCCTTTCTCTTTTTTTCTCAGTATTCCAAATTCTTAATTAAAAAAAAGTCTGTATAATTACTTTGTACATGTTTCTTATAAAAAATACACTGTTCATAAAAAAAATTCGCACTTATTTAAGTATCCGAACAATTCATCTGCAACATTTTTATGAAACTGTGAACCCCCTTCTTATTGTATCGAAGGCTTTTAGCATTTCTTCCTTTGAATAGAAGTGATTAAATAAATAAATAATTTAATATTCATACAATCCGCTGAAATAAATACATGCATACATCGCAATAGCAACCTCTTCGTTTAAATGTTGTAGACGCACGAAAATGGAATGAACTTCGTTATACAGAATATATTTTTCGTAATATAGAGATTAATTTGCATGTTAATGATGCTCAAAGTCAAGGTTCAGCAGAAAATTTCTTTAAGTAGAAAACTTCGTTTTAAATTTGGACTTCGTTAAAGGGAAATTCGACTGTATCTCCATTTACATTGCACTTATGCACAATAGTTATGTTTGTATTGGAGTATGGGCCACTGTATCTTTGAACGAAAAAATACATTACGATCCTGGATTCGCACACAAAAAATGTTTGCTGTAATTATGCTCTACCACGATTTAAAGTTCAAACGAACAATTCTGAATAATCCTGCACAATATATTAATCAAATCAATTGCCTCTTTAAAAAAAAGAAAAAAAAATTGAATAAAACAAGTATATTGTTTGAAATTGGAACATCAGTCACATAAAATAAAACTCTTTAAAACAGTTTTAACAGAAATTATTCTTAGAAATGCAACATATTTTTTTTTTCATTTTCTTCTGGATAAAAAAAAGTATAGGTGCAAAAATATCTTTAAAAATACATCTCATAGCGCAGATGTAATATAAAATAACTGATTAAATAATTTAGTACATGAAAGCAATTTAATCCCCATTCCTTTGCAACAGAATATGAGGAAAATTTTCCTGGGATTAGATGTTCATTGGAAATTTATTTAATTTGTTTCGTTTCTGAATTTAGAACTGTCGAATGATTTTATAAATTAATGTACATTAATTCAAATGGTCCGAAACAGTTTCACAATTAACGTTTTATTATTTTCTATTGCATTTTATGTTATAAAATGTATGCTATAGTAAATCTGATGTATTTTTTATATATTAATACAATTAAAATAAGAAAATCATAAATGAACGCGATTTAATTTATTCACCGATATATATTTTTTTTAATGAAGTTTCTAATAGAAAAATAAATATTGCAGAAATCTTAAATTTATGATATTTAACCAAGAAGCGTGATATACGTGAGGAAATACTATTATTTAAAATGATATGCATATATTAGGAAACTTTCTACAGTATTTTTGTTACAGGATTACAGTTGTTACAGGTTTTATAAATATTTCAATTAACCCTCTTAGTAAGCGGAACTAGAATCAAGAAAAAGTGTCACAAGGACTCGAGCCAAAGATATGTGTTAATAACCAAGTGAGCACCAATGTTTTTTTATTCCTTGAGGCGAAGCTTAATGTATGTGTGCGCTGTCCGTAAGTCAAATTTCTAGTTTTTTCTGTCCATCATGAAAAGTATAATTAGAGGCCCAATCCACTGCAGTCAGTCATTTAAGAGTTCAGTCGAGCTCATGTTTGATACATCCTTTCAATGGTGCTGTGAAACTATTTCTCTGATGCATTTCAGATATCTGCTTTGAAATACTTTTCCTTTTATAGCCATGGAACTATTAATAAAAGGAACTGACATATCCCTAAAACAGTGAAGCTTCAACTGTAACCGCTTTTGCAGAGGTTTATTACCAACGGGGCAAACTTCCACCATTAAATTTAAATAGAAATTTTCTCCTTTTTTAAACGTCTTATTCATGCAAAATTTCATTAATAAATAATGGCAAAAACGTATATACATTTTTACCGGTGGAAGTTTACTTCAGCGGTAGTCAGACTCTGCATTTCCGCCATATTATGACTACTTTGACAGTTTCTTATCAGTGTCAGTGAAAAAAAATTACAACATGTGGGCAAACTGACACCAGTAAAACCAAATAAAATTTTTTACCATAATTATAAGAGAAATTTTCCATGAACAATGCGCTTAAATAAGACGAAATATTCTATTCAAATTTACTGGTGAAAGTTTTTCCCGGAGATAAGCAGATTCTGTTGATCCAATTTTTAAAAATCCGCCATCTTGTGACAACCTCCTCAGTTACTTCACTCGCAACTGGTAGACGATACACTATATGTCTCCTCCCCTTTACTCATAACTCCATTGTTACATCTATTATATTATGTTGCGACAGATTGTGAATTGGTGGTTATCTATTGCGTTGAATTCCTCTAATTTCAGGAATATTCTTATGAAAAAAGTAATGAGATGTCAAAAGTACTGCTTTGATATCGATTTTCAATTGGACGGAGCCCGGTGTATAAGACAGTATTAGTATTTTAGACTCGTATGATGCGTTCTTTATATATATATATATATATAGTCGGCTATCGTTAATTCGAAATCGGATAAATCGAATCTTTGCTTAATTCGAACTAAACATGAAGTTTCAAAATTTTCAATGGCAGAATAACGTTAAAATTTTTCATTTATTCGAACTCATTTTCTCTTGACTTCGTTTAATTCGAACTAACAAGAATTCCATTTTTTTCCCTACTTTCTCACGGACTTCGTATCCTTGAAATAACTTTCTTTCTTTCATTTTAGTCAGAATTGTTCTGAATTAGTGTATATATATAATCCCATGCATTTGATATCCGCTTTCTTAGTGCCCCGTCTGTCCACCAATGACACCTCTACCCCTTCTTCTATTGTGCTTCTTCCTAATTCCTTCTCTAGCATTTGACCCAGTGACATTCCGAGAAATCCACAGAGTGGACATCTGTTAAAGATAGGGGAAACCTGTTTTCAAAAGTGAAAAATGAATGGGACTAGGCAAACAACAATTGATAATTTTTTTCATAGCGATGATAAATAGTGTAACTAATTTCTTAAATGTTCATCTAATTTCAGGCAAGAAAATTATAGTGCAATTAATAACAATTTTAAAATGCAGTTGTTTTATAGTGTACGAGTGTGGTTCAATAATTATTGACCCGCGTGTGTATAAAATATTTGTACTGCGATGGTTGATGATATAAGATGATGAAGCCTAATGTCTTAGATGCCTGTATGCTCAATTTCAGAACCGTAGCTGCTATATTAACATTTTTTTTTCGTTTTAGGTGCGAAAGGTGGCATCTAGCTTGAAATGGGGGGGGGGGGTTAGATGGAAGGCTGTTTTGAAGCTTATGGGCCAGACCTGAAGAAGTTCTGTGGTAGATTTGTGACAGTGGATGAGACGTGGACACCTCACTTACCACGAGTCCAAACGACAGTAGCCACGTCTCATTCACTGTCATTCCCCACACACCCCCTTTCAAGCTAGGTGCGACCCTTTATACCAAAAAGGAAAAAATATGTTAATATGGCAGCTACAGTTCTGAAATTGAACATATAGGCATCTAAGTCATTAGGCTTAAATATTCCACATCAACCATCGCAGTGCAAATATTTTATACACATTCGGAACAATAATTATTGAACCACCCTCGTATTACAAATTTTTATGTTTTATTTATATTCTTTTAATATTATTAATTAGTTTACGTATTTATATCTTTTAATTTAAAATTAAGTCATATCCCAACGGTAACAGTCGAAATAAATTTGAAAAATACTATAACATTAATTCCTCTTAATAATACCCCTTTAAATATGCTTTCCTCTCATACTTTTCATAATTCGAACTCTGGATAATTCGAACATTTGTTGCGGTCCCGATGAGTTCGAATTAACGAGAGTCGAGTGCATATATATATATAACTTTTTCTTTTCTTCACTATTAAAAACAGGGTGCGCACTATACACACATGAATACGATATTTAGAAAAACTCGAATTATTATGGTGTTGACAAAACTTTAGGAGTGGCCATGTTTTTCTTCTGTCTGCAACATTGTCTAGTAAAATTTCCCTTAATCCAAGTCAGTGTTGCCAGTGGACTATTGTTTTTAAATTCAGTTTTCTTGATTGGCACCACTTTTTTGAAATGGCAAAATTTCAGTTGCTTGCACCTTAAGTAATATGTCATTAAATAAGGCGAATTTTACTATTTCAAAAAAGTGGTGCCAGTCAAGAAATTTAAAATTTAAAAAATAGTAGCCCTCAGGCAACACTGATCCACGTAAAGATATTTGTATTCATGGTAACAGAAGTCTCGTGATAAATCACGTAAATTTACTAAAGCTCGTGCATAATTGGATACTTATACAAACAGTATTTACGCAAAACTTTCTCTCTTTTTCCACTATTAAAAACAGGATATGCATTATATACACATAAATACGATATTTAGCAAAACGTAGATTATTATGATGTTTTCAAAACTTTAGATTTGGCCATGTATTCATAGTGTGTATCAGAGCTGCCACGGACGACTATTTTTATATTCTGTCTCGCACCACTACTTTTAAAAAATACATTTTGCAGTACATTTCCCTTGCAAATCCAAATATTGTCAAAGCTTATGTAAAAGATTTTTGTTTTGAAAGAGTGGTGCGAAGTAGAATTAAAAATAGTCGCTAGTGGCAGCCCCAGTGTATGCATCATTGTCCATTAAAATTGCTCTTAATCTGAGTATGTATACTTGCGTTCATGGTAACAAAAGTCTGGTGATAAATCACATAAATGCTCGTGCATAATTGGATACTTATGCAGTATTTACACAAAACTTTCTCTCTTTTTCCATTATTAACGTGGATTATTATGATGTTGGCAAAACTTTAGATTTGGCCATGCATTCAGTGTGTATGCACCTTGTCCGGTAAAACTGCCCTTTATCCAAGTAAGGATATTTGCATTTATGGTAACAGAAGTCTCGTGATAAATCACGTAAATCTACTAAAGCTCGTGCTTAATTGAATACTTGTGCAAACAGTACTTCCACAAAACTTTCTCTCTTTTAACACTATTAAAAATAAGATACACATTATACACACATAAATACGATATTTAGAAAAACGTGGATTATTATAATGTTGGCAAAATTATAGATTTGGCCATGTATTTAGCGTGTATGCACCATTGTCCAGTAAAACTGCTCTTAATCCAAGTAAGGTTATTTGCTTTCATGGTAACAGAAGTCTCGTGATAAATCATGTAAATTTACTAAAGCTCCTGTATAATTGGATACTTGTGCAAACTGCAAACTGTATTTACGCAAAATTTTCTCTCTTTTTCCACTATTAAAAATAGGATGCGCGTTATACACACATAAATATGATATTTATCAAAACGTGGGTTATTATGATGTTGGCAAAATTTTAGATTTGGCCATGTATTCAGTGTGTATGCACTATTGTCCGGTAAAACTGCTCTTAAGATAAGTGAGCATATTTCTATTCATGGTAACAGAAGTCTCGTGATAAATCACGTAAATTTGCTAAATCTCGCGCATAATGAGATACTTAATGTAAAGACTATTTACGCATTTTTACAATAAACTGAAATTAAGATAATACAAAGATGTGAAATCCGTGAGTTGAAGTGACTGATTTTGCTAACATTAAATTCCAAGCCGCCTTTTGTTGACGCAAGAGAGATTACGTCCGACGAAAGAAATTTAAAGTTATAATGAACTATGCAAATATTTAAAGTGGTCGTAATTGTTTTGAGTTGCAAATAGGCTAGTTGCAAAGACAGTTGTGAGTTACTGTGGAGTTTTAAAAGCGTTCGAATACTCTGAAGTGTACTTAAGATTAAATACACAAATTCGTGTATTCTTTAAATTGTTATTATTAAATAAAAGATGTAGGAACCTGTATAAAAATGACATGAAAGAATTAGTTAAATTTGAAATTTAGACGTTTCCATTTATTTCTTTATTGACTGACAAACAATAAAAAATGAATTTGTGAAATCAAACAGCTAATTTTACTCTATATTACGTTCATGCAGAGTTTGAAAGCTTTGCTGAGATTTAAGAAATTAAACACTAAGTCAAAGTTAAATAATTTTTTTTTATATAAGAAAATTGTTAAATTTTTTTAGTGCCTTCGTGGATTAATATCTATTTAATATCAAGGGAACACTTTGCAGTTTCACGAGAAACGCATCGTTTACAAAAATCTTCCTGTTTATGTTACACAGAGACATATTTTCAAACAGAACATTTTAAAAACCTACAGGTAGATTAATCATTAATGCAACAACGAAACGGAATATATGTTATTTTATGGGTTTTCTAGTTGCGAAGCAATTTTACACCTAGAGGAAATGAAAGTGTCTTGGCAAAATCTTTGGGGAGCCATGAAAAAAAAGTCCTAACTGTAGCCTAAAATTAATAATTGGCGGTGTATTTAGGAGCATAACTAGTGTTGCCAAATATAGCAAAATTATTCAGCAGTTTCGAATTGACGCCAAAAAAATTAGAGCAATAATTTATTTCATATTATTCTTCAAGTATCTATCGTCTTATAACAAAGAAGCAACCATTTTAAATTTCCGGTGAGAATTCGGAATTTGTGAATAAAAAATCCATCAGACTTGGTTTCCACTATGTATGGTGCGTGCCCCAGACAAACAGAATTACAACATAAATGTTTTATAATTTATAAAAAAGATAAACGTAAGCCACATCAATACGTTACATTTTATTAAATAAAATTTCTGGGTCCAAATATGCTTATTTGAGCCGTGCATTAACACTGAAGTACATGGTAATTATTTATATACAGAGTGATTCAAAACTTATCGTTCAAAATTCGTGGGAAGGTAGGGAATACGTCAGGAAACCGATTTTACATAGGAAAGTATGTCTGCAAATGTACGCATGCGTATGTAGAGGGCGCTGTGTGTACCCAACCTTCCACTGCGTCCCACTCATTGTTTTGACTTTCCTAAAGCTAGTATTATTTGTTCTCCTATTTCCACTTCTCATTTGAACTTCCGCGAAATCTTTTAGGTCTTTAAAAACTCCAAAAATCTCGTTAATGACCTTTATTTAACGCCTTAATTATCTGACGCCTGGAAGCTTCTCGTTTAATTTTGTTCCTTCCGGTTCTTTTAACCTTTATTTAGATGACGTTTGCGGACATACTTTTCTATGTGAAGTCGGTTTTCTTACGTATTCCCTACTTCCCCACGAAATTTGAAAAATAAGTTTTGAATCACCCTATA
Source organism: Maratus speciosus (assembly GCA_963932465.1). Taxonomy (NCBI): domain Eukaryota; kingdom Metazoa; phylum Arthropoda; class Arachnida; order Araneae; family Salticidae; genus Maratus; species Maratus speciosus. Next base: position 171,045,368 of record OZ010791.1, read on the forward strand.
TATATATATATATATATTTGGTTATATTGGTTGTTTGGGTACAGGAGAAAAAAAAAATCAGCTTTTAGCTTTTTTTCTCACAGAAAACGACCGATTTGCTTATATCATTGAATTCTGTACTCTTGAAAACGTAATTCAATATATAAATTTTTCAATTTTTTTTTTCCGGAATCCATATTCTTCTTCTTTTCTTCCATATTAATTCTTGTAATTAAGTATAAGACACTTTATTTTATGCCTACAGTTCTATATTATAGGTTTGTGGTATCCATTTTTATTGTCAATTCATTCACAATATTGCGGTTTTTGATGATGGTCGGTAATATTTAATTAATGGTTATATATATATATATATATTATATATAAACAAGCTCTTAAATTATTAATGTAGTGAAGTGTGTACTTTGTGCGGCATACATTTAACATATTTTTTTAAACAAGATTTCTGGTTCAAACTATGTTTATTTGAACTCGCCACTAAATATAGATACCGGCCTGAAGTATGCAATTATCGAATCGGCGTCTAATCTAACTTATCTTTCTGCAAGAGAAGCTTTAATATCTTATTTTTGTATGTATAATTCTGAAATTGCAATTTAACTCTTACTATATTTGAAATGTAAAGTCGAGGAAAAAAGAAAAGTAAACACCCTCTACTAACTCTTTAACTAATTATAATAGAAGAAAGTCTACTTTTAAATGATGTGCATAAAATTTGCTTAGGGGGCCATCTACAAATCAAAACGAGACCCAACTTTTTTTCAACGGCAACACCCAATTTTGACAATATATTTTAAAACTTCGGTTCAAACTATGCCCAGAAACGAAATTTCTAGACATTTGAATGACAAGTTTTTGAATTATAAACATTCAAAATTTAGAGCTTCCAATGTTAAATTACGTTTTCACATTTTTACTAATATCTCATGAAATTATAATCCTAAAGTAGTAATTTTGGGTGTGGTTATAATACTGAAAAACGCAAACATAAATACATTGAATTTGTAATTAAAATAAAATTATAATAGGAATTATGAAATTAATATTCGAAGAAAATATGAATGGCAACCTGCAATTTTTTGATAGATTTATATTTAATATGTCTTGCTTTAAGTGAATTCTCAGTTTCAATTATTTATTTAAAGTACTTTTCGAATTATCATTAAAAAACATCATAACAGTGGTTTAAGGGGCCGTCTATGATGTGCTGAAAAGCATAATTTGAAAAAACATATTTTATTCATTTTATTGAATTATTTGGGCTGTCAATAGTAGAAACATATTAGCGAGTAAAATTGTCATATTTGTAAGAAATAATACCTTAATAGAAGTGACGTAATCATTCTGTAGCATTTCAACAATCGAGTACGAAGTTCAATATGGATACAACCCCTAAAATAGGCTAATTTTAAAATAATTAATTTCTCGGAAACTAATCGTACGACTCTCATGAAAATTTGGATTTAGGCCACTTGAAGGGTGTAGAATTTATTTATAGTGTCAAACTTGGACACTACCATTGAAAAAAAAAAACAGAGTTTGGGTTTGTTTTGATATGTAGATGGCCCCTTAAGAAAATTTTATATACATCATTTAAAAGTAGACTTTATTTCCAACCGTTTGGTACCTGTAACTTCCTTCCACGATATTTTTTTGCAGAGTTTGCGGGGGGGGGGTTACTTTTTTCCCCACGACTGTACCATAGAAGGAGGATAGTATTGTCACAAACTTCTGATTGACGTAACGGAACAAGTGACATTGTCACAAGCATAACGGTACAAGTGTTAAGAATGCATTTTGCATGTAAAATGCATGTAAAGAAATAGAAGAATGTATTACCGAAGATCGAGTATATCTTACTGGGTGAGAAATAATAATAACAAACATAAAACTGAATCCATATTGACCTAATCTAATAATGCTAATACATGTTAAGGGCCAAGATATAGACCTAGATTAGATCATAATAAAAAGAAAAGTGCCCAGCTAAACTGATGGCATTGAGCTCACAGGCTATTCACACAATGCCTTTAAGAAGACAAAGAAGCCATTATAAACAGCTCACCGAGTTGGAACGAGGTCGTATAATAGGGCTACGAGAAGGTATAGTTTCCTTCCGCAATATTGCTAAAAAGACTTTGTCGGAATGTATCCACTGTGCATGATTGTTGGGAGCAGTGGTCAAGGGATGGTACTACCTCAAGAAGACCGGGTTCCGGGCGGCCACGTGGCACTACTGAGAGGGAAGACCGCTGTATTCGGCGTACTGCTGTGGCGCATCGTACTGCGTCTGCGGCAAAAATTCGATCTGCATTTGGTACTATAAACGAACTGTTAGAAATCGGTTACTTCAAGGACAGCTCTGAACCAGGCGCCTTGTAGCGTGCATTCCACTGACTCCAAGCCATTGCCGTTTGCGACGCCAGTGGTGTCAAGTCAGAGCTCATTGGAGGACGGAGTGGAGATCTGTTGTGTTTTCTGATGAAAGAGGTTCTGCCTTGGTGTCAGTGATGGCCGTGTGTTGGTCAGAAGTAGGCCAGGGGAACGCTGCAACCAAACTGTCTGTGGCCTAGACATACTGGGACTACACAAGGCACCTAGCTCGGAGCTGTTCTTGAAGTAACCGATATAACAGTTCGTTGTGTCACTGTGGTACCAACTGCAGCTCGAATTTCTGCCGCAGACGTAGTACGATGCTGCACAACCTTACGCCGAATACGGCAGTCTTCCCTCTCAGTAGTGCCACGTGGCCCCCCGGAACCCGGTCTTTTTGAGTCAGTACCATCCCTTGACCACTGCTCCCAACAATCATGCACAGTGGATAAGCGGCCAAGTCTTTCTGCAATATCGCGGAAAGAAAATACACCTCTCGTAGCCCTATTATACGACCTCGTTCCAACTCGGCGAGCTGTTGATAAAGGCTTCTTCGTCTTTTTATAGGCATTCTCGGCTAACATTAACTCAGAACGTCAATTTTCGAAGACAAATAACGCTCACGAACTTTACAATACGCATTTAAAGCAAACCTGACCTGCAAGTTCTGAGTGGTGCTACTAGCGCCACTCTTATGCGCGGAGCGCGAAATTTGAATCGATGTCATCTTTCAGACGTATAAACACGCCTACCAAATTTCGTTTTTCTAACACAAGTCTTTCTTGGTGTTGGGATTTTTTTTTCCGTCAGTGTAGTAATCTAAAATATACTGTAAAAATTTCCCTTAAATACGTATGCTGTATTCTTTAAAAGTTAAAATTAAAAGAAAATTGTAAATTGGCTTACGAAAACTGAAACAAAATAACATTCCTAAATTATTATTAGTATTATTTTAATATTAGGGGATTTTTATAATAATAAATATAATGTTAGGTAATAATATAATATATCCTCTATATGGTTAAATATACAAACCAAAAAATATTTGGAAAATAATTGCACTGATAAATAACGTTAGCCAAAAATTTTAAAACGTTCCAATTAGCTTTATTACTAACTAAAAGCAATTAAAGAATAAACCGAGAAAAGCAAAAAGAATTTTAAATGAGTGTTTGCCTTTTACAGAATTGCTACACATTAATAAAAATTTTTGTTTTTGGAAATATTCAGTATTTGAAATTAACCATCGTAATAAATAATTACCTCCGAAAGTCAGAAAATATTTTAAAGCTCATAAAGATAGCGCAATTTTCACTTCTAAGAAAGTATCATTTAAAGATACTACAGTTATTAAACAACATCTTTCGTTTAAGCAAACGTCTTCTAATCTCATCTAAGTAAACGATTTTGCATTTCATTAACAACTCGAAATTTTAATTCTAAGATAAAATAGAACACGTAGAAATATCAACGTTATTCAGTCATCATTACAAAGTGTTTAACCCTCTCGCTGCGCAGTTGTTGTTTTTTTCAAAATAGGTTACAAATTGATGATTTTTATTATTACATATTTCAAATCTATACATATTTTAGAGTTTAAATTTTTAAACATTTTTTGTAAAAGAGTTTTCTTTTTTAAAACCAAACCTGAATCAATAATTAAACATTTAAATCAGGCTAAATCACCGTCATTGGAGAATATTTTTATATTTTCGCACCACCATTTTAAGAAGATCAGTTTTGCAATATATTTCTCTTAACAGTGGCTTAACGGTGTTTGCACTTTGAGGGGCTTCCGAGTTGTCAGCAATTTTACGCCCAGTCTATGGATTATTGTCTTACAACTAATGAGCCATTGGGGTTTAAAAGTCTAACTGTAGTTTTAAAAAACTACTATAACATTTTATTAAAAATAAAGATAATAGAGATGAAAAAAAAATAACTTTTAAAGAAAAGTGGTATTATTAAGTTAATTAGTAAGAATCTTACTGGTTAAGAAAAGATAAAAGAAAAGAAAAGAAAAGTAATAAATAAGTTTAAAAATAATGTTAAGCACAGTTAAGAGAGATACGCTAACAAGCTGTCGGACAAAGCTGAAGGGTAGTCGCAATGGGTGTGACAGATGTTAATGTCACGAGAAAACAAAACAGGCACTTTTCAGATTCAGAGTCCATACATTTTTCTTTTTCCTTTTTTGTTACTAGGTAACAGAATAGTGATCAAAAGATCGTAATTGCAAAATATAAGCAGTTTTTTTTAATAAAAAGTTAAGATAGTGAAAAATGAGTTTTAAAAAAGAAATAAAGTGAATTTTAGACAGTGGTGGAGAACTCAAGGTTCCTCAACTTCCATAATAATAGAAAGTCTGGGGCGTTTTTATATTTCTGTTGTAGATATTGTTAAAGTCTGTATGGAATTTTTTGTATTTAAAAAGTGCTCCGAGTTGAATTAAAAAATAGTCGCCAGTGGAAAAAATGAATCCCCGAGGAAATCTCGGGTTGCGCAGCGAGAAGGTTGATAATACATTTCTCTGCACTGGATAAGAATAGAAATTATAACATGATTACCAATTAAAGACGAGAATTTTCATAATTTTAAATAATTATTATTGTATTATAAAAAGCGTAATTATAGAACAGTTCTTCTAAGGACCAGGGTTTAATTTCTAACAAAATAAGTACCGGAACCTTAATAATCTGCAGTAATAAAACCAGGGCGTACACCCACCCCCACTCCTTGCCATCAATCCAAACAGCATATTTATATTTCATACATTACTTAAAAATTTAAAGCATCTTTTTTTTTTTTTTTTTTTTTTTTTTTTTTAAGCAAAATAAAAGTTTTAAATATATCTACTATACTTAACCGACAATTATTCCACCTAGTCCAAGAGCTGTTAAACATTTTAGGGAAGGTATTTGAGGCACCCTGAAAATTTGTGCAACACTTCTTTTGTAATGGCTGAATAGAAAATCGAATGTCTGGCTGAAGGATCGTAGCCCAAAAACTGTGCCAGACACGTGTCAAATGCCATTTTTTGACTACCCAAAAAAGGTATTGTACTGAATGTATATTTTAGTGCACTTCATAAGTGCATATCAATTTCATGCTGTTCGAAAGGCTGTAACATCATTAAAATGCACTTGAAATCATTTTTTCTCATTGGCCGTAATGGAACGGAAAACTTTTGACTGTCTTTGTAATTAAACTATATACATCTGATTTTCATAAAATTCGAAAGGACTCGACAAAATTTATCAACAAATATACATTTAAAATTTCAGACCATTCGGTTGGGTAGTTTTTGCTCTGGCATATGCGGACGGACAGACAGACAGGCAGATCGAACGACGACTATAGGTGTTACGTATTTATATAATTACGAACCCACCTAAAAAGGAGATTTAAAAACATCACAACTATATAATAAAAATACATAATAAAAAGCAGATTTTTGAAAATATTTTTCTCTTATTTACTTATTAACGCTGTTCTCAAATCCAAAGGAACTACTTTCTGACATATTTCTGAATTCATTTTTGTTCGCAAACGCATAAAATTAGCAGGTATTGTTATTTCGAAAATATGCAACCGAATGGCGTTTTTCATTTTTCGATAAAGGCAAAAGATCTTTCAGAAAATACTGTGAAAATTGTGAACCGAATTTCCAGACGCGATAGTACGGGAAGGGAGAAAAACACGTCGTCACAATCTCGCAGCTAGAGGTCTGGTCATCGGTTTGGGGTCAGCCGATGTCCGCCATGTACGCTAAAAGCGCCTGGTGCATGTAAAATCCATCGTGGGTGCAAAGTCCTCCAAGTTACACGTGAATTATACCTTTGGAGGTGCCTTGCCAGGTGAAGGTCTCGTCACCTGATCAAGGTTCTAAACTACGAGGCCAACTTGAGTAGCAAAGCACAGGTACAAAACAACAAGATCAAAATGTTAAGTAATAACCGTTTTAACTAAGTTCACATCTAAACAGTAGGCACAATCGATAGGATGAAGATCTAGGTTCTCGTCAGATTTATTACCGGTACGCTGCGATTAGGCGATCACCGCCCCGATACCAGGTATCAAACCTGTTCAGCTTGGGAGACCCGGAAAAAGAACTCTTAGAAACAAAAAAAAATAGCTTATAACTCGATAAGTAAGTTATTTATCAAAAAAATGGAAAATGCTATTCGATTCTAAATCACTTCAATAGTCAGACCTATAATTTTATGTCTTTACAATTAAAAACCAGTAGGAAAATGTGTCCGAAAATTTTGAATTGTTGGGCAGGGATTTTGAGGGGCCGAGGACCTGCTAGTCTTAACCAAAAAAGTCAAAACTTATCGTTCACATTTCTTGGGAAGGTAGGGAATACGTCAGGGAACAGATTTTACATAGGAAAGTATGCCGCAAATGTACGCATGCGTATGAAGAGGACGCTGTGTGTACCCAACCTACGTTCCAATCATTGTTTTGACTTTCCTAAAGCTGGTATTATTTCTTCTCCCATTTCCACTTCTCATTTGGACTTCCACAAACCCTTTTACATCTTTAGAAACTCGTTAATGACCTTTATTCATCCCCTCCTTTACCTGAAAACTTCTCGTTTAATTTTGTTCTTTCCGGTTAGAAAGTTAAAAAAAACAAAGAATAAAATAAACTAACAAAATATAAACGAAATAAAAATGAAAACAAAAAATAAAAAAACAAACCAATGAAAAAAAATAAACGTTAAAAGAACCAGAAGGAACAATATTAAACGAGAAGTTTCCTGGCGTTAGATAATGAAGGCATTGAATAAAGGTCACTAACGAGATTTTTGGATTTTTTAAAGATGTAAAAGGTTTCGTGAAAGTCCAGATAAGAAGTGGAAATAGAGGAAGAAATAATAAGGACAGTGAAAACAACGATTGAGACGCAATGGAAGTTTGGATACACACAGCGTCCTCTACATACGCAAGCGTACATTTGCCGACATACTTTCCTATGCTAAATCGTTTTCCTGACGTATTCTGTACCTCCCCACGAAATTTTAATGATAAGATTTGAATCACCCTGTATATGAGATTTGGTTCAACCCTATGCATAACTTCATATACTTTCTGATGATGCAATGGGGACACACATACACACGGACTGACAGACATTTTGATAAAACATGTTTTTTGGGACCTCCGACTCTTAAAACGTGTAAATCCGTCAAAAACCAGAAGTCGAAAGAAATTTCGATTACAGTACTGTTTCCTATATTATAGTTAGAAGAAAGAAAAAAAAAAGAGAGATAATATTAAAGCAGATATTTATTGAAAGATCTTTTTTAAATAAAAGGTACAAAAATTATCCCAATAAAGAAAAGAATTTTTTAAAAATTTTTATACAGTTTTTGACATTTTTTCGAATTTTGTGGCGATTTTTCTACATCAGCAAAAGGAATCCAGCTTTAATCTTTTAGCCCAGTATAGTTAACCCCTTGGGGACGAGCGACTGGTATATGTGCCGCGTAAGGTGCTCAGAATCCGTGATTATTCTCATTAGTAAATTTTTATTGTAAATTTTGCCTTATTTCATCCGTGTATTTTCCCTACTCAATTACGTAAAAATTTCTCTTTTGAAATACCGATGATAAAAGATTAAAAATTCTGTAAAAGACGCTCGTCCCGAAGTGATTAATGTTGTCCTCTTTTAATTGGAATTTGTATAGCAATTTTTGAATTTTTCGCGAACTTTTTTATGTGATTTTTAAACTATTTTTTCGTTCCAGGGATTTTTTTTTTTTTTTTTTTTTTTTTTTTGAGATTTGTAAAATGAATTTCGGTTTCCAACTTTTATCCTTATATAATAAATTTCCTCACTGCGATTTTGGAATTTTTTTCTTTTTCGTTTCACGACGATTTGTCCGCATTTGTGAACGAAACCCGGTTTTAATGATTTAGTTCATTATAGTAAAGGCTGTCTTTAAATTAAGGTTAAATGTTTTTAACTTTACTTTATTCGGCATTTTTCGCGATTTTAAAGTTTTTTCGAATTTTGCAGCAATTTTTGACATTTATAAAAGGAGTTCGGTTTTAAAACTCTAGCCTAACGTAGTAAATTTTGTCGTCTGCGATTTTTGAAATTTAATTTTAGCGATATGCGATTGTAATGTTTTTGTGTTTCGTTGCGATTTTTCAAAATAACAATCGCCAGTTAACAAAACGCCTAAATTTCGGAGAATTCTGGACGTCAGGATTTGAGACTCTTGTTAAATCTGTATGCGTGTTCTCCGAGTGTTATTGAACGCGTTAATAGAGTTACTGAACACATTAATTCACTAGACATTTTCGCAAAAAGTCTGTTAAAATAACAGACTAATTAAAATCATTCACAAAAAGAAAATTTCTATGCTGATCAGCATGCAGAATGCTATTGAAACAGGAGAATTTATTGAGAAGCGACGTAATGCGCAGGCAGTTAATAAATCTTTACAGTTCGCACATCGAACGAACGGGAATGGTTCCAACCTGCCCATGACTAATTTATATACAGGGTGCGAAGGAAAGTCCCTTTAACACTAGAACCGACGGAAATTTTACTGAAGTGTCATAAAAATATTTTACACCGGAAATTTTAATTGAAACTACTTAACATATTTATTTAACTTATTTCTCCGAGGTACATTTTAAACTTATTTTAGAAAGAAATTTCTAGTGATAATCAAAATATTTTTATTTGATAGCGGTCAAAATGATCGCTACGCCGGTTCTAGTGTTAACCTGAAAATACTTGCGAACGGAGAGAGCTACAGTTATGGAAGTGAGGTAACGGAATAGTAAAGTGACTACGCACGATTTAATTCAAACGACGGCAGCAACCCTAGTATTGAAATTTGGAAGATAGCCATTGCAAATCGAAAATAAAAAGAGATAGAGCACAATTTCCAGTTAGAAAGTTTTAGAGCATCGATTAATTAGTACGAAACGACATTTGGTTTACATGGATAAGATAAATCTTCGCCTGTATACCCAAAAATGTCCGAAATCGATGCACTCTATTTTGTGTAAACGTTTGAATGGAATAGCCAAAAGTATGAAGAAATACGTACAATTTATGGTATAAAAATGTGCTTATCTCAATACATTTTCATAACATCACACAAAAAAACAAAAAAGACAGTCTCACAGTGATAAAAAGTTAATATTCAGTATCTTCAAAAAGTTCGCCGTAGCTCACGATACACGTTTCTATTCGTGAGAGTAATTCTGAATGCACATTTCTCAGCATGGAACGTCTATTGCAAGCCCCTTCAATACGACGACATAGATTTAATCTAAAATTTTAAATGCGTTGGAAATTAAATTTTTACAGACATTACAGCACTGTACAACGTCACAATCTGAAATTGTGCACTACTACATTTACGGAATGTGAATATGCAAAGTAGAATCGTCGCTCGTCGATTTCGGATATTGTATAAAGTTGACGATTTATCTTATCCATGTGAACCAATGTCGTTTCGTACTAATTAATTGATGCTCTAAAACTTTCTAATTCGAAATTTTGCTCGATCTCTTTTCGTTTGCGATTTTCAATAGCTATCTTCCAAATTTCGAAATTAGGTCGGGCGTAGTCGCTTTACTATACCGTTACCTCATTTGCATAGCTGTAGCTCTCTCCGTTCGGAAGTATTTTGAGGTTAAAAAGACTTTCCTTTGCACCCTGTATGTTCATCTCTAACCGTCCAATAGTTAGGGATCTCGATGTTGAACAAAAAGTTCCACCACCTGGGCGAAAATTTCACATTACTAAAATTTATTAAATATGTTCTATAATAATTCTGGTAATAGTATTAACTTTTTTATTTTTATGAACATTAGAAAATATCCAACATTTCATGATAATTTACAAACGCAAACAATATATATTTCTTCAAAAATTCTATAAGATTTATAGGCTGTGAGGTGTATCCTTTTTAAGGTCGGCTGTACTGTATTTGTACCACTTAATTTTAGTTCCCAATTGCCGGAATTGTACCAGCATTTTAGATTTTTCTTTTCTTTTTGCTTTTTTAATGTACGTGAAGAAAACATTTATTTATTTTGAAATCAATTTGTTCGTAAATTCTGGCGGTACTCCATTCATTCAAGAATTATAAGATCACTCCTGTATCTGTCTGTCTGTCTGTCTGTCTGTCACAGCCATTTTACTCCTAAACTATGGAACGCGGAAAGTTCAAATTGGGGGAACTAATAAAGACTATTGACCCATATATTTATTGATTATTCAACATTCACAAATATATTTAGGAAAAATGGAGAGGGGCTAATTAAGTGACTTGAAAAAAAAATCTTTTCTTTGTATATCGTGTGGGATATCGAGTGAAAATTTTCGTAATGCTGAACTCAAAAATACATATATTTTAATTTTATGTATCATATTTTCAGAGATATCGTCGAAAATGTAGTGCAAAAATATGTCCCATCTATTTCCGAATCTACTGAAACTAAAATTATGAAAAAATTAGAGGGAATAATCGGTAATTTAAACCTTGCAAGAAAGTTATAGCGATTACCCTAGATTACATAGTTTTTGAGAAAAGAGCATTTTTCCGTTACACACAAATTTCAATTTGCGGGCATTCAGCAAACGTGTTGAGGAGCGCTGGTGGTACCTATCGTAGCAGAAGTCTAAAAGCATTGTTGGTAAGGATTTTTGAAAAATATCTTCGGAAATTAGCCGAGATATAAACCCTTAAAGTTACGGACTGTTTGGACATACATAATGATAGGGGCGGCATACTTCATGTACCATCAGCTTTTAAATCCTAGATAACAACTTTTAATGATATATTTCTATAATGCAATGCATAGTAGCGATATAAAAGCAATAAACGTCAAATTGTTAAAAACAGGCTAATTTAATTAGAATTAATCACATAAATATTGTGGGATTCGCGACTACTTTCCATTGAGTGGATACGCCTCCTGTGTCTTTAAAAGTTAATTAAAAACCTATCTGTAACAACGTGGTACGGACCAAGGCGGCGTTGCAATTTTGCGACCTCCTTTTGAAGCGCGCTTAACATAATGCCAAGTTTAAACTTTGAACAAGGATTTTGTTTTAGCTACACTGTAAAAGGAAAAGATTATTACTACGCTAAATTTAGTTTTATGAAATGCCAAATGAAGTTTAAATATGCATTACTTTTATTGTCAGTACCGAATTAAGTTCATAAAACAAAACAAAACAACAACAACAACAACCAAAAAAAAACAGATTAGGTTGAATTATACAGAATAGCAATATTTGATATTATTTAGGCTTCATATCTCTTTGAACTTTTAGGGTATACCCATTCATACTTTAGGGTCTATACTTTCATATATAATGTTATGAAAATTTTGCTAATTTTGGATCCCCTCCAGCGCTTTATGATATCATACGTCATCATTCGTCACCCCACCCCATCCGATGATATCGTTATCAGTCTATAAAAATTATTTTATTTTTAGATTCTTTTCCTTTCTTTGTATACGCTTACAGTGATGTACACATATGATTATACATTTATTAGTTGCTGATACCTTTATCAATGTCTAAAAATTGTTTTATATTTAGATTATTTTTCTTTTTTTTAATACGTTTACAGTGACACACATGATTATACATTTATTAGTTGCATATTTTACGGATTTAAGATGTCAATAAAATATCCATAAATGAAATAAATTTATATCAAATAACATCTAAAAGAGTTAGTTACTATTTAAAAGTATTTAATAATAGCTTATTGTTATATAATGTATTTAAAAGTAATATTGTCATCTTGCCGGGGAGGTTAAAAGCAGAACTTATCAATACAAGGCTGCCACAGGCGGCTAATTTTTTAATTCTACCTCACACCACTTTCTCGAAACAAAAATTATTCACATACTGTTCGAGAACATTTGAAAGAGAAATATACTATACAAAATCTGTTTTTTTTTAACCATTTGGAAAAATGGTTATTGTTCTCGTCAGGATGGGAAATCAAAAGCATATCTGAAGGTTTTTATTGGTTTAATCTGCATTTTATTCGTTTTCTGATTGGTTTATACAATAACCAGTATTTCCCTTTACTTTCAACAGAGATGGATACCTTCTGTTGCCACTATGACAAAAAAGTAATAAAAACTACAAAAAATTAATAACTCAGAAACAAATTGAGATATAGCTTTCAAACAAATTGCATTTAAAAGTACATTTTTTTTTTCTATACGACGGTGTAAAAAGTAATATTGTGGGATGTTTAGAAGTTTAAGAATGAAATTTCATTTAAAATGGGTTCCAGATTTCCAAGAAATCTGACGATGGAAAAGCCTTTTCCCGAACAGCCAATGAAATGCTTGGATAATACATAAATTTCAGGTGGATAATACGTACGAGTCGCAGGCGATTTTTGTCGCTTGGAATTTTTACGTGTAATAACACTATTAATGTTTAATTAATGGCGTACGTCATGTAGGATCAACTCCGTGCGATATTTTATGTCTTAAATTTTAATCTTCGAAAAAATCATTTTCCAAATGGTCGTTGTAATTTGATAAATTGTTTTTTATTTATTTATTTATTTTTAAATAGAGGTGCGAACAATAGAGAAAAATAGTCGCCTGTGGCAGCCCTGTCAATAAAACAGCGGACAACATTATTTGTCTTTCTTTACTGATAAACGCAACGCAAGTATCATTTCCTACATAATATGCTCCTGATTTCTCTAATAACGAATAATATGCGCATATGGCAGACGAACGGGGATGCCAAACATTGGTGTATTCCAAATTTTGGAATGAAATGATTTTATAAACATTTAATGGCTTTAATAATAGCTTTATATTTTCATAAAAAACATATAAAAAATAATAATAAAGGTAACAGACTATTTGGATTTAAAGAAAAAGTTTCTGGAAGAAGAAATGTTTGGTTAGATAAAAAATGATAGGATATCAAGAAGCACCTCCTCCCCCCCCCCACTCCAGAGATATCTTATCAAAAAAAGTGCCAGCCCCCCCCCCCCCCCCCCCTAAAGTGAGGACGTTATATATGCACTGTCCATTTTGTAGTATATACAGTAGGGTGGGCCGAAAAAACTTTTTTTCGATTTTTGATGATGGGTAGTGCGGAAAAGTTGCCACGGGTGGCACTAGGTTCACACAAAAATTTGAGATTTTTCGGCCAATTCCTTCATTTGTCGCAAATGGCTTGGAGTTTTGCTCAAATGCTGATTTTTGAACTTTTTTAACAAAAATTTAAAAAATATTAAATTTAAGTTATTTTAGTTGAATTTACTTGAACTGTTATGTTTAGTGTACGAAATGTTTAAATAAGCTCTGATTATGTATATTTTAATATTTATGTGCATTTTGAATTAGGTGACTTTTATAGCTTTTCCGCGTACAAGTGAGCAAAAATTGCAGGAATTGTGACAACACGGAATAAGGATCTCGTCATCGATAAAGACTTGGTCAGGAGGCAGAAAAAGGAACTTGGAAAGAAGATACATGAGGATGAAGATCTTGGAGGAAGAAAATTAGTAGATATTTTTGACAGTAGAAAAAAAAAAAAAAAAAAACGATCTTCATAGAAAAAAAAAGGGACTAGCAGCACCGTCAACAGAAAGGCGAAACAAATATCACCATGTTGTCTGAACGTGGTTCCGAATATTTGGGTCGTTTGAATCCATCTTCTGGTCACTTCGGAGAAATAGCAAGTCATTATATAATTTTCTAAGCCAGAATAAAGTCTGCTTTGGAAAAAATCAAGAAGAGAACTGCCACATTTTATATGTATTCTTCATGCGAACGAGCTTCCACTCTGACAAGAACATCAACTGTCGAAACTATATGGTAGAACTGCTTGACCTAAAACTTTTACCAACTGAAACAGAGCTAGATTAATAGAGTACTCAAATCTTCAGCTTTTTGCATTTCTGATGTCCATGAAACAGGAATAGGCTCATAGAAATGGACGCATACATTTTCGCACGCCATTAGTGATATGTGCTTCGTATTTCTCTCGACGGTGCCGCTTATTCACTTTTTTTTAAATGAAGATCGTGTTATTATTTCTACCATCAAAGAATATGGTTGTAATTTTTCATTCTCCAAGATATTCCTCCTCCTGTACCTTCTTTTCAAGTTTCTTTTTCTGTCTCCTGAACAAGTGTTTATCGATGACGAAATCCTTATTCCTGGTTGTCACAATTCCTGAATCCTTAAGCACAGATGGAGCTCTTAACGCAATTTACCTATATGATATATCCGTTCTAAAGCCGGCAAACGCTGTGAGAGAAAGGGATATGCATTTGTGAGTGTCTGCTTTTGAATGCCCCGGTTCAAATTCGGATTCAGACGAAATGCTTGCTTCAAAGTTCCCACTTTTTGAATCTTCTGACAATAGCTGTATTTTAGAGCAGAAAAATAATTAACATCCCATCTCGCAGTTACTCCCATCTCCTATTTCTTCCCTCATCCGTATTATGATTGACTGCGTTTTTATTGGTTTCTACTCCACATACTCCACATTCCAATTGCTGTCAAGACATGCTGTGGTCCGGCATTCATATATGTGACTCTGAACGCATCGAAAAACCGAAGGACATAATAAAGACCAAAGAAAGAATCCGACGAACGAACCAAACAACACTTACAATTTTTGCTCAGTTATACGCGAAAAGGTTATAAAAATCGCCTAATTCAAAATACACATTACAAATAAATAATAGATAATCAAAGCTTATTTAAACATTTCGTACACTAAACATGACATTTCAAGGAAATTTAGCAAAAATAATTTTTAACATTTTTAAAAGTTTTGCTAAAAAAGTTCAAAAATCAGCATTTGTGCGAAACTTCAAGCCATTTGCGGCAAATGAAGGAATTGTCCGAAAAATCTCAATTTTTTTGTGTAAAATTAGTGCTACCAGTGGCAACTTTTCCGCACTAACCATCATCGAAAATCGAAAAAAAGTTTTTTTCGTCCCACTCTAATATACAGCTATAGTCTATACCCAGTCCTACATTGAATAGTTTTTACAAAATCTTATTATTCTTTTAGTAACAATTTTTTTAATAATACAGTTAATAATTAATAAATTTATTGTACGGAACCCTCTAAGCGCAAGTAATACTCACACTTGACCGTTTATTTAAAGTTAGATTTCTTGATTGGCACCACTTTTTTGAAATAGTAAAATTCGCCTTATTTAATGACATATTAATTAAGGGGAAATCCAGAAGAATTTTACCATTTCAGAAAAGTGGTGCCAATCAAGAAATCTAAATTTAAAAAAAGTAGCTCACTGGCAACACTGAACTAGACGAGGATATCATAGCTTGCGAAAACCTGCCTGTCAAGTAGCATATGAATACTTGTATTTTATCTGCAATTACAAATTCTTTCTAATAACAGCAATATATATAGTCTTATAGTAGCTATTGGCAATGTATGGCACTGTAAAAACAATTAGAAAACTTAAATCGCACTTATTTCTTTGAAGACATCTGTTTTTCAGTGAACGAAATTTTGAACTTTGACCCGGCCCCCTGCGATTATAAAAATTCAATAGCCGTTATGCGAGGTATAAAATTACTAAGCTCTATGAAACGAATCGAATGAGTTATGAAAAAATCGAAATTCGCCGGGGTCAGTTGTTCTCTAAAGACTTGGTTGTAATATACGTATATATATATATATATATTTATCTAATAGTGCAGGGACGACGAACCTACGGCACGCGTGCCAAAGGTAGCACGTGAAAGAATAATTTTGGCCCGGTGTTGCTTGTGGCTCTAAATTAATATACAGTGATATAGCACAAAATATACAAACTTAGATATCCTGATTTTGTAAAAACTGGATTAATTGGAAATTGCAGAACTTTAATTGCGGCTATTTAAAATACTGTAAATTACCGCATAAGTAAAAGTACCAATGGTAAAATTATGGCAACTTAGAAATTAGGTTCAGAACTATTTAAAGAATCTGGTGTTTGACCTTTTAATAATTTTGCCATCTATGTCCGGAAGACCATTGTTTTCGCAAATGAATAATACAATAAATCAAATAGAAAGCAGTTGTCAGATAAATCCAGTTCAGTTTACATCCTGTTGAAATTAACTTAGTATGAACCTGATATTAATGATTTTTCTTCTAAGATGCAACAACACAATTAATTACATATTTTTTTAAAATAATTTCTAAAATATAATTGTTTTTAAGTTTATTACATTATAATATTCATTTTTTTATATCTTAATAAAAGATTTTTATTTATGATTTTTTAATTCGATAAATTTGTTTATTAGTTGGCTGATCAAGATCGTGTAAAATATTTTTGGAAAAAAATTGGCACGCGACTATAAAAATTTTCGCCAACCCTGTAATAGTGGATATTTTGATTTTCAGAGATAACTCATTTACGTACGTTGTAAAGTGTGATATCGGTTTTGAATAGAAATGTATTTGATACAGCGCGGTTGTAGATAAGGGAGTGTTGGGTTGATATAGATAAATAGGAAGAGTTTTTTGTAATTTGAGAACAAAGCGAAATTTTGAGTTTGAAATGATAAAAAAGAGCCAAGTTCCCCTTAACCCATTAACCGCCAAAACTATTACGATAGAAAATTTCAAATTTTTTGTTGAAAGTTGTTTCCCACCACAAATCCAGTAAGGTAAATTTTGCTTTACTAAAATAGCAAAATTCCTGCCAATAAATAAGACTTTTTTTAAATTCTAAAATAGTGGTGCCAATATAATTAATTCATTGCATGAGCAATTATTTTGACTGTTGCGTGAACGCAACGTCAGCGGTTAATGGATTAAGACTAGAGCCGCTAGAAATTTTATTCAAGTTTTATAAAAAGTATTTCGCACCAAAATTTTTACTTTAAACTATTTGACTTATTTAATTAGCTTATTTGTGTGCTTCGCATACGTTTAACGTATCTTATAAAGAAATTTCTGGTTCGAATTGACTGTTATTAATTTGGTATGGGTCAAAAATTTCCTTCCTGCCGGTAATGGTGATAATGTATCTGCCATAAAAAGCACTAATATTTGAAGTTCGTACAAGTTAAATTCAAACATCCCAAATCTTTCATTGAAAATGGTTTCCTGCGACTTATCCGTTCTTGATCATTTTTTTTTCTATTTTAATGCACGGTAGAATTTTCAACAAATTCAAAAGAACTTTTAGTAGAACGTAATACTGCAAAACAATTATAAAATATTTACACTCTCAGTAATGCTAATAAGTTCCATTCTTTCATTTAAAATGATCTTATCAATATTGCGTCTAAAAATCATTTCTGAATTAATGATCGGCCATTCTGCATTTATAAATTATTTGAATAATAACAGTAATATTAATATTATACATAATATTTGTAACAGTATAATATGCATAAGTATATGTTTTATCTAAATTTATATGAAATAAGCTTTTAAATTATACAGTATATACTATAATTAGCATTTTTACGAACTACTAAAAATATGTATTTATTTATTTTTTTACAGAGTTTATTAGTAATAATAAACAAAGAATAATCGTATTTGAGGCTTAAAAACAATTTGTTTCATAATCATCTAGAAAAGAACTTCACGTAAGTAACTGTCCCCTAAATGGCTAATAAACATATGTACCCATTCGTGCCCAGCGCCCCATATTTTGTAAAAATGCATACAAAATATGTTTGAACATAAAATTTCACAATTAAAAAAAATACGTATTTCGAAGAAGTATACAAGCGAAGACTAAGGCTTATTTATTTGGATCCTTGGTAGAAAAAATACAAATAAACTTACTTTTTACATTTCGCCATCTTGAAAAATGCAAAATCTATAAACTAAGAAAAAGCCTTCATTTAAGCAAATAAATATCGATCTTATGCTGTCATCTGTCGGTAACAGATAAAGACATTTATAGATAATTATTTCATTCAATTTTCACGTTATAAAGAAGAAGAAAATTATACAAATTTATTAAAATTCGAAGCGTCCCAAATATGGGGATAAATGGGTATAAACCTGGTATAAACCTGGTATATACCTGGAATAAATGGGTATGGTCAAAAAACGGGTAATTTTGATTTCGCAATTAGTTCTATTTGAATATCATTCAGTTGTTAACTTCTGAAGTCAGGCATATATTTTTACTATTTAAAAGAGAATATCTGAAAACAAATGGATACTGAGAACAATTATAATATGAATAACTGGTGCAAGTAAATTTGTTAATAGAACCATACGCAGGGAAAACATCAATGAAAATATTTTTTTTTAAAGTTTATAATGTCACATTACATGTGAGGAAAATTTCATTCTGAAATTCTTTAGCAAATCTCCATTTTTAAATTATTGTAAATTATCAGAAAATAACGACACTTGAGCTGTTGTGAAATTCCAAATTCTTGGAATCTTACGGGTATTTTAATGCAACAATCATGGGCATTATAATTTCATAATATTAATTATATTTAATATGACAAAAATTCTTTCTAATAACGAAATAAATACATTTCCACAAAATTTGGGTTAGTTATAATTGTCTTTTTACCACTACCCATTTTATCCCATGCATGGAGAAAAATGTGTATAAAAATCAAGTAAAAGTTTAGTAGTTTTAAGATTAAGAAATATGTATAAAATACTTTAATTATTATGATAATGATCGCATTGCATAAACACATTAAATTTTTGTAAAGCTTTTAAAGGTTTTTTAGGTTAAAATGAATACAAAATTGATAAATGATACTTTTTCTAGCATTTTACTCCCAGCTTATATAAGAATAGATTATAAAAAAATGTGTACGAAACTATACAATGTTACAGGTTTAAAAGCAATTAACAGTTATACTCTTTAGGTCGAACAGAGCATGAATATATGCACAACGTCGTTTGACAGACTTTGCAGACTAATCTAAAAATTATTTTAAAAAATTCGTTAAAAAATAGAAGCTGGGAGTATTTATTAGAAACCAATAGTATATTTTTTAATTTAAACTTTAAACAATGTGTTTAAGATTTAAATTAAAGAAATGTAATATAAATTTAATCGTCCCAGGGATATGTTTAGAAAAATTTTAGGTCTTTTAAAGGACCCTTCACAAAAAATTAATCTTAAAACAGGACCCTTCACAATTTTTTTTATCTCAAAACAGGACCATTCACAAATTTTTTTATCCCAAAACGGGACCCTTCTCAAAACTTTTTATCCCAAAACAGGACCCTTCACCAAAATTTTTATCCCAAAAAAAGACCCTTCACAAAATTAAATAGAGCTTTCACAGAAATCTTTCCACTTTCAAATTGAACTTTGCACAAATTTAATCATTTAAAAATAAAATCTGACCTGTAACAAAACAGCTGAACTCAAAGAACATATTGCTTAGCTTTTTCATATATGAAGGATAGACCCTAAATATATTGATAATTTCAAATTCACAAAATCATGATTAGAATTTTCACAAATATAAGAAAAACTTCTCAATTTCACAAAAACAGGACCCTGTGAGAAAAGTCTGGGCAGACCCCTGCGTCCTTTCCCCTTAATAAATTGAAAGTAAAACTTTACAGTAGTATCGATCCAAACTTTATGGAAGATTCAGCCGGGACACACATAATCCCAGCTACAATAGTAGACAATAAAAGGAAAAGCAGATTATGAAGTTATGACAACACGGACATTTAAAGACGTTTAACAGATCATATCGCGGATGTCAAGCTTAACCGGCGTCGAACAGCTTTCTAAACTAAAACAGGAGAAAGAAATAATGATTAATTTTAAAGAAGCTAAAATAATAAAGAAATTATCAAATTACCAAAAATTAGTAATTATGGAGTTAATAGAAATTCTACGTTGTGCTAATTATACTTGTAACGATACGTTAGCAAACACCATTAAAAAAAAAACAAAAAAAAACATGGGTATGTTTTACTGAGAATAACCTGAGCACTCCCCAATTCTGTAGAACTTTGGAACAGTCCGGCAGCATAGCCCCAGCAGCCTCCCCCCCCCCCTTTTTCACTTTGAAGTTTTGATCAGTCCATCTGGTATAAAGGGCTCAACTTCTGGCTTTTATCCGTTTTAACCTTGATGATGAGTATAAATATGCTTGAAAGTACTAGTTTTTAAATGTATCTTATTATGAATAAAAAAAACACCTTTGAGTAATTTAAATAACATTTTGTATTTACAAATTCCTAAATAAAACATCCGCATTTAATTGTAAAAATGAAAAAACTGATATAATATATTTTTTTAATTATTGCTGAAGTAATAATAACTGAAATTTAAAATAGCTAACCGCCCCTTTCCCAATCTTTCTAAAAATGGGATTGCTATTGCACACTTAAAGCAGCATATTTTAAATGCTTATTTTCAACTAAATAAAAAGCTAATAAGTTACATTGTCTGTGTATATAGATATGTGCGCCGCTTGTGGATAATTAATTAATAATCATATTTATGTATGTTAGTACACATTATTAGATTAAACTGTTGTTCGACAGAGTTTCAATTTCGTTTTCGGCCGAAACTCGAAAAAGGACCGAAATTCGGTTTCGGTTTTTAAAACTTGTTTCGATCGATCGCTAATTAATAATTTTGTTTACTACTATTTTTAAAAGAATTGTTTCTTTCTGCATGGGGATGCAATGCAATCATGAATATGCAATCGAGAATTCATTTATAATGATTAGGATTCAGTGGCGTGGCGTCCGGTCATCGCACGATGCGGCGATGACCAAGCAATATTTTAAAACTCTTAATAAGCTTTTAAAACTCTACGATCCAGTTTTAGCAGAACATTTGGAGTTCATGTATAAGTGAAGGTAAGATTTAAAGTTTCTTTTTTGAACATTCAACCATTGAATTTTAGAGTTAATAATTTTTCACCACAAACTTAAATAATTGCGATGACCACCGAAAATTTTCACGCCACGCCACTGTTAGGATTGAACATTTGCCATGGAAACAAGTTCGAAATTGCTCGTCAAACGTGGCAAATGAGGTGCTTTCGTACTATAACTAGTTTTATAAATACTTTTTACACCGCATATCGTACTGAATGTATATTTTAGTACACTTCATAAGTGCATATCCATTTCATTCTGTTCGAAAGGCTGTAACATCATTAAAATTAACTTAAAATAACTTTTCCCCATTGGCTGTAATGTAACGGAAAAGTTTTGAATGTCCCTGTAATTAAACTATACATACGATTTTCATAAAATTTGAAATCACTCGACAACATTTTGCAACAGTTATGTATATTTAAAATTTCAGACCATTCGGAAAGCTGTAACATCATTAAAATGCACTTGCAATATTTTTTTTCCATTGGCCGTAATGTAATGGAAAACTTTTGACTGTCCCTGAAACTGAACTATACATCCGATTTTCATAAAATTTCAAATGACTCGACAAAATTTTGCAACAATTATATATTTAAAATTTCAGACCATTTAGTTGGGTAGTTTTTGCTCTGTTATATGCGGACGGACAGACGGACGGGCTGAACGACGACTATAGGAGTTAGGTATTTACATAATTACGAACGCACCTAAAAATGGGCCAAAATAGGAGCAAAAGGATTCGTGAGAATAAAAAAAATGCATAATATTCAATTTTAACTGCTTTACTTACTTATTTCAAATACGGGGACAAGGAAATTTCAAACTCATTTTTTTTTCACTTTAAATATTATTTAAGGGCACACTATATGCATTAAGGCATACATTTATCACACACGAAATTAAAAAAAAATTGTTAAAAATAATTGATTTTCCTGAATATTTTAAGTGTTATGAAGAACTTTTCAAAATACTCCATGCGAATTCCATATCAATTAAAATTCCCCACATTTTTTATGCAAGTTTGGTTTATATATACAAATAAAACTGTGTCTAATTTTTTTTAATTAAATATAATTGGAAAAGTTAAAGGTAGTTAACTGCAGAAATAGGATGCAAAAATGTGGAAAATTTCATAAAATTTAGAAAATATTTTTTCCTTACCTTTGTATTTAAATATAGAACATTCGACGCACAGTTTTATTTATAGTATATAAACATCCAACTTGCATTTAAAAAAAATATTGAGGATTGATTTTAATTGATACGGGATGCGCATGGGGCATTTTGAAAAAGTCTTCATAACGCTTAAAAATGCAGGAAAATTCTTTATTTTTATACATTATTTTTTCTTGTGTGATAAATATATGCCATAATGCATATAGTGCGCCCTTGAATAGTATTTAAACTGAAAAATAAAAAAAAATAAAAAACGAGTTTGAAGGTCTGTCCCCTTAAGGGGACAGTTTACCTCAAAATTGGTAAAAAAAAAAAAAAAAAAAAGATTTTCGTTTTTTAATATTAAATGAAAGCTTGTTTAATTGTTAATATTTAGACATTTCATTTTTACCCATACGGCAATTATATCTCGAGATATTGTAATTTTTATTAATATACTTAGCGCAATTACCCATGCAAATTAAAACTTCAAGTGGCTTTTTCTCCATATTCACATTTTCGCCACTTTCCTGTTTTAAAAATCCTAAGGCCCTTTTTTTTTATTTGAGATACAGATTAAAAAAAAAAAAAAGTGTATGAAGATGTGTTAGATTTCCTGGTTTTACACTATATCAGTAAAAAAATTATAATAAATGTAATATCATAATCTAAAAATCGATGTATCTAATATGTATCTAAAAATTGTGTAATACGCATTTGAAAATCTTAAAAAAAAAAAAAAATAATAATAATAATTAAAAACGTTGAGCAAAAATTTGAATATTTAAAAAAGTAGCAAGGATTTTAAAAAATGCAAATTTTTTTAACTTTTTAGAAATTTTAATTAAATATGCAGTTAATTTTTTTTTCAGAATTCACTTTTAGTTGATCATTGAAATACAGTGAGTTCCCCATTTGAACAATATTTTCAAAAATAAACAAAATTTTTGAAAAGGTAAACTGTCCCCTTAATAATATAAAAAAGATACCTATATAATCTATAACTTTGTACGTATTCTAAATAGTATACTAAAATTTAATATAGTAGGAAAACGCACAAGCACAATTGAAATTTTACCTTCAATAATTACTACAAATAGACGGAAACGTATTTGAATTATTTTGTACAGCCTAGTATATTTTTTATAGATTTTTATACATATTACGCTGAAATTTAATTCAGGTAAAAACACACTCAAAAATTCTAAAATAATATTTCTGAAAACTATCAACCATAGGCGGGCATGTAACCAGTTGTTTCCATATGATTTTATTTATATTCTGCAAACATCTCTTAGTATACTAAATGTTGATATTATCTTAATATACTAAGTATACATTTAGTATATCTTAGTATACTAAATGAGCTTGAAAACGCATAACTCAAATTAAAAAAAACATCTTTAAGCAATTCACAGTGAGTTCACCATTTGAACCATATTTTCAAATATAAACAAAATTGTTGAAAAGGTAAACTGTCCCCATAAGAAAATTTACTCTTCATATTATGCCGAAATCAATGGCAAAGTAAATATGTTAGACTGCGACATTTTCCCGGCGTCCGAACAAACTCCCTTATTACTATGCGGCAGCAGTCTTGCTCTATTTAGATCCTCATGGGTGCTTTATAGCAGGACAGCGCGTAAAACATTAATGTGTTGCTTTAGGAAACTCATTAATGAAGATATTGTCCTGAATAGTAAGTTACCCGAGCCAAGATGAAATAGCCAATCACGACCTAGAAAATACTTATTGACATTCTCTAGGATTATTTTATGCAATTTGAGACCAAGAAATAATGTATACAGGGTGTTCTAAAATTCGACCGACAAATTCAGAGGGGTAATAGAGATCAAGAGGATGAAAAATTGCCATAGAAAATGAGGTCACAAACCACTTAATTTAGTCACAAATACAGGGTGTCTTATCCTAACTGAATTCGGGTTGAGGATAATAATTTCGAGAAAAATAAAAAAACATTGCAACGATAATGTACCATGTTTTGTGTGATATGTGATAACATCATGAAAAGATCTGGAAAAACATGTTGCTCAAGCAATCGATGATACCGTATGAACTAATAATCACAGTCCGAAATGTAAGGGTCAAGTGCATACTGCTGGCGGGTATAATGCAAGCTTTTACCACTTTTGTTTGTTGTTATCACATTTATAACGAGAGTGAGAATGTCTGTTAAATATTTTATTATAATATACTTCAGTTTCTTGACAGTTACTACAGTCAATCGAAATTGAGTTAGGATGAAACACCCTCTATTTTTTTATTAAATACGTGGTTTGCGACCCCATGTTCTATGGTAATTTTTCATTTACTTGATGCATACTATCAACCCTCTAAATTTTTTGGTCGAATTCTGGAACACTCTGTATATATATTATTTTTTACTTTTTGGAATTTCAGGTATTGATCTATGTGGAAGTTAAATATCTGGGCGTTAATTTAAAAAAAATACAGGGTGTTCCAATATGAATGATTTTTTATACAAATTCCAATCCTGACATTAAGTTAAAAGAAATTTACAATGTTCCAGTATAATTTATATATTTGATAACATCCGACCAGTCACTCGTTCGGTAATCCACCAATACATCGCTTGCGATCCAGAATATATGAGCGTTTATTGAAAATAGAAATATTTTTTTTCATATGTAAACAGTTTCAAAATTTTTCTGGTAATTAAAGTACAACTTTTTGCAATTTTTTCGATTTATTGAATGAGCCCAGAATTTCTATTCGCTCTGCTGTATGTTACATGAATAAACTTTTGCATGTGAAACTATTTAAAAGTACAGTAGAACCTCTTTTATCCGAAACTCTCACTTAACCGAAATCCATTTTTAAAACTTTTTTTTTTACTATCACTCTTGTGTGCAAAATCCATTTTGAAACCTTTTTTTTTAAACTATCATATTCATTGTGTGCAAGCAGTCCTTTCCAAACTACGAGTACATATACATATTTTCGATCCCCTTTCTTAGAGTTCCTTTAAATTTAACTTCAGCTCCCGTAAGCTGAGGAGTGGAACGAAGAAAACGGACAAATTAGCAATTCTGAAGCTTTTGAATGTTTTGCAAGAGGTTTGGCATGGCTGCAGCTGCAGAATGACTGTGATACTGGTGAACTAATAATATTTAAAAACTCTCTGCTAGAGCTTCAAAGCAAAGGCAATCGAAACTGCGACAAATAAAACATTTTTTTCAAGCCCATGTGATATATGTAAAAAGTACTTAATTTCAAAATTAAAATTAAGGTAATTTATTCTTGTTTCTGTTTAGCTATTGCTTAATTTTTATTAATAATAATATGTATATAAGTACTTGTTACCTTAATAAGAAATATTGCATATATCTCTCCTTAATCTTAAAGTTGCTGCATTCTCGATTATCCGAAAATTTCGATTTTCCGAAAGAGGGTCGGTCCCAATTACTTCGGATAATCGAGGTTCTACTGTATATTTAATTCGGACTGACTTGAAAATATTTATCTTAAGCTATTTTAAATATCTGAACGCAGTACTACCAACGTTACGAAATTTATTAATCTTAAATACCATTCGAAAAGGAAATGGGTAAATAATAAATGTATACGAATCTACAAAGTCAATAAATATATGATATGCACATTTAAAATTTCGTAATCAGATAATACATGTCAGTCAATTAAAAATAATGGGAAAAGGAATCAGAGAAATGTGTTTTGATTTCTGATGTTGAATAATGACTACTTAAAATTGCTTCTTGAGTATCGTCTTATCCATAGAAAGAAAATTTAGTGAGCAAAGTTGCTCTCTCCAGTTTTAATAAGTTATTAAAATGAATTATAAAATACAGTATAATTCGTACAGTATAATTCGTAATACCTTTAACTTCAGCTCCCGTAAGCTGCGGAGTGGAACGAAGAAAACGGACAAATTAGCAATTCTGAAGCTTTTGAATGTTTTGCAAGAGCTTTGGCATGGCTGCAGCTGCAGAAAGACTGTGATACTGGTGAACTAATAACATTTAAAAACTCTCTGCTAGAGCTTCAAAGCAGGATTAGCGGATTAGCGGCAAAAACTCCGCTAATCCGAACTAATTGGAACCAGTGCCTGTTCGGATTACAAAAAATTCTGATTATCCGAAATTTGGATAAAAATAGAAAAGAAAATGAAGTGTGCTAAAAAAACTGCAAGTTATAAGTACTCAGTAGTATAATAAACATCCTCTAATCCGGCATATTGGATAATCTGGCACGACTTTCGGAAAAAATATTATTCCTTGTTTAATCCCTCCTGAAGTTTATAATAATCCAATGGAACTTCGGAATGAGGAAATACATGACACCCATTATAAACGGTTCAAAATCGCGAATCTATAGAAAGCCAATAAATTTTTATCATTTGAATTAAATACTTTTTGCATTTTAAAAAATAATTTTTTTAGTGACTGGCAAACAAACTGATTTTCGAGATTTTTTTGAGATGGCTTCTACGAGTATGCATTCTACAATGCACATTTTCATTTTATATTCGTGTACATTGTTGTACTTTTACATTATTGAGTATTTTTTTCATTCTATTGAAGCTGTTTAAAGAATAAAAAACATGCTTTACTGCCAGATTTTGTTAATTCTAACTTCTACACGTTTTTTCCGACATTCATCCTGTAGTCCGAAAAATTTTGTAAGTTAATCTTTTCAGTTAATCTGTTCAAGTATAATTTTCGAAAATAAAAACGGTTCGGATTAACCGGAATTTCGGATTAGCGGGGTTCGAATTAGCGGGGCTCTACTGTATGTCAGTAGTAGGAAAAGGGGGCTTCTGGCTCAGCAGGGTGCGGGACCCCGGGACCGTCCCGCATCCTCATCCCGTCCCCCCCTCCGGCACCGCATCCCGCACCCCCTCCAACACCGCCCCCTAGCGGGAAAAAATAAATTTCTGCTCTAACATGAGAGTTGAACGTTAGATCGACTAGATTATCATACTATAAGATGAAGATTAAATTTACATTTGAATTTTGAACAACCTTTACCGTAATGAGTATTATTAATTAAGCAAAACAATGGAAAATATCAATTTTTTAGGAAAAAGCTGATTTCTGTAGATTTTCTTTCAATTGTAAGATCAGAATAACAAATTAAATGGAGAAAGTTAAACATATATTTGAATTTTGAACAATCTTTACCTTAATGAGTATTATTAATTAAGCAAAACAATGAAAAATATCAATTTTTAATAAAAAAAGATGAATTTTTTCAAGTACAAGATCAGAATATACTCTTAAATGGGGAAAGTTAAACGCGTACATTTGAATTTTGAAGAATCTTTACCTTAATGAGCATTATTAATTAAGCAAACCAATGGAAAATATCAATTTTTTAGGAAAAAGCTGATTTCTGTTCTTTCAATTGTAAGATCAGAATAACAAATTAAATGGAGAAAGTTAAACATATATTTGAATTTTGGATGATTAACACCTTAATGAGCATTATTAATTAAGCAAAATAACTAAAATATCAATTTTTAATGGAAAAAAAGAATATTTCTTAGGATTTTTTCTACTATAAGATCAGAATATCAACATGAAAGATAAAAGTGAATCATATATTTGAATTTTTAACAATCTTTACCTTAATGAGTATTATTAATTAAGCAAAACAGTAGAAAATATCAATTTCTTAGGAAAAAAGCTGATTTCTGTAGATTTTATTCAACTACAAGATCAGAATACCAACTTAAATGGAAAAGGTTAACCATATATTTGAATTTTTAACAATCTTTATCTTAATGAGTATTATTAATTAAGCAAAACAGTGGTAAATATCAATTTTTAAGGGAAAAAGCTGATTTCTGCAGATTTTATTCAACTGCAAGCTCAGAATATTAACTTAAATGGAAAAGGTTAAAAATATATTTGAATTTTTAACAATCTTTACCTTAATGAGTATTATTAATTAAGCAAAACAGTGGAAAATATCAATTTCTTAGGAAAAAGTTGATTTCTGTAGATTTTATTCAACTACAAGATCAGAATATCAACTTAAATGGAAAAGGTTAAAAATATATTTGAATTTTTAACAATCTTTACCTTAATGAGTATTATTAATTAAGCAAAACAGTGGAAAATATAAATTTCTTAGGAAAAAAGCTCATTTCTGTAGATTTTATTCAACTACAAGATCGGAATATCAATTTAAATGAGGAAAGTGAAACATACATTTGAATGAACAACACCTTAATAAGTATTATTAATTAACCAAAACAATGAAAATATCAATTTTTAATGAAAAAGCAGATTCTTTAGATCCTTTAGAATTTTTTTTCAACTGTAAGATAGGGATATCATCTTAAAAGGAAAATTTAAACATATAATTTAGTTTTTGATCCACCATTACCTTAATAAATTTTCATAATTAAACAAATAACAAAGAATATTATCGAATTTTTAAAGAAAAAGATTAATTTTATTAATCCAATAATGATTTTTACATCTTTATATAATACTTTGAACCTATCCAACGTTTTTATTCGTTATTGGCTTTAAATTTTATCATTTTCATATAAAATTTCGAGTTTTCAAACCAATTAACTTAATTTTACTACATTTTAAATGTGGATATTTCTAGATAAATAGCCAACTTAGTAATTTTTGCACAACTTGCACTTAGTAATTTTTACACCAACCTAATTGATTTTACTATTTTTAGACCACTGTAAGATTATAATTCAACGTATCAGTTCTTCTAAAAGTAAAAATAACAAGATTCCCCCCCCCCCCCCCCGCTTTCATGAATTACATCTACGCTCTCTTCAAACTCATAAGAAAATCCTGCGTTTCTCCACCTTGAAGGGAGGAGGATACAATAGCGTTACGTCACTTGTTTACAAAATATAGATATGTTGACAATTTGATCATTTTTCAAGATGTATAAAAGAAAGTATCAATATTTTTACATTATTACAAGTATAATTTTACAGTTTAATGAATAATTATTTATTATTGGATACCCAATTTTATCAACAGATGAATTAACTATACCTGTGCTGAAACTACATTTCACATACTTAGCCCCACTTTAAAAAATTTCACTTCAATATGTAAATATTAAGTGCATTTTTAACATAACACATGTTTTTCAACACTAGTTCCTATACGAGAATTTTGTTTATTAAATAGTATGTATTCACTTTCAAATTGCTTTTACTTGAAATTATATGAATCTTTTAACAGAAAATTTGTTTAATCACAGAACGAACTGCAGTTAACATTTTAAACACCAATATTAATAATTAAACAAAACAATAGAAAATATCGATTTTTAAGGAAAAAGATCAGAATATCAATTTAAAGAGGAAAGATACGAGGATTTCAACTTAAATGAGGAACGTTAAACATATATTTTAGTTTTTGAACAACCATTACCTTAATGAATTTTAATAATTGAACAAATAACAAAAGGAAAATATGATTTTTAATGAAAAAGACGAATTTGATTAACTTTTACACTAGTTTGAGATTTTATCATCTTTTTAGATGCTAGCTATGTAGAATTTTTAACTTTCAATAAGACACACTTCAAGAAATACTCATTACTAAACAAAAATAAATTAATTTTAATCTAATCAATGACTGAAAATTTCACATTTAAAAAATATTTTCATGAATGTGCATAAAAAATGAGAGTTTACAAATTAATATCCTTATTTTTATTACATTTAACTGGATTTTTCTATATTCGAGCTTAATTTTTATACACAAAGCATTATTTAATCAAATCCAGTACTTTCAGATTTAACGAAATTCAGCGTTTTTCGCTTTTCAAACTAATCCTATGAGCTAAAAAACAACGGCTCCTCCTATAATTTTATAGCGTTGAGTGAAGCAAGTGGAATTTTTCATACTGTTTGCTGTTTTCGTTATATGAAGACGTCAGCTTATATTCTTTAGTTTAACTAAAATGATTAATATGCAAGAAATGTCTTTAGCAGAGGAAGATTCAAGTCAATCTTACTTAAAGGATATGAAATCAGCTATACCCAGTCAAGAAGCACATGCTTCGAACATTGAAATATTACCCTCTTCACCAGAACAACTAAAACTACCTTTTACTTGCAATCAATGCGAGAAATCCTATTCCAAAAAGAATACATTAAACAGACATCAAATATCCCATTTGGAGAAAAAGCCCTTTGAATGTGAAATATGCTCACATTCATTCAAAGCAGTGATTTAAAACGACATAGTGTAACTCATTCCAGGACATCTACTACATATAAATGCGATCAATGTGGGAAAGATTATTTACAAAAGTGTCTGTTAACAATTCACAAGAGGTCTCATAAGAAGTTTTATGATTGTGATAAATGTTCCAACTCTTTTTTAACAAAGTCTGCTTTAACTAAACATAAAAAAGTTCATCCCAAGGAATATGAATGTAAATACTGCAACATTAAATTGTACGATGAAGTTGAATTTTTACACCATAAAAAAGTTCACCCTAAGAAATATAGTTGTAAACACTGTAAAATTATCTTTTATCTCCAGAGGGATCATCTCATCATCTGATCAACATGCATAAATGAAAAATGCAAACTTTGTTAAGTCATAAACTTGATTTGAATATCTGTATATTTTAAAAATGTATATATCCTCCTATAACTGTTGAAAATGATGAATAAATATTGTTTAACTGAAAAAGCTTTTGTCGTTTATTTTTGCCATATCAACTTGTGATTTTTCTTGACTCTATCTCATTAAGTCAAAACGATTTTACTAAAATTTTAAAATGCATGTTGTATATTTTTTAAGTTTATAATTTTTTTAATTTCTTATCGAATGAAACATGAGTTAACTATATTTTATTAATTTCATATTAAAAACCTAACGTTTACCATATAATTTTATTATGTTCCGTCTAAATTTTATCTACCCAATTAAATTCTATAATCCCTTCTTATTAGCAAACATTACTATTTAACTGGAAATTTCACATTAATGTTTTTCTTTTTTCATGATCGTGCATATAAAAATAAGAGTTTACAAACTAATTTCCATAATTTATCACATTTGAACTTAATTTTTATGCTCAAAACATTATTTAATCAAATTTTTATACTTTCTGATTCAGTGAAATTCGATGATTTTTCATTTTTTAAACCAATACCACAATAATTATCGACATTGGACTTGATTCTTCCCTTGTATATTTTTACATTACACAATTAAGATAGATATAGACTTAGGACAGCAATAGAGTTAAAAATTGATTATACTCAATTTTCACCTTATATGAATTGGTCCTACATGACATTTCTTATTGCTACAATCACTTGATATATTAAAATTAGTCCGAGTTATTCAGTCTATATTATTAATCAAATTATCATATGTTTCATCTTACACTTCTAAGATTTCTGTATTATCATCCATCAAGTTGCTTAAAATATTAATACTGTGTTTATAGTTCTATTGATACATAGCCTACATGAATATAATCTTTAATTTTAACATTTCATATTTTAAATGACCTATTTTCAAAACTAAACTATATGAATTTTTACTACATCACTTATCAATATCACAGAATGATTTATGCTTCACACTTTTCTAATAATTATCAGATTCTTATAACATGATTTCTCGATAACATATATTATACTACTGATTTGTACGCATGAGTGAGTTGTCACGTGATCAAAACGATTGAGAATAATATAAATTTTCGAAAAGCAGCGCAGTATTTCTCATTTCAACTGTTAAACTTGGAAGAGAAGGTGACTTTAAGTGCGCAACTCTGATAAATTTCCAGATTTTAATTCAAGTCAGGAATCGATTTCTTTGTTAGTGAATAAAGTAAGTTTTAGTATATCATTACAACATATATGTATTAATAAAAATAAATAAATAAATGATTACTTATATATTAAACCTTTCCTAAGTATATAAATATATTTCTTTTATTGTACAGATGTTGCAGCAAGATGAATCAAAACAGCAGCAATCCTCTTTATCAGAAATGGATGATCTGAATGATTCGCTCTTAGCACATGTAGAGTTAAAGAATAATAAATATGTAAGTACTTAGATATGAAATACTATAATTCATATATGAAACGTAATTAGAGTAAATTTAAAATCAAATATTTTATTGTTTGTACTTTAACAAATGTTTTTTATCCATATCATTGAAGAGAATTCTAATTGTTTACATTTATTTCTCTCACAGATGTGTTCTATTTGCTACAAACAATTTTTAAGTAAATGGAATTTAAAAGAACATATACAGATCCATACAGATGAAAAACCCTATACTTGTGAAGATTGCCAAAAGCCGTTTTCAAGAAAATATGAATCAAAAATGCATACCGCATCATATAGTCTATCACCAGCTGTATGTAAACTTTGTGAAGATATTCAAGAAATAACCAGACGTTTGAAGAATTTAACAATCAAGGAAGAGATTTAGAATATGTACTCAACCTATTTGCACAAGAGTTACCACATTATCCCAAAATTGAAATTTCGAAGGCACACAGTGGATGTAAAGAAATTTTTGTTACCCATGATTCTCGTAACCACAATGAATTTGGATATTATTCATAATGTATTCCTTAAATTGTTATAATAAATATTCTTTTATCTGCAATTATCGACGTGTTTATTTATATCTCCTAACATTTTAAACGAAAAACGCTTTCCCATCTTAAAAAAATTCATAAGAACAGATAAAAATTAACAGATGAATGAAAAAATATGCATGTTCAGAAAGTTTTCTAGATATATTTACAAAAATGTTTACAAAATAAAAAATTTGCAAGAGTAAAAGACAAAATTTCACAAAATTAAAAAAAAAAAATACAACATAACATTTTTTTTCTTCTTACAAATGTCAGTTTTTAGAAAAGTAGGAAAAAAAAATTACACTTAGATTTTTTTTTTCAAAAGTGAAAAAAAAATATTTTTACAAAAAATATTTTTACAAAAAAATTTTTTTACAAAAAAATTTATTTACTAAAAATTTTTTTACAAAAAATTTTTTTTACAAAAAATATTTTTACAAAAAAAAAAATTACAAAAGTAAAAAAAAAATTATAACATAAAAATAATAAAAAAAATTACAAAATTTATGAAAAACAAATTGCAAAAAAGTTTGAAAAAAATTTACAAAAAAGTTATGAAAAAGTTTCAAAAAATGATATTTTAAATATAGTGTAAAATGGTTGGCAACCATTATAATACTATTTAAAATATCATTTTTTGAAACTTTTTCATAACTTTTTTTAAATTTTTTTCAAACTTTTTGCAATTCTTTTTTCACAAATTTTGTAATTTTTTTTTATTATTTTTATGTTATATATTTTTTTTTTACTTTTGCAATTTTTTTTTGTAAAAATATTTTTTGTAAAAATTTTTTTGTAAAAAAATTTTTTTGTAAAAATATTTTTTGTAAAAATAGTTTTTTTTCACTTTTGAAAAAAAAAATCTAAGTGTAATTTTTTTTCCTACTTTTCTAAAAACTGACATTTGTAAGAAGAAAAAAAAATGTTATGTTGTATTTTTTTTTTAATTTTGTGAAATTTTGTCTTTTACTCTTGCAAATTTTTTATTTTGTAAACATTTTTGTAAATATATCTAGAAAACTTTGTGAACATGCATATTTTTTCATTCATCTGTTAATTTTTATCTGTTCTTATGAAATTTTTTAATATGGGAAAGCGTTTTTCGTTTAAAATGTTAGGAGATATAAATAAACACGTCGATAAGTGCAGAAAAAAGAATATTTATTATAACAGTTTAAGGAATACATTATGAATAATCTCCAAATTCATTGTGGTTACGAGAATCATGGGTAACAAAAATGTCTTTACATCCACTGTGTGCCTTCGAAATTTCAATTTTGGGATAATGTGGTAACTCTTGTGCAAATAGGTTGAGTACATATTCTAAATCTCTTCCTTGATTGTTAAATTCTTCAAACGTCTGGTTATTTCTTGAATATCTTCACAAAGTTTACATATAGCTGGTGATAGACTATATGATGCGGTATGCATTTTTGATTCATATTTTCTTGAAAACGGCTTTTGGCAATCTTCACAAGTATAGGGTTTTTCATCTGTATGGATCTGTGTATGTTCTTTTAAATTCCATTTACTTAAAAATTGTTTGTAGCAAATAGAACACATCTGTGAGAGAAATAAATGTAAACAATTAGAATTCTCTTCAATGATATGGATAAAAAACATTTGTTAAAGTACAAACAATAAAATATTTGATTTTAAATTTACTCTAATTACGTTTCATATATGAATTATAGTATTTCATATCTAAGTACTTACATATTTATTATTCTTTAACTCTACATGTGCTAAGAGCGAATCATTCAGATCATCCATTTCTGATAAAGAGGATTGCTGCTGTTTTGATTCATCTTGCTGCAACATCTGTACAATAAAAGAAATATATTTATATACTTAGGAAAGGTTTAATATATAAGTAATCATTTATTTATTTATTTTTATTAATACCTATATGTTGTAATGATATACTAAAACTTACTTTATTCACTAACAAAGAAATCGATTCCTGACTTGAATTAAAATCTGGAAATTTATCAGAGTTCCGCACTTAAAGTCACCTTCTCTTCCAAGTTTAACAGTTGAAATGAGAAATACTGCGCTGCTTTTCGAAAATTTATATTATTCTCAATCGTTTTGATCACGTGACAACTCACTCATGCGTACAAATCAGTAGTATAATATATGTTATCGAGAAATTATGTTATAAGAATCTGATAATTATTAGAAAAGTGTGAAGCATAAATCATTCTGTGATATTGATAAGTGATGTAGTAAAAATTCATATAGTTTAGTTTTGAAAATAGGTCATTTAAAATATGAAATGTTAAAATTAAAGATTATATTCATGTAGGCTATGTATCAATAGAACTATAAACACAGTATTAATATTTTAAGCAACATGATGGATGATAATACAGAAATCTTAAAAGTGTAAGATGAAACATATGATAATTTGATTAATAATATAGACTGAATAACTCGGACTAATTTTAATATATCAAGTGATTGTAGAAATAAGAAATGTCATGTAGGACCAATTCATATAAGGTGAAAATTGAGTATAATCAATTTTTAACTCTATTGCTGTCCTAAGTCTATATCTATCTTAACTGTGTAATGTAAAAATATACAAGGGAAGAATCAAGTCCAATGTCGATAAATATTGTGGTATTGGTTTAAAAAATGAAAAATCATCGAATTTCACTGAATCAGAAAGTATAAAAATTTGATTAAATAATGTTTTGAGTATAAAAATTAAGTTCAAATGTGATAAATTATGGAAATTAGTTTGTAAACTCTTATTTTTATATGCACGATCATGAAAAAAGAAAACATTAATGTGAAATTTCCAGTTAAATAGTAATGTTTGCTAATAAGAAGGGATTATAGAATTTAATTTGGTAGATAAAATTTAGACGAAACATAATAAAATTATATGGTAAACGTTAGGTTTTTAATATGAAATTAATAAAATATAGTTAACTCATGTTTCATTCGATAAGAAATTAAAAAAATTATAAACTTAAAAAAATATACAATATGTATTTTAAAATTTTAGTAAAATCGTTTTGACTTAATGAGATAGAGTCAAGAAAAATCACAAGTTGATATGGAAAAAATAAACGACAAAAGCTTTTTCAGTTAAACAATATTTATTCATCATTTTCAACAGTTATAGGAGGATATATACATTTTTAAAATATACAGATATTCAAATCAAGTTTATGACTTAACAAAGTTTGCATTTTTCATTTATGCATGTTGATCAGATGATGACTAAACTCCCTCTGGAGATAAAAGATAATTTTACAGTGTTTACAACTATATTTCTTAGGGTGAACTTTTTTATGATGTAAAAATTCAACTTCATCGTACAATTTAATGTTGCAGTATTTACATTCATATTCCTTGGGATGAGCTTTTTTATGTTTAGTTAAAGCAGACTTTGTTAAAAAAGAGTTGGAATATTTATCACAATCATAAAACTTCTTATGAGATCTCTTGTGAATTGTTAACAGACACTTTTGTAAATAATCTTTCCCACATTGATCGCATTTATATTTAGTAGATGTCCTGGAATGAGTTACACTATGTCGTTTTAAATCACTGCTTTGAATGAATGTCTTTGAGCATATTTCACATTCAAAGGGCTTTTTCTCCAAATGGGATATTTGATGTCTGTTTAATGTATTCTTTTTGGAATAGGATTTCTCGCATTGATTGCAAGTAAAAGGTGGTTTTAGTTGTTCTGGTGAAGAGGGTAATATTTCAATGTTCGAAGCATGTGCTTCTTGACTGGGTATAGCTGATTTCATATCCTTTAAGTAAGATTGACTTGAATCTTCCTCTGCTAAAGACATTTCTTGCATATTAATCATTTTAGTTAAACTAAAGAATATAAGCTGACGTCTTCATATAAAGATAACAGCAAACAGTATGAAAAATTCCACTCGTTTCACTCAACGCTATAAAATTATAGGAGGCGCTGTTGTTTTTTAGCTCATAGGATTAGTTTGAAAAGCGAAAAACGCTGAATTTCGTTAAATCTGAAAGTACTGGATTTGATTAAATAATGCTTCGTGTATAAAAATTAAGCTCGAATATAGAAAAATCCAGTTAAATGTAATAAAAATAAGGATATTAATTTGTAAACTCTCATTTTTTATGCACATTCATGAAAATATTTTTTAAATGTGAAATTTTCAGTCATTGATTAGATTAAAATTAATTTATTTTTGTTTAGTAATGAGTATTTCTTGAAGTGTGTCTTATTGAAAGTTTAAAATTCAACATAGCTAGCATCTAAAAAGATGATAAAATCTCAAACTAGTGTAAAAGTTAATCAAATTCGTCTTTTTCATTAAAAATCATATTTTCCTTTTGTTATTTGTTCAATTATTAAAATTCATTAAGGTAATTGTTGTTCAAAAACTAAAATATATGTTTAACGTTCCTCATTTAAGTTGAAATCCTCGTATCTTTCCTCTTTAAATTGATATTCTGATCTTTTCCCTTAAAAATCGATATTTTCTATTGTTTTGCTTAATTATTAATATTGGTGTTTAAAATGTTAACTACAGTTCGTTCTGTGATTAAACAAATTTTCTGTTAAAAGATTCATATAATTTCAAGTAAAAGCAATTTGAAAGTGAATACATACTATTTAATAAACAAAATTCTCGTATAGGAACTAGTGTTGAAAAACATGTGTTATGTTAAAAATGCACTTAATATTTACATATTGGAGTGAAATTTTTTAAAGTGTGGCTAAGTATGTGAAATGTAGTTTCAGCACAAATATAGTTAATTCATCTGTTGATAAAATTGGGTATCCAATAATAAATAATTATTCATTAAACTGTAAAATTATACTTGTAATAATGTAAAAATATTGATACTTTCTTTTATACATCTTGAAAAATGATCAAATCGTCAACATATCGATATTTTGTAAACAAGTGACGTAACGCTATTGTATCCTCCTCCCTTCAAGGGGGAGAAACGCAGGATTTTCCTATGAGTTTGAAGAGAGCGTAGATGTAATTCATGAAAGGGGGGGGGGGGGAAATCTGGTTATTTTTACTTTTAGAAGAACTGATACGTTGAATTATAATCTTACAGTGGTCTAAAAATAGTAAAATCAATTAGGTTGGTGTAAAAATTACTAAGTGCAAGTTGTGCAAAAATTTCTAAGTTGGCTATTTATCTAGAAATATCCACATTTAAAATGTAGTAAAATTAAGTTAATTGGTTTAAAAACTCGAAATTTTATATGAAAATGATAAAATTTAAAGCCAATAACGAATAAAAACGTTGGATAGGTTCAAAGTATTATATAAAGATGTAAAAATCATTATTGGATTAATAAAATTAATCTTTTTCTTTAAAAATTCGATAATATTCTTTGTTATTTGTTTAATTATCAAAATTTATTACGGTAATGGTGGATCAAAAACTAAATTATATGTTTAAATTTTCCTTTTAAGATGATATCCCTATCTTATAGTTGAAAAAAAGTTCTAAAGGATCTAAAGAATCTGCTTTTTCATTAAAAATTGATATTTTCATTGTTTTGGTTAATTAATAATACTTATTAAGGTGTTGTTCATTCAAATGTATGTTTCACTTTCCTCATTTAAATTGATATTCCGATCTTGTAGTTGAATAAATTCTACAGAAATCAGCTTTTTTCCTAAGAAATTTATATTTTCCACTGTTTTGCTTAATTAATAATACTCATTAAGGTAAAGATTGTTAAAAATTCAAATATATGGTTAACCTTTTCCATTTAAGTTGATATTCTGATCTTGTAGTTGAATAAAATCTACAGAAATCAGCTTTTTTCCTAAAAAATTGATATTTTCTACTGTTTTGCTTAATTAATAATACTCATTAAGGTAAAGATTGTTAAAAATTCAAATATATGGTTAACCTTTTCCATTTAAGTTGATATTCTGAGCTTGCAGTTGAATAAAATCTGCAGAAATCAGCTTTTTCCCTTAAAAATTGATATTTACCACTGTTTTGCTTAATTAATAATACTCATTAAGTTAAAGATTGTTAAAAATTCAAATATATGGTTAACCTTTTCCATTTAAGTTGGTATTCTGATCTTGTAGTTGAATAAGATCTACAGAAATCAGCTTTTTTCCTAAAAAATTGATATTTTCTACTGTTTTGCTTAATTAATAATACTCATTAAGGTAAAGATTGTTAAAAATTCAAATATGTGATTCACTTTTATCTTTCAAGTTGATATTCTGATCTTATAGTAGAAAAAATCCTAAGAAATATTCTTTTTTTTCCATTAAAAATTGATATTTTAGTTATTTTGCTTAATTAATAATGCTCATTAAGGTGTTAATCATCCAAAATTCAAATATATGTTTAACTTTCTCCATTTAATTTGTTATTCTGATCTTACAATTGAAAGAAAATATACAGAAATCAGCTTTTTCCTAAAAAATTGATATTTTCCATTGTTTTGCTTAATTAATAATGCTCATTAAGGTAAAGATTCTTCAAAATTCAAATGTACGCGTTTAACTTTCCCCATTTAAGAGTATATTCTGATCTTGTACTTGAAAAAATTCATCTTTTTTCATTAAAAATTGATATTTTTCATTGTTTTGCTTAATTAATAATACTCATTAAGGTAAAGATTGTTCAAAATTCAAATATATGTTTAACTTTCTCCATTTAATATGTTATTCTGATCTTGCAATTGAAAGAAAATCTACTGAAATCAGCTTTTTCCTAAAAAATTGATATTTTCCATTGTTTTGCTTAATTAATAATACTCATTACGGTAAAGGTTGTTCAAAATTCAAATGTAAATTTAATCTTCATCTTATAGTATGATAATCTAGTCGATCTAACGTTCAACTCTCATGTTAGAGCAGAAATTTATTTTTTCCGGCTAGGGGGCGGTGTCGGAGGGGGTGCGGTGTCGCAGGGGGGGCGGAAGGTGGTGTCGGAGGGGGTGCGGGATGCGGTGCCAGAGGGGGGACGGGATGAGGATGCGGGACGGTCCCGCGGTCCCGCACCCTGCTGAGCCAGAAGCCCCCTTTTCCTACTACTTATGTCAATCTTATGAATTTTAATTCTAAATGTAAGAGTCTCTTTAAACACATTGTGAAGATAAAAATGCAGACAAATAACGGCTTTGTTTAATGCCGTGGTATAAGTTGGAAAAGAGCAACAATTTTTTTTTTTTTTTTTTTTTTTTTTGCATAAATGCGAATATGTATAGCCTCATTGCATTCATAGAATTATGTTAAAAAATACTTTTATGACAGAAAATTTACCATTTAAAAATAATAATATAAAAAATATGAAATGGATAAATTTTGTAAAGGCTCTGTAAGACATCATCGATGTGAAAAGAAAGGAATTCACTTTTAACCAATAAGAGGTATATTTTATACGGGCTGTTTCAGCACAGCGTTTACAAAGTTTCAGGAGAGATAGAGTACAACTAGACGAGGGGAAACCACGTAGGAATTCACAGTCGGAAACGCTTCCCTGTCGCGGTAGTGACGACACGAAACACATGCAAGGAAGGGCACTAACAGGGTGGGAAACATGTTTATTATTCTTAGTACAGAAAAAAACTAAGAAATAAAAACAAAAACAACAAGTAAAAATTGAATTTAAAAAATCAAAAAACCCGACTGCATAAAAAGCGAACTAATTAATTATTTCCCATCAATGTGAAATTATTTTTTCTATATTACTTACCTATTTTTTTTTATTTACTTGTATTGATTACTTATAAGTTGTGTTTAATTGTTAGTTCCTATCTATAAACACTGTTTTGATGAGGCCTATATATGTCTATGATGGTTAGAGTTGCAGTAAAGGTAGAGATCCTACCTGCACAACTTTCAGATTGTGTAATATTTAAACGGAGCTTCTGACTGTAAAATAGCCAATGAAACACCGTCTTAATTGTGAAAGATCTATCCAATGATATGCCACTCAATAGGGTGCGTAATTTGTTTTCCTCTCTACCGCCATTTTGAATTTATAAAAACAAAACTTTGTCTATAACCATCGGACGGTTAAGACGAATCGATAGACCTCAGTCTTTAAAATCCATCCAGCCGTTGGGATGTTTCGAGGGTATAAGAAATCCACATACCCAGATACGCGTGAAACACATAACCCTTCTTGGAAGCCGGGTAAAAAGAGAACCAGTGAATCGTCGTCACAGAAGTTGTTCAAAATTACTACCTCAGGCCGTGATGCATGCGTCACATCTTCGGCATATTGAATATCTAATGTTCTCGAATATACCGGGCTTTTCTCAATTCCACAGCAGCTGCACGATTGGTGCAACATGTTCTTCATCACTCTCCAGCATTGTCCCAGCATTTTTGCGGTTCTAAGAATAATAAACGTGTTTTCTTGTCGTGTTCTTGACCTTCCTTTCTTATGTTTGTGTTGTCACTATCTCGCTAGGAAAGCGTTTCCAACCATGTATTGTTATGTGATTTCACATCGTCTAGGTCAGGGACGGCGAACCTTTTCACATACACGTGCCCTTTTTTTTTTCAAAAATATATTTCAAGTGATCATGACCTGCCAAATTCTCTTGTCTCATCTTAGATGCCAAATAATTTTTATTAGCTTCGTACTTACTTATTTTTTAAGAGAATGCGAGTTTAATTGGACTCATTTGACAAGATGTTTTTACTTGAATTTTTCATATTGGTATTTATTTCCGAAAAGAATGATTTGCAGTGAAAATTGTCGAAATAGCAAACGATAGAATCTACTGCTTTTAGTGTCTTCCAAGTTGCTATAATTTTCGCGTCGAAATTTTTGCTTATAATGCCTTTTAATCTTTCTTTTGCGATAATCTCCTAATTCTCTCTCATTCTTAAAATTTTATTTTGAGCTGATATTGAGCTAGATTGGGATAGCGTACTGTATGACTGTGGGGGTGGCCTGAGCCAAAGCACCGCGACCAGGGGTCTATTGTGCTATCCCCCCAAAATGAAAGAGGAAAACATCCTCACTTAGTTCCTAAATAGACCAGTAGCTGACATAAAATTCAGCAGACATTTGACAGGAATATCCTGAATTTCCCATGGCTCAATCAAATGTCGACCCATGTGCTCGAAACGGTAAGCAGAATATGCCTCACAGTTACAGAGGACATGTAAGGCAGTCTCCTCTTCGTACTTACAACCCCTACAAAGAAGTTCCTTATCCACCTTCATAATACTAAGGTGTCCATTAAGTCTTACAGTGTCCTGTTAGCAGTTCCATCATATTTCTTAGACTATTCCTTCTGAGCCCAATGAGTTCCTTTGCCCTTTTACTAGGGCATCCGCTATTGAGCTCTTTTAATGCCTTTTAATCTTTCTTTTGCGATAATCTCCTAATTCTGTCTTATTCTTAAAATGATTTTTTGAGCCGATATTGAGCTAGATTGGGATACATTAAGTTATATTTCAGTCCTTCAATCTGTATAACAATGACAACCAATAGAACTAATCGAATTCAGATAAACAGAGACAATAGCTAGATTAGTTAATGCATTTTGAGAAATTATCCAATATTTTGATGTAATATCAGAATCTATAAAGTGCCAAAAATAATCTGCAGCGTGCCACTTATGGCATGCGTGCCATAGGTTCGCCATCCCTGGTCTAGGTGTACTCCGTCTATCCTGAAACTTTATAACCGCTGTGCTGAAACACCCTGTAAAGTGAGCGGGAGGGGAGGGGAGGGGGGTGAGATTAAAGATGCTTTGGTCTGACATGGCCTATAAAAGATTGGAAACCACTGCTTTAAATGTACTCTGTTATCACTTTTAGCATACATATTTGTATTTTAAACAAATTATTGCTAGATTCTGATGATATTGCAACAAGACCACTAGGAAAATAAGACCTTCCAACTAAAATAACAAAATCATCAAAACTGGAAATTGGGGCATCAGTTCAAAAGTTATATGTATATATAAATAAATAAATAAATAAATGATATATTCCATTCAATGCATATTAAATTTTTTGCATCCACAAGCTCTTAAAATAGCTCCCCAAAAAACAACATAAAACATAAAATATTAAATATTTTAATATATATATATACAGGGTGATTCATAAAAGATGGGCAGAACTTTAAGGGGTTATAATACACTTAAAGACAAATAATATTAAATAGGAGACTAAGGGTCCCAGACGTATTCCCAAGGAGATAGGGGGCATTAAAGTTTAGGGTCCGAAATTTCAAATGATTATAAAACATGGAAAAATTGGTCGATTCGTTTGCGGTTTTTCCAAAAAATTTTCTTTATGCCAGTATTTTCTTGAAATAAAATTTTAAAGTTCAATTTCAAAAAATGCCGATAGGGGGCGCTTTAGACTTTGGAGTAACAAACAACTATTTTTTAACGTTATTTTTTGTATTTCTTTAAATGATTTCGAAAGCTTAGACTTAAACTTAAATTTTGATCTAAAAATCTGAGTCCTAACGAGTAGTTAAGTAGCATAAACTGAAATTTGAAATTTGAAACCCTTCTCCCCCAAGAACAAAAATCAGTTATTCACGATCTTTGTGTCGTAGATTAGGCTCTAACTATTGCCGCGTTTTGCTAAAATTATTCTTTATGTCAGTATTTTCTTGAAAATAAATTTTAAAGAAAATTTTCAAAAAATTCCGATAGAGGGCGCTTTAGACTTTGGAGTAACGAACAACTATTTTATACCGTTATTTTTTGTGTCTCATTAAATGCTTTCTAAAGCTTAGACTTAAACTTAAATTTTCAGCTCAAAATCTGAATCGCTGAGCGTGGTTCAGTAGCGAGGGGAGGGGGTTCAAATTTCAACTTCTGAACATAGTTCAGTTTGCACTACTTAACCATGCCCAACGATTCTGTGCTGTGATACGAGGCAAAAATACAACTTTCGTCAAGGACTGCATAGTCGGAATTCACTCATAAAGGCACTGGCACAGTTGGAAACGTCGCTCATGCAAACGTTAAAGCTCCATTCCTGACGCTAGTCACCGGGTGAAGAAGGAAACAGAAAGTATGCAAATGTCAAATGGGGAAGAAGAAGAACACGTATGCAAAATTTCGACACGATTCAGGCATAAAAACCACTGAACGGTGAGTCAAGTGTAAGTCGCTGTAGTAATGAATCGGAAGATGGTGCCCTTCACGAATAAGGAAAAGGCTGAGATGCATTTAATTTACGGAGCGGCAGATGGAAATGGTGCAGAGGCACAACGAATGTACGGAGAGCGATTTCTTAACAGGCGGTTGCCTAACCGCAAAACTTTCGAGCGCTTGCACAGACAGTTGTGTGAGACGGGATCATTTCTCGCTTCCCGGTCGAATGCAGGTCGTGCAAAAAAGGACGAATCAGTAGTTGTTGCAGAAGCCATTCTGGATGTAGTAGCGGCGCAGCCAAGTACAAGTACACGAACAGTGGCTAGGCAGGTGGATACCTCACAGTCCATGACTTGGAGGGTACTGAAGGATGAACAT
Organism: Maratus speciosus; assembly: GCA_963932465.1. Lineage (NCBI taxonomy): Eukaryota > Metazoa > Arthropoda > Arachnida > Araneae > Salticidae > Maratus > Maratus speciosus. The sequence continues at coordinate 171,089,842 of OZ010791.1, forward strand.
TTGCTCCCGTTTCATGTGCAACGAGTCCAGAAACTGTCTCCAGGGGATTATCCAAATCGTATTGAATTCGCCCGCTGGTTTCTGCAGCAGAACGCGCTAAATCCACATTTTGGACGAACTGTGCTTTTCACCGATGAATGTACCTTCACACGTGAAGGTACATTTAACACACACAATGCACATGTATGGGCGGATGTCAATCCACATGCTACGCATCCACATGCTCATCAGAGACGCTTTTCCATCAATGTTTGGGCAGGAATCCTCGGAGACCACCTAATCGGACCGTACCTTCTTCCTGAACGCCTCAACGGTAAAACATACCTCACATTTCTGCAACATGTGCTGCCAGACCTGTTAAACGTTGTTCCTCCACGCATCCGGCGGGTCATGTGGTTCCAGCACGATGGAGCGCCAGCCCATTACGTACGAGACGTCCGCAACTATCTGGACATCACATTTCCGAACAGATGGATTGGTCGAGGTGGTCCTGTTGCTTGGCCTGCTCGCTCGCCAGATCTTTCACCCCTCGATTTCTTTTTTTGGGGACGATTGAAGGCTCTTATGTATGAGACACCCATTGAATCCCCCGAGGAACTGGTCGCCAGACTTTCCGCCGCTGTAGGGGAAGTGCTCGAAAAGCCTGATGTTTTCGCGAATGTTCGCCGTTCCATTCTTCGCCGTTGTTCTGCGTGCATAACCTCTGGTGGTCACAATTTTGAACATTTATTGTAATTACATGTTAATAAATATGCTTTGGTAACATAATCCTAATTTGTGTCTTTTTACCTCGTATCACAGCACACAATGTGTGGACATGGTAAACTGAACTGTGCTCAGGAGTAGAAATTTCAAACCCCTCTCCCCAGAAATTTAACCACGTCTAACGATTCAGATTTTGGGCTGAAAATTTAAGTCTAAGCTCTAGAAAGCATTTAATGAGACACAAAAAATAACGGTATAAAATAGTTGTTCGTTACTCCAAAGTCTAAAGCGCCCTCTATCGGAATTTTTTGAAAATTTTCTTTAAAATTTATTTTCAAGAAAATACTGACATAAAGAATAATTTTAGCAAAACGCGGCAGTAGTTAGAGCCTAATCTACGACACAAAGATCGGGAATAACTGATTTTTGTTTTGGGGGGAGAAGGGTTTCAAATTTCAAATTTCAGTTTACGCTACTTAACTACTCGTTAGGACTCCGATTTTTAGATCAAAATTTAAGTTTAAGTCTAAGCTTTCGAAATCATTTAAAGAAATACAAAAAATAACGTTAAAAAATAGTTGTTTGTTACTCCAAAGTCTAAAGCGCCCCCTATCGGCATTTTTTGAAATTGAACTTTAAAATTTTATTTCAAGAAAATACTGGCATAAAGAAAATTTTTTGCAAAAACCGCAAACGAATCGACCAATTTTTCCATGTTTTATAATCATTTGAAATTTCGGACCCTAAAGTTTAATGCCCCCTATCTCCTTGGGAATACGTCTGAGACCCTTAGTCTCCTATTTAATATTATTTGTCTTTAAGTGTACTATAACCCCTTAAAGTTCTGCCCATCTTTTATGAATCACCCTGTATATATTAGCGCTGCTATGCTGCATTTTTCGCGATTTCTTCAATAGCTATATCTCAAGAACTAATGCCAAGATTTTGATAAAACTTCAGATTCAGTTAGCCCTTAATAAAATTTGGTGCTGATTACGTTTTGGAATTAATCGCCTAAAAGGTGGCGCTGCTATGCTGCAAGATTCAGATAGTCCTTGATATAATTTGATGCTGGTAACTGTTTGATGTAAATTGCATGACAGGTGGAGCTGCTATGCTGCATTAATCACAGTTATCGCATTAGCTATATCTTAAGATCTAATGCACGAATTTTCATCAATTTTCAGATTCAGTTAATCTCTGATCAGGGGCGTAGGGACCAGGGGAGCACCCCCTGGAATATTTCAGACTGGCTCAGCTCCCCCGGGAGAAATTCTCGCACCGCATCTGTTTACGGTACATTCCTGGATTGAAAAATAAAGTATACTTTTTCTAGGAAAGTCACACAATAAATAACAAAGAGAAGAGAGAGAGGGGGTATGAGCACACTTGTTTGTGCCTTCACCCTTTTTCTCATTGTTTACAACCCTCCCGATTTCCAAAAAAGGGGGCCTTATATAAGTCTACTACAAATTACCTTCACCGATAACATATGTATAAAGAGGAGACCTTTAAAATTGATTTGGAAGATATTTGTAAAGAACTTGTAAGCAAAACAACAGAAAGCACTTTAATTTTTGGTAAATGGAAGTGGGAGAAGCCTTAAATTTGAATATTGTATTCGGGATTGGACATAAATTAAGTTTCTATGTATCTAGTATATCTATTAAAAATTATTTTAACTGGATTAAAGAGTTGGTGATCTTTTGATATGCTTCTATTTTATACTTCTGTTTGTGAAACGTGCAACACTATGAAGGGACCCTCCAAAATGAACGAAATGATCCGCGCCACTAGCTTTCCGCAATATGCCCCGGCTCCCCCTGTTTGTACAAAGTTCCTACGCCACTGTCTCTGATATAAGGTGGTGGTGTTTAATTTTTGGTGTAAATCGCCAACAGGTGACTGTCTAATGCGGGATTTTTTACGTTTTCCGCAATAGCTCTATCTCAAAAACTAATGCATGATTTCATCAAACTTCAGATTGAGTTAGACGTTGACATAAGTTGTTGCTGATTGGGTTTTGGTGTAAATTACCTAACAGGTAGCTTTTCAGGATTTACACGATGTTAGCTGTAGTCATATCTCAAAAACTAATACACGGAATTTTATATCTTTAGAAACCTCATAACGGGCACAGATTGTCATTTTATTTTGGCACTGTGTCTTTGAAAAAATCATTTTCCAAATGGTGGTTGTAATTTGTTAAATTGCATTTTTTTTTCTGCTAAAAAAATCCGATTACCTTGTCTTGTGAGCCCTTTCTTGCAAACCGTACTTCTTTGTCATAATTTCTTCCTTTTTTATGAGTTTTTAAAGTGTTAACGAACTTTTGGCTCACCAGGTATAATCATACTATATATTTTAGTTTTAAATTTGCATCAGTAAAAATGTGAAAAGAATTAGATATCTTGTGCTTTAATAATGCATGCAAACTATTATGAGATTCCCGTTCGCAGAAATACCTTCCTTTTCGAAATTATTGATCCAGAGGCTGCTGTAATACTCTTTTTTTTCATTTTTTTTTTCACGGTTGGAATGTTTTTAAAATTGCGTTGGTCTTTGTTTTATTTTTATTTTAAAAAATGAATACTAATAAAGAAGATTGTTTTGTTTTGAAAGTACATTTTAAATATGAAAAATAATATTTTAGCCCCACTATAGAAATTACCTAACAGGTAGCTTTTCAGGATTTACACGATGTTAGCTGTAGTCATATCTCAAAAACTAATACACGGAATTTTATATCTTTAGAAACCTCATAACGGGCACAGATTGTCATTTTATTTTGGCACTGTGTTAGCGAATTTTGCAGTTTTAATATATATAAAATGGAATAAAGTATTAGGATTGCTATTTCCGACTAGTTTTTTATTGTACACCTGATGTAAGATATTATTCTACTATACCGCGTGAGCCAAAAGCTCGTTAAAACTTTAAAAACTCAGAAATAAGGAAGAAATTATGATGAAGGAGTGTGATTTGCAAGAAAAGGCTCACAAGGAAGTCGGATTTTTTTAGCAGCAGAAGAAAAAAAAAAAAAAAAAAAAAAGTTAAAATCACATGTAGAGGGCGCTGACGATCCGAAACACAATGAATGGGACAACAATACGCCCCATTCATTTGTTCTTCCAATAACAAATGTTCAACATGACCTCCAGAACATTCTACGACACAACCAGGTTGTGTCGTAGTACCTGTTCATTGTGTTTTGGGTAGTCAGGCCCTCTACTTGTGATTTTTTAACAAAATTTTTTTAAATGCATTTTTATCCTGCTTTCCATGTGTTCAAGGTATTTGATTTTCTTTCTTCCTATTTTTTAGTTTATTTTGATTATTATTTATATTTACATTTTTTAATTTACTTCTTTTATTTTATTAACCATTTGGAAGAATGGTTATTGTCCTCGGTCAGGGTAGGAAATCAAAAACATATCTGAAGCGTTTTATTAGTTGAATCCCGCATTTTATTCGTTTTCTGATTGGTATTGGTCTATACAGTAATCTGTATTTTCCCTTTACTTTCAACAGAGATGGATACTTCTGTTGCCACTTTGACAAAAAAGTAATAAAAACAAAACAAAAAAAAAATAATAACTCAGAAACCAATTGAGATACAGCTTTCAAACAAATTGCATTTAAAAGTACATTTTTTTTCTCTATACGACGGTGTAAAAAGTAATATTGTGGGATGTTTAGAAGTCTAAGAATGAAATTTCATTTAAAATTGGTCCAGAAATATTAATGTTTAATCCATGGCGTACGTCATGTATGACCAGCTCCGTAGAAGTTTAAAAATTTACAGTACCGAAAAATGTAATCCATGGCGTACGTCATGTATGATATTTTATGTCTTAAATTTTAGTCTTTGAAAAAATCATTTTCCAAATGGTCGTTGTAATTTGTTAAATTGCATTTTTTTTCTGCTAAAAAAAATCCGATTACATTGTCTTGTGAGCCCTTTCTTGCAAACCGTACTTCTTTGTCATAATTTCTTCCTTTTTTATGAGTTTTTAAAGTGTTAACGAACTTTTGGCTCACCAGGTATAATCATACTATATATTTTAGTTTTAAATTTGCATCACTAAAAACGTGAAAAGAATTAGATATCTTGTGCTTTAATAATGCATGCAAACTATTATGAGATTCCCGTTCGCAGAAATACCTTCCTTTTCGAAATTATTGATCCAGAGGCTGCTGTAATACTCTTTTTTTCATTTTTTTTTCACGGTTGGAATGTTTTTAAAATTGCGTTGGTCTTTGTTTTATTTTTATTTTAAAAAATGAATACTAATAAAGAAGATTGTTTTGTTTTGAAAGTACATTTTAAATATGAAAAATAATATTTTAGCTCCACTATAGAAATGCTTCACAATTATATTTTTAAAATGTAGTAATTCTCTGTTTAACATAAATACTTCACATACTATAGGCGTAACATAAAATGACTTGATTAAATAATTTAATCCACGAATGCAATTTGATCTCCATTCTTTTGTAACACAATGTTCGAAGTAAATTCTAGGATTAAATGTTCTTAGTTTGATTTAATTAATTAGTTTTGTTACTGAGTTTGAGATCCTTGAAAGATCTTACAAATTAATACATTTTGAATCGAATGTTTAAGGCATTTTTCGTAATTAAAGGTTTGTTTAATTTTTCGAACTTAATGTTCTATTAAAGTATACTATAAGTGTGTATTTCTATTAACCCGTTTGGGCCTGGTGTACTATTAATAGTACAGTCGTGGGGAAAAAAAAGTAAACACCCCCTACTAACTCAGAAACGAATTATAATAGAAAAAATTGCTGGTACCAAACTATTGGAAATAAAGTCTACTTTTAAATGATGTATATAAAGCTTGCTAAGGGAGCATCTACAAATCAAAACCAGAACAAACATTGGTTTTTTTCAATGGCAACACCCAATTTTGACAATATATTGTAAACCTTCGGTTCAAACTATGCCTAGAAACGAAAATTCTAGTCATTTGAATGACAAGCTTTTGAATTACAAACCTTCAAAATTTAGAGCTTCTGATGTTAAATTACATTTTCATATTTTTATTAATATCTCCTGAAATTATACTTCTAATGTGATAATTTTGTGTGTGGTTATAATACTGATTGTAATTTAAAAAAAATTATAATATGAATTATGAACTATGAAATTAATATTCGAAAAAACATGAATTGCAACCTACAATTGTTTTGATAGATTTATATTTATTCTGTCCTGCTTTATGCGAATTCTCATTTTCAATTTCTTCTTTCAAGTAGTTTACGAATTATTATTAAAAAACGCCAAAATGATTGTTTAAGGTGGTAGCACTATGTTTTTTGCATTATGATGTGCAAAAAAGCGTAATTTGAAAAAAAAAAATATTTTACTCACGTTATTGAATTATATTGGCTGGTAGTATTCGAAACATATTAAACTAGTGAAATGCTCATATTGGCAAGAAATAGTACATTAATAGAAATGACATAGTCATTCTGTAGCATTTAAAGAATCGAGTACCGAACTTCAATTTGGATACAGTCCCTAAAACATGCTCATTTTAAAATAATTAATTTCTCGGAAACTAATCGCACGAATTTCTTGTAAATTTGGATTTAGACTATTCTAAGGGTGCATAAATTATTTATGGTTTTAAACTATTAAAAAAAAAGTTTGGGTTCGTTTTGATAAGTAGATGGCCCCCTAGGCAAATTTTATATACATCATTTAAAAGTAGACTTTATTTCCAATCGTTTGGTACATGTAACTTTCTTAACGGTAATTTGTTAGCAGAGAGTGTTTACTCCCCCCCCCCCCCCATGACTGTACATGTCTTTTCATTGAGTATTTTGTTGTCATTACTTTGTTGTAACAATTACTTTTGTTACTATCAACATGTAGTAACGCTAGTATGTGTCTATGTATTTCTTCTATGACTCCATTTATACTTCGGCACTTAATAATAATAATAGTAATAATAATAATAATAGTTTGCTTAATTCTCTTTGCACCGTTTGTGATTCTTTTGTTTTAAACATATATTTCACTCTTAAAATGTAAAATATAGCTTACTTTTCTGAACGTATCATGTGCAGGGTCCGACAAACTCCGGGCGACTAAAAGATTCCTCTTGGCGACTAACTTTTTACCTACTTATTAATTTTATTTTTTTTCCTTTTAACCAAAAAAATTGCGTGTACAAAATATTTATTTTTAATAGCGCGATTATTTGCAATGGAAGAAAATACACGATACCGGCGCAACAACTCTCCCTAATTTTTCAGAAATCAGAGTTTTTGCTGAGCCAAACTAAAGTTCATGTTGAAAGAGCATTGCTTAGATTAGAAAACCTTAAAAATATTCAAGCAAAAAATTAAAAAAAAATTAAATGATGTTTCATTAAGTAGAATGTACCAAAATGTGCAGTTGTCAGATATATCTCACAAAAATGACAAATGGTATTTCAAATCAAAATCTCAAAGTCATTATTAATTTATGAATATAATTTCCTGTTGGGAATTAAGATAAGGATATTAATTTGTCTACTGTTTTAATGTTTAATTTCATAGTTTTTTTCGATTTAATTTTTACAATGTAAAAGTGGTATTATCTTAAAATTTTTGCTCAGTTTGATTTTTTTTATTGAATAGTTAACTTGTCCACTGCAAAATTACACATATCACTCAAAAATAGACGAATACAATTATGAGTAGCCAATGTTTCATTTTGCAGTGAATGCGTTAATGTCAGAGAAATGATTCTTCAAGCTGGCTCCTAAGAATTTTTCCTGGCGCCTAAGAATTTTCAACTTTTGTCAGTCCCTGATCATGTGGGATGAAAAGCAAAAATATTAGAAAGTTGTAATATCTGTCAAACTCTGTTGCGATATGATATTTTGCAAACACCTCAAAAACTCTTCCTTAGCTTATTGTCTTATGAATATGAATTGAATAGTACCCAAACTAGCTACATTGCTCATATTTCAGACAATGACATATTCATTAAACTTCTGTAATTCTATTTGGATGGCTACAATTAACATTATTAACATAAAAATAATTTTCTTCTCAAAGTTAAAAAAAAAAACTAGATCCGAAAAGGTTAAGTAGAAATATAAATATCTTTTTCAGAAATGAACTACTTTAGCCCATTTGTGTCGTGAATTATGTCTTGATATTCTTTGCGCTTTATTCATACAACTGCCTTTTTTCCATCATCTGATTTTAACTGCTTGAGGACACGTTTGGAATTTAGTGTTCAACTAGTAGTCTTCGCCCGCTGCGCTGCTCGGTTTCTGCACACGGATCTTCAATCGAAAGAAATATATCGATGAATTTCACATTGTGTTTTAAATCAATATGGATCTTTACCTGGAATATCCTTCTGCATTGCTGAAAACGATATGAACGCCATTGCGCTATTATGTTTTCTAATGTGTCAGACAAATTTTCAGTTATTAAAGACCTACTCCTTTTGATCATTTACAGTAGAATTCGGTAACGAACAATAGAACTACGTGTATTTACTGAAACAATGCCTGAAAAAATGTCTAATCGTGCAAGTTTCATCAAAATTCATCCAATAGAAAGTTTTAAAATAGGATAATCTTTAAAAATCTGTTACACCTAATTATAGAACTTTATTTCATAATTATATAACTTAGCAACACAGAACGATATGCAGCATACTAGAACGATCCCTGAAATTTTTTCTAACAACAATGCACGTCTCTTAGAAATCTATTCGGCTGATTCTTTTTAAAAAGTGTAATCTTTCATAACCAAACTTGACTGATTATAGAACTTTCCCCCATAATTCTATAACTAATCAACGTGGAACAATGTGTAATATACTAAAACCTTTCCTGGAAAATTATCTAACCAACAGTGCAAGTCTTTTCGATATATTTCACGTGCCCAAGCAAATGAATGATAAATGCTATGCACATCTTATTCTACAGCACAGATCTTGTAGTGAACCTCAGTAACATGTATCAATCTCATTACATTTGAAATTATGCAACATAATTACAATACTCTGCAAACAGTTTTCTCCCGTAGACTATTATATAAAGGAATTCTTTTATGTGACCCTGCAAATGAATAACAAATGCTTTGCACGCCATACTCTACGGAATGCGTGCTTTAGAGCACTTAATAAATGCATATCAATTTCATTATCTGTGAAATGATGTAACATCATTAAAATGTACTTGAAACGATTTTTTCTATTGACCGTAGTGTAACGAAATATTTTTGCCTGCACCTTTTAGCGAACTATAAATGCTATACACTTCAATCTCAATAGTGATTGTGCTATAGTAAACGCCAATAACATATAAAATTACAGTGCGATTTGAGTATATTTGCGAGAATTATATGATTGGACAAACAAACAGGCAAATCGAAGCCATAAACCGTTTTTAACCCTGTCTGAAAATGTTAAAAAGCAGCATATTCATTTCAAATTTGTAAATTTTAAATATCCATAATAATATAATTTTTATAATATTAAATTTGCATCTTACTGTAATAACATTAAAAATAAGTTATATCTATTATTATCATAAGTTATATCATAAGTTATAATTATTATAAGTTATATCTATGATAATAATAATTTGAGTATATTTGCGAGAATTATGTAATTGGACAAATAGACAGGCAAATCAAAGCCATAAATCGTTTTTAACCATGTCTGAAAATGTTAAAAAGCAGCATATTTATTTCAGATTTCTAAATTTTAAATATCCATAATAATATCATTTTTATAATAGTAAATTTCAAACTTATTGTAATAACATTAAAAATAAGTTATATCTTGTATAAAAAATATTTTCATCAGAAATTTCTAATATTTTATCTAGAGATCGACAGAAAATTCGGTTTCGTTTTCGTCTCAAAATCAGAGTTTCGCTGAAAATTCGGCCAGACCGAAACCGCCTGCATTCCAAATATCTCGTTTCTTCTTTCAGAAATTTTCAACATTACTCATTGATTTGAACTGTATCGGCTCAAATGAGAGACTCTTTTATTTATTGCTATGAACTTCTCTTAAATTTTCAACATTACTCATTGAATTGATCGGCTCAAATGAGAGACTCTTTTATTTATTGCTATGAACTCCTCTAAATTTTCAACATTTCTCATTGATTTGAACTGTATCGGCTCAAATGAGAGACTCTTTTATTTATTGCTATGAACTTCTCTAAATTTTCAACATTACACATTGATTTGAACTGTATCGGCTCAAATAAGAGACTCTTTTATTTATTGCTATGAACTTCTCTAAATTTTCAACATTACTCATTGAATTGATCGGCTCAAATGAGAGACTCTTTTATTTATTGCTATGAACTCCTCTAAATTTTCAACATTTCTCATTGATTTGAACTGTATCGGCTGAAATGAGAGACTCTTTTATTTATTGCTATGAACTTCTCTAAATTTTCAACATTACTCATTGATTTGAACTGTATCGGCTCAAATGAGAGACTCTTTTATTTATTTCTTTGAACTTCTCTAAATTTTCAACATTACTCATTGATTTGAACTGTATCGGCTCAAATGAGAGAATCTTTTATTTATTGCTATGAACTTCTCTAAATTTTCAACTTTACTCATTGATTTGAACTGTATCGGCTCAAATGAGAGACTCTTTTATTTATTGCTTTGAACTTCTCTAAATTTTCAACATTACTCAATGATTTGAACTGTATCAACACAAATGAGAGACTCTTTTATTTATTGCTTTGAACTTCACTAAATTTTCAACAATACTTATTGATTTGAACTGTATCGTCTCAAATGAGAGACTCTTTTATTTATTGCTATGAACTCCTCTAAATTTTCAACATTTCTCATTGATTTGAACTGTATCGGCTCAAATGAGAGACTCTTTTATTTATTGCTATGAACTTCTCTAAATTTTCAACATTACACATTGATTTGAACTGTATCGGCTCAAATAAGAGACTCTTTTATTTATTGCTATGAACTTCTCTAAATTTTCAACATTACTCATTGAATTGATCGGCTCAAATGAGAGACTCTTTTATTTATTGCTATGAACTCCTCTAAATTTTCAACATTTCTCATTGATTTGAACTGTATCGGCTGAAATGAGAGACTCTTTTATTTATTGCTATGAACTTCTCTAAATTTTCAACATTACTCATTGATTTGAACTGTATCGGCTCAAATGAGAGACTCTTTTATTTATTGCTTTGAACTTCTCTAAATTTTCAACATTACTCATTGATTTGAACTGCATCGGCTCAAATGAGAGACTCTTTTATTTATTTCTTTGAACTTCTCTAAATTTTCAACATTACTCATTGATGTAAACTGTATCGGCTCAAATGAGACTCTTTTATTTATTGCTATGAACTTCTTTAAATTTTCAACATTACTCATTGATTTGAACTGTATCGGCTCAAATGAGAGACTCTTTTATTTATTGCTTTGAACTTCACTAAATTTTCAACAATACTCATTGATTTGAACTGTATCGGCTCAAATGAGAGACTCTTTTATTTATTGCTATGAACTCCTCTAAATTTTCAACATTTCTCATTGATTTGAACTGTATCGGCTCAAATGAGAGACTCTTTTATTTATTGCTATGAACTTCTCTAAATTTTCAACATTACACATTGATTTGAACTGTATCGGCTCAAATAAGAGACTCTTTTATTTATTGCTATGAACTTCTCTAAATTTTCAACATTACTCATTGAATTGATCGGCTCAAATGAGAGACTCTTTTATTTATTGCTATGAACTCCTCTAAATTTTCAACATTTCTCATTGATTTGAACTGTATCGGCTCAAATGAGAGACTCTTTTATTTATTGCTATGAACTTCTCTAAATTTTCAACATTACTCATTGATTTGAACTGTATCGGCTCAAATGAGAGACTCTTTTATTTATTTCTTTGAACTTCTCTAAATTTTCAACATTACTCATTGATTTGAACTGTATCGGCTCAAATGAGAGAATCTTTTATTTATTGCTATGAACTTCTCTAAATTTTCAACTTTACTCATTGATTTGAACTGTATCGGCTCAAATGAGAGACTCTTTTATTTATTGCTTTGAACTTCTCTAAATTTTCAACATTACTCAATGATTTGAACTGTATCAACACAAATGAGAGACTCTTTTATTTATTGCTTTGAACTTCACTAAATTTTCAACAATACTTATTGATTTGAACTGTATCGTCTCAAATGAGAGACTCTTTTATTTATTGCTATGAACTCCTCTAAATTTTCAACATTTCTCATTGATTTGAACTGTATCGGCTCAAATGAGAGACTCTTTTATTTATTGCTATGAACTTCTCTAAATTTTCAACATTACACATTGATTTGAACTGTATCGGCTCAAATAAGAGACTCTTTTATTTATTGCTATGAACTTCTCTAAATTTTCAACATTACTCATTGAATTGATCGGCTCAAATGAGAGACTCTTTTATTTATTGCTATGAACTCCTCTAAATTTTCAACATTTCTCATTGATTTGAACTGTATCGGCTGAAATGAGAGACTCTTTTGTTTATTGCTATGAACTTCTCTAAATTTTCAACATTACTCATTGATTTGAACTGTATCGGCTCAAATGAGAGACTCTTTTATTTATTGCTTTGAACTTCTCTAAATTTTCAACATTACTCATTGATTTGAACTGCATCGGCTCAAATGAGAGACCCTTTTATTTATTTCTTTGAACTTCTCTCAATTTTCAACATTACTCATTGATTTAAACTGTATCGGCTCAAATGAGACTCTTTTATTTATTGCTATGAACTTCTTTAAATTTTCAACATTACTCATTGATTTGAACTGTATCGGCTCAAATGAGAGACTCTTTTATTTATTGCTTTGAACTTCACTAAATTTTCAACAATACTCATTGATTTGAACTGTATCGGCTCAAATGAGAGACTCTTTTATTTATTGCTATGAACTCCTCTAAATTTTCAACATTTCTCATTGATTTGAACTGTATCGGCTCAAATGAGAGACTCTTTTATTTATTGCTATGAACTTCTCTAAATTTTCAACATTACACATTGATTTGAACTGTATCGGCTCAAATAAGAGACTCTTTTATTTATTGCTATGAACTTCTCTAAATTTTCAACATTACTCATTGAATTGATCGGCTCAAATGAGAGACTCTTTTATTTATTGCTATGAACTTCTCTAAATTTTCAACATTTCTCATTGATTTGAACTGTATCGGCTGAAATGAGAGACTCTTTTATCTATTGCTATGAACTTCTCTAAATTTTCAACATTACTCATTGATTTGAACTGTATCGGCTCAAATGAGAGACTCTTTTATTTATTTCTTTGAACTTCTCTAAATTTTCAACATTACTCATTGATTTGAACTGTATCGGCTCAAATGAGAGAATCTTTTATTTATTGCTATGAACTTCTCTAAATTTTCAACATTACTCATTGATTTGAACTGTATCGGCTCAAATGAGAGACTCTTTTATTTATTGCTTTGAACTTCTCTAAATTTTCAACATTACTCATTGATTTGAACTGCATCGGCTCAAATGAGAGACTCTTTTATTTATTTCTTTGAACTTCTCTAAATTTTCAACATTACTCATTGATTTGAACTGTATCGGCTCAAATGAGAGACTCTTTTATTTATTGCTATGAACTTCTCTAAATTTTCAACATTACTCATTGATTTGAACTGTATCGGCTCAAATGAGAGACTCTTTTATTTATTGCTTTGAACTTCTGTAAAATTTCAACATTACTCAATGATTTGAACTGTATCAACACAAATGAGAGACTCTTTTATTTATTGCTTTGAACTTCACTAAATTTTCAACAATACTCATTGATTTGAACTGTATCGGCTCAAATGAGAGACTCTTTTATTTATTGCTTTGAACTTCTCTAAATTTTCAACATTACTCATTGATTTGAACTGCATCGGCTCAAATGAGAGACTCTTTTATTTATTTCTTTGAACTTCTCTAAATTTTCAACATTACTCATTGATTTGAACTGTATCGGCTCAAATGAGAGACTCTTTTATTTATTTTATGAACTTCTTTGTTTATAATTATCAGTCATGACTAACTAAAGACGTTGGTGCAAATTATAAAGCGAGTTATTGAAGACGCTTTTCACGTGCTCATTAAAGGTTGCAGACATTAAAATTAAATTAAGGAATTAAAAGTGCTAGTTTGACACTGCAGAAGTATTTCGAATACTCTTTGAGACAGTTCTAGTATAACAGATGATCATTTGAAAAAAAATCATTATAAAATGTGTACCTTAAAACATTTTTTAATTAGATGACATTCGTATAATTAGAAAATCCTTCTGTGTCGTTGATGAATTAATTATGTTTTATATTATACGAAAATAAATAGTTTTGATCAGAGGCACAGAATTGGGCAACACGTATAATTAATTAATAATTATGTATATTTAATAAACACGAAAAAGAAACAATTATGTATATTTAGTAGGGGACTCTGCCCTCTACGAGCTACGCTCGCCAACCCCCGTTCCGACACCCCAGATTCTAAAAGTAGACTAATTTCATCGGCTTTTAAAAGACTGAACTATAATTTTAAAAAACAGTGGTGATCTCCCTGTAAATGGATTTTCATTCACATTCCTTTGATTGGAGATTTTTAAGGCGAAATCAACGTTTGTTAAGAGATACAATGGCTGTTTTCGCCTTTGATTAAAGAAAAAAATTAGTTAAAAGTTAGAAAATAAGCTAATGTAAAATGAATTAGGTAAACAGAGTTTTTGTCTCTCAGTTTTTTAAAAGCTCTATAAAAAATTCTTTTAAATAACACATTTGAAATGTATCGTTTTATATATGACGTAATTTTCACCAAAGTTTTCTTTCTCTTTTTAACATTCACATGAAAATATTTTTGTTGTTAGAAAGGAAATATTGTTTGCTGTGTCTTAGAATTTACGATAATAGTTGAAAAGATTATATCAAGATATGAAATAAACGTCTCGCGCAAATATATTTTTTAATTTATTCTGTTTTGCCAACTTTCAATTATTTGGCTTTTTTAAATATGACGTAAATTTCCTCCATTTGCGACTTTTAACGCATAATAATGAATTTATTATTTAAAATTTTTCTTTCTCTTTTAAAATTCGTAGCATAGTTTTTATGGCGTAATTTTTTATATTTTCCGGATTATTAACACGTAATCACTTAAATCTCATTTGAATTTTTTTTCTGATTATAATAGCCACGTGTAAATAAATTTGTAATTTGAAGGAAATATTATACTTTGCGCTGTTTTCAAAATTGGCAACAGTTTAAAATAATATCCTTTTCTAAAATATGTAAAAAATATCTCTCGAAATGCTGAAAATTTGAATTTAAAATGGAGTTAAATCCTCAAAAAACGAGTCAAATAAAAAAAATAAATGCAGTCTGCACACCGGGAACTTCTAATGTATTAAATGATGTAAAAATGTTTCCCTATGTATAGTTTTTGCCCATATAATTTTTTTTATTGAAACGATTCTGACCACGTTTAACATTAAATATCTCTCAAAATAATTATTCGATTTAAAAACTGTCTGCATCAGCGTTTTTATCAAACATTTCTCTATAATAGCACCAATTTTAATATTTTTGTATGAAACAGTTTTCTTAATATTAACGAAGAAAAAACCCCGGTCACGAGAAATATGGATGCCGACTAGGAGTGTACAGGAAAGATCTACACAGATTTTTATTGGTCCATTTTCAAATCGTTACTTTTTACTCGACTGTCAAGAAGGGTTATGCGTTTCACGCTTGTGGATTTCTTTATACCCTCGAAACATCCCAACGGCTGGATGGATTTTAATGAATGAGGTCTCTATCGATTGGTCTTAACAATCCAATGGTTATAGGCTAGGTAAACTCAAAATGATGGCAATAAAATACAAAATGGCGGTAGAGACGAAAAAAAAAAATTTACGCACCGTACTGAGTGGCATATCATTGGACAGGTCTTTCAAAATGAAGACGATGTTTCATTGACTATTTTACAGTCAGAAGCTCCGTTTAAATATTACACAACCTGGAAATTGTGTAGGTAGGATCTCTAGCTTTACTGCAACTCTAACCTTCATAGACATCTATAGGACTCATCAAAGCAGTGTTTATAGATAAGAACTAACAATTAAACACAACTTAAAAGTCATCAATACAAGTATATAATAAAAATAGGTAAGTAATATAAAAAATGGTTTCACATTGATGAGAAATAATTAATTAGTTCGCTTTTTGCGCAGTCGGGTTTTTTGATTTCTTAAATTTAATTTATATATATAGAGGGATGTATATAATAATAACTTAAAATTACTTTTTGGACGTTTTCGTTTTAGTTTTCGGCTGAAAGTAGTAAGAGTACCGAAATTGTGTTTCGGTTTCAGTTTCGGTCTTAAAAACTTGTATCGGTCGATCCTTAATTTTATCTAACTGTTATTTATTCAAAAAATATAATAATGAAATTACACGTGGTTAAAATTTTAACAAAGCAATTACAATTTAAACAGAATAACGTAATTACACTTTACAAAATACCCTTACGTCTTCTTAATTTAAATGTACAAGAATGTAGAATAACGTAATTACCCTTTTTAAAACAAAGTACACGTATTTCTCATTAGTTTAAATGTGCAAAAATGTAAAATTATAAACAAGCATTTCTTTCTGTGTAATATTCGAAACGCATCTTGCTTTAAATTTGCCATTTGTAAACATTTTAGTAGAACTCGATATCTACTGCTTCAGGGATGGCATGCGCACAATATTATATAATCATACTACCTGGCTTATTGATCCAGATACTGCTGTAATCTTTTTTTTTTTTTTTTCTCACGTTTAAAACATTATTGAATCTTTGTTCTTCTGGGTTTTATTACGATTATTAAAAATTGAAACCGAGTTTGTTTTTCGTTAAAACTCTTTATAGATTTTTTCGAAAATAAAATTCTCAATTACTAAAATTTTCACAATTCTGTTGTGTTTTACAAACCTCTTCAAAAAAATGTTAAATAAATTCTAAAAATAAAATAAATAATAAATAAAAATAAAATAAAATAAAGGTGTACATTTTGCAAGTAAATTCCGCTTCAATTTTGATTGTTTAATTTAACATTAAACATACATGGAATTTTAATCACGTTTTATAAAAACGTATTATACCGGAATTGTTATTCAAATTTATTTGACTTTTTTATAAACTTTTTTTATGATACATATCTTCACACCTGTCATTTTTTTAAAAATCTCTGCATTGTTTTTTCTTAAACTTATATTTACTTACATATATACCGGGTGTCCCAAAAATGACTGATGGCTTTTAAAATTCAGTAACTTGCAAACGGTGACAGATATTAAATAATTTCTTGCAGGAGTGTTATGTAAGATGTCAGGAGTTTTTATGCTGCGATTCTCAGTTTCAGTTACAAATAACATCAATAGATGGCGCTGCAAGCGATAATTGCTAAATCCAGGCTCAATTTTTCGGCCTCTCTCTTCTTCCATGCCAAAAAAGTAGATTAAAATATATTGAATGGATCCCGAAGTACAAAAAATCGGGTCTGGACCGAGCGTCCATTGCTCTCAGCGCCATCTATTGTTTGAAATTCGAACTAAAATCAAGAATCACAGTACAAAAACTCCTGACATCATACATAACCATCCTGCAAGATTTTTTTAAATATCTGCCACCGTTCGGAAGTTATTGAATTTAAAAAACCATCAGTCATTTTTGGGACACCCGGTATATATAAAACGGTTACTTGGTACGAAAGTAATAACTGTACGAAAAAAAAAAAGACTCTGAAAATGCTTCGTTAGACAAGAAGCTTGGAATTTGACATGATGGTTAATTTTAAGATGTAAATGCGTTGTAAAGAACGGTTTTAAAAAAATTCAAAACTTCAAATGAATACCGAAATGAGCGCATGGAATGAGCATAAAAATTTCAAAATTCTTTCTAATATATCGTTTATTTAGAATTGGTTTTAGTTTTTCTTATTAATTTAAGTCACATTTCCGCCTGATCCAGTGTAATAATTAAGTTTAGTCAAACTGTGGCTTAATTAGTAATTTTTGAATTATTCCTGAAAGTATAATTTCTTCTAATAAAAATTAGACATAAAAATACCACTTAACATATTTCAACTATTACGCGAGCAAAGCCACGGGTTTTGCTAGTAGTTTATAAAGTAGCCAAAGGACCCTAGAACTATGTTAAAGGAAATTGCAAGAGAATCGGATCATTTTTTAACACGTTAAGCGCCATGTCAGTCACCGGTGACCGACACTGAACTTTCCTGTTTAGAACGCTTCATTCACCGATGACTGACGGTCTAAAATACGATATAAAACTAAAAAAATATATATTGTTTTAAATAATTACTGAAAATTAATTTAAAATTTACTTACCTTTTATTTATTACATGATTATACTTTCTTCAAAATTACTTAAAACATTGTACATTTTTCAGCTTCAGTGTCAATCACCGTAGCACTCAACGTGTTAAAGAAGCTGCTTTAAGGGTCCCAAGAAGGCGATTAATAATCAAAATTAGTGGTAGCTGAAGTCCGAGAAATTTTTATGTTGTTCATGTAGTAGCTGGAAGAACTAAGAAGTTGTTAGAAAATATAAAAGCTAGTAAATCAGACCATTTTTAAAGGAGCTATATTAGGGGGGACAAAAAGGGCCAACTGATAATTGAGAGCAGGGCCCTAAAATAAAAAACTGTTAAAAGGTTCTGGTACTTAGCTGTTTAGATCTACAATTAGTTGATATTAAGCATAAGTTATGAATTATTCGTTAGAATAAAGTTTTATAGAAATGCGCAAAAATGAGGGAGAGGGTGGGGGGATGCTTAAAAAGAGGCCTAGGGCCCCTAATAAAAATATGAGGTGTTTGACCGGGGAGAGGAGTCAAAGACTCATCTTTAAAGTTATGGATTGAGAAGGTGACACAATTAGGGGATGAAAAATGCATGGCAGACAAAAAGTTCAAAGGACTGCGGTCAGGCCCTAGGGGTCCAGGTTCATAACTGAAATGTAGAAACGGGGGAATAACCAAAGGGGAAAAGATCCCCCAAAATGAAGTTCGCATTAAAAGGGAACAATTTATTAACTGTCTAGAGCACAAAAACTTCAAGGGACCTTGTACCCGGCCCCAGGGTCTTAATTGTAATGTAGTTGGATATAAGTAATTTTTTATTAGTTTATAAAGTATCTGGAGGACGCTAGAAACATGTTAAAGAAAATTATAACAGAATCGGATTATTTTTAAAGAAGCTGCACCAACAGCTCCGAGAAGGCGATTAATATTCAAAATTGGTGGTAGCTGAAGTCTGAAAAAAATTTTCGTCGTTCATGTAGTAACCAGATGTAAAAAGAGCCCCCAAAACGAAAATCGAATTAAAGGGGACAATTTATCAACAATTTAGGGATAAAAACTTCAAGCAGTTCGGGGTCTTTTAACTGGAATATAGAAATGGGGGAATAACTAAATGCAGAAAGGATCCCAAAAACGAAGAAAATCAGATAAAAAGGGCGTTATTAATAATTTAAGGTATAAAAACTTTAAGGGGCGCAGGGGTGGGAAGGGGGAGCGGGTCTTAAAAAACAAAAAATCTGAGCCTCAGGTGCATCAGGATCTGCCTTGGACTATCCTCACCCAAATTTTCAGATTTCTACGTGCGATAGATTTCGTTAGCCATCGCACACAGACAGAGCGAAACTTTCTTTTATTAATATCCATTTATTTTATATAAAAAAAAAAGTATCTGCTTCGAATCGAAATGTTTTTACTTGGTACCAGTCCGGTATAAGATGTTGCGTTGTTGGTATATTGATAATTAATTAGAAACAATAATAAATGCTTACAAAGCCTGTTGAACAAACATTATCTATAACAAATGTATGATACTTTGAAAAAAGCAGAAATATTAGTTATTGTTATGCTTAATAATAACATTTAAAATGTGCTTCACGCATTATCCAAATACACATAAATAAATAGAAAAAAAAATAACAAATTGCACGTTTGTGCATAATGCTTTAAATTTAATGAAACCAACGTGTTGTATGCATGGTATAGGTAAAATATTTGTAAGCAAGTTAATTCTGAGTAGTGGTAAATGCTGTACAACGAATTTGCATAATGAAGTACATTATAATAATATGAATACGTTTAAATAATTAAAATAATAAAACTTTGTAAAAATCATCATTAAATCAAAACAATGCACAGGACGCGTTTCGAGCTTGAAAATTCACAGCCCGTCATCAGCTACTGTAAACACGTATCCGTAAGGGGACAAAGTCAGAAATGAACTGAAAGGGAACGGAGGAGATATTACAAAGAGTGCGAAAGATGATGCTAACACTAAGGTAAGAACCAATTACAGAGGATTGCATGCAGAATTGGAAAGTGTGACGAATTGGAGTGAAAGTTGAACCACAATGAGAGAAAACATTTACAAACGTGGAAAGGAAATAAACAAATTAAAATAAATAAAGAAGTAAATACAAAATTAATAATAATAATG
The DNA here is from genome assembly GCA_963932465.1 of Maratus speciosus. Classification (NCBI taxonomy): domain Eukaryota; kingdom Metazoa; phylum Arthropoda; class Arachnida; order Araneae; family Salticidae; genus Maratus; species Maratus speciosus. Next base: position 171,110,143 of record OZ010791.1, read on the forward strand.
ATAATAATAATAATAATTAAATACAAAAAAAAATAATAAAACATATATAATAAAAGAAAGAGAGAGAAACTTAAAGTTTTATTATTTTAATTGTGAGTTATTGTCAGTGTTCGGTGCTCTTTCTACTTTTAAATAATGTTTAAAAATACAGTGATACTTCGGTCGGCTAATGAAGGCGTATGCTAACAAAGATATTTTTTACTATCATGGAAGACTGTAGTATTCCGAGTGACGCAGCCTTAAGCCTAAAATCGTATCGTATCGTATCGTATCATAGAATTCGTAGATGGCGGAACTCATATATACAGCTAACTCGACACCAAAGAAAACGCGAAAAGCCGCCTTTTAATAACTCAGCAGATATAGGTCTTATTGTTCTGAATTTTCTAGAACAGTCTTATATCTGCAGTCTAATCGTATACTAAAATTTTTACATTTCTACGTGCAGTATATTTTGAGATCTAAATAGCCATTTTTAAAGTGAAAACGTTGGTATGATATCGAGGAAGTTCCTAATTTGAAAATCTCGAAAACGGTTCTAACGATTATCTTTAAATTGATACATAATATAAATGTGATTAAGGCGAGGTGAATAACACTTTTCTTTTTTCTGGAAAAACTCTCGTTCGTTAAATAATTCGATTTTTTTTTCTCTCGAAAATGACACGGGAGATTTTTTAAAAATCAAATAAATATGTTACAGATGAACCAAATAACAATTTACTTGTTTCCAGAAAGACTCTTGTTCGTTTTATAATGCGCATGAAAAATCGGACTATATTTCTTCGCCATTCTATGGAAATTTCACAGAAAATGCATGACACTGTATTCATACACATGCTTTCTTTTTAACCACTTTTGGGGAGAAAAATTTTGTCTTCCCACTGGCTGAGTGGTTAAGGGCCATCGTCTACTGATCTTAAGATAGGCAGTTCGATACTCCCTGGTACTTGTTTTTGCATGTGAATGTGTTTTTTTTCTTTTAAAGTCTGTTAGTTGACCATTATTCTCAGTTCCTTTGTAATTTTTTAATTGCTATTAAGTTAAATAAAATTACAATTATAGTGACGCCAATTTGATGATGATTATTTCTTGGCAATGTTTCAACAATAAAAATATTACCATAAATTTTATAAATATATTTAATTTCAATCATTTTACAAAAAATATACATTAATAATTATTATTTGAATATAAATCACACGATCAGAAACGTAAAAAAATAATTCATTTCAGCTCTTCTTTTTATAATATCATTTTTTATTATTATGACGGTCAATCAATATATAATCACTGACATCTCCTTGCATAAAAACTATTGTGATGTAATAATTCTTTTATAATAAATAATTTAGTTGAAATGTTTTATTTATAAATAACAATGAAGTTTGATAACCCCGAGACAATTGTTTTTATTTAACTTTGCAATATTTACAGTTTACATAATAAGCATATCAGAATTCTGGTGTCGCCATCTTTTGACGCAATTGCGTACTACATTTTGTCTCTTATTCGGAAAAAAAAAACTAACGCTCTTCGCCGCTTTGAAGAATCTCTTGTGACTAGAGGTCTATTTCGCAAATATTAAGAAAATTACTGCATACAAAAATATTAAAATGGGTAGTATTATAGAGAAATGTTTGATAAAAACGTTGAAGTAGACAGTTTTTAAATCGAAGAATTATTTTAAGAGATATTTAATGTTAAATCTGGATAAAATTGTCTCATTAAAAAAGTCTCATAGGAAAAAAAATATACATGGGAATTTAATCATTTTCATTCAATTTAATCATTCAATAGAAACTCGAAGTTTGCAGAGTGCATTTATTATTTTTAACTTGCCTAATTTTTTGACGGTTTATTTCAATTTTAAATTAAAATTTTCAGAATTTCCAGAGATATTTTTTACATATTTTAGAAAAGGTTATTTTAAATTGTTGCCAATTGTTAAAACAGCGCAAAGAATAATATATTCTTTAAATTAAAAATTTATTCACACGTGACTATTATAAACAAAAAAAAATCCTTTTAAATTAGAATTAAATGATAACGTGTTAAAAGCAGGAAAATATTAAACATTACGTCATAAAAATTATTTTTACACATGCTTACTTAAAATGAAAGAAAATTATAAAATAATCAATTATTTTCAAATTAGAATTAAATGATTACGCATTAAAAGCAGGAAAACATTGAAAATTACGTCATAAAAATTATATTTACACGTGAATATTAAAAGAAAAAGAAAATTTTTAAATAATAAATTCATTGATATGTGTTAAAAGTCGTAAATGGAGGAAATTACGTCACATTGGCCAAAGTGGCCAAATAATAATATTGCAAAACAGTTTAAATTAAAAAATATATTTATATGAGAGATTTATTTCAAATTTCGAGATGATATTTTTAACTATAGTTGCCAATTTTAAGGTAGCGCAAATAATAATATTATTTTTCTAATAATAAAAATATTTTCAGTTGAATGTTACAAAGAGAAAGGAAAGTTTGGTGAAAATTATGTCAGATTTAAAACGTTACATTTAAAATCTCTTATTTAAAATAATTTTCTTATAGCGTTGTTAAAAAATACCATAAAGCAAAGACTCTGTTGACTTAGTTCCTTTTATATTTGGTAAGTTTCAAATGTTTAACTAATCTTATTTAATCAAGCACGGAAACAGCAACTAACATCAGCTGATTCGGTCTTGAAATCCCTCAGTAAAAGGGAAACCCGTTTACAGTAAGATCGCCATTGATTTTTTAATTATACAGAGCAGCCTCGATTATCAGAGCTAATTGGGACTGTTAGTAAATCGGAATCGGAAATCTCGGTTAATAGAAACTGTGTGTAAAAACTCGCCGTGCTTGCGAATTTAACATTTCTTTTAAAAAAATATATAGAACGTTTTTTAAATAATAAAAATAAATATATGTAAAGTTCTGTTTCACAGCTTAACAAATTTAAAAAGAAAATCAACTACCAGTAGTAAATTTTAAAATGCAAATTGAAAAATTTACGAAAGTTCACACAGCCACTGGAAACAAAGCATTGTTCGCTATTGACTTCTCAGGGTCCAATGTTTCTTTGGAGTTGAGTGCTTTTGGGGGCAGAAGGGCCTGTATAGCACGGACAGTGAGCTAAAGAGTGTGGCTATTTTTAAGGCTCATTCAAAAGGAAAAAAAATCAGACTTTATTATCGGCTCGGTTAACAGAAACCTCGAATAATCGAAGCTCGGTTTATTTGCGTCAAACTATCCTTTTTCATATATTTCATGTAGTTTGGACACAATGACGCAAAGAAACCATTTACATAAATCTTACTCACAATTTTGAATAGCGTGACACAAAAGATAAATCAATTTATTGAAATAAATACATTTCAATGCATAGTATAGATTCAATGAAAGTGATATATTTAACAGTGAATTGGACAATTAAAAGTATTGTGTAGATGTAAAAAAATATTTTAACCAAGTCAAAAATAATTTAAATTGAATTTTAAAACAAACCTTTTAAAGTCACATCAAGGCGTCACTTAAATTTTATATCATATCTTTTAAAACTCATATTTTGAATTTATGAGAGATGTAAATGATAAAGCAACAGCGAATAAAATTTTATGCAGCTTTTCATGTTGAACATAACTTTTGCACATGCGATTATAAATAAAACAAAAACAAAATGATGAAATAAATACAAATATATTTTTTAAGAAATAGCATAACGTCACTCAAAATTTGATATCAGTATTTTTAAGTTCCATATGTAAAATTCTTAGAGCATAAGATAAAGTGCTGCGTCAGAGACTTTTAACCCATCAAGGGTTTTTGCATTGATTTTATTGGACTCGGCTATCAATTATTATTTTTTTCCCGTAGGAACGCGTGCCAACATAACACAGCCACGTGTTATTTTAATTAGATGGGACTGGAAACCGTGTTCTAACGAATGTGAATCCGGGACAAATTATATTCGGTAGTCGAGGTATCACTACATGCTGCTTTTAATGAACATTTAATACATCCTTTAATCAGAAACACGTGTACATAATTTAATGTTTTTTTACCAGGAAACGAGCTATTTATTAAAGATTAATCCAGTGTTCAACTGAAAATTTTTTTTCATAAAAGTCTTAAGAAATTTTAAGCATTTATTATACAATAAAATCTCAATAACGAACATACTTCTGTTTAGTGAGCAGTTTTTCAATTTGTTATATTTGTTTGTCTATTTGTTTTCTTTTATCTCTGAATAACGGTTTCAATGTGTCGGTTATTTAGAAGATTTAGTTTTACTATATTTTTATTTATTTACTTTTTTCTTTTAAAAATAATTTAGAATTTTCTTTTTCCTTTTCAGGTAAGAGTGCTTTTTGTGTTGGAAAATAACTGAACAGTAAGTTTAATTTATTTAGTAATACCATATAATGCAGCTGTTTTCATTACTTAAAAATGTTTCAGAAGCGTTATTGTATATAGCTTAAAAATATTAACTAATGTCGTTCTTTGAATACATTTATTTTCTCTTCATATCTATGTATATACAAGATGTGACTAATAATTTCCAGGACTGAAGCAAAAGTTATTAGAACTTAAATTTCGTTGGTTGGTTAACGATGGTATTTCAATGGTCACGTATCTGCCTGCGCACAATATCTGAGTTACGCGTTATTTTCGTTTTACTTTCTGGTCCTGAAACTAGAGTTGCAAAGACTATAAAAAAACCTGGTTTAAACCTAGGAATAAACCATGTATTTTGGGAATAAACCGGGTCTATTGGAAATAAACCCGGGAATAGACTTTTAGATTTTACCGGTGGTAGGGTTTTAACACATTCCAACAAAGTTGAAAAGTGTTTATGATTTCGGTTTGTCTGTCCGTCTGCCTGTCCGCGCTCTAACTCTCGTAAATATACTCGGATGGCCCTGAAATTTTCGGATGTTATTAAGGTTCACCATAGCACGATCTCTATTTCAAATGAAGTATGTAGCATGTTTAGTTCATTTACAGTGACAGTCTAAATTTTTCCGTTAAATTACGGCCAACGGGAAAAAATTGTTTCAAATGATTTTAATGATGTTACACGCTTTCAAGCATAAAATAATTGATATGCATTTATGAAGTGCACTAAAATAAGCATTCTGAAGAATATGCTGTGCAAAGAATACTTATTATTCATTTACAGGGCTACACAAAATATTTCAGATACTACATTGCGTCCGAAGTACTGTACATAAGCGATAATTGCTGGAAATGCATTTTTAATTATGATATGCGCTTTTATGTTTCACTATATTTATGCATACTATACGGTATGTATAAATGCTATAGTTCATATACAGGGCTTCATAAAAGAATTCGTAAGGGTTACTGAGTATGAGGGTAAATTGCTTAAAGGTGATTTTTAAAGGAGTTATGCATTTTTACGCTGAACTGCATTTAGTTTACTAAGAAATGTTTGTAAGATAAAATGATATACGGGGTTACGCAAAGAATTGGATAGAGATGGATCTATAGCTGATAATATCTGTAAATGTGATTTCAGTAGTTTTAAGAGTGTTTTAGTTTAAATTAATTTTTTTCTAAATAGTGGCGTAACAAAGGTACTATTGGCTATGGGCGGTAACTGCTGAAATCAATTTTTAAAATGTTTTATGCGTTTTCTAAAATGTTTACTTAGTCATCTTATTTACTTTATTTTCTTAAATAACGAAGTTTTGTTAAAGCATACAAGAAATGTTGGAAAGTGTTTCATAATCTATGCTTAACGCATGATTTTTCTTACTTTTTGTAACCCTAGTTGAAACACGCAAGCAAATGTTCGTTGTCAAAGCATTGTTGTTGAAGTGAAAATATAGGAGCAGAGAATAAACACTAAATTTTGTTTAAAAGTGGAAAAAAGTGCTAACGAAATACGTAAAATTTTGTATCAAGTGTATGTTGATGACACATTATCACGTTCTCGCATTTTTGAATGGTTTTGAATGAGCGCCCAACCGCACATCGCCTTGCCCGTGAAGCGTATTTTTCTTAACCGCTTCCCTGATTATCCCGAGTTATTTCGGGTTCGTATATATTACAATTAAATATAATCCCGAGAAAACTCGTGCGTGGCATGAGAAACAGTTTGACGGGGTTTTGGTGGATGGTGTTCCTGTTTGTCACTGAGGGACAAAGCAAAGTTTAAACTACGAGCTGTTTGTCCTTCAAAGAAAGATGTTGTCAAACAGCATAGGACAAAATTAAATAACAAGTTCGTATAACGAAATTAACCCAAATCTGTATTTAAAGATGGTATGTGATAAGATTTTATAATTAGGAATTTTTTAGTTGATATAACTTATGAAAAAAATAAAACGCTTAATTAAAAATAAAATTAAAATGGTGGTCATTTTTGTTTATAAGAACTTGTTAGCTCTCGTTTGATTTTGATAGCACTTCTTGAGATTCCATACCTTTATTGCAAAATGAAAAAAACTTTGGTTCATATCTGCATTTTTAACACTTTCCAACAAAGTTGAAAAGTGTTTATGCATTCGATTTGTCTGTCCATCAGTTCACACTCTAACTACTCGGATTTTCATGCAATTGATAAAGGTAATTTAGGGTCATCAAAGCCTGTTTCGTATTGTATATGAAGTATGTAGGACTAATAGTTCATTTACAGGGGCGCTCAAAAGCAGGCCCTTATTATCGCATGGGCAAATCGGGACTTTGCCCAGGGGCCACCAAATCCATATATTAAATTATAAAATATTTACTTTTTTTTCCAACTTTTACATAAGTTGAAGTTATTAAATTCATCTTAAAGTACTATTTAAAATCCAAGGTACAAAAATATTGTTCATGCATTACACATATGACTGACCATCAGTTCTATTTGAATAATGTTGCAACGATTCGAGTAGGGCCCCCTATTTTATCTTTGTCCAGGGTCCCAATTAGTCGTGATCGGGGCCTGCTCAAAAGTATTCCATTACATTATGGGGGGGGGGGGTCGTTTGCAGGATATTTTAATGACATGACGCTATTTCAAATGTATTGAAACGGATATAAATCACTGAATTTCACTACGATCCCGTTAGAACAGGGCATTCATGGTATTTTTTATTCATTTACAGGGACATACAAAAGAAATTGTTTACAATACTGTCTTTGAGTCATAATGGCTGGAGTGTACGTTTTAAAATTCGGTATGCGCTTTTCAATTTAATTAATCTTTTGTATGCTGCACGTTCTATATAATTTCTATACATCCTATACAGGGCTGCACAAAAGTATTCACGTACCATTTACCTTATTAGAGTAAATTGCTGAAAGGGAATTTTCAACTGAAGTAGATGCATTTCTTAAGTGAACTAAATTTTGGAATTATCATATACAAGGGCTGCTGAAAAAATTCGGATCATTTTCCGATTGTGGGGTTTTGAAATCTGTTATGCGTTTCCTTATATGGTTGATTTAGATGTAATATTTTAAACAGTGCAGTTTTGTTACATTATTCTTAATGTGTTGGAAAGTGTTTCATAATCTATGCTTAACGCACAATTTTTTCTTTCTTGTTTAATATTCAAATATAGTAAAACCTCTGAATAGCGGTCACTTGCGGATCGTTTAATAAATCCCTGCAAGGGTTTATACCCGGCGTCGACACGCATCCGCACCCGAAATGAACGGAAATGAATTAATTTTTTTAATGCAATTATAAAAAGTAATCTACAGTTACATGTCTAATATCAATTTTAACTTTTATATATAGAAAAATGAACAAATCTATATTCTTTAATATTCAAATATAGTAAAACTTCTGAATAGAGGATAATGAGGATATCTGATCCCGGATAAAATTTAAGGCCGAATATCAACTTTTTATTTTCCAAAAAAGAAAATAACTTTTCATTAAATATTTATTTATAATATTTTTAAAAGGGAAAAACAATTACAAATTAATGTTCTTTTCAGTTATATTTTTAAACATTTTAATAGCTTATAATGTGTTTCTTGTAATATTTCGACATTTTATAACTTAAAAATCATTATCAAGGGCATACAAAAAATATGTTTTCAATTTAAATATGAAATGTGGATTACATTTTACAGTTTTAGGAAAAGAAAGCGATTATTTTCAAAGGGATATTTTCCACTTGGAAAAATTGAAATTTCATTCATAAAAAATATATTCATAATTTTTAATAACTGCATTTTGACACTCTTCTTTATATTTTTATCATGTTCGCACTGACCACATGAAAACATTAACCCCTTCGTGACGAAATCACTTTGCTTAATTTTTTATTTTTTACCACCTGTTTTTCAAAACAGAAAATTTTCTGTAGTTGAATCGCGAAAATGCTCTGAATTAAGGTAAACTTTACAATAAAAATGTGAGAATAATGAAGGATTCTGAGCGCCTTAACTCTTTGTGTCCTAAATTATGAATTCATACAAAATTTAAACTTCTAAAGCATGTTCCGTGATTTTTTTAAAAACTAGATTAGAATATTTACACAATCATTTAATAAATTTTAAACAGGATTTTACCAATTAAAATTAATTAATTAAATCTGAAATTATAATTATTTTTTGCAATATTTATAACTCCACTCAATTCTTTTAATTAATATATATATTTTTAGTATTTTATAATATATTAGGATATATAGGAACAAATATAATGCTCTTGCAATAGAAATATTTCCAAATTGAAACTTTTCACCCACAGTGTTCAAACGTCAAGAAAGCTGAACAGATGAAGATGAAAAAGAAACCATCCTTTCAAACGTATTTTTATTTTGTGCAACCAATCATGCTTTTAGAACAAAATAAAGTGTCTATAACTCATTCTAAACTCTATTAGTACTAATCGATGTATTAAATTAATTTTATACCAAGTTATTTTAATATTACTTTAAAGTATCGTCGGGGCATAAAGGGTTTAGTGGCACGTATACCGGACGCTCGACCCCAATGGGTTAACATGGAAAATATGATGGGTAAACAATGATCTACCGATCAACCGTTCAGGAAGTCTTTTAAAGGAAAGTACAATTTTTTTTTTTTTTTTTTTTTTTACTTTAAAACATATGATTTTCCACAAAATTCTTTGAAAAAATATCCGAAAAATCTATTTTTAAAACAATTTTCAAACTGAATTTACAGGTATTATTAGTGGTTATTTTTTACAGTTTTCACAGTGAATTTTTTACAGATTTATATAGTTACTGATAGATTTTCTTTCTTTACTGATTTACCAATTTTTTAATTTATTAACTTTCTTTCAGTTAAAAAAGAAAAACTCAATTAGTGATAAAAGGGGAAAATTAAGGCAGAAATCATGTGATTATTAAAATTAAAAATTCCATTTCAAGCTCAGTATAATTAATAATAGCAATTAATATATAGGATAGATGTTCTAGTAATGGGCAACTTTATAAAAATATAACCAATAAAAATTTAGCTTTCAATTAGTGATAAAAGGAGAAAATTAAGGCAGAAATCATGTGATTATTAAAATTAAAAATTCCATTTCAAGCTCAGTATAATTAATAATAGCAATTAATATATAGGATAGATGTTCTAGTAATGGACAACTTTATAAAAATATAACCAATAAAAATTTAGCTTTCAATTAGTGATAAAAGGAGAAAATTAAGGCAGAAATCATGTGATTATTAAAATTAAAAATTCCATTTCAAGCTTAGTATAATTAATAATAGCAATTAATATATAAGATAGATGTTCTAGTAATGGACAACTTTATAAAAATATAACCAATAAAAATTTAGCTTTCATTATTTCATTACTGCCATTTTACGTGTTTTGATATATATTTCCGTTATGTACAATTAAATGTGGATTCTTATTGGGAAATGAGATAGTGAGAATGGTTAAATACTGTTGATAAATTAATATAATATTGTAAAAACTCGAAAGTAATAATTATAACTATTAATTAAAAAAATTAAAGGAATTCCTTAAAGGTGTCCATTACTGGCACACCTATCATATATAGAAATCATTAATTAAATCTAAAAATATTATCAAAATTATTATGAAAATTAACTGTGATTTTTTTTTTTTTTGAAAAATGATTAGTTTTTTTCTTTTTGTTGCTGTTATGTTTAACTCAAAGCCGCAGGTGCCCCTGCACCAGGCGCCGTCAGTGGGTAGGCGCGGACCTTCTTCATTGCCGCTATCAGTATTGATTTACTGATTAATCTTTCTGATGCTTCGTACGGTGCTCTGAACTTGCACTCTCATAGATTTTTTTCTTTCTTTTTTCTTTCTTTTTTTTTTTTTTTTTTTTTTTTTTACTAAAATTGACGAAATTGAGCCTAAAATCAATTCTACAATAATCTTTAGAATTAACTGCACTAAACTGAATGTTCAATATATTAAGCATGAATTTAACTCAGGATCACACGGTGCATCAGTAATGACTGTTGGCACCGATGAAACCTGTCCGTGCCTGCCTTAATTGACGGCGCCTGTTGCGGGGGCATCACTCGATCCATCCTTGCTACGGCTTTGATTCGAACATAACAAAAACTGTGCATTTTTTTCAGAATTAATTTTTATAATTGCTATTGTGATTATAGTGTTCAGATTTAACCCCTTGCTGACGAAAGTTTTTATTGAAAAATTTTCTTTATTTAATCAGGAGGGGGGCGGGGGTGTCCCGATCCATCTAGGCAAACATTTCTGTTTTAAAAATAATCCGGTGATGGTGATAACAATTCTGTAAAATACGCTTTTCGCGAAGGGATTAATTAAAGATTTCTATTTTTATATTTATTATTAGTAGTAGTAAGTTTGAAATAGAATTTTTAATTTTAGAGTTCAGAGGATTTCAAGCTTATTTTTTTCATTTTACCACTAATTCAGCTTTTTTCTCAAAAATGAAAAAGTAAGCTAATAAATTAAAGAGATTGGTTAAAAAAAATAATTAAACATTAACTATATATGCATGTAAATCCTTTTTTTAGTAGTGCATATTTAAGCCTAATAACGTTACACAAGAAAATCCACGCGTATAAAAAATAATCATTAATATATTTTTTTAAGAAAATCAGAATTATTACTGTGTAAAATATAGTTTCAAAATTAAGTAAACTGTGGGCAAAAGTCATATTAAACAAATTTTACAAACTTTAGACTTGTTGTTTAAAAATTTGGAAGAAAACAGTCACAAACTTAAGAAAATTTGTATCGATTAGATAATAAATGCATTAATTAGTCTTTTATACCTCAAAGTTAAATATTGCATACGAGAAATACGAAAGGGAATTACAGGCATGCAAGGGTATTACAATTGAGGCGTTTAATGTCACTGTGATATAAATTAAGAGAGTACACTAGTCTCGCTAAGACACTCGCAAGCTAATGTTAAACCTATGGGAGCGTTCTTGAAATTACTTCGCTTGTATTTTAATACTTTTAAATATTTTCTTTTTCATTTGGTACCTGAGGTCGATATCTAATGTTGTCCGTTTGTACTTTTCGGGTTTGTTACAGTTTTATATATGTGGATACTTTCACTTTTGGAACCAGTACCGAAAGTGAATCTATCCTCGTATTAAAAAAAAAAAAAAACTAATAAAAATACAAACACAGACACACACAAAAAAGAGAAAAAAAGAATAATTCAAAATTATTAAAATACAAGCGAGAAATTTGTAAATATTTCTCCTAGATTTATAACATTAGCGCTCCAGTTTCTAGTGAATGGAGCCTACACTAGTCAAGCAAAGATACGCTGAAGCTAATGCTAATCCTATAGAAGCCTTATTGACAGATTTCTCGCTGGCATTTAAAATATTTTTTTAAATGACTTTTTTTTTCTTAGGGTACCTGGGGTCGATAACTTTATTGTGCGTTTGTACTATTTTTGATTATAATTTTTTATTTGAAGGTAATTTCCCTTTCTGAGCCGGTTCTAACCGGTACCAAACATGAAAATATCCGCAATATATATATATATATATATATATTAATGCAAAAAAAGTTACTAAAATCCAAAAAGTACAAATGTACAATAAAAGTTATCGACTTTATAAATAAATAAATAAAAATAAATAAAAAATAATATAATATAATAACAATTAAAATGCGAACAATAAATATATAGACAACTTTCCTATGAAAAAACTGGAATGCTAATGTTAAGCTTACTGAAAAGTTCTTTTTAAAATTTCTTGCTTGCATATTAATAGTTTTAAATGATTTTTATTCCTTTTATTTGCTTAGAATAGCTGAGGTTGAATTCTAACTGGGTTAGTGTTTACTTTTTCCATTTTGGTTGTTGATATTTTTATAAAGTTACTTTCACTTTCAGTACCGGTTCCGAAAGTAAAAAGTATTTCAACACAAAAGATCAAACTCAGCTATTCTAAGACAAAAAAATAAATAATAAATAAAACATATTAAAATGCAAGCGAGAAATGCCAAAAAATATTCGCTCCTCCCCCCCCCCCCAATTTGACTTTTAATATCAATTTTAAATAAAAATAAGAAGTACAATAAAAATTCCATGCAAATTTATTTCATAGTTTGGGCAAATTTAGATTGTTACTGCTTAAATATTGTTACCGCTTAATAAATTATGAATTTAAACGTATGAAGAAAGAACTTTTTACAACATTAATTTATTGGTTTTTATATTTTTAAATATATCATTAATAGCTGTTTGCATTAAAACCTGTGGTTTATGTTTTTTTATTGTATTTTGCAGTCTTCTACAAATAGCCTAACAAAGAAAAAATATATCCTATTTTAATTGTTATTATTATTATTTGCATTTAGTTGCATGGCTCTTCCGGAAAAAAAAAAAAAAAAAAAAAAAAAAAAAAAAAAAAAAAAATCAGGGGACACTTTGGGGCCAATCTTTTCCAGGAAATGGCTTTCCCTGGTCAACAAATATTCTAAGAAGTTCGGGGTAGAGAGGAACCCGCTATTTTCCACCTCCGTCAAATGGGGAGACTGCGACCCTCCCAAATTTTACTTCCCCAAGCTTCTTACCCCGAAAGGCGTCCCTGGACTACTGCTTCCCTCCCAGTTTTGACCCGCCCTATTCGTTAGTTCTTCGTTAGTTTTCCCCCTTTTGCGGAACGGCAAAACACCCAAATTATATATGTGTTCTCGATCCTCACGAGGACGTTGTTCGATTTTTACCCGACTGAAAAGAAGGGTTATGTGTTTCACGCGTATCTGTGTATGTGGATTCTTTATACCCTCGAAACATCCCAACGGCTGGATGGATTTTTATGAATGAGGTCTCTATCAATTCGTCTTAATCTTCCGATGGTTATAGGATACGTTTTGTTTTTATAAATTCAAAATGGCGGCCGTAAAATACAAAATGGCGGTAGAGACGAAAAAAAAAAATTTACGAACCATATTGAATGGCATATCATTGAATAGGTCTTTCAAAATGAAGACGATGTTTCATTGACCATTTTGTAGTCAGAAGCTCCGCTTAAATATTACACAACCTGGAAGTTGTGTACTTTGGATCGCTACCTTTACTGTAACTCTAACCTTCGTAATAGACATCTATAGGCCTCATCAAAAGAGTGTTTGTAGATAGGAACTAATAATTAAACACAACTTAAAAGTCATCAATACAAGTAAATAAAAAAAGGTAAGTAATATAAAAAATAGTTTCATATTGATGAGCAATAATTAATTAGTTCGCTTTTTACGCAGTCGGGTTTTTTGATTTTTTAAATTTAATATATTATTTAGCCTTACGATGAAGTTAGATTTAAAATTGTATATCCATTTTCTTTTTTGAAAACAAACTGATAAAAAAATCACTCGCAATTTAATTTATTTCTTTTAAAAAAGTTATTTATTTCAATTAATTGTCCTTTACTCTTCTTTTTCTTTTTAGTACATTATAATAAAGCTTGTCTTTAAAACATTTTTTTACTAAAAATTTATTTTTACTTTACTTGAGGCAATATTAAAACATTTTAATTAAGCAGAACAGATTTATTAAACAATTAAAACTTTTAATTAGACGAAAACAGATGAAGGCTATGTTTCTCATGATGTTCATGATGTATAGAAATATAGTCTATGTAAAGTTGCTCCTGTAATCATTCCTAAATCTTAATTCAATAGCTAAAAAGCCTGACCAGTGGCTGAGAGGTTCTGCTCCCGAAGCTGGTAGACGGGGGTTACTGGATTCGAACCCAATCACGCCCGTCGGCCTAATCGTTCGGAGTTTTCGTGGTTTTCTTCTAACCTTGGGAAACCTTGCTTACGCAAGGTTGCACACGGATTAGGTTCCCTTAGAAAGACTCCCACGAAGGGCACTCCCCCTAGGGCCTATATCCCTCGAGTAGATAATCGGCCGTCAAAAATCAACCCAACCCAATAGCTAAAAAATATGGAAATCCGAGTTGGGCAAATTTGTAATCTCAATTATCCGCAGTGTAATTACAAGTTATTTGCATGTAAATGATTATAGTTACACTCATTCAAACACAGACATTTTATCAAAGAATGGGATGGCGGCGATTCCGGTTGCAGTGCTGCAAGACTTTTTTACGGCATGTAATTTTAACTATAATTAATTACATACAATTAAACTGTAATTAGATTGCAGATAATTGGAATTACAAATTTGTTCAACTCTGATCTAAATTGTGGACTTTGTCTGCTTTTCTACTTTCACATCCAAATAAGGGAAACTGCATTATATGTAAACAAAGTTTTACTCTTTTATATTTCCTTTTTTGTTTATGCATATGAAGGTAAATCATAGTTATTTATTTTTCTTTCTCAGGAGTTCGATAGTTCCGATTTCACTAACGAATGCTTACACTATTTGAGCTTGAGCTTCTGCGTTTACATAACTACTTTGCTTATCGATCCAAAAGTTGTCGTGATTTTTTATTTATTTTTATTTTTTTAATGACTGTAATGTCGTTAAATCTGTTTTCCTTCTTTTGTTTTTATTTTTTGTGAACTTAAAAAGACTAAGTAAAACATAATTTGAAATGAATATGAAGAATAAGTAAGAAAAAATTTTCTCCTTTGTCAAAGCATATTTAAGCTAAACCGCGTCTTATTATATTGGATATAGTTGACATAAATATCTATAGAAAATTTTATGATTTTATCAGGGACGTAGCTACAAATTTTTTTTCGGGGGGGGGGGGGGGGTTCAAAATTTCCCCAATTTTAAATTCGAAAATTTCCCAACGTGTAACAAATTGCTCTATTTTCCAACTAAAATGATATGTTCAATGTGTTTTCAATGATAATGATAAGAAAAAAAAAATTCTTTCTAAAGAAAAATGCTGAAATTAAAAACATAAAAATTATAATTATTGGTTCATTTAATGAAAGTTTTTGTCTTCAATTGTGTACGAGTCATAATCGTACTTCATATTAAAATAGCCTCATATTTTTAGATTTTTGAGAAAGGAACAAAGTTTTGGAGGAAATGTATTACACTGTTGATGGACAACAGTCGAGATTTTCAGGTCTGGTAGATATATGGTATTTTCGTAGCACAGAGAAACATAATGAGAAATTGAGTATGGCTGGCTTTTGTATTTCTTTTGAAAGTTTAACTATTTTACTATTGCAGAAATAAAAAAAGTAGTCCGCAAAAGAATAATTTTTTTTTGTACTTTTTATTTAAAAAAAAAGAAAAAGTGCTTCAAAAATCTATAATTTCCCAACTCTAAGCTCAAATTTTCCAAGTTCACATATATTGGGGGGGGGGGGGGGAGGCTCCCCAACATAACCCCCAATCTGGATCTTATATTTAACAGTTTTTAGAATAAAGGGCCCCGTAATAAAATTAAGCACTTTAGGAAAACTGCAAAACACTAAAATCTTTTTTTAATAAACATTTGTTTACAATCTTCAATCCGCTGTTTTGATACTATAAGAATTATAAAATTATAAGTACAGTAGAACCCCGCTAATCCGAACTATTTGGAACCGGTGCCTGTTCGGATAATAAAAAATTCGGATTACTTGAAATTCCAATAAAAATAAAAAATAAAAAATGTGCGTGCTAAAAGAACGTAAGATATAAGTACTCAGTAGTACAGTAAACATCCTCTAATCAGGCATCGTAAGGTCCGGCATGCTGGATAATCCGGCACGACTTTCGGAAAAAAATAGTACTCTTTGATTCACTCCTGATGTTTATAATAATCCAATGGAACTTCAGAAAGAGGAATTACGTAACAACCCATTGCAAACGGTTCAAATTCGCGAGCCTATAAATATCTCAGTCCCCAAGTCGACGAGGGAGGAAGAAAAAATCATTTCTGTACATTATTTGTGAAATCCAACTGCTGAAAGCAAAATAAATGTTTATCATCAGAATTAAATGCTTTTCGCATTTTAGAAAAGAATTTTATAGTGACTGGCAAACAAACTGATATTCGAGATCCTTTTGAGATCCGTTTCTACGAGTAGGCCTACAGTGCATGTTTTCATTTTATATTCATGTATATTGTATATATGTACTATTCAGTATTTTTTTTTATTCTATGCAATCTGCTTATAGAATAAAAAAACATGCTTTGCTGCCATTTTTGTTTTAGTCTTACTTCTACAAGTTTTTCTTGACATTCATCCTGTACTAAGGAAAATTTTGCAAGTTAATCTGTTCAAGTATAATTTTCGAAAAAAAAATCGGTTCGGATTAACCGAAATTTCGGATTAGCAGGGTTCGGATCAGCGGGGTTCTATTATATTATACATTTTCAAAATAGTCTTAATGCCAAAATTTTTAAACTATTTTTTTTTAAATACAAAGATAACGTAAAATAAAAAATGCGTAAAAATAATATTGAATAATGAGCAATATACAAATCTTTTCATTTTTGAAACCACATACGTGATAAAGAACTAAGATGACAAAAACTGTGCTATTCCTTTTGTCTTTGATCCGTTGAAGATTAGAGCGTTTTTAGGTGCGTTCGTAATTATATAAATACGCAGCACCTATAGTCGTCGTTCCGTCCGTCCGTCTGTCCGCATATAACAGAGCATAAACTACCCAACCGAATGGTCTGAAATTTTAAATATATAATTTTTGCAAACTTTTGTCGAGTCATTTCAAATTTTATGAAAATCGGATGTATAGTTTAATTACAGGGACAGTCAAAAGTTTTCCTTTACATTACGGCCAATGGGAAAAAATTATTGTAAGTGCATTATAATGATGTTACAACATTCCGAATAGTCTGAAAATTTAAATATATAATTCTTGCAAAATTTTGTCGAGTCATTTCAAATTTTATGAATATCGGATGTATAGTTTAATTACAGGGTCAGTTAAAAACAGTCAAAAGTTTTCCGTTACATTACGGCCAATGGGAAAAAATTATTGCAAGTGCATTTGAATGATGTTACAGCCTTTCGAACAGAATAAAACTGATATGCACTTATGAAGTGCACTAAAATATACATTCAGTACAATATGCGGAGCAAAAAATATTTATAAATTTAGTTATAGTACGAACGCACCTCATTTACGACGTTTGACGAGCAATTTCCAATTTGTTAAAAATTTCGGCATGTTTTTTTTTAAAAGAAAGCCAAGAAAGACTACAAAAAAAATCTCCTGTTCAAGTTGTTTTTCTTTACTGTTGAAATTTAATTAACAAGGAAGGTCTCCATACAGGCATACTCAGAAAAATCTGAAAAAATTACAGAATGTTCTTCTTATGTGGATATATATGTTTATAAAAAAATTCAGCGGAACCTTGATAGAGCGTCCGTAAAAAATAATAAAGATTTCGCTTATTTGGCGATTTATCACCGGTTGGCGATGAAATAAAATTTCAAAAAATACGCTTTTATGTAGAATACTCTTTAAAAGAAAAAAAAAATGTTGAATTTGTTTAAACAAGTTTAATTTAAATAACTTTAGTTTTGTCATTTTTAGTTTGTTTTATTTATAGTTTCAAGGCTTTTTTTAATCAAAATAATTTATTTTAAATATATGTCATTTTCTAAGAAACTCTACTAAATTAAAGTTTATAGATGTACATATTTTATAACAAAAGTTGGCATATATGCCATCATTTCGTTTTTCATTTTTAATGGCTGTCGCATGTTAAAACTCCAAGCAATTCCTTAATTAAGAATAGTAAGTTTACTAATTCTTTTATGTATTTCTCCTTTGAAAAGAGATCAAACAACCATGTACATTGTACATCTATACTAATAAAAGAGGTGTCTGTCTGTTGGGCGATTGCTAACGAAATTTAACTCACGTAGGAGTCTAAAAATTTTCATGAAGGTAGTCCAAGGCATAGATTAACATACAAGATAGGATATTTCCATAGAGCGTAATGGTAATACGATTGCGATCGCAGCGCCTTTAGTGACATTGGGGAAGAAACTTCCCGTCCTTGTAATATTTTTCTTATTGAGCATCTACCTTATTGTAATCCTTCTTTTTTTTTATGTTGCATGTTTACGTTTTCAACAGAATGTTACACCGATGCATGAACATAGAATAGATATTCTATTCTATATATCTAATATCTATTCTATGTTCATGCACGGATCGGATATACATTGGTTTCCAAAAATTAAGGAAAAACAACAAAAGTAGCGATTACTCAAAATGTTACAAATAGATTTTAGTAAAACTGAAACACAATGTACAAGACATAGTAAGGCATAAAATAACATTAAAAGAAATTACCAGACGATTGTGGTGTTTCAGAAATTAATACAATTGTAAAATAAACAAAATAAATGTGTCAGTTTGGTATAGGAGAAGTACCTTTAATATGGAGTATGATTAATCATAGAAGCAATATAGCACATACAGCGATGTGTGATACTGTCAATTATGCGATCGACAAGTTCGCTGGGAAGTGCGAGCCATTGCTCTTGTAAAGCAGTTGTAAGCGTGGCAAGGGTCTGAGAAGGGGATTTAGAGCAGCAACACATCTTCCTAAAGCATCCCAATCATGCTCGATGGGATTCAATTCCAGTGATCGCGCTGGCCATTCCATGCGCTGAATTGTTTGGTGCTGAAGATAATTCTCTACGATGTGAGCCCTGAGCGGTCTAGCGTTATCGTCCTGTAATAGGAAATCATTACCTGTTGCACCGGCATAAGGGTACACATGAGCATCAAGAATGTCTTCTCTATAGGCGTGAGCATTCACAGTTCCACGTGGATAGACATAGAGGCATGTACGTCCGCCCAAAGAGATACCATCCCAAACACAGACACTGCATCCTCCATACGAATCTCTTTTACGAATGTTTGATAGATGATAGCGTGTTCCCTGTTCTCTCCAAATCAAACAATGCCCATTATCGCTTTGGAGGCTAAACTGAAATTCATTTGTGAAGAGAACACGCCTCCATTGATCAGCCGTCCAGCGGAAATGTTGACGTGCCCACCTTAAACGCTCTCTCCGGTGATATGATGTGAACAGCACACAAATGTCTGGTCGCATCGCGTAAAGACCACCTTCATGAAGCTTTCTACGCATAGTAGACGTTGATACCAACCTTCCAGTGACTGCAAAAAGTGAGGCTCTAAGATGAGAGGGGGTTGCTGTTCTATTCCTTCGTACACATAAACAAAAATATCGATCATCGGTGCTTGTCGTAGCTCTTGCCCGTCTTTGGATAAACATCCTAGAGGCCAAACCAGTGGTTTGAAATTGTTTCCAAAGCCTATGAACAACAGAAGAACCCAGATTTAGCCATCTGGTAACCTCTGTCTGACTTCGGCCTACATCCAGTCGTCCAAAAGCTCTATATCGCAGTTATGTGGACAAATGATACCTCAAGGTCATACTGATGAATTGGCTATCTCAGTTTTCTTATCTCATAATCACAGCGGCACCAGCAGCCGTACTCTCTAGCATGCATTTTTATGCTCCGCACAGACGACGCAATCCGATTTCAGCGCCACTAATATGCATTTTGTAATTTTAACCTGCAACTTTTAGTTAACAACATATCCAAATTTCATACAGATAGGTTAATTTTTGAACGAGTTATCGCACATTTGTGATTTTTCCTTAATTTTTGGAAACCAGTGTATATATATTTTTTCGTACATGATGGGTGAACGATTTAAGTGCAACGAAAAACAAGCTAAAAATTTCGTCTTAAATATTATACGTCAAGTGAATGTGATATAATTGAATTTAAAGCTACATAAAGCGATGGAGTAATGTAAAAATGTACGAAATATTTCACTCTGCAAGCAAAGCGATATAAGTAAGCATCCTATCTTAAATGGCAGAGGTAACCGCAAGATTAAAGGCAAGGTCAAATCAACCAAGGTCGCACGCCACGTAGCGGACGACGGGGTGAACTACAGAAAGATGCCTAACTGTTTTCTTCTTTATGGATAATCTATTAATTGCACGTCTATGAAATAACGGCGCAAGCGCAAACGTCGTGTTTTCATTTGTTTGTAGCATATATATTCTGACAGTAATAGACTATTCTATTAATTTTTATTCGTGTTTTTTGACTTATTCATTATAGTTAATTATTTAAATAAAAACTTCTTTTTAGAACTAATATTATTTGTTAAAATGGCAAAATGTTGGTTATCGAATAACTGTAGTTTTCGAAATTGTAAGAAAATTCTTTTTCTTATAGAATTCTTATCTGTCCTTTTCCAATGAGTAAAACAAGTTAGTTACGTATTTTAACTTTAATTTATTAAAAAAGATAAAATATTATTTAATATATATTATCAAATGTTGTTGATTTAAATACGCTCGATTTTAATTATTTTCTTTTAATGAAATGAAAAATGACGCATAAAAATTAGTAAGTAGTTAATGTGTAAAGATTGAATTTTGTAGTTTTATTTTTTACTCAATTCTTGATGTGCTAAAGTTATAAAAAAAATGAAATACACGGTTGTATTCCCGATGAGAATACGACGTTTATGAATTTTTACAATATGTATAGGCTTTAATTATAAATAAAATATTCAATTTTAAGTCCTTTTGTTCGCGTATCAAGCGCAAACGATAAAATTCCAATATTCTCTTAATCGCATTGCAACCATCTTATTTAACTAACAAATATTTCATTCATTTAATTTAAAACTAATTTCATTTTATATTCGGAATCACTTTAATTTAAAATGCTTGCATTAAATATTGTACTATTAAACGAGCAAGTGTTGTTCATTTATTTGTTTAAATATTTTGCGAGTCTAGGAATAAATTCAATAATTTTCCTAAAATCGCCAGATTAGAGTTTTTTTTTTTTTTTTTTTTTTTTTTTCGAAACAGACAAAGCCATTTAGAGAATCCCTGTTGAAAATTCAATTACGAATTTCAGATTGTTACTTACTCACAGAAGATTAATCTTGTTTGCCAGATTTATTGCAAAATATTTTTGTTACAGCTTGTTTTTATAAAAATATGTGTATTTTAAAAAAAGTCGCAATGTTATTTTAGTTTAAGGGCAAAAGGCAGTAATGCTTTCATAGCCTTAGTGTTTTTCTCCCGAAATTAAAATGATATTGCGACTATTTTTTTATGTACATAATTTTATCAAAACAAACTGCAATAAAAATATTTTGCAATAAATCTGGTAAACAAGATTAATTTTCCATAAGTGAGTAAAGATGCAGAAAACATGCGCAAGAGAAGATGCGCAGATAGTAGATATTCTGTCATATATGACGTCATACTGAAAACCCGCGTATTTGCATTATGCACCCCGTCCACCAGATGGCGCAGCTATGTCAATATACTCCAGATTCCAGTATTGACATTGTAAGCTTACTTATATCGCTTTGCTCTGCAAGTCCCAGAAAATTTCATAAATATTTCCATTTGGTAGAAATTTTTTTACAGCCGATGTGTTATTAATTTATGAAGTTTAATGTATTAAACAATCGTTACAATAATCTTTTAAAATTTATGCTTTTCATTTTCTCCACAGATGAAATAAAAAGATTGTTTTTAATGTAAATAACGTGCAATCAATTCAATAATATTTATGATATTAACATACATAAGAAATAATAATAAAATTACAGATAGGAAAAAATTCCTTTTTACAAATTTTTACAAAATAAATCTAAAAGTAGAAAAAAAAATAAAACATTGATATACTGATATTACATTTGATAAAATTGTATTCGATATGAATAAATTAACAAATACCGGAATTTAATTTCTTATCATTTTAACTCATTAACTTACATATTTACGTTTCCAACGGAATTTTCTGCGATTTTTCTTTTATATTATTATTATAATTTTGTAAGTTAAAGGTGAACGAACAAGTACCATAAAAAAAAACAGCTAAAAAATCAAACATAAATATAAAATCGTCTGCCTCTGCTTGGTTTAAGAAAGAAAGGAATAGATATTCAAAACATAGAACGTAAACATATTTCTTCAACATAGGTAAATTTCGGATGCTTGTTAATGCTTCTCCATTGTCGGTAGTGACGCTAAAACTGTTGCCATAAAAACACATAAATCTATATGTTGCACATAAATCTATTACTTCATATTTCAAAGCAAGAACGCCTTTTTCCAAGATTGTTCATTACGTATTTTTCTTTTCGAAAGAACTGGGGTCATTTTAAGGTGTCTCGGGACTCTTAAAGCTTTAAAATTTTCGAAATTTTATTTTTTTAATGTTAAACTTCTATCTTTTCTGAACAATTTAATATAATTGTTTCCTTGAAAGTCCCATTAGGACAGAATTTATGGCTTTTAAAATTATACCCGCCCAATAGCTGAAGCGGCGTTTCCGAAACTTTGAAGTCATTTTTCTCCAAATGACGTTTTTCGGCATAACGCGCACGATATCTCAAACATTTCTGAATATTTTTTCATGAAATTTTCAAAACGCATGTTTCATGTTAGTCTGTATAAACTGAACCTAAAGTAGCCTTTTTATTGTTAAAAAAAAATTCTTTAGGTGATTATATTGTTGAAATTTTCTAAATTTTGCATTAGCTAAATACAAGCTTGTATTAAAAATATAAAAATGCTTTAAATACAAATTTACTTAGGTTCAGGCTAATTATTACAATCAGCAGTAAAAGTAGGCACCGAAATTTTCATTTTAGTTGCAAAATGGATTTCGTAAAACTGCACGTAATCTGTTATGCTGATTTTCAGCTCGTCAAATGTCTGACAGTTTAGAGCCCCCTGTAAATGCTAATTCTGCATCTTGCAATTTTTTAAATATTTGAAATAACAGAATATACTTCTGTCTTTCATTCCCAATTAAAATTGTGTCTTGAAATCAAATACATTTACAGATATTAAATGTTGAAAATGGTCTTTCTTTTTCTTTTTCTTTTTTTTTTTCAATTATAAGAATCCTGAGACCCCTTAAGTTAAATCTTTTATCATTTCTCTACAATTATTTCCAAAAATGTTTTAAATTGTTGGTTCTTCGTGTATTATATTTTCTTGCTGGTAATACACGCGATTAGGCAAGATCGATAATCAACTTGCGAACAGGGTAACTATTTTATCGAAAGTTCATTATGTGGCTAATTATGAGAACGACATTTGCTTTGCAGATTATTTTTCGCGAAGTGAAGTGAATGAAAATAACTATTCTTTTTCCAATAATTATATATATTTAGTTACAGTAACAAAGTTTTTTGCTTTGGCCATTATGGCCATTAAGTAATGGAGGGAAGAAAACGAATAAATATCCCATGGAACATTTTCCTGCCTATGTTGCATTAGCTTTTTTAAATAAAAATCTTGTGCATTTCTATTTTTTGAACACAGAAAAATATTATGTTCATAACTTTAGTTTTACTTTACGTTATTATTTGAAATTAACAGAGGCAAAATAATGTAAAGTTAGTGATTTAGGGTTATAAACAATATTGTTCTAAATAAACAGGCATCTTCATTTTTTATGGAAAATTAATCTTTTTTGTTGTTTGTTGTTTATGTATATATATATGTATTGGTCAATCTCACAGAAAATTCTAATTTTTTTTGTAGGAGGGGGGAGGGAATAAAATTTATAATGTGTTTAATTTAAAGGTATGATTGGAAAGCTTGATATTTTTGTGTTCAGTAATAAAATCCTAATAAAAGCATTGTTAATTACTGTTTACAAACTAAATTAAGAACCATTATCGCCTTTGTAAAGTCACAATGTTACGTCAGTTACACAATAAAAGTTAAGTCAATTACAAGTGTAAATGCCATTTTTGCTTTTTTAATGTTGTTGAGAACATTAAACCACTTTTTTAACGGGATAGTTTTGATAATGTTTACACTTTAATGAAGAAAAAAAAAATGTGTGTCTATTTTATGTTACATCAGTTACAGAATTTTGAATTGCAATTTTTGGTACTAAAAGAGAGATTGAAGTATTCTGCAGTTTTTTGTCATTAGTAAAAATATTTTAAATTGTAAACAATTGTTCTAGCTTTATTAGTAAATTTTCTACATAGTTTTGAAAACAAAATTCGATGATCAAGTGTTACGTCAGTTACTATGGAATTGACCTATATATATATAGTTCGTATTTTTCATTCCATTTTTAATAATTATCAATTCAAGTTCATTACTATATTCTTCAAAATTCTTTTATAAACTTCACACTCCTCCATAGATGGCAGCATTGAAGTTTGTTAAAAATTCTTTTACAGTATTGTTTTTCATTTTTTACACCAGACAGAAGCAGTATATTTATTTTTATTAAATATCTCCTTTTTAGTAGTTTAATCACAGCTTCATGTTCCTTAATATCTCAATTCCTCTTCCATCTTCCCACATTCTTCATTAGTAAGTAAAATTTCTTGTATTTTAGATTTTTATCTATCATTGAATTAATGTTATCTTCTCTTCATTTATTTATCTTTTAATATCTTACGTGTAATTTTGGGTTTATTTTGCTATGTTATAAGGAGCTAAATTTTGTCATTTTAGGCCTAATGCCGACAAAATTGGATGAGATATCATATCTTTACTATGAATTAAACCTGCCAGCTTCTCTGATGATTCTGTAGGCTATTCATTGTTTCTTATTATACGTTTCTGGTTTCCACTGTTCATATTTTGTTCATATTTAGAATTGTATCAACTTGTTCATACATTTGTGATTTCATTTTAATTATATATGACGATTTGAACAAAAGCAGTGGGTATTTATCGAAATTACTTTGATTTCCAGTTTAAACAGCACAGGCGTTTTAGGCCGATTGGGTTGTTGAGAATAAAACAGTGGAGAAACATAAAAATGCAGTAGATTGAAAAGTAATCCAGCTTTATTGACATTCTCAAAATTGACTTTAGTGGGAAATGCTCCATTCAACCGATGATAGAAAAAATAAAGTTCGCTCACACCAGAATTAGCTTAAAAGCTGTTCTATCTCTCGGTTGCTTTGCACACATAATTCACAATTCTACTTATTTCATTGTTATCGCACAGATTCTGTAAACATCGCCAAACTCAGCCCGAAATCTTTTTCACTTCATTATACCACCGTACTCTTAATACATTCGTAAACCCACTAACATATCTATCTTAGATGTTCGGTCATTTTCCTTAAATTGACCCACTCATAATCTGTCAAAAAGTTCTCAAAAGGTCTCCAACATCTCAGAAAAAAAATCTCTCCGTATCCGGCTATGTGATTGTATTTATACTATCTGGGATCACAGTTACAAATTAGGTCAGCTGATCTTTCTCTCCCAATCATAATCACTTGTTTGAGGGTTTATTAGCATTTCCGGTTGGATTAATTTGGAAGTAACCAGGTTTCCTGGCGCCAAACATTGTTCTAGAACTTTCGAAAAGCTCTGTACCCAGATGCACTAGGTAAAAATAAAATTTATTCTGTGCTGTCGAGATTGTATCTAATAATAATCTATAAACTTTTTTACCAAAAATAAAACCGACTTCAAAAACTACTGCAAAGTAAAAAGCGCACTTTTTGCTTTTATCGTGCAATCTGATTAAAATTTACATGTTCTCATTTCTTGATACAATTCAGATGTTTTCATGTATTAATTTAGTTTGCTTCTGTATTATTTAGCATTTTAAATAATGGTTGGCAATTGAGAATTGTAAATATGACTGCCGATTAGAAATTGTGAAGAAACATATTGGAGAAGATCCATTAGTGAATTTGAATGGGAATATCGCCAAATTAGTCAGTTACAGCCAAGTTGGCTTCATTTATGACAACTTATTTTGGTCGCCAAATTTGGTGATATTTCACCAAATGGCGCCAAGTCTGGCGACAACTTGGCGATAACGCATATGAATACATAGCTTTATGCTTATGAATGAAAAACCGGTTACAACAATGAAAGATAATTTGCGAAAAATCCTTTATTTTATTGGTTTTTGTTGAATTACTAAAAAAACTACTCAACCAATTTCGATGAAACGGAAGTGGTACCAATTCGAGAGTATCCTCTTTCAATTAAAACCAAAATCACATAAATCGGACAAAAAGTTCCGGAGCAATCGGTGAACATACATAAAAAAAAAAAAAAAAAAAAAAAAAAAAAACATACATACGCGTCGAATTGATAACCTCCTCCTTTTTTCGAAGTCGGTAAAAATAGCTTTTCTCCCCGCCAAACACTGGGAAGTTTTGACGATCTAGGTGGACAAAATTATTTCGTTGAAGTTTAATTAATTTTTGCTGGTTTTTTTTTAATGCATCACTAATAAAATACTCAAACAATGATAAATATTTGGTTATTTAACAAAAATGTCTTAAAACAAAAATACAGGGTGCCCACTAAATTCCGTTCCCACCCTCTGAAGTGCCGAACGACTGCATCTATATTCATAAACGTGGTGTCTAGGTATAGTAAAGAGGCTATGTGCTACTAAATGAGACCATTTACAGCGCCACATGGTGCAAAATGGTGGCATTAGCGTTCCTATCGCGAAAACGGTTCGAAATATGGGATAAAAGTGAATGACAAAGTGAATGCCAAATGTAGAGCATCATCGATTTAGTTCGAAAGGACACCTTGCGAACATGAATGATAAATGAATTTCGTTTTCAAGATAGAAATACTAACTCAGCTGTTTTGCACCAGGTGACGCTGGAAGCGGTGTCATCTGGTAGAGAATAGCCACTTTACTATACCTAGACACTACTTTTATGAGCACTGCAAATAGAGGCGTCTTAAATTTAGACACATGTGACTGAAAAAGAATTTTAGACACTTAAGTGTCTTAATCTGAAACTTAAGACGTTATAGATGTCTTAATTCAAGATACATAAGTGTCTTACAATGATCATGGTGTAAACGAACTGAGAATAGTGTCTAAAATATCCGCAAACGTCTTATTTTAAGACACTTCATTGCTTTAAACGTGTCTTAATTTAAGGCGTTTTGATTCTTCCGACGCAATAACCACCAGGGGCACTCTCAGTTGCGCATGCGTTTTAGATGTCTTTCGTTCGAAGTTGGTATACGTTGTAATTCAAACTGAAAGTTTGTTTTCATGTACGCGTGTGTTTTAATTCGTTTTTTGCTTTATGTGAAGTTCTGTGATTTTAATTCGTATTCACTTGGGTTATTTATTTATTGAATACATACATCTGACGTGTATGCTTCACATCAAATGTCTCTTAGAAGCTGTCGTCGATATAAGGGCGGGATAGACACAGAAGTAGATGACACTTGAAGATTACACACGGGGATTCTAAAAAAGCGTGTGCAATGGACTTAGTGCTAATTTGTATTAATTTATATCAATAATATTGTGTTATTCGTCTTCGTCCTGTCGAAGCTGGCAAAAAAAAAAAGAAACTTTTGTCTGGCCGGTTATGTTTTGAGGATGAAACATTTCATTCATTAAATATGGCTAGCCGGATATATTATGGGATTTCCTTTTAAAATGATGCAAGTCTTTCTCCCTCACTGTGGTAGTTTTTAAAATTTCAAATCGAGGAATTTTTCTTATCTCTTGAAAACAGCTATTGAAGTAAGTGTCATAATTTCTTTATACTAAAATTAGTGTCTTTTATGATTTTAGGTAGATACGCAGTTGCATACTTTGATATTTATTTTATAAATAAAATATATAGATGTAAACCACAACCGTAAAATAGTTTATACATTAGATAGAATTATGTTTTTATTAATATATATACAATCAAATCTATAACAAAATAACTTAATCTTTATTATTAGTTATTCATAATAGTCATCTAATTCATAATAAATGGTTTGTGCTTATCAAGGATTATTTTATTTTGTGAGTGTTATTCATTTGTCTTTCCATCGGAAATTCATGGAGAATAGGTTAAATTAGACCTCTTTAATAATTTCATATTTTTATAGTTGTTTCATGTAGATTCAAAATTGTTATAAATCAATTCATCAATATTAGTTTTATAAATACCGTATTCCACAAAATATTTGAAAAGTGTTCTTTAAGCTTGTTTTTATATCTCTTCATACTTTTATAGTTTATATACGCGTAAATACTGTCGCATGAAGCTTTATTTATAAAATAAAAAGGTGTAAATAATATATATATGTGTATATATGTATATGTATATATTAAAGATTGTATTTTCTTACAAAATTTTACCTGAGCAATTCACAAATTCCACTTCGTAAAATTCAAGTTACGTAAAACTTTACGGAACGCATAAATTACGTAAGTCGGGGGATGCATGCATTAGTAGACGAAATAATAAAGCATCTGATGAACTTGTTATGTCTTAGGAGTTGTGTGAGTTGTACGCAAAGAAAAATGCAACAGTCAAACGTAAAAGAATCAAGTTTAAAATAAAATTATAATAATACTGGTAATAATATTAACTTTTTTAACTTTAAAAATTCAGAAATATTGAACATTTCATGATAATTCAGAGACGCAAACACTATATACTCCTTGAAATATATCTTTACTCTTTATTGAATATGAAGTGCATTTAAATCCTTTTTAGGATCGGTGGTATACTATATATAGAGCTTAATTTTAGTTCTCAACTGCCGAAATTGAACCAGATATTTCCAGAAACTTTTTTTAACGTATGTTACAAATGCATCCATTTAACAGGTTCTCTTATTCAAAAACTATATAATGTGCCGCATTGGTCAATTTTTTGGCAAAGGCAGAATACATTTTTACAAATGCTGTCAAAGTAGTCAATTTCAACCGAATTTACCAGAAGAGATAGTGCTGGAAGCAAAAAAAAAAAAAAAAAAAAAGAAAGAAAAAAAAAAGAAAAATGATCGTACTGAAAAATAATTGTTTGTAAATCAAATTCTAATTAATTGAACGAAAAATAAAAACACAGATCGCTTATAAATATCTTCATCACATCAGCAAGTTTCGTGTTTTTACTTTTAATAAATGGTCAAGTGCGAGTATGACTCGCACTCAGAGGGTTCCGTACAATAAATATATGAATTATAAACTGTATTATTAAAAAATTCGCTACTAAAAGAACTAGTCGGATATACCCATCCCAAAACTTTCTTCTATCTCATACATGTTAGCACTTCAAAATTCGCTATCACATTGCCAAAATGAAATGGCAATCTATGCCCATAATGAGGATTCTAAAGATATGAAATTCCGTGCATTTAGTTCTTGGTATATGGCTATCGCTGAAATTGTGTAAATCCAGTAAAATGAAGCATAGCAGAGCCACCTACTGTGTGATTTACATCAAACCTGACCAGCAACAACTTATGTCAACTCTAATTGAATCTGAAGTTTGGGGAAAATCCGTGGATTGTTTTTTGAGATAGAGCTATTGCAAAAATCGGGAAAATTCCAGCATACAAGCGCCACCTATTGGGCTATTAACACCAAAACCCAACCAGCAACAACTTGTGTCAACGTCTAACTAAATCTGAAGTTAGATGAAAATTCGTGCATTAGTTCTTGAGATAGAGCTATTGCGCGAATCGTGAAAAATGCAGCACAGCAACGTCACCTGTTTGGCGATTTACCCCAACACGTAATCAGCACCAATACATATCAAGGACTAACTGAACCTGAAGTTTGATGGAGTTCCGTGCATTAGTTCTTGAAATAGAGCTATTACGGAATCGTGTAAATCCTGCAAAATGCAGCATAGCAGCGCTACCTGTTGGGAGATTTATATTAAAACGGAATCAGTAACAACTTATATCAAGGATTAAATGAATCTGAAGTGTGATGAAAAGCTATGCATTAGTTCATGAGATAGAGTTGTTGCAGAAATAGCGAAAAATGCAGCATAGCAGCGCCGCCTGTTGGGCGATTAACACCAAAAGCTAATCAGCACCAATCTTCGTTAGGGACTACCTGAATATCAACTTTTATTAAATTCCGTGCATTAGCTCTTGAGATAGAACGCCCACAAAATTTGTGTCACATACAGACAGTCACAGACTCGCAGACAGACATTTTGTAAAAACATGTTTTTTGGGATCTCTGACCCCTATATCGTGTAAATCCGCCGAAAAGTCGAAAATTTTCACGAAACCAATACTTTTTTCTTGTAAAAATAGAAGTAAGTAAAAAAAAAAGAAAAATAATAATAATAAAAAATAAATAAAAAAATAAAAAATAAAAATAAGACTTTCTAAAAAACTATACAATAATGAAAATTAAAAGAAATTTTTAAAAACGCCCACCGTCCCCGTAAATCATTTTAAAAGAAAGGGTGTATAAAGGATAACCTCTTCGATGTGCTTCCTAATTTCATTAAATATTTAAAAAACTAATTAAAAACCTTTTGTTTTTTAGATACAAATTGGAAAAGCAGAAATTTTATTAAGAGTGTACAGAATTTTGTCTCGTTATATCGGAGTTATCCTCATTAAAACTGTGTTTCCAGAAATCTATATTTTTGTTAGACCAACCATTCTTCCCTTTTTACTTTTTTCTATCTTCAGAAGAAGAAAGTATTGTAATCGAAATTATTTTCGATTTCCGGTTTTCGACGGATTTAGACGGTTTAGGGGTCAGAGATCCCAAAAAACATGTCTACTGAAAATGTCTGCTTGTCCGTGTGTCTGTCGCCATTTTACCATTAAAAAGTTTATGAATTTATGCATAGAATTGAACCTTTTCTTTTTAGGTTTTGGCTATGGCAAGCAGGTCTTCCCTTAATTTGGAAAATTTCCGACGGAAGGGCGAGCTGTAATAGCAATTTTTGTGCCATTTTCATTATTGTACCATCAAAAAGTGTATGAAGTTATGCATAGAACTGAACCAATTTTTTTGTTGTTGAGTTTTTGGCTATGTCAAGTAGGTCCTTCCTTAGTTTGGAAAATTCCAACGAAAGGGGGGCTGTAATAGCGATATTTTTCGCCATTTTCATTATTGTGCCATCGAAAACTGTATGAAGTTATGCATAGAATTGAACCATTTTTTTTGTTGTTGCGTTTTTGGCTATGGCAAGTAGGTCCTTCCTTAGTTTGGAAAATTCCGACGGAAGGGGTGCTGTAATAGCGATTTTTTTCACCATTTTCATTATTGTGCCATCGAAAACTGTATGAAGTTATGTATAGAATTGAACCAAATTTTTTGTGTATGTTTTTGGCCATGGCAAGAAGGTCCTCCCTTAGTTTGAAAAATTCCGACGAAAGGGGGCACTTTAATAGCGATTTTTGTGCCATTTTCATTATTGTACCATCGAAAACTGTATGAAGTTATGCATAGAATTAAACCAAATTTTTTGTGTATGTTTTTGGCTATGCTAAGCAGGTCCTCCTTGAATTTGGAAATATTCTGCCGAAACGGAGCACCGTAATAGCGCTTTTTGTATAATTTTCTTGATTTTTCGTACATCGGTAGTACCTAAAGCGACGGGAACTTCGCATCATGATAAGCCAGCTATTCGCGAACAGCTGATGTACAACAGAATAACGGAAAACTATTGATTTTAATAAATATCCTGATCGAGATAAACTCGTTTTTACTCCGATTGATTGATTGAAGCAGAGATTTAAGATGGAAGTCAAAGTTGGTATAGTATTGAACTAATAATATTAAAGTATTGACATTTGTTGCTACATTTTGAAATGTTCAGATGTATTAGATAGAAGAAAGTTTTGGGATTGGCACATCCAACTAGTTTGTTGTTTAAAATGGGTTCTCGTAATATCGGAGCTCGCTATAAACGAGTTAGACATTATTATTATTTATTCTCCAAAATGCCCTTTTTTTTACCCGTTTGACAAAAAAAAAGAACTTTTTAACATGAAGATTTAATTACCTCTATCAATCATTTAAAAAAAAATATTTCAAAATGTTTGTTCTGACCGGTATTTTACAGTTTTGTTGTTCACTGTACTGTAAGGTTTTGTTAAATATACACAACAAACAAAAATATTGCTCATAATAAAATGTAGCGATTTTTTTTTAAATTTCCCAATGTACAATGAAGGAAATTTCCTTCTTGCAAATCTTTAACCCTATATCTACTGACGGTACTTATAAGTACCATTAAAATAACTTGTTATAAAATTCATTTAATACATCGATTAGTAGTAATACAGTTTAGAATGAGTTATAGATCTATTACTTTATCTTCTTCCAAAAGCATTATTGGTTACACAAAACAAAAATATTTTTAAATGGATTATTTCTTTTGCCTTTGCATCTTTCCAGCTTTCTTGGCGTTGGGAGGAGGGGGGTGGGAATTTTTCAAATCGGAAATATTTCTATTGTAAGAACATTATATTTGCACATTTTCTAATTCTACAAAGTACTAAGAAAAATATTTAAAATAAAAGATTTGAGTGGGGTTATAAATATTGCACAAAATTCCTATAAATTCAAATTTAATTCATCCTTCTAAATCCTTCAATCCTTCTAAAATTTATTAAATGATTATGTAAATCTTCTAATGCAGTTTCAAAAACTCATGAAAAATGCTTTATAAGATAAAATTTTCATGAATTCATAATTAAGTCCATAAAAGGTTAAGGAAGGTCATCTTTTCTCGAGGTTGTTGATTATGCATTTTTTACCACAGAACTGAGATCACTTAAAGCTAAATCTTTAGTCATTTCACTGAAATTGTTTCTGAAAGCGTTTCAAATTGTTTGTTCTACCGTGCATTGTATTTACTTTCTGGTGATACGCGCGCTAAGTCTGAATCGATAATCAACTTGGGAACAAGGTAACTATTTTATCGAAAGTTCATTATGCGTCTAATTATAAGAGCGAAATTTGCATTGCAGATTATTTTTCACGAAAGAGAGCGAATCAAAATAACTATTCTTTTTCCAATAATTAAATATTTGGACGTCACAAAGCTTTTAAGCTTTGGTCATTAAGTAATCAAGGGAAGAAAACTAATAAATATAACATGGAATTTTTTTCTTTTATAAATAAATGCCTGTGTTGCTTTAGTTTTTCAAATACAAATAGGATGCGTTTCTATTTTTGCATAAGTGAATTCATTATGCTAATATCTTTAATTCTTTTTTATTTTACAGGTTAACCCTTTATCTACTGCATTATGATCTAATTTTTTTCATGTAACTTTTTTTTTTTCAGTTACTATGTACAATGATAATTAAAGGATAAACATAAAAAAAATACTCACCCGTGAGAAATTTAATTCCTTAGAGATAATTAATTAAAGTGGTACTTTAAAGTACCGTCAGTACACTACGACTAAAATATTATCGTAGAAGAAAACCCACAAGGTATTTCAAATGGCACCAGAATTGTGGTAAAATATTTTCGACTTAATAAGTATGTGAAATGTAGCCTTTTTATTATTTACGAATAAATATTTTGGCAATTCCGGCGCCAATAATTTATTTCAACACTTTAGCATTAAAAATGCTTTGTCCTTGAAACGTTTAAAAAAAAAAACTATTTTTTTTTTTTTTTAGGTTTCGATCTTGTTAGCAGTCCTTTAGTTATACGACGTCTATATTCCAGGGACAACATGTTCTCTCGCATCTCCACATACGGATTATATGAATTTACATATGCCATTTCTAGCATAGCAAAAGAGAGCCGGTGCCACAATTTTTTCGATTTCCTATAAAAAATAATAATGAAACAGAAAAGAAATACTAGGGAAATTATTACTACACTACATTTTAGTAATTACATTTTAAAGCAGATGAAAACGGTGGATAACTACACAGACGAAAGGTAAACAAGAAATTTTTCTCCAACTCCCAGCGTACTGACGGTACTTATAAGTACCACTGAGTAATTCAGCTGTTAAATCAAATACATACACCGTTCACCTAAAGTAGCTAGTCAAATTGTATTCTAAGATCATAATGAATACATGAAAAAAATCCAACACTTATCTTATATCCTTTACTGTGTTTGCAGCAATAAAAAGACAAGCTTGACTTTCTGTACAAAATGGTGGCACAAGACACATCGACTGTTTCAAAGATATCCTCCTCCCTCCCTAAAATAACAAACCTAGAACTACTGCTGCCATATATCCGAATAAAGTGGAGTTAAAAGAGTGCTTTTGCAAAGTACCATTAGAATATTAGTAATATTCACTATGGGATGAATGTTTAAAGTGAGTGGTACTTATAAGTACCGTCAGTAGATAAAGGGTTAAAGTTAATGAAATCGAATAACGTAATGTTGCTGTTTTACTGTATTTTTATTTATTCAAACCTATACCCTCTTTGGCCATTAATGACCGGACACTTTCAATTTTACACATTTTGTCGAATATTTAGAAATATGCTTGTCAGATTCTTCTGGTATTTCAGTTGGGATATATTATAGGTAGATGGGATATATTATAGGTATTATAATCGTAGGTGGGATATATTATATTCCACCTACGATTAATGAAGATTAGCACCAGAAAAATTCTATTAAATTTTACTTTTCTAACTTTGTTGGAAAAAAATAGCAAAATTGCTTTTCCTTATTTTACAAAAAAATTTTCGGAAGATTCCGGTGTAAATTCGACTTTACAGAAACACAATTACTTGCACCTGAAAGGGTTAAAAAGAACAGGTTTGATCTCATATTAATCAATGTTGATTTGATAAGGAGGACAATTAGGGGGTCAACAAAAAATCAAAGAAAAAAAAATAATACTTGGGATCACACTGTAAAATTAAAATGCACGAAATGATCTATCGCTACAGAATATAAATAGGCAGACAATGTACAATATGTGTATTCATTTGTGTAAGAATAGCACGTATATTAATAGAGATATAGCGATAAAAAAAATCTTGCATGTTTTTTGCTTATAACATGCAGGGTTTTCAACCAAATTTAACGTCAATTTCAGGAAAATTGACAAAATATAGTAGAAACAATATAGTGCAATTGGAATATAAATATATTAAATATTCTAGGAAATATGAGCAGTTGTATGAAAAAATTTTTATCAGCTCATGCGCGAACGATAACAAGGATCTTTTTACATAATTTAATAGTCAACTCTATGGAACAACTTATTAAAACAATCCAGTCAAATATCGTACAAATTCAGAAAGATATCGGCATTAGAGTGAGTAAATTTTTAGTTGTTCTCTAAAAGCAGCTGAATGATAAGGGATTTTCCAGAAATTGTCATTTTTTATTAACTGACTTTCTGAAAAAGTTAGTATTTAGTGACTATCAACGAGTACATTTGGAAAAAATGCTTCGATTTTGATACTTATTTTTATCATAGTATAGGCTTGTTCAGGTGGTTATCCAAAA
This sequence comes from Maratus speciosus, assembly GCA_963932465.1. Lineage (NCBI taxonomy): Eukaryota > Metazoa > Arthropoda > Arachnida > Araneae > Salticidae > Maratus > Maratus speciosus. The sequence continues at coordinate 171,145,768 of OZ010791.1, forward strand.
ATAACTAAAGAATCAATAAAAAATGAAAAAAAAAATTGTGAACAATCCCTTATCATTCAGCTAGTTTTAACGAGCAACTAAAAATCAGATCGCTTTGACGCCGATATCTTTCTGAATTTCCAAAATATTTGACTGGATTTTTTCTTAATAAGTTGTTGCATAGAATTGGCTATTAAATTACAGTAGATCACCGATTATCCAAACAAGTCGGTACTGACCCTAGTTCGGATAAATGGACAGACAATTTAAGGGATGTTCCTGACTATAACTAAAGCCTTCATACTTTATCCAGGCTTAGGACTGGCAGCACCAGTTAGTGCTGGCGTGTTTAAAAATGTTTTTTCTTTTCTTTTTATACTTTTTTATCCTTTCAAATTTTCTTTTTCTCTTTTCATCATTTTTTGAACTCCAGAGATTATAATTTAAGCAAAAAAGCTTTTGATTGTTGCTTGCTTCAAAGAAGGCGTTTTTTTCTCCAATGCTGCCATATCTCGAATTCTTCTTAAACACGTTAGTTGAATAGGATCAGTTCTTCTGTCGTTCCAGCCATTTCATTGCTTTTTCCAAACATTCAAAGGCTTCGTTATGTGATGGACCTGGGTCATTTTCAGAGCTTCCGTTTTCATTTCTTCAATTTCTTTTTCATCTTAAATCTCATCTACAATCTCATCATCATAAAAATTTTTTTTGAGAGAAATAGGCTGTTCGAATAAATAGAAGTTCGGTTAAAAAAAATAATTCTTAGAGAAATAGGCTGTCCGGATAATTGGAAGTTCAGTTAATTGGAAGTTCGGTTAATTGGAGTTCCGATAAAAATTATTTCATACAACTGCTCATATTTCCTAAAATATTTAATATATTTATAGGGGAGAGTAGCCTAATTTGGACCACTTCGCTTATTTTCAGGTGTAACTCCCTTAATTTTTGGAATATCTGAAAAATATTACTACACGGGGTCAATCAATTCATCTACTAACTAAATAAAACTTTAGATCATTTTCTTTTTGAAAATCTTAAATTTTATTTTAATTTGAAAAATTTGTCAAAAGTGGTCCAAATTCAGCAACTGGTTGCCTAAGTTGGACCACCAACCTCCTAAATTGGACCAAATAAAATCAGATTGTTTTAATGACTAGGGAATATAACTAATTTTATTAAAAGCAAAGTTTGCGATTAATGAAATAATCAAACAAAATAACAGCAATGAAATATAATGAAATCAAATATCTGAAAATAAGTGTAATTGTTTTAAATCAAAATGTATTCAAGATATATAAAAATAGATACAAGATATATAAATTAAAGTTATCAGTAATTAAGAATAGAAATTATGGAACTAATTGTCAGTTACTTGAATATCATGTAAGGAGTGATTCAAAGCTTATACATGAATTTTGTTTATTGTTTTTGTTTTCCAGCGCACACAACATGGAACCGTATATGGCAAATCTGAACACTGAATCATTTGTGCTATGTTTTTTTCTTACAAATTAGGCATAACCAATCATCACTGTCAAAATTTTTCTTTTTAGATTCTGAATTATCAGACTTTTTTTTTTGCAACAGAAGTTTTCTTTACATTATGTTTGTAGTTCTTCTCTTTCATCATTTTCTCGCTAATTGCATTACGCCTATTTTTTTAAACTCCATGTTCCAATTGCTTTTATGGTGTGAAAGCTTCCCTTTTGTCTTTTTTTTTCTTTTTCATTTTCATTTCAAGGCTTAGTTTTTACGGCTATCATGTTAACACAACTGTTTTTTGGCTCCCTCTGTACTTTGATTTAACTGAATTTAGCAAGGGAAATAACCTTTCTAATGATCTTTTTGCTTTTGGGGAGGATTTGTAGCTGAAGCCTTGTTGCAGGACAATTTCTTCACAACTTACTGTCTGCTTTTTGTTTCCTATATCTGTAACAGCTTTTGCTGTCACGGGTGTTTTTCTTCCAAACAGTTTGTCAATGTCTTTTTCAACATTTTCATCAAGGTTTGAGATTTTATGCGTTTTAATGGCAAAAAAGTATAATTCCATCCTCCAGAACATGTAAAAAGTCTTCCATCACAAATATTATGCAGGAGGAAAATGTTTGAATTCAACTCTGTAAACCAAATTTACCGTAGGAATAAAGAATTCAAAGAAAATAAATACAATTACATACAAGATAAAAGACATTGCAAACAAAATTTATTGCATAGACATGTTAAAATATTTTTATGATTATATTGGCCTAAACTGTATAAAATAATTAATCCAGATATACAAAAAAAAACTTGCATGGAGATAGTAATCCATTAAAAAATATTTAAAAAAAAAATAGTGTACAGAGCGTACCGTCATCGAAATTCAGTACTCACTTTTCAAATTTATGATCGCATATCTGGTCCAATTTAAGCAGCTGAAATTGGTCCAATTACGGCAACTGCGCCATTTTTTAAAACAGTTAATTCCAAGACTAAGAACAAAAACGAAATCAAACAAATCCGCGTGAAAAATATGCGCAATAAACAGATGAATTCATATATGTATATGAAAACATAACAACTTAACTTAGTTTTAAAATATTCACTTACGTTTAGTAAGAAAAAATTAGATCAAAACAGCTAACTTTAGGTTTGTATAAATTCTCTGAAAACAGCACGTGGTAGTCGGCTGCTTCTTCTAACCATGCGTGACGTCATTCAGATGAGTAGGATTTCAGCGGTAGATGGAGTCTCTTCCTGTTATTAACGGCAGAATGTCGACGGTCCGATTAAAGCGGTGGTCCAAATATGGCTACTCTCCCCTATTCAAATTACGCTATATTTTTTCTACTACATTTTTCAATTTTTCTGAAACTGGCGTTAAATTTGGTTGAAAACCCTGCATGTTATAAGCAAAAAACATGCAAGATTTTTTTTTTTTTAAATAGCTATATCTCTATTAATATACGTGCTATTCTTACACAAATGAATACACATATTACACAATCTCTGTTTATTTATATTCTGTAGCGATAGATCATTTCGCGCATTTTATTTTACAGGGTGATCCCAAGTATTATTATTTTTTTCATTTTTTGTTGCCTCCCTAATTTTCGCCCTTATTAAATCGACGTTGATAAATATGAGGTCATACCTGTTCTTTTTAATCCTGAATTTCCAGAAGAATCTGACAAGCATTTTTCTAAATATTCGACTAAATGTCTAAAATTGAAAGTGTCCTGTCATTGCCGTATACAGTATATAAAGGATATGTTCTAGAATTAGACTAAAAAAAAACAAGTTAGCAATAATTATGACTTTGCTTTGCAGTAATATTTTAACGAAATTAAAATCTTAATTCTATGAAGTTCAAATTGATTTATACTAAAGTTCATACTGATTTATGATGAAGCTCTAGCTGATTTATGCTACAGATTGAGATGGTTTATACTGAAGCTATGTTCTTAGAGAAATACACTGATAGATATGATTGAACACGCAATTTAATATTAAGTACTGAGTGATACGAGGCTGTGTCAGATCTGCATACTTATAAAACATTGAGAAACTTTATTATTAGGCTATAGTTTTTGAATATCATCGCACACTTTATTTTCTTAGCATAATTTATTCTTTAACGCTTACTTAATTTTTTCCTTTCCGTTTGCCTGTGTGTAACGGTATGATTGTATTTTTGTTCCTATTATGTAAGGATCGGACGAAACAGGTTTTTAAGACCGAAACCGAATTTCCGTGATTTTCCTATTTTCGGCCGAAAACAAGATTTTTGGAATACTGTTAGTTTCGATCGAGTTTCGGCCTGGCCGAATTTTCAGCCGCATTTTCGCCGAAAACGAATTTTCGGCGAAACTCAGATTTTGGGCCGAAAACGAAAACGAAACCGAATTTTCGGTCGACCTCTACTATTATGAATTTAGACATTTTTAATGTAAGTTTTACTTTTTTATTTGCATCATAAATGAGATCAAAATAAAATTATACATGCGCATTATTAACATTCTTTTAACTCTGGAATAATACTCAAAATACGCCTAGACTCAATTAATTCTCTCCAGATATAAAATTTTCTTTACCGTTTCTCGGGCAATTAAAGTTATTCGCTAGGAAAGCATACAAACTTCTTTATTAAAATTAGAAATGTGCTAGGCCTTACAAAAGAACATTATATTTCTTCTTCAAAGACATGCTACTACTTTGAAAACAGGAGCAAGAGTGAAAGGTAATGGAAGGAAAATGAGAGGAGTTTCGGAAACATTTAGATTGCCCTATATAAGATAAATGACAACCACTGAATGGAACATTATAAAATCCCCGTCTGCTAAGATGAAGAACAGGAGACTTAGTGCAGGTGAACTTAACTCATTGACAGATTTAAAGATAACATTAAATTTGAATGTTATGTCAACTTAGCAAAATTAAAAATCTAAGCTTCATTCGGGGCAAATGGAAAAAATTTCTTCTGCATCTGTTTTTCTGGGGGGAAATTTTCCTAGTCGTGTTAAAATCCAAAGGGTACAGATAATAAAAGCATTAATATTTTAAAACCTGCGTGGAACCCAATTGCAGCAGATTAACCCGTTTGCATTTAAAACAAAGTGAAAAGTTACGTGATTAATCGTTTGCATGCAGTTAATGCGTAAGTATCAAAAATGCTTTTGGGGGTTGTTGGGCAATCTAAGAAAATATATAAAATGTAAAAAATCTATTTTAAAACTTTTTAAACAGGAGTTTTAAATTAAAAACGGTTTTCACCTATGTTTTTGAAGTGTATGTAATAATTAATACAAATGTTGCATTAAAATATTTAATAATATTTCAGTAACAAGTTAATACACGACACACAGCGTCAACAGATTCAAGACTAGTCGGATGTGGCAAACCCTAAACTTTCTATCTCATACATGTTAATACTTGAACATTCGCTATCACGGCGCCAAAATTAAATGGTAATCTATGGCCATCATGAGGATTCTAAAGATATGAAATTCCGTGTATTAGTTCTTGACATATGACTGTCTCTAAAGTCATGTAAATCCTGCAAAATGCAGCATAACAGCGCCACCTATTGGGCAATTAACACCAAAACTTAATCAGTAAAAAATTGTGTCAACGTCTAACTCAATCGTATGTTAGATGAAAACTCGTGCATTAGTTCTAGAGACAGAGCTATTACGGCATTCGTGAAAAATGCAGCATAGAAGCGCCACCTGTTGAGGGATTTACACCAAAACATAATCAGCACCAATATTTATAACTGTATCTGAAGTTTAATGAAAATCCGTGCATTAATTATTGAGATAGAGCTATTGCGGAAATTGCGAAAAATGCAGCATAGTAGCGCCACTTATTGAATGATTTACACCAAAATGTAGAAAACGTCAATTCATGACAAGGACTAACTGAATCAGATGTTTCATCAAATCCGTGCATTAATTCTGGAGATTGAGCTATTGCTGAAATCGTAAAAAATGCTGCATAGCAGCGCCACCGGTTGAGCCATTTACAACAAAAACTAATCAGCACCAATTTATATCAGGGTCTAACAAAACATAAATTTTTATGAAATTCCGTGCATTAGTTCTTGAGATAGAACGCCCACAAAATTTGTGCCACACAGACAGACATTATGTAAAAACATGTTTTTCGGTATCCCTGACCCCTTAAACGTGTAAATCCGTCAAAAACCGGAAGTCGAAAAATTTCTCGAATCCAATACTTTCTTCTTGTAAAGATAGAAGAAAGTAATAATGTAGAATATTGTTAAAGGTTGCGTATAATTCGGTCCTAATAATATCAAGTTATGTAATATCATGACAGTTTCGTTCAACAGGAGGCATATCGGGGAACATTTAACCGGGCAGCCAGGGATGGTTGCCTGATTACAATAATGCTTGCAGATTTAAAACATTATTAGGTATTTTAAGGGATCTCCAAATTTATTTATTTATTTATTTGTTTGTTTTTTGATTGGGAAAAACCTATGACGAAAACTAGTCGGATGTGGTAATCCCAAAACTTTCTTCTATAACATACATGTTAATAATTTAAAATTCGCTATCACAGTTCCAAAATTAAATGCCGCCCATCATGAAGATTCTAAAGATATGAAACTCCGTGCTTTAGTTCTTGAGATATGACTGTCTCTAAAGTCATGTAAATTTTGCAAAATGCAGCATAACAGCGCCATCTATTGGGCGCTGAACACCAAAACCTAATCAGCAAAAGTTTGTGTGAACGTCTGATTCCTAAGTTAGATGTAAGCTCGTGAATGCAGTTGATGAGATAGAGCTATTGCGGAAATAGTGAAAATGCAGCATAGCAGTTCCACCTGTTGGGCGATTTACGCCAAAACATAATCAGCACCAATATTTATCAAGGTATAACTGAATCTGGAGTTTGATCAAAATCCATGTTTAGTTTTTGAGACAAAGTTATTGCGGGAATCGTGAAAAATCCCGCATAGTAGTACATGCAATATTGTGTACGTGCAATAATGTGTATCATATACTATATTTGGATACAGCCCTTCGTCTTTTTGCTTACTTTTGGAAACGACGGATTTCGAGCTTATTCTATCGACGATCACTTTCAGAATTTTCAAGTTACGTTTTTGAGACTTTCACAGAAGTTGCTCTTATGTTTTTGAGACTTTCCCAGAAGTTTCTCTATACATTTAGCTAATACATTATGCACATTATATTTTGATTGCATTCGCGCATGCGCAGTGACACATTATTTAGTGAACCTGCTCATTTTTCATTCAATTATTATTATTTTTTTAATTCTGATTGCAGGGTATTATGTACAATGTTGTTTGTCATGGTTCCTGAAAAGAACATTCTTTTATATTAAGAAATCTGCAAATTATAAGCAAAAGACTTAGCGAAATTTGGGACTGTTTTTATAAAAACCTTAATTTCTCTGCGAGTATACATGCTATCCTCATAGAAATGAAAACAGTATTTTACAATAAGCCACTTATTAGTAATCTCGAGTTTGAACGCTTTTACTACATTAGTTTTTACAGGGTTATCCAAAAGATATTCGTCCTTTTTCAATTTGTTGGCGGCCCCCTATGGGGTTTCGGAAAAAAATCTTCGCGGAAATATATGACATATACTATACTGTTTGCACACCACCAGTTTCAGGTTAATTCCTCATGTAATTTTCTAGATATTTAACAAAACGTCTAAAATCGCAAGTGACCGGTCACCTTTGGCCATATAGTGTATCCTCATAAAAATGAACACAATTTATTACAAGAAGCCTTCTAATTATGTGCTAAGTTTCAACACTTTTCCGAGATTAGTTTTTATAGGGTAATCCAAAATATATTCGTTTGACCTCAATCTGTTTACGGTCCCCTATGGAGTTTCGGGAAAAAATCTTCACAAAAATATATGACGTCTGCTATGCTGTTTACACTCCTGAAGTTTCAAGATAATCCCTCATGTATTGTTCTAAATATTTAACAAAACGTCTAAAATCAGAATTGACCGGTCATCGTTGGCCATGCAGTGTAGTATTAAGGCGAGCTGGGGGTTAAAAATTTCCAGATAATGCATTTTTTTAAACTAATAAAACACTTAACAGTTAAACAAATTAATACTAGAAAACAGTAATTCTGCTTTTTCAGAATTTAGTGTTGCCCCCGATGAAAAAAAAATATATGTATATATAAATAGTACAAAACCTATTTCAATTTTAAGACTTAGAGCACACACTTTTATTTTATCTAAAATGACGTCATTCGCATCCGCTTAAGAATTCCACATTTACGATCAACTCTTAAACATCTACAGTAAAGCATGCATAAGGATGTCACTATCGCAAAATAATACACAAATGCAGCAAAAAGATGCCGTCATTAAAGAAACTCGACAAAAAACAGCTATCTAATGATTCATATGCATTCATTTGTTTGTAACATTAATATAGACGATTTCAGTCGTGACGTCAGTCATGACGTTTTGGTTGGAAACTGACTCCAAACAAACGGTTGCTGTGTTGTATTTTCTATTTTGTTTGTGTGTTGCAGCTATATCTTATATCTATATCTCACATCTAAGTGTTTTAATACTTGATATGTACTGGTAACATTTTCCAAAATTTATATTTAAAAAGAAATGACGCATAGCAACCGTTTGTTTGGAGTCAGTTTCCAACCACAACGTCATGACTGAGGTCACACTGAAAGTGTCTACAGATACTAATGAAATATAATTTATAATACCTCCATGTTTTAACGAAATTATTCGTTTATATTTTTCCAAAATAGCAAGTATTTTAATTACATTTTCTTTCGGTTGTCATGAGAAAATGGCAACAAAAAGATATAATTGCTATTTTTCAACTATTTTCCCTTTACTTTATACATAAATGGAGTACTTGAGTTGCCAAAATTAAACAAATGGTGCTAAAAACTACAAAAAATTAATATTTCAAAAATAAATGGAGATACAGTTTTCAAACAAATTGCATTTAAAAGTACTTTTTTTTTTCCAATACGACGGTATAAAAATTTAAAATGTCCGATGCTTAGAAATAAAAAAATATCTAAAGAGCATTTAATCGCACAATGATACATCTGCTTTGTTTATTGCTGCCTTCTGTAAGCTAACGTTATTTTTTGGAGACAAAATAAGCTGGGAGAAGGAAATAGCATACCGTCCCGGGGGCTAAAAAACAAACAACACGATTGTACGGTGTTTACATCAGCAGATATAACAATTTTTGTGTTCTGCTATCAGTATCTCTCCGCCTATAACTAAAAGTTAAAGTCCATGCATCTCGTAGTGGATTTTTGCATTATGTGTCATGTTTGAAAGAATCTACCTAAACCTTCTAGCAAAATTTGTGTATGAAATTTTGTACAGAGTTTTTATGTTACGTTTTTAATAAACTGTTTTCAGAATTTTTAATTTAATCTAAAAATGAAAATATATATTCTTCAAATTAAAAATCGCTCTCAAAAATCCACTTTTTTTTTGGAGGGGGGGGGGGGAGGGCTTTTAAATTTATAATAAATTTTTTATGCAATGTTTTTATAAATCATGAAGACAAATTAATAAGAAAACTTTTCTGCACACAATCGTGAAAAAAGTATTGAAATAAGACAAGCAATTCATAAGTTATATAAAAAATTATCATAAGTTTTAAATTTAAAATAAAAAAAAATTGATAAAAAAAATTCAAAGTTTAACTTTTTTTTTTTTTTTTTTTTTGGTTTTAAAAGTAATATTTAGAGAGACGTTCATTTCATATTAAAAAATGTGTGATAATAAAGAAAATAAAATTTTGACCCCCGCACCCCTTAAATAGCTGACATCATTCACAGTCGATTGATACCTATATCTTTTTTAGAGAATTATTTGCTGAAAATTAGTAGGAGTGATAACTTTTTTTTTTCAAGACTACATTTCTTCTTGGTGATCTGAAATCCATTTTGCGAAAAGTAATGCAAAAAATAAGATTAATAAAAATAATCCAACGTGTATAAAATCAAAAGAAAAAAAAAGATCCGAATAAAATGCATTTTCCGTGGACTAAATAAAAGTAAATGTTTCATTAATGAGTAACGAATAAAATTTTTTATATAGGTTTGTTTGTGCTTAACTTGGAAAATAAAAATTTCCTTTCTTTTTAATCGTCTGGAAAATACGCCTTTGACGAATTTTTGTGCTTTTCTGGACGAGAAAATATTTTCTCATCGTATTTCTTTCATTGGACCTAAATTAACCATACAGACATCCCTCGACTTACGTAAGTAATGCGTTCCGTAAAATTTTACGTAACTTGAATTTTATGTAAGGCGAATTTGTAAGTAGCTTAGGTAAAGTTTTTTGTAAGGAGCTGCAATACATATATATACAGGGTGTCCGGTCTGAACGGTGTTCAATGGCTAATTCCTAAATCGTTAGTCATAGACATATAGTTCCAATTACAAAAATGTTTTAAATCAGGTAAAGAAATATTTTAAAAAAGATTTGGGTCAATAAAAACATTTCTTAAAAAAATACGAAATTTAAATTTTCATACGGTCCCCCGGTCCTATAAGTTATATTTAGTAAAATTTTCCTTTTACACTGACAAGTAATACAAAAAAGTCCCGTTGCTCTACGATTAAAATTGACCGAGTAATACCTGTTTAAAGTTGGAGCATATTTTTTGCTGCAAATTGGGGGTCATTCACAAATTTAGTCGAAATATAATTTCGTCAGATATATTAAAAAATGGTTGAGAGTAAAATTAACATTGCAATATAAATTTGAAATCTTTAGTCATTCTGACATACTAATGCAAAATATACAATTTGTAATAAACATTTAAGAAGAAAGAAAAAAACAGAATTTTTGTTAAGTAAAATGATGCTAAATTAACAGCCTCAGTTCTTTACAAAATGATACGTATTTTAAAATATTATTAGATTACACTAGCCTGCAAAAGTTGGATTATTTCATGTTTTTTAGCTTTTGATAATTGATTCTTATGTATTCTGTACCGCTGAATCCGGAATTGACCTTCATTTTTAGCCATCACATCAGGATTTTTCGCAAATTGTAAATTTTAAAGTTCAAAAGTTCAAAGTTAAAATTTAATCTTCTCCCCCATCTCAGCTGTAATAATCCCAAGATAAGCAAAAATATCGAATAAATTATTGAATAAAATAAAATAAAAAAAAGTTTTACATATGTTTTATAGTATGAGATTTTCGCTATATTTTAACTTACACATTTGCAAAAAAATTCTAACGTGATGGTTAAAAATGAGAGCCATTTTCAGATTTAGTGCTAAAAAGTACGTAAAAATCAATTATCAAAAGTTAAAAAATACAACCATCTCCTCTACCTTATAGAATCCGATTTTTATTATTCTTTAAATTCGACAATTTATGATTTGCGAAATATCCTGACATGATGGTTAAAAATTAAGGCAATTTTCGGATTCAGTGCTAAAAAATGCATAAAAGTTAAAAAACCCAACAATCTCCGTCTTGTATTATCTAATCTAAAACTTTTTCATAAACTTCTTGGCGGTAATCTATCCGAAATTTTCTGTGTTATCCTGTAAAATAAGTATAAATAGTAACCACCGAAAATCATAATAATATTAGATTGTTATCGGATTTGCGCCAGTATCTAAAGTGTAATCTCGTTCGGATATTTGAAAGTGGGTTAAAGTTCGAATATAAATTTTGAACTGGAAAAACATACATAAGATCGTTGAAGTAACATAAAAACTTATAAAAATAACATAATTTTATTAAAAGAAATCATAAAAAAAACAGTCTCAAATCCTGACAAAATAAAACATATGTTATTTCAGCCAGTCTGAAACTTAATAAATGTTAACTTAATCGTAATACTTGTACGATTTTTTTGCAAAGCGAAGATACACGTGAAATGAGATCTTCGAATACATTAAGCAGTTGGAATGTGACCCCTCAAAGCCAAGCCGAACTCATTTGTTTTCAGAGCAGAAAAGTGGCATAAGTCATGCATTTTTAAAGTTTCATAACTCGCACAATTTTAGTGTTATATGAATGGGACTTTTTTTGTCTTACTTGTCAGTGCAATAGGAAAAATTTACTAAATATAACTTATAGGACCGGGGGACCGTATAAAAATTTAAATGTCGTAATTTTTTAAGAAATGTTTTTATTGACCCAAATCGCTTTTAAAATATTTCTTTATCTGATTTAAAGCATTTTTTTAATTGGAACTATATGTCTATGACTAACGGTTTAAAAATTAGCCATTGGACACCGTTGAGACCGGACACCCTGTATATATATATATATAACCATTAATTAAACATAACCTGCCACCAACAAAAACCGTAAAATTATGAATTAAAAGTGGAAGTATAAAAAAAAAAAAAAATATTTATTATAAGAATTATTATGGAAGAAAAATAAGAAAGTGGACACCGACAAATAATGGAAGAGCTTATATATTGAATTACGTTGTCAAGGGCACAGAATTCAATGATATAAGCAAAATGGTTGTTTTCTGTGAGAAAAATAAGCTAAAGCTAAAAATTATTTTCCCCTGTGCCCAAACAACCATTAAAATCAAGTGAATTGATTAAAAATGAAAACAGAATAGAAACAAATAATATGAAATGGAAAAAACAATAAAACCTATTTAAATTTTTATAGGATATAAAATAGAAAAAATAAACACCATACCGATTAATATTTCAGTATTTTAGAATAAATCCACGCGCACATGGCACCCAAAATATCGTAAAGATTAAGGTGAATAAAACAGTTAAGAAATCACAGTAATTGATACCTTAGTGTACAGTTAATACATTTTGAAATAAATTATGAAATAAATGTTAAACAACTTTTAATATAATATAAAATAAAACAAAATAGAAAGTAATTACATATTTAAAATGCACTATTAAATTAATTAAAAACTGTTTAACAGTATCGTCAAAATTTAGCTAAAAGTTCCCCATATATATATTATTTATACCGTATTATTTTATATAAAAAAGCATCATGCGACAGTATTTACTCGTATATAAACTATAAAAGTATGAAAAAAATATAAAAACAAACTTAAAGAAGACTTTTCAAATATCTTGTGGAATATGGGATTTATAAATCTAAAATTGATGAATTGATTTATAACAATTTTGAATCTGCATCAAACTACTATAAAAATAAGAAATAATTAAAATGAACTAATTTAACCTATTCTCCATGAATTGCTGATGGCAAGACAAATGAATAGCACTCACAAAATAAAATTATCCTTGATAAGCACAAACTGCATTTATTATGAATTACGTGACTACTATGAATAACTAACAATAATAATTAAGTTGTTTTGTTATAGATTTGATTGTATGTACCAATAAAAATATAACTCTATCTAATATAAATAATATATAAACTATATTACGGTTGTGGTTTATATCTATATATTTTATTTATAAAATAAATATCAAAAGTATGCAACTGCGCATATACGCGCTAGTATGTTCACAAATGTAATTTTCGAGATTTATTACGTAACTGCGGATTTACGTAAGTGGCGTACTACGTAAATCGGGGGATGCCTGTATATACCAAATATATTTTTACATTTTAATTTGTGGTAAAGTGTAAAAAGATTAATTTATTACAAAAAGCTATTTAATAATTATTATTAATAATTTTTTTAGTACTTGGAAACGTTAAATCAAGGCCATGTAGTAATTTTGTAATAAATGTTCCAATTTTAAAAATGCAACATATTTGTTTGTTTCTATTATCACTATATTTAATTGCCGTATATTTCCGTGCATAAGGCGAGAAATTTTGGGCAATTTTATGATCCAAAATGGGGGGGGGGGGGGGGGGGTCGGCGTACGAGTATACATAAGTTTAAGAAAATTTCCAAAATCGATAATCTAAAATAAAAAAAAGGTAAATATAAAAAATATACAAAAATATTAGCAAATTTAAAAAAATCTTTAATACTACGTTCTTTTATAATAGAAAAGTCACCAGTCATATTTCACTATAACTAAGTCATTATCAGAATTTTTAAGCAAATTCTTAAAATCATTTTCTTTCATTGGTACATCAGGATCAATATCGCCAGTGTCTAATTCATCATCATCGCCATCTTCTTCAAAAATTGCATCTTTCCTCAGTTTCATCCAATTCATTACTGACGCAACATTTTTTGAGAGCTCGGACGATCATTCCTTATGGTAATTCATGCCAAGATTCTTTCACCCATTCAGAGATAGTGACGATGTCAACTTTTTAAAAATTAACGCAATTTGTCACACTGTATCCACACATGACATTCATTCAATTAATTTCGAACGGAGCTTCTATTTAATTGGCTTATTTGTACAAACTTCCATCGGAACCCAATTAAAACAGTTTTGGCAGCGCACTGAAACAAAATAGAAGAGAGAAATAATTTCGGAGAGCACATTTTTTTTTTCTATTTAACGTTTCTGTTAGTTTTCGGTCACTTAATATTTCATCATCTTTTTAGCCTCCAGTACGGTATGCTATTTCTTTCTCCCAGCTTATTTTGTCTCCAAAAAATAACGTTACCTTACAGACGCTAGCCGTAAAAGAAAGCATTACGATTAAATAATCTTTAGCAATTTTTTAAACTTCTAAGCATCGCACATTTTCAATTTTTATACCGTCGTATTGGAAAAAAAAAAATTCTTTTAAATGCATTTTGTTTGAAAACTGTATCTCCATTAATTTTTGAAATATTAATTTTTTCGTAGTTTTTGGAGCCATTTACTTAATATTGGCAACGGAAGTACTCCATTTCTGTACAAAGTAAAGGAAAAATAGTTTTAAAATAGTAATTATATATTTTTGTTGCTATTTTTTCGTAACAACCGAAAGAAAATGTAATTAAAATACGTGCTATTTTGAAAAAAATATAAACGAATGATTTCTGTTAAAACAATGGAGCTATTATATACTATATTTAATTGTAAGTATCTATGAATCATTATATAGCCGGGTTTTTTTTTTTTTTTTTTTTTTCGATTTTCTTGAATGACGGAATCTTTTTGCTGCATTTGTGCATTATTTCACGATAGTGATGTGCCATGCATGCTTTACTGTAGATGTTTAAGAGTAGAACGTAAATGTGGAATTCTTAAGCGGATGCGAATGACGTCATTGTACATAAAATAAAACATGTGCTTTAAGTCTTAAAATTGAAATATGTTTTTTACTGCAGTAGAGTCCCGCTTAAACGAGTTATTTTCTTCTGATGGACTTGTGGCTTCTATTATTATGAAACAGCCATTATAAATGAATGAAGTGTTAGGTGAAGATGAAAGAGCAGTCGTAAAAAAAATTATGGCCTCCCCCCCCCCCCCCCCATTCTGACCAGAAAATCAGAGTTCGAACTTTTTATGGCTGCCCTTTCATCTTCACCTAACACTTCATTTATAATGACTGTTTCATAATAATAGAAGCCATCAGTCCATCAGAAGAAAATGAAGTAATGGAAATGCTGGGGGCGACACTAAATTCTGAAAAAGCAGAATTCCTGTTCTCTAGTTTTTAACATCGGCTTATACACGGAAATGTATGGTATTTGTTTTTACAAAGCCATTTTAAACGAAACATATATTTTTCATCCATTTAAAATATCATGCAAAAATATTTCATGAGACTCTTTAATTTGATTATAGGAAATAAATAAATAGATAACAATTAAATAGATATCATATTTCTCTGAATGAAAACCCCTTAGCGCGCCAGAAAAGGTAATAATAATTTCACATCCCGAGATTTTGAACTTTGAAAAATGCGACAATCCTATCTGCTGCTCATGATGCCAGAGCATTATGTTTTAGTATTACGGTCTTTAATCATCTCATACGATGATTAGACAGCTTGATTGTATGTTTAAAACCTAACTTCGACTTCATCAAATATTTAATTTTAATTTAATATTTTCCTCTTTTATTTTTTCCGGTACACATTTTTTATCAAAATACAGTAAAATATCCGTAACAGACACCTCTAATTAGCAAAAACTTTTTAAATCTACATCAAATATATTATCTGCATATTTTTTATCTTTGAATAATACACTACACAACTGCGAACAGCGGATAAATTCCAAAATCTCGAAGCATCCGTTATTTAGAAGTTTCTTTGTATAATTACATTGGTCGGTACAAAAATCCTCTCTGTAAAAACAATAGCAAATTCTTATGGAGTTCACTCTGCTAAATTAAAATATGGTAACGAAATTACTGTATCACGTACCATTCTTTTGGTGAGGGTTTGCTTTTAAAATTAAGGTATTTTATATCTTGCTAAAACATAAGTGGAAATTTTGTAAACTATAAATCGGAGATAATAATATGTAAATTACCTGTAAATAAAGGTATAAATATAACTATTCGAGTTACAGCGGCATAAAAAGTTAAAATGTATTAGTTGATAGCGAAAAGTAAATTCGGACACGAAAGGGGTAGGGGGAGGTATAAAAAGAAAAATTCACGATACAAGTATTAAAAACTAGATTTTCATGCTGTATTTTATCGATTTGATATCTAAGACACTGAAAGCACTTTTTCATGATTTCAATTTTATCTAGCACTGCAAATTAATGTAACAATCCTTCATTACTATTTGTTATTAATACAACCTGTGGCCAGAAAGTTCGGTGAATGAATTTTTATTTCAAATACAGTATTGTGCATCATCAAATGCAATTTACTGTCCTTCAAAATAATCTCAATGGCTGGTAATGCACTATTGAGAACGAGTATATAAGCCCTGGAAACTCCTGTAAAACAGTTTTCTCGGAATGGCTTTCAGCTCGGCCGTCACGGCGGAGTCTGCACACCGCCTTGGTTGTACGGCAGTTTCTGACCGCGAATGGAGTTGTGACACTTGATCACCCCCCTTATTCACCTGATTTGGCACCTGCAGACTTCTTCCTCTTCCCCAGATTGAAGTCAGCCCTGAAGGGAAAGTGATTTACGGACATCACCGACATTCAACGCAACGTGACGGCCGAGCTGAAAGCCATTCCGAAAGAACTGTTTTACAGGAGTTACCAGGATTTATATACTCGTTCACAACAGTGCATTACCATCCATGGAGATTATTTTGAAGGACAGTAAATTGTATTTGATGCTGCACAATACTGTATTTGAAATAAAAATTCATTCATCGAACTTTCTGGCCACAGGTTGTATAAAACTGTTTTTCGGAAAAAATGGTACATGCTGGAGCAATTAGGATAACACGTTTAGAATTAAGGATATTAAATCTGTACTCTTTTTACATATTGAGTTTGCAGGGAGGAAAAATTTTAATTTTTTTTGCCGACCAGTGTTACCTTTTTTTTTTTTTTTTTTCTCGTTCAAGGGGACAGTGGAGCTTAAAATCCTTAAAAATAATTTTATTTATTTTTGTAAATTTCAACTTAAATATTATTCAAGGGTACATTATATACATTATGGCATGCATTTATCTCAAAAAAGTTTAAAGAAAATTATTTTTGAGAAAAAATGGAATTTTACGTGTTGTCTTAGAAATCTTCGAAATGCCCCATGCGTCTTCCATATCAATGAAAATCCCCAATATTTTTTATAAAAGTTTGGTTTATATATATAAATAAAACAGAGCATCGAATTTTATATATTTGAATTTAAAGGTTAAAAAAAAAATCCAAATTTCAAAAATGTTTCGAAAAAATTTCAAAATTTAAAAAAAAAAAAAAAAATTTCCAAGTAAAATTCCATTTTTTTCTCAAAAATAATTTTTTTTTTTGTGATAAATGCATGCCATAATGCATATAATGTACCCTTGAATAATATTTAAGATAAAATTTACAAAAAAAAAAAAAAAAAAAAAAAAAAAATTGAAAAATTTGAAATTTTGAAAATTTTTCAATTTTTTTTAACATTTAAATTCAAATATGTAAAATTCGATGCTCTATTTTATTTCTATATATAAACCAAACTTTTATAAAAAATATTGGGGATTTTCATTGATATGGAAGACGCATGGGGCATTTCGAAGATTTCTAACACGACGCGTAAAATTCCATTTTTTTTTTCTCAAAAATAAATTTAAAAAAAAAAATTTTTGTGATAAATGCATGCCATAATGCATATAATGTACCCTTGAATAATATTTAACTTGAAATTTACAAAAAAAAAAAAAAAAAAAAAAAAAATAAGGATTTTAAACTTTAGCGTCCCCTTAAATACGTTATATGGCGTAATTTCAAATTTTATTTTCAAATAACATATTTGATACAGTTATTTGTTTTGCTTCAAGAGAAGTGCATTTCTATAAATTATTGATAAACTTACTAATCCAGATTATTAAACTCGCCGTTGCGTCTACTAAAGGATTGAATGACTACACCGCACGGTATAAACCAGGATGTCCGATCTTATTGTTCCCCAACTGCTAATTCCCAAGTCAGATATTTAACCTTAGTAGAATTTAGAGATACAGCAAAGTACCATTGATATTTTTTTTCATTTATACGTCTTTTACATTCGTACGTCATTTCAGTGTGGTGCCGATTCACTTCTATTTATTTTAATGTTGTAATCTTTCGTTTATATGACGCATACCTTCGGTTATCCGTTGTTTCTTTCATGCCGTAACCGATTTTCTCAGATTACTTTCTCCGAGCGCCGTTCCTTCTAGCAATATTTGGGGAAGACAAGTAACATGTGTAAGGGATTATTTCAAGTTCGTGGAACCTGCAGAGGAGTAGGACGAAAAGAATGGTCAGTGGGTGGTTGGACTACATTGACACACTAACCTTTTTTAATTCTCACAATATAGTGAGAAAACTTTTTAGGGACTAACTCATACATAATGTTTTGCGCAAAGTCTTAAAGGAAATCTGCATGCCAGATGTTGTTTAAAGATTATTTTAATTAAAATCTGTACGTTCGATAATGGATTTTAAAAAAGTATAACTCAAGGTGTGCAAATTATATAAGGTTTGATCATTTTCACTTTTATTTTTCAATTTTAGGAATGATTATTAGCCCCCGATAAGCTATTTCTTTCGGCCAGCAATTAAAGTGTCATCTCTACAAAAATAACGTTCCGTTATATAAGCCAGCCGTAAAACAAAGCAGATGTATTATTGTACGTAATAATCCTCTACTGCAATTTTTTAATCTTCTAAGCATCGCACATTTTCAATTTTTATTCCGTCGTATAGGAAAAAAAAGTACTGTTAAATGCAATTTGTTTGAAAACTGCATCTCAATTGATTTTTGAGATATTAATTGTTTTGTAGTTTTTAGCGCCATTTCTTTAATGTTGGCAACTGAAGTACTCCATTTCTGTAGAAAGTAAAGGAAAAATAGTTGGAAAATAGTAGACTATTATATCTTTCTGTTGCCATTTTCCCATAATAACTAAAAAAAATGTAATTAAAATACGTGCTATTTTGAAAAAAATATAAATGAAGGATTTCTGATAAAACATGCAGCTATTATAAACTATATTTAATTTTAAGTATCTATATTAATGTTCCAAACAAATGAAGGCATATGAATCATTTGATAGCCGATTTTTTTTTGGTCGAGTTTCTTGAATGACGACTTGACGGCTTGAATGACGGCTTTTTGCTGGAATTGTGTATTATTCCGCAATAGTGTCGTCATATGCATACTTTTCTGTAGATGTTGCTTAAGACTGGATTGTAAATGTGGGATTCTTCAGCGGATGCGAATGACATCATTTTATATAAAATAAAAGTGTGTGTTTTAACTCTTAAAACTGAAATATTTTTTATACTATCTATATTTATATACATACATTTTTTTTTCATCGGGAGCGACGCTAAATTCTGAAAAAGCAGAATTCCTGTTTTCTAGTTTATTTATTTTTTTTCAATATTTTTAATATTTCTCAAAATATAATGCATCTTAAACAAGTGAAACTGGTAGCAAATTAAGTTTGTAGCATTGCAGCATTATATCCCTCCAGTCAATGATTTTACACATTAGGCAACTACAATTTCGATTGTACCCCTTTCTGAGTTATACGTCGTTTTAGAACGTTCCCCGGAAAGACGTACAATCGTTTACTGTACTTAGTCTTAGAATGTAGCCTTAGATGTTCCAATTGCCTAAGGGACTCCTTCACTCACGCGCAAACATCCGCTTGCTACAGTTAATCTTATGGAAAAAAATTAAAAAAACCTTATTTACATTTCAATATTTTTAAATGACATTTTTTTGCATTGAATAGCGGAGGTGGATCTCTACAAAGACTCATTTGCCTTTTTCGATTTTTTTTTCATTTTTTTTTTTCCTATGAAGATTCTTTCACTTTTGAAACTGTTTGCAAAAGTGAAAGTCTCCTTAAAAAAAAAAAGAAAAAAAAAAAAAGTAATCAAAATGGGAAAAAAAACCACTCGCTAATATTAATCTTATAGAAAAAATTAAAAAAAAATCTCATTTGCATTTCAATATTTTTAAATGATATTTTTTTTTTGCATGGGATAGCGGAGGTCGATCTCTATAAAGATTCATTTCACTTTTTCGATTTTGTTTTTCAGGTTTTTTTTTTTCCATGAAAATCCTTTCACCTTTGAAACTGGTTCCGAAAGTGGAAAAGAATCCTTAAAAAAAAAAAGAAAAGAAAATTGCAACCAAACACGAAGCAGTAAAAACCGGACTTTGTAGAGGTTGACATCAGCTATCCAATGCAAAATATCATTTAAAAATAGTGGAATAGAAACAATATATTAAACGAGATTACATTAGCAAGCGGGTGTTTTCATATGAGTGAAGTAGTCTCTTAAAACCTTTGTACCCCTAAGTTACATACGTGGAACATACCCAATAGTTAATATTACTTACTCAGCTGGCTTTAAAAGACGATTTTATTTTTGGCTGCTGTCACCATTGTTCGTAGAATTCTCAATGGCCGGCAATAGAGAATTAATTTTTCATGCCAAAGTTTAATTTATCATTTCAGCAGTTTCACATCGTTATTGATAAAATGAACTTTGTGAATTTTGTCAAATTTTAAAGGCTGGAGATGCCTAAAAATAGATTTTTCACAACGGTAAATTCATATACTTTACAATTTTATATTAAAAAATTGACAATATTTATGAGGAATGTGTAATTTTCTGTTTATTGAAGATGTGTCAAAAGTACCTTTCAGTCAATATTTTTTTATTTTATGTTCTAAAATTTAAAAATTATTCAAAATGATGCATTCAAACATCTGAGTAAATATTTTTCAAATCAAAGTTGTTGAGTCACAAAGGATCAATCTTTCAAATGTTGTTTGTTCTTCCTCATAAGAAAATCCGGTACTTTTACGTCGTAATTTTCTGAATGTGACAAAAGATCTCTTAGTCAATATTTTTATATTTTTATGTTCTAAAATTTAATGAGGCATTCTAACATGTGAGTAATGTTTTTCAAATCAGAGTTGTTGAGTCACAAAGGATCAACCTTTCAAATGTTGTTTGTTTTTCCTCATAAGAAAATGCAGAGCTTTTACGTCGTAATTTTCTGTTTATTGAAGATGTGAAAAAAGTATCTTTCAGTCAATATATATATTTTTTATGTTCTAAAATTTTAAATTATTCAAAATGATGCATTCTAACATGTGAGTAAATGTTTTTCAAATCAGAGTTGTTCAGTCACAAAGGATCACCATTTCAAATGTTGTTTGTTTTTCCTCATAAGAAAATTCAGAGCTTTTAGGTCGTAATTTTCAGTTTATTGAAGATGTGACAAAAGTATCTTTCAGCCAATATATATAATTTTTTTATGTTGTAAAATTTAAAAATTATTCAAAATGATGCATTCTAACATGTGAGTAAATGTTTTTCAAATGAGCGGTGTTGAGTCACAAAGCATCAACCTTTCAAATGTTGTTTGTTTTTCCTCATAAGAAAATTCAAAGCTTTTACATCGTAATTTTCTGTTTATTGAAGATGTGAAAAAAGTATCTTTCAGTCAATTTATATATTTTTTATGTTCTAAAATTTTAAATTATTCAAAATGATGCATTCTAACATGTGAGTAAATGTTTTTCAAATCAGAGTTGTTCAGTCACAAAGGATCAACATTTCAAATGTTGTTTGTTTTTCCTCATAAGAAAATTCAGAGCTTTTACGTCGTAATTTTCAGTTTATTGAAGATGTGACAAAAGTATCTTTCAGCCAATATTTTTTTTTTATGTTGTAAAATTTAAAAATTATTCAAAATGATGCATTCTAACATGTGAGTAAATGTTTTTCAAATCAGCGGTGTTGAGTCACAAAGGATCAACCTTTCAAATGTTGTTTGTTCTTCTTCATAAGAAAATTCAGTGCTTTTACGTCGTAATTTTCTGTTTATGAAGATGTGACAAAAGTATCTTTCAGTCAATATTTTTTTCCTTTTTTATGTTTTAAAATTTAAAAATTATTCAAAATGATGCATTCTAACATGTGAGTAAATGTTTTTCAAATCAGAGTTGTTGAGCCACAAAGGGTCAACCATTGAAATATTGTTTGTTCTTCCTCATAAGAAAATTCGGTACTTTTACGTCATAATTTTTTGTTTATTGAAGATGTGACAAAAGAATCTTTCAGTCAATATTTTTTTATTTTTATGTTCTAAAATTTAAAGATTATTCAAAATGATGTATTCTAACATCTGAGAAAGTGTTTTTCAAATCAGAGTTGTTGAGTCACAAAGGATCAGTCTTTCAAATATTGTTTGTTCTTCCTCATAAGAAAATCCGGTACTTTTATGTCGTAATTTTCCGTTTATTGAAGATGTGACAAAAGTATCTTTCAATCAATATATATATTTTTTTTATGTTCTAAAATTTAAAGATTATTCAAAATGATGCATTCTAACATGTGAGTAAATTTTTTTCCCATCCGAATCGTTGAGTTACAAAGGATCTACCTTAGAAATGTTGTTTATTCTTCATCATAAGAAAATCCGGTACTTTTACGTCAAATTAGTTATACTTTTAAAGTTTCGAAACTTAAATTTTTATACGGTCCTTAGGTTCTATAAGTTATACTTAGAAAAATTTAACCGTGCTGTAAATGAAACAGCAAAACGTCCATTTTTCTACGAACAAAAGTGACTGAATTATGATACTATACTTAGAAAAATTTAACCGTGCTGTAAATGAAACAGCAAAACGTCCATTTTTCTACGAACAAAGCTGACTGAATTATGATACTTTGAATGTTTGGCATTTCCAGGCAAAAAAAAAAAAAATAAATAAAATAAATAAAAATAAAATAAAGATATTATCAAAGCTAACGGTTTAGGAAATTAGCTATTGGTCAACAGTAAGAGATATTATGTAATCGAGTTAGAAAATTAAAAACACACTCTCTATCTCCAAAGGACATATTATATTTAGGATGCACTCGTACATATCTCGCGTCAATTAAAATATAAATATATATTTCTGCGAATCGTTTGATAATATATCTTTTTCTATACATATACGAAGCGTATCTCATATGTTATAAAATAATTATTTAAGATTTGCCATAAAAAGTATCTTATAACGCCTTAGGCTATATTATTATATCCGAAGCAACAGGAGTTCAAAGGATTCATTACCGATTGTTGAATAATCTTGAATACAGTTTAACGTTTGAGTGGTGAACAGTTTTTAAAAATTATTCTCCTGTGAATCAGCGAAATTAATATTAAAAAAAATGCTAACTTAATTATTGAAGAGGCTTTAAAATTATATTATGGTGCTAATTATTACTGTTTTTTTAATTGGTTATATGATGTTAGAAATTTTGAAAGATTTTCAAAAGTTCTTAATGTTGATTTTGCTAGAGTTGGTAATTATTTCGTGTGTTTTCAAAGTTTTATTTTTTAGAAACGATTCAAGTACAATTAATTACATAATTAAATTAAGTATAAATACAAATCATTGTTTTTTATTTTAATTTTGTAACCCTTTAATGAATGCGTTCCTTTTGCAAGATGAAAAATAATTTAAACAAATTCACTCTTTAGCGAATAAACATACTAAATATTAGAGGACCCTCCAAATTTTTCTTAACTTCTCTATAATTTTCACTTTCTTCTATTTTTACAAGAAGAAAGTATTGGATTCGTGAAAAATCTCGACTTTCGGTTTTCGATGGATTTATCTGTTTTAGATGGACCTGAACACGATTTGATGGTTTTGTAAAATGTCTGTCTATGAGTCTTTGGGTCTCTTTGGATCTGACAAAAATTTTGTAGGCGTTCTATCTTAAGAACTAATGCACGGAATTGAATAAAACTTTAGATTCAGCTAGACCTTGATATAAATTGCTGCTGATTAGTTTTAGGCGTACATCATCAACATAGGTGACACTGCTATGCTGCATTTTTACGATTTCCGCAATAGCTGTATCCCAAGAACTAATGTACGGATTTTCATCAAACTTCAGTTTCAGTTAGACACTGACATAAGTTATTACTTATTAGGTTTTGGTGTAAATCGCTCAACAAGTTATGCTGTAGCACTGCTATGCTGCATTTTTCGTGATTTTCGCAATAGCTCTATCTTAAGAACTAATGCAGGGATTTTCCCCAAACTTCATATTCTGTTAGTCCTTGTCATAAGTTGGTACGAATTAGGTTTTCGTGTAAATCATACAACATGTGACGCTGCTGTACTGCATTTATCACTATTTTTGCGATTGCTATATCTCAAAAACTAATGCACGGAATTTAATCAAACTTCATTTTCTGTTACACTTTCATTTAAATAGATCCTTGTTAGACTTGGTGTATACTGCCCACCAGATATCGTTTTTATGTTCTTTGGGTTGGGAATTTTGGTTGCAGACATCTAAGAGGGTGAGTGACGAAATTCGGTGATTTTTTTTTTTTTTTTTTTTTGAAATGCGATGCTTCTATCTTCCTTTAAAACACACACAATTCAACGAACCTATACCTTTAGAATAATCATGATTGGGCATAGATTGTCATTTAATTTTGATTTTGTGATAGTGAAATTGAAGTATTAACATGTATGAGAAAGAAGAAAGTTTTGGGATTGGACCATCCGACTAGTTTAAGTTTGGTAAAAAGCACAAACTAATCAATTTATTAAGAAATTTGTAATATTTTCTATGTTTCTATTTTAAGATATAGAAACACGAAAGAAAACAAAAAACATTATTTAAACTACATTCAAGATCTCTAAATTGCTTTCTAAACGTATAATCACAATTAATATTAAACTATTAATAAAAAAAGCGCATTTTTTAAAACATTTATTATAATGCTTATTTTTTATTTATATTTCTACCTTTTAGTGTTTAAAATATTTCGTTGTTGCAGTGTCACCACCATGTGGTGTATTTTGTCGAGTGTGGTTTCGCGCATAATTAATTTTAAAGTTTTTGTAATTTTCTAAATTGACCATAAGAAATACCATAAAGAATATTTGGTGATTTATCATCTACGAGAAAATGATTTAAAAGCTTGTTAATTAATTTATAATTATGTAATAAATATATTAAAATGTGATATGCTAAACAGAATAACAGCTGTATGATTCGGATAGTGCTTCGGTTTTCTTGAAATAGAATTTCTATGTTTCGGTCGGGTATAACTGAAGACTCTACCTAGAAGATATGCGAGTGGAGGGATTTTCAACGTTTCCTTATTATACCTTTTCTATGCCCTTAGAGCAGTGTTTCTCAACCTTTTTTGGTTGACGGCACACTAAAAGTATCAGGAATTATTTTCGGCGTACTTGAATATAAAATATGGGAAAGTTGTACGATACAAAAATATATATATATATTTAATTACAAAATTTATTCAATGAGAGGGCTCAGCGTATTTTCTTGAACAAATTAAATCAAAAGGATGTTCTAAAGTCGCCAGACAAGTTTGCATTTCATCGTCAACCTGTAAAAGCTTTACTCGCTTTTTGGACGTGATTTCTGTCAATGCTGAAAATCCAAATTCAAAGATTCATGAAGATGAAAAAGGCAGAAGAATTTTAATAGCTTTCAAGCTGTTTGCGGGGTACTAGAGATGGGAAATATAGTTACTTTTGGTTAACAGGCTACATCGTTCCACACTTGTACAGGTAACAGGTTCCAACAACCTGTTATTTTTATAACATATAACTAATCGCTGTATATCCGGTCGACGGATGTTTTAATTAGAAGGCCTTTCAAAGAAATGTCTGAAGTTTTTTTTTTTTTTTTTTTTTTTTTTTTTTTTTTTGACGTATTTATAAATACTGTTTTATATTCAGATGAATCAGATTCAGTTTGTGGCTAAAAATTGAATTTTTGCAAGACAAAAACTTACCTAGTTATAATACTTTGAATTTCATGCATTTTTCGCGTTTTCTGACACTTTCCATTTATTGTGATTAAAACATTGAAAATTCATAAAATTCCAAGTATCATAACTCAGTAAGTTTTGACCATACAAGAATAAATTTTTGCTGTTTTACTTGTTAAAACATGGAAAAACTTCTTCTAAATAAAACTTATAGGATGCAGGCATATGTATAAAATTTGTAATTCCTTACCTATTTAAAAAGTAATTGTTGTAATGTAAGTCGATTTTTATGGGATGCAAAACAAAATTTGAAACATTTTTTAAACTGGCTATGCCTCTAAAGCTAACGGCTTAGAAATTAGTATTGGTAAACGATAAGAAATACGCACTGTATAATATTAAACACAGTTTTAAAAACACGATTTCTAAAAAAAATTGCATATAGCTTAGATTATGAAACACTTTCCAACACATTCAGAATACTATAACAAAATTTCACAATTTACAAAAGTGGAAGATGACGTCTTAATGAACAATTTGGAAAATGCAGAATGCATTTGAAAACACGATTTCTGCTATTACCATGAATAGTTATTATATATACGATTTTTTTGCAGCCCTGTATATGATCTACACATATGCATGCATACTACATAATATGCTAAACGTCAGTACTGTTAAACGCATAGCACAGTTAAAAATTTCCGCTCAGCAATTTCAGCTAATAGACGAATGTTGTTGGGAACTTTTGTTCGACCTTGTATATGATCTAGAATTTATACACTCCAAGTAATATTTAAAAAATAGTTAAATTTCAAAATGAAAACGCACTTCCAGTAATTATTATGCGTAGGCTTCAATAGTTCAGTTATTGCTCATTTTCTTCTATATCGAAATACTTTTGTGTGTTCCTGTAAATAAACGATAAGTTCTATGCACGCCATATTCTATAGTAATAACCTTGCAGTACACCTCAGTGATGTATATCAATTTAAATGTGTTTTAAATACTGTAATATCATTAAAATACACGGCAAGCGATTTCCCCCCATATACCGTAATGTAATGGAATTCTTTTGAATGGCCCTGTAAATGAACCAAAAATGCTACACACTTCCTTTTCAATACCGAACAAGCCATACTAAAGCCCAAGAATAACATGTATCCATTTCATGGCAATCGGACAATATTTACACGAGTTAGAGCAAGGACAGACAGATGGACAAAGAAACCGAATTCATAAACACTTTTCAACTACGGTGGAAAGTACTAAAAAAGAGAAATTTGATCCCCGACTTCATAGCAGCCATATCTGTCAACGCATATTCAAAGCTAATTTCACAAGAACACAAAAATATTATTTATATACTTTTAATCAAATGAAATTCGTTCAAACAAATTTCGTTCGTACAAATATGTTTTTCAAATTAATTATAACTGTACTAAAATTAAGTTTTCTCACAAATTATAGGGGGCTATTTTCTTTCTTTTTTTTTAGCGAAATAAAATCACAAAAAATAAATATTTTCCGGCTCCCATTAAACGCAAAGATAAAACAAAAATATTAAAAATTCTTGGCCAAAAAGCGAAATTTATAGTGCAAAAATTACCCCCCCCCCCCCCAAAAAAAAAAAAAACAAACCCTCAATGAGTACGTAGTAATAACCCTTTTAAATATTCAAAGAAACTATCCATAAATATCTCTCATTCAAAATATTAACATAGATTAAATCCTTTCCCATTACTTCCTCATAATAATTACTCGATGTGCAAAACACTCTTTTCATTCATTCCACTGAGACAAAATTATCCTTTAGCGTATTTTTTTTAACCTAAAACACTTTGGTAACAAATGTTATATTGACCGCAGAAAATTTTAAGAGATAAATAACTGCAAAATGTTCTATTATCTCTGTTTATTCAGATGCTTATTAAACGATAATAGATCATTTTACTTCCTCATAATAATTACTCGATGTGCAAAACACTCTTTTCATTCATTCCACTGAGACAAAATTATCCTTTAGCGTATTTTTTTTAACCTAAAACACTTTGGTAACAAATGTTATATTGACCGCAGAAAATTTTAAGAGATAAATAACTGCAAAATGTTCTATTATCTCTGTTTATTCAGATGCTTATTAAACGATAATAGATCATTTTATACGTTAAGAACTATATTTACTGATGGCGTAACGAAAAATTTTCCAAATGAATTGAGTAATTATTTGCGGTTAGTTTTCCATTGCTGTTTTCAATTGAAATCAATCTAAGTTCTAAGGTATACGTTTTAAACGCGGTAATCAATTAAAAAATTATAAATTCCTGCATTTTATTTGGATGCAGTAAAATAGTGTTTCGCAATTTTTGAAATGGACTTTCTATCCAAAATCTAGAATTATAATTTTTAAGGCATAAATTTATAAATAAATGAATTTTACTTAAACGTTTCAAAAAGGTACTTTTTATAAATTTAATGATTCTAAACTCGAGTTTTGCTGGTTTTTTTTGGAGTTTTTTTTTTGGGCGGGGGGGGGGGGGGAGGGGATAAAAATCGATGCTTTTAAATTATGTAAAATTGTTCAATTTTAGTATGGAATATTGAACAGGGGGTGTTGTTGCGCTATCATAAAAAAAAAAATCCCTGAATTTTTGCAACTCCATGTTCAAAAAAATTCATTGTAATTACTATTCCTCATTTCTGATGTGTAACTGAGCTATATATTTGGCAATATAATTCATAGGTATATAAATTTTTTAATTTGCTCGTTGAAAATTAGAAGCAAAATAAGAAAAAAAGCACGAAAGTGTATTTTTAGTTGGAAAAAGACTGATTAGGCAAAAGTTAGACAAAACTTTGCTGGGTTTTAGAAAGTCAAACTTAGCTTTTTGTTAAGGAAATGCTAAATGAAAACATTTAATCTATACTCCTATTATGAAGAGGAAAAAATTGTTTATTTGTCGGAGGTAAGCTCTGGAACTACCGAACCGATTCCAAAAGTAATGGTATCAAAATGATGGTGTTAGTCCAACTTAGAACATAGGCTATATCTTATGTCGGTGCCACTACCCCAAAGGGGGTGTCGGAGCAAAAAACGTTCTAAAAATGCGATTTTAGCGTTACTGAAGGGCCTAGAAATATGAAATTTTGAATATTAGTTACATATAAGATATAAATGATGTCTAAGAACAGTTCTTAAACAATTCGAAATTTGAAAGGGGTGAAAATGCGCAAAAAGCGTTCTAAAAAACGTTCTAAATGGTAGTTTCTACACAATCTCAGGAAATAACAAACCGATTTAAAAAATATTGGTCATAATGATGGTGACAACGCTTGCTCCAAGATAGGCTATGTTTTATGTCGGTGTCACTACCCCAAAGGGGGTGTAGGAGCAAAAAACGTTCTAAAAATGCGATTTTAGCGTTACTGAAGGGCCTAGAAATATGAAATTTTGAATATTAGTTACTTATAAGATATAAATGATGTCTAAGACCAGTTCTTAAACAATTCGAAATTTGGAAGGGGTGAAAATGCGCAAAAAGCGTTCTAAAAAATGTTCTAAATAATAGTTTCTACACAATCTCAGGAAATACCAAACCGATTTAAAAAATATTGGTGTCAAAATTATGGTGACAACGCTTGCTCCAAGATAGGCTATGTTTTATGCCAGTGTCACTACCCCAAAGGGGGTGTAGGAGCAAAAAACGTTCTAAAAATGCGATTTTAGCGTTACTGAAGGGCCTAGAAATATGAAATTTTGAATATTAGTTACATATAAGATATAAATGATAAATGATGTCTAAGAACAGTTCTTAAACAATTCGAAATTTGAAAGTGGTGAAAATGCGCAAAAAGCGTTCTAAAAAACTTCTAAATTGTAGTTTCTACACAATCTCAGGAAATACCAGACCGATCTAAAAAATAATGGCGTCAAAATGATGGTGACAACCCTTGCTCCAACATAGGCGATGTTTTATGTCAGTGCCACTACCTCAAAAGGGGTGCTGGAGAAAAACGTTCTAAATTGCGGCTTTTGCGTTACCGAAGGGCCTAGAATCGTGGAATTTGGAATGGCAGTTAGTTATAAGATATCAATGATCTCTAAGGACATTTCCTAAAAAAATCGAAATTTAAAAGGGGGTCAAAATGCGCAAAAAGCGTTGTAAAAAATTCTAAATTGCGATTTCTATGCAATCTCAGGAAGTACTGAACCGATTTCAAATATAATGGTGTAAAAGTGATGGTGACAGATCTTGCTCCAATATAGGCTATATTTTATATCTGTTTCCACTACCCCAGAGGAGATGCAGGAGCAAAATGCGCGAAAAGCGTTCTAAAAACATTTTAAATGCCGATTTGTCGGCAATATCGCAGGAAGAATGAATCTTATTTCAAACGTAATGGTAGGAAATTGATGCTGACAGCCTCTGCTCTAACATAGACGCTATTTTGTGTCGGTATCACTATCACCAAGACGTTGCTGGAGCTAAAAACCGCTCTAAATTTCGATTTTTGTGATCGGTAGGGGCTAGCAACTTAAAATTAGGCAAGATGCATATTTATTAGATATAAATGATTTTTAAGAACAGTTTCGAAAAAATTGGAAATTTAAAAAGGGGTGAAAATGCGCGAAAAGCGACCTAAAAACGTTCTAAATTGCGATTTCTACTCAATCTTAAGGAAATACCAAAGCTATTTCAAAAGTAATGGTTGCAAATCAATGGTGACAGTCCCTGCTATAACATAGATTATATTTTACGTTGCTGTCACTACCATCTGAGGGTTGCAAAAGCAAAACATGTTCTAATTTGCGTTTTTTGCACAACTGAGGGGTCTAACACTTTGAAGTATGGCATGGTATTTACTTACAAGATGCAACTGCTTTCTAAGAACAGTCAAAAGAAAATTCCAAATTTAAAAAAATGAAGTGAGTGAAAAGCGTTATAAATTACAATTTTTCAGCAAACATATAAATTACCAAACCGATTAAAAAAATAATGATGACAAATTTTGGTGATAGAACCTGCTCAAACATAAGCTATATTTTATGTCTGTTTCACTACCACCAGAGGGTTGCAAGAGCTAAAAACTTTCTAAATTGCGATTTCTGTGATACTGAAAAGGCTAGAAACTTTAAATATGACATGGTAGTTACATATAAAATATTAATGCCCTCGAAGGAACGACGAATATAAATTCGAATTAAAAAGGGGTGAAGCGAAGGGCAGGTGCGAAAAGGATTCTAAAAAAGTTCTAAATAACGATTCTATGCAATTTCAGGGAATATAAACCGATTATAAAAGTAATAGTTGCGAATCAGTGGTAACAGTCTCTGATCCTACACAGGCTATATTTTATGCCGGTGATTCTACCACCTGGGGTTCACAGGAACAACAAACTTTCTAAAAAAAAGCTTTAAAAGATTTTTAAATTACGTTTCTGTGGAATATTAGGAAATAACAAACAGATTTCAAAATTAATTTTTGGTAAATTAATGGTGACAGTTCCTGTTTCAATATAGCCCTTTACGTCGAAAGAGGTGGTAGGACTTGGAATTTGGCATGATGGTTAATTTTAAGATGTAAGAAGATGGTTTCTAAAAAATTCAAAACTTCAAATGAATACTGAAATGAGCGTATTAATTGCGCATAAAAGTTTCAAAATATTTTCTAAATTATCATTTATTTAGTTTTATTTCATTTTATTAATTTAAGTCTCATTTCTGCCTAATGCGGTGTAATAATGATTTTTAATCAAACTGTGTTTTAAATAGTAATTTTTGAATTATTCCTAAAAGTAATAAGTACCTTTTAATAGAAAAAACTTAATAAAGTAAAATATTACCTTTTAATAAAATAAAAATTTAGTTAGTACCTTTTAATAAAAATTAGACATATAAATATCACTTGGCATATTTCAAATATTACGCGAGCAAAGCCGCGGGGTTTGCTAGTATATCTATATTCTATACTTCCTATTATAAAGAGGAGAAAATTGTTTATTTGTAGGAGGTAAGCTCTGGAACTACCGAACCGATTCCAAAAGTAATGGTATCAAAATGATGGTGTTAGTCCAACTTAGAACATAGGCTATATCTTATGTCGGTGCCACTACCCCAAAGGGGGTGTAGGAGCAAAAAACGTTCTAAAAATACGATTTTAGCGTTACTGAAGGGCCTAGAAATATGAAATTTTGAATATTAGTTACTTATAAGATATAAATGATGTCTAAGAACAGCTCTTAAACAATTCGAAATTTAAAAGGGTTGAAAATGCACAAAAAGCGTTCTAAAAAACGTTCTAAATGGTAGTTTCTACACAATCTCAGGAAATACCAAACCGATTTAAAAAATTTTGGTGTCATAATGATTGTGACAACGTTTGCTCCAAGATAGACTATGTTTTATGTCGGTGTCACTACCCCAAAGGGGGTGCAGGAGGAAAAAACTTTCTAAAAATACGATTTTAGCGTTACTGAAAGGCCTAGAAATATGAAATTTTAAATATTAGTTGCTTATAAGACATAAATGATGTCTAAGAACAGTTCTTAAACAATTCGAAATTTAAAAGGGGTGAAAATGCACAAAAAGCGTTCTAAAAAGCGTTCTAAATGGTAGTTTCTACACAATCTCAGGAAATACCAAACGGATTTAAAAAATATTGGTGTCAAAATGATGGTGACAACGCTTGCTCCAAGATAGGCTATGATTTATGTCGGTGTCACTACCCCAAAGGGGGTGCAGGAGCAAAAAACGTTCTAAAAATGCGATTTATGTGTTACTGAAGGGCCTAGAAATATGAAATTTGAAATATTACCTACTTATTAGATATAAAGGATTTCTAAGAACAGTTTTTAAACAATTCGAAATTTGAAAGGTGTGAAAATGCGCGAAAATCGTTGTAAAAAACGTTCTAAATGGTGGTTTCTACACAATCTCAGGAAATACCAAACCGATTTAAAAAATAATGGTGTCAAAATAAGGGTGTCAAAATGACGGTGACAACCCTTGCTCCAACATAGGCTATGTTTTATGTCGGTGCCACTACACGAAAGGGGATGCAGGAGCAAAAAACGTTCTAAAAATGCGATTTTTGCGTTACCGAAAGGC
The DNA here is from genome assembly GCA_963932465.1 of Maratus speciosus. NCBI lineage: Eukaryota > Metazoa > Arthropoda > Arachnida > Araneae > Salticidae > Maratus > Maratus speciosus. Next base: position 171,178,643 of record OZ010791.1, read on the forward strand.
CTAGAAATATGAAATTTGAAATATTAGCTACTTATTATATATAAAGGATTTCTAAGAACATTTCTTAAACAATTAGAAATTTAAAAGGGGTGAAAATGCGCGAAAAGCGTTCTAAAAAACGTTCTAATGGTGGTTTCTACACAATCTCAGGAAATACCAAACCGATCTAAAAAATAATGACGTCAAAATGATGGTGACAACCCTTGCTCCAACATAGGCGATGTTTTATGTCGGTGCCACTACCCCAAAGGGGGTGCAGGAGAAAAACGTTCTAAATTGCGGCTTTTGCGTTACGGAAGGGCCTAGAATCGTGAAATTTGGAATAGTAGTTAGCTATAAGATATCAATGATCTCTAAGGACATTTCCTAAAAAAATCGATATTTAAAAGGGGGTCAAAATGCGCAAAAAGCGCTGTAAAAAACTTTCTAAATTGCGATTTCTATGCAATCTCAGGAAGTACTGAACCGATTTCAAATAAAATGGTGTAAAAATGATGGTGACAGATCTTGCTCCAAGATAGTCTATATTTTATATCTGTTTCCACTATCCCAGAGGAGATGCAGGAGCAAAATGCGCGAAAAGCGTTCTAAAAACGTTCTAAATGCCGATTTGTCGGCAATATCTCAGGAAGAATTAATCTGATTTCAAACGCAATGGTAGGAAATTGATGCTGACAGCATCTGCTCTAACATAGACGCTATTTTATGTCGGTATCGCTATCACCAAGACGTTGCAGGAGCGAAAAAGCGTTCTAAATTTCGATTTTTCTGATCGGTAGGGGCTAGCAACTTAAAATTAGGCAAGGTACATATTTATTAGATATAAATGATCGTTAAGAACAGTTTCGAAAAAATTGGAAATTTTAAAAGGGGTGAAAATGCGCGAAAAGCGTCCTAAAATCGTTCTAAATTGCGATTTCTACTCAATCTAAGGAAATACCAAAGCTATTTCAAAAGTAATGGTTGCAAATCAATGGTGATAAATTACAATTATAAATTACAATTTTTAAGCAAACCTAAGAATTACCAAACCGATAAAAAAAAATAATGATGACAAATTTTGGTGATGAACCTGCTCAAACATAAGCTATATTTTATGTCTGTTCCACTACCACCAGAGGGTTGCAGGAGCTAAAAACTTTCTAAATTGCGATATCTGTGATACTGAAAAGCCTAAAAACTTTAAATATGACATGGTAGTTACTTATGAAATATAAATGCCCTCGAAGGAACGTCGAAAATAAATTCGAATTAAAAAGGGGTGAAGCGAAGGGGAGGTGCGAAAAGCATTCTAAAAAAGTTCTAAATTACGATTCTATGCAATTTCAGGGAATATAAACCGATTATAAAAGTAATAGTTGCGAATCGATGGTAACAGTCTCTGATCCTACACAGGCTATATTTTATGCCGGTGATTCTACCACCTGGGGTTCACAGGAACAACAAACGTTCTAAAAAAGGGCTTTAAAAGCTTTTTAAATTACGTTTCTGTGGAATATTAGGAAACAACAAACCGATTTCAAAATTAATGTTGGCAAATTAATGGTGACAGTTCCTGTTTCAACATAGCCCTTTATGTTGAGAGAGGTGGTAGGACTCGGAATTTGTCATGATGGTTAATTTTAAGATGTAATAAGATGGTTTCTAAAAAATTCAAAACTTCAAATGAATACTGAAATGAGCGTATTAATTGGGCATAAAAGTTTCAAAATATTTTCTAAATTATCATTTATTTAGTTTTATTTCATTTTATTAATTTAAGTCTCATTTCTGCCATTGCAGTGTAATAATGATGTTTAATCAAACTGTGTTTGAAATAGTAATTTTTGAATTATTCCTAAAAGTAATAAGTACCTTTTAATAGAAAAAACTTTTAATAAAATAAAATATTACCTTTTAATAAAATAAAAATTTAGTTAGTACCTTTTAATAAAAATTAGACGTATAAATATCACTTTGCATATTTCAAATTTTACGCGAGCAAAGCCGCGGGGTTTTCTAGTATATTAATATATATATACGATTTATGCGTACAAAACATGTCAAGCATGAGCTTTTTTTCTTACAAATTTTCAGATGTTTTTCTGATCTACTATTTGTTTCAGTGTTTCGTTTAGGCTCTGCCTTGCACAGTCAGAATCGGAGAAAGTGATGGTGGTGACCTAGCACCAGGCACGAAGCCGGAAAAGCGTTTAATTAGTGCTGCAAGTTGTTACTATTCATGCATTGGGTTTGATGAAATGTAAAATATTTTTTTAGCATCACACATCTAACAGAGTCAACTATAACTAGAGAGTGAAGATGCGCACGTTTCAAAAGAAACGATTGAGGACGTTTTTAGTATATGTTGTTCTATTTTAGAGGCACGAAATTGAATTCTTGATTAAAGCAAATGAATGAAGACGCTGCAATTTAAAACCATATGTTATTTAATTAACAGGGACTTTTAGGTAACATATTAAAAGATATTAGGCTCCAGCATAGTAGCAGTGTTTTTTATCCTAATAAGTTAAATAATGTCCATCCCTACGGGGTACACATTTTTCGCAGAAAGCCAAAATTCACCCAAATTTTTCTCGAACGTTGTTGAACGGTAAAACTTCTTGTTTCTCAAATCAATGAGCTCTTCATTTTCTGTTGTTGTCAAATTTGGTGTCTTGCAAATTTCAAATGAGTTCGTTAACCATTCATATTCGTCAACTGAAAGCGAAGGAAAGTAATTTTTAAGTGTTACGCACAAGATAAATAGATAAACAATTAAATTTAAAAAATCAAAAAATCCGACTGCGTAAAAAGCGAACTAATTAATTATTTCTCATCAATGTGATACTATTGTTTATATTCCTAATATTAGCTCACACTCTCGCTATATATAACTTGTTCAAATTTTCAATCGTTAATAAAATACTTATTATTCATCCAATCAAGCTCAAATAAATTTTTTTAAACTTGCAGTGGATGGCACTTGATGTTAATCCAGTTTTTTTTCAAATATTAATTCATTAATTAAATCAAATTAATTAATTTTCAATAATCGAGAGAGCCCTCTTCTTGGTCAAGGTATTATAAGACCGAGAGAGCCCTCTTCTTGATCAAGGCATTTTAAGCGCCACTCAGGAAAGAAGAATGGGAGAAAAAAAAATTCTCTCATTGACCTAAGTAGAAATTGGCTTATTTTTTTTATATTACTTGTTTATATTACTTACCTTTTTTTTATTTACTTGTATTGATGACTTTTAAGTTGTGTTTAATTGTTAGTTCCTATCTATAAACACTGTTTTGATGAGGTCTATAGATATCTATGATGGTTAGAGTTGCAGTAAAGAAAGAGATCCTACCTACACAACTTCCAGGTTGTATAATATTTTAACGGAGCTTCTGACTGTAAAATGGTCAATAAAACATCGTCTTCATTTTGAAAAACCTATCCAATGATATGCCACTCAATAGGGTGCGTAAATTTTGTTTTTTGCCTCTACCGCCATTTTGCGTTTTACGGCCGCCCTTTTGAATTTATAAAAACAAAACCTCGCCTATAACCATCGGACGGTTAAGACGAATCGATAGAGACCTCATTCATTAAAATCCATCCAGCCGTTGAGATGTTTCGTGGGTATAAAGAAATCCACATACACAGATACGCGTGAAACACACAACCCTTCTTTTCAGTCGGGTAAAAAGGTCGCATTGTTGATACGACACCATAAAATTTTAATTATTTGTCAAAAAAACATCGCAGCACATTTGACAACCTCTCGTGGCACACTGGTGCGCCGCGGCACACAGGTTGAGAAACACTGCATTAGAGACTACCATCATGATTTTTTTTCTGTGTGCTCTTCATACTTTCCCAACTCCCATTCTCTTCACATTCTGAATTCGACATGCTTTTTTTTTTTTTCTTGGTGCTCTATCTAGAGTGAAGATAAGAAATTTATGCGAGATAGAGCAAATAGGTGATGGTAAAACGTAAGACTTTTTAATCTGCTTCTTGTTCTAAATATTGAAATAAATTAAATTGTATTACAGCGAATTTCCTCAAAGCTGCTTACGCTGTCCTGTTCAATAGTTACATTCAATAGCGTGATCAGAATTTAATCCAGAAACTGAATGTGTCTGTTTTAGACGATTAGTGAATTCGTAATGAGAAAGCTGCATGGACGACATCGTTTAGGATTTCGTGTTTAATATTAACCGTTTTCAATGAATGGTTTTGGCTTTCTTGCGAAAGTACATCATAATATTAAATAAATAGTTGTCACAGCAGCAATACAATCTCTATTACCCTAGGCCAGGGACGTCAAACCTTTTCTAATCAGCGTGCCAGATTTTTCCAAAAATATATTTTAAGCGTTCATGACGTGCCAACAAAAAAAAAAAAAAAAAAAAAAAAAAACAATTGGATAAAATAATAATGAATCAAAATTACTTATAATTTTGCTTTTATGATTAAAAAAATATGAATAATATTTGGTGTTATACTTTAGAAATTTATTATAAAAATATTATTTCTTTTGTGTCATCTTAGATGCCAAATAATTTATATTATCTTCGTATGGTGTTATTTTTAAGAGAATACAAATTAGAGTCATTTGACAAGATTTTATATATTGAATTTTTCATATTATTCGTTTCCGAAAGAAACCTCGCAGAAAAAAGTCAAAATAGCAAACGCCAGAATCTTTAAACATCTTTTAGTGTCTAGAATTGAATTCAAAGTTTTCATAACTTTACCATCGAAAATTTTATTTATAATGCCTTATAATCTTTTCTTTCCGTTAATCTTCTGTCTCTTATTCTGAAAATCTTGTGAGCCAATATGGAGCCAGGTAGGGATTCATTAAGTTGTGTATTTCAGTTTCTTCAAACTGTATGACAATGACAACCAACCGAACGACTCGAATTCAGACTAATAGAGACAACATTTAGATTAATTAATGTATTTTGTGAAATTCTACAATATTTTAACTTAGAACCTGATTGTATGTCGTGCCAAAAATAATCTGCCGCGTGCCACTTATGACACCGTGCCATAGGTGCGCCGTCCCTGCAGGTAAATACAAATTATACCACTTTTGAAGAGGGTATAAACTGAGTTTATATTTCTTTAACTAAAAGGTTAAATTCAGAGAAAAACAAGAAAGAAAAAAATCATGCATCAAGCATAGATTATGAAACACTTTCCAACACATTCAGAATAATGTAACAAAACTGCACCATTTAAAAAATTAAAATATTACGTCTAATTCAACAATATGGAAACGCATATTACATTTCAAAACTCAATATCAGCTGTTCCCATCTACAATTGGAAAATTAACCGAATTTTTCAGCAGCCCTGTATAGGATATATATATTTGTATCTATTAACTACATGCATGCCAAAATTTAATTCACTTAAGAGATACATATACTCAGGGTTGTAGTGGGTAGCTGCCCGGGTACCCGCCCAGCTGCCTGCCCGGGCTGGGTTTTTTATAAAAAGCCCAGGTAAAAAACCCGGGTTTTTAAAAATATATTTCTGGAAAAGAACAGATGATGTAATTGTTAACAGTTTATGGTTATTGTGTTTTATTTATTCACTTCTTTGAATCTTAGAAAATATATTTGTATTAATTTACTTGCACTTTTTGATTGGAAACAATTGGAAAACACACAATTGATAGCTTTGCAATTTAAAATTTGTTTGGGGGTACTTCTTAGTTATCCCGTTGACCAAATTACTGTCCCCAAATTGTAAGATTAAATGCCAATAATGGTTGCCATTAATTAATTAATTGTAAGATTAAATGCCAATAATGGCCAATAAAACCATTAATTCGACATTTTATTTGTATTTTTATTAATGTTTTACTAATTTATTTGATCTTTTGTTATTTAAAATAAAAATTATGTCAATGTGTTAAATTTGGCGAAAGTGGTCGACGGGATAACTAAGAAGTACCTTTGTTTATTTAAATTAAAGTGATCATATCTATATATGTATTTTAAGAACAGAGAAAAATGGTGAGATCATTATTAAAACTATGAAGTCATTCCCATCTATTAGACTATGAAGTGTTCACAAAGATTGTATTCGAGATCAGGATTGCCACTTATTTCGGCAATCAAATTTCTTGTGCTTTACTGAGTAAAATATTAAATTTTCCCAGAGTAATTCCTCTGAGAATTTTCAAAATTTCAATGGATAAATTTTGCAAAGTACCAAAGTTTAGTAAAATTCCTTGTTTTTAATACTCATTTTTAAATTCCCTCAGATTTTCTAGTTTTCCCTATACAGTGGCAACTTTGAAGATTATTATTTGTGAGGAAGGTGGAATCATCGTCCACATTTTGGCAATTTAATTTACCCGGGTAAAATTGCCCATTTAACCCGGGTTTTTTAATAAAACGCGCCCGGTCTGGGTTTTTTCTAAAAAACCGCGGTTTTTTACAACCCTGCATATACTTCAGTTGAAATTTTCCCTTCAGCAACTTCCTCTAATGAGGAGAATGGTACGTGAATACTTTAGTGCAGACCTGTATATGAAGTATAGCATTTATATATGACGAGTAACATACAAACAATTGATTAAATTTAAAAACGCATACCGAATTTTAAACCGTACACTCCAGCATATATTACTCAAAGACAGACTGTAACCGATTTATTTTGTGTGGCCCTGTAAATGAATAAAAAATGCCATGAATGCCCTGTTCTAACGTGATCGTAGTGAAATTCAGTGATTTATATCATTTTCAATACATCTGAAATTGCATAATGTTATTAAAATACTCTGCAAACGATTTTTACCCATATACCATAAGGTAATGTAATATTTTTGAATGCCCCTGTAATTGAACTATTAATCTTATATACTTCATATACAGTACTAAACATGCATTGGTGACCCTAAATAACCTTTATCAATTTCATGAAAATCCGAGTATATTTACGGGAGTTAGAGCGTGGACAGACGGACAGACAAACTGAATGCATAAACACTTTTATCTTTGTTGGAAGGTGTTAAAAAGACTTTAGCTAAACGCTAAAGTGCCCATATGCTTCTTGATTTTATTAATGTGCCTTTCCCCATTCTTCTCGATTTCTTCATATGTTTAATTTTTATTTCCAAACTAAATGTTAAAAATCAGCCATGAAATCTTCAAAGGATTACTAATTAATTTATAAAAGCGACTTCTAAACAAAATTTCTTAAATTATAAAGTCATTCAAATCTGTACTTATCATCGAAAAAAGTTTTATTCGAATACTTTAGATATAATACAATATCATAACGATCAATAAATAAGGAGAATTTACGTGTTGCTATAGTTTGAAGGACATTTTACTGATACTTCGGTGAAAAGATTTGAAAAAAAATATTGCGGAAACGCCTTGATTTATTTTTAGCATTCTTTGATAGTTATTTTTGATTTACCGAAAAAAGCTGAAACACTTCTGTCGAAATTTCAGTTTACAAATGGAAGAAATTTAAGTCAATGTTATTTTAAAAATGTTTTTTTTTTTATGTACCAGAAATATAAAAACTTCTTCCCTTTTAAAATATTTATCGATCTACTCTAAAAAGATGCTTTTCACATCAAAGGTGGAGAAAATTTGTCGCAATATTCGGTATTTTTATGTTAGCAAGTAGCAAATCTCGGCAATAACCTCCCCCTCCCTCCGACACACACAGACTCGTAAGTATCTTTATTTTCTCGCGTGTATAAATTAGAAATGATGCTTTGATGTAGGAAATAAAACGTTTTGGTTTATGGTAATATTATTTATTTATTTATTTATTTTGTATTTTAAATAAAATGAGTAAACGTCATGTATTTTAAATGAAATGAGTAAAAGTAATGTATTTTTAATGAAATGAGTAAAAAATATGTATTTTTTACGTACGTATTTTCATAGGCGTAGCGTGACCAAAAATTTTGGGGGGGGGCACCAAGGTCGCGCGAAATAAAAGCGGCGCCCCGGGCGAATTTTCAATTTTGCGCCCCCCCCCCCCCCAAAAAAAAAAGGAAAAACGTTATTTTTGTGATAGGTGTAATAAAATTGATAAAGTGCAGAAACATAAATAAATTCTATGGAATAAATATTTTTCGCGTTTATTTTGGAACTTTAAAGGGTTTAATTTTAATTTAGGAATGCAGAATAACTAAATAACATAAAAGAAAATTGCATTTATTTGTTAGAGAGTTCATGATGTTGAGCGACAGGGGGGAAAATGATCAAGAGAGAAAAAGAAATTCCCCGAAAAATGAATAAATAAACAAAACCGTGGTTTGCAGCGTAAATTTCGCGCCCGGGGCGCTCCTTTAGACGCTCTTTGCACGGCCCTGAGGGGCATAACAGAGATCTGCACGGACCGCAATTCCAAGGCCCAGGCCCAGCCCGCCGAGAAAATTAAAAGTTTCACCCGGGCACGGCCCGTTTATTTTTTCACAGTTTACCAGGCCCGGCTCGTACAAAAATCAACGGAAACAAGCCCGGCCCGCGAAAAAATCATTTAAATCAGTACCGGTTCGGTTCGGCTCGACACAATTTCTCAAAAAATTCCGATTTTTCTTAACATACAATTGCAGGGCTGCCACTTGCTACTAAAAGCGACTATTTTCAGCATCGGTGGCTATGGCGACTATTTTAGGCCGAAAACCATTAAAAAGCGGCTATTTCAAGAAAAAAGGCGACTTTTTCCGGATTTCAGTGACTATTTTTACTGAAAATATTTGATCTTTTTCTTCAAAGCACCTGTAAAGTCATCTTCCCAAACACACTTTTTCAACGGTTGTTTGAAGAGATTCGCGATTTTTTCCTCGACGAATTCCAAAATTCTCGATTTCGCCCCCTCCCCCCCTCCAATCTGTTGACGAAAATACTTATTTTTTTCCAAGATCTTTTTATACAATCGTTGAAGGAGATTTTGCGATTTTTTCCGCGATCCTTTGCCTAATATCGCAAATTTTTCTACATCAGATTGACGAAATCGATTTTTTTTCCGCCACCACTTGTCCAAATTCGCGATATAGATTTTCCGCGACCGATTGATGGTCGTTACTATTTGTTTCAGAGATCTTTTGACGAAATTCCCGATTCTTTTCCAGATCGTTTGTCCAAATTCGTGATTTTCTTTTCATGACCGAGTTATAAATTCGTGATTTTTTGCGCGATCATTTGGTTACATTCTCAAATTTTTTTGACCAAATTTGCGTTTTTTGCCCGCGACCATTTGACGAAATTTGAGATTTTTTTTTGTGATCGTTAGACGAAATTCGCAATTTTTTGTCCCTTCTTTTGACGAAATTTGCGATGATTTATCCGATACCGAATGACGAAAACCGCCATTTGTTTCCGTGACCTTTAACAAATTCAAGATATTTTTTACAGTTGTTTGAGGAGATTCGCGATTTTTTCCACGACGAATTGCGAAATTCGCGATTTTTTCACCAGTCGACTAATGATAATAGTTATTTCTTTTCGCTATCTTTTGCTACGATCGTTGAAGGATATTTCGCAATTTTTCCTATGACCTATTTCAAATTTCTCAATTTTTTGGAGGCGATCGTATCACGAACTCATAATTTTTTTTTCCGTGAGCCTTTGCCAAATTTCACGTTTTTGTTTCCGGCGATCGTTTCACTGAATTCACGATTATTTTTCCGCGATACTTTGCTAAAATTCGCGAATTTTTCTGCGACAAACTGGAAAATTTTTTTCTCCGCCACCACTTGTCGAAATTCGCGATATATATATTTTTCCGCGACCGATTGATGGTACTCGCTGTTTGTTTCAGATATCATTTGACGAAATTCGTAATTCTTTTCCGCGATAGTTTATCGAAATTCGAGATTTGTTTTTCAAAACCGACTTACGAAAATCTTGATTATTTGTTTAAATTCTCGATTTTTTACGCGATTATTTGACCAAATTCGAGTCTTTTCAGAGGTGATTCTGTTCTGAATTTTCCGAAAATTTAAGGCATTCGGTTCCGAAAATTAAAAAAAAAAATCTCTCATCAATCCTAAAATTCGGGCATAAAAAATATCGCGAATTTCGGCAAATGGTCGCCGAAAAAATGAATTTCGACAATCGTGCACAGAAAAAAGTCGCCAATTTCTTCAAAAGATCGCAGAAAAAACAAATTTCGCCAAAGAATCGTGGAAAGAAACGCGAATTTCGACAAGTGATCACAAAAAACGCAAACTTCGTCTGGGAATCGCGAAAAACACACACATTTCACCAACGGATCGCAAAAAACGCAATTTTTGTCAAAAGATTGCGGAAAAGCGCGAATTTCGTCAAAAGATCGCGATAAAGAAACGCAAATTTAGTCGAAGGATCGCGGAAAAACGCGAATTTCGCTAAAGGACAGCCGAGAAAACGCATAATTGGGGGCGGGAGATTTCCCCCCTTTCACTCCTCTGCTGTAACCTTTCAGACAATTTGCTGTGAATTTTTTTTTTTTTTTTTTTTTTTTTTTTTTAAACTCAGAATTACCCTTGTCGTCTTTTTGTCCGCGAATATTTGACGAAGTTTGCAATTTTTTTTCTCTTGGTCGTTAGACGAAATTCGTAATATTTTGTGCATTCTTTTGACGAAATTTGCAATGATTTTTTCGTGACCGAATTACGAAAATCGCCATTTGTTTTCGCAACCTTTGATAAAATTAAAGATATTTTTCCACGGTCCTTTTAGGAGATTCGCGATTTTTTTCGACGACGAATTACCAAAATTCGCACTTTTTTCCGCCGATCGTTTTATGGAATTCGTGATTTTTTTTTTACACGATCCTTTGTCAAATTTCGTGATTTTTTTTTTTCTATAACCGATTGGCGAAAATGATATTGGGTATTTCTTTCAGAGATTTTTTGACGAAATTCGCGATATTTTTCTACGACCTTTTGTCGAAATTCGTCTTTTCTTTTGTCGACTGACTGAGGAAGTTCAAGGGCAAGGAGGCAAAAAGAAGTGAAAAGATCATTTGGAGGATGAAAAGCAGAGGCGACTGTATTAGCCATGGCGCCCTGTGTGAGATTTTTTATTGTACCACTGCAAATGCTATACTCATTTTTTTTCTTTTAAAGGGTTTTACTAAAGCATTTTACTTTGTGCACTCCTTCCAGGGCCGAAACTAGCTATATTTTCACCAGGGGCAAACATGGATTTTGGCGCCCCCTCGTTCCTCCGCAAAGTAAATTTACAAAGCGAAATTTACGAAAGTTTCTATTAGAGGACTTATTTTAAAATTTAAAATGTGTAACAGTAAAATACGTAATAATATTGAAATATATAACCAGCTTTGTCAAATATTTATGCATTAAAACCTGTGAAAAAAAATCGAAAGGAAGCGGAAATAATTCCGCTTTATACAGGTTTCCGTCTTAGCAGATATAACTGTTGGTATTATTTCTGTTGGAACTATGCAGTTTTTTCGTTTAAGACAATATTCCATTACAGACATATTTCATTTTTCTAGATGTTTACTATTGTAGCATTACAAATTATTACAATTGAGGTACTTTAATGTCATAGTGATATGAGTCACATTGTTTCAGGAACTAAAAAAACCAGGATTTATTGTAGGTATAAAAATGAATTCCAACATTGTAAAATATCTTCCTGTACTATCTACATCAGTTTTGTGGAATTATCACTTATATCACTCTTCTTATTTATAGATTGATATGTCTACATACTTTCCTCAACTTTTCAAATTTAATTTTCAAATTTATGTGCGACTCAAAACAACAACAAAATTATTAAATTTTTACTTTTCAATTTGTAAATTTTCGACCGCTTGGTTTTTATTGTCCCAGTCAGTCACCTGATCTCGCCCTATCTAAGGCCAGATATGGCGATATGCATGTAAAAAAGTAATTATAAGAAAAAGAATACAGTTATTCATTTGCTGTCTTGTATATTGTAGGCAAATCTTTTTATCTATTCGACAATTTTAATGCACTTTACTCAGCTTTTCTTTTTGATTTTTTAGCTAAAAAATATCTTTTTACACGAATTTCACACGCACATATATAGATTGTATAAAACGGTAAACCAAATTTTTATCTGGCGCCCCCTTCGCGTGTCGTCCAGGGCACATGCCCCTCTCCACCCCCTTAGTTTCGACCATGACACCTTCTCCCGTTAATTTTTATTGTTCCGGGCAGCCTGGGTGGGGCTTGTTGAACTAAAGCCAATTGCTAGGCCTCCCCACCTAGCCGAACCTGTCCCGGGCAGCCACCCGATCTCGCCCATATCAAGACGGGAAAAATGAAAGCTCAACACTGCTCAGGATGAGAGAGAAAAGAAAATTGATCAGTCTTCATGGAATCTTTTCATCAGAAAAGTCAGTCAAACAAAATCTTCATTTGGCGCCCCCTTCGCCTTCCGGTACACTTGGAATTAGAGAAAGAATAATGCATAAGAAAAGAGCTCTTTTTTTCCAATTCATTTGCAGTCTTCTATTATAGATGAATATTTTTTATATATTTGTAAATTTCAAGGCATTTGGTTTAGTTTTACTTTTGGATTTTCCGGCTGTAAGACATTTTTATGCAAATTCAATATAAATACATATATATTTTTGTATGTAAAGACAAAAAAATTTTCATTTGGCGCCCCCTACGCTTTCTGTTCTGGCGCCCAGGGTGTAGAAGGTTGGGGGGGCACACGCCCCCCCGTGCCCCCCCGACGCTACGCCTATGCGTATTTTAAAAGAAAATTTTGTATTTTATGTAAAATGAGGGAAATATTTATATTAAAGATTCATATCATTTTAAAACGAGATAAATGCATTACAAACGGTGACGATAGGGATAGAAGCAATATTTGGTGATTTATCGTTTGCGCCCGGCTAACATAAAAGTACCCAATATTCTTATTGTAAATCTTTGATTTTGTAAAATGCTTCAAGGCAAATATTTAAATTTCGACCCAATAATAGAAAATCTGCAAAATTTAAGTTGTGTCATGTTTTTCAGCTTTTGATAATTGATTCTTATGAAATTTTTAGCGCTGAAATTACCTACATTTTTCGCCATCACGTCAGGATTTTTTTGTGGATCGCAAATTTTTAAATGTTTAAAAAGTCGAAAAATATCGGAAATCTGATACTATATAAAATAGACGTAAAACTTCTTTTCTTAATAATTTATTCTATTTTTTGGCTAATACTGTGTATGACGTATGTTCCCTTTCTCTTTGAGCCACGTTCAAGATCTAGGTCAGGGACGGCGAACCCTTGGCACGCGTGCCTTAAGTGGCACGCGAAAGAATAATTTTGGCACAGTGTCGCTTGTAGCTCTAAATCAATATAATGTAATACTGCACAAAATACACAAACATTGGATGATATGATCTTGTCTAAATTCGATTAATTGCAAATTAAAGAATTTTAATTGGGGCTTTAAAATTCCGTAAATTACCACATTAGTAAAAGTAGCAGTGATAAAATTATTCCAACTTTTAAATTAATTTCAGAGCTATTTAAAGAAAGTGGCGTTTGCCCTTTTAGTAATTTTTCCATCTATGTCCGCAAGGTCATTATTTTCTCGAATGAATAATACAAAAAATCAAGTAAAAGTAGTTGTCAGATAAATTCAGTTCAGTTTGCATTCTGTTGAAATTAACTGAGTATGAACCTGATATTAATTATGTTTCTTCCAAGATGCAACAACACAATTAATTATGTAATTTTTTAATATAATTTCTAAAAGTACATTGTTTTTATGATTATTATAATGTAATACCTCACTTGTATGTTACCCATTTAAAAGAAAAAATCTTAATAAGTGATTTATATTCAAGATTTTTCAATCCCCTAAATTTGTTGGCACGTCAAGGACATGTAAAACATTTTTGAAAAAAAAAATGGCACGCGGCTATAAAAAAGTTCGCCAACCCTGATCTAGGTTATCTCTCTGTCACGCTGGTCAATGAACACTGCCCCCCACCGGCTTCCCTCATCAGATTCCTAAACTGTTTAGTGAATAAAATATTGTGAGTGTAAAATAGTGTGAATAAAAAAGTTAGTAAAGTATTATGAAAAAAAAAACATTTTACATCTGTTTTTAGTATCAAATTTTCGCTATACGAGGTCTGTCTGATAAGTAAGTAAAATATCATGATTTTTCCCGCGCGCAGTAGTGATTCTAAGACTCTGCCACTAGTGCACATTGGAAGGAGACACCTTAACACTCGTTCTTGAATTTTTTTTCAACGCGTTCCAGTGAGCCAGTCGTTGCATGCGGATCACTGAGTGAGGTGCTGTTATGTGTGTTCGTCGGATTTTGATTTCTCTCAAGATGACTGAAAGGGTTGAACAAAGGTGCTGCATAAAATTTTGTCAAAGCTTGTTGATTCTCAAAGCGAAACCGTAAGATTCATCAGGTGCTGCAAGATTCATCAATGCTCCAGCTCATTCATCGCACCTGATTCAGACTTTCGTGCTGAAACATAGAATTCAGGTCGTTCGTTAACCTTCCTACTCTCCAGACATGGCGCCTTGCGACTTCCGGTTGTTTCCGAAATTGAAGGCGCCATTGAAAGTATCCCGTTTTGAGGGCAAGGGCGTAGCTACAAAAAATTTTTCGGGGGCTGCGGGAGAGAGTTCAAAATTTTCCCAACTTATAATTCAAAAATTTCCCAACGTGAAACAAATTGCTCTATTTTCCAACTAAAATGATATGTTCAATGTGTGTTTAATGTTAATGATATACTTATACGGGGAAAAAAAATTCTTTCCAAAGAAAAATGCTGAAACTAAAAACATAAAAATTATAATTATTGGTTCATTTAATGAAAGTTTTTGTCTTCAATTGTGTACGAGTCATAATCGTTCTTCATATGAAAATAGCCTCATATTTTTAGATTTTTGAGAAAGGAACAAAGTATTGGAGGAAATGTATTAGAGACACTGTTGATGGACAACAGTAGAGAAATTCAGGTCTGGTAGATGTATGATATTTTCGTTATATTTTCCTAGCACAGAGAAACATAATGAGAAATTGAGTCTGATTGCTTTTTGTATTTCTTTTAAAAGTTTAACTATTTTACTATTACAGAACTCATAAATGTATTTAGCAAAACAATATTTTTTTTTCCACTAAAAAAAAAAAAAGTGTTTCAAAAATTTATAATTTCCCAACTCTAAGCTCAAATTTTCCAAGTTCACGTATATATTTGGGCCCCCCCCATAACCCCCCCATCGCGACGCCTCTGTTTGAGAGTAGAGATGAGATATACAGCATGCGGCGGCGAAGTTGAATACCATTAAAAAAAAAACCTTCCAGAAGTTTTTCAGTAGTGGAAAGGACGGTGTGGTAAGTGTATGAAGCCGTAAGGGGCCTACTTTGAAGGGGATTAGGGTCTCATTCCCGTCAATTAATTTATATATTTTTTTCGGCCAAAGGTCGGATACTTTTCAGACAGGCCACGTATTTCGATTTTTTTTAAAGAAAACTGAAATTTACCATTTACGAATTATCCTGTCGTGATGGTAAAACAAGTACGTATGATCGCAGATCGCACAGAGGGTTTCGTTTAATATCTCTTTCAAACATTTTATCATTAAATTAACAAATCAAAATTGTTAATAGAAAATTATATCTCTTTTTCTTTTCGTGTCACATGGACTGCCGTGCAAAAAATGCAATTCTGGAATTAATTACCAAAAAATTATCTTCTCTTCGGATTGTCGAAATTAAAAAATAAAGACATATTCAGAAAGAGAATGAAATTTTACGTCGGATGGCGTAAAAATCGTAATTCAAAAATCGATATTTTAAAAAATGTTGGTCTTGCATGAAAATTGTTAGTCCGTTTCTGACCGCAAGACGCACCTGTTTTATATTCTCTCGTTATCGCCGAAAATTCAGTACCATCAGACATCTATCGTCTTCACAAATGAAGAAAAATAAAAGATTTTTTTTCTCGATTTTTAACGAATTTTCGAGTTTTTATGGTACGATCGAAATAATTTTTAGAATTTCTGAAGGCTGAATTTCCCCCCCGTCTTGTGGTACTAATTTCGAATTTGTGGGATGCATGGAAAAAAATTATTCACGCCTTTAACAAATCGCCAGTCCTTATCTGCCGTTAAAATGACACTGTTTATAACCCAGTGTTTCTCAACCTTTTTTACTTCACGGCGCACTTAAACCTAGAATTAAATTTGTGCGGCATACTAAAATTAAGATGACTTAACAAAGAGAATAATTATCTATCATTATATAAGAAATAATTACATACTTTTAATTTATTTACTATCACAAACAAAATAGCCCATCCGAGCGGAACAAAGAAAATTATTTTAAATAAAATTCTTATAACCTTTTTTATATACGTCTCTTTAATATGCATTAACATTTATAAGCATATGAAAAACACTAGTTTCAGTATCATTCAGCATACCGGCATCAGTGCAAAGAATCATGAAATTTTCCCATATATACGGAAGTAAAGCAGATTGGAGGTATAGGTTTATAGATGAATAACAGTGCAGGAAATTACAGGCAACAGCCAATAGCAAATTGTATAGGGAAAGGTACTGGTGATGAGGAAAATGTGGAAAAGTATCTTAATTTGTCAGTAATTTGCCACGATCAACAGTTAAAGAGGTATACGAATTTAACTTAAAAAAATTTAGAATACTTTTTATTTAAGAAAAATCTTCATATAGGCATACTCTTAAATCATTTTTTAACAATCCTTTCTGCTGCATTTTAAATTGTAATCTTTTTCCTTCAGGAGGCATGATTTTTTTTCCGAAAGAATTTATTTCAAGAGACGTAAGACCATTTTTAGGGTTTCCTCGTATACTCTTATAATGAGCAGTAGAAGAAAAATCTCTGAAATAAAGCAAATTTGTGACACTAAACTTTATTTCAAAGTAGATCGTGATATATGAAATGTCGGACATTAAAAATTCGAATTTATAAAAATGTGATGCAACTTGGCTTAAAAGTTTCGCGGCACACCTGAGATCTTTTCGCGACGCACTACTGTGCTGCGGCACACAGATTGAGAACCACTGTTATAACCGGTGGAATAGATCGTTTTTGTAATTTGATAAAAAAAATCCATGCTTTTGTTGAATTATGAATGCCTTTCCGATCTTGTAATTGGGTTTTTTTAATTAATAACATCCGTTACTTACAACTTTTTCAAAATTTTATGATTTGTCTTTTGATGTGAAGTATTCAGCTATAAGTATGCAAATTTCAAGTCTACAACATATATAGTTTCTGAGAACGGGATTTGTGAGAGACGGAAAAACAGACAGAGGAATTAGACGAATAGGGTTTCGTCAGATGAACGAAACCCTAAAAACGAAGGTAATTTTCGAATTCAGCACTAAAAAATACACAAAGAATCAACTATCAAAAGTTAAAATTACATCCATCGTAGGCTTGTGTTATTACTCACTTGTTTGGAAACTTTTATAATGTTCAGAAGTGTAGAAAAAGGCGGATTCTACAGGGCTTCGAATCTAAGTCAATTTAGCTTAAAATTCACATGATAATAGCTTAAAATTCACAGTCACAGACTGCTATTGTCTGCTTCTACCTGCTAAATTATTACTTTATTGTTTCGAAATGAATTAAAATATTGTTTTTACACTGGTGTCCAAAATTAAGGACCAGTCACAAAATGCTAATTTTTAAGTAAGCGAATACTCAAAAGGAAATAATATAATTCGCATAATTACTATCTCTACAGCACAGCTAGTCCATATAGCATATCATTTATGTCACACATGGTCACAAGCAGGGACCCGGAGCTGGAGCTGTGTTTTCCCTGGAGCTGGAGCTGGAGCTGGAGCCGGAGCTCTAAATTTTCCCCAGCTCCAGGGCTCCTTTAGTTTTTAATATTCTTTTAAATCTTTTTTTTTTTCAGTCTTTTAAATTTCTAGGCTTAAAATATTTTAATTATAGTAGAAGATCTTTATAACGCGATTCTATATAATGCAATTCTCCATATAACGCACAACTTCTCAGATGTAAACAATGAATTTTGCAGGTAAGAAGCACCTGAAATCCCACATCGTAAAAATTGCTACTCTCTAGAAAACTACATTTGATACATTAATTCAACTTTATCTCCTTAATTCATAACTTTTTAATGAAAAAAATTTGCTATTATTACAATAAATATTATATTTTTGGAAATGAGTAATGTAATGAATGATTGGGTCCAGGTATAGTTGGACCATGTTTATAAAATAAACAATATAAAATGATCATATAATGCAAAAATTTATAATTTGGATACTTCCTGGTGACAAGAAGTGCAGTATAAAGATACTCTAATGTATTTTGGTATCTTTCAGATTTATATGGTCGTGTTTATAAGGTAAATTTAATGATGTGTGAAATGTGATCCATATAATGCAAAATTCTATATAACGCACAACCTTGCGTTTTTAGGTTTGCGTTATAAAGATCTTCTACTGTACATCATTATTCAGTATTTTAATTTAACATTTTTTAGGTTTTTATTATTATTATTAGAGAAGGAAACCTTCTCGAAACATGGTAACACTACTTTACTTCTACTTGAACTAAGTGACAACACTATTCGAAAACAAATATGGCCGCCTGTTGTTTGCATGTGTAGTTGAACAATTTTTGCTGTTTGAAAAGTGTAGAAAAAATTTAAGATTTTTGTGTTTAAAATTCCACCAAACTTTCTATTTTAAAAGCAAAAGCTAAAAGATGTCATACTTTCTGAACAAGCATTTGAAGTTTGATGAGAAGAAAAATGCATTTTGTCAGATCTTTAATGAAGGTAGAAAGTATTTGTGAGCAAAAAATTAAACGTGTAAATTAAAATCTGCAACTCAAAAGCGCGAAGTCGGAGCCGAGTTGGAGCCGGAGCCGGAGCTGGAGCCACAGTATTTTCTCTAGGAGCGGAGCTGGAGCTGGAGCATCAAAAATTGTTCGGCTCCGGGTCACTGGTCACAAGTGTCACAGTCACTACGGTGAAACAAAAAATAGGAAATTCCACACGTCTCATTATGAGTTTCAAATGATCACTATATGTGACTCCACTGAGACGTCATTGTGACTGCTACTTTATGACGAGTCACCAGGTGACTTTACCATGTCGTTACATTGTGACTCACATGTGACTGTCATTTTTAGACTCAATTTCAAAGTTATCATGAACATTGCATTATGATAAGTCATCAAATAATATCACATTATAGTCACATGGTGATTTTTCACAAAAGAGCACAATGGTGACTTCACAGTAGTCTCTCTGTCACCTGAAAGTCTTCATGTGACTTTAATGTGACATTATTTGGTAACTTTTCACAATGCAGCGTTCACGATGACATTGAAATTGAGTCTGCAGATGACAGTCACATGAGAGTAACAATGTAGCTACATTGTAAAGTTACATGGTGACTCGTCACAAAGCAGCTGTCACTGTGACGTCTCAGTGGAGTCTCATATAGTGATAATTTGAGACTCATAATGAGATGTATTGAATTTCCTATTTTTTGCTTCACCCTAGTGACTGTGACACTTGTGACCATGCGTGACATGAATGAGATGTTACATGGACTAGCTGTGCTGTAGACATAGTAATAATTTGAATTATATTATTTCCTTTTGAGTATTCGCGTACTTGAAAATTAGCATTTTGTGATTGGTCCTTAATTTTGGACACCAGTGTATATTAAAGATATTGCTAATTAATGTAGACAATTAATTATTCCTGGAAGTTTTTAATTTAAACTCACCAATAGCGGGCGACTTAAGGACATTTTTCTAATTATTATTATAGTGTTATTGAATTCCGAAAGATATACAGTGTAACTTAAAAAATCTGGCATTCAGGAATCCGGCAACTTTAATAATCCGGCATCAAAACCATCTTTCCCTTCCTTTTACTTTTACACTTTGAAGTTATTGGAGAAGAAAAATAGCAATTCTCTATGAATTAAAAACTTCAAGACCGAAAGTAAAAATTCAAAAAAAGAATATTTGACTTTTTTTTTTTTTCATTTGTCAGTTGCGATTACTTTCTGAAATTATTTTCTGGAAGCTGCACCGTTGCTTAGCAAAGTGAACAACTTTGGGGATAACTTTGGCGAATGCATAGCGCAATAGTATATAGCTATACGAATATTCTGCAACGGCGAAATCAATGATATGAAGTATTTCAGACTTTCACATTTTCTGTGAAAAGACTGCTATTTATGAGGTGATTAAATACACAAAATCTTAAAATGCATTAAGTGTCCAAAAACGCGATATAGATGATTGGCTAAGCATTGAAGAAAATGCATCAAGAACGAACAATTTAACGGACTGCGAGATCGCTGACACTGTGCTAAATAGAACCGCTGATGAGCAATGGCTACTATCAACTCAGAAGATGAGACTGAAAAAGCGGCCGAAGAAAGGGTGTCACTGTAAAAATGCATAAATTTGACTGGAGAATTAATATATGCTTTAGAGAAATAAGACTGTATTTCCGAAACAGACATTTTTCAGTTGTATAAAATACAAAAAAAAAAAAAAAAAAAAAAAAAAAAACTTGTTAAAGAACGGCTAAAAAATTGAAGCAAACAAAGTTGACATCGATGTTTCCGGAATTACAAGAGAAGAAATAATTTTTACTCTTTATTAGATTTTTCTTTTCTGTAACATAGAAAATAGTAATTAAAATAGTTTTCTTTTAATTCTCTTTTTCTTACATAATTATCACTTATAATGAATTAAATTATGGCTAAAGGCACCATTAAGGAATAGTACTACTTTTGATATTCCTAGTTACTACTTTTAATATTCCTAGTTACTACTTTTAATATTCCTAGTTACTACTTTTAATATTCCTAGTTACTACTTTTAATATTCCTTCAAAAATCCGGCATAGTCTCGGTCCCGATGATGACGGATTTTAGGTAGCTTTCATTACAAAAAGCTACCTATTGCAGCCGTTCGGAGGAAAGCGATTTCAAAAAATTTTGGTATATTTTAATCGATCATGACTTCCAGTCCCCGAAACCACCCTCCGTTCAAAAGTTGATATATATATGATATTTGTCACACTGTAACTCTCGTATTTATGAACCGATTTGGATGTAACTCTGTGTGTACATAGTACATACCAATGTCTCGACCGAGTTCGTTGGCCAGCTTCATCCGCCATCTTGTTTCAAAATGGCGGTCATTTAATTTTTTTTTAATTTAAAATTTGAAATGTGGTACCAAAAAATTGAAAATGGAAAAATATTTTTTTTATGTGTTTGACCTTTATACAAAGATTCCGGAGCAGTTTTTGTTTCGTCTATATCTTAAAAAATGGCTGAGCTATAGCACTTTGAATTTCCAGCGTAGCTGACATTTTGAAACGTCCTGATTTTTGTCACGCAATAACAGGCGTATTTATGAACCGATATGGATGTACCTTCGTGTGTACATAGTACATACCAATGTCTCGACCGAGTTCGTTGGCCAGCTTCATCCGCCATCTTGTTTCAAAATGGCGGCCATTTAAAAAAATTAAAAAATTTAAAATTTAAAATAAGGTACCAAAAAATTGGAAAATGAAAAAGATTGTTCTTATGTGTTTGACTTTAATACAAAGATTCCAGAACAGTTTTTGTTTCGTCCATATCTAAAAAATGGCTGAGTTATAGCATTTTGAATTTCAATTGTGGCTGACATTTTGAAACGACCTGATTTTTGTCATGCGATAACAGGCGTATTTAAGAACCGATTTGGATGTAACTTGGTGTGTACATAGTACATACTAATGTCTCGACCGAGTTCGTTGGCCAGCTTCCTTCACCATCTTGTTTCAAAAGGGAACATTTAATTTTTTTTTAATTTAAAATTTAAAATAAGGTATCAAAAAACTTGAAAATGAAAAAGATTTTTTTATGTGTTTGGCCTTGATACAAAGATTCCAGAGCAGTTTTTGTTTCGCCTATATCTTAAAAAATAGTTGAGTTATAGCACTTTGAATTTCTAGCATGGCTGACATTTTGAAACGATCTGACATTTGTCACGCTATAAACACACGTATTTATTAACTTATTTGGATGTGGAAGGCATGTGGATAGTATGTAGCGACGTCGCGACCAAGATCGCTGGCCAGCCTCATCCGCCATCTTGTTTCAAAATGGCGGCCATTAAATTAAAAAAAAAATTATATTTAAAGTGAAGTGCAAAAAAATTAGAAATTGAAAAAGATTTCTTTCTTAGGTATTTGACCTTGATATAAGGATTTCGGAACATTTTTTTTTTGTCTTTATCTTAAAAAATGGCTCAGATATAGCAGTTTCAATTTCTTTATGTGGGTGACATTTTGAAAAATCTGATTTTTTGCCTGCGACAGCACTCCTGTATATCAACCGATTCCGATGTGAGTGAGCATGTGCACAGGAATTACTAAGGTCTCGACCAAGTTCACTAGTTAGCCTCATCCACCATGTTGTCTTAAAATGGCAGGAACTTCAAGATATCGCCGAATTTGGCAACCAAATATAAGTTACTTTAAATAAAAGCAGCTTGGATAAAGCTGACTAATTTCGCGAAATTCTCATTCAGAATGATTTAGTACTGATAAAAATTAGTATTGAATCTTCTGTAATCCGTTTCCACTAAATTGAACTTCGTGTGTTTGAAGAACATAAGATAGCTTTTTAAAAATAAGGAATATGAAAGCTACCTCTTCCTCCAGGCACTGGCCGGAAGGACTTTTTGAAGTTATACTGTATATGTTTTTATTCTTGTCCTAACTATCATGTATCAGAATAAACATTCAACGTTTCAAAATATATTTGTTCTGAAAAAATCAAAAATCAGAAATTTTACCTTCCTCTATGCTCCAGTAGTGGGCCTTGGCGTATCCAAAAACATATTTATAATATAATAGAGTATATCAACAGTAGTCTAAGTTAAAATATAACATAACACTAAAGAAACAATGTTTAAAATAAAACTTTTCTCTTAATGAAATCTCTAAGAATTTGTTAAAAAACCTGTTTTTGAAGACACGCTATAAAATAAGCAAATGTATTAGCAGAAAAAGAAATATTCCAAACACTTTATGGAAAGTTAACATTTAAGAAAGTTAGTCGGGTCTATGTCATTTAGCAGACAACCAAATAGCCGACAAGACATTTAGCAGACAGCAATTAGACGACAGGACATTTAGCCGACAAGTACATTTAGCCGAAACGTACATTTAGTCGACAGGACAATTAGCCAACAGCGACAGTTAGCCGACAAGACAGATAGCCGACAGAGACAATTAGCCGACAGGACAATTAGCCGATAGGACAGTTAGTCGACATGGACAATTAGCCGACAGGACGTTTAGCAGACAGGATGATTAGCCGACAAGACAATTAGCCGACAGGACAATTAGCCGACAAGACAATTAGCCGACAAGACATTTAGCCGACAAGACATTTAGCCGACAGGACATTTAGCCGACAAGACAATTAGCCGACAGGACATTTAGTCGACAAGACAATTAGCCGACAAGACATTTAGCCGACAAGACAATTAGCCGACAAGACAATTAGCCGACAGGACATTTAGCCGATAGGACAATTAGACGACAGGATATTTAGCCGAGAGGACGATTAACACAGTTAGGTTTTGGTTTGGATACTGTTAGGTTTCGGATAGGTTACAGTCAGAATACAGTTAGGTTATAATTAGTTTACGGTTACGTTAAACTTGGGTTACAGTTAGGTTACGGTTAGGTTACAGTTAGATTACGGTTACGTCACAATTAGATTAAATTTAGGTAACAATTAGGTTACGTTTAAGTTACAAATAGGTTGAGGTTAGATTACGGATAGGTTACAGTTAGATTAGGGTTAAGTTACGGATAGGTTACAATTAGGTTACGGATAGGTTACAGTTAGATTACGTTTATGCTACGATTAGGTTACAGATAGGATACAGTTCCGTTACAGTTTGGTTACAATTAGGATTATGGATAGGTTACAGTTAGATTACGGTTAGGTTACGGATAAGTTACAGTACGTTACGGATAGGTTCCAATTAGGTTACCGCCAGGCTACAGTTAGGTTACGGTTACGTCGCAGTTAGATTAAATTTAGGTAACAATTAGGTTACGTTTAAGTTACAAATAGGTTAAGGTTAGGTTACGGATAGGTTACAGTTAGATTAGGATTAAGTTACGGATAGGTTACAATTAGATTACGTTTATGCCACGATTAGGTTACAGATAGGATACAGTACGTTACAGTTTGGTTACAATTAAGATTATGGATAGGTTACAGTTAGATTACGGTTAGGTTACGGATAGGTTACAGTACGTTACGGATAGGTTCCAATTAGGTTACGGTTAGGTTACCGCCAGGCTACAGTTAGGTTACGGTTAGGTTACAATTAGATTACGGTTACGTCACAGTTAGATTAAATTTAGGTAACAATTAGGTTACGTTTAAGTTACAAATAGGTTAAGGTTAGGTTACGGATAGGTTACAGTTAGATTAGGGTTAAGTTACGGATAGGTTACAGTTAGATTACGTTTATGCCACGATTAGGTTACAGATAGGATACAGTTACGTTACAGTTTGGTTACAATTAAGATTAGGGATAGGTTACAGTTAGATTACGGTTAGGTTACGGATAGGTTACAGTACGTTACTTATAGGTTACAATTAGGTTACGGTTAGGTTACCGCCAGGCTACAGTTAGGTTACATTTAAGTTACAGTTAGGTTATAGTTACATCACAGTTAGGATACGGTTAGGTTATAATTAGTTTACGGTTAGCGTACCGTCATGATGCGTTTATTTTACAGATAGATTACGGTTAGGTTACAGTTAGGTTACAGTTAGGTTAGGGTTAGGTTATAAGTAGGTTACGGTTACGTTACGGTTAGGTTATAATTAGGTTACGGTTAGGTTACAGTTATGTTCCATTTCCGTTACAGATAGTTTACGGTTGGGTTATGGATAGGTTACAGGTAGGTTACAGTCACGTTACATTTAGCTTATAATTAGTTTACGTTACGGTTAAGTTACCGATAGTTTATAGTTACGTTACAGTTAGGTTACGGTTATGTTATAATTAGATTAAGGTTAGGTTGCAATTAGGTTACAGTTAGGTTACGGTTAGGTGATAATTTGTTTATAGTTAGGTTGAATGTATGTTACTGTTAGGTTACCGTTAGGTTACGGTTAGGTAACACGTTACAGCTAGGGTACAGTTAGGTAATGTTTATGGTACAGTTAGATTAAGGTTACGTTACAATTAAATTACTGCGTCCAGGGCTTAAATTCTAACAAAAGAAGTTCCGGAGCCCTAATCAGTACTACCGGTACAACAACTGTACCGTTCCACCCCTCCCCCCCTGCCCCTGTAATCTGCATATTTATATTTGATACATTAATTGCAAAATTTAAAGCATTTTTTTTTCTTTAGCAAAATAAAAATTTTAAATATATCTATCAGCATGTACTTAGCTGTCAACTATTCCACTTTTTAGTTATCACTTCTTCTGAATAGTAAAAACCCGTGCCTATTTTTTATGTTAATTAATTGCAGAATTCTGCGATTAAATAGGGTAACGATTATGATTAGGAAATGGTGTTAACACAGAAAAGGGATAGTTCGCAGCTATGCATTTTTAAGAAAAAATGAATGAAATTTACAGAAATGAATATTTATATGCTGAAGAATGGAACAATGTTTTACAATTTCCTGAAAAATGTGCATATCTTAAAGTATAATCATTTCCTTCCGCATAACAATCTTTTGCGGTGAGTCCCTGAAAATCAGATAAAATTAAAAATTTGACAAAGTTATCGGAAAGAATCTATGCCTTTATAGAAAAAGGGGAAACACTGCTCGATTGCTTTCTATCAGAATAACAATACATGGTAATTATATCTATTTACAAAGGAAAGTGACTTCGTATAGGTGCAGAGAGCCTTAGCGTGGGTACCGTTCATGATACAAAATAAATAGAAAAATCACTAACGTGATTTTTATACTCGTACGCAATAGAAGACAAAAAACCTCGAACAAACAAACATCAAGCTGATGCTTGTTGGATAAAACAGAAAATATTCTTTTCAGGTTAGATATCGAAATAATAAAAAGAAAACCCAGCCAATAAAAAATTATCCTACTGTCACAAAAGAAAATCGAACTGAAAGCAAATTTATTGTTCAGTCGCTTGAGTGGTGCCGTATTAACACGTCGCCGATATAAATTTGAAATAGTAAAACGCGATTTCTGTTTCCCCTTCATTCTGATCATAATAGCATTAAAATGATTTGAAGTGGAATATAATACGTAATTTTAAAAGAGGATTTTTTTTTTCCAATACATGAATAAATAAAATTTTAAATGTAATACAGATTGAGCTCGATTCAGTCTAAGCCTAAAAACTGATATAAAAATTGAGACCGTTTTATCTCCATCTCCTACGTGTGTGACACATTACGTCACATATAAGTGTTTTGTTAAAAAGAATGCAAAAGCTTGGAGATGGGAAGGAAAGGAAAAGGTAATTTAAGCTTCGGTTTTTCGGAAGCGCTATTGCACTGGGCTCCGGTACCCTGTATTTATACAGTGTAATTTTATATCACACTAGCTGACCCACCCGGCGTTGTCCAGGGCCATCATAATAGCCTTAAATAAAACTCAAGTTTGTATAATTTTATATCCTTTGAAAATCTTTTAAATGAACCTAGTTTCGGAAGTCCCATTACCTTCCACAGCCTCTCGTGTGTTCCCAACAAATCTCTTTCCGAACGAACCTGTGAAATGGGCCCCCGCTACCTAAAGCAGTATGTACCGGAAGTGCTCCGCACGTGCCGCAGATAATCGAAAACCAAGTCGAGTGAGCCAAACTTCGTTGTAATCAAGCCCATAGAACCCGAAAAACGAATGCATCATTAATGTTCGAAAATGTTGGTAACTGAAGTCTAAGATAAACTTTCATAATACAGAAAGTAGCTGAATTGTAATCTAACTGAAATGAACCAATTCCCGTTGAAATCGGTCCCCTAGAACCCGAGGAAAGAATACACCCCTAAGCGGTGGAAGTTTGCCCCCCCCCCCCTCTGTAAATTTCACGGACTACTTTTAAAATTAACACAATATTTAATAAACGGATGAAATCCCGGGCGGCAAACAACGTAGCTACGCTACTGCACCTAACGAAAATTTTCATACGGATTCGACATTCGTTTTATTCGATGTTAGCATAAATTAGAGGCCCGATGTAATTATGAGCGCGCTAGAGTGCGAAGGCAGCTAGTTTAATAAAATGTTATTATTATATGTTAAAGCCTCGATAACTCGACATCCTCATAAATAAGTGTATTTAGTTAATATTATTATTTATACCTTTGCTCTAAAAACTGGATAACTTGAAGATTCATTAATCCGTTTTATTTTCTATCGAATACAAGTTATACGGTTAAACCTTGATGAATCCTCAAGCTTATAAATCTATGTTTTTATTTAAACAATTATCATTGGTCATTGTGGTTAAAACCTTGATAACTCTGTATCCTCATAAAGCAGTGCTTCTATGCAATAGAATATAATTAATTTTCTTTACATCCGCAATAAAATTAAAATAACAAGTTATCCCCAAACGATCTCTCTAACCGCAAAAACCTAGTTACTTCGCCATCTCTTTAAATTTATATTTTAATCAGTTTGATATAAATTTTGTATGATTTCCAAAAAACCTCGAAAAGTCGTCATCCTTAATCATCTGTGATTTTATTAAGTCGAATGCCATTAATGAATTATATATATCCAATCTTGATAACTTGACATTCTCACAAATTCGTCTTTTTGCGCATCGAATTTATTTAATTTATATATTAAAAGATCAGTGATTCGCCAGTCTTAATAAACCTTTGTTTTTGCTGAAAGAAGTAGTATTTATTTGTTACTGATATGGGGCACTATAATATCGATAGCTCATCAATTTCATAAATCAGTGCTTTTACTCAATCATCATTAATATTTTATACATAAGCATTAAAACCTCAATAACTCAACTCGTCAGCTACTAAAAGTGTGTTTGTATTTAACTGTAGAATAAGTTTTCAGCGAGATCGCATTTAACGACAACCCAGTTTTTAGCGAGGAAAATTGAATAAAACCTATACCAATAAAAGAAAGTTTCGCTCTGTCTGTGTGTATGTGAGTGTTTGAGTGTCTGTGTGTCTGCGTTTGATGACTAGCAAAATCTACCGCACGTAGAAGTCTGAACATTTAGGTGAGAACAGTCCAAGACATGTCCTGATGCACCTGACAATCAGATTTTTCTTTTTTAGTGTTCCGTACTTAAAAAGTAAAAACGGAAACCATTATAAGATCACTCTTGTGTCTGTCTGTCTGTCACAGCCATTTTACTCGTAAACTATGGAACGTGGAAAGTTCAAATTCGGGGAAATAATAAAGACAATTGACCCACATATTTTCATATTAATAAACATTCATAAATATATTTAGTAAAAAAGTAGAGCGGCTAATTATGCTACTTGAAAAAAAAAATCTTTTCATTGTATATCATGTGGGGTATCCTGTGAAAGCTTTTGTAACGCTGAACTCAAAAATACATTCCTTTTAATTTTAGGTATTATATTTTCAAAGATATTGTTGAAAATGTAGCGCAAAAATATGTCCCCCCCCCCCCACCTAATTCCGAATCTACTGAAACTAAAATTATGAAAAAATTAGAGGTAGTAGGCATTAATATAAACCTTGCCGGAAAATTATAGCGATTACCCTAGGTCACATAGTTTTTGAGTAATTAGCGTTTTTCTGTTATACACAAATTTCGATTTACGGGCATTCAGAAAAATTGTTGAGCATCGCTGAATATACCTATCGTTGCAGAAGAATAAAAGCATTGTTTATAATGATTTTCGAAAAAAATCATCAGTAATTAGCCGAGATATTAACCCTTAAAGGTACGGTCAGTTTAGACATACACAAGGAAAGGGGCGGCGTACTCTATGCTTAGTTAACAACTTTTAATGATATATATGTGTAATGTAATGTCCAGTAACAGTATAAAAGCAATAAACGTCAAATTGTTAAAAACATACTAATTTAAGGGGTCTCAGGACTCTAAAAAGTGGAAAAAAAGACCATTTTCAACATTTAATGTCGTAAAATGTATATGATTTTAAAACACAATTTTAATTGGAATGAAAGATATAAGTATGTTCTTTCGTTTCATGTATTTAAAAAATTGCAAGATACAGAATTAGTATTTATAGGGGGCTCGAAACTGTTAGACATTTGCCGAACAAAAAATTGGCATAACAGTTTACGCGCAGGATTACAAAATAAATATTGCAACTAGAATGAAAATTTTGGTGCTTACTTATACTTCAGATTGTAATAATTTCCCTGAACTTAAATAAATTTATATTTAAAGCCTTTTTATATTTTTAATGCAATGTTGTATTTAGCTAATACAAAATTTTGAAAATTTCAACAGTAAAATCACCTAAAAAATATTTTTTTTGAACAATAAAAAGGAAATTTTAGGTTCAGTTTATATAGACTAACATGAATTATATGTTTTGAAAATTTCATGAAAAAATATTTAGAAGTTTTTGAGGTATCCTGAGCGTTATGCCCCAAAAACGCCATTTGGAAAATAATGACTTTAAAGTTTCGGAAACGCCGCTTCAGCTATTGAGCGGGTATAATTCTAAAAGCCGAAACTTTTGTTCTAATGGGAATTTCAAGGAAACAATTATATCAAAATATTCAGAAAAGATAGGAGTTTAACATCTAAAAAAATTAAAATTTCTTAAATTTTGAAGCTTTAAGAGTCCTGCGACCACTTAATCCTTTCCGGCACGGAGTAATTCTATTTATAAACGTATGAAATAATGAACTGACACCAGAATTTATAAATGAATTTATTAGAAAATGCGAACTTGCTTATTTTCACGTACATGATAAAAGGGAAATTTTAATTAAATATTCTTGGTGCCGTTTGTCTGTTTTGAAATAAAAATTAGGTGTCCGTTTTTTAAGGGCATCGCCCTCGAAAGATTTAATTAGAATGAATCGCATAAATACTGTGGGATTCACGATAGTTTGCATTGATTGTATCTCTCAATGCGCCTCGAGTGACTTTAAAAGTTAATTAAACACCTATCTGGAAAAACGCGGCACTGACCAAGGCGGCGTTGCAACTTTGAGACTTCAATTCGAAGCGCGCTTAGCACAATGCCAAATTTAAACTTTGAACAAAGGTTTTGTTTTAGCTACACTGTAGAAATAAAGGTTATTACTACGCTGAATTTAGTTTCATGAAATGCCAAATGAAGTTTAACTATGCACTGCTTTTATTGTCAGTACCGAATTAAGTTCATCATAAACAGATTAAAATAATATTAAAGAAAGAGTTATACGAACAGCTATGTTTGATATTATTTAGGTTCCATATCTCTTTGAACTTTCATGGTATACCCATTTACCCTTTTCTGATATATACAATTATACTCAACCCTACGTTGTATAGTTTTTTACAAAGTCTTAGTACTCTTTTAGCAACGATTTTTTTTTTTTATGATACATTTACAAATTCATATATTTATTCTATGGAACCCTCTGTGCGCGAGTAATGCTCGCACTTGACAGTTTATTTAAGGGTCGGGGCCCCTGTGCCTCTTTCAGTTTTTATGCTCTAATTTGTTAATAACTTACCCCCTTTATATCCGATCTTCTTCGTTCTTGGGGCCAATTCTCCATTTAGTTATTCCCTCATTTCTACATTCCAGTTAAGACCCTGGCAGCCTGGGACCCGGTACAGCACCCCTTGAAGTTTTTGCGCCCTAAATTGTTAATAAATTGCTTCCTTTTAATCCGATCTTCATTTAGGTATCCTTTTTTCATTTAATTATTCTCCCATTTCTACATCCCAGTTAAGACCCTTGCTCCATTCTCCCCCCTAGGTTTCCGTAGTTCCCTTGAATTTTTTGTGCGCCATGCATTTTTCACCCTCTAATTTTCTCACCTTCTCAGTGCATAAATTTAAAACTGAGTATTGGACTCTTTTTCCCAGGTCCAACACCCTCATATTTTATTTGGGCCCTAGGATAATCAGCTATCCAGTCCTAGGACAGCATTTGCCCAATTTTTGGCGCATTTCTTTAAATTATTATTCTAAGAAATACTAATTCACAACTCTATGGTTAATTTTGAATAATTGAAGATCTAAGACCTTTTAACATATTTTCATGTTAGGACCCTGCTCTTAACTATCAGTTGGCCTTTTTTGGGCCGTTTATTGTAGCTCCCTTAAAAATGACCCGATTCATTAGCTTTTTTTTTTCTAACAACTTCTTAAGTCATCTACCAACTCCATGAACGATAAAAAAATTTCTCACTTCAGCTACCACCATTTTTGAATATTAATCTCTTTCTTGGGGCCTTTGTTGCAGCTTCTTTAAAAACGATCTTACTCTATTACAATTTTCTACTTCATAGTTCTTGCGTCCTACAGCTACTTTAAAACTATTAAATTTTTTTCCTTTGCCCAACTACATTCCAGTTAATATCCTGCCCCCTGGGCCCGGTCCTTCTTTATACCCAAGCTACCACCTTTTTTGAATATTAATCTCCTTTTTCGGCAACAACTTACGTTTACTCACTACATCCGTAAATTAAAAATAAAAATCGCGTTACGTTAACCCTTAAATGCGCGATTTTTTATTTTGCTTCGAAAAAATTATATATGATTCTCTGAAAAGTTTATTACACAGGAAAAATAATGAAAAAAAAAA
The DNA here is from genome assembly GCA_963932465.1 of Maratus speciosus. Classification (NCBI taxonomy): domain Eukaryota; kingdom Metazoa; phylum Arthropoda; class Arachnida; order Araneae; family Salticidae; genus Maratus; species Maratus speciosus. Next base: position 171,210,420 of record OZ010791.1, read on the forward strand.
TCAGATACATTTTTCATATAATATGGCAATCTTTTCTTCTGTTGCGCATCTGCAATACAAATAATAACTACTGTTGTGTGGCTGTTTTACGCTAAAATTTTGCAAATCAGTAAATATCCGTTTATTAAATAATATCGCGTTAATTTTAAAAGTAGACCGTGAAATTTATAGAGGAGGAGGGAGGCAACTTCCACCGCGTAAGGATAAATTGTTTCGTCGGGTTATAAGGGCGCAATTTCAACGGGAATTGGTTTATTTAACTTAGATTACAATTCAGTTACTTTCTGTGAAAATACTACTTTCTGTGATTATGAAAGTTTATCTTAGACTTCAGTTAACGATATTTTCGAACATTAATGATGCATTCGTTTTTCCGGTTCTATGGGCTTGATTACTACGAAGTTTGGCTCACTAGACTTGGTTTTCGATTGTCTACGATACGTGCGGAGCACTTCCGGCACATGCTGCGTTAGGTAGCGGGGACCCAGATTACAGGTTCGTTCGGAAAGACGTTTGTTGGAAACACACGAGACGCTGTGGAATGCAATGGAACAACCGAAACTAGGTTCATTTAAAAGATTTTCAAAGAATATAAAATCATACAAACTTGAGTTTTATTTAAGGTTATTATGATGGGCCAGGGCAACGCCGGGTGGGTCAGCTAGTGTGATATAAAATTGCATTGTATAAAATTTGGTTGTATCGTAGGGAACTAGAAAAAGCAAGCAAAAAATTCATACCGCACAGTTTGTTTTTTATTTTTAATTCGATATAGATTTCGTTATTCATATGTCTAACTGTTTTATACGTTATTTTATACGTCCGAGTTATTTTCTTCTGATGGACTGGTGGCTTCTATTATTATGAAACAGCCATTATAAATGAAGTGTTAGGGGAAGATGAAAAAGCAGACGTCAAAAAAAAAAAAAAAAAAAAAAAAAAAAAAATATATATATATATATAGCCATTTTTTTCGACCATTCCGACCAGAAAATCAGAGTTCAAACTTTTACGGCTGCTCTTTCATCTTCACCTAACACTTCATTTATAATGGCTGTTTCATAATAATAGAAGCCATCAGTCCATCAGAAGAAAATGAAGTAATGGAAATGCCGGGGGCGACACTAAATTCTGAAAAAACAGAATTCCTGTTCTCTAGTTTAATATTATTGTATTAAATTTTCAGTTCATATGTAAACGTAGGTGTATATAATCCAACAATGGCATTCATTATACAAATAATAGTTTCTCCAAAATAATTTTTTACATTCCGTGTTTAAATGTTTAAGTTTCTTAATTAAATCAGAATGAGAAACAGTCCTAATATTTTTTTTTTAATCATTAACAGTGTTGAATTCATGGGGTGACCCGGGGGAGACATTCTCCCCAGAGAATAAATGTCCCATGGAAGCTTTGAGATTTTGTGTTTTCAATGGTCAAAAAGTGCAAATTCCAACCCCACCCCCATCCCGGAGATCACAGAAATCCCTCACGAAAAAAATGTGTCTAAATTCAACTTGATCAATGAGAGAAAATTAGGAATAATCCAGTTTAATGCCATAATATGCTTTATTTGTATAAAATAGATTTATTAGCACGGCTAAATTGGTATCAAATAATAGCTCTTTTTCGTTAATAACCGAAGAAAATGAAATGAATAAAGAAATGTCCAAACATGATGATTGATTTCTCCTTTCAACTGTTGCATCATGCTTCCGCCATATACGCATATGTTGGCGCAACACTGTCTGGAATAAATAATGTTAGGGTGGAATAAAAATAAACAGCTCTTAAATTTACCATTATCTAGTCAAAAATAAATAAAAAAATAAATAAATTACTGATAAAAGGAAGTTAGATATAAAGGATTTTATTTTAATGTTTTTATGCATAAAAATGTCTCCATGAATATTTTAGAAAGTTTTGGAAACAGGGCCGCCGTTTGAGGGGGGCTGAGGGGGGCAATACCCCCCCCCCCCCAAGGAATTTGATTTTTCGGAAAATTTTCATCAATTGTCAGACTCAAACAAAAATTTAAAAAATGCTCAAACGCTATGATAATTTATCAGATTTTATTACAATAAAAACATATGCATTAAATAAATGATTTATGCATAGAAATTAATAATTATACAAAACATTTCCTATTCGAACTTTCTTAAGGTGAGATATATATCGTATTTTGCCTAATTTTAAAAATACATGAGAGAAATTTTCTTTTATCAATTGCTTCTCAGCTGTGTACAACTTGCCCCTGATGGCTAGAAATTCAGGTGTATTTTAAGAGTTTTTTAAGATAGTTTTTTTAGGGGTGGAGGAGGGGCGAGTATAATTCAAGTTCTTAATTATCCGACTTTTTTACTTTTTTGGATTATTAGTGTCACATTATATTTACTGCAATCATTGCAATGTTATCAAATTATTTAATTATTTGCTTTATTAAATTATATTATATATGGTACACTCTAAATAAATTTTAACGCCTAGGAATGGAGTCTGCGAGCACCCAACAAAACAATTTCTTCAACACAAAACCGACAGACTTCCACCAAACCCCAAAGTAAAAGAAATTGCTCCATATTTTAACACGTTTATAATAAAGTGTTGTATAATTTTATCCCTTAAGTACAGAAATGAACACATGGGTATTACTATGAGCCACCATTAATAGTCAAATCTATAGTTTTTCATTTAAAAAATATTCAGGACTTCTTTGTTAAAAACCAGATCACACCAACTCCGACCGAAAGATATAAAGCACAATCCGAAAAACCTAAAGTGTACAGTCGTGGGAAAAAAAAATTAAACACCCCTACTAACTCTGAAAAAATTATCGTAGAAGAAAGTTACTGGTACCAAACGATTGGTAATAAAGTCTACTTTTAAATGATGTATATAAAATTTGCTTAGGAGGCCATCTAAATCTTAAAACGAACCATAACTTTGTTTTTTTCAATAGCAGTACACAATTCTGACAGCATAAATGAACTCTACACCCTTCAATTAGCCTAAAAACAAACTTCTATGATATTCGTACCACAAGTGTCCGATAAATTAAGGAGTGGGGTTGCCCCCTTTTCCCCCTTTATTCTTAACTAATGAACCTCCAAATCTCATCAAGGCTGCTCTTTAACATGATAAACCGGTATAGCAAATTTGGAGCAAATCGAATAACTCTGCATGAAAAACCCATTTATCTAAATTAAGGGGTGGGGGGGACTAGCTCCCCTATCCCCTTTTATTCTTAACTAATGAACCTCCAAATCTAATCAAGGCAGCTCCTTAACATAGTAAACCGGTATACCAAATTTGGACCAAATCGAATAATTCTGCATGAAAAACCCATTTATCTAAATTAATAGGGGGTAGCCCCATTTCCCCCCTTTATTCTTAACTAATGAACCTCCAAATCTAATCAAGGCAGCTCCTTAACATGATAAACCGGTATAGCAAATTTGGAGCAAATCGAATAAGTCTACATGAAAAACCGATTTATATAAATTAAGGGGGGGAGTTAGCTCCGCTATCCCCCTTTATTCTTAACTAATGAACCTCCAAATCTAATCAGGGAAGCTCCTTAACATAATAAACCGGTATACCGAATTTGGAGCAAATCGAATAATTTTGAATGAAAAAACATTTATCTAAATTAAGGGGGGGTAGCCCTCTTTCCCCCTTTATACTTAACTAATGAACTTCCAAATCTAATCAGGGAAGCTCCTTAACATAATAAACCAGTATATCAGATTTAGAGCAAATCGAATAATTCTGCATGAAAAACCCATTTATCTAAATTAAGGGGAGGGACTAGCCCCCTTTCCCCCCTTTATCTTTAACCAATGAACCCCCAAAACTAATCAGGAAAGCACCTTTCCAGAATGAACCTAGAAAAAAAATTGAAGCAAATCGGATGTTTCTATCAAGAGTTACCTCGTTACGTGAATATGTACGTACATACTTACATACATACAGAACGGCGGGCACATCAGCTCTCTGACTTTGATAGCCTGTGAGCTAAAAAGTTGAATTATGATGGTGACGAGTTATTGAGGTTGACATTGTTGGTATATCACCGACCCATATCAATGAGTCTTCTAAGTTCTTTCGGCAAAATGTATGTTTTGGATAAATATCATGTCGGCTATTTGACCTGTCGGCTAATTTTCATGTCTCCTAACTGTCCTGTCGGCTATTTGTCCTGTCGGGTAATTGTCAGGTCGGCTATTTGACATGTCGTCTAAATGTCCTGTCGGTTAATTGTCATGTCGGCTAATCGACCTGTCGGCTAAATGTCGGCTAAATATATGTCAGCTAATTGTCCTGTCGGCTAAATGTCTTGTCGGCTAAACGTCCTGTCGGCTATTTGACCTGTCGGCTAAATGTCCTGTTGGCTAAATGTCCTGTCGGGTAAATGTACGTTTCGGCTAAATGTACTTGTCGGCTAAACGTCCTGTCGGCTAATTGGTGTCTGCTAAATGTCTTGTCGGCTATTTGGTTTTCGGCTAAATGACATAGACCCCGTAACCTAACTGTAACTTATCCTTAATCTAACCGTAACCTATCTGTAACGGAAATGGAACATAACCGTAACCTACTTTAACCTAACTATAACATAACTGTAACCTAACAGTAATCTATCTGTAAAATAAACGTAACATGACGGTTCGCTAACCGTAACCAAATTATTAACTAACCGTATCCTAATTGTGATGTAACTATAACCTAACTGTAACCTAAATGTAACCTAACCGTAAGTTAACTGTAGCCTATCGGTAACCTAACCGTAACCTAATTGTAATCTATCCGTAACCTACTGTAACCTATCCGGAACCTAACCGTAATCTAACTGTAACCTATCCGTAATCCTATTTGTAACCAAACTGTAACGTAACTGTATCCCATCCGTAACCTAAGCGTAGCAGAAACGTAATCTAACTGTAACCTAACCGTAACTTAACCGTAATCTAACTTCATCCTAACCGTAACGTAACCGTAACCTACTTATAACCTAACCATAACCTAACTGTAACATAACTATAACCTAACAGTAATCTATCTGTAAAATAAACGTAACATGACGGTACGCTAACCGTAACCTAATTATAACCTAACCGTATCCTAACTGTGATGTAACTATAACCTAACTGTAACCTAAATGTAACCTAACCGTAAGTTAACTGTAGCCTGGCGGTAACCTAACCGTAACCTAATTGTAATCTATCCGTAACCTACTGTAACCTATCCGGAACCTAACCGTAATCTAACTGTAACCTATCCGTAATCCTATTTGTAACCAAACTGTAACGTAACTGTATCCTATCGGTAACCTAATCGTAGCAGAAACGTAATCTAACTGTAACCTATCCGTAACTTAACCGTAATATAACTTCATCCTAACCGTAACGTAACCGTAACCTACTTATAACCTAACCATAACCTAACTGTAACATAACTGTAACCTAACAGTAATCTATCTGTAAAATAAACGTAGCATGACGGTACGCTAACCGTAACCTATTATAACCTAACCGTATCCTAACTGTGATGTAACTATAACCTAACTGTAACCTAAATGTAACCTAACCGTAACCTAACTGTAGCTTGGCGGTAACCTAACCGTAACCTATTTGTAACCTATCCGTAACCTACTGTAACCTATACGGAACCTAACCGTAATCTAACTGTAACCTATCCGTAATCCTATTTGTAACCAAACTGTAACGTAACTGTATCCTATCCGTAACCTAATCGTAGCAGAAACGTAATCTAACTGTAACTTATCCGTAACTTAACCGTAATCTAACTGTAACCTATCCGTAACTTAACCGTAATCTAACTGTAACCTATCCGTAACATAACCTTAACCTATCTGTAACTTAAACGTAACCTAATTGTTACCTGAAAGTAACATAACTGTGACGTAACCGTAATCTAACTGTAACCTAACCGTAACGTAACTGTAACCTAAGTTTAACGTAACCGTAAACTAATTATAATCTATCTGTAACCTAAAAGTATCCTAACCATAACCTAACTAGGCTAATCGTCCTCTCAGCTAAATATCCTGTCGTTTAATTTGTCTTGTCGGCTAATCATACTGTCGGCTAAATGTCCTGTCGGCCAATCGTCCTGTCGGCTAATTGTCTTGTCGGCTAATTGTCCTGTCGGCTAATTGTCTCGTCGGCTAAATGTCTTGTCGGCTAAATGTCTTGTCGGCTAATTGTCTTGTCGGCTAATTGTCCTGTCGGCTAATTGTCTTGTCGGCTAATTGTCTTGTCGGCTAATTGTCTTGTCGACTTATTGTCCTGTCGGCTAAATGTCCTGTCGGCTAATTGTCACGTTCGGCCAATTGCCTGTCGTCCAATTGTCTGTCTGCTAAATGTCCGTTTCGGCAAATTGTCCTGTATGCTATACGTACGTTTCGGCTACTTGTCCTGTCGACTAAATGTACTTGTCGGCTACATGTCCTGTCTGCTAAATGTACGTGTCGACTAAATGTACTTGTCGGCTAAACGTCCTGTCGTCTAAGTGCTGTCTGCTAAATGTCTTGTCGGCTATTTGGTTTTCGGCTAATCGTCTGCGACCGAAGTTAGTCAATCAGATTTCTCTCTGTCGTTTCTTAGAAATGCATTTTGGGCTTATTTTTGAATTTTAAAAATTAGTGATCCACTACTGGTACCTGGTCCACTATACGTGCTAACTTTTAACATTCATAATTATTCAATTATTTTGATCGTTTGAAAGTGACTGTTTTAACCTGTTTCGTAATTTTTTTCAATGCTACGTCTCTGATAATGTTTTCTTTTGTTCAATCTTTCTGAAATGTGTAAGTTTCTGTTATATTTTTGGGAGCTACTATATATATAAGGCTTATCTAATTAATCTTTTCTTTTTTTAAACGCCGTAATCTGGTTTTAAAAAATTATTTTTTTTAAATGACTTCAAAACGAATGATTTTTAAAATCTTAATTTACAAATTGAAGAAGTTTAAGTTCTGTTATTTAAAAAATGAAATAAAACTCATATTCGAAAAAAAAAAAATCGTTTACATGAAAACTATTTCATTTCCACGAAATTAGAACCGAAAAATATCTATTCATTTATACTTAAAATCAAAAGCAGCTTTTAGAAAAGTTTTATTGAAAAACGTTAGTTTCGTTAAACGCTTCAAGGCAAAATGTTTAAATTCCTGCGAAATAAATGATTCCTCGGTTCAGTTATTTGCATCAAATTTGGAAAAGTTCCAGTTAGGGCAGGGTTTCAGAGTGGATAATAGAAATATAAATTTGCCTGTAGGTGAATATCCAGATCAAAATGATTTTCTGAATAATAACGATTCGATAAAGATGCTTAAAACTTGCCGTAGTACAGACAGCCGTTGAACATAACAAAAATAAAATATGGATGCATTGAAGTTTTATGTTTTAAACTGTCGTGTTTTCATGTTTTATTTCTTGTATACAAATATTTTTAAACGGCCATAGTACTTTCATAACAAAAATTTTAGATTTGTTGCAACATAAATAAATTCATTATATAGCATATAAATGTAATTTTATTTTAAAATGGCGTTTGCTTTTGCTTGTTTCTTTTGTTAACATTTTGGTCAGGATCAATCGCATGCCGCTTAAAATCATTTGAATTCATTACTGATACCAGTTATCAATACTTAAATTAATCTCGCTAATATTGTAAAATTTCTCTAGATTATTAAAACTTCCATGTTTTATACAAGGAAGTTATTAAAAATTTTCTGTTGAAAATCATCTTCGTTTAATTGGCAATTTTTGCTTGAAATAAACAGATTAAAACTGCTGAAGAATAATTTTGTTTATTTTTATATAATTTTAGGGCTTTTTAGGGTTTTGTTCATGTGACGAAACCCTATTCATCTCGCTCCTTTGTCTGTACGTCACAGAGCCCGTTATCAGAAACTATATATGTTAGAGACTTGAAATTTTCCATAGTTATAGCTGAACACCTCACATCAAACGACAAATCCTAAAATTTCGAAAAAATCTTATATTTAACCCTCTGGGCTCTAACTTGTGTATTTTAAGCATTTCTATCTAACTCAGCCCCTAATTAAGTTGAAGACTTGAAATTTTGCAAAATTATAGCTAAGTACTTGCGATCAAACGACAAATCATAAAATTTCGAAAAAATCTTATATTTAACACTCTGGGCTCTAACTTGTGTATTTTAAGCTTTTTTTTTCTAACTCAGCCCCTAATTAAGTTGAAGACTTGAAATTTTGCATAATTATAGCTAAACACTTCCGATCAAACGACAAATCATAAAATTTCGAAAAAAATCTTTTATTTAACCCTCTGTGCTCTAACTTGTGTATTTTAAGCAATTTTTTATCTTCCCCCCTTTTTACCCGGGGGGCACTTTTTAAACATTTGCCTACACCCCTTTGCCTACAACATTTGCCTACACACCCTCTTTCATATTATGCACCATAGACTTACATATTGTAGTTCCATTTTTTACCGCCAGGGGGCGCCTACCTATCTCGGTTGTTACGGGCCCCATTCCCTCGACTAATATATCTACGGATAGGTTGTAAAACGGAGTTTCGTTCGGATAGAGGTTTGTGTAGAATAGAGTGCACCCCTTGGTTGCGAAATGTGGAACTAACAGATTTTTCAAAAGGATAAAGTGTTTTGAAAGGAATATTAAACGAAACCCTCTGTGCGATCTGTTATCACACTTTTCCACTTGTCTTTATGGTTACCTCTTTTTAACCGACTTTCAACGAAGGTTGCATAAACTGTTTCTTGGCATAATTTTTGTGTAAATGATCAGATTTTGATGTTGTTTTTTTTTTTAAAGGTCTTGATGTGTAGATGCCGTCCCGTTTAATTATCATTAGGTTCTAACAAATTATATGTCTCTCTATTTCTCTCTTTTTTTTTTTTTTTTTTTTTTTTTTTTTTTTGCTTTACAGTCTTTAACGTTCATACAAATTGTCCAATCGTTAAGAAATTTTAATATGGTGTTAAGATACACACTTTTTTTTTTCATTTTTACAGGGACCCCTCAAAAAATTTAACATGTCATCGTCTACTGTGCTTTTAAGTAAGCGATAATCTTGAGACATTGACAATAATGAGATTTAAAAATGATTGTAGATTACCATCCGGCATCAGGTCCAGTAATCCGATTTTGCCTGAACTCGACTTGACCTGCGATTTGGATCGGATCTGATTTACAATTTCTAGCGCGCAGTGTTGACTCTAATTGTTTCGGTTTGAGTTTCTATTCTTGTAAGTAGAATTTGAAATCCCGTTTTTTCAAAAAATATTCTCAGTATTGTTAAAGATGAAAAAACTATTATGTATTTGAATATATATTTATATATAATTAAAATTAATATATACGTGTGTGTGTGTTTATATTTCAACATAAATGATAAAATTTATATTAGAAATGTAGAGAGTAATTTTTTTTTTAAATGTACAGAGTAATTTTTTTTTTTCATAATGACATGATGTCACATGAAAATATGGATTAATGCATTTATATATGGGTTTGAATATCGTTTGACTTCAAATAGAATTTTCGGGTTCAGATCGGCATAACTCGACCCGTGCAGCCCTCTAATGTGGATCATAATAAAGGATAAATGGGATGTAATGTAGATCATGGTTTGATGGTATATGGTGTTGCGAAACAACGGAATTCTCTCTTTCATAAAAATATAATTATAATATATATATATTCATAATTGCACGCAATATTTAACTTTAACACCAGGAATCCTATACAATTACTTAATTTAGTAATAGTAGTAATAAAACACAAGTAACTAAAAATTAAATTTATGTTTTTCGTCATCGTAGAGTAATCTGATGATTTAGATAGAGTAATGTGTTTGGGCGATTGTCAAAAGGTTGGCACCGGACACGCGTCATAACTTTTAAGCCTTTCAAACATGACTTTAATCATCATTGACTTTATTATTATTTTTTTTTTACACTGAGTTTTTAATTCTATTCAAAGACAGAAAATGACATAATTCATTGTAAAAGCTTTGTATAAATATCTTAAAATTTGATTATCTTATGCCAAAGAAGCCAGTTTCGGACATTCATAACGTTAACTGCTCCAATGTACCACCAAGAAAAGGAGTTTTAACTTTTTTCCAGGTGGTTCTAATGGTAAACAACGAATGCATAAAGGAAACGGATGATTTTTTGATAATTTCGTTAAGAAATGGCAGGCTGATTTATTGCTTTTTTGAAGATAGAAGGACTTTTCTATAAAGAATTTTTTTGTATTTTGTTATGTCCGAAAGTAACGTACGCGACAAAGCATTTGATTTTATTATTATTATTACTGGGTAACAAAAAGTTAATTATACATATATATATATGTATACACATACAATTATAGGACACATTTACTACATTCTTAGCCTTAAGAATTTTTTAAATACCAAGCGCAGCGTCCAAAATCTGTCACGTACGTGCGAAAAAATGTCCAAAATTTGTAACGCACACAACTGCTAATTAAATGATTTAATAATTAATTTTCCAGAATAGTTGCTGTCTTTTAATGTTTGTGTATAATTTTGTAGACATACTATTAAAAATATTTATATATTATATTTATAGACAAAATACTATACTATTAAAAAAATTGGCCTTAAATTTGAAAATTTTAAAAATTACATATAATTAACATTTAATGATCCCACCTTTTGAGAATCTCCCATTTATTACAGTACCGTAATAAGATATATAGACATGCATCGAGTGACGTTCACCCTGTGTTTTGATTATTTCCTTTTTAAATAATAGACGTGTAGTAAAACATAAAATTTTAGAACTTTTTAAAGTTAAATATTTTCTGGTTCAAAACCTATTTACTTGACGTGAAAAAAAAGTAAAAGTTGGCAGCTAAGAAATTTGTCCTAAGGGCTGTATATATATAACGTTATCAACTTTTTGGCAATTTTGAATCCCACGCCCCCATACTATATCATACGTTATCATTCCTCAAGTCACCCCGTCCACCATACGATATCATACGTTATTATTCCTCTAGCCCCTCCAACTCGTCCAAATGATATCGCTATCAGTGTCTAAAAATTCTTTCTTTTTTTTTTTAATTTTTTTCTTTGTATTTACACTGTCAGAAAATCTTGTCAATATACACTCAATTTATTCCTCATTTTTTAACAAGTAATTTCCGTACTTCTAGAAAACATGTTTTATCCCTGGATGCTTCCAAAAAGTCTGATAAAGAGGGAGAAATTCCGTTCATTCCTAGCACGCATGCGCTGTATTAATACTAAAATCCATATTAAAAATTAATATTAAAAGGAAAAACTAAAAGTTATATAAATTAAGATTTATAATTTAATTGAAAAAGAGAAAAGGGTTTTCGAATTTAAAAATAAATTATAATTACTTTTCTCATTCATTCAAAAGTACTCACAATTTATTTTTTTTAAGTCGAATAAGGTGAAAAATGTTTAAAAAAATTAATTTATAGAGTTGGTTATAAAAAAATATTCGCATTTGAAATATACTTTAAATGAACACATTTAATTTTAATATTAAATGGAAAAAAATCAATTTTACTCAAAAAAATGTTATCGAATAAAAATATAATATTCATATTTAACATTTAGAAATCTACTTAAAAATATTTATAATTCATATTTGCATCCTATTTTAATACTAAAGTATTAAAACCTCAGCCACAACCTCATTAAAGACAAAACCTTCCCGACATTAACTTCAAAATTCAAAGCTTTTTAAAGAAATTAATCAAACTATGCCCATTTGAAGTAAACATATTTACTTCAAAGCGTTTCGTTTTTGTCCAACTGTAGCGCGTTCGTTATCGTACACGTCACATAACGCTGGGATAACTGGTTCGATTCCAACATCGGCAAATTCTTTTTTTCCAGACTTTCTGCAATTGACGGATATTTTACCTCCTGTAACGGAGAAAAAAATTAACGGATATACATCAATTAACGGATTTTTTCTGGCAGCAGTGCTGCCAGTATAATTTCCGTGAATTTTAGAAAGTATTTTTGAGAGTGTATATGGTTATATAATTATTATTCGCATACTTTGGTGATTTAAATGAAGAGAAGTTAATAAAATATAACTATTATGTATGAAATAACTATAAGCAGAAGTTCTTATAAACAAAACATGTGGACAACATTATTTTTCATTTTTTACTAGCAAACATAACAAGTATAATTTCGAACCTGTTTTTTCTAACAACGAATTATGTATGTGTTAGAGCGAACATTGGAATATTCCATATTTTGGAATGAAATGTTTTTATAATCACTTAATGATTTTAATTATAGTATTAATGATTTTAATTATAGTATTAATGATTTTAATTATAATTTACTTTTCTTCTTCATAAAAATAGATAAGAGACTAAACAAATAAAAAATAAATAACAGACTATATTGATGTAAAAAAAAATTACCAAAAAAAGAAAATTTTTGTTGGATAAAAAATTATAACGATATCAAAAGACAAATCTCCCCTCTCGGTAGAGATATATTATGATACCAAATGCCAGATTCTTCTACCCCTTTAAAGTGAAAACGTTATACAGGGTGGTCCAAAAGGTCATGTCCAAACGGCACGGGTGGGTGTGTCAGGTCATGAGGAGCAAGAATTGCATAGGAACTGGGGGTCGAAAACGCGATCGTGACGGTGCAATTCCATAGTAACCGTGACATAAAGAAAATATAGCAAATGGTGTAAAAAGATCTTTATTTTGCCAAAAATTTAATCGAAGTACAAAATACAAATTAAAAGTGTTACAACAAATAACAGGGGCTCCCGCACATTTACGCAGGAATGGACGTCAGTTCCTGGACGTACCCATGTCGCTGAATTGGCAGAGGACGTGTTGCGCTGTACCGTGGTCACCACTATCCCCTGACCTAAACCCACTGTATTTGTTCCTCTAAGACTATCTTAAGAGGACTATCTTCAGTCACGCGAAAAGACCCGTTCGCTAATGGTATTCCTATGGAAGAAATTTATAAAGATATCTCGGTCGCATTTCAATAGTTTTAGAGGTTTTTTTGCAGTGGCTAGCTGAGGTCGATCTGTATGCAGGTCGTTTTCTACTTTTTCAATTCCGTTTACAGGCATTTTTAATCAGACACTTTCATTTTCAGAATCGGTTCCTAAAATGAAAGCATCTTCTTGAAAAAAAATCCCCAATGAAAATCGAGCGGCCTGCAAACAGATCGACCTCAGCTAGCCACTGCAAAAAAAATCATCTAAAAATATTGAAATGCGACCGAGATATCTTTATAAATTTCTTCCATAGGAATAGCATTAGCGAACGGGTCTTTTCGCGTCACTGAAGTAAGCTCTTAAGCCCTGAAAGTAACATTATTACTTTAATGGATAATCCGTTTTATTAGCTCACAGTCTATCAAAGCCTGAGAGCTAATGTGCCCGCAGGTTCTGTATGTACGTGTGTACGCATGTATGTACGTAACGCTATAACTCTTGATAGACACATCCCATTTGCTTCAATGTTTTTTTCTAGGTTCATTCTGATAAGGCTGATTAGTTTTGAGAGTTCATTGGTTAAGTATAAAAGGGGATAAGGGGGGGGGGGTAATTCCCAATTAACTTTGATAAATGGGTTTTTCGTGCAAAATTATCAGATTTGCTTCAAATTTGTTATACCGGTTAATTCTGACAAGGTGCTTCCCTCATTAGATTTGGTAGAAGTAGGCTCTTAAGTCTCTGGTGTATGAGACAACCGTTCCATCGGTATTGGACCTCATGGCACGGATAGCTGAAATGGCGGCAGTGTCCGGGGAACTCATTGCCAATTGGAATGTGTTCGCTATTCCATGCGGCGCCGATGTAAAGCATGCATCACGGTTAATGGGACACATTTTGAGCTCTTAATATGAGTTGAGCATTTTTTATTTGTATTTTGTATTTCGATTAAGTTTTTTTGTAAAATAGATATTTTTTATACCGTTTGTTACCTTTTCTTTGCGTCACGGTCACGATGCAATTGCACCGTCACGATATCGCGTTTCCGACCACCGGTTCCTATGTAATTCTTGCTCCTTATCACCTGTCACACCCACACGTGACGTTTGGATACGACATTCCAATATTACTGAAAACTTATCGTTTAAAATAATCAAAATAACATATAGCGGGACTTCCGTGAACCGCGATATCCAAGTTGAAGACCTCTAATGTAAAGAAAAGAGATGCATTAACATCAAAAGTAGCTTTTTGCTTCAATATTTACAGATAAATTTGTATCTTCTAAGTGAATCACGAGATGAGACGTTGCCACTGAAACACTCAAGGCCTGAGGACACAAGTTATGACGTCATCACTAATCGACCGACTTCTCACTAGTGTTGGAATTCACACCGGAAAATCTTTAATAGCAATTTTATTTTATTTTATTTGTGGAATAGCTATCATCTTATAAAACAATAATAACTATTTAAAATTATTGGTGAGAATTCTTAATCCTTAAATAAAAATTCAGCCAGATGCGGAATGCCTCAGTGTTGCCGCATCTCGTTGATTTTTTATTGGGGTACTCCAAATTCTCACCAGTAAGTTTAAATAATTATTATTGTTTTATCAGATGATAGTTATTCCACAAATAAAATAAAAGAAAATTGATATTCAAAATTTTCCGGTGTGAATTCTAACACTAGTAAGAAGTCGGTCGATTAGTGATGACGTCACAACAGGCCTCGTGTCCTCAGGCCTTGAGTGTCTCGGTGGCAACGGATGAGAACGTTTTTCTCAATCTTTCCGATTTGATAATTATGGTAAAACTTGAACACAATGCAAACATTTGTATCTAACTATATTTTACTTTTAACATGAAAACTTCATGTGTCCATATTTTTTTTCCTTGGATATACAATCTCATAAGTTTTTTTTTTAATATTTTTTTAAACAAAGTTGTAAATTCAATGCATTACCAAAAAGTTTATTGTTGTGTAATATTTCAGTGCAAAATATTTTTACAGATTCCAAACAATTTAGTAATTTCATTGATCATGTCTATGTTTATTTTCGAAAAAATGCGTAACAGAAATATGTGAATGTTTTTTATTACAACAGACACTATATATGCAAATGATTTATTTCATTAATCCGTTGTTTTTGACGTAGGCCAGTTTAAAAAATCCCTGCCGGCTCGGCTTACGGGCGCAGGTAAATTTCAAAGTTAAGTATTAATTTCACCAACAAAAGCAAAATCATGCGTAGAGATAAACCCACTTTAACAATTTTATTTGGCCGCTTTTGACGAGTTTTTAATTTCATTTTTATATAAGAGCTGGTTTTATCACAATCATGTTAAGGCATTGTTCAAAAAATGTTTATCAATGCTCAACAACTCGAAATTTTCTGACACATTTTCAGATTCATTTTTAAAAGGAAAAACATGAAACGTATTGACGTGAATTTTTAAGAGATTTATAAGCGCCCTATGTTTTATTTTTCGTTCAATTAATTAAAACTTGATTTATAAACAATTATTTTTTCAGTAGAACCATATTTTTCTTTTCCAACACAATCGTTTAGAGAAATTCGGTTCAAAATGCCCACTTTGGCATCATTTTAAAAAATATATTCTGCCTCTATTAAAAAATCGACCATTACAGCACATTATATAGTTTCTGAATAACAGAACATACCAATTAGATGCGTTTGAAAGCAAAAATGAATTTAAAAAAGAGTCAGAAAATAAACAGTTAAGTTTAAGCTCATTAAGTCTTAAGGTCTTCGTTAGGTTTT
Source organism: Maratus speciosus (assembly GCA_963932465.1). Classification (NCBI taxonomy): domain Eukaryota; kingdom Metazoa; phylum Arthropoda; class Arachnida; order Araneae; family Salticidae; genus Maratus; species Maratus speciosus. The sequence goes on from OZ010791.1 coordinate 171,226,223, forward strand.
TGTTAAGCCCCATCTTATTAATCATAATTAATAATTTAATAACATCACTAAGTCAGCTCTGCCCTCACCCACCTTTAGTTAATCTATTATCCTACCTTCGTAACACCCTAACTTTAGTTCAATTTTATAAAATAGAAAGTTAACAACTACATTCATAAATTAACGAAATAGCACTTATCATAATTTTATTTTTAGTTAACCAATAAGCTACATTGTACAACAGTGGATTTGTCCTAGAACTAAAATTAGTTGATTCTAGATCAGTTTTTGGCGCTGATTCCGAATATGCTTTCCGTTTATCTCTAGGTGGTCCAGGTTTTGAGAAATTTGCATATTTAAATTTATGCAAATTTAAGCTTTTTTGTGCTATTTTATGCAAATTTTAGGTACAATATTGGTCACATCTAATTACGTTTTCTAGATAATGACTACTTGACTATTTGCTTCAGATAAATGTCACGATTTGCATATTCTTAACATTTATTTATCAGTTATTAAGCCTAATTTGCATATTTTTCAATCGTGTAATGTTTACATCACTATCAACTTTAAAATAGTTGCCACAGAATTGACATAATGTTTTTCTAGACTAGATTTTTATGCTGCTGTCAAATCCCCAGTCTGTTTTCTTATGTCATGTCTAGTTTTTGAGTAAGATGGATTTCTACTTTTGAACGGCATTAACACAGTTTAAGAACCTTTCTAGGGGTGTGTAATTCATTGACAAGAAGGTGAACAGGGTCAGATTCATATCAGAGACATAAACAAAAATTTATATAATCGAAAAAAAAAAGTAGTAAAATCTAGGCTTACTAGTTGAAGTTTACCATACAAAGTAACATAAAAAGCTATTTCTGGCTTTTTTAACCAAAAACTAAAATTTCTTTTTTTTCAAAAACTAGACGTGATAGAAGGAAACAGATACAAGATTTGAAATCAGCTAAAAAAAGTGGTTTAGAAACATATTAGTGTACTCGTGCGGCATGAATATTTGAACGTCAAGAAACATTATCAGAAAAGCATAAAAATGTGCAAATTAGGTACAATATTTCACAGTCACATGTCAGTATAATATCAGAAACAACGTTTTTGTGAAGTAAATTAGGTAGTAATCATAACATAAACAAAAAAACCCTGTCTGATATTGCTTTACACCTTAAATTTGCAAATAATTGTATAAAATTTACTAAATTTGCATAAATTGAAATATGCAAATATCTCTCAAACTTGACGTGCTAGAGTAAATCTAAAAATAGCACAAAATCAGCACAAAAAACGCATAAAAAACAACTAATTTCTGTTTTAGGACAGAGCAAAAGTTCAAATTTGTTGACCAGTGCTATCAATTTAAATTAGTTCATTTTAATATTCATAATATGCACCATCAGGGTTCTTTGTTATTTGCAGACCTAGTGTCTTTAGGTTAAATAGTTCATAATTTGTAAAAGTATTGTTAATTAATGTTATGTCTTTTTATTATTTTTTTTTGTATTTTTTTATTATTATTTATCTTTTTTATTTTTTATTTGTCTTTTTATTATTATTATTTATCTTTTTTTTAATCTTTTTTTTATTTCATGTTTTCTTTTCTTTCTATTTTTTTCTTTGACAACCGCCTCTCTTTTCATATGCGCTTTCTGCACAAGCTACCGGACACGTTCCAATGGCAAAACCCACGGAGCCAGTTTTTACCGAGTGGGGTATTGTAGAAAGGCGGAGTCTCATCTCCCTTGCAGCGTTAAGTTTGCCTAGCGATTCGGCTCAAAATTAACACATGGTGCAAATTGTCTATCTGCGGAGCCTCTTTCTTTGTTTTCTCTACCCTCCATACAAAAAATTACCATTTTCATTTGAAAAGGTGCATCAACAATGAGGCTTCAAAAACTCCAGGCCATTCCAATTAGATCAGGCAGCGATGGCCAATTTTGGCAGAGCATTGTACTCGTAGCTGTTGGTCGCACGACCCAGGCTAATTGCTGGCTAAAATTACGTCATGTATGCTAATGGCGCCTGGTGCATGTAAAATCCGCCATGGGTGTAAACTCCTCCAAGTTACCTGTGAATTATACCTCTATAGGTGCCTTGCCAGGTGAAGGCCTCGACATCTGATCAAAGTTCTAAATTACGAGATCAATTTGAGTAGCAACGCACAGGTACCAAACAACAGGATATAACGTTAAGTAACCGGCAAAACAAAGTATACAAAAACGAGCAGTAGACACTGCAGATAGGATGACGTTCGAGGCAATGATGTCAGGTTTATTGCCACTACACGGCGATTAGGCGATCACAAGCCCCAATACCAGGTATCAAACTCGTTCAGCTGGGACAAGCCGGCAGGTAGGGGCCTGGTCATCGGTTACAAAGAAAGAAAACAGTTTGGATTTGAGTAAATACGATATTTTTTTCTTCAATCTCTATGTATTTTTAATTTCTTTTTACTGTAGGAATCGGTCCTATCAAAAACTTGTCAATATAAAAGTTGTAGATAATATTAAGAAGATCCATAATAAATTCATGTGGATTTGATATCTTGTGAATTGACGAAGTTATGGATTTTTTCTTCTTCACTCCCCCCCCCACCCTTTTTTTGTTATCGTTTTTATTTTTATTTTTATTGATTGCGGTAAGAATTGGTCCTATCTAAATCTTGTCACTATAAAAGTTGTAGATAAGATTAAGAAAATTTATAATAAATTTCATTGGATTTGATATTTTGAGAATTGACGATGTTATGCATTTTTTTCTCGCCGAAACTCTATTATTTTTCGCTCATTGAGCCCATTTATAGTTTTATTAAAAATCTGTCATGCATAAATTTTTTAGAAGTAATAATGACTTTAAACTGAGTCGATAGGTATTATAATTAAGAAGTTATGTGGGGTTTTCGTTTTTCACAAAACCCCTACCCCCTTGGCCCGATTTTGCCCATTAACGAACTTGGCCGAGATTTTTCTGCCCCTTGATTTTATGTATGAGTTTGGTAGAGATTTGTGCAAAATTATGGAAGTTATCGTGTCCATAAAAAAGTGATATATCTATACTAATCTATCTATACTAATATTATAATCTATACTAATCTATACTCCTATTATAAAGAGGAAAAAATTGTTTATTTGTAGGAGGTAAGCTCAGGAACTACCGAACCGATTCCAAAAGTAATGGTATCAAAATGATGGTGTTAGTCCAACTTAGAACATAGGCTATATCTTATGCCGGTGCCACAACCCCAAAGGGGGTGCAGGAGCAAAAAACGTTCTAAAAATGCGAATTTTGTGTTACTGGAGGGCCTAGAAATATGAAATTTGGAATATTAGTTACTTATAAGATATAAATGATGTCTAAGAACAGTTCATAAACAATTCGAAATTTAAAAGGGGTGAAAATGCACAAAAAGCGTTCTAAAAAACGTTCTAAATGGTAGTTTCTACATAATCTCAGGAAATACCAAACCTATTTAAAAAATATTGGTGTCAAAATGATAGTGACAACGTTTGCTCCAAGATAGGCGATGTTTTATGTCGGTGCCATTACCCAAAGGGGGTGCAGGAGCAAAAAACGTTCTAAAAATGCGATTTATGTGTTATTGAAGGGCCTAGAAATATGAAATTTGAAGTATCAGCTACTTATTAGATATAAAGGATTTCTAAGAACAGTTCTTAAACAATTCGAAATTTAAAAGGGGTGAAAATGCGCGAAAAGCGTTCTAAAAAACGTTCTAAATGGTCATTTCTACACAATCACAGGAAATACCAAACCGATTAAAAAAATAATGGCGTCAAAATGATGGTGAAAACCCTTGCTCCAACATAGGCTATGTTTTATGTCGGTGCCACTACCCCAAACGGGGTGCAGGAGAAAAACGTTCTAAATTGCGGTTTTTGCGTGACCGAAGGGCCTTGAATCGTGAAATTTAGAATGGTAGTTAGTTATAAAATATCAATGATCTCTATGGACATTTCCTAAAAAAGTCGAAATTTAAAAGGAAGTCAAAATGCGCAAAAAGCGTTGTAAAAAACGTTCTAAATTGCGATTTTAGCAATCTCAGGAAATACTGAACCGATTTCAAATATAATGGTTTAAAAATGATGAGGACAGATCTTGCTCCAAGATAGGCTACATTTTATATCTGTTTCCACTACCCCAGAGGAGATGCAGGAGCAAAATGAGCGAAAAGCGTTCTAAAAACGTTCTAAATGCCGATTTGTCACCAATATCTCAGGAAGAATCAAACTGATTTCAAAAGTAATGGTAAGAAATTGATGCTGACAGCCTCTGCTCTAACATAGACGCTATTTTAAGTCGGCATCACTATCACCTAGACGTTGCAGGAGCAAAAAAGCGTTCCAAATTTCGATTTTTGTGATCGGTAGGGGCTAGCAACTTAAAATTAGGAAAGGTACATATTTATTACATATAAATGATCTTTAAGAACAGTTTCGAAAAAATTGAAAATTTAAAAAGGGGTGAAAATGCGCGAAAAGCGTTCTAAACACGTTTTAAATTGCGATTTCTACTCAATCTCAGGAAATTCCAAAGCTATTTCAAAAGTAATGGCTGCAAATCAATGGTGACAGTCCCTTCTATAACATAGGTTATATTTTATGTTGCTGTCACTACCATCTGAGGGTTGCAAAAGCAAAACATGTTCTAATTTGCGTTTTTTTCATAACTGAAGGGTCTAACACTTTGAAGTATGGCATGGTATTTACTTATAAGATGCAACTGCTTTCTAAGAACTGTCGAAAGAAAATTTCAAATTGAAAAAGATGAAGTGAGCGAAAAGCGTTATAAATTACAATTTTTATGTAATCTTATCGAATACCAAACCTATTAAAAAAATAATGATGACAAATTGTTGGTGATAGAACCTGCTCAAAAATAAGCTATATTTTATGTCTGTGCCACCACCACCAGAGGGTTGCAGTAGCTAAAAACTTTCTAAATTGCGATTTCTGTGATACTGAAAAGGCTAGAAACTTTAAATGTGGCATGGTTAGTTTCTTATAAAATATAAATGCCCTCGAAGAACTGTATAAATAAATTCGAATTAAAAAGGGGTGAAGTGAAGGGGGGGGGGTGCCAAAAGCATTCTAAAATAGTCCTAAATTACGATTTCTACGCAATTTCACGGAATATAAATCAAATATAAAAGTAATAGTTGCGCATCAATGGCAAGAGTCTCTGATCCTACACAGGCTATATTTTATGCCGATGATTCTACCACCTGGGGTTCACGGGAACAACAAATGCTCTAAAAAATGGCCTTTAAAAGCTTTCTAAATTACGTTTCTGTGGAATATTAGGAAATAACAAACCAATTTCAAAATTAATGTTGGCAAATTAAAGGAGACAGTTCCTATTTCAACATAGCCCTTTATGTTGAGAGAGGGGTAGGACTTGGAGTTTGACATGATGGTTAATTTTAAGATGTAAGAAGATGGTTTCTAAAAAATTCAAAACTTCAAATGAATACTGAAATGAGCGTATTAATTGAGCATATAAGTTTCAAAATATTTTCCAGATTATTATTTATTTAGTTTTATTTCGTTTTATTAATTTAAGTTTCATTTCTGCCTTATAAAGTGTAACAATGATGTTTAATCAAACTGTGTTTTAAATAGTAATTTTTTAAATTATTCCTAAAAGTAATAAGTACCTTTTAATAAAATAAAATAAAAATTTAGTTAGTGCCTTTTAATAAAAATTAGACATATAAATATCACTTGGCATATTTCAAATATTACGCGAGCAAAGCCGCGGGGTTTACTAGTAATCTATTCTATACTCCTATTATAAAGAGGAAAAAATTGTTTATTTGTCGGAGATAAGCTCTGGAACTACCGAACCGATTCCAAAAGTAATGGTATCAAAATGATGGTGTTCGCCCAACTTAGAACATAGGCTATATCTTATGTCGGTGGCACTACCCCAAAGGGGGTGTAGGAGCAAAAATCGTTCTAAAAATGCGATTTTAGCGTTACTGAAGGGCCTAGAAATATGAAATTTTGAATATTAGTTACTTATAAGATATAAATGATATCTAAGAACAGTTCTTAAACAATTCGAAATATAAAAGGGGTGAAAATGTACAAAAAGCGTTCTAAAAAACGTTCTAAATGGTAGTTTCTACACAATCTCAGGAAATACCAAACCGATTTAAAAAATATTGATGTCAAAATGATGGTGACAACGCTTGCTCCAAGATAGGCTATGTTTTATGTCGGTGTCACTACCCCAAAGGGGGTGCAAGAGCAAAAAACGTTCTAAAAATGCAATTTATGTGTTACTGAAGGGCCTAGAAATATGAAATTTGAAATATTAGCTACTTATTAGATCTAAAGGATTTCTAAGAACAGTTCTTAAGCAATTCGAAATTTGAAAGGGGTGAAAATGCGCGAAAATCGTTCTAAAAAACGTTCTAAATGGTGGTTTCTACACAATCTCAGGAAATACCAAACCGATTTAAAAAATAATGGTGTCAAAATAAGGGTGTCAAAATGTCGGTGACAACCCTTGCTCCAACATACGCTATGTTTTATGTCGGTGCCACTACCCCAAAGGGGGTGCAGGAGCAAAAAACGTTCTAAAAATCCAATTTTTGCGTTACCGAAGGGCCTAGAAATATTAAATTTGAGATATTAGCTACTTATTAGATATAAAGGATTTCTAAGAACAGTTATTAAACAATTCGAAATTTAAAAGGAGTGAAAATGCGCGAAAAGCGTTCTAAAAACGTTCTAAATTGCGATTTCTACTCAATCTCAGGAAATACCAATGCTATTTCAAAAGTAATGGTTGCAAATCAATGGTGACAATCCCTGCTATAACATAGGTTATATTTTATGTTGCTGTCACTACCATCTGAGGGTTGCAAAAGCAAAACCTATTCTAATTTGCGTTTTTTGCACAACTGAGGGGTCTAACACTTTGAAGTATGGCATGGTATTTACTTACAAGATGCAACTGCTTTCTAAGTACAGTCGAAAGTAAATCCCAAATTTAAAGAGATGAAGTGAGCGAAAAGCCTTCTAAGTTACAATTTTTATGCAATCTTACCAAATACCAAACCGATTTAAAAAATAATTGTGACAAATTGTTGGTGATGGAACCTGCTCAAATATAAGCTATATTTTATGTCTGTGACACTTTCACCAAAGGGTTGCAGGAGAAAAAAACTTTCTAAATTGCGACTACTGTGATACCGAAAAGGCTAGAAACTTTAAATATGGCATAGTAGTTACTTATAAAATATAAATGCCCTCAAAGGACTGCCGAAAATAAATTCGAATTAAAAAGGAGTGAAGCGAAGGGGAGGTGCGAAAAGCATTCTTAAACAGTCCTAAATTACGATTTCTATACAATTTCAGGGTATATAAGCCGATTATAAAAGTAATAGTTGCGAATCAATGGTAACAGTCTCTGATTCTACACAGGCTATATTTTATGCCGATGGTTCTACCATCTGAGGTTCACAGGAACAACAAACGTTCTAAAAAAGGCCTTTAAAAGCTTTCTAAATTACGTTTCTGTGGAATATTAGGAAATAACAAACCGATTTTAAAATTAATGTTGGCAAATTAATGGTGACAGTTCCTATTTCAACATAGCCCTTTATGTTGAGAGAGGTGGTAGGACTTAGAATTTGACATGATAGTTAATTTTAAGATGTAAGAAGATGGTTTCTAAAAAATTCAAAACTTCAAATGAATACTGAAATGACCGTAGTAATTGAGTATAAAAGTTTCAAAATATTTTCGAAATTATCATTTTTTTTTTTTTAGTTTTATTTCGTTTTATTAATTTAAGTCTCATTTCTGCCTAATGCAGTGCAATAATGATGTTTAGTCAAACTGTGTTTTAAATAGTAATTTTTAAATTATTCCTAAAAGTAATAAGTACCTTTTTATAAAAAAAACCTTTTAATAAAAAAACCTTTTAATAAAATAAAATATTACCTTTTAATAAAATAAAAATTTAGTTAGTACCTTTTAATAAAAATTAGACATATAAAAATCACTTGGCATATTTCAAATATTACGCGAGCAAAGCCGCGGGGTTTGCTAGTAATCATCATCATCATCATATTATAAAGAGGTAAAAATTGTTTATTTGTAGGAAGTAAGCTCTGGAACTACCGAACCGATTCCAAAAGTAATGATATCAAAATGATGGTGTTAGTCCAACTTAGAACATAGGCTATATCTTATGTCCGTGCCACTGCTTAAAAGGCGGTGCAGGAGCAAAAAACGTTCTAAAATGCGATTTTTGTGTTACTGAAGGGCCTAGAAACATGACATTTGGAATGGTAGTTACTTATAAGATACTAACGATCTCTAAGGACATTTCTTCAAAAAATTGAAATTAAGAAGGGGTGAAAATGCGCGAAAAGCGTTCTAAAAAACGTTCTAAATGGCGATTTTTACGCAATTTCAGGAAGTACCAAACCGTTTAAAAAATAATGGTGTCAAAATGATGGTGACAACCATTGCTCCAACATAGGCTACATTTTATGTTGGTGCCACTACCCCTAAAGGGGGTGCAGGAGCAAAAAACGTTCGAAATAGCGACTTTTGTGTTACTGAAGAGACCAAATACGTGGAATTTGCCATGGTAGTTACTTATTATTTATAAATATTCTTTAAGAACATTTCTTAAAAAATTCGAAATTAAAAAGGGGTGAAAATGCGCAAAAGGCTTTCCAAAAAACGTTCTAAATGGCGATTTTTACGCATTCTCAAGAAGTACCAAACCAATTTTAAAAATAATGGTATCAAAATGATGGTGACAACCTTTGCTCCAACATAAGCTACATTTTATGTCGGTGCCACTACCACTAAAGGGGGTGCAGGAGCAAAAAAAACGTTCGAAATTGCGATTTTTGTGTTACTAAAGGGCCCAGATACACGGAATTTGGAATGGTAGTTACTTATTACATATAAATGATCTCTAAGAACATTTATTAAAAAATTCCAAATTTAAAAGAGGGGAAAATGCGCAAAAAGCGTTCTAAAAAACATTCTAAATGTCGATTTTTACGCAATCTCAAGAAGTAGCATACCAATTTAAAAAATAATGGTGTCAAAATCATGGTGACAACCCTTGCTCCAATATAGGCTACATTGTATGTCGGTGCCACTACCCCTAAAAGGGGTGCAGAAGCAAAAAACGTTCTAAATTGCGATTTTTGTGTTACGGAAGGGCCTAGAATCCTGAAATTAGGCGGGGCAGTTATTTATGATATACAAATGATCTCTAAGAACATTTCCTAAAAAATCGAAATTTAAAAGAAGTGAAAATGGACGAAAAATGTTCTAAAAAACGTTCTAAATTGCGATTTTTACGTAATCGCAGAAAGTACCCAACCGATTTCAAAAGTAAGGGTTGGAATTTGATGCTCCAATATAGGATCTATTTCATGTCGGCGTCACTACCACCTTGCGGTTACATTTTAAAAAACGTTCTAAATTGTGATTTTTGAAATACTGAAAGGGGTAGCAACTTCAAATTTGGCATGGTAATTACTTATGAGATGTAAATACTCTCATAGAAGAGTTTCTCAAAAATTTGAAATTTAAAAGGGGTGAAAATGAACGAAAAGCGCTCTAAAAACGTTCTAAATAGCTATTTCTACGCAATCTCAGGAAATATAAACCGATTTCAGAAATTATGGTTTCAAATTGATGATGACAGCCCCGCTCCAGCATAGCCTATATTTTTCGTTGTTGTCACTACCAACTGGGGGTTACAGGAGCAAAAAATGTTCTAAATTGCATTTTTTGTGTTACTGAGGGGTCTTAACATTTTGACTTTGGAATGGTAATTACTTCAAAGATGCAAATGCTTTCTAAGAATTGTCGAAAGAAAATTCCAAATTTAAAAAGATGAAGTGAGCGAAAAGCGTTCTATAAGCGTTCTAAATTACGATTTTTATGCAATCGTATGAAATACGAAACCGATTTCAAACATAATGGTTGCAAATTGATGGGGATAGAACCTGCTCAAACATAAGCTATTTTTTATGTCGAGGGTTGCAGGAGCAAAAAAATTTCTAAATTTCAATTTCTGCGGTACTTGAGAAGCTAGAAACTTTAAATATAGCACGGTAGTTACTTATAAAATATAAATGCCTTCTAAAAACAGTCGAAAATAATTTCAAGTGGTGAAGCGAAGGGAAGGAGCGAAAATCATTCTAAAAGAGTCCTAAATCGATTTCTATGGAATCTCAGGAAATAATAAACCGATTATAGAAATTATTGGTTGCGAATCAAGAATGATAGTCCCTGATCCTATACGGGCTAAACTTTATGCCTGTGTAATTACCACGTGGTTGGCAGGAACAACAAGAAAGCCTTTAAAAACATCTAAATCCCGTTTTCTATAGAATATTAGGAAATACCAACTGATTTCAAGGTTAATGTTGGCAAATTAATGGTGACACTCTCTGTTTCAACATTTTTCAAGACATTCTATTTCAACTCTGTTCGGCATTTTATGTTAGTGCCACTAACACCAGAGAGGTGGTAGACTGTTAGACAAGAAACTTATCATTTGACATGGGGGTTAATTTTAAGATGTAAATGTGTTAAGATGGTTTCTAAAAAAATCAAAACTTTAAATGAATACTGAAATGAGCGTATGAAATAAGAATAAAATTCTCAAAATACTTCCTAAATTATCATTTAATTGGAATTAGTTTTAGTTCTTCTTATTACTTAAAATCTCATTTCTGTCTATTGCACTTTTATAATGAAGTTCAGTCAAACTGTGGTTTAATTTGTAATTTTTGAATTATATCAAAAAGTGTTCTTCTAATAAAAAATAGTCATGCAAATATCACTTGGCATATTTCAACTATTACGTGAGCAAAGCCGCGGGGTTTGCTGGTAATCTATACTCATCTATACTTCATCTATACTCATATTATAAAGAGGAAAAAATTGTTTATTTGTCGGAGATAAGCTCAGGAACTACCGAACTGATTCCAAAAGTAATGGTATCAAAATGATGGTGTTCGCGCAACTTAGAACATAGGCTATATCTTATGTCGGTGCCACTACCCCAAAGGGGGTGCAGGAGCAAAAAACGTTCTAAAAATGCGATTTTTGCGTTACTGAAGGGCCTAGAAATATGAAATTCGGAATATTAGTTACTTATAAGATATAAATGATGTCTAAGAACAGTTCTTAAACAACTCGAAATTTAAAAGGGGTGAAAATGCACAAAAAGCGTTCAATAAAACGTTCTAAATGGTAGTTTCTACATAATCTCAGGAAATACCAAACCGATTTAAAAAATATTGGTGTCAAAATGATAGTGAGAACGTTTGCTCCAAGATAGGCTATGTTTTATGTCGTTGCCACTAACCCAAAGGGGGTGCAGGAGCAAAAAAACGTTCTAAAAATGCGATTTATGTGTTACTGAAGGGCCTAGAAATATGAAATTTGAAGTATGAGCTACTTATTTGATATAAAGGATTTCAAAGAACAGTTCTTAAACAATTCGAAATTTAAAAGGGGTGAAAATTCGCGAAAAGCGTTCTAAAAAACGTTCTAAATGGTGATTTCTACACAATCTCAGGAAATACCAAACCGATTTAAAAAATAATGGAGTCAAAATGATGTTGAAAATCCTTGCTCCAACATAGGCTATGTTTTATGTCGGTGCCACTACCCCAAAGGGGGTGCAGGAGAAAAACGTTCTAAATTGCGTCTTTTGCGTGACGGAAGGGCCTTGAATCGTGAAAAAATGGCAGTTAGTTATAAGATATCAATGATCTCTAAGGACATTTCCTAAAAAAATAGAAATTTAAAAGAGGGGTCAAAATGCGCAAAAAGCGTTGTAAAAAACGTTCTAAATTGCAATTTCTATGCAATCTCAGGAAATACTGAACCGATTTCAAATATAATGGTGTTAAAATGATGGTGACAGATCTTGCTCCAAGACAGGCTATATTTTTTATCTGTTTCCACTACCCCAGAGAAGATGCAGGAACAAAATGAGCGAAAAGCGTTCTAAAAACGTTCTAAATGTCGATTTGTCACCAATATCTCAGGAAGAATCAAACTGATTTCAAAAGTAATGGTAAGAAATAGATGCTGACAGCCTCTACTCTAACATAGACGCTATTTTAAGTCAGTATCACTATCACCCAGACGTTGCAGGAGCAAAAAAGCGTTCCAAATTTCGATTTTTGTGATCGGTAGGGGCTAGCAACTTAAAATCAGGCAAGGTACATATTTATTACATATAAATTATCTTTAAGGACAGTTTCGAAAAAATTGGAAATTTAAAAAGGGGTGAAAATGCGCGAAAAGCGTTCTAAAAACGTTCTAAATTACGATTTCTACTCAATCTCAGGAAATTCCAAAGCTTTTTCAAAAGTAATGGTTGCAAATTAATGGTGACAGTCCCTGCTATAACATAGGTTATAATTTATGTTGCTGACACTACCATCTAAGGGTTGCAAAAGCAAAACATGTTCTAATTTGCGTTTTTTGCATAACTGAAGGGTCTAACACTTTGAAGTATGGCAAGTTATTTACTTACAAGATTCAACTGCTTTCTATGAACTGTCGAAAGAAAATTTCAAATTTAAAACGATAAAGTGAGCGAAAAGCGTTATAAATTACAATTTTTATGTAATCTTATCAAATACCAAACCGATTAAAAAAATAATGATAACAAATTGTTGGTGATAGAACCTGCTCAAACATAAGCTATATTTTATGTCTGTGCCACTACCACCAGAGGGTTGCAGTAGCTAAAAACTTTCTAAATTGCGATTTCTGTGATACTGAAAAGGGTAGAAACTTTAAATATGGCATGGTAGCAGGGGCGTCGCCATGGGGGGGTATGGGGGGGGAGCCTCCCCCCCCATTATTTGTGAAGTTGGGAAATTTGAGCTAAGAGTTGGGAAATTCTGGATTTTTGAGACATTATGAAATTTTTATTGTTTTGGTGATTATGTTTCTGACTGAGTACTGTAACAGTAAGCAAGTTAAATTATCAAAAGAAATACAAAAAGAAATCAGCCACACTCAATCTATCATTGCATTTTTCAGTTCTACGAAAATATTATACATCTACCAGACCTAAATTTCTCTACTCCTATCCAACAACAGCTGACTATCCAGTTCCTTTATTTCCTTCAAAACTTTGTTTCTTTCTCAAAAATGTCACCCTTCCTCCCCTTCCCCTCCCAAAAGAGAATCCAGCTATTTTAATACAAAGGAATTGCAGCTTCTTTTGAAAATAGGAGATCACTTGTAGCACAACAGATAGGAATGTAGTCACCTACTTGAAACACAGCTAGGCAAGAAGATTTGATGAGTTTTCACAAATTGTACTAATTTTTGGACAATATTTTACTCATTCTCGTGAGTTTTTTGCTCCGAAAATTAGTTAACCCTTCGCTGTCAAGACAAAAGCATTATATGAGCAAATGTGAATATAAGAAGTCGTTAGTTTAGATAAATTTGCCACATTTTACCTTTATTTGTGTGCGGAAATATATATATGTCCTGTTCATTTATATTTATAGGTGTTTATGAAATTTTAAACCAAAAGTCCAGTGTTGTGTGTTTAAAGCTGTTCTAAAAAATGACTATAAATCTTAGCACGAAAGAACCCTTCATAATAGGAAAAGAGTTTTCGTGCAAGATTTTGGAGCATCTAAAAATCCATTCGAGGATGAAAAAGGTAAAAAAGTGGATGATTTGAATTTGGAACAGAAATATGACCATGAAAGCAGTCCATCAACTGAAGAAAAAAATCGACATACAGGTTGCCATAAACACTAACAGATAAAATTTTGAATAAATAAAGATTTTCTTATAGACGGGTCAATCCATTTCAAGTGGTCCAGCACTGGTTGCTCGACCATTTTTTAAAAATCTGAAATTTTTTGTACAACAACCCTAACATAATGGAAGTTCAAAATGACTATTATTTGAATTTTATTATTTTTTGTTTATGCATGGCGGCCATCTTTGTTTCATCGTCTGCAGCAATTTTCTCATATGAAAGGTTTACGGAATTGTAAATAATTCATCGTTTATTTCTACAATTCAAGTGCGGATTGAAGCAATTTGTATAGAATACATTGGGCTAAAAATCTGGTAATAGAGTAGTTTCCGAAACTAACTGCTTATTGGTGAAATTTAAGCATAAAGTTTCAGTTTTTTTCCGAAATTTGTCCGTTTACAAGACGAAATTTTTCTTGCAAGGAAAACTGTGAACATGACATAAATTTTTTTACAAATAGGCCGAAAGTACTTGTACTCACACTCCAAGTTCCAGATCTGGGACTTGGTTTCTCTTCGCTAAAAAAAAATCCCAAACTTTTCAAAAATGTCAAAAATCGCACTTTTTAGGCTTTGATATCTCTGGTGGGGCACAAGGTAAAAATCTGAAGTTCTGGTTTCTGAGAGTATTGTATGGTAGTGCTAAGCACAAAATTTCAGGATGGAGATTTGACTACAAGCTGAGATATGGCAAGGGCAACATGTCAAAAGAATACTGCCAAACTATTGTTTTACTGTAGTCACAGCTAAGTATTTATCTCAGAGTGTCATTTAAATTTATTTTTTTATTATCTTTAAATAATAGTAACAGAGAATAAAGCCTTTTACAAAGCTTAGCAATTAATTTAAAAAATAATTTTCCCAAGGCGTACATTTTGTATGGTTTCAGTAATGTTTTTTGTAATTTTTGTAACCAAAAGAAACCTCAGAACTTTTATATAAAGAAAAAAAAATATTTTTATACGAGACCTGACACAAAAACAGAATAGGGAAAGAGAAAAGCTGTTAATGTTGGCATACTTGTTGAGACATGATCAAATGTGTCAAAACACATTCCTGCTTGTTGGTTTAAAAACCACAATTTTAATGCTGCTTGCCAATCCCTGAAACTTGTTCCTACTATAAGTATATTCCTGTAAATAGAACATTATACGACGTTACCATGCATCAGCCTCAAGTAATTTTTAGAAAGTAAAGATATCCAAAGCCCTTTCAAAATTTATACTGCAGAAAATGACATTTTTGCATAAGAAGTAAGCTAGGAATTATTAATGAACTGAGATTTGCACATAGTGATTTCAAAGTTTATTTCTATGAGCCAGCAGGTCCAAGGTCTTCAATCAAGTTATCAAGAAATGACAAGACTTGGTTCCTACAAATAAAATTTTGAGAAAGATCAAAATTGTGGTTTTTAAACCAACAAGTAAGAATGTGTTTTGACATGTTTGATCATGTCTCAACAAGTATGACAACATTAAAAGCTTTTCTCTTTCCCTGTTCTGTTTTTGTTTCAGGTCTTCTATAAAAATATTTTTTTTTCTTTATGTAAAAGTGCTGATGTTTCTTTTAGTTACTAAAATTAATTACAAGAAAAATTACTGAAACCATACAAAGTGTATGGCCTTAGGCATAATTATTTTTTAAATTAATTGCTAAGCTTTGCAAAGGGCTTTATTTTCTGTTACTATTATTTAAAGATAATCAAAAACATAAATTTAAGTGGCACTCGGAGATAAATATACTTAGCTGTGACTACAACAAAACAATAGTTTGGCAGTATTCTTTTGACATGTTGCCCTTGCCATATCTCAGCTTGTAGACAAATCTTCACCTTGAAATTTCTTGTGCTTAGCACTACCATACAATACTCTCAGAAACCAGAACTTCAGATTTTTATCTCGTGCCCCACCAGAGATATCAAAGCCTAAAAAGTGCAATTTTTGACATTTTTGAAAAATTTGGGTCGAAACGAAGTCCCAGGTCTGAAACTTGGCGTGTGAGTACAAGTACTTTCGGCCTATTTGTAAAAAAAATTATGTCATGTTCACAGTTTTCCTTGCTAGAAAAATTTCCTTTTGTAAACGGACAAATTTTTGAAAAAAACTGAAACTTTATGCTTAAATTTCGCCAATAAGGATTTATTTTCGGAAACTACTCTATTAGCAAATTTTTAGCCCAATGTATTCTGTACAAATTGCTTCAATCCGCACTTGAATTGGATAAATAAACGATGAATTATTTACAATTTCGTAAACCCTTCTTCTCAGAAAATTGCTGCAGACGATGAAACAAAGATGGCCGCCATGCACAGACAAAAATTAATAAAATTAAAATAATAGTCATTTTGAACTTTCATCATGTTAGGGTTGTTGTACAAAAAATTTCAGATATTTTAAAAATGGTCGAGCAACGAATTAATGATTTTCTGGACCACTTGAAATGGATTGACCCAGACAAGTTCATAAACAATTATGAATATTAGGATGTGATTGAAGAAGCTGACTTCTGAAAGCACCGTGGGAAAACGGTTTCACCAAATGGAATAGATAAAAATAATAGCATAGCAATGGACATTGATACACATAAGTTTTACAGGGAAGAGTTATAAGAAATACTAGAAAATTTCGGCAATTTAGTAATGGGCTTAAATGACAATGTTTCCTATATGAGGAGAATATTGCACCAATACATTCCATATTTAAATTACAATTGTGTAAAGCAAATTTGAGTATCACTAACTTAGAAAATTAATAATGCTTCCACCTGGATATGAGAAACCGGATGTAGTACATGACTTGCAGAGTCAAATAGAAATAAACCAAATCCCAAATCACTTAACAAACTTTTTAATGCCATGAAATTCAAAGACTATTTATGTCACACTGTCAAACTATATACTCGTACCTTAACATTCACAGCAGCTTATCTTTTTGGCGTTGCATCTAATGAAAGAATCTTTAGTCAAATAAAAATTAAAAAAAATATATATTGCAAGCTACAGTGAGGTCTGACAGACTTGACAGCCTAATGCTTTTAAAATGTGAAAGTGAAATAGTGGATTTTATTAAACTGGACGATGTTAGGTTAGCTTCATCAGGGTTAGCTTCTTTGAAGACCAAAAGAATTGATGTTAAATGAAAACAATTTGGATGTGCCAATCCCAAAACCTTATACATCCCATACATGTTAATATTTCAAAATTTGCAATCACAATTTTAAAATTAAATAACAATTCTATGCCCATAATAATGAATTCTAAAAGTTTAATTATGTGCATTTAATTTATAATTCGTTTAATTGTGTGCATTTAAAAAGGAGATAGAAGCATCGCATTTTCCAAACAAATCATTGAATTTCGACAGCCATGCTCTTAGATGTCTGCAACCAAAATTCCAAACCCAAAGAGCTCAAAAGTGATACCTTTCGACAGTATACACCCAAGCCCAATAAGGAAGTGTAACCAAATATGAAGTTTGACTAAATTTCCGTGCATTAGTTTTTCAGATATAGCTAACGCGAAAAATGCTGCACAGCAGTGCCACAGATATATACAAAAACCTAATAAGCACTGAGTTATGTCAAGGTTTAACAGAATATGAAATTTGATCAAATTCTGTGCAACAGTTTTTGAGATATAACTATCGCTAAAATCATGTAAATCGTGAAAAATACAGCATAGCAGCGCCACCTTTTGGGTAATTTACACCAAAAACTAATCAGCATTAATTTTTATCAAGGTATAACTGAATCTAAAGTTTTATAAAATTCCGCGAATTAGTTCTTGAGATAGAGCGCCCACAAAATTTGTGTCACATTCACACAGACAGACATTTTCTAAAAACAGTCAAATCATGTTCAGGACCTTCTAAAACGTATCAAACCGTCGAAAACCAGTTGTAGAATTTTTTTACGAATTCAATACTTTCGTCTTGTGAAGACAGAAGAAAGTAAAACGCGTGTTTGTTTTTTTATTAAACAAACCAGTAATTAGAATTTTTATGTTTCTAGTTTCAAAATTTTTCTTTGGAAAGGAATTTTTTATGCATAAGCTCCATTATCATTATTACACACTTTGTGTATATCACTTTAGTTGAAAGTTGGAGGAATTTGTTTCAAGTTGGGAAATTTTCGAACTCTCCCCCCCGAAAAAATATCTGTAGCTACGCCCCTGCATGGTAGTTACATATAAAATATAAATGCCCTCGACGGACTGTAGAAAATAAATTCGAAATAAAAAGGGGTGAAGTGAAGGGGAGGTGCGAAAAGCATTCTAAAAAAGTCCTAAATTTCGATTTCTACGCAATTTCAGAGAATATAAACCAAATACAAAAGTAATAGTTGCGAATCAATGGTAACAGTCTCTGATCCTACACAGGCTATATTTTATGCCGATAATTCTACCACCTGGGATTCACAGAAACAACAAGCGCTCTAAAAAAGGCCTTTAAAAGCTTTCTAAATTACGTTTCTGTGGAATATTAGGAAATAACAAACCAATTTCAAAATTAATGTTGGCAAATTAATGGTGACAGTTCCTATTTCAACATAGCCCGTTATGTTGAGAGAGGTGGTACGACTTGGAATTTGACATGATGGTTAAATTTAAGATGTAAGAAGATGGTTTCTAAAAAATTCAAAACTTCAAATGAATACTGAAATGAGCGTATTAATTGAGCATAAAAGTTTCGAAATATTTTCTAAATTATCATTTATTCAGTTTTATTTCGTTTTATTAATTTAAGTCTCATTTTTGCCTAATGCAGTGTAATAATGATGTTTAATCAAACTGTGTTTTAAATAGTAATTTTCGAATTGTTCCTAAAAGTAATAAGTACCTTTTAATAAAATAAAATATTACTTTTAATAAAATAAAAATTTAGTTAGTACCTTTTAATAAAATAAAATATTACTTTTAATAAAATAAAAATTTAGTTAGTACCTTTTAATAAAAATTAGACATATAAATATCACTTGGAATATTTCTAATATTACGCGAGCAAAGCCGCGGGGTTTGCTAGTAATATTATAAAGAGGTAAAAATTGTTTATTTGTAGGAGGTAAACTCTGGAACTACCGAACCGATTCCAAAAGTAATGGTATCAAAATAATGGTGTTAGTCCAACTTAGAACATAGGCTATATCTTATGTCCGTGCCACTGGCCAAAAGGGGGTGCAGGAGAAAAAACGTTCTAAAAATGCTATTTTTGTGTTACTGAAGGGCCTAGAAACATGAAATTTGGCATGGTAGTTACTTATTAGATATAAATGATCTCTAAGAACATTTCTGAAAAAATTCGAAATTTAAAAGGGGTGAAAATGCGCAAAAGGCGTTCTAAAAAACGTTCTAAATGGCGATTTTTACGCAATCTCAAGAAGTACCAAACCGATTTAAAAAATAATGATGTCAAAATGATGGTTACAACCCTTGCTCCAACATAAGCTACATATTATGTCTGTGCCACGACCCCTAAAAGATGTGCAGGAGCAAAAAAAAGTTCGAAATTGCGAGTTTTGTGTTACTGAAGGGCCCAGATACATGGAATTTGGCACGGAAGTTACTTATTAGATATAAATGATCTCTAAGAACATTTCTGTAAAAAATCGAAATTTAAAAGGGGTGAAAATGTACCAAAGGCATTCTAAAAAACGTTCTAAATCGCAATTTTTACGCAATTTCAAGAAGTACCAAACCTATTTTTAAAATAATGGTGTCAAAATGATGGTGATAACCCTTGCTCCAACATAGGCTACATTTTATGTCTGTGCCACTACTCCTAAAAGAGGTGCAGGAGCAAAAAATTGTTCGAAATTGCGATTTTTGTGTTACTGAAGGGCCCAGATATATGGAATTTGGCACGGAAGTTACTTATTAGATATAAATGATCTCTAAGAACATTTCTTTAAAAAATCGAAATTTAAAAGGGGTGAAAATGTGCCAAAGGTGTTCTAAAAAACGTTCTAAATGGCAATTTTTACGCAATTTCAAGAAGTACCAAACCGATTTAAAAAATAATGGTGTCAAAATGATGGTGCTAACCCTTGCTCCAAGATAGACTACATTTTATGTCGGTGCCACCATCCCTATAGGAGGTGCTGGAGCAAAAAAAAAAAATTAGAAATGTGATTTGTGTGCTGCTGAAGGGACTAGAAACATGAAATTTGGAGTGGTAGTTACTCATAAGATATAAATGATCTCTAAGAACATTTCTTTAAAAAATCGAAATTTAAAAGGGGTGAAATGCGCGAAAAGAGTTAAAAAAAACGTTCTATATGGCGATTTCTACGCATTCTCAGAATTTACCCAACCGATTTCAAAAGTAATGGTTGGAAATTTATGATGACAGCCCTTGCTCCAAAATATAGGATCTATTTCATGTCGGCGTCACAGCTAACTTGCGGTTGCATTAAAAAAAAACTTACTAAATTGCGATTTTTTTTATACTGAAGGGGCTAGCAACTTGAAATTTGGCATGGTAATTACTTATGATATGCAAATGCTCTCTGAGAAGAATTCCTTACAAATTTGAAATTTAAATGGGGTGAAAATAAACGAAAAGCGTTCTACTACTTTCTAAATAGCTATTTCTACGCAAACTCAGAAATATAAACCGATTTCAGAAGTAACGGTTTCAAATTGATGGTGATAGTCCCCGCTCCAACATAGCCTATGTTTTACGTTGTTGTCACTAGCACCTGGGCGTTACAGGAGAAAAAATGTTCTAAATTGCTTTTTTTGTGTTAAATAGCGGGCCTAACATTTTAAATTTGGAATGGTAATTACTTCAAAGATGCAAAAGCTTTCTAAGAATTGTTGAAAGAAAATTCCAAATTTAAAAGGATGAAGTGAGCGAAAAACGTTCTATTAGCGTTCTAAATTACGCTTTTTATGTAATCGTATGAAATACGAAACCGATTTCAAACATAAAGGTTGCAAATTGAGGGTGATAGAACCTACTCAAACATAAACTATATTTTATGTCGAGGGTTGCAGGAGCAAAAAACTTTCTAAATTGCGATTTCTGCGGTACTGAACAGTCTAGAAACTTTAAATATAGCACGGTAGTTACTTAAAAAATATAAATGTCCCATAAGAACAGTCGAAAATAAATTCTAAATTAAAAAGGGGTAAAGCGAAGAGAAGGAGCGAAAAGCAATTTAAAAGAGTCCTAAATTACGATTTCTATGGAATCACAGGAAATAATAAACAGATTACAGAAGTTATTGGTTGCGAATCAAGAGTGACAGTCCCTGATCCTATACGGGGTATACTTTATGCTGGTGTCACTACCACCTGGTTGTCAGGAACAACAAGAAAGGCTTTAATAATATCTAAATTCCGTTTGCTATAGAATATTAAGAAATACCAGCCGCTTTCAAAGTTAATGTTTTTGCAAATTAATGGTGACAGTCTCTGTTTCAACATTTTTCGAGACATTCTATTTCAACACTGTCTCGGTATTAGGTAGCTTTCATTACAAAAAGCTACCTATTGCAGCCGTTCGGAGGAAAGCGATTTCAAAAAATTTTGGTATATTTTCATCGATCATGACCCCCAGACCCCGAAACCACCCTCCGTTCAAAAGTTGATATATATATATATATATATATATATATATATCCATATATATATATATATATATCTGACCTTTGTCATACTGTAACTCTCGAATTTATAAACCGATTTGGATGTAATTCGGTATGTACATAGTACATACCAATGTCTCGACCGAGTTCGTTGGCCAGCTTCATCCGCCATTTTGTTTCAAAATGGCGGCCATTTAAAATTTTCTTAAAAATTTTAAATTTGAAATGTGGTACCAAAGAATTGAAAATGGAAAAATATTTTTTCTTATTTGTTTGACCTTTATACAAAGATTCCGGAGCAGTTTTTGTTTCGTCTATATCTTAAAAAATGGCTGAGTTATAGCATTTTGAATTTCTAGCGTGGCTGACATTTTGAAACGTCCTGAATTTTGTCACGCGATAAAAGGCGTATTTATGAACCGATTTGGATGTAACTTCGTTTGTACATAGTAGATACCAATGTCTCGACCGAGTTCGTTGGCCAGCTTCATCCGCCATCTTGTTTAAAAATGGCAGCCATTTAAATTTTTAAGAAAAATTTAAATTTGAAATGTGGTACCAAAAAATTGAAAATTGAACAAAATTTTTTTTTATGTATTTCACCTTGATACAAAGATTCGGGAGCAGTTTTTGTTTCGTCTATATTTCAAAAAATGGCTGAGTTATAGCATTTTGAATTTCTAGCGTGGCTGACATTTTGAAACGTCCTGATATTTGTCACGTGATAACAGGCGTATTTATGAACCGATTTGGATGTACTTTGGTGTGTACATAGTACATACAAATATCTCGACCGAGTTCGTTGGCCAGCTTCATCCGCCATCTTGTTTCAAAATGGCGGCCATTTAAAAAAATTTAAAAAATTTAAAATTTAAAATGAGATACCAAAATATTGGAAAATGAAAAAGATTTTTTTTGTATGTGTTTGACCTTAATACAAAGATCCCGGAACAGTTTTTGTTTCGTCTGTATCTAAAAAAATGGCTGAGTTATAGCGTTTTGAATTTCCATTGTGGCTGACATTTTAAAACGACCTGATTTTTGTCACGCGATAACAAGCGTATTTATGAACCGATTTGGATGTTACTTGGTCTGTACATAGTACATACCAATGTCTCGACCGAGTTCGTTGGCCAGCTTCATTCGCCATCTTGTTTCAAAATGTTTGCCATTTAAAAAAAATTAAATTTAAAATTTAAAATGAGGTATCAAAAAATTGGAAAATGAAAAAGATTTTTTTTATGTGTTTGGCCTTGATACAAAGATTCCGGAGTAGATTTTGTTTCTGAAAATTTGTTCTTTTGTTTATATCTTAAAAAATGGTTGAATTATAGCACTTTGAATTTCTAGTATGGCTAACATTTTGAAACGATCTTGTATTTGTCACGCGATAACACACGTATTCGCTTATTTCCATGTGAGAAAGCATGTGGATAGTATACATCAACATCTCAGCCAAATATAAGTTACTTTAAATAAAAGCAGCTTGGATAAAGCTGACTAATTTCGTGAAATTCTCATTCATAATGATTTAGTATTGATAAAAATTAGTATTGAATCTCCTATATTCGGTTTCCACTAAATTGAGCTTCGTGTGTTTGAATAATATAAGTTGGCTTTTTTAATATAAGGTATTTGAAAGCTACCTCTTCCTCCCGGCACTGGCCGGAAGGACTTTTTTATGTTGGTGCCACTAACACCAGACAGGTGATAGACTGTTAGACTCGAAGCTTGGAATTTGACATGATGGTTAATTTTAAGACATAAATGTGTTAAGATGGTTTCGAAAAATTTCAAAACTTCAAATGAATACTGAAATGACCGTATGCAATGAGCATAAAAGTCTCAAAATACTTTCTAAATTATCATTTATTTGGAATAATTTTTTGTTCTTCTGATTAATTAACATCTCATTTCTGTCTATTGCACTTTTATAATGAAGTTTAGTCAAACTGTGTCTTAATTTGTAATTTTTGAATTATTCCAAAAAGTGTTATTCTAATAAAAAAAAGTCATGCAAATATGACTTGGCATATTTCAACTACTATTACGCGAGAAAAGCCGAGGGGTTTGCTAGTATATATATATTATATATATATATAGATAGATAGATAGATAAAGTTTTTACTGGGGTTGGTTTTCGGTTCTTGATCACATGATCGGTGTAGATCTGCAAATTTTTTTTCGAAATTCCAACATAGGGGGGAATGCAATAATAGGCAATATTTCATACGAAATCTACCTAAAAATAAAACTTTTAACTATATTTTAGGACCAAAAACTATTATAAAGCAACATAAAATTAAACAAAAATTTACATAACTATATTATAAAATTATATTGCTTTATGATTGTGTTTAATGCAAGCATGTCTCATCGTACGAAACCTGCCGATAGGTTTTTTATTTCAAATTAAAGTGTGGGGTTTAAAAACGCTTTTTCACTCGCTGATGAGTAAAACCAGAAAAAATTTAACTTGCAGGGCTGCCACAGCGGACTATTTTTATATTCTGTTTACACCAGTATTATTCTAAAATAAATTTTTAAAAATATTCCTCATGGAAATGATGTCAAAGTGGGTGATAAGAATTTCTGCTTTGAAAAGATGTTGTCAGTTAGTACAAAGATGTAGCCGCCCAAATCTTGTGGCATTGATATGTTTTTTCTGTGTTAATAATCAAATATTTTTCATAGTTTTTTACAACTATATACACCTGCAAAATCATGCACAGTTTGAATATATTGTATTAGGTTTTTAAGAGCTCCTTTGGAGCTTATGTTTACTAGCGTCTAAACCGCGCCCCTCACAACGGCTCATATCACAAATGCACCCACGAAATTCCCTATGCTACTGTGCCCTATGCTACTATGCTCCCTATGTTATACTATTTAAAGGGAAATATGGTTTTTCTTTTTTATCTGCGGAAATAATTTAAATTTAGATGCTTTTTTTTTTTCCTTTTTTTCCTTTTTTTTGCGTGTGTGTGTGTGTTGTTATTGGCGTGGGGAGCAAAATGATTTTAAATAGATTCGATAATAGTGGGATTAAATTTTTATTTATTGATTCTAAATAAAATAAATAGATGAACGTAGAAGAATATTTCTGGATAAAAATGTTGTCCTTTAGATGTTATGAATACGATTTTTGTTCATTTTGTTATTTTTTACTTATGAAATTTCTGGTTGTTTCAGCATTTAAAGAAAAGAATAAATAGTATATGAATATTAGTTTTTAAAATAGCTTTCTTAGGTAAAGGTAAGCAATCAGATCTTAAATATCTGGCATTAGAGATCAGAGAATAAGCGACTAACGAGTTGCGTATAATAGATTTAAAAGTTTTAGTAACTTTAAGATCGACCGAAATATTCGTTACGTTTTCGGCCCAAAATCTGAGTTTCACCAAACATTCGTTTTCGGGGAAAATGCTGCTGAAAATTCGGCCGAAACTATCTGTATTTCAAAAATTTCACTTTTTTCTTCGGAACTTTTTTATATTATTCATTGATTTGAGCTGTATCGGCTTAAATGAGACACTCTTCATTTATTGCTATGAACTTCACTGTATATGTAATCAGTCATCAGGGACTCCAGATGTGAGTGCAAAGTATACAGCAAGAAATGCATATATGACTAAACTTTGAACATGCTTTCCACGTGCTCATTAAAAGCAGCAAACTTAACAGTAATTATTTATTTATTCTTTTTACTGAACAGCAAATGTTACAGATTATTTTCTTTAAATAAAGAATTTAAAAAAAAAACTATCGGATTTTCTTTCTATCATGTTAGCGATTTGCATATATTTCATTTATTTAGCTACTATGACGCAAACAAAACATTTACATAAATTTTACTTATGATTTTTGGATAGCTTGACACAAAAGATAACTCAATCGATTGAAATAAAAACATTTCAATGTATGATACAGGCTGAGTGAAAATGTGAGCAACATTACACTGATTAAAATAAGTTTAAATTAACAGTTACTGAAAAATTAAAAATATTGTTTGGATGTGAAAATATATTTAAAAAGACAAACCAAAAATAATTTTTATCGAATTTTAAAACAAAGCTTTTAAAGTCCTATAAATTCGCCACTCAAATTTTCATATCTCATTTAAAAACCATATTTTGAATTTATGAGAGACCTGAATGAAAAAGCATTATTGAATAAATCATACATATATCAATTGATGTTGAAAATACTGTTTGCACTTGTGAATATAAAGAGAAACAAGTAAGAAAATCATGCGTACAGCATAGATTATGAAACACTTTCCAACACTCCCTGAAAGCTTTAACGAAACTTCGTTACTTAGGGAAATAAGGTAAATAAGATAACTAAGTAAACATTTAAAAATCTGATTTCAGTAGTTACCGCCAATAGCCAAATATGTATTCCAATTCTTTTGAACAGCCCTATATTCGATCTGTATGTTAATATATATACTATATAATGGGAAAATTTAGTTTAGCAAGAAAATGCATAACAGGTTGAAATTCATCTTTCAACAATTTATACTAATAGATGGAAACATACTTGAATACTTTTGTACAGCCCTGTAGTTTACCTACTACCTTTATTACATGCCACTATTTAGCTAAAATTTAATTCAGACTAAAACACGTTTAAAACTACTGAAATTACATTTCCAGAAATTATCACCCATAGACGGCCATGTATCCAACTCTTTGCGTGGCCCTGTATATCATTTTATCTATATTCTACAAATATTTCTTAGTACACTAAATTCAGTTCCGCTTAAAAAGGCATAACTCCTTTAAAACCCACCTTTGAGCAAATTATGCTCATACTCAGTAACCTTTACAAATTCATTTCTGTAGCTCTGCATATGAACTACAGCATTTATACGCACTTTATAGCATGCATAAATATAGTGAACAAGTGGGTAATTGGGATCACAGATTGCACAGAGGGTTTCGTTTAATATTCCTTTCAAAACACTTTATCCCTTTGAAAAATCTGTTAGTTTCACATTTAGCAACCAGGGACGCACTCTATTCTAAACATACCTCTATCCGAACGAAACTCCGTTTTATATACTATCCGTAGATAGTCGAGGGGATTGGGCCGATAGCACCCGAGATAAATAGGCGCCCCTGGCGGTAAAAAGTGGAACTAAAATATGTAAGGCTATGGTGCATAATATGAAAGAATGGTCAAAGGGGTGTCGGCAAAAGTTGGAAAAGTGTTCCCCGGGTGAAAAGGGCGGAGGTTAGAAAAATTGCTTAAAATACACAAGTTAGAGCCCGGAGGAGTAAATATTATAAGACTTTTTGAAAATTTTATGATTTGCCGTGTGGTCTGAGGTATTCAGCTATACGTATGCAGAAATCCATGTCTCCAACTTAATTAGGGGCTCTCTTAGAAAGAACTGCTTAAAATACATATGTGGTAGCTCAAAGGGTTAAACGTAAGACTTTTTCAAGATTTTATGATTTGTCGCCTGGCCTCAGGTGTTCTGCTATAAGTATGCAAAATTTCAAATCTCCAATTTAATAAGGGGCTCAGTTAGAAAGAATTGCTTAAAATACGCATGTGGGAGCCCAAAGGGTTAAATGTACAATTTTTTTCAAAATTTTATGATTTGTCGTATATGTGGTGTTCAGCTATAAGTATGCAAAATTTCACTCCTCCAGCCTAAATAGGGGCGCACTTAGAAAGAATCGTTTAAAATACACATGTGGGAGCTCAAAGGGTTAAATGTACGGCTTTTTCAAAATTTTATGGTTTGTCATTTGATGCGAGGTGTTCAGCTATAAGTATGCAAAATTTTACGCCTCCAACCTAAATAGGGGCTCATTTGGAAAGAATTATTTAAAATACATATGTGGGAGCCCAAAGGGTTAAATGTACGACTTTTTCAAACTTTTGAGGTTTGCTGCATGATGGTGTTCAGCTATAAGTATGCAAAATTTCACGCCTCCAACCTAATTAGGGCTCACTTACAAAGAAGAGTTTAAAATACACATGTGGGAGTCCAAAGGGTTAAATGAACGAATTTTTCAAAATTTTATGATTTGTCAGCTACCATTCTCCTATACCATTATGAACGGAATTCTTTTGTGTGGCCCTGTAAATGAACAATAACTATTCTTTGCACCGCATATTCAACAGTATGCATATTTTAGTGGGCTTCATAAATGAATATCAATTTTACTATGTTTGGAAGAGTGTAACACCATTAAAAATCATTTGAAACGATTTTTTCCCATTGGCCGTAATGTAACTAAAAATTTTTGACTGTCCCTGTCAATGAACTAAACGTGCTACAAATTTCATTTGAAATAGTGAACGTGCTATGGTAGAGATCACTAACATCCAAAAATTTCAGAACGATCCGAGCATATTTACGAGAGTTAGAGCGTATACAGACGGACAGACGGCCAGACAAACCGAAGTCATAAACATTGTAATTGAATAAAAATTGTAAATGAAAAATCCATGTTTCCCATTTTTACGTTCTTCTATCTTTATAAGAAGAAATTAGTTGGATTCGGGAAAATTTTCTTATCGTTTTCGAGGGATTTATACAGTTTTAGAAAATCCTGAACACGATTTAATGGTTTTTAGAAAATGTCTGTTTGTCACTCTGTCTGTATGCTACAAATATTTTGTGGATGTTCTATTTCAATAACTAATACACAAAATTTCACAAACCTATAGATTCAGTTCGACCTTGATAAGAACTGGTGCTAATTAGTGTTTGGTGTGTATCGCCCAACAGGTGGCGTTGATATGCTTATTTTTCATGATTTCAGCAATAACTCTATCAAGAATTGATGTACGGAATTTAATAAAATTTTAGATTAAGTTAAACCTTGATATAAACTAGCTTGATTAGTTTTTGGTGTATATCGCCCAACAGGTGGCGCAGCTGTGCTTCTTTCTGTACGATTTTTGAGTAATTAATAGCTTTATCTCAATAACTAATGCACGGATTTTCATCAAACTTTATATTCAGATAGATGTTGATGTAAGCTGTTACTGATTAGCTTTTGGAGTAACTCGCACAACAGGTGCAGTGCTATGCTGAATTTTTCACGATTTTCGCAAAAGCTATATCTCAAAAACTAATGCACGCAATTTAATCAAACTTAGTATTCTGTTACTTTTTC
This sequence comes from Maratus speciosus, assembly GCA_963932465.1. Lineage (NCBI taxonomy): Eukaryota > Metazoa > Arthropoda > Arachnida > Araneae > Salticidae > Maratus > Maratus speciosus. The sequence continues at coordinate 171,254,754 of OZ010791.1, forward strand.
ACTTAAATAGATCCTTATTAGACTTCGGTGTTTATTGAAAAACAGGTGTTGATTTTATATACTTCGGGTTGGAATTTTGGTTGCAGACATCTAAGAGATCGGGTTCCGAAATTCAATGACTTGTGTGAAACAATGCGATACTTATATCTTCTTATTAAATACATCCAATTCAAAGAACCTATGTAGCTTTACAATCCTGATGATGGACATAGATTGTCATTTAATTTTAGCACTGTGATAGCGAATTTTGAATAATTAACATGTATGAGATAGAATAATGTTTTGGGATTGCACATCAGTCTAGTTATATTCTTATAAAAGTAAAGTGATCATCTAACTAGGAAATGAAGCAGTTTTTAAAAAAGAATATTTATCCATACTTTTATTTTTAGGATATTGTATCTCGCATAAATACTTAAAAGGAAGATTTTTTTAAATGTATTCTAGTATTTACTTTCATAAAATAATAGCGAGTTTTTTTTTTTTCTTTTCTAAAAGACAGAAATTTTATAAAATGTTACCTCATTCATTATGTTTAAGTTGTCTGTAATATTGTTTTAATTTCTCGGTATTGAACAGTAATAAATAAAAAATCCCGTCTCCAGTAAAAATCAATCTAATAGAAAAAATAAATTGATTTTATTCAGATTTAAAAAAAAAAAAAAAAAAAAAAAAAATGATGATATCAAGCAATTTAAATCCGGTTTTAAATAAAGCTCATTTAACTTGTACATGAATGATGTTTGTTAGCTGTTTTCTTATTTATTTATTTCTAAAAATTATGAAGACAGAATATGCAACGATCCGCTTTTGAGCTGAAAGTAAACAAAGCATCGTATGAGCCAGCGCGCCGTGCTAGGGAACTTCTCGGGTGCATTTGTGATAAGAGCCGTTGTGAGGGGCGCGATTTAGACGCTAGTCTTATACAGTCGAACCCCGTTAATACGCGCCCTGCTTAATACGCGAAACCGCTTAATACGCGAATTTTTTTCGGTCCCTTGAACCACGCCTATCTTTTGCATTAAAAAAAACCCTTTTAATACGCGAACGGTTAATACGCGAACCCGCTTAAGACGCGAAATTTTATCAGTCCCTTGGCAATAAAAACCTACGTTTAATACGCGAATGAGCTTGGTTTGAAACAGAGGAGGTTTTAGAGGGAATTATGTCCCAAGCATTACATATAATTCTTTAAACTAGGAATGTTTTTTTTCTGTCCAAATTTATTACATCCATGAATAGCTTTGCTAAAATTATTAGTTTTAAACTTCTGCTTTCTTAAAGAAGAAATCTTTCCCGTCACTGATTACTACTTATAATCAAACAACCAGAAAGAGAGAAGAGAAAATTTTACTGCTAATGATGTGACCCCCCAGGCTAATTTAGAGCAGAGCCGATTCGCTGTTTGGTCAGTGCTATGATTAGGAAGGAAGAGGATTGTTTGTCGATCCCGATAGAATCTGATCTACGATATCCACGTGTGCTTTTAAAAGTTTAATCTAGTTTTTACGACAGCAAAACGAGCAAAACATATTTAAAAAAGGCTCTCTCTGTCACTGAGAAATTACAAATTATAAATCAGTACAATGTCAGTAGCTGTCCTGAATAAGTCGGCGTTTTCGATTGAAAAAGGCATACGGAATCAACTTTAAGGATTTTGTTGAAGATTATGGAAGCCATTGTTAACCAAGTTGTTGTTGGGGAAACAAGGAACAAGAAAATAAAAATCACCAAGTTTGAGGACATGGAGAAGGCCCTCCACGAGTCGTTTGTTCACGGCTCGACCAATATCCCAATAAGCTGCTTGAAAATCCAAAAAAAGCTTCTGATGTTGCAGCAAAAATGGGATTTGATTTGATTTGATTTGATTTGATTTGATTTGATTTGATAGCCTAAGAGGGACTGTTCAGACGAGGAAACCAAGTCTGTAGAGCAAAAATGGGATTGTAAGATTTGAATGCCTCAAGCGAATGGGTGGATCGATTTAAAGCTCGCCACGGAATAAAATTCAAGAAAGTGTGTGATGAATCAGCATCTGTCAACAATGAAGACGTCGATTGTTGGAAAACATATGTGCTTCCTTAGTTTGTAAAAAACTACGTAAGCCGTGATATTTACAACCTGGATGAATTTGGGCGTTTTTACAAAATGACATCTAACAAAAAAACGGCTATAAAAGGAGAAACATGCCCTGGGTGTAAATTAAGTAAAGAGCGTCTTACTCTTTTTTTTCCATGCCAAATCTGATGGATCAGACAAGTTAAAGCTTCTGGTCATAGGGAAATCACGCAACCTGCAATGCTTTAAAAACGTCAAAAATCTTCCTTCCCTGTACGAAAGTCGGCGCGGAGCTTTTTTAACACGGGATCGTAATTTTGACCGGCGTATGGGTAAAGAATCACGCCATGTGTTATTGCTTTTGGGCAACTGCCCTGCGCATCCGGAAAATAACGAAGGCCTGGCCATTGAGAAGAGATAGGGGTTAGTGTGCTTTCCGTAGAAAATTCCCTTGAAAAGCGGCATCAACATGACCGGTCCTACTCATGTAAAAGTTTCCAGATTTGGCTCAATATCGCTTGCTTGGCAATTTCAAAATTGCTGCAGGTCGTGAAAAAATATATATAGAAATACTCAACATCCACATAATGCATGTGAACTAGTGCAAAAATATAAACGAAGTCAAACAAAGCAACTTAAAATCGGTTTTAAATTAGTAAAAGAAGATTCTCACTTTAATTTAACGATACGGTAATTTGTTTACTTTCTTTTCGCAAACATACGCTAGCCCTTGGCGATATGAGTCACCTGACTATTATAAACACGTGACTATTATGTTGGTTCCACTTTAGGATTACCAGAGCTCTCTCCACCCTTATCACTTCTCTATGGGCCTGACGAATGTCCAAATTGAATTTTTCCCTCCAAATTCGAACAGTGTCACTCACCCAATGAACCAAGGAATCATTAACAGCGCCAAGATAAATTACAAGACTCGCGTAGTACGACGATACCTTCACTAAATGGAACACGGCAGCAGCCATTGCTAATAAAAGTGTCGTGCTATTGCAATCATCGACGTTCAGATGCTCATGAGAGAGTGTCACACCAACGAAAATTGCAAATTGTTTTAGAAGGGGGTTTTGAAAATAGCGAGGACATCATTTGTAAAGAGCCGACCTCGCACCCTGATGTTGGACAACACTGGCTTGGTGAACAAGAAACTGTAAGGGAAGATTTTATTGATTTAGACACGTTCATTAATATCGACAAAGATCTAGTAACCTTCGAGCTCAGAAGTCTGGATGACATCTAAACAGCATTAGGAGAAAGAAGAGAATGAATCTGTGCCCTCTGCCCGATTTCCTTTCTTCACAGTTATTATCGACGCTGTTTTCTATTTGTTCTGTATAGCTAACAGGATTTACATTTTTTTAACATTAGTTTTACTTTACATCATGATTAGCACAAATTTTATGTTCGTTTTGTTCAATTTTATGTGATGTATATAAAAATGTAATTTTGAAAAGACTTATAGAATTTTTACTTAAGACAATGACTGTTATTTGAATTTCCAGATATCGAACGTTCCTGATTAATAAACGCATAATGATAACAACAAATAAAATGTCGTTTTATGTCTTAAAAAGGCTAAAAATTGTCATAAAGATGTGCTTTATCCTTATAGGTTGTTATTACATGCACCACTGGTCAAAATTCGTGAACTTCGGTTAATACGCGAACCCGTTTAATACGCGAATTTTGATCGGTCCCTTGATTCGCGTATTAACGGGGTTCGACTGTATTTGCCATAATGTATTGCATATTTTGTATGAGATTACCTCTAATTGTATCAATTTACAGTTAGGGATCTTGATTCTATATGCCTAACCAACATCACGCCACGCACATTAATTATTAAATTTTATTAAACATATTTCCATATATTGTAAAAGTGGTCGCTGACTTATTCTTACTTAGTTCAAAGTTATCAATATTTTTAAACTCAGGAGGCTCGATGATACAAGAAAAGCATAATTTGTTTTTTATTTTTTGTAAAATAAATTCCTACAATGGCAAAAATTCAGTTTCCGTATTATCTCATTGAAGCACCATGAAAGTTCCACTTTAGCAGATGAGCTGACGGGAATTAAGTAATCTTAAAGATATGATATTCGTAGTCACAGGAGATGAACTTGATTGATTTATGAGAGTTGGTTCAGGTATTTGCGTTTTAGTAACATCAGAAGATGATTTAGTAGACGATAGAATTAGATTTGATTGTAAAGCTGAAATTCTATGATGACCCTCTACCGCATCGAGGGAATGCAAGAATGCCGGTTATGTGACGTAGCTGTGCTGCAGGCATATTCACAATACCTACTCGGTTCAGATTCGACACTGGTATTTCTCAGTATATTTTTCTGGTATGAAATTATGAATATTTTGAAACACTTAGTTTTGGTTTTATCTCAGTGTAATAATGATACTATCCTAATTCTAATAATATTATAAAAGTGAAAGTGTGAAAATGTTTGGCTGAATTCAGTGTCAAAACAGATAATTAAATGCCTTTTTATTCATTAGGCATCAGATTAATTTTTGTCCCAATGTTTAAATGTTTGGCTGAATTCAGTGTCAAAACAGATAATTAAATGCCTTTTTATTCATTATGCATCAGATTAATTTTTGTCCCAATGTTTAAACATTTCGGTACTACTTAGTTATCCCTTCGACCAAAAATCTATCGCCAAACTATAAGATTAAATGCCAATAATGGTTGGTCATAAATGTCACATTCACTTGACTTTAAGCAAGTTACACATGTTTACGTCATCAAGTGATTTTCATTTCGACGTTTTATTTGTTCTTTTATTAATGTTATACTAATTTATTTGTTCTTTCGTTACTTAAAATAAAAATTATGTCAGTTTGTATAATTTGGCGAAATTGGTCAACGGGATAAGTAAGTAGTACCAAAATTTCACTTAAGTTAATAAAATTTACATATTTTATTTGTTTGCAATACATAAAATAAAAGTTACAAGCAAATTAAAAAAAATATTTACTTTATAATAGAAATATTTATAGTGAAATTGCAAAATATATTTTTTTCAATAATGCGCACGTATATTGGCAAAAAATATTTTGTAATTTCACTAATAATATTTCTAACATAAAGTAAATATTTTCGCAATATTGACATTTTGTTCGAAATAGTTACAATTTAAAATTTTGACATTTCATTACAAATATTTCCAATGTAAATCCAATATTTTTCAATATTGATATTATAGTTCAAGTATGAGTGATAGCGATCATTGCTTAAAATTAAACGTATTTTCGTATTCAAAATACTAGTCCAGGAAAAATGTACCGAAAAAAAGAAGTTACCTTGAAAAATCTATCTAAAATATTTTCTATCTTTAAAACAGTAAAACATCAAAACATATGTTATCAAAAATTGGTAAATAAAATATACCAATGTAGTGTATAAAAGAATATGTTTTTCACAAATTTTCATACCTATCCGATTGATACCTGGAAAAATATCTATGCATTATAAAAAATACAAAAATTATAAAATTATTAAAATTATTAAAATTATTGCAATTATTAAATTTAAACAAGAATTCTATCTTAATTGAAACTATTGCGCAAGTAAGTTATTAAATATTGAAGTATTCTTTTAAACATTGCTTTGAAGTTAACACTGTATACACTTAAAATTACTGTGTTAAATATGAGAATTGTCTAATTCTTCTACACTCTGCCCTACTTTTAAAATTATATAAATTTATTGAATAAAAATGTCTGTTGAAATGAAAATAAAGACGTGAGTGTGCGAATAATAGATAATTTACTGTTACCAATTTTTAGAAGTCGACATACGCGATTAAATCCGCGGAGAACAATTTGAATAATTGGGACAAAACTACGGTTTTTCACGGTTTTTAACAAAATTGAAAAAATTGTCTTATTTTTTAAATGGCGTACAGCGCTTGCTATTGGGTGTATAATAAATTTGTAAATATGAAAGTTGTAGAGAATTTTATCCTCTTTAATATTATACCTAACAAAAAATATGCTACGGCAACGGGTCTCTAGATATATCAAAAAAAAAAAAAATGTAAAAAAATCCCCAAATTTTGTTGTTTTTTGGCCACAGAAAATTTAGCCTTATGAAATGTTGTTAGAAAACTTGGTTTTTCCATGTTGGCATCATTAGAAACAAGTCAAAAAAAATCTTCTACCCGATCTTTTGCAAGATAAAATGTACATTTCCCCTGGACTACATATAGATAAAGTTAATTTACTTAATTTTCGTCGTTTGAATGAAGTAAAAAGTCTGAATTCGTCGATTAAATAAGGTGAAAAAACTTTTTAAAAAGACTGATAGAAATTTTGAATTCAGAATTCCGCTAAATTGTCAACACTGTATGCAGATATTAGCACAATATAACCAACATAAGACTAGTTTTCAGTGTAATTAAGTTTTCGAATTTTTTATATCGCTGTTTCCAATAGAAATCGTCGCAACTTTTAATCTCGCAATTTAAAAGGCGAATATTATTATTAGACAGAGATAACGGTTATAAAAAGTAGAGAAACACAATCACTCATGAATTTTCGCATCAGATACATTTATTAGAAAGGCTAAAATTAGTATATCTGTTTTTTCTTTTATGTCAAATCAGTTTTCATATTTTTCTTCTTTGAAATGCCACAATATTACAAACTCAAAAGAATATTCTTCAGCTACATTCAATTGAAAGTTTTTATATATATATATATATAACTTTTATTTTATGTATTACAAACAAATAAACTATGCAAATTTTATTAACTTAGAGAAAAATTTAAGTATTCGAAAAAAAAAAAAAATATAATTGATAATGGATACAAAAACAATTAGTTATCCGTTTTGATTCTGATTTTAACCAAACATATTCAACTTTCGATTTTATAATATTTTTGGAATTAGGATATTTTTATTACTGTAGTATGACAATAACAAAACTAAACGTTTTAAAATATTCAACATTTCATACCAGAAAAATATACTGAGAAATACCAGTGTCGAATCTGAACTGAGTAGGTATTGTGAATATGCGTGCCGCATATGGAGAAAACTTTAAATCGACCACATTCCTGTTTGAATTTACATGTTTCAAACGACCCCATACCAAAGCGATATAAGTAAGCGTCCTACCTTAAATGGGAGAGGTCACATCAATCAAGGTCGCACGCCACGTAGCGGACGGGGTGAACCACAAAAAGATGCCTAACTGTTTTCTTCTTTATGGATAACCTATTACAGAGTCGGCGAACCTATGGCACGCGTGCCACTTTCGGCACGCCAAAGAATAATTTTGGCACGGCGCGGCGTTAATTTTGTCTCCTAAATGCGGATACAGCGATTTTACACAAAATACACGAACTTAGATGATCTGATTAGATTCTAAATTCGATTTCAAATTGAAGAATTTTAATCTTATTCATTATGATTTCGAAAATTTATCAAACAAAGGATATGTTTGAAAACTATCAAAAAGGAAAGATTATTACCGATGGTAAGTTATGGTAACTTGGAAATTAATTTCAGAATTATTCAAATAAACTGCCTTTTTTATTTTAATAATTTTTCCTACTATTTATATATCCGTCCTTTTTCTCAAATTTAGAATGTAAAAAATCAAACAGAGAGTGGATGCCATATAAATTCATTTAGTTTGCATTCTGTTGAAATTAGCTGAACATGAACATGATATTATTTATTTTTCATCCAAGATACAACAGTTATGTTTTTAATTAATTTCTAAAATATAATTGTTTCTATAATTATTGCGTGTAATACTTACATGTATGTTACTCATTTTAGAAAATATCCTAATAAGTAATTTTCAAGTAGTTTTGATTCATTATATTTCAATACACTAAATTAGTTTTTTATTTGGCACGTCAAGGTCAAGTAAAATATTTTAAAAAAAAAATGGCACGCTACTATAAAAAGGTTCGCCAACCCTGATCTATTAATTGCACATCTATGCAATAACTGTGCAAGCGCAAACGTATTGTTTTCATTTGTTTGTAGCATTTATATTCTGACAGTAATAGAACATTCTATTAATTTTTATTCATATTTTTTGACTTATTTATTATAGTTAATTATATAAATAAAAATAGTTCGTTTTAGAACTAATATTATTTGTTAAAATGGCAAAATGTTGGCCATCGAATAACTGTAGTTTTCGAAATTGTAAAAAAATTCTTTTTCTTATAGAATTAATATCTGTCCTTTTCCAAAGAGTAAAGCAAGTTAGTTACGTAATTTAAACTTAATTTATTAAAAAAGAGAAAATATTATTTAATATATATTATCAAATGTTGTTGATTTAAGTACGCTCGATTTTAATTATTATTATTATTTTTAATAAATTAAAAATGACGCTTAAAAATTAGTAAGTAATTAATGTGTAAAGATTGAATTTTGTAGTCTTAATTTTTACTCAATTCTTGATGTGCTAAAGTTATAAAAAATGATATACACGGTTGTATTCCAGATGAGAATACAACCTTTATGAATGTTAAGAATATGTATAGAATTTAATTATAAATAAAATATTCAATTTTAAGTCCTTTTGTTCGCTTATCAAACGCAAACGATAAATTTCCATTGCACTCATCTTATTTAACTTACAAATATTTCATCCATTTAATTTAAAATTCATTTCATTTTATATTCAAAATCACTTTAATTTAAAATGCATGCATTAAATGTTGTACTATTAAAGGAGCAAGTGTTGTTCATTTATTTGTTTAAATATTTTGCGAGTCTAGACAATAACTTCAATAATTTCCCTAAAATCGCCCGATTAGATTTTTTTTTTCTTAAACAGACAAAGCCATTTAGAGAATCCCTGTTAAAAATTCAATTACGAATTTCAGATTGTTACTTACTCACAGAAGATGAATCTTGTTTGCCAGATTTATTGCAAAATATTTTTGTTACAGCTTGTTTTGATTAAAATATCTGTATTTAAAAAAAAAGTCGCAATGTCATTTTAGTTTAAGGGCAAAAGGCAGTAATGCTTTCGTAGCATTAGTGCTTTTCTCCCGAAATTAAAATGATATTGCGACTATTTTTTTTTAAATGTACATAATTTTATCAAAACAAACTGTAATAAAAATATTTTTCAATATGGTAAACAAGATTCATCTTCCATAAGTGAGTAAAGATTCAGAAAATATGCGCAAGAGATGCGCAGATAGTAGAATTCTGCCATATATGACGTCATACTGAAAACCCGCCTATTTGTTTTATTCACTCCGGCGCAGCTGTGTCGATATACTCGATTCCAGTATGGACATTGTACGCTTACTTATATCACTTTGACCCTATACCAAATAGATAGAAGGGTAAGATGCCGTGCGGGCTATGGGAATTGTGCCTCGTGAATTAATAGTTCTCAAGAGGGTCTCGGATTTTGGATTTTCTTGTAATGTTATGGAACTAGCACACACACACATGTATTTATATTATATATATATATATATATACAAATCAAAGTTGTAGTTCGATTTTAGCCGATATCTACTTATATATGTACGAAGAACAAATTGATAGAAATGAGGATATGAGGTGCTTTCGTTACATTGATGACGTTTTAATAGTCAGATGCAATGATGTGAAAAAAGAGAAAATTGATTGCTATCCTAATGGTTTAAATTTGAAATTGGAGTCAAAAAGAAAAACATGGTCAATTATTTAGACATTAATATCGAGATAAAAAATGGTGAGATAAAAACAGATATATTTGATAAACGAAAAAGCTTTAACTTTGAAACTATAAAAATGTTAAATTTTGGATCAAATGTGCATATCTCAATATATAGAAAAATTTTTATTAACGAGTTAACCCGTATAGATAGACTGACATCAAATACTGGGGAAAAAATTGAAGAACTTTACAAATGGTATATTCTGGCATTGCACCATGGCTATCCTGAGGGATTTTTGAACAGTCTGCTGCGAGGTTTCGTAAAGTGTAAGACTTATTGCAGAGATTTAGAGGTAATGTGGATGCGAAGAGAGGAGTAACTGTGGCTTTGACTGTTCAGGGATTGCGTGCACGATTGTTTGAGGTTTCACGTTCAGTGGTTGGTTTTCGATGGGTCTAGGCAGATCATTCGATTTGTTAGTTTTTTCTATTTGGTCTTGACAGGTTGTTGGGGGAGCGTTGTGCACATAAAAACTGGTTTCAACACCGCAGTTGCATGTCGCAAATGCATGCCGCCTGTCTCCATTGATTCAATTTCTTCTGGTTTTAGTTTGAATGATTTTAAAGTTTGCCGTTTTTAAAGTATGTTGTTTTTGGAGTTAGTTGTTTTTAGTTATTTTGTTGTTGTCATTTGGTTTAGTTTATTTATCGTTGGATCAGTTCCGTGGTTACGAATTTTTGGTTTGGTTTTTGGATATATATATATATATATATATATATATATATAATGTATAATACTTCATCAAGATATGAAAATTATAACACATTAAAAATTCCGAAAGAAGGTGTATAATAAAAATTTAACTATGAACTCTCAAAACAGTTAAGTATTAATCTACAGGGGTAAAAAGACTGTCTCTTTCTTCTTAGTGGGTGGACAGGCAGAACTAATTCCAGCCAACTATAAAAATCTTGTAGGTTTCGAAACTCGAACCAGTCCTACATTCAAACACAATTTTAAAACATAATCACTTTTGAAAAATAATTACTTAACTTACAAGGGAATTCGATATGTAAATACGTTTATGGTTTATGTTATAGTATTTACATATCAACTTGCATTTTAAGTTAAGTTTCTAAATTATTTTTTAAAAGTAATTATGTTTTTAATTTGTTTTTGAATGTAGGACAGACTCGTGTTTCGAAACCTACAAGATTTTCATAGTGTGGGGCGGAGTTAGTTCTGTCTGCCCACCCACTGAGGAAAAACAGACAGTATTAGGTAGCTTTCATTACAAAAGGCTACCTATTGCAGCCGTTCGAAGGAAAGCGATTCCGAAAAATTTTGGTATATTTCACCGATCATGACCCCTAGACCCCAAAACCACCCTCCGTTCAAATGTTGATATATATATCTTATCTTTGTCACACTTTAATCCTCGTATTTATGAACCGATTTCGATGTAACTTGGTGTGTACACAGTGCATACCAACGTCTCGACCGAGTTCGTTATCCAGCTTCATCCGCCATCTTGTTTCAAAATGGCGACCATTTAAAGAATTTTTTAAAAAAACTAAAATTTAAAATTAGGTACAAAAAATTAGAAATCGAAAAAGAATTTTTTCTTATATGTTTGACGTTCATACAAAGATTCCGGAGCATTTTTTGTTTCGTCTATATCTTGCAAAATGGCTGAATTATAGTACTTTGAATTTCTAGTGTGGTTGACATTTTGAAACGATCTGATTTTTTTCACGCGATAACACGCGTGTTTATGAACCGATTTGGATATAACTTGGTGTATACATAGTGCATACAAAGGTCTCGACCGAGTTTTATTGACTAGATTTATCCGCCATCTTGTTTCAAAATGGCGGCCATTTAAAATTTAAAAAAAGTTTAATTTAAAATGAGGTATAAAAAATTAGAAATTGAAAAAGATTTTCTTCTTATGTGTTAGACCTTGATACAAAGATTAGGGGGGAATAGTTTGTTTCGTCTATATCTTAACCCCTTGAAGGCCGGTGGGATAAAATTTATCCCACCTAATTTAAACAAGATTCTCACCAGAAAATTTTAACTAAATTTTATACTTTTAATTTTGGAGGATAATCGGTGAAAAATTGCCTTTTTTTAATTAAAAAATAAAAGTTTTCGATTATTCCGGTGAGAATTTAATATGTAGAGACATATTTGCTTGCCCCTCAAGGGGTTTAACCCCTTAATTCTCACTCCTGTCATATTCACGGGCTGTGTTTTTTACCCAGATTGTTTGATTCCCACCAGTTTTATAAAATAGTGAAACTGGCTATATTTTAGTATGGTTTTACCTGTCATTAAATAAGGTGAATATTTCTTTTTCATAAAAGTGGTACTAATAAGAAATTTGAATTTTTAAACCGTAATGTAATTCGAGCGTTAAGGAGTTAAAGTGGCTGAGTTATAGCACTTTGAATTTCTAGTGTGGTTGACATATTGGAAAGATCTGATGTTGTCACGCGATAACACGCGTATTTATTAACCAATTTCGATGTGACTATGCACGTGCTTAGTATATGGCAATGTATCAACCAAGTGGCCATTTAATTTTTTTTAATTAAACTTTAAAATGATGTACAAAAAAATTAGAAATTGAAAAAGGTTTTTTTTTTTTTTTAAAGTGTTTGACCTTGATACAAGGATTACGCAGCATTTTTTGTTTTGTCTTTACCTTGAAAAATGGCTGAGATATAGCAGTTTGAATTTCTATTGTGGGTGACATTTTGAAAAATATCATTTTTTTGCGTGCGACAGCACTCGTATATATCAACACATTTGGATGTGAGTGAGTATGTGCACAGGAATTACTAATGTCTAGACCAAGTTCATTAGTTAGCTTTATTGCACCCGTCATGTTGCTTTAAAATGGCGGGCACTTCAAGATATCGTCGAATTTGACGACCAAATATAAATCACTTTAAATAAAACTGGCTTGGATAACGCTGACTAATTTCGCGAAATTCTAATTCATATTCAGTATTGACAAAAACTTGTATTGAATTTTCCATAATCGGTTTCTACTGATTTGAGTTTCGTGTGTTTGAATAATATAGATCAGTTTCAACCACGTGACCACATGCTCCCCAAGTTTCCGCCAACCAATCAAAATCACCGATCTTTTAGCGTTCAACCAATGAAAGTGGAGAAATCCGGGAAATTTGGGAGTCAAACAATAAATATTCACGCGGTTGCCAAGCTGGTTGCTAGGGTGTGACGTCAGTTGAAAGTGATCTATAAGCTAGCTTTTTACCCGACTGCCAAGAAGGATTATCTGTTTCACGCGTATCTGGGTATGTGAATTTCTTTATACACTCGAAACATCCCAACAGCTGGATGAATTTTAATGAAAGAGGGCTCTATCGATTCGTCTTAACCATCCGATGGGTATGGGCTAGATTTTGTTTTTATAAATTCAAAATAGCGGTAGAGACGAAAAAAAAATTATGCACTATATTGAGTGGCACATCATTGGATAGGTCTTTCAAAATGAAGACGATGTTTCATTGACTATTTTACAGTCAGACGCTCCGTTTAACTATTATACAACCTGGAAGTGTTGTAGGTAGGATATTTAGCTTTACTGCAACTCTAACCATCATAGGCATCTATAGGCTTCTTCAAAACAGTGTTTATAGATAGGAAATAACAATTAAACACAACTTAAAAGTCATCAATACAAGTAAATAAAAAAATAGATAAGTAATATAAAAAAATAGTTTCACACTGATGAGGAATAATTAATTAGTTCGCTTTTTACGCAATTGCGTTTTTTGATTCTTTAAATTTAATTTTTACTTGTTAAAAATCAGGAATACGAAAGCTACCCCTTCCTCCCGGTAATAGCCGGAAGGACTATTTTTTTATTTATGTAGATTATAATGTTTTACTGTTTTGAGAGTTTATACCTAATGTTAAACTTTTAATATACACCTTCTTTCAGAATTTTTAATGTGTTATAATTTTCATATTTTGATAAAGTATACTATATGTATATAATGTAAATTAATATTATATATATATATATATATATATGGGGCATTCTCACAATCTTTTGACTTTCATATCCCTGAATAATAATTTTTATTTTAATGCACTTTTTTGTGTTTTTTTTTATTTCATATACTTGGGAACATCCCATTGCATGATTGCACAACAATATTAACGAGATAAATAAGTTTTGGACGATGTTGGGGGTTCAAACACCTGGAAAACTCCTATACCGCCCCGTGTCCCTGATGTTGATTTTTAAGTTCGGAGCTGTCTGAATAAATTTGTTTCAATAAAAATAATTCGATGTAATTTTTTTCTGAAACTGGAACTATTATTTTATATAAATAAGTAGCTAAAAATTAGTCTGCACACATTTTTAGGGTTGTTATTATTTTTTGAACTCTGTCCCCAGGTTTTAGATTTTTTACCATCCTTCTTCTAAAATTATACAGAAAATCAATTCAGATGCAGCCACAGAATTTTTTTCAAGTTTTTTCTCATGCAGAAGTATGCTAGAGAAAGAATGTCTAAAATTCTGAAATTTACTGTAGAATTTAAATATCAATTTCAAACATCGTGGCTTTATTGGCAGTCTTACCGTCCCCAAAGTTTATTCCTGCACTTTCCGAGGTAAATTATTATTATTTTTATTTATTTAATTCAATGTAAATAACTGTTTCTCAAAATCAATGAACATTTTGGCTACCACTTAGTCTTAACACGATCTGCCTAAAATAGGTGGTAAGTTTCCTTGCTGGTCCATCCTTACCATCCCTTTTTTCCCATTTCGTTCCTTTTTTCCTATACCATCTCCTTTTTTACATTACCATCCCTTCTTCAACACCCCTTTAGGACAATGTTATACCAAAATGTTGTACTAAAAACACTACATTTTCATTATTTCTTATTTGAATGTCCAGTGGATACTATGCAAATTCATTACAAGTAAGAGAAAATAAAAAGTAAGAAAATAAAAAGTTACAGTGGTAAAATGGTAAGGACAATTAAACTCGCAAGTTTAACTTAAACCTCAGTTAAATAAAATTTTTTTCGCTGCTGACCATTTTTTCTTTTTGAATCATTAAGGCATTCGTCTATCAGATTAAAATGTTATTTTAGCAAGTTTAATTTCGCCAGATTTTTCCCCCCAAAAGTTAAAAGATTGTGAGAATGCCCCATATATATAAATATATATATACATATATATAACCATTAATTAAACATTACCGACCATAATCAAAAACCGCAATATTGTGAATGAAATGACAATAAAAATGGATTCCACAAACCTATAATATACAACTGTATGTATAAAATAAAGTGCCTTATACTGAATTACAAGAATTAATATGGAAGGAAAAAAAGAAGAACATAGATACCGAAAAAAATAATTGAAAAACTTATATATTAAATTACTTTTTCAAGAGTACAGAACTCAATGATATAAGCAAATCGGTTGTTTTCTGTGAGAAAAAAGCTAAAAGCTGAAATTTATATATATATATATATATATATAATATTAATTTACATATATCTGTACTAATAAAAGAACAAATCGCTCTGCCTGTCTGTGTGTGAGCTTTTGTGTGTCTGCGTTGGCTAGTAAAATCTACGGCACGTACGACGCTGAAATGTTAGTCCAAGGCCTCTCCTAATGTACCTGGGTCTCAGAATTTAAAAATTCTTATAATTAGTTAAGTTAATTAACAACCGTAACTCACTCTCATTAAAAACACGTCTCGGTCGTTTATTCGCATTCGCTGAAGGCTTATATACGTATCCGTTAAAAATGAAGATCGAAACAAAAATTTCGGGGGAATTTTGTTATTATTTATTAACCAACATCGTCCAAGCCGCTTAGTAAAGTAAAAAAAAAAAAAAAAAAAGACATATTCTGAAAAATGCTACTCTTACGTCACAAATGCCGTAATCAATAAAAAAAAGATATCGCAGTTAACCCTTGAAAAAAAAAATCAAAAAGGGCCGTTTTTAGGGTTCCGTACTTAAATTGTAAAAATCCCTGCCGGCTCGTCCTACAGGCGAAAGTAGATTTCGAAGTTAAGTACTAATTTCGCAAACAAAAACTAAATCAAGGTTAGAGATAAAACCCAGTTTAACAATTTTATCTGGCCGCTTTTGACAAATTTTTACTTTCGTTTTTCTGTAAGAGCTTATTTTATCAGAATCATATTAAGGCGGTATTCAAAAAAATGTTTTACACGCTGAACAACTCGAAATTTACTGACACAAATTCAGACTCATTTTTAAAATTAAACACATGAAACTTGCTGACGTTATTTTTTGAAGAGATTTATAAGCGACCTGTGTTTTTATTTTTCGTTCAATTAATTAGAGCTTGATTTACAAACAATTAATTTCTCAGTACGACATTTTTTTTTTTTTTCGTTTCCAGCACTATCGCTTCGGGAAATTCGGTTCAAAATGCTCACTTTGACAGCATTGTTTGAAATATATTCTGCCTTTATCAAAAAATCCACCAATACAGCACATTATATGGTTTCTGAATGAGAGAACATCCCAGTTGGATGCGTTTGAAAGCATAAATGAATTTAGAAATGAATCAGAAAATAAGCCGTTTGGATTTGAGTACACTCTTAATACGATATTTTTTTCGCCCACCCCTATTTTTGTTTAATTTGTTTTTGCTGTAAGAGTTGGTCCTATCAAAAACTTGTCAATATGATAATTATAGATAATATTGAGAACATGTTTAATAAATTTAAGCGGATTAAATATCTTGTGAATTGACGAAGTTATGAATTTTTTTCTTCTCCACTTCAACTTTTTTCTTCTTTCTTTTTTTCTTCTTTTCTTTCTTTCCCGCATGCAAAGCACAATCTGTTTAATCAATATCCAAAATTTCATGTTTATACATAAAAAGGTTTTGAAGATAGACTAATTGAAACTTTGACTTTTTTTGTTAAATTTCCTCGCGTTTAAAAGGTACAAGACCCCTTAAGTTTCAATATTCTGAACTTTCTTTTGAAAAACGGTTTACCAAAGACTGTCCGAAAAAGTCGAAAATCAGACTGGAACCCGAAACAAATACAGAATTTCCCACTCAACCCCGACCTGAAATAAAAAGTTACCAACCCTATTCTACCCGAACTGCGGCTTCGGGTAAAATCGGAATACACAATTTATGCAGGACTCAAATCTGCATTCACTGTAAATCGCATTGTTACCAAAATCACTTATGTTGATGCGCAGTACACGATAATATACTAAAGTTTTTAAGTTGTCCCTGTAAAAAAAAAAAAAAAAAAAAAAAACTATGCAAGACGACAATTACAACGACGACTATTTTAAAAACATAAAGCAGTGCAATCTACTTTAACACAAATTTCATGACTATTGGTCAATTGTTTGTGAAAGTTAAAGCATACAAAGTTAAAAAAGAAATGAAAAAAGATAGACAGACAAACATGTTATTTTTAGATATTAATGATATTAAAATGTGACCATCTGCGGAATGAGATCTCACCCCCCCTCCCCCCACCCACCCACCCAAAGAAAGAAAGAAAGAAAGAAAAGAACTAGCTATACCCGGCCACGCATTCTGAGGCTCAGTCTGATTAAATGGAAAAGAAAGACTAGAAAACAGGAATTCTGCTTTTTCAGAATTTAGTGTCGCCGCTGATGAAAAAAAATGTATATGTATATAAATATAGATAGTTCAGTTTTAAGATTTAAAACACACGCTTTTATTTTATATAAAATGACGTCATTCCCATCCTCTGTAGAATACCTATTTACGATGCAGTCTTAAACAACCTCTACAATAAAATATGAATAGGACGTGACTATCGCTGAATAATACACAAATCCAAAAAAAAGAGATTTCGTCATTCAAGAAACTCAAAAAAAAAAAAAAAAAAAAAAGCCATCTCATATGCATATGCCTTTATATGCTTGTAATATTAACATAGATACTTAAAATTAAATTTATTTTATAATAGCTCCATGCTTTATCAGAAATCTTTCATTTATATTTTTTTAAAATAGCACGTTTTTTTTTTTTTCAGTTTTTATGAGAAAATGTCAAAAAAAAAAAAAAAAAAAAAAAAAAAAAAAAAAAGAAAAAAAAAAAGATATAATTGCTAATTTCCAACTTTTTTTCCTTTACCTTCTACAGAAATGGAGTACTTGAGTTGCCAACATTAAACAAAAGGCGTTAAAAACTACAAAAAAAAAATAATATCTCAAAAATTCATGGAGATGCAGTTTTCAAACAAATTGCATTTAAAAGTACTTTTTTCCCCAATACGACGGTATAAAAATTTAAAATATGAGATGCTTAGAAATTAAAAAAATTGTAGTAGAGATTATTCCGTGCAATTGATACATCTGCTTTGTTTAACGGCTGCCTTATACAACGAAACATTACTTTTCGGAGACGACACTTTAATAGCTGGGAGAAAGAAACAGCATATGGGAGGCTAATAAAAACAAAGTTGAAATGTTATGCATGGATTTACACAGTAAAAAATATACAAGCGAATTGTACAACCTCTTCGTTGGAAGTCGGTTAAAAGTGACAGCGTGTTTCTTGCAAATTGGTATACAGTAGAAGCGCCGATTATCTGAACAAGTCGGGACTGACCCTAGTTCGGATAAGCAAAAGTTCGGACAAACAATTTAACGGATGTACGTGACAATACTAAAACCTTCACACTTTATCCACGCATTAGACTGACAGCACTAATTAATGCTGGCATGTTTAAAAATTGATTTTTTTTTTTTACTTTTTATTATCACTTTCTGAATGCCAGAAATTGTAATTTAAGCAAAAAAGCTTTCGGTTGTTGCTTTCTTCAAAGAAGACATTCTTTTCCATGCTGCCATATCTCGAATTCTTCTTAAATACTTTAGTTGAATAGGATCAGCATTCTTCTGTCGTTCGAGCCATTTCATAGCTGTTTCCAAACATTCAAAGGCTTCGTTATGTGATGGACCTTGATCATTTTCAGAGCATTCGTTTTCAATTTCTGTTTCGTCTTGAATATCATCCACAATCTCATAATCATTTAAAATCTGATATTCGGGTCTAAGGGTGTTTGAATAATTGGAAGTACGTTTAAAAAATATTTTTTGAGAGAAATTGGCTGTTCGGATAATTGGAAGTTCGGTTAATTGGAGTTCGGATAATCGGCGCTCTACTGTATTTTATTTTAAATATTTCTTGCCAGAATAGTACTGATCTTCATCCAAATTTTCGCAATAGTCTTAAAACTGGGAGGTATATCTCGAATGTTACTGCTGATTTCACTTCTAATTTCCAAATGTGTTCGAAAGTCTAGTTTGCTGAAATCAAAGCCTAATTAAAAGAATTTCGCGCCCAGGACACTGCCCAGTTTTCTCGCCCCTGTAATTAAATTGATTAACTGATTTTTGTGAAATGGAACAGTATTGAGCAGTAGAGCAGCGTTGAGGAGTTACCTACCTGTTATCAGCTTAACACCCAGTCTGAAGATTTAATGTGTTACTAATTAATGAGCCATTGGGAAAAAGTAAAGGTGTAGTTATTAAAACTGTGTAATAATAAAGAAAAAATATTAAGGATATAATCTAAAATTAAGAACTTATAATTAAGAGTTTAAAAAAAAATTAAAGTTAAGTCTTTAGACACAGCTAAAGATATAAGAATTATATTAAATATGGGTATGACTGTAGTTGCAAGAACTATTATAAAAAGGATAAAAAATGTGAAAAAGATTTCAAGTTAGCACTTGTTCAGAAGTAACACTCACCAAGCTAGGGCAGGAAAAGCAGTAAGGGAGGCAGCAAAGCCACATTACACAAAAAAGTCACTGATCAGGACGATATATATATATATATATATATATATATATATATACAGTAGACTCCCTCGAATCCGCAACCCTAAAATCTGCAACTCTCTAAAATTCACAAATAATTTACAGATGTAAACAATGAAAATTTCAGTTCAGATGTAGGGACAAAATTTGTCTTTTTTAGTTTTATATAAATTTTACATATATTTTAATCTGTATTTTTTGTTAATATTACTGAATTTGTGCTTTTTCATGAAGGAAGAATAAATTTATTTCTGAAAAAAAAAATCAAGATATTGCTGGCATCACTGGTAATCACAATCTTTTTGCCAAATGTATTTATGCATTAATCAAGCTTTTTTTTATTATTAAGTCTGGATAAACCTGAAATAAAACTTCCTTATTTTATTATTTTGATTTGATTTAGTAGTGTACCTTTATGAGAAAAGTTTCACTAAATAATTTAGGAAAAATGTATCTCATCTTTGTAATGAATATTTAATTATGCATTATTGATTATTTACTTGATCTTTGCTTTTAATATTTTAATCATTAAAAAAAAATTATCTAAATTTTTATTATTTTAGTTTATTACTTAATTATTTTAATATTTTACTATACTGTAAGCATTCATTATAATTTCGATTGCATTATTAATTACATTCAAATTACTGTTTAAAAAATGTAAACAAAGCAATGACCAGAAATCCGCAAAATTCTAAAATCCGCGCAACCTCTGGTCTCAAGCTGTGCGGATTTGAGGGAGTCTACTGTACATATATTTTCCTATATATATTGAAATATATATAGATAAGGTATATTTAAAAGTTTTAAGTAAAAAAGATTAGAAATATATAAAAATTAGACAGAAAGCAATCTTGATGCGGTGAACAGAAAGCTCACGGGGAGTCTAAAATTATGGAATATTTAGGATGCTTGCGATGATGGGGCTCGAAGGCGTCGTAGTCTGTTAGCTCTTCTACGATATCGGAGAAATGTAACAATAGTTGTAAAAAAGAAGAGTAAAAGGCATTTATAAATTATGTAGTAGATTTCCTCCCTTAAAAGTAAAAGTGTTAACCTACTTGTAGATTACTTATAATAAGTGTTTTCATAATTATGTTAAATGACGTTATGATAAATTTAAGAGAAATCTGAAAATTCTATTGCCAAGCCACAGGCCTCACGGACACGTACAATAACCAGGCCGTGTCTGTCACGGTTACAAGATAACAAAATGTTATATTTTTGCTGTTTAAGGTATTTTTAAAACTTATCAACATATTTTAGAAATAACTTTATTCGCAGTTAGATTAAATATGCTTTTAACCCCTTGAGGGGCACCGGTATATATTATATACCACCTACGATTAATAAAGTTATACACCAGAAAAATTTTATTAAATTTTACTTTTCTAACTTTGGTGGAAAAAAGACGTAAAATTGCTTTTACTTATTTTGAGATAGAGTCTTTCAAAGATTCCGGTGGGAATTCAGCATTTCACAAACGTAATTGCTTGCCCCTCAAGGGGTTAAGAACATAAAAATTGAAATGAAAAAACAAGATTATGTTTTGTTTGCGAAAAAAATCAGCATTTTTAGATCATGAACATCTGCAAAAAATGAATATATATAAAATCCAAAGAGACTTCGTAATTGAAAATAATCGAAGTGAACAATCGAAATCACATTATGACTGCTTTAACCCCTTGAGGGGCAAGCAAAAATGTCTCTAAATGTTGAATTCTCACTGGAATCATCAAAAAATTTTATCTTTAAATAAAGAAAAGCAATTTTTTGATGGTTATCCTCCAAAGTAAAAAATGTAAAATTTAGTTAAAATTTTCTGGTGAGAATCTTGTTTAAATTAGCGCCCCTCAAGGGGTTAGGAGAATTCGTTGGGCTCCATCGCTATTAGAAGTCACTCTGTTTACTTTTGAAGTGCCAATCAGTGTTGCCAGTGGGCTACTTTTTTTAAATTCAGATTCTTGAAAATAATGCAAATTTTATGATTTAAAAAAAGTGGTGCGAATCAGGAAATCTGAATTTAAAAAAAAAAAGCCCACTGGCAACACTGGTGCCAATAAGGGCTTTTCAAATATTTGTCATTGGGAAGTCAGCGTTTAATAGCTTCTAAATTATTTCACACAAAACGAGCTTTGAAATTCCGGCTGCATATAAATGTAACCCTTTATAATGATATATAATATGTATATTACTTCAGCATGTATAATCTTATTACATGCCAAGCCTTTATTTCAAACAAGATTTAAATGTTTCACTGACGGCATTCATCAGGCAATCTTTTATTGCCTTTGAAGTGAAACATTCTGAGAAAACTAGAAAAAGCTTTTCCCGAAATTCTCATTCAAACACATTTACAGCTATCTGTTTTTCTCCCTCTCTCTGTGTCTGTCTCTTGATATTTGTTATCTTATTTTGCAGTAAGAAGATGAAGACCTTCCTTCAAATGAAATACGCGAGAGTAATGTATTTTCCTCACTCTTAATCTGTTTTCTGAAATTACTTCAGGTCTAACGTTCTTGCAATAAATTTATCAGATCTCGTTGAGAGAGTTTTGAAGAAAATTTTGTTTTCCTATTTAGTTTTCAGTGTTTACAATGAACGTTTAAGAATGTGAATGACATATATTAAAATTATGTGAAATTTCGAATCATAATAAATAATTATTATTAAATTCATTTTTTAACTTTCATAAAAATAATTTTTTTCTAATAAAATAATCGGACGATCTTAGATAATTATTATTACACAAAAGAATGTGATAATTTTCAATGTGAAATAAAAGATAGAAAGTAAAACGATATTGTTATTGATATACAGTTGCTGGCAAAAGTTTTGAGACGATATGTTTTTCTATCCTAACCTTTTCTGTAAGCAAAATTCCTTAATGATTTAAATTAGTAATTTGTAGGTTTAGTCATCATACATGGTGCGTAAGTAATGACATGTGTGAAAATTGTTAATTTAAAAAGTACCAAACGTGAATTTGAAATGTTGAAAGCAGAAGCTTTGAGCCGATCTAATAAAATTAGAGTTTTTAATACTTGACTTAAATACTTGTGGTATTTCCACACACACAAGGGCCCCGCCAGAAGCGGGTGGGGGGGGGGGGGGGACATCATATTCTGCTATCGCCAGCAAGTTGGGAACTCCAAAATCAAGTGTTGGTTACATAGTAAAGAAGTGCAAGGATGGTAAAGGCGTGCCCGATCTTCCAAGATTAGGAGCCCCAAGGAAAACGCCTCAACGTCAAGAGGCGTTGATCCGAAGGAAGCCGGTCACTGTCCCAAACAAGAACGCTGCTGAAATATGTAAGGAGATGGCCACCGAATATGGAATCACAGTGAGTAAGGACATCATAAGACGTCGCCTGGATGCCACTGGGTTGTGTGCACGGGTCTCTGCAAAAAATTCTCTCATCCGGGAAAAGAATAGGAAAATCGGATTGAAATTCGCTAAGGACAACCAAAGATTGGAAAAAGGTCCTTGGGAGCGATGAACCCATATTCAATTTGTTTGGAAGTGATGGACCACGCTAAATTCGTCATCCAAAATGCACCAGAATGGATCTCCGGTGCCAACATCCAACAGAGAAGCACGGAAACGGATCAGTAATGGTCTGGGGAGCTTTTCATCATGATGGCATCAACCTCCTAGTACACATCGATGGGATTATGGATCAAAATGTTTATAAAAAATTTAGAAAATCACTTGCTGCCTTATGCTCGTAAAAAGATGCCTCATGAAGGGATGTTTCAGCAGGATAATAGTCCCAAGCACACCTCCAAAATGGTGAAAAATTGGTTTACAGTTAAGAAAATTAAAGTTTTGGACTAGCTGAGACAGTCACCTGACCTCAATCCAATTGAAAATCTTTGGGAACACATCGGAAGAAAATTTGGGGCAGGGAAGTATTCTTCAAAAGCAGAACTCCTTCAGGATTTTCAATCGGAATGGGCGAAAATTCGTGGGTCCACCTTAGAAATTCTTGTTAATCCCATACCCAGATGATGTGCCACAGTCCTCAAAGCAAAAGGATGTGCAACTAAATATTCAATGCTGTATTTCGTTACATTAAATCAGTTAATTTCAATAAAAGTTTAGAAAAACTGAATCGTCTCAAAACTTTTGCTTAAGTAATTTTGCGAATTTCTGAATAATTTTTAATTCAGGGATATGTCTCAATTGTTCTAACGTTTCCTTTTGCTGAGCTTTAAAAGGAGTACGAATTACTAATTTACATCATTAAGAAATTTTGCTTACAGAATAAGTTAGGACAGAAAAATATATCGTCTCAAAACTTTTGTTAGTTACTGTACATTATAGCTAAAAAGTCTTAAATTTGTGTGTTTTTATCTCTCATTTATCAGACGCAAAGGTTTATTTAGATTTAGAAGCATTTTTTAAACGGAGTGTTTTCCAGAGATTTAACATCTTAAATAAAATTTTTTGAAAGTGTTAAAGCATACTTATATCAATGAAAACAATTAAATAAAGTGAAATATTTTGAGTCTATTCATAATGTTTTCTGGTATGTTAATTTAAAACAGATATATTATGCAGGATATTTTTTGAAAATGAATACGCAATTTATTCTCTAATAACAGACATTGTTTGCTACTTTTCAAATTTAATAATCTTTAAACTGTGGTTGAAACCCGACTAAGCTTTGGACAAAGAAAATTTATCCTAAAATGCTAGTGGAAGCTCGAAATGTAGCTGAATTTCAGAGTCAGTTTAAGAGAGAATTTCAAACTGATCCATCTACGTTTTCAAAAATAGATAGAATTGTTGACTTTGAGGCAGATGATTTGCTTTTTGGGATTTGCTTACGGTCTCTACTGCATACGATGGCAAAACGGACCGGGACGTCCGTTTTAACACCTTGAAATGCGGTAATTCACTTTAGATCACTTAATTTTAACCCCTAAATGACACATTGGCACTTGAATTTGGAATGAAAAATTTTCTTTCTATTAAATACTTGAAGAGAAACACCTACTGTGGTGCTCCACACCTACTCATCTCCAGGGCGTGGAGTTGCTTCGCAACTGGGCAGCCCATCGAATGCATCACCATGTTCCAAGTTTTTATTTTTTTTTCAAATAAATTTGTTTGCAAGTTCCTATTCAATATTTCACGAATAGAAGTACTTTGTCGGTAAAGAGTTAAAGTGGAACTCGCTCCACTAAAAATATCGTTGCCTGTTTTGAGATTATGACCCAACATCCTTTTTCCAGCAATCAAAACCCTAAGCACTAGATAAGTAGGTGCACTTGAGGCAGAGGACATTATTCAAAAGCAATATTCGGAAAGATCGGTGAGATCAACAAAACCTGAAAAAAAAAAAAAAAAAAAAAAAAGCAATTTAACAAATTACAACGATCATTTGGAAAATGATTTTTTCAAAGACTAAAATTTAAGACATTAAAATCGCACGGAGTTGATCATACATTACGTACACCATGAATTAAACATTAACATTCCTGGACCCATCATGAACAAATTTTAAAAGAAATTTCAATTTTACAATTTTCGGTACTGTAAATTTTTAAACTTCTACGGAGCTGGTCATACATTACGTACGCCATGGATTAAACATTAATATTCCTGGACCAATTTTAAATTAAATTTCATTTTTAAACTTATAAACATCCCACAATACTACTTTTTACACGATCGTATATAGAAAAAAATGTACCTTTAAATGCAATTTGTTTGAAAGCTGTATCTCAATTTGTTTCTGAGTTATTATTTTTTTTGTAGTTTTTATTACGTTTTTGTCATAGTGGCAACAGAAGTATCCATCTGTGTTAAAAGTAAAGGGAAAATACACATTACTGTATAGACCAATCAGAAAACGAATAAAATGCGGATTCAACCAATAAAACGCTTCAGATATTTTTTTGATTTCCTACCTTGACGGAGGACAATAACCATTTTTCCAAATGGTTAAAAAAAAAAAGACAGGGCGAAAAGAAAGGAGTGTGTGTGTGTGGGGGGGTGGGGTGTAAAATCAAGAGAAACTGTTTTGTAAGCGGCTTGTGAGATCGGACTTTAAAAATCAAACTCCCATTTTTTAAAGAGAAAAAGTTACATTCCAGTGCTTCCAATCCTAAAGTCCATGCTCTCAATGAAAATAATCCGTACCAGCGAATGCAGTTGCGTATACATTTTTTCTTTAAACGTCCTGTATAAATTATCAACTTATCGACCTTATCAACTTAAAAAATGTTCAATCTTTATTTCGAATAAAACTAAAATGCTTCACTAACAACACAGAGCAGTGTTTCTACTTATATTGAAATAAGACTTTTATATAAAACTGGGAAATAATCTTTCTCAAGATTTTTATTAACACATTTACTGCTATAGTTTAGGTTTCCACCACTCTCTTTCTTTTAATGTTCGTTATTTTATTATGAAGTACTCGAAAAAAAAAGATGAGGATTTGCTTTTGATGAGGAACGCTTGAGTAATTTATTTCCCTAATGCTTTTTTAGCATTTCATCTCATTTCTGAAAATTTCTGTATTAATGTTCTTGGAATAAATTTATCAAATCTCATTCAGGAAATCTCGAGAAAATTTTTTGCTTTTCTACCCTTCATAATATGCGGTCTGAAAATAAATTTTGTTATAGTAAAACATTAAAATAGTTATTAGATTACATTTGGGAAATCATGAAATGGAATTTTTGATTTACCGCTATGATTTGGATGTTTACAACGAATGAATAAAATGAGATATACTAAAATTATCTGAAGTTTTGAAACATAATATCCAGGTTGGAAATAAATTTTATTCGAATAAAACATCAAAAGGATTTTAGATAATTATCTGTATTAATTATATAAAAAAATTAATAGATTTGATCGCGAAATAAGAAGTCATTATTACAATATCATTTTTAGGGTTCTGTACTTAAAAAGTAAAATCGGAACCATTATAAGATTACTCCTGTGTTCGACTGTCATAGTCATTGTAGTACAGTAAATGCATGCAGTAAACTTAGGAACGTAAAAAATTCAAATTGATTGAAGTAATAAAGGCTTCTGACCCACATATTTATAGATTATTAACCCTTTATCTACTGCATTATGATCCACTGCAATTTTTTTCATGTATTTTTTTTCCAGTTACTACAATGAAAATTAAAGGATATGCATAAAAAAATATTCACCCATGAGAAATTTAATTCGTTAGAGGTAATTAATTAAAGTGGTACTTTAAAGTACCGTCAGTACACTATGCCTAAAATATTCTCGTAATAGAAAATCCATATGGTATTTCAAAAAAAGCTTAAACTCTTAAAAATGCTAAATAACAAGAAGACATTCGTAAGTTTACAATAAAAATGTATTAAATTGACATAGTTTTGCTTTACACATGAAAAATGAGTAAAAATTAAAATTTGATCGCATTAAAAAAAACTTTTTTTTTCAGATTTCGATCTTGTTAGCAGTCTTTTAGTTATGCGACGCCTATATTCCAGGGACAACATGTTATCCCGCATCTCCACATATGCAATATATAAATTTACATATGCCATTTCTAGCATAGCAAAAAAGAGCCGAGGCACAACCCATATGATTTCCTATAAAAAATAATAATGAAACAGAAAAGAAGTACCAGGAAAATCATTACTATACTATAATTTAGTAATTACATTATAAAGCAGATAAAAACGATAGATAACTACGCAGACGAAACGTAAACAAGAAGTTTTTCTCCAACACCCGCTGTACTGGCGGAACTTACAGTACCACCAAGTAATTCAACTGTTAAATCAAATACATACACCGTTCACCTAAAATAGCTAGTCAAATTGTATTCTAAGATAATAATGAACACATAAAAAAAAATCCAACACTTATCTTATATCCTTTACTGCGTTTGCAGCAATAAAAAGACGAGCGTGGCAATCTATACAAATTGTCGGCACAAAACACATCGACTGTTTCAAAGATAGCCTTCTTCCACGCTAAAGCAACAAACCTAGAACTACAGCTGCCATGTATCCTGATAAAGTGGAGCTAAAGGAGTGTTTTTGCAAAGTATCATTAGAATATTAGTATTATTCACCATGGGATGAAAGTTTAAAATGTGTGATACTTACTTATAAGTACCGTCAGTGTAGATAATAGGTTAACCATTCACAAATATATTTAGGTAAAATGTAGAGGGGCTATTTAAGTTGCTTAAAAAATACCTTTTCTTTGTATATCGTGTAGATTATCGTGCGAAAGTTTTCGTAACACCGAACTCAAAAATACAGTTCTTTTAATTTTAGTTGTTATATTTTCAGAGATATCGTCGAAAATGTGATACAAAAATACACCCCCCCCCCTCTCTCTATTTCCGAATCTACCAAAACTTCAATTATAAAAAAAATAGGGGAAGTAGAAATTCATTTAAACCCTGCAGAAAAACTATTGCTATATTCTAGGTCACATAGTTTTTGAGAAAATCGGATTTTTCCGTTACACACAAATTTCGATTTACGGGCGTTCAGCAAAGAAGTTGAAGAGTGCAGGAGGTCCCGTTCAGCTGGGTTAACCCCGGTAGGTAGGGGCCTGGTCAGTAGTCTCCGAGGAGTGCAGGAGGAACCGATCGTCGCAGAAAAGTAAATGGGTTGTTGATAATGATTTTTGAAAAAGATTTTAGGTAATTAACTGATATATTAACCCTTAAAGAGAACGACAGTTTGGACATACATAAAGACACAGGCGGCGCACTCTACGCGCCATAGGCTTTTACAGCCTGGATAAGCACGGACTTTTAATGTTTAATTTGTGTAATACAATGTCCAATTACTAATTCATATATTTATTGTACGAAACCCTCTTTGCGCGAGTAATACTCGCAGTTGACCGGTTATTTTTTAGACAAAAAGGTTTATTTGTATTTAGAAGCATATTTTAGCATAGTATTTTCCAGAGTATTAAGATCGTAAATAAAAAAAATATTTGAAAGAGTTTAATATTTATTCATACATGTGTGAAAGAAAAGCGGTTTGTTAAAGTAAAATGTTTTGTGTCTATTAAAACATAGTTTTCTATCTGTTGTTGGGACAGGTATCTTGTATGTATATGCCTGAATGATTCACTCAAAAAGTAAAACCATTAATTTTCCCAATCACTCCATTTGACAGATACACTAACGAAAATATTAAAATATTTCTATTCAAACAAGTAATTTATTCATAAAATAAATAAAAAAGTCGGAAATGTACGTCAAACGTCGCAAACGAGATGCGTTCGTACTATAACGAAGTTTTATACCTTACGAACCCTTACGAATTCGTCTGTGTAGCCCTGTATATGAGATACAGCATTTATACACACAACGTAATTTGCAGAAATTTAGTTAAACTTAAGAACTCATGTCACAACTAAAAATGCACTTTCAGCAATCATCGCTAACATACTGTATTTCGGATACAGTATGGTATCCGAAACCTCTTTTGTGTCCCTGTAAATACTATGCACTTTCTATTATGCAGGAAGTAAGTAACTTGTAGAAAACCTCAGCAACGTATATCAATTTCATTGTATGTGAAATAGCTTAACCTAATTAAAGTACACCCCAAACAAATATTTCCCTCTATACCATTATGTTACGGAATACTTTTGTGCGACCCTGTAAATGAATAATAAATATTCTTTGTACCGCATATTCTACAAAACATATATTTTAGTGCACTTTATAAATGCATGTTAATTTCATTCTGTTCGAAAGGGTGTAACATCATTAAAATGCTCTTGAAACTATTTTTTCCCATTGACCGTAATGTAACGGAATATTTTTGACTGTCCCTGTTATTGAACTATACATACGATTTTCATAAAATTTGAATTGAAGCGACAAAATTATGCAACAATTACATATGGTAAAATGCCCATATTTCGTCCTCCTTAAATTCTCCGCTTCTGCGAAATTGGCGCCACTTATGACGCGTTCGCCAAGACGCGTACATAAATTAAAGACGCCGAATTTCCTATTTTTAAAAGACCTAAGTTCTTATTACGTAATTTGTAGAACGTTATTTACTGTGCTGTAAGTATTTATTTCTTATTCATTGCATGTATTTTACGTAGGTAAGATGCTGACAGTAACGTACAGCGAGTTTTAGGACGCTCAGTTCATCTTACGTGAACTGAAGCTCCGCCATATTGGGATCAGCGTAGTCCCAATTTTATCCCCCTTGCAGTTCTTATTTTCGTCCCGGGGACGAAATTAGGAATACTTTTTAATGACAATTTTTCCCATTTTTTCCCTCATGTTTGGATGGCTAATATTTTGCTATGTTATTCTTCCACTGATAATTAGTACATTTCTTTGTTCTTTACTTTAATGTAAATTAAATTACTTACTCATTTAGAAATAAATTTTGATTTAGTTATAAGTTAAGCCTCGGCGTATTGGATTTTTTGGGGGGATGAAATTGGGACCATTTTTTCTCTTTTGCATTTTTAGATACTTTTGAAAAAACAATTTTTTGCATTGTTAAAATTTTTTGTACGATATTTTCCTGTTTCTATGTGCATGGGTAGTTAGTCTACGTAAAATCCAAATTTGGTAGGTTTTTACTGAAAATTACAACGTTTAGGGCCTAAAAGTGATTGGGGGGACGAAATATGTGCACTTTGCCCTATTTTAAATTTCAAACCATTCGGTTGGGTAATTTTTGTGCTGTTACATGCGAACGGACGGACAGACAGGCAGACGGGCCAGATGACGACTATAGGTGCTACGTATTTATATAATTACGAACACACTTAATCGTAAAACTAATACAAATAAATTAAATAATAAAGTTAAATATTTTTAAATAAATATTCTGGTGTAAAATATTTTTATAAACTAAAGTAAAAATCTTCGCATATTTAGTGTTAATTTGTGTTTACATAAACTCTTTTACAACATTCACATTCACACGTTCAATCACTTATTTATCTTACTCTTTCTTGTATGTTCTCACTGAAGAAAACTGTTTTTAGTAAACTTGAAACAGCTGTATGCTATACTAAATAGTGCTTGTGTTAAATGCTACATGTTTGTTTAACACGTCATGTACACATCATACCATGAAGGTTTTTATTGCACTCTTATTTATCTCAACATTTTTTTTTTTTAATATGTAAATATGAAATTTTGCAATCGATTTTTAACCCACTTCCTTATAAGCTAGAATTATAAAAAAATACGCTGATAGGTACGTTTCCGATGACAATACATAATTTTAATATTTTAATAGCTTAATTACAAATTCATTAATTTAAAGTATTTTTTTCAGTTAGCCAACCACAGATGATAAATTTCCAAATATTATCTATCTTTCTGTAACTATTGTATAGGAATTGAAACAACAATGGTTTTAATGATTCGCCAACAAATTTTCGCCCAAATAGGACAGATAGCTGTGAAACTGCAACAATGAATTAGTTTAAAGGCTAAAAAATAGAAAGTAAATTATAAATAAAAATGACGAGTGTAACATTAACAAGTAAAAATTAAATTTAAAAAATCAAAAAACCCGACTGCAAGCGAACAGATTAATTATTTCTCATGATTATCAATGTGAAACTATTTTTCATATTACTTACCTATTTTTTCTTTATTTACTTGTATTGATGACTTTTAAGTTGTGTTTAATTGTTAGTTCCTATTTATAAACACTGTTTTGATGAGGACTATAGATGTCTATGAAGGTTAGAGTTGTAGTAAAGCTAGAGATCCTACCTACACAACTTCCAGGTTGTGTAATATTTAAACGGAGTTTCTGACTGTAAAATAGTCAATGAAACATCGTCTTCATTTTGAAAGACCTATCCAATGATATGCCCCTTAGTATGGTGCGCAAATTTTTTTTTTCGTCTCTACCACCATTTTATATTTTACGGCAGCCATTTTGAATTTATAAAAACAAAACCTAGCCTATAACCATCGGACGGTTAAGACAAATCGATAGAGACCTCATTCATTAAAATCCATCCATCCGTTGTGATTTTTCGAAGGTATAAAGAAATCCACATACTTAGATACGCTTGAAATACATAATCCTTCTTGACAGTCGGGTAAAAAAAAGGCAAGCTTTTATCAATTAATAGTTTAACATTAATTAATTTACGATTATACATTGAGAAATCAATTTAGAAATCTTAAAAACATGTCTTAAATAATGTTTCTGTTTGTTTTCCTGTTGCCCTGTCTTAAAAAAGAAACAAAGGAGAAATTATCCATTTTTTAATACATTCACTTGTTTGCGCTTTCAGCCAAGCATAAAAAAGTAGTGAATTTTCCTTAATCGGGTCCGGCACACACGCAAATTTAATATAATATAACAGAAATTTTTGGAAAAAACATAAATTTCAGTCCAAAAAACTAAGCGGGATTTTCAAGATGAACATAGAGTCCTTCAAACAAACAAAAACTATTTTTATCCTTACACTTATTTTTGAAAATTCAACAGTTTATCAGTAAAGTAATTTTTCTTCTACCAAACCCATTTTCCTATAAACATAATCAATGTTTTTTCGCTTGACAAAAATACAAAATCTTTACTTCGAATCGCACTTAAATAATCCAGTGACGGCAGTTTTGATTGTGTTTGAAATAAACTATTTTGATTACTTGAAATTCTTATTCAAACACGTTCATCACAATCTGTTTGAATCTCGCTCTTTTTTCCACTTATATGAATCAGAAATAAGAAAAAGAGATAAAGGAGATGCCTTCAAAGGAGACACGCACGAATAATCTATTTTCCTCACTCTGTTATAGCGTTTGATCTTGTTTTTGAAATTACTTCTAGATAAATGTTCTCGAAAGATATTTGGCAGATCTCGTTCCGGAAATCTCGAAGATATTATTATTTTTTCTTTTCCGGTGAATGCTGAATACTTTGAACAGAATCAAATGAATGTGAATGACATATTCTAAAACTATAATCAAATTTTAAAATCTAATGTCGTGTTTGAAGATAACGTTTTTTTTTTATGTCATCTTTGTTTTACTATTTTTAACACTTTCCAGCGTAGTTGAAAAAAATTTAGGAATTCGATTCATGTAAATCTTTGCTGTCTAATTTTCGTAAATGTATTTTGATTGCTGTGAAATTAATGTATGTTATTGAACTTTACTCCAGCATGTGCCCTATTGAAAATGATGAATGTAGCATTAATCTTTCGTATAAGGTTAGTTGGGATAACTGGACCCACGAGATCACTGGGCCATAGGCTATTTTATAAAAAACCGTTGATGTATTTTAAGTTTTAGCTTTTGTGAACAATGCCCCTTAACCTCTACTTCCTAAAACAACGTGTGTAAACTCAATCATAACTTTCTCTTTCCTGTGATAGGTTGTCGAAAATTTACGTTTCTTTTTTTAAAAACAACGTCCATTTGGTTGAACTTCCTCGGCTTTTTATTAAAATACTGTAAGTACTTTTGTTAAATAAGATTAGGCATGTAACTACGTTAATATTATTAGGTATCTATACATACTTACTTCATTTTTCAAATGTAAGCCCGGTGTCCCAGTTACCCCATAAATTTTTCAAGAATGAGGTAACTGGACCCCAACAGTTATAAATAATTTTTTTGATTGAGTTTCTCTTACAACGGGAAGTAAATTTCTCCATTGTTTTTTGCTCATAATAAATAAAATTATAGAATACCTTATTAAAATTAAGGAATACAATTAAAAAAAGCATATTGGGTGATATCAAACCAAATTTCTTGACCCCTTAAGAGGCGCTGATGCCGTTATGGCATCACATAATTTTAATTCCTAATTGCCACATTGGCACCAGAATTTTATGATGATAATTTCACCTTTATTAAGTAAGCGAAAATATACTTTTACTTGTTTTCAAATAGATTCTCTTGCAAATACTGTCAAATAAAAATTTTTTGCTAATATTTCCAGATCATCATTAATAAGTGACTTGTAAATGACATCGCAATGAAAGACATTAAAAATAAAAAATAATACAATATGCTCATGTTTCGAGATTTCATAAAGCAGTCCATTTCTAGCTACGTGGTTACTATAGAGTCTTGTGCAGTATTTACATGCACAGTTAATTATATTTTCTGCTCTCTGTTTTCAATTTTTATAGAAGAAAACTATTTTTATTAAATTAGAAACAGCTGCATGCTATGATTAATAATATATATTTTTTAATTTTTTACATTTATTTTACACATCATATATTCATCAATACTTGTAAAGTTTGTATTTATCTTAACGCTTTAACATCCGGAAGTAGTGTAGCCAGGTGTCCGGCGTAAATTAGTACTCCAAATGCTCCGGACACCACTAATTTATTACAGTTTATTTCGCCATCTGTAATCGCAGATAATTCTGCCATTTAATAAGGCGAAAATAATTACTTTTAAATGCTCATGTCCAGAGCATTTGGAGCCCCGATTTATGCGGGTACCTGGCTATATTATCCGGAAGCCACCGGTAGAGTAATAGCACTTCCGGGAAACCGAGGGTCAAGGGTAAGGATTCGGCTCTCCTGTGAGTGTCCGGTACACCCGAGGTTCCTAGGAAACTCGTAGGTATGATCTCCGAACCGCGCGATTTAATCCTCGAGTACTTGGGTTCTATCGCAGTGACTATGACTTTCAATGGTGTTTGGGCCGCAGGGAGAGTGACACGCGCTAAGCGGTGCCCTTCCATGGCTGTTAGTAGGCGTCATAGCGGCATCACACTAATCAGTCCGTTGGACTAATCAAGGCGGCATCACGCTGGTTAATACCATCTGACGCCTGCGCATGTATAGATTCCTCAGAATCTATGACGGTTGGGCAGCTTGCCGTAAGGCATGTTAATTTTCTCTTAACACTTTAAGCACCAAATTATGAATTAAGAAATCACTTTATCAATAATTATATTTAATTAAGGTCTGAAGATATAGTAGTATATATCATAATAATAT
Source organism: Maratus speciosus (assembly GCA_963932465.1). Classification (NCBI taxonomy): domain Eukaryota; kingdom Metazoa; phylum Arthropoda; class Arachnida; order Araneae; family Salticidae; genus Maratus; species Maratus speciosus. Next base: position 171,289,295 of record OZ010791.1, read on the forward strand.
GAAATTTAGATAAGTTTCTTTATTAAAATTGATTAGCATAGTTTATTAGGATAATTACATTAATTAACAAAAATACTGTTATGGAATCTCTCAGATCTTATAAAAAGAACTTAAATAAATGTATTGGGATCCTACCTGTAAGTGAAAAGGTTTTTTTCAGTTGAAAAAATTTCATATAACATTTTTAAAAATAGAAAAGATAAGCATATGATCGTGAAAAGAAGCACTTTTAAAATATTTAGCTTTAAATGTATTTACCTTCGACGTTTCGCAGTACTTTCTAAATGTGATGTATAATGATCTTCCAAGTTCAAGTTCGAGCAAAGTATTTCGTACGAAGAGTAAAATATTATACATTTATTAATAGACAGATTAAATTAAATATTAAATTAAATTTTTGGTACTTCTCCATTATCCCGTCGACCAATTTTCATTATTTAAAAAAAAAAAAAAAAAAAAAAAAAAAAAAAAAAAAAACTATTGCCAAATTGTAAGATTTACCGCAAAATTGCATGATCGTGGTCTAACGTTTGCTTTGACGTTAGATGAGTTACGCGTGTTTGTTAAGTCATCAACTGATTTTTAATTCCGCATTTATCTGTATTTTTAATGACATTTTAAAAATTTATTAGTTATTTCGTTAATTAAAGTAGTAATTACTTTCTTAAACGGCGAAAACATGATATTAAAAGAGAAAAAAATTTGAAAAAATATTGAGATGCATAGCTACATACAATAGACCAGTTTCAACTGAGCTCACAAACATTCAGTTTTGAATTCATAGGGTGGCCCGTGGAGGACATCCCCCTTCCCTGGAATCTTGAAATGTCCCCCCGGGATGTTTGAGATTTTATGTTTTTTAATGGACAAGAGTGCAATTTCCCCACCGGAACTCTAAAATATCTCCCAAAGCCACAAAAATCCCTTCCGGAGAAAAACTTTCGAATACAAAACTGCGAACATTCACCAGCTGAGTGGGATAATTAAGAAAAATAAAGTAAAGAAATAAATATCCAAGAATATTTTTTGTCTGTTTTCATTAACGTATTGTAAAATTTATTGTTTAAAGTTATTGATAGTTGATAAGGGAGACCGGGGCTAGTAGGCGCAGTTTTCAGTTATTGATTTTTATTAATTTTTTGTTTAAGTTTTTTTATGAAACTTTAACTGTACTTTTAAAGAACAGGTATTGGGCTATAAATACCCGGAGTTTTGAGTTTGTAGCTTTTGTAGTTTGTGTTTAGCGGATTCCTAAAGTAAAAGGAAAATTGTGCGCCAGCCTACCCCGTCACGGGGCAAGTTGCCTATGCCTATGGGGTAAGTTGGCACACGCTTTATAAAAATTCAATTAAGACACGCAGTTAAGCGAAATCAATTTCATTATTACCAGTAAGTTTAAACAAACGCGTTATAGCCGTACAATGTAAATTCTAAATTATACAGACATAAAAATAATGAATAAAACATTTACATTGAGTAACTTCTATCCTACTCTATATCATCATCAGAGTTACGGTTGTCACAAATAAAAATCGAGTGTCTTCGTCTGGGCAAGCCTCGTGTGCCCAAAATTTTGCATTGCAACCACTTTTCTCGTTGTTTGCTGTTTTTCAAGCTACCAACACACACCAAACACCGAGCCAACTTGCCCCGTGTTCAATGCGCCTACCAGCCCCATAATAAATTTCCTCACAAAAGGGACGCGTAATCATCTAAGCATAAATAATCCAAGTAAATCACATACGGGGTAGGTACATTTAATTATACACTAAGAAAAACTGCACAAGTTAAATCGCAATTATTAAGATAAGTATTAGAAATTAGAAAAAGAATGAAGCAACAAAAAATTACTTATGAGTACAAAAAACAGAAAAATCGTAATAAATGTCCACTGCACGTAGGTAACTCTGTAAAACTACAATGAGGATTGTAAAAAGCAAGAAGAAAGGTATTCTGTGACTGGTTGCGCAATCTACCCACAAACAGGCTATTTATGAGGACTGCGCCTACTTACCCCTGTAGCCAACTAGCCCCGGTCTCCCCTACTTTAATGATTCGGACTTTTCTGAATTTCCTGTATTATTATTATTATTATTATTATTATTATTATTATTATTATTATCGTTATTATGTGTACTTTTTTCTATCTTTACAAGAAGAAAGTGTTGGATTCATGAAAATTTTCGAATTCTGGTTTTTGACGGATTTACAAGTTTTAGGGATCAGAGATAACGAAAAACATGTTTTTACAAAATGTCTGTCTGTGAGTCTGTCTGTCTGACTGTCTGTGACACAAATTTTGTGGGCGCTCCACCTTAAGAACTAATGAACAGAATTTAATAAAATTTTAAATTCAGTTAGTCCCTGATATAAATTGCTGCTGATTATTGTTTGGTGTAAATCGCCCAACAGGTGGCGCTGCTATGCTGCCTTATTCATGATTTCCACAATATCTATATCTCAAGAACTAAAGCACAGATTTTCAGAAAACTTCAAATTCAGTTAGTGCATGATATAATTTACTGCTGATAACTTTTTGGTGTAAATTGCCAATAGGTGGAGCTGATATGCTGCATTATTCATAATTAATCAAGAAATCTATCTCAAGAACTAATGCACGAATTTTCACCAAACTTCAGATTCAGTTAGTTCATGATATAAATTAGTGCTGTTTAGTTTTTAGTGTAAATCGCCCAATAGGTGGCGCTGATATGCTGCATTTTTCACGATTATCGCAATAGCTCTATCTCAAGAATTAATGCAGGAATTTTCATCAAACTTTGGATTCAGTTAGTCCCTGATATAAATTTATCCTGATAAGTTTTTGGTGTAAATTGCCAAACCGGTGCCACTGCTATGCAGAACTTTTCAGGATTCCGCAATAGCTCTATCTCAAAAACTAATGCACGGATTTTCATCGAACTTCAAAATTAATTAGAAGTTGACATATGAGGATTTCACAACAGACGATAATAAACAATTTTCTTCGAAACAGGTCTATCACATTAATTCAATAAAATATGCTGATCGAATTTTTACACGTTCAAAGTGAATCATAACTCAGATAATAAAAAACTCGGAAAAAATGAATATGAATATATTTATTATGACCAAGACGAGCCCGATTCAGATCGGATATAGCGCCGACCACTCGCTGCAAAAGTTTTATCACATCTACATTAAAAAACGCAGTAAGAAGAAAAATAGGGTTGCAGTAATTCTTGGCAATGACTCTTTTTCGCCAAGCCAGACAAAAAAAAAAGGGGAAGGGGGTTAACAACATAAGTTGTTGCTGATTAGATTTTAGTGTAAATCGCCTAACCGGTGGCGCTGCTATGCTGCCTTTTTCAGGAAGTAATAACATGGATGAGATAGATGAAAGTTTTGGTATTGCCACATCTAACTAGTTTTTTTGTTCGATTCCAATGGCAACATTTTTCTATTTGTGTATTGAGCGTGTTAGAGTCTGGCGAATAGTTTGGCAGTAGTTTATTTTAGGGTTAGTGGTCGACAGGATAATGTAGAAGTACCAAATTTTCTTTAATGGTACTTAAAAGTACCATCAGAGCATAAAGAGTCAATGCATCAGTTTTTCTTTTTAAATATTTTTTTTTTACTATAACGTAAAAGTTTTTTTTTTTTTTTTTTTTTTTTTTTAACCTTTCCGTTGAATTCCTTGAAAGAAAACAAAATGAATGTGAATGATGTTTTTTAAAGTTATAATCAAATTTTAAATTCTAATATCGGAGTTGAAAATGTTTTGCGACGACAATTCATTTTCTACTATTTTAACATTTTTTAGCATAACTGAAAATTATTTACATGTCTGCCACATGCGACTATTTCTATATTCTGTCCGCACCACTATCTTTAAAAAATGCATTTTGTAATCTATTTCTCTTGCAAATACTGTCAAAGCATATTTAAAAGATTTTTGTTTTGAAAAAAAGATGCGAAATAGAATTAAAAAATAGTCGTCTGTGGCAGACCTGTATTTATGACTTCGGTTCGTGCGCCTGTCTGCGGTATAACTTTCGTAAATGTAGTTTTTTTCCCCAAAAAATTGATATGCGTTAAGTTCAGTGGAGCGTGTCCTTATTAAAAATAGTGAATGTAGCATCTATCGTTCTAAATACAGGTGTGTTAAAAATAAAATCGAATTTTTCCCTCTTTACCATTAATGAGTGACGTGTAAAATACTTATCAAAGAAAGAGATTACAAAACAAAAATAATATGCAGATATTTCAAGGCTTCATAACAAAATTCCCTTTTTTTTGTTACGTGGTTATTGAAGCCTTGCACAGCACGTATAACTGATTGTTCTTACCCGCTTTCTTTTAATTTTACACGTCACGTGTTAATCATTTCACGGAGGATGTGTTTATATCTTAATGTATTAATTTTCCTGTTCAGTTATCTATCTATATATATATATATATATATGTATTACGCTATCGTACGTGGCACGGAAATCGCGATTATTTGTTAATTGTTTAATAGCAACGCCCGAATGAAACGCATCTCATTGGTTATTGAACAGAATTTAATGCATCTCCATACCTATAAAAAGATTACCATGGGGGGGGGGGACCCTGTTCTGTCGTCAAATGTCACCAAGTTTGTCGCCAACTTGGCGATATCTCTAATATTTCGCCAAATTCCCATAGTCTTCCACTGTAAACAAATAGGGGTTACTTGCTTACAGAAAATCATCAAATTGAGATATTTTAATGCAACAAAATCTAATATTAACTTAAGAGATTATATTAATTATATTTAAAGGATTCCAAGTAAATTAAATTATGAAAAAAAAGTAACATGATAAAATGTTCAGCATGCTTTCCCAAGCATAAATTTTAAGGAGACCAAGCTGGTCGCCAAGAGCGGCTAGTTGTTATTATTATTTTAACTTATAACGTAAATGTAACGTAGCAAAGCCTTGTCATTTTATAATCCATTAAATATTTATTTCAAACATTTAAATGTTTCAGTGGTGTCATGCAGAAAGCTCTGATTATGACAAATAAACTGTTCTGATCAAATGAGAAATATATTTACTCGACATATTTATTGAAACGCATTAATCACAATCTGCTCCAATCTAACTTTTTTCTTTATCTAATTAAGAAATAAAAGAATAAAGCGATAAGAATCTTCCCTCGAGGATGAGCCACACTCGAATAATCGATTTTCTTCACGCTGTTTTAGCATTTGATCTGGTTTTTGAAATTACTCTTCTTAGATAAAATGTTTTTGAAAGACATTTACCGAAACACGTTCAAGAAATCTCGAAGAATTTTTCTTCTCTTTTCCGTTCAAATCTCGATATTTTAAAATTAAATAAATAGAAATAAATTTAAAAAATCAAAAAACCCGACTGCGTAAATGCGAACTAATTAATTATTTCTCATCAATGTGAAACTACAGTAAACTCTCTCTAAGGCGGAATCGATCGGGACCGAGAAAATTTTCCGTAGTAGACAATATTCCGCCTTCGACAAATTTTACTCTTTGTCTATGGATTCGTAAGGACTTGAAAACCTTTCCGAGTTAGACAGATTTCCGTCTTACACAGAGTCCGCTTTACTGTCTGTAGAGTTTACTGTATTTTTTTTTATTTTTATATTACATATCTATTTTTTTTTTATTTACTTGTATTGGTGACTTTTAAGTTGCGTTTAATTGTTGGTTCCTATCTATAAACACTGTTTTGATGAGGCCTATAGATGTCTATGATGGTTAGAGTTGCAGTAAAGCTAGAGATCATACCTACACAACTTCCAGGTGCTGTAATATTTAAACGGAGCTTCTGACTGTAAAATGATATCCCACTCAATGGGGTGGGTAAATTTTTTTTTTCGTCTCTACCGTCATTTTGTATTTTATGGCCGCCATTTCGAATTTATAAAAACAAAACTTAGCATATAACCATCGGATGATGAAGACGAATCGATAGGGACCTCATTCGTTAAAATCCATCCAGCCATTTTGGATGTTTTGAGGGTATAAAGAAATCCACATAGCCAAATACGCGTGAAACACATAACCCTTCTTTTCAGTCGGGTAATTAAATACAGGCATCCCTCGACTTACGTAATACTCGACTAACGTAAATTCGCACTTACGTAAGAAATTTCGAAAATTACATTTATGAATATTACTAGCGCGCGTTTGATACGCATTTGCATACTTTTGATAGTTGTTTTATAAATAAAATATGCAGATAAAAACCACAACAATAATATAGTTTTATATATTAGGTGTAGTTATATTTTTATTGGGATATACAATGAAATATTTAACAAAACAAACACAAATCTGATTAAAATGAGCCAAAAAAAAGACTCTGTTTAACCATTACAACTTTGTTAGTTGAATTCAAACCATAACGAAACCTAATTTTAAAGTTTCGGTGAAGGGAGTGCATTTTTTTTCCAGCTTCAGAGCTCTTCGTTTGATGTAGATTCAAAATTAATATAAATTAATTCATCAGTGTTAAATTTATAAATCTCATAGTCTACAAGATACTTTTTATTTGAAAAGTGTTCTTTTAATTTGTTTTTATACTTTTATAGTTTATATCCAAGTAAATACTGCTGCATGCTATTTTATTTATAAAATAATACTGTGTAAATAATGTATATATTATATATATATATATAATAAACATTACAGTTTCTGACGAAATTTTACCTAAGGAATTTACAAATTAGACTTACGTAAAATTCGACTTACGCAAAAGTTTACGGAACGCATTACTTACGTAAGTCGAGGGATGCCTGTATTCTAAATTTATGATCAAATTTTAAATTTTGATATCGTGATTTAAAATATTTTTTCATGAAATAGCATTTGTAACTATTTTCCAAAGTGACAGAATTTCCTATTACATGCAATTTCTAGATAAACGATAGTGTGTTTTTTTTTTCTTTACGATAAAAACATTTGAATCACGCAAAGAACTTACCTAAAGAAAATATTGTTGAATGAATAAATGAAGAAATTACTGTCACGGAAAGAAGTTATTTGTTGTGCCATAGTTATACTGGGGAGAAAAATCTTTTACTGATTTATTTGTATTCGCTATTTATCTGAATTAAAAATTAAACTCTGTCAATTTTTGCGTTTACCTTATATATTAATTCTTCATTGAATCAGGACTTTAGAATATTCTTCACTAGCTGATCCGAACGGCGTTGCCGGGCCCGTGATGAATGACTCCATTTTATCTTAATTTATATTTTTAAATGAAAAAAAAATGCGAAAAAATATTGAATTGAAAGTATATGCTATTTAGTATTTTATTTTCTGTAATTTAATTTTTGGAGTCAATACGTCACGAAAGCGAGCAAAACCGCGACGAAACACTCACATTTTTACTGATTTTGTTGAAATTTTCATACATTTTATTTTGCAAAAAATATTTATACCCGTCCGAAAGTTTCAAAATTTTGTAAGTGATGTAAATATGCCCTATTTAGATGTTCTAAACAGGCTGCGTTAAAATACGCACGTTTAGTTATTTTTAGCGTAGAAAAAATATTTCCGTGAGGCGTGAAGTGAACTGCATTCGCCGGTATATTTGAAAGGGTTAAAACTCATAATTTTTAAAACCGATTACACCATCGATTAGAAGAAAGATTCAGCTTTAAGAACATATTTTTGGTTTGTCGGTAGCTCTAAAATTGCGTCCTGGAGGAGCGTTGCAATAAGGAGAAAAACGTTTTTTGAAAAAACGACCCTTTTTACCCGACTGCCAAGAAGGGTTATGTTTTCACGCGTATCTGGGTATGTGGATTTATTTATACCCTCGAAACATCCCAACGGCTGGATGGATTTTAATGAATGAGGTCTCTATCGATTTGTTTTAACCGTCCGATGGTTATAAGCAAGATTTTGTTTTTATAAATCCAAAATGGCGACCGTAAAATACATAATAACGGTAGATACGAAAAAAAAAATTACGCACCATATTAAGTGGCTTATCGTTGCATAGGTCTTTCAAAATGTAGACGATGTTTCATTGACTATTTTAAAGTCAGAAACTCAGTTTAAATATTACACAACCTGGAAGTTGTGTAGGTAGGATCTCTAGCTTTACTGCAACTCTAACCTTCATAGAAATCTATAGGCCTCATCAAAACAGTGTTTATAGATAGGAACTAACAATTAAACACAAGTTCAAAGTCATCAATAGAAGTAAATAAAAAAGTAGGCAAGTAATATAAAAAATAGTTTCACATTGATGAGAAATAATTAATTAGTTCGCTTTTTATGCAGTCGGGTTTTTTTGAATTTTTAAATTTAATTTTTACTTGTTGAAATTTTCTTTTTTCAAAGGGTTAACATTTTTTTCGAATTGATTACTCCATTTGAGAGGTAAGAGTACGATCTTTCGGAATATGTTTTGTAATTTTAACTGTACCGAGCTGTTTGGTCTATTTGGATTAAAACAAAAAATTCCAAAAGCAGAAATAAAGTTGAACAACGGATCTTCGCTAGTTCTCGATGCGTAAATGGGTTTGTGCACGTGCGCGAGTGATTTCCTTCACCAGGGATCAAATAGATGACATTTTGATGAGAGTGAATTGCGATTTTTAATTAATAAGTTAACTAATTATACTTATTAATTCTAATTAAAGTCTCAGGCGCATCGGGAACAGCTTTGGGCTAGCCTCACATAAATTTTCAGCCTCGTTACGTCCCTCAGATTTTGCTAGTCATCGTAAATAGACAGATAGACACACACACGGACAGAGCGAATTTTTCTTTTATAAGTATAGTCACCTTTCTAACTTTTCAGACACACATAGCGTAAAGAAAGTATTGTAATCATGATAAATATTAGATTGTGGAAATTTTGGTATACCTTTACATATTGTGGTTCCCTAAATCTGTTTTTACTGTTTTTAGAATGATTTTATAAGCATGGGTGTATGGGTGCCTGTATTTTGTTTTGTTTTTAATTTAATTAATTAATTTATTTTTACTATTTCAGGTTCCCAAAATCTTTTTTTTTTTAAGTGTTTTTACGATGATGCATGTGCATGGGTCTACGCACAGACGGTACAGTACACTACACATTCCACTGAAAAATTTAAAAACTTCACTTTTTAAGACTAAAAAATTAAATAAATAAATTTAACTAAAAAGTTTTATACTAATATGCATAATTCATTTTTCACCTCTTTTATAATTTTAGTAGGTGGTCGTATGGTCTTTTCGTTATTTGGTGCTTAATTTATTTTGTAATTATTTAGGGTCTAATTTCCTTGATAATATTGTAACGGAAGATAGAAATACACAATGTTTTGTTTCATAATGCCAGATTTATTTATTGTAGGATATGCAACTTTAAGCAAATATCTCCATAAAAGTTTTATATATATGATTTAAAAACTTCTTTTTATCAAATAATTGGATGTATCCTTTAAATCAAGAACGAAGGATTCATAAAGTTCACTGAAATTTGTAGTTTAGTGAGAATACTTCAAAATTTCTGACTAACGACAATGTGCACATCAGTTGCTAGCAACTAAAATTAAAAAGGGATGCTTCCTAACACGAAATATTATTATTAGGTAACAAATGCTACAATATCTCGGAATTTATTACATATTGTATTGGAGATGTGTAATTAGTGTAAGAATATGAAACTTGACATAAATATCTCAAAAAAAGTTTCACATATATTATTTAAAAACTCATTTTTTAGGTAACTTTCATTACAAAAAGCTACCTATTGCAGCCGTTCGGAGGAAAGCGATTTCAAAAAATTTTGGTATATTTTCATCGATCATGACCCCTAGACCCCGAAACATCCCTCCATTCAAAAGTTTATATATATATATATATATATATATATTTGATCTTTGTCATACTGTAACTCTCGTATTTATGAACCGATTTGGATGGAACTGGGTGTGTACATAGTACATACCAATGTCTCAAGCGAGTTCGTTGGCCAGCTTCATCCGCCATCTTGTTTCAAAATGGCGGCCATTTAAATAAAATTTGAAATTTGAAATTTGAAATGTGGTACCAAAAAATTGAAAATTGAAAAATATTTTTTTCTTATGTGTTTGACCTTGATACAAAGATTCCGGAGCAGTTTTTGTTTCGTCTATATCTTAAAAAATGGCTGAGTTATAGCACTTTGAATTTCTAGCGTGGCTGACATTTTGAAACGTCCTAATTTTTGTCACGCGATAACAGGCGTATTCATGAACCGATATGGATGTACCTTAGTGTGTACAAAGTACATACCAATGTCTCGGCCGAGTTCGTTGGCCAGCTTCATTCGCCATCTTGTTTCAAAATGGCGGCCATTTAAAAAAAAATTAAAAATTTTAAATTTAAAATGCGGTATCAAAAAATTGGAAAATGAAAAAGATTTTTTTCTTATGTGTTTGACCTTCATACAAAGATTCCGGAACAGTTTTTGTTTCGTCTATATCTAAAAAAATGGTTGAGTTATAGTATTTTGAATTTCTATTGTGGCTGACATTTTGAAACGAGCAGATTTTTGTCACGCGATAACAGGCGTATTTATGAACCGATTTGGATGTAACTTGGTGTGAACGTAGTACATACCAATGTCTCGACCGAGTTCGTAGGCAAGCTTCAATCGCCATCTTGTTTCAAAAGGTAACATTTAAAAATGATTTTTAATTTAAAATTTAAAGTGAGGTATCAAAAAATTGGAAAATGAAAAAGGTTTTTTTTTATGTGTTTGACCTTGATAAAAAGATTCCGGGGCAGTTTTTTTTTCGTCTATATCTTAAAAAATGATTGAGTTATAGAACTTTGAATTTCTAGCATGGCTGACATTTTGAAACGATCTGATATTTGTCACGCGATGATAACACACGTATTTTTTAACCTATTTGGTTGTAAGAAGGCATGTGGATAATATATAGCAATCTCTTGACCAAGTTCACTGGCTAGTTTCATCTTCTAGTTTCAAACTGGCGGCCATTAAATTAAAAAAAAAATATTTTTAAAGTGAGGTGCAAAAAAATTAGAAATTGAAAAAGGTTTCTTTCTTAAGTATTTAACCTTGATATAAGGATTCCAGAGCAATTTTTGTTTTGTCTTTATCTTAAAAAATGGCTCAGATATAGCAGTTTGAATTTGTTTATGTGGATGACATTTTGAAAAATCCGATTTTTTGCCTGCGACAGCACTCGTATATGTCAACGATTCCTATGTGAGTGAGCATGTGCACAGGAATTACTAAAATCTCGACGAAGTTCACTGGTTAGCCTCATCCACCACGTTGTCTTAAAAGGTCAGGCACTTCAAGATATCGCCGAATTTGGAAACCAAATATAAGTTACTTTAAATAAAATCAGTTTGAATAAAGCTGACTAATTTCGCGAAATTCTCATTCATAATGATTTAGTATTATTAAAAATTAGTATTTAATCTTCTATAATCGGTTTCCACTAAATTGAGCTTCGTGTGTTTGAATAATATAAGCTAGCTTTTTAAAAATAAGGAATATGAAAGCTACCTCTTCCTCCCGGCACTGGCCGGAAGGACTTTTTTGGTAAATAAACTATGCGTAACCTTTAAACCAAAAACGGAGGATTCATATAAAGTTCACGGCAATTTCTAGTTAAAATTTATATAAAAAAAAAAATGCAAATAAATATATTATCATTACTTTAAGGTGAGTACAACACGATATAAAAACATTTAGAATGCATTAAGGGCCTTTAAAATCAAAACTTTTTCAACCGAACTTACTCGGCCGTCATCAGTGAGAATTAGAGGTTGTTATAATTTTTTGTGCGTTCTAGATTCGCCCGGAAGAGATTATTCTACTTTAAGGGCGGTAGGGGAGACTGGGGGAACGGCGCCACTCGGAGCTATGCCGCCACCCCGCCTAGTTTTAAAACTAACGGCAGTTTGAGATAATGAATGCGCCTGTACTATAGCGGCTAACAATAAAAACAGTGCCTAAAGTGAGAGTGATTTTTTTGTACGTCGTTCGTTTGTTCTTGTAAAAAAATTAGTTTTCATCTAGTTGCTTCTTATTTTGAAGCTTCAAATGAGTAGAGGTAAACACCTTTTATTGTAACATTAGGTACTTAAGATAATATTACCCGTAATCTACATGCATTCGCCGACATTTTGATGCAATTTGTTGAACAAGTTCGGTTCTTTTTACGGCTTTTCTGGGAGATTTCCGCCATATTGTACTCTCGGGTAATGCCGCCACCATGCAAAGGGTGGCTTTTCCAATTTGAGTTAAATTGTAAGCTTAGCGCATTAATAAATCTAGCTTAAGGAACATTGTAATTATTCATTATTCTGCTAAAGCATTGCTTTCTAAATATTTTCAGTAGGTTATGTGTATCCTAGTATCCATTTTATGTATTTACTAGGTCATTAAAGAGTGGCGTCATTACCCCGATACAGTGGCGGAATTACCCCAGTATCCCGCCACTGTACAGAGATTGAAAGGAATTTTTTGTATGTGTGCTTACTTTGCAGTTATGATTACGGTTAAATTTATACAGATACTGAATATCATGATTTATGAATTTTTACTATTAAAAAATAAACATTTTTTTAGGTGAAAAAATTTTAATTCCCTTAAGGTGTCGCCATTCCCCCGGTCTTCCCTATAGAATAGAAGGTGACATGGAAAAGATATTCAAATTTCAACAAACGCACACTTTATCTATTATGTAATAATTCCTCCCAGACTGCGGGGACATCGTATGATAATATATCATTACAAACTATTTCTTTATTAGATATCATTTCCAGAGAATCTCTTATAATAGCTTTTTGGTAATTACTTGTACGGCTTATAATTTTGGATCTATTGAAATCTACTTTTATAGGTTGAGTTTGTGCTAATCTTGCTAAGGCAGTACGGGTGTCTATTTAATCTGAGATCTGCTTCATGTTCTTTTATGCGGTCTCGAAATTTTTTCGTTGTCATACCTATGTAAAGAAAATTCTTATTATCTTTCTTGAAAGGTATAATGTATACTCCTGATCTGTTGACGGTTTTAATTGGATCAATTTTTGTATTTAACAAAACTTTTAACTTTGGTAGAGGGACTGTAACTAATTTAATATCAAATTTAAATAGAATATGTCTCATGCTTTCAAAAAGCATAGAGTTAACTTTTCAAAATTTAGACTTTTTAATTAGAGCTGTACTTCGTTTTTCATAATATTTCCTTTTAAATCTGTTTATGATTTTTTTTTTAACGTAACGGCATGAAATTGAAACTTCGGCTGTTATCTTTCTAATTACATCTAATTCTTCTTTAAGGGGGTGGCTTAAACAAACTTCAAGCGCTTTTTTTAATATAAAAATTAACAGTTTTGACTTATAGGTGAACTGCAACCAAAAAGGATAGTGGAATTAGATTTGCTAATTTTTCAATTCTCGTTTTATATTGTGTTGTACGCAACTTTAAGTAATGATGTTACATTTATTTGTATTTTTCTATAATTTTTATAATCAAGGGAAATTTAGCACTGAAAAACATTTAAATTTTTATTGAGAATTTCTAGTTCTATGAGAGTGCTTCAAAATTACTGACAAACGATAATGTGCACATCCATTGCTAGCAACTGAAATTAAAACGGATGCTTCCTGACACAGAATATTTTTATTAGGTGACAAATACTCCGATATTTTGGAATTTATTACATATAATCTTATTGTAATGTCAGATACACGAAAAGGTTATATCAACAGTAGTTCAAATATATTTTTGGGAAAAAATATAATTTTCTCAAAATAAAATTTAATTACGTGCAAAGGAATTTTCCTAGAAATAAATATTATGAATAATAAACAAATGAAATTGTAACAATGGGCAAAAGAAGCCTACAGTTTTGTACTATTACAATGGCGATGTCAAAATAATAACATTATTGGTCATTCTATAAATCGACAACTACTGTATCGCAAAGCTATTTCTAATTATATTTTTTTCGTTTTATTTACTAAATATATTTCAAAGCGGAAAACTGAAACAAAATATGAAAACAGTAAAACTGAACCAATTGAAAATGCTATTGACTAAGCTAACAAGAACATTTCAATTTCTTTTTATGCATTCTGCAATGAAAAAATAAATGAAAATAAAAGGTTAAATATTTAAATAGTGAATTTAATTTGTATTTTCATGATAATATTTATATTTCATGATAATATTAATATTTTCATATAAGTCATGATTTAAACATTACTTATTTAAACTACATTAGATATGTAATAAAATGATTAATATATTTTTGCTGTAGAAAGATACTTCTTTGTTGAAGTGCAATTTAATGTAGTAATTTTAAAACAATAGATTGCACTTTTATAAAGATATTTCTTGTAACCATATGATAGTTTAACATCAAGAAAGAATTCAATTTTAATACCTTTCTATCATTTTAATTCAACGGAAGACCTTACTTTAGATAAGGTTTCATTTTATATAGATTCTTTTATTTCCTTTTATCATTCCTCCTCCCCTTTTAGATTACATATTTCTGGTATCAAACTGAAAAGGCCTATAAAGAAATATTTTTAATATTAGTTACAGATATAAAAAAAGAAATAAATACATATAAAATTAAAAAACTAATATTTAGTTTGACATGTTTACAGTAATGTGATACATCTTATACCATATTGGGGGAGAACCGTACACATTGAGACAGATTTAAAAAAAAAAAAAAATGTTTATTAAGAACTAAACATAATAAACTGAAGAAATTCCAGGCAATGCAAATACTATAAAAAATGATTATTACGAGCATCTTTCATATTGAATTTGCTAATAAACATGAATCAAAACTGGAGGAAAAACCACTTTAAATAATATAAGTATTCGTCTCAGTACTGGCTCAGTACACTGAAAAAAGTGGGTACTCAAAAATGAGTAAAAAGTACTCAATTTTAAATACGTCACATATTCAAAACAGCTCTGATCCAAATGTGCTCAAAATTGAGAAACATATGTACACATTTTTGAGTCGACGGTTGTGTTCTAATATGAATCGTTATGTACTGCTCCCCTGAACCTACAAATTAAAGTAAAAATGTATTGACATTTATTTCCCGTCCAAAATTATTAACAAGAAACGTTTAACTGATTATTTAGTAAGAAAAATAGCAAAATTATTAGCAAGATACCCAAATCGAATAGATTTATGACAAGAGCATTATTTGCAGGCACTTTTAAATTATTTTAAAATACTCTGCATAATTTAATATTTACATTATAAACATATTTTATGCCGAACTATTACAGGTACAAAATTGTTGTTTTATTTGGGTTTGATAACATGTGATGTTTCAAAATTGAGAAAATATCACTCACCCACAAGAAAAGTGACACATCTCGCAAAAATTTCATTTTGCATTTTATTCCACTAATAGGTTTGTCATAGGTGTGTCTTGCTACACAAACAGTTTCATAAGTGTAGTTATACGGAAACTCTCTGTATTACGCTATATGTCCATATTAGTGACCACAGAAGAGAGATGGATTGTGTGAAGCGGTAAAACTACTCGACCTTTCAAACCTCACCCTACGATTTCATTCTTAATGGTTTTATGCTTTTATGCACGTTTTTATTCCTGCATACAGAGCTAAGTGCTGAAATTCCATTTTATAATAAAATTATGTAAACTTTCTTTTGCCTCTTCTCTGAAATTCACTTTTGTCGAGATGTGTCACTTTTGGTGAGCGATATATCTTCATTTTTGATCCAAACATACTCAATTTGATATGAGTACATCGATTTATTCATTTTTGAGTACTACATTTTTTTTCAGTGTAGTGCTATTGTAAGTGCCAGGGCGATGATTCAGCACTCTGATATATAACATGGTTATGCCTAGGTTAGTTCAGAAATCGGCTGTTGGAATGAAGCCGTACCAACGACTTCCTTATAGAAAGCTTTAAAGATCCCAAAATTGGTGAATCGAGGGACTCTAGTTTGTAGCTGTTACCTCGTTGTAAGATGAGAAAACTGAGTTTCATGTCTGAAACACATAAAAGTATATTAAAGTAACATACAATACATATTATTCATTATGCAATAAACATAATTGTAATGATACGCACAGTGATCTAACTAGGCAGGTGCACCCGCTCAGAGCCCACTTGGAAAGGGCTCCAACATGCTGATCACAAGTAATTATATTTAAAAAATTTCCGCCTTTCTACTGGTTTGGTAATTAGATTTTGCTTTACCTAGAACCTAGATGTCTCCGCTTACCAAGTCGAACATTCGAATGAATGGCAGAATTGAATGATATTTTCAATGTGCCTATGGTAACTTGCTTAACTTAGGTTAGGTTACAGGCAGAATATAGCAACGTAGTCACTAAACTTGTGTTTTCGTGTACATATGTGTTTACCAAATGCAGTTTTTATCCTTTATATTTTAATCTCCATCGGCCAAACCGTTTGGTATACGGAAAAATGGAAGACATATTCTTAAAGTTTATACATTTACTACTCGAACGCTGCAATGAGTTCGAAAAATATCGTTATTCCTTTAAAAATATTTTTTTTGAAAAGGGTCGTTTTCACGATAAACTCCCCCCCCCCCCACTTTGGCCTACTTCCTCCCCCAGAGCGCAATTTTAAAGGTTTTAAAGTTGTTTTATTTAATATAGGGTGGTTATAACATATCTTTAATAAATATTTTCCGATGTGCATAAATCCTTATTCACACATCAGAAGGTTTTTAAAAGTCCAATTCGAGAATGATGCATTACATATACTGTACCAAAACGATGTTATTAATTGACATGCTTAGTATAGTCGGTTATGTTTTTTAAATATCATGTATATATTTTTTTAATATTATTATTCATATGTGTTCGAGAACATAACTTAGAAGTTATCCCCAATAAATTATTATCCTAGTGGCTTGGGTAAGCTGAATAAGAGTTTCCTTTAATACTTTATGTGTATTACATGCTACAGAAACTAATATTTATGTAGTCGCTATAGTACATACATTACATATGTCATTCATTTCTATTCCTCCCTAGTTCATTTATTCATTTTCGTTTTCTCCGCACTGGTAATATGTTTTTCTCTTCATATGATATTAGAGAAATAATTTGCACATAAATTTAGATTACTATCTTGTATAATTTGTTTATTTATCTTCATATTTTAATGATATTTCTTACTGTCAGTGCATGATGTTTAACAGTCCTTCATAAAGGAAATTTAGTCTGTACTACATTAATTTACTCATTGTATTTATATAATACTAGCTAAAGTACCCGACGTTGCTCAGAATTTTAAGTATGTTTGTTTTGAAAAATCAACGATTGCGTGTTAAGTAATTTTCACTCTTTTTTTTTTTTTTTTCATTTAATCCGTACGACAGATTACCTACTTACTTAGTAAATATAATGTGTGATCTGGATTGATACCGAAATTAAAACCTTTTGATGAAAAGTTGTTTCCGAATTATTGTTATTTAAATAAGTTTTTCATGATTAAAGAAAAATGGCAAGTACAAAAATTATATGAATTTTATTTTTAAAAAATCTGAAATCTTTTTTTTTTTTTTTTTTTTTTTTTTTTTTTTTCATTTTTCACTAAAAATGAGCTCTAGGGACCTAAACCTTTGCGGAAATTCTAATATACACGCACACGTATATATATGGAATAGATTTAAAAATGGCAAAAACTAATTCAGAGAACCTCAGAATGTTAAAGTATGCCAATATTTCCATATTCCTGTTTTTATCGTGTTACAATACGTTTTTTCAAATTTATATGACGTTATATATTCACCTGCTGACGTCCATGATCTTTCCAATATGAAGTAACATTATCTTTTTTTTTTTTTTTTTTCCCGTCAAACTATATATTTCATTTTCATTTTTCACGTGGAAATCTTGCAACAGAAAAGTAATTGTTGTGATAAGAATTTTATTTTGGATTTTTAATTATTGGCAACATCTATACCGAAAAATGTTCAACTTTGATAGGAAATTGCTGTTAAACTAGTGGTTTTTTATTAATTAAAAATTAATTATAAATTATTTCGATTTCGGATTACTTTAGTTGCCTCGGCCGTATTTTAATACACATGTACATAACATTTCACAGTTCTGGCTTCTAAACTGTGGATTTGTATAGAATTACAAACAGACAAACAAATTTTCATTTTTTATATATCAGATTCGTTTAAATTAATAAAAAAAAATACACTTATTTTTTTCTGCTTTAATTTTATCCTAAAATCCTTCAATCAGTATTAAGTAGCTTATCAGCATTTAGTTAATAAATAATAATGTTACAGATCCTTCTAATTTCATTTGAGAAAAATTTAACCAGAAAGCTATCTCCTACATCTGTATTCAGTATTTTTATGATATTCTAAAGTTTTCAAACTTTAATAGGCTGCGCTCAAAACAAGAAGGTTAAAGTTTATTGATTTATATGTCAAAAAATTTCTTTCATAAGATTTTGATTGACTTTTGAACGAAGTTTTTAATTAAAAGTGGAAATTGAAAGGAGCTATTGTAAAGCTGTTGAAAAATTCGATAACCTTTTGTGAATAGCTTGCTATGTGGCATAAAATAAAAGAGGATCAAAAGTTTTATGTTTTATTGTGCTGTAAAGAGAAAGAAAATATTTTAACAAAAATATTTATTAACATTAGTGTTACTTAAGTTATAAAATTTTACTAGCAAAATATTAAAAGTTGGTACATTTGATTAGTAAAATTACTCTGGAATCTGTATGTGTAAATGAAAATCGCTGTCTTCTACAATAAAATATCTTGTATGTGTATTGGTGACTTCTTGTAATGACATTACATTTTTTGTAATGAAATGTTACTGTAAATTTCCTCTGACACAGTATGCTTTATATTTTGTTCAATGCATTAATGTATGTGTTTTCGTAAATTTAACTTGGTTAACTATCCCTAAAAGTTATTATCCTACTGGCTAATATTCTAAAGTTACCAAACTTTTTTTGTTTGTGCTAAAAATAAGGTGGTTAACCCTCTCGCTGCGTAAGTAATTTTTCGCGATGAGCGTCTTTTACAGAATTTTTAATCATTTATCACCGGTTCTTCAAAGCAGAAATTTTTGACTATCGTAATCGGGGGGGGGGGGGGATGTCCTGATTAAATCAGACAAAGTTTTCGCTGAAAAATAAGTGGTGGGAATAAGCAAATAGTATTAATTAGACGGGAAAATGTATGCCCGAGTGTTTCTCGGGTTGCGCAGCGAGAGGGTTAAAGTTTAATGATTTATAATACAAAAAAAAAAAAAAAAAAAATCTTTTCAAGGTATTGACAAACTTTTTTATGAAACTTTTAATTAAAAGAATCAGGTAAAAGGATCCATTCTAAAGTGGTTAAAATTTTCGAGAGGCTTTTTTCTAAAAAATAAATTATTATAAGGCATAAAACAAATATCAAAGCAAAACAAAAAGTTCAGTATTTTGCTGTGACGTAAGCTAATGATAAATATTTTTTTTATATTGAGAAGTATATAAATTATATTGATTTAATTTGATTAAAGAAAGTATTTTGCAATCATTGCAAATACACTGCTCAAAACAATTAAAGGATATTTGAAGTTTTATATAAAATAAAGATATAAACGAAATTTTTTTTGCCGAAAATAGAAGAAGAGAATCACAAATGCAAATTTTTCTGGTTTTCAAACTGTGGAGTATGCAAATTTTGAGTTCGACGTCAAAAACGTCGCTTCAGCGGCAGCGAATGAAATTTGACTTTCAACTGGATAAAAGAGAATGAAGACAAGGATGATCGGCATTCAGTGATTGCTTTGTTTCGATGAGTACGATGTCTCAGCGAAGTCATTTGACAGATTCAGAAGCTTTGAGAATTGTTGGTAGGTTAGAAGGGGGCCAAACTCAAGTCGAAGTAGCGCAAGCCATTGGAGTGTCACAAACTGTCATTTCCAGGATCTGGAACCGATTTTTGGAGAGTGGATGTGCAGGCCGAAGACCAGGGCAAGGTCGTAGACGGGCAACAACGCCCAATGAAGATCGGTATTTAGCGTTAACAGCTCGGAGACACCGAACCATGAACGCTACTCTTCTCCAACAACACCTTCGCTCGGCTACAGGCACCACGATTTCAACTCAGACTGTCCGAAACCGGCTCCATGCTGTAGGTCTGTATGCTCGCCGACCGATGGTATGTGTTAGATTAACATCAAGGCATCGTCGCGACCGCAGGGAGTGGGCAACCGAGCATGTCAAGTGGAGGAGAAATGAATGGAGCAATATTCTGTTTTCTGACGAGTCCCGTTTTTCTGTGCATCCGGATAATAGGCGTATTTTCATCTGGAGGGACCGTGGCAGTAGGAATAATCCTGCGTTCGTGCACGAAAGTGTCAGATTTGGCGGTGGAGGAGTGTTGGTGTATGGTGGCATCTCCATTGACGGGCGCACTGACCTCTACATCATTCGAGATGGAGCTCTGACTGGTCGCCGATATAGGGATGAGATCCTCAGACCTATTGTAGTCCCTTACGCTGCAGCAATTGGAGATAACTTCATTTTAATGGACGATAACTGCAGGCCACATCGTGCAAACCTGGTGGAGGATTTCCTTTTCGAGGAAGGAATCGTTCGAATGGAATGGTCAGCGTGTTCTCCAGACATGAATCCAATCGAGCACGTTTGGGACGCTCTAGGAAGACGAGTTTCTGGCCGCCAACAACCCCCACAAACTCTCCAAGAACTGGAAAGTGCTCTTCTGGAAGAGTGGGGCAGAATACCCCAACTCGTTATTAATAGCCTCATTGAGTCCATGCCTCAAAGGTGTTCAACGTTGCTGGCCGTCCGTGGAAACCATACCCCTACTGAAAATGATTTTCTTTGAAGAAAACACCTTTTCTTATTCTTTTTTTCTCATATGCACAAATTGTGTTTTTTTCCTTTAGTACACAAATGCGCAATAAAATGCATTTTTTTCTGCCAAACATGTGTAATTTATTCTCATATAACCTACTATGTCTGTCGACCATGTATCAATCAGCTAAACAGTTTACCAGATACAAAATCCACCTAAAACTGCAATATCCTTTAGTTGTTTTGAGCAGTGTATTTTGCAATCATTGCAAATATTTGCAATATTTAAATATTGTACATCTTACAAAAGACCGTTTTATATATTAAAAATAAAATAACAGACGATGTGGATTTATGAGTTAAATTTACTTAAATTTCCGTGCAAAAAAGTTCATTATATGTTATAAGAACATTATTTTAGCGATAAATTACATCTTAAAATATTAAAATAAATTAAATAATTAAATTTTAGACTTTTTTAATGACGTTGAGCTTCAGAGCTGAGATATATCAAGAAAGATTTTTTGGTTTAAACTTTTATGTGTGAAAAAATTGATGTATCTTATGAAGGATGTGTATTTTAAGTGTTTTCACAATAAAGACTTATAATAAAATATATAAATAATAGTAATTAAAAATCTAAAAATTTGATCTTAACTCCGTCTCTCTTATTTATTAAAATAATTAAAAAATTGTAATTCTTAATTTGATTTTAGAGTTTCGTCATCTAATTGAATCATAAATTAACCTTTTATCGGGTAATGGTAATACACATCTTACTTAATTTTTATTGAAAACTAATCGATTTCCACAGGAATTTTTAGTAAAAAAATTTTTTTTTATAATTCACGTGATGAAAACACTATACTTTTAATTTTCAAACCAATTTCTTTGTAGAATCTGGTGATAGTAAATCATTTGAACATTTCAACCAAAGAATTGATTTGCCCGATAAAGGGTTAAGTG
This sequence comes from Maratus speciosus, assembly GCA_963932465.1. Lineage (NCBI taxonomy): Eukaryota > Metazoa > Arthropoda > Arachnida > Araneae > Salticidae > Maratus > Maratus speciosus. The sequence goes on from OZ010791.1 coordinate 171,311,108, forward strand.
CCATCAATAATTCATTTTCTGAATAGTACAAAGTTTTCAATTTATCATCTTTCGAATTTTAGTTCATCTTTCGAATGTGATGTTTGATTATGAAAGTTAGAAAAAGAAAAGTAAAAAAGGCATTATCGTATCATTGTCTTCCCGTTCAGTATTTTAATCATGTCTACTTGATTTTTTGAAAATCTTTTGAAAATAAATTAAAAATTTTCTAAGTTTACGAACTAGAATTTAACTCCAGGACGTAGTCTTGAAAAAATAAAGAATTAACATCTGATTTGTTTGTGATTTATAACCATTTGAGTACATCTGTCAAGTTATAATCATTGTACTGAAAAGAAAAATGAAAAATTTAACCCTTCAGTTCTTTCGAAAGCATAAACTTTTTTTAAATCATTATTTTGGAAAATACAAATAGATCTAAGCTTTCCCTCCCCTAGTTTCTATACTTTATTTAAAGCTCATTTTTGCTCGAAAAATACTCACAAAATAATAAATCTTTTAACTTTAGGAAATAACATAGCGAAATTTCCGTTGAAGAAAATTTTATAACTCTCTATTTGTTTTTAAAATTTCAACATCTAGTAAAAAAAGTGAATGACGTCAGTGGTTCATGTTCAGAATCGTACAAAGTTTTCATTTTATCATTCTGGTCATCTTTCGTATCTCATGTTTGATTATGGGTGTTAAAAAAATAAAATAAAAACCTTCATATCACTAGAGCAGATGTCCCTCACGTTATCTGATTTAATCATGTTCAGTTTATATTCTGAAATTTATTTGGAAACAAATTAATCTGTTTCTTATGTGAAGAATTCTTCTTTTATTTCATGACAAGAATTCGAAGAAATAGTAGTTTCTTATTTGATTTGTTTGGATTTTTAATCGCTTAAGTATATTTGGCGAGTTATTTTCATCGCACTTATCACATTCCAATATTAATAATTGATGAGTCTTGTTCGTCTTTAGTTTGAATTTTTTTTTTTATTTTTTTTTAAATTAACCTCTTAAGTATCGCTCCCGTCAATATGATGCGTTGATATATCGTTTTCCATTTCTAGTGCTCGTGATATTACCGGGCTGAAGAGTTAAAAGCGTTACGCTAAAAAAAAAAAAAAAAAAAAAAAAAAAAAAAACAGAAATACGGGGGTAAGTCAAAATTATCCGCAATGTTGTTATAAATTTTATTGCAATACAAATAGGAAAGTAACGTTAACATCATTTTTCAGTGTAGTCCTCTTGCTTTTCAGCGCACTTGGTACATAGTTTCACAGCTTCCTGATGCCCTCAGAAAAGAAGATTTTTGGCTGAGCAGCAAGTCACGCATGCACCGCATCCTTCAGTTTTTGGTCCGAGGTGAATCGACAGTAGTCGATAATCAGTAGTCAATAGTCAACAGACAATAATCAGTAGTCACTCGTCTGTCTAACAGAACCATCTCACGTTTGCGCTCAATGTTGTCATCATTTGTGGCAGTACACTGTTGTCCGGTTCCTTCCTCAAGTGTAACACTTGTGCGACCATTGTTGAAATTTTCAATCCATTTGTAGACATTCCGTTGCGGCAAGACATTGTTCCCGTATAGTGCCGAAAGTCTTCGATGGATTTCGGCCCTTGATCACCTTCCGACCATAAAAACCGGATCATTGTTCGTTGCTGCTCTTTGGTGCAAACCACTAATGAAGCGGCCATTATCTATCTGCAACAAAAAGAAGACAAACGGAGGAATTACAATCAAACTTTCACAGCATGACCACAACAGCATATAACAGTAAAATAAACGAGGACAGAGGTCAGTTTGAACAATGTAAGAAGAGTTATGTCAAAATTGCGGATAATTTTTGTCTTACCCTTGTATTTAGTGGGCACTTCCATATGACAAATAGTATTGGTTTGTACGATCTGTATTTGAGTAAATTATAGATTATGATAAATCAAGCATTTCTGATGATAATTGGAATATTAGTGAATTCGGCAGTTATTCTGAAGAAAGTAAATTTTTTGACGGTTCAGATTCAGATGATGAATCTGCTGACACAAGTTAAGGAACGGTACCTGGCCGTGTATGGCATTAATTTGTATAGCGTAAAACAAACATTAAGAAAGAAAATTCCCGCGTGATGTCCTTTCTGCAAATGTGAATAAGTTCTATAACATCTTTTTTCTTCTCCTGAACCGTACAACTACTTGCATATTTTATTTAGAAATCATATAATTATTCAATTTCTGCAATAAAAAAATAAGTATTTTTTGATCGTTTTCATAAATGTTAAGCGATCCTTAAAGGGTTCATGCAGCTTAATTCAAACAGATGTGCTGCATTTCCTTAGATTTGCCTTGTCCCGGAGAAAAAAGATATCGGAACGGAACAGAGCGTTTTTAGGGTTAAGGCTGTTCTCAAATCCAAAAGGGTAGCTTTATGGCATAAGTTTTAATTTATTTTTGTTCGGAAATGCATAAAACTAGCAGGTGTTGTAGTTCAGAAACTATGTAATTGAACTGTCTTTTTCTTTTTTTGCAAACGCAATAGATCTTTCCGAAAATATTGTCAAAATGGGCGTTTTGAACCGAATTTCCATGTGAAAGACGAATAATCACTCAAGGAAGGGCGAAAAACGTCTTTGTCACATGATCAAAATCGCTTATAACTCAATAGGTAATTTATTTATCAAAAAATGAAAAAGACAATTCGATTCCAAATAGCTTCCATAGACAGGTCTTCCAATTTTATATCTTTCCGTTAAAAAATGAATTTGTAAATATGTCAAAACGTTTTGCGCTTGTTGAGAACAGCCATACTGTGCGGCTTTAACCCCACACCCCCAAAAAATGACTTTCCTGTACTTTATATGTAAGTCTTTTATGAAGGCATTGATGAAAACAATTATCCGTAATACCCTCCTCCTCCTCCCCCGCCACACTAAAAAAAAAAAAATAAATAAATATTAGCGAGACGTTTGTCAGAGTTTGCTTTAGTGGAGCAGTTTGGTTTTCCATGCGCTATTTCATACTGGATTGTCTTGTTTATCTTTATAAAAAAAAGTTTTTTTTTTATTTTTAGCATCAAGTCATGTTTCGAGATTCTCGTAATTACTTATCTACGTTTTGCCTCAATATAAGAATTGAAGTTCTCGGAACTTTGGCTGTACAGTACAATGCATCTGTCCAGTGTCAAACAGTTTATGGTATTGGTAAAGCAAAGCGAGTTTACTTTGTAAAAAAATATTCTTTATAAAACAGAATTCGTGAATAACCAAGTTGAATATTCGCGACTGTTGAAATGTTCTTCATTTTTTTATTTCGTGAATAATAAAAACTCGCAAATGTTAAAGGATTACTGTACTAGAAAGTCATTTGAGCATTGTAATTATTGCATTTTAAATTCAAAATTTTTATTGCAAGTGAAAATTTTTTCTGCAAAAATTGCATGGAAATTTTAGAACTTCAAAACAAACTTGTTGAGAAAGCAATAGAATGCGATCCTTCATATGTGAGAAGTTTTAACCCTTTGACTACCAATTTTTTTGTGGATTATTTTAAACCAAATTTAGCACAGTGTTTTAATAAGGTCTAAAAGCCACAACTACGATCCCTAAGGAACGTGAGAGACCAGTGGGACAAGCAGACATGGTTTTCCAGCGTTTCAGGAACTACTGTGTCAGTGGTAATATTTGAAGTTGCACTGGGACATAGTGTCCCACTGGTAGCCTAAGGGTTAAATTTAAAAGATAAATCGAGACCGCAACTTTTCCTTATACGGAAATTCATAAACAAAAGATCTGTTCTTCCAAACAATCGTATATCAATAATTTTTCAATATTTTTATGAAGTTCTAATATAATAGTACGTGCAATATTGTGTACACTATCTTGGCACTAATCAACAGATATTTGATACAACTCCTGATCTTTTTGCTTGATTTTGGAAACAAAAGATTTCGAGCTTATTCTATTGACGATTATTTTCAGAATTTTCAAGCTATGATTTTGAGACTTTCACAAAAATTGCTCTCTATACTTAGCTAATACATTATGCACATTATATTTTGATTGCATTCGCGCATGTGCAGTGAAGCAGTTTTTAGTAAACCTGCTCATTTTTCATCCAACTTTTATTATTTTTTAATTCTGATTACAAAGTGTTGTGTACAATGTTGTTTGTCATATTTTCTGAAAATAACTTTTTTTTATATTAAGAACTCTACAAATTATAAGCAAAAAACTTGGCGAAATTTGGGGCTGTTTTTATAAAAACCTTAATTTTTCTACGAATATACATGCTATCCTCATAAAAATGAACACAGTATATTACAATAAGCCACTTATTAATAATCTCGTGTTTGAACGCTTTTGCTACATTAGTTTTTACAGGGTTATCCAAAAGATATTCGTTCTTTTTCAATTTGTTGACGGTCCCCTATGGGGTTTAGGGAAAAATTCTTCACTTAAATATATGACCTATACTATATTGTTTACACACCTGCAGTTTTAGGTTAATTCCTCATGTATTTTTCTAGATATTTAACAAAACGTCTAAAATCGCAAGTGACCGGTCATTTTTGGCCATATAGTGTATTAGATAGTTTGACATGGTACCGACGAATGTAATCGTCGACAGGTAACGATGTTTCATTTCTAATCTTTGACGTTGTATGCAGCAGTGTGCGAAGAGAAAACAGCGCCCGTGGCAAAGTTTCAATTCCCCCCCCCCCCCTCCTTACCACCACCACCACCAGCCCTTTCCTAACTTTTCTTTGGAAAGGCGTCACGAAATTGAAAAGTGGAGAAACAAAAACAAATTCTATTGAATACATATTTCGCATTTATTTTAAAATTTGAAATTTAATTTTAATTCAGGAAAAAAAATAAATAACATAAGAGAATAAATAATCTAAATAACATAAGAGAAAATTGCACTTATATTTTGGCAACATGGATCTGGAAAATGGATTTATTAAAAATGTATCTTACAGTATAACAGTTTAGAAACCTTTCATATTCTAAGAAAAAAATCGCATGCTATTTCGAGAGTAGAGTAAAACCTCCCTAAAGTGACCACATTCCGTTCCAATAAAAATTGGTCCGAGAGGTGGTTTCTTAATCGAGGTCATGTTTAAATCTAGATTTTAATTATTGAAAAAAGGTGACAATGTTACTAAAATTTATTTTTCACATTAGGAAAGAATATAAAAATTTAAGTATCAAAATAAAAATTAATTGTATAAGTTAATTACTCCAGACTTTAAAAAATGAATACATTGACGTTTGCTTTGATTTTACGGTTTTATCTTTTATAACTTTTATTTCCCAGTCCTTTCGAAGTTCAGTAAATAAATGCAGTTTTTTTTTTGGAGGGGGAACAAATTATGACGATTTCATTAATTTATCTATTTCTTTAGACATTTCATAATTACCTAAATTATAATTCTTCTTTGGGAATTTCCGGTATGAATTCGCATTTTCTGAATTTAAAAAAAAGGTCAAACTGGCAACTCTACAAATTCATCTGAATCAAGCAAAATAAAGTTTTTCATAAAACATTTTGAATTTTGGGGCCCATGAATCACAAAGTTTTAGTAAAATTAAATAGAACTTGGGCAGTCGTTTGAAAAAAAAAAGGAGTCATTTTCTCGCCCTTTTTCTCTTACGTAATATAACTTGATATATATACAGGGTGTTTCAAAACTCGACCGACCAATTAAGAGGAGTGATAGAAGACATCAAAAGGACGAAAAATTATTATAGAACATGGGATCTTAAACCACGTTTTTAGCCACAAATACAGGGTGTTTGATCCTAACTGAACTTGCGTTGACGGTAATAAATTTGCGAAAATTCAAAACATTACAATTACAGTGACAATGATTACATAAATGAATCATAATTTACGTATTAAAATTTCATTAATGTAATGGCTTATTCTAATATACAGAGAAATAGCATTTTGATTTTTAATATTTTTTTAATTATTGATTATTAGTGCATGAAAGCAACTGATTTTTTAATTAGTGTTTTGTATAAACATCGTAAATTGCAAAATTGTTTTATGTCAAAGTATGACACGTTGCACATATTGTTGGTGAATTCTTGGCATGCGCGAGTAAAGCGAGTAAAATGGTTCGCCGATCCTGACATAGGTGTAGTAAGAGACTGGTAAAAATCGCACCATTAATATACAGGGTGTTCCAAATTTCGGTCGACAAATTAAGAGGGGCGATAGAAGGCATGAAGAGGAAGAACAATTACTATTGAACACGGGATCGCAAACCACGTATTTAGTCACAAATACGGGGTGTTTCATCTTAACTGGACTTGCGTTGACGGTAATAACTTTGAGAAAAATCAAAACATTACATTGAAGATACAATGATATGTACAGTCGTGGAAAAAAAAAAAAAAAAGTAAACACCCCCTACTAACTCCTCAACAAATTATCGTAGAAGAAAGTTACTGGTACCGAACGATTGGAAATAAAGTCTACTTTTAAATAATGTATATAAAATTTGCTTAGGGGGCCACCTACATATTAAAACGAACCATAACTTTGTTTTTTTCAATAGCAGTACCCAATTCTGACAGCATAAATGAACTCTACACCCTTCAATTAGCCTAAAAACGAATTTTTATGCAATTCGTACCATAAGTTTCCGAAAAATTAATTATTTTAAAACGAGCGCATTTTAAGGGCTGTATCCAAATTGAAGTTCCGTACTGGATTGTTAACCGAGAGAGCCGCTTTCTTGATCAAGGCACCTTAAGCGCCACTCAAGGAGTCAATGAAGCGTGTTAGATTACAGGACGGCAGAATAAATTTCAAAATGTCTACTCACTTCCATCATAGACGGCCCCTTAGACCATCATTTTGCCGTTTTTTAAGCATAATTTGAAAACTACTTGGAAGAAAAATGTGAAATTTTTGAATTTCCATAAAGCAGGACTTAATAAATCTAAATCCATCAAAAAAATTGTGGGTTTAGATTTATTAAGATTTATTAATTCATAATTTTTTCGAATATTAATTTCGTAATTCATAATTCATATAAAATTATAAAAATTGCAAATTCAACTTATTTATGTTTGGGTATATTAGTATTATTACCAAAAAAAAAATTAGCACATTAGGAGCATAATTTCGGGAGATATAAATAAAAATATGAAAATATAATTTAACATTGGAAGCACTAAATTTTGAATGTTTATAATTCAAAAACTTATCATTCAAATGACTTGAAATTTGGTGTCTAGGCATAGTTTGAACCGAAGATTTGAAATATCTCGTTAAAATTGGGTATTGCCATTGAAAAAAATGAAGTTAGGATTCGCTTTAATATGTAGATGACCCCTAAGAAAATTTTATATACATCATTTAAAAGTAGACTTTATTTCCAATCGTTCGGTACCAGTAACATTCTTCTATGATGATTTGTTGAGGAGTTAGTAGGGGGTGTTTACTTTTTTTTTTTCCACGACTGTACCTTATTTTGTGTAAAATGTTATAATATCACGAAAAATTCTAGAAAAGCAGGGTGTTCAAGCAATCGATGATGCTGTATGAACTAGCAATCGCTGTCCAAAATGTAAGCGTCCGTCAAGTGCATACGGCTAGCGCACATAATGGAAACTTCTACCACTTTTTTCGATATTATCACATTTACAACAAAGGTGAGAAGGTCTATTAAAAGTTTTATTATAATAATACTTCAGTTTTTAGGTGCGTTCGTAATTACATAAATACGTAGCCTATAGTCGTCCTGTAGCCTGTAGCCCTATAGACATCTGTCTGTCTGTGCGTCCGGCCGGCCGCGTATAACAAAGCAATAACTACCTAACCGAATGGTCTGAAATTTTAAATGTATAATTGTTGCAAAATTTTGTTGAATCATTTCAAATTTTATGAAAATCGGATGTATAGTTTAATTACAGGGACAGTCAAAAGTTTTCCGTTTCATTACGGCCAATGGAAAAAAAATTATTTCAAGTGCATTTTAATGATTTTACAGCCTTTCGAACAAAATGAAATTGATAGGCACTTATGAAATGCACTAAAATATACATTCAGTACAATATGCGGTGCAAAAAATATTTATAAAACTAGCTGTACGAACGCACATTATTTGCCACGTTTGACGTGCAATTTCCAACTTGTCTTAAAGTTATTGCCGTCAACACAAATTGAATTAGGGCAGAACACCCTATTTTTTTGGTTAAATACGTGATTTGCGACCCATGTTATATGGTAATTTTTCATCCTCTTGATGTCTTCTATCACGCCTCTTAATTTGTTGCTTTAATTTTGAAACACCCTGTATATAACTATATGTATATAAATCTTTACATATGAATGTCTCATATCCCCGCAAAATGAATAATTTTTTATTTCCAGAAAGACAAAAGAAATTGATTGGTTGATCAGTTTAAACGTTACTTTATATGACCTGTTGAAACAACGTATTTCAACGCATTTAACTTTCCATTACTAAATGTTTTATATTTCTTAATTACATTTTGTGTAATGAAAGAAAAAGTCAATATCCGTTCAATATTTTAAAAGTTTGCATAATATCTGCACTTTAATCCTCCAAGAAATTCAAAAGTATTTATAAGAAGATAATTTGTTCTTTATAAGGCCTAATAAAAAAATTAAATTAACAACGCTTAATCTTTTTTGTGTTCGCCAAAGTTGATTAAGTGGGAAAATTAAATTTATCGGTTCACTTTATTTCAGCCTCTTTTCTAAAAGAAATTCAAAAAGTAAATAAAAAAAGGAATAGCATAGTTCGTCGAATTAGTCAAAATATTCTTTTGAGCTTTACTTTAGACTTTTATTTTACTTTTTATTGTCCTATAAATGTTGTTACACTGTTGAAAATAACTTAACATGGTTCATGTACGAGTATATAAAAATGGAATTTGATAATGAAATTTACATTCACTTCCTGCTATGTTAGAATTATTATGTATACAGGTGTGTCGTCGATTACCATATGGCATTTTAATATTTTTTTTATTTAATTAAAAATTAATTCACTTTATTTCAGCCTTTTTTCTAAAAGAAATTAAAAAAAAATAAATAGGAATAGTAAAGTTCGTCGAATTGGTCAAAATATTCATTTGAACTTTACTTTAGACTTTTATTTTACTTTTGTTGTTGTTGTTGTCCTATAAATGTTGTTACACTGTTGCAAATAACTTAACATGGTTCATGTACGAGTTTATAAAGATAGAATTTGATAATGAAATTTACATTCACTTCCAGCTATGCTAGAATTATTATGTATACAGGTTTGTCGCCGATTACATTATGACATTTTAATATCTTTTGAATCTCTCTATTCTAAAAAAAAGTAACTTACGCTGTCACCGCCGCCGCCGCCGGTTTTGAATTTTTTGTGACCGGAGGTCTTTTTCCGTTAATATTAAGAAAAATATTGCATACAAAAATATGAAAATCGGCGGTATTATAGAGAAAGTTTGATAAACACGCTGATGCAGACAGTTTTCAAACCGAAGAATTATTTTAACAGATATTTAATGCTAAAGTTGGACAAAGTCGTTCCATTAAAAAAGTTTTAGAGGAGCAAACACTATCATCGGAATTTAATCATTTTTTGATCATTTTATACGTTATAATTCCCCGGTGTGCAGAATGCATTTATTTTTTTAATTTGACTCATTTTTTGAGCTTTTATTTCTATTTTATATTCAAATTTTCAGCATTTCGAGAGATATATTTTACTTATTTTAGAAAATTGTACTAATTTAACCTGTTGCCAACTGTATAAACAGCGCAAACAATAATGTTTGCTTCAAATTAAAAATTTATTTACACGTGACTATTATAAACAGAAAAAAAACTTTCAAATTAGAATTAACTAATTACGTATAAAAAGCAGGAACTTATTGAAAATTACTTCATAAAAACTATATTTACATTTGAATTTTAACAGAGAAAGGATATTGCAAAATAATAAATTCATTAACATGCGTTAGAAGTCTTAAATAGGAGAAATTACGTCACATTTACGTCACATTGCACTTATTACGTAAAATGAACAAAACATAATATTGCAAAACAGTTTAAATTTAAAAATTGCGCGAGAAATTTATTTGATATTTCAAGATGATCTTTTCAACTATTTTTGTTGGGGCAGCGCACATAATATTTCATTTCTAACAAAAGTATTTTCACGTGAATATTAAAAAGAGAAAGAAAAGTTTGGTGAAAATTACGTGAGATTAAAAACGATACATTTAAAATGTCTTTTATTTATTTATTGAACAACAAACATACGACTTGTGTGCTTGACATGAGAGCCCGCTTAAAATGTCTTATTTAAAAGAACTTTCTTTTCGCTTTGTTAAAAAAATACCGGGAGACAATTACTCTGTTTACTTAATTCATTTTATATTAGCTTATTTTGAAATGTTTAACTGATTTTATTTAATCAAAGAGGAAAACAGCCATTGTATCTTTTAACAGCAGCTGATTTCCCCTTAAAATTCCCCAATCAAAAAGAAATGAATAGAAACCCGTTTATAGGGAGAGCCACTGTTTTTTAAAGTATAATTCAATCTTTCAAAATCTTTTTAAAGCCGATCAAATTAGCGTGCTTTTAGAAACTGCGGTGTCTGAACGGGGGGTTGGCGAGCATAGCTCGTAGCGGGTCGAGCCCCCTAGTTTAATTAAAAATTAATAAACAAATTTTGAGGCATTTTACCTTTAATAGGGAAAGGAGATAAATCACCAAACAGTCTTTATGGTTAGATCTGTATACGAATTACAACAGCAATGGGGTTGATGATGCTCCAAACCACGCTCGCAAAAACACGCCATAGGTTGTAAAACTACTACAATAAAATATTTTAAGCACTAAAGAGTAGGAAAAAACTATAAATTAAAAATAAGAATGTGAAATATTTTTAATACATTTTTTATGAATTAATTGATTAATATTAATTAAATTATGGTTATATGTAATAATTTAACATTAATTAAATTTTTATTTTCATTTCCTGTCGTTATATTTTAAGAAATACAGCAAAAAGTATCATTTAAAAAATAAATTCATTAGTTTTCGCTTTCTAGCAGGCAACGAATTTTCCATAATTGGAGACCACGCCAAATGTCAAATATTATAACTAAAGAAAATGTTTTGGAACAACATGAATTACAGTTATGAAATTAGGTGCGACTTTTAAGATAAACTCTGGATGCTTATAAAAAATATACTTTCAAAACAACTATTTTTACAATTAATACTTAATTTTTAGAATGCTATCAAAGCCCGAGAGCTAATGTGCCCACCGGTTCTATATGTATGTATGTATGTATGTACATATGTACGTAACGCGATAACTCTTGATAGAAATATCAGATTTGCTTCAAATATTTTTCTAGTTTTATTCTGATAAGGCGCTTCCCTGAGTAGTTTTGGGGATTCATTGGTTAAATATAAAGGGGGGAAACGGGTCCCTAATCCCAATTAACTTAGATAAATAAGTTTTTCATGCAGAATTATCAGATATAAATGGGTTTTTCTATCCGATTTGCTTCATATTTGGTATACTGGTTTATTCTGAGAAGGCGCTTCCCTGATTAGATTTGGAAGTTTATTGGTTAATTATAAGGGGGGGGGGAGGAACGGGGGGGGGCTAATATCCCCTTAATTTAGATAAATGGGTTTTTTTATCCGATTTGCCTCAAATTTGGTATACCGGTTTATTTTGATAAGGCTCTTCCCTGATTAGATTTGGAGGTTCATTGGTTAAGTATAAAGGGGGGTATGGCGAAGGGCTAATCCCCCCCCCCTCTTAATTTATTTTTCGAGGGGCATTATTCTTTGATATAAAGCTGTAATATAACAATTAGTGTGAATAGCCTGTGAGCTCAATGCCATCAGTTTAACTGGGCACTTTTCTTTTTTATTAAAATTGTGCCACTCTCGAATATTATTACTTTTCTCAATATTTGATTTTGTTTATGCGATTTAAAATATATATATATTTTATCTTCCACGTTATTGCCTTATTGTTCAAGCGAAAATAATTGTTGGTAAATAAATATTTGAATATTTGAAACAAATTGATGTATTTTTAAAATCCAATGTTTAAAAATTTTTATGCGTATGAATTATATATTTATAGGATTCCACATAATCCTAAAATGGTTGCGATAAATGTCAATATTTATTTTAGTGACGGTTACTGATGAGCGTGCGCGACTAATTGTTGTAGGAGTTGGAATGAGTTATATTGTTCGTATCTCATTTACAGGGCTATTATAAAATAAGACCAAAACATAAATATTTAAAGTTAGAATAACATACAAAAAAAAAAAAAAAAAAAAAAAAAAAAATCATATAATAGGTTTAAGAAATCGTTTCAGGTTGTGATGCATGTCGTTCAAAATACGAGCGGGGATGGGGAGCGATCTTTATGCTTAAGAAAAGATTATATGGTTTTACCTAAAACTCTACCACTTAAATACTGTCTTTTATAGCTGCTAAAGTTTGATAATCTCCTTGCAGTGGTTTAATATTTAAATAGTTCCGTTTGAAACATCGTGCGTATTTCAAATAAAATTAATTGCATCTTTTAACCCCTTAATTCTCGTACCGTGGTTACGGGCAGTCTAGGTTATTTTTTAAAATTCAGATTGTTTGATTACCACCAGTTTTGAATTGTCTAAGTACGTTCATAATTATATAAATACGTAGCACCTATATTCGTCGTTCTGTCCTTTCATTCGCATATAACAGAACAAAAACTACCCAACCGAATAGTCTGAAATTTTAAATATATAATTGTTGCAAAATTATGTCGAGTTATTTCAAATTTTATGAAAATCGGATGCATAGTTTAATTACAGGGACAGTCAAAAGTTTATCGTTACATTACAGCCAATGGGTAAAAAATATTTTAAATACATTTTAATGATGTTACATCCTTTCGAACAGAATGAAATTGATATGCACTTATAAAGTGCATTAAAATATACATTCAGTAGAATATGCGGTGGAAAAAATATTTATGAAACTAGTTATAGTACGAACGCACCTCATTTGCCATGTTTGACGTGAAATTTCAAATTTGTTTAAAACAGTGTAGTTGGCTTTATTCTCGCACCAATTTATCTGCTATTAAATAATAAGGTGAATATTTCAACTTCAAAAAGTGGTAGCGATCAAACAACCTGAATATAAAAAAGTAGCCTACTTTTATTGGGAGCGAAACTTACGGGGCTTGAAAGAGAAACGCATAATGAGATTTAAAATTTTAAAAAAATCATAATTATTAAACTTGTGTCATTTTTTTCTGTCTAACTTTTATACAAAGTCTTTAAATTTAGATATCTGTAATCTTATTTTATCCAAAGAAATATTTGGAGGGGAAAGAATAAACAAGATTTACTTAAGGGTCTCCAGACTCTTAAAATTGGAGAAAAATGGAAAAAAAAAAAACATTTTCAACATTTAATATCTTAAAATGTATTTGATTTTAAGACACAATTTTAACACGTTGAGTGCCACGGTGACTAACACTCAGGGGCATCGTCATGGTGGGGTGGGGTTAGGGGGGGAGCCTCCTCCCCCTAATATATGTGAAGTTGGGAAATTTGAGCTTAGAGTTGGGACATTCTAGATTTTTGAGACATTTCCTTTTTTAGTAAAAAAATTACGAAATTTTTGTTTTGGTGATTATGTTTCTGAGTACTGTAGTAGTAAACATGTTAAATTATCAAAAGAAATACAAAAAGAAATCAGCCATACTCAATCTATCATTGTGTTTTTCAGTTCTACAATAATATTATACATCTACCAGATCTAAATTTCTCTATTCCTGTCCATCAATAGCTGACTATCCAGTTCCTTTATTTCCTCCAAAACTTTGTTCCTTTTTCAAAAATTTCACCCTACGTCCTCTTCTCGTCCCAAAAGAGAATCCAGCTATCTTAATCCAAAAGGATTGCATCTTCTTTTGAAAATTGGAGATCACTTGTAGCACAACAGAAAGGAATGTAGTTACTTACCTGAAACACAGCTTTGTAAACTTTGCTCCGTAAAGCTTTGATGAATTTTCACAAATTGCACTAATTTTTGAGCTAATTGCGTGATTTTTGGACAATCGTTTACTCATTCTCATGATTTTTTCGCAAAAATTAGTTAACCCTTCGCTGTCAAGAAAAAAGCTTTATATGAGCAAATATGAATATAGGAAGACGCTAGTTTAGATAAATTTGTCCCATTTTACATTTATTTGTGTGCGGAAATATATATCAGTCCTGTTCGTTTATATTTATAGGTGTTTATGAAATTTTAAACCAAAAATCCAGTGTTGTGTCTTTAAAACTGAACTAAAAAATTACTATAAATCTCAGCACAAAAGAACCCTTCATAATAAGGAAAACATTTTTCGTGCAAGGTTTTGGAACATCTAAAAATCCATTCTAAGATGAAAAAGGTAGAAAGTGGACCATTTGAATTTGGAACAGAAATATGACCATGAAAGCAGTCCATCAACTGAAGAAAAAATCGACATGCATTGTAACACTGACACGTTGAACTTGAATAAACTTTTGAATCAATAAAGATTTCCCTATAGACAAGTTCACAAATAGTTATGAATATTAGAATGTGACTGAAGAAGCTGACTTTCGAAAGCACCGTAGAAAAATGGTTTCACCAAAGGGAATAGATAAAAATAATAGTACAACAATGAACATTGATACACACAAGTTTTACAGGACAGAATTATAAGAAAAAAAAAACTTAGTAATGGGCTTAAATGACAATATTCCCTATATCAGGAGAATATTGCACCAATACATTTCATATTTAAATTACAATTGTGCAAGGCAAATTTGAGTATCACTAACTTAGGAAAGTTAATAATGTTTCCACCTGGATATCAGAAACCGGATTTACATGACTTGCAGAGTCAAATAGAAATAAACCAAATCCCAACTCACTTAAAAAACCTTTTTCTCATGCCTTGAAATTCAAATACTACTTGAACACGCCGTCAAACTATATACTCGTATCTTAACATTCACAGCAGCTTATCTTTATGGCATTGCATCTAATGAAAGAATCTTTAGTCAAATAAAAATTTAAAAAATATATATTGCAAACTACAAAGAGGGATGACAGACTTGACAGCCTAATAATTTTAAAATGTGAAAATGAAATAGTGGATTTTATTAAACTGGACGATGATATCAATGTTAAATGAAAACTAGTCGGATGTGCCAATCCCGAAACTTTATTCTATCCAATACATGTTAATACCTCAAAATTTGCAATCACAATGCAAAACGAATTCTAAGGGAATAGATCCGTTTAATTGTGTGAATTTAAAAAGGAGATAGAAGCATCGCACTTTTCCAACAAATCATTGAATTTGGGCGCACACGCTGTTAGATGTCTGCAACCAAAATTCCAAAGAGCACAAAAGCGACACCTTTGGACAGTATACACCCAAGCCTAATAAGGAATTGCAACCGAATATGAAATTTGGCACATTCCGTGCCTTAGTTTTTCAGATATAGCTAACGCAAATTCGTGAAAAATGCTTCACAGCAGTGCCACCTGTTATATGATATATACAAAAGCCTAATAAGCACCAAATTATGCCAAGGTTTAACAGAATATGAAGTTTGATCAAATTCCGTGCAACAGTTTTTGAGATATAACTATCGCTAAAATCAGGTAAATCGTGAAAAATGCAGCATAGCAGCGCCGCCTTTTGCGTGATTTACACCAAAAACTAATCAGCATTAATTTTTATCAAGGTATAACTGAATCTAAATTTTTATTAAATTCCGCGCATTAGTTCTTGTGATAGGGCGCCCACAAAATTCGTGTCACATACACACAGACAGACATTTTCTAAAAACAGTCAAATCGTTCTAAAACGTATCAATTATAGGTGCACATTTCCAAAGTTTTTAAGGAGCCAGTGGCTCCTAAACCCAAATAATCCAGTGGCCACATTGTGAAAGAAATGCATAAAAGCAATAGCAATTATATGAGAAAAAATTTCAGGAAATCAAAGTGAAAAATAATCTACAAATGTACAAAAGAAACAGACTAAGTACATCAAATTTGTATAATTCATTTAATCACCCAATTCTTTTAATTTGGATATAAATTAAGTATAATATAAATCTTAAGCTATGTACTGTCAGAAGATAAAGTTGGGCAAGACAGAGGTGAAAAAATATATATCTATAAAAATAAGCTAAGGAATTATGGTAGTGGGGAATATTAGGAAAACAATATTTCTTTTTTTCATTTTGCCATACAAGAGTTCATAAAAGAAAAAAATAAGATTGTGTAAGATTATTTTGCACTATAAAAGTCAAAACAGAAGTCAAGATTCAAGCATTTGTTTTCAGGAATACACAACAAAAATTATCTTAAAAACAATCTTATCACAGATTATTACAAGAGTGAGGAAAAATATCAAGAATTTCGACACGTGGACGCCGAAAAAATCAATTTTGTCAATCGTTAGCAAGAAAAAGCGCGAATTGCGCCAAAGGATCAGGGAAAAAATGCAATTTTCGTCAAAGAATCCCCCAAAACACGCGTCTTTTTATCAAAGAATTGCGGGGAAAATGCGAATTTTGCCATTCTTTGCAGAAAAATCATAAACTTTGTCAAAGGATAACAAAAAAAAAAAAAAAAAAAAAAAACCGCGCCAATTCTAGATCTTGGAAAAAACGATAATTTTGTCAAAAAGTCGCAAAACAGACAACGTGAATTTCGGGAAAAGATTGCAGAAAAACGTGAATTTCGTCAACAGATTGCAGAAAAAACGCGAATTTCGTCAACAGAATTCGGAAAAAAATGCGAATTTTATCAAAGGATTGCAAAAAAACCCGCGAATTTCGTCAAAGCATCGCGAAAAAACCCGTGATTTTCGTAAAAGGATCGCAAAAAAACGTAATTTTTGTCAAAGGATCGCTGGAAAAAAAGTGAAATTCGCCAAAGGATGGCGACTTAGATGCCAAAAATTAGTCGCCAAAGCAAAAAAATCCCTGCCGGCCCGGCCTGCAGGCAGAGGTAGATTTCGAAGTCAAATATACTAATTTCACAAACAAAAACTAAATCATGATTAGAGATAAATCCACTTTAACAATTTTATCTGGCCGCTCTTGACGAGTTTTTATTTCATTTTCATATAATAGCTGGTTTTATCAGAATCATGTTAGGGCGGCATTAAAAAAAAATACTTTTCCATGCTCAACAACTCGAAATTTTCTGCCATAATTCCAGATTCTTTTTTAATAAAAAAAAAATATGAAACATGCTGACGTGATTTTTGAAGAGATTTATAAGCGGCCGGTGTTTTTATTTTTTGTTCAATTAATTAAAACTTGATATATAAACAATTATTTTCTCAGAAGGACAATATTTTTCGTTTCTAACACAATCGCTTCGGGAAATTCTGTTCAAAATGCCCACTTTGACATCATTTTTGAAATATATTCTGCCTCTATCTAAAAATCGATTATTACGGTACATTATATAGTTTCTGAATAAGCGAATCTACCAATTAAATGCGTTTGAGAGCAAAAATGAATTTAAAAACCAGTCCGAAAATAAGCAGTTTGGATTTAAGCGCATCCTTAATACAACGATTTTTCCAACACAATCCGCTTCGGTAAATTCGGTTCAAAATGCCCTTTTTAACAGCATTTTAAAAAATATATTCTGCCCCTATCAGAAAATCGACCATTACAGTACATTATACAGTTTTTGAGTAAGAAAACGTACCAATTGGAAGCCTTTGAGAGCAAAAATGAATTGTAAAATGAGTCAGAAAATAAGCAATTTGGATTTGAATACACCCTTACTAAGATCATTTTTTTTCTTCAACCGGTATGTATTTTTAATTTGTTTTTGCTCAAGAATTGGTCCTATCCAAAACTTGTCTATATAGATATTGTAGACAATATTAAGAAGATATATGATAAATTCATGGGGATTTTATATCTTTTGAATTGACGGAGTTATGGATTTTTTTCTTCTTCAAACCGCCTTTTTGTTTTCGTTTTTAATTTTTTTTTGCAGTATGAATTGGTCCTATCAAAAACTTGTGAATATAAAAGTTGTAGATAATGTTAAGGAAATTCATGATAAAATTAATTGGATTTTATATCTTGAGAATTGACGAAGTTATGGATGTTTTTCTTCTTCAAACGCCCTTTTTGTTTTCGTTTTTAATTTTTTTTGCGGTACGAATTGCTCCTATCAAAAACTTGTGAATATAAAAGTTTTAGATAATGTTAAGGAGATTTATAATAAAATTAATTGAATTTGATATCTTGAGAATTGACGAAGTTATGATTTTTTTTCTCCCAAAAACCCTATTTTTTGCGCCCCTTGAGCCCATTTTTAAATTTATCAAAAATCTGTGATACATAAATTTTTGGCCCTATTTTTAGAAGTAATAAAAACTTTAAACTGATTTGATATGTACAAAAATTAAGAAGTTATGGGGGGTTGTCTGTTTTCACAAAACCCCTCCCTATTTCCCTCTCCTTGGTCCGATTTTACCCATTAACGAACTTGACCGAGATTTTATGCCCATTGATTTTATGTATCAGTTTGGAAGAGATTGGTGAAGAATTGCGAAAGTTATCGTGTCCAGAAGAAAGTGATATATAAAGTTTTTTACTGAGGGTGTTTTTGGGTTCTAGGGGTCATGATCGGTGTAGATCTGCAAAAATTTTTTAGAAATTCCAACATAGGAACGATCCCAATAGGTAGTATTTCATACGAAATCTACCTAAAAATTAAGTCGCCACGTGGCGACTGGCGATCGTGAATCTGCACCAATAATATCAATCCGTCGAAAGCCGGAAGTCGAATTTTTTTTTTACGAATTCAATACTTTCTTCTTGTAAAGATAGAAGAAAGTAAAAAGCTGGTTGTTTTTCTTATTAAAAAAACAATAATTGCAATTTTTATGTTTCTAGTTTAAAAATTTTTCTTTGGAAAGAAATTTTTTTATGCATAAGTTTCCTTATCATTATTACACACGTTGTGTATATCACTTTAGTTGAAAATTGGAGCAATTTGTTTCAAGTTGGAAAATTTTCGAATTCTCCCCCCCCCCCCCCCGATAAAATATCTGTAGCTACGCACCTGCTGACACTGAAGCTGAAAAATTTACAATGTGTAAAGTAATTTTTAAGAAAGTATAATTCTGTAATAAATAAAAGGTAAGTAAATTTTAAATAAAGTTTCAGTAATTACTTAAAACAATATATATATTTTTAGTATTATATCATAGTTTTGACCGTCAGACATCGGTGAAGGAAGCGCTTTAACACTAGAACCAGCGGAAATTTTACCGAAGTGCTATAAAAATATTTTACCCCGGAATTTTTATTTGAAACTATTTTACTAATTTAGTTAACTTATTTTTCCGTTGTACAGTCGTGGAAAAAAAAAAGTAAACACCCCCTACTAACTCCTCAGCAAATCATCGTAGAAGAAAGTTACTGGTACCGAACGATTGGAAATAAAGTCTACTTTTAAATGATGTATATAAAATGTTCTTAGGGGGTCATCTACATATTAAAACGAATCCAAACTTCATTTTTTTCAATGGCAATGCCCAATTTTAACGCGATATTTCAAATCTTCCATTCAAACTATGCCTAGACACGAAATTTCAAGTCATTTGAATGATAAGTTTTTGAATTATAAACATTCAAAATTTAGTGCTTCTAATGTTAAATTACATTTTCATATTTTTATTTATATCTCCCGAAATTATGCTCCTAATGTGCTAATTTTTTTTGTAGTAATAATACTAATATACCCAAACATAAATAAGCTGAATTAGCAATTTTTATAATTTTATGATATGAATTATGAATTATGAAATTAATATTCGAAAAAATTATGAATTGAAACCTACAATCTTTTTGATGGATTTAGATTTATTAAGTCCTGCTTTATGGAAATTTAAAAATTTCACATTTTTATTCCAAGTAGTTTTCAAATTATGCTTAAAAAACGGCAAAATGATGGTTTAAGGGGCCGTCTATGATGGAAGTGAGTAGACATTTTGAAATTTATTCTGCTGTACTGTAATCTAACACGCTTCATTGACTCCTTGAGTGGCGCTTAAGGTGTCTTGATCAAGGAAGGGGCTCTCTCGGTTAACAATCCAGCACAGAACTTCAATTTGGATACAGCCCTTAAAATAAGCTCGTTTTAAAATAATTAATTTCTCGAAAACTTATGGTACGAATTGCATAAAAATTCGTTTTTAGGCTAATTGAAGGGTGTAGAGTTCATTTATGGTGTCAGAATTGGGTACTGCTATTGAAAAAAACAAAGTTATGGTTCGTTTTAATATGTAGATGGCCGCCTAAGCAAATTTTATATACATCATTTAAAAGTAGACTTTATTTCCAATCGTTCGGTACCAGTAACTTTCTTCTACGATAATTTGTTGAGGAGTTAGTAGGGGGTGTTTACTTTTTTTTTTCCACGACTGTACATTTTAAACTTAATTTAGAAAGAAATTTCTGGTGATAATCGAAATATTTTTATTTGGCAGCGGTCAAAATGACCACTACGGCGGTTCTAGTGTTAAACGGAAAGTCCAGTGTCAGTCACCGGTGACTGACGTGGCGCTTAATGTGTTAATTGGAGTGAAAGATATACAGTGCTCAGCAAAAGTTTAGACAATGATCTATTATGCTTCTGTGCCGAGAAGTATGTAACGAATTGTTGTAATTCAACTGTCATATATTACTGGGGACTTATCCTTCATACACAAACAATAAATTTTAATTTATACACTTTACATAATATATAATGACCAAAAAAATGAATTTAACATTGTTGCAAAAGTATAGACAATCTGTCTGTTAACAGAAAAATATCCATAAATTAAAATCGAACTGCACCTACATTGTCTGCTATTAATGCGAAAATGTGACTTTCCATCGAAGAAACTAAATCCTGCATCACTTGGGGGTCTATTTCGTGCCAAACACGTTCAACATCTGATCGAAGTTCATTTACAGAGGAGTATTGTTAAAAAATTGCATAAACCGTATGAGATATGATTCCAGAAAAGTTTTCGATTGAGTTCAGATCAGGGCTACACGCGGGCCAGTCGAAAACAGTAATACTTTGAGAGTTAAACAAATTTTTTGATTTGTATGCAATATGAATAGACGCATTATCTTGCTCAAATACATATTTTGGAAGAGATAAAAGTTCGCCAAATGGCTGTAAATTGTTTTCCAATGTATGTATGTAGTCTTACGCAGCTTGGCGACCATTGAGAAACTTCAGAGTTACTTGAGTATTAAAACAAAGTGAGGCCCAAGTCATCAACCCTTTCGAGGGCAAAGGACACACAATTTTAATTCCAAAAATGGCAAGAATATTTAATTAAAATTTCCCTTTTATAATATACGTGAAAATAAGCAATTTCATATTTTCTAATAACTTCGTTTATAAATTCTGGTATCAGTCC
This sequence comes from Maratus speciosus, assembly GCA_963932465.1. Lineage (NCBI taxonomy): Eukaryota > Metazoa > Arthropoda > Arachnida > Araneae > Salticidae > Maratus > Maratus speciosus. The sequence goes on from OZ010791.1 coordinate 171,332,617, forward strand.
ATTATTTCATCCGTTTATAAAAAGAATTACTCCGCGACAGGAAAGGGGTCAATTTGTTGTGAGATTTCAAGGCTGGTGGTTTTATCATTTTCATGTAAATTAATGTACATCTTTCTTTAATGCATCTACGAAATTATCCGTCGACACAGAAAGCTCTAACTCACTTTTAATGCGATTAGCAGTCATCATTTGTCTAGATGCCAGTTTATGGATCCTTCTATAATCTCGTTTTCTGGCCACACGAGTCCTTCCAGATCTATGTTTTGCTTTGAAAGAGTCACCCTTGGACAGTACTTAATAGACAGACTTCTTTGACCGATTGAAAGTAGCTGAAATTTCCGCAACAGTCTTCCCTTTCGATTCCAGCTTCCATGCTTTAATTATTTCATCTGACAGAAAATTTCTTGCTCGCGCATCTGCACTAACCGATCCTATCGCGAGGTGCACTTAAATACTTCATGCATGTGACATCATAAGTTTGAAATATGCGGTTTTCGGTAAACAATATCCAAAAAATCGCAAAAGTGTCTAAACTTTTGCAATATGCAAATTTCACTTTTTTCAGTTAAATGAAATAATATCCTACATTAAAACCGTTATTTCTGTCCTAAAACGTTTAAAATATATTTAAAAATAAGTACAGTCATTTGTATAACCCAAGTATTCGTATTTTTTATTTAAAGGTTAAAAATCGCCAGTGTCTAAACTTTTGCTGAGGAGTGTAAGTATGTTCTTTCATTTCATGTATTTAAAAAATTGCAAGATGCAGAATTAGCATTTACAGAGCGCTCCAAATTGTCAGACATTTGACGAGCAGAAAATCGGCGTAACACAGTACGCGTAGGATTACAAAATACATTTTGCAACGAAAATTAAAATTTTGGGGCTTACTTATATTTCAGATACCTGAACCTTAATAAATTTATGCTTAAAGCATTTTTATATTTTTAATACGAAGTTGTATTTAGCTAATTCAAAATTTAGAAAATTTTAAAAATATAATCACCTAAAAAACATTTTTTTTTTTTTTTTACAGTAGAAAGAAATTTCAGGTTCAGTTTATACAGACATGAATCATATGTTTTGAAAATTTCATGAAAAAATATTCATAATTTTTTTGAGATATCGTGCGCGTTATGCCCAAAAACGTCATTTGGAGAAAAATGAATTTAAAGTTTCGGAAACGCCTCTTTAGCTATTGAGCGTGTATCATTTTAAAAGCCATAACTTCTGTTCTAATTGGAATTTCAAGGAAACATTTATATGAAAATGTTCAGAAAAGATAGTAGTTTAACATCTAAAAAAAAATAAAATTTGAAACTTTTAAAGATTTAAGAGTCCTGAGACCCATTAAGGAGGTCATTTATTGCTAGTTAAAATTATGTACAATATTTTCTCATTACAAATTTTTATTTTGCAGTTAAACAGGATAAACAATATTTCTTTAATAAATAGTTTTTTAAAATTTTGAAAAGTTATTCAACATTTCAAACAGATTCTTTCTGTAAAATAAATAAATAAATAAATAAACAGATACTAAACATTGGGTGCACCGGAATTAAAATTAATTGCATCATTTAAAAGAAAGATACATGATGAGCTTGAAAATTTTAAATCATGATTGATAAACTTGTATGCAATTTTTTCTCTTTTTTTTTCATTTATACAAAATTCCTAAATTTGGACATCACTAATCTTATTTAATTCGAGGAAATTAAAATTTTCTTAAGAAGGTTATTTGATATTGGTTAAAATTTTACACAATATTTTCTCATTACATATTTTTTGTTTTGCAACTGGAAAAAAAAAATAAACAACATTTCTTCAATATATATATATATTAAAGACAAAATATTTAATCTTCCGGGATGTTCGAAAAAATTAAAAGAAGAGTTTACAAAAATGTATTTACGCAAGAAATAAGTTCCGTTTTATTTCTTGTTTTATGAAGCATAATAAATAAAATGAAACTCTTGTAAGTCTTTTTATGTTTCATAAAATACATTGTCTTTAGAAAAATTAAATTGATGGACTCGTTTTCCTTCTAATCTTTCGATGGGAAAGTAGTGGAAAACTAGAAAATATAGTCACAATTCATTGAATTTGTCAAAAGCGCATTCCATCACAATTTTTGTTAGGCTCCTATAACAGTATTTTATGTGTTTCATTTGTTATGGAATAAACGTCGCGTCGTTTTAAAAATAAACAAGTCATCTATAAATTGACGTATTTTGTCGTCAATATTTTATAAATTTTGCTTTAAATATGAGATTTTTTTTTTTGAAATCTCATTCATTTAAATTCAATCCTTCCGTTCGTTCGTGAATACTTTGAGAGTGATTTTTTTTACCATTTTGTTAATGCCTTAATAGGTACATTTAAAACTCTGCGAATATTCCAAATAAATCTAATTTCATTATTTAGAGCAAAAACGTAATTTAAAAATATAATTAACTATTTGTGTTAAAAGGTCAACCAGTCAGAGGGCTATTTATTAAATCCTATAAAATGCTTGATGTAGAAAATTAATATATTTTTTAAAAACTCCATTTCATATTAACAATTTTATACAATATTTTCTGATTTATGACATTGTTTCAAAATGTAGGAAAAAATTATATTAAAAAATAGTTACAATTAGAAGTTGAAAGTATCATAATGTGCATGTATGTGCAAGATAGAGATTCTGTTTAAATATGTTGGCTTATCTAACTGTTTCCAAATTACAGTTAGGTAGCTTGACTGAATGCATGGATATGTAGAACGTATTACAGTACGTAAAAGTTTTTATTATTTTTATTATCTCTTTAATTTTTCCGGTGTGTATTTCAGGATTTTTAGTGAATAAAAACCAAATTTTAGACTAACGACTTATTGTGGTATATTTTACAGTTTCTTGTGTAAAACACCAATTCAGTATACTGGATAAATATTTTCGAAGTGAACGGCAGCATGCATATTCACAATATATACTCGATTCAGATTTGACACAGTTATTGCTCAGTATACTTTTCTGGTATGAAATTTTGAATATTCTGAAACATTTATAAGGGCGTTCACTATCTCATAGGAGCATGGAGTTATTATTGAATCCGTTCGTGGTCTAGCGTCTTAAGTATTATTTTACTTTAACAATTAGAATTGTTATTATCTGGATATAGTAATGATAGAATCGTAATCTTAATTTAAACTAATATTATAAAGAAGTAACGTTTGTTTGTTTATAGGGGTAATCTCTGTAACTACCGAACCAATTTCAAAAATAATTGTGGCAAATTAATGGTGAGAGCCCCCGTTCCAACTTAGGTATAATTTTATTTCGGGACCACTATCCTCAGTGGCGGGGACAGAAGCGAAAAACGCTTAAAAAATTATTTTTGTGATATTGAAGGGCCTAGAAATTTTAAATTTGGAATGTTAGTTAATTATAAGATATAAATGCTCTCTAAGAACAGTTTTTTTTAAAATTTAAACTAAACATGGAACATTAGACAGACTTCAATATATTTAAAAAGCAATTAAATTTAAAATATATACATATAAACATTTGATTAAAAAAATCATACAATGTATACGATTCGCTATGTCATCGCATAGAATTACCAGTACTAACATCAACCCCAAGAACAAAACATCGAACACACACTGGACGCAGGCCAAGTCTGTCTAATGTTCCATATTTAGTTTAAATAATATTTTAATTCAGACGCTAAAATGTAGGTGAACGTTAAGTTTTTTTTAAAAATTCCAAATTTAAAAAGGGTGAAAATACGCAAAAATCGTTTCGTACGATTTCTATGGAATTGTCAAAGATAGAAACTTGAAATTTGCCATAGTAGATTCTTATAAGATGTAAATACTCTCTAAGAACAGTTTAAATACTCTCTAAGAACAGCTACTAAAAGACTCCAAATTGAAAACGCTGAAATGAACCAAAAAGCATTTTAAAAATGTTCTAAATTATGATTTCTATGGAATCTCAGGGAAAACCTCACTGATTTAAAAATCAATGGTTGCAAAATGATGGTGACAGTCCCTGCTGCATTTTATGTCGATTAGGGGGGTTACAGAAGCAAAAAACCTTATAAGTGAGTTTGGTGTTATTGAAGGTTCTAGAAACTTGAAATTTGTCATGGTATTTGCTTATAAGATATAAATGCTGAGAACAGTTTCTAAAAAATTCAAAATTTCAAAGGTAAATGAGTAAAAAGCGTTCTAAAAACATTCAAAATTATGATTTTTATGGAATTGTTAAAGATATAAATTGGTTATGGCAGATACTTATAAGATGTGAATGATCTCTAAGAAGAGTTACTAACAATTCCGAAATTTCAAAGGATGAAAAGCGTCCCGAAAACTTTCTAAATTGCGACTTCTATGGCATCTCAGGAAATACCAAACCAATTTCAAAAGTTATGTGACAAAATGATAAAGACAATCCCTGCTCCAACACAGGCTATATTTTAAGACGGTAGCATTAGCAAAGGGGGGGGGGGAGGGGGGAGGATGCAGGAGCGAAAAACCTTCTAAACTTGCAATTTTTGTGATATTGAAGGGACTCGAAAATTGAAAATTTTACCATGGTAGTTACTTATAATATATAAACTCTCTATAAGAACAGTTTAAAAAAATAAATCGAAATTTAAAAGAGTGAAATGAGCGAAAAGCGTTCTAAAAGTTTTCTAAATTTTGATTTCCATGGAATTGTTAAATACAGAAACTTGAATTTTGGTATGGTAGCTACGTATAAGATGTAAATGCTCTCTGTGAACAGCTGAAAAAAATTCGAAATTTAAAATGGTGAAATAAGCAAAAAGTTTTCCAAAAATTTTCCAAAATTACTATTTCTATTGAATTATTAAAGATAGAAATATGAAATTTGGCATTGTAGATGCTTATAAGATGTAAATACTCGAACAGTTTCTAAAAAAAATCCAAACTTAAAATGGTGAAATGTGTGAAAAGCATTCTAAAATATTCTAAATTACGATTGCTATGGAATCTCAGGAAATATCTGACGATTTCAAAAGTAGTGGTTGCAAATTGATGGTGACAGTCCCTGCTGTAACATAGGCTATATTTTATGTCGGTGCCACTACCACAAGGGGGTTGGACGAGCAAAATACGTACTAAAACTGCAATTTTTGTATAGTAAAGGGACTAGAAACTAGAAATTTGGCATGGTCGTTTTTTATAAGATGTAAATGCTCTCTGGGGACAGTTGAAAAAAATTCAAAATTTAAATAGGTGAAACAAGCGAAGAGCATTCTAAAAACTTTAAAAATTACGATTTCTACGGAATCTGTGGAACTACCAAACCGATTTCAGAAGTAATGTTGGCAAACTGACATGACATCCCTGTTCCAACATATATTTATGTTGGTGCCACTACCACACCTGGGGTGGTAGATCTGTAGAGTAGAAGCTTAGAATATGGCTTGATGATTACTTTAACGATGTAAATGCTTGCTAAGAACGGTTTCTAAAAAATTCAAAACTTCAAATGTAAACTAAATGTGCGTAAAACCTTCAAAATACATTCTAAATTATCATTTATTTAGAATTAGTTTTAGTTATTGAAATTAATTTGTCTCATTTTCGCTTAATGCAGTGCAATAATGAAGTTTATTCAAACTCTGGTTTAATTATTAATTTTTGAATTATCCGTGCCAGTAGAATTTCTTCTATAAAAAATAGGCACACCAAAGCCACTTGGCATATTCCAACTATTACGCGAGTAAACCCGCGGGTTTTGCTAGTAATATTATAAGTGTGAACGTCTGAAAATATTTGTCTGAAGTCAGCGTCAAAACGGAAGATTGTCCACTATTAAATATTATTCCAATGCGCAAAACTTTCACTGAAATTAATAAAATTTATATATTTTACTTGTTTGTAATATGTAAAATAAAAGTTATAAAAATAAAACCCATTTTCAATCAAATATTAAAATAGAATGTTCTATTGCGTTTCTAATACTGTGGCATTTCAAAGATCGAAAAATGTGAAAATTCATTTGATATTGCACTAATAACAGAAACAGGAATAAAAAGTACCTTACTAAAAATGTACATGATGCAAAAATCCAGGAGTGATTGTGTTTCCGGATTTATGCAAAATCTTTTTCGCATATAATTCGCAAATATGTGCAAAATGGTAAATAATATTTTTTAAATTCACTATTAATATTTCTAACACAAAATAAATATATTTGCAATATTGACGTGTTGTTGGAGATAATTACAATCTATAGCAATATTTCGGCTGTATTGACTTTTTATTACAAGTATTTTCAATGTAATTTAACCAATATTGGCATTTTTGTACAAGTGTAAACGATAGCGATCAATGTTGAAAATTAAGCGTATTTTCGTATTTAAAATTTTTAACCGGAATTTCTTACTAGTAATTTTCGTTTTATTTAATAGCAGACTGTTGATGATAAACTAAAATGAAAATTACTATTTCAAAAGTCTGATAAATAATCAGAATTTCGCTAAATGTGCGACATTGTTAGCGATGAATGCAAATATTTACACAATATAACCAACATATAATTGTTACTGGTTTTCAGGGTAATTGTGTTTCTGGATTTTTATAATCGCTATTTCGAAACAAGTAATCTTCGCGCTATATAATCACAGAATTTAAAAGACGAATATTACTAAAATGAAATGGCGGTTATAAAAAATCCGGAAACTCAACCACTCTTGGATTTTCGCGTCAGGTATATTTTTAGTAAGGTTAAAGTTACTCTATCAATTATCACTGCAATGTCAAATAAATTTTCACATTAAAACATTCGCCTTGCATACAGCATTTCAAATGAAAATCAAATTTCAAATTATAATTGCTTAAAAGGCGCAAAGACCAACATAGTGAAAAAGATTCCATGCCGAGTCTCGAAGATTCCATGCCGAGTCCATCAGTGTAGCGCACTGATGTTCTACCGACAAAACCATATGGAACGATACCCAGCCTGGAAAATTTCTCACTATTGCACGTTGGCAAGGCTACAAACGCAGCACAAGATGGAATATTTATCGTGAGCCACTGACATGGGGCAAACACGAAACTTAATTAAATTCAGCATCGATTGAAACTATATTAATACTTGGAAATTTTTCCAGAGAGAAACATTCGCAATGCATACAATATTTCAAATGAAAATCAAATTTCAAATTATAATTGCTTAAAAGGCGCAAAGACCAACATAGTGAAAAAGATTCCATGCCGGGATTCGAATCCGGGCCATCGGTATAGTGAATATTTGCAGGCATGGAATCTTTTTCACTATGTTGGTCTTTGCGCCTTTTAAGCAATTAATTTGAAATTTGATTTGCCTTTAAAATAAATTTTCCCATTTTTCTATTTTTAAATTGCCACAGTATTACAAACGCAATAGAGTATTACATTGTTACATTGATTGAAAGTAGGTTTTAGTTTTACAACTTTTATTTTATATGTATTACAAAGAAACATGATATGTACTTAAGTGAAAATTTTGCATATTTAAAAAATATATATTAATATAATGGATAATTAATACAAAGACATTTAATCATTTGTTTTGAAAGTGACTTAAGTCAACCATTTTCAGACTTTCACATTTGCAATATTATCAGGATTAGGATGCTATCATTATTACATGGAGATAATAACAAAACTAATTGTAAAATATATATATATATATATATATATATATATATATACTAATAAAAGAACAAATCGCTCTGTGTATGTGTCTGTCTGTGTGCGATGGCTAGGAAAATCTACTGCACGTATGAGGTTCAAAATTTTTCTGAGAATAGCCCAAAGTCTCTCCTGATATACCTGGCTCTCAGAATTTCAAAGCCCCACCAGTGGCTGAGAGGTTCTTCTCTCGAAGCTGGTAGACGGGAGGTGCTGGGTTCGATCCCAATCGCGCCCGTCGGCCTAATCGTTCGGAGTTTTCGTGGTTTTCTTCGAACCTTGGATTTCCAAGCGTTAATACGGGTTAGGTTCCCTTAGAAAGACCCCCCACGAAGGGCACTCCCCGTGGGCCTATATCCCTCGTGCAGATAATTGGCCGTCATAAATACAACCAACAACCAACCAGAATTTCAAAATTCTAATTAACAGCTGAGTTATTAATTATCAACCGTCACTCACTTTGATTAAAAGTCCATTTCGGAAGGGAAAATCTCTGACGCATGCGCTGAAGGCTCTGATACGCAAATGAAGAACGGAAAAAAAAATATTTCGGGGATATTTTGTCATTATTTATTAACTAACATCGTCCACTTAGTAAAGTTTAAAACGGAAGACATGTTCTGAAAGATTGTACTCTTACGTCTCAAATGCTCCGATCAATTAAAAAATATATTGCAATTCACCCCTTGAAAAAAAAAGTTAAAAAAGGATCGTTTTTCTGAAAAGTTTTTTCTCCCTTATTACAACACCTCCCCAGGATGCAATTTTAAAGGTACTGACAAGTCAAATGTATGATTCTAAAGCTGAATCCTTCTTCAAAACGATGGTGTAATTGTTTTTTAAAAATTTGAATTTTAACACTTTCAAATACACCGCCAAATGCAGGCCACTTTCCGCCTCATACAGATGATTTAATTTCGGTTAAATGTTTATCCTCTAAAATATGCATATTTTTTTATGAAATTTTAAAAAGGGCTTGGTTTTAGTAATATTTACGATCCATTAAAATTTCAGAGAATTCGGGCAACAATAATCATTTATTTTATTATGCTAATGAAACCAGTGCGACACGAAAAAAAAATAAAGGCAGAAACTGTTTACGCTCCGATATGGAACGTTAATTTACTAAACTGTCCATAGCAGTAGTGGCGTAGTGGCTTAACCCCTTGGTTTTCTGTACGAACAGACCCAGGTTCGAAACTTGATAGGGTAAAGTTGAAATTTCAATTAGTAGAATTTTTCTGTTTTAAGGATTTTATTTTTCTTTGAACGGTATCCAAACTGAAAAAATGTTCTGACGATTCCGTTTTAAACAGGCTTTACTCTATTAGAAAATAAATTTGCTGGATAGTACCTTTTTTAAAAATTTATATAGCATATTTTCTTGCAGTTTTATTATTTCTTTTTCAGTATTACAGTTTCGGATGCATTTGTAATTACTTTTTCATCTAAAGATTTTAAATAAAAATTTAAAATATTAAAAACATAATTAAATTTTAACTGAGTTCACCAATTAATTTTGAATAAAAGAGTTTAAAATTTGAGATAAATAAAAATTCAAAACCTTAACCATGACTTTACACAACTTTCTAACTGAACATAAGTCGGGTCCTGGTAATTTGCAAAGTCTCTACCTCCTCCCCCGCCCCATTCTGTACCGACCTGTGATACAAATTTCCGGTTTATTTAAGAATATTATTATGGTCTTCTCAGTGCATAATTTTAGAGTTGAGTCTTAGAGTCTTCTTCCCAGACCAATACCCTCATATTTTTATTGAGGCCCCAGGGCCCTTTTTCAAACATTTACCCCCTTTTTGTGCATTTCTTTAAAATATTATTTTAACGAATAATTCATATTATTCACTATGCTTAATTTTAACTAATTGAAGATCTAAAGCGCTAAGTACTAAGACATTTTAACATGTTTCATGTTAGGGCCCTGTTTTTAATTATCAATTGGCCCCATTTGGGCCTCTTTTTACAGCTCCTTTAAAAATGGTCCAATTCAGAAGCTTTATTTTCTAAGAATAGCCCAAAGTCTCTCCTGATATACCTGGCTCTCAGAATTTCAAAATTCTAATTAACAGCTGAGTTATTAATTATCAACCGTCACTCACTTTGATTAAAAATCCATTTCGGAAGGGAAAATCTCTGACGCATGCGCTGAAGGCGCTACGTCAGAGGTCCTCCAGACACTATATGAGAGACAAAAAAAAAATTCTCAAGCTTCAGCTACCACCAATTTTGAATATTAATCGCCTTCTTAGGGCCCTTGGTGCAGCTTCTTTAAAAATTTTCCGAATTGCTTAATTTTCTTTAACATAGTTGCAGCGTCTTCCGATTACTTTAAAAGCTACTAACAATATCTTTATGCCCAACTACATGCCAGTTATGTCCCTGGCTCTCCTTGAAGTTTTTGCACCACTCTGGCCCCCATGGCCCGGTCTTTCTTTATACCTCAGTTACCCCTTTTTTCGAACATTAATCTCCTTTTTTAGCATCAACTTACGTTTACTCACTACAGCCGTGCATTAAAAATCGAGTTAATTTAAAGGTAACTTTAGAAAATTGATTTCATCAGTTTAATAAATATCGTGTTAATGTTAAAAGTAATTCATGAAATTTACAAGGGGAGAAGTCATCTTCTACCGCTTGGGGGCGCATTCTTTCCTCCAATTCTAAGGACCTAATTTCAACGGGATTTGGTTCATTCAACTTAGATTACAACTACAACTACTTTCTGTATTATGAAATTTTATCTTAGACTTCAGTTACCAACATTTTCTAACATTCATGATGCATTCTTTTTTTTCGATTCTATGCGCTTGATTACTACGAGGTTTGGCTTACTCAACTTGGTTTTCGATTGTCTCTGGCACGTGCGGCGCACTTCCGGTACATGCTGCCTTATGTAGCGTGGACCCAGGTTACAGGTTCGTTCGGAAAGAAGTTTGTTGGGAACGCACTAGACGATGCGGAAGGCAATGGGTGCCTCCGAAATTAGGTTCATTTAAAAGAATTTCAAAAGATATAAAATCATACAAACTTGAGTTTTGTTTAAGGTTATTAGTTACGGACCCCGGGCAACGCCGGACGGGTCTGCTAGTATATAAATAAAGCAAACACCCTCCATATTCTTTTAATGGGGTAGGATGGATACCTTTAAAACTCCAAAATTTTCGAATTTTTTTTTTAATACATATTTTGATTCCGTAATCATTTCTGAACAACTAGCAAAAAACCTCAATAAAAAATTCCCATTGGTTTACTAATTATGGTTTACTAATTATAGTTTTACTAAAACTACTTATTAAGACTACATAGGATAATTAAACTGCGTTGCGTTTATTCAGAACGATGAATTTTGATACCGTGCGCAGTGTTACTTAAAACTATGCATGGCAATCAAAAGAAATTTTTACCACATATTCATTTCTGTATTATCTACAACTTAAAATCAGAAAAATGTAATTTTTTTCTTTTTTTTTCTTTTTGTACTTTGAAAATATTTTTTTTAAGTGAAAATTTTTAATTTTTTGTTTATTTTTTTTAATTTAGTCAATATTTTTTTACAAATATTCTGGTTTTAGTATAAAGGTAACACAATTATGTATTTATTTTCACCAAAATTTTCTCTTTGTATGCATATTTTCAGATTTTATCATGAGCGCAAGATTTTTTTTATCTTATTATCATATATTTTTAAACTTTTCATTTCAATATTTAATTATGAATTTACAAGTATTATATATATATTTTTTAATGTAAATCTAAATATGAGCTTTATATTTAAATTAAGTTTGATTTTTGTTTTTGACTTATTACACAAGTTTTGAAGCTTGGAACGTAGTGATATTTTTTACTTTTTCGATGTGTTCAAAGGTATCCCACCCCCTTAAGGGGGATGCAAGGCTCAAAATTCTAGTTTTTTTTTTTTTTTTTTTTTTTTTTTTTTATTATAGAGATTTTGTTATGAAATTTTTTTACCTGTTTGCCAAGAAGTGTTATGTGTTTCACGTGTATCTGGGTACGTGGGTTTCTTTATACCCTCGAAACATCCCAACGGCTAGATAGAATTTCATGAATGAGGTCGCTATCGATTCGTCTTAACCGTCCGATTGTTATAGGCTGGGGTTTTGTTTTCATAAATTCAAAATGGCGGCTGTAAAATACAAAATGGCGGTAGAGACGAAAAAAATAATTTACGTACCATATTGAGTGGCTTATCATCGGATAGGTCTTTCAAAATGAAGACGATGTTTCATTGACTATTCTAAAGTCAGAAACTCCATTTAAATATTACAGAACTTGGAATTTGTGTAGGTTGTATCTCTAGCTTTACTGCAACTCTAACTTTCATAGACATCTATAATCCTCACCAAAACTATAGATAGGAACTAACAATTAAACACAATTTAAAAGTCATCAATACAAGTAAATAAAAAAATAGGTAAATAATATAAAAAATAGTTTCACATTGATGAGAAATAATTAATTAGTTCCGTTTTTTTTTTATTTTTTAAATTTAATTTTTACTTGTTCTGAAATATGTTTTAATATAACAAGAATATTGCATGTAAAAAAATCTGAAAATTCTTAAATGTTTAAAAAAATTAATTTTAAAATTTTAAACATATTTAATTTTTGACATAATTCTGGAAGTTATAACTCGACTTACAAAATTTTTACACTTTTGTGTGCAGAAAATGTGCCATTTTAATTTGTCTTCAGGATTTCTTAAAATATTGATTATGAATTAAAAAAAAAAATTTTAAGTATAAAAATGAAGTTTTTTATGAGTGAGTTTTGCATTAATTAGCATATTTTCACAATTATCATTCGAAATTAAAAATCCTGAAGAGAATTTGTTGGAAATATAGCTTAAAATCTCTGTTGAAAATTTCATACATATATCTTGCAAGGAACTTAATATATATTCTTTGAAAATTGACAAATCGTGAAAAAATTCATTCTGAGATAAATGAAGTTAAAGTTCTAGTCAGGGGGCAGCTGATGCAACGCTTCTCAAGGCAAAATGTGTTATATTTCTGGACCTAATGGAGATAAAAGCATGCGGTTTGTGGTATTTAACGCTAAAAACTCAGTACTTTTTTTAAACGAATAAAAAAAATTGCAATTATTTTTAAAAGAATTTTTAGTCCCGAAGCCCCAGGGGGCTCAGGGTATGAAATTTTTTAAAAAATCGATTTTTCTTTTAGTATCTATTTTGATTATTTAATTAATTCTGAACACGTTGCAAAAAAACAGCATAAAAATATTTGCATTTTTAACGGAGTTATGAGCATTTACGTAACAATCGTTACAAAGGGATTTATCACCCATTTAATTGCAACTTTAAGTCGCGTTTTCTCAAAACTTGATTTTTGACGACTATCCGTAAGATTAAAAAAAAAAACTATTTGATGGAATGGCTTAAATTTTTTTTGCATGCATATAACATCATTATCTATTGAATGAATTAATATATTTTAGATAGTTTAATATTTTGAGTATTTTTAATGAAAAAAATTGTATTTCTTAGGGGTTTTTAAATTTTCGAATTTTCAAATTTTTTAAATAAGATTTCCTTTGAGTGATAGTTATATTTTTAATTCATTCTATAGAGGAAAGTTTCTTTATCATTGTAAAGCAAAAATTAAGTTCTTATGTCAATTTAACATTAAAATATCTTGCGGATGGTGATATGACATCTAAATTTTTTTCCGAAAATTGTGTAATATAAATTTTGCTATATTTTTTTGTTTTATTACATTGAAGTACTTCTTTTTATAATTTTATAAGACTACAAACATATCTTAAAAATATCAGAAAGTTTAAATTAGTTACATTGAGTACTTCTGTTTTTATATGGGCTCGAAGCGAGAGCTCTGTTTACAAGTTTTTCGTTATCGATCAAGCCCTGAGCCCCTTAATAGAACGCTAGATCCCCCGAATGAGTTAAAAAATAATTTCATGCTTCTATGACATACTCTCGCCTTCATAAGTATTTCAGAATATTTAATTTTTTATACCAGAAAAATATACTGAGAATATTACTTCCGAATCTGAACAGAGAATTGTTAATATGCCGGCCGCATACCTTACACACTTCCGTTCGGCAAAAAATTATTGCTCTATGCAGAATTATTAATTTCTTTAGCTGTCGGCATTGGAGATTCTAAAAAACTGAGCACTTTTATAACTGTTGGAAAACGTCACAGTGTAGGTAATTTTATGTCCAACATCACTTCGCTTGTGAAATGACAATTTCCTCGTGATACATGCAACGCGTTTCTTTTAGTTGTGAAATATGTTCCAAGATGGCGACACTTCCCTGAGTTATCGTAGCGTAAGGTCACAAACTAAAGAAGGATTGTGTAAAAGACTTGTGTTTCGAAAAGGCGTCAACAGATCGCAGCACCACAGAAATTTTCTGATAAACTGATTTTAAATAGAACCTTTTTGCTTATTAAGCAGACTGTATTGTTTCAAGTTTTTTTTACTCTGTTTTAACTCTTGTGGGCCCCTATTACTTCTTTACTTCTAGGCCCGATTTCGTGAGGCCAAGACGCACGGTTTTTTAGTGCGTTAACTCTTTGTTCAATGGAAGACTTGCATCTCCTACTGGATTTCAATGTTATTACTTCTATAGTACCCACATTTAACCCTTTTATTTTATTCTTTTTTTAGTGTGTGTGTGTGTTCATCCATGTAACCTAGAATTCGTCGTGCATTAAATAGTTTTTTCTCTACAAGTGCATCTCCATCATTCTAAGAAGATATTTTTTCACTATCTATAACACCTACTCAATAAATAAAAAATATAGTTTGTTTTCACATGAAGTAAACCAGCGTGTGTCTGCTTTACCAGAAAGGTAAGAAAATAAATTTCTATCTTTCATTATTAATGAAAAAACTTTTGGTATAACAATTTTATATTTATACTGGGTCCTTAGCTTCACGCTAATCGCGAACTCACCCCTTCTAGATATTTTAATAGATTATGAGGGCTGAGTTGAAGGGGAAAGTAAATAAATAAATAAATAAATAAAAAAAAAACCCAGTAATAAAAATTTGTTTATCTGATTGTGATAAAATGATGAACAAGATGCACATATGAGATATGAAATATTGAAATATATACATGAAAATAAAAATAAATGTGCATGAATAAATAATGATATATATAATATCGCAAAAAGAGTATTATTGTGAACAAATATTGATTGATTATTGTGAATAACTGATCATTTTATTTATATTTATGAATATATTCTAAGAAATTATTTTAAGAAAGTCACAAACTTCTTATAGTAAATATATTTGTTATCAAAGAATTTATAAAACTTGAATAACACGCTATGTCTGCCACAAAAGAAATTACGGCAGTGGAGAAACTAAATGATAATAATTACAATCATTGGTGTTTCAAATTAGAAAATCTGTTAATTAAAGACGACTTATTCAAATATATAACAGAATCTCCACCTGCCACACCCGATGATACATATACTAAAAACGCGGCTAAGGCGAAAGCCATAATTTGTTTGTGCATTGAAAATACACAAATCGTGCACATAAGACATTTGACATCTCCCAAAGAAATTTGGGAAAGATTAAAAAGTGTTCACCAAAGGGCGAATTTATCATCCAAATTATTCCTTTTGAGGAAACTATATTCGCAAAGGCTCAATGAGGGCGGAGACTTAAATCTACATATCAACAATATTTTAACTATCCGCGACAAACTCGCTGCCATTGGAGAGCTCATAAATGATTCGCACATCGTGGCTCTTATGCTTTGCAGCTTGCCTCAGTCATATGCTCCTCTTATAACGAGCATGGAGGCTAGAGACGAAAAGGATCTAGACCTCGAGTTTGTGAAAAACAAACTCATCGACGAGTACTCTCATCGAATCGAATACAAAAACACCAGCACACGACCAAGGGACACAGCATATAAAATAATAAATAAAGGAAACAAAAAATATTGCAGCTTCTGTCAACGAGATGGGCACGCTCGTTCAGAATGTTACAAATTGAAAAACAAACAGAAAAACAATTACCAAAGAAGTGAAAATTATAACAGTAATAAATTTAACAACCATGCCAACTTTAAAGCCAATTCGGTAAACCCCCAAAATCAACACAATGGTAGTAAAACAGACTCCTCGAATTTTTGCTTTAACAGCAAATCAAATATAGAGGATGAGGTCAACCAATCGATCATTCCTCTCTTCCCAGTGGAAAACAATTTTGAAATTGAGTCAGTAAAAATTAACCAAACACAAACAACAGATCCAAACGCATATATCATTGACTCGGGTTGCACCAGGCACGTTGTATCAGAAAAAACAAATTTTGCTACATTCACAGCCGGGAATTTTGGGAATATAACAATCGCTAATGGAAAAAGGCTTAATTCGGAAGGTATGGGGGACGTAAAAATAAAAACAGACAAAAACCACTACATTACACTAAGAAACGTCTTATACTGTCCAGAACTAAAGGGCAATTTATTGTCAGTTAAGAAAGCCACTGAAAATAATATAAAGGTAATTTTCGAGAAAAATGCATGTTTATTTGTCAAAGATGATAATATAATCTTGACAGCTAAATTAAATGATAATCTCTACGTATTAAACCCTGAAGATGATTACGGCTATACTATAAGTACTCAAACTTTCTGTAACAATACAAATTGTATTTCATTGTGGCACCGAAGACTCGGACACAAAAATTTTGATGATATTAAATACCTTGTTAATCATGAATTAGCCAATGGGATAACAATTAACAAATGTAAACATGACACGCGATGCACCAAGTGCATTGAAGGGAAACTTTCCGCTCTGCCCTACCCTAAAGTAGCCACAAACAGAAGCAAAGACATCGGTACCCTCGCACATTCCGATATATGTGGCCCCATGAATACTGAAACGATAGGAGGGAAAAGGTACTTTATAACATTCACGGATGATTATAGCAGGTACACAATAACATACTTAATCGCGCATAAGTCGGAAGCCGTTATCAAACTGAAAGAATACATAGCGCTAACAAAAAATAAATTTGGCAAGTTGATAAAGGCAATCAGGTCCGATAACGCAAAAGAGTATATCAGTGACGAATTTGAAAACTGCCTGATAGAAAACGGGATAGAGCGTCAATTGAGTGTTCCCTATTCTAGCCCACAGAACGGTGTTTCAGAAAGAAAGAATAGAACGATAGTGGAAATGGCTAGAACCATGTTTCGGACGCCAAGTTACCTAAGCAATTCTGGGGGGAAGCTGTCATGTCCGCCACCTACCTCATCAACCGTCTACCAACAAAGGCTAACAAAAATAACATGACACCCTATGAACTTTGGCATAAAAGAAAACCCGATCTCTCGAACATCAAAACATTCGGATGTAAGGCATTTGCCTATGTCGACAAACCTAAAAGAAATAAAGTAGATGAGAAAGCCATCGAGGGAATAATGTTGGGATATGATTTCAGAAGCAAGGGCTATAGGATATATACGGGTGAAAATAAAATTATAATATCTAGAACCGTAAAATTCTTCGAAGAAGGTATAAAAGATGAGGAAATTATACCCGCCAAAGAAAATCAAAACATCGAACAAACTCCCGCAGATGATATTGAAATTGATCTAGAAGAGCGCGACGATGATCAGAATAACACCCCGACCGACACATCCCTTGAGCCGAGAAGATCGCAGAGACAAAATCGTGGTGTACCACCTAACCGTTATGGAATAAGCGCAAACCTGTGTCACATTCAGGAGCCAAAGTCATGGACAGACCTACAAAATATCAATGACGCAGAAACTAAAGATAAATGGCTAAAAGCCACTAGTGAGGAAATAGATTCTCTGAAGCAAAATAATACTTGGAGATTAATAAAACCTATCCCGGGAAAACGCGTCATAGGTTGTAGGTGGACGTTTAAGGCAAAAAGGGGAGCGAACGGGTCTATAGAGCGATATAAAGCCAGATTGGTTGCTAAGGGATATGCTCAAAAATATGGAAGCGATTTCGACGAGACCTACGCACCCGTTGTAGCGCATACCACCCTACGAGCATTCTTAAACGCAGCGGTGTACAAAGATCTTAAAATAACTCACCTAGATGTCAAAACTGCTTTCTTACATGGCGATTTAGAAGAGGAGGTCTATATGCATCAGCCAGAGGGATACATAACAAAAGGGGAAGAAGATAAAGTCTGTAGTTTAAACAAAGCGATTTACGGCCTTAAGCAGGCAGCTAGGGCATGGAACCAAAAAATAAGTAAATCTCTAAAAGAACTAAATTTCGTTGAATGCGCGTCAGACAAATGTCTGTACAAAAGAGTCCAAGATGGAAAAATCGCATACATAATAGTGTATGTTGATGACATCTTAGTCGCAGGAGACAAAACAGACACACACGAAATATACACTGAATTATCAAAGCAATACGAAATCAAAAATTTGGGTCAAGTAACACAATATTTAGGCATAAACATAAAGGAAAAAGCAAACGGTAATCTAGAATTAGACCAGGAACACAAAATAATACAAATCGCAGAAAAATTCAATTTGTTAAATGGTAAGCCTACGTATACACCCATGAATACTAACTACTTTAATCTAGATCCAAACGGGAAACTAATGGGAGATAACGTAAAATTTAGACAGGCTATAGGAGGGCTTCTATACATTGCAACTTTAACTAGACCCGACATAGCATCAGTCGTTAACATCCTGGGAAGAAGGAATGAATCCCCAAGGGAAGTCGATTGGCAAGCTATCGAGAAATTAATTAGATATCTGCTTACTACCAAAGATCTTAAATTCGTCATAGATAAAACAAAACCTCCAATCCTAACGGCATATAGCGATGCCGATTGGGGAAACGACAGAATAGACAGGAAATCAACCACTGGGAACTTGTTCAAATTAGGAAATAATATATTGGCATGGTCATCGAGGAAGCAGAGTTGCACAGCACTCTCCTCCACGGAAGCTGAATATATCGCTGCCTCTAATGCAGGTCAAGAGATTTCGTGGTTGTTAGACCTATTAAATGACCTCGAACTGTGTCAACAACTACCCGTAACGTTGTACGAAGATAACTTATCAGCCATAAGATTGACCGAAAACGAAAAGGCACAGACAAGGACTAAACACGTGGAAGTTAAGTATCACCACATCAGACATCTATGCCAGAATGGTATAATCAAAATAACTTATTGCCCATCGAAGTTAATGCTGGCAGACGTGCTCACCAAGCCGTTGCCTAAGCCTCATTTCGAGTGTTTGAGAAACAAGTTAAACATTCTACGCTCGTCGGTTTGACATAAAAAGCGGGGGTGTTGGAAAACGTCACAGTGTAGGTAATTTTATGTCCAACATCACTTCGCTTGTGAAATGACAATTTCCTCGTGATACATGCAACGCGTTTCTTTTAGTTGTGAAATATGTTCCAAGATGGCGACACTTCCCTGAGTTATCGTAGCGTAAGGTCACAAACTAAAGAAGGATTGTGTAAAAGACTTGTGTTTCGAAAAGGCGTCAACAGATCGCAGCACCACAGAAATTTTCTGATAAACTGATTTTAAATAGAAGCTTTTTGCTTATTAAGCAGACTGTATTGTTTCAAGTTTTTTTTACTCTGTTTTAACTCTTGTGGGCCCCTATTACTTCTTTACTTCTAGGCCCGATTTCGTGAGGCCAAGACGCACGGTTTTTTAGTGCGTTAACTCTTTGTTCAATGGAAGACTTGCATCTCCTACTGGATTTCAATGTTATTACTTCTATAGTACCCACATTTAACCCTTTTATTTTATTCTTTTTTTAGTGTGTGTGTGTGTTCATCCATGTAACCTAGAATTCGTCGTGCATTAAATAGTTTTTTCTCTACAAGTGCATCTCCATCATTCTAAGAAGATATTTTTTCACTATCTATAACACCTACTCAATAAATAAAAAATATAGTTTGTTTTCACATGAAGTAAACCAGCGTGTGTCTGCTTTACCAGAAAGGTAAGAAAATAAATTTCTATCTTTCATTATTAATGAAAAAACTTTTGGTATAACAATTTTATATTTATACTGGGTCCTTAGCTTCACGCTAATCGCGAACTCACCCCTTCTAGATATTTTAATAATAACTATACCCATATTGGGTTAAAATGGAACTTTTTTTATTTAAGCAAATTTTTACATATGGTATAATTTTTTGCATAATGTTTACGACTAGTGCCAAAATCTTAATGATGCTTCTAAAATGATATTTGAACTAAACTTTCTTGACTGGGTTTCATTTTAGAGATTCTAAAAATAATGCAGTCAATTTTACTAAATTATAAATTCCCTTTTCATTCTTTTTTTCTCTAAAATATTTTAAATGAATACTAAAGCGTAAATTTATAACTAATGGGAAACAGCCAGGAAGGAGCATTTTTTATTTAAATTTTTTTTAATGTATTATAAACAGTTTTGGATACAATTGCGCTATAATAATGTTTAGTGTTATCTTATCTAGAAAATAAGTATTATATCACTGTAAAAAAAAGGGCTAAAAAACGGAAATACTACTGGCAACCTAGATGCCAGTACTATTTCCGTTTTTTTTACGGGAATTTTTACCCATAAATTACAGAAAAAATTCCGTTTTTAATCAGAAAAACGGAAAGTTTTCTGTAATTTATGGGTAAAAATTCCCGTAAAAAAACGGAAATAGTACTGGCGTCTAGATTGCCAGTAGTATTTACGTTTTTTAATCCTTTTTTTTTTTTTTTTTTTTTTTTTACAGTGATATAAGATAGGTAAATAAAAATATTTGAACATGTTATTTTCCAGACAATTTGAAAATCGTGAAAATTTTATTCCCCCCTTCCCTCAAGTAAACGAAGAGTGAGACATACATCTCGAGCAGAGGAAAAGCATGAGGAATGTACATTTTAGATTATATCATATTTTCACAAATATAAGCATGATTTAGCTTTATACAGTAAACATTCTCTAATCCAGCATCCTATGTTCCGGCATGCTGGATAATCCAGTACGACTTTCGGAAACACAACTGAATCGAGAAGAAATAAAAGAATGGGTTGAAACAGATTTAAGTTCAGTGGCGTAGTGGTCAGAGCATCTGACTGCTCAGCTGCAGGTGCAGGTCTAGAGTTCTACTTCTGACTGGGCAAGGATCACCCAGCCTTTCATACCTTCGGAATCGATAAAATGAATACCAAGCTTGCTTGGGAACTAAACACCGAGGGTCTCGCGTTAGGTTGACCACCTGGCCGGGACGTATGCTGCATAGCACTTCGGGGCTCAGGGTCAATAAAACAGGGATGGGCCCTGTCGACTCAGATCCTTCATGGATTGTATAGTCACAGAATTTAGTTTAGTTTAGTGAAGCAGATTTGGATGAGCAAACAGAGAACATTTTGGACAGATGAGGCATTTTCTTCATTTTATAGGCATGTACATATGTTTTACTTTACATTATTGAGTATATTTTATTCTATTCAAGCTGTTTAAAGAATAAAAAATAAAAATTGTCATATTTAAAAAAAAATTCCAAACTCTAGACGTTTCTCGCGACATTCATCCTGTAGTCCGGTATGCTTCAAGTCCCGAACGTGCCGAATTAGAGGATGTTTACTGTACTGTGCATTCTACTGGATTCGCAGATGAAAAATTAGAAAACGTTTATTGTTAAAAAAAAAAAAAAATTTTATACGTCAAAAGTAAGTAGTGAATTCTACTTTAAAATCGATTTTGAGATGCATTTCAAAATAAATATTACAAAAGTTCTTCAAGATTACAAAATGTTATCAAATAAAATATTTATATGATGGGCAACACAAGAAATAAATGGAACACGTTCCATACATCCATCTGTCTCCTTTTCTCAATCTCACCCCCAGGTAGCATATCTAGAATATGGATTAGCACGTTAATAAGACAGCTATTTAGGCTTACTTTAGTTAGTAACATGTAAACACAGGAATGCATAGGATTACGATAACAGTTCATTATTTTGTTTTACAAATTTAATAAGTGAAGCAAGTAATTCGAAATATTCAATATTTATTTTCGATCTGTAAAAAGGATACTTTTCCAATACAAAAGAATATTATCTTGCACGGCAAAATTTGTAGCATGTATATAAATGAGTTTATAGGTACTCTTTTTCGTGTAGAGACGAAAACAATAGGCGTTTATTTTAAGAAAAATCTGTGTTGCCCATACACTTCATACAGTCTCATTCCTGTCTCAGCATACTTTAAGAAATCGTAGTTAAGTACTATGTATTTTTAGTGAATTTTTTAAATCTTAAAAGGTACTTCTTCACTGAATTGCAGCTTAATATAGTACAATTTAACAAGGCTGATAACTGAAATGAACAGTATAGTCTATCAACATTTAACCCTTTAATGCCCAGGGTAAAATGCGTTCCAGAAATTGCGTAATTCAGAGAGTCGGAATTCATACCCAAAAATCTAAATTGTAAATTTCGGTTTATTTAATAACGAAATGTCTGTAATTAAATGAAGTGACAATTTATCTTTTAAATTTCTGGTGGGAATACGGAATATGTGAGTAAAATAATTCAATAAATCGGGAACGCTGATGGTATCTTAAATGATACCATGGGCATTAACACTTTGAGAGGCGATGGTATATTTATGAAACCATTTAATTTTAATATCCAAATGCTACAATGGCAACCAGAATTTTTGTACAGAAATTTTCCGTTTATTATGTTCGTTAAATATAGCTTTTTCGTATTTACAAATAAATTAGTTCGTAAATTCCGGTGTCATTCATTCCTTTCAACATTTTGGCAATGGAAGTGCTTCGCCCTGAAAGGGTTAAACTTTTAAAGTTTAATATTTTCTACATATCCTATATAGTTTTTCTAATAATATTATTTATATGAGTGCGAGAGCTTACCTTGTAAAGTCATTACTAAAAAATTATTGTCCTACTGGTTTACGTAACTAGAATAAGAGTTTCCTTTAATGTTTGATGTGTATTACATGCTATGCAAACCTAATATTTATGTAGTCACTATGCTGCATACATTGCATCGATTGCGTTTACATGATATTCATTTCCTTCCTTCCCTAGTCCGTTTATTTGAGTTCCTTTTTTCTGCTCTGATAATATGTTTTTTCTCTTCATGTGACATTAGAGTAATAATTTGGGCATAAATTTAGATTACCATGTGGTATACTTTGTTTACTCGTCTTGATATTTTGATGATAGTTTTTACTGTCAGTGCGTGATGTTTATTGCATATCAGCGCTTCACAAAGAAAATTTAGTCTCTATTACATTCATTTATCCATTGTATTTATATATTATTCATTTGTATTAATGAAAAAAAAAATGAAACACTTAAATTTTTACGGTTTAATTTTATCATAAAATCTTTCGACCTATTATAAGTACTAGCATGTTAGGATTTAGTTAATAATTAATATGATAACGTTACATATATTTCTGCGTGTTATTTTTGTATATCATAACTTCTTATAAATAATTTCCTCTGTACTATATTCATTTATCCATTGTATTTATTTAATAGTGAACAGTGTCTGAGTTCAGGAGCTTCGCAGTTGCCAAGCAAATCCGTGCCCTGTACATAAGTAGATTGTGTAACACATAATAGGAATAGGAAGCCATTGAAAAAATCTATCAGTAGTACAAAATACGTACTACAATAATAAGTTAAAGATAGGAACTAACTAACGGACATGACCGAGCTAAACTCGGTCAAAATTAGCCTTGTGTTCAATTCGATATTTCATTCTCACTGTATATTTCTCGCTGTTTCGATAAAATTGGCATGGTCCTAAGCCATAGGGACCCACTAACCGAAAATTTTCGAACACATGATCTAACAAATGTGCTTCTCAAACCCGAAAAAGATAGAATATAAAATTTAGTCAAAATCACTAAAGTCATTTTATAGATAAATTTAGCTTGACCCATGGTAACTCAAAAAGGACCTACTGATCTAAATTTATCGAACATGTGACCTATCCCAATGGTCTTCTCGTGCTAGGAAAATAAGTAACAAGAAATTTTGTCAAAATCATTTGAGCCATTTTTTTAGATAAAATTAGCTACACCTTGACCAATAGTTACCCAAAATGACTGGTTAATCGAATTTTCTTGAGCATGCGACCTAGACCAATGGTCTTCT
Source organism: Maratus speciosus (assembly GCA_963932465.1). Classification (NCBI taxonomy): domain Eukaryota; kingdom Metazoa; phylum Arthropoda; class Arachnida; order Araneae; family Salticidae; genus Maratus; species Maratus speciosus. The sequence goes on from OZ010791.1 coordinate 171,356,516, forward strand.
CGAACCCGAAAACGATAGAAAACAAAATGTAATCAAAATCATTAAAGCTGTTTTCTAGATAAAATTAACTTGACCCACAGTGACCCAAAAAGGATCCAGTAATCGAATTTTCTCGAACATGTGACCTAACCCAATGATCGTCTCGTGCCCGGTAACAGTATAATACAAAATTTTGTCAAAATCGTTTGAGCCCTTTTTTTAGATACAATTAGCTTGATCCACAGTGACCCAAAAATGACTCACTAATCAAATTTTCTCGAAGATGTGACTTAGCTCAATGATATTCTCATGCTCAGAAACGAATATAATACAAAATTTTGCCATAATGTTTTGAGCCGTTTTTTTAGATACATTTAGCTTTACTCACAGTGACCCTCTCGAATATGTGACATAGCCCAATGGTCTTCTCATGCCCAGAAACTGTATAATACAAAATTTTGACAAAATCGTTTAAGTCGTTTTTTTAGATACAAATAGCTTGGCCCACAGTGCTCCAAAAATGACCCACTCATCGATTTTTCTCGAAAATGTGACTTAGCCCAATGGTCATCTCATGCCCGGAAACGACATATTACGGAATTTTGTCAAAATGTTTTGGGCCTTTTTTTAGATTCAATTAGCTTGATCCTGACCCATTGTGACCCAAAATGACCCATTAATCGAATTTTCTTGAACCAAGCCCAATGGTATTCTAGCGCCCGAAAACGATAGAATACAAAATTTTGTCAAAATCGTTAAGAGTCGTTTTCTAGATAAACTTTGCTTGACCCACAGTGACCCAAAATGACCCACTAATCGATTTTTCTCTAATATGTGACTTAGCCCATTAGTCTTCACGTAATCCAAAACGACAGAATACAAAATTTAGTCAAAATCGTTAGAACCGTTTTTTAGGTAAAATTGGCTTGACCCATAGTGACCCCAAAATGACCCACTAATCGAAATTTCTCGAACATGTGACCTAGCCCAATAGTTTTCTCGTGCCGAAAAACGGTTGGATATAAAATTTAGTCAAAATCGATTGAGCCGTTTTTTAGCTAAAATTAGCTTGACCTTGACCCATTATGACCCAAAATGACCCACTAATCGAATTTCTCGAAAACGTGACCTAGCCCAATGGTATTATCGTGCCCGAAAATGGCAAAATACAAAATTTCGTCAAAATCGTTAGAGCCGCTTTCTAGATAAACTTTGCTTGACCCACAGTGACCCAAAAATGACCCACTAATCGAATTTTCTCTAATATGTGACCTAGCCCATTGGTCTTCTCGTAATCCAAAACGATAGAATACAAAATTTAGTCAAAATCGTTAAAGCCGTTTTTTAGTTAAAATTGGCTTGACCCATAACCAAAAATGACTCACTAATTGAAATTTCTCGAACATGTGACCTAGCCCAATAGTTTTAACGTGCCGAAAAACGGTTGGATATAAAATTTAGTCAATATCGATTGAGCCGTTTTTTAGATATAATTAGTTTGACCTTGACCCATTATGACCCAAAATGACCCACTAATCAAATTTTCTAGAACACGTGACCTAGCCCAATGGTCTTATCGTTCCCGAAAATGGTAAAATACAAAATTTCGTCAAAATCGTTAGAGCCGTTTTTAAGATAAAATTTACATACACACACACAATTTTTGCTCGCATTATAGTATAATATAAGTTACGAAAACAGTCTACAGCACTGCCTGACGTTCATTCGTGAATATTTCGGAAATCTGATGACAAAAATCGTAGGGTTAGGGTGGTAAGAATGTGTCTATTTATGCGGACTGAATGCAGGGTGCCTACGGGTAGTGCTGTAAAAGTAACGACTAAATGAATACCCGTATGATGTCGTTACTTTCGAACTCGCTACCCGTTAGAGAGTATTCGTTACTCGTTACTTTCGTTATTGTTCAAAAACCGGGTATTAAACAATCACCTTTTGTACTACAAACCTGCAGCAAATCTAATTCTAATTATATACCGCACATGAGTCTTTTGAAGAATTCGTTACAGTTTTAACGTAAAATATGTGCTGCCATCTGTACGTAAAACTTACATTTAATTAAGTTTCTAAGTTTTAATGGAAAAAGGCAAACAAAATACGATGCATAATTGAATATAACATGTCTAAATTGTAGAATTTATTACTTATGAAATAAGAAATAATCAGAGAAAGCAATTTAGGAAGAGTAAAATTTACCAAATTTATACTAAAACTATGAAATATAATTACACAAATAAAATATTTTTACAAACAAATTTACTTACTAATTTTACACTAAAAGTAATTATGTATTATGAAAATTTAATTTCAGGAATAATTTGAAAATATTTAAATATATATATGTTTAATTTCTTACGTAGTCATCCTATCAAATGACATTGTACTTCAGTCACATTATTCTTTCTGAAATTATTGATTTATATTTAAAATACTTTTTTTTCAAATATGAAATTTAAAAATATACCAACAAAAATATTTGGCACAGATGTCATATACGCACCACATTGGCGCGATTTTTTTCTGACGCCAAGTTGGCGAAAACCTCGTTTTCAAATACCAGTTACATATATATTTTTAAGAAGGGAATAACAATAAATAAAAAAAGTTTAATTAATAACTATAGAGCAAAACAATTTATGCAATTTTAAAAAAGAAAGTAAAAGTAACTAAACAATTTATTAACAAATAAACAACATCCAGGTTACCATATCAAGCGAAATAACGGCGCTTTGGTGCCAGTTAAGTACCCTGGTGCTTATGTCACATTAGTGTCAGAAAAAATTGCGCCAATGTGGTGCGTATATGACATCTGTGCCAAATATTTTTACAAGCCAAAAGAAAAAAAAAATAGAAAACAGGAATTCTGCTTTCTCAGAATTTAGTGTCACCCCCCGATGAAAAACAAATATGTATATAAATATAGATAGTTCAGTTATAAGACTTAAAAGACACGCTTTTATTTTATATAAAATGACGTGATTCGCATCTGCTGAAGGATTTCTTTCGTTATTTAAGAAATTCGACAAAAAAAATTGGCTATCTCATGATTCATGTGCTTTCATTTGTTTGTAATATAGATACTTAAAATTAAGTTCAGTTTATAGAAGCTCCATGTTTTATCAGAAGTAATTCACTTAATATTTTTTCGAAACAGCACGTACTTAAGTTACTTTTTTTTTCAGTTTTTATGAGAAAATGGCAGCAAAAAGATATAATTGGTACTTTCCAACTATTTTTCCTTTACTTTTACTTTCTACAGAAATGGAGTACTTGAGTTACAAAAATTAAACGAAAGGCATTAAAAACTACAAAAAAATCAATATCTCAAAAATAAATCAATATGCAATTTTCAAACAAATTGCATTTAAAAGTACCTTTTTTTTCCCCAATACGACGGTATAAAAATTGAAAATGTGCGATGCGTAGAAGTTTAAAAAAATTGCGTTAGAGATTATTCCGTACAATGACACCTCTGCTTTGTTTTATGGCTGACTTATACAACGGGGCGTGTTTTTTTTTTTTTTTTTTTTTTTTTTTTTTTTTTTTTTTCTTTGGAGACGACACTTTATTAGCTTAGCTGGGAGAAAGAAATAGCATACCGGGGGCTAAAAAAATTAAACATTAACATAAAAACATTTTTACAAGCAATCAAAAAACTTGTCTTTATCATAAAAATATTTTTTTTCAAATTTAAAACATAAATACACGTACAAAGATATTTTTATAAGATAAAGAATGCACTGAAAGCAAACCTGTAAATTTTAAAACAGAATTTCTTGAAAAATTTCAGAACATTTAAAAGAAATGTGTTTCATTTTAGACTTTATCATCTTATCAACCAACAGTTTACGTTACTCGCATTATTATTTTAGAAATATTTGATTTATGTTTTAAAATAATATGTTTTCCATTCTTTTTTGTTTTAATGAAGCACGCCTTTCAGATAGTATATAACCTGATTTTGAAAAAATTCTTTCAGATGGTACTAATGTAGACATCGCTGGTAAATACTTCTTTGCTAAATCCGCAAGCTCAGGGTATAAAATAGCTATAGTTCTTTTTCTTTCCATAATAAATGAATCAACATGCTCCTACGAAATCAAAATCATTTGAGATTTGAGAATAACTGATACTAACAGAATGTACGCATACAGATACGCTGATACGGAAACAACTGACGCCGAAATATCGGAGTCCGAACACAAATTCGCATCTTTTACCGCATCCGGCTCCATTCATGAATTACACAAACTTAAGCAGCGTTTGAAGTTAGTTTCATTTTGTTCGGCTACGTATTGACACAGTAACGACTAACGAGTCATATTTCGAAGTACCGATTCGGGATTTCGTATCATAGAGAATACCCGTTACTTAGTAACGAATATGTGCGGTTTGCTACAGCTCTACCTACGGGTCCAGGAAAACTAACAAGATTTTTTCATAGAAACAAAAACCTAGGTTAAACGCATAAAATTTCGCTTTGTTTTAAGGAGAGATTTTCTATAAGAAAGTACTGGTGCCAAAGAATTTTCTGGTCGGCAAAATTCCTGTGTATGTGCAAACGACCAATTCGAAAATGGAAGGCGGAGTTTCGCGATCAGTAAGCTCAGAAATCCAGAAAGGCTACAATTAGACAGGGTTCGTACGGTTCAGGCATTTTTCCAGGAGTGTTACCAGTATTTTTTATAGAAAATAAATGTAAGTTAAATGGGCAATATTTCGCCTTCTTTTAACTAGAGATTTTCCATGAAAAAATACTCGTACCGCAGAAGTTTCTGGTCTGCAAAATTCCAGGAGGCATACGAACCTTGATTAGAAGAATATAACTATAAAATATAAAAAATTAAGATAGAAATTGAAGTTAATAGAATTTTAACGATTGTAAAAAAAAAAAAAAAACTGTTCAAAATGTCGCTATTGCCGAAAAGCATAAAGGATAAGATAGAAGATGGTGAAGTAAATCTATTGTAATTATTTAAAAATATATTCATTTCAGTTAATAAAAAATTATTCTTCATTTATTCTATCAATAACATAATCTTAAGTAATATATCAGTATTTAGTTAATAATTAATGTGGTAATGTTATATATCTTTCTAATTTTATTCAGGAAACTTCAATCAGAGCTATCTGCTAAATCTTTATTCAGTATTTTTATAATATTCTAAAGTTTTCAAGCTTTAATAGCCTGTGCTCAAAACAAGAAGGTTAAAATCTATTGATATACGTCAAAAAATTTCTTGATTGACTTTTGAACGAAATTTTTAATTAAAAGTGGAAAGTGAAAGTGAAAGTAGCTATTGAAAAGCGGTTGAAATATTCGATAAGCTTTCGTGACTAAATTGTTATGTGGCATAAAATAAAGGAGGGCCAACAGTTTTTGTTTTATTTATGATGTAAAGAGAAAATAAATATATTTTTAAAAGTAGTTTCTAACATTAGTGTTACTTAACCCTTTGTGACTCAACAGCTCCGATTTGAAAAATATTTACTCACAAGAGGAACGCCAAACATGTTGCTCACAGATTTTGATCAATTTAGGGTATACTGTAGAGTTTTTGCCCATTTGAAGAAATCCTTTCACCTGAATAATTAAGGATAAAAACTCTACAACATACCTTAAATTAATCAAAATCGGTGAGCACCATGTTTGGCGGTCTCCTTGTCAGATGTTAGAATACATCATTTTAAGCATGTAAAAAATAATTAAAAAAAATTCAAAACTTAAAAATTAAAATTACTGGCTAAAAGGTACTTTTTTCACATCTGAAATGAACAGAAAATGACTTATTCCTCATAAATATTGTCAATTTTATAATATAAAATTATAAAGTATACGAATTTACCTTTGTCTCGACCCTTTTCAATTTTACAAAGCATACTGTATAAATAATAAGTCTTTTGGGTATGTTGCAGATTTGCAACACGGTTCAGTTACAAAATTGTATTAACAAATTATTAAATGTTTACCTGTGATTAGTAAAATTACTTTGCAAACTATCTGTACGCATGAAAATCACTATCTTCTACAGTGATAAAAATATATATTGTAATGAAATATTCTTGTAATCCTTCTCTGACACAATATCTTGTATAATTTTTCCATTGTATTAACGTATGTGTTCTCGTAAATTTAACTTGGTTACCTATCACTAAAAATTATTATCCTACTGTCTAATAATCTAAATTTGTCTAACTTCAATAGTCCATGCTAAAAACAAGGTAGTTAAAGTTTATTAATTTACGTTAAAAAAATCCTTTTCAGGGTATTAATAAACTTCTTGACGAAATTTTTAATTAAAAGATTCAGGTAAACAAAAAGGATCTATTCTAAAGCGGTTAAAATGTTCGAGAAGCTTTGTTCCTAAAAAAATAAATTATATACATAAAAAAACAGACATAATATTATAGACATAAAAAAATATCGAAGCAAAATTGAAAGTTCTATATTTTGATGTGACGTAAACTAATGATAAACATTTTTCATATTGAAGAGTATATAAATTATATTTTTTATAGAACTAAAAAATATTGATTTCATTTGATTAAAAAAAGTATTTTGCCATCATTGCGAATATTTGCAATATTTAAATATTGTACATCTTACATAAGGCCTTTTTGCATATTAAAGATAAAACAGCAGACGATGTGAATTTATGAGTTTAGGTATACATTCACTTAAATGTAAGTGCAAAAAGTTCATAAAAACATATTTTACTGATAAATTTTATCTTAAAATATCTAAAACATTAATTAAAATTTAGGTTTCTTTATTTCTTTAATGTATTTAAGCTTCAGAGATAAGATATTTAATGAGAAACGTTTTGGTATATACTGTTGAAAAAAATAATTGATTTATCTTATGAAAGATATGTGTTTTATGTGATTTCACAATGAAGACTTATATAAAATATGTAAATAATAGCAATTAAAAATCCAAGAATTTGAGGTGAATTTCTCCACTTTACTTACTTAAATAATTAAAAAATATTAGTTCTTCATTTGATTTTAGAGTTTTATCATCTAATTGCACCATAAATTAAGTGACATGAGTAGTTTATATTTGAATTTTGACTTTATCGTTTTGATCATCTTTGGAATGCAATGTTTGATTATGAGCGTTTAAGAAAAAAGAAAAAAAAAGCGTAATAAAACGCCTTGTCTGTCATTGTCCTAACGTTGTTTATTTTAATCAAATCTACTTTATTTTCTGAAATTGCTTTGAAAATAAATTAAAAAAATTCTTCGTTAACAATTAGAATTTTACTGCACGATACCAATAATGATAATAAAATTAAAAATCTCATATGATTTCCGTATGATTTTTAACCATTTGAGTACATTAATCACGTTGTAATCATCACACTTAAATGAAAAGAGAAAACTTTAAATCCTCGATATTTTCGAAAGTACAAACTCTTTTTAAATCATTATTTTGGAAAATACAAATAGATATAAACTGTTTTAACTCTTTTTTTTCCAAGTTTCTATACTTCATACTTTTTAAGCTCGGAAAATACTCACAAAATAATAAATCTTACAAATTTTTGAAATAACGTAAGAATGAAATTCCAGTTGAAGAAAATTTTATCTGTATTTGTTTTTAAAACTTCAATATCCAATAATAAAAATGAATTGTGTCAGTAGTGTATGTTCAGAATCGTACAAAGTTTCCAATTTATCTTTTCGATCATCTTTCGAATGTCATGTTTGATTATGAGTGTTGAAAAAATAAAAATAAAAGCTTTCTTATCTCTAAAGTAAGGTCCCTCACGTTATCTAATTTAATCATGTTCAGTTATATTTTGAAATACTTTTGTAAACAAATTAACAAGTTTAGTATGCTAGGAATTGTGCTTTCATTAGAAGTTTCTCATTTGATATGTTTCGATTTTTCATTACTTGAACATATTTAACTAATTAGATTGATCTGGCAAATTAGATCAATTATATAAAACATCTTTTTGTATAATTTTACTGGTAAGTAAAATATTAATAGTACATACTAAGTTTATGAGTAGTATAAATAAATATAGATTTTCCCCGATTAATGCTGCGGTAATTAATCTCTCAATATAACCACAATAATCTAAACACACATTTAATGTGAAAAAACTAGAATAGGGTAGACAAGCAACTTTATTAAATACCCATACATAAATAGACGATATAATAGTATTATATATACACTTAATGTTAATGAAGGATATTGTTTTTGGTGTATATTTATTAGAAAATACATATTACAATTTGATTTGAAACTTTAAAAAAAAAACTTATCTAATTTCCATAAAATTCCATTAACATATATGTGTGAGCTAATTTAATACGATGCAATGAGGAAACATCAAAATGTCGTGTAAATGTAATACTGCATTAATTCTTTTTTAGGTTAAATATGTAAGTTTTTAATAAGATAACGGCCGTGTATGAGACATAAAAAAGATTTTTTAAATAGATTATTTTTTTTATATTATTTACTAAAATTGTACCGTACTATTCGTCTTTCTTTGAGATTTGCACACATTTTAAAACATACTGGCAGTTTTCTTCTTCTTGTATGATAAAAAGAATTATTAGAAGTATGCATCCAAAATTCTTTGACTGCTTCATCTAATGAGAAATTTTCTTCTCCTACTATTTCTTTAATGGTGTTCTTCTTCTTCTTCTTTTTTTTTAATTTAAACAAATGCTAGTCAGAAGATAATAAGTTTGGACTGTAAGGAGGATGATTGAATGTTGTTGAGGGACATTTTTATCCTGTTAAAGCTGCTGTAAGAGGCTTGGCACAACCTCAGAAAAAACTGTAAATTTGTGAGCGTTTGCCCTTCAATTTTCACGGGCAACAACTTTATTTGATGAAAAACAGTCTGATCCATAAAATAAGCGGCCTTATCCTTTAGATCAGTGGTTCCCAACGTGGGGCAATTTGACGTTCTAGGGGGGACAATTCTAAATTTCTTACTTACTCATTCACTATAAGTTTCTTTTGTCTTTTTGGGGATAAATAGTGTTGTAGGTTAAAAATAAATGGAATACAAGCAAAATTTAATAAATCCGTTTTTTTATTGAATTTTAAAATGTTCTGCATAAAAATTTTAAAATAGATTTAAATTCAGAATAATTATGCGAATAATTTTTGAAAATATTTTGATATCGTTTAAAGTATTAAAACTCGCTATAATTTTTCTGGTAATAAATTTTAAAATTTTTCGTAACTTTTCCATTATTTATTAAATGAGTTTTCTACTTCTATTCGCTAATACAATTATCGATATTGGGAAAGGGAGAACAGAGACAATGTGTTATGCGAAATAATGGCTACTTAATTTGATAAAGATGCGAATATTAGAATACTTCTTGTGTATTGTATTATCCATATAAAGAAAAGTCAGTGTCCAAAGCTTTTCCGCCAACTCTTAATAAGCTACAAGAATGCATTATAAAATGTATGAATTTTTCTGTTTTAACGTTAAATGTAAGTGTTTATTTAAGTTACTTGGGAAGATAAAAATGCAGACCGTATAACACTTTTCTTTAATATTGAGTTAAATTGGAAAAGTACAACATAACTCGTTTTGGCATGTAGGCAAAGATGTATAATCTCAATGCATTTATAAAATTATGTTAAAAACACATTTGTGGTAGAAGATTCACCTCTTTGATAAGTTAAAAAATATGAAATGAATAGATTTTATTAAGGCTCTATTACACTTCTACCATGTGAATAGAGTTCATTTTTAAAAAATGAGACATAATTTACATATTAGGATGGGGGGGGGGGGGACATAGTGACTTTACGGGTGCTTTGGTGGGGCATGGCCATTAGAAGGTTGGGAACCACTGCTTTAGATACTTAGAAAATTAAGGGCAATTCACATATTCTTACAGTTATAGCCCACTTGTTAGCAAAAATACGGTATGACCCCATACATTTTCCCCCTTAGATTGTAACCCTTCATTTTAGTCGTCTTTCGAAAACTAATGTCACTTAACCGCGACCGTAACATATTTTTTTAAATCATGGGCATAGATTTTTCTTTTCTTTTATTTATTTTACGGGGTATGACTGTAATCTCTGCCGCCGGCTTCTGTCTGTAATTTTACAGAGATATTTTTAACATTGCATTGTCCCGGAGAACAAGAATATTAGTTATTGGAATGGAATGTTTTAATCCTTTACTGCATTTTTTTTTCTATTTTTATGAAAAAAATTATTTGAAATCTATATATCGGTCTAATAATGGGAAAGAGAGTAAAAAAAAAAAAAAATTCGAATTTTCAGCTAAAATTTAATATTTTATGGTGTGTGCCATATGTACACAATTAGGGTTTTGAATTTTTAAGGTTTTAATTTTTTTTTTTGTATTGCTATATTTTACAACTAAATGAGCTTAAATTAATTAATTTTGTCTGCTTAACACTCTGCAACTTTTTTTTATATTAATATTTTTATTTTAGGAGCGCTGTATCTGTAGCATTTGAAAATTTTAAGACATTTATCTGTATCTGCAGTAACATACAATATACTGTTTAGAAGGATATAGTTGTTCCAAACTCAGATTATATCTTTTGAATTCTGTATTTTTGAAAATAAGAATGGATTTAAACAGTATTTACTGTCTCTTTTTGAAAGTTGCTATATTTTATTTAAAAGTTTGTTGCATTCTTTGCCCAGAAAACTTTAAGGAAATAATAAATCATCTGAAATAACATAACTACAAAATTATGTTCGAAAGAAGTTTTTTTTTTTTTTTTTTGCTAGTTCTCATAACTTGAAGTGAATGAATTGATTTATGATCTAAAGCGTATAACATTTTTGTTATATCTTTTTGATTATATATCGAGTGAGATGCTTTATTAAGTGAAATAAAATAGTTCATAACATATAAAACTACGTAACATAATAGTGAATTTCTGTCGTGTTTTGAGAACTTAATACATTAAAGTTGTTTTGAAATTAAATTTGAAAAGTCACTTTGTGAAGTTTAACTTAAAAGAATTAGATTTTCATTTCAAGAAATTATTATGGAGGATGGCAAGTTTTTCAATGGATTTATGTGTATTATTAATGGATATATGCGAAAATTCATTTGAAACTTTGTAAAGCATATAGGGAATGTGTTAAAATTCGGTGCGTTATTCTAGTTAGTACGTTATAAAACACTTTTCGTATTCAATTTTATGAGTATTTAAAGTTCCTCCTGTTATTTTTATACTAAATGTATGCATAAATATGCTACCTTTGACATATTGAAATGAACTTGAATACAACCAGGCTGTTTGGACAAAAAGGTGATCATTTTCTAATTACCTTAAAACTGCATAGGCTCAGTGTACTGAATCTGGAAAATTCATGCTGGTTGAGAAATAAATGGATAATTTCAAATTAGCCTATTTCTCCACAGACTCTTTTCTATAAGCCTAAAAACTCTCAGGCTCATTGAGAAACAAATGATCATTTTCCAATTAGCATAAAGCTGCTTAGGCTTTTTGCAGTAAGCCGAGAAAATACCAGGGTTCGAATCCAGCACCTCCCGTCTACCAGCTTCGAGAGCAGATCCTCTCGGCCACTGGTGGAGTCATAAGTTTTAGGAATTGAAAAATTGTTTCCTAAATAGAGGTGTCCGCTTTTCGGGAGTCGCCAATAAATAGGTCTTGTCATATATAGATTTTTAACCTGCAAATTATGTTGGCCATTATTTTGAAAAATTGAGTAGCCCAAACCTGACACGCAAGAGTCAAAACCCAATCTAAAACTGACCCGAACACGATCCTCAGCATAAAAAGTAGAAGTCAACCCGATCCGACTCCGAACCACAATGAAAATATATAGAGTCAACCCGACCCGAACCGAATCGCGGGTCGGGTCGGGTGTGGGTACAGGCCCGACCCGATCCGATGTGAGTGGTAGAAGGAACTCAACTGAGATCGGTTGGATAAAGAAGGAAGGTAAGGATTAAGTGCTTGCAAAGTTTAACTGCAAGAAGGAGAAGTATAAGTGCAGTCTTTTGTATGTTTATCTAAGAGACCAAATGGCCATTATCTTTTAATAGTAATCATTTGTGTATTTATTTAACTCCTGTTTTCTGTATTTCGTATTAAACGTTTGTGTTCGTCTTCATATGTAAATGTGATGTTTGTTATAGTAAAATTCTGTTATTAATCTTAATCTCACCTACATGGTTTTTTTTCTTTGAGATATTTACTTGAACCTGCGTAGCTTACTCTGAAAAAGCTTCCCATAAGAAATCAAAGCTTTGCGTATTTGTATCATTCATAAAAGTAACCTCCGTTAATTTATTATTAATAAAATTATCACCTACACCTTTATAAAATAAATTAAGCACCAAATAATCAAAATATAAGAGCTATAATGATGTCGAGGTCCACGCGATCGACTGCCTTAAACTTATCAAACTTTTTTCCGGTGGCATCTTCGGCGATCCGGTCTACTGCCGTTCCAATCAGTAACTGAAAGAACGGACCTACAAAGCTTTGTATATTTGTATCATTCATAAAATTATCCTCCGTTATAATATTATTAATAAAATTATCACCTACACCTTTATAAATTAAATTAAGCACCAAATAATGAACATGAACATATAAGAACTATAATGATGTCGAAGCCGCAGCGATCGATTGATATTTTAAACGATACCTTAAACTTATTAAATTTAGGTTTCAAAATTTTCCGGTGGCATCTTCGGTAATCAGGTCTACTACCGTTCCAGTCAATACTGAAAGAACGGACCTCCAATTGCGTCGCGCAGCCAGTCAGTTCCGCGACCACCTATAAATACCTGGAAAGGGATGAAAAATGAACTTCAGATATTAACATAAAAAGTTTTGTTTTAAAATTTTTGAATGACACTTTTAGTCTAAAAAAGTAACGTTTTTTGTAGAATGACCAATTACAGATGATGTCTTCCAATCAAAATGATGCTTTTCTTTCTTTCTTTTCTTCAATCAATTAGAAATGCCTGTTTGGATCTTTTTTCCTTGTTCTGCACCTTTACTCATTTCGGAATAATCAAGTAAATTGATGTTTTTTAATCTTCACTCAAAAACAGTTGAAGTTATTATTATTGTGTTTCTGTCAAAAGGCGTATGTTTGCAGATGGGCTTGGCCCTTTAAGAGAATGGATGAAAAGCTTTCTCAGAAAATGTTCCTCTGAATGCGTTTTCCACTTCTGTTTCTGTGGGAAGATGTTTGCGTGTGTCTGTTGCACAGTAAAATTAAGTACAGTAGTAAGTAAATAAGGAAAGGTCTAATACTCTTTTTAGCCTTTTCAAGTAGTAGGTTTTTCGATGCATCGAGAAACGTGAAAGTGTTTTTTCTTCTATTTCGAAAACAAGTAATTAATAATAGTAATAATAATAATTATAATAATAATGCAATATAAATTCAAATATACCAACTGCTTTTAAAAAGTTAAATTATTTTGCATTTTTAAGAGGAAGTTCTGCTATTTAGGTCAAAATTTTCATTTTTTTTCTTTTTTAAGGGGGACTCAGGCCTTCAAAACTTTCAAAAAATCGATTTTTTTAGTGTCTATTTTGATTACTAGGGGGCTCTGCCCCCTACGAGCTATGCTCGTCAACCCCCGTTCAGACACCGCAGGCTCTAACAGCACGCTAATTTGATCGCCTTTAAAAAGATTTCGGAAGATTGAATTATAATTTGAATCTGACAATTATAATCTGACGTAATTTTCACAAAATTTTTCTTTCTCTTTTTAATATTCACGTCAAAATATTTTTGTTAGAAATGAAATATTATGATCATCTTAAAATGTCATGTAAATGTCTCGCGCAGTTTTTAAATTAAAACTGTTTTGCAATATTATTTTTTGTTCATTTTACGTAATAAGTGTAATATGACGTAAATTCTCCTATTTAGGACTTCTAACGCATGTTACTGAATTTATTATTTTACAATATTCTTTCTCATTTAAAATTCACGTGTAACTATAGTTTTTATGACGTAATTTTCAATGAGTTCCTGCTTTTTATATTTTTTGTTTATAATAGTCACGTGTAAAATAAATTTTTAATTTGAAGCAAACATTACTGTTTGCGCTGTTTATACAGTTGGCAACAGTTTAAATTAATACAATTTTCTAAAATTTGTAAAAAATATCTCTCGAAATGCTGAAAATTTGAATTTAAAATAGAAATAAAACCTCGAAAAATTATTCAAATTAAAAAACTAACTGCAATCTGCACACCGGGAAATTCTGACGCATAAAATGATCTAAAAATGATTAAATTCCTATGTACAGTTTTTGCTCCTATAAAACTTTTTAAATGGAACGATTTTGTCCAACTTTGGCGCTAAATATCTCTTAAAATAATTCTTCGATTTGAAAACTGTCTGCATCAGCGTGTTTATCAAACATTTTTCTATAATACTACCGATTTTCATATTTTTGTATGCAACAGTTTTTTTAATATTAACGAAAAAAGACCTCCGGTCACAAAAAATTCAAAACCGGCGGCGGCGGCGGCGGTGACAGCGGTAGTTACTTTTTTTTAGAATAGAGAGATTCAATTAATTCTGAACACAGTTTAGAAAACAGCATAAAAATATTTGCATTTTTAACGGAATTATTTAACATTTGTGTAACAATCACTTTCAAAGGCGCACCCATTTAATTGCAACTTTAATTCGCGTTTTCTCAAAACTTGATTTTCGACGAGTATCCGTAAGATAAAGCAAAAAAAAAAAAAAAAAAAAAAAAAAAAACTGTTTGATACAAACAGGTTTATTTATTGTTTACAAACAGGCTTATTTTTTTTTTTTTTTTTTTTTTTTTTTTTGCATGCATATAACATCATTATCTATAGAATGAATTAATATATTCTAGATAGTTTAATATTTTGAGTATTTTTTAAATTTTCAAGTTTGAGAGTTTTTTCTAATAAGGTTTCCTTTGAGTGATAGTTATATCCTTAATTCATTGTATAGAGTAAAGTTTCCTGATCATTTTAAAGTAAAAATTATCTTATGTCAATTCAACGTTAAGATATCTTACGTATGGTGATACGATACCTAATTTTTTTTTTCGAAAATTGTGTTATATAAATTTTGCTATACTTTTTATTTTATTTCATTGAAGTACATCATTTTATAATTTTATGACTACATACCATAATAATATCAGAAAGTGTAAATTAGTTACATTGAATCCTTTTGTTTTTATATGGACTCGAAGCGAGAGCTCTTTTTACCCGTTTTTCGGTATCGATCAAGCCCTGAGTCGCCTAATTTTACCTTTTTTGCATTGCTTAATTGTGTAGATTGTACCTCCAAAACAGTTATGTAATGTTCTTAGTCCTTGCAATATTTTTGTTGTTTTCAACGTAATTCTATTTTAAACTTTGAGTTTCTTTTCTCGAAACTATGTTTGTCAAACTGAGCGATCATTTTCTTCGAGAACTACTCTCCCGATTTCCTTCATTTTTCATTTATAAGAAAGATAATCGTTTTTGCTAGAGCTTATGGCATGTGGCACCATCTCGTTCAAACCATATGTCATCCACATCTATATCTTGCAATTTAGGCACAAATGACGCAAAATGGAAATCTAGCGTGAATTTTGGCCTAGAATACGCCCAGCAAAGCCATGAAGGCCATTTACCTGATATGCTATTCCGTACATAACCCTAAACTGCACACAGTAATACCTCGACTTACATCAGCAATTCTTTCCAAGTCCAGCGACGTATGTCGAAAAGGACTTACATATCCAAACGATAGTACATATCCAAAACGACAGTACAATTTCCATCAAAAAATGCATGGTTGGAAATACAACGCAAAGGTGCTGGCGCATTTGGAAACTTGGTCCAGTGTTGCCAGTGGGATACTTTTTTAAATTCAAATTTATTGGTTGCCATCTTTTTTTTGAAATAGCGAAATTCGCCTTACTTAATGACATATTAAATAAGGTGAAAACAAGGCAGATTATGAATTAAAAAAAACCCGATGACAATTAAAAATTTTGAATTTAAAAAAAGTAGCCCACTTGCAATACTGATTTGGTCCATGCAAACGTTAAAGCTCCATTTCTATTGAAAGTTATCGGGAGCAGAATGACACTAAAAGCATGCAAATTTGATATGGGGAAGAAGAAGAACGCGTATGCAAAATTTTGCCTCGATTAATACATAAAAGCTGCTGATCCGAGTGTGCAACTGCCAATCGCAGTAGGAACGTAACGGAAGATGTTGCCCTTCACTAATAGGGAAAAGGCTGATATGCCTTTTATCTACGGAATTGCAAACGGAAATGGCTCAGAGGCTCAACGATTGTACAGAGAGGGGTTTTCCACTTTGCTTTTGTCACTTATTCGTTCTTTGCTTGTTTTCGCCTAGCATAACAACACATCCAGTGTTGCCAGTGGGCTACTATATTTAAATTCAGATTTCTTGATTAGCACCACTTTTTTGAAATTGTAACATTCGCCTTATTTAATGACATATTAATTAAGGCTAAAACAAGGGGAATTTTACCAATTCAAAAAAGTGGTGCCAATCAATAAATCTGAATTTAAAAAAACGTAGCCCCTGGCAACACTGAATATCTCCTTTGGCGCCCCCTACCACCTTTGCGTTTTAATTCCGATCATACATTCTTTGATAAAAATTGTTTGTTTTTATGTGGACTATCACTTTCAAAAGTTTTGCCCACTTTTTATGAAACACCCTGTATAAATAAGTTTTCTGTGATAGGTAAACTTTAATAACTCTTTCACAATATTCATATATATTTATCTACATATAAATTTGTACATTTTTGAAAAAAAAATCATGAAATTTTAAATAACTTATGTCACAGGTGTAGCATGTTTCGTCTAAATTATGTAAATTCAAAGAAAATTTAAATTTTATTTTCAATTTATGTGATTTTAATCGTATAAATAAGCAGCATATGTACTTTAATTTCTTTCTCTCGCAATTCATAAAAAAAAATTAATACAGTTTGCCTACAAATTACATCGTACAAAATAGCAAAGAAAAATTATTTATATTTTTCTGCTTTTCATCATGCAAACACCAAAGAGAAGTTTTCATTTTCAGTTGAGTGTTTTCTTTTCATCTTACTGCTTTCTTTTCTGGGATGAAATATTTGGTTACGGAGAGATGAAAGAACAGAGATAAGATTTCGATGTTGAATGGTATACTCTTATGCAACATCCTTTCCTCTTAACTCATCTATGCGTTTGAAATAGTTTCGATTATATTATTGGCAAAAACATTGGAATAGTCTCTTGTGAAAACAAATATCATGCGGATATTATTCAAAGTTATGCTAAAATACACTTTTGATTACTGTTTTCTTAGATACTGTATATATTATATAAAAACCTTATGATGTTATGATAAAAAATATGTAAGATACGAGATTCATCGTTTCAATATTTCTGTAAAGATATTTGGTGTTAAATAGGAATGCATATCGAAATTGCAACACAGTGTCAAAAAATTTAAATCATGAATTTTCAGATTTTTTTACTTCATTTGTATTTTAAAATCAGATTTTGTATTTTTATTTTTCAGTTTTTGAATAAAATTTAGTTTCAAAAGTTTATTAAAATCTCTTTAGCCACTGGAAAACTTGCAGTACAAAAATTATGATGTAATATTCCCTTTTTTAAAATTCCTCAAACCATTTACAGAAGAGCGCCGATTATCCGAACAAGTCGGGACCGACCCTAGTTCGGTTATGCAAAAGTTCGGATAAATGGACAGGCAATTTAAGCGATGTTCCTGACTATACTAAACCCTTCACACTTTATCCAGGCTTAGGACTGCCAACATCAGTTATTGCTGGCTTATTAAAAAAATTTTTACTTATTTATTTATTTTTGTCTTTTCAATTTTTTTCTTTTACTTTTTTATCATTTAATTTTTTTTTCTCTTTATATCATTCTCTGAACTCCAGAGATTATAATTTAAGCAAAAAAAAACTTTCGATTAATGCTTGCTTCAAAGATGACATTCTTTTCAATGTTGCCATATCTCGGAATTCTCCTTAAATATATTAGTTGGATAGGATCAGCGTTCTTCTGCCGTTCGAGCCATTTCATAGCTGTTTCCAAACATTCAAAGGCTTCGTTATGTGATGGACCTGGGCCATTTTCAGAGCATTCGTTTTCATTTTCTTCAATTTCTTTTTCATCTTGAATCTCATCCACAATCTCATCATCATTTAAAATCTGATATCCAGGGTCATGTTACTTCACTGTTTAACAACTCGTTAATTTCCTTTTCTTCAAAGCTTAGGACTCTTCCCATCTCTTTTATTGTTTTCGATCCCTCATTTTCCGATCCACTATCAGTTTTTTCTTTATTACCCGACTGTCAAGAAGGGTTATGTGTTTCACGCGTATATGGGTACGTGGATTTCTTTATACCCTCGAAATATCCCAATGACTGGATGGATTTTAATGAATGATATCTCTATCGATTCGTCTTAACCGTACGATGGTTATAGGGTAGGTTTTGTTTTTATAAATTTTAAAGTGGCGGCCGTAAAATACAAAATGGCGGTAGACACGAAAAAAAATTTTTACGTACCATAATGAGTGGCATATTATTGGGTAGGTCTTTCAAAAAGAAGACGATGTTTCATTGACTATTTTACAGTCAGAAGCTCCGTTTAAATATTACACAACCTGGAAGTTGTGTAGGTAGGATCTCTAGCTTTACTACAACTCTAACCATCATAGACATCTATAGGCCTCATCAAAACAGTGTTTATAGATATGAGCTAACAATTAAACACAACTTAAAAGTCATCAATACAAGTAAATAAAAAAAATAGGTAAGTAATATAAAAAATAGTTTAACATTGATGAGAAATAATTAATTAGTTCGCTTTTTACGCATTTGGTTTTTTTGATTTTTTAAATTTAATTTTTACTTGTTCTGAAATATGTTTTAATATAATAAGAATATTGCATGTAAAAAAATCTGAAAATTCTTAAATGTTTAAAAAAATTAATTTTAAAATTTTAAACATATGTAATTTTTGATTTCTTAAATTTAATTCTTACTTGTTTAAAATTTTATTCCAAGCCCTTTTTAATGTTGAGGATTTTTCTAGATCCCAGGAATCAGCAGCCATTATACAACAATCTTTCAAATGCAATTTTATGGTTTCTTGGGATCTATCTTATCTTTTTATGGTATCAATGGTATCTATGGTCTCTTCTGTTTCTTCTGATAAAAGGAGCATTCTTAACGTTTGCTTTCTATAAAGTCGTTTAAATGTCTCTATCACACTTTCATCCATGGGTTGGATTACAGATTTAACATTAGGTGGCAGTAACTTTACCCGAAAAATGAACGAAATAGAGTGTTTGTGTAATTGAAAGTTCGGTTAAAAAATTTTTTTTAGAGAGATAGACTGTTCAGATAATTGGAAGTTCGGTTTAAAAAAATGTTTGAGAGAAATAAGCTTTTCGGATAATTGGAAGTTCGGTTAATTGGAGTTCAGATAATCGGCGCTTTACTGTATTTCATTTTTTTCACGAGGAAATCTTGCAATAGAAAAGTAATTGTTGCAGTAAGAATTTTATTGTGGACTTTTAATTGTTGGCAACAGCTCTAACGAAAAATGTTTAAATTTGATTGGAAATTGCTGTTAAATTTGTGCTTTTTTGTTAATTAAAAATTAATTACTTTAGTTGCCTCGGCAGTGTTTTAATACAATGTACGTAACGTACGTAACATTTCACAATTCCGGATTCCAAATTGTGGATTTGTATTGAATTACAGACAGACAGACAGACAAATTTTCCTTTTTACATATTAGATGATAAGATTTAATAGAATGAAGAAAACTTTTATTAATATTTTTTAAAGTTTGAATTCGATTGTCATAAAATTTGAAATGACTCGACAAAATTCTGCAACGATTATATATATATTAAATTTCAAACCGTTCGGTTGGGTAGTTTTTGTTCTGTTCTATGCGAATAGACGGACGGACCAGACAACGACTATATGAGTGCTACGCATTTATAAATAATACGTTTAATTATTCGACTAATTTTTACGAAAATCTATATACTTATAATTACATATAAGTATGTAGTCTGTAATATATTCGCCCAAAATGGGAGGTCAATCGGAAATACCGTTTGTGAATTACCGTGTTCAGTCTCTATCTCCCACAGACACATCATAATTATTATATTTTTCTTCGACTAAGTTCAGAAAGTAAAAATATTTGGATATCCGTTGTCGGTGCGAAGCTCGCAAAAATGTGAAATTAGGAGATAGTCCAGTAGAAATAGCATTTTGCCTTGCAAAAAATTCGGGTAATTCTGATTTTCAGGTATTATGTATACGTTGACCCTCTAATGAAAAAACCAAGTTTTCGACCTTCTAGACCTTGTGCGTTTTTTACTATATCGGAAAAACCAAAAATTTTCGGCACTTTTATCGATTTTTCTTGATAAACTCGGTTTCAGTGCGTTTTACAGAAAAAATTATAATTACAATTTTGTAGAGGACAAAATTTTCTACAACATGCACTATTCATGTTTGTAAATTGACCAAATAGGAGGCGACATACGGAGCCGAGAAAATGGTGTACAATTTGCAAAAAGTGGGGAAAAAAGCAAATGACGTTAGTTTTTCCTTAATAACCCATTTTTATTTTTATTTTTTCCATTTTAGGGACAAAGGTGTCGTAATAAACTTTGTAAAGTATGAAATGTCCTACAAGTTTCATTCATTAGAACTTTAAATTATCTCTAACAGACTCTAAAATCAGAACAACACGATTTATGGTTAAAACAGGAAAATACCATTAGCAAGTCACTAATTTAAAAACGATCTTTAATTTTTGATACTGAATAAACGAAGCAATTAATTGATTATAGTATGTACAATAAAAAGTAATTGGAGAATAGTTTGGGTGTGGGGTGGTGAAATTAACTATAATCCTAGTCGGCAGATATAGGCACCGCCCAGAGTTTGGGCTAAGAATCGGAAGTCGAAAGTAAAGTTAAGTGCTGGGAATAATATAAAAAACACTGCAAATATAAATAAAATATAATTTAGAAATTTAAAAAAGGTAAAATGATTATACAGAACCGAAACTAGTGGGGGGAGGGCATATGCTTCATTCGTCAGAATGGAAGGCAAAGAGGGCTAAAAATGAAGATATGGTTTGCTGTATTTGTATTAATTTGTTACAGAAATTTTTGTTAGATTTACCATTAATGTAAACTTTAACTATCTCAAATTGAGAATATTATTACCAACATAAAGAGAACCAACAATTATGCTTATGCACACTAGGACGGAAACCTGTATTAAGCGGAATTGTTTTCGGGATTTTTTTAAATTCAACTTTAAATTTTAAAATAAAACAATGGATATTATAAACTTATAAAATTCTGTATGTAAACAGATTTTCCGTAGGAGGAGGAGAGTGTGTGTGTGCGCGAGGGGCAAAACCCATGTTTGTCCTAGAATGAAAAAAAAAAAAGCTAATTTCGGCCTAGAAGTATCGAATAAGAATAACTGTTAAAAATGAGTTCTGAAAACCCAAAATGCATGATTCTATACTTTAAAAGTAATAGCGGAAGAAACATTGACAATTAATCAAATATATGAATATTATTACCGTAATTTCCCCCCGTATACGCCACAGCTCAGATAACTCTGTTTTCTACCAGAATTTTTTTAAAAATATACATTGTGACTTATGTGTGACTTATGACTGTGTGTGCTCAGCATTTATTCACTTCATTTTTTTTAAACAATTTCTTGTTTGAAACAGACTTAACATAGCCGCGGCTTATACGCAGGAAATTACAGTAAAAAACCCTTTTCTAAGAGAAACATTATTTCGGGAAAGAAAAATAAAGCACTGTTTTCGTCATTTTTTTAAATAAATGAATAATTTTTGTAGTTAACATTTAATTTACTAATTACCATTTAATTAATAGTAATATTTTACATTTTTGTAAAGGATAAAATTCTCTACAGAGTGCACTATTTATGTTTGTAATTTGACCAAATAGGAGGTCAGATACAGAGCCGGGAAAATAGGATAAAATTTGCAAAAATCCACAAATGGCGGTATTTTTTGCTTTATAGCTCACTTGTAGTGCATTTCAGAATCAAAACAGTCATAATCAACTTTTTAGAGCTTGAAGTAGGCCATAGTTTCATTTATTAGGTAATTATTTTTGTAATAGACTTTGAAAATCACAGCAACGAGATTTTGTTTAAAAACATGAAAACACTGGTTGGCAATTTAGTAATTTTAAAAAAGGGCTTTTTTTATATTAAAAACACAAATTAATTAATTATATCATGTGCAAGATACTAATCAAATAATATATAGTAAGTATAATCACACTATATGTGTTGCCTTTTTTTGCTGTTTGGCCCTGGTAGCCCGTCTCTTGTACTTGACTCGATTGTTGCTCTAGGTCGTCAAAGTCCTCAAGGTCCAGTATAACATCAGGAGCGTTGCCACATAGTATAATAATATTCATATACTTGATTAATTGTCAATATTTCTTCCGCTATTACTTTTCGCGTATAGAATCATGCATTTTGGGCTTTCCGAATTCATTTTTAATAGTTATTCTTATTCGATACTTCCAGGCCGAAACTAGTTTTTTTTTTTTTTTTTTTTTTTTTTTTAATGGGGTAAACATGGGTTTTGACCCCCTTCTCCCTCCCTACACACACACACTCCCCCTCCTGCGCAAAGTGAATTTGCATACAGAATTTTATAAATTTATAATATATATTGCTTTATTTTAAAATTTAAAGTTGAATAAAAAATAAAAACGAAAATAATTCCGCTTTATACAGGTTTCCGTCTTAGTATGCATAAGCATAATTGCTGGTTCTCATTATGTTGGGAATAATATTCTCAATGTGAGATAGATTTACCATTAATGTAAACTTTGACTAACTTATAAAAATTGGGGTGACAAATTAATACAAATACGATAAACCAAATCTTCATTTTGCGCCCTCTTTGCCTTCGATTCTGGCGAATGAAGCAAATGCCCTCCCCCCTCTAGTTTCGGCCCTATATAATCATTTTACCTTTTTAAAGTTTCTAAATTATATTTTATTTATATTTGCAGTATTTTTTATGTTATTCTCAGCACTTAACTTTACTTTCGACTTCCAACTCTTAGGCGCCTATATCTACCGACTAGGATTTTCGTTAATTTTACCCCCCCCCCCCCAACTATTCTCCAATTACTTTTTATTGTACATACTATGATCAATTAATTACTTCGTTTATTTAGTATCAAAAATTAAAGATCGTTTTTAAATAAGTGATTATGCAGGCGGTATTTTCCTGTTTTAATCATAAATCGTGTTGTTTTGATTTTAGAGTCTGTTAGAGATAATTAATGTTCTAATGAATGAAACTTGTAGGACATTTTATACTTTACAAAGTTTATTACGACACCTTTGTCCCTAAAACGGAAAAATAAAAAATAAAAATGGGTTATTAAGGAAAAACTAACGTCATTTGCATTTTTCCCACTTTTTGCAAATTGTACACCATTTTCCCGGCTCCGTATCTCGCCTCCTATTTGGTCAATTTACAAACATGAATAGTGCATGTTGTAGAGAATTTTGTCCTCTACAAAATTGTAATTATAATTATTTTTGTAAAATGCACTGAAACCGAGTTAATAAAAAAAAAACGAAAAAAGTGCCAAAAATGTTTGGTTTTTTTCGATATAGTAAAAAACGCACAAGGTCTAGAAGGTCGAAAACTTGTTTTTTTCATTAGAGGGTTAACCTATATACTATACCTGAAAATCAGAGTTACCCGAATTTTTACAAGGCAAGGCCCTTTTTTGGGCTATTACTGGACTAAGAATATATCGAATTTAAGCAAGCGGTAATGAATAGGAATTGACGAAAAGAAGCTTTCAAAAGGCCTAATGAATACGCCAAATAATGACCCTCGAAATCTTGTAAGAAGGAACCTAATGAATGAAATTCAATCCTTCTAAAGCATTGAAACGCCTCATTATCCTTGTTGTCCAAACACTTACTTCAGGGTTATGGGTAATTAACCTAGACATGAAGTCATTAATTGTAACTGTGTTTTTACTTAGCGCTCTGTCACAAGAAATATTTTTCATATTATTTATGAAGAGTGAATTGAATTATTATTATTACGTGAGTTGAAAGAAAATCTATATATTGGGGGATTAAAGTTTAAATTCGTTTAGATTGGAAGCTTTAACCCCTTAAGGATCGCTTAATATTTGGAAAAAACATAAAAATGTATCTACTTTTTTATTGCAGAAATTGAATAATTATCTAAATAAAATATGCAATCTGTATGTTTTCTAAATAAAATATGCAATCTATATGTTTTCTAAATAAAATATGCAATTAGTTTTTTTAAGGCGAAAAAAAAAGATGTTATAGAAGAAATTCACATTTGTAGAAAAGCCATCATGCTCTAGAACTCTGTGTCTTAAGGGTTTTTTTTTTATACAATACAAATTAATGCGAACAAGACCTTTGTCTTTCACATCTTAGATCTTTATTTATCATCATCACACAAGGTTTTACAAATAATATTTGAAATAACAAATATACATTAAATTTTGATTATCAAGACTTTTTTTGAGTGTGATATATTTCGAAACACGCTATACGAAGTACAACAATAACAATCAGCGCCAAACAACAAACCTAAACGCTGATATTCAAAGACTTCATATGGAAATGCCAAGCTAAATTTTTCTGGTTTCAGAAGTTTTTACCAGCAATTAAATCTCCAGCCAGGAAATATGACGGGCACGAAATAACGAACGACACCTCAGCCCGAGATATTGACGGGAGCAATAATTAAGGGGTTAAATAAATATATTTCAGTTTCAAAACTCGCCTTATCCGGGAAAGAAAATTTTGGTTGACCAAGTTTTGTTCCATAGAGCGATTTTTGAATGCAAACACAGATTTTACAATGCCAACAATACACGATAAAATCAGTTTTGTTGCAGATTGCAGTGTTTCTATACAGAAAACACGATTTGTTTATTTTTGGATAAGGCGAGTTTTAAAATTCAAGTTCTCTTTTATAAAATAGTGGATTTTCTAATAAGTTAGATTTTATTAGTTCATTGAATTAACCTTTTCCGGAAGGGTGGTGTTTAAGTACCGGCTAACAAGCATCCCTCCTTTAAAGACAATAAAGATCTTAAAACCTTACTAATCGCTTCTTTAAATACAGCTATTGTTAACTTGTCCTTTAATGTGGCATAATGATCAATAACTATGAGGAAAAGAAGCGCTTTCTAGATTTTAAGGTGTATTTGTGACTTTTAATTTAAAAAAAATGACTCTTCGTAGGTACTTAAAACACATGTTTTCCACTTCGTTTTCCGCGAAAATGTTTCCGAAAATTCGGCCTGACCGAAACGATCTGTATTCCAGAAATCTCGTTTCTTCTT
The DNA here is from genome assembly GCA_963932465.1 of Maratus speciosus. Classification (NCBI taxonomy): domain Eukaryota; kingdom Metazoa; phylum Arthropoda; class Arachnida; order Araneae; family Salticidae; genus Maratus; species Maratus speciosus. The sequence goes on from OZ010791.1 coordinate 171,381,997, forward strand.
TCGAAAATTTTCAACTTGACTCATTCTTTCAACTGTATCGGCTCAAACGAGACACTCTCTTTATTTATTGCTATGAACTTCGCTGTTTATAATTATCAGACATGACTGACTCAAGACGTGAGGGCAAATTATAAAGCAAGCAATATATGTAGGGCTAAACTTTGAAGATGCTTGTCACGTGTTCATTAAAATCTGCAGACTGAACAGTAACAGAAAAGTTTTATTTTTAAACCTCAGAAGTATTTCGAATGCTCTTTGAGAAAGTTCGGGTATAACAGATGATCAGTTAGAAAAATCATTATAAAAGATAAATCGAGGTATGTATACCTAAAACATTTTCTAATAAGATGAAATTCGTATAATTAAAAAAACATTCTGTGTCGTCGATGAATTAGTTACATTTATTTTATATGAAAGTAATAAGTTTTGGTCAGAGGCACATAGAGCCAACTTGGTCCACACGTATAATTGATTAACAATTATGTATACTTAATAAACAGTATAATTATGTATATTTATGTATGTATTAATTACTTTAAAACTTTTTTTGGAGATTTTTTGTTGTTGTTTTCGGCCGAAAATAGGAAGATTGCCGAAATTCTGTTTCTGTTTCTGTTGATCCTTAGTTAAAATGGATCTGCACATTATACTCTAGTAGTATGAGGGTGTTAAAAGTTTATTAGAAAGGACTTTTAAGAAATTTGAAACTTTTTAGGAACCTTATCGAACTGTTTATCTATCCGTCTGTAAATATACAATTGCCAACAATTACATAAATCACTAGTACTTGATACTACTTTCTTTTAGAATTTATACATCTGAGAGTGGAAATGAACAAAAAATTTTCCATATAAATTAAACAACACATGTTGTACTTTTTGTTTAGATGGTTACATCAGGAGTTATGGATAACTAATCTGAACATTGAGTCATTCTTTGACACATTACATTTATTTTCTGCTTTGCTACGAGAAATATTTATTTGGTTTATGATTATGGTTAAGGTTACTGGGAAAAAATTCAGAAATCAGAAAAGAAAATTCTTTGTCATTGATTTGGAAATTTTAAATAAATATATTTATAAACCAGTGTATTTTCAAATCATTTAGAAAGAATAATTTAAGCGCATCTGCGCATTACAATTTATTTTTTTTATTTAGATTTATTTAGATTTGCTTAAGATTTATTTACATTATCTAGATTATTTAGGTTATTAAGATTTATTTTATTAAAGATTTATTAGTGTTAAAAATAACTTCCTAAATGCGGTAGCATATCTGGCGTTGATGATAGATTTTTTTTTTAAAGCTATTTAAAGTACGGATAGCGGCTGAACAATGGAGAATTTTAGAAAGGGAAGGATCCTGGATAAAATACTAAAAAAAAAAAAAAAAAAAATCAGTTTTAATCCTGTCTTAACTCTTACGTGGAGAGGTGATTTTTTTATAACGTAAGTGGTAAGGTGGGGTGTATGTAACCCCAAAATTTGATTTCTTGTGCACTCCACAAAATTTAGTGAATTAAAATAAGAAATTTTCCTGTGAATTTTGCATTATTTATACTTGTATTATAAAAACTGAGAAAGTACTGTAAGTGTACATACATACGTAAGTGTATCGTCCATCTAGTAATATAAAATGACAATATTTTAGAATTAAAATTTATCTGGTGTGCAAAACACCCCAGCTCACCAGTTAAGGGTTAAACTTAAATATCAAATTAACATCTCGTGTTGTATATTATTGCATTTAATATCATCATATACTGCTCTGAAGTTGTTCTTTCTTTCCTTTTTAAATCATCGCTTTAACCACTTAATATCTCATTTTTAGGCTATTCTGAGGATTTAAAAAAGTAAAAATTTTTTATTCGAAATTTTAAGTGTATTACTCTCTCTGAACTTGGAAATCTAATTTGTATAACAAATTTTTTTCTACAGTAAAGCCCCGATTATCCGCGAGCGGATGATCCGCGGTGCGGTTTATCCGCGGAGCAATTTGTTTTTCTTTTATTCAAGCTAACAGCAAGGAAAATATAATAAGCCCGACTAATAAATATAAACGGAAAAATTCATGCATTCGAAAGTAATAGAAGAATATTTCTAGATTCGCTTGCCATGTTTGAAATATCAGATAGTCTTTTCTTGATTTTATTAACCAAACGCAAACACAACAATTAAAATATTTAACAATTAAATAAGACTATTATGATGAATTACAAAAGAGCATATCAAGAATAACTTCATTTTCGAGATAAAAATTATTCCATACTAAAAGAAAAACAATAGTTTACAATTTAGAATAAAGAAAAGGCGTTTCCAAAGCAAAGAGCAAAAACAAGGGGCAGATTTTTTTTTTTTTTTTTTTTTTTTTTTTAAGGTGTAACTCGACTCTTTTTGTATAGTACATTTGGCATTGTTTCTTGCTTACTGTTCTTACTTGTGTTACTTGTTTATTTTAGTGATTTAGACGTAAAGCAAAGGTTTTTGATGTACTGTGTAGATGTATGTATTTTAAACGTTTTATTATGTTTTTAGTACACTAAAACATAGTTTTTATGTTGAATTTTTTTTTTTTTTTTTTTTTTTCGTGTTTGCACCTTATTTTCAGTCTTTTTTCGGGTTATCCGCGATTTTTGTTGCCCTTGCCACCGAATTCCGCGGATAATCGGGGCTGTACTGTATTTAAATAAAATATACGATTTTCTTACTAAAAGCCTGCTTCTACATATTATAGGTAATGTTTGCACGGTTATGTACATGCTGTGTAAATCAATCAGATAGGGTACGATGATTTAAATCTGGTTAGTTACAACCATGATTAAAATTACGATTTAAATTAATCTGTTTTTTAAATCATCGATTTAAATAAACATTAAAATTTCAATCTTTTAGAAAATATAGTTTTGCTTTGATTTAGAATATAATAAAATTTAAAAAACATACATGTTATCAAATCAAATAAGCTAAAACAGAAAAGAAGACTAGGCCCTAAGAATGACTCTTTCATATTCACAGCTACCGCTATCTGTATCTATTGAGTTCCCCCCCCCCCCCTTCTATGAGAGCACTAATTGTCAGTATTCATCGTAGGAGAGATATTCCTTATGCAGTGTTGTCAGATTGGGGGGGGCTTTTTTACCCGACTGAAAAGAAGGGTTATGTGTTTCACGCGTATCGATGTATGTGGATTTCTTTATACCCTCGAAACATCCCGACGGCTGGATGGATTTTAGTGAATGAAGTCTCTATCAGTTTGCCTTAACGGCCCGATGGTTATAGGCTAGGTTTTGTTTTTATAAATTCAAAATGGCGACTGTAAAATAAAAAATGGCGATAGAGACGAAAAAAAAAATTTACGCACCCTATTGAGGGGCATATCATTGGATAGGCCTTTCAAAATGAAGACGATGTTTCATTGACTATTTTACAGTCAGAAGCTCCGTTAAAATATTATACAGCCTGGAAGTTGTGTAGGTAGGATCTCTAGCTTTACTGCAACTCTAACCATCATAGACATCTATAGACCTCATCAAAACAAGTGTTTATATTTGAAACTAACAAATAAACACAACTTAAAAATCATCAGTACAAGTAAATAAAAAAAAAACAGGTAAGTAATGTAAACATGTAAGATTAAAAAATATTTTAAGTCAATTCCTACTTAGGTCAATGAGAGAATTTTTTTTCTCTCCCATTCTTCTTTCCTGTTGAATGGCGTTTAAAATGCCTTGATCAGGAAGAGGGCTCTCTCGGTCTTAAAATACCTTGATCAAGAGGAGGGCTCTCTCGATTATTGTAAATTAATTAATATTTGAAAAAACTGGATTAACATCAAGTGTTATCCACTGCAAGTTTTAAAAAATTATTTGAGCTAAAAAGTCATACGAGCAAAATAAGCTAGGTATGACTAGATTTGACAAACAGAAAATAAGTTTAATTAAATTAATTATTATTAAAAAGCTGTAATGATTTATCGTTTTCAAGGAAAGCCGCCACTTGGCCAGCGGCCAGGCGCGAAATAAAGGCCGATGAAAATTCTAAGCAGAATAAATGTGAAATTTTATCACCGGCCGCTTCTTAATAATAGGTATGACAGAATTTTCCGGCATAATAAAGTTTGTCATACCAAGTTTTTCTGAAGAGAAGAAACTTTTCTATGAAATGCTCTAAGAGTGAGCAACATCCGCGAAGACGGTAAAGCATTATAGCTGTTTAATAATAATTAGCTTAATTAAACATATTTTCGGCTTGTCGAACCTAGTCATATCTAGCTTGTTTTGTTTGTATGACATTTTACTATCGATTTACATAAAAAAAAAATTCAATTCCGCGATAACGAGGCTTTCGATGTCATGACACCGGCTCCCAGTGTCGCCAGATTTCAATTTCCCCAAAATTTTCCCCAAATCAGTGTTTTTTCCGTAAAAGTCCCCAACTCAGTTTTTACTCAAAAAGGGAATTTTTAAATTTTCAATTTACCACTATAAAAAATATCTAAGCAATTTAAGCTAAAAAATTTTTCCCCAAATCAAGCTTTTTTTGAAAAAATTCCCCATTTACAAAAACCAAACTTAAACTGGGCTGAATGCATATTCTGTAGATACATGAGAATGAGAGATATTTTGCAGTGACAAGTTATTTCATGTTTCTTTTTAAAAGTATTGTCTAACAATGTTGGACTATTGTTACATTAGCTCAATAGCTTTAGACAATCTCTTATCAATTGGGATTTGAATGAATCCGAGATGGTACGCTGTTTTAATTTTTTTTTATCATCCCTATACTGAAGTATATAATCATAATGCAAAGTATTTTCGCTGTATCAATCGATGTGCTTTTGCATATCATAAGAGAAAAATATCTGCTTTCCACATATTTAAGTTAAAAATTTTTAAAAGTACGGCGAAGGAATTTTTCGTTAAAGTCCTGCAGATTTAAGCTGCTTAAGACTTCAGAGTCTCATGTATCTGCAATATGTGTAAACTGTAATGTAGTAAACAATGAACACAATCACATCCAAGAGAATAATGATTGATATTTCCGATTTTTGGACTGTATTTTCGTTTTTCAAATCAAAATTGAGTTCGAGACTGATCCAGTTTTTCTACAGGATCAAAAGAAATCTAAAAATTCCCCAAGTTTTTCACCGAAATTTTTGTAGTCCCCAGAAGTTTCCCCACGAACTACTTGTCCCAAAAAATTCCCCTAGAGGTTCAAAATCCCCCAGAATGGGGACAAAATCCCCAATCTGGCAACACTACCGGCTCCCGGACTAACAGAAAAGCAGAAATAATGGAGGCTGTGAAAGTTTACTGACATCTATGTACGATTACTTTTCAAATGTTTTTATGTTAAAAAAAACTTGTTAATTTTTTTGATAACAAATATTTTTTACGTAATCGATTTTATTGCATACATGTAAATTTTAAATTTATTAAAATTTCTTGATACAGTACCTGGCAAGACATGATCACTATAACATTGTGCAAAGACATACACTAATGCTTCTATTAAAAAAAAAATGAGTAAAGTACTAAACGAAAGTTAAGGCATACAAATGAAATTAGAAAGATTACTACTTCAAAAAGATACAAATTTCTTGAAAAGTTTTATGGATGTACGAAATGCTTTAAGTTACAACTGAATACTAGCTGACAGGAAAAGTAACCTTTATTTATGTTATATTAGTTATATACATTATAAGACAAAATGCTAAAATATCTGAAAAAAAAAAACTTTTTTATGTGTATGCTTGCGTGTGAAACAGGGAAAACTATTTTTGGTAGCGAAAAATATTTTCTGTTTCGCTAAACCAAATTTTCCAGAAAATAATTTTTATCAAAATAGTGTCTTAGTTTATTTTAAAATGATCTATGTGTTATCAAACTACTTACACCAACCTTTAAAATATTTATAATTAAATTATTAAAATTGATTAAAATATTATACAGCCTGGAAGTTGTGTAGGTAGGATCTCTAGCTTTACTGCAACTCTAACCATCATAGACATCTATAGACCTCATCAAAACAAGTGTTTATATTTGAAACTAACAATTAAACACAACTTAAAAATCACCAGTACAAGTAAATAAATAAAAAAAAAAACAGGTAAGTAATATAAACAAGTAATTTTAAAAAATATTTTAAGTCAATTCCTACTTAGGTCAATGAGAGAATTTTTTTTCTCTCCCATTCTTCTTTCCTGTTGAATGGCGTTTAAAATGCCTTGATCAGGAAGAGGGCTCTCTCGGTCTTAAAATACCTTGATCAAGAGGAGGGCTCTCTCGATTATTGAAAATTAATTAATATTTGAAAAAACTGGATTAACATCAAGTGTTATCCACTGCAAGTTTTAAAAAATTATTTGAGCTAAAAAGTCATACGAGCAAAATAAGCTAGGTATGACTAGATTTGACAAACAGAAAATAAGTTTAATTAAATTAATTATTATTAAAAAGCTGTAATGATTTATCGTTTTCAAGGAAAGCCGCCACTTGGCCAGCGGCCAGACGCGAAATAAAGGCCGATGAAAATTCTAAGCAGAATAAATGTGAAATTTTATCACCGGCCGCTTCTTAATAATAGGTATGACAGAATTTTCCGGCATAATAAAGTTTGTCATACCAAGTTTTTCTGAAGAGAAGAAACTTTTCTATGAAATGCTCTAAGAGTGAGCAATATCCGCGAAGACGGTAAAGCATTATAGCTGTTTAATAATAATTAGCTTAATTAAACATATTTTCGGCTTGTCGAACCTAGTCATATCTAGCTTGTTTTGTTTGTATGACATTTTACTATCGATTTACATAAAAAAAAATTTCAATTCCGCGATAACGAGGCTTTCGATGTCATGTCACCGGCTCCCAGTGTCGCCAGATTTCAATTTCCCCAAAATTTTCCCCAAATCAGTGTTTTTTTCCGTAAAAGTCCCCAACTCAGTTTTTACTCAAAAAGGGAATTTTTAAATTTTCAATTTACCACTATAAAAAATATCTAAGCAATTTAAGCTAAAAAATTTTTCCCCAAATCAAGCTTTTTTTGAAAAAATTCCCCATTTACAAAAACCAAACTTAAACTGGGCTGAATGCATATTCTATAGATACATGAGAATGAGAGATATTTTGCAGTGACAAGTTGTTTCATGTTTGTTTTTAAAAGTATTGTCTAACAATGTTGGACTATTGTTACATTAGCTCCATAGCTTTAGACAATCTCTTATCAATTGGGATTTGAATGAATCCGAGATGGTACGCTGTTTTAATTTTTTTTTATCATCCCTATACTGAAGTATATAATCATAATGCAAAGTATTTTCGCTGTATCAATCGATGTGCTTTTGCATATCATAAGAGAAAAATATCTGCTTTCCACATATTTAAGTTAAAAAATTTTAAAAGTACGGCGAAGGAATTTTTCGTTAAAGTCCTGCAGATTTAAGCTGCTTAAGACTTCAGAGTCTCATGTATCTGCAATATGTGTAAACTGTAATGTAGTAAACAATGAACACAATCACATCCAAGAGAATAATGATTGATATTTCCGATTTTTGGATTGTATTTTCGTTTTTCAAATCAAAATTGAGTTCGAGACTGATCCAGTTTTTCTACAGGATCAAAAGAAATCTAAAAATTCCCCAAGTTTTTCACCAAAATTTTTGTAGTCCCCAGAAGTTTCCCCACGAACTACTTGTCCCAAAAAATTCCCCTAGAGGTTCAAAATCCCCCAGAATGGGGACAAAATCCCCAATCTGGCAACACTACCGGCTCCCGTACTAACAGAAAAGCAGAAATAATGAGGCTGTGAAAGTTTACTGACATCTATGTACAATTACTTTTCAAATGTTTTTATGTTAAAAAAAACTTGTTAATTTTTTTGGTAACAAATATTTTTTACGTAATTGATTTTATTGCATACACGTAAATTTTAAATTTATTAAAATTTCTTGATACAGTACCTGGCAGTACATGATCAATATAACATTGTGCAAAGACATACACTAATGCTTCTATTAAAAAAAAAAATGAGTAAAGTACTAAACGAAAGTTAAGGCATACAAATGAAATTAGAAAGATTACTACTTCAAAAAGATACAAATTTCTTGAAAAGTTTTTTGGATGTACGAAATGCTTTAAGTTACAACTGAATACTAGCTGACAGGAAAAGTAACCTTTATTTATGTTATATTAGTTATATACATTATAAGACAAAATGCTAAAATATCTGAAAAAAAAAAAACTTTTTTATGTGTATGCTTGCGTGTGAAACAGGGAAAACTATTTTTGGTAGCGAAAAATATTTTCTGTTTCGCTAAACCAAATTTTCCAGAAAATAATTTTTATCAAAATAGTGTCTTAGTTTATTTTAAAATGATCTATGTATTATCAAACTACTTACACCAACCTGCACCCCCCCCCCCCCCCACCACCAAAAAAAAAAAAAATTGTTGCAGAATGTATCTTCATTTTGACAGCTTTATTTAAAATAAAGACATTAAGAAAATGTACGCATAAATTTAACAAGCTTTATACAAGAATAATTCAAGTATGAAAACAAATTATTTTGGAAACTTATAATTGTTGTTCCCTATTTAATGTTTTAATGCAGAACAAAAAAATCATAAAAATCCGATTTAAATGAAAAAAAATATCTGATTTTAATTAAATAAAATGGGATTACTTAGATTTTTTTTTTCACACCCTGTATGTCAGTAGATATTTAATTTTTTTAAATAATCTTCTTTTGAAAAATAATGTACACCGTTCAATTCTAGGAATACAACGAAATGCGTCTTCTATTCTATTTTAGTAATTTGTAAGCATGAGCGTAAAACTCAGCATGATTTCAATGTTTATATTTTAACAAGTGCTTGATAACTTAAAGAAAGGACGCTTGTGCGGCAAGATATAGAGGTATATTCTACTTTCTTTTTAGTTTTACTTATTATCTATAATATCTTAGATTATTCTGTCTGCAAGAGAAATGGCAACAAAAGGTTTTTTTCGAAACATTGCTTAATTCTTAATCTTTATCGATATGTTTTATATCTGACGGAAGCTTAAATGGGCGCGTTGATTGATAATAATGTTGATGTTGATGCTAGTAGATTATTCACTTTTTGCGATAACCCGTTCACTGATATAATTTTAAAATAGGTTACTAGGTTACTTGTTAATCTAGTTTCTTAAAAGAATTATTATGTAAGTATACATAAAGGACTTCCATGTGCCATGAGGATTTTCTTCTTCTCAGATAGGGTGAAAACAAGTTTTTCAAAGATGATTAGTGATATAAATATTACAGTAATTTTAGGATAAGGATTTGATACTCGAATTTTTCATGTTGAAAATATCTTTAGTTTTGAAATGAATGGCTCGTAAATCCCTAGGTAAAGCTCATGTATAATAATAATAATAATAATAAACAGCAATTTATCCGATCAGTATATTTAAGAGTACGCGTGCAGCCATAGGTAATTTTTCAAGAAATACTTCTCTAATATTTTGTAAAAAGCATTTTTTGTTCATAACTTTAACAATAACGAAGATATTTTAGAAAAATTTCCAACAAAGTCATCTTGATTTGTACAAAATGTAACAATGCGAGATAAGTGACAGAACTAACCTCACCGCATTCAAACAATGCTGATAATGACAATGATAATGACAATCCCTCTCCACGTTCAAACAATGCTGAACTTGATTTTTCATATTTTGGTATGTCGTTGAGACAATATCTACTGCATCGCTGACCGAATTGCTGCAAAATTCCAGAACTTTTCGTGATGTCATCACATTTTTTGGAAATCAAGGGAAGTCTGTTTTAAATTTGGATAAAATATATTTTTTATTATTAAAATTATGAACAAAAATCCAGGTTTAGGTTGGAGAGCGATAACCTGTATTTTTGAATGAATAAATGGATTTCAATTATGTTTATCTAGAAGCCCACGAAAGAAACAGGTTGTGATATCCGTCCCCCCCCCCCCTTGACTGTCACATGATCAAGATAGGATTGTTAGCACCAATTGTCGAACTGCCATGTGATCAAGGTAGGCTGAAAAACAAACGAGATCGGTGGAGTGGCGCGACCTGTTTCTTTCGTTGGCAGTGTAGATACCTAACCTACAAAAAACAACAAAAAAAATGTTTTGTTACACTGTTAAAAATTTGCAGCATTCTGGCAGGTCATTTGACCGTTTTTGTCGAAAACGGTTACACAACCGTAATTTTAACACTATTCTGACCATATTATTGGCCATTTTATGGTCAAAATATAGTTAAATTATGGTTATGAAACCGTTTTTTCAGAAAACGGTTGAATGACCTGCCAGAATGCTGCAAAAATTTTAACAGTGTATACTATGCCCCTATGCAAAAAGTATTTGCTGTAATAGTTTGTAACTTTGGTTCTGAAATACCACTGTACTGAAGACCAAATATATTTAACTACGCTTTACTCTTTCTTAAAGAGCTTCAGATAATTTCCAGCATAATTATACTGATGCTGCATAGTAAGGCGTTGCCTTCTAATTCTTTGTTAATGTTATTTTAAAGATATCTTGATACAATCTTGTAATTAAATTGTTAAATTGTTTTCATGAATTCACCCAATAAAAATTTTAGTGTAATATAACGCTACTCGGCGATAAAAATATTTTGCTACATTATAACACACATAATTTATTTTTTGAAAGAGGTACAAGAGTGTGAGGGAGAGAGATGATCACTGCTGGGAGTAATCCTGTACACATTATTGACATCTTGAGCTATTTACTACTATCTGTTAACTTGTTGTACGGACAAAAATAAGAAAAAAAACTGCTACCCCTCCCAACTCATGCGAATTCAAAATTAATAATCAAAAGAACATTATCAAATAATAAATTAATAAATAAATCTTTTTAGAGGCCATAGGTTTTTGTTCATATCAATAATTTTTTTATGATGCAGATACAATATCTAGAAAGCCTTATGTATGATTAAAATAAGTATAATTTTCTGAAAGTAAAACAAAAATCCATTTAATACAATTTTTTTCTTTAACTTTTCTATTTTGTAGGTTGTAGATCTGCGTTTCTTTCTGCCTAGGTGCATTCGTAATTATATAAATACGTAACACATACAGTCGCCGTCTGTCTGTCTGTCCCTCTGTCAGCCTATAACAACGTAAAAACTACCCAACCGAATGGTTTGAAATTTAATATATATATAATCGTTTCAGAATTTTGTCGAGACATTTCAAATTTTATGAAAATCGAATCAAAACTTAAAAATATATTAATAAAAGTGTTCTACTTTCTATTAAATCCTATCGTACGTAATTAATTCAATGATATCCCGTGATAGATAATGATTCTAGATTGCCATGGTGATTACATCCTATTTAAGATGAAGTCACATTATTTTCGTATTACGGTATTTAATATGTATAATCGTAAGAAATTTTGTATTCAGGCATTTTTGCATAAAAGTGCAACAGCTATTGCACCAAAATCTTAATATTAACCTATTAACGGCCAAAGGTGCGTAAACGCACCATTTCAATAAATATTTTTTTTATTAACAATGAATATTTTCACTAATTTTATTTTTCTGCTATTTTTAAGGGTTCTGGAGACATCTATAAAACGTCAGTAATTCAATTGGAGTAAACACTTTCTGTTGATAAGTTTTCAAAATACGCTAGTTTTTTTAAATTGAAACGGATAGTGACAAATTTGACTTTTTGAAAATGTATAATTATTCCCCTCGAGATTACTTATATGTTTTTATAATGGATTAAAGTTGCAAGTTCTGTAAATAAAATAATAACAAAACAAATGTCATAAAAAATGTAAAAAAATTATTAATTTAAAACTTAATGGTGCGTTACCGCACCATTGACCGAATACATGAAAATGCCGAATGCATTTTATTTTTCAAATAAAATATTATTTTTCATGCACGAAACTTTTTTTTTGTCTTAATGAATCTAATGTAAGCATATTTCAATGAAAATAATATCACATTTTATAAAATTTCTATGCTTGGCCTAAAATGGGTTAATAAAACAAGTTATAATACGAGCGCACCTCATTTGACACATTTGACGTACAATTTCTTACTGCTAGCTTAGTAGACACATATGCAAAAATCAATATTAATCTCGAGATTAAAAAAAATAAACATGGTGAAATAAACATTTTCAAAATGGCCTAAACATGATTCTTTATATCAAATTATAAGATTAAATTCTGGCAATTATACACAACATTTTCTACATCTTTATCATAATTTCAACTTTCTTCTTATTTTCTTTTCAATATTCATTAGCTTAAAATTTGAAGACAAAAGTTTTCATTATTTAAGACGACGTTCTCAAAGAAAAATAATTCTAACTAAACACTTTACGGAAATGAAAATATGGTTATCATAAGCGTTTTCTTTGAAGAGTTTTGATAACCTTCGACTGCGTTCTCAGAAGACGTGATAAGTGCAAATTTTAGATTAAGCATTGTCAAGTATTAAATATTTAAAATATCAAAGGTTAGATATTGGAAATTATGACCATAAAGGGCATCTAACTGTCGCAGTTTTAATACAGGAGTAATATAATATTGTTAGCCAAAGATATATTATTACATTACCTTTTCATGATGAAATGTTTTTTTAATTGCAAATTTATGGGTATATTCTATAAAGAAATAGGAATAATACAAATGATAAAAAGTAAATAGAGCTTAAAATTCATAGCAAAATGTTTTTATAAAATAATTAGTCGGATGCGGCAATCCCAAAACTTTCTTCTATCTCATACATGTTAATACTTCCTGAAAAATGCAGCATATCAGCACCACCGGTTAGAGGATTTACACCAAAATTTTATTATCAACAACTTTGACAACTTCTAACTGAATCTGACGTTTGATGAAAATCAGTGCATTAGTTTTTTAGATAGAGGTATTGCGGAAATTGTAAAAAATTCTGCATAGCAGCGCCACCTGTTGGGTGATTTACACCAAAAACTAATTAGGACCATTTTATACCAGGGACTAACTGAATCTGAAGCTTGATGAAAATTCATGCATTAGTTCTTGAGATACAGCTATTGCGGAAATCGTGAAAAATGCAGCACGGCAATGCCACCTGTTGGGCGATTTACACCAAAAATTAAACAGCAGTAATTTATATCAAGGACTAACTGAATCTGAAGTTTGATGAAAATTCGTGCACTTTTTCTTGAGCAGAAACATTCTATAGTTCTTCCTACATACATAATTCATACAACATGAACATTGGTTGTAGAATATATCTAGTTCTTGAGATACAGCTATTGCAGAAATCGTGAAAAATGCCGCATAGCAGTGCCACCTGTTAGGCGATTTTCACCAAAAACTAATCAGGGCCAGTTTATATCAAGGTCTAACTGAATCTGAAGTTTTGTCAAATTCCGTGCATTAGTTCTTGAGATATAGCGCCCACAAAATTTTTGTCACATACTCACAGAGTGACAGACAGGGTGACAGACAGGGTGACAGACAGACTCACAGACATTTTCCAAAAAAGCAACAAATCGTGTTTAGAACATTCTAAAACGAATAAATCCGTCGAAAACCGGAAATCGGAAATTTTCACGAATCCAATACTTTCTTCTTGTAAAGATAGAAAAAAGTAAAAATACACTATATGGCCGAAAGTAATCCGACTATAGACATCTTATTAAATATCTAGAGAAATATTTGACTATTTTTTTCTGAAATTTCAGACATGGAGAGAACATGTTTGGCCACATACTTTTTAGCGAAAGCTTAGTCAGGAGGCCAATTAGGGGACCGACAACAAATTACATGAAAAATAATATTTGCGATCACCCTGTGTAACATAAACTTATCGAAATGATCTGTAACTATAGCGGATGACTATGCACCTTGTGTAAGAATAGCACATAGATTCATGGCGAGATAACATGTTCTTAAAAAATAAATAAATAAATAAATAAACGTCTGCAATTTTTTTTTTTTTTTTTTTTTTTTTTTTTTTTTTTTTTTTTTTACAGCACGCAGTGGTTTCAACCAAATATAACGTCACTTCTAGAAAACTTGGCAAATTGTGTAAATATGATGTATTGCAACTAGAATATGAATATAATATTTAATAAACATTTGTATAGTATAATTTTTAACTGGGCATGCCCACAAATATTAACAATTAGTTCTTTTTCCCCTAATTCCGGAGTCAACGCTATATAGGCTATAGGGCAAGTTAAAGTAAAGAAAAGTCGAATCGTGCAAAAGATATCAGCAATATAATGAGCTAGATTTAAGTTGCTTTCTAAAAGTATTTGAATGATAAAAGAATTTTCACAAAGTGTAATTTTTCATTATATATATATATATATATATTACTGTCATTAGGGGCGTTGGTAATTATATAAATATGTAGCACCTATAGTTGTCGTTCGGTCCGTCAGCATATAACAAAGCAAAAACTACCCAACCGAATGGTCTGAAATTTTAAATATATAACTGTTGCAAAATTTTGTCAAGTCATTTCAAATTTTATGAAAATCTTATGCATAGTTTAATTACAGGGACAGTCAAAACTATTCCGTTACATTACGGCCAATGGTAAAAAATTATTTCGAGTGCATTTTAATGAAGTTACAGTCCTTCGAACACAATGAAATTGATATGCACTTACGAAGTGCACTAAAATATACATTCAGTACAATATGCGGTGCAAAAAATATTTATAAAACTAGTTATAGTACGAACGCACCTCATTTGTCACATTTGACGTGCAATTTCCAACTTGTTTTTATTGATATTTTAATTCCTATTGGAAGAACTATCAGAATGTGTCAAATCAGAGAACAGCAACAACATAAATAAAAATTGAAGCAACCATTTAAAATTTACGTGTGAACTTTCGTTAAATACATACTCCTTTGTTAGAAGTGGATTAATAAAAAAAAATGAGAATTCGTGGAAAATTCCTTATCAGGCAACTACTTTTAGAAAATAGCTGAAATTTATCTGACTGTATTGCCGATATATTTATTAATTTTCACAATATTTCATTGCTCTTTTTATATGAGTTTTCTTATACAGTTGATTACTAAATTCTAAAAAAATAATTTTATTATAATTCGCACATATGCAGTTAAAAATTATTTCAAACAAATACTCATATCTCATGAACTATTTATTACATATATATTCTAATTGTAGTATGTTGTTTCTATTGTACTTTGTAAACTTTTCGGAAAATGGCGTTAAATTTGGTCAAAATTGCGGCATGTTATAAACAAAAACATGCAAAAATGTTTTGAATTTTTATATCCTACTTTTATCCTATTGTCACAAAAGAAAATCTAACTGGAAGGAAATTTCTTGTTCAGTCTGTTTAGTGGCACCGTATCAACACGTTACTGCCATCAATGCCAGACATAAATTTGCAAATATCACTAGAATTAAAAATCATGATTTCTGTTTTTTTCATTCTCATCAAAATAGCATTACAATGATTTGGAACAGAATAGAAAATTTGTAATTTTTAAGGAATGCAAAAACTTGGAGATGGGCAGGAAAGGAAGGGGTATTTAAGCTTTGGTTTTCCGGAATCGCTATTACACTGGGCTCCGGAGTCCTGTATTTATGAGCTCCGGTGAATTCCGGCCAATATTTAAATATTTACTAAAAATAGAGAAGCTGGTGGGCTCCGGCGCAAATTAAGCCCCGATTTATCTTAATCAAAGTGAAGTGACCAAAGGATTGATCTAACAAACTTTCTGAAGAAATAAAGATCCAAAATTGAGTGAAAAAATGCAGAATTTAAGAAATCTTTTTTTTTTTTTTTTTTTTTTTTTAGGACTTATTCAGACACCATTGCAATACTTTACCTCCCCTTTTTTTCTGATTTAGGGAAAATGATTTCATTTGTATCGCCTAAAGTCGAAAGAAAAAGCCTTAGCACAAATAACAGTGAACCCATTTAAGCCTGGCGTCCCATTTTTGGGACACTTCGAATTTTAATAAATTTGTATAATTTTCTTCTTCTTTATAACATGAAAATTGTATGAAATAATTATTTATAAATGTCTTTTTCTGTTTCCGAAAGATCATAGCATAAGCTGGATATTTTTTTGCTTAAAATGAATGCTTTTTTCGGAGTTTATAGATTTTTCGCTTTCCAAGATTGCGAAATGCAAAAAGTAAGTTTATTTGTATTTTTTCTGTCAATTATTGAAATAAATAAATCATAATCGTAGCTTGAAGACTTCTTTGACATACGTATCTTTTTAAATTATGAAATTATATGTTCAAGCGTATTTTTTATGCACTTTTGTAACAAACAAAATATAGGGCGTTAGGCATGAATGGGTACCTATTTTTATTAGCCTTTTAAGGGACAGTTATTAATGTAAAGTTCTTTTCAAGATAATTATGAAACAAATTGTTTTTAAGCCTCAAATACAATTATTCTTAGTTTATTATTACTAATACTTATAATGTTGTTAGCCTCTGTAAAGAAATAACTGTATTTTTTTTTTAGCAATTCATAAAAATATTAATTGTAGTACGATATAATATACTATTAAAAGCCTATTTTATGTAAATTTAGACAAAACATATAATTATGCATATTATATTATTACAAATATTATGCATATTCCCATATTTAGAACGTTTACATTTTATCAAATAAATACAAAAAAAAAATTGCGTAATTTTTTTAGTATTTTTTCAGTTCATTTTGGAACATTTTAAAGTGATTTTACCAATAAATTTGAGAAAACAAAAATTCAGGCACAAATGGGTTAATAGACAAATTGCCTTTTCCCCGATAGCAAATATTTTGAGAACCAAGTACTTCTGTAAAGTTAGTTGAAGATTCAAATATTGCATCTTGCTTTTTTGAAAGCTGTAACAAAGGTGCAACTTAGAAGAGTGCAATCTTAAAACCACATCTTTTTGCAAAAAGTAAGAAGTTTACTTTTGTTTCCACAGTGAATGATTGCTTTAAATTATTTAATACTCTATATCAAATAACAAATTTTACGTTTATATATATTTTATAAAATTATCTCTGGTTAATTTATGCAATACTCTATAAAGCAGTTTTAAATATTGTATCCTACAAAAAACTTACAAGGTATTCATTTGATCGTATTGCAGTACAGGTAGTAGGTATCGAAAAATAAACATTTCCCCCCAAATACCCTTGTCCTATCAATAGTACATAATGTAACATCGAACTGTTAGTTTAAATGAAATAAAACCTGATGTAAGTTTTTTGAAAAAAGGCATTCAATTGAAATGGGAAAATGAATTTTCTTGATTAAAATACAATTCGGACCAGAAAAGTTTTGTGCTTTTTTTGGACAAAAATTAAAAATTCTGGCAATTAAAAGCATTTGCAATTTTCCTGCTTCTTCTTGAATTTTAAACCATTTTTGCAGCGCAAAGGAGTTAAAGTATATGGGAGTGTTTGCCGATAGGAATTCTTTTATATTTCCAAAAATTTTTGAGCTGTTTTAAAAAGTTACTGTGATAAAATTCTTTCTTTATTAAAATTTACATTATATTGAAAAAAATTAACACTATTTAAATCATTTAGTAGTGTTTTTTTTACCATGTTTAAAGCTTTGTATTGTTGATTAAAACTTTTAAAAAATCTCGAGAAAGTTTGGAAAATAATGTTACAAATACCTTTATGATGATATATGTGAGGGACGCAATGCCCGGAAAGTTTGTTCTTCCTTTATAAAATCCTTTTACACCAGAATTTTTATTTATAACTATTTAACTTCTTTATTAAACTTATTACTGAGTGGTTTATATTTAACTTTTTTTATGAAGACATTACTCGTTCGAATCGACTAGTTCTGGGGTTTTAGTGTTAACATATAAGTTGTTAAAGTATAAACTATTTGTTAAAAATATATAAAAAAACCCTAGGTTTTAAGTTTAACATAGTTGTTTGTATTTAAGGATTCAATAGCATTTTTAAAACAACAGTAATATTTTAGAAGAGCTGTATCACACGTGACATGGAATGCCCCAAATATATTTTATTTATTAAAAAAGGCGGGTTAAATAAATACTTAAATAGATACTTTTTCCCATTTTTTTCCAAAAAAGATTCTTAAGCTCATTCAATCCATAAATGTTTTCATAAATAATTCATTTTGAAACATACCGAAATTCCTGAAGTACAACTTGCAGCGAATTCCACAAATAAACACATTATGAGAACATACTCAGATCCTCCAAGTAATTTCATGCTTTCCGGTTTATCCGAAATGAAATTAGTTCTCCAGTCAAAATGAATTCTGTATGAAGAAGATAGTGGGTAACGCCTACCGCATAATTGAAAGCTGGAAATGCTTCTTACAGATACTCGTTAGTCGAATATTTAGTCAAATTATCTGCAATTTTCCCACTTATTTTCTGATTACACTCGGCAAATCTAATATAAGAGAGTTTATTGATATAAACATGCAGCCAATCTGGTTTAAATATTCATTTATGTTTGAAGTTGTTTAAAAATTTCTAAACGAAAAATAAGGAAAAGTGTTGGTAATAAGAGAACTATGTAACATTTTAAAAATCTCACCAGTATTGCATATTTAAAAATGCTATAAAACTCTAAAATACAGATTTTACGTTTAACTTATTATTATCTATCGATATTATAATCAGTATTATTATCTATCAATATTATTATCTCTCAATATTATTGTTATATATTAATTCATCTGCTTCTTTGTTTTTAACCCTTTGAAGGGCGGTGATGCCGTCACGGCATCACATAATTTTAATCCCTAATTGACAGATTGGCCCCGGAATTTTATAATAAAATGTTCACCTTTATTAAGTACGCGAAAATATGCTGTTACTCCTTTACAAATAAATTCTCTTGTAAATACTGGTGTCAATAAATTATTTCAACATTTTATGAATATAAGTACCTTGCCCCTGAAAGGGTTAAACCATTTTTGCAGCGAAATGGAATTAAAATATACACGAGTGTTTCTCGGTGGGAATTCCTTCATATTTCCGAAATTTTTCGATCTGTTCTTATAAGATTACTGTGAAAAAATTCTTTCTTTATTAAAATTTACTTTGTATTGTAAAACTTTAACGTTATTTAACTCATTTAGTAGTATTTTTTCATGTTTAAAGCTTTGTATTGTTGATTATAACTTTTAAAAAATCTCGCGAAATTTTGGAATAAAGTTACAAACACCTTTATGATGAGATATGTGAGGGACGTTTGATAATCGAGAATCTACCGTAAATGGACCATTCCGTGAAAAACTGACAAAATGTCCTGCACCTGACACTCACGTAAATTCCCATATTTATTCACTTAAAAATTGTTAAAGTGTAAACTATATATTACAAATAAAAACCTTAGATTTTAAGTTTTACATAGCTATTTCAATTTGAGGATATAATAGCATTATTAAAACAGTAGTAATCTTTAGAAAAGCTGTCTCACACGTCTCATACCCCCCAAAATTTTTATTTGTTAATAAAGGCATATTTAACCCTTTAATGACCAGGGTAGAATACGTTTCAGAAATTGCGTAATTCAGAAAATCGAATTCATACCAAAAAATCTAAATAGTAAATTCCGATTTATCTAATAACGAAATGTCCGTTGTTAAATTAAGTGAAAATTTCTCTTTTAAATTTCTGGTGGGAATACGGAATATGTGAATAAAAAAATCCAATAAATCGGGAACATTGATGGTATCATAAATGATACATGGGAATTAAAGGTTTAATAAATGTATAAGTAGATACTCTTTTTCTAAAAAAGATTCTCAAGCTCATTGAATGCATAAATATTTTCATAAATAATTCATTTTTTAACATACCGAAATTAATGAAGTACAACTTGCAGCGAATTCCACAAATAAACACATTATGAAAACATACTCAGATCCTCCAAGTAATTTCATGCTTTCCGGTTTATCCGAAATGAAATTAGTTCTCAGTCAGAATGAATTCTGTATGAAGAAGATAGTGGGTAACGCCTACCTCATAATTGAAAGCTGGAAATGCTCCTTACAGATACTCGTTAATCGAATATTTAGTCAAATTATCTACAATTCTCCTACTTATTTTCTAATTACACTCGGCAAATCGAATATAAGAGAGTTTATTGATATAAACATGCAGTCAATCTAGTTTAAATATTCATTTATGTTTAAAGTCGTTTAATTTTTTTTAAACGAAAAATAAGGGAAAGTGTTGATAGTAAGATATAGGTCAGGGTTGGCGAACCTATGGCAAACGTGCCAGACTTGGCACGTAAGACAATTTCTCTGGCACACGAAAAAAAAAAAAATTATAATTCATATATAGATAACATTTAGATTCTATTATATTCAATAAAGTTTTGTTTCATATGGAGAGACTATCTCAAATAATGCAATTATTTTTGCATGAATTAAAACATCAAAAGCAGTTCCTTTTCTTGTGATGTTATGCGGTGTTTTCAACATGTATTTTGCCTTTTTATATGATTTTATAACGCTGTATTTTCCAAATTATTGTTTTTTAGACAGTCACTGCATTAAGCTGGCAAATGGATCTAATTTATATGTACATTTATAAAACTATCAAAATATGAATAAGGTATAAAGATTCTCCATCGAACATACAACAGCAAAAATCTCATCAATAATTTATTGATACATTGTTTAATGCAACTTGGATTATTATAACTGGATGTTGCATTAATATTAAGGTCAACATTTTCGTATTTTTATTTCTTTATTACAGTGAAAATGATTACATAAATGAATCATAATTTACGTATTAAAATTTCATTAATTTAATATCTTATTCTAATATACAGAGAAATAGCATTTTGATTTTTAATATTTTTTTAATTATTAATTATTAGTGCATGAAAGCAACTGATTCTTTAACTAGTGTTTTGTATAAACATCGTACGTTGCAAAATTGTTTTATGTCAAATTGTGACACGTTGCACTGTTGATAGATATTGTTGGTGAATTCTTAGCACGCGCGAGTAAAGCGAGTAAAATGGTTCGCCGATCCTGATATAGGTGTAGTAAAAGACTGGTAAAAATTGCCCCATTAATATACAGGGTGTTTCAAATTTCGATCGACAAATTAAGAAGGCGATAGAAGGCATGAAGAGGATGAAAAATTACCATTGAACACGGGATCGCAAACCACGTGTTTAGTCACACTCACAAATACAGGGTGTTTCATCTTGACTGAACTTGCGTTGACGGTAATAACTTTGAGAAAAATCAAAACATTACATTGAAGATACAACAATATGTACCTTATTTTGTGTGAAATCTTATGACATCACGAAAAGTTATAGAAAAACAGGGTGCTCAAGCAATCGATGATACCGTATGAACTGGCATTCCCACACTGTCAAAGAAATTGTAAATTTACATGTATTATACCGTAAATTTACGAAATATGCCACTTTTTCCAAATAAACGGTCAAATTCCGTACATTTTATGTTTTACGGACATAACCCGTTTATCTAAAGGCAAAGACCTTTTATCCAGGAGCAAAGCCCGTTTTTTTATGTGCCTTTCCCTGGAATCTCTTCTACAGTAAAATTACTGCAGCAATTTTTTACAGTGCAATTCAAAATGTGGAACGTCAAGTGCATACTGCTGCGAGCATAATGGAGATTTCTACCACTTTTTTCGATATTATCACATTTACAGCAAAGGTGAGAATGTCTATTAAAAGTTTTATTATAATATATTTCAGTTTTCTGTAACTTATTGTCATCAACACAAATTGAATTGGAACATAAGACCTTGTATTTTTGATTAAATACGTGGTTTGCGATCCTGTGTTCTATGGTAATTTTTTATCCTCTTGATGCCTTCTATCACCCCTCTTAATTTGTCGATCGAAGTTTGGAACACCCGGTATGTTTAAAAATGCAAAAATATAGATCTTTCACTTAGCTGTTATTATCTATTAACGCTATGCAGGCCTCTGACGGATTTATGCGTCATTTATAAAACTATCGTTAAGAAATTCCAAATTCTCTTCAGAAAGTTTGATTAGTTATTTTTGGTTATTATAATGATGATATTTCGGGAATAAAATAAACGAAAATTGGTATTAAAAATTTTATAGTTTGAACTCGAAATTTTTGAATAAAAAAAACGCTAGATTTGGCAAGACTGTTTGCGACCTGTATGGCGTTAATAAAAAAAGTTAGCATTGCTTTTATATATCATTTTCTGTATTAAAAAATGTCGTTAAACTACTTATACTAATTCACAAATTTTTTACAACAATATTTTATAGCACAAAATGGGTTAACATTTTGCATATAACACCAGTTTTTCACTAATCAGATGTTAATTCATAGTCTACATTGTAAATTGAGAAAAATGTGTCTTAGACCCGTGTTTTTGGAAATGTATCTTATTACTCCGTTTATTTTTGACTAAATATTAAGATACGAGCATGCTTTATAATATCTATCTGTGCAATTTTTCGATTTAGTCCCTAATTGGAACCTTTGCTTAATGTGAATTCATATTTTAGATCAGTCATATCGATAGAGCTGTATACTAATCCGCAGGGCAAATAAAGAACTTTTGTTCTTGTGTAAATCAAGAAATCTATTGTTTACCCTTCTGTAACTCGAATTTGAAATTAAGTATTTTTTTTTTTTTTATCTGATAGCCTATGTTTTTTTCTTTTTTCTCCTACACTGTAAAAAAAAAATCTCTAATTTTTACAGAAAAGAATTGTACTCCCTCTGTCCCAAATTAGTTGCGACATTTAGGTCGAAAATTTTGTCCCAAATTAATTGCTACACTTCAAGTGGGTGGAGTCATAAATAACTTCTGATGCAGTTTAGTAGATCGACACCATTTTGTAAGGACTCTACCATCAGTATACCATAAAGATCATTTTCTTCCTAAAGAATTAACGATTCATTAGCTAGAAGGTAGTTTTATGTGATTACTGGTGGAAGAATCCTTACAAAACAGGGCGTGGCTTAAGAGCGTGCGAACACTGGATTTTTTAAACTAATTTGGTACTTATTTAAGGAGAGACGGATGGAATGTTCTTGATTAATAGCATAACACCCTGAAAACTGTGAAAAATGTTCAAACAAAATCATAAAATCATGAGTATCAATAATCAGTACAAAAGTAATCAAACGTAGCAACTAATTAGGGACAGAGGGATTTTTTACAGAAAAAAAAACTGTTTTAAAGAAAAACAGTTTTTTTCTGTAAAAGAAAATAAATTTCGTATTTTTTACAGAAAAAATCTGTTTTAATAAAACATTACGGATATTTTTTGTAAATTAAACGGTTTTTCACTGGCGCCAAAATTGACAGTTTTTTTCTGTTAATTTGTGAGATTTTTCTTTACAGTGTACATCCTTGTTTAGCATATTTTTATACAGTCAGACCTATATTTAACGAAGTCGCTAAATCCCGGAAAAAAGTTCGTTATATGGAAAATTCGTTAAATAGAGATTCACCTTTTAAAATACTTTAAACTACATAAAACAAATTTTAAATTCATAAACATTAAATATTTTTACTAAAAGTAATTAATCACATTTTTTTAAAATAAATTTTATCGATTTGTTTTATTTATTTTACCCACCAATATCCATCACCAATTCCTTGTTTCTATGTGTTTAAATCTTTGAAATCTACAAGGAAAACAAAACATTGTTCGGGAATACACTGTATTTTCTTTTTAAAGTAAATAGTTTTACATTAAAATTAACGAATTTTAATGACCTTATCGTATTTATTCTTATAAAAAATAATTTTAACCGTACATTAACCTATGCGTCCTTAAATTTAGTTTCTGAAAAACTCTGTTAATTTTGTATGAGTTTTTTCTTTTAAAAAGTGCTTTTTCTCATAATACGTCTCGCATCTTTGCATTGCACTGAAAACCCCTTCATGCGTATTTTCTTCTAACTATATTCCGCGTCGGACTGTTTCAAATGATTTTAGCATTTCAACATACGAAATTTTGTTAATTCCTGCATCATGATCCTTTCCATCATCATCATATTCATCTTCATCGCAATTCATTGCTTGTTTTTATTTTTCACACTGTCGAAAATATCCAATTCGAATAGTGTTTCCGAGGTTTAAATTTTAGTATTAAGTGAAGTACAATCATCAATCAGTACATCATGGTTAATTTCTTCTTTTTTTTCTCATCTGTATCCACGTTATTTTAAGCTACTCTAAGGGACTATCGTCTTCGTCCTCCGTACTTACCGAATTCTCACTGCTGACAAAGAAGGTGCCTGGTAAAACCAGTTCAAGGCCATTGACCATCATAAAATATGTTTAAACAAAGAATAAGTTTGAAATGTCCAGAAATATTTTGAGAAATGGGGAGGAAAAATAAATTTAGATTACAAGAAAAAGTTCGTTAAATAGAGAATGCACTTCGCTATTTGGAGGTTATTTTACGTAGAAATTCGCAAAATGTTATTGGTTCCAAGGAAAAGTTCGCAAAATAGAGGTTCGTTAAATAGAGGTCCGACTGTATATGAAAATTGGTCGGTCAGCTTCTCATTAAACCACAGACTGTAATACAAGACAAAATTTCTAGTGTGAACTCGGAATTTCTGGCTAGGTTTGGTAACACTGTTTGCGGCCTTTTAACCCTTAACGGTCGAAGTACTTCTCCCAGCCACAGGCAAAGTTTCGTTTTTTTAATCTTCAAATGTCACATCGGGGCCGGAATTTAAGATAAAATGTACGTGTAAATAAGTAATGCATCTATTCATGTACTTAAAAAAACGAAAATTTTATTTAAAAATACTGGTATCAGTGTGACATTTGTGGATTAAAATTAAATACGGCGGCTTCGTTGTCTCGGCATCGACCGCAAAGGATTAATAAAGAAATTAGAATTATTTTTATATATCATTTTCTGCCTTAAAAAACTTTCTTTTCTTTAAACAAATCATAATAATTAACAAATTTTTCGTAACAACGTTTTATAACATAAAATGGCTTAGAAATTGAAATATAACTGATATGTTTTTGACTAATTAGATGTTAATTCACATTCTACTTTATAATTGTAAAAATTTGTTTTAGATGCGTATTTTTTTAAATCTGTCTTATTACCCCGTTTATGTTTTACTGAATAATAAGAGACAAGAATGTTTTATTACCTCTATATTTCTCTGTGCAATTTTTCGATTTAGTCCTAATTGCAATCCACGCTTAATAATAACTCATACGTTGCATCAATCATATCGCTAAAGCTGAGCTGTATATTAACTTGTAAGACAAATAACATATATGTTTAGTGTTTTTGGAAATATATTGGCTTTTTATTAAACACAAAAGTATTATTTTTACTATTAAAAACTGAAATGACATGTTTATTCCATAAAACAATAGTTAATGTATTTTTTAAATATTGAATTAAAATGTATCTGAGTAACTATATTATGAAACTGTTTAAACAGTATAGCACAGACAAGTGTGATACCCCATTTTTTGTTATAAATAATGCCTGATAAAACCGATATAGATGTAAACGTGTAAAACGAATAGTATTACAATATTAAAGCTTTTTGTTTCCTTAATCTTGCATTTTTTTAATGCAACTGTTGTACATTTATAAGTTATGAATATTTAACAGTTACTGATTTAGAAAGAAATTTTATGAATATATCATTCCTATATCTTTCATTCTAATTTATGTTGCTATTTTACATATACTTTTAAACAACAACGAAAAAAAATTAATTGTCCTCTACAAAATGCCGTTATCGAGAAAATTTTCAGCATGAAAACGAAAAGAATGGAAACAATAATTTATAAGCTACCGAACTACTCCAGATGAAATTATGTTCTATTTTTAGAAAAGAAATAAGCGTATAAATTTAACTGATGTCTTTTTTTTATTTACTGAGAAGATGAAAATTTAAAAAGATGAATCGAAGACGATATGACATTTTAAAGTAATACTTCAAACGCTGCCTTCCCCAATACAAATATAAAAGTTATAGTGCATCATTTTCAAGAAATGTTTCAGGCGATACAGATAGAGATAGATAAATATATTTTTAATCCGTTTTATGAAGGAACATAAAATATATTTTTAATGCTAGTTCTGTATTAGATTAAAACGAATAAGACATGTTGTGTTTAAATTATTCTTAAAATAACCTATTAAAATGCCAATTTTGAAAAGCGATTTAGTTTCTTAAATAGGGTTCCTATGCTTTGATCTTATATACCAGTATTTTTATGTAGAAGAACTCGACTTGTGTAATCGCTCGATTGCAGCGAGATTTTGTCTTCTAAGAAAGTATTGGTGTTTAGGGGCTGTACATATACAACGTTATCAACTCTTTTGGTAAATTTGGACCCCCTCTTTACGATATCATATGTTATCATACCACAAACCTCCCCTGCTCCCTAGGGATATCGTTATCAATGTCTAAAAATTACTTTTAATGTTGCAATTTTTTTTTTCGTTTGTTTGCAGTGATATGCAGATATGGTTATGCATTTATTATTTGTATACTTTATTGATTCAAGTGAAGATAGATCAATAAAATATCACTATTATTATATATGAAATAACTTTATACCAAATAACACTTAAAAGAAATAGCTACTATTTAAAAGTATTTAATAATAGCTTTTTGCTACACAATGCATTCAACAGTAATAATGTCTTCTTGTATTTGTCTTGCACATGGGGGAGAAGAGCAGTCAGAGCGTCTTATCAATAAAAAAAAAGTGGACAACATTATTTCTCTTTTCTTTACATACATACACATATGACAGAAAAATAGGAATACCAAACGTTGGGATAGTTCACATTTTGGAATTAGATAATTTTATAATCATTTAATGATTTTAATAATAACTCTGTATTTTCATAAAAAAAAGATAACTGACTAAAAATAGGAAAGAGATTATTTTGGTGTAAAGAACAAGTTACAAATAAAAAGAGAAACTTTCGGTTGTATAAAAAATGATAACGATATCAAAAAACAAATCCTCTTCCCCATGATATCTTACGATATGATATAACGTGCCAGGACCCCTCCTCCCCCCTAAAGCGATAACGTTATAGACGCACAGCCCCTTATCTAATCTAAATTCAGGAAAATTTCGTGACCTACAGGAACGCTGTCAAAAACTTTTTAAACAAGAAACATCTATATAATAAAAGCCTAAGTCATGTGACTGTCATCAATAGTTCCGCTTGACCGCTTTACTTTTTATATGCCAAACAGCCAATTTGGTGATTTAATGTTAGCCGGGCGCAGATGATATATTGCCAAATATTGTTCCATCGCCATCATATCATCAGTATTATAATAGTCCATCGCATGCGACTGTCATAAGCAATTTTTCAAGAGGTAAATTAAAACAAAGCTTTCATTTTTAAATTAAATGTCATAGTTTATGGTATTATTTGTTACTTTTTTTTTTCTTTTCTTTTCATTCTTTTCTTTTTCTTTTTTTTTAAGAAATAAGAGAAAATTGAGAGTCATAAACTTTAATCATTTCAGTTTTAAATTAAAGTTATGTATTTTAAATAAAATGAGTGAAAGTAATGAAATTAATGAAATGAGAAAAAATACGACGGGTACAATGTTTGGCAATATATCATCTGCACACGGCTAACATAAAAATACCGAGTTCATGATTTCTGTATCAGAATCTTCCGATTTGGCGAAGGATTGAGCAAGGAAATTAAATTATGAATAAAAGTAACATGATACAATGCTTAGCATAGATTTAAAGGAGACCAAACTGGTCGCCAAGGGCGGCTAGTTGCATAGATATTTGTGCACATAGATTTTAAATTGAGAAGTAGTTTTATGACTTTGATAGAAAGAATGAGTATTTTTGGACAATTTTTCTCGACAGATCTCGAAGAATAACAGTGCAATTTTCTAAAAAATATAGTTGTATAATGAAAAACCGCATTTAAAATGAACAATATTTATTAAAATGATTTTAAATATGTACTGTTTATTAAAATAATTTTAAATATGTACTGTTTATTAAAATAATTTTAAATATGTACTGTTTATTATTAAATTTTAAATATGTTCTGTTTTGTTATATTATGAAAATTAATTATTTTTTGTATACTAATAACATTATTATTTAATTCATTTGTAAACATAGATATTTTTTGTAATTGAATTGGTCATTTCAAAAATTATATAACTGAAGGTTTCTTTTTCGTGATGTATTTTATTGTTTCAAACATATCCCCGAAGGCTGCACGTGTGGAAAAAAATTACATGAGTTTATTTATCTGATGCTGATCAAAAGGCATGTGAAAATTGTCATTTATTCCAAAAACAACATTAGTCAATGACAATACCAAGATATAATGCAATGACCAAAAAACAGAACAAAAAGTAAATATGATTAAAAATGATATCTAAAATGTAGCTAAATGTTAATCCTTAAGATAGTAATGGTTGCTTGATTATGGGCGGGACGGTCATCTTTTCACGCTAGCGCTATTCAGACCGGGAATTCCTTTTAATGGGAAATCCGATCCACTAAGAACAATAAATAACCGACACTCTACTTATACATTTTAAGGTTCAAAACGTATAATGTGTGCACAAAAATACCAAGATATAATACTATGATGTAATCAATAACAAGATGTAATACTATGAACAACAACAGAACAAGAAGAAAATATGATTAATCATGATAATTAATATGTAGCTAAATGTCAACTCTAAAGATGCCGTTAATAATTGTTGCTTCGTTATTGGCTGTACCGTCATCTTTTCCACACAGAGACCATACAGACCTGGATCTGCTTATAACACGTTGAATGCCAAGTTTATTTTGTCTGTCTTTCCGTTTAGGCAACGAAATAAGACTCCCGTTACAGAATGTATAAGTTTCAGTCACCGATGACGGTCAAGAACATAATCAATGAGGAAGAAACAAATGTTTTCACATTTACTTGTTTGGCATTTATTTGTAAAAATATATAAATAATTTAGCTTTTCTTTCTCTAAACAATAATACAGCAAGCAAAATTTAAATGAGTAATGGCTATACTAGAGGTACAGTTTTTTTCAAGTCATTGCAAATGTATATTATATTTATTATCATATTGATAAAATCGGTGCTTAAAAACAAGGGGTAGCGCAACTATACATATCAACATATACTCGTACATAAAAGCCAAACGAATATCTTGAAAATTCCGAAATATATCGGCGATTTAAAGATTTACACTTTCTAAAAGTACCTGAACGATAATGGATTTTTTACAAATTACCATTTTTCACCATAAATCACACAAAGCTGTCAAAATTTTCGTTTTTTTGTTACCACTCGAAAGTGACCGGTCACTTCTGCCTATACAGTTTATGTAGTTAAAAAAGTTTTTTAAAAATACATTCAAACATCGTACATAAAAGCCAAACGAATATCTTGAAAATTCTGAAATATATCGGCGATTTAGAGATTTACACTTTCTAAAAGTAGCTCGACGATAACTGATTTTTTACAAATTATCATTTTTCATCATAAATCACACAAAGCTGTCAAATTTTACATTTCTTCGTTATCACTCGAAAGTGACCGGTCACTTTTGCCTATACAGTGTATGTAGTTAAAAAAGTTTTAAACAAATACCTTCAAACATTGTACATAAAAGCCAAACGAAGATCTTGAAAATTCAGAAATATATCGGCGATTTAGAGATTTGCACTTCTAAAAGTAGCAGGACGATAACTGATTTTTTATAAAATTACCATTTTTCATCATAAATTACACAAAGATGTCAAATTTTACGTTTATTCGTTACCACTCCAAACTGACCGGTGACTTTTAGCTGTAGAGTGTATGTAGTGAAAAAAGTTTTAAACAAATACATTCAAAAGATCAAAGCGTATCGCTTGTTTTTTTTGGTTTTTTTTCATAAAAAGCGAGTCTATGATTATTGAAATACGTGATTGGATTAACAATGCATAAATATTTATAGTTTAGATAAATTCTTCGTTTTCAGAATATTCTACATTTTCAAATGTATTTATGTTGGTTTTGCTGTTTATGTCAGATATTTATGGAAGCACAGTGCGTCACTTGGTAGACGTAATTTTGTTACTATTGCATAAATAGAATTTTACAAAAACATAAATCCCTTTTTTTAAAAGTTAGATTCATTACACCTTTTCGTGTTTTAAATATCATTTTCACGTCAAAGCTATCGCTATACTAAATAATAAAATATAAGAAACATTATAAAAGGTAATCTATAATCATTCATAGATATATAAATGTCCTTATTAACAGGCATAATTATATTAAAGTTGGGTTTTTTTACCCGTTTTTTATTTATTTTACGATCTTATTTTTAATAAAAGTGTTTTCGAAGTTGAGAATTCTTATATTTTACCCCGTTAATCTATTACGAAATAAATTAAAATTATTAACATTATTAAAATATTTTTTTGTTTTTTATATATTTTTTTATTTAAAAAAATGAAAATGTATATAGCATCGCATGTATTATCTTATCTTCCATTGTATAAATACCACTTTTCTTTGCTTGCTAAAAAAAAAAAAATATATATTTTATTTTATTTTATTGTAGAGAAAAGTTTCTGAATTCAACACTGCTTTACATCTACAAATTTTAAGAACAATTCGTCAAATATTTCTGCAGCTATTCGACTAAAACGTTTAAAATCGAAAGTGTCTGGTGACTTTTAGGCTATACAGTGTTTGTAGTTAGAAAAGTTTTAAACAACAACATTCAAACGATCAGAGCGTATCCTTTGTTTTCTTTATAAAAAGTGACTCCATGATTTTCAAATACGTAAATAGATTAACAGTGCATAAATATTTATAGTTTATATAAATACCCTGTTTACAGAATATTACGCGAACTTCTGACATTTTCATTTGTATTTATGTTCGTGTTGCTCTTTGCAGATATTTATGGAAGCACAGTGCGACACTTGGTAGACGTAATTTTATTACCATTGCATAAAGAAAATTTTACAAAAACATAAATCCCTTTTTTAGGGTTTCGTTCGTCTGACGAAACCCTATTCGTCTCGCTCCTCTGTCTGTCTGTCTGTCTGTCCGTCTGTCTGTCCGTCACAGAGCCCGTTCTCAGAAACTATACATGTTGGAGACATCAAATTTTGGGTACTTATAGCTGAACACCTCACATCATACGACAAATCATAAAATTTTGAAAAAGTCGTACATTTAACCCTTTGGGCTCCCGCATGTGTATTTTAAACAATTCTTTCTAAGTGAGCTCCTAATTATGTTGGAGACATGAAATTTTGGGTACTTATAGCTGAACACCTCACATCATACGACAAATGATGAAATTTTGAAAAAGTCGTACATTTAACCCTTTGGGCTCCCGCATGTGTATTTTAAGCAATGTTTACTAAGTGAGCTCCTAATTAATTTGGAGGCGTGAAATTTTGCATACTTATAGCTGAATACCTCACATCAAACGACAAATGATAAAATTTTGAAAAAGTCGTACGTTTAACCCTTTGGGCTCCCACATGTGTATTTTAAGCAATTCTTTCTAAGTGAGCCCCTAATTCGGTTGGAGGCGTGAAATTTTGCATACTTATAGCTGAACACCTCACATCAACCGACAAATCATAAAATTTTGAAAATGTCGTAAGTTTAACCCTTTGGGGTCCCACATGTGCATTTTAAACAATTCTTTCTAAGTGAGCTCCTAATTAGTTTGGAGACGTGAAATTTTGCATACTTATAGCTGAACACCTCACATCAAACGACAAATCATAAAATTTTGAAAAAGTCGTACATTTAACCCTTTGGGCTTCAGCATGTGTATTTTAAACAATTCTTTCTAAGTGAGCTCCTAATTAGTTTGGAGGAGTAAAATTTTGCATACTTATAGCTGAACACCTCACATCAAACGACAAATCATAAAATTTTAAAAATGTCGTACGTTTAACCCTTTGAAGTCCCACATGTGTATTTTAAACAATTCTTTCTAAGTGAGCCCCTAATTACTTTGGAGGCGTTAAATTTTGCATACTTATAGCGGAATACCTCACATCAACCGACAAATCATAAAATTTTGAAAATGTCGTAAGTTTAACCCTTTGGGGTCCCACATGTGCATTTTAAACAATTCTTTCTAAGTGAGCTCCTAATTATTTTGGAGACGTGAAATTTTGCATACTTATAGCTGAACACCTCACATCAAACGACAAATCATAAAATTTTGAAAATGTCGTACGTTTAACCCTTTGACGTCCCACATGTGTATTTTAAACAATTCTATCTAAGTGAGCCCCTAATTACTTTGGAGGCGTGAAATTTTGCATACTTATAGCTGAATACCTCACATCAACCGACAAATCATAAAATTTTGAAAATGTCGTAAGTTTAACCCTTTGGGGTCCCACATGTGCATTTTAAACAATTCTTTCTAAGTGAGCTCCTAATTAGTTTGGAGACGTGAAATTTTGCATACTTATAGCTGAACACCTCACATCAAACGACAAATCATAAAATTTTGAAAAAGTCGTACATTTAACCCTTTGGGCTTCCGCATGTGTATTTTAAACAATTCTTTCTAAGTGAGCTCCTAATTAGTTTGGAGGCGTGAAATTTTGCATACTTATAGCTGAACACATCACATCAAACGACAAATCATAAAATTTTGAAAAAGTCGTGCATTTAACCCTTTGGGGTCCCACAGGTATATTTTAAACAATTCTTTCTAAGTGAGTCCCTAATTATGTTGGAGACATGAAATTTTGGGTATTTATAGCTGAACACCTCACATCATACGACAAATGATAAAATTTTGAAAAGTCGTACATTTAACTCTTTGGGGTCCCGCATGTGTATTTTAAAAAATTCTTTCTAAGTGAGCTCCTAATTAGTTTGGAGACGTGAAATTTTGCATACTTATAGCTGAACACCTCACATCAAACGACAAATCATAAAATTTTGAAAATGTCGTACGTTTAACTCTTTGGGGTCCCACATGTATATTTTAAACAATTCTTTCTAAGTGAGCCCCTAATTAGGTTGGAGGCGTGAAATTTTGCATACTTATAGCTGAACACCTCACATCAAACGACAAATCATAAAATTTTGAAAGAGTCATACATTTAACCCTTTGTGCTCCCACATATGCATTTTAAACAATTCTTTCTAAGTGAGTCCCTATTTAAGTTAGAGGCGTGAAATTTTGCATACTTATAGCTCAACACCTCAGATCTCACGTCAAATAATAAATTTTTAAAAAGTTTTATGTTTAACCCTTTCAACTCCAGCTTGTGTATTTTAAGCAATTCTTTCTAACTGTGCCCCTAATTAAATTGGAGATTTGAAATTTTGCATACTTATTGCAGAACACCTGAGGCCAGGCGACAAATCATAAAATCTTGAAAAAGTCTTAGGTTTAACCCTTTGAGCTACCACATATGTATTTGAAGCAATTCTTTCTAAAAGAGCCCCTAATTAAGTTGGTGACATGAAATTTTGCATACGTATAGCTGAATGCCTCAGGCCACACGGCAAATCATAAAATTTTCAAAAAGTCTTTTATTATTTACCCCTTTGGGCTCTAACTTGTGTATTATAATCAATTTTTCTAACCTGCCCCCTTTTAACCCGGGGAGAAATTTTCCAACTTTTGCTGACACCCCTTTGACCATTCTTTCATATTATGCACCATAGCCTTACTTATTTTAGTTCCATTTTTTTCCGCCAGCTTCGCCTACTTATCTCGGGTGCTATGGGCCCAATCCCCTAGACTAATATTATCTACGGATAGTATGTAAAACGGATTTTCGTTCTGATACAGGTTTGTTTAGAATCAAGTGCGCCCCCTGGTTGTGAAATGTGGAACTAACAGATTTTTCAAAAGGATAAAGTGTTTTGAAAGAAATATTAAACGAAACCCTCTGTGCGATCTGTGATCACACTTACCCACTTGTTTTAAGTTAGATTCATTACACCTTTTCGTATTTTAAATACCATTTTCACATCAAAGCTATCGCTATACTAAATAATAAAATATAAGAAACATTATAAAAGGTAATCTATAATCACTCATAGTTTTATAAATGTCCTTATCAACAGGCATAATTTAAAGTTGTTTTTTTTTTTTACCCGCTTTTTATTTATTTTACGATCTTATTTTTAATAAAAGGGTTTTCGAAGTTGAGAATTCTTATATTTTACCCCGTTAATGTGTTACGAAATAAGTTAAAATTATTAACATTATTAAAATATTTTTTTTTAAATATTTTTTTATTTAAAAAAATGAAAATGTATATAGAATCGCATGTATTATCTTATCTTCCATTGTATAAATACCACTTTTCTTTGCTTGCTAAAAAAAAAATATATATTTTATTTTATTTTATTGTAGAGTTTGGATGTACACTACATAGTCTTTTTTTACCACAGAATATTACAGAAATTCGAATAGCTTTCTAAATTAATTTTCGTCCATTGCTATTACAAAATTATGGAAGGAAATATTTTCTATCATTCGCGAATAAGCTGTTAAAAGTTATTTCAAACAAATGCTCAATTCTTATCAAATATCCAGTGTATTCTTTCCTAATTGCCTGAATTTTGTCAAGTATTCAGAAAGTGTCAGTATCCTGAAACCTGTCGAAAACCATTTAAGCTTTCTAAATGCAACAAGTCGGAAATTGTATGTCAAACGTGTCAAATGAGGTGCGTTCATACTATAACTAGTTTTGTAAATTTTCAGATATTGGTGCAATAGCTGTTGCACTCTTATGCAAAAATGTGTGAGTACAAAATTTATTCGATTATATGTATTAAATTGAGTACTACGGAAAAAATAGGAGTCCATCTTAAATAGGGTGTAATCACCAGGGCAACCTAGAATGGTTACCTATCAGGGGATATCATTAAATTAATCAGGTATGATAGAATTTAACTGAATGAAGAAAGCTTTTATTAGTATCTTTTTAAGTTTTGATTCGATTTTCATAAAATTTGAAATGGTTCGACAAAATTCTGCAACGATTATATCTATTAAATTTTAAACGATTCGGTTGAGTAGTTTTTGAGATGATATATGCGGACAGACAGACAGATGGACCAGACAGCGACTATAGGTGCTACGTATTTATAAAATTACGAGCGCACCTAAAAACAAGTGGAAAAATCTTGAAGTTTTAAACAGAAACGTTTATATGTTCTTGAATACGTGTGCTATTCTTAGACATATTCATACAAACGTTGTACGTGGCTTATTATTAAATATTTTTTGCAGTTACAGATCAATTTCGGCTTTTTATAAGACGTGGAATTTCTATAAAATTTTTCTTTAATTCGATTTGTCGTCGGTCCCTTAACTGTCTTTGGGACTAAATTTTCACTGAAAAATAGGAGTTCAAACATTTATTTTACATTAGTGTTGAATTCAGGGGGTGGCCAGGGAAGGAGATCCCCCCCCCCCCGGAGCAATGAGATTCCACCCTCCCCCGGAAGATTTGAGATTTTGTGTTTTCAATGGTCAAAATGGGAAATTTCCCTCCCAGAACTCTATAGTGTCCTTCTTGGAATCACAGAAATCCCACCGGGAGAAAACTTTCTGAATTCAACACTGCTTTACATCTACAAATTTTAAGAACAATTCGTCAAATATTTCTGCAGCTGTTCGAGTAAAACGTTTAAAATCGAAAGTGTCCGGTGAGTTTTGGCTATACAGTGTATGTAGTTAGAAAGGTTTTAAACAAAAACATTCAAAAGATCAGAGCGTATCGTTTGTTTTCTTCATAAAAAGTGACTCCATGATTTTGAAATACGTAAACAGATTAACAGTGCATAAATATTTATAGTTTATATAAATACTCTATTTTAAGAATATTACACGAACTTCTGACATTTTTATTTGTATTTATGTTCGTGTTGCTGTTTATGGCGGATATTTATGGAAGCACAGTGCGTCACTTGGTAGGCATAATTTTACTATTATAGCATAAATAAAATTTTACAAAATTATAAATTCATTTAAAAAAAATTATATTCATTACACCATTTTCGTATTTTAAATAGTTCTTGTACGTCAAACATACCTCTACACTAAATAATAAAATAAAAGAAGCTTTATTAAAAATAATCTATAACCATTCATAATTTTATAAATTAACATCTATGATTTATTTCATTACCGTATTTTGGAAAGAAAGCGTTTTTAAAGTTGAGAATTCTTATTTTTTAACCTTTCATGGGTTACGAAATAAGTTACAATTATCAATATTATTTAAATATTTTTATGTTTTTTTATCATTTTTATTATAAAAACAAAAATGCATAACATCACACGTATTATATTTCTTTCTATTGAATAAATACCACTTTTCATTGGCTTGCTTAGATTATTTTATATTATTTTATTGTAGAGATTGGATGCTGTTTGATTTAGAACAGCATAAGTTAAAACACTTTTTCCCGTTTTACAAACATGTCCTCATAAAAGCTGCGATATGACAGTAGTGATAAATTGATCTTTCTCGGGAATTTAATCTTAACAGCGTTTCATATCTTTTAACTTCATTTATGGCAAAGCTTAAATGAAGAGAAAACGTCTTAAGTTTCCTTTTGTTTTTATTTTTCTTTCTTTATTCCTTTTTCCTTTTTTTTTTTTTTTTTTTTTTGTCAATTTTCTTAGGGTTCCGTACTTAAAAAAATAAAAACGGAACCATTATAAGATCACTCGAGTGTCGTAAACTATGGAATGTGGAAAGTTCAAATTGGGCTGATGTAATAAAGACTATTGACCCACATATTTATAGATTATTAACCATTCATAAATATATTTAGGAAAAATGGAGGAATTGTGGGTAACTAAGTTACTTAAAAATAATTTTTTTTTGTGTGTGTATCATGTAGGGTATTGTGTGAAAGCTCCCGTAACGCCAAACTCAAAAATACATTCATTTTAATTATAGGTGGTATATTTTCGCAGATATCATCGAAAATATGAGGCAAAAATATGCCCCCCCCCCCCACTTCCTCTACTTCCGAATGTACTGAAACTAAAATTATGAAAAAAAAAATAGGTATAGTAGAAATTAATTTAAATCTTGCAGGAAAACTATAACGATTAACCCAAGGTCACATAGTGTTTTTTATATATATATATATATATATATATATATATATATAGCATTTTTCCGTTACACACAAGTTACACTTTGTGCTCAGTAAGGGAGGTGAGGAGTGCTGGAAGTACCTATCGTCGCGGAAGTATAAAAGGATTGTTGTTAATGATTTTCGAAAAAAAAATTGTTGGTAATTAGCCATGATATCAACCTTTAAGAGGGTAGGATACCTTCAAACGTTCAAAATTTTCAAAACATTTTTTATACATATTTTGATTTCGTAATCATTTCTGAACAATATGCAAAAAATCACATTAAAAAATTCCCATTAGTTTACTAATTATGGCAGTTTTATTAAGAGTACATATTAAGATTACATAGGATAATTAAACTTTGCGTTGAGTTTATTCAAAACGATGACTTTTGATACTGAGCGCAGTGTTACTAAAAAACTATGCATGGCAATCAAAAGAAATTTTCACCATATATTCGTTTCTGTGTTATCCACAACTTAAAGCAAGAAAAAAGTAAGATTTTTTTTGTTTGTTTTTGTACTTTAAAAATATTTTTTTAAGTAAAAATTTTTAATTTTTTGTTAATTTTTTAATTTAGTCTTAATTTTTTACAAATATCCTGGCTTTAGTATAAAGGTAACACTATTATGTATTTATTTTCACCAAAATATCCTCCTTATATGCATATTTTCAGATTTTATCATGCGCGCAAGATTTTTTTTCTCTTATTAGCATATATTTTTAAATTTAACATTTCAATATTTATTTATGAATTTACAAGTATATACATATTTTTAGGTATAAATTTAAAAATGAGCTTTATATTTAAATGAAGTTTTATTCTTATTTTTGACTTATTACAGAAGTTTTGAAGCTTGGAACATAGTGATATCTTTTATTTTTTCGACGTGCTCAAAGATATCCTAACTCCTTAACCCCTTGAGGAGCAAGCAAAAATGTTTCTAAATATTGAATTCTCACCGGAATAATCGAAAAATTTTATTTTAAAATAAGGAAAAGCAATTTGTTAACGATTTTCCTCCAAAGTTAAAAATATAAAATTTAGTTAAAATTTTCTGGTGAGAATCTTGTTTAAATTAGGTGGGATATATCTTATCCCATCGCCCCTCAAGGGGTTAAAGACACGGACACATACAGAAAGACACGGGCGGCGTTCTCCATGCGCCATCGGCTCTTAAAGCCTAGATAACAACTTTTAATGATACATTTAGGTAATGCAATGCCCATTAGTAATATAAAAGCCCTAATCGTCAAATTGCTGAAAACAGAATAAAATTAGAATTAACCACGTAATTATTTTGGTATTCGCGACTAAATTAATATATTTATTGCACGGAACCGTCTGTACACGAGTAATACTCGCACTTGACTGATCATTTTTCTTTTCGACGCTTCAATAAAAAATACTTAATTTATAAATTCTAGATTATGAAATTGAAATATAATTTTTTAAGAACTTTTTTTTAAACATACGGACAGATTTTTAAAAAGGTTTGTGATCGCATTAAAAACGTTGTGTCATTTAAGACACAAATTCACTGGTCAGGAACCAACAGTGACAACAAATTCTTGTTTTGTGAAGTAGGATGTGTGACTACTGCATTTCTCTATGCTATACATCTCAAAGTATGATGCTCATCTTGGTTAACCTAATATATTAAATTAATTTAACTTAACCCTTTCGATCTGGTGTACTATTAATAGTATACATGTCTTTTCATGGAATATTATTTTGTCTTAATTATTTTTTATACTATCTACATATAGTAATGATAGTGTACGGCTATGCCTTTCTTATTATGATTTCATTTATGTTTTGGCATTTAGTAATAACAATAATAATAATAATAATAAAAGTTTGCTTAATTCTCTTTGCGCGGTTGGTGATTTCTTTATTTTATACATATATTTCACTTTTTAAATTTAAAATATAGGTTACTTTTCTGAACGAATCATGTGTGATAAAACGCAAAAAACATGAGAAAGTTGTAATATCTGTTAAACCCTGTTGTAATACGATATTTTCCAAGAGTCTCCATAAACTCTTCCTTAACCTATTATCATATAAATATGAATTAAATAGTACACAGAATAAATACATTCGTTATATTTCAGACAATGAGATAATCTTTAAACTTCAGTAAATCTATTTGGATAGCATTAGACTACGATTAACATTATTAAAGTAAAAGTAATTTGTTCTCAAAATTGAAACAAAATCGGACCCGAAAGAGTTAAACCGGATTTACAAACGATTCCTCATTCATCATTATTACTTTCATTTGTCGAAAAAATAGTTGTTATATTAATTTATGTATTGGATGTAGTGATTGTTATATGCACTTATAAATGTATTTTATAAGATGTATGTAAGCAGGGGTTCTCTTTCCTCATATGATCTAACGAGAAAAAACAATAACAAATTAAAATGCTGTTAAATTTCAATAAATTTAATAAAATAACCAATAAACTTATTGTTTATTACCGTCAATTGCTTTAATCATCGATGGATAGCGTATTCACTAATGTAAATTTGTACTTTTATAACTAGTATTTTAGTCTAAAACATGTAGGTGTATGCATAAAATTGTACTTGTATTATTATGGTTTTACCGTGATTCTAAAAACTCGCACCTAGTTCAGAAGTTTGACAGTAAACTTTTTTTGTTTTTCACTTAATTGAAGCTAAATCAAACCAGTAGAAAGAAAACTTTCAAACCGTGAAATGTCCAGACATACTTGCATTAATTAAGAACTAAAAATGCAAAACGGTGAAAGTCCAACAGAGGAAATTTTTCAAGAGAGCGAAAAAAAGAAAAAATCCTACTTCTGGTTTTACAGCGTTTTCCCATTCACTCCTTTTGGGCTCTTAGTTCAACACTTTAAAATGTAGGTATACCTAGCTTCTTTCGTTTAGTGTTTAAATTACCTAATATTATCATTCGTAAACATTTCTTTTATTTGCTTATTTAATATGTTCCCCTTGCTTAAAAATATCTCATTGATGTAAACAATAACAACATGATCAAGTTGTGTCAGTCGACGCGCATCTTATCACTGGCACTTTCAGCTTGTTCCAGTTCCCTTCGTGTGGCACATTCAGCGTTCTCCACTTCACTTCGTGTGGCACAATCAACCAGCGACATTTTCCTACTCTTTTTTGAACTATTTTTACTAGGGTTGGGTCTTCAAGGGTTCTCCTTATTGCTAAGTTTGGCATTTAAGACATTTTCTCGTGGTTCTTTTTTTTTCCGATTTCTTAGTACTTTCAGATTTTTTTTCATTTTTAGTCCTGAATTCAGTTGCAGTTTTATTATTTATCTAGTTTCACAGTCAGGTTTAATCTTGGATAAATTTCTAAACCTTCTTTCAGTTCAAATGGATATACAATGAATTGATTAGTGCAAACTCCCAATGCTTGCATATATATGTGTTAAAAGAACTAAGGCCACCATATTTTCATAGAAATGATCTTTATTCGCATGGTGTATAATTGAAAAAAGAGATACTAGTATTGAACTGATAGTCATACACTTAAGAAATTACAAATTATGAGCGTTATCAAAATATAATAATATAGAAATAATTTATTTTTTATAGAAAGTAAAATACTTGGAAGCTTTGAAAATGTAAACATTCTTTAAAGCAAGTTAAAAAAATCATTTTCACATATTCAGAAACATAAAATATCACAAACTGATTTGAATGTTGCAATAAAGGAATAATTCCTTAGATAATAAATGAGAATTATAGCACTCCTATGAAAACAATTTTCTGCATCTATTTAAAAAATATTCCCTTAGGCACATTTTTAAACATCTGAAATATTTGACTAAACCAATTAAATAAGAATTGAAATTTTATTTCCTGCAAGGCTACTTGTTTTAATTATTCAAACATTAAATAAAGTATTTTAAATAACAGTGTTTAATTTTTCATGATAAAACTTGAATATTTTACTTATTTTATTTTTTATCACTTATGTATTATAGAACAAGCTCTAGAAATTTAGTAAACGTAAGAAGGAAATAATTAAAAAAAAAGAGGTAGCGCAAAGAATTAATTTAAAATTTAGCGAACACTTGTCTAATAAAGAGAATGTAGTAATTTAAATTTAATGTAATTTTAAAGGAACTATTTCCTTACATATAAAAAAGTGCAAATATTATTCAGAAATA